>OX243991.1:7500000-10000000 GCA_945859715.1 Apamea sordens | reverse complement strand
TCTAAAAGCCATATTTTTTTCACTACCGTGAGGTTAATTCATCACATAGTTGTGTAATTCTTTAATATTTAATCTTCTGTGTGTGTAATTCTTTAATCTTATTTTTTAAACCAAGACTTTATTTTAATTATTATGTAACATGTTGCAGGTAGGTAAATACTATTGCAGTTTACATGCGGCTTAGTGGGCGTAGAATTTAGATTTTCCCATATAAACTTCAATTTCACCCTTTCAGGGTTTCTATTTAAGTACTAGCTTCTGCCCGCGGCTTCGCCCGCGTGGATGTCGGAAATTATCCCACGGGAACATGCTAACAGGATAAAATGTATGTGCTTCCCCAGAATGCCATCTATCTCGCGGGCCCTTTGTGGCTAATTACAGTAGAAAACCATTTGTGTCTCATTAGTGGTGATTAAGAGGGTACCTATATGATATCTTTACCTAAGTACCTACCTAATAAAAAAAAAAACTCAATAACAGAAAATTAAATACCTACCTAACAGTATTATAAAATAACCTACGGTCACTACGTACACTATCAAATATACTACCTACCCTATACTTTAAAATTAAAATCTATACCTACGACTCATATAAAAATAAACCTAAATAACTCTAAAAACTAAAAGGAATAAAAATGAACTCCACTGCGGGTGACCCAACCTACGACAAACTTAGTATTTGCGGTTGGTACAGTACAGAGAGTGGTAATCGGGTATAGGGATCGAACCGCAAAATTAAGTTTGTTTCTTATTGTATATACTTTTCCGGGATAAAAAGTACCCAGTGTGGTGCCCAGGATATTAAAGAATAATTATACCAAGTTTCATCGTAATCGAACCGGTAGTTTTTGCGTGATGCCTGAACAAACAGACAGACAGACAGACAGACAGACAGACAAAAATTTTTTTAATCACATTTTTGGGTTCGGTGTCGGTCAAGTAACACCCCCTGTAAATTATTTTTTTGATATTTTCAATGTACAGAATTTTCACTTCTACAGATTTATTATAAGTATAGATTAGTATCTACTGAAGGTATGATGTTTTCTTTTTCGGTAAAATCATCAAGCTATACATATACTTACCTCAACACAAACGGTTCAGCGGTATAGCCTTGACAAATAGACAAACAGGGACACTTCTGTAAAAAAATACAAACATCCGAATTGAGAACCTCCTCCTTTTTTAGAAGTCGGTTAAAAAGGACCTTTATTGGCGCCAATTCCCTTATTGACAAACTAAACTTTTAAGTTCAGTGCATCTTTTTCTTTCTATTTCTTATAAGAAAAGGACAGATTAGATTAGTCCTGTCAAAACTAATTTGACAGGATTAAACTAATATTAGCGCCTGACTTAAATTGACGTATTTTTAGGAGCCATGTTATTAATCACGTCTAATTTGTCTATAACTTGATTTGACAGAACTAAACTAATATTTACCTTCTGTCCTTTCCTAATGAAATAGAAATAAAAAGATACTTAAATTTAGTTTAGTTTGTCAACAAGGGAATCGTCTTAAATAAATGTAAGTATCTGTTTTTTTCTTGTATTCTGCGAGATTCACTGTCTACGCCTGTACTATGATATTTTCAGTAATTCAGTTCAGTATATTTTCTAATTTTCTGTAGATACTTTACTTATTGAAATGTTTGCTATTAAAATAACCATTTCCTCACAAGTCTGCTACTATAAGTACATTTTCAGAGAATGAGGAAATATGTTCCACTGTCTACAGTCATTCAGTTTATTCTATGTAGTACATGGAAAAGAGTGAATCAGTTTCGTGCTAACGACCAGTTATGATAGTAAGTATCGATACATACCAAACAAAAATTGTATCTACCTTTACAGCGTATTGGTTACTTGACATGAATTGTGCCAGGTTGTATTAATTTGACAAATAGACTATTTAATCATTTCAACTTGTTCAGTAACTACTTATTGAATTGAATGTGAACCACTTTTTTCATCAGCATAATCATCGCAGGACTCGTAAACCCAATCGTAGCATTTTTCGACGGAATTCCGTATACGTCAAAAATGCTCCCCCTTTTAAATCGGACTTGAACATAACTAGAAAAATTTGGTCATTACGCCCCTGCCAGACCCTACAGGGTACAGGGAATATAGGTGTGATGGTATGACTATATGTTTATTATTATTATGGAAACGTTTGTGGGCAGAAAAATAGGAATCTTCAGTCATAACAACGACTTAAATTTAAATTAACACGTAATTTTGACAAAACTTTATTTAGATTTACAATCGTAATGTTTTAACATCAAGTTCCTATATCCTAAACCTCGTATTTAGCACCAGGTAATAATCTAACAATTATGCGATAGAACTACGATACGTTGTTGTAGATTCAATAACAGCTTTACATCTTAACATATCAGAAATTGAGGTCCTGGTTGATTATGTTGTACTATTTACATTTAAATATTGGTCAAACGTGCATCGTGAGGAAACCGGCATGTCTTAGAACCAAACCCGGTCAAGTGCGAGTCGGACTCGCGTACCGAGGGTTCCGTAGATATGTAACTAAAAATTTACGGTTTTCGCAATTTTTCCTTTATCTGTGCTGTAAGACGTTGCGTCGTGCCAAATTTCATGATTCTGAGTTCACGGGAAGTACCCTGTAGGTTTTGATTCCCTTGCGAGTGTCGAATATTTGCGGAAATTTGCGACATAAACGGCTGTATCTTTTGACTGCGTTGGCTTAGAAGTTTGATTTTTTCACAGCTCCAAGGGTCAGTAGACCTGAGTATTTGATATAAATTCCAGCATGATACGAAGTTAATAATTCCTCAGGAACGCGTGGAGACGCGTTCCTGAGAAAAAGGTTCTTGACAGACAGAGACGGACGGGCGGACGTACAACAAAGTGATCCTATAAGGGTTCCGTTTTTTCCTTTCGAGGTACGGAACCCTAAAAATTCAAAACATGTGATACCAACCCGCACGGGGCCGCGTAGTAGATTAAAGGCTGTAATCTACTACGCGGGCCCCGTGCGGGTTGGTAGAGAGTGGGCTGTAACTTACAGCCCACTCCCTCTCAAAGAGAGGAGGCCTGTGTCCCAGCAGTGGGGACATTATAGGCTGATTATGCAAACATGCACCTGATTTCTGAGCGTAGCATACTTACTGTGGCAGTTTAAACGGTGGAATTACTGATATATCTTAATATTTCATACTATTAACATCGTGTCTTAAAACAAAAAAATAATTCCTATAACTCTTTCTCTTATATCACACACTTAAGTAGAGCTAAATGTAATGGTTCTGGTACATGATAATCATTTGAAATGCACTGCTCCATTTGTAACCGACATGACAATCAAACTTACATTTTACAAAACAACAATATAATAAACAAATGCCTCTTAAAATAACTCATATTGAGCTGTTGTATACTAGGGCAGAAAACGATAACTCTTCATTCTTGAAGCACGAAAATGAGGATAAAAGCCTTTACGTACACAAACAATCGACATGGCCATCTATCGCTGACACTTCGACGAATTTTCGTCACATAAAAGAGTCATCGCGTCAGATACAAGAGTAAAGAATCAACGTTATATCGAATCGAGGCCGTCGTCACCGATTGGCTCGACAGCGGCGGGCGTATTCAGGTGCCACTTGGTGCAGCCACTGCGGCTGAATGGCTGACACTGTCAACATGTATGTGCGGCTGGTGGAGAGTAACTCGGTGTATAGCAACACGGGTGGGGAAGGACGCATGGCGTGCAGTGCCGAGGCGGGATGCAGTGCTGCCGCCGCGCCCGCCGCGGTGACGTAGCGGCCCGCAACGTTCGCTCCGCCCGCACTGCCCGCACCGCCGCCGCGCTGCCACGCGCAGTTTGTGAACAGACCGCATAGCAGACATTTTAGTACCTGAAAATTATGACAAAGAAGTGAAAGTCAGATTTTTATTTGTTAAACATAATAATAATAATATCCCTGGACATTTCACACAGCGCCATCTAGTCCCAAGCTAAGCAACCTAATGCTTGTGTTATGGTAACAAGATGGCTGATAAACTACTTATATACACACCTATTTATACATAGGTGTGTATAAATAGGTGTTTGAAATAGAATACGTACAGATATCTCTATATATTGCCGTTAACGGCGTACAAATATCAAGTAGGGAATTCACGCAAAAGCATGCGAAGTTACAATTAAATATTAAATTTTTTGTTAAAAGTTAAATGACAAGCTATGAGTAACAGAGTTAACTATCCTCTATCAAACTTAACAATATTGCATACAAAATTTGTTTAGAACATTTAAAATGTTAGAAACAATAATGTTTCTTATGTAGTCAGTTGTAAGTATATTTAAAATTTAATAGTACCTAATACTATTAAAGGATGTTTCATTTTTGTATGGGACTCAGGCCATAACATGTACCTTTTAGAAAAGCTGGGAAACTAACCCCTGAATAGAATAAAGTAACATGTTTTTCGTAATATATCAAATGCTTTTTATGCACATAGTAAAAATTAAAAATGTTTGACGTTTGTCGTGAGTTACATGACAGCCATGACAGGTTATAGAAATGACGTTTTCTTAACCTAGAAATTGATGTTTATTAGAACTGATTATTTTCGTTTGCAATCTGATAAAATAAAACATTAGGTAGACAGATGTGGCTCACCAAGGCCCGATCAAATCTTTTGAACCATTCTAGTGTTTCAGCTCATCTCGATTACTTAGTATGGTTATAAAAGTTAATACTACTGTGTTGAATACCTGCTGGAAGCAAACACGTTTATGTCAATACTTAACCTTCGGAAAAGGGGTCTCGTTCGTCTAATTATACTAAATGGAGGATATGCTATGTTGACACTGTAATGATTGGATGTATTGGACGATTGGTATGATCCTATAAAGATTAGATGAAAAGTAAAAAAATGTGGAATGATGTGACACTCAACAAAAACCAAAATGTCATTTTGCATATTTCGTTCAGAAGTACATAGGTATATGTATTATTATTTTACAACGGTTTAGGCGCCTACCCTTATTGCTTCCTACCTGTTTCTATACATTTGTGGTAATTGAAATATACAACGTGGCGCTACAATGGCGACATTAATTTAACACACGGGTAGGGCTAGTGGCCAGTAATCATAAAAATTATAACAACATAAAAAAAATCGTTACTTGAAAACTTCCACCTGCGCCGCGCGCCGACATAGGGTTCTCTCTCTTTCCTTCAATTCGCCTTCTCTTTGCTCATTAATAGTTTTAATTACATTGATGCGATGTTATGATCCGTGACCCCGGCAAATGACCCTTTTTTTTTTTTTTTTTTTTGAGGATGGGAAATCCCCCTGCGCTACAGTTCTTTAAGTCAGGTTGCTCTAAGATGCTATTTTATAAAATTGTTAATAAATAAATAAATATTAATGTTTAATTAAATTAAAATATATTCATAAAACTACAACGCAAAACCGTATACGTGTGTTAAATTAGTGTCGCCATTAAAGCGCCACGCTGTATTTCCATTACCTACCACAAACCTATCTAAAATAAAATTATTTATAAAAAAAGTTTTGCTGAATGTCTAAAATAGTTACGTTTACCTCATTAAATTTTTGCAATTGTTTTGACATTACGATTTTTAGATTACGATTTTGAACCATTTCAAAGTAAAAAAATACAAAAATACGGGTACCTTATTTTTACATCTAAATTTAATTTTACATTATTATAAATAATTTCTTCAGAACATAAAACGTTGTCAATCGGGTTTTTTTAACGCAAGCGAAGTGACACAGGTTCCCTGTCTGATAGCCAAAGCGGTACTGAGACAAGTACTGAATCGGGGTCCTGTCGGGGGCCGGGCAGCAGAGCGGTTCAAGGTGTGAGTGGTTATAAAGCTTGATATTTCCAATCTCCTCTTTTTACGTTAAATGTAACGATTAAAAATAAAAACTAACAGATGACACCTGCTTTATGCATAGTTCAATTAACCTGAAACGTTTGATGACCTAATTTGAAAATTTTAATTGATTATTCTTGTTTTGTTGTGTTTAGAGGTAAGTTTGAGGTTTCTTTGTAACAAGAAAATTGTATACAATCGTGTTTTCGCAACAGACGACACCTCGCAGTAGTCCTCATCTTTATTGTATATTAATTACAAAGTGAATACTGCAGTATTGGTGAAACTACAGCCATTAATGCTAAGACAATTTTCACAATCTAAGGTAGTACAAGGCCCATAATGAAATAATATGCCTTTTGAGTTAAGAAATTATTTAAACATTTTTTTAAATCATTTACCTGGTGTTTTCCTCTAATAGGCTCCGGTATTTTATTGTACAATCGGGGTGCCATGCCTATAAAACTTTTTGTGCAAAAAGCTGTGTTAGCGCAAATCTCATCGTTGCGACGTGTCGTGTTTGTTAAACGTTTTAAATAGATATAAGTTTGATTTCACGAATACTGCTGTCTCATAAATACATAAACATGGCAGGGTTAGCAACTTATACTTAAAAGTTACTTTTTTTTTTTCAGGATGGGATATCTTCATATGACTCCTCCCGCTCTGGGTGGAGCAGTGTCAGACTCTTACTGACTAAAACCCACCGGTGTTCCTTCCTTAGCCCTTTATGTTCCAGGGCAGCGGTAACCCTTTCGGACGATCCCGCTACACTCAATGGAGTCTTAGGGCCAATTTTGATGAAAATTACAACAGTCGCATTAGATTTTTTTTAAATCAATTTTCCTGGCTAAGAATTAAACCCGTTGATTTTGGAAAAAAACTGTATCTAACAAATTTGTCATGTTTTATAACAAAACAAGTAGTGTGATATCCCTTCGGTAAAAATTACAAAGCTCCATATAAACTTGCATCCCCTTTAGGAGATAAATTCTCAGAAATCCTTCCTTAGTGCTCACTTTTGATAAGTAAGTAAGGTACTTTTGTGCAAGAACTTTGACCCAGTGTTTTAAGCTAGCTATGCGTTGTCTGGTGTAAATGAATTTAAGATTTTATTCAACGAAAAAGGTTAAAATCTGTACCTGATCATAAGCCTGCCCACAACTGGCGACAGTCATGTTCAGTTTCTGGCAGATTCCAAGCAACTGTTGTCGAACCTCGCATGCATACGTCAAATTCTTGTGGTTCAGATAATTTTCTTTACACCATTGCTGAAAAAAATATGCACTAAATTTTTAATATGAGTTACATCATTATTAAACAATGTTATAACGAAAGGTTCAAAATCAACTTAACTCTTGATTGAAAACCGAATATGTATAGTCGACCTTGCTTTACCACTTTTAACAATTCCCAATAAATTGAAACTTCACTAAGGTTGAAACTACCTAACATTAGTATTGAAAGCAAAGTAGTGTTCTATGATGTGCAAGTGACATTCAACCGTAGGATAGAAAAACATTTACGAGGTCGACTATACTACAGACCGCTATTTATAGAGATACGCCGAATATTCGTTTTATATTCGGTATTCCACGTATTCGGCAGAATATGAGGTATTCGTATTCGACCGAATCATTCTGTTGAAATGTCGAATGTATTCGGTTTAATTGATCATTGTAAATCAGCCTTTAGGACAAAATAAATTAAAGGGATCCCATATTCTAACAATCATATTTATTAGGAATCGTTTATTGTAAGGTACTCAAACAAAGATATAATTAAACACAGGTAATCAAAATTAAATACAACCTAGCATTAGTAGTTACATAAAATCAAGTATCTTAAAAGAACAGTAATTTTTAATTGCAATAATCCCACTAACAAATTACAATTATATTGTAATAAAGGAAAGGTTTACTTATGCACTAATAAATGTAAACAGATAAATAAAGAATATTTGTAATTAAAATTTAATATTTATAATCAAGCAGCGATAGATTATGATGCAAGAAGACCAAGCTTTCAGCTCTCTCTGGCAAAAGCTGAACTATGGAACGGGGAACCGAATTATACGGCAATATATTCGGTTCGGTAAGAACTTAAACGAATATTATTTGGTATTCGGTTATTCGGTGAAACCACTATTCGGCGCATCTCTTACGTTATTTTACCTCTGAATTTGCATCACTGTCCAAATCAGTGATCTTTATTCTTATTGAAATAATAAGGTTGCTATTGTGTTGCTGCATCTGACAAGTCTGTCAAAATCATTGTGATCTTTACTTCGTTATAATAATACAATATTAAACCTATATCATCATCTGCCTAGCCTTTTCCCAACTTTGTTGGGGTCGGCTTCCAGTCTAACCGGATGCAGCTGAATACCAGTATTTTACATGGAGCGACTGCCTATCTGACCTCCACAACCCAGTTACTGGGTAATACGATACCTCTTGGTAAGACTGGTTGTCAGACTTTCGGGCTTCTGACTACCCGTAACGACTGTCAAAGATCCACGAATGACAGCCAGGACCAACGGCTTAACGTGCTTTCCGAGGCACGGAGGGGTCTCGGTATGTAAAGATAGTCACCCATCCATAGACCAACCGCGGCAAGCGTAGCTTAACCTGACCGATCGACCTATGCGGTTGTTATTATTTAGCAACGGGCCCCTCATTTAGCCACGGGCCCCTCCAATACAATATTAAACCTATAATCGATATAATTTTTTTTGCAACAATCTATTAAAGAAAATAAAACGAGAATATGAACGACATGAATTTGAAAAACATCGCAAGAACCCGAAAGCTACCTGGAATCTCATTAGAACTATCTCAAATCTTCAAAAGAGTAATGCCTATGCCAGTTAGTTGTTATCTATATCTCCAGATCCAACTCAATCACTTGATTTTGTCAACGACTTTTTCGCAAACGTGGGAACAAAACTGGCATCTAAAATCTTTAACTCTCCAAACTATAACCCTATCAACATTTCGGACTCTGGCACTTTGGATGTCCGCCCTAACTCGATGGCTATTTTTAGCACGGACAACGAAGAGATTGATTATCTTATTCGTGGCCTACGACTAACTATTGCTACGGGTTGGGATGGTATCCCTGCAACTGTAACCTACAGTGCTAGAAGCACTCTTGTCCCGGTTATCTGCCACGTCTTCAACCTTGCCCTTACATCTGGATTATTCCCAACGGTGTTCAAAAAAGCCCTTGTGCACCCTATTCACAAGAGTGGAGGCAGAGACAGTGTCAACAACTATAGACCCATATCTGTATTATCAATTCTGTCTAAGCTCCTCGAAAAACTACTTAACAAACGTCTGCTGGATTACCTTAGCTCATAAAATATCCTCGCAAATAACCAATATGGATTCAGATCAGGCAAAAACACAGAGGATGCCATATTAGAATTAATAGGTTCAGGTAGCTCAAAATCTAAATAACAAGGATAAATATTTAACTATCTTCCTTGATCTTTCTAAAGCTTTTGACACTGTCTCTGCCCCCCTTCTCCTCAGTAAACTAGAAAGGATTGGTATAAGAGGCCTACCGCTTAGTTTGTTTAAGAGTTACCTAAGTGGTCGCTCGCAAATCATCAAGATAAACAACCACACCAGTAAGGAAGCATTCCTTACCTACGGAGTTCCGCAAGGTAGTGTCTTAGGACCTACCCTTTTCCTCGTTTACATAAACGAGCTCTGTAAACTGGATCTGAGAAACTCCAAAGTGATTGCTTACGCTGATGACACTGTTATCTTGGTTCGTGGCAGTGACTGGAATGAGGCTCGACTTCAAGCAGAGTCAGCCTTGCGAGTTACTATGAGATGGCTCACACAGAATCTGCTCACTCTCAACTTGGATAAAACCAGATTTATCACTTTCAGTCTAAGGAAAACGTCACAGCCAGCCCCACCCTTCCGTCTGACAGCTCATGCGTGCCATACAATGAGGACTGCCACCTGTGGCTGTCCTGAAGTTATGTGCACGGACTCAATAAAATATCTTGGAGTCTGGGTCGACGGCACGTTGACATGGAGTGAGCAAATCAAGAGTGCTCGTAGGGAGGTTCCACAAGCACACTTTACACTTACACCCACAGACAAGCATTACACTCACATACAACACTCCCACATGCACAACATTAAGCACTTACCTATTTTAATTTAATTTTTACTATTTTAATTTATTACTACATATTCAATTTTTTACTATTTTAATTTTTTACTATTTTTTTTTTTTTACTACTTTAATATTAATATTAATATTTTTAATATTTATTATTAATATTTTTATTTTTTTTTAATATTCGTATTTAATTATAATAGTTATTGTTCTTTTTTTTCTTTTTTGGAAGGCGTACGAGGGGCCGAAGCCAAATCGCAGAGGCCCCTTTTTTTTTTTTTTTTGTGGATGGGAAATCATCAAATGACTCCTCCCGCTCTGGGTGGAGCAGAAGGGAGTGTCAGATTCTTACTGACTAAAACCTACCCGTGTTCCTTCCTTAGCCCTTTATGTTCCAGGGCAGCGGTAAACCCTTTCGGATGTTCCCGCTACCCTGGCAGGCTTCGGCCCTATGGGGCCCCGTCGCTTTTGCTGACATCTCTTTGAGGCGCGCGTGGAACATGTACACGCCGTCCGGCACGGGCCTAGTCCTGATCGGACGGAGAGCTACCCATTACTCTCCGCCCGCAGGCCCGCGCCTACGGTGGCCGGGAGACGTCACGCGGCTCCCGACGCCCGGAGCGTCTTCCGCGGCGGCTGAGGCGTGAGGTGCGCAAGGTGCGTTCCCTCGCCCACCCCGCCACCTCCTTCGCTAGCATGACTGCTTCGCAGAAGGAGGTGACTGCCTCCCACTCCCTCTCACCCCGGACCATGGCTTGAACCAGGGCCGGGCGCGAGAGGTCGCCGCCGTTGCCAATCGCCTCTACGAGGACACGGCGGTGCTCTGCCCAAGCAGGGCAGACCTCCACCGTATGCTCCACCGTGTCCTCTGGGCGATCCTGACAGTGGTCGCAGAGGCCCCTTAGGAAATTTTATTGTAATGTGGCACCACCCGACCATTATCTCTGTATGCACTACAAGTGCACCCAAGGACAACCCCCGGTTAGTGTAGAACTATTACAGGATATGGAAAAATACAAATTTGGGCTATGGGTTTGGGTGGCTGAAGTGGATTACCAATAACTATGGAAGAACTATGGCCCCTGCCTGATCAATGTTTATTATTATAAAGTTGCTTTTAGGTTGCTGCTCAGAGGTAAAATAACTGTGAGAGTCGTACAGCATAAATCTTGATTTACTGTTATTTAACTGACCTTTTTTAAAGGAGCTTTACAAAAAGCTTTGAACACATTGAGGAGAGTTATGTGATCTCCGAGAGGTGACAAGAACTTCTGTTTTACTTTTATAGCTTCCTCTCTCTTGTGCATTGGAGTGTGGAACACGTTTTCACTGGACAACACTGCTATTAAGCTTAGCGCCTGGAACAGGAAACAAATAGATGTAAGAACAGAAAAGTGAAAAAATAATTAATGTCAATTTATTTGCAGGAACAGCATTATACATGACCGTTCATTCAATGTGTGACTACATTGCGTAACAATGAACAAATAATTTACGAATGTACGTACTTCGTCTAAACAGTTATATTCCGGCGCACTCAATAAAACTTTAGAATATTTAGGCTCTATCGGGAAAGTCGACATCTTCTTTCCAATTACTGTCAGTTTAGGGCTGTTCTCATTGTCAATAGCACCTGTAACAGAGAGACAAAAACATTTTACGTGAGGCAGAACTGGCATAGAAGTTTCCGATTGAATTTTACACAAGAGTTTTTGTAGTGAGAGAAAGTTACAGATATTAATTTCTTATTGCCTTGCGGTATCACACAACTATGTTTTTTCAAGTAATATCTAGATAAATTTAAATAAGTAATTACCTAATTCCTTGAGTAAAGCGAGCGAAGCTTTAACAGAATCAGGTGGCGGGGTGTCAATCAGCGGGAACGTGCTGGGCTCTGCACCCGCCGCTATTAGCAGTAGCAGTGTCGATGCTAGTGGACACCTGTCGAAACGAATTAAACAACAAATAAACAAACAACAAATTAAATGTTGAGATTCCTTTAGCCTATAAATAAATGTATTTAGTGATTTGTGGTGCAAGTGAGCCTTAGTGAGTAAAATTGTACCGGAGTATCTCGGGCGTATGGTGCAGCGGGCGCGCTCGGAAGTCGTCAGCGGTGTAAAGGCGGTAGGCGGCGCCGGCCTGCGTGCGGCCCGCCCGGCCCGCGCGCTGCCAGCCCGCCGCCTGCGACCCCGCGCGCACGGCCAGCCGCTCCGCGCCCGTGCCGCCCGACCACGTCCTGTAGCACGCACATATTGGGAATGGGGCCTGATAAATATTTACGTGATTATGTTTTTTTGTTTTAATAATGATTCATTATTATAATAATAATAATATCCCTGGACATTTCACACAGCGCCATCTAGTCCCAAGCTAAGCAACCTAATGCTTGTGTTATGGTAACAAGATGGCTGATAAACTACTTATATACATTTTTTTTTGTAAATACATACGTATTATAGATAGAAAAACACCCAGACTCGGAACAAATACAGGTAGGTCATACAAATATTTGTTCCGTGTGGGAATCGAACCCGCGACACGCAGCGCAGCAGTCAATCGCTTAACCACTGCGCCAACCGTGCCGTCAAAAATCATTGGTTATGTGCCTAATTGTTCTACTAACATATGTAGATTTAAGTAATTTGTAATACTAAGACGCTATGGGCCTTCTAAACTTGCAGCTGAAAACATGCGAAATCACTCAAAAACTATAAAACTGACAATTACTGCAGGTTTTGAGGTCTCAGGGATTTGTTTATAAATCACCATCTATCTTTTCAGTATTTATGTATGCAGTGGGTTTGTTTTCTTTTCAATTAGTAAAACTCTGCGAAGCACTCACTATTAAACGCACCTTTCTTTCACTACGCCAGTGTCAATGACGCACTTGATACGAGGTATGGTGACGGACGCCTCGGCTATGTTGGTGGCCAGTATGATCTTCCGAGTGCCGGGCGGCGCGTCCCGCCACACTTGCAGTTGTTTCGCCGCCGGGAGCCCCGCGTACAGCGGACATACCCTAATAGGGGGACCTGTGGCTTCCTGGAATGTTTGATCTAGCATAAAAGCAAATGCAATGGTAATTATACTGTAGACTTAGCTCACTTATTGGAGATATAGATATACCTAAATAATTCACTTAATTATTACAAATACTAGCTTCTGCCCGCGGCTTCGCCCGCGTGGATGTCGGAAATTATCCCACGGGAACGTGCTAACAGGATAAAAAGTATGTGCTTCCCCAGGATGGCATCTATATCTATGCCAAATCAGAAGTTCAGTGGTTTAGGCGTGAAAATGTAACATACAGTTTCAAGTTCAAATCCTCCCCTTAAAAACCGAATTACCCGTTTTTGTCCCGTCAGTGGTAAATTTTCGACAACTTTACATATTTATTATTAATTATTTTCTGTCTAAAGTATCAATACTGAGTTTCGAGTTACTCAGACCGCGCATTCAATTTCTTCGACATAAACTTAACACTCCTATATCCCCCTTTGAGGGGTAGTTTTGAAAAACTTATAATGATAAACTTTATTACTTACTTAGGCAAATTTCAAGTTTATTAACTAAATGAATAAGATTTTTCATAAAAACTGTATCCCCGTTTTTCACCCCCACAGGGATGGAATATAAAAAAAATCGTTTGGGATGTATTCATAACTTGACTCAAAGATTATTTATACTAATTTTCGAGTTAATCAAGCCATGCAGTAAAATCCTCCCCTGAAAAATTGACTACCCCATTTCAGCCCGTCAGGGGTAGATTTTCAAAAAACCCTGATACACATTATTCTTTACTTTCAATATTAGGTAATTAGGTATAAATACTGAGTTTCGAGTCAACCGGACTGCGCGCTAAAATTCTTCCATACAAACTTTGAAACCCCCCAATCCCTTATTAGGAGGTAGTTTAGAAGAAAAAAAATCTGACAATGTTCATAATTAATTTAGATAAGTATTCGTGCTAAGTTTCAAGTTTATTAACTCAAGGAATAAGATTTTTCATACAAACTTTCATCCCCTATTTTATCCCCTTGGGGGCAGAATTTATCAAAATCCTTTCATAGCGGATGCCTACGTCATAAAATCTACCTGCACGCCAAATTTCAGCCCGATCCCTCCAGTGGTTTGGGCTGTGCGTTGATAGATCACTATGTCAGTCAGTCAGTCAGTCACCTTTGAGTTTTATATATTTAGAAGATACTTTTCCGGCATAAAAAGTACCCAGTGTGGTGCCCAGGATATTAAAGAATAATTATACCAAGTTTCATCGTAATCGAACTGGTAGTTTTTGCGTGATGCCTGAACAAACAGACAGACAGACAGACCGACAGACAGACAAAAAAAAATTTAATCACATTTTTGGGTTCGGTGTCGGTCTAGTAACACCCCCTGCCATTTATTTTTTTGATATTTTCAATGTACAGAATTTTCACTTCTACAGATTTAGTATAAGTATAGAATAGATATAGATAGATTACCTTTGCTATCTGCTTGATGTTGTACATGACTGTCTCGATTTCTTCTTGACCCGTTAAAAATACGAGAAAATCATGGCTGAAAATATTACATGCAATAAAATAGACACAAAAATATAAGTAGAGTAACCATTTTTTAGAACAAAGTACGGCCATAATGTTTTTTATTTGATAATAATAATGATTGCTTACTTTGCAGGAGTAGTGGCATGTAGCTGAAATATTGTGCAGACAGCAGCATATTGATAATCATCTTGTTTCATCTTTGAATGATAAATGGTAACAGGATATGTTCTCCCTTCCAAATATATCACCGGGCAGTTATGGAAGTATTTTCTAAAAGAGTCAACATCCATTGTAGCAGACATGATTATTATCTGAAAGAAGAAACATTTAAAATTTAATGAAAATAGCAGTATCTATAAAAAAATACCCAACGATTAACTTACAAACTCTTTTAGAATCTGGTTTTCTATAAATCTATATATATAAAATTCAAAGTCCTGACTGACTGACTGATAGATCAACGCACAGCCTAAACCGCTGGTCCTAGAGACATGAAATTTGGAGGGTGTGTTCTTCGTGAAGAGTAGGCATCCACTAAGAAAGGATTTTTCGAAATTCCACCCCTAAGAGGGTGAAAAGGGGGGAATTCGTTTGTGTGAAAAATCTTATTCCTTGCGTTAATAAACTTGAAACTTGGCACGAATACTTATCTAAATAAATTATGAAGATTGTCAGTTTTTTTTTTCTTCTAAACTACCCCCTTTATCATTATAAGTTTTTCAAAACTACCCCTCAAAGGGGGATATAGGGGTGTTAAGTTTGTGTGGAAGAAATTGAATGCGCGATCCGAGTAACTCGAAACTCAGTATTGATACTTTTCACAGAAAATTATTAATAATAAGTAGGTATGTAAAGTTGTCGAAAATTTACCACTGACGGGACAAAAACGGGTAATTCGGTTTTCAAGGGGAGGATTTGAACTTGAATCTGTATGTTACATTTTCACGCCTAAACCACTGAACTTCTGATTTGGCATAGAGATAGATGGCATCCTGGGGAAGCACATACATTTTATCCTGTTAGCACGTTCCCGTGGGATAATTTCCGACATCCACGCGGGCGAAGCCGCGGGCAGAAGCTAGCTCCTATATATGGGACAAATATTTATGAGGCTGAACTGAACAAATAAAACTAAGGAAACAATAGATTTAATATTAAGTTATTACCTTCAGAGGATTTAATTTCTTTTCAGTTCTATCTTTCTGTGCAAGTTTTACAATACCAAACAGTACATCAGTGCTGACAGTGCGCTCATGTGCTTCATCCAGTACTATTATAGAATATTTTTTGAGCAAAGGGTCCAATATTGCCTCTCTGAGCAACATGCCATCTGTCAAGTACTTCACTTTAGTTCTTGGACTTGTTACATCTTCAAATCTTACTGAATATCTGTAAATATTAATTAAAATTGTTAAATCAGTGCAGATAATATGTAATCTACCTACACAAACAAATAAAATTGCAGTGTGTTTGTAATATCAAAATAACAGTTTTTTACTAAATACAATTATTATGAAAGTGTTCAAAGTATTACAGTATTTATAACAAATAATAAAAAAAAATATTTTTGTCTGTCTGTTTGTTTGTTCTGGCTAATGTCCGAAACAGCTGGACTGATTTTGATAAAATTTGTATACTTTGAACCCTGGGAAAAGACATACGCTACTTTTTATTGACATACCACTCAGGTTAAGTCGCGGGCGGAAGCTCGATATTTTTGTAATAGCTCACATAAATCACAAAAATTGTTAGTTATCAATTGGCAATTAACAAGAAAATGTTCGTTTTTCATAATTTATGAAAAGAAGCAGTAGTTAAGTTAGTTGGATTTTTACCCAACAATAGACCCTATTTCTGTGTTCATTTCAGCAGCTACTCTCATAGCTATTGTGATGGCAGCGACCCTCCGTGGCTGGGTCACTGCTATGGCACCGAAACCCTCAAGACGCTGTTCGTGGATCAGTTGGGGGATCTGTGTTGTTTTGCCACTGCCTGTCTCACCAATTAGTATCATAGTATCATTTTTTTTTATCTCTTCTAGGAGTCTGAAACACAGAAAAATTATATTTAAACATAAGTATGAGTTTGTAAGAAATAATGTCAGCAAACAGAAGTCAACTTGATTGATGATTGGTGAAAATGACCTATCCAGTTGTTAATAGCCTTGCTTATCACAACATTGTATAGTAACATCATTTTTAGCTTTTTAATGATGATATCAAATCAATCATAATAAGGAAATAAATTCTTATTGTTTTTTATACTTATAAACCGTGGGTACACACATACCTGTTTCTAACCATATACACAGGCAACTGCCTTCTTGCTTCTTGTAAATCTTGTGCAATTTCTTGTACAATCTTATTTTCTTTAACATTATCATGTCCGTTTGTTTCAACTTTAATGGTGTTTGTTTTACTGACGTTATTATCATTAGATAATTTTATTTTCTTCACTTTTATGTTTTCAACTGCATGTTTTCTTTTGAGTCCATTTGATTTTAGGCTGTTACCCACACCAACAGAAGTATATTTTGAATCCATCCTTATTTGGTCATAGTCTTCGCAGTCTGTTGATAACTTTTTTTTTTAATGCAATGTAGGTATCTAATAATATCTTGAACTTAAGTTCTGATCGACTTGGTACCCAATTTATGAATATTGTCCTTATATCAATCAATTTAAGACATGTCTATTGTTAATTTCAATGAACTTAGGGATCTAAATAGAAGAATGTGCCAACAAGCTATTATCAACTTTAACTTTATGATCAAAATTTATTACCCATACAGGAACTTATTTGAAACTTCCAAGTTTCAACCAACATTTGATTAAAGCCATTGCTCTAGACAAGTAATGCTTGACTATTGAATGGGGTTCCATAATATCATAGGCCAAAAACTGTAAGTATAGATATTTAAATAATGTTATATTTTTCAAAATTTGACTTCAATATTGACTTGTTATTGTAGTTGTATACTGAAACTTAATGCACCGCTTGGTGCAATTTTTTCATGAGGATACAGGCAGACAGAATATGCGTATTCAACCAACACAACCTGTCGTAATAGGTAATACTGGCTGGTGTCCGCAACTCCACGACAATGCGCGTATTGTGCGTACGGGTACAACCTGTCGTAATATTCATAAATAAACATACGTATCTCGTTGTATATCAATGCGTTACTTGCATAATATTACTAGCTGCTAGCTACTTCTGCTAGTTGGGATGTAAATAATCCTTACCTTATCTTCCTTGAAACTTGCTCCGCGAAAAACACGTGAAATAAATGTCACTCTTCTATTCGCATTGATAAACCATTACATTATCCAAATAAGCAATATGCTCAGTTAATTAGCATGTCTATGTCCTACATTATCAGCTTGATACAATTTTTAAAACACGTGCCGTGCACGAAATTCCATTCAAATTTTTTGCTTTTTGTTTTTATTTCGACTGATTTCGACGTGTTTTCGACAACTGACAAGTCTATCACTAACCACAGAGTACATTAAACATACTATAATTATCATTGAGATAGATAATTATTGAAAATCACTAACACAAAACATCTAAACCCTAATCATTTGTTTTTCCTATCTCAATGTTTGTACTACATTGACAGTGTATAGGGGTAAAGGTACGGTTGTATCAGTTGTATCAGTACCTAGACAGAGAATATCCTCTGTCTACGTATCAGTATGATAGATGATACCACAGACTTTTCCTATCTCAATGCCACAGACTAATACTTAGTCTGTGGATGATACTCTTGTGACGTAGACAGAGGATATATAGACAAGCTGTTAAAATAATTGCGAAAGTGAGATGACACATGTCAAAATGTGTATGTGTGAGCAGGACATAGCATGCATTTTGTATCTCTATTTGCGTATCGGTTTTTGTTGTTTGGCATCGATGTGATCGATGCCAGACAAATTGTGGTGTTAAAATATTTTCGTTGATAAAAAAAACTGTGAAACGCATACTTTGTGTAATTTCTGACTTTATTGATATTCCAAAAGGTAATATTTAGTGTGTAATGATGGTGAGTTGCTGTGTAATCGGCTGTAAAAGTCGTACTGAACGAAATCAACCAAACATAACCTTTCATCGGTAAGTAGCATTTTTTACCTATTACAGCAAGTAAATTAACAAAATATTGTACTTTATGACTATTTTGTGTCAATAATAAGCAAAATATTGTGATAATTTCATCTAAAAAGACGATTAAATCCTAACTTGTTTTTCGTATTAACCGACCAAAGTGTGAAGCATTTTATGATAGGCGGTTATCTATGTTACTTCGTGTCTTTTGTCAATAGTCAGATAATACCTTAACGGGGATACCAGCACTTATTTGTTTTTATCACTGAGCGTATTTCATTTTTAATTTTTGTTTTTCGAAAGAACCATTTTTAAGAAATAAGTGGACTGAGTGTACGGGCCGAGTTAACTGGCATCCAAGTCGTCACTCCCGAATCTGCTCACGCCATTTTGAAGCTAGTTGCATTCGTTCCTGTTTTTATTTTAGGCTTATCACCAGATCAAGTAAAATATACTTTCCTTGATAAATCCTCGTTTGTGGAATGCATTGCCAGTTGAAATAAAACGCGCGCAGTCGTTACAGGTGTTCAAAAGACTTGTAAAGGACCACTACTTGTCGTTGTGATCTTGTTGTCCTAACTGCAATCATCTAGTCTTCTTTTATTTTTCGTTGCTTGTATATATAGTATGTATGTATTTATGTATCTATAATTTTGGATATGTATATATCGGGTTGGCCCTGACATCAGAAGTGAAACTCAGATATGGCTATACACAACTTTATTTCAATCAAACAATTAGGTTAAAATAATATGGCAATGAAATAATCAGCAAATAATAATGACGGTGATGGCGGTCACGTAGGGCAGTACTGACTGTCAGGGACAGTGGTCCGTGCACCCACCGCAATAAGGACAGTACTAATTGTCAGAGACAATGTTCCACGTCCACTAACCGGGCAGTACTGACTGTCGAGAGACAGTGGTCCGTGCACCAAGACGCATCCGTTGGAAATGCGTACCGACTCCACAGTGCGGCGCCTTATAAAGGCGGTCGCTAGTGGAGGGGTCTCCCTCCACTAGCGTAGTGTAGTACTGTAGTGGAGGGTTCTCCCTCCATTACATTACAATATTTTACTGGCTTGGATATCGAGTCTTTTAATCCAAATGACCGATAGAGTGAATGATGCGTCTGGTGCACGTTCCACTAGCGCCATCTAGTCGCCGTCTCTCGCAGCTGCTTAACAATATGGCTGCCGACACGGCCATTCTGACAAAATTCACTCGTCCTCGAGTGTATTCATCCATCTATAGCTAAAAAAAAAGGAGATTACTTAATCCACATCATCGTTACATATCAAAATAGCACTGGACTAGGTATTTCTATACAATAGAAAACCCCTACAGTTCAAAATAGCACTGGACTAGGTATTTCTATACAATAGAAAACCCCTACAGTTCAAAATAGCACTGGACTAGGTATTTCTTTACAATAGAAAACCCCTACAGTACATGCTGGTCTGAATCGTCACCCACTAAAGCAGGTAAGATTCCTGCAGCGCATCACAGATCATAACCCACAACAGTAGGAGAGACCTCACTCAAACATGCTGGTCTAAATCGTCACCCACTAAAGCAGGTGAGATTTCTACAGCATATCACAGATTATCACTCACCAGCAGGAGTGATTTTAATATTTTATTTGCAGTAATGATCATCTCTCTCAAAAGTAGAAGAGACCATACCAATTGATCATTCCAAAGATTCAATCATAGCTTCGGAATTATCTACACTTAATGTTCAAGAGCCAAGGGAGAAAGTTTCTTCAGATCATTTAAATTATTTGCATTTAAGGTGCGGGAATTTACAGAGTGTTTCCTCTGAATCATCTACAGTCAGTGTTCGAGAGCTTATAGTACGGATTTCCTCCGAATCCGAGGTCGCATTATTATTTACAGGCACATCAGATATACTATTATCATCATTTTCATCGCTATAATTTTTCGCAAATGCCCTTTAGGTACTTCCCTTAAATTTTCATGAGCAAATTTATAAATTCTGTTAGAACCGTAAATATGTCTAAGTTCATAATAGCCGTTATCTAACACAGTGACTATTTTTTAAGCTCCCTTAAATTTATTATCCAACTTAGTTTGATGTCTTTCTTCGCGTTTTACGAAAACAAATTCATCTACTGCAAAAGGTTTAATCCGGGCTTTCCCTTATTAAACCGTATAGTGTCAGCGTTAGCCACTCTTTGAATATTTTCTGATGCTGATGAACGAGCCGTTTTAACATTAATTACAGTTGGTTCAGAAGAACTAGAAGTTATTTTTAGCTAAATTAAGTGAGGAACCTTGAATGCCAAACATCAATTCCATAGGCGTAAAACCTGTGGTCCTGGAACGTGTACTATTAAGGGCAAGTTGAATCTCTCCTAGTTCATCCTTCCAGGCACTATTAGAATTACATTCTATAACAGTAAGAATATTCTTTATAGTTCGCATGACCCTCTCAACCTGCCCGTTAGCTCTACTAGAACCTGTTGCTATTAAATGGAGCTCTATTCTATTATCATTAAAAAAGTTTTTAAACTCACTGCAATCAACGTCCTCTATCTGCGATAATCCGC
Source organism: Apamea sordens (assembly GCA_945859715.1). Taxonomy (NCBI): domain Eukaryota; kingdom Metazoa; phylum Arthropoda; class Insecta; order Lepidoptera; family Noctuidae; genus Apamea; species Apamea sordens. Next base: position 9,978,736 of record OX243991.1, on the reverse strand, counting down.
TTCGGGGCAGCAAATAAGTTTACAGCATTTTAATTGCTTTTACAGCGTGTGAAGAACTTAATGCTGGAGTATATTCAAGCAGTACAAACTTTGTAAAGGCGTCTATTAAAACTGAGCAATATTCTTTTCTATCACTTTTTCCCGAAAGTTTTCCAGTTAGATCTAAATGAATTGTGTGCCAAGGGATTGGGTGTTTTGGGATTGAATGCTTTGCTTTACATTTGCTGTGCGCCTGAAGGGCCTTTAGAAGTTTTACATACTACACAGCAATTAATAAACTTTTTTACCAATTTAGCCATATCAGGAAACCAATAAAATTCGTAAAGTTTGTATAAAGTCTTGTCAAAACCTAACTGTTTTATCACACTAAAAACATGATTAATTAGTGACCAAACCAAAGAACAGGGTTTATTAGGTAGCCAACTAGAAACTCCTCTACGTTCTATCTTCCTATACAATATTCCTTGTCTTAAATCGTACGTATGTTATATCTCTTCAGGTAACTGATTATTTCGAAATTTTTATATAATTTTATTTCGAAATTTTTATATGATTTCAGAAAGTTCCGAATCGCGTTCTTTTTCTACAACTAACCAACCTTTATCTAATTCAAGAAAATTTACTTTACGGAGTCCAGAATAATTTGTGTTTGACAAATTGCGAGACAAGAAATCTGCATGAGCCATATTTCGACCTTCTTTGTACACGATATCAAAATCGTAAGCCTGTAATATAGCCCACCAAACGGTGAACCCTTGGACTCAAATCCCGTTTTGAGTGAGAAGCTTTAAGAGAGGTACAATCAGTGAATACAGTGAATTTACGTTCATGCAAATAATGACGAAATTGTTCGATTGCCTTTACCACCGCAAGGGTCTCCAACTCGTAAGAGTGATATTGTGTCTCTGCATCTATGGTCTTCCTACTATAATATGCAACTACATGAGGGGTCTCATTATGCTTTTGGATTAGAATGGCACCATATCCCTCACTACTTGCATCGGTACGGATTTCAATAGGCAAGGAAGGGTCAAAACTTTTAAAACTGGTTCGGATGTTAAAATGTGAATCATTTTCTTGTGCATTAGGTCATGCTCTGGGGTCTAATTAACATTGCCTTTTCCTTTTGATAAGGGATACAAAGGCCGAATTATTTGGTAAAAATTAGGGACAAAATATCTAAAATATGTTGCTAACCCTATGAGCTGCCTAAGTTGTGCGACAGTTTTTGGAGTTAGGACATTAAAAAAAAGCTTGAATTTTTTTAATTTTTTTTTGGATTTGTTCTAATCTCCCCAGCTGAAACTATATACCCAAGGTACTCAGTTTGGACTTTCAAAAACGATCATTTCTTTAAATTAAACGAGAACCCTGCATTGGACAGGTGGAGACCACGTGGCCTGGCTCTCCGCAGACGTAGAATATGACTTGTGGCTACTGGTTGACACGTTTATCCGTGACTGTAGGGCGATTACGTTGTTTGTTTCTTTCACGGCAATCAGCCGCACGATGCCCAGTTCTGCCACATACGTTGCAGGTGCCACGAAAGTCAAACGTAGCACGGGGGCGTTTGACATCAGAATCGTTCGACTTTCTTTTCAAGGAGATGCCTCGCAGTACTTGAAATAGTTGGGATTTATCATTTACCACAGTTGATTTTAATTCACGACGTATTTGGACGTCACACTGAGATAGTATGGAAATGGCAAACCAGTCACGCATCCGGAATATTTTCAATTAATTGCCAAAGACGCAAACATGCCTTGGGGGGTCTCATTAGAAGTAATTTGAAATTTGAGGGTACTGTCAAAATGATCCTGAATAAGCATAAGGCGAGAGAACTGAGCTTTCAAAGTTTCCTGTATATCTTCCCTTTGATATTGTTTGGGAGATATCTTGTTCAATAATGTGGCTGCGCGGCCTCGAAGACAATGAGTCAGCGTCATGATAAGATCGACACACATCAAATTTTTGCTCTTAATGATGGTATCTGACAGCCGACACCAGCCCTCTATGTCTGAATTGGGGTCGTCAGGATCAAACGGTACCAACGCCGTGAAAGGTTGTGGTGGTGCATCGGACCGGGGAAGTAGAGCATCAGTTAATTTTGAAGGAAACTATTCGAGGGTAACAGAATATTTTTCTGCATATTTTGTGACTGTGGAGTGTCACTAGTGGGCGGGCAATCCGATCCCACTTCTGATATCGGGTTGGCCCTGACATCAGAAGTGAAACTCAGATATGGCTATACACAACTTTATTTCAATCAAACAATTAGGTTAAAATAATATGGCAATGAAATAATCAGCAAATAATAATGACGGTGATGGCGGTCACGTAGGGCAGTACTGACTGTCAGGGACAGTGGTCCGTGCACCCACCGCAATAAGGACAGTACTAATTGTCAGAGACAATGTTCCACGTCCACTAACCGGGCAGTACTGACTGTCGAGAGACAGTGGTCCGTGCACCAAGACGCATCCGTTGGAAATGCGTACCGACTCCACAGTGCGGCGCCTTATAAAGGCGGTCGCTAGTGGAGGGGTCTCCCTCCACTAGCGTAGTGTAGTACTGTAGTGGAGGGTTCTCCCTCCATTACATTACAATATTTTACTGGCTTGGATATCGAGTCTTTTAATCCAAATGACCGATAGAGTGAATGATGCGTCTGGTGCACGTTCCACTAGCGCCATCTAGTCGCCGTCTCTCGCAGCTGCTTAACAATATGGCTGCCGACATATATATTTATGTATCTATTTTAGTTTATTGTATACATTATGTTTGCAACAACAACAGTCCCATTTTATGTCAAGGAAAATCACTGTCCATTCTAAGGATGCCTGGAAGATAGACATGGGCGTTTTCGTATTTATTTGCTAACGGATATGTAACCGATATTCAGTTTTCATATCGATATCGAAAACCGTTTTCAGATATCGATATCAGTAGTACGATTTGCACAAGTAACTGAAACGAACGAAACGCAAACTAACGACGAACGCAAACTCACACTTTTAACGTTAATAATTTAGATACTTTCGTTGTTTAAAGTTTAGTAACTAAATAAATAGAAACTAGACCTTATTGCTAGCGCATTAGGATATAGATATTACACACGCACTATTATTAACCAAATAACAAATCACTAGCCGAAGTTACGTAATATTCGCTTCATCACTTTTACGCCAGTAAAACATTGAATGGTAAGACAGAGACAAAGCGAATGAAAACCGTCGATGTCATATCGGCTCGTGATGTGAAGTTTGCGTTTTCGTAGTTCGTTTTCGTTGTTGCGATATGGACAGATATGGATATGGATGAAACCATAGCTCGATGAAGTTTTTGTGAAAACGGTTATGTATATTTAGATATCGATATGGTATGATACTAAACACATATCCGATATAAGTTACGTTTTGATATATCGAACCCATGCCTACTGGAAGAGATCGCAGTAATGCGATAAGGCCGCCCATTGTATATTTTGTAGTGTGCCATGTATTTTTTATGCTATGTATTTTTGTGGTGTACAATAAAGTATATATAAATAAATAAATATAACATCAAAAAATCGTAGACGTAGTACAATCAAAGTACTCAATAAGTACCATATTACCCACACGATTGGGGTAAAAGTCTAAGTATGGCAATATTAATTGCACGTACCTGCAGTAATGTACTTATGTCGAACTATCGCTATCTCATACCCCATACGCTGAGGCAGGCCTTGTCTACCTACTATTCTCTGTCTAGGACTTACTAATTTCATGGACCGATATGACATCTGACAGCAGTCAAACGTCAAACGTTAGAAGATTGGCATTGGTTGAATTTGGTTGGACTGGCTTCACTGTACGTCAGTGACTGGCTTGGACTAAATAAATTTAAAAAATCCTATCACGAATATGCATAGAAGTTTTATGTATTAGCGCTACCTATTGAACAATAATTATGATTTCAAAACTATTCCCCAACGTCTCCCGCAGCCAAAGAATATACGGCGTTCGCCAGTATACAAGAAGCCATAACCCCTTCAAAAAAACATTGAATATTTTAGCAAACGATATGCCGTCATTTCTTGGTTCAAAAGATAAATCTACAGTGTATCCAGAACATGCTGATGTAGTTATTATAGGAGGTGGTTTTATTGGATCTGCAACTGCCTATTGGTTAAAAAAGAGAACTGGTGAGGGTCTCACAGTTGTAGTCCTAGAAAAAGATTTTACAGTAAGTATCATATTAAATCAATAATTGTATTACAAATTTGTTGCAAGAAAATAATTAACACATTATTCTTGTGGCTCAATTGAATTTTTTTTTTATGAATTTCAGTATAAGGAATCTCAAAATAATGTATCTTTAGGTACACTGAACCAGCATTTCTCCCTGCCTGAAAATGTTCATTTATCTCAGTACTCCATAGATTTTTTGCGGAATATCAAACAGAACTTGGGATTTGATGCTGAAATTCAATACACCCCTACAGGTTCACTTACTTTAGCAAGTGAGCAATATGCTCACAGACTAGAACAGAATGTTACTCTGCTAAATGAACTTGGTGTAAGAAATAAACTTTTAACAGCAGCTGAAATAAAGAGCAAATACCCATGGATAAACACAGAGGATGTCAAACTTGGTAAGCCCTTGTGTGAAGCACTCTATTTAAATTTTCTTTCATACATGCAATCCTCGTAATTTTAAGAACGTTCACAGTCTGATCTCAGTCTCAATCTGTCAAAAAAAACCTAAAATTTCCCTACATTTTGACATTTGTTTGTCGCTGAGATGAGACTGTGACTAGATTTTGAACGTTTTAAATTACGAGAACTGGCCTTCTGATCTCTGCCTAAAACAAATGTCTGTCCTAAAACACAGTCCCAAATAATTATATATAAATATAAAATTATTAGTCAATAACAACTATAATCAGTTTTCCTATGGTTTTAATTTTATTTTGTTTTAATACAATGTTCCGATAATGTGATATGGACTTGTTAATAATGTAGTTTACATTTAATAGGATGCATGGCGATTGAAGGTGAAGGAACCTTTAATTCATGGGTTTTATTAAGGGCATTAATAAAAAAATCAAGAGAACTTGGAGCCAATTATGTAAATGGTGAAGTAATAGGGTTTGATATAGAAAAACAAAAAGATGTGCTCATGGAAGGTGTTACCCCTGGAGGATATGAAAGAATTAACAGGATCGTTTACAAAACAAAAGATCAAGAAGAATATGCAATCAAATTTGCTATCTGTGTCTTAGCAGCTGGTGACAGCTCAGGAAAGATAGCTAGTTTGGCTAAAGTAGGAACAGGAAATGGGATTTTAAGTATGCCACTGCCAATAGAACGGAGGTGAGTTCTCAAACTCACACAACTATCATAAAATAATGTAATACATTTGTATGTGTGTATAGCTGTATTATATAATGAGGTTTATTTATGAACTTTGCTTAAAGTAATAATAAATTCCTTGATGTTTATGTCTCGAATATAAGCAACATTTATAAATGAACCCAATTTTAAATTATATTTGTAATTTTTTAGGGAATTTGATATATATTCCATTCAAGAAAAACCAACAGAATTAGGCCTGAACACTCCACTGGTTATGGATACTACTGGACTGTGGTTAATGAGAAATGGTCTAGAAAGTAATCTTTTATGTGGAAATCTACCACTTTTAAAGGATGACACAAAAAATATATCTAAAAGTGACTATTATAAAAAAGTTATTGAGCCATCCTTACTAAACCGTGTTCCAAGCTGTAATAACACAAAAGTGAGTATGTTTTATGTTTCGTAACCAACTTGAAGAAGGAGGATGTTCTCAATTCTTCTTTTATTTTTTCGAATCTCCAACGTTTATAAACAAGCTAAGAGAACAAGTAAAACAATATTGCGTCTCCTCTATTCATCTCTCGTTTTCCCAGTCACCATTAACAAATGTTGGTATAGAAAAATGAACTGAGCCTTATGATTCTACAGCCGTCATTAAACACTCGACAAAACCAATCGAATAAGAAACTGGAGAAGGGCAGTGTCTCCCAGAAAACACTGTGAAGTACTGATATATGAACCTGGAAAAAAATTACGCCACGTAATGAGATGCGCAGCTGCCATTTGTGGAAGCTCTACACTACACCATTTTTTTATTATTTCAGATTGAAAAGTTTAATACTGAAGCATATGATTGCAATGTATTCGACAACTCAGGTGTATTAGGACCACATCCTTACCACAATAACTTATATATTGCAGCTGGATTTGGTAAACTAGGTTTGTATTAATATATTTACGTCAAGCTTACCAAAAATCCAATTGCAAAAATTATTTTACTCGTCTCTTGGCTATTCTCAACTTTACATTCTTTTCCAATATTGAAGTATAGCTTCTTAAAATACATACCTAAGAAGATAGACAAGACAATATGATAATGTTGAGTGTGCATATTGATACTGATGTTTTTGTCAACAGGATGTCAACATGCACCAGGCATTGGAAGAGCGACTGCTGAACTCATTATTGACAGTCAATACACAACTGTGGATTTAACGAGATTCGGGTTCGACAGATTTTTACTTGACGAGCGAATAGTCGATTTCAATGTATACTAAACTTGAAGAATTGTTGTTCCTTTTGCCATATTTAATTTTTCTATTTTAGTCTAGTTCTATTAGAATGTCAAGCTTTGTTTAGTTTATTGATAGTTAGGGAATTAGTTTACAAAAACATTTATTTCAAAGAAAAGAATGATTCACCTTGTAAATATTATTAAACATTTATTTTTCACACATAAATTCACTGCATTTATTCTATAACAACTACATTTTACTTAAATTGAGCCGGTGGTGCTCCAAACAATGCTCCACCTTGTTTCGATGCGGCGCGAGATGGGGCAAACCCTAAAATCTTCTGGATGTTTTGCCTAGAAAAATAACATATTATTATTCCATACAGAAAAATCTCAATAAAGTGAAAACACTGCTAAAAAATTCTTGTCTTTTCCTGCAAGCTACTTGGTAAACTTCACAGTAACAACAGTACAGAGACTGGCAAGAGTGCTTGATGAAAGAGTTGGGACTTTTTTACCATAGGTTACAATGCGCAACTCTTACTTGTAAATCAAGCGATCAAGTTTAGTGCCAGCCATTACTTGTGATGGTGTGCATATTCAATTTTGATGGCTGTATGAATAATTATGAAAAATATACAATAAACTTATATTTCGTTATGTTACCAAAATTTAAAGTTTTATTTTTCAAAAGGCATTTTTTACCCATTATTTTCATAGTAATTAAGTAAGTAGTTATAAATTTGTTCAGACTCCCATTGTACCCTTAGAATTGAAGATATTGTTAGCTATATTACAATAAAGCATATTATTATTGTATCTAAAAAGAAACTAAGAATAAGTTTTATAATTCGAAATATTATGTCGTGACAACTAAGATAAGTGCAAATTGCATTAGATAAAAAATAAAACATACATCTAGTTCACAAACACTGAATTAGTGCTTGCATTTTTTAAGTCTTATGAGATTTCTCGAGACCCTGGGGTCCTGGACCTTTGGAAGGTGTGCGAGGGGCTGAAGCCAACTCGCACAGGCCCGTTAGACGTTTTTATTTAAATGTGGCACTAACCAACGATTGTCCGTTTGAACTATGCATGTACACCCCAGGACACCCACCGGTTGGTGTAGGAGTATTACAGGATTGGGTGGCTAAAGTGAACTGGTTATTTAGGCCTATGGAAAGACTAAAGCCCCGCCTGACCACTGTTTTATAATTATAAATTACACAGATATTATTATTTTTAATAGATTTATTATTATTTACTATTATAAAATTACCTTATGCTCATTGTACACAATATGTACAAGAAAATAAAGGAGCAGTCTGTATAGTCATCCCCAGGCAAGTTCCTGTGGCTCAGACCTTGTATCCATGATATAGGGTAGAATGGAAGTTTAGCCACTACTCTTCCATCAAATCTATAAAACACATTTACAATGATTATTATAGCACAAAAGTCTTCATAGAGATTGGTCTTAAATTATTATTAGCTAATCAATTGAGTCCAGCAGTGGACGGGGACACCTTTTGGCTGAAATAGCCTTTACCTTAGTAGTATCAATACAAAACATGTGGGTATATGGTATTGTTGCTTACTTAGGAAATATATGTCAAAAGGAGTCATTAAGTACTTATTTCAAGCCAAGTAGATTTGTTTTCTTTATTTAAATAATACTTATCGTACATGCTATTGAACATGCTGAGTAAGGCTGTGAATGCAAAGCCAATGGCAAACATCGATTTCATCTTGACTAAAGAAAGGTCTCTATTGTTGTTTTTTAGTCTTTCTTCTTCCCTCTCAATTTTCTTCTTATGTTGCTTGTCCAGTGAGTCTCCATGAGCTTCTTTTCTTTTTTCAACTACAAAAATGAACAGTAATGTAAGTAATATTTTATCTATTAGATTAAATTGCTAAGGTACCATACTGATGGCAATTGAGTACAGTTGTTAACCATGCATATTGTACAATTTCTAACCTGTCTAACAGGCTAAAAATTTCTAAGGCCTACTTCTCTCTCTCACTTACTAACATCAGTAGCGTTTGTCTGACTAACAATAGGGTATGGGTAAACCGGATGGCATCTTAGTAGGTTTTTAAGATTCCATACCAATTGGTTTATAATAACTAACAAGTATCTTTAGAATTTCGTAAACTTACGCTTTTTGCTTTGACGTTCCACCTCGACTTTCAGTTTTTGGTACTTTTCTGTCCTGTACACCAGTATCCATGTTAAACCTACAAACCAGGAAAAGAAGCAGTGAGATGACAGAAGTTGGAGGTATCCTGTCGTAGATTACTAATAATAGACCCAACGCTTTTCGAAAATTACGGCAAAGCAATACTAAACTTACTCACCTTCGCCTAAAAATGCCGTACATATTGAAATAAATACGATGAGCAGGGAATCACTCCACATGACTGTTTTTAAAGGAAACAAGTGAAACTATTTTTTTTTAATGTTAAACGCTGACGTTACTTTAATCCGATTTAGACGGAGCTTGTTTAATCTATAATGTTCTGTTCTCTGTTCTGTAAGATCTTCAGACTTGACCACTTCTGTCATCACAGAACACCATACGTATATTATATTATAAGTTACTCTGTGCAGAACACTACTCCTAGCGGAGTTATGGAGATGGAGATAGGGAGTGGGTGGAGTGACGTTCACAAACCAAAACCATGTCAATGTCACAAACACGAAAACTTTTTTTTTCTTTTTTTTTTTGACTACGTTAAATTGACTACAGATTAGGTACGGTACCGTGTCTTCATCTAATTTATTATGGTCGGACTTTTAATTATTAGCTCTCAGATCTTAATTAATCTGAGTATTAGCTGCATTAAAATGACAGCTTATGTGTTGTGTGAAATTTAAATAGTGATATGACAAAAGAATCGATTCATTTAAATCTCGCGACAATCAACAAAGTAGTTGTAGAGTTGATACGCTGTATCAGCCGTATCAACGATACGGGGCCCCTGAGCTACAGGGACGCCCGACGTGACGTGTATAAGCAAAAAATTTTTAAATAATATCCAGAACCTAAAATTCTTGTTGCAAATGCAAAATGATATTTATTTCTATAAGTTGGTTCAAAAATATGTTTAAAAAAGCGGTGAATACCGAGATGACTACTGATAGAGAAGTATGGAAGAAGAAGAAACTGTGTCTGCCTCATTGGTCTAGTGGTCGCAAGTGCTACTGCTGAGCATTAGGTCCTAGGTTCGGCTACGACACGGGTCGAGCAAAGTGTTATTGGGTCTCGGCTTCCAACCGGATGCAGCTGAATGCCAGTATTTTACCTCCGGAGCGACTGGCTATCTGACAACCATAACCCAGTTAATCGATGTCCCTTGGTAATACTGGGTGTCAGACTTTCGGGTTTCTGACCCGTAACGACTGTCAAAGATCCACGAATGACAGCCAGGACCAACGGCTTAACGCGCTTTCCGAGGCACGGAGGGGTCTCGGTATGTTAAGATGGTCACCCATCCACGGACTTACCGCGGCAAGCGTAGCTTAACCTTCAATCGACTCGTGCAGCTGTTATTACTTAGCCACGAACCTTCACCTTCTAAGTCAGTAAATATATTCTTTATTTTGTAAAAACAATACCCTCTGTAGCTTCACAATAGGGTAAAAACGGATCCCCAAAAACTTTTGTTAATCCAGGTCCTAATCTTTCTAGTTACAAAATTTCATCCAAATCCGTTCAGCCATTGAAATGAATGGTTGTAGTTGACCCAACACTGCTATTTCAGCGAATGTGTTGTTTGTTGCGAATGTGTTGTTGTGAGTACGAGTTGGCCCCATGTCCCTTGGCACTGTTTAATGAAATTGGGATGAGGAAGACGCCCAAATCTGTCGTGTACAGTCTGTTCGAGTCTACTGTCAAGACTGTTGAACGGTCTCAAATGAACATAGTAGTGAACGGTGGATTCCTACTGCACATTATAATTTAGAAAAAAGATACATGTGTTGCCACGATTTGTGATGGATATATCACCTACATCAACCGCCAATAGCCTGGATTGAGTCGTACTGTGGTATTTGATGGGTGCACAAACTCAGCTACAAATTGAGGAGGTCGGCTGATACCAATTTGTCTTGAAACACATCAATACTAGTGAAACAAGAAGATTTTTTGTCTCACTGTTTCACTCTACACCTCCTTTTTGGTTATTCGTTGAGCGGACTAAAGCTTTTACTTTTATACAACGTGGCGCTACAATGGCGACATTAATTTAACACACGGGTAGAGCTAGTGGCCAGTAATCATAAAAATTATAACAACTTAAAAAAAAATCGTAACTTGAAAACTTCCACCTGCGCCGCGCGCCGACATAGGGCTCTCTCTCTCTTTCCTTCAATTCGCCTTCTCTTTCCTCGTTAATTGTTTTAATTACATTAATGCGATGTTATGATCCGTGACTCCGGCAAATGACCCCTGCGCTACAGTTTTTTAAGTCAGGTTGCTCTAAGATGCTATTTTATAAAATTGTTAATAAATAAATATTAATGTTTAATTTAATTAAAATATATTCATAAAACTACAACGCAAAACCGTATACGTCGTGTGTTAAATTAATGTCGCCATTAAAGCGCCACGCTGTATTATATAAATTGTGTAATGACTTATAAGTTGACAGTATAAGTTTTAAAGTAAAAGTTTATTTTTTTTATATTAGCGCATTTATTTTATTTTATTTATTTATTTATTAGGGATAAAAAACAGTAGTACAATTACATGTTATACACTATATATAAACTTAAAATAATAGCACTAATTGCACTACCAACACTATTATCCACTGATCACTAGCTTTAAGATTAAAATAAAAGCTTGTTTTTTAAAAAGGTTTTTTAATTTTAAATTGCTTTTCGGTAAAATATAATTTCGTATTTTCGTGGCTAAATGTGGTAAAACGACTAAAAACTGGAGTAACATTTCATATTCAAATTTTATTGTTGGCAACATAGCAACCTGTTTTTCGATCTTTCATTCAACTTGTTGTCTATTATTCGGTTTCCGTTTCCGGTCTCCCCGTTCATCCATTCCTCTTTTCCATTCCATCCATTTCATTCTTCAATCTTCTCTCCGCTAATCCGCTCGCCAGCCGTTTACTCGGATCGAACGTCTTTTAGCTGGCCATAGCTTGGAATTCTGCCAACTCACTGAATTAGAAAGTGTTGTAGTATCCTATAAATTTAATCAAATCCCTTTCTACAAGGATGTTATTGAAATAATATATCAGATGTAGGAGTATTAAATGATATAAGTAAATATCTTACACCTTAGCTATAACGGAATTAATATTTGTCACTACTGTGATTACAGACAATTATGTAACATATTTTTAATAAATAGTGTAATTACATTGTTATTGGACATAATTGAGTAGAAAATAAGTGTTCCTCTGTGCAAGAATATCATTGTTAAAAAATGATAAGACGCCATGTTTTATCTGGACCCTAAGGCGTGGCATGGCATACCTTTGTGCAATCGGGTGTCGTGTTATTTTTGAAGTAATAGAATATTAAAATGGTAAGTTTTGTCCCAATATAATACATACCTACTCTACTATTTTAGCGTATTCGGATAAATATCTTGAACATCGCAAAAGTCGTTTTTACCGTACGTAATTACTTGTACTGTAGAATATCCTTTCATGCTAGTCATAACAATGAAATTGATAATGCATGAATTCAATGAGTCTAAAAAAATGAAACATTCCAAAGCTTCTAGAACAGTATCACGTGATGTGTTATTTATACAGTAGGCAAGCGAGTGCTTACGTCATCAACGTAAAGCGCTCGCTTTCGCTTGCGCCGTGCGCGACCGTCTGGTCCGGCGTCCATTTTGATTCGTTGTTAGATGTAACTTACCTAGCGATGAGACTACAGCGGAATTTGAACCCGGACGTAAAATTTGAAAACTAGTACGCAAAATACGCGCTTAGACGCAGTTGCAGACACCAGCCCGTCTTACCAATAGCTTAAAAAGCTACAACAAGCCATAGAGGTATACGTCGAACGAAGTACTGGCTTGGCTTAGATGCCAGAAGCCACTATCCGTTTCAGCTATTTGCCTATTATTTTTGTCAGAAAATATTACCTATTTGGCAATATCTACCTTCTTATTAAGCTTGCTGGAGCATAATTACGTTACTGCAAGCATGACAAGCAATGCACAATTATTTTGAGTTATGCTGAGCATGTTTGTATTGTGATCTTGTCCACAAAATCAGTGTTAATGGGAGGGACTACAAGTACGTTACGCGGGTGCTAACCTTATCCGTATAGCATGTGGTGTAGCATGAACTGCTTCATATTCAATGGTCGTCAAGTATTCAACTTGTACAGCGATAACATTAGCTGGCCTCTTTATTCTATGGAAACTCCGTACTGCGCTAGGCCAGCTCAAGGTCCAAGTGTTATCACCGAAGTGCGGTCTACAGTACGTGGCACGGTTCGCGCCCGATACGGTCTAGCATATTAATCATCCCTGACTCAATCAGGTCGCCCCTTGTTACTTGGCGGTTAACACAAGCGTTGAAGATATTACGTAATGCGTTATTATTATAGGACCATGATCGGCGTTGGCCGCACCTATTGTGTTATTTCTTATACAATATAGGGGTTTTTAAAAAGCAACCATCCCTATTAGTGTTTAGTTGCTAGTTCGCCTCTGGATCTAAGCTCTGCTACGGACATGCTCGATCATGTTAACTTGCACATTACAAAGAAGTAAACTGTAATGAGTATCATTTGTTAATTATTGGATCGAAGTTCCTTATCGCGCGTTGCGAAAGGGGGCTAGACGGAAAAAATTAAGACCAAAAGTTGGAACGACACTTTTTGCTATAGTTGTAAGCCGTGCGGCGTGCGCGTGTTTCTCTCTCTCTCTCTCTCTCTCTTATAGAAAGCAAGCCAGTTATACTTCGTTCCATCCGGGTGTCCCTTGACACCTCTCAAGATTTTTGTTTAAATAATTAACAAACGCCGCCCTAAACGCCCTAGAAGTTACACGTTTATAATTAGACAAGTGAAGTCTAAGCTAATGTAGTCAAAAATTAGACAAGAAGTCTAATGCGATGTTGTACAGTCGCGCCACTTTAAACTTCAGCTGGCGTACTTCGTATCTACTAAGCCCCACTATTATAACTGTAACCTTGAACTGTTCTGCAACTACGATTAAATATTTGTTTTTTTTGTCCGGTTCTGATCCGAACTACGTATCTCGTATATGAACAGTTAATGGTCTTTGTTACGGTTGCGACTTCAAACAGTTACTTTAATTGAGGAATACTATTCATTGCTTTGTATCAAATAACGGTCATCATCATTTCGACCGAAAGTCGTCCACAGTCTGACCATAGGCATAGTGTTCTCTATAAATTGATTGTAGTTCATCTTAACCCTGAGTTCCCTGATATTATAATAATCACTTTCCTAGTAGTCGTTTGAAGGATTTGTGTTCGAAGTATGTCATTCTTATTAAGATACAATAGGTTTGGAACATAATTCACAGTAAGATACAGCATTAGGTGTTGCGTTATGTGTCGTTCCTTTTCTTAAGCGCTGTTTCTGATAGTAGTGCATTAACGAGCCTTCACACGTGATCGCACTAAGCATTCGTGTAGCGCACTCTGGGTAGTCAGCATTTCATAATAACGATTAAATATTTGTTCTGTTTCTTTCCGCGAAATAATCATATCCAAGATATCCCAGTAACTTCGAAAGGCAGAACACGCGAATTATCAAAATACTATTTAATTGGATAGACACCTTAAATTATACAGGAATATCAATTATAGTAATAATTGATTTCATGTACAATTTATTTTGTTCAATCGCTTCATGATACGTCGAAAGTCTCGGGGCTACCCTATATACGAGTCCTAGATACCTGCTGATATCACGAAAAAAATGTTGCGACGCCCCTTTCAAAATCAAGTAATAATAATTTTGAGAACCAATGGAAACATACTATTTTTGCAAGTATAACAACTCCAATAACTTTTTTAATTTTCTTTGTTACAGCCGCGAATTGATCCAATTCAGTTGCTGAACTGCCTGAGTGTGCTTCTGTCACCGAATGGCGGGATCAAAAGCAGGGATGAAGTCCAGAGGCTGGCTAGGTAAGTTTTTCAAGTTTGTTCTTAGCTTTTCATGGATCAGCTTTGTTTTGGCTTTGTATTACTATAATTAACTCGACATTTCGAAGGAAGGTGCTTATATAATTAGAACTCGATTTACCAACTTCTTAATAGCTCGAATAATCGGAGAGTGTAGGTACACTATTTATTCCCGATTTTTTATAGAAAATCTTCAAAATTAAAAGCTGATATTTGCACTAGCAAATTATAAGGAACTCGTTTATTATGGAATTGGCAAAAGTGACGGGATTTGGATGAAATTTGGCACGCAGATGGTTTATAACCAGGATTAACATATAGGATACTTTTTATCCCGATATTCCCACTGGACGAAACTCATGCGGGTAAAACCGCGGGGCGCAGCTAATGTGCATTAGAAGTCATGGAGGAAGTTTTGGTCGCTATGCTCGCTATCGACCCTCTATTATATCAGTCATTTTAATATTTTATAAATTATAGTCCTTCACAAGTTTTTATTAGAAGAGTGAACCACCTCGCCGTATGTTTTCTAGTAATACTAATAATTTACCGTAATCTAATACGATTTCAACATCGTATTAGAATACGGTAAATAACTAGTATAGTAAGCAAGCATCTCAAGTGTTTTTTTTAATAACGCCTCTTTAGAGTACGCCTTAGAGCCGACTATATTATAACGACGTTTTTGTAAAAAAATTAATTTTTGGTTTCAGCCTTATGACTAAATTTTCGAAGAAATTGGTATCTAAGTGTATTTACATACAAATACTGAAACGTACCGAGACCGACCTCCTGGGGTTATTTATGGGATCCGGCGGCTGGGTTTTGGTACACATGTGGCTTACCGAAAGTATAGTCGCCAAAAACTGGCCTCTTGTAAAAGAGTTATTGGAGCTGCTATTATTATGCCCAGTTGATATAGAGCGTTTGAAAACTAACAACTGCCCGAAACTTGTAAAGGAGTTGTCAAAGGATGATAACCATTTTGGTAAGATAATCATATATTAACTAATTATTTCCTAGGAACAATTCCCACTGCCTCGTTGGACTGATGGTCGCAAGCGCTACTGCTGAGGTCCTGGATTCGATTCCCAGGTCGGGCAAGGTGTTATTGGGTTTTTCCATTAGGAATTTCTCAGTAGCAGCTCAAAGTCTGGATTAGTGCTAGGTTGATGGCAATAGGCTCGCCGCCTATAACATGGGACTTAAACATAACTGGCGAAAGGCGTACCAGTACGCCTCTGCCGAACCCCACGGGGATTAGTAACGTTATGTTTCGTGGTAACTGAAATTTAAAGTTTGAAAGTAGATTTTCGATTGGACACAAAAATGGTTGAGAACAAATTATTCCAACTGCAATTGTTCCTATTTCTGTAGCAACATTTAAATTAAAATACGTCTTTTTTTATTGTGAATTATTAAACTATATTTAATTTCTTTCATTACAGCTATCAGAGCCCTAGCATCGAAGTTAGTTGAACAATGGTTAAAAACAGTAAAGGGTGAACAAGTAGTTCCTGTCCAGATTTCAGAAATACCTCAAATTATATCTGAAGCGCAATCTGATTTAGACTTAATAAAATCAGAGTGCAATGTGGAATATAAAAATAATGACAATAATACTGAAATTAAAACAATCAGTGAAGAACGTAACAAATTTGATAAATCCATTTCTAACAATGCCGACACTGATAAGAATGTAGGTGATATCAAAATAAAAGATGAAGTAGACGACGAACCGGAAACTTTGCCGGTATTAAAAATCAGTTTAAAAGATGGAAAGCAAATCATATCGCAAGTTGATGATGACACTGAAAGTAAAACTTCTGAAGGGTTATCAGATTCCGAGAAATCTAAAGATAGATCAAAAAGTAGAAGTAAAGATAAATCAGATGATAAAAGTAATAGTAGCGGGTTAAAGTCTAGCAGTTCGTCAAAACATTCGAGTAGGTCTCATTCTTCAAGTGAGAAACATAAAACTCACAAAAGCAGTTCTAGCCGACATAGTAGTAGCAAAGATAGATCAAAAGATAAGGATAGACATTCTTCTCATAGTTCTAGATCAAAAAGTGACAACAGCAAAAAATCGAACGATAAATTATCGTCTTCCAGTAGTAAATCTAAAGAGGATCGAAGTTCACGGTTGTCCTCCGAAAAAGATAAGAATAAAGATAAAGGAAAAGAAGATAAAAATGAAAAGATTAAGGATACCTCTCTAAACAAATCTTCATCTGAGAAACCTGAGGATAAAATGCCGTCAGTTCACAAATTGGGGAAAATACCGAAATTGAGTGATTCCAAAAAAGAAAAACCTTCAATATCCATTGAAGTCCGAAAACCAGATGAACCTAAACCAAAAACTGTTAAAACTTTCAATTCTAAGTTTAGGAAACATGGCCTAGAAGAGGAAGTTAAACCACCACCTTCTCGTGCAGCAGTATTAACAAAAAAATCCACGCCTGTATTGCCACCCACAGTATCAATACCAAAAAGACCGTCGCCAGTTCACAATGAGTCTCCTCCAGAAAAAAAGCCAAAAACTATAGTTGAACCTGTTGAAAAACCGGGTGCAATCAAATTAATTCCTCCTAAACCTAAACGTAAGTATTCTACTTTTTATTCAATAAGTGACATATTTTTAATAGTTTCTTTTTTTCCAGATTTACATTGGTGGTGGCAAGTCCTTCCATTAATGTCACCAAGTCCTTTCAATTGTTTAGGTTGCATTTTCTTCAGTGGTAAGTCTAAAATGTATAACTTAACGGGTTCTAAAGTGTTTTTACCACCTGTAAAGTATTTTTTTCAAATAAATATTGAAATCAATATACATGACTTTTTCCGTTTACTACTTAGTTCAAATTTAATAACCTAAATTTGTTTAGTTAATCGTGAGGTGAAAATACCAGCGCACATATACCTACTGGATCCTTCCGTGGACTCGACGCAGAGCTGATGAAAACGACTGGTGCTCCAGGAGTGATTCTTCAGCAATCCATGTAATCCAAAAATGACTTATTATTTCTACTTGAAAGATACAAACAATTACCTATTATAAAAACGACTGTACGAGATTATTTTACGACAGTAATTCTACCGATATTCCTATAAATTTCAACAAAATATACAACATGTATGAATTATTGATGAGCTATTAGGGCACTACCTTGTTACGTTAGTTAAACAGACCAGTTAATATATTTTGCATAGGAAAGCCAAGAATGATAGTCTCTTATCGTAACATTAACTTCATTTCATAGACAGGTAAAAGTCTCGATTTTTACGAAAAACCTGTTTAATGTATCTACCTTACTACGCTAGGAACAAACTAAGGTAATTATAATGCCAATAATCACAAGCGCTTACATGAAGGTCTCGAGGCTTTCTAGAAGTTGGCAGCTGAAGTCTGCTAAGGCTTCGATTGTGTAACAACGTCATTTCATACTATGCTTAGGTATTTTATTTACAATTTCTAGAAATGCTCAAACAAGCAGTGGCTGATATTAGAAACTTGCTTGTAAAACCCACAAGCAACAAGTTGAAGTATTATTAACAATGTTTCTAATCATGAATGTTAGAGACAGCAACAGACTGCCTTGTAAAGTTCTTTATCGTATTTTTTTAAGATTCGGTTCTAATTACTATAACGTTAAAAGGTACATTTTAATTCTAATGATGATATGAATAGTAACAACGAAATCCGACCCCAAAATGTGGGAAAAGGCTAGGCACATTATGAGTACTGAGTAACAACGGCAAATACTGAAAAGATACCAAGTACAGCAGTCGACAGCAAAACTTTGTCAACAAATCGTAAGTGGCAACCAGCTTCCCGCTGCACAGAGCTGCAGACCACTACAAAGAACTATTTTGGGAGAACAGGTACCTATCTACGGAAAGTAGTAATCACATTGAGAAAATACTTGAATGTAGTATAAAGAGCTGTACCTACGCTATTGTTCCTATAACCGTACCTATATAAGTAACACGGAGTTAAAAATTAAAGTTTTTAGGTACTTTACCTTTGTATCTACTTTAATTTTTGTTTCTGAAAGTTATTTATAGGTAGGTATAATATATGGACATTTTACTACAATAATAGTTCTTGCTAGACGACTTAATCGTATTGAACCCCGGGTGGGTATAAGAGAATAATAAACGACATCCTACATCGAGTTAAGAGAAGATGGTACCTACCTACTTATCCTGCTATCCACGCCGACAGGCTAAAGTTATGCTCGAGATTATCTGACACCGGAAACTTACATAGGAAGCGGTCTATAATAAATTAGGGTACACGTGTGGTCGATCACTTTCATTATGACGTGACGTCATCAAAATCTGAAATTCTGAACCAACAATATGAATAACAATTAATTGCAAGCAATTTAAAATAATTTTATTATATTTTTCAAGTCATTTTCTTTGATTACTACTACATTCGTTTTCAAATTGATATTTTTGGAAAAATATTCTGGATTATTCTGTAATCATACCCCCTTTTTTCCAACAGAGGAATTGCCACTGAATATTGTGAACCTTATAGTCTTAGACTGCATCGATAAATATAAAAAACTTGGAGAGAGAGAGAGAAAAACACCCACGTGAATCCAAAGAAAATGTTAATTTCTCACATAATTAAAATTATATTAACTTTAGTCTTCAAACTGTTAGATTAGATTGATGTCATAGGTACATAATTAAAAATTGTCGTCTATGTACCTGATCTCCTTGAACCACATTTTCTATTGTTTCCTAGACCAGTTTTGCCCAATCTCCTTTATGCTTTAAATAATTTAGATTTTAGACAATTATTGTGTACTGTATGGTGTTTCAGTATGTATGTGGGAAAAGGTAGGTACTTAAAATAGAAATAATTTGAAAAACAACCTGTTATGGTTTGCATCGACAGCCACCAAAACACAGCTGGACAAAGTTGGTCTATCATCTGGCTGGATTGTCTGAAACTAATGATCACAAAATAATGTCGGAAATGGCACGTAGATATTGCATAAACATAGAGATGCTTATATCTAAAGTTGTCTTATCTAATTACACTAGTTCGACGATCGAACTAGTGAGAACAAACTATTCATATTACCTACTAGGTATCTAAATTCATTCAGGTATATCTAAGTAGGTATCTAACTAAGGCGCGGCGCGCGTACCTACCTTAATATTTTTAAAATAGGTTAATTAGGAAATCCAACCGTAATAATATCTGTAGAATAAATAAATGAAGGTATATGCTATATTTTTATTACTCAGTAATCAAAACTATAAAGCGGGTTGTTGGTTTTCACTTTTACTTCTGCAGAATTGGATAATAAAAAAAATATTTACCTCACTGCACAACTAGTACCTATCATAAAATAACATAAACAAAGCGTGCACCTTATTACCTATTATGAGAGCTGCCTCTGTCCAGCTGAAGTAATAGGTAGTATGATGTGAAAGAATTATTATATTCGACGCATACATATGCATGGATTAAATCATAGTAAACAAATAAATAGAAATTGGTAAGATACATGCGTTGTCGGGTTACATAAATAAAAATTCTAAAATACTGCTGTGTAACAGTAGGTAAATACGTAGGTAAAAGAAAAAAAAAGAAAAAACATTATTATCATTTATTGTTTTTTTCATTATTTTTTATTTTATTAGGTAGGTACGTAGGTATAACGAATGGCCATTTTATTTTCCTGGATTTGCTACACTTCTGTCAGAAGTCCATAATAGGTGCATAAATAGCCAGACTTAACAGACTTTATTTATACATGAAACAAAATGTAGCGCACAAAATTTTAATGCGAAAATCTACATTTAACATTTGGTTTATTTCGTAACGTACAAATCTGGTCTGCTCAACTAATGTTTCAATAAGTAGTATGTAATTCTAATTAATTAGGTAGGTACGAATGAAAATCTGTTGTACCTATATATATAAAATTATTTACCCAACTAATTAAGTAGGTACATTCCCCCCCCCCCCTCTAGATTTGCGGTTATTTTCCTATACGCATTTCGATAAAATCTTCCGGCATCCTTTATATATCAATGAACCTAGGTATTGTATTTTATAAGAAAGATGTTAGGTTTTTAATAAAAAGGTTTGACAAAAATAAAGTAGGTATGTTGGTACCTAATATACCTAAGTTTTTAATTACAATGGTTCAATGTAAAAGAAACACATCCATACGATTGATACTTAGGTAGATAAAAATAATTACAAATTGAATAAGACAGTCAATAGGCTGGAACCAATCACAACTATACCTTCTTACCTGCCTATTTATGTTATTCTCCCTACATACGTTTTATTGGAGGTTTTTTCATTCTGATATTTTTAATAAAATCTAATGAATTGCCTTCTAAAATAATTTTACACGGCATTTATGTTAGACCTTTCACGGTTTTCTAACTAGATTCCTATTTCGCATTTTACTTTTTTTAAGTTCGTAAGGTGATTTCTCAGGGTGCGTGATTTTACGGATGGAGAAGTCGAACTTTATGAATTATGATGTTAGCAATAGTTGTAAAGTATTGAAGTAAATATTAATGAATAAAAAATCCATACCTAAGTCAACACTTCGCGTTTTGTGCGATGTAGTTTGATTACGTACCTATGATAAGCTGCGTGTTTATTACAGCGGAGAAGTGTTACCTACCAAAATTGTATTGGTGAAATTCGCTCCTCTCTGCTCCAATAGACAGGTAGCCATAAGCTTGCGCATTCAATATTTTACGACCATACATCACCCGGTTATCATCAATAGCTACCTATTTATACATATTATAAACTGAAATCGTATTTCCGCGTTGTACTGAACTCTACAACGGATTTTGATGCGGTTTTCACCCACGTTTAGGGAATCTATTCAGAAAGGTTGGTGTAAGTAGGTATACGTATACTACATTGATATTAAACTTACACATACCTATCTAATAAAGAAATATCAAAGTTTTGTAAAGTCGAAAAAACCATGCGAAGCAGGGGCGGGTCGCTAGTCTAAAATAAAACTCAACTTCCAATATAGTTTTTTTTTCTTATTGTTTAGATATTTTAAATAATTATTTAAGTAATCTACTGTTTCTAATACTGTGGAGGGATAAAAACTTTTAGACACCAATAGTATTTACAAAACCCAAGTTACAAACGATATCTAGGTGCCTCTAGTAGATTCACGACATTTACATGAAATCCTTTTGAACTTATGACTACTTACCAAAGAGTTACCTACCTAGTGCCTGTGTGTGCGAACCTTATAAGAAGGTATTTGAATCAATAATTAGGTACCGATAGGTATGTACAAAAATTAGGAAATAAAAGATTAAGTAGGTAGAGGCACCTACATAATGCAATTGCGAGTTGATTTGACAGCGGCACGGTAACTTATGATTTTATTTAACCTATTTAATATTTCGTAATAGATAATTAGATACAGTCACCCGTCAAGTCAAATCAGTAGTAACACTTGGAACTACTCAAACCGCCCTTTCTGCTGCGACATAAAGGCCCTGGAATATAACATTGTTACCATTATTGGACATTATTATTCTTTTCCATGGACGTGCGGTTGACTGTACTTAGGTAATTTGCTGAATGTTTATTCAAATGCTTTAAAATTTTAAACGGAATTTTGCTTTTTGTTTATTTTTTACGTTAATTTACCTACATACCTCATAAATTGCATGTTATGTATAATATAGGTTTATCCACACCAAAGTTACCTACTCTTTCTATAGCAACGTGTTGCAATATGATAAAAAAGTAACTTTGGTGTGGATGCACCTTAAGTAGGAAATCCAAAACGAGACATTACGGAATAATAGCAACAATGCCATGTATGCCTGTTTACGCTAACACCAGGCGACACCTAACTAAATGTAAATGCCTAAATATTATCGCACGTTTGATTTTAAACTCTCGGCGCTGAGCCTAACGTTGAAAATCCAACAGCCTTCTGTTTAGGCATTACTTGAAGGTACCACCTAGTGTTAGTAAAAGCGGGTAAGTATTACCAACTGTATTTGCCATGTTAAGGTGACAGTAGTCTATCTACCACCGCCTATGTCTGATGAACAACACCTTTATATTTTTAACCGACTTCAAAAAAGGAGGTTACGCATTCGGGCTGCAAAAAAAATTTCATGTTTTTACATCGATTTCTCCGTGATTACTGGGCTGATTTGTGATTATTTTTTGATTTGATAGAGGAAGCCTGCGCGGTGGTCCCATATTTTTTTTATTAACCTTGGTTAGGTAGCTTCAATAATACGTAGGTACTTATTTAATCCACTTTGTATATTCAGGGTGTATCAGAACACTAAACTGGTACGGACCATTAAACTGAACGACTTCTACATGGGAGCAACATCGTCGCAAAGAAAAATTACGATGTTGGTCTTTTGTCTGTCTGTGTCACACACTTTTGACCACACCTGATACATTCTGTATAGTAGATTTTCCTATTTTTCCTAAATTCCTAAAAATTAATAGTAGGTAAATCATAGCAAGTGAAAAATAACTTCGGAAGCCCGTGGCAAAAAACGGAAATACAAAGACACGGACTTCCGAAATTGAAAGTTTTTTGAAAAAATAATGTGTTCAAATAAATAAGTGCACACGACACAAATCTTTGTGTCTGTGAAGTCGCTGCCGGAAGTTGAAAGCAATCCAAGAAATGTCATAGAGAGCGGTTTCCGTTATAAATAGCTAATAATTAGATGCATTGAATGCATAAACTCCGTCTTATTTTAAATTCTTATAAATAAATGAGAAAGTAAATCTGCAGCTAAATTCACAAACACAAAGATCTGTGGCGCGTACTGTAGGTACCTAACCCTTGGAACTAAAAAAAAACCTCCCTTACTGCTACGAAATAAAGGCGCTGTCAATATTACCCTTGTCATACGGTTCAGTGTATGTACACAGCTCTGCCGATTAAATGTGTTAAATGTTTCATTCAATCCAGATTTTAAAACACGAGAACATATTAAAGTCAACAAAAACTACCTAAACATTAAAGTTCGTTTATCTATATCTATTTACTGAGCCCCGCTTTACTTTTACTTAAGATTTTTATTAAATATTGAGAGCATGTTATCATCCAATCTGATCTAACACATTTAATCGTCTGCTTATACTTTCATAAAATTACAAGATATTTGGCGCAAATATCAAAGGAGACTAGGATAAATTGGTAGGTACATAAACAAAAGAAAATGAACCAATGAGAAGTCGCCGGCGTCGGGTCACACTTGGGACGATTTTCGATATCCATATGTCGTAATCGTAACCGAGACGTAGCAATTCAATGTTAGAGAAATATGATAATGAAGATGCGGTAGATAAATAGTTGTAGATAGTACAATACAATATTTATTTGATCTACAGATGGATAGGGCGCAATTTGTTCAGTAAGGGCCGGTCAATTGTTAAAAATAGTAACTAATGGTTAAATTTTTGAAAAATGTGTTTTTTTTATCAATTTTTAGGTTATTCAATGATAGAATATCATTGCTAATGGTCAAATAATTAACTATTAGTAAAAAAAATAACCATTAGTGACCATTAGACAAATTAAAAATTTATCAAAAAACACATTTTGCAAAAATTTAACCATTAGTTCAATACTATTTTTAACAATAGGTTGATTTTAACTACCTACGAATCAAAAAACCGGCCCTTAGTGTGAAATAATAAATGCTTGTGTTCCTACCATCTAACAATTCTCTCTATTATCATATATTGTAAGAACATTGTTTTGTATTCGTTCGTAGATCATTTCTCATACAAGTTTGCCCAAATGCCCAGTGGTTCTTTAGCTTGGTACAATCGACTGCACATCAGTGGTATCACTTGAAACTACAAAAAATGCCCTTACTGCTACGACAATATGCGTTGTGAATGTCAAATTGTAACCACTAATGTGTTGTTGACTGGACGTAATGGCTATCTATGTAAAAGTGTACCTACCAAAAATATACAAATCCTACCGCAAGCCGCGTAAGTTACAAAACATCTCGGTATCATTATATTGATAGTCGAAGGCCATCAAGATAGTCTACCTTATAGAAACCGAATTTACCAAGGTAATTAGATGTTTTGTTGGTATGTCGTACACAAGGTCTTGACCGTTTAAAACATAAGCACCCAGAGAATTAGCTAAGTAATCAAACTGAGACAATTCCAAAAAACAAGCCTTTCACGACGAAAAACTAACATTGGTCCTGATACTCTGGAAAATAAGTAGGTACCTATCCGTATCAATTCCAAGCCTCGAGATAAAATCGTGCGTTTTGATTTTAATAATAAAATATTGATCCAATTTCACGTTCTTGACAGTAAAATAAACGGATACCTACCTACTGTCGTTTGATTAGTTATATAGTTAGAACTAGCTTCTGCCCGCGGCTTCGCTCGCGTGGATGTCGGAAATTATCCCACGGGAACGTGCTAACAGGATAAAATGTATGTGCTTCCCCAGGATGCCATCTAGGTATTTCGCGGGCCCTTTGTGGCTAATTACAATAAAAAACCAATTGTGTCTCATTAGTGGTGATTAACAGGGTACCTATATGATATCTTTACCTAAATACCTACCTAATTTAAAAAAAAAACTCAATAACAGAAAATAAAATACCTACCTACCTAAATAAACCTATTTCTGATGATAACTAATCTAAACTCAATAAATAAGCAAAATCCCTAAAAACTAATATCTATACAAATGACTAATCCTACCTTATCATCATCTGCCTAGCCTTTTCCCAACTATGTTGGGGTCGGCTTCCAGTCTAACCGGATGCAGCTGAATAGCAGTATTTTACATGGAGCGACTGCCTATCTGACCTCCACAACCCAGTTACTCGGTAATACGATACCCCTTGGTAAGACTGGTTGTCAGACTTTCGGGCTTCTGACTACCCGTAACGACTGTCAAAGATCCACGAATGACAGCCGGGACCAACGGCTTAACGTGCTTTCCGAGGCACGGAGGGGTCTCGGTATGTAACCATGGTCACCCATCCACAGACCAACCGCGGCAAGCGTAGCTTAACCTGACCGATCGACCTGTGCGGCTGTTATTATTTAGCCACGGGCCCCTCGACTAATCCTACCTAACCGTATTATAAAATAACCTACGGTCACTACGTACACTATCAAAAATATACTACCTATACTTTAAAATTAAAATCTATACCTACGACTTATATGAAAATAAACCTAAATAACTCTAAAAACTAAAAGGAATAAAAATGAACTCCACTGCGGGTGACGTAACCTACGACAAACTTATTATTTGCGGTTGACACAGTAATGGGTCTAGGGATCGAACCGCAAAATTAAGTTTGTTTTTTATTGTATATACTTTTCCGGGATAAAAAGTACCCAGTGTGGTGCCCAGGATATTAAAGAATAATTATACCAAGTTTCATCGTAATCGAACCGGTAGTTTTTGCGTGATGCCTGAACAAACAGACAGACAGACAGACAAAAATTTTTTTAATCACATTTTTGGGTTCGGTGTCGGTCTAGTAACACCCCCTGCCATTTATTTTTTTGATATTTTCAATGTACAGAATTTTCACTTCTACAGATTTATTATAAGTATAGATAACGAATGATGCTCGGCTGCAGCTTGCGACGCTATCGGTGTCGCACTGATTTTAGCGACTGTGCGTGTCTGTCCATCTCAAAATATATGATAAACAGATCCCGCACTTGTTCGGAATAATAATACACAATGAGAACGAACACTACCTTCACGGGTGTTTTATTTTTACAGAATAGCATTGGTGAACTAGTCACTCAGTATTGCATCTTTGTATAGATCTCGAAACTATTTCAGAGATTGTAATGACCCTTCCGAAAGTCACGGATTGAACTATTTTTATTAAAGCACAGTACCTACCCAACGGTTTTGAGTTACTAAAGTTGCATTGTAGCTGCATATAAAATACCTACTTGTGGTTGGCTACTTAGCACGTCATAATGATGACATCGAATTATGTTTGGACACTGCCTTTTCTATACTTATAATAAATCTGTAGAAGTGAAAATTCTGTACATTGAAAATATCCAAAAAATAAATGGCAGGGGGTGTTACTTGACCGACACCGAACCCAAAAATGTGATTAAAAAAATTTTTGTCTGTCTGTCTGTCTGTCTGTCTGTCTGTCTGTCTGTCTGTCTGTCTGTTTGTTCAGGCATCACGCAAAAACTACCGGTTCGATTACGATGAAACTTGGTATAATTATTCTTTAATATCCTGGGCACCACACTGGGTACTTTTTATCCCGGAAAAGTATATACAATAAAAAACAAACTTAATTTTGCGGTTCGATCCCTATACCCGATTACCACTGTCTGTACTGTACCAACCGCAAATACTAAGTTTGTCGTAGGTTGGGTCACCCGCAGTGGATTTCATTTTTATTCCTTTTAGTTTTTAGAGTTATTTAGGTTTATTTTTATATAAGTCGTAGGTATAGATTTTAATTTTAAAGTATAGGTAGTATATTTGATAGTGTACGATGTGACCGTAGGTTATTTTATAATATTGTTAGGTAGGATTAGTCATTCGTATAGATATTAGTTTTTAGGGATTTTGCTTATTTATTGAGTTTAGATTAGTTATCATCAGAAATAGGTTTATTTAGGTAGGTAGGTATTTAATTTTCTGTTATTGAGTATTTTTTTTTAATTAGGTAGGTACTTAGGTAAAGATATCATATAGGTACCCTCTTAATCACCACTAATGAGACACAATTGGTTTTCTATTGTAATTAGCCACAAAGGGCCCGCGACATAGATGGCATTCTGGGGAAGCACATACATTTTATCCTGTTAGCACGTTCCCGTGGTTACCCATTTCCGAGATCCACGCGGGCGAAGCCGCGGGCAGAAGCTAGTCTCATATAAATTAATTCCATAATGTTTCGTCTAATATGCATTGAATATAATCCCTACCAACAATCCAAAGGGTATTAATACTTTCGGTACAGATGACTAAATTTTTTGTTGTATCAGTCACGGGCTAAATATAACATACCTACGATTGTCAGTTAATGAGAAAGGTGCAGCAAACAATTTATCAAAACATTAACCTACTTTTTGGGCTTCGCCGTAGGCGAGTAAAAAGTGAAAGGTACACGCTCACTGACCGGCAGAACCTATGAATGTTTTTGTTTTATGTACCTAATGTAATGTCCCGTTTTAATAGACATCTTAATACTAGAGGGAGGGAGCTAGATCTAAGTTGCTTTATCAGCATGCAGAAGGTGCGATTCTATTCACACTTCTTGACCTCATTAGAACAAAATACACATCTACGTAGTTTTAGATAAAATGTAACAAATTTGTAATTAGATACTTTTATAGCAACAGCAACAATATTTTAATTTGCATGTAAAAATAAGAGGGTTTCTTCATTTCGTACGGATATCTACCAACAAATTATGTGTTTGAGTGCAGTGTAACGTAACAAATTAGGGATTGCTTGTAGGTACTGTCAGCATGGAAGGTCGATTAAAAGTGTTAGAAAAAGTAAAATTATTTAAAATTACAAAATTATTGTTGTTTATTACTCTGTATTTGCAGAGCAGTGGTAACAGCACAGGCACTGGTGGTGGAGTTGTAAGGTCGTAGGTTCGAACTCAGTTACGCGCTTTAATTTGTGTAAATTATTTCATCACCACTGCTCTCAAGAACGTGAAGGAAAACATCGTGAAGAAAGCCGTATGTTCTAGAACCAAAATTCGAAGGCTTGTGGATGTGACATCTCACACACCAACCTGCACTGGGCCCGCGTGGTGGGTTACCTCCCACTCCCTCTCACTGAGCGGAGGCCTGTGTCCCAGCTGTGGGAACATTTATAGCGTGACTATGTACCTACTCTGTATTTACATATCGTTCCAACAAATTATGATTTAAAAATGAAGTGTTAAGAGTTTCCTTGCTGACCGTACGTCAGTCCCATTAGAGGTAGGGAGGAACAGTAGGTACCTACCCATTTTCTGGATATAATGACTACCTACCTGTACCTACTATTTTTGTTACCTTTCAAGGTACCAATTTGTTTGGTTTGCGAGTGTGATACAGTAAACAGTAGTCCCTTATGGCTTACTTATAACATAACTTCACGCCTGTAATCTCAGAAAGTTTAGGCAGAGGAGTACTACCTGCCCAGTTCAGTTATTTTATTTTTGTTAAGTAGCCCAAGGGAGGCCTTTGCTCAGCAGTGGGACAGTAGGTGTAGGCTAAACGTAGCTACGGCTATAGTAGGTATGGTGTATAACGATGGCTACAACGGCACCAACTATCATTGCGCATGCTTATTATAGTAAGATTCTTTGCTTGACTAGGTACCTATTTATCGGTAAAGCGCCGCAACCACCATTGCTGTTCCTGATAGGTATTTTCTTTCGTTAATAGACGACATATCTGGCTCAGTTTTGTCAAATAATATACTAATTATTGTAAAACGTTTTAAGTCGCCTGATTGTTATTTATCATGCAATATTAGGTACCTACCTAAATATTTCTGCTTACCTGTGTGCTGTTACCGTATCTGTGCGAAATTGTATTTTTATTAAACTTTCAAATTACGAGAACCCGTTGTTATACATTTTAGTCTTATCAATAATTTAATATTACTTTTGTAATTTTCTTTTCTCATTGTATCCTACAAAATATGCGTTTGTTATGTTTATTTATAGTAACATTCGTGTTTCTTTGTTTCAGCAATTCTTTTGTTAGAAAGTGACATGTTCATGGATGCGTTGAATGCTTCAGCAACTAACAAAAGAGATCCAAAGAAAAGAAAACGACGAACAAGTGGGTCTAAGGATGGAAATTCTGGAAACGATGCTTCACCACCGCACACACCCACTAACATGAGCAGTCCAAGTAGTGAAAGCAAATCAGTGCCACCTAGATTCTACCAGGACACTCTTGAAACAGAAGAAAGCAAAGAAAAGGTTTCAGAGAAAGATACCGATAGCAATGATGTCGATGAAGAAAAAGATATCAAGAAAGAGATTGAAGAGGCAATGGACACATCAGAACCTCATACTTTAACAATTAATGGAATTAAAGGAGTTTTATGCTACCATAAACGAAAAGGACCTAAAAAAAGTATTAAATGGAAACCAGACCCTGAACTGGAGGAAATTCAGTACTTTGAACTTGATGAAACTGAGAGAGTTAATGTGACAAAGACCTTTACTGATATGAAATATTTAGAAAGGATCCACGAAAGAGACGCATTCCAGAAGGGAAGGAATATTAGTAATGATGATGTCATGGAAGAAAAGACTAATTGGAGGCCACTAATCCTTGTCGACGCCGATGGACAAGTGCATGTTGAACATGGTAAAAACAGCAAAGAAAAGGACATTCAGGCAATACGTCAAAAAGGAACTTTACAACCTCTTTATTTCTCCAAATCAATGATACCCGACTCTGCATTTGAACCTGAGCCTGAAACGCATCCCTATACTGAACCAACAATTATACCCTTAGAGGATGTTACCGGAAACCAGGATAATATAAGTGATTTTAGAAATATGCCTTGGCCTGAACCCAAGGGCAACGCGCCTCCAGCATCTGCTACCATGAATGTTCCTAACATGTTCCCACCAAACATGAATCAATTTCCTAATGCTTTTCCAAATCCACAATTCCCTGGCGTACCTGGATTTCAAGGTGGTAATATGGTTCCCGCCGAATGGCCAAGTGGAGTCCCGCCGCATATGATGGGCAACGGTATGCCAGGTCCCATGGCGCCTGGAGTTATTCCTCCCGGAAACATACCTCCGGGAATGATGATGCCCCCAGAAGGAATGATGATGTCCCCAGAAATGTTTGGAGGACCGAATCCGATGTTTCCTGGTCCGCCAGAAGGTTTTAATATGCCGCAAAATATGTTTCCAATGGATTTCAACATGTCGGGACCCCAAGGGCCTCCACCCGGCCCTGATAATTTTCCTGGTATGTCTAATTTCCGAGGAGCTATGCGAGGCCGTGGCAATGGCGGACACTGGCGAGGTAAAGGCGCTGGAAGCTGGGAAGGCCCTCCGCGGGGTAGAGGAGGTGCTCGTGGTGGTCGCAAAGCAGTTTGTATATATTTCCAGCGAAAGGGATCGTGTCGACAAGGTGACAATTGTACGTTTTTACATCCAGGTGTCAATTGTCCATTTTAAAAATAAGTACATAAAGTTTAAGGTTGTTGTAAAAAAAATAAGTCATTAACATTAATGGGCTGCACTTACGCAACAGCTGCGAGTATAGTGTGGGGTTGTAGGAAACTGAAACAGCTATTCTAAACTTCATATCTACTTGCCGCCACTGCGCTGTAAATATGTAGGTAAGCACAGCCTTTGTTTAGAGTTAGACACTCAAAAAGACTGATAAATGTAAATAAATATCTAAGTAATAGTTGTATAAAACATGTATATTTGTAAAAATACTTATAAGCGTTTATACGAAATACAAATTCAATAATTTAAGGATTTTGTTTCATTTAATTTTACCATGCACGACAAAATAAAATGTCTGGCACACACACGGCACTACTCGTACCGTACTTTTTGTAATATACAGGATCAAATTAAATTAGCTAGTGAAACTCCGCAGACGCGATGGGTATTTTTATTGTAACGTGTTTAAGTATCGATACCCGTCACATCTGTAAAGTTTACATAAAAAATAACTGATTTTTATACTGATATTTCCAAGTGACTACACTACCTGCAGTTGACGACGACCCCAACATAAGATTCGTAAAATTAATTTATTTTTTGTTTCATCACGTTTAGATATCGACGATACCCATCATGTCTGCAGAGTTTCGCTAGCTAACTCAATTTGACCCTGTATATTAATCAACGAAAAGTAATCAATTACTAATACATTACGCCGAATACACAAATACTGTTCCCGGGTTACTCCTAGAGTCCCAACAGGGGTACCGACCGTTGGGACTCTAGCAGCACATCAAGCTACTATAATCTGGTTCAAGGTTGATTGGGAAAATTTGACAGTTTCGGGTAGCTTGGTGTGCTGGTCTGTACATGATGTTTTCATAGATGTATTGACAAGGTACCGGAAATGTATAATTTGATATGTCGTCATTATGTACTCTCATAGAATAATTACTATCACCAATGTCTTTCTGACTATAAAAAATACCCATGTTTCATCCATATTTTTTTCCTCTCCAAATATTTCAATTCTCCAAAATCTCTCCAGGAGCCAAATTTTTACCCAAAATTACGAAAAATATACTGTTAACCTAGTCACGAAATTTTCAACAACTGCTACCTTCATACCCTTTGCCTACGCTAGCGCCATTTTAAAGGGTTTTTGAACTGATAGTTACTGCTTATAACTGGACATCTTTTCAATTTTCCCCCATCATCATCACCATCTGCCTAGCCTTTTCCCAACTATGTTGGGGTCGGCTTCCAGTCTAACCGGATGCAGCTGAATACCAGTATTTTATCTGACCTCCACAACCCAGTGACTGGGTAATACGATACCCCTTGGTAAGACTGGTTTTCAATTTTCCCCCATATGAGACCATATGGGGGGAAAGTTGAAAAAGTGTCCATGATGTTTTTCATCTCATGATGGTTTTTCTGTTTTTTTGTTTTTCTCTCTCATGGTCTCGTCTTGGCAACATTTAACATGAAATGTTCTTGTGGGATTTCATTTCTTTTTGTAAGTTGTTTATGATATGATATGAATTATAAATAATAAGATATGTACCTATTTCAGGATTTTCAAGGACCCCCTATATAAATTTTCAGACCTCTAGCATCAAAATTTACGGAAGTCTCATACAAACTTTCACCCCCTAGTTTAAGGGGTTGGGGGGGTAAGTTTCAGGTTTTAAGATTTTTTTGTTGTTTGTGTACTATTAGTAGCTTACGTACCAAATTTCAGCTTTCTAGGACTTCAGGAAGAACCTTAAGAATATATGGATGATCATCAGTCAGTGTCGAAATCGGGGTATTTTAGATATCAATAAAATCTAAAGTATAAGAGGTTTAATAAGTCAACCACTGACATCATATCCCGAAAATTTTGTTTATTTGGTATAATCCAAAGCCAAGTTATGAAGGTTCAAAAATACGACGAAGTGCTTCGAGAAAAGGTAGGTAGTGCCCTTGTGCTTCGCTTGGTTCGTCTTGGCAGGGGCCCTCCCACTCCCGTGCCCCAAGATAGCTACTACCCTATTGTGTTAATTACACTGGTTACGTAAGTACAGTGCTACAAGGATCTTTTGTCGCACGATTGTTTTTGACAAGGTGGCGTGGTTGGTAAACATTTTGTGAAAATTGTTCTATGAAATGAATCGAAAATGGCGTTAGTTCCGATTTTGGCAATGTGCCAAGAGATACAAGCACAACTGTACGTATTTTTGTACCGGGTTGTGTTGGGATGACGTGTCCGTGTTGTCTTGTGCTAATATTAGTATGTACAGCGTGGTAACAGTGAAACGGTGAGAAAACCAAAACTTGCTGTTCGATTCGATAAAATCGATAAAAAAAACAGTTCTTCATACAACCTTAAACTTATTCATATTCATTGTTGTTTTTTTTACTTTCATATGTCACAAGGACGTTTAGATTTTATTTCATACTAGCTTCTGCCCGCGGCTTCGCTCGCGTGGATGTCGGAAATTATCCCACGATAACGTGCTAACAGAATAAAATGTATGTGCTTTCCCAGGATGCCATCTATCTCTATGCCAAATCAGAAGTTCAGTGGTTTAGGCGTGAAAATGTAACATACAGTTTCAAGTTCAAATCCTCCCCTTAAAAACTGAATTACCCCTTTTTGTCCCGTCAGTGGTAAATTTTCGACAACTTTACATACTTATTTATGAATCTAATTAATTATTTTCTGTCAAAAGTATCAATACTGAGTTTCGAGTTACTCGGACCGCGCAATCAATTTCTTCCACACAAACTTAACACCCCTATATCCTCCTTTAAGGGGTAGTTTTGAAAAACTTACAATGATAAACTTTATTACTTACTTAGGCGAGTGTTCTTGAAAAGTTTCAAGTTTATTAACCTAATGAAGAAGATTTTTCATATAAACTGTATCCCCGCTTTTCACCCCCACAGGGGTGGAATTTTAAAAAAATCGTTTGGTATGTATTTATAACTTGACTCAAAGATTATTTATACTAATTTTCAAGTTAATCAAGCCATGCAGTAAAATCCACCCCTGAAAAATTTACTACCCCATTTCAGCCCATCAGGGGTAGATTTTCGAAAAACCCTGATACATGTTACTCTTTATTTTTGGTCTTAAGTATAAACACTGAGTTTCGAGTTAATCGGACCGCGCATTCAAATTATTCCACACAAACTTCAACACCCCTATATCCCTCTTTGAGGGGTAGTTTTGAAAAACTTATAATGATAAACTTTATTACTTACTTAGGCGAGTATTCTTGAAAAGTTTCAAGTTTATTAACCTAATGAAGAAGATTTTTCATATTAAACTGTATCCCCGCTTTTCACCCCCACAGGGGTGGAATTTAAAAAAAAATCGTTTGGTATGTATTCATAACTTGACTCAAAAATTATTTATACTAATTTTCAAGTTAATCAAGCCATGCTGTAAAATCCTCCCCTGAAAAATTGACTACCCCATTTCAGCCCGTCAGGGGTAGATTTTCAAACAACCTTGATACATATTATTCTTTACTTTCAATATTAGGTATAAATACTGAGTTTCGAGTAAATCGGACTGCGCGCTACAATTCTTCCATACAACCTTTGAAACCCCCCAATCCCTTAATATGGGGTAGTTTAGAAGAAAAAAAAACTGACAATCTTCATAATTTATTTAGATAAGTATTCGTGCCAAGTTTCAAGTTTATTAAGTCAAGGAATAAGATTTTTCATACAAACGAATTCCCCCCTTTTCACCCTCTTAGGGGTGGAATTTCGAAAAATCCTTTCTTAGTGGATGCCTACTCGTCACGAAGAACACACCCTCCAAATTTCATGTCTCTAGGACCAGCGGTTTAGGCTGTGCGTTGATCTATCAGTCAGTCAGTCAGTCAGTCAGGACTTTGAATTTTATATATATAGATACATTAAAATGATTTTATACAATATACAGGGTGGCCGCTTAGCACAGAGTACATTTTTATCCGCTTAGCGACATCGACGCGCAAACTGAAACCATTCATTACATGATTCTGAATCTCTCTTCTCCATTCTGAAAATTTCCACGCTGGTAGCGTTGGAATTTTTCGTCTGTTATTAAGTGTAAATACACAAGATAAAGTCCTCCAGACCAAATTTCGGCCATGGCGATCAATCTCAGCGGAGACCAGTCTTCGGGGCGGGATATATTATAGTACGCAACTATGCAAGTGTGTGCGCAGAGACAGGTGCACTCTCACTCACTCTCATTGTCCGATGGGACGGCAATCCAACACGACCGGAGAGACATCAAGTGCAGGACCAACGGCTTAACGTGCTTTCCGGGACACGGGGTTATCATACCGCCAACTTCTAAACTCCGGACT
The DNA here is from genome assembly GCA_945859715.1 of Apamea sordens. Classification (NCBI taxonomy): domain Eukaryota; kingdom Metazoa; phylum Arthropoda; class Insecta; order Lepidoptera; family Noctuidae; genus Apamea; species Apamea sordens. The sequence goes on along the minus strand of OX243991.1, from coordinate 9,943,454 downwards.
GTTACTAAGAAATTCTCAATGGAAAAACCCAATAACACTTTTGTCCGACCTGGGAATTCAACAGGACTCCACGCTCAGCCAGGTCAGACCAACGAGGTAGTAAAAACACCAGATACGACGTACGCGATGACGGGAAAAGACTAGACGAATGACCACAATGCCTTGGAAGAGTTGAAAGTTAGGTAGGCTTTTGTTATGCGATGCAACACATGTGTTTGCATCGCACGACACCCTTGCGCCATCCCATCTTCTTAGCAAGGCGGGCTGTGCGGGGGCGGCTGCTGTAGTTGCTGTAAACCTCAAACGGAGCAAATACTTTAATCTTAATGAGACTTAAATATTAGTTTGAGATTAAAACAAAGTGCCATGGGGTCTGACAGCTCACGCATTTTATGTTTATGGGCCACGTACGGCCACGCACGTTTATGGGCCACGCGCCTTCGAGCGGTCCAACCGCTTAACGCGGTTTCATCGCGGCTGACCGCTATGGCGGCCAACCGCGAAGAAACCGCGTTAAGCGGTTGGACCGCTTGAGTCTAACCGCCTAGCGGCCAACCGCTAGTGCGTAAGGTCCTTAAATATTAGTTTGAGATTAAAACAAAGTGCCATGGGGTCTGACAGCTCACGCATTTTTCCGAGACATCACCAAGCGGTTGGTCGACTCTTCACGTGACCAGAGGGGCAATTCTCGTAGGTAATTTTAAGAACGTTCCTAGTCTGATCTCAGTCTCAATCTGTCAAAAATACGTCTAATCTAATTTCCCTACATTTTGACAAGTTTTTGAAAGTTTGTCGCCGAGTTGAGACTGCGACTAGATTTTGAACGTTTTAAATTACGAGAATTGGCCTTCTGAGAGCTGGCCTATGTTCGGGCAAAAGAATCAGCATTGCTATACAACGTGGCAATGCCTTTTGGACACTTGAAAGTCTTAAAATTCAATTCAGTTCTTTTTACAAGTATTTAAAAAAGGAGGGAAATCAATATAGTAACTATACTGTTTTTTTTTTGTATACCTAGGTACTAAGTTGGCTCTACTCTAATGAGACTATAGTAGCAGCCCAAAACGTCAACTACCTAACGTCAATTAACGTCATCGGTCATCGATTGCATCCAACCAATGTTATTGACACCACAGTCTTTGTTTTTGTGAAATTGTGAAGCTGGCTGGGCCGGGTCGCAGCTTCGCGATCGAAACCGAGTAAGGAAGACCAAATAGATTAGGAAACGATGTTTATTTAGTGTTATAATATTCTAGTGTGTATTTTTTTATATGCTTAAATTTATTTTTTGCAATGTTATAAAACAAAATAAAAAAACCTGTCATAACAAGATGCAACGCTGGTTTTTTTTAGAGGACCCGAAAAAACCAAAATACAAAGCACCAAAAAAAATGGCAGAGAAAAAATCAGAATCTGTAGTTTTAGTAACATCACAACAATGGAAATTCACGGTAAGCTCGCCAGATGTTGGACCCAAAGAAACAATGTTCATCACAGGAAGTATTCCAGAGCTGGGTGAGTGGAACTATGACAAAATAGTTATGCTTGACCGTGAAGAAGGTACAGATTTGTGGTGGAAATCAATTACAGTTCCAAACACCTGTGACATATTGTACCGCTATGGTAAATGTATTCTGAATGAGGCTAACCCAAAGGAGATATCCATTCACCAATGGGAAACACATCAACAGCCACGCATTCTCAAAGAAACAATACTACACCCTTATATTGATACATATGGTTATTATGATGGCAAACAGTTGGTATCTTCTGGTTGGCTCACAGTAACTACGTTGCTGCAGTTCCAATTCATGAATAATCCATTAAAACTTAAGAGTTGTCTGGCTAAAAGAATTATGAGTATAAAAGTTACACCTGTAAAATTATCTTATGGGACGGACATGCAGGCTGATGATTCATCCCATAGCATGGATGTAGGTGGAGCTGCATCAGGACTACCTGTTGATGTTTCTACTCTCAACAATGATCCATCTGTTTGTGGTATGAAGCCACAGGAGCAGTTTGGAAGAGATTACAAACCAGATGATGTGTTACTCATAAATGTTATGGCTCCAGATATAACATCTTTAGCATATCTCGTAGACTTCTATTGCTACAGCAGTCGTTCTGTATCTGAAGACCCGCCATGCCACGTGGGCTATACATATGTGCTGCCGAATATGTTTAAGTCATCTGAGGGTACGATGGATCTGCCTGTGACATGCAATGTGAAACATCGTCCTTTAGGAACAGTGAATATTGGATATTTAATTGTGAAGCCTATGCCTGAGCAGCTATGTAACCTTAAGGTATCATTTGCAAAATATTGGGATCCGGCTTGGACTGGTCTGGAGGTTGGACATCGAGGATTAGGTGCCAGCTTTAAAACCAAAGAGTGAGTAGCTTTAACCATTTAACTTGAGACTCGAACTTGTTCTATTGTTTAGCATTAGTTTTAAATAATATAATTGATAATTTTCAGTGGAGATGCCATTCGTGAGAATACCATAGCCTCCCTTAAAAAAGCAGCTGCCAGTGGTGCAGACTTGCTAGAATTTGATGTTCAGCTAAGCAAGGATATGGTACCAGTTATTTATCATGACTTTTATGTATGTATATCATTGAAAAGGAAGAAGGAAGTCGACAAATTAGAAATGTTGGAAGTACCTGTGAAGGATTTGACTTTGGAACACCTACAGAAACTTAAGGTATGCTATCATATCATTACTAATTTTCTCTGATTTACATCTTTAAACATATTATTGTTCTCACTATGTTCATATGATGCAGACAATGCAGTTTCTGTTCTGTTTTGACCAAGTTGCTTGCTGCATGCAAGTGAGTTACCAACCACAACTTCAAATTTCGAAATGGCAACCCTGCATGCTTGGTGATATATTGTATAAAAATAATATGTTTACAATGTAATAAAGGAAATAATAATAAATTTCTTTATTTAAGTAACAAGGACTCATTGTGTTAGTAAACTTAAGAACCCTGTTGGTTTATTGTATTTAAAATTATTTCATCCCATGGGAGATGACACTGCAGTGATTGATGTACATGCAATCGAGCCTGCTAGCAATCATTTTAAGGATATCGTTGGAGCTGGCCCGCACTCTGCGCACCAGAGATGCACATCTAATTCGCATCGGTGCGTAAAAGCAATTTATATATGCGTCCGCGAACATTCCCGATGCGCTTCAAAAACGGGGCAGCCCCACCAACACCCTGAAAGTGTTGTTGTATGGACACGAAGGGCGTTGTACGACCGTTGGGTATACCTAGCCCACAGGCTGCACGTATAAAACGTTGTACAATAAGCTCGAAACAGAGTATTCTTTACTTTGAACGAGCAGCGTGCAAACCTGGGAGCTAGCATGTTCGCCCTTACCGACAACGCCCTCCGCTCCCGCTCAATATCAAGTTCGTCATTGAGGCCAGGGGTGAATATATGACCAAGATGCTTGAACTTAAATTCTCTTTGTAGTGGAGTAACGTTGAGTAATATAGGTGGTACATACCCCGGACTACCCCCAGCCTCAAAGACCATGATCTACGATTTATTCGAGTTGTATATCAAACCATGTGCTTTGGCATATTCCTCACATTTGGCGACCAATTTTCTGAGACCACAGATTGACGCGTTCAGAAGCACCATATCGTCTGCATAGCTAATATTATTTACACAGATACCATCTACATAGTAACCCACTTTTCGGCTCGCCAATTAGCCCGTTCACATACTAGTTGAAAAGCGTGTGTGATAGATAGATAGATTCATTTATTTGCCTGAGCTAAACCCTCCCTGCCTCACGGGGCCTCACCCCGCATTCCAACCTGTATGGTTTGGAAAAAGTTCCAGCCCATCGTACACTATTGATCTGGTTGCCATACCAATATTTAAAGATGTTTATCAGCTCCGTTGGCAACTTATCCTCCTCCATTTTTCTCTACAGTACGTCATAAGCAACCAGATCCAAAGTCTTGGATAAGTCGAGGAAGCTAGCATAAATCGGCGTCCCACGCTGCGTATATTATGTGACAGTCTGCTTAAAATACAACACTGCAGTATCCGTTGATAAACCACGTCGAAACCCGAACTGGTTGTCATGAACATTTACAGTTTTATTTAGTTGGTCAAACACTTTTGATATTATAGTAGCTAGTGAGATGGGCCTATAGTTGCTGTGGTCTGCGAGGTCGCCAGTCTTATTTTTTACAATGGGCACTACTACTGTTCGGATCATCTCACTAGGCAAGCAACTGTGGCTCATACAAAAGCTATAACGCATTGTAAGAACTCCAGCCAAGTGTGGACCGGCATAACGCAGATGCTCAATACTGAGCCCGTCATGACCAGGGGATTTACTTCTAGACATAAATTTTATAGTTTGAGTAACCTCCTTTGGCTTATATGTATTTTATCCCTATCTCCGACCCAGACTCAGTATTAAGCACCGTACGTGAGGAGACTTTACAAAAAAGTGCTGTTTGAAATGATTAGCAATCTCTATAGGTTCACTTACTTCGCCGACGCTCACAGGAATTCCTGATCTATTTTGCAATTTATTGGTATGCTTCCAAAAACCACGAAAATCGTTTCTAGAGTGATGCGAAGCCAGTATGTCCATTTTAATTTAGTCTTCATGGTCTTGACACCACTTTAAATGTGCCTTAAATACTTTTCTAGCCTCACAGATCTCATTATAAACCAACCCAGAAACTGGTTTCCCATACCACACCCATAGCTTAAATTTTTGCTTAGCCTCCCTGTGTGCGTCGGCCACGTGAGTGTTCCAGCCTGTCACCACCCTTTTCAAGCGCCCCCTGCTGCTTCCTCGACCAACCACGGCCGCCTCACTTAAAGCATGTACGATTTCTGAATAGAATTTATCAATAACTGTTTTATGCTCATCATTATTGCACATCATATCACAACATTGTGGAAAGTCGATTAGACGTCAGTGGGAAAAAAAATCTGCTGCACTACAGCACTTACTTCAAAAACGTACTTATTGCCTCAAGCAGTTTCTCTTAGGCTTAACACTGACCAAAGAGATGAGCATAGAGCTGAAGATTCTTTTATAACATTTGTAACAAATCTCACAATCTGAAGTTGTACGAACATCGACACAGATATCAATCATCATTAGTCGACCAACCAGGTCGGATGACGCTCGAAGGGGCCGTTTCATGTCTGCGTCGATGTTCATAATACTTTACACTTTATTTCACTGAAAATAAAGTGTAAATTCAATGTCATCAGAAAATATTCTGTACTCTCTTTGTAGTACGCGCAGATATAGGGAACTTTAAAATATGCTAAGGAAAAGGAGAAAATTACATTCAAACAGTCATTCCTGAGATTAACAACAATTTATCATTGAACATGTTACACAATTGCAACCGAAACTAGGAAGTTTCCCCTCAGCATCGCAATTGACTAAAGTAGTAATTACTGACTGGTTACGTCGCGCCAGTATCCAGACATCTAGAAATGAGTTGATGACATCGTCTATTCAGCCTTATTGCAATTTCGCAACAACTCTGTAGGTCGCTATCTACAAAGTTAAGCTGAGCTTATCGCAATTGTTTCGTGGCCCGTTCTTTAGACATCACGATCTTGGTCAAGTCTCAAAAGACATAAGAATAACTCCGACAGTCATTATAGGTAGGTAGATGATACCTAACTCCAGTCTTAAAATCGCTTAGGAACTATGATATCAGTAGGTATTTCCCAGTAACAAAGTCGAAGTGGTCTGATGTTTAGAGACGGTCGTCAAACCAAAGCTAATTGAATGGAAACCATCAGATAGAGACCAGCAAGCTGATTAAGGCAGCTATAAGGCTGAATAGACGAAACAAAGGAATCCTATGAGCAACGGCAGCCGCGATTGAAAAGAAAAAAAGCTACCCAAAGAACTTTCATCACTTTGGACTGTGCGATCGATCGCTTGCCTAAGCGGAAGTGCATTTTGTTTTGCTTATAATGCGTTATAATTAAATAATTACCACTACATTGTTATTGGAATTACATTATGCAGTGTAAGCATTAAAACTAAAGTGTGTTGCGAGTTGATACAAACACTGACCTACGCTTTCATTGCATGCAATGAACTAGACTACTGTTACTGTGGTGGATATGGCTAGCTCAAGATCTAGCCCGTTTGACCGTAGCCAATTGCTGCAGTCGAAGTCCTAAACCGTCACCAAATGCACAAGACAAGCCCATAGCCCCAACTCCACCAGCACCCACGGAACATGTATTACCCGCTGAGGTTATGGGAAGTTCAGAAATGGATGAGCACAATAGAGTCCATCTTGACCGAAGTATGCAATATAGTAACGGAGGGCAAAATTAACGCTGACCAGAAAATCCGTGTGACCAATTTATGCCGTAAAGTGATTAGTGGGACTTCTCAGATGGCTGTCTTGTATCAGTACTTGACTCATAAAACTACTCAGGCGTACACCACTATTGAAAACCTAAAAAATAAGCAGGGCGTTGCGAATTCACTTCGGCAATTCAAAGAAGTTGTAGAAAGTAAAATGAAGCCCGCAGAAACAACTTCCTTCGCGGATATGGTCAAGAAGAGCACCGACAACGACATCCGCCCTGCAAATTTAATCTCTATTGCTATTTACCATAGCGACAAATCTAAAACCAGCGACGACACGAAGTCTCTCGTCCAGGAAATCATCTCTCCCGAGGAATTTAAACTTCATGTTCGTAGCGTTCGTAAAGTGAGAAACAGAGGGGTCATCATCAGCACGGACAAGAGAGAAGACATAGAAAAATTGCGGAAGTCGGAGAAACTAGTTTCATCAGGCCTTACCGTTGAAGAACCAACAAAGCGCCGTCCAAGGGTTGCAGTTATTTTCCTGTTCAGGATAAGGCGGGAGGAAACGCCAGGGTGTCACCACTGTGTGGATCGCAAGGAGGACACGGTGGAGCATACGGTGGAGGTTTGCCCGGCTTGGGCGGAGCACCGCCGTGTCCTCGTGGCGGCGATCGGCGGCGGCGATCTCTCGCGTCCGGCCCTGGTCCAGGCCATGGTACGGACTTACGGAGCGAGAGTGCATGGGAGGCCGTCACCTCCTTCTGCGAAGCAGTAATGCTCGCAAAGGAGGAGGCGGAGCGCGTGAGGTAAAGGCAATCTCTACGCCCTCACGCCCTTAATCGCAGGAGACACCCTGGACGGGAGTCAACAGAACAATTACCGGCCACCGTAGGCGCGGGCTTGCGGGCGGCGAGCAATGGGCAGCTCGCCGCCCGGTAAGACCAGGCCCGGGTCGACGGCGCGTTGTGTTCCACGCGCGCCTCAAAGAGATGTCAGCACGAACTGACGGGGTCCGCTAGGGCCGATGCCTGCCAGGGCCGCGGGTTGTTCGAAAGAGATACCGTGGCCCCTAGCACAGGCAACTGAAGGAACACGGGTGGGTTTTAGTCACTAAAAGTCTGACACGCCCTTCCGCTCAGCCCAGAGCGGTAGAGGTCATTTGATGATTTCCCACCCAAAAGAAAAGGGTTGCAGTTATTGGTGTCCCCGCAGCCCTAACTGAACAGGAAGTATTTGAGTGTATTTTCGAACAAAACCTCTCAGAAGCTGCCGAACACAACCCGTGAGTCCCTCTTAGCTGCAATGAAATTAAGCCATAAATCAGGTAAGAAAAATCTGAGCACCTGTAATTATATTCTAGAATTACCAGCTAATGTCAAGAAAATATTATTGACCAAGGGCGAATTTTGATCAATTGGACGTCCTGCCCCGTGAGAGATTTCACGATAGTCACCAGGTGCTTCAATTGTCAGCAATTCTGACATGCAGCCAAATATTGCCGAGAAACTACCTTCAACTTGTAACCGCTGCGGAGAGACTGGTATTCCTTTAAGGACTGCAGCAATATAAACGCGCTTAGGCAACAAATGTGCGACGTGCAATCGCTTCAAGTGCTGGTGATGCTAGTGGCCCGGCACGCGAGTTCGCAGAGGAAACCTATATAAATTCTATAGATTATGAAGGCGCCTAAGAGCGCCACATATTTCATATCTTTTTAAGCACGCTAACAGTAGTTTAATTGTATCTTTATATCTTAAACAGTTAATATAATTATGATCGATAATTTGCTTTGTGACCTAGACTTCTCTGTGTCTGAAACTAAAATACATATGTAATTTTGAAGACTGTAAACATTTTATTCCTGCTATGGATACAACGTTTACTGTGCTCACCCAAAACATTCGCAGCATAAACAGAAACATGAACGAAGTGTTTTTAGGGTTCCGTTATTCCGTAGCCAAATGGCACGGAACCCTTATGGATTCGTCATGTCTGTCTGTCTGTCCGTCCGTATGTCACAGCCAGCATGCACAGCCCATGGGGCGGTGCTGCAAAGTCTATTTTACTCCCTCTAGAACGTGTTCAAAGAGCAATTCTAAAGCCACCTTTAGGCCTTTCAGATTTCCTACACACCAGCTTTACATTGCATGTGAGGTGCTAACAGTACGCCAATTATTTATACTGCACATTACATTACAGCAGCACGTTAAACTCGCTTGCCTTTGTAAACCGATTCTATGTCTATTTAGGACCCAATTTATATAATAAGCTCAATAGAATACTTAATATCTAAAGTGTCAGTTACAAACATTGTAGTCTGAAGATACGCGAATATTTTGGTAAACTTGATTACACAAACACAGAAAGACTTCTAGAAGTAATTCAATAATGATTTAGTTATTAAATTGATAATTATTTATTTGTGTTGAGTACCTACTATAAGTAGTATAATATTATTTAAAAAAATAACTAACTATGGACAAATAATCAGCTGGTCGCTTAGTATGGGGATGGCCTGAAATTAATAAATAATTAAAAACTCGCGTTTATATTAGTATTTAAGCCAATCTGTTAAGAACTTCGTACTACTAAGTATTTATAAATTTGTAAATCTATTACTTTGTAGAAAGACCTAAATAAATTTTATTTTTATTATTTTATTACTAAATACAGAAATCCTAAAATGAAACCTAGATACGTGTGGCAATATCGCTCCTTTAACTAATTCTGTTTGTAGGTTTATCACTTAGTTGAAGGTCGTAATCGGGAAACACTATTTTTTGATGATGACTTAGAAGAACATCAACCGTTTCCTACTTTAGAAGAAACACTGAAAAAAATTGACCCTCATGTGGGTTTTAACGTCGAGTTGAAGTGGACCATGCAGTTGAAAGATGGTTCCTTCGAGCTGAACAACCCCTTTGATATGAATACTTACGTTGATAAGGTAAGACAGAGAATTATACTGAGTATTATTGCACAAATGTTCATTGTCTTGGTCATTTTTAGGGTTCCGTAGCCAAATGGCAAAAAACGGAACCCTTATGGATTCGTCATGTCTGTCTGTCTGTCCGTCCGTATGTCACAGCCACTTTTTTCCGAAACTATAAGAACTATGCTGTTGAAACTTGGTAAGTAGATGTATTCTGTGAACGGCATTAAGATTTTTACACAAAAATAGAAAAAAAAAAACAATATATTTTGGGGTTCCTCATACATTAGAACTGAAACTCAATTTTTTTTTCATCAAACCTATACGTTTGGGGTGTCTATGGATAGGTCTTCAAAAATTATATTGAGGTTTCTAATATCATTTTCTTCTAAACTGAATAGTTGGTGCGAGAGACACTTCCAAAGTGGTAAAATGTGTCCCCCCCCCTCCTGTAACTTCTAAAATAAGAGAATGATAAAACTAAAAAAAATATATGATGTACATTACCATGTAAACTTCCACCGAAAATTGGTATGAACGAGATCTAGTAAGTAGTTTTTTTTTAATACGTCATAAATCGTAAACCGCAATTTACCTTTCATTCAATCAACTCCAATATGAACTAGACAGTTGAAATTTTCACAAGTTATGTATTTCTGTTGCCGCTTTAACAACAAATACTAAAAATAAATATTTAAGGGACAACAAACAAACGCGATTTTTTTTGCCATTTATTGCTCGATATCAATAATGGCAACTTGGCACTTGAAATATTCTCAAAATACTCAGTTGTATTTTTACTTTAATAATTAATAACAGTCTTTTATCAGGCGGAAATAAGGTGCGCGCCTTCAACGGTTGGGTCATGCCGGTTTTGATGTATTCTTTCGGCATACTCAAATGGACTCAGACCGAACTTGACACCCTGGACAGGAGGGTCCGTACGCTGCTGACTGCAAATCGAATCACCCACGGTCATCGGTAATGAGGCTGTATATCCCGCGAAAGTGTGGAGGTCGAGGCTTTTTAAACGCTAAGAACTTCCACAATCGCGAGATTGCATGTCTCAGGGAATATTTCCTAGAAACCGACGTGGGGATGCATCGAGATGTAGTCGCGGTGGACAAGGGCCTCACCCCACTTTCCTTGGGTAAAGAGAACTGGCGCAAATCAGTAGTGTTTGACACTAATGAACGCATGGAGGCATGGCAGAGTAAGGAGCTTCACGGACGCTTCTTCCGGGCCCTACGTGGGCCTGATGTAGATCTACTAGGGTCCGTAGCATGGCTGCGTTTCGGTGACCTCTTTGGAGAAACCGAAGGTTTTGTCTGTGCAATTATGGACGAAGTTATGATGACGAACAATTACCGGAGATTTATTGTGAAAGACGGCACGGTTGACATCTGTCGGGCATGCCACCGGCCGGGAGAATCAATCAGGCATATTATCTCCGAGTGTTCTCGTCTAGCTAACGGAGAATACTTGCATAGACACAACCTTGTAGCTAGGATAATCCATCAGCAACTTGCTCTGAAATACAACCTTGTGGAGTCGTGAGGTGCCGTACTACAGGTATGTGCCCGACCCAGTTCTCGAAAATGGAAATATCACATTGTACTGGGATCGATCCATCATCACTGACAGGACTATTGTTGCCAATAAGCCTGATATAGTGGTGGTCGATCGGAGCGACGCGCAATGATTATTGACATAACCGTCCCGCATGATAAGAATATCATGCGGGACGGTTATGTCAATAATCCCGAAAGCCGAGAAAGATAAACAAATCAAGTATCTTGACTTGGCTCGCGAGGTTGTCGACATGTGGGATGTGGACTCAGCGATCATTGTGCCGATAGTCGTGACAGCCAATGGCTTAATAGCCAAGAGCTTCGACCAACACCTGAGGAGGCTCTCGTTGGGCAGCTGGATCAAGGGCTTGATTCAGAAAGCGGTACTTCTGGACACGGCTCGCATTGTCAGGAGGTTCCTCTCTCTGGAGCCCTGACCACCGGTAGCTTGGACCCTGTTCCCGATACCGGTGGGCTATTTTTTATATTTTTAAATGTTTTTTTTATCTTTTTGTTTACAAAAATATTTAAAAATGTAATTTTTATGTATTTAAATGCAATAAAGGAATAATAAAATTAAAATAAAATAAATATTTAAGGGGGGGCGCCCATACAACAGACGTGATTTTTATAGAAAATGTACGGAACCCTTCGGGCGCGAGTCCGACTCGCACTTGGCCGGTTTTTATAGATAAGGGTACGGAACTCTTCGTGCGCGAGTCCGACTCGCATTTGGCCGATTGTTTTTTATTTGCATTTTGCATTGTGACCGGACTGGCCGGAGTACCGAGAATACGATGTTTGTAAACAGTTTGGCTAAATGAATGTTTTCTTATTTCCAGGTTTTAGAGACTGTCTTGAAGCATGCCGGTGATCGCCGTATAGTATTTTCCTGTTTCAATCCAGATATTTGCACCATGGTTAGGAAAAAGCAAAATAAATATCCTGTCATGTTTCTAACTATTGTAAGTATACTTTTAGGACAAACATTGTGTTATTTATTTTGTTTAGTAGTGTGCCTACCTATGTCTAACAAAAAAATTGTCGTTCTATTTTCAGGGCATAACAAAAAGGTATGAACCGTATCGTGATCCTAGATGTTCCTCCATACCGGCTGCTGTACAAAGTGCAGTCAGTACAGAAATATTGGGAATTGCTGTACACACTGAAGATTTGCTCAGAGATCCTTCTCAGGTGATGAATGTTATAATAAACCTTAACCTTGTTTTATCGCTAAAAGCAAATACAACTTAGGTATTGGCGCCGATTCCCTTGTTCACAAACTAAACTAAAATTAAGTTCAATGCATCTTTTTCTTTCTATTTAATTTAGAACAGGACAGAAGATAAAATATTAGTTTAGTCCTGTCAAACTAGTCAGCGCCTGACGTAAATTGACGTATTTTTAGTAGCCATGTTTTTAATCGCGTCTAATCTGTCTATGGATTATCTTAATTTGACAGGACTAAACTAATATTTTATCTTCTGTCCTTTTCTTAATGAAATAGAAAGAAAAAGGTGCACAGAACTTAAATTTAGTTTAGTTTTTGAACAAGGGAGTCAGGGCCATTGTTGGCTTGTTGGCTTTCTGCCAAAAATATACATAGAACCTACATACTGTAATTTATGCAGTGCAGGCTGCTCATTCGTCATCGCTCATGGCGTCCCGCCCCCCGCCTCGCCGCGCATTCCTAAAGCGCGGTACAGCAGTTTCGGTCAAACTATAATACAAAATTGATAAGATTCCGTTCTAAAATAGGTTTTTATTTTAAGAACTTTATTTAAATTGGAATAAAGTTCAAAATAAGTACAAAAACTAGCTTGAATTTAAGAGAACTCTTTTTGTAATGAGACGGTTACTGTTAGTTATCATAACATGACCAAGCCTATTGGCTATTAGGTACTGTTATTAAGTTTAGTCATAACAAGACAGACCACCCTCACACCTCAACCTCCCTCCACAGACACGTAAACTAGATGATTCGGTAACATCGGAGTAGAATAGTGAGCCTCTATCGTAAGTAAATTACAGCGAGACGATATTTAATTGTTGCAAAACTTCTCTTTTCTCAACAGGTAAAGCTGGCAACAAATGCTGGTTTGGTGATATTCTGTTGGGGTGATGACATCGACAATAAAAACGTCGTCAAGAAACTTAAAGACATGGGACTGCATGCCGTTATCTATGATAAACTGGACCAATATACCACCAAAGAAGTAAAGGTAAATGAACGAATTGTTTTACTATAGCAGTGAGACATAATGAGAATCATCTACTTATGCTCTCTTTAAATAATTTAGATTGCCTCCCATAGTCTTTCCATAGTTTATTTGTACCATGTTCTGAACTGAATTACACATCTCCTAGAAACAAAACTAAATTGAAATTTAATTCTTCCTGCCTACCTAGACGAGTTTCAATTAAGGCGAAGATATAAAGCAATGGCCAGCTAGCAATAGCTAGCTAGAATATAATTAGATTTTTACTCAAATGTTAATAATAGACGTCCATATGGTTGGTTTTTGTTAAAATATTGACAGTGATGATCTTTTAACTGTATACTGTAAAAGTGTGAATTTTGAATATGCCATGCCATAAAGTGCTCATTAGTCTAAAACAATAGAAAAACGGATCATTATTATTGCTTCCAGCAAACTCAGAAGTCTGTAACCTTAACGACATGTAAATTAAGTTCATCTTAGAATAATAAAAACATTTGATTTCTTGATTTTGCAATACGGCCTTAAAGATGAATTAAAAATTATGTTGTACGACTAAGGGCTGATTTTTCTATCGACAGATAACTTTTGTGGAATAAAATTGACGTCTGACAGAAATGGAAGAAATGTCAAAAATTCAAAACTATTCCTCGGATAAAATTATCTGGCGTTGGAAAAATCAGCCCTTATTTTAGTAAAAGATTTTAGAAGTTAAAACACAATAAACAACAAAAAGATATTGAAAATTCTTCCAAAGCTACCTGATAACATTCATTGCTAGGTATGTCTCAATGTCTTACTGCTTAATAACCCGGGTATTAATGGCTTGCAAATTACCTACATAGGTACAGGAAAAGACGGGTGAATTCATAATTCAAATATAATGTAACTTATAATCCCCGCAAACTAACATTCATGGACCAAATCTTCAGATAAGTAGTTGCTGCCAACTAGCTGTCTAACAATTCTCAATAAATAACAATGATGAACAATTCTTATTTCGTGTTCGATTTTTCGAGTTAGTGTGGTAAATAGCAAAGATAGACTAATAAAAATAACACAATCCAGGAGAAAACGGCCATAAGACTAAAATGTGCACCAATTAAAGTGTGTAGTAACGCTAGCATTTTTAGGGTTCCGTTGCCAAATGGCAAAAAACGGAACCCTTATAGATTCGTCATGTCTGTCCGTCCGTATTTCACAGCCACTTTTTTTCTGAAACTATAAGAGCTATACTGTTGAAACTTGGTAAGTAGATGTATTCTGTGAACCGCATTAAGATTTTCACACAAAAATAGAAAAAAAAAAACAATAAATTTTGGAGGTACTTAGAACTGAAACTAAAAAAATTTTGTTCATCAAACCCACGTTTGGGGTATCTATGGATAGGTTTTCAAAAATGATATTGGGGTTTCTAATATATTTTTTTTCTAAACTGAATAGTTTGCGCGAGAGACCCTTCCAAAGTGGTAAAATGTGTGTGTGGTCCCCCCCCCCCCCCCGTAACTTCTAAAATAAGAGAATGATAAAACTAAAAAAAATATATGATGTACATTACCATGTAAACTTCCACCGAAAATTGGTTTGAACGAGATCTAGTAAGTAGTTTTTTTTAATACGTCAATAAATCGTAAACCGCAATTTACCTTTCAATCAATCAACTCATGATTTATTTTTATAGATAATGGTACGGAACCCTTCGTGCGCGAGTCCGACTTGCACTTGGCCGGTTTTTAATAACTATAACCGCATGCTTGCTCCATTGCTTTATCATGTTCATGGGTCTAATCAATTTGCGATATTTAAACAAATTAAACGAAAAGATTTTATAATTATTTTCCCCGCATTACCTAAAAAATATTTGGTCATCCCCATAAATAAAATAAACGCTTGGAAGTTGAAGCTAACTGGGTATAAATTCAATTCTCTGAAATTAGAGAAAACCCTAATTATGTGTAGATCTAGCTATGTACTGCGACAGCGCAATAATATCGAATCTATAATGAATATTTATTGTATCTCATTTATTAGTCGAGGCTTGATAGGTAAAGTGTGCACCGAGCCGACTTTGTCGGTTGCCCAGCTATTTTATTTTTCACTATTGTTTTAATTGTGTTGTGGCAATAAACAGGAGAGCATATTCCTGATGGAGGCGCGTGAGTCGCAGTGTGACCTCATGGAGCAGGCCGCTCTCGAGGTCGCAGCGCTGGAAGACGGCGCTCTCGCCAAGCCCACCACCTCGGAGCACAGTGCCAGTGTCGAGGAAGTGAAAAACAAGCCATTCCTTGATCTTGCTGTTCGTGAAATCATACAAAACCGTTCCACTGCCACATCGCTGGCGTCGCTTGCATGTCCTGATGACATAAATCAGCTTGATGAAGATATAATTGAGCCTGTCGAAAAGGAGTCCCAAGTTAAAGCTCAACCTAACAACTTCAAGGGTGTCTATGTATATCCGTATCCATGCAGCGACATGTCCAAGACACCCAAAAAAAAGAGAAGGCATTAATTTTGTATAAAATCTGTAATTTAATTTTAAAAATTAAAAGCGCAGTCCATGTATTATTAATTTGCTCAAATAGCCGTTGCATGCTAAACGAAACACTCGTCATGGCCTTTCATACCTCCTATTGTATATCATTTTTAAAGTACCTCAACATATTCTAATTAACTAAGTAAACATTTATTATTATTGTCTACACTCGTCACTCTCTCTCTCTCTATACATCTCATTTTTTTTTAATAAATCTGCAGGTCCGTTCTGACTAAGGGATTGTTATGGGATATTTGTGTTAAGAAATACGAATTTATTTTTTTATCATAGTATTAATAATTTGTTAGATTTGAAGGTGTTTTTTATTCGTAAAGTTAATTATCATCTCTCGGTTGTTGTTGAATTGGGCTTGGACAATAATAAACAAGTACCCTAACCTAGTACCTAACACAACAGTATTTACCTACAAAGTTAATTTTAGAGAGCAAGGAGGACAAAGTAATCATGTACTTGCTTTTGGAGAAAAACACACATGGACATGCAAAATATTTTTTTTAACTCTGTATTATTATACCCAGCGATGGTCCTGCTAAAAAGGATTCAAAACTCATGATCAAATCCCGTAAATGTATATATATATTTTAATGTATACTTAAAAGTTCAGCCTACTTTTTAGCGCTATTTCGTAAAGTGTCTACTTATGTATTCATAATTGTCCTCAGCCCAATAATACTGATATACCAATATAAACATCAAATATTCTTTAGAATAGATGCTATGTGAATTAGCTAGTGATTTAAGTTATTGAGTTATTGTGTGTATATTATCAAATTCAACGTAGTTGAAAGCTTCAAATTCAATTAAATTCCAGACAAATTATATGCGCGAATTCAAACAATTTGTTTTTAGACATTGTGTGATATTGTGTTTTATTTGTAAAATCAATAAGTTAACCGAAACAGTAAATGTTATGTTAACCATGTAATAATTAGATAAATAAATTATTTTTTTATAATAGTAGGCTTTGATCATATCTCAATGATACTAGGCGTTGACACGCCTTAGGGCCTGTGCACACCACGTTTTTTAAACGCGCCGTTGACGCGCGTTTGTAGCGATGCAGACGCGATACGCACGCAAGTCAGACGACAACAAACTGCTCTGTAGGATAAAAGCGCGCCGTCGAAGCGCGTTTAAAAAACGTGGTGTGCACAGGCCCTTATATTTTCATAAACATTATTTTAAAAATAAATTGTGTCTGTGATCAAGAAATGTTTTTTTATTGGCAACTGCTATCCTATGCTTCCTTTTAATAATTTGGCAACCGCAAATTACTACCTATGTATTTACGGGTTAGTAGACGAAAACTTTTGATTCGTCAATAAATGTGGCTTTATATTAAAATAACAATTTAGCATAAAGCCACAAGGATAGATTTGACATAACTACGACAAAATATCATTCTGTACCTACTTCTCATTTGTCAGAAAGTTCAGCGGGGTAATTGCGTAACACACTATCAGTAGCAATGGTTTTCATTTTGACAGTTCAACAACATTCATTGCGTTATTTTCGTTGTGGAGCAGACATTTTTCGAACATGAAGCAATGGATTAACAATATCCTTCAAAATGATTCAGTTTGAAATTGATAGTGTGTTTTACCTACGCAATTAGGGTGCTGTCTTGTCTTCTGCATAATTATTCATTTACACTATTTTTTTTGTTTTTGTAACATGTCTGGACGCAGGATCTAGAAGATTCATCATTAAGGTACCGGTTTTTATAGGTTTAAGAATCAATTACAAAGACCTATCTGCTCCAAATTGTCTAGGAACTTTTAATGTAGGTATTAGAGTTTCTAAAGGCTTGCTGCTAGAGCAAAGTACATAAATATACCTATTAATAAATTAATAGTAATCCACGTAGAAAGCTCAATTTTTGTCCATTAGAATGGAAAGTACCTACTTGCTCCGTGAATGGAGTGCCTACGTAAGTCAACCTTATTAAGAAAGGTTCTTGTAACCACTAAGATTTAAGGGGCAGTAGGCATTAGGTGTCTTTCGACTCTGCTCTGTGTCTTTCGACGTGAAAGTATTGCCTGCCTCGACAAACAATGTAAAAAACAACAGCAGTCGCTATCCGACATGCTAAGTACCTACCTACTGGGCTAGATTACAAAAAAAAAAATTATCAATAGCATTTTCTATACCTAATTATAGTGAAAATCTCTATCGCCTAGATGCCTAATTTTTGTTTTGTCACTTTATTTATTTGAGCATAGCTTGCTTTATAATTTAATTAATATATTTTTGAAATCGCGACCCTATCATCAAACATTATCCCACTAGGATTATCTTCCTGTAGATACCGTAGGCATACTTACACGCATTAATCTCGCATAACGCAAACAGACAGACACAGAATATCTATCTGACGGCCATAGGTAAGCAATATTTATTTTTTGCAGGCATCGAAACTGTCAGACGTAGCGCAGCAGCCAATTTTTGCAACAAACATATTTTTCCATAAGAACGAGATTCAGAGACTAGTACCTACTTAGGTTTATTCACTAGTGTGCCTCTTATGCAGTGGCGTAGCTATCGGAGGGCTAGGCGGTGCCGTGTACCGGGGCCCCCAAGCTCAGGGGGCCCCTCGGCCGCTGACCAGCAAACCTCGAAATGACCTAGAAAAAAAATTCTTCCACCTTCAGAACATAAATATAATACTTACATTCTTTCTGTTGTGTTGTGTAAGTTCTTGTGTTTAGCCACTTCAACGAATCGGCTATTATGCGACCGATTTATGAATACTAGCTTACTCTACCGAAATATTAGTAATAAACTGCACTCCATTTTTGAAAAAAAAAGTTAGGTTCCTGGAGATGGCTCTCAACAAGTCTGAGGCCATGATTTTTCATGGCTCCCGGCGGGCGCCGCCACCTGGATCGCACATCGTGATCGGGCGGGGGGCTTGAGTCGCTGTCGAGTCTACCATGAAGTACCTGGAATTGGTGCTCGACAGCCGGTGGGATTTCGACCCCCACTTCCGGCGGCTGGCGCCCAAGTTGTTCGGCGCGGCTGGGGTGATATCAACGCTGCTTCCCAATCTGGAGGCCCCGAGCACCGCCTGTAGGCTCTACGTGGGGATCGTGTGATCGATGGCCTTGTATGGAGCCCCGGTCTGGGCGACTGACCTGTTCGCAGTTTTGCGAAAGCCGCTGAGAGCGAAGGCCGTCAGAGTCGTCAGGGGGTATCGCACGATCTCCTATGAGGCGGGTTGTGTACTCGCCGGATCCCCGCCCTGGGACCTCGAGGCGAAAGTACTCGCGTCGTAGTATCGGTGGCGCGAGTAACCGATGCAGCGACACATGGAGCTGCGTCGGTCTCAGCTTCGCGGGGTCCTGGTGTCGGAACGGCGGGACAGGCTTTCACGCCCTACCTCGTCACTATCAAGGCAGTCCGGCCGGTAGGTACTCGAGCGCTGGTTCGGGAGGAGGCACGGCTGCCTGTCGTTTCGGGTGACGCAGGCGCTCTCGGGGCATGGCTGCTTCGGGAAGTACCTGTGTCGCATAAACAGGGAGCCGGACGCCCGGTGTCACCACTGCGTCGACTGCCTCCAGGAGGACACTGCGC
This sequence comes from Apamea sordens, assembly GCA_945859715.1. Lineage (NCBI taxonomy): Eukaryota > Metazoa > Arthropoda > Insecta > Lepidoptera > Noctuidae > Apamea > Apamea sordens. The sequence continues at coordinate 9,924,261 of OX243991.1, read as the reverse complement.
GACATACGCTGACAGAGTGAGCTTGGGAGGAGCCGCGCCGTGCCCTCATCTCAGGAGTGGGCAGTGACCTGTCGCTGCCGGCCTTAGTCGCCTCGATGGTCGCAACTCGGCAGCTAAGAGTCCTGGGACGCGGTGGTTTCCTTCTGCGAAACAGCCACCCAGCTCACCCAGCCCACAGAAGGCGCACCGGGCGTCGGCGGAGAGCGGACAACCGGCCCTCTTGCAGCCTCCCTAAATGGGTCCAGGGGCGACGGACTCCGCCCCCCACACATGAGGACCGCAGGGGGAGTCAAACACCTAACCCGAGGACCACTCGGGGGTTGCAGAAGGATCGTACGTTCCTGCGAGATGGAACACCGGGGTGGTTTTTAGCCACCAAGAGTCTGACAGAAAGGGCCGAGGACATCCAATAACCTAACCTAACCAGTTTAGATAGAGCCCCAACTTTTTTTTCCCCCCGGGGCCCCTGGTCATGTAGCAGCGACTATTGGTCGCTGTCACGTAGCTACGCCATTGCTCTTATGTCTCACTGCTTTAGAGTATGTGTATACTCTAAGCTTACTGCCATTTAACGAAAGCATGTCAACTATAATAAAAACTATTTTTAGCTTTTAGCTTAAAATATATTTAAGAGCTATAATAATATACAATACAGGTACAGTAGGCCGCACGTCAACCAGCAGGGTGATTGCGTAACACGCTAACAGTAGCAATGGCTTTCATTTTGACAGTTCAACAACATTCATTGAGTTATTACGTTGTTGAGCAGATACATTTTTCGAACACATGAAGCAATGGATTCGCAATATCCTTAAAAATAATTCAGATTGTGGGGTGCAGTTTAAAAGCTGGCCCTCTTTCTATTGAAAGTCCATACGCGTAACTACATAACGCTAGGCCAGTTGAAGGTCAGAGTTACCACCAACGTGCGGTAGTCTGTACAAAATATTAGTTGAAAGCTAATAAAAACGGACATCATGATTATATAACTAATAATTGTTTAACTATTTTGTTTTATCGCCATTATTATTGGATATCGATACCCATCTTTTAGTTTAACCAACCAATTTAATTTGACCTTGTATAATCTGTAGTAGCCTCTGGCTCAGACACGATGTAATGAGAGTCTGTCTAATGAAAATGCTTTGTTACGTTACGATTATGCATTAGAATAATAACTCTTAATACTCCTAACGCTTATGCCATTAACAGAAATGAGGATCATCGGGCGTCACCCCTATGGAACTCGCCTCATTCCTCCCCGCTTCGCCTGCTATCACCATTCAATATCGTTAAAAGGATGTTGTAATCAATTAGGTAGGTACTATTTTGATAGTTGCATAGATAAAATTCCTGAAGAATTTTGTAGGTTTAATTTTTTTTTCTTGTAAAACTCAAATAAATATCTTGATTAAATATAGGCAGTTCTTTTATTTACCTCCTACACCTGATATTCCATCAATAATCGATTAACTTACGAAGGGCTGATTTCTCAATCGACAGATAATTATGATTCGTTGAATAAAATTGATGTCCGACAGTTTTTGTAAGGAAAAACTGCCAAAAATTTAAAATTATGCTTCAGATAAAATTATCTGGCGAGTGGCGTTGGAAAATCAGCCCTTGGAGGAATAAAAACGACTCTTTAAAAAATATGTATATATTATATTATTCAACGTAGTTACACAAAAATAATAATAATATGTAGGTAAGTAAAGGTATACTGATTTTTACGACTAAGTACCTATACTTACGCTTAATATTTAGGACGGAAAATGTTTACATTAATCACAACGTTACGAATACTTTCTTAATTTTTACAAAACATACTTACATTGTATGTTATTAACCAGATTCGTTAATGAGAAGGATGCGTAACACTTCCTCTTTATTCAGTTATATATTTTTCAAATTCAGTACATACACTCTTTTAATATGAAACATAAAATTCCTTACTTTCGATCTAAACACCCTCGGTGTCCGTCAGACCAAAGAGGACTGAAGATCGGAGGTTGCAATAACCAACCTTATTTTTAGTATGTAATGTGCAAAAGAGACTGCGAGGATAGCGGCGTACCCCCAGGAACTTATTAATGTCATGTCAGGCGTGTGCATTTTAGCACTTTATTATACCCATTATTATTATTATTCAAAAAGCTTCCAGAACAGTGTATGTATTAAGATTTGAAGAACATTTTTATAGAGAGGAAACGAAAGGCAAACATTAAGATGTCAGCCTTATTTTAGTTACAAGTACCACCGACGTTTCTGTAAAATGGTTAGTACCAGAAGTAGTTAATATTAAAATAGGAAATATGTGATGTAAATTTGTAATAAACTTAGCACGTTTATTAGAAGCTAAATTTACTCTGAAAATTTGAGTAATAAGGATGTCCATTATTTAAAGAATTAAAGAGATTTCTATAGCAACATATCCCTAGTTTTAAATTCTTCGTGGTTGACCCTATAATACATAATTGTTATTATTTCATATGGTGCATTGGAGGTGCTTACAGATAGGTTTTGGAGCAGTGTTCAGGAGCTGTGGTGGCCCAATGATATCGGTCCCGACTACGAGTTCTAGGTCGTTGGTTCGAACCCAGGCTGGCGCTTTACTTTGTGTAAATAATTTCATCACCACTGCTCTCAAAACGGTGAATGAAAACAACGTGAAGAAACCGGCATGTCTTACAACCAAAAATTCGAAGACATGTGACATCTACCAACCCGCACTGGGCCCGCGTGGTAGACAACAGCCCACTCCCTCTCGAAGAGAGGAGGCCTTTGTCCCAGTAGGGGGAACATTATAGACTGAATATGACAGATAGGTTTTATTTCAATGATTGATTATATCTCTTTTTTTATAACGTAATAGTTACCTATCTGGCAACCCTTATTACAGAATAGGTAGGTGGAACTTAAGCATTTTTATAACACTTATGTATGTACTTATTTTTAGATGCAATATTAAAACGGAATGTATATTACATTACGCGTAAGTATTGTCTTTAAAATAGTAAGTATAATGCTTTAGGTAACATTATCCCTAATTATATGATACTCTTTAATCTTAATTAAGTCTATATTATTTTAAATGATTAATGATGAGATATAATAAAAAATAACCATTTGAAAATAAATAGTTCTGAAACAATTTCACACTTTGAGCTTTGGTTTTACTATGAATCATTACAGCACATTGAAATTATGCGTGCAGTTTAGCTACTGTAGATGACTAGTCTATGCGATTGTGATTCGATTCCATTGTTTCCAGACCTTGTATTCTTAAAATAGTGATTATTTGTGAATTTTAGACAGATCACATATTATAATTTTACAATAAGATGAACAAGAGTTATTATTAACCAACAGGGTTTAAATTAATAATAAGTAACAATATTTTATACTGCTGCTGCTTAAAATACAAAATCTGTGTAAATTAAAAAATAAGTAATATAATAGTGGAGTACTATAATAACCACCCTTAATTACTAATAAAATAAAAGAACTACAAAAAAAATTATTTTATGTTTTTTACGAAACTAAAATATTCTCCAATAAAACAACTTACATCTGTACAACAGTAAAAGCTTAAATGTATGGCCACTCGACATGATTACTCGTTAAAAACATTATAACTACATAAATCAGGTATATTATCTTCCTTGAGGCTTTCTTAATTTGAGATTGCTTTTTTTTATTAATGTACCTAGCCCATAGCTAATTTCTCTACTTTTAAACTTTAAGCAGCTGTGTTGACAGAAATAATGAGCAATGATGATGATACAATACTTTTAAAACCTTGTTTCCCACTGAACCTTGAGCCAAGTGGAAATATGGCAAAGCGTTAAGAAAGTTTTATTTAAAAAGCTCTCGCCGTTCGCCGTTTTGCTTCGGCAGCTATCCATCTATTTAATTTTTTATTTTATTCAAATTAGACTTATACTTGGATTATCTTTTTTTTTTATAAAAGCCTGATAAAATAAACCGGCACAAAACAGCGTTGTCGTTAAAAGAGACAAATAAATTCATAATCGATATACTTATGTCGTTGGATGTCCTACGCGCACAGTATGGATAGAAAACATCAGATAAAGAATGATATGCTCCGTTGGTGTAATTGTTGTATGGCGTTCCAGCGCGAGGATAAATAAATAATAGATAAATATAAGTAATACGGACGGCAAGTAATCACGTCTTTACGCAATTAAGTACCAAAACAACATCTCTGGTCAACATAGCCACTTTCATAAATAGGTATCTCCCCAGTGAATAAGATTTCTTTCTGTCTACAGTTGACCTATTACAAATTATGTTTCATGTGAACTGAACGACGAGAGCTAATTATAATCCTCCCTTAAGCTGCACATGGCATATACATCTTATCAACTAGAATAACAAATAGATATGTATTTAAGTACGTTTTTACTTATTGCTAATTATAATGATATGTTATCTATATACTATAATAAGGACGGAAAGTTACATAAGTTTATGTGGACGAATACATTTCAATAATAAGAATTTGTATACCATTAAGTTGATTAATAAACTTGAACATTCTGGTTAGGAAGTGTAAAATATTTTGCAATGCCCGCGGGAGGTTTTACCTTTAGATGCTCTTCTATGAACTGACAAGGACAAACATATTTCGCACCATGGCGTCCAGGCACAATACTGCTCAAGGTAAGTCTGTTTTTAACCGCCTGCGATCCCCAGCGTCCTGCATACCGTAAATATAGAAGAGCCCCCCTTTCCTGCGAAAGATGAGAATCAAATATAAGATAATTAAAGGTAAATAAAATTAATTAATGGTTTCGTATACAATTACAAATCTGAAGACTTGCCAAAAGTGAAGATATTTGGTCAATCAAGACCGCGACGCCTGAGCCAATCGTTGCAGAGCGGACAACAAGCGCGTGTGTCTCTGGGCTCTTTGTTCCGCAAGACTTCCTCAACATATTGACAAGGGCAGAGCGCCTGTGTTAAATGTCGCGGGGCAGCGGGGTTGCCGCCTTCCTCGTCAAGAGTCCAGTCGAGCCGACGGCGCAGGAAGTCTTTCCCCCACCGCTGCAGGTACCGGAGGTACACTTGCTCTGCCATACCCTGCACATTCGTATGCCTTGCTTACCCACCAAAATCTACATAAGTGTCTACCAACCTACTTATTTGTTAACACTAAGTTCGTTACGGTACAGTAGGCCGCACGCCAGTGGTAACAAAATCAGTATTAGCTGGCCTCATTCTATTGAAACTCCGTGGTATTCTAGGCCAGCTCAATATCAAAGTCAACCACCGATGCGCGATCGACTGTACATACTACATGGTAATAAAAGAAGCTAATAAAAAAGAGAAGGATCCAAAGTTAAATTTTCAGAAATTATAATAATAAAGGGACAACATGCATTAAGTATTTAAAGTAGATTCGCAATAATCTGGAGTATTGCGCGAATGGCAGACTTTCACAAAGCAATGCAATCAATTATGTATACAGATGGGTAGAACACCAGTGGAAAACTGCACCTAATTAACTAACAGAATTCACTTAGCACCTAACTGTCGGATTATTATTATGATTGGTTTAATTTACTAAAAATCAACATTAATTATATAATTACCGGTCAATTTGAGAATATAATGTGCAATGGTTCGTTTCATTTTATCTGTTTTTGCCATTAATCAAATTTTTACTGATTCACTTCAAACAGCTGAATTAAACACTGACAGTACCTATACAAAAGGTAAAGTGTGGACGAAGGTGGAAAAACCATTTTGTTCAAACGAAACAGTTTTCTTTTATTAAAGATGCATTGTAAACCCTATAGCCTAAGTTATTTCAAAGAATAATATTAAAACCTTGAAAAGTAAGAGGTTTACAGACTAAATAAAGAAAAACTAGTTATTATTATAGATCCTGTTGGCGTGACTTGGTGTCTGAGCAAATTACTTTGTGACTTTAATTACCATTGATAACAACTACAACGCAGATTGGGGGGAGCGCGTTTATTGGCGTGTTTGTCAACATGTAGTTCTGGGAGTACTCTCTGAAGCAATCAATTTCTATAACACAAGAATTAATTGCATTTTTATTCGCATTATTTAAAAAAAATATATATATGTTTATATTTTTTTTAAAGCCAATTTTGTCACACTGCTGGGCAAAGGCCTCCCCCAAGTCTTTCCAAAAACTCTTTTCCCGCGTCACCTCGCTTCAGCCCTAGCGCTACGGGAATTCAATAAAACTTATTGTTACCTATTTAGATCCTTCACTTTTTTTGACATTATAACAATAATGAACGAATGGGGAATACTTAAACTATAGATATTTGAAACTAGCAGAGCACAGCAAAGCGAAGATCAACTCCCTCTTCCAATCAATAATGCAGATACATGCAAAAATACAAGATTCTAATTAGATACAACCTTATGCCTTTAGTAAGTACAGTCAGACACAAAGTTATTTTAAAGCTTTAAAAGATGTATCCTCTGTCTTTTACATATTACATGAAAAACATTATAGGGCCATGCATTGAAAATTTGTGTGTCAATAATTAAGATGATAATTGTGTATAAGTGAACAGTATCAATTAACTTCTTTCTGACCGTACTACAAGATCAAAATAAGAATAGAATTAGGTCACACATACAAACTTCACATTGATGTCTCAGAACATTAAATTCACAAAAACTTTAATTTTATGTAAGTAAAGGTAATTTTACGGCTAAAACAGCAACACAATTATTGTATACAATGTGGAGACATTAATAAACGAAAACACTGGCAATATTAATGCACAATAGTATTTTAAAACTATCAAATAAATACTAGCATTGAAATTAAAAAAGTGATTTTAGTGATTGGCCGACTATGGGTTTTCCAATCTTTGATTAGCCTATTGGATATATTTGATTGAATTTTCGTATACTGAAACGTCATTACATTTAAGCAATTTAATAATTTCTTGTCATCTCCACCCTGTATAATTCAGTCCTACTCATTCTTATTTTGATTACAGATTTATAGAAATTTCCTATCCAGTTATAACTAAAACCATGTTTTATTGTTTTCCTTTATCAAATAAATATTATAAAATGATAAAGAAAAAAAATAAGACAAAAAAGAGAATAAGAGAAAGAAGAAAGAGATAAGAGAATAAGTATAAAGCACAATCTAACCCATGTACATATTATTAAGCAATAAGACAGCCGGCATGCATAACAGTTCCCAAAAACTATGTTATGTTGTGTGTCTCAAATTTTAATAAGTGCTGTTAATTAAATTGTGTTGGATATTGGGTGAAGTTAATAATAAACTCAAAAGTTTATAGCATTAGAATGCTTAGGTATGGCAAAATTAACTTCAAACTAAACACAGATAAGTACCCAATTTACAATGACAAGTTCTAATAACTATTTTGTGTACCACCAATATTTTAAATATTTTATCTCAGCTGAACAATACAGCACCCTAATTGTATAACACATTAACAATCTTAATCTGATTCATTTTGCTAATCCATTGCTCGAAAAATTTGTCTGCTCTACAACGTAGGAACCACGCAATGAATGTTATAGAACTGTCAAAATTAAAGCCATTGTTTCTGTTAGTGTGTTACGCAATTACCTCGCTGTTCAGTGTGAACTGTAGTGTTCAAAAGGAAATGTATTCAGAGGGCTGAAACTCTCATGAAACTTTTTAGTTACTGAACCAACAACACATACATACCTGTTTTCTGGAAAGTCTGGTTGACTGTGACCCTTGAATCACAATATCATTTGTGGGTACATCAAGCCTCTGTTCCCAGCCTTGCATTATTGTTTTACCTTCTTCACTTTCAATGAACTGTTGTATGTGTGCAATACAAGGTCCAGCATCAAAGTATATAAAGCAAAGATTCACTTTATGACATGAAATTTTTCCTCTATCATCAAGAGCTAGAATCAATTTATGTTTACTGAGCAATTTATTAACTCTGCCCAGACATTGTTCCAATCCTTTTGATAATCTCAACTTTATCCACATGCATAAAAATATTGCAGCTGCATTAAGAATCAGCCATAATACACCCAGTGAAAATAACATAAGGCCAGTCAGGCCCGAAAACAAAAGTGCTAACAGCACAAGGAATGCGAGTGTTATCCAACAAACAAGAACACGCTTGTAGCATATGTTGTACAATGTAAAACGAGCATCGTTAATAAGCAGTTCCATCGCATGAACATACTCCTCAACTGTGAGCTGAAATTAAATAAACAATTTTTAATCATGCGAAAACACATACAGAACTGCTATTAGCTTTACAAATGACACATGATATTAACAACTTACAGTTAAACCTTGCGCCATTAACTCTTCAGGTACAAGCTCTGGTCGAAAGTGTGCCGCTGTCACCCAAGGCCATTTTGTATTAACAGGCAGTAGAGTGACAATAATGTCACCATTAGCTATAAGGATCATAATTTATACGTTTAGCAATAACATTTTTATGTGGTGTGATTATAATCAGGTACTAGAATATGCACAATACTTACAGAAACCTTGACGAACATTGACAAACTCAACATTTTTAGATAGTGTCCCTAATGTTATGGGCTCAATATTTTTGTCACCTCTTTCCAAATTAATATGGACTGTTTCTGTTTTTAGAACAGCGGCAGATTCAGTTGGTGCAGATGTACTCGCTCCCGCTGGGGGTAAACTTGGTACCGATTGTACTTCATTTTCTGAGGTTTTTGGAGATTCGTCGTCGAATTTCACCCATCCTTTGCGCACTTTATCTTGATTTACGTTTCCATTTAATTCGTTGACTTCAGTTAAATCACTTTTCATTTCTGCATTACTCATGTTTTTATTTATTTGTTTCGTTTGACTATAATTGCGTAGGGCGGTAGTTTATCCAATTTATAATAAGCCTATTATTAAATAATCCTAGTTGCCGTGTTTTTGTAGTAAGCGTGGAATTTTAATTGCAGAAACCTAATGGATTTGGATTTTTGGAATGAAATTGGAATGGAATCGAAAAACTTGTACAAATATAGACAGATGTTATGTCATTACATTACATGTCGATGTCATTAGCGTATGACTTGTCTATGTGTCTATGCTTCTTTGGATCGGGCTCTAAGTGTTAGTCATGGAATTAGTATGTACGGACGCCAGCAGGTCAACCTACCCGAAACTGTCAGATTTTCCCAATCAACCTTGAACCTAACTCTTTAGAAATAAAGTCGAAAATCTATTAAAGAAATCTGACAGATTGTAGTAGCTTGATGTGCTGGCGTCTGTACTATTCAGTACATCTAAGACCGCCTCAAATCCTCGATAGTCTGGATTCTGGATATGTGCCCGGTTGATGACAATAGACCCGCTCCCTATTACATGGGACTAAAACTTAACTGGCGAAATGTAGGTATACTTAAGATTAAGACACATATAGCCTCAGCCTAACCCTTCCGGGATTACAGAAGGCCAATTCTCGTAATTTAAAACGTTAAAAATCTAGTCGCAGTCTCATCTCGGCGACAAACAAATGTCAAAAACTTGTCAAAATGTAAGGAAATTAGACGTATTTTTTGACAGATTGAGACTGAGATCAGACTGTGAACGATCTTAAAATTACGAGAATTGCCCCTCAGGTGTGATTTGTATGTAGTACAGACGCTAGCAGGTCAAGCTATCCAAAACTGTCCAATTTTCCCAATCACCCTTGTATACCTTAGTGCTTTAACGATAAAGTTGAAAATATATTAAATAAATTTGGCAGATTGTAGTAGCTTAATGTGCTGGCGTCTGTACTACATAACATCATGCTGGAAATGCTGGAATGCTTGCAAGCGCCAAAAAGTCAGAGGGGTAATTCTCGTAATTTTAAGAACGTTCACAGTTTGATCTCAGTCTCAATCTGTCAAAAATGCCTCTAATTTCTCTACATTTTGACAAGTTTTTGACATTTGTTAGTCGCCTAGATGAGACAGCGACTAGATTTTGAACGTTTTAAATTACGAGAATTGGTCTTCAGGTCTCAAATGAAAACCGTCTTTAAAATTACAGAGTTTGGCACATTACTACACTGATATGGTTGAAGGAGGAACACCAAAGGAAAGGCCGTTCTATGGATTTCAATAATACGATTATTATCCTTTTATTTATATATTGGAAGGTGTGTTTATAAAAATTACGTCGCCAATGTGGTGTTCAATAGAATCACTTATTTGGGGCTTGAGGCATAGAGTAAAACCACCGAATTATTAGTATATTTCATGGCATTAGCTGAAAGTTATAGTGTTTTTTTTTTCAGAATTACAGCTAATAATAAGCGGAGATTTCTTTTGTGTTTGGACGTGAAATCTTGAAATCGCCAGAGAGGCGCTGCCGACTATCGTCACTGCATGTGTACCTACAGTCACGAGCACCAATATGTCAACAACTTGGCAACTTTCAAATGCGATTTTTTCGTGAAACAACGAATACAACGTTGAAATACGACACATTACATAAAACTATGGGTTCGAAAATGCTATGTTCGTAACAGCATAGTATTTCATTCAAAAGCAAAGGAGTACAGCTTGGCAAAAAAGAGTAGAAAATAATGGAGGCGCCACTGTGCTGCTCGTATGGCAACCCGCTGCAACCGAATAGCGCACCAACCTAATCTTGATACTTAGCTGATTTTTTTGTTCAATTGGACAAATGTATTCTCTCTCTTTATGTTACTTTTTCAAATCAGTAAGTATTGTTAAATTGAACAAGGACGTGTTCTCGATACGCAACTGATTACTTTTTACCTAAAAATAAGTATTTTGAGAAATACTGCTGAGTTCACAACATTTTTTGGAAATAAAAAATAAAAAGACATATTATTCTTTTTTATTCCAAAAAATCTTCCTCTGCGACGACGACCTTTTCTGTGTTTTCCGGATGTAGAAAATACCCCTTTGTTTCTATCTCCTTCCAGCACGACTCTTCTTACAGTGCTAACAGATTTACCTGTTTTGAATAAATAGATTTTGTTATTTAGTCTATGGCACAATAGTTTCTGTTAAATTTCTAATGCAAAAGCTACAACAAATACATCACTACCTTGTAAACAAACTCAAAGCTTAAGTTAAGTAGAAATTGAGTTTTCTTTTAGGTAGAGTTCAAGTCACCAAAGTATCAATTAATCTAGGCGCGCTATACCAGAGTAATGCAAACAAAATGTAAACATAACCTATGTGCTCGATGTTTATTGTTTAAAATTTCTACTGATTCCGTATGCAAGCCAATTAAAACAGCTTTGAGTTCATCAATTAACACTTAATTTAACTAGAAACAACAAGACAAACTCTTACATACCTGTCATATCAGCGGTTTTTTGGTAAACATTGTTAGGATCGGAAAGAATAGTTTGGGCCTCATGTTCCGCCAGACATCGCCTGTACACCTAATAAATAACCTCCCTGCCAGCACTTCGAATGGTTTTATTCATTGTTTTTCACTTTTTACGTTTATTAATCACTAATAATCACCGTTGGATGGTCGAAACAAAAATTCTACGAAGTCGTGAACTTTGTTTATTTTGAAACGTCATTATTTTGGAAATGTTGCCAACAGACAAAAAATTAGTTCCGTTTCTAGACTTTTTTGCCAAGCTGTAAATCGCTTTTGAATAAAGCCGAGAGTAAACATACTTTTGCTCGTGACTGTACCTAGCATAATGTCTTTATTATTTTTCAGCTTGAGTACGTATAGTTTTTATATTTGTTGGTATATTGGCGTGGCTAGCTGACATATTGCAAGTAATTTAATTTTATGTTATGTGCCTTGTAATGTTAATTACTTAACGCCTAGTATTGTATAGTATCAAGTATTTTATAACTGAACAGACAGCTGTGCTGCTGGGGAGTTTGTTGCGCCACTTCTTCTTCCCAGCGATAGCACTAGGAAGTGGTGAAGGGCGGGCGTTTTTGGGGGACTGTCTTTTGTAATTTTGACGTTCGAAAAGTGCTGATTCTCAGCCTAATTTGAATAAATGACTTTTGATTTTGATTTTAGGCCAGGGAATTACAAATTTTGTTAGCGTTAGCATTGTTTCCATAGGTAGGTAAAGATAGTGAAAAAATATTTTCTTCAAAGAAATTATTAGATATTCTTTTGTAAAATTGTCACGGTTCAAGTAATATTTACTCTTAGAGCGCTAACGCACTGGGACGCCATGGCGACGTCGTCGCCGGCTACGTATCCAAATATGTAATTCGTAATGAAACATATGACAGTTAACTCACTTGGCTACGGTCTAGCGACGTCGCTCGCCAATTAGGAAGCGTAACCACGACCGACCAGCCCCTACGTGGATACTGGATACTCTGGCAACCAGGAGGCTGGCTACGGTGCAGTTCAACTTCTGCCCTGCTATAAGAGCTGGTGGTAAGCCCCCTGGCGACGCGTAGCCAAGTTGCCAGTATTTTGTATACAATTTAGTAATGCCTCCCTCACTCAGTGGCCAACTGATAGCCAGGACTGAGAGTCAGTAGTCACTGGCTACTTATTTGGCAACCTCATTTGGCTACGGTAGGTAGCCAAAGGTAGCCATGGCTATACTTCGACTTTTAATAATTATATTCAGTAACTTGACAGCTGAAGGGTTACCTGATTTTGACAAAAAAGTGAGATGGTGCAATATTGAACGAAATTGAATGAACTTAAATAATGTACTTAAATGCAAACTTTTTATTTTTTTTATAAAATGTATGGGAGTCATTGAACATCACACAATGTGCGCGCGCAGCGGCGCACGCGGCACGATGTGTGTACTGACGCGAAGAGCGCGGCGCGGCGCCGGCAATATTAATAGTGTGTGTACAGACGACGCTATAGGTACGACGCGCACGCGCCAGAGCGAAATGGGTGCGCGATCATCGTGGATTATTGTCACACATGCTTTTATGATTTTGAAAATCAGTGTTCTCCCATTGGTCAATAAATTTTGTAATGTAGGTGAACCTAATAATATACAATAATAAGCAATTATTGCCTGCTGTATTACGAGTATTATTTCTACACAATCCTTGTGAACCCAACAAATGTCTTCAAAACACGCTATACAGTATTAAAAATTGTAGAATTTGTTATATATTTTGTTTCTCAGTAGTACATACAACTTACTTAAAATGTATTGATTATTATTATTATTCAGCCACTCTCTAAAATTTCTTTCTTCCATGACATCTTGGGAATTGTTTCTATTTTTCGAATATTCGACAAATTACGAAAACTTTTATATAAATAAACCATTTTTATCATTCGTTCTTTACGCAAAATCGTTCACTACCCGAACACTTTTGAGCATAGTAACATTATTGAACTGAATACAATTTAAAAGTCGAAGTCTCCCGTATTACTAGGGTATTAGTGTTCTGTGATTACTATTATTCTCTCTTTGGTCGAAGTATACGTGGCCAGCGACGACGTCACCATAGCGTCCCAGTGTGTTAGCGCTCTTTAATCTTCTGTAATGATGGCAAATCTCAGTTTAATTCAATGAATTCCGTGGCAAAACAACGAAAATATTGTCTGAGGTCTCCCATTTGAATTTAGTCATATAAATAAAGTTATTTATCTAGTCAAGTGCTATTAACTTATATTTTATTAAATTGTGTTATTTTTTGACGTCCCGTTATTCGCGTCGTTCACCTCCAGAGTAGCGATGTCGCTCGCTATCAGCGACATTTTAGTTTGTCAGCGATTTATTGGACGCATCGCTGGCGCTTAAATCGCTGCTAATAATCACGACCTCACACTGGTTTTGAAATCGCCAGCAAGTCGCCTACCGGCGACAAAAGTCGCTGCGTGTGTCTAGCTACACACGCGAGGGATTTTATTGGGTGTCATTAGGGAGATTGACACGAAATAATCATACAGTTTTAGTTGTATAAGGGCTGATTTTTCCAACATCAGATAATTTTATCCGAGGAATAATTTTGAATTTTTGACAGTTCTTCCATACAAAAACTGTCAGACGTCAATTTTATTCGACGAATAAAAAATATCTGTCATTTGAAAAATCAGCCCTAAATCAGATTAACAACAGCGTACATTTTATGAATCTAGCGGTATACCAGCCAGATTGAACGTCAGTGTGCACATACACACGAGCGGCTCAAATACACGAGCAGTAGGTACGTTGTCGACGGCTGCAGTTGCCTCTGCCGTTGACGCGTGCCGCTCGTGTGTATGCACACGTAGGTCCCGCTAAAACCTTTACAAAGTGCCGCTGGGTTTAAAGGCCTATTACATTACACGATTTCTCACCCGGTTTGTCGTGTACCCTGCCTAACTGCACGTCTAGCATTATGGCGCCGACATCTAAACGTCAATAAATTGGCTACCTATTTCCCTGTCTCTTATTACGCTACCCGATCGATATCGCGGCAGAGAAGGCCTAGTAACCAAGGCAGAGTAACCTCTCGGTGGCCCTGTTTAGTGTTTAGGGACCCTGACTCCCTATTTCTTAATAAACTACCCTGGCCCTGCAGGCTGAGGCAGGGCCAGAGAAATCGTGTACCGTAATAGGCCTTTTACGGCGCGTTCACATATAACGTCCGTTTTACAGGATCCTTTTTAACGGATCCGTCGCTACTGGAGATAGTATTCACACAGGACTGATTTTAAGAGATCGGATCAGTATACTGGATCCGAAATACTGTATTATGTGTGAACTGGCTCATACAACTACATACGCTAATAACACATACGTTTAAACGGATTGCTGCTTATTATGTCGGATCGGTATTTTCTACTGGATCCGGAATAAGTGTGAAATCGCCCATACAACTACATACGCTAATAACATACACGTTTTAACGGACCTGTAAAACAGCGTTATATGTGAACGCGCCCTTACCTACAGTTGAATAAGATGTCATTCTTTTATGAACCAAATCGGGAAAAGTAGTGTCACAAACCAACACCAACCCAACTACTTACTATGATTTATTTTTAAGATTAAGATTATGAGATTAAAAAAATATTTTTTGTAGCCTGAGTTTATTTACTTCGTTGTTCGTAATAATGTAGGTTCCTTACCTAGATCTCAAATAAGTACTTAAGATTACTGGCACAGTTGTGTGTACAAATAGTCATAATATGCGCCTTACCGTTTCAGCAGTGCGATTCTGTAACCATATGTGAAGGCCAATTCTCGTAATTTAAAACGTTAAAAATCTAGTCGCAGTCTCATCTCGGCGACAAACAAATGTCAAAAACTTGTCAAAATGTAAGGAAATTAGAAGTATTTTTTGACAGATTGAGACTGAGATCAGACTGCGAACGTTCTTAAAATTAAGAGAATTGCCCCTCTGGTCTCGTGGTCGCAAGCGTAACTGCTGAGCGTGGAGTCCTAGGTTCGATTCCCCAGCCACTAGATATGGTAACGCGTACCGCGAGGTCTCTTGGTGCCGGGACTTAAAAAATTAGGTACCTATTAGTCAAATGATTATTATAATAAAGGTATATTATATTAAACTATCGTCGCCGCCAGAACACCCTGGGTAACCTAAGGTATTCCCACGCGATTGTAATCGATGTGTATATTAAACAGTTTCTATGCCTGTATCGGACCACGCGTATTTGAGAATAATAATTCTCAATTAATGAGATGAGTGAGAGCTCATCAAAATGTTTTGGAGGTCTTACCTACATATAACATAATTATTACTTTTAAAGTTATTTTAATCTATACCTACTCATGCAATGAGAAAATGGTACGGGTAGCAACAAAAACGGCTTTCCTCACATAGGAGGCCTCCTATCATAGGAGGCCAATCAAACGCCAATCGTCCTCTCTATCAAATTCGTATTCAATAGACTTTGTATGTTCTCACCCAAATGAGGTTTTCGTGCGATTCCTCCAACGCATAATTACAACATAGAAGTACCTATTAATAGTAGTTACAAAATGTGTTGAGACTAGGTCAATGTCCTCGGTGACACCTACATGGAAACATAAGGCTCTTATTAGTAACATCTACTGTTTGATAAGTTTAATCGAACAGAACATAAGTTATTACTAGGTATATTAATTGTACCTATAGTGTACCTACACTAGGCCACCGACTGTATTAAAATAACTTTATTTCACATAATATCACATGAAATAGGTACAGACTACAACAACAGACCTACACGTGCCGTCCTACCTATGCTTAGCTTACCTGCCTGCTCGGTGCCAAAGTGACCGAAATGTCGTTTGACCGGTTCTCCTGCTCGCACTCGTGGGCTATTATCTCTCGCAAATTCCCTCCCAGCGGCCGATTGGTTCGCCCGCCATACACGTACCGTTTGACAAACGGTCAGATTTTTGTCCTCATGTGGCCAAACAACAGACGGCGATGGTGCTCCGTGCGCTACCTATATGTTATAGTGGCTGCCTAATCGGACCCTCTGTAAAATTTACGTTTTTTTTTCGTGTTCACTAATATATATACGTATAAGTACATAAATAGTAATCATAATAAACCAATTGGATCCGATTTCAAGAATTTAAAATAATGTCCGCGTAATAAAATGTTTTCATTCCGATGGTTCAGTGTAACGTTGAAATATTTATTTCTTACTCTTGGAAATATTTATTTGTTGTGATTTAGTGAAAATTTAATAAGATAAGTACCTAGAAGATAGACAAAGACTGGGTGAAATTTAAAATGTGAAAAAGGTACCTTCCTAACTACTTTGGTGAGGACTATAACATCATGAATCGTGGTTCTTCCAGAAATATGGAATCTTTACCAAAACAATTTGTTTCGGCGATGCGAACTTTGTTTGATATTATGGATGACAAACACACCGGATATGTAAAACTCACGGATATAGAAAATCGTTGGAGGGACGATCGCACCAGAGGTTTGCCTCGCGGTGTCATCGAAAGCTTGCAAAAGGTAGCGTCTCACGATGGCCTGCTTACATTCGAAAGGTTTTGTACTGGCCTTAAAATATGCCTATTACGTAATCAAGTCGACGGCTCTTCTGGCAAAGAGGATCGATTTAGTGATGATGTCGATAGCACAGGGTTACATACTCAATTAGTTTCCCAAACACACCGACCACCATCTGCACCGTTGTTGGATGTAAACGATACGCAAAACATAGACCGAAATTGGCTAGTGTTAAAAAGCTCTGAAAGTTCATCACAGCATAGAACTATAAGTATGCCTCAGTTAATAGGACGTAAGGATGTGTTGGTTCAAGAGCCTCGTCACCTCGGAACGGTATCTATTTCTAAACATGATGGCTCTCGGAGAGTTTATGGTCCCCCAAAACCACCACGACTTGAAAAGCAACCTACAGAAAGAAATGAAACATCAAAATCTAGCTATAAATCGGAGGAAGAAACTGTGTTTGACACTGAAGAAATATCGGTAGACAAGATTGATTTCGAAGAAATGTCTCGAGCCGTAGAAGAACAGAGCAGAGGCCTAGGTGACGGAAGATCAGCGAACGAGACACAATCTCAATTGCGTCGCGTCTCTCGTCGGCGGGAACCTCGCCGTCACACATTACACAACGGTGTAGACTATAACCTTTTAAAACGCATGAAACAGATAGAACAGGAAAAGGACGTTCTACTGCAAGGCTTATCGGCAGTAGAGGAAGCAAGAGAATGGTACTTAAAGCAGTTAGCAGAAGTTCAAGAAAAAATGCGTTACGCAGGCAGAATGGGTGCTTATGTGGTAAGTAATTTATTATTTTCAATGTGGTTTAGGTTTTTTTTTTTTTAATAAATAGTAACTACTTACGTGGGTTAGGCTTTAGTTTTCTTAAGGCAACCAGGATAGTCCGGTTAAGTAGTCACTACCTCTCAAGGACAACTACGAGATGCCATAGTGAAAAAAAAAAAAAATAGGTAATAAACGAATCACTATTTCAAACTGCTCGTTCAGCGGTAGGTATTACTTATTTTATTTATTCAACAATTTTGTTTTTGCCAGCCAATTTTAATTTAGATAAATACGATACAAGAGGTATCGTATTTATCATTATTGAATAGTTAGGTATGTATTAGGTAGGTACAAAGGAAATAATATTGCATAGTTTCGAGTTTTAGCATTACCTAGTTTTCGAGTCATGGCCAAACAAGTTTTTTTGCTTACTGTAACATTCTCGAATAAATTATAATTTATAAGTTCTTACATAGACAAATTAATTAACATAGCGATAGTAATGTCGGCATTTATTATATGTAGACACACTAGGAACAATAGGTTACATTTACAATAATTGCGCAACATCAAGTTCATAGATATGACTTGTGAACGAAACCAAAACATTATTATACATAACATGATCGAAACCTAAAAATTGATTAAAATGACACTTTTGAGTACCTATAAACGTATTACTTTTTGGCTTAAAAAAACATTACCGAGACATCGCGTGTCGTGGGTACGATTCCCACCCCAGACAAATAGATCTGCGGCTTTCAATACATACATATTTAGCTGTTGAAACTTGAGGTACCTACCTACAGACGCCAGCAGCCCCAGCAGTCTCGACATTAATAGCGATCGCTTTACGCCCGAATTCGGTCGCAAAGTCCTGTCACTCCATACATTACACCTGTCAATCCGGGACTTTGCGACCGAATTCGGTCGTAAAGCGATCGCTATAATGTCGAGACTGCAGGGGCTGGTCAAGCTACCCGAAACTTGTCAAATTTTCCCAATCAACCTTGAACCACAGATTACTACTTGCTTGAAACTTAATCACAGAATAAATAGTACAGACGCCAGCACATCAAGCTACTACAATCTGTCAAATTTCTTTAATAGATTTTCAACTTTATCGCTGAAGCATTAAGGTACAAGGTTGATTGGGAAAATTTGACAGTTTCGGGTAGCTTGACCTGCTGGCGTCTGTACAAGCATTGATGATAACAAGTGCCTACCTTATATCAATGATTACAAGTAGGTACATACCTTAATACTTTAGCGATAAAGTTGAAAATCTATTAAAGAAATTTGACAGATTGTAGTAGCTTGATGTGCTGGCGTCTATACAATATCTACGATAGATACAGAAGTAATCCCTGTAGCGAGATATATTTTTTTAAATATTATTCTTGGTCATGATCATATGAACACACATACTACCTACATAATATGAATATTCTGGTCAATGTTTGCGCACAATGACCACAAAAAAAAAAAAAAATATATACTTCAGCGCGTAAGTAATTTTGCGAGTCCTTGATTTTAACGTTCATAACAAATAGTTTATTCTGTCCACGTATCGATCACTACCTAAATCGTTACTGTAGCTAGTAGCTACACGAATGAAAACTAAAATAAGCCATCATTTATAATGGGATCACGATGCCCACCAAAATTACTAAGTGCTACTAAGAGTATTAGTTACCGTTCGTGGAGAACCACATCGCCCGAGATCACCACGCTATTATAAATTACTTCCCTGATGGCTCTTAATAATAAAAATTAATACCTAAGCTAAGTAGTAGAAGAATCTCTTACTTACTAATTTTTCTATCCAAACGCATTTAAACTTTTATTCCATACAGGATTCGAACTAGGAACCCGTATAAAAGCGCAGGGCAAAAGAGTCAATCTTGAGGCTTTTTCGGGGAACTGAGGACCCTCACTCCTCGACCACCGAATCATTTGAAAACGTAATGATGCCGAACCTACCAATAATATTTGTTCGTCTTTCAGGAGCCTTGGAGTGAGGCACACCAAGAGCGGCTTGAATTACTAAAAGCACGGGTGTTGGAACTCAATCGACAATTGGGAGCGTTAGCAGCAGGTTGGCGGCATGGGCAGCTGTCACTTCATATGAACTTAGCGTTACCCGCGTCATCGCTGTCAGCGACCGGAACTACCGCCACGCCTAACAATGCGGCAGTACTTCGCTCCCAAAATCGTATGCTGTCAGAGGTATGCATAAAATTAATGGACCACTAAACCGTTGGCTTCACGCCGGGTAAACATAGCTTGAGTTTAAAAGATAGCTTTTAGCGATAAGACCGTCCATTGTGTGACCCTATATAAAATTTCTAGATTTATATCTGTAATTCGCATGGATACGTAATAAAGAGTATTCTATTCTAATATGAGAATACTATGGCGAAAGAATGGGCAAGTCAAATTTTTACCGATACGTGCGAAAGCTTACATAAACGTACCAGAACACTTCGCTGCCGGGTATCGGGTGCAGACTACCCCGTGTCCGTTACCCCAGCCAGATGTTGTCGAAAATGGTCATTTGAATCTTATAGATAATTAGTTTTGTGGCTTCTGTAATTGTTGCACACATTTTTAAATTTGTTGCGCTTATAGTTTTTTAATTATTTCACAAAAACATATCCTGCTGGGGTATCGTTACCCCAGCCAGACCTTTTTCTTTCTAATGGGATTATTTAAATAAATACTAGCTATAAAATTAGTTGTCTATATGAAGTAAATGTTGTGCCTTATTTTGTATTTGTTCTTTCTTCGGTTATTCGAGATTTTGCTGGGGTAACGTTTTTGGTTTTGCTAGATCTTTGAAACGGTTAAGCGGATTCTTATCATATTTTGTACATGACTTCTTAGGAATTAGTTTAAATTTGTTCTGCAATAAAAATACCAAAATAATGCATAGCTTAAAGGTTATTTAATTAAATAGAAAAACACTTCAATTGGTCCCAGCACTCTCAATAAGAGGTTTAAAGACTTACTTTAAACGTTATTTTGAAGCTTGTAATTGCCTTCAAATGTATGTGAAGTTTCATTAGTATCCTGTAAGTATTCAACAAGCTATGATGATATTCAGTTCTTCACCAGCACGGTCATGAAGCGCGCGGTGTTATTTGGCCACTAATAAGCCTGTTTATGGATATATGAACTGAATGTTATGTCAATTATTAGTTGTTTAGTTCAGTTGCATATCAGTAAAATTTCAGCGTAATACATTGGATAATTAATGAGATAATACGATTAAAGTCATTAGGAAGTGAATGACCGTGGTAACCCGACCAAGTTGAGCTGGTTACGAAAAAGCGAAAACGTGGAACATTATGCTATCTTTTGAAATGTTTATATACACCTTACAATTTCGGTACAGACGCGTACACTGTTAAATACATAATAATATAATAATATCTGTACTATGAAAACATTATTATTATCTTCCAGTTGCACACACTTATCAAAAATCACCGATAACACGTGTTCGGTGGGACGCGGGAGGGGTGGGGTGAAGGGGTAATTCATTGTCTGCATAACGCACTAAACATGCTCCATAATCACATAATTCATCTTGTAGAGTGCGCGTGCGCTTCCGTAGTTCCGTTTCCTGTTTTTGTAAATATTTATTGAGTGCGTGAGAGCTATTTAATAAGTGTGCGAATTACTGTTAATGTGGAGTGCTTATATTGATGATCATAATTATGGTTCGTGTTGCTTGATGAATTCACGAACAAGGTAAGCTTGCATAATGTAACTGCAGAAATAGTAGCAAAATTATTATTAGTACATTTTGTTAGGTACTTATCTAAAACTGTATTTTTTTAAGGCTTAAATATTTGAATTTAGGGTCTTACTTATTTTTACTTAGTTATTACCTGGACTGGAATTCTTGACAATGATAACGACAAAGTAATAGAAAATTTCAAAAAAGCAAAATTACTATCTGTAATTTTAATCTGTGATTGTTTTTAAGTATAATTAATACTTTAAAAGTTCAATTGAATTGATTATTTTACCTGTTAATAAAAATTCTTTAATAAACATGTAGTTTCTTTAAAAACTTGTGTACAGACGCCAGCACATCAAGCTACTACAATCTGTCAAATTTCTTTAATAGATTTTCAGCTTTATCGCTAAAGCATTAAGGTTCAAGGTTGATTGGGAAAATTTGACAGTTTCGGGTAGCTTGAGCTGCTGGCGTCTGTACATGTCTGTACTAAATTTGTAACACTATCCTACATATTTTAGAAGGTAGCATAATGTTCTACGTTTTCGCTTTTTCGTAACCACCTAAACTTGGTCGGGTTACCACGGTCATTCACTTCCTAATGACTTTAGTCGTATTATCTCATTAATTATCCAATGTATTACGCTGAAATTTTACTGATATGCAACTGAACTAACGCCAGCAGGTCAACCTACCCGAAACTGTCAGATTTTCCCAATCAACATTGAACCTAATGGTATAGCAATAAAGTCGAAAATCTATTAAAGAAATCTGACAGATTGTAGTAGCTTGATGTGCTGGCGTCTGTACAAAATATGATAAGAATCCGCTTAACCGTTTCAAAGATCTAGCAAAACCAAAAACGTTACCCCAGCAAAATCTCGAATAACTTCGCAACCGAAGAAAGAACAAATACAAAATAAGGCACAACATTTACTTCATATAGACAACTAATTTTATAGCTAGTATTTATTTAAATACTCCCATTAGAAAGAAAAAGGTCTGGCTGGGGTAACGTTACCCCAGCAGGATATGTTTTTGTGAAATAATTAAAAAACTATAAGCGCAACAAATTTAAAAATGTGTGCAACAATTACAGAAGCCGCAAAACTAATTATCTATAAGATTCAAATGACCATTTTCGACAACATCTGGCTGGGGTAACGGACACGACTACCCCATGGCCGGAGCGCGTGGAAATGCAAAAAGGCATTAAAGAAAGGCACTCACTGGATGAAAGGGAAAGAGGTCGACCAAGTGTGAGGGAAGATATTAATAATAAAGCAACAACAGCGGGCAAAGTAACTGTTCACAATTTAGTTGTCCGCTGTGCCCCACTGTGTGTGTGATTTTGGTCGAGGCATTTACACTCGCCTAAACTCAGTGTTCACTTTTTCCAACTTGGGCTGACACTGTTCTACAATAAAATAAGGCGAAAATAAAATTATCGTACTTAAAAAAAGAACAATATAAACTATTCGTGCAAGATTAGGATGACTCTGAAGCAATTTAAGTTTGGCGCACCAGTAAGACTAAGTGGAATAATCCTAAACAGGGGAGAATTTAAGAGGAAAACATTTTGCGCCGGCCGCAAGTAAAATAGGACATGGGCACTTGGGCAGGCAGAACAATCCTATCTGAGCAAAACTAGCACTTGAAGACTGGTATTTTAATCATTTTTGCTTCTTTTTCAGGAGGTCAACAAAAAAAATGAGAGAATAACAGTTTTGGAACGAGAAAAATCAGCACTTATAAGGGAACTGCTACTTCAAAGAAACAGATCGAAATTAATAGATACTTTTACTTAACTCAAAAAAAGTTGCAAATCTTTGACTACAGTGTGCATGTATGTAATGATTGCAGGTGAAATATAGTAATTTACTCCTTTCCCCTTATTCATACAGGTTGTGTATAGGTATTACTAACACAGATTGTTACAATGATTATGTTGTGCCATACAAAGCCAAAATTAACATGAAACTAGAAAGATGTACATCATGTGCTATAGAATACTGGTTTTGTAACTAATGTGGAAAGATTATCCTTGGAACCTTCGTTTGAGTTTATAACAGGGCAGGGTCCTTTATTCAAAAGTTCAAAATAGACATAACTGGAATGCCAGTATTTCCTCAGACTAGACTAGAGGAAGCTGCTCACTAACAGCATATGCCATATACAAGTCAATTTATCAAAAAGCTAATTGACAGATTTTAAATAACTCAAAAAGATTAAAGGTTCTTCTTTGAATTAGAGTAAGAAATTAATTATTTACAACAAATAACATTTATCTAGTTTTAAAATAGTGCCATAAGATAACTTTTGGGCTTCCTAATAAATAATTTGTGCAATGAAAATGCTCAATCAACTATATATCTATATTTATGAAACTAAAATATATTATTATATACTGATTTTAAACAGAATTGGCATTTTTAATATATAATTTGTAATCATATTCCCTGAACGGTACATCATAAGTTAGGTGCCCATGGTCCCAGGCTCTTTCAATGGCCACTAATAACTCCTTATGTTTCTTTTGGCAAAGTCCAGTTTTGGAAGCATCCAGTATCTGGAAAAAAAAAAATATGTCATACATTATTGTTGTTTACTTAAAAATATTAACACAAAACAAGCATTTCCACAAACTCTTTGTTGGAATAACTTAATATAACTCCTGGAGATATAATAAAAACAGAATGCCATTGATGTATATTTTACATCATTATGAGCCAATGTGAGTGCAATAGAATATTCACAGTACATAGCCAGTAATACAACATGATCAATATAATTTCTGTTTCAATATATCAAGCTGTGTTTTACATTAAATTAAAAGTGCCACTGCCAATCTATAGCTTAAAAATTGTTACTTACTGATTTTTTTCACTAGGCTCATTAATGTCAAAAGCTTAAGTCTCAAGAACTTGAACAGAGACCACTCTAATTTGTATAACTTGCAATGTAAGTATGATTGTTCATGTAAAAAGTGCTTCAACACAATATTTTCAATTTTGGTTGAGAATATTATGGATGGAGATTGGCTCAAGCAGAGACAGGTCTATATCAGCAGGTTAAGTCGGATGTGGATAGTGATATTAGTAATAGATGACGATGACATACCTGTCCAGTGTACTCGGATATGAACTGTTCCAGGAGTTTTGTATTTCTGTGATCCAAAACTAGATATTCGTCTCGACAAATGGGGCAAGGATTTCCGGTAGATATCACACCATTTCTGACGCAAGACTTCCTTGTATTTCTTGGGGCAAACCCACCCTTGTGGTTACGTCGATACAAGGCCCAAACTGTATTCTCGCCGTAAGTTTGCTGATAAGCTTTACTCTGCATATATTTTATGCTAGTTTCAACAGGAACTATTTTGGTTCTATCTTTGGCAGGATCAATTTCTTTTTGTTCTTCATTAGATCCCTCTTGTTGATCTGAGTAAAAGCGAATTGAAGGCCGAAACTCAGACAACACTAGTCTTCTGACCAAAGCACGGACGTTGAAAGAAAGTGCCATAGCGATATAAAACAAATGAGGAAATTATTTTTCTTTACAAATGGTAGAGATTTCTCTAAACAATCATACGACTCATAACCTCAAAATTTTTAAATGACAGGCATGACAGCTAATGTCAGCTAAGCTAAACAACCTGACAGCAGACAGTTTAGTGATGTTGACAGCCACGAATATTCTTTTCTTTTTTGTAATAGGACAGCGTACATACTAATTCCATGAAGGACGATTCAAATGTCACGTCCACACACAGATTTTGATAGTCACTAGCGACGTCAAAGTCTGTGTGGACTGTGGTCTGTTATTCCGAAATCGCCAGTGTGCCATGCCGGCGAATAAAGTCGCTGCGTGTTTATCGAGCACTAGCCACACTGCCAAATTTTTCCCGCTAGAGAGCACCGCACGATAACAGAGGGCCAATTCTCGTTTTACGAACGTTCACAGTCTGAAGGCCAATTTTTATATATATTTAAAACGTTCAAAATGTAGTCGCAATCTTATCTGAGTGACAAACAATTAATGTATGAGATTGATGATTGTCGCTGACATGGATTGCGACTAGATTTTGAACGTTTTTAATTACGGGAATTGGCGTTCTCAAAGGTTATATTAAAAGGGTTTGTATCCCGGCTTAGGGTATTAGTGTTCTGTGGTTTGTATAGTCCAGTAAATAAAGGAGTTGTACGACATACATAAGCGATTGCACCAGAAACTTGTTTAGGGTGCTTAGGAAGTGAATATACTAAAAGTTCTGACGTTGAGGAGGTGAGCCATGGGGAAACAAAGTTCCCACTACACAAAGATTTTGAAATCGCCAGTGAATCCTCCGTAGACTATTATATATAAATGAGAAATCCTCGGCGATCATGGAATTAGTACGTACTATATCAACCCTCTTGCCGGAATTAAAGTCGCTGCGTGTGTATCTAGCATTACGCAAAGTAACGTCTTGTTGCCTGTTTGAAAAGTTGAAAAGTGAACAGTGAAGTGATTGAACAACGGAGAATTTTATAAAGTTGATATACCTAATATTACTCGGCTTTTGTTAGTACTAGGGCGTTTAATAACATAAAGTGCTTTCGAATATATAATTGGCATTATACTGATGAGATTAGCTCTTTATTTATTATCAGGCAGTTTTGAAACAGCTTATTTTTTCAATTATCAGTTTTAGAAGGCATAATGTAAACGTTTTTATCAATCCTGCGGTTTTCTCAGCTCTGCTTGCGGCATTTGACTACATAGATTAATAAAAACTGAAATATCAAATGGCTGAATTAATGCCTGCGGAAGTTGGTGATATGTGAGTACATAGATTTTATTCTAAATACTAACGTCAGATGCTCATCTTACAAGTCTACGATAAGACGACCGGCCTAATTAGTAAGTAGTAGTCCAAAGAAAGAAGGGTTCTAGTATCCTAATATTCTATTGTACAAAATAAATCCATTGAGAATAGATAGACGACCCTCTGACTGAACATTTTTTGTACATTTGGTTTCTTTAAACATACATTTTCTGCTATGTCTTTCTTTGTACTATTTCATACCCTCAAAACTTAAACATAGCAAGGCTTTCTTTCAAAACATTGTACACATCCTGCACATGTGGACAAGTCCAGTCCACAAGACTGTTATAACAATTAAAACTGCTCTCTCAGAGAATTGCGATAAAGAGTGAAGTGTTTCAGTAAACGGATTTAGGAAGAGATAGCAAATTTCTTGATTTCCTATTGATCATTTCTTAGATGGTTTCAAAACCATTATGTTTTTTTTTGTTTTTGCAAATAAAGGCTACAATGGCGAACAGAACCCTCTCAAGAGGTTGAGAGGAGCAGAACAGTTAGTTTAGTGGTTAACTATTTGGTTTATTTATAAACATTGCAAATTTAAGTAATAATTAGTGACTTTAACCATACAATTTTGCCCCTTTATTCATAAACATTGCTTAAAGTTAACACGCTCAGTGCCAAGCCCCATATGCCAATACCACTACACCAAGAAAATTCCCTTGGCCAGGGCAACTTTTTTTGTATACAAAATGTATGGAAAGTGTGCGTGTTAGCGATACACGGTGCTTAGACTGGAATGGTGCTGGTGTATCAAAAAGGATACACAAGTGTTTAGACAGTGTGTATCTCTATCTAAAATATACACATGGCGCTGAGCGTGTTAAGTAGTGATTAGTGACTTTTTTTATGTTTAAACTTTAATCAATGTTTATAAATAAACAGGTTTATGTGCAAGCAGTGGTCTGCTATAAATGAAGGAATACACCTATTTGATACCTGATTGTGCCCATTTATGTGTTATGTATTCAGTACTAGCTGACATTGTCAGTAAAATTTTGATTGTAAATCAAACCTTATTTATCCAGAATATTTCAAACATTAGAAAAATACAACAAACGGACAAACTTGAATCTATGCTCCATTGTTCTATTGTCTGATATACATAATCAACCTACAATTTTCCCATTGCTGGGACACAGGCCTTTTCTCTGTGAGAAGGAGTGGGCTATAATCTACCATGCGGGCTCAGTGTGGGTTGGTAGATGTCTTCGAATTTTCGGTTCTAGGACATGCTGGTTTCCTCACTAATATTTTTCTTTACAGTTTTGAGAGCAGTGGTGATAAAATTATTTACACACAGTAAAGTGCCTGGCTGGGTTCACGATCTAGAACTCATAAGTCGGGTCCGTTACCACTGGGCCACAATTGTCTGATATACGAGAGTTATACAAATAAATTAAGCACAGTCAACCTCATACCTGCTTTACCACTTTTGACAAAAACTCATAGAAAATTGAAACTTCACTAATGTTGAAATTAAGTTTAACTTTGAAATGGTAAAACCATTTGAAACTTAAGACTTAGTTTTAAGATCTGCAATTTTATAAAGCAAAAAGAAACATTTTATGATGTGCAAATTACATTCTAGCTTAGGGTGGTGAAGCAATTAGAGGTTGACTATACTACATGATTTCCAAGTAAGTAAACAGTAAAATGCAATGAAAGAAGAACTATTTGTTTGGACTCTCACTGTCTCTCACAGGAATTACAAACACAAAATAAAAAGACCAGCGGGGTAATTATGTTATTTACGTTGTTGAGCAGACAAATTTTTCGAACATATAAATCAATGGATTAGCAATATCATTCAAAATGATTCAGATTGTGCACAACAGCCAGAGCGAAACAACCAAAACATTTATTTTTATGAATTTTATGCCAAGTGTGCACTTGCCCTGCGCACATGTAGGGACATTACTTTCGGTACTCGGTAGAAAGCCCAGTTGCTAAAGCATCCTTTACCAGTTAAAAGGCATGATCTAAATAAGTGCTGTTTTTTTTTTGTTGGCCATAAACGAAACTTTATGTAAAATAGTAGAAGACCGATCAAAAGAACTGCAAGCCTGATGCTGGAGAAAACCAGGAACCTGAACACCTAATATTTCTTTTCAATAGTTAATTCTGCTACACTACCATTCAGTATAATTATGCAGGGCGCGTTTTTGTGAAAAAGTTTATGATCGATTATCTGCAGTTCTGGAAATTAGAGAAAAATATCGAATATGTTATCAGTGAGTTAAATTATACTTAGGTAGGTAAGGATAAATGATAAATGATAAATGATTTTATTTTGTAAGTAGGTTTGTACAAACACTTTTACACGTCAATCATATTTTAAAACTAGATGAGGTCGGCGTTTCCTATCTGACTAGTCTGAGAAGAAAGGCCGAAACAAACTCAGACGTCACAGTCTCTTTTAAAGTCCAGACATAATCTTGGTCAGATCATATGAAGACCATGTAGGTCGATGTCTGAGATGGTCTTTTGAGGAAAGAACCACACAGATTGAGAGGACCTGTCCAGTCAGTGCACGCATTTGTCAGAAATCGTGCAGCTCAACTCAAAACTTAAGGAGCTCACCGATCCGACGAACAATACCAAAGAAAGGACATTTGGGTAGGCCACATTAATTACTCAAACTGCCAGACCATGACAAAAACTAAGAGAACAGAGAGAAAAATAATATAAATACAATGACCCACATAGTCTTCACATTCACAATAATTAAAATAATATAATACTTTACTAAGTAAGCAAATGTCATAGTATATATAAAATTCATTAATGTCAGTGTATATAAAAAAAAACAACAACAAAACAGAGAAAAACAAAATAAAAACATTCAATACGTAAAAAATAAAAAAAAATTGGAAGCAGCTTAATCCCAAGCCTTTTTGTCCTCGATATAATCCTTAACGGTATAAAAGGCTTTCTGGCACAACTTACGTTTAATAAATGATTTGAATTTATTAAGGCTTAGATCTTGAACTGGGCTTGGAACTTTATTATAAAAGCGTATACATTGGCATCTGGAAGGAGAGAAATACATACTTCTTATGCATGGAATTGGCAACAAAATATTTTAGTACCTATTTGGTATAATAAATAGTAGCCCCTTATAAGGGGACAACAGGGGCTCGATAGAGGGGCTCATGGTTAAAACAACCGCACGGGTCGATTGAAGGTTAAGCTGTGCTTGCCGCGGTCGATCCGGGGATGGGTGACCATCCATTACCAAGGGGTATCGTGCAACCCAGAAACTGTAATTCGACAGTATTTCAATATTGTCAATAAGTATTGTCACAAAATGTATGATTTTTTGGCTGAGAAACCGGAGTGCGCCTCGCCAGATCTGCGTTGATCTGCTTGGAGATGGGGGTGTGCAGAAATGCTAGTGATGTGAACACTCACTGATAGTACCTAATCAAGTCTAATGTAAAAAAACCGGCCAAGTGCGAGTCGGACTCGCGCACGAAGGGTTCCGTACCATTATCTATAAAAATCAATCATGAGTTGATTACGATTTATGACGTATTAAATAAAAACTACTTACTAGATCTCGTTCAAACCAATTTTCGGTGGAAGTTTACATTAAGAAACTATTCAGTTAAGAAAAAAATGATATTAGAAACCTTAATATCATTTTTGAAGACCTATCCATAGATACCCCACACGAATGGGTTTGATGAAAAAAAAATTGCTTTTCAGTTCTAAGTAGGTATGGGGCACCCCCAAAAGTTTTTGTTTAGTTTCTATTTTTGTGTGAAAATCTTAATGCGGTTCACAGAATACATCTACTTACCAAGTTTCAACAGTATAGCTCTTATAGTTTCGGAAAAAAGTGGCTGTGACATACGGACGGACGGACAGCCAGACATGACGAATCTATAAGTATTAGGTTTTTTGTCATTTGGCAACGGAACCCTAAAAACCGGCCGTATGCGTGTCGGACTACGTACAGTTGACTGCAATAGCAAAGTTATTGAGAAACATCATACTTAATCTTTTTAATTATGGGATCCAACAATACGCAAATGCATGGATGGAAAAAAACCAGCCAATGACCCATCATACGCCATCAGACCATATGCAAAATTCAATGACCATAATATTATGCTCGGTAACATCTATGGGGAGTGCCACCGGTATCTATTTTTCCCGTAATTTCACTACACCATTGTTTATCAGTGCACACTACATCTCCCAACTTTCATCGATATAGTGCAAATAGTCTCCGATTAAAATCCGGATGAACGGACAGACGGACATACGAAAGGGTTCTGTTTTTCCCATTTAGCTACGGAACCCTAGAGAGTACCTTTTACATTAAAAGAAAAACTTCATGCAATTATAACCACTAAGTCATATAAGCGTAATTAATATTATGTATTTTGTTAAAACGCGCTGATGCAGGAAGTATAAATTCAAAATTTGGAACAGAGCATACTTAATGGCGCCACCACTTCTATTTCTGTATATCGTTTAGTTCACAGTATCCGCCTTCGGTCCATTTTTCTCTGTCTAACAACGCAGCATCTATCTCTTTCTTTTTTCCTATTCCCCCTTCAATATGTACCAAAATGCTGGCTATCTGCGTAACTCGCTCAGCTACTCCCGATGATATGCGATCGTTCCCGAATCCCACTCGGAGTCCCGTATCCCATTCGTCCCAAATTCAGTAACCTATCGTGTACAACCGTGTACCACGTCAAATATAATACAATGTGATTTACTAATTACGCCATTGTTTATTTACAATTTGTTGATTTATTTTGTCACACTTGGAAGGGTTTTGAAGTGCAATCGTATTACATAC
Source organism: Apamea sordens (assembly GCA_945859715.1). Classification (NCBI taxonomy): domain Eukaryota; kingdom Metazoa; phylum Arthropoda; class Insecta; order Lepidoptera; family Noctuidae; genus Apamea; species Apamea sordens. The sequence goes on along the minus strand of OX243991.1, from coordinate 9,893,133 downwards.
GCATAATAACAATCGTTATCTGTTACTTTAATAGTATTCGACAGAAATAATTTCCAGTAGTCGTCGATTTGCGTTCGTTATACATCGTGTTTTGTTTGTTCTGTTTACTCTGTTCGGTACCTACCTATAGTGTTGATATGTGTTGTATTGTTGAAATGTGAAATGTGTATTTAAAGGTGTGGTTATATAACAAGTCTTTCCTCGAATAAAATGGCAACATTGCCTAGGATGCATAACTCTAAACAGGGAGCTGGTATTTCGTCCCCCTTTAGGTAAGCATATAAATTCTGAGTATATAGCTACCTCTACCTATGTATTAGCATGTCGGAATATTGTTCTATACGACTTTTTTCAAATTGAAATAACACACTATCTTAAAATATTACTAGGTACATTTTCCCCTGGTCGATTGTAATCGTAGCGGCTCGAAACTGCGCAGCGATGCTGCATCGCTGTTTCAAATAAACAAATACAAAAAAAAAAACAGTAAATTGCAAGTTGGGCCCACATGACGAGTGTTTCGGAAAAAAAATTAACTAACGTCTTAATTATTCGGCAAAAAGGAACACGACGTTTATCTATTAAATAAAAACGGCTAAGTGCGAGTCGAACTTGAGCAATTAGGGTTCCACGGTCCATACCACAAGTCCTGTTTTAATTTACCTTCTTTTTATTTTTATTATCTGCCATGATAGAGGCCATAGTAGCATGTAAGTATTCTTTGATAATCTCAAATGACTGCCTATTACGGTTATAAACGTCCACCCCTGTTTATAATAGACTGACGGGCCCAGTGGCGTAACAATAGGGTGGCAGGAGTGGCAAAATGCCACGGGCCCCTAGCCGGAGGGGGCCCCGGGCCCGAGGGCCATGAGCACAGGAAGATCCTAACATACCTAAGTATAGAAATGCAAACTTTTTTTCGACCGTTAGAACAAAGAAGCAGTCGGTATTCCATTTTGTAGGGGAAATTACGAAATCTACGCGGGCGAAGTGACAGTAAAAAAAAATAACGTTGGTTGAGTTTCTTTACATTGATGGAGGGCCCTACCAATCCCATGAATTTGCCACGGGCCCCAAAGGGTATAGTTACGCCACTGGACGGGCCTATGTCCGTCAGTCTATTATAAACAGAAGAAGAAGTCTATTATATTCGTAGGGAAGAAGTAGTCTGTTGTACATAAAGTCTTACAATTTGCGTATCCCGCCACGCAATTAGTCGGTTTTAGGAAAAGACCAAACCATCTATATCTATACATAATTAATGAAATCTTATCGAAGTAAAATCTTTACATTGATTTCTTTTTAGGGTTCCGTAGTCAACAAAACAAGGAACCTTTATAGTTTCGCCATGTCGTCTGTCTGTCTGTCTGTCCGCGGTTTAGCTCAAAAACTATTGGTACTAGAAAGTTGTAATTTGGCATGAGTAATACACGTTAACGACGCCGAAAAAGAGGTAAAATAAAATTTCGAAAAATTAATTTTTTAGGGTACCTCCCCTACATCCCCTTTTTTCGTCCTTTCCATAGTGTGGGATATCGTTGGTAGGTCTTTCAAAAATATTAGGGGTTTGGAAAGACCGTTTTTTGAGTAAGTAAACCGTTCGTGACTTATCAAGCTTTAAAGTACCAATTTTCATTAGAGTAAAGTGTCCCCCCCCCCCATCTACCAACTAAACGGTTGTAGTTAGAAATTCAAATATCACGGCAGTAGTACCTATAAACAACGAAGTTTAAAGGAAAACTATCACACTTAAGTGGGTTTTACAAGTTTACGAGTAATAGTCGACCAATTGTATTAGACTCGAAAATTTCGAACAACTCCTTAGTAATGTCGATAGATGGCGCTAAGCGTCAGTTGGATGAGTTGGATGGCGCTATTGTTTCAATATGTTTTATAAAAAAAAAAACAGTTGCTACACCGGCTATGACAAGTCTTATCCAAATCAAAAAAAAAAAAAAAAATTTAAAACTTTCCGTGCAAAATTGTTGGATCAGGTGAGGATTTGAATAGGAAGTCAAATTAGGTAGGTAGTCATGTTTGGATTTTAGTTAGAGCATGGTACGAAACTATCAGTCAGCGAATACGACCCGCACTTGGCTGTTATAAAAACTACGGAACCCTACACTGCGCGTGGTCCGACACGCACTTGACCGGTTTTTTTTTTAAATAATTTCTAGATTAGATTATTTAAGAGGTCTGGGAACGATACAAATGCCTAAAATATAGTTTTAAGAATGTTTGTCTGAATGTATGTTCCAGCAACACGCAAATACTACCGCGTAGTTCTGTGCATATACAAGTGTTGTTTTGCATACTCGTCAAATTTCAGGAGGCTGTTATGAAAGACATAAATAATCAAATAAAATTACGATCCCTGGAAAATAATGAATACATATTTGTTTTTTTAGTTACGGTATTTAAGTTTGACAGTAATTCAGAATACACCACTTTCAAAGAACAGAATCGCGTTATGGTATCGTATAAGCGGCCGCGTTTTTATGTGTGTGTAAAAGGGCAGTTACAGTGCGGTCTCAAACAGGCCGCGTTTTAAAATTTTCGAAAATTAGAAAAAAAAACCTACTTATTTTTATTGATTCGTGTCAAGAATCAGTAGCGAAGTTACCTCCTTGCATTTGACGAGGATGAAAAACGACACCTTGTATATTCCCAACTAGCTTCTGCCCGCGACTTCGCCCGCGTGGGTGTCGGAACTTATCCCACGGGAACGTGCTAACAGGATAAAATGTATGTGCTTCCCCAGAATGCCATCTATCTCGCGGGCCCTTTGTGTCTCATTAGTGGTGATTAAGAGGGTACCTATATGATATATTTACCTAAGTACCTACCTAATTAAAAAATAAATAAACTCAATAACAGAAAATTAAATACCTACCTATCTAAATAAACCTATTTCTGATGATAACTAATCTAAACTCAATAAATAAGCAAAATTCTTAAAAACTAATATCTATACGAATGACTAATCTTACCTAACAGTATTATAAAATAACCTACGGTCACTACGTACACTATCAAATATACTAATACTTTAAAATTAAACTCTATACCTACGACTTATATAAAAATAAACCTAAATAACTCTAAAAACTAAAAGGAATAAAACTGAACTCCACTGCGGGTGACGTAACCTACGACAAACTTATTATTTGCGGTTGGTACAGTAATCGGGTCTAGGGATCGAACCGCAAAATTAAGTTTGTTTTTTATTGTATATACTTTTCCGGGATAAAAAGTACCCAGTGTGGTGCCCAGGATATTAAAGAATAAGTACCAAGTTTCATCGTAATCGAACCGGTAGTTTTTGCGTGATGCCTGAACAAACAGACAGACAGACAGACAGACCGACAGACAGACAGACAAAAATTTTTTTAATCACATTTTTGGGTTCGGTGTCGGTCTAGTAACACCCCCTGCCATTTATTTTTTTGATATTTTCAATGTACAGAATTTTCACTTCTACAGATTTATTATAAGTATACTAGCTTCTGCCCGCGGCTTCGCCCGCGTGGATGTCGGAAATTATCCCACGGGAACGTGCTAACAGGATAAAATGTATGTGCTTCCCCAGAATGCCATCTATCTCGCGGGCCCTTTGTGGCTAATTACAGTAGAAAACCAATTGTGTCTCATTAGTGGTGATTAAGAGGGTACCTATATGATATCTTTACCTAAGTACCTACCTAATTAAAAAAAAAACTCAATAACTGAAAATTAAATACCTACGTAAATAAACCTATTTCTGATGATAACTAATCTAAACTCAATAAATAAGCAAAATCCCTAAAAACTAATATCTATACGAATGACTAATCCTACCTAACAGTATTATAAAATAACCTACGGTCACTACGTACACTATCAAATATACTACCTATACTTTAAAATTAAAATCTATACCTACGACTCATATAAAAATAAACCTAAATAACTCTAAAAACTAAAAGGAATAAAAATGAACTCCACTGCGGGTGACCCAACCTACGACAAACTTAGTATTTGCGGTTGGTACAGTACAGACAGTGGTAATCGGGTATAGGGATCGAACCGCAAAATTAAGTTTGTTTTTATTGTATATACTTTTCCGGGATAAAAAGTACCCAGTGTGGTGCCCAGGATATTAAAGAATAATTATACCAAGTTTCATCGTAATCGAACCGGTAGTTTTTGCGTGATGCCTGAACAAACAGACAGACAGACAGACCGACAGACAGACAGACAAAAATTTTTTTAATCACATTTTTGGGTTCGGTGTCGGTCTAGTAACACCCCCTGTAAATTATTTTTTTGATATTTTCAATGTACAGAATTTTCACTTCTACAGATTTATTATAAGTATAGATATAGAATAGATAGATAAGTCGGTCTGTATCTGTAGGCTATAAATTATGACGCTATTTGCAACGTAAGATAAATAATATTGCATTATGTTCGTATTCTACTATAGTTTGCCAAAACTTGAAAAAAAAATTACCCTATAGGTTAGAATATTGCAGATAGTTATAGACCTTTTAAATTATTGTCATCACGCTATACTTTTATGGAGTTAAGCAGTCAAGCATCATATATAGGGTGGATTTTTGAGATAGGGCAACCATTGCAGGTAACTTAACTAACTTTTTGATCTGCATTCACAGATTTCGATAAAAATGCCAATTTTCACAAAAACTTTTTAGTCACCAATCAAGGATCGATTAGTATCAAAAATAGTTTTTGTTTCTTATAGGGATCAAAAAATGATAACAGACCATCTGAGGTTAGAGTAGGTACTAGAAAAGTCATAAATCGCAAAAAAAAAAAAAAAACTTTTCCATACATTTTGTAGGAAATTAGACTGAGATGAGAGACAATATACCAGAGTATGACAACAGTCGAATTACTTACCTATTCCAATACTTCACTAAGGGCTGATTTTTCAATCATCTGATAATTTTATTCCAGGAATAATTTTGGAATTTTGACAGTAGGTAACTAGGTAAGGGCTGATTGTTCCATCGCCAGATAGCTTTTATGCGAGGAATAAAATTGTCGTTTGACAGTTTTTGTATGAAATAATTGTCAAAATTTCAAAATTATTCTTCGAATAAAGTTAGGTATCTGATGATTGAAAAATCAGCCCTAAGTGAATCATAATCTGCCTAGCGGCTAGGTACCTACTGACTAATAATAGTATCATCTGTCAGTGTATCAGTGTTGTGCCATTAGGTAGTATATGCAGGCGTTCATTAATTCACTATGAACGAAAAACTTCGCAAGTAATGGGAGTTTGCTACCTACAGGAGGCTACTGGTGTTGACCTCAAGTCGAGCTTCCGCTCACACGGACAACTGTACATTCCTTGCTCTGGCGTCACCAGTTCTGATTCTTTTTATATTTTGGCCGCTGAGACCTACAAGCTACAAGCGAAAACTACAAGCGTAGTATACAGGGACATAAATTATAAAACATGTGGCGGTTCTTTCAGTATATTGTCAGTCTTGTGACTCCCACGCGAACGAAGACGCGGGCAGAAGCTAGTACATTCTAAAAAGAAAAAGAATACAAACCCAAGGGTTTTTAAATACAATCTAGCGTGTGGTACTTTCTGGCCGCGCCACAGTCGTATTTTGAATCGGAGTTAATAAGAATAAATGTACATAATATGTTCATTATTGTACTAAATAAAATAAAAATAATACTTGATAGATTCGCGAGATATTTAACAAAATCAGTGGCGCGGCCAGAAAGCATACTTCCTAGCCGCGCCACCACGTACACTGCAAAAGATAGGATATTTATGTACAAACTCAATGGTAAGCAATTGTACGACTATTGTTTAATCTATTCGTAATGAGAAATAGTGAAAAGTCATTACCTACATGATAAATATAATAATATCGAAACTAAAATACTACTTCGATTATGGCAGAACTGTCAGACAGTTACAATCGATGTTCCTATACATTATAATTATTTATTGTCAAATTAAAAATAATGTGTTGTAAAAAATTCATCAGAAATTAAAGTCCAAATAAGACACCGTACCGTACAATTCAGTATTGATATAAAAGTACCTACTTTAAGCCTTGTAATTTCTTTTTTAAGGATACCTACATTACCTACTGTAATTAGTATTCGCATAACCGATTTTGAAGTTTCGATATTCATCCTATAGATAATGACTTTTTGCAGTATTTTTAATCATCAATAAAATAAACAATATTCGTACAATTGTTTACCATTGAGTTTGCACATAAATATCCTATTTGTTGCAGTGTACGCGGTGGCGCGGCTACGAAGCATACTTTCTGGCCGCACCACCGATTTTGTTAAATATCTCGCGAATCTTTCAAGTACTATTTTTATTTTATTTAGTACAATAATGAACATATTATGTACATTTATTCTTATTAACTCCGATTCAAAATGCGACTGTGGCGCGGCCAGAAAGTACCACACAATCTAGCAAATATCAGCTAACTACCTCTCGCCAATGCGTAGCTAGACCGCAGTGACAATGAAAACCAAACAGGCAGACAAATAATTTTCAAGCTTACGGGCTCGTTTCATGTTTTTTCGTTGGTATACTTAAGTTAAAACTCAGGGTCAGCCAAAAATATCTTTGCGCATGATACAGTAAATTTGAAATATTTTTTTAAACTTAACAGTATGCATTTTTATCTGAACCATAACCACGCACCGTGGACAGTTCCGTTGTGGGGATGAATATTTATGCTTGCACGATATTCATTGCATCGTCAGCAAAAATAAGTATGGATTGCATAGTAGATCAAATAAACTGAAGAACAAAGTTTTAACCTCAAATATCTCACTTCTCAACACACATCTTATTCAAACCAATTTTCGTTGAGATGTTTATTTTTAGTTCTACTACCTACCTATTTGAAAGTTTAAAAGTTGAGAGTAGGTGTGCACTTTTTTAAAAGGTTCTCGCGATTTTGCCTTTTGACTTATCTTAATCAGGAATCCTAAAAAACGGTGAATAATTATCAAAATACTTATGACTTGTTTTATTTTCTCTGCTTTACATACATTGTTCGTTTTATTTGCAGTACCAGCCCGCGAAAACTACAAGAAATGGGGTTACCTTCTTCTGAAGGACATGGTTTGTATACTTACCTACATAATTATTTTGATACAATCAAATTGTAATAATTACCTCCTAAAACTATCTTTTAAAACAATTTAATGGAAGTGTAAAGAAATGGATCACAAAACGTACCTGTGGAAGGCAAATTGTATTGGCATTTAATAATTGAGTGATTTCATTATTTGAATCCTTAAACCCTAGAAACTTGTTTGCAATCACATTAAATATGTTTGCAGTTTTCATTTACTTGAAACTAACAAAAATATGGATATCGACGGGTCCGAATTAAAAAGTTTTATTATTATTTACAATTTAATAATGTTATTCAAATAATACCTACTATAGTGCAATACCTACACGTTCAAAATTTAAGGAACAGCTGACTTCATGGACATAGTTCCAATAGTCTCCGAGGAAAACGACTGCGAAACATACGGACGGACAGGACGAAATTATAAGTATCGTGCCGTTTTTGTCATTTTGCTACGGAACCATAAAAACTTCATACAAAATGTACGAAAGTGATGAACGAGGATTTTTGCAATGAAGCGCGGCCCGCCCTTATTAGCACAGTGTTAAAAAAAATTAATATGCTAAAACTCTAATAAATATTTCGGCAGATGTTACCGCTGCTAGTGGTATAAGCATGAAACAGTATGAAGAACAACTCAATGGTTTAAGGAAAGAAAACTTTCATTTGAAATTGAGGATATATTTCCTTGAAGAGAAATTGGGCACTGGATCGCCACCAGCTGTTCAAGTGAGTACCTATTTATTACTTATTTTTGTACAATTAGTCGGACCAGATGCGGTCCGAGGGGGGGGGTGTCCATTACCCCCCACAAAATCATTCAAGCAGTCGAGTCTGCATGATTTACTTGCCTTAATAACTTAAGTTACTAACTTAGGTACAATGTACTTGGTGATCCCCCCCCCCCCCCAAAATCTTAGACTGCGACCGCGCCTGAGTCGGACTATAGCAGTGTTCATAACATCAGATAATTTAAATTTCATCGCCACTTAATCAGTATCTACTTTAGTGAAATGTATTCTAAGTTGATTTTTGAGTGACCATTGCTAACCAAAAGGTCTTAATAAGTTTTTGGTTGCAATGAAATTTGAACTTTGTTAAGTATGACATTCAGGGGAAATTATCTCAAATTCTTCATTTACATAGACACTAACCCTAGTCCATGGCTATACCCAACTGTATGTTCGCTAATCATAACATGTCTCACAAAGCAAGTGTAATTTCGATAAGCGCGACGATCTAGTTGGCAATTATACTACCGAGTACCGAGCTACTTAAAAGTATCTGTATATCAGTTTATTAGCTAAATTTTTTTCCAGGGCCTCTTGGAACACAATGTAAGACTTCAAGTGGAAGTGGAAGAATTGAGAAGGCAACTGAGTGATAAACAAGAACTACTTGCTGCAGCTGCAGAAGCCATTGATGTGTTGGAACAGCAGGTATGGTACCTTGTAAACATGGGTTTCCTCTCGAATACCATTTCTTTTTTATCCCTTAAAAAGTATCAGGCCCAAACTATGAACTATTGTTCGCCGGCGCCGGACAAAAATTACCGCAATGAAGAAGTGGCAGAAATGTCCAGCAGTCTATTTGCCCTACGTGTGCGTTATTGCATAGATTTCCATTACTTCTATCGTCGCGGACAAATTGTTCATCATCTGCTCAGCGCCTGTACTAGTAAACATTCTAATGCAACTTATTTTTTGACGTGAAAATTATTTTAAAACTTAAAACAGTGATAATTTGCACTTTACCTATTCCATACAATTTCTTACGAAAAACTTGCCTGAATTTTCATTTTTTTTACAGGGTTCCATATCTGCTGATAGTGTAGAAATATCCATGAACAATAGCAATTTAATAAAAAAAGAAATCGCATCACAAGACCAGGTAAATGATCAAATCTAGTTTAATTTTTACCCAATCAATTCTAATCTCATAAAATAAAATAAATATTTATTTCTACCTTGGAAGATCCATACATTAAAAACATCTGCCGGCGGCATGTCGATCGAAGTTGTGCGCTGTAATTAAATGATTAGTTTTTAATACCTAAATCAATTATATTTTAGGAAACTGAAAAGAAAGAACCGGTTGATGATACATGTGCAGAATCTGAATCGGCTGCGTAAGCAACTTAATATATATAATTTGTGCGATATTTATGTATTTTCTCTAAATGCTGCTAAATGGTTTTAATTTGTAAATTGTTTTCAGTGACTATTTGGCTGTTACGGTTAATAACGATGACTTGGTAAGTACCCATATCGAAGAAGCAAATCATATGCCGTTCTTATTAAATATTATTTTGAATAAAGCAGTTTGAACTGCCGTTCCAAGGGGGCATCTAGTGGAACTGGAAATAGTTGTCACTACCCATATCTATGATCATTTTTCTGCTGGTCACAGTTCACACAAGGCACAAGTCCGGCCGCTGACTGCGTGGTGGACCTATGTTCGATTTCAGTTATTAGATTTAGCATCAAATTGGCAACATGCAATATGATAAAATAACATGAAATACTTTCTTGCAGGATGAACTTGTCAAATTACGCAGGGAAAACAAAAAGGCTTTACAAATGATAAAAGGATGTATGAAAAAAATTCAACAGCAAGACAAAGAAATTAAGAAAATTAAACTAGTAAGTTACCATTGTCTATTCATATTTTAACAGGCTTTAAATAGCCAATAATATGCTTATTGAATATTTAAAAATATTATAATCTTTTCCAGGACAAGGAATTAGTTTACGCGCATGTGAGCGACTCACAATTAGAGAAATACGAGGAAATACTGAAGTGTAAAGATGAACATATCAAGGACCTAGAAAGCAAAGTCAGGGATTTGCAGAAACATTTCGAAACAATTCAGAATGTCGACGCGGGGTAACAATAAATTTCTATACACCGTATACACGTTTTTTTAAAGTATTTTGTTGTATTTATTGACCTATACCATACTTTTTATGATTTTAGAAATCTCCAACAGCTGCTTACTAAAAGACTACAGGGATTGGCATATTTCCTCGATAAATTACTATCACACAAGTTAGTATTATATTATACACTAGCTTCTGCCCGCGGCTTCGCCCGCGTGGATGTCGGAAATTATCCCACGGGAACGTGCTAACAGGATAAAATGTATGTGTTTCCCCAGAATGCCATCTATCTCGCGGGCCCTTTGTGGCTAATTACAATAGAAAACCAATTGTGTCTCATTATTATTAGTGGTGATTAAGAGGGTACCTATATGATATCTTTACCTACCTAATCCTGCCAGGGTAGCGGGATCATCCGAAAGGTTTACCGCTGCCCTGGAACATAAAGGGCTAAGGAAGGAACACGGGTGGGTTTTAGTCAGTAGGAGTCTGACACTCCCTCTGCTCCACCCAGAGCGGGAGGAGTCATTTGATGATTTCCCATCCTCAAAAAAAAAAAAAGTACCTACCTAATTTAAAAAAAAATAACTCAATAACAGAAAATTAAATACCTACCTACCTAAATAAACCTATTTCTGATGATAACTAATCTAAACTCAATAAATAAGCAAAATCCCTAAAAACTAATATCTATACGAATGACTAATCCTACCTAACAGTATTATAAAATAACCTACGGTCACTACGTACACTATCAAATATACTACCTATACTTTACAATTAAAATCTATACCTACGACTTATATAAAAATAAACCTAAATAACTCTAAAAACTAAAAGGAATAAAAATGAACTCCATTGCGGGTGACTTAACCTACGACAAACTTATTATTTGCGGTTTTTGCAGTATCGGGTCTAGGGATCGAACCGTTTTTTATTGTATATACTTTTCCGGGATAAAAAGTACCCAGTGTGGTGCCCAGGATGTTAAAGAATAATTATACCAAGTTTCATCGTAATCGAACCGGTAGTTTTTGCGTGATGCCTGAACAAACAGACAGACAGACAGACAGACAGACAGACAGACCGACAGACAGACAAAAATTTTTTTAATCACATTTTTAGGTTCGGTGTCGGTCTAGTAACACCCCCTGCCATTTATTTTTTTGATATTTTCAATGTACAGAATTTTCACTTCTACAGATTTATTATAAGTATAGATAATTATGAATATCAAAGAACCCAATTGTGTATTTAACATAGGCCGAGTTCGTGACACACTAAACTTGTTGATGTTGTTGTTTTTTCTTATTTAAGTATAAGTTAAGTACCATTAAATCCAAATGTGAAAACTGGCTTTTAACTTGATAATTTATTATTTTATAGATGTGTGCTTGGTGAGGATAAGAAAAAGTTGGCTGAAAGTATACTAGAGCAAAGTCTCGCCTTGCCTGTTGGTTTGGAATTGGACGAATCTATGGCGCCGGAGGAATTCACCATGGACGAGAGTAATATGGATATATCGCAGTCATTGAGAATTGAAGATTTAACTTTGATGTTCGGTCACCATGTAGGATGTAGCGATGATAACAGATATTCGGCACAAAGAAAAGCTCTATTCAAACATTTCCCTCAAGCGGATATCATATCGGAGTCTGAATGTTGGTCAGAGCCAGATAGGAATGTATCGCTCGCCCGCGTTGGACTGTGTGATACTGGCGTCGGACTGCGCGAATCTAGTACTGATATTAGCAAAGTTCGCACAAGACGAGCGCGTCTATCGAATGGATCCCGATCAGAAGACAATAAACCTACCAGTGAAACCTTGATAGAGGAGCTGAACCATATCACTAAGCGAACTGAACAGTTGGAGGAAGAAAACAACGACTTAAATAGTAAACTTGAGTTTTCAAAGGAACAAATCAATGAACTGATCACAGAAAATAATGAATTAAAACAAAGTTTAATGTCTGAACAATCAAGTTTGGCTGACGCTAATAAAACGTTAGATGATTTAAGGAATACAGTCACAAGCTTGGAATCTCGAGTTAAAGATGTCGATCAAAAGCTGTCTGAGTCTGTAAAGACTGCTGATAGATTACGATCAGAAAGACAAGAGTTGGAAGCCACGTTTATGGAAACGGAACGTTCCTTGAGGCGCGCCGCAGACGAAGCTACTGTTCAAGCGTCGCAGGCTGCATTAGAAAGAGCTCGCGCCCAACACGACAGACTACGCATTGAAAGAGAGTTAGAAGAGACACGTGAAAAGCTTTCCGATGCATTAGAAGTAAACTCTCAACTTGAGATAGAAGTTACACGCAAAATGGCTTTAGACGTCAATAATAAAGTAGCTATTGTGCATGAAGGTCTTCACTCTGAAGAAGAGCGACCTACTTCACCAGACCAAGGTATCGATAGTGATAGGCTATCAAGCTTAGAACAAAACGATCCGGTTGCTTTGTCACCTCGTAAGTATTACATTAATATTGTTATTTTGAACATTTCCTTGGTTGCTATGATGTCAAAAGTGCCTTTTATGTGCCTAATTGAAGAAAATGATTTGGCTTTGACTTTGCCCCCTTTTAGAACAAGAGTAGAAAGTAAGATTAAAATTGTCCAGAACAGCAATCAAATATAATTTCTTTTTTTGGTACTTTAATACAAAATACCTTTCATTACAGGTTCATTATATGAGGAGAATGTAACATTGAAGCAGAAGCTCGCACGGACCAAGGCTACACTCGCAGAAACTCTGATGCAACTGAATGCCGCTAATTTGCGCAAGAAAAGTGTTCAACGTGCTATTTGCAGAGAGATTCACAAGACTCAAGGAGTGCTGCGCAAAGCTCGTGATCAGTTTGAAACTCAGACTAACAATTAAAAAACATTTATGCACAAAATCAACTGACTGTTTTAAAATTCTCAATAATTACCCACCTCCGAGGGTGCCTAAGAAAGTGATGACATGTAAGATTAATAATGTTGATTGGTAAAATTAATTAATTGAATTGACTTCCAAATAATATTGAATGGAATTATGTGTCAAACGAATGACTGAATATTTTTGTATGTTTATAATTATTTTCTACTAAGACTTAGTGCTACATACGATAGGCAGTTACAAAATAATGAAATTTAAGCGATACTTCTTGCAATAATTAATAATTTAAATGGCTAGGCCTTAAAATTACGATGGGATCAGCTATAAGTTAGTATTGCAGTTTTTTTTTTTTCAATTGAACAATCGCTATCGATGGATTGAGATTACGTCTAAAATTAGATAAGCTGAAATATGTATTCGACTTGGAAGTTTTTATATTTGTGTACCTTAGTTGCGTAAAATGTTTACCGAATTTAATTAACCATGTCTAATATTATTTTAATTTGATTAAAAAACTAACTTAAAGATTGACTTTTATTCGAAGAGATTTTATGCAAATAAAAATACTAATCTACATTATTTGGTTAATATTATGTTGTCGTGATGGAATACTGAACTCGGTTGAACTCGTCGATATTGTGTACTCAAACATGGTATGTAAGTATTTATTGACTGCACACTTTTAGAGGTAGTCGGGTGTAAATTAAAAGAAAGACGCCAGTGACCACATAATTATGAAAAAAAACTTGAGAGGTGTCAAGGGACACCCGGATGGAACGAAGTTCAAAGAGAGAGAGAGAGAGACAGACAGAGAAACATGCGCACGCCGCACGGCTTACAACTATAGCAAAAAGGTGTCGTTCCAACTTTTGGTCTTAATTTTTTCCGTCTAGCCCCCTTTCGCAACGCGCGATAAGGAACTTCGTTCCAATAATATAGGTATCTATGCTAGTAACTTTCGCTGTGAAAAAATAAACATGGGAAGGAAGGAAAGACTAATAAAGGGGTTTGAAAATTTTTATATGGAGCCTGGCATACCTACTGTCGCGCGTATCGTGTGTGTGTTCAAAGTTGATCATGAATCATCAACTTTGAATGTACCTATCTCGGAAATGTGACACTACGGGGTTTGGTATTATGTTTTCTGTGTGCATTGATATGTATATCTTAAGTACTCTTTGATTGATATCAGCTCTATCAAATTATAAAGGTCACATGCGTGGCAGCCATTTTCAAAATTGCGCGACGGTAGGTAGGTATGCCACGGATCTTCAAAGCCCTTAAGACGGGCAAAAACATCCGGAGGATCCCAGTACGTACCCTATATACAATGTGTTTCAGAGGGGTGTGACCAAACTTGGGGGTGTGGTACAGGCCATCAAACTGATCAACTTTTGAACATGAAACAGCAGTCGTCTCATACAAAACTTCAATGCCTACTTGACCAAATGTATTGGGACGACTGCTGTTTTTTTGACGATTACGATGTTAGTCCCCGGGAAAAAGTTGTTCAGTTTGATGGCCTGTACCACACCCCCAAGTTTAGTCACACCCCTCTGAAACACATTGTATAGTGTTTAATCTATGGTAGGTACGTTATAGTAAACGCCCGCTGATTATTTTCAAAATTGGTACCTCTCGAATGACAACTGACTGCAGCTGACACAATTTCTGAGTTCGCCTCGTTCGTTTTTAATTCCATATTCGAATCTTGTTATAATATTTTACATAGGTACCTACCACAATTTGATAGGTCATTATTAGGGGTATTAGTGTTCTGTGATTATTAGTATGTAAAGTCAATTTGCGCTTGACTGTTTTTAATAGAAGATAATAATTAAATTAACCGTTTGCCACCAAGCCCGTCGCAAATTGTTTACAAAATTATAAAAAGAAAAAATATTTCATTTGATATTAGGTATAGTAGGTACATTACCTATAAGATTTTTCCACAAAGGCATTACTATAATTTTCCAAAAGTTTTTTGATCTCATTGTAAAAAAAAAACTTGGCGCCTTTTTGTTGAGGTTACTGAAACTTTGTGATTGACGCAGAACATAAATAAATAAAAAATAGGCAAAATGAAAATTAATATAGTAAATCCTGATTTAAATAAGCTGGGTTACGTTATAGCTATTGCCAATATCAATGATAAGCATGATAGATCCACGCCATCAGATTATCATTGGAAAATACTTAAATGTAGGTAAGTATGTACAACCTACATATTTTTCATTGATTTACGGAAACAATAAAATATGCGATGACTAATGGATACCTCTAACTACATATTTTCAGAATGATAATCTTCTCTCATTCATCAATATTGGCTTGCCCAGACAAGAGGGACGTAAGACAAGTTCATTTAATTTTCAATAAGGCAGGGGATAACTATGATAAATTAAACTCGCTATTTGTCAAATTTTCGCTAATGCAGGTAAGTTGCATAGTAAGGCAGCTTCGCGTTTGGCGTTTGTCCAGCATAGCCGCCAACGTGGTATCAACGCCTACGCTATACCTACTTGTAATAGAGGTACCTACGTGTAACACTCATGATGAATGAAGATAGAATTAATCTTCAAAGATACCCTTTATGTATGTTCCTGTTTCAAATTGTATTACAATACTACAAAGTTATTGTGCAAACTTTATTGTGGGTACTGAGTACCGACTGACTACTTTACGCTATAACATTCAACAACGAACTACTTAATTGTTGATTTAGTACTATAGAAATATACTTCATTCTTATAATTATCTATGTTTAGAACTTTAGACCTACTTACATGTTTAGGACGGTGGAATTAAATCGGCCACTACAGAAATATATCAAAAATGTTTCCATTACACTATGACTGCAAGAATCGCACCTATTTGGAATACATTGGGAGATAATTACCTCATAAATAATAGAGATTTTCTAACTGCAAATGGACCTCAAGAAGGTGTTAAATATAATGTTTCAGTTAACGGTAAGACTTATCGCCATCTTGTTTTATCAACATAATGTAGGTACTAAAGTAAGAGTAGTATCGGAATATAGTAGGTACAGCCCGATTCAAACTTTATGGGGCGGCTCTGATGTGCGCTACTCGCTGCGCAGACCGCAGTACCAGTACCTCACCCCCAAAGACTACAATTATACGTATAGGGACACTCACCCACGCTGACACGTGAATTTGTTGTCACGAGCCGCCAAAGTTTGAATCGGTCTGTACTTGCCTATTTGGTATACCTATAATAAGACGAGATTCTGCTTTTCTTTCAGACAACTACACTATTATCGAAATAAATGCTGTTAAAATAAACTTAATGATATCAGAAGAAGAATTTTTGCCTGGCGAATGGATAAGAGTCCTGCCAAGGTGGTACTTATTTATTTTTCTGCCCTATAATATTGTTAAATATTCTTATCACTGGTAATCATATTATTTCACAGATGGTGAGCTGAGGGAAGGACTATAAATATTTGATTATATTACAGCTAATGTTTTTTTCCTGTTCTAGCCTGAACAAGGCTATCATTGAAGAGAGTCATAAGGATTGCCCCGGAATATCAAAATTTAAATCCTATAAAGACTTACGTCGCCATTGGAAAAATATCGTAAGTCCTAAAGGTTTTATTTTCGTTATCTTATACTCCTCGGCCAGCTTTGTTTGGTCCTGAATTGATTAGTTCTCAGTGCCTTAGTTCAACGAGTGTCGGTACTGTATGACCACTAATGATGAACTGTCTGAATGGCAGTGTACCTATATAACCTACCAAAATCGACCAATGGAGGGCAGTAAAGTGTGCTTTTTGTCATGTTAACAGCATGGATATCGTCTGCCCGAAGAAGAATCTTCGTATTACTCAATTCAGTTCTGGCGCGGAGAGCCTTTACTTTATCCAAAGCTATGTGTTATCAGAAATTTTCCTATTGTGATTCCAACTGCAAAACCATTAGAGGTAAGTGTTATTTCTACGTAAGTAGGAAGGTGGAATCCTTTACACAGTACACTGGATAACTTCAACCAACAGATCTCGAAACCTTTTCCTCAAAGAGTAGGTATAGTCGGCCACATATTTGCTTTATCACTTTTGACAACAATTCACACTATACTGAAACTGTCTAACTACTAAGGGCCGGTTGTTTCAAACACTTGGTTAGCGTAACAAAATACGTACGTGAAATAATAACGATTACGTACCTACTCGTTATTATTTGACATATGCCAAGGCCATAATATTGTAATTGTAATTTGAAACAAAACTTGTTTTGGTTTGACGATAGTTAGCGCCATTTTTGACGTATACGCGTGCGTCAAGTGGACTTGAAACAACCCGCCCTAAGTACTTACCTACGTATTTGTCACGTTTATGACTTGCTAGTGACATTCAACGTTAGGGTGATACATAAAGCGTTACGAGGTCGAGTATACCTACCTCGTAGAGACCAGTCACCTAGATACTAGATGTGTTACAATTAAAGTAATACTTCCTTTCTTTCTTCAGAAAGTAATAGTCTCAAGATTTATGAACTGCCTACACAGCAAAATGGCCAATGTTCTTGGTACGCCACTCAAAATTCAGATACAAGACATACAGCATGAAAATGAAAATAATATGATTGTAAGTACACTACACTGTCTCGTCAGATAGATATTGATCCGTTCTAGTTAGATATTGATAAAATCTATAGGGATTCAATTCATTAAGGAAATTAGGTACTTACTGTTCGTTCTGAAGATCCCGGATTTTCGTACCGACCCGCTGTAATGTCCTAGGTAGGTACCCTAGGTTTAACTTATTACGATTACTTACTATCAATTTATCACATCTTTTTTTTAGGTATCAAACGATAGTCTATCACAAACGCAAGCAGTGAGTCTTTGCACACCAACACAGCAATCTAGAGTCTACAGACATACTTAAAGTGGTTAATTGGCTACAGCAAGAAGATTTTAATCGGTATGAAGTCCTCGTAAACCTCCGTGCCGTGTATTGTACGGTCAGCAACGAAACAACTCGATACATGCCTTTTCTGCATTTCATGAAATTATTTAATTTTAGTTCAGATTTTTTTCTACATAATAAAGAGTTTATCGACTTTCGTGGCTAACTGCTGTACCAGGCGAACCTCGTGAAGTTACTTAGGTATACGTACCTACCTGTACCAGTCGTTTAAAAATATAATAAAAGAAAGTAGCTATTGTCATCAGTGTCTTTAATTATTATTGATTAATAATTGGTCATCTTACATATAAGTTAATACATATTAAAATTAAAATTCTGTGTGGAAACAATATATAGTTTTTTGCATATTATTGAATATTAAATAAAAGTCAAGGGATAGTCCATCAATTCTTAAAAAATACTTGGTAGTACTTAATTATTATCAAATGTATGTAAAATAGTAGTAGGTAGTGTAGGTACCTATTACTTTCCCACCAATTACCTAGTTACATCAGTAGCGGCCCTAGGGCCGGGCGGTGCGAGCGGTGCAACGGTACAGGGTGCCGCCGCCGCCGTCATGGGGTAGGCGCTGAAATCAACCGAAATGCGACCACCGGGCACCAATCGACCGATGATAGTAACTTACTATAAGGGACTAACCACACTTATTCAGCTCTGTTCAGCTTTTCTCCATAGAAAACAACGATTTTGTATGGAATGCGTACGCATCCGTAAAGCTGAACGGATGCGTACGCATTCCATACAAAATCGTTAAAGCGCGGACATGGAGTATCGACCAATTTGGGCGCGCGATCATTAGTCACTCGATTTCAACATCCGTCAAAAATCTAATCTATGTACCTACAATCCGATAATTTGTTTAGTCATACTTACGAACAGACAAACTAAAGTTACGTTGCGTTTTATTATAGGCTGAGATAGATCCCCGCGACTTCGTCCGCTTGGTCAGCGTTGCCAGTTTTTTTTTCGGGCAATTGGAATTTTCAAACTCTTTGAATATAAAAAGCAGGATTCTTTCTTCGAAAGCGGGAAATTACGTAATTAATGGTCCAACCGTCGAGAGAATGCGTTTCTTACACCTATCATTGCGACAATTCTAATACCTAGCTAATAAAGATCAAATTCGCAAATCACGTATTCGTTTGTATGAAACTGGCAGGTGTCAAGAACGCATTCTCTCGAAGACTCTGTAGATTAGTTATTTTTTACTACTTATTATTTTATTTGAGTGATAAATTCAGTTTACAATGATGTTATATAGTCGTACCTATAGACAATGTATTTTAATGAAAATATGTTACTTTAGTATTCAAATAACAATAACTGTCTGGTTTACCCTGTAAGGCAATTAAATCTTCAAAGGAAAATAATATTATATAAATAAGTAATACAAAAGGGAAAGGGGTCGATTACCGAGATGACGACTAATAGAGAAGTATGGAAGAAAAAGACATATGTTGCACCGACCCCAAATAAATTAGGATAAGGGCAGGAGAATGATGATAAATAAGTAATATATACACTTACGAATAACTTATTTACTTTTCTATCCCCGAAAAGCGGGACGGAGCCTGTCCCGCGCGGACATTTAATTTTAGGCTAAAAATCGGGACGTTTGCAACGCTGACTTAAAATTAGGTCTACGTGGACGAAGTCGCGGGCACACCTAGTCAATATCCGATTAATCCGTGTAAGCAACTGCATATGCGTACATATCATAGGAACATTGTACATAAAGGGGCGCCACGTTAAGATTTTTCACCACCTAAAAATTTCTCTAGAGCCGCCCGCTGAGTTACCTACATTATGAGCGAAATATTCCAAAATCCGTACTGTGGGTGATCATTTCGGCTTCCGAACAGAAATTCCATTTTCATAGTTTCTAGTGTTAGCGTTAGATACTAATAAAATCAGCTAAAAACGTCACTTGTGGGCGAGGACGCCAACAAAACTCCTCTTGTAGGTGATAAAGCTGTCTGGCTTGCTGTTTGATGAAAAAATCTGGCTACTGACGGTGATAAGTTTCTGTGTGCGTGATACGGAGATAATGTGGCTCTAGCGGGCTCCTGTAAAAGTACGCAAAAGCTGGTTTGTGATTCGAAACAAAATCTATCACTGAACGTTCATTGATAGATTTTGTTTCGAATCACCAACCACATTCATCAACGAAGTTATCACTGCTCTTCTATTTGTTACCATCCGCATACTTATTATAAGTAATACTGAGAGTAGGTATGTACCTATTACCAACCCGCACTTGGACCTAGACTTTTGGTACCCTGGAAGCTACAGTAGGAACCTAAACGAAAATATAACTTAGTTACCGATAGTCGATCTGTCTGTCTTGATGTCCTTGGTGACATTGTTGGTACATGTTCATTATAATTTTGTATAGTAGGTGGGTTCATCAAATGAGTTAATTTGTAGCCTTTTGCCAGAATTTCCAACGTTTTACCTGAAACATTCAAAAGTTATGGAGATGGGTAGGTAAAGTCAGCGATAAAAACCGTTGTTCATGATTACAGAATTTTGATCAAGTCACTAGAGGCAGTGGTAATGGCCACGACTTACCTACATAGGTATGAGATGGATCCTGGTTTCGTACCCATCAAGAGTCATGCAGGCATTATTTACCTACTAACCTGTATAGTGCATTTTTTTATATTAAAGAACCTAATAAAACTGTACCTGTTAAGGTTGTAGGAATGTTAGTATTACATCTTCCAGTAGCCAAAATCTTTTTCAAAGCCGGGACGTTATTAAAAACAATTGCCACAGCAGCTCCGTCCGCCAGTTGGGATGAATCGCAACACGACAGTAAAGACGACCATTTATCAGTGTTCCAGTTATCACCAGAAAATACTGCTAATTGTAAAGTTGACGCACCTGTAATTATGAACAGTACATAACATCACTCCTGTATTCCCCAAAGGGTTAAGCAAATGTGTTTAGTACCCACAGTCAGTTCGCCAGTTATCTTAAGTGCCATGTAATAGATGGAAAACCAATAACACTGTCCGACCTCAGAATCGAACCCAGGACCTAACGCTCAACATTTTGCTCTTGCGAAGTAGGTTCTTTGATCAACTGTGATGATATATATTAGTATTTATCTAAATATCACATTAATTAGTGTATAGACAGCTGTAGGGCGATCAATGCATTACAATAAATTAGTTCCAGAAAGTCCAAACTCTTATCACAGTAGGTACTTATAGCACAGCAATTTTGGGGGATACGGGGAGCACCTAAGTTAGGAATCTACCTACATGAGATGGTAAGTCTAAACAATTACAGAATCTATAAGTACTAATAATAAAGCTGAAGAGTCTGTTTGAACGCGCTAATCTTTGGAACTACCAGTTGGATTCGAAAAATTGTTTTTTCTTTTGATAGGTAGCATTGTCGGTAGCCCTGCTTTGAGCGAGTAGTTCAGCAGCCTTTAACATGGCTGTTGAACATTTTGATACCAACTCTTTCGTGGTATAGCATTACCTCCATTGGTAGGTATGTATACGTGTAATATTTTTTTACGGTCAGAAAGCGTTGGTGCGCGGGCCCCTTAGCATTTGCTACTCTTGCTACGTGGCTAATCCGCCACTGGGTAGGTATCTAACTAAATATTATTTTAATCCTAGGTGTCTAGTGGGAACACCTACATTTACATACCGAATACCGGCCTACATCAAAATAATGAACATAAGTTCAATACATAATATTACGTGAAAGGTAACTCACCAGATTCGCTTAATAAATGGGGATTTGCTCCAAATTGCAGCAATGTGTCTACTATAGTGGTACAGCCATATCGGGCCGCCAACCTGATTGCCAAACCGCCTTCGAAATTAGGGTCTAAACCAGACCGTAAAAGTTCAATAAAATCGTTCTCCTTATTACAAAATATTAAACTTTTGATTTTGCGCGTGTCGCTTTCCATTTTAACGAGCATGGATCAACTACTAATTTTCCCGTTATATCTAACTACCCACATGTAACGGATAGTAAATTCCGTTGTAAACTATTTATTTTTCACATACCTACTAATGCTAGGTACACACGCAAATACTTTAAGTCACTGAGAGACTTTGAATAGCTACTGACAATTCTGTCAAACTCTGTGTGTGGATATTTGATTTTGAAATCGACGACGGCAACTAAAGTCGCTGCGTGTATACCTAGTGGTACCTAGCATAGCCTGCAGGTGGATGCATGCATACTGCTGCGCTGCTGGCTGCGGTCCAATATCCGGTAATAATAGGTGGATACATTACTACGAATGAATTCTGGGCTCAAGGCAGATTGACGATTTTTTAATTATACTAAAACTTGAGAGGTGTCAAGGGATACCCGGATGGAACGAAGTTCAAAGAGAGAGAGAGAGAGACAGACAGAGAAACACGCGCACGCCGCACGGCTTACAACTATAGCAAAAAGTGTCGTTCCAACTTTTGGTCTTAATTTTTTCCGTCTAGCCTCCTTTCGCAACGCGCGTTAAGGAACTTCGTTCCAATTATAACTTTGGTTTCCTCACGATGTTTTCCTTCGCCGATGTCAGTGATGTCCAAGATAAACATAGACAGATATGAATTGCAAAAATAACATTGTTACCTACTCACAATTCGGGATTTGAAATTGATTCGAACCCATAACCTCGTGCTTGAGAGGCGGGCTCACAGTTTTTAGGCCAGTGGACCATCACCACATAGAGCATTTATAGATTTATTTCTATTGTCGGGTAGGCCAAAACTTTTACTCCCAGGTTGACCCGATCAACATTGTTTTCGGTGAAATTAATATGGGCACGCTCGGTATTGTTATCACGGTGAAGCCAGTGGGTACAGGCTAGTCTCGGTCTGGCTCTGCCTTCTGGTGACACTAAAGTATACCAGATGAACGTGGACAAAAGGAATAATTATTGTGTACTAAAATAATACTGTACCATGTACCGTACTTACTACTTCCGTGATTCAAAGAGCAAATGGTTTATTTTTTTGTCAAATCTGTGTTGTATCTGTGTCTGACAGATATCAGGCAGTCGCTCCATGTAAAATACTGGTATTCAGCTGCATCCGGTTAGACTGGAAGCCGACCCCAACATAGTTGGGAAAAGGCTAGGCAGATGATGATGATCTGTGTCTGACAGATAAGATTTAAGAATGTCAAAAATGTCAAATTTGTCAACAAACCAAAGAGTCAGTGATGCCAGATTGGGGGGAATCCCCCCAAATTTGGGGGTTTTTTATAGTTATGGGGGGAGAATTGGGTGGACAATATTTTTGGGGGGATATTTGGAGGGAGAAAACTGGGTGTGGGGGGACTAGGGGGGTTTTTATTAACATAAGTAGTCTGGGCAAAGCCGCGGCTAGCATTGATGATTAAATATAATATTATCTGAATGCATCGATCACGAATAGATCAAACTCAAACTCAAATCATTTAATTCAACTAAACCAATTACAGGTACTTTTGAATTGTCAAAGGGTCGGTCAGTCAGAAAGATGAAGCTAGTTGCCCATTCCAAAGCGTAGGTACCTATGGAGAAGAACGGGCAAGAAACTCCATGGACACTCTTTTAAATCATAAAATTGTTACAAAATATTTGATTACATCATTCGTGTTGAAATTAACCATGTGAGAACGATGTAGAAATACGTGCACGTTAAAAGCGAAAGATCTATGTGTGAACGCAATCAAACCACTAACTAATCTTTGAAAGCACACACACGAAAACAAAATGCTGCTCACGATGATAGCCAAGTGACTCCGAAGTTGCCGCGCCCCCTCGCCCCGCGCATAGTTCGCTTCCGCGTCTACGACTCTACGTCTCGGGCGGTCGGTTGCTCGCCCGTCGGGGGACCGCTCTAATTATTAGCCTAACGTTCTGTTAAAGTTTAAAATAGTACCTAGCGGTCTCCCAACGGGACAACATTTAATCAAAAAAATTCATACGTAGGTACTTACGGGTCATAATTTCTAGGTTATTTTTTTCTTTTTAAAGGGTTTCACGTTTATACCTTTTTTGTTCTATTTGTGGCTATTTTTCAATAGTTTTTTTTTATTATTTAAGGCTTTTTACATTCATACTATTTTTATTATTATTTTGTGTCGGGGTTAAAAAATAAATAATTGATTAAAAAAATATGTTGTCATTTGTGGGGTTTTTTTTTTCAAAACCTTAATTTTTGGGGGGATTTAGGGGAAGGTTTGGGGAGAACGTGAGAAGGTCATCTGGCAACACTGCAAAGAGTAAAGTAATATCAACAAACAAATAAATTGTGCGTGTGAAACTAGTGGCAGGAAGGAATCTTAATTTGTTTTAAACAGGGTGAAATTGATTTCATGGGCATCCTTTTAAGGGGTCATTGTAATCATCATTATGAACAACTTGTTAATTTTCTTGGGCGCAGGCAACAAGATTTGTCTATGACTAATTTGTAATAAATATGGGAAGGCAAGTAGGAAAAGTAACCTGACAAATACTGCCTTATTTATTTATTCATTCCCTTATTGTATATTTTTTACGTAATATCTTTATATATATCAGGCACGCAGAATGGAGGAAAATTGCGAAAAGGGAAAGAAGAAAACGGATCCGCACAATTCAAGCGAAAGAAAGAGGTATGTCAACAAGAATCATGGACATTCATTTCATTTAATAAAATAGGTAGGTATTTTATTATACACAGGTACCTACTGCAATACTGTTGTAATTGCTTTTTGCCAGAATTAGCCTTCCTTCTTGATTTTTAGAGTACCATACCCAATAGGTACCAACAGGACCCTATTATTAAGGCTCTACTGTCCATTTGTCTGTCACAGGACTGTATCTTTTGAATGTTAATAGATAGACACTTGACCACAGAGAGATACATTAAAAAATTAAAAGGATGTCCCCATACAGGAAAGCTTGGCCACTTTTTCCATTATTCTAGTTCTTTCAGTTTGTGTGCCTTTCCAGCTATTGTACGGGCAGCGCACAAGGTCTAGTTCCAGTCTAAGCATGATTTTCTTAAAATTACAAATAGCTTGAGCTATTCAAAGATGCAAAGGTGGATAAAATGCTCTTTCACAGGTACTAATGAATATTGTAATCACTTAAATTTATTTATGGACTTCTAGATAAAATTTTCTTTACTGAATGGTATATCAAACAACAAGAATTAGAAGAAGAATTGATAGTTGAACAAATTAATAAACAGAATGATGAAGAAAATGAAAAATGGATTCAAGCTGAAAAAATTGCAAACGCACAATGGAAAAAACTTCAAGAAGAAAAAGAAAGACTTAAACAAAAGCGCCTTGAACAAGAAGCTAAGCTAAAGCTGGTAAGACTGCATTGCAAATTTATTCTTTTATATCCAAGAAATCTGTACACAAATGATATGATTTATCACTCTGCTATCTATTGTTCAATAATATTGTATTATTTTGTACCACAAATGTTGTATTATTTTTCTAAACTTAATGGAGATCTCAGGCTGTCTTATAGACACCATAATAAACTATTAAAATCATTATAACAATAAAATTATGCAGGAATGGGAGTTAGAACAGAAGAAAAAACAATTAGAAGAAGAGAGGATAAAAGCAGCTCAAGAAGAATTGAAAAGAAAACAAGACATCTTCATGAATCACTTGGATTTGTTTCTATCTGGAGATTCAGTTGAGCCTCCCGCCGAATTGAAAGTGATGCATGAGACTAGACCTGAAGCTGAACTTTGCCCATTTTTCTCCAAAACAGCATGCTGTCGATTTGGTGATCTATGTTCAAGGAACCATCAATACCCTGGCATCAGCAAAGTATATCCTTTTCATAAATTTTATTTTATAATGCTAAACAATAAAAAAAATTGTTTACAGGCCATTCTGCAGGCAAATTACTACTTTATGTTTCTCTTTTGCACACCACTCTGCGTGCATTTTGAGTTAAATGGCTATTAATACAAACTTTTTATTTTAGGTGTTATTAGGTACAAATTTTTATAACCATTTTGGGTTAAGTAATGCAAATGTTAATGAATATGACACAGATATTATGCTAGAATTTGAGGATAGTGATACATACAAGGAATACAAAGACTTTTTCTTTGATGTATTATCTGAATTTGAAAAATTTGGTCGAATAACACAGTTTAAGGTGAGTAGTGAAAAAATATTACAAATCCGCAAGATATAATCGAACTTGTCTCCTCATAAAGCCTAAACAAGTTGGGTAAATTAGGTGATCAGCAAATCTTGTGATAGCTCATGATTCAAGTCATGACAGATTGTTGAGCACTTAATAGTTGTTAGAAACATGTACTTAAATATAAATAGGCTTCCATTAATCTAAAGATAATCTATTATTTTTAGAACTATTGTATAAAATATTTTTACTCAAATCAACATCAGATTTTTACCATCTACACACGGTTGACAATTTTATAATGAACAAAAGGAGGTTTGTATACAAGTCTTAAAGTTGTATTCTTTACATAAATAAGAGATATCCGTGTCATACCTATTTAAAAGTTGATAAACTGAAAGTTTAATCTGGTTGTAGGTCTGTAATAACTATGAAAAACATCTTCGAGGAAACACATTCATAGAATTTGCTGAGTTGCGATGTGCTGTAGCGGCATATCGATCGTTACATACACGCTGGTATGGCGGCAGACAGCTATCCTTACAGTTTTGTCTTATAAATTCCTGGAAAAATGCTATATGTGGTAACTAGTTTTTTTTTTGTGTATTTATGATTTGTATGCATAATGCGGTATTTAAATTAATGTGAAAATATTTACATTACAGGCCTCCAGTTACGAAGGCGTTGCCCAAAAGGTCGTGCTTGTAATTTTTTACATGTCTTCAGAAATCCAAATAACTTATTTAATGGATATTATACTAAAGAAATTGTTCAAGAGAAGGATAGGTGAGTCACGGATACACGCACATGCGTTTTATTTAATATCTTGATCGCTTTTTTGGTAGCTATCGGGGAGGTATAAAATAAATTCATCATTATCTGCCTAGCCTTTTCCCAACTATGTTGGGGTCGGCTTTCAGTCTAACCGGATGCTGCCGAATACCAGTATTGTACATGGAGCAACTGCCTATCTGACCTGGAGGTCAGATAGGCAGTTGGTATTGTATAACCCAGTCACTGGCCACTGGGTTGTGATCAACTCAGTGACTGGGTTAAACAATACCCCTTGGTAAGACTGGTTGTCAGAGTGTCAGTTCAACCGGGACCAACGGCTTGACGTGCTTTCCGAGGCATGGAGGAGTCTCGGTGTGTAAAGGTAACGGTAACGGTCCACGGACCAACCGCGGCAAGAGGAGTAGCTTAACTTGATCGATCGAACCGTGCGGCTGTTATTACTTAGCCACAAGACCCTCTATCAAATAAATTAATATACTTTTTTTTTAGGACTCCCCGTTATTCAATGCGGTCATGGAGGTGGTCCGAATCACCGGAAACGGACGTCTCCAAGAGAATGATTTCAAGACGTTCTGAAAGTAGTGACAGACGACGTCGGAGATCTCGACACCGCGACGAAAGTGATAAACATTCCCGACGACCTTCATCTCGACGAAGTGACCGTCGTTAGATGCGTGTTATTCGTTTATGTGTGAAATGTATTTTAAGAGAAAATGCTCCAAATAAAAACTTAAGTACCTACTTAGGTATTTAACTGTTTACTTAAAGAAAATACAAAGCTAAGTAAGTTTGAAAATGACCATATAAACTGGCTCGATTTTTGATGACCATTAATTATTGTTGCTCGATATGTCGATATGCTGTTTTGACGATCTATAAGAATTACTAGCTGACCCGGTAAACATTGTTTTGCCATAAATTATTTCTAGCTGCCCGGCGGTACTTCGTTCGCGTGGTGACCTACCCCCTACCCTACTCCTACACTACTCTAATCCTACTTCTACCCTACTCCTATAAGTAAAACGCTGATCTATCTAAAAGAAAGTCGTGTTAGTTACACTATTTTTAACTCAAGAACGGCTGAACCGATTTGGCTGAAAATTGGTGGGGAGGTAGCTTAGAACCAGGAGACGGACATAGGATTTATTTTTTATTTTATTTAATACTTTTATTTACTTATAGGAGTAGGGTAGAAGTAGAGTAGGTAGAGGGTACGAGTAGGTTAGGAGTAGAGTAGGAGTACCGCGGGCAGTTAGAAATAATTTATATGGCAACCCAACGTTTGCCGGGGTCAGCTAGTTGATTGATAGAACCTAGCGGAACCGGCAGACGTCATCCCACCTGAAAAAGCAGCGCCACATACCGGGTGTTGAATGTTTTGGAACTTGTTGCGGTACACGTTCCAACGTTGCAGCGACACGTAGATTGAGTGTTGCGCGTCATGTTGCGGGACAAAATGTCCCCTAGTGTAACCGAGGCTTTACTCTATGCACCATACTCATATAGATAAAAAAAAACAAATAAGTGTCGTTTAAGTGTTTTTTTTTTTAACTAATTCACAAAAATAAATATTATTTATTTTTTTATAAGACTTGACTGTAAAGAAGCCTAATATAATAACACATGAGAGGGAGGTCATCGTTCTGTCCCTTTTTCGCATCCGTTCTCCCTCCTTGTAGCGTACTATCGCCTTCTATGTCTCTCCTCGCACCACCACTAGCAGTTGCAAACGTCGCGTCCGTTTGCTTTTGGATTTGCCTCATTGACGTCATTGTTCCTGTCCTGACAACACCGGATAAAGCAAGATAAAAAAAACATTTACCTATCACAAAGTGCATAAGTGAAATTTGCAAGAGTACTATTAATCATTTTAAGAACGAATACTTTATAAAAAATCTGTACTTCTATTTTCTTTGTTTTTAATTAACGGTGTTACCGTTCGTTTTAAGTAATATCGAATTATTATTTATGTACCCTAGCTCCTTTTGTTAAAACTTTTTTTGCATAGTAATTTTAATTGTATTTCGGGCGTACGAATTACCTATAATAATGAGTGATCAAAATATTTTACCGAACCAAAATATGAGCACTCAAGATAAAAGTAAAGATAATAACGTGCACTCTCAGAAAAGAAAACGCCGTGTTCGTGATCAACCACATCATAAAATTCTAGATCAAGTTCTAGTAGCTCTGATAGTCAACCACATCATAAAATTCTAGTTCCAAGTTCTAGTAGCTCTGATAGTTCACCAAACCATAAACGTTCTCGTCGTTCGCGTAAAAGAAACAAACGCAGTCAAAGAGACCGTAAATTAGAGAAGTAAGAATAGAACAGCCGATCGATTCTGTAAAAACCTCACCGTGAAATGTTAGGTGAAGTGAGCTTAGAGTGAGCTGTCAATAGTATCAACCAGATTTTGCAGCTCGTAGATTCTTACCAGATTCACTCCACCATTTACCACATCCCAGGCGTATACAACGTCGAAGCGGACAGACTATCTCGACTGCAGAGACTACCAGAGTGGCACTTACTCCCTCAAGTAACGCGCCTAATATTTACCTAAATAACCCCGGTGATAGACTTGTTCGCGTCTCAGCGAGCCCATGTAGACCCAGGAACTGCACTCTGGATCGTCGGGATCAGAAAGTCGAGCTTCAAAATGCTTTCAGCCAGATTTGGGACTATCCATTGGCATGAATCTTTCCGCTACCGTTTTTGATACCCAAAGTGCTGATACATCTGAACAAATGTCGAGGAATATTTCTGATAGTTGCCCCAAAATGGGAACAAGTCTTTTGGAGACCGGACCTGAAGAATAGGGCAATAGACCGCCCTTGGACGATCAGGAACCTATGCAAAGTGCTAGTAGACACATCGACCAACAAACCCCCTCACAAGGCCAACGCAATGACGTTGGAGGTTTGGAGATGTGGGGGTGGAACGAAAAACTGAGTGACTGGACACCCCAACAAAAGCAACTTCTCATGAAAAGCTGGCGATCGTCTACTACAACAACATAGTCCAGCTTGAGGTCGTTGGATAAAAAGGGCTAAGCTTAATCATATTTCTGTAAGCGAGCCAACCGGTTCGGCGCTTGCTAGATTTTTATGTGATCTTTATCAAAATGATGGACTCTCTTACAACACTATTCTTGTCCATAAAGCCGTAGTTTCCACTTTATGTTGTCCAGAGTCATCAGAACGGCAAAGTGAGCATCCTTTGGGCAAGCGAATATTAAAGTCTATAGCACTAGCTATTCAAAACCTCTCAAAGACCCCAGTTTGGAATGTTAACCAAGTTGTATCTTTACTATGTCAACAGAATCCTGATAAAGATAAGGTTTATGAGGTATCGAAACACACAGCATGCCTCTTATTACTATGTTCTGGTCATAGGGTTCATGACCTGACCCTCTTGAGCATCAATTCTAATCTTTTGGGCAATGTTCGGCTCAAAAACTGATTCCGCAACTTAACGTAACAATCAGGTTGGAAGTTAAGTTAATAATCAATAAGGACAATAAAAGCTTAGATCCATTACATTGGATTTTAAAGTTGATTTCAGTTGGAGAGAACAGGAGAAGTAAAGCTAAATGTAATAATTTATTTGTTACTGTATAATGGTAAAGCTCGACCTGCTTCACGTTGTATTAAAGGATGCTGGGATTGAAGCCCCATCAACTTTTTGAAGCTACAGCAGCCCTAAAACTTCTAGTTTTAGGGCTGCTGTAGCTTCAAAAAGTTGGTATGAGAACTGCTTAGTTGATGAAATTCTCTTCAGAGGCAATTGGAGAATAGTAGATTATTAACCAAGGGGATAAAGCAGTGTCTTCTGTCGCGGGTGACGATTTAAATCGCGAGCGTAACGAAGGACTCGATGTTTACTCCCGAGCGTAGCGAGGGTGTTAAAAACTTAAATCACGAGAGAAGCGAGGGATTTAAGACGAGTCCTGAGTGTAGAACGTAAAATAATTAGGTAATTAATTTAATTTACGTTTTATTTCAGGTACCTAAAACGTTTGTATTATTGAGAAAAACATCGAAACTAACTTAATAGGTACATTAAAGTGTGAAAGCTGAAAAGCAGTTGATTAAACAGTTTTGTGTCAATTTTGTTAACATGAAAAAGTTTGTGTTAATGATTTTTCGTAGCTGACTGTAACTTAAATAGGTACAGTCAAAACACACACTCTAAAAAAGGCAATCAAGTTTTTGTAGGAGAGGACTTTACAGCTTGTTTCAACTTACTCAAAAAAAAAAAAAAAATTAATAATCATTTAAAATTATTAAATTATTAAAAAATTTAAAGAAGTCAAATAATTTGACGATTATTAAAAATCAACCGCTGCGCGCTGTCTTGTAGAAAAGGGATTTTTTATAATGGAAAATCTAAACAAAAAATCAATCAATCAATTAATGGAAATAAATAAAACACCGTAATGATTAATTTTCCAAAAATGTACCCTCTACAGGGGGTGGAGTTCGTAGAGGATTACGAAATCCGCACGTTGTCGCGGGCGATGTGCTAGTAAAATCTTAAGGAATAATAGTATCTATTTGTAACATCTGTTTATACCTACCTGTATTAAGCAAATAAATAATTTGATTTGATTTAAAAAATTTGGTAAATAGCACAGAAAAATTGAAAGTTTTGGCTTAATTATTTTAATACCATCGCTCGATGGTTTTAACCTTTTCGCCGCCAACGTACACAAAACGCAATGCCTCGCCGAGCGCCAAGCTATAAATGTATAACTAAATATACAGTAAACAGTAGTGATGGGAATATCGTCATATCGATGAATAAGATTTGTACGCGTAAAGTTAAGATTTAAAGTTGATTTTACGAATATAAATAAAAACTGATTAAATATTTCCAGATTTATTTTATTTCACAGTATCCTTAATAAGAAAAAACAGTATAAATTATGAGTATCAAAGAAACTAATACATAACTCAATTAGAACTATAAGGAATGGGGTACATCTCTATTTGTTTCATGATCTCATTCTTTAACTTCATATCAAGTTATTGGCACTGAGGGCACGTTGAATTCGATTCTGATCAGGGATGGGGTCTATGGTCTTTCTTTCTTCTATTTTTGTTTATTCCTGTGTTTTTTTAATAACTTCAGTCAACGTTTTTTACCGTAGGTATCTAAGTGGCAGAATTTTTAATTGCGTTTCTCTATTTACCCACGACGGAACGGAGCAGGTATATGCGTTTAGGGTGAGAGATGTTTGTGTGTTTGTGTGTGTGTGTTTGTGCAAAGTAATGTTCCCACCTATCTTCTAAACTAATGATCCGATTTTGATGCGGTTTTCAATAATAGGTTTGTGTTTGATGAGTTCATGTTCTTAGATAGGTGTCATGGCTGTAACTCACTAGAGGGCGCTACAATATTAGTGCAAAATAATATTGCAATAATATTAAAACGAATTGTCCGATTTAAATGTGGTTTTCATCAGCAATTACAATTCGTATATGCTCTCTAAAAAGTCAGAAATAAAATTAATCAAAATTAAAAATTTTGAAAAAACCCACGACGTTTAAAGTTCGTCCGAATCAAGTTGTTTGGGCTGGTGTCTTGGGCACTTCAATTAAACTAGTGGACTGTATTTTGATATGTTATAATAATATAAAAACTGCATCGGTTACACAATGAATACCCGCTCGCTTATCTGGTTTAACGGTCACTGGCGGCGGCCGGCCGGCAGTCGCGCGCGCGAGTCGCGTCTCCGTCCCGCGCGCCCCCCTCCCCGCTTGTGGCACGTTCGCGCGCGAACACAAGTTCTTCACTCATTTTTCTATTTGTTTCGTAGTGAAAGAAAGAAAGATGCGTGCGCGCGAATCCGATTTTGTGCTGCACTATGCCAAAGTGACCTTGACAGCCGCACGCCTATGACGTCACTGACCAACTTCTATAGTAGTTCGTGGCACTCGGTGGCGCACAGGGGCATAGACGACCAATTGTTTTGTAGAGATGGGAAAATAACTATCGACAAGAATTGGTAACAACTTTATAATTACGTATCGGCATCTACCTGAAGGTCGAAATTCATCTACTATCCTTTGTAATGAAGTAGATAACTAAGTTCATATTTTATTAACCTCAAATTGTTTTCGATATTCGTAACTTTCTGTATTTATAAATATTTCAATGGTGAAATCAACCTTTCACGGCACATCACTGGCCAACTTGATATGAAGTGATTGGCGTTCTGAGGAAAGTAATAAAATTCGAAGTTTCTGTTTTTGCCGATTTTAGGACAAACTAGGGCTTATTTTGTGTAGAAAAATAAAAAACAGGGTAGTAGACAGTGCTATCTTATGAAACAAAGCTTTTAATCACAGTAAATTTATTTTAATAAGATAGTTAAAATGAACAACTTCTATAGAAGTTGTGGCGCTGGTGGCACGAAAATCCCGAACTTCTATAGAAGTGCTTGGCGGTGAAAAGGTTAACATGGAATTAGTAAGTACAGAGTTTAATGTCAAATGATTGTCACTAGTGTCAATGTTATGTCATGATGTAACTGTTGTGTGAATGTGTGACGGTTGTTGTTCTTGGTGTGGTATTTTAAATTACTACTCAATAGTTATTTACTTTCTAGCGTATTATCTTTTGTCAAATATACGTATAATGTTCGAATACGTGTATTTCGCATAATCATCTATCCATCTCCATAATGGTTTTAAAATCAGTATGTTTACTACTAAGACCAACTTATTTTTCGTATTACAATGTTTACAAACTTGCTTCTGCAGCAACTTTTACAAGTATATTAAGGATATCTCCAAGCAGTGATTTTACTAATTCAATAGCTTCATATAAGACTAGAACAAGGACTGTAGAGAATACTGGTAGATACATTTTTTATTCTCTGACTTTGTTTTGTCTGTGAGATATTATGATTTTTCTTACAGCAAAATTCTCCTATAATAATTTTATACCTTGTTTTTTTAGGTTTTGATGCCTCCAAAGCAAAAATCGTTTTAGCTCTCAATTTTCAGTCAGCTGAAGATGCTTTACCTTTTTATAAATTACCAGTTAAAACTTTGATTCATATATATAAAACTTCAAAAGATGATGAAAGCAAAGGATTCTGCCAAAATAGATTATACTACATTGCATCCCGCCTGAAGGTATGGTCCTTTTTTGTCTATGAAATATAATTCTTCTGTACATCATTTAACTCGTCTAAACAGCTAGATGGTTTTCTGGGTGGTTTAGGGGCTGTCCAGAGTAGATAGGATCTAGGGCCAATAAAAATTACTAAATACATTAGGGGGCCGCAAAATATTTTTAAAAACAAAATACAGGTATAGTATCATTAGTTTTATTGCTTTTTCATTAATTTATCTTTTACAATTCTGTCAACATCAACATCAATATTGGTAGGAGCTAGACGCAGTGCATGCTTAAGTGATGTGTCTGTTAATAAAGACTTATATTTCGATTTTATAAACTTCATTGTTGAATATGCACTTTCACAAAGATTTGGCGGGCTGCATTAATTCAAGCCGTGGGCGGCATGTGGCCCGCGGGTCTTGGTTGGGACAGAGTTCATCAATTGGGCCCAGTAGGTAGTGCTGTTGGGCCAGGACAACATTTGACAGGTCCGCTAGTAGTATAGTTATAAGTAACTCCTTGTGACTCAGTGAATTTATATGGTTTTTACAGGTGCCACCATCAGTGCTAAGTGAAAAGCTTGCCAAGAGAACTTTCATATACAGCTTATCATTTAATTGGATTCAGAAAGCATTAGATGTGTTAATAGGTAAGAGATTAAGATGCATTGCCTCACCCAGTACCCCAGTGGTATTTACTATAATGTGCATTTTAAATAGTTAAACTTAAAAATATGAATTTGATTTCAGATATGGATGTGCCTGCTGATAGAATACTGAGGGACCTATGGGTGCTGAAGTACCATCACGAAACAATCTATGACAGGCTTCTAAGAGTAAAAAATATGGGTATTGACAATTTATATCCATGGATGGTTAGATGTTCTGAAAATATATTGAATAGGTATGAGAGCAAAACAAAAGGTATTAGTTATTTTTGGTTAAATTAAATGGCACTCAAATTTTATATGAATAAGGCAACCATACTGCCTGCATGAAAACAGATAACACTGGTATTTACATATTTAAAAAATATATTATTTAATTTGATGGGTATACTCATGTTTCATTATTGTTTTCAGATTTATAACTATTTCACAAGAAACGAAGACCATCTTGGGTGAAAGCAATTCAAAACAGACATATCTGGCTGGTCGGTTAAATGTGACTGTAGACAATATTCAAGAAATGTGCTTAAAAATACCTGCACTGAAAACCATTCGTGTTACAAAGGTCTCCATAATAACTGAGATAACATTTTGAAACAATAATATTATTAAGTTCCTCCTAATTTATATAATTGCAGTGTATTTTTAGGTGAAGCATTTCCTAGACTTCCTCCTAACTGAAGGTTTTGATGTGGAAGACATTGCCAGTAAACCTAGAGTTTTATCAGCATCTCAAAAGACAGTAAAGCAGAGACTGGATAGACTACGTGAATTGGGATTAAGTCAAATCAATTTAAATGTACTTTGTAGAAGTAAGAAAGATTTCAAAAAGTACTGTGAATCAATTGAATCAATATCTAAAGAAAGTAAGTATATTTCATATATAAGTGTCTGTTTGCACATAACTGCATTAATTCAGCCTCCATTTCGCACCAAGATTTGAAAAAACTTTCGTATGTTCTATGTTATGGGTTTGGTTTCTGCACTTAGTCCTTCAGGTGGACCATTGTGCGTGGGCCATGGTGGCCGTCGGTGGTTATTCCAACCAGCCCACCTCCCTCCAGAAGCTTATTAGGTCTTCTGGTCTGTCGAAAACATCTGTGTAGGATCTGGGTGTCCCAAGGGTTTTTGATCTAATCTGGGTGACGCCAGTGCACTCAAAGAGCACATGCGCAACGGTTTCATCAGCCTCCATGCAGGCTCTGCACACACAGGGGGCTGTCCATTATGCCTATCGTATGGAAGTGTTTGTTCAGTGAGCAGTCCCGTGATCAAAAACTTTCGTAATTCAGAGCCCTATACCACACCTATAGTACGCGAGTCCAACTCGCACTTGACTGCGATTTTTTCAGTTTACCAAGAAGTTCTCTAAAAAATTGCATCTCCCGTATATCACTTCAAGGCTCGCCACCCGTTACGTCGCGTTTGATGTATGGTACAGTCAATGATCTTGAACGCATCCGATTTTTGTCTTTCTCTAGGTGCCTTTCCTACGCCAATTGATAGGAACTATGGACCTGTGATCACTGGCGGCACGGCACGGAAAGGAATTTTTATGTTGCGAATAGGAATATAACTCAATAGTATACTCGTAACTTGAAATTTCAATGATAATCAAAAAGGACGTCCCGGCTTGCCTAAGGTTGCCGCGGCGTCGCCGTCGTAGCAGTCATTTTGCGCTTGTAGTGATATCGAAGGATCGGAAAAATGGATAGAGAACTGACCTTACGATCCCTAAGTGAAAATACTGTACCTACACCTACCTCACGCCCACTGAGGGATATCGGTCGTGTTCGTGTATCAACCCCACCACGTAATCATAACCACTGCAATTCCTGAAAGCCAAATTAACAGCCAGTGGTGAGTGGTAACCACCAGAAAAGCGCAAAGGCAATGAAGCTGGTCTCGGACCTGTTGTAGAATTCGCACGAAATTAATCAGAAACAAAGAACAGCGTAAGAGTAAGAAAAACAGGCGCTCGCTTACCGCGCCGCATGATAGTTAAAAAGTTACCACTCTTTTTGTGAATAGAATTTAGTTTGTTTGCCTCTCCTGTAAAGTCAAGTTAAGTCCTGGTTACATTAATTGATATTACAACTGACGATTATATAGGTGGGTACTTACTGTATCAGTTATATTTCCGATGATCTCTTATTATATGGTCACCGTAGGGTGACCTTGACTTTTCTCTAACAATAAAATTAAAAATGTAATATCTCGTAAATTAAGCTGTTTATGTAAATTATTTTTATGTAAAACTTTAGTCAAAAATTTGTACAAAAATTAATCGTAGTTTGTGTAAGTAAATCAATACGAAACAGGTAAGTTGCCTCTAAGTATTCTTAAGGATCACTCAGTTCAGAAAATTTAAAAACATTGAATTACCTACTCATAATTTTTTAACAAAAGGTATTTGCGTTATGATATTTATTGTACAAATATATTCGGAATATGTACATTTTAGGATAAACAATAGATCTATAGAAAAAGTCATCTAAAACCTTATTACAAAGATCTCTCAGACAAAATGGTCTCTGAACTGAGTGATCCAATGATACTGTCAAAAGATACCTGGAAGAAGCTTTAAATGCCTTGATGGGCTTAAAAAATGTTGTGACTAATTCTTTACAAATTTTTAAGATATAAATTTAGTCAGTAGAGTAGGTAAGTTTTTGTTGAGATTTCGCTCATAGCCGTTTTTGCAAAATGTCTGAATTGAGTGATCCACATTTTCGGCAATAACTGAAGACCCTTGAGAGTGACAATTTTTTTACTTTGGGCTATGAGTTTTGGTGTCCGTTTCAATGGCGCGGCCACGAAGTTTTTTTTTTTAAAAAAACCATGTCAATATTTTGTAACAGCTTGTAAAAGTTGATTCACAAAACCATAAATTTGTCAAAGCTATGGTTAAAAAGTTATAAGGGTTTGAACGTGGCCGCGCCATTGAAACGCGGCGAACCGCGCGGCCACGGAGATCTTTAAAACTAAGCATTGCAGAGACCTGAAATTTAGGTAAATAACAGATTGAATTTGTAAAAATATAGGAAAAATTCCTGGGTTTATATTTTAGGAGCTGCAAGACTTAAAACCTCATGGCCGCGCCATCGAAACGGTGTGAAACACGTTATCGCCGATATCTCGCTGAAAAAGCATCGCAGACGTCTGAAGTTTTTTGTAAAACCCAGATTTGAATTTGTCAAAACTAGTAAACATACAACAAAAAATCCTAGGTTTATATTTCAGGAGCTGTGAGACTAAAACCCCATGGCCGCGCCATTGAAACGGTGAAAAATACGTTATCACCGATATCTCGCTGAAAAAGCATCGCAGAGGTCTGAAGTTTTTTGTAAAACCTAGATTTGAATTTGTCAAAATAGGTAAAAATGCACAAAAAAATCCTAGGTTTACATTTCAGGAGCTGTGGTACGGTATCGCGTAGAAATAAGTCGTGATTCTCTTCCGATGAAAGTTAGTTATAGCGAGATCTTTTTTTTTGTAAATAACACCTATGAATATGTAGAATTACCGACAGTAGGGATTATTTTTGGAACGAAGTTCCTTATCGCGCGTTGTGAAAGGGGGCTAGACGGAAAAAAATCTTACGAAAAGTTGTCACGACACAATCGCTACGAGTGCTACGCCGTAGCCGATGCGTAGATTATCCGCTACGCAGCTACGTCGTCGCAGAGCTACATAATAAATTATCTTCTCAACAACGTAAATTGATTTATAGAAGATTTTTATTGGAACGAAGTTTTGGAACGAAGTTCCTTATCGCGCGTTGTGAAAGGGGGCTAGACGGAAAAAATTCTTACGAAAAGTTGTCACGACACTTTTTGCTATAGTAAGCTATTGTAAGCTGTGCGGCGTCGCATGTTTCTCTGTCTGTCTGTGAACTTCGTTCCATCTGGGTGTCCCTTGACACCTCTCAAGTTTTTTTTTTATCATAATAATATAATTTTTAGTGCGTCTTGAATATTTCGATAAGGTGACCATGGCTTATTTTTTACAGAAAACATTGCTCGTATTATATTAGAATAACTCAAGGATTCTAAATTAAATGAAAATCCTTACTATATATTATTATATATATATATATATAATATTATAAAAGCGAAAGTAAGTTTATTTGTTACTATTTCACGCCTAAACCACTGAACCGATCGTCCTGAAACTTTGCATATAGATTTTCAGGTGTACGGAGACGGGCATAGGGTACTGTTATAAATTGTAAAAACGCCTCATAGGCGTCATGAAACGTTTCCCATTTTTCTTCTAAATTTATTCTCAATTAACGCGAGCGAAGCCGTGGAAAAAATCTATTGAAACGATAAGATACAAAACTATGTTTATTTCGTTAAAAATAATAAACCTTTTTTATTTAACCTTAATAACTAAGTTACATTAGTTTAAGAACTTAGTATGGTTAAATAAAAAAGGTTTATTATTTTTTGCTTTACAGTTTTTTCGGCGGTTTAATTTTTTTGTTAAAAAGTTTTTATTTTATAATTTTTTGTGGCTATAATCTAGGTACTAATTGTTTGCCAAAGGGCAGGCATATGTGGCACTGAGTAGAGTAATAACACACATCTCAGCATGTAAATCTGTGAGTGAACATTAAATCACCCCTATTTTCCCACCCTTAGGGTTGGATTTTTTTTTCCAAATTTATATGGGACCAACTTTGGGGTATTCCAATAAAAAAAGAATGATCAAACTACTCTGTAAAAAGTTATGTGTGGTCGTATATAAAAAAAATAAAAATATACACGTCAACTTAAGAACCTCCGTTTTTGTTCGTCGGTTAAAAATAGGTGGAAAGTGTTCTGTAAACAATAAGCCATGGTCGGGTATCTACATATTCAAGACGTATTGATGATTCCGTGCACAGCTCCTGAAATGTAAACCTAGGATTTTTTTGTGCATTTTTACCTATTTTGACAAATTCAAATCTAGGTTTTACAAAAAACTTCAGACCTCTGCGATGCTTTTTCAGCGAGATATCGGTGATAACGTATTTTTCACCGTTACAATGGCGCGGCCATGGGGTTTTAGTCTCACAGCTCCTGAAATATAAACCTAGGATTTTTTGTTGTATTTTTACTAGTTTTGACAAATTCAAATCTGGGTTTTACAAAAAACTTCAGACGTCTGCGAAACTTTTTCAGCGAGATATCGGCGATAACGTGTTTCACACCGTTTTGATGGCGCGGCCATGAGGTTTTAAGTGTTGCAGCTCCTAAAATATAAACCCAGGAATTTTTCCTATATTTTTACAAATTCAATCTGTTATTTACCTAAATTTCAGGTCTCTGTAATGCTTAGTTTTAAAGATCTCCGTGGCCGCGCGGTTCGCCGCGTTTCAATGGCGCGGCCACGTTCAAACCCTATAACTTTTTAACCATAGCTTTGACAAATTTATGGTTTTGGGAATCAACTTTTACAAATTGTTACAAAATATTGCCATGGTTTTTTAAAAAAAAAAACGTGGCCGCGCCATTGAAACGGACACGAGTTTTGACTAAATGTACAATCACATTTTGTGACGAAATAAAAAAAGATCACTCAATCCAAATGCACATGGTACAGGGTACTAGGTACCTACCTTGTACTATAGGTACAGAGACCTCCATACAACATAAGGTACCTACTTTACATAATAAATGCTTCAGTTTGACCTCTTGTCTACTAGTCTTGTATGGTATTGCTAATGAACCTCTTTTTTTACAGGTAATGTATAATGGACTGGATTGTTCCTAATGCGGTTAATACTCGTACGCAAAATACGCGTATTGTCGTGGAGTTGCGGACACCAGCCCGCTGCACCTATTACCTAATACTACAAAATAATAGTTTTTGTAATTAATTAGGTATTTCTAACTAAAACGAAAAATTGTTGAGGATATTTTCTATGTGGAACCAAATAAAACAAAAATATATTTATAAATAAAAACCTTTACAAAACCTTCACAAATGTTGTTGAACTTTTATTTTGCTAAAAGCAACATTTCCATGATACAGAAGTTGTCTACCAATTCATTTTGAAAAAAATAAGCTATCTAAAAGTCTTCTAGTAGCAGTCTAGTGACTTGATATCTAAACTTTAAACATGATTTAATTATTTCATTTTCGTTTACTGATTACATTACGTTATCAGTATTTAAAAAAAAGAAATTTAATTTTTTTTCTGCCTTGTCATATTAAATGGACAATAAAAAGTGAAGATAAATATTTAACTATACATTTCGTTCAAGCATTTTAATCAAAAATGTTTAATTGATTTGTAGTATAATTAAAATATATTCATAAGGTATCACTAAATTTTATTTATCATTTCATTTAATACATATTATTATGGAATCCAATAACCCATTAGTGGATTAATACTATTCTAGTGCCAAGGTTGAGCCAACTAGTGCAATTAAAAGACAGCTCCAACTCAACCTGCTCTGAAACTCAAAATTACCTAGCTCATTTTGTAAATAACAAACAATACAATTTTAACACCACCTAGAAATGATAGAAATTAGACCTATGAGGTATCACAGGTAAGTTATTACTTGAAACTGAACTTTAATTTCTAAATCTAAGTTTTTTGGATATCATAAGCCTACAGCCAATTTTAACAACAAATTAACTGCAGCATCTTAACAGTACATTAGTCAGGACCCACAATATACATTGTGGCTCAAGCTTACAATTTCCTTGAATTCTGCAACAAATTTAACTAGAGGCATAGGAATACAGTTACTCCAAAAAGTCAATACACTGCATGCAATAGTCAAATAATTCTAGCATTCTGTGAACTAAGTATAACAGTATAGTGTATACCTACTTAGTATAATTTATATAATAACCTATGATAAAATTATTTAGTGTGAGGTTTGAGTAAAAATCCAGAAATGTGGACAATTGAACTACTGGTGTGCACACTGCACACCAGGCCCGGTGTGCATGTGTTCTTCATCATCACTGGCATAGGCTTCCTCTCGGCCCCTGCCACGTTCACTGGCTGTGTACTCCATCAGATTAACTTCCTCGACATCCTCTCCAGTAGGCATCACAAAAGCTGGGCGTGGTGGCAACACAGTTTCTATCTGTTTTAACTGGTCTTCAGTAGCAAAGTTGTTTTCAGGGAAAACCACATCAAACTTTATGTAAAGATTACCTTTCTCAAATGGATTTTTAAATTGAGGCATTCCTTCTCCCTGTATGCCTTTGAGATCTCCAGGCTTGATCACTTCTCCTGGAGTGTGTCTAACGAGTAAATCCCTGCCATCTAAATGCTTTATAACAAATTCAAAGCCACACAATGCCTCAGTTAATGTAATTTCATGTTTAATCACAAGGTCGTCACCAGTTCTCTGGAATATATCATGAGGTTTTTGTTGCAGCACAATAATCACATCTCCAGGTTGAGTGTCGGGCTGCTGATCACCCTCTCCTCTGAAGAAAATCTTTTGGTTTTCACGCATTCCTTTCTCAATATGCACCTCTAAGATTTTTGTTTCATTCAAAACTTTCTTACCTTTGCATTTTGGGCATTTATCTTTTTCATTAATGGTTTCACCTTGACCATGGCAGGTGGGGCAGCGAGACTGGAATTGACGAGTCATATGCGGTGCAATCTGCTGATAAGACACTTTGACACCTTGACCATGGCAGTCCTTACAAGTCACAACCGATCCTGGCTTTCCACCAATACCTTTACAAGGCCCGCAAATGATATTTTTACTTAGTTGTAACTTAGTAGTTTTACCCATATACATGTCTTCTAGAGAAACTTTAAGTGGATGCATGGTATCTTCACCACGAGCGGGTCCTCGACCCCTGCTGCCGCCTCCCATGCCAAATATATCACCGAAAAAGTGTCCAAACAGATCATCAGGAGGGAATCCTCCACCCTGGCCACCCTCTTGTAAACCTTTCAACCCGTACTTGTCATAAATTTGCCTTTTCTTCGTGTCCGACAAGACTTCATAGGCATAGCTAATTTCTTTGAATTTATCCCCTGCAGCAGGATTTTTGTCAGGATGGAATTCTTTTGCTAATTTATGATAGCTCTGAAACCAAAAAATAAGGGATAAATACTAAAATGACGACGAAGAGAACAATGGACAGAAATCATGCAACGAATAGATGACATTACATGTGCGATCTGTTCATTGCAGAGACTTATAAAAGTACACTTACTCGTTTTATTTCAGATTCACTTGCACTTCTAGAAACCCCCAAAATCTCGTATAATTTATTATCAGCCATTTTTCCCAAGATAAAAAGGAAAGAAAGAATGAGGAATATGCTGTGAATAATGTGTGCACTAGAAAAGGTTTTTAATTTTTCAAGCACAAAGGTCGTATCTACATTCAGCCTACCACAGACGACTATGTAGTGGACAGCCAGTGGTTAGTAGTGATATCGATTTAGTCTATGGCACTATTTTTCTAAAACCCGAACATAATATTATTTTGGAATATTCAACATTTTTTACACAAAAAGCAAATAAAGTAACAACGAATTGAAAAATAATGTTAAAGTGGTTCTCTGATAAGCGGAAATTGCATAAGTAAACCTGAAAACACATTTTATCGCCAATATTAAGGGCGCGATTTTAATGTATAGATAAAGACAGACTGACCAATACCTAGTAAAATAAAAATTTCGAGTTTTAAAAGTTCTGCTTCTCGTATTTTAAACTGTATACTCTAGACATTGTTCGCCTGAAAATCTCTTGTCTT
This sequence comes from Apamea sordens, assembly GCA_945859715.1. NCBI lineage: Eukaryota > Metazoa > Arthropoda > Insecta > Lepidoptera > Noctuidae > Apamea > Apamea sordens. The sequence continues at coordinate 9,849,817 of OX243991.1, read as the reverse complement.
GCGTGCCGTAAGTGGGCGCCAGGCCTAAAAAGAATAGACAATTTTACTAACAAGAGCGTGGAAAGCGGTACTTCTCTTTGAAACAGCTCCAAAGAGTATAATGTCCGACGTCCGTATGTATAATGTACTCTGCTGTGGTACAATAACTTTATTTATGGTAATGCTCCAAGGTCGCCCGCGAAATTCAAATTTTCTTACGTTTTTTGCAATTTGGTGGTCAGTACTAAGTTGTACAGACGCCAGCACATCAAGCTACTACAATCTGTCAAATTTCTTTACTAGATTTTCAACTTTATCGCTAAAGCATTAGGTTCACAGTTGATTAGGAAAATTTGATAGTTTCGGGTAGCTTGATGTGCTGGCGTCTGTACGTTGATTAAAATATGATTCGCGGCCGTAACAAATATGTATTTACAGAATTATAATCATTAAAGTCATCACCACGCAGTGCGGTTGCACTATACCCGTCCTGTGCGAGAATATTTAAATCAAGAGTATCCAGGGCGTTGGATCGGGCGACTTGGTCATATCTTATGGCCACCCCGTTCACCCGATTTGAACCCCGTGGACTTCTTCTATTGGGGTTGTCATAAAGGCAAAATCTACTCAAAACCCATTGCGACATTGGACGAGCTTCGTCGAAATATCACTCAGGCGGGCTGCGGATTACATCAATAGCAGAAGATGTGGAAGACAAATATATAAAACGATCATTTCTATGGCGATGTCTTGCATGTATTAATGCTGGTGGCAAACAATTCGAACATTTGCTATAATGTTAATAACGTAATAAATTACCTACACGTGAAATTGTTTGTAGTACCTTGTGTTTTGAAATATTAAACATTTTCAAGAACTAATACTTTTTATTACCCGACCGTCATTTGTTTAGAAATAATAGGCACATTTTTTTATACTTAACTGGTTTTCTTTATTAAACCATTTTGGAATCTTGATTAGTTGCGTTATAAAAAAACTTAAATTGCCAGTGTTCATACTTTTTTTTTACACGACGATAAGTTAAAGTTGGTTAAAAGTAAAAATCTTCAAAAATTTAAGGGAATAAAATAAGTTTAATTAATTTTTGTGAAAAAACTAGAGGTATTCTGGATTTTTTAAGAATTGTGGTAGTTGGTGGCTATTCTGGTTGCATATAAAAAAAAAAACAAAAAAATTTAAAAAGTTGTGGTCATGGTAGTGAAAAATGTCATAAAAGGTCTCAATTTTTAAAGAATTTTATTTTTTTATAACTAAAAAAAAAGTAGATATGTATTTTTTCCTTTTTTCTCCGAGTAGACAAGGACGTGTCTATCCTCCGGTGTTGGCTTATCGTTGAATTTTGGGACATGTTGTATAAAGCACAGCTCTTATTGGTTAGAGGATTCCTGTAGAAGATTCTTTCTCTGGACTGGAACTAATAACCCGGCTCCCGCTACCGGTGGACTATAATAGTCCATAAAAAAATATTTAATTAAAGTAACATACAACAATAATTTATGTATTTGTTTACAGGCAATAATTTGAAAGGATTATCATTACAAAGTAACCCTAAATGGGTAGATTGATTCCGGTGTCTGTGTTCCGGTGGGGTATTTAAAACAAACAACGCGTGAAATTTAAATTTCGCGCGTTGTTTGGGGCACAGCCACTTTTTTCCAAAACTATAAGAACTGTTGAAACTTGGTAAGTAGATGTATTCTGTGAACCGCATTAAGATTTTCACACAAAAATAGAAAAAAAAAAAACAATAAATTTTGGGGGTTCCTCATACTTACTTAGAACTGATCCGAAACTCAATAATTTTTTTTCATCAAACCCATACTTGTAGGGTATCTGTGGATAGGTCTTCAAAAATGATATTAAGGTTACTGATATAATTTTTTTCTAAATTGATATCGTAACTTCGTAAGTACAAAAACAAAGCTGCGGTACGCTTAGGCATGTGTCATGGAAATTTCAAATTTATGTTCATACTGTTAAGTTATATTCATATTCGTCACTGCCGTGCCGTGCCGCTGATACCAGTGGGCAGTGAACAGCAGTCACCAGTTCAGCACTCAGCAGAACAGTAGTCAGCAACGTAAGTCTCCGCGAGTAACATATATCAGTTATAAAAATAAAAAGTACGCTGTGCGCTAAGCAGTTACCTACTGCTTTTACATAGCATCTACATATCTAAATATTGATACACTCATTTCATGTGCTAACTGGTATGAGTTTACATGATCTTCATTCTATGAGATCAGAGTTTTTTATTATGCTCAATAATAATAAGATTAAAAAATTTGAAAGGATATCTACTCGACATTCGACGTTGCCGACTGAACCTATGCAAACATTTTGATACTTGATAGTAGCAGGTACCACCTATCTCCAGAGCCTTGGTAGGTATAGCGAATCATTGAGATTTCAATACTTAGGGTACTTAGGTACTTACCTCCTTATAATTTCTGTACTCTAAGAAAAATTACCTCTTATGGTTGATTTGAGGCCACGCAATAACTAACTAGCAGGATGGCTGGTAGCAGTTGGATGAGAGTTACCGAAAATCTAGTTGAATGGCGTGCAATAGGAGCTAGAGGCCTATGTCCAGCAGTGGACTGCTACGAGGGTGACACTGAAAATTCTTAGAAAATCAAAAACTGAACAAACTAGCAAGTTGCGAGTTTTATATATCTTTTCAAAATAGTGTCCATTTACATCAATACATCGCTGTTCCTGCATCCGATGGAACCACTGAGAAAAGCACTTTGCCCACTCGGCCTTAGAGGTCACTTCGACGGCATTTTGAAACGAAGCCACTGCTTCCTCGGCGTCCATAAAACGTTTTCCTCGAAGTTTTTCTTTTATTTTCTGAAATAAATAAAAATCGCAAGGTGCGAGGTCGAGGCTATAAGCTGGGTGACCCAGTAATTCCACGTCTGACGTCGCCAAGTAGTCGATTGTTTGCTTGGCGGTGTGCGACGAGGCGTTGTCGTGGTGAAGGAGGATCCTACTGCGAGGTCGTTTCTCCCGAACTTTTTCCAAGACAAGTGGCAAACAATTGTTAGTAAGTATATCACTCTGCAGTAACTGTTTTTCGATCCTCTAAAACAATTGTTGCGTAATGATGACCCTGTCCTTCCGAAGAACGCGGCCACCATCTTTTTTCCCACGCTTCGACCTCTCTTCAATTTAGTTGGCAACTCCTCGGAAGGAAACACCCAGACAGCAGACTGTCTCTTAGTTTCAGGATCATAACATTAAATCCAGCTTTCGTCACCCGTAAGTATGTCGAACACAGTATTTGAGTCACCTCCATTAAATCTTTGAACACACGACATCAATCAACACGACGGAGCTTTTGGGCCTCTGTCAAATTATGAGGTATCCACCGGGCACAAAGCTTCCTGACCGTTAAATGTTCATGGAGGATTTTTTGCACTTGACTCATAGCGATGCCTAAGCTTGTCCGAATCTGCTGATAAGTCACTCTATTGTCAGTCTCTATCATACGCTACACAACACTGATGTCATCTTCAGTCGTCGTCGTAGAAGGCCGTCCCTCACGCAGATCATCGGTGAGATTAGTGCGACCACGTTTAAACTCATTAAACCAGTTGCGAACAGTGGCCACGAGATGGGGCTTCATCGTGAAAGGCCAATCGAAGTCTATCATAACTTTCTTTTGACTAAAATGACATCGAAAGTCATAAAAAATCACTGTACGAAAATTTTCTCGCGTTAAATTAATGCTGACGTTACGCAGACAATTTTCAATTTGCCGTCAAATCGTAAACCAATGACAAATTAATAAAATACATACGTATATTACGAACTTACATTAGTATAGGCAATGAGTTCCATTTTCAAAATTTTAACTTATTTTTGTTGTTCTTTGCGTTAATTGTAGAATTGACTAGCTTCTGCCCGCGGCTTCGCCCGCGTGGATGTCGGAAATTTACCCACGGGAACGTGCTAACAGGATAAAATGTATGTGCTTCCCCAGAATGCCATCTATGTCGCGGGCCCTTTGTGGCTAATTAAAATAGAAAACCAATTGTGTCTCATTAGTGGTGATTAAGAGGGTACCTATATGATATATTTACCTAAGTACCTAACTAATTAAAAAAAAAACTCAATAACAGAAAATTAAATACCTACCTACCTAAATAAACCTATTTCTGATGATAACTAATCTAAACTCAATAAATAAGCAAAATCCCTAAAAACTAATATCTATACGAATGACTAAACCTACCTAACAGTATTATAAAATAACCTACGGTCACTACGTACACTATCAAATATACTACCTATACTTTAAAATTAAAATCTATACCTACGACTTATTTAAAAATAAACCTAAATAACTCTAAATCTAAAAGGAATAAAAATGAACTCCACTGCGGGTGACCCAACCTACGACAAACTTAGTATTTGCGGTTGGTACAGTACAGACAGTGGTAATCGGGTATAGGGATCGAACCGCAAAATTAAGTTTGTTTTTTATTGTATATACTTTTCCGGGATAAAAAGTACCCAGTGTGGTGCCCAGGATATTAAAGAATAATTATACCAAGTTTCATCGTAATCGAACCGGTAGTTTTTGCGTGATGCCTGAACAAACAGACAGACAGACAGACAAAAAAATTTTTAATCACATTTTTGGGTTCGGTGTCGGTCAAGTAACACCCCCTGCCATTTATTTTTTGGATATTTTCAATGTACAGAATTTTCACTTCTACAGATTTATTATAAGTATAGATATAGATGACTGAACCTCTAAATATAAAATTGATGCGCAATGTACCTACTTATACCGCGCAGGTACATATATACATGGAATACAAGGCCTACAACATTCACTTGCTACATACCTGCACCTATTTTATTTTATTGTAGGTAGGTAGGTAGGCTAAGGAAATTAAATACGAAACATGTCTGTCATGTGACTGGGGTAGTATCTATATCTGCGACGCCAGGACAGCGACGCCTTTTGTTGTCAAAGCTCTCGCTGTAATGTAAGATGTAACACTATCATCATCATGAGCCCAGCGGGGTAATTGCGTAACGCACTATCAGTAACAATGGCTTTCATTTTGACAGTTCAACAACATGGATGGATGCATGGAAGCAATGGATTAGCAATATCCTTCAAAACGATTCAGATTGTGGTTGAAAGTGTGTTACGCAATCAGGGCGGTGCTGAATCGCTTTAGAGCGAGTTTACCGAAGAGAAGTTCAAAATGACGAAAAACCTGAACATTTTTGCAGCCGCGATCTTGCATTTTCATTTTGACCTCACTATCGGCTTCAGCACCCTCGAAAACCATGAAAACGACACCCATACACACAGTGAGCGTTTTCGTAGATCAATCGTAGCGTAAGTTCGGAGGAAGTGGAAATGAAATTTGTTTATTCTATACCTAAACATGACATCGGAATCAATTTAAATGACATATTTATTATTTTTTTAAAAATAAGCTAGATGACGTGGACAGAACTTATGACCCAAACTGCAAAAAGCAGTTATCTTTTTTGACATTTGTCAGGTTTTGTTAAATTGTATCGTAGACAGAGGAATTGTATGGACGATGAACCACTGTTACATGCCAAGTAGGTACGCTCCGAGGGGGTGTTACTAGACCGACACCGAACCCAAAAATGTGATTAAAAAAAAATTTGTCTGTCTGTCTGTCTGTTTGTTCAGGCATCACGCAAAAACTACCGGTTCGATTACGATGAAACTTGGTATAATTATTCTTTAATATCCTGGGCACCACACTGGGTACTTTTTATCCCGGAAAAGTATATACAATAAAAAACAAACTTAATTTTGCGGTTCGATCCCTAGACCCGATTACTGTACCAACCGCAAATAATAAGTTTGTCGTAGGTTACGTCACCCGCAGTGGAGTTCACTAAGGTTATGCTCTAAATGTAGTGCTGAAGGTTGAATTTGGCTTGCACCGTTCGCAGCACACGCGTGGCGCGCGGCCGCCACGGATCGCTACTGTACGAGTATATATAAGGACATTTTTTGAACTTTGATTTGAACGGACGTGTCGAGTGGCGAGCGTTCGTTCTTATTTTAACTGCTACTTGCAATTCTAAACCGTGCTTTTCAGTGCAACCTTTTTATTCCTTTTAGTTTTTAGAGTTATTTAGGCTTATTTTTATAAGTCGTAGGTATAGATTTTAATTTTAAAGTATAGGTACTTAGTATATTTGATAGTGTACGTAGTGACCGTAGGTTATTTTATAATACTGTTAGGTAGGATTAGTCATTCGTATACATAGATATTAGTTTTTAGGGATTTTGGTTATTTATTGAGTTTAGTTATCATCTGAAATAGGTTTATTCAGGTAGGTAGGTATTTTATTTTCTGTTATTGAGTTTTTTTTTTTATTAGGTAGGTACTTAGGTAAGGATATCATATAGGTACCCTCTTAATCACCACTAATGAGACACAATTTGTTTTCTATTGTAATTAGCCACAAAGGGCCCGCAAGATAGATGGCATCCTGGGGAAGCACATACTTTTTATCCTGTTAGCACGTTCCCGTGGGATAATTTCCGACATCCACGCGGGCGAAGCCGCGGGCAGAAGCTAGTATACAATAAAAAAACAAACTTAATTTTGCGGTTCGATCCCTAGACCCAATTACTGTACCAACCGCAAATAATAAGTTTGTCGTAGTGTTGTCTAAATGTAGTGCTGAAGGTTGAATTTGGCTTGCACCGTTCGCAGCACACGCGTGGCGCGCGGCTGCCACGGATCGCTACCGTATATAAGGACGGAGTCTGAGCGCGCGCATTACATTAACTGCTACTTGCAATTCTAAACCGTGCTTTTCAGTGCGACCTTTTTTTATTCCTTTTAGTTTTTAGAGTTATTTAGGTTTATTTTTATAAGTCGTAGGTATAGATTTTAATTTTAAAGTATAGGTAGTATATTTGATAGTGTACGTAGTGACCGTAGGTTATTTTATAATACTGTTAGGTAACTTAGGTAGGATTAGTCATTCGTATAGATATTAGTTTTTAGGGATTTTGCTTATTTATTGAGTTGCGCGTTGAGCATGCCCATAATGAACATAATTACGATTATGTTCATTATGCTGCACACGCATTAAGTTTAATTTTAAACGATGCTGCGAAACGTGTGCTTTTTTTAGCACTAATATAAAACACAGCAATGTTGAGTAACGATTCATCTGAAAAATATAAAATTACCCTTAAAAATGTATGTCCTACTAGATGGTCTTCAAAGAACGACGCTTTATTAGCGATAAAGAAAAATTATTTATTAATCATGAAAACTTTGAACCAACTAAATTTAATTTCCATAAAAAAAAAACGAACGTGAAGAATGTAAAAATATAATTAACATTTTAGAGAGTTATGATTTCTTAGTGCTTGTCACATTTGAAATCACTATTTGAAATCATTAATCCTGTTTCTAAAGCTCTAGGTACAGCATGAAAATAATGACTTACAGAAAGCTATTAAGTAATCTTTCTTTCATACCACTTGCTCAAAAAAGTGAAATTCTATGCCACCAAAAGCGAACATAACAATAGTCATTTTTAATCTGTTAAAAACAGGGAAAGAAAATTGTACTGAATTTCATTCATCCTCTAGGGGGAGAATGTGATTTAAATTTGGAATACTTACCGAAATTTATACTGAACTACATCTGTGTTTACACCATTAAGTTTGTAAGCATTATACATCTTTTTGAAAAAGGAATACCTACGCATTTATTATGCAGTTATGATTATTAAATAAAATTACGAAAACTGACGAGGCCATATAAGCTTGATGCCTTTGCTTTTCCGACAAAAAAATATTAGTCTAGGAATTTGCTAAGTTCCTCAGACGCAAGAACAGAGAAATACTCAAATCAACTCATCAACAATAAATTAATGTACCAAACAAAAATGTAACTCTCTCTATCAATAATTGGACCAATGTTTCGAATGTTAACTTTTACTTTCAATTGTCACTATTTTTAATGAATGCTTATCTCATATTATTATTGTGTTAATTTTTTCGCAAATGGTACGAAAAGTAGAGTATTTTCCTCGGTGATAAAGCTGTCTTAGTCTTGGGTGAACTTAAATCCCTCGCTACACTCAGGACTCTTCTTAAATTCCTCGCTTCGCTTGTGATTTAAGTTTTTAACACCCTCGCTACTACGCTCGGGAGTAAACCTCGAGTCCTTCGTTACGCTCGCGAAATAAATCGTCACCCGCGACAGAAGACACTGCTTTATCCCCTTGGTTAATAATCTACTATTTTGAATAGACTGAGCAAAATAAGAAATCAAAATTCATTCAATGGTTTGTTAAATGAGTCCAGAGATTTAGTAAAAGAGTGGGGGGGTAACAACTGTTTTTAAAAATAAAAGGCGAAAGATAAGGAAGCGTTTTTTTGATGAGTTATCACAAGACGAGAGCATTTCAGATCCGGAATCATATTTCAAGGTCAATGTAGTACAGGTACTATTCCTGTTTAGATATATTGATTTCTCAAACTAAACAAAGATTTCAGAGCCTTTGTGACCTGAGTTAAGGATTTCGATGGGACAGGAACAGCTATCAGACTTGTCATATTGTCTATAGAGGCAGATATTTTAGAAAAACTGAAATCGTCTAGACGTATAGATGATTTAATAAATCAATTTGCCGAAAAAAAGGCAAGAAAAGTGTATATTTAATTTGAATTGTTTGGCTAGCTCAATTTCTAGGAAGAAATGATAACTTATAATCAATAAATATTTATTTTAATTAGTGCAAGCATTTTTGTTTCTTTTGTAAGAAATCTTTACCCTTCATTTGGGCCCCCCAACTAATTTTGATACAGGGCCCCTCCAAGGAACGCTACGCCACTGAGCACATACAACCGTTTTTGTTGTCATATCGAAGCGCTGCGCGCTGTTCACGAAAGTACTCGTACATCGGTGACACCAGCTTTCGCAAACTTCGGAAGAGAATTACTGCTGCCTGCAGACCTAATTACCGGAATACCACCTGATGCCCCACGCAGTATAACCGATTATGCGAATAACTTGCGGAACAAAATGAATGACATTTGTGAGCACGTCAGACAATCGGGCCAGCAAATGTCTGAAAAGATGAAAACCCGTTATGACCGCAAAATGAACAGTAAAGGGATCGACGAAGGTTCACTAGTGTGGTTGCACAATCCAGTCCGCAGCAAGGGGAAATCTCCTAAGCTTCAAGCTAAATGGGATGGACCGTACCGGATTGTGACAAAGATCAATGACGTAACCTACCGGATACAGAAAGGTGCAAGAGGTACTCCTAAGATCGTCCATGTGGATCGATTGGCGCGTTATTATGGAGCCGATAATGCTCGGGACGAGCATGTCTTAGGAGGGGGCAGTGTTACGCGCCACAATTAATGCCTGATACATTGTTACATTAGTTACCACTGGCGCCATCTATTGTGAAATGGCAGAACTATCTGGCGCCATCTATTGTGGAATAGCAGAACTAAAGACACGGGCGCCATCTATTATCGAGTAGAGATGTCGATGCTTAACTTACTAGAACTATCGACATCTGGTCAGTCGGGGCCGGTATGTACTCGAACATTCTAGATGTTTCTACAATAGAAGGTTCTGGAACTATCTGCGGCACTATATAAGGCCGGGACTAGCCGCGACCAATCAGACTTGGTTCTGCGACACAAGCGAATACATCGAAAGCGATCTTCAAGTGCGACTTAAGTAGGGTTACCATATCTCCGGATTTTTCCTGAGATCTCAGGATTTTTGGACTCTTCTCAGGATTGCGGCTGGATTTTTTTAAATATCATAAAACCTCAGGATTTTTGAATTTTAAATAAAATACAGATTATATTTTAAAGATCTCTTTAATAAAAAGTTAAACAAACTAAAAATAATATTCCTTTGGTAATAATTGCACAATTAAAATCAATACTTATTTATCCAAGTAGGCACTTAATCAGTTTTATCATACTTAATATGTGAAGATACATTTTTAAGTACGGTTTTTTCTTTAATTATGGATTTTAAAAATGCCCCAGGGGCGGTGCGTGGGACGGGGTGCCCCCACGCTTTGAGTGCGACGTGCAACGCGAGCGAGATCTGCAGTGTATAAAAACGATAATATTACGACATTTTAAATTGTTAAGTACGTTTGAGAGAAAATTCTCAAACTGTAAAAAATCTCAGGATTTTTCAATGGAAATCAGGCCTTTTCTCCGGACTTTTGATTTTTTCATCTGGTAACCCTAGACTTAAGAGCGATTGTGTTTTATAAGTAGTGTGTTGTGAGTTGTTATTAGTGTTGTTTAATTAAAGTGTAACATTTGGTAATTTTTATCGGCAGTTTTTATTGTCACGAACCCGAAGCTCGTAACAATAGTATACCTACTTAGGTAAACTTAGAAGCAAGCGTGCACCATCTTCGACCGACGACACCTTCGACGAAAAGTTTGCTTTTACTATGACCGCACCTTATAATAATTAATTACCTCAACAACAATAACATAGGTACCTAACCTACATGATAACATTCCAACATCCTAATGAAGTAGTCCACTCAATACAATCTTTAATGGAGAGATTAGTGAGTGTTTGTGGTGTTTACCTATTATATACGTGAAGAGGTCGCTCACAGAGTCACTGCTCAGCTGCAAAGAATATTATGATTGATTTGTAGTATGCCGTTATTAGCGCCTATCCATTTCTGTTTACGCTTGAAGAGTATGTACACCACAACTCCACAATACAGAACATTGTGTGTACGCATGTACGTAATACCTACCTCTCAAATATTGTCATAAGGTAACACACATACCCGTCTGACGTCATACAGTGAATATTTATGACACTATATACTTACCTGTGAAAGTTCGCCCCGAGCACCGACAGCCGAGCGAGGAACTTGCATTGCAACCCGCGATTGACACACGACGCTCCGGACCGGAAGGCATCTGGCATTCCTAATGTATTTACTTTTAACAACCTCGTAATAACATAATAATGTTTTGCACACAGCAGCATACCACACGTCGATGGTGGACTACACGAAACTTGGCTGTTAAGCTGTCGTGTTTGCTTAGATTCTTCGAAAGTGATATGAAAGTGTAAGGTTTATGAGTAAATCAAACATGCTGCTCCCACACTTACATAACATGTTACATAACTTTTTAAATTAATTGTGGGCCCTGATGGGCCCGTATATTGCATTTGCAGCTGATGATAGTTATTGCATTTCACGTCCTAAAATGGTCACTACCACTAGTCACTCACCATCGATAGTTACCAACGGTATTTCCGGGTAATATACATAATAATGTTTATTATGCGCTATTCTATTTTGAAATCATTGTGCCGCAGACTATAGTTACCAATAACAAGAGAGTAATTTAAATAACTAGTGATCCGACTCGCGGGAGCTAGATTTTTGGTAGGCCTACTTACGACATACCTAAATTAAATGGTGAAAATGCCTGGAATCCCAATAAAAATAAAAAACCCGACTAAAAAGGGAACTAAAAAGACGGAAACAAGATTATGTAGAAAATAAAAAGAACTGAACAGCCGGTCGATTCTGTAAAAATCTCACCGTGAAAACTCAAGTGAAGTGAGCTGGATGTTAGTTGTCAGTAGTGTCAATCCCTAGCATTATTTGGAATGACAGCTCACTCCACGCTCACTTCACCTAAGTTTTCACGGTGAGATGGTTACAGAATCGCACTGCAGATGTAAAACTTCTAATCATAACAATCATGTTCTTAAATCATTTAACACGCAGTCGGAGGGTAACCTCCCTCCAAAGAACTTATGATTTTGGTCAATTAGTTTGATTTGAACATCAGCTGCAGAGCCTATATCTATTATCTATTTTATTGCCTAGGTCTAGCTTAGATACAGCTAGCAGCTAACTTCTTGTCTCTCTCTACAGTCTACTACCTATTGTCAATGATCAAAATTTTTCGTTGATTGTCGTCAGCGATCCCTTTGCAGTCCGAAAAAATATTCTTACATTATATACGAGGGCGACACTGAAAGTTCTTAGTAAATCAAAAACTGAACAAACTAGCAAGTTGCGAGTTTTATTAAATCTTTTCAAAATAGTGTCTACATCGCTGCATCCGATGGAACCACTGAGAAAAGCACTTTACCCACTCGTCCTTAGGGGTCTTCGATGGCATTTTGAAACGCAGCCACTGCTTCCTCGGCGTCGATAAAACGTTTTCCTCGAAGTTTTTCTTTGACGGCACGGCTGGCGCAGTGGTTAAGCGATTGACTGCTGCGCTGCGTGTCGCGGGTTCGTGTCCCGCACGGAACAAATATTTGTATGACCTACATGTATTTGTTCCGAGTCTGGGTGTTTTTCTATGTATAATACCTATGTATGTATTTACAAAAAAAAAAATGTATATAAGTAGTTTATCAGCCATCTTGTTACCATAACACAAGCATTAGGTTGCTTAGCTTGGGACTAGATGGCGCTGTGTGAAATGTTCAGGGATATTATATTATATTATTTTCGGAAATAAATAAAAATGGCAAAGTGCGAGTTCGGGACTATAGGGCGGGTGACCCCATAATTCCACGTCTGACGTCCGTCTCCGAAGAACGAGGCCACCATCTTTTTCCCACGCTTCGACCTCTCTTCACTTTAGTTGGCAACTCCTCGGAAGGAAACACCCAGCAGACTGTCTCATAGTTTCAGGAATCAGGATCATAACAATAAATTCAGCTTTCGTCAACCGTAAGTATGTCGAACACAGCATTGGAGTCACCTCCGTTAAATCTTTGAACCATTTCACGACACCAATCAACACGACGCGACGGAGCTTTTAGGCCTCTGTCAAATTATGAGGTATCCACCGGGCACAAAGCTTCCTGACCGCTAAATTTCATGGAGGATTTTGTGCACTTGACTCATACCGATGCCTAAGCTTGTCCAAATCTGCTGATAAGCCACTCTTTTGTCAGTCTCTACCATACGCCAAACAACACTGATGTTACCTATATTCGTCCCCGTAGAAGGCCATCCCTCACGCAGATCATCGGTGAGATTAGTGCGACCACGTTTAAACCCATTAAACCAGTTGTAAACAGTGGCACGAGATGAGGCTTCATTGTGAAAGGCCAATCGAAATCTATCATAACTTTCTTGTTGACTTAAATGACATCGAAAGTCATAAAAGCTCATTGTACGAATATTTTCTCGCGTTAAATTCATGCTGACGATGACGTGACGCAGACAATTTTTTTCAATTTGCCGACAAATCGTAAACAAATCTATTCTATATCTATACTTACTTATAATAAATCTGTAGAAGTGAAAATTCTGTACATTGAAAATATCAAAAAAATAAATGACAGGGGGTGTTACTAGACCGACACCGAACCCAAAAATGTGATTAAAAAAAATTTTGTCTGTCTGTCTGTCGGTCTGTCTGTCTGTCTGTTTGTTCAGGCATCACGCAAAAACTACCGGTTCGATTACGATGAAACTTGGTATAATTATTCTTTAATATCCTGGGCACCACACTGGGTACTTTTTATGCCGGAAAAGTATCTTCTAAATAAGTATATAAAACTCAAAGGTGGCTGACTGACTGACTGACATAGTGATCTATCAACGCACAGACCAAACCACTGGAGGGATCGGGCTGAAATTTGGCATGCAGGTAGATGTTATGACGTAGGCATCCGCTAAGAAAGGATTTTGATAAATTCTACCCCCAAGGGGATGAAAGTTTGTATGAAAAATCTTATTCCTTGAGTTAATAAACTTGAAACTTAGCACGAATACTTATCTAAATAAATTATGAAGATTGTCAGTTTTTTTTTTCTTCTAAACTACCCCCTAATAAGGGATTGGGGGGTTTCAAAGTTTGTATGGAAGAATTTTAGCGCGCAGTCCGGTTGACTCGAAACTCAGTATTTATACCTAATATTGAAAGTAAAGAATAATGTGTATCAGGGTTTTTTGAAAATCTACCCCTGACGGGCTGAAATGGGGTAGTCAATTTTTCAGGGGAGGATTTTACTGCGTGGCTTGATTAACTCCAAAATTAGTATAAATAATCTTTGAGTCAAGTTATGAATACATCCCAAACGATTTTTTTTAAATTCCACTTCTGTGTGGGTGAAAAGCGGGGATACAGTTTATATGAAAAATCTTATTCATTTAGTTAATAAACGTGAAATTTGCCTAAGTAAGTAATAAAGTTTATCATTATAAGTTTTTCAAAGCTACCCCTCAAAGGGGGACATAGGGGTGTTAAGTTTATGTCGAAGAAATTGAATGCGCGGTCTGAGTAACTCGAAACTCAGTATTGATACTTTTGACAGAAAATAATTTATACTTATAATAAATCTGTAGAAGTGAAAATTCTGTACATTGAAAATATCAAAAAAAATAAATGGCAGGGGGTGTAACTAGACCGACACCGACCCAAAACTGTTATTAAAAAAATTTTTGTCTGTCTGTCTGTTTGTTCAGGCATCACGCAAAAACTACCGGTTCGATTACGATGAAACTTGGTATAATTATTCTTTAATATCGTGGGCACCACACTGGGTACTTTTTATCCCGGAAAAGTATATACAATAAAAAACAAACTTAATTTTGCGGTTCGATCCCTAGACCCGATTACTGTACCAACCGCAAATAATAAGTTTGTCGTAGTGTTGTTTAAATGTAGTGCTTTTCAGTGCGACCTTTTTATTCCTTTTAGTTTTTAGAGTTATTTAGGTTTATTTTTATAAGTCGTAGGTATAGATTTTAATTTTAAAGTATAGGTAGTATATTTGATAGTGTACCTACGTAGTGACCGTAGGTTATTTTATAATACTGTTAGGTGGGATTAGTCATTCGTATAGATATTAGTTTTTAGGGATTTTGCTTATTTATTGAGTTTAGATTAGTTATCATCAGAAATAGGTTTATTTAGGTAGGTAGGTATTTTATTTTCTGTTATTGAGTTTATTTTTTTTAATTAGGTAGGTACTTAGGTAAAGATATCATATAAGTACCCTCTTAATCACCACTAATGAGACCCAATTGGTTTTCTATATATTGTAATTAGCAAGGGCCCGCGAGATAAATGGTATCCTGGGGAAGCACATACATTTTATCCTGTGAGCACGTTCCCGTGGGATAATTTCCGACATCCACGCGGGCGAAGCCGCGGGCAGAAGCTAGTTAATAATAAATATGTAAAGTTGTCGAAAATTTACCACTGACGGGACAAAAACGGGTAATTCGGTTTTTAAGGGGAGGATTTGAACTTGAAACTGTATGTTACATTTTCACGCCTAAACCACTGAACTTCTGATTTGGCATAGATATAGATGGCATCCTGGGGAAGCACATACCTTTTATCCTGTTAGCACGTTCCCGTGGGATAATTTCCGACATCCACGCGGGCGAAGCCGCGGGCAGAAGCTAGTGACAAATAAATAAAATATTAGGTTGGGGAAAAAGTCTTTTCGCATTATAGTATGTTTGAACTTGTAATAAAATCTCTTTGGCTATAATATTTGTATCTGGCTGGTTTTGGTATCATTGAAAGTTTAAATTTTAAAGAACATAATTCCAAATTCAAATTAGGAAAATGTGTGATTTTCATTTGTTTTTGGTACTGTCAAGATGAGTGAATCTAAGGAAGAAATTCGATACATTTTAAAATTTTACTACAAAAAGGGTAAAAATGCAACGCAAGCCGCGAAAAAAATTTGCGATGTTTATGGACCTAGTGCAGTGTCTGTGAGAGTAGCACAAATTTGGTTTAAGCGTTTTCAATCCGGAAATTTTGATGTCAAAGATGCACGTCGCTCTGGTCGCCCTATTACGGATAAAATGGATGCCATTTTTGTAAAAGTGGAGCAAGATCGGCATATCAGTAGTTACGACGTAGCTGAAGAACTGGGAATTGACGACAAAACAGTTCTGGCGCATTTGAAAAAAACTGGGTACACAAAAATGCTCTATATTTGGGTACCTCACGAGCTCACTGAAAGAAACCTAATGAACCGTGTACTCATTTGTGATTCTTTATTACGACGTAATGAAACCGAACCATTTTTGAAGAAGCTGATAACTGGTGATGAAAAATGGATCACGTACGACAAGAACGTGCGAAAAAGGTCGTGGTCAAAGGCCGGCCAGGCTTCACAGACTGCGGCGAAACCCGGGTTAACTCGCAACAAGGTGATGCTGTGTGCGTGGTGGGATTGGAAGGGCATTATTCATTATGAGCTGTTACCACCAGGCGTCCTGCCTGGATCGATTCTGAACTCTACTACGAACAACTGATGAGATTAACGCAAGAAGTTGAGAGAAAGCGGCCGGAATTAATCAACAGAAGGGGTGTGGTTTTTCATCATGATAACGCTAGACCTCACACAACTTTAGTCACTCAGCAAAAATTAAGAGAGTTTGGCTGGGAGGTGTTAATGCATCCGCCGTATAGTCCTGACCTTGCAACTTCAGATTTCCACCTGTTTCGGTCTCTTCAGAATTCTTTAGGCAGTGTCAGGTTAACATCACGAGAGGACTGCCAAAACCACTTGTCGCGGTATTTTGATCAGAAGTCCCAAAATTTCTATAGCAATGGGATCATGTCCCTACCTACAAGATGGCAAAAAGTTATCGAACAAAATGATACATACATACTTTAATTAAATGTAAATAAACTATATTAAACAAGTTTTGAATTTTCTTAAAAAATGCGAAGAATCTTTTTCCCCAACCTATTACATATGTACACAATAATATTGGCAAAGAGTTCCATTTTCGAACTTAGTTTTTTATTAAGTACCTATATCGTTTACAAGTGGCCAGTTCTAAAAACTGTCAGTGTCGCCCTCGTATAAAAAAGCAGCAGCGCGTCGAGTGTTCGCGCGAGTTTTTGGGAGCTACTGTGTAGTGAAAACAAGAATGAGTTTATGAACCGAATTGTGACTGGAGATGAAACTTGGGTTCAGCACTGTAAACCTGAGACAAAACAGTGGCACAAAAAATGCGCCGCCTCACCGTCTAAGAAGTTTAAGATGTTCACAATCGGCCGGAAAGATTACAGGGTACAGTGTTCTTGGATTCAGAGGAGATTTTATTGATCGATTATAAAGATAATGGTGTCAATATCACGAGCAATACTACGCTACGCTACAAGAAAAATTACAAGCAATTAAAGAAAAGGGGAAAATGGTCTCGAGGTGTGCTCCTTTTGCATTGCACGACACACCCCGACCCGTTCACACGAGAGAGAAAAATCCCCTTCCCTTTCATTCCGCGAACTTTTTGACCTCCCCTCCTATTTTTAACGATAAGAACAGTAGGCTGCACGACAGTTAGTGACACTTTAATCTTGAGCTGGCCTAGCAAAGTACGGAGTTTCAATAGAATAAGAGGCCAGCGCCCTAATTGCGTAACACACTATAGATCTCCATAATTTCGAAGGATATTGCTAATCCATTGCTTGATATTGCCAATTAGCCGCCAAAAAAATAAAAATAAGAACTCCTGATCAACTTTTTAAAATTATTACCATCTCGTATAATAATAAGAAAATCACATGTCATAGACAACGTAAGGAAGAAATACCTATTTAATGATATCGATGACATAAGTAGGTACCTACCTAACTGATGATATAATTATTATGATTCAGGCACGAATACATATTATGGAATATGCACATTTTAAAATCTAAAATTCTAAATTCACAGAAATAGTAAAAGGTGGATTGCAACTTCTGCAAGGGGCAGGGGGCACCAATAACCTCATCGTTTGGTCATGTGCCCGACTACGGCGCGGGCGCCGGTCGCCGGCGTTACGCAACATACGGCACTCGACGTTCATCTTCTCCAAGCCTTTCGATAATAACCTCGTGGGTAATTATCTAAGTCGAGGATATCGCTGGGAACGTTTCGAGAATATTGCAAGACTGCAAAATGAGCAGTTAGCCTCTAAATACGAGATGTAATGCTGCGAATGATATCTACTCGTTTTAATAAGAGTTAAAACATTACGAACAAATTACGAGCATGTTGCTTGCTTGCTTATTTTTCGCAGGATGTAGGTTTAACATTTCCATGTAAGCTTGAATGCTTGTGCACATTCATTTGCATGTCTGTAGATAAGTATTTACGTAGATACTTGTATTAGTATTGGTACTACGGCGGGTATGGAAGGTTTGAGTTCAGCTAGGTTTCTTTTGTCCAACACTGCGATTTCTCCTGTTTAATTTCCTTTGTTTTTCTTCAAGTTTGTTTTGCGGACATTACCCTCACAAAACAGGTTTCTACATTCCAAAATTATTATAATCTATGATTCTGTGCCCATTATTTCTATGATAATTTATAACATATTAGTGCTGTACGGTAATCAAAACCGCACCCAGTACATAAAATAGCGGCAAAGCCAATGGCCGCTCGGCCACAGCGTCAAGCAAATAAGTTAGGTACCTAGTCAAAAAATCAATACTTACACAACTATATTAGTGCTTTATTAATTATAATTGTATTTCAGAAAATAATGATTTCTACTATACTTAACCCTCCTACTATGAAACTTTCTCGAAATTATGCCAAAATACTATCTCCCTCGCTGGTCATGAACTTCATGCACTTACGTAAGCACGGTTAAAAACAAGTAAACGGCTGTGCTACCGAAACGTAACAAATCATTTCTTATAATACCTTTTTACTTAGTATATATATATTTATTATAGTACTATCTCTGTTTTATTTGACTTTCACTGGCCGTACCACATAGTTAGTTATATCAAAACATTCAAGTAACACGACCTCGCATCCGATGCTATTGCATTTGTTTATTGCACAAATGCATTGGATGTTGCATACATGTAAATCACATGTTAGTAGTAAGTAGACGGTTGCAAAATATAAATAGTAACTTAAATAAGTAGGCACTCATTCATTCATAGGTACCTATGTATTAAAAATATTATAAATAAAATGTTTTTTTGTTTTTAATCTCGCGTGTAGTATTTAAAGGTCATCAATCTCATGCAACGATTAAAAAAGTAATTTTACATCTCGTTTCTTTTTTGGCAGGCATTCACAAGAACTTACATAACACATAGGTACATACATATGTATATATTATCCATTCTATACACTAAATAGAGGTAAAAGAGGAAGTGTAATAAAATACTACGTAATTTTCGACATTTATTTGATATTCTACTTCGTAATAATTATAGCAATCTACACATTCTTCTCATGACCCGTCCGACAGTTTATGCAAATCTGTATTTACAGGAGTGTCCGTCGACTCTTTAATTAATTCTTGATTGTATATAGATATTATTATTATAAAGCTTATTATATGTAAGTAATCAATATCTAATCAATAAATTGCTAAAGATCTGATCAAGACTTTCGGATATAGAGAATTTAATCCTTTAATTAATAGATGACGAGATCTAATATTCATACTACCCTCTACCCTGTGTGAGCTTTTATACCTAAAATGTAACGTGGCGATATTATCATGGACGTCGTAAAATGTATGGAAATACGTGCACGTTATAACGTTATCGTGGATGGAAAAAAGCGTCTTCAATTATATTATATTTCCATACTTCCCTTTTTGCTTCCCTGTATTATCGTAATGCCGTCGACGTCCACGAAAATATCGTCACTTTAGAAATTTTAAAAACGCCCTAAGTATACCTTTGAGTATTTATTTACTAAAACGATCTTTAAAAAAAGTTGTAAACGTATGGACATAGCTTGAACCTTGATTAGATTGATCTCTGAGGAAGGACATCCAGGTGGTTAAAAAAACCTTAAACAACATCATAACATTTACAAACTAGTCATTCATATAATTTCGATAACAAACCGAATCGAATACTTATTTTTATAGTACCTAATCAATTTGTAATTTCTACGGTATTATGCCAATGTCGATTCAATAAACAACAGTAAAAGTTGGACAAACCAAGTACGTTGTATGTCTATTCAAGCAAATCGAACGTAACTGGAGTTTTCTTTAGCTGATGTTTGAACAAATCCCTGTAACGAGAAAAACTATAACATTCAAGTTTATTCAGGAATCCCGCAGTTAATATACATAACATAGCATGATGCTATGTGGGCATCCAGGGACATACAGGAGCTATTAGCATCCCCGAAAGGTTTTAATTATTTCGGCAGCGTCTACGTAGCATAAACGACCCGCCGCCGACAGGCACTGGACAGTGGACAAACACTGACTTCATTCGAAGTAATCTACTAATAATCTCACCTGTTTCTTTAGCGTTTCTTCCTGAACCCAGTATAAAAAGGACACCTGTTTGTGGCCTTTTTAGGGTTCCGTAGCCAATGGCAAAAAACGGAACCCTTATAGATTTGTCATGTCTGTCTGTCTGTCCGTCCGTATGTCACAGCCACTTTTTTCCGAAACTATAAGAGCTATACTGTTGAAACTTGGTAAGTAGATGTATTCTGTGAACCGCATTAAGATTTTCACACAAAACTAGAAAAAAAAAACAATAAATTTTGGGGGTTCCCCATAAGTACTTAGAACTGAAACTCAATTTTTTTTTTCATCAAACCTATACGTGTGGGGTATCTATGGATAGGTATTCAAAAATGATATTGAGGTTTCTAATACAATTTTTTTCTAAACTGAATAGTTTGCGCGAGAGACACTTCCAAAGTGGTAAAATGTGTCCCCCCCCCCCTGTAACTTCTAAAATAAGAGATAAAGATATATTTATTTGTAAACATGTTTTTATGTGAACAAATTCAAAGTCCTGACTGACTGACTGATAGATCAACGCACAGCCTAAACCGCTGGTCCTAGAGACATGAAATTTGGAGGGTGTGTTCTTCGTGAAGAGTAGGCATCCAGTAAGAAAGGATTTTTTGAAATTCCACCCCTAAGTGGGTGAAAAGGGGTAATTCGTTTGTATGAAAAATCTTATTCCTTGAGTTAATAAACTTGAAACTTGGCACGAATACTTATCTAAATAAATTATGAAGATTGTCAGTTTTTTTTCTTCTAAACTACCCCCTAATAAGGGATTGGGGGGTTTCAAAGTTTGTATGGAAGAATTTTAGCGCGCAGTCCGATTTACTCGAAACTCAGTACTTATACCTAATATTGAAAGTAAAGAATAATGTGTATCAGGGTTCTTTGAAAATCTACCCCTGACGGGCTGAAATGGGGTTGTCAATTTTTCAGGGGAGGATTTTACTGCATGGCTTGATTAACTCGAAAATTAGTATAAATAATCTTTGAGTCAAGTTGTGAATACATACCAAACGATTTTTTTTAAATTCCACCCCTGTGGGGTTGAAAAGCGGGGATACAGTTTATATGAAAAACCTTCTTCATTAGGTTAATAAACTTGAAACTTTTCAAGAATACTCGCCTAAGTAAGTAATAAAGTTTATCATTATAAGTTTTTCAAAACTACCCCTCAAAGGGGGATATAGGGGTGTTGAAGTTTGTGTGGAATAATTTGAATGCGCGGTCCGATTAACTCGAAACTCAGTGTTTATACTTAAGACCAAAAATAAACAGTAACATGTATCAGGGTTTTTCGAAAATCTACCCCTAACGGGTTGAAAAGAGGTAGTTAATTTTACAAGGGAGGATTATAATGCGTGGCTTGATTAACTCGAAAATTAATATAAATAATCTTTGAATCAAGTTATGAATAATCGCAAACGATTTTTCAAAATTCCACCCCTGTGAAGGTGAAAAGCGGGGGATACAGTTTATATGAAAAATCTTATTCATAGTTAATAAACTTGAAACTCGGCAAGAATACTTGCCTAAGTAAGTAATAAAGTTTATCATTAAAAGTTTTTCATAACTACCCCTCAAAGGGGGATATAGGGGTGTTAAGTTTGTGTGGAAGAAATTGAATGCGCGGTCCGAATAACTCGAAACTCAGTGTTGATACTTTTGACAGAAAATAATTAATAATAAGTATGTAAAGTTGTCGAAAATTTACCACTGACGGGACTAAAAGGGGTAATTCAGTTTTTAAGGGGAGGATTTGAAGTTGAAATTGTATGTTTCATTTTCACGCCTAAACCACTGAACTTCTGATTTGGCATAGAGATACATGGCAGCCTGGGGAACCACATACATTTTATCCTGTTAGCACGTTCCCGTGGGATAATTTCCGACATCCACGCGGGCGAAGCCGCGGGCAGAAGCTAGTTATACATATACATGCAAATGTGGATAGTGAAAATCTGTGAGTTTCAACATGATTTGCCACCATTAGCGTACAAAATAAAATATAGATTATATAGCCACTTGAAATATATAACACATAACAAAAAAAAAGCATAACAAAATTAAAATATGTATAACACAAATATAATAATATAATAATCACATAATAATAACAGTTTTCAGTAATTAACTTCTTAAGTTCTCTTTTGAATAGGTTTGGCTGGTTTATATTTTTAATAACCTCTGGAATGTTATTATATACTAGCTTCTGCCCGCGGCTTCGCCCGCGTGGATGTCGGAAATTATCCCACGGGAACGTGCTAATAGGATAAAAAGTATGTGCTTCCCCAGGATGCCATCTATATCTATGCCAAATCAGAAGTTCAGTGGTTTAGTCGTGAAAATGTAACATACAGTTTCAAGTTCAAATCCTCCCCTTAAAATCCGAATTACCCGTTTTTGTCCCGTCAGTGGTAAATTTTCGACAACTTTACATATTTATTATTAATTATTTTCTGTCAAAAGTATCAATACTGAGTTTCGAGTTACTCAGACCGCGCATTCAATTTCTTCGACATAAACTTAACACCCCTATATCCCCCTTTGAGGGGATATAGGGGTGTATTAGGGGGTAGTTTAGAAGAAAAAAAACGGACAATCTTCATAATTTATTTAGATAAGTATTCGTGCTAAGTTTCAAGTTTATTAACTCAAGGAATAAGATTTTTCATACACACTTTCATCCCCTATTTTATCCCCTTGCGGGTAGAATTTATCAAAATCCTTTCTTAGCAGATGCCTACGTCATAACATCTACCTGCATGCCAAATTTCAGCCCAATCCCGCCAGTGGTTTGGGCTGTGCGTTGATAGATCACTATGTCAGTCAGTCACCTTTGAGTTTTATATATTTAGAAGATACTTTTCCGGCATAAAAAGTACCCAGTGTGGTGCCCAGGATATTAAAGAATAATTACACCAAGTTTCATCGTAATCGAACAGGTAGTTTTTGCGTGATGCCTGAACAAACAGACAGACAAAAAAAATTTTAATCACATTTTTGGGTTCGGTGTCGGTCTATTAACACCCATTTATTTTTTTGATATTTTCAATGTACAGAATTTTCACTTCTACATATTTATTATAAGTATAGATATAGATTAATGGTGCCATACAAAACACGCTTTTATGAAGGAGTGCTGTTTTCCTGACAAAAGAGGAAACCAGTGAGGATTGTTTCTAACAAATAAAGCTATTCCCAAGATGTTTAATGAAGGAAGTGTCAGTATATGGTATTTTATAAACAGTGGTTGACAGCTGTCGGTATTTTTGATCTTAAACATAGCCCGAATACAACGCTTTTGCATTTTAAATACCATGTCGGTGTTTGTCGAATTACCTCAAAATATTAGACCGTATCTAAGCACCGATTCAACAGGTCCATAATATGCCATGAATAATGCGTTTCTACTCACTGTTGGTGCCAGTTTGTATGTACATCGCAAAAGATAAAATACTTATTTTTGTACAGACGCCAGCAGGTCAAGCTACCCGAAACTGTCAAATTTTCCCAATCAACCTTGAACTTTAATGCTTTAGCGATAAAGTTGGAAATCAATTGAAGAAATCTGACAGATTGTAGTAACTTGATGTGCTGGCGTCTGTACAAAGTTCTTCCGTGTGACATTTCCAAATGATTCTGCTGTCAATTTTTAAACCGAGGAATTTGGCTGTTTCTGCTTGATTTATTACATTATTATCATATATTAATTTAAATTTAATTGACCTTTGAGGTCTTTGACTGTAGTTCATTACTTACATTTGTTTTATTTATATTTATTTGTAGATTATTATTGATTAGCCATGTTATTATAGATGTTAGTGCTTTATTTATGTCGTTTTAAATACATTTTTATCATTACATGTAATATTTACTGTGCTGGGAGATCGTTGATGTAAGTAATAAATAGCGTAGGTCCTAGTACGCTGCCTTGGGGAACACCATATCTAACATATCTTACTTTGGATTGGTATTGTTCTTCTTTTTTAGTTTTTATGTTAAATATTGTAATTTGTGTGATTTGTTTTCGATCAGTTAAGTAAGATTTAAATAGTTCTAAAACGTTTCCTCTTATACCGTATGCCTCCAATTTACTAGCCAATATTTGGTGATCAACATAATCGAAGGCTTGTGTCATGTCGCAGAAGATGGAACATACAGGGGTAGTTTTATCAACCGCGGTCATTATATTTTTTTTAAACTCAAAGATAGCTATATTTATATTTTCGAAAGCCTTTTTGTTCGCTGCATAAGATATTGTTATTTTCTAAGTCATTATTCAATTCTATATTGTAATAAGTTTCAAAGATTTTAGAGAAAGGAGGGCAATGGGACGATAATTTTCAACTAATTCTTTATCATCTTTTTTCAACAAAGGTTTAACAATTGCTAGTTTGAGATCCTTTGGAAATGTGCCATTTGTGCCATTTGACAGGTTAATAATATGACTTAAGTGATAAGTGTGATGACATATCTGACTATTTACTTCTTTTACAATTTTTGTAGAAATTTCGTCATATCTGACACTGTTTGTATTTTTTAGGCCATTTATTATCTTAAATACATGAAGAGGTGTACTTGGAGCTAAAAACATTGAATTAGGTCTGTGATTAATTAGGGATGTTACTTTTTTACCAGCACCCAAGATTGGTTTAACTTTATCAACGAAGTAATTATTAAATGTGCTAGCTATTTCTGTAGGATTTGTGATACTTATATTTTGGATTTTAACTTTTCCTATGGGTTCTCTTGGTAAATTTGGTCGTACTTTATTAATCATTTGCCACGTTGTCTTTGATGTATTATTTGACATTATAATTCTGTAATTATTTTGCGCACGCTTCGTTAGTGATATTATTTTTTTTAGTAATTTGGAATAATTAATATAATTTTGTTTATTCGTCTTTGTTGCTTTTGAGAATGATATAAAACTAAAAAAAAATATATGATGTACATTACCATGTAAACTTCCACCGAAAATTGGTTTGAACGAGATCTAGTAAGTAGTTTTTTTTTAATACGTCATAAATCATAAAACGGAACACTTCATGGGCGAGTCCTACTCGCACTTGGCCGCTTTTTTTTTACAACTAATATCATAAACAAAGCTCTTGTTTTTACAAGTTATGTCATAAACAAAGCTCTTGTTTTTACAAGTTATGTTATAAACAAAGCTCTTGTTTTAACGAGTTATGCGCTATTAAAACCAAGCTAGTTTCACGAAGGTGTACTCTATAAGACTACTTTTTGCTTATTATAGTTTATAGGTAAACAGTACTCGATTTGATGTCACCTATCCGCTTGCTTAATGCTAAGCGTGCTGATTTTGCGATGTGCAGTGAATGGCGTGCGTGCGACATAGTCATGTATGAGACCGGAGACTTCTTCGTCTTCGTTTATAGGTACCATATCAAGGATCCTTAATTATCACCCGGTCCTTAAATATCTGAAGGAATTTAGTCAATAAGGTAAGCTTTATTATATAATTGAACAAATTCGAATAAAAGAATAAGTACCCAAGTACCAACCAGTAGGTAGCTGGTAGGTACATACTTATTCTAGCCCCTGAAGTTTTCTACTGAAAATTCAAAAGTTTCAGTCGGTACTCATCGCAAGAACTTTAAATACTTTAAACATGTTAATAGGTATTATGTTATAGTATGTGTAATATGTGTATGTTAATATGAATAGTACCGACCGACGGACGTGGAGGACTCCGATTCTAAGTGCATTTTTAAATGTTAAAGATGGTTTAAAGTCAAACGCAAATGTTGCAACACGTTTAATTTTGGTGAACAAGGTCGTTTTTGAAGTGAATCTTGGTTAAATTAAATCTAGCATTACATTCACTATTTACATAAAAAATATTGAAGTCGTTCTTTCCATTTATCTATTTTCGGTATACAATTTCAAGAAAAATATGTCAGGTTTATCCATTTTGATAAGAAGAATTGAAAATTTAGGAATAGGTTTCTTATGCCTATCCCAAAACTTTGAACTCCATCTAAAATGTTTAACTTTTTCACTACCATCATCATGCCCAATAGTCCTATCATAGGACTAAGTGTGGCGATCGATGGTGCGATGGTGCGCAGTTTGTTCCTGAAGGTTTTTGTTGACTCTACAATGCCAAACTAAGCTTTGTTAAAATGAGGTCACGAGTTTACTCAAAGCTGAGCAATTTATTTATTGTGAGTTGTAATTGTGTACAGTACTCGTATTGGTTATGTAAACTCACTCTCGTATCCGGCTACGACCTCCAGAAGGTCTTCAGGCTCTGTATGGTGAAGAGGTGCGGCGTAGCGGGTGGGTCTTCTCTGGTATTGGAAGTGAAAGTGAATGAATGTCGGAGGCTTAATTAGAGAGGAGAGCTGCGGCTGCGTCAGTCCCTCCGACACCGTCGCACTATACACCTGTGCCCCGCGTACCGACACAGCCGCACGCGCACCCCGCTCAGCCGCACGCAAGCGCATCATCAACTTACTCCGTTCGACATAATCTCAAGAGGTACGCGCTGCCTTTATCGACGCTATCATTATTTTTGAAGTGAAATTAACTTATTTTTTATTGTTGTGAGTGGATTTTTTTTTATTGAAACAGCCCCGATAGCATTTACATGTTGAACAATAGATTATTCCAACAGAAAGTTCTAACTTTTAGTAGTGGAATCGTGCTTTTGGCGCTTCATGAAAACCACATTTTTAAAGATAAACGGCATAAATACACTTGCACTAACTAATTGAAACATGATATTAAAATGTGTAGTCTTGATTCAAACTTAACTATTAAAACTGCTATAATAAAGACTACACAGAACTTACAATAATTAAAAGAGCTTCAGTGAACAAGTTGGAACTTTTATACACAGATTATTATTGTACTAAACTGAAGTAGGTAGGTATCTGTTACTAAAAAGTGATAAACAAAAACCTGAATGAAATCGATTCCCAAAACCGACACGACTTTTACATTATAATTTTCTCCATAGCAGGTGTCTAAGCAAAAGTGATTCATGTTTGCCAAACAAAAACTTGTGAAGTTACATAACAAGACGTTTTCATTTTTATGTTTAAACAAGCTTCGTGACATGAAGTGAACAACGCGGCTTTCCGTTACCATAAAATGCGTCCCAAATCGACGATTTCTCGCACTGAGTAGCTTTTCACGCAAACATTTAAACTCGCAGCAAGGAGGTCAGCGAGGCGGGTTTTGCTTTCACAAATACAACAAAATAAATTCGTCTCACGTATCGATTGTCCCCAAGCATTCGTGCTCTGCATAACTAAAAGAAAGCGAACTTGCAATACGGGCTCACCCGTGCCCACTTTCGTCAAAACGAGCGCCCGACACCGGTGTCAGTAGCACCAGCTGAGTGTCGGCAACTCTGCGTTGAGGGGCGGCCCAGTCACTTCGTCCGCACAGCCGCCACATCTACTCGGGGCCATCGTCTCGCATCATCAGTCTTACCCACCGCAATTGCATACAATCAATGACATCTTTATTATGACACAAAATATGACTTCTGATCATTTTTCTCTACACAGATGAGCCGGCACGTGTGCCTGGCGGCCGTCGCGTTGATGGCCGTACTCTGCGTTGCTGATGCCCAGAGGCGTCTAGCTTTACCGGACCCCAGGAGCTGCGCAAACAGTAAGTATACCGTAGACTTGAGCAAAACCAAGTGGTTACATAATCGAAGGGGTTATGACTTATGACACGGACACGATTACGAATTACACGGTGCCAAATCGAACATCATCAGCAAGTTACCGAATATTCTTCTCTCGTGATGGTTTGCTGTAGCCACTAAAGGTTCGTTGTTCTCTTTAACTGTTTTATTGAGGCTGCATTCAATGGACGTGTCGGGTTATAGGACACCATGGATTTAAAGTAGCATGTGCCATTGTCCATTATGTATCAAATCACGTCCGCACGTAGCAGACGGCAAATTTAGAACATGCCATTTGAACTCCTACGCATAGGTACGCGAAACAGAATGCGGCAGATGCAAGACATTAGACAGGTCCAAAATAATAAGAAGATACGACGCAAAGAAACTGATGATATGGCTGGCGTGATGTATCGTCGCTATTTTGACCTGACAGTAGGTATCTATAAGTCACAATATACAAGTTTTAATTAAAATTACTGAAACCCTAGAAAGGGGTCATTGTACTCATCATTAAGAACAGCTTTTTAGTATTGGACAAACCTTGAAATCGCGGAAAAAAAGATCACCTGCTCCATAGTTTACGTTCGCATAACTCGGCAAAATGACGAAACAGCAGATATTTACGGTTTTGGGGTTTGTTCCCTAAAAAAAGTTGTTCAAGTTTTTATGTATTCATTTATTGAGGACCTTCAAGTTGTATGTAAAGATGAGTACATTTGCCCCTTTTCAGGTTATCAATTATATAAATTTTCTTCCCTAGGAGTTTTCGCTAAAAACTTTTCGAAAAGATGATTTCGCACCTGCGTACCTATAAATCACGAATAAAGTAGGCCACTACACATTGCATCTCACGCACCTCTGTAACGCATTCTTGCTCAGTGCTAATTGCAATGTTTGAAAAGCACGGCGTTAAAGAAACATACCGAGAATTTTAAAATTTTAGCGAGAACTTGGAGAACTTTTGCTTAGGCTTCAGTGATAAGTAGTTTTAATATAATAAGATGCGTGACCTATTATTTACGACCAAAGACAATCCCTGAAGGAAGCTCTTTGAAATTAGCATTCCTGATCGCTTAGCTCGCTTGTATCCTAATCCGGTGCTGCAGAAAACCATAGAAACTTGCTCTGCCCACTAGGTAACTGAGGGTAATCTTATTTTTATGATAAAGACTTTTCTTTTAGTTGTTTTTTATTGGGTTGGCTCTGACGCATGACCCCAATGATAATATTTATCGTAATTGAATAACTTAATTTTTATGATGAATTAATAATTAATTAAACCAATATAATATTTAACTTTTTGGTCGTGACTGAAAGATAGATACCAATCCTGAAAAGATTGATTTTGATAACTCCATTCGCACATTATGTGACCGCTTGATTATTATATTACGGAGCTATAAGTAGGTAGGTACTCTAAGTCACGGAGTCATTGGTGAAGTTGGATATTTTGAGGCTAGTTTAGAACTAGTTTTATTTTTTGCTGGAAAAGTGTCAGTTATGCTAACGTTATTAATTTTACTGGTTCACCGAATCTTGCACTCGCTTATGTGCTAAGTAAAGTACCGTTGTGATCGGACTCGAGGGAGCTATTTCAGGCCAATGACCTCTTTTAAACCTACAAATCACTTCCAATTTAAGGATAATATTTAAGAAAATGTATATACCAAAATATATATAATCAAAATAGCACAATTAAGTTCACAGATTTCGACAAAAAAATTTAGTAAATGGTCGTAGATTTAAATCGTTTGCATAAAATTAGATTCATGCCAGTTCTTGTCTAGCACTAGCAGCCTAGTGTGACCACTTGGGGACCAGTGTCAAAGGTTAACATCGGGCTGAAGCCAGTCACCTCACCTCATGACTTGTAAGTATTTCTTAAAAGTTGTTACATCAGGCTGGTTCCGGTTATCGGATAGAATCTAAATAGCGCGAGATAATTACGGTAATAACCTGAGCTACAGGCGAAGAGGTTTCAAACAGGTTACTAAGCAAATGAACTAATTACCTGTAGATATATATAAGAGATTACCACCTTATGTATTATCGAACTAGTTAATCTTAGGTGCCATGAGATGCTGACATAAGTACCCAATTATTATAAAGTATTAAGACGGAAAAAAGAAAATTGAGAATCAAACACCAGTATATGACCTGAAACAGTTTAATTCGAATAAGCTAACGTAATGTTGTAGGCACAGAATGTTTTAATACTACAGAATGATGCTACGAACGTAGTAACTAGTGGCTTGCCTATTCTAATATGTAAAGAGAATTCTTAGGTCAGTAGGTGTTAGTTGATTCTAGGTATATATAAATGGTTAGGTTAGTTACGCTCTAAGCTGCCTAGGTGATACCAGCCAAGCTGAATATTATTTTGTAGTTGTCAACTTTGAGAGTACACGAACAGTTTGTCCTTATGGGAAATCAGTGGATATTTCACAATTCAGAGCCCGCATGGCAGGCGTGGTGCGTCCCATGCGATGTCATTTGGGAGCGCTCTGGCAATCACAATCGAACGATGCATTCATGGCGAACTCCCTCACAAAGCGAACAAAGATTCTTTGTTAGTTTTATGTGGCCACATATTACGTAGTACCTACGTAAATACGTACCCACATAAAAGTTTGCTCGTAGACTCGTTCTCAAAAATACCAGGATTCAAATATTGCATCAACCGTTCGTTTTTTTTTCTTCAAAATACCTATTGGCCAAAATCATCATAATTTGAATACATAAGTAGCCATTTATAATAATTTGTTTTTGAATAATTTTGCAATCATATAAAATGAGAATAGCTAGACACGTTGGTTTCTTTCAAAACTTTCTCTCCTCAGAAATGCGAAACAACAATGCTCGTTTTACATGTTCGGTATATACGTAGGTAGGTACAAAGATAAACAATAATCATATAATTTCATAACTTAGCTTTGAGAAGTTCCTATATTTAAGAGCACATACACACCTACCTATAGACAATTACATAAGTGCACTTCCACGGGAAGTAACCACTATGGAAACATTCACCAATGATCTATGACTTTTAATTTATCTATTCACGCTCAGCCATTCACTGTTATGTAAGGTGACATTCCTAAAATTACGTTCTTCACGGAAGATAGCAAAATGGTTCCGGTACAAAATACCCGTTTGCTGAATGAGTTTATGTCAATATAACTAACGCGAATTTTATCTGGTAGGTAATTAACCATGTGAAAATACATAAATGAACTTTCTAGTTACGAAAGAATCGCTTCATTTAACGACATGACGATGGGTTCATTTTGATTGCACACTTTATGAACGATAATGCCTCGCATTAAAGCGAGAGTTTTAGTACCCACGAACATAATGTATTTATTATAACCTTTCATGGGCAAAATGTTTGTGCTAGTCATTAAAGCAATTTGACAATCTACTAATTAAATTAACGATTGCGCTGTACCTAATTTTGCACCCCAGATCCTATCAGATAAGTGATTTGTTGGCAGATTTATGAATGAGAGTAAATTGATCGATTCGTGAATCGGTTTATTGATCTGTATGCCTAAGTATTTTGCTCAATAAGGTCTTAGATAATAATAGACATGTATACTCTGAATAGCTACTCACATAGATTCACCGCAATTAATGGTTGTGTGAACCAGGACAACGTGCGGTGTTGTGCAAACGGCAAACTTGTGAACGACAAGACGTTTTAGATAAACACCATTTCGAAATTCAAAGTAACTACCTACATCTGTCGTCATCGACTGTTCAATAGGTGACATGCTTTTGTACTAAGTTCTTAGTAGTTCAGTGACTTACATGCGGAATGTTGCGCAATATCTGCACTCTTCCTCACGCGATTTTACTGTCATTGACTGTATGAGAAGGACCCAGCTTACGGATATATGTCAGTACCTATATTGAAAACTGTTAGAAGTGAAATAATTACTCTACTTACAGAATGTAATTTGTATCCTCATAGGAGTCCGTCACTCAACGTACCGCGACGCCCGAGGAGTCCTCCACTCGTACTTCTTCAGCTGGGAGCACGCTCCCACCCGCAACCTGGAAGTGGACTGGCTCGACGCGAGGAACATCTGCCGTCGTCACTGCATGGACGCCGTCTCGCTGGAAACTCCACAGGTATGCGAATATAAACCATAACATTAAACAAAAAAAAAACAAACTCAGGCTACACTAAATGAGCTAAGCAATCTGAGATGAAGGTGAAGTTAGAAGGTCAAAACATAGAAGATATCCTATTAGTTACATGTTCAAGGTTGTCTACCCATTACAAAATAAAGTACAGTCTATTAAGTACGCACACATGACTGGGCCCATGTTTAGAACAATCGTACACATCCCAGCGAATGTAGATGAACCTTGAGATAATCATCTTCACTATCCATGTGGTCATTTAACGCGAACAACTAGGTCGATCGTGATGATATGTAGGTACCTATTCTCCCCCGCCATCATCCACCTGCAAATTGTATGGCCGAAAAGTTAGGTATCTACTAGGACTAATTTTATTTTGAATAGCATTTTGTATTTCATCATGATGAAGTGATATAAATCTTCTACAATCCAAAACGTATTTCACAATGATGAAGCTTGGGAACAAAGCAGCTGAACTAGCGATGTAGGTGTTGCATGAAACATAATGGTCATATCGTGGAATTGCCTCATTTCATCATTTTGGATTGCACTTAAACATAGCCTAGATTATTAAGCAATACCTAGGTAAGTATATAATGATACCAATCCTAATGAATTCTTCTATATACCTAAGTGCCTACACACGTAGAAGTAGAGAACAAAGGAAACATGTCTGTAATTTTGTCATAATGTATAAAAACTAATAGGCTTTAATGAAAACATTTAACACATTGTTTTAATAGACATCTATTGTTAAAGTTCATCCGGGTGATTCATCAATGGAAAATACGCAAGTTTTCTCTAAACACTTCCTGTCGGTTGTAAGATGGCAACGAACGCGCACCTCTATTGTTATGAAAGAGCACGCCAAACAACCTTTTGAGTATTTACTTTGGGTTTTTTTTTCTTCTAACCATACAATTGTACAGAACTCGATGCATCCGCAATTCTTGTAGATTAGTGTACCCTCCTACATTCATTGAGTCATTAGTACGCATCAATATTCATCAGGATAGATTGATTCGATTTGTAGAGCGTTGAAGACGTCGCGTGAAAGGGGTGCAACGGCCGAGTGCGCCAGTCGAGTGCGCGAGGCGATCGCTCCGCAAGTAGCACGTGGCACAAATTCCTCCCGCAGCCGTGTTGCCCACTTCTTGTGCCGGACGTACGCGGCGGACGTGGACTTCCCGCTACTGACATTAACAGACATGACACCATGCCTTACTATCGAAACCCTTAGTACTTACCGGGGTACCTAGAGAAGATACACCTAACACTTTTATTTTATGCAAACAGGTGAAAATGCAGCAACATAATTTATTGTTTTATGGTAAGAAACAAGCTTGGTTGTGTTAATCGGTCATCGATCGCGTCCGTGACACTTGTTAGTTTCAAGGTTCCATGTAAATATGCAGGCCGTGCGCATAATACCAAATAGCTGATTTACATGTCATAAAATAGATAGCTTTGCAAGCTGTCAGCACTAGTCAGCAGTCTTTGGAGAAAACAACAATTAAAGTTTAACATTGTAAAGTAGGTTCAAAATTCTAATTTTTTTTAGAAATCTATAATAATAAATAATTATGTTCTGTTAAAAATAAATCCCTTTTTTTAATAAAATTGAGAAATTTGAACCTACTTTACAATGTAAACTTTACTTATTCTTTTTTTATTAAGAGAAAATAATTATAAATGTAAATAAAGCTTAGCTTTAGGGCAGCATTGCGGGCATATCTGGCATAACGGTTCATCTCGCGATCAAAAAAGAAAGCCCATTGTCAGTAGGAAACCTATACCTACCTACTTATGCGCCGTGAAATATGTCTTAGACTCTGCCAAATATGGACACTTCACGCATGTAAAAAGATCATTGCATTTTCGTGATAATTAAACTCGTAATTCCTCTTAATTACATGGACGTCTCACGCATGATACCTTTAAAGAAATCGCAGTTTCTATTTACTCCGCAATAAGTCGTGGAATTTGAACTGTAGGTACATACCTCTGCCTAAGCCTTCGGGGATTACAGGCGGGATGTTATGACATATCACGTACAATAAAACCGGCCGCTCGAAGGGTTCCGTACCATTATGTATAAAAATCACGTATGTTGTGTTAAAGTAAAAATACAACTGAGTATTTTGTGAATATTTCAATAATTATTGATATCGAGCAAAAAGGGCAAAAAAATCGCGTTTGTTGTATGGGAGCCCCCCCTTAAATATTTATTTTATTTTGTTTTTAGTATTTGTTGTTAGAGCGGCAACAGAAATATATAATTTGTGAAAATTTCAACTATCTAGCTATCGCGGTTCTTGAGATACAGCCTGGTGACAGACAGACGGACAGACAGCGAAGTCTTAGTAATAGGGTCCCGTTTTCACCCTTTGGGTGCGGAACCCTAAAAATTATTCTTGAAAACGAATTCGCCTGCATTGAATATTATTTCATCCGGGCCCAAATCATTTAAATCATATAGGTAGGTACTTGACAAATTGATAAGTGATAACATAGGTATTTTATTTTTATAGGAAAATGAATTCGTCAAACAAAGGATCGCACGCGGAAACATCCGGTATATTTGGACCTCTGGACGTAAATGCAACTTCGCCGGCTGCGACCGCACTGACCTGCAGCCGCCCAATGTGAACGGCTGGTTCTGGTCGGGCTCCGGCGGTAAGATCGGACCCACCACCCAGCGTAACACCGGCGACTGGTCCTACACTGGCGGGTACGGACAGGCCCAGCCTGACAACCGTGAAGCCGCTCAGGTCAGTTAAAGTCGACTTTAGATTAAATATATATCATCGAAATTGTAAAAGCGTATTCTTAGCAGATATACGCAGCGTTCTTTTTCCTTATTCTAAATTGATGTTTGTCGTGCAGGGTAACGACGAGTCGTGCTTGGCGATCCTGAACAACTTCTACAACGACGGCATCAAGTGGCACGACGTGGCCTGCCACCACGTGAAGCCGTTCGTGTGCGAGGACAGCGACGAGCTGCTGAACTTCGTGCGCTCGCGCAATCCCGCCCTCCGCCTATGAGACAACCATCATATCGCACTCGCGCCCTCTAGTACTTTAGATGGCTGACATTGTACAAAACCAAGTGTCTATCTATAATTAAGTTATTTATTAAATCAACAAATTGTTAACAATTTGGATATTTTACTCAATGATAGCCATAACTACATCCTCAATACGACAGAGTGAAATAATATATGAACTGAGAATGTATGAAACCCATAAATAAGTAGGTTTGTAGCTTTTTGAGCCAATAGCATGATTGAAAAAAGAAAAGAAAATGGAAAGCACAGGCTAAATATTTATCGTTTCATATAAAAAAGTTTAATTTAACTATTTAGAAAACAGTCATTACAAATTCTTGTAACTTGAATTCAATAATTGAAACCAATCTACACTGATACAGGGAAAACGTTTCTCTTTCTTAGTATTATCAGTATTAATTTACTTTCGTCAGTCATCCCCTCCAAGCTACACACTTACTTAACACTATAATTATTTCACTCTAAGTGGGTGTTTAAAATTTGTAAAAAGTATTATTTGCACGAATAGGATTAACTTTTTAAGTGTTAGTTTTAATAAAAAGAATTGAAATATGGTGTTAAAATTAGTTTTTATTGAATTATACCACTGCATCAAAAAGTCATACATGCAATTGACGTATCAATCAATCAAACGTTGCCTCTCCTTATAAAACTTAATTAAATACTAAAATAGTACACGTCTAATCATAAAAATAAAAAATCTTAGGTACAGAAAACTTGAACATGTAATTGAACTTTAAAAAACCGCTTGAAACTCTCGTTGAAAAATGCGAGTGCAAAAAATATTGAAACATGATTAATATAGTAGATTAAAAAGTTTTATGAAAACACTATTCGACGCAACACAAAACATAATAACATTACATAATTGGAAACTTTCGTCACGTAATAAAAGTATACCTACAACCGGATTTGACGGCAAAACAGTAGACCTTGTTCAAAGTATCCAATTACCGGATCAAGAAAGTTTTGGTAATTTTTTTTTGTAATAAAAGTTATTTATGAATCAATTACCCAACTTTTTTATTTATTATGCACAGTGTACATTACACAAATCTGTCGTCCTGTATGATAGTTATATTCATTATAACGCTATTGTAACGAAATTGGATACATAACATAGAATTAAAATTTATGAATATGTAGGCACATGGAGCAATAACTAAATTAGGTGCTTATAATTCTAATTATATCTAGTTAGCTAGTCCGCAGTCATCCACTGCTGAGTACAATTGACCTCCTCTGCTTTATGGAAACTTATTTGGCCATTTAAATACCTATCAAGTCTAGATGCTAAATATAATAATAATATCCCTGGACATTTCACACAGCGCCATCTAGTCCCAAGCTAAGCACCCTAATGCTTGTGTTATGGTAACAAGATGGCTGATAAACTACTTATATACTTACGTTTTTTTTTTTTTGTAAATACATACATATTATAGATAGAAAAACACCCAGACTCAGAACAAGTACATGTAGGACTTACAAATATTTGTTCTGTGCGGGAATCGAACCCGCGACACGCAGCGAAGCAGTCCGATCGCTCAGCCACTGCGCTAACCGTGTTGTCAAATATGATTTGTATAGCTGCAATATATTTAGGCATCAACGAATTTTAGTTTATTTGTTGCAGTTTACTAGTACACTTCAATCATTGTACATTAAACCTTATGTCATTGACAAAACAGCGACATATCGCGGTTTCCAACAACTATGCATCCTAATTTCTGGTGCCTTTTACTAAACGTTGTAAATCCAACTATCCAAGTCCTCTTACTAATTAAAAAAGGGTTGGTCTTACCACACAGCTAAATTCGTCAGCGTATAGTCGGGAAAAATTTATAAAATACTAATACTGCTCTTATTTTTTTAAGCACGCAAAATGATAATTGCCTGCGCAAGTAGTGCAATTTTTTTTTTTTGCCTGTATCCTTTGACTTCGTAATAAACAAACAAGGCACCTAAAATAATAAGTACTTGAACAAAACGATGTGACCTACATATTTGAACAGGGGCAAGCAGAGTTGAAGCATGGAACACGCAATAAAGTGTAAAACCGTGAGAAACGGGCTGATTTATGGATGTGTAATATTGTAGCTTTTATTACGCTCTTCAAATCGGTGTGCCAATATCACCCCATTGTAATATTCTTCACATCTGCCTGTTTAGCTTAGAGCCGGGCATACCTACCTGTCCGCCATTTTTTTTCAAAATAGCGGCCGCGCATGATACCTATATATATCGATAGCTGACATCAATGCAAACACAAAACATAAAGGACCAAACCCCGTAAAGATTTATCGATGTATAGGTATTCTATAGGTATTATGAGACGTGGACGAAATATTGAAAAAAAAAATACATATGTACTTAAGAAATAATCCTGCCGTTTTGTACGTCATCCGGTTAGTACGACATAGTATCGCCGGCCCCTTGAAGATCGTTATATCCGGATTCTACTGTATATATTACAGCCAGGTATGGTCACCAAAGGAGATAAGTAACCAGGAACGACAGATATAGTTAAAGTTTAATAAGAAATCGATGGATGTTTTCTAGCAAAAATTAATTTAATTAATTGAAAACAAACAGTTCATTTCTCAATTTTTTTTGTTCGAAAACATCCATAGGTTTCTGCAATCCGACTCGACCGGAGGAAGATCAGGCGCAGGACCAACGCGGCAACGGGTTAAATAATAGCAAGATATTAAAGTAGTTAAGTCTTAGAAATAACAGTACAGACTGGCATGTTTGCCTGTTATTTGAATTTAATATTGATTCCTACCTACTGGCTAAAATAAATAGCTAACGAATACATGAGCATACAATGTTTTTAAAGCACACACACTGTCTTATGAACTAGTTATTAGGAAAACTTGTGCATTTTAATGCCATCAATACTTTTAAACATCTAATACAGTATGTCAATTTCCTTGACCGCAATTATTATAAACACAGCCTAATATTTT
This sequence comes from Apamea sordens, assembly GCA_945859715.1. Classification (NCBI taxonomy): domain Eukaryota; kingdom Metazoa; phylum Arthropoda; class Insecta; order Lepidoptera; family Noctuidae; genus Apamea; species Apamea sordens. The sequence continues at coordinate 9,811,664 of OX243991.1, read as the reverse complement.
ATAGTGTTTCTTTAAATTTACTTATCCTGATTTCATGTAGACAATAAGGCCAACGACTAAGTATGTAAATATGAGTCCATAACAATAACACTTAACCGTTAACAAACATTTGAAGTCCATAATCAAACAAAGATTTAACTTTAAATCTTAACTTCAAACTTGCATTAATGCAAGTCAGTCAATTAAAATAAAAACACAAACTCAATCAATAAAACCGAAATACAAAACTAACCCAAACAACTGGGCGTGTCGAAAGGCTACAAAAATGCATAGTGATAACTGACCTAAAATAGGTTTTCTTCAACAATGAGAGTTAGAACTGGATGCTAGGAAGGTAGACAGCTGACGTCATCGAGTATGGCGGATAGTAAGGGCTTGTCCCTAAGCGCGGCGGCAAGTTCCGCGCGGTCCCACTGCAGGCGCACGCGCCGGGCGCGCGCGGCGCCGCCGCCCAGGCGCAGCGCGCCGCGCGCCTCCAGCAGCGCGCACGCCGCGCCCGCCTCGCACATGTCCAGCGGCACGATATTGCGCGCCGTCGCCACCCTGACAACAATACCGAACATTTAGTCACATGCACTCGTTACCATGACTCATTTCAGTACTTACTAGATCAGCACTTTGCCAGCGACATCGTCTACCGTATATTTCCTAACCCGTGGGAATTTCGGAAAAATCCAGGCACCAAAAAAATATAAACACTTGATCTCTCAAGTTTTTTTGGTGCTCGGATTGGGCCGGGCGTCCTATCGGACAAGATGAAAGAAAAGGGAGTGCGATGAAAGAAAAGAATAATAGCGTGAGGTTTGACAGGGGAGAATGGATAAAGAAGATGCGTTGTGCCGACCGCGAGTACCATGGGACAAGGGTAGGCGTAGGTGATTATGACTTGAGAGAAACTTACTTTTTATAAACATCATGCAGCTTCCCCATTACGATTTCTTTGACCTTCCCCTTCGTCAGCATTAACATTATACTACAAAGTATCAATTTCTGTTGCAGCGGGAACCCGTCCTCAGCGTCCGACTCGATCTTCCTCGACCCGCCATAGACGTCGTTCAATACTTCTAGTACTTGCTTCAGTTCTACGGTTACTGTAGAATCATTCATCATGCTGTCAATAGACTGATTATCCGAAAACTTTGTCCTTCTCGCGAGCTCTATAACTCTTCTTCCTATGTCTAAAGCTCTCCTCATGTCTCCAGATATCGCTGAGATTTTAGCTGGAATAAATTACAATGGGAAGTTAAATCATCATCTGCCTAGCCTTTTTCCAACTATGTTAGGGTCGGTTCCAGTCTAACCGGATGCAGCTGAATATCAGTATTTTACATGGAGCAGCCTATTTGACCTGCTCACCTGCGCAACCCAGTTATTGGGTAATACGATACCCCTTGGTAAGACTGGTTGTCAGGCTTTCGGGCTTCTGACGACCCGCACCGACAGTCAAAGATCCACGAATGACAGCCGCACAGTGTATTATAGAGACCATTTTTCGGACATCAGTTTTTTATTAGAAATACAGATATAATTAGTCATTTAAAACGTCAGAGTAGAACTCCCGAGTGACAAATATGCTTAATCAAGTAGATTTTTTTGTTTGAAATATCATAAATTTTCATCCGGATAAAGTTTAAAAAAAATCTACACCAAAAACTAATTGGAATAAAAAATATTTTATCAAGTAGTTTAAAAGTGTCTTTTAAGCTTCATTTTATAGAGCTTTAACGAATTGCGTGAGTTTCTTACAGCAAGAGAAATATTTATTTTTCACTTTTTTGTTTTTATTTTTTTTCTCAAATAATCCACTGTTTTAGGAAAAGATATTTATAGTAAAATTCACATCTGTTATTCTTCTATTACTCACAAAAAAATCACATCCTAATATCGTGGAGTTTAGAAGTTATAGTCAAAAATTCGTTTTTTTTAGGGTTGTCACTTTATCCGATGGGACCACTTTTTTTTAAAGAAAATTATATAGGTTAATTTTTTAGGATTTGTTAAAACTAATATATTAAATTGATTTTCAAAACTAAGGCTAAATTCTAAGGCTGTATTCTTTGTAAACATTTTAAAAACGTCCAATCGAGTTAATGTTTTTCTGAGTTCATCTCCTTGTGAACTTGCGGACACTCCCGGAGGATGAAGAGAGCCGGCTGCGGCGGTATCCACAGCTTCAAATGCCTCTCGCTGACCAGCTTGAGGGTTGGCGCCCTCATGCCCTAGCATTAAGTCCTCTGGTCGGAGCCCAGAAGGACATCCCCCAGCAGAGCGAGTCAGATTCTGCTGAGGCAAAGTAGCATCATGGGTCTGGTACGGCTCCATGATGCCTCACCCCCGTTCCTCAACGTTACATGCATCGACATGGGGTTTTAGCAAAATGCCTTCCGAGGGTGGACCCCTTCCCATGCCGCATAAAATGTATCACTGAAATAAACTAACACCAATTTTATTGTCAGTTTTATTCGTATCCGGATATTTAATTAATTAAAAGAGTGACAACCCTAATGAGGAAAAATCCGGATAAAACTAAAATCGCCTGTAGTACCTAGACTCCACGAGATTAGGACATAGTTTTTTTGTGAGTAATAGAAGAATAACAGATCTGAATTTTAGTATTAATATCTTTTCCTAAAATAGCGGATTACTTGAGAAAAAAAATAAAAACTGAAAATTAAAAAAATATGATTTCTCCGGTTCTAAACAACTTACGCGATTATTTTAAGCTCTATAAAATGAATCTTAAAATACACTTTTGAACTACCTAATTAATTACTTTTTATTGCAATTGGTTTTAGGTGTACATTTTTTTTAAACTTTATTCAGACGAAAATTTGTGAGATTTAAAAATAAAAAATCTACATAATTATGCATATTTGTCACTCGGGAGTTCTACTCTGACGTTTTAAATGACTAATTATATCTGTATTTCTAATAAAAAACTGATGTCCGAAAAATGGTCTCTATAATACACTGTGAGCCGGGACCAACGGCTTAACGTGCTTTCCGAGGCACAGAGGGGTCTTGGTATGTGAAGACGCATCCATCCACAGACCAACAGCGGCAAGCGTAGCTTAACCTGATCGATCGAGCCGTGCGGCTGTTATTACTTAGCCACAAGCCCCTCGCTACATGGGAAGTTAAATATACTAAACTTTTAACTTACAAATCAGGGGAGGGGAAACCTTTTCCTAGCAGTGGGACAGAACAAGTTAGGAAAAAAAAAAAAAAATTACCTGCAAGCATTTGTAAAGCGACAGGAGAAAACACATTGCTCTTGTCTTCACTGGCTAGTACATTGGTGAATATATTGATGATCTGTTGCTTGGTGTAGGGCGCGAAGTGCAGCGTTTGGGGACGCAGCGAGCAGCGCGCTTGCAGGCGCGGCAGCGCGCGCTCCGTGAGGTCCAGCGCGTTGGCCACGCCCACCAGCACCACGCGCGACCCGGCCATCGCCGGCCATTCGAATATCGTGTACAGAACTGATTGGCGCTTGCTGTCTAACTGGTCTATCTCGTCTAATACTAAAAGTCTGCAATCAATTATCAACATTTAGGCATGCTTGCGTCACCAATCCATTTAGCGCTAAATAAATTTAAAACTTCGTTCTATTTCTATTAATCATTTAAATTTGACTGAGACTGAATTATATTTTGAATGTGTTTAGTGCTAAATGTATTTTAAATTTCTGGTGCAAGCAGGCCTATAAGTCATGTTTTGTAAATTTCTACTGAATAGGCGGATACCAATGTGTTACTTACATCATTTTATGTTTCTTTTTTAAATATTTTTCAATGGCATTGAAACAAGCTTTTTCAGTTGATCCAGATGTTGGCACCTGAAGTTCCTTACAAATTCTGCTATAAATACTAGCAGCTGATTTCATCATTGTGCAATTGATGTATACTTGTTTGTATCCTTCTCTAAACTGTAACAAAGCAATATTCTTGATTACATTTGCAGCGCCAAAGGAACCTAGCTAGGGTTAAAAAAGCCTTAAGACTTTAACGACACTTCTAAAAGCGAAAATTGTGCTTTGACTATCCCTTAAACTTCATAGACATAAAAATTACCAGTTGAATGATGGGTAGAAAGTTGTGGCAAAGGTTGATGTGGGAAAATTTACATAAATGTGGAAGAAAAATAGCATACCTTAGACAGTTTCAAAATGTAAGATAAACTTGCAGTTTTCCCGGTGCCTGGCTGTCCTGAGACATACAGAGATCCAGACTGTTCCTTCTCAAGATGCTCAGTCAAAAAATTATCTAACCATTCGATCTCTTTCTCTCGACTTGTAAGAGGCTTTAGGGTCTCCTCTTCACTGCAACCAATAAAAAACGTTAATAGTAAAACCATATTTAAATAAGCTAGGTAACAAGAACAGAGTCAAAAAGTCCACTAAATAGCAGTTAGTACCAGAGGACCTTAGGAATTCAAACAGTCCACAATCGGAAGTTGGCAATGTCCCAGAACAGATTTTACTTGGTTTATTTTTTGGTTAGATGGTTTAGAATTAGACAAGAACTTGCATTCGTGTTAAATAAACTACCACTACACTAGATAGACCATAGATATCAATATGGCTATGACTAGAAATGGTGTGGATCTTTAAGGCTCAATTTACACCGCAGTGAAATGAAATGGAAGCGAATTTTTGTAACAAAATGATACATAGCGTAACTTTATTTCAATTGTGTAACATACAAACTAGATAGGTACGAGCCAAAAAACAGGTCACACGTCTTCCGGAGAATCTTCGCGCGTTCTAGCGAATTCGCGGGCCTTCTCGCGCAACGAGGCGGTACCGCGGTAATGCGGTATTGACGCGTCCGTTCCATTCCATTTCGGCCGCAATGTAAATTGGGCCTTATGGACCAACGTTGGGACATAAGATGTACGATGAGTTAAAAAGTGGTAAACATTTAAGTTGGTAAGCAGGTACCTGTTATTCCTTGAAATGAGGTTGTTCACCTTTGTATCTTTTCGGGAAATCTTTACAGGCTTGCAATCTGAAAATAAAGTTAACCATTATTATTATTCAACTACTCAACTAGTTAGTAAAAAAGCTACAAATTATTTAAACAGGCCTAAGTCGATCGCGAGTCAGCTAACCAACACAAGAGCGTTTGCTAATAAACTCATAATCAAACAACTGACTGTGTTCTAGTTTATTTTTTTCGCTTCAATGTTTGAAATAGGTTTTTTTTTATTATTGCGGAACCTCGATCTCGCCTGACGGAAAGCGACGGATGAGACGAGCGTGCCCAGAAGATGCCTGTTCACTCTTGATTTGAAGGGTTATATTATGTGGAAAGGAACACAGAGGTTCCACACTTTTTAATTTTTCTATTGCTATTAATACATGCGAACCAATTAGAATATAATTTGACCAAGATGTCTAATTTTATTCAGACTTACCGTCATCAGTATTTTTCCTTAAATCATGTTCTGTATAATGTCTTTTCAATTTTCTTTCGCTAGATCTTCTAATATTCAACATGTCTTTATTTTCGTTTGAGGCGCCATTATCATCATCCACATATACCTTCTTACGAGACCTGAATGGAATAGTCGCCTGGAGACCAGCCATCTGCAATAAATAGATTTTTAATAAAGGTTACTCATAGACTTAATTACAGTAAGAAGTGAATGCCGAATGTATGTAGGTACCTTTTCTTTGTGCTCAATCGTGGATTAGAAATTCGATTTCGTTTCGATTATTGGGAGTAATTTCCAGGACTTAAAAAAAAGCAATCATACTGGGATCTTATATTTATTATACAAATTAAATTACATTTCCAACACACCTTTTGCATAAAACTTAGTCTTATGAATATGATTAATTACATAATTAATTAGATATTTTAAAAAAACAGACAAGCTATTTATAATTATGATTAAAATGAAAATGTTCACTAGTTTGTTTTTTTCAAAAAGCTTTGCAGAATTGAGCCAGAAAGTTATAGGATCCATTCATTACATAGTACAGTTGCGTATAATATGTGAAGCTTTAAGGCTACGGACACGAAGTCGGGGGCGCGGGGCGGCGGCGGCGCGGGTAGCGGCGCGTTTCAATGCATAGATTTATATGGAACTGGCCTTGAAGGCAGCGGCGCGGGAGCGACGTACGAGCGATGCTCGCGGTCTATATTGACGTAGTAGATTTATTAGAGAGATAGACATTGTAGTAGTAGATTTGTGATAGTACACCTCGCGATCTGCCCGCTGGCTTCGAGACCAGGGTCTGCCGTTGCTGCGCCGCCGCCGCTCCCCGCGCCGCCGCCGCCCCCGCACCGCAATCACGGACTTCCGAGACCGAGGCCTTATTGTGAGAAATATCCCATAGCTGAAATGCAGCAGTTGGAATTATTCAGTGACTTGAGTATGTCAGAAAAACTGCAAGACCGCAAACAACATTTCTATGAGGTTGCTATACTAGTGTTTTAGGCTTGTATGTATGAATGAACCCTGCAAAAAGCTGTAATATGTTCCTAGCATTTAAAACACATGCATATGGTCGACTCACAATACTACTATTACATGAGTGTTTGATGTTGACTGTAGTACGGTCAGCAACGAATGCCGATTACACTACATTTTTTTTTTCTACATTTGCTTTTGAGCATTTCGTGTAGGTAGCCAAGAGTTTGAATTATTACAATTTTACGTCTGTTCTAAAGAGGTTTGAACTTTTTCCTATGGAAGCTCTGCAAAGTTCTGCAAAGTTGCTGCGCGGTCAATTTAAGATCTGATTTAGAGATTTCTAATACGAGATAACACAAGATCATTCACCAGATATTTGAAGGTAAAGTTCTCATACAGCGATATTTGCCTCCAAATATCCCGACGTTACGCTTTAGGACATTATATCCCTCATCATTTTCTGTTTGCCCTATTATGACAGTTCCATCGTGCGTCGCAAATGTGATGTTTTGTTTCCCTTTTTCTTTGTTTTTTAAAATTGACGTGTTAACCGACTTTTGTTGCTGTCGGTATCACATTGAACACTTATTGCTCTTCATGTAGTCCCAAGAGAGTTAAAACATAAGCTACTATTAAACTTATTGTTAATATTAATAGGGTACAAAGCTCATTAACCACAAGAATTTATTTGTATTATTAAAATAACATTACAGACCCAAAATTATAAATAGGAAATTTAACATTAACATACAATTTGTCAGATCACCTGCTATATAAAAATATCAATTTGTCTGGTATTTACATAATGATAATTGATGTTATGTACAAAAAAATAAATTAAAAACTTGTTACACAAGCCAGTAAGCTTTCTTTTCTCATTCGTCCTTGATAAACACATTATATGATGAGAACTTTCATTGTAAGATAGAACATAATCGTTAACAAAAAAGATAGATTTAAAAACTGTAGGTAAATTTATTTCCGTCAATCCTTCCCAAAACATGAAGTTCTATGCATTTATAGTAAATAGTAGATCTATTTGTCAATAGTGTCAGCCCTATAATGAGATTCTTATTTCAAAAGTTCCTGAAAACAAATCTTGACTGCACTATGGACAAAGTCCTCAAATCTCAATACAATAATTTGTTTTAATTACCTTATGCATGTAAGTAGTATTAAACTTCATTATTTTAAAAGTAAATTCAACATAACTGCTCAGTACCCCTTATTTAAATTGTACTACACTACAATTGAACCTGCATTTTGGATCACCCTAAGGATAAACTGAGTGATTACAGCATCAATAAAATATTGGCCAAGTCATGACTGAAATAAATGAATAGGTGCATAATACTGCCTATACCTAAACAAACAGATAATCATAAAATATGTTAAATTGACATGAACTTAATTAAAACCGTTTTCTTCTTACAATTAAACATTTTGCAAAACACTAAATGGGACACAATCACACAATAAAAGATTTATTGCCATCACCTCTATGCGTGAAAAGAGTCCCATAATGTGTTAATTTTCTGTCAAACAATGTGTATTATAATTATAGTTTATTAAACTAATAGAAAAAGTATTGTATCACTCACAATAAAACTTCACTAGGGATTCCTTCCCACTTACAAAAATGTTTCACCAGTGTATATAAACACTTATTATCACTGTTTGTCTTTATTGCTGAAGTCATTTTGAGGCTGGTGGGCTATAGTTGTTGATAAAGTCTTGTACAAGTCTATTTGCCGTTTAGCTTCTAGCCACGCATTGACTTCCATTTGATGCCGTAGTAGCGCATGGTGATGGGGCATCAGTTGCGGTTGCGACAATCGATAATCCGCCGAAGCATTCATAGTGGGATTTGTTTTTTGATTTGGTGTTATAGGCTGTCTTATTCCTGGTAATTTTCCTGTTGAAGGCATAAGTTTCAATCCAGGCTTAGAAGTCCCTGGTGATGCTTTTGATAGATCATTATTTGCAGAATTCATATTGGGTATCTGAGTACTAGTAATCTGGTTAGACTGGTTTATGTTTGGTTCTGGAGCAGAACTACCAGCTTGTTTTTCTTCTGCTATTACTAACTTTGGAGAAGAGCTAGGTGAACGAGTTTGCGACCTAGGGGAAGGTTGTGCTGCACTGGGAGGTGTATGAGGAGCAATCTGAGAACTTGGAGAAGCAACATTGGGACTTCCACTGGAAGGCTTCATTGGATTTGGTTTGGTACCAGCCATGTCCTGTCTGTTATTAATCTGTGATCCACTTGGCCCACCTTTGTCCAATTTTAGTTGATTTATATTAGATGTTGAAGGAATTCTTAATGGGCTGACACCAGGAGTCAGAGATCTGTTTGTAATGCCACTAGGAAAAACATTACTTTGCGGCATAGTCAGAGGCATACTCTTAGTTGGAAGATTCTGTTTCTTAGCTAAATTGTCAATAGATTGCATAGTTTCAAATGCTTTATGAAAGGTTTGTTGTTGTGCTAGTTGATTTTGGATGTTGTGAGGAGTTGATAAATCCAGAGCAGTGCTTGGCTTGGTCTCTAATACAGGCATGTTATTGGTACTTGACTTGTTCACAGGATTGTTTGACTTGTTTGCTGCATTAAATGATTTTGGAGTGGCAGGCACAAGCTTAGGAACCTGTGCCTTGTTTTTCGGCAACTTGGATTTTTTATCACTTTGCAAGCTTTGTAACTGCTGTTCAAATGTTTGCTGAAAAGTAATAGGAGCTGAAAAATTTCCACTTTGTTTCCCTAATTTAGTATCAGAAATAGGCTTCAAGTTAGGAACTGGGCCTTTAGCAGAGCTTTCTGATGATTTAGTTTGAGGTTTAGTTGGTGCTGTGATATTATCTGTTTTACTTGGTTGACCTGACTTGGTTTCATTATTACTTTCAAGTTTTTGTTTTTTTGTTTCAGTGTCTGGCAATTTTAGTATTTCTATATAGTTATGTACTGGCGGGCTTGGAACTTTATGGGATGTGTTACTAGCACCAGCCAAGTTTTTATTTACCATACTTTTCTTGGGATCAGGATTTGTTGTTTCACCAGGATTTCGAGAATCTAACTTTTGATCAGTAAGTGTGATAGATAAAGATGATGGTATATTAATTTTACATGAATCAAATAAAGACTTTAAGGGATCACCGGATGGTTGTGTTCCTGTGATTGGAGAACCAAGGGAGGATTTAACCTGAGATAATATTTTAGTTCTATCAATTGTAGGGTCACTGTTATTTGCTAATAGATCCATTCTTACTTTATTAACAGGTTGTCCTTTGTTTGACATTGGAACACTAGGCTTTAAATCAGGCATCTTTTTAACTGGAGGCTTTTGTACTTCATGTGGCTTCAAATTTGCTGTTAGTTCAGGCTTTGGTATTTGAAGTTTAAGTGGAGAAATTGTTTTCTGAGTTCCAGGGTGTGGCTGCATAGTGGAAGGAATCTCATTTGGGGGTTTGCGTTTAGGTGATGATATATTCTGAGGCACTGAAACTGTCCTTTTGACTCCAGGACTTTCTTGCTGCTTTGTAACTGCGATTTGCTGCTTTATGTCTTTTGTGGGAACAGGCATGGGGGAAGGTACTTTAGGTGTTACTGGAGGTACTTGAGAATTTTTAGGGGATCCTTCCAACTCTTTCCCTTTTATAGCAGTGTCCAGTACTTTATTATTTTGGCTACTAATAGTCACATTTGCAACACCAGAAGGACTGAGTAAATGACTTATATTTGCCTTTTCAAGTTCAATTTTCAGTTTTTTTAACTCTGGCGTATGCGGAGTTGCCTGATATTTTCTTTTGGATGGTTCCCCAGTCTTCTCATCTAATTTTAGAGTATTCAATTGATTCTTAGATGCTGCATCATTAGAAGTGATTTGTTCATCAGAAGATTTTACTGGTGATGATTTAAGTGGCAACATACTTTTTGCAGTAAGCTCAAAAGAATTTAGAAATTGAGATTTTTCAACTTCATCATCATTTTTCTTAAAAGATGTGTCAGAATGTTTGACAGGATTTATTGTCTCAACCAAATCTTTACTTTGTTGTCCTGTTTTTTCATTATTCTTAGACATGTCACTTACATGACTTACTACATTATGGCCATCATCGGGCATTGGACTATCAGTTCCGGAAGAAGCTTCGGAGCCTTGATCATTCAAATGGGGAGCTGGACTACTTGCATTTGTATCTTCAGTTGAAGCAGGACTTGATTTTCTATCACTTAAATGACAGGAAGCTGAGCCTTTCCTATTGTTTTCAAAAAGCCTATTTCGAATAGCTACATAATCTGTTATTTGGTAGAAAAAGCGCATTGGCTCATTCCTCTTCCAATTGTATATGTAAGCTATGTCCATCAAAGTATAGTAATCCGGTAAAGGAACTCTCTTGTACAAGATATCTATAGCAAATTGGGTGCTGTCAATATCAAATTTCATACTTAAAAATTTCTTGAGATGATTTATGTTGACAACAGCAGGGCATTGCAAAAACCTTCTTGGTGTTGCTGGTACAGGTTGTGGTTCATTGCTGTCAGATGATTTGCTAGATATACTATCAGTGTCAGTAGCATCAGCATATTCTAAAGAGAAGGATATCACATCTTCAGGACTGAAAATTATTCTTTCAGTGTCTTCTCCTCTCTGTTCAGGAGTAGCTGATGCAGCAGGGCCAGGTCTTGAGGAATAAAACTGCTGTCGCCTCTCCATTTCTTTTTGAAAAAGTCCGGGTACAAGTTTATAAACTATGTCTTGAAGTGCTTTATCTAATTTAATGTTTGGCTTGGCGGAATTGATCATCATTTCACATACAGGGCAGTAACTCTTTGCTCGCAAATGTTTGATGATACAACTTCGACAAAAGGAGTGTAAACATTCCACAATCGTTGTTGCATCGATGTAATAACCCCTACATAGAGGACATGTTATGTGTTCGTTGACTTCACCAAGTAAAGTTCTCTGAGGCACAACTGCAGCACTATTCTGCTCAGCCATTTTCACTACTTTTTTCTCTGGTTGTTTATTAGACGTAACCATTTTCAGGATCCACCGTTACTACAATAATAATGTATGGGCACACGTAGCTGCTAATAGTACAGCTAATGAACAGAGCATAATTTAACGTGTTTGGGGAATTTATCAGTACCGCACTATAGATTCAACACTTTATTTATTTGGAAACTCATTTTATATGGAAATCAATCAATAATATTACGGACAAAGCCTAACAATATAAAGTAGAGGACTCAACTTCGTCGCATCGCTTATCGCCATGAAAATCGATTATGTTGGTAACACTGTTTTATTTATGTTCATTTATCACGACAAGATCATAATTCTTTGATTACACGATTATTTATCAACGCTAACATTTATCTGCAAACACTTACCGTGTCAATATCTTGAGAGAACCAATTTAAACTCCGAAACAGTAAATAATTACTTGTTAAAACTTTTGGCGCGAATACATTGACTGTATCATGCAAATGTCAAATTTTCTATCAATCAATTTACTTCTTGAATCTTGATGTTGGTAGCACAAACTTTGTTTTTTAATGATCTAATCGAGGTATCAACCAATGCAGCCTACTACACTACATGACAATCTCCACAGGAAAGGATTTTATACTTTCACAAACAACCCAACAAAACATTATAATTCGCATTAAAATGCTGGTCTGGAATCAGTGAAACTGATTAATCAATGAAAACAGTTTTACGTGGACTCGTTTAGACGGGTATTGTCGATGTTAGACTAAAAATAATATTTCTAAAGAATGCGACATACATGTGTGTGCGACATGAATGTTTCGAAAAGCCCTTGGAGAGGCTTCAAATTTTTTTATTTGAATGATGTTTCACAGGCCACTGTATATCCAATTTCAATCAATCAGAAGAATAACTTATATTCGCTCTCTCTCCTTTTAAAAATTGAGTCCGCGTATCACTGCCCACTGCGAAAAGCAAAAGAGTTGTTGTGTTTTTAAATTCTTCTATAGCATTCATTTCCTTTTTAATTGACTTCATTTACACTCCAGGTATCATATTAAATTTAGATTTCAGTTACATAATCTTAGAAAGTAAATACATTTTTTTAAATAGTGTAGATTTATAAGGTTAGGTATTCCTTACAGCAGCATAAATTATACACAATACGTGTTTTTCATCTCGTAAAAACTTTTACCATTGTGTGTATACTTATAAAACTGACAAATCGACAAAAACTGGCAAACATTGGAAACTGTCGAGATAATGCATCTGACTAATCAACGAAACTGGCGAATTAAATAAACTGACGACTGAGGGAAACTGACTATGCGTCAGGCCGCACATTTCATAAAGCAATGGTACTGAAGATCTCGTTTCTTTTTGTTCTTTTTGTAAATCTGAATGTGGATCTCTTATCACGGGGCTCGAAACAGAAACATTACTTTACTTTTTGGTCCTTTCTTGCGGCACCTACTCAGCTATCAACTTTCACCCTATATTATATGCTTGCTAAAATCCCACTGGGGTACCAAAACGGTTCATTAGAGATCAAACATGTAACCCACACCGTTTGACCGTCTCAGGGGCCCTTTATTTTAAAAATTTTCTGTGATGGCAATATCGGAAGACTTTGTCAAACTCTCTAGCAACTTCGCTACAGACCTTCTTTTCATTCAACGGAGTCTCGAGCACAGACCGATATCTGCATCGTGAATTATATTACCAATCACGAACTCCTTTTGAAGGAGGAAAGTTAAACCTTTTCCTTCTTAAACATGAGAGCGAAGGTATATATCTATTTGTGTAGTAAAATAACGTTCTAGCAAGTTGTTTTCATCAACATGTTAAGTTCGGCTGAACCGCGTTTTGATTTGTGGTGTGTTTCAATTGTTTCAGTGGCGTAAGAAGCGCATGCGAAGGCTAAAGCGTAAAAGGAGGAAGATGCGTGCGAGGTCCAAATAAATGGTATGTATAAATAATTATTTTCTAGCACAGCCAAAGCCCCTTGGCTTGTCTCTGCAAGACTCCCGAGCTGTTAACCGGCATCCTCTCATTGTTCATGTAATGATTGCTTTAAAGAGATCTCAATATTAAATACCTACTTCAGTAAACAATGCATAGCATATTTCAACCTCGTGTCCTAAAAAATCAATTCCGAACTGCCTACCCTAGGACCTATTTTGCATTATTTCTTGTGTTATTGCTATCATCAGATAAAACTATTCAATTCATCGAAAACCATGTGCTCGGACTTGAACTTACTAGGTTATTATGAATTTAATATAGGTAGTTTTCTAACCTCGAAATGAGTGTTTCTGGTAGGTAAAAACTTTGTTGCATTTAAGTAGGTACTTAGTTAACTTTGACATTGATGCCCATTTTATGTAAAGCATTTGGACCTCTCAGACCTGGATTGGTCTGAAAAGGATGTTCATTGATATAGCAAGAAAACAGCACATGCAAGTGCAGTTCCTAACGTAAACATTGGAAACATGAGTGAGGTATTCCGCATTAGAGGTCTATCATGGCATAAAATGTTTGTGATGAGGGCACTAGACGTTATGTTATTGCATTAAAAAACTCATGTGTTTAATCATCGTGGAGATCGTTAAGATGGTGGTTAATCATCAACTGTTTTGTTAACTACTTTGCTTTTCAGATATTAAATGATGATGGGTATTGAAACCATTAGGTCCATTCTAATTGAGTTTGGTTTCTAAAACCATTTCTGTAATAGCTTGAGAAACAGTACCTAGCTTACCTCTTTTGATAAGTTGGTATTGTAATTCGGTATCCTTACATTCAGTATTTTCTGTAATTCTGTATAAGAGCAAAGGATTTGTTTTGGTCCAAGAACAACATGATTGAACTGCAGGTTATTCTCATTTGAATTCAGAACTGCATTCAACACTTTCAGGCAGTTATTTTCATTTATCTTCCACAGCCGCCTACTTCACCCAATGCTGGGCACAGACCTCTTTTCTTATACCAATCCCCATGCTCCAGTCTTTACCAGACCTTAGATGCCACTTGGTCACTGTCTTTTTCCACCTGTCATCCCTGCGCCTTGCCAGGTGACCTGTCCAACTCTATTTGAGTTCCTTAATTATCTATAATTCTCTTCACGTTTTTGTTAATTCTCTTATGTATAAGAGAAATCAAGAGACGTTATTGGTGTCACTAGCTGTATAATTTATACCAAAGTATCTATCAGAATGGCATTGGACAAACTTTCTAAAAGAAGTTGGGTGAATATTTCAGTTTATGCCTGTTAAGCAGCCATAATCTAATAATATAGTCGAAAGATACATTGCTCACTGAATCTGTACATATTATAAATTGAGTTACTTTTTTTTTGTCTGTCCATGTGGCCATGTTCTTTTTCTCAACCCTGCAATGTATATTGATGCGGGGTTATCAACATCGAGTAGAGAAGGATTAAGTATGTGTATAATATAATTAACTCGTCCGAAAATCCTTGTGAAGCAGGTCACTAGTGATATATTTTGCCCGCATGGTGATCTGAAAGTATGCGTTAGGAACATACTACTGGGATTAAAGTATTGTAGGCCTAATCTAATGGTCTATCTGGACCAAATTTTCATGTTTTTTTTTTTTCATGGTGTTTTTACCCCTCTGAGGCAGTCGTTATCTCATCATGAGACAAACGTAAAGAATTGGAGGGCATATTAGAATGCTTGCTCCACCCTTGTAATATGAAATTGTATCACGAGGACTATTAAGAAGCATACAAACATTATATTACAGTAGTAGAGTCAATTGCACGTCTGTGGTAATTGCTTGGACTTAACATGACTTTGTCCTGTTGCACATAATATGGTCTGGCAAGGACATAAAGGCACTATCAATGTCAAATGGCTGTCATGGATTTGCAATTGATCACACATAACCTGTTTGAAAATATGCCGTGCATTGCATGTTGAATCTCCATTTTAATGATTATTATATTGTTTCAGGTACACAGGTGTGGAAGTTAGATTCATCTAATATTACTACTAGTGTATCAAATAAAAACTAAAAAAGTAACGATTTTGTTTAATTTCCTAGACCATCTAAATACCTAACTTGACCACAATAAGTCATACCATCAATACATACAAATCACTATATATTTAGCACTAAACGAATTTAAAATGTAGTTTTGACAGATGTTTTACATGCTTCGTGATATCTGGCAGGCCCCAGCGCGAGATTTATCAACAGGTATAGATTTTCGTAAAGACATAGTTTTGTACAGTCGCCAGCACATCAAGCTACTACAATCTGTCAGATTTCTTTAACCTTTTCACCGCCAAGCACTTCTATAGAAGTTCGGGATTTTCGTGCCACCAGCGCCACAACTTCTATAGAAGTTATTCATTTTAACTATCTTATTAAAATAAATTTACTGTGATTAAAAGCTTTGTTTCATAAGATAGCACTGTCTACTACCCTGTTTTTTATTTTTCTACACAAAATAAGCCCTAGTTTGTCCTAAAATCGGCAAAAACAGAAACTCCGAATTTTGTTACTTTCCTCAGAACGCCAATCACTTCATATCAAGTTGGCCAGTGATGTGCCGTGAAAGGTTGATTTCACCATTAAAATATTTATAAATACAGAAAGTTACGAATATCGAAAACAATTTGAGGTCAATAAAATATGAACTTAGTTATATAATTCATTACAAAGGATAGTAGATGAATTTCGACCTTCAGGTAGATGCCGATACGTAATTATAAAGTTGTTACCAATTCTTGTCGATAGTTATTTTCCCATCTCTACAAAACAATTGGTCGTCGTCGCCCCTGTGCGCCACCGAGTGCCACGAACTACTATAGAAGTTGGTCAGTGACGTCATAGGCGTGCGGCTGTCAAGGTCACTTTGGCATAGTGCAGCACAAAATCGGATTCGCGCGCACGCATCTTTCTTTCTTTCACTACGAAACAATTAGAAAAATGAGTGAAGAACTTGATTCGGACGAACTTTAAACGTCGTGGGTTTTTTCAAAATTTTTAATTTTGATTAATTTTATTTCTGACTTTTTAGAGAGCATATACGAATTGTAATTGCTGATGAAAACCACATTTAAATCGGACAATTCGTTTTAATATTATTGCAATATTATTTTGCACTAATATTGTAGCGCCCTCTAGTGAGTTACAGCCATGACACCTATCTAAGAACATGAACTCATCAAACACAAACCTATTATTGAAAACCGCATCAAAATCGGATCATTAGTTTAGAAGATAGGTGGGAACATTACTTTGCACAAACACACACACACAAACATCTCTCACCCTAAACGCATATACCTGCTCCGTTCCGTGGTGGGTAAATAGAGAAACGCAATTAAAAATTCTGCCACTTAGATACCTACGGTAAAAAACGTTGACTGAAGTTATTAAAAAAACACAGGAATAAACAAAAATAGAAGAAAGAAAGACCATCCCTGATCAGAATCGAATTCAACGTGCCCTCAGTGCCAATAACTTGATATGAAGTTAAAGAATGAGATCATGAAACAAATAGAGATGTACCCCATTCCTTATAGTTCTAATTGAGTTATGTATTAGTTTCTTTGATACTCATAATTTATACTGTTTTTTCTTATTAAGGATACTGTGAAATAAAATAAATCTGGAAATATTTCATCAGTTTTTATTTATATTCGTAAAATCAACTTTAAATCTTAACTTTACGCGTACAAATCTTATTCATCGATATGACGATATTCCCATCACTACTGTTTACTGTATATTTAGTTATACATTTATAGCTTGGCGCTCGGCGAGGCATTGCGTTTTGAGTACGTTGGCGGCGAAAAGGTTAACCCTTAAACAAACGCGAGCCGGTATGCATTTTTTTTTTAAGGTTGCATTGTATTTTATGTACGTTTGCCCCGCACGGCCCCCCAGAATTTGTGTTTTAGGTGTGCACTAATGCAATGTACTCGCCTCTAGGAGTATATGTACCGGTTTCTTTTTCAATGTACCTCTGTACTTTCGAAGATATTTGCAAAAAAAGGGGGCCGTGCTGAAAACGTTTGGCTGGCACGGCCCCCTTTTTTTGCATGTAACTTGAAAAATATATAGCGTATTAAAAAGTTTCTTAAGCTCAAGGAATGTACTCTATTAACACGTTATATGTACCGCAACAGATATTGTGAATTCGTAATGACAAATAATATATAGATGTGGATAGGGGGCCGTGCTGGAATTTTGTTTTATAAGAAAATATCTAAAAAAGTCAAAACAATCTTAGCCAAAAACGATTACAAAATAATTGATGTTTGGCAAGTAACATATGTACCGCATTGGTTTCTCATACAACTTGCTAAATTTGAAAAATAAACCAATTTTAGTTCATTCAGCACGGCCCTCTATAGTTGCCTATATCTTTTTAAATAAGACATGTTTGTTTACAAAATTCGTCTTTCTGAATTATAATTAGGAGTACATTCGTTCCATATAAATTGCGAAACTGCTGTATTAGTACTTTAAAAAATAAATAGGATCAGAAATATCATATATTACAACTGATGGGGTGACCATGATTCCTTTATTAGGTAAATATTTTCTATCCTACCTATGTACCTATATTAATTAAATTATGTGACTACATTGAAATAATAGTAGATTGTACAACTAATGCATAAAAGAAGGGATAAAATAGCTCGTTTACGGTTTATGCATTGCCCGAGTTAAACACTGCTTTTCACTTCAATTGCGAGAAAATGAAACAGGCATAAAGTATATAACAGTATTTTTACTGTTCAAAAATGTTGCAAAATTGAAGATGAGAACAGCTAATTCCCGCCACGAAACTTTATAAAAGATTTTTTTTTTTTAATTTTCAACATGATTTTGTTGTCATTCGACTTGGGTACCTACTTCATACTGCCAAGTCATAAAAATGTCTCTTTGCGTTTTTATATAATAAATGACCACTAGGTATTTTATCTGGTTTTATTAAATTAACGATACAAAACACGGAAGTGATATAAATTAAAGCAAATGAAATAAAATAACAATGATATTTTAGTAAATAAAATAACGATTTAATCTGCGACGTTTTATTGCACGTGTGGCTGTTGGGCTTGATTATCTTGGCTTAGAAAAAAAAAACTATTTCAAGCACGGAAATGGATTGCTAAAATAAACATGTAAGTTTAAAGTTCTAATATAATTTATTTGTACTAATTAATAGTCGGTTGCTTGCTAATTGTTTCTCTTGTAGGGCATCACGTTGTTGTTGCGTTTCGAGTATTTGTGTATAATGAGTAGTAATTATAAAAAAAGTGTTGAATAATTAGGGTATAAAAAATAATGACTACATTATATTGACCGTTTTTTACTAACATAAAAAACTGAAATTAAAAATTTAAAAAACCCCCGACACAAAATAATAATAAAAATAGTACGAATATAAAAAGCCTAAAACAATTTGAAAAAAACTATTGAAAAAATAGCCACAAATAGAACAAAATAGGTGTAAACTTGAAACCCTATAAAAAGAAAAAAATAACCTTGAGATTAAGACCCTACGTAAGTACGTATGAAATTTTTTGATTATATGTTGTCCTGTCGGGGGACCGCTCTAATTATTAGCATAACGTTCTATTAAAGTTTAAAATAGTAGCGGTCCCCCGACGAGTAACGTAACGTAATTTTTTTCTTTTTGTAGGGTTGCAATAAAACGTCGCAGATTAAGTCGTTATTTTATTTCATTTGCTTTAATTTATATCACTTCCGTGTTTTGTATCGTTAATTTAATAAAACCAGATAAAATACCTAGTGGTCATTTATTATTTAAAAACGCAAAGAGACATTTTTATGACTTGGCAGTATGAAGTAGGTACCCAAGTCGAATGACAACAAAATCATGTTGAAAATTAAAAAAAAAATCTTTTATAAAGTTTCGTGGCGGGAATTAGCTGTTCTCATCTTCAATTTTGCAACATTTTTGAACAGTAAAAATACTGTTATATACTTTATGCCTGTTTCATTTTCTCGCAATTGAAGTGAAAAGCAGTGTTTAACTCGGGCATAAACCGTAAACGAGCTATTTTATCCCTTCTTTTATGCATTAGTTGTACAATCTACTATTATTTCAATGTAGTCACATAATTTAATTAATATAGGTACATAGGTAGGATAGAAAATATTTACCTAATAAAGGAATCATGGTCACCCCATCAGTTGTAATATATGATATTTCTGATCCTATTTATTTTTTAAAGTACTAATACAGCAGTTTCGCAATTTATATGGAACGAATGTACTCCTAATTATAATTCAGAAAGACGAATTTTGTAAACAAACATGTCTTATTTAAAAAGATATAGGCAACTATAGAGGGCCGTGCTGAATGAACTAAAATTGGTTTATTTTTCAAATTTAGCAAGTTGTATGAGAAACCAATGCGGTACATATGTTACTTGCCAAACATCAATTATTTTGTAATCGTTCTTGGCTAAGATTGTTTCGTATTTTTTAGATATTTTCTTTAAAAAAAAATTCCAGCACGGCCCCCTATCCACATCTATATATTATTTGTCATTACGAATTCACAATATCTGTTGCGGTACATATAAAGTGTTAATAGAGTACATTCCTTGAGCTCAAGAAACTTTTTAATACGCTATATATTTTTCAAGTTACATGCAAAAAAAGGGGGCCGTGCCAGCCAAACGTTTTCAGCACGGCCCCCTTTTTTTGCAAATATCTTCAAAAGTACAGAGGTACATTGAAAAAGAAACCGGTACATATACTCCTAGAGGCGAGTACATTGCATTAGTGCACACCTAAAACACAAAATTCAGGGGGGCCGTGCGGGGCAAACGTACATTGTATTTTAGGTAATTGAGGGTCACTGATTTCATATTTTAAAACAAAATTTAAAAAAGAATAGGGGATGGGGTAGTTTTTCTGGTGGTAAATAATTTGTGTCCGTTTCGACTGCTCGGCCACAATTTCGTAGAAGCAAAACGACTACGTCAACATTACGAAGGAATTTGTAAAACACTAACGATGAAAGTCGCAAATTCGTAGATCCAATATTCAGAAAGTTGTAAAGGTTTAACCATGGCCGCGCAGTCGAAACGTGGAGAACTGCGCGGCCACGCAGTTCTCTTAAAGTTCTCTTAAACGGAGCTTCGTAGAGGTCCCATTCTTTTTGCTAATCACTGATACGATTTCGAAGAATATGTAGACAGTATGAATAAAGCCCTAATGTATGGAATTCACGACCTACAGAACTTAAATGCTATGGCCGCGCAGTTGACACGTGGAGAACTGCGCGGCCACGCAGTTCTCTTAAAGTTCTCTTAAACGGAGCTTCGTAGAGGTCCCATTCTTTTTGCTAATCACTGATACGATTTCGAAGAATATATAGACAGTATGAATAAAGCCCTAATGTATGGAATTCACGACCTACAGAACTTAAAACCTATAATGCAAGTTAGAAGAAGGGTGACCAAGATTTATGGTGCGTTAATCAGACATTTCCAAAAGCGTCGTTTTTATACCACGTTATTATCATAATGAGGGAATAAGTATGCTTAATTGGATGGAGAAGTACCAAAGTAAGTAGATACGAAAATATTGTTACCGTCAAGATGGTAGGTACCTAAGTACCTTTTTTTGTAAAAAGGATTAATGATTATCTATTCGATTAGTATCTACCTACCTATAACTTGTAAACATTTAATAAAAAATTGGAAAAAACAACCTTTTTTTTTAGATCTGGGTAAATTTTATTCTAAGTTACTAACGCGACATTTTGAGAAGGTGTTTTATCCTATCTCGGCGGCTCCCAAGCGAGTGCACCCGCGCCTGAGCACCACCCGCTTACGCGTCTTTATCAGTGCAGTGATAAATGGTTCATCATGGATTGTGTGTGCTCGTGATTCTGCACTGTTGTGGCTATTTAAAATGAACGTCAAGATGACGGGACCCCGCCAGGTTATCATATTAAAAGGTGTGTTCAGTTTAAGATTACGCCATGTATTTTTTCATTAACTGAATACTGGTCCTGCCATTTTGATATCAAAATAGCGGGACCACTTTCTTTGTAGAATATTTGAAATTTTATGAGTGTAGAATTTTAATATGAAATAGTAGAAATATTGTACTAAATCCTATTCACGTGATATTCGAAATACCTGACGGGGTCCCGTCATCTTGACGTTCATTATTTAAACACATCATTATCATAAGTGCTGCTGGACAAGAAAGTGAAGAAGGAAACATATCAACTGTATCATACCAAACCGTAAGTATTCAAAATGTCTCAAAATGTTTATCGCTTAAGTATTAATTTATATTGTAGTAGTACTTGCTTAATAGAATGACAATGGAATTATAGACCTCATGGTGGTAAACATTTTAAGACGTCGACTATGTATTGCAGTAGTATTACCTTTGTTGTTAAAACCTTACCTCTTAGGTTATCACCTTTTTCTTCCAAATAATGACTGTTTGTTTTTAATGTTTTTAGAGTTCCGTACCTCAAAAGGAAAAACGAAACCTTTATAAGATCACTTCGTTGTCCGTCTGTCTGTCCGTCGCGTCTGTCAAGAACGTTTTTCTCACGAACGCGTAGAGTTACCAAGTTGAAATTAATATCAAATACTCAAGGTTGCAATCCCTTGAAGCAGCACGTTATTTAAAATCGTTGGTCCCTCCATTTTGACGTCAAAGTGGAAGGACCATAGGATAGGCTGGTCGGAGGAGTAACCTACCTATATAGTATTACAATACCTACCTTAATTCTAGTTTAGAAATATGCAATTTGATGATCCCTAACATGAATCGTTTGCGAAATATCGGCAATAAATGTTGGTCCCTCCATAATCACAATTCAAAAATTTGGTCAGGCATGTTAATGGATAGTATTTTTTTGGTTTTTCGAAGAATTTAATAATAATAATATCCCTGGACATTTCACACAGCGCCATCTAGTCCCCCTACCGCCGCCGCCGTCTAGTCTACCTTTGGGTTATGCAAATGACTTACGGTGAAGTTTATCTTAAAAAAAGTACTAATTGTACTGAAAAATTAGTGCAAAGGTTGCAAATAGTAGATTTACAATATTAAACTTTTATGTAGGCTGATTTGAAATCCAAGACTCGGTCCCTCCATCTTGACGGTAACGGATAAAATAGTTTCGTATATTATAACTGTATTATTTTATTATATCTACTTACTTTAGTACTTCTCCATCCAATTAAGCATACTTATTACCTCATTATGATAATAGGCTATGTGGTATAAAAACGACGCTTTGAAATGTCTGATTGACGCACCATAAATCTTGGTCACCCTTCTTCTAACTTGCATTATAGGTTATAAGTTCTGTAGATCGTGAATTCCATACATTAGGGCTTTATTCATACTGTCTACATATTCTTCGAAATCGTATCAGTGATTAGCAAAAAGAATGGGACCTCTACGAAGCTCCGTTTAAGAGAACTGCGTGACAGCGCAGTTTTACACGTTTCAACCGCGCGGCCATAGCATTTAAGTTCTGTAAGTCGTGAATTCCAAACATTAGGGCTTTATTCTTACTGTCTACATTTTCTTCGAAATCGTATCTGTGGTTAGCAAAAAGAATGGGCCCTCTACGAAGCTCCGTTTAAGAGAACTTTAAGAGAACTGCGTGGCCGCGCAGTTCTCCACGTGTCAACTGCGCGGCCATAGCATTTAAGTTCTGTAGGTCGTGAATTCCATACATTAGGGCTTTATTCATACTGTCTACATATTCTTCGAAATCGTATCAGTGATTAGCAAAAAGAATGGGACCTCTACGAAGCTCCGTTTAAGAGAATTTTAAGAGAACTGCGTGGCCGCGCAGTTCTCCACGTTTCGACTGCGCGGCCATGGTTAAACCTTTACAACTTTCTGAATATTGGATCTACGAATTTGCGACTTTCATCGTTAGTGTTTTACAAATTCCTTCGTAATGTTGACGTAGTCGTTTTGCTTCTACGAAATTGTGGCCGAGCAGTCGAAACGGACACAATAATTTTACCACTATCCGTTCATGACTACAACATTTTTGATGTTGGTGGTAAAATTAAATTGTTACCATTGTCCGTTACGGTTTAATTTTCGTTTCTTGACTAGTGACTTCCTCTTGGTTCTACTTATAATATTTATTTTATACTAGCTTCTGCCCGCGGCTTCGCCCGCGTGGATGGTGTCCATTTCAACCGCGCGGCCAACTCATAAAATTGGATGAAACTTTACCAGGAATTAGTGGTAATTTGTTACTATACACACCTCTTTTCCTGAATTTGTTGCAAAAAAAACGGAGATGCTATGACCGAAAATAGTTGGCCGCTAGAACCGCCACTTGCCGTAGTCATCGCCTGTGATTACACAGAAACTTAATAATGCAGATAGGCGAATGATACATCAAAAGAAAGGTCTTAATTTGTTGTATTTGTTGCAAAAATAAAAAGCATCAAAACGTAAATATACAAAGAGTTATGCTATATTTAGTTTCCAGGTTATGGGTAGGTAGGAATCTCACCATAAATATCAAATTAATAGAGGCTTATGTGTATGGACAATTAGTTGCTAATTTGTTGCAGCGAATAAACAAGAAAAATACTAAAAAAATAGGTTCGATAATTTGTTACAGTCGATTTTAGTTGGCCGCTCGGACGGCAATATGCCTAAAATACAATGGCGTTTATTTCGTTATTAAAAATAGGTTCAAGCTTAGTTAAAGTACTAATCGACAGACAACGTAACCTAAATTGAAAATAACGGTGAAATTCATATTTTAGGAGATATCCACTAAAATGTATAAGTATGAAACTATAAGAGAGTAGGGTGTCCATGAATTTTCACAATGACGCGAGACTGAATCGTGATTATTGTAATGTTCGATAGTCATATCTTAATGTTTTAAGGCGAGTGCTTACACATTAAGGCATCCTATAGCATACTTTATAAAAGTCAAAATCACATATCGATTAAAATTTCTTTGTTTAAAATCAACACAAAGGCAAAAAAATCAAGTAATAAAAGTCAACAAGATAAATACAAAATCTTTATAAACTAACATAACATTTATAAATTAACTGACACGAATATAAGACAGAATGTAGACATATTTTCTTACAGGTAGGTACTTATTTCAATTTTAAAAGAATTGTCGTCGTAACAGAAATATGTATTTTTATTTAAAAAATTACATTTATAGTGGCCTATTTTTGTGCCTGGTATAAATTATATAGCACCAACTAAGAAATACCTAATATTTATCTTTAATGTTTATAGTAATCGGCAGTTCAGTGAGTAAAACTGAGCCTGCAGCTCCGTTTAAATCAATAGTTATGATCTCGCCTAACTTAAGTTCACCTTTTAACTGTGTGTCACATTTTTGACACATCGTATTAATTGTTTCATCAAAACAAATTGCTTCTTCTAAGCTTGTTATTCCAGAAAACTTCAAAACATCCAGGTTAATTAAAATAAATACATGGTCTCTTTTCAATTGTATGTAATTACAATTTGTACAGATTTTCCAGTATTGAGGACTTGTAAAATAAATATTTTATATTTTTACAAATATATAAGCCACATTGCAACTGCAGTCATTATTTTGGAATAAAGTATTTGATATGTCGGATCTACAGTTGTATATTTGCACTATATCATGTGCTCCGTTCAAAGCATAAAAATGTATTATGAGCTGATCTGATGATGGAGCTGGAAGATGGCCATAAGAACTCAGTAATTGAATGACAAAACCCCATCGAGTTTGATTGATTCGTCTTGACGAGTACTTTGGTGCTAGATGGTAACCAGGGACTGATGATGGAGCTGGAAGATGGCCATAGGAACACAGTAATTAAACGACACAACACACACCCACACATTATGATTGTAAAAGAAAAATAATGAAGGTGTAATATACTAACAAAATATTCTTTAATGTTCCATCAAAATTTAACACGCTTTTATTTAGTAGGTACCTATATAATGTTATTTTTCTTATCAGGTTTAAATTATGTTTTAATTTTTAGTTCTTTTTATTAACAAGTAATAAAAGCTTGTTTTTAAAAAGTTTTTTTTCTTTTAATTTTGTACCTATCATATTTTAAAAACGTGCCTTCGTACTTATGAAATCATGGTCACTCTACTCTCTTACAGTTTCATACTTAAATGTTTCAGTGGATATCTCCTAAAATATGAATTTCACCGTTAATTTCGCCACATTTATTCAATTTAGGTTACGTTGTCTGTCGATTAGTACTTTAACTAAGCTTGAACCTATTTTTAATAACGAAATAAACGCCATTGTATTTTAGGCATATTGCCGACCGAGCGGCCAACTAAAATCGACTGTAACAAATTATTGAACCTATTTTTTTAGTATTTTTCTTGTTTATTCGCTGCAACAAATTAGCAACTAATTGTCCATACACATAAGCCTCTATTAATTTGATATTTATGGTGAGATTCCTACCTACCCATAACCTGGAAACTAAATATAGCATAACTTTTTGTATATTTACGTTTTGATGCTTTTTATTTTTGCAACAAATACAACAAATTAAGACCTTTCTTTTGATGTATCATTCGCCTATCTGCATTATTAAGTTTCTGTGTAATCACAGGCGATGACTACGGCAAGTGGCGGTTCTAGCGGCCAACTATTTTTGGTCATAGCATCTCCGTTTTTTTTGCAACAAATTCAGGAAAAGAGGTGTGTATAGTAACAAATTACCACTAATTCCTGGTAAAGTTTCATCCAATTTTATGAGTTGGCCGCGCGGTTGAAATAGACATCGTGGATGTCGGAAATTATCCCACGGGAACGTGCTAACAGGATAAAATGTATGTGCTTCCCCAGGATGCCATCTATCTCGCGGGCCCTTTGTGGCTAATTACAATAGAAAACCAATTGTGTCTCATTAGTGGTGATTAAGAGCCAAGAGGGTACCTATATGATTCTTTACCTAAACACCTACCTAATTAAAAAATAAATACTCAATAACAGAAAATAAAATACCTACCTACCTAAATAAACCTATTTCTGATGATAACTAATCTAAACTCAATAAATAAGCAAAATCCCTAAAAACTAATATCTATACGAATGACTAAATCTACCTAACAGTTTATAAAATAACCTACGGTCACGACGTACACTATCAAATATACTACCTATAGGTACTTCAAAATTAAAATCTATACCTACGACTTATAAAATTAAACCTAAAAATAACTAAAAACCAAAAGGAATAAAAAGGTCGCACAGATGATACTGCGGGTGACGTAACCTACGACAAACTTATTATTTGCGGTTGGTACAGTAATCGGGTCTGGGGATCGAACCGCAAAATTAAGTTTGTTTTTTATTGTATATACTTTTCCTGGATAAAAAGTACCCAGTGTAGTGCCCAGGATATTAAAGAATAATTATACCAAGTTTCATCGTAATCGAACCGGTAGTTTTTGCGTGATGCCTGAACAAACAGAAAGACAGACAAAAAAAAAATTAATCACATTTTTGGGTTCGGTGTCGGTCTAGTAACACCCCCTGCCATTTATTTTTTTGATATTTTCAATGTACAGAATTTTCACTTCTACAGATTTATTATAAGTATACTAGCTTCTGCCCGCGACTTCGTGCGCGGATCCAGTCCCTTTCTCGTTCCGATAGGAATTTCGGCAAGAGTTTGAACTGTGCGTTGGTATGTCAGCCAATAAATCAGTCAAAACCGATGAAAGATTTCGATTAAGTTTGGTATAACTTAAGATTAAGTGTTGTAGACTGGATAGGTTATAACTCCATTAAAATAAAAAGGTAGAATTATTTTCATTCCGAAATTATGAAGCGAAATTAATATCAATTAGATAACATTACTATTCTAAAATAATTCTATATAAACTATATAGTTGGTTTTTCCGTCGGGTGCCAGAATATAAAGCCCGGAAGCGTTGCTAACCCTTGAGAAAGCAACATAAAGTTGGCCATGAGAAAAACAGCCGGTTCTCAAATCAACACCAGCAACTTTCAGTGTCTGTCTTCACTCGCGAGACAATGCATGACGATCACGATCAGCCGTAAGTCGCGCATCACGTTCTTCACTGGTTTCTAGATACCTATAGGTGGATGTGCGGATACGCTGGGAACTCAAGCGTGATTCACTTTCCGTGAATGTTTCCGACTCGCGAGACAATGCATGACGACCACGATCAGCCGTAAGTCGCGCATCACGTTCTTCACTGGTCTCCAGAGATCTAAAAGTCAACGTGCGAATGCGCTGAGAACTCAAGCGTGATGTTTTCTTGTGAACGTTTCTGATTCGAGAGACAATGCATGGCGATCACGATCAGCGGCCAGTCGCACTTCACGTTCGTCACTGGTCTCTAAAGACCTAGAAGTCGACGTGAGAATACGCTAAGAACTCAAGCGTGATTCTCTTTCCGTTAACGTTCCCGACTCGCGAGACAATGCATGACGATCACGATCAGCGGTCAGTCGCGCATCACGATCCTCACTGGTCTCTAGAGACCTAGATGTAGATGCGTAAATACGCTGAGAACGCAGGCGTGATTCTCTTTGTGTGTAAGTGTCAGGCATGACGCTCACGATCAGCGCTAAGTCGTGCTTCACGATCCGAAGAAGTTTCCGCCGGGCGAGATACAGCCTTATGTTGTCGAACAGCATCAAGTCTTGCCTGGCGTTCTTCATTCGATTCTTGGGATCTAATGATCTTCAATCTTTTATCTCCTTTCGAACATTGCGAAAGATTTGACCTCTTTCGTGGCATGGTTATGGTTATTAATGTACTTTAATAACTTTGCAATCAAGATCTAAGTGACTGTATATATATAAATGGGAGATTTAGCCAGTGAAGCCAAGTTTTCAATGATTTACCATCGTCATCGGAAAGAAGTCCCAAACTGTTACTGCCTTCACCGCGTGGAGGTACTCCCAGCTTATGTTAATATATTAGTATAAAGTGATTTCCACATCAAATGTTCCTGATCCTTGATTTTTATTATCTCGGCGGAGAATGCTCATCAGGCCAAACAAATTTTGTTAAAATGTCATGTCTGTATATGATATAGTTTAGCTGTGCTCTCCGAGTTCCACATCAGATGTTTCAATCTTCGAATTTTATTCTCCCAGCAGAAAATACTCATCAGACTGAACAACTTTTGCAAAGATGTCATTCCTATATATGTTATGGTTTAGCTGTGCTCTTAGAGTTCCACATCAGATGTTCCGATCTTCGAGTTTTATTCTCGCAGCAGAAAATGCTCATCAGACTGAATAACGTTTGCTAAGATGTCAAACCTATATATATTATAGTTTAGCTATGCTCTAAGAGTTCCACATCAGGTGTTCCCGATCTTCAATTTTATTCTCTCAGCAGAAAATGCTCATCAGACAACATTTTTTTCTAAGGCGCCATTTATGTAACTCTTATAGTTTAGCTGGTCTGTTGCGGTTCTGCATCAGGTGTTCCAGTTTCCAAAATCAATTATAGCCTATATGTTGCCCAGGTTTAATAGCTAGATAATAAAAAAAGTTTCATTCAAATCCGACCAGTAGTTCCGGAGATTAGCGTGTACAAACACAAACAGACAGACTTTTTTTATTAGATTCGTGTTCTATTACTGTTTCTTAACCCCCCTCAATTATTATTTTTAAAATATATTCAATGTACAGACACAACTTTTTTACATTCTTATTATAAGTATAGATTTTGGAAATGAAACATTTTATTTTTTTAATAATTTTTTATTAGTATTGCATATTACCTATCTTATAGTATTGCTTATATTAATGGTATTCTTACAATCTATAAATCTAAATTAAAAACAAATGACTTTTTTAATAAAAACCCAACCAGCCAGCCAGCCAGCAAGTATCACGGTAATGACCGTTTATTATTATTGATTTTTATATAGATAATCTGATATTTTTCAAAGTGGGATCGGACAAGGGTAAGATATTTACCACATATTTGAAACATCTAAATTATATGAATAAGTCAATTGCAAATGCTGCTAACACGTGAGATTAGTCAAAATATGTTATAGTTTTGGAATTTGCGTCGAAAAAGTACTTACCAGATTTTTTCTTGAACAAACTTTTAAAATTTCTGAAAACACCCGCCAAAAACTCGACTTTTTTCACAACAAAACCGTTGAGTCAACTTTGACATTACCTTACAGTGACAAATGACGTTGACAGGTTGTCAAATGAAATAAAATAGATAAACAAATTATTATAGATTATAAATATGTGATATTTATACCTTTAGTGTTACCGTATTAAAAGTTAGAGTGCATTATTTAAAAAAACACGATGTGGTAATATATATACCTTTATTTGAATAAGGGTTAATAGATTTTCGACTTTATTGCTAAAGCATTAGGTTCAATGTTGATTGGGAAAATCTGACAGTTTCGGGTAGGTTGACCTGCTGGCGTCCGTACCTACCTAAAGAAAATAAAAACTTGAGTTGAGAGGTGTCAAGGGACACCCGGATGGAACGAAGTTCAAAGAGAGAGAGGTGTCTGTTACCCCAGCCAGATGTTGTCGAAAATGGTCATTTGAATCTTATAGATAACTAGCTTCGCCCGCGTGGATGTCGGAAATTATCCCACGGGAACGTGCTAACAGGATAAAATGTATGTGCTTCCCCAGGATGCCATCTATCTCTATGCCAAAATCAGAAGTTCAGTGGTTTAGGCGTGAAAATGTAACATACAGTTACAAGTTCAAATCCTCCCCTTAATAACTGAATTACTAGACCGGCACCGAACCCAAAAATGTCATTAAAAAAATTTTTGTCTGTCTGTCTGTTTGTTCAGGCATCACGCAAAAACTACCGGTTCGATTACGATGAAACTTGTTATAATTATTCTTTAATATCCTGGGCACCACACTGGGTACTTTTTATCCCAGAAAAGTATATACAATAAAAAACAAACTTAATTTTGCGGTTCGATCCCTAGACCCGATTACTGTACCAACCGCAAATAAGAGTTTTTAGAGTTATTTAGGTTTATTTTTATACTAGCTTCTGCCCGCAGCTTCGCCCGCGTGGATGTCGGAAATTATCCCACGGGAACGTGCTAACAGGATAAAAAGTATGTGCTTCCCCAGGATGCCATAATATCTCTATGCCAAATCAGAAGTTCAGTGGTTTAGGCGTGAAAATGTAACATACAGTTTCAAATTCAAATCCTCCCCTTAAAAACCGAATTACCCGTTTTTGTCCCATCAGTGGTAAATTTTCGACAACTTTACATATTTATTATTAATTATTTTCTGTCAAAAGTATCAATACCTACTGAGTTTCGAGTTACTCGGACCGCGCATTCAATTTCTTCCACACAAACTTAACACCCCTATATCCCCCTTTGAGGGATAGTTTTGAAAAACTTATAATGATAAACTTTATTACTTACTTAGGCAAGTATTCTTGCCAAGTTTCAAGTTTATTAACTAAATGAATAAGTTTTTTCATATAAACTGTAACCCCCGCTTTTTACCCCCACAGGGGTGGAATTTTGAAAAATCGTTTGGGATTATTCATAACTTGATTCAAAGATTATTTATACCAATTTTCGAGTTAATCAAGCTACGCATTATAATCCTCCCCTGTAAAATTAACTACCCCTTTTCAACCCGTTAGGGGTAGATTTTCAAAAAACCCTGATACATGTTACTCTTTATTTTTGGTCTTATGTATAAACACTGAGTTTCGAGTTAATCGGACCGCGCATTCAAATTATTCCACACCAACTTCTACACCCCTATATCCTCCCTTTGAGGGGTAGTTTTGAAAAACTTATAATGATAAACTTTATTACCTAGGCGAGTATTCTTGAAAAGTTTCAAGTTTATTAACCTAATGAAGAAGATTTTTCATATAAACTGTATCCCCGCTTTTCACCCCCACAGGGGTGGAATTTAAAAAAAAATTGTTTGCGTATTCATAACTTGACTCAAAGATTATTTATACTAATAATTTTCGAGTTAATCAAGCCATGCAGTAAAATCCTCCCCTGAAAAATTGACTACCCCATTTCAGCCCGTCAGGGGTAGATTTTCAAAAAACCCTGAAGCACATTATTCTTTACCTTTAATATTAGGTATAAATACTGAGTTTCGAGTAAATCGGACTGCGCGCTAAAATTCTTCCATACAAACTTTGAAACCCCCCATTCCCTCTTAGGGGGTAGTTTAGAAGAAAAAACAACTGACAATGTTCATAATTTATTTAGATAAGTATTCCTGCCAAGTTTCAAGTTTATTAACTCAAGGTATAAGATTTTTCATACAAACGAATTCCCCCCTTTTCACCCTCTTAGGGGTGGAATTTCGAAAAATTCTTAGTGGATGCCTACTCTTCACGAAGAACACACCCTCCAAATTTCATGTCTCTAGGACCAGCGGTTTAGGCTGTGCGCTGATCTATCAGTCAGTCAGTCAGTCAGTCAGGACTTTGAATTTTATATATATAGATAAGTCGTAGGTATAGATTTTAATTTTAAAGTATAGGTAGTATATTTGATAGTGTACGTAGTGACCGTAGGTTATTTTATAATACTGTTGGGTAGGATTAGTCATTCGTATAGTAGATATTGGTTTTTAGGGATTTTGCTTATTTATTGAGTTTAGATTAGTTATCATCAGAAATAGGTTTATTTAGGTGGGTAGGTATTTTATTTTCTGTTATTGAGTTTATTTTTTTTTAATTAGGTAGGTACTTAGGTAAAGATATCATATAGGTACCCTCTTAATCACCACTAATGAGACACAATTGGTTTTCTATTGTAATTAGCCACAAAGGGCCCGCGAGAT
This sequence comes from Apamea sordens, assembly GCA_945859715.1. Classification (NCBI taxonomy): domain Eukaryota; kingdom Metazoa; phylum Arthropoda; class Insecta; order Lepidoptera; family Noctuidae; genus Apamea; species Apamea sordens. The sequence continues at coordinate 9,779,396 of OX243991.1, read as the reverse complement.
AGATGGCATTCTGGGGACGCACATACATTTTATCCTGTTAGCACGTTACCGTGGGTAAATTTCCGACATCCACGCGGGCAGAAGCTAGTTGTTAATATACTTTCAGATCTCCCAAACGTGCTCGGATTTAGAAACTATTATGGACCTTAATTTCATGTACAGACGCCAGCACATCAAGCTACTACAATCTGTCAGATTTCTTTAATAGATTTTCGACATTGCTAAAGCATTAGGTTCAATGTTGATTGGGAAAATCTGACAGTTTCGGGTAGGTTGACCTGCTGGCGTCTGTACCATTGCGATAGGAAAAACATGGAGATGCCGCGTTATTCTATACATACATTTGCTTATACAAATATGAGTGAAATATGATTCAGAATTTGAAATATCGTTATGTCTCATTCTTTCTAGTGAGATAATCTTATTTGATAAAAGGGACAACTATATTTTAAGTTGTTGCTAATTATGGCAACATTTTGCTTGACGTAGTGACAGCTGTAGGTAAGGTGCCGTAGCAGCCATGTTATGCGACGAGTTTCGTGGTAGTTTTGCTGTCAAATGGTTGTTTGTTTTTTGTATTATTGAGATTTGCGAGAAAATTACGAGGATTTTACCTTTTAAAACTGCATGTAAATGTTGGAAAACAGAAGTTCAACATGCCTGTGTGTTGTATTGTGAAGTGTGGTGCAAGAAAGAATGAAAATCAACCTCAATTGTCTTTGCACAGGTTAGTAGCTGGTTTTCATGCAATAATACATACAATATAACACAATCGATGATACAATTGTAACGCGGTCATGAATTTATGGCTAAAGTATTGATATTTGGGTTCATTTCCATATAACAGGCCTTTTTATTATATTTGTTAATTCATTCGTTTGTTTACAAACAGATGTCATAATGGAATAGTGTTGTACCGTTGCCGACTTACCGTAATAGTTTCCGAAACTAGTTCCTCCGCTGAAACGATATCCGTATATTCTGCGATGTTAACATAAATAATCTTGCGTCTTATTCGGTCCGAGTGACCTAGCTGTGGTTCACACTTCACAGCACCAAAATCCATCGTGATCCAAACGTGATAACTAGTAAAACTCGTATGTAGTATCGTTACTCGTTATAGTAACAACGAGATAAGTTGTTCCTTGATTGACACAACCCTAGCAATGGCAGCCATTTTATGAGACAAGATGAGTTGTAGGTATGCACCCTTTTTTTGTAGGTATTTCCAGTCCATACTTTTCTATGTCAATGGTCCGTACAGACGCCAGCACATCAAGCTACTACAATCTGTCAAATTTCTTTAGTCGATTTTTAACTTTATCGTTAGGGTAGCAAATAGGTAGTAAATATTTACATTTACAATGCCGTTAATACAACGCTATAACTATGAGAACTTTGCAGTGGTCAGCTAACCTGACGTCAGGATAACTGGCCACTTTATTTCTTTGATATATTTCTTACCGCAAAGGTAGGTAGCAAATATTTCATTATCGGTAGTAAATAGTACACACGGTCCCATGTATATGTTACCGGCCAAACCCGATTTTAGGACAAACTAGTTTAGCCTAGGCTCAACTAGTTCTTACTATACGCGATAGGATTAACTGGTATAGCCTAGTCCAAACTAATTCGTCCTAAGCCCGATAGGATAAACCAGTTTAGGCTAGTAAAATCTTTAAAAACAAATTATAAAAGCAGTAACAACTAAATTAAAAAGTAACAGAACGGATATATAAATTAACGGATATTTAAACGGGTATTAAAAATTTTTCAAGCTAGAGTAGTATTAAATACAATAATATTGCCAAAATTAATCGCAAAATAGAGCGCGGTCTCTTCGGCCTCCAACTAAAAAGTCGCCAAAAAGGCAAAACAATTGCGAGTAAGGGCTCTGATTCCCACGTCAGAGGGACACTGGAGGGGCAGGAGTGGGTTTTAGCCGGTAAGAGTCCGGCACTGCCCAGACTGTGTCATCAGTGAGGCAGTCTGGGCGTCCATGAGGATTTCCCACTCCTGCCAAAACAAAAAAAAAAAAAAAAAACCAGTTTAGGCTAGGCCAAACTAGTTTATCCTGATATAAATACGCACACTCCAGGATAAACTAGTGCAGCCTAGTCTAAACCAATTTAGCCGAGTCGAAAGTAATAGAGCGAACATGTCAGGACTTGTACATGCAGCAATTCCCAAATCACGCCACGAGCACCCCGCGCCGCCGCCGCGCCGCTCCTCGCTCGCCCTTAGGGTAAGCGCACACGAGCCACCGGCCACAACCACCAGTGGCCCTCGCCTCTTGCTGCGGTATTGAGTACTGCTGTAGCGGGTGGCCGCCACCGGCCACACGTGTGCGTTGAATCAATACAAAAAGAATGAAAAAGCATGTGAACTGCTTGTCACTGGGCTATCGGTGGCAGTGGCCGGTGGCTCGTTTTGAACACTCACCATGCGTCTAGTTGCTAGCCGTGCGTAACGTGTTTAGTTAATGAGTGCAGTTTAAAGTTAAAGATTTACGTATTATTGCAATTTAAAAACTTTTTTTTTAATATATGCATGAACCTACTTCACGTCGACAAGCAGATCAAAAACAATGGAGGGAAAAGTTTTTGACTGAAATTTTACAAAGTGAAAGTAATAAGTCTTCTCATTATAATGTTCCTTATCGCGCGTTGCGAAAGGAGGCTAGACGAAAAAAATTAAGATCAAAAGTTGGAACGACACTTTTTGCTATACCTAGTTGTAAGCCGTGCGGCGTGCGCGTGTTTCTCTGTCTGTCTCTCTCTCTCTCTCTCTTTGAACTTCGTTCCATCCGGGTGTCCCTTGACACCTCTCAAGTTTTTAGAACGAAGTTCCAGACCAATATTTAGAGCTTGTTGAACAAGTTGAAGATGCAGAAAAATCTGAAAAAAAGACCATTACTTACACCATTTACGGCGTATTTTATTCAGTTTATCTATTTATTTTGGCTTTCTAGGTATACTATAATGTTTATAGGCCATACCAGTTTATCCTGGAGTGTGCGTATTTATATCAGGATAAACCAGTTTGGCTTAGCCTAAACTGGTTTATCCTATCGGGCTTAGGACGCATTAGTTTGGACTACGCTATACCAGGTAATCCTATCGCGTGAAGGAAGAACCAGTTTAGCCTAGGCAAAACTAGTTGGTCCTGAAATCGGGTTTGGCCGGTAACATATATATATAGGTATCTCGTTTGATCCAGCCAACCTGACGGTGACAAAATAATGTCTTTACGAAAAGCAATCAGCTGTTGATAAATTTCGTTTGGGCCTGCCAGATAGACTCACACGGTGTAAAAGGGCGGTAATCCCTGTTTTAATTTATGCTGCTGCCATTTATATCTCTGCTGATGCCCATCCTTTCTGGCATGCTCTAGTTTTGTAATGACTAATGACTATCAGCATCGTTACCTTACCATTGATGGATAAAAATACCTACCGAGCGTAGAGTAATGGACCCCTCCATTACTCTACGCTCGGTAGGTATTTTTCTCTTAGGCTCTTATTGATTCGATCGAGCTGTTAGGCGCCTATTCCGTTACCTGCAGCGGGCTGCAGCTGAAAGAAAAGTTTATGAATCTCGCCGCTAGGTGTTGTATGTAAGGGTCTCTGGGCAAGGTCACAATGCTGGCCGAATGGTTGGAACTGGCGACCATGGTTGGTACCATAACCAGATTACCAGACGCGCAGCGTGGCAAAGTGGAAGATGACCTGATGCAATTCAGGACTTCATAGGACCCGTCCATGTAGGGAAGCTTGAATGATGATTGTTTGTGTAAGTGTGAGAAATAAGAATATTGAAGTAGGTAGTTTAATAGGTACAGAAAAGTATTCGGTGGTAACGACGACTTAGCATTTTGGAACGAAGTTCCTTATCGCGCGTTGCGAAAGGGGGCTAGACGGAAAAAATTAAGACCAAAAGTTGGAACGACACTTTTTGCTATAACTTGTAATTGTAAGCCGTGCGGCGTGCGCGTGTTTCTCTGTCTGTCTCTCTCTCTCTCTTTGAACTTCGTTCCATCCGGGTGTCCCTTGACACCTCTCAAGTTTTTAGAACGAAGTTCCTTATCGCGCGTTGCGAAAGGGGGCTAGACGGAAAAAATTAAGACCAAAAGTTGGAACGACACTTTTTGCTATATTGGATAGGTATAACAAGATCAAAAAAAAGCACAAAGTTAATAATAACTAATTCACAAGTAGGTACCTACCTACCTACCTAAATGGCAAACGTATGAACAACTAGGTATTCACCTCTGTAGATCTCTTTGGGGAACAGGCGTGATTTTATAAGCATTTTGAAGTTATTTATTGACGGATGAGAGATGATGACAGTTCTTAGAATTACGGAGAAGGAGGTAAATTGTTTAGTAACGTGGGATCGAGTCGATTCAAAATACCTATACCTACTCCAAACGTACGTAGTAGCTGCACGTCAGTGGTTTATATACGGCACCAAGTCTGCTATTTTTATAAATTCACCATTCCAACACGATCCCATTGTCGTTTTGCTACTGTAGGCAGGTAGAATAATATAAGCTGGCCTATCATTGTGAACTATGTTTAGACAACGAAACTTCACGCTGTACACACGACGCCACATCAAGCTATACATTTCCAGTTTTAGCTGACCTCTCATTAATATAGACTTAGCTTCAGCTTATACTGGAAATGTATAGCTTGAAATGTCGTCGTGCGTACACTCATTGTTTATGTTAGGCTCAAAGATCAAAACGCTCGTTGAGCGAAAAAACCGACCAGTGTTTTGGCATTTTCAAAATAGCAACAAACCGAAATGCACGTTTTGCTTTTGGCCCTTCTAAAAATGACCGAACGCGTTCTGTCTGAGCCTTTTTATTGCAATCACGACGCGACGACCAACCGGTATTATTATGAAAGTCCGTTCTGTGAATCGAGTAATAGCGGCCACTAAGCGCTCAATGACTGAATGTCGTCTGACGGTCTTATAGATATTGCAACGATACATGCAATGCAATGCATGCTTTAACTTTTTTATATCGATGTTTTCCAGCTGGATTTTGGACTGGCAGAAGATGTTCGTGACTGGGTCGTCGCTCAAGTCCGTGATCAAAAATCAATCAAAATAAATGCTGTCAGCCAGATTGAGCGTCTAATCGACCTTCCCCATTGTGTCCTGAACTCGTGATATCACTTGAAATCATGCAATTAGTAAGTATGTACCTATAGATGCTAGCACAACAATCTACTACACTGTCAAATTTCTATAATAGATTTTCAACTTTATCTAAAACAAGATGGTGGCGCAGGTTCCGATTTAGGCCACGCGCCAAAATAACCTTGTAGCGTTGTATGTACTTTAGTTTTCCATACACTGTTCCATTGAGAGATTCTTTTTTCAAAGCTCGTAGACAATTTTCAACGACATCCATTGAGATCATTAACGGCATGCTTCTTTATTTGTCACATTTTGAAGTTAATTTATTTCAATAATTTTTATTTTATTTAGTGCACACATGGACATATAAATCAAAACCAAAAATGGGTAGAATGGGTGTTATTAAATGGGAAAAAACCACACAATGTCGACCTGTGCATAACATTATGTCGTCGGATTTCCCCAAATACAATCCCCAGCCATGGAAGTTTATGGTAAGTCGCACCCACGAAAATAATGCGGGTAGTGGACCAAAAGCTCAGCTTAGCGCTAGCTAGCTCACAGCTGCGGGAATTTTACATATAATACTTAAAATAGCAGTGTCGACCAAAGCTAATACCTATATACATTACCTACCCTATAGTCCCACGTATGTAGGTACGTGTGCAACGCATTATTTTATAACAGGGATTGCTGGAGTCATATTTTTCACTAGGGCCTAACTAGGGGTGCTCGAGGCCCCCAATGATATTATCAGCAAAAAAAAAAACAATAGGTATAGAAAACATCTTGAGAATTTGAACCCTCTAGCATTGTCGAGTCAGCTATGGGGGTTTGAAAATACGACGAAACGCTTCGAGAAAAGGTAGACCGTGCCCCCCTGCCGTTTGTTTTTAGCACGTCGTGACGGAGGGACCGATTATGATGAAACTTTGGTAAGTTGTTGTGTGCGTACCGGGGAAGGTTCCTAACAAAAATGAAAAAGGAATTGCACATATTATTATTTATAGCAATACTAACAAAGACCGCGCTGCTATAGTTACCTACTTACGTAAAGGACGAATGTTATACTGTGGTTATAGGTACTTACGAGACTTGACTACAATACATTGGGTTTTTTGCCGGAGATAAAGATTAATTTGCTAAAACTTTCGAATAATATGCCCTCAAGCTCAAAAAGCAAGCTTATTAAGTTTGGTAATAGGTTTCACATTTCTATGGTAATAGGCAATGATATTAAAAAAATCATATAAAATATCATTGGTAATAGGTAATAGAAAAAGTAGGTACCTACGCCCTGTAGGACGTCATATCTCATTAGTGACTAGCTTCTGCCCGCGATTTCGTCCGCGTGAAATTTTTGGTTCCTCCGACGACCCGTCACAACACTCACAACGCGTCCATATCAGACTGGTAGGTACCTAGTTCTAGAAATCTAGAGATTAGCGCGTTCAAAAAAACACTAGCTTTATTATTATTATTACCTCAACTTGAGATAGTTAGACACAATCGTAAACCAGAATTACGAAGAGGAGAAGGAACGAAGTAGGTACCTATTTAAAACAACCAAAACCAATAGAAATCGATAGAACGACATCCAACAATTTACATCACTTATATGACTACCGACAATTTAATGTCCCAATCCACTGTTGTGGCAGCGCATGCAAATAGAGGTATTTCTTTCCGACTTGCTAGACAAAAGTTGTGATAGCTCAGCTAAACTGCATGATGTAAACATAATTTATAGCCTATAGCACTCACAAATAATGTAGCTTTCTACCAGTCAAAACTTTTAGAAGTTTACCACCTACATACAAACAAACAAATTTTACCTCTTTATAATATATTACTAGCTGCACCCCGCGGTTTCACCCGCATAAGTTTCGATCCCGTGGGAACATCGGGATAAAAAGTATCCTCTAAGTTAATCCTGGTTATATACCCTGTGTGCCAAATTTCTTCCAAACCCGGTCAGTAGTTTTTCCGTGAAAGAGTAACGAACAAACATCCATCCATCCAACCATACAAACTTTCACGTTTATAATATTACTAGCTTCTGCCCGCGGCTTCGCCCGCGTGGATGTCGGAAATTATCCCACGGGAACGTGCTAACAGGATAAAAAGTATGTGCTTCCCCAGGAAGCCATCTATCTCTATGCTAAATCAGAAGTTCAGTGTTTTAGGCGTGAAAATGTAACATACAGTTTCAAGTTCAAATCCTCCCCTTAAAAACTGAGTTAGGTACCCCTTTTTGTCCCGTCAGTGGTAAATTTTCGACAACTTTATATACTTGTTATTAATTATTTTTTGTCAAAAGTAGGTATCAATACTGAGTTTCGAGTTACTCGGACCGCGCATTCACTTTCTTCCACATAAACTTAACACCCCCTTTGAGGGGTAGTTTTGAAAAACTTATAATGATATACTTTATTACATACTTAGGCAAGTATATTCTTGCTAAGTTTCAAGTTTATTAACTAAATGAATAAGATGTTTCATATAAACTGTATCCCCACCTTTTCACCCCCACAGGGGTGGAATTTTGAAAAATCGTTTGGGATTATTCATAATTTGATTCAAAGGTTATTTATACCAATTTTCTAGTTAATCAAGCCACGCATTATAATCCTCCCTTGTAAAATTAACTACCCCTTTTCAACCCGTTAGGGGTAGATTTTCGATAAACTGTATCCCCGCTTTTCACCCCCACAGGGATGGGATTTAAAAAAAATCGTTTGAGATGTATTCATAACTTGACTCAAACATTATTTATACTAATTTTTGAGTTAATCAAGCCATGCAGTAAAATCCTCCCCTGAAAAATTGACTACCCCATTTCAGCCCGTTAGGGGTAGATTTTCAAAAAACCCTGATATACATTATTCTTTACTTTCACTATTAGGTATAAATAATGAGTTTCGAGTAAATCGGACTGCGCGCTAAAATTCTTCCACACAAACTTTGAAACCCCCCAATCCCTTATTAGGGGGTAGTCTAGAAGAAAAAAAACTGACAATCTTCATAATTTATTAAGATAAGTATTCGTGCCAAGTTTCAAGTTTATTAACTCAAGGAATAAGATTTTTCATACAAACGAATTCCCCCCTTTTCACCCTCTTAGGGGTGGAATTTCTAAAAATCCTTTCTTAGTGGATGCCTACTCTTCACGAAGAACACACCCTCCAAATTTCATCTCTCTAGGACCAGCGGTTTAGGCTGTGCGTTGATCTATCAGTCAGTCAGTCAGGACTTTGAATTTTATATATATAGATTAGTAGGAGTAGGAAGTAGGATTAGTATACATATTAGTATTAGTACCTATAAGTAGATATAGAATGATGTTCTTCGGAAACAATATGAACCTAACGAGGCAAAAGGAGTAGGTAGGTATGTAAGGATCGTAGAAGATGTAATTTCTGCCTAGCCCCATGGGAAGAAGGCATGAGTTTATGCATATTATGTTTGTAACCAAATCGATTGACTGCTTAAAATCATGGCTTAGTTAGAATTTAGTTTTCAAATTTACCTAATTTAGAACTAGGTAGGTATCTAATTAGATCCCAAATCATGGCTACCTAATTTCTCGACAAGAAACGATAATATTTTACAATCGAAACGGCATCAAAAGCTGACCAAGCTAAGAATGAAAACGACGTTTCATTCCGAAATATTGACGAATGCATTCAGCGGGGTAATTGCCACACTAACAATAGGTATGACAGTTTCATTTTGACAGTTCAACAACATTCATTTCGATAATTACGTTGCTGAGCAGACAAATTTTTCGAACATAATTATGAAGCAATGAATTAGCAATTTCCTTCGAAATCATTCAGATTGTGAGTTACGCAATTAGGTTGTGGGTTATTCGGGTAGGTACCTATTAGGTATACAAATCACGATATTTAATTCTAAAGAGTAATTTCTTTGAAGAATGAGAAAACTCTGTCTGTAAGGGCCATAGCAAACACACGGGCAACCAAACTTGATTATTATAATTATCAACTTAGTTTGCCCGTATGTAAGATATAATCAATGATGTTTGGATATAATGTTCACTTAAATTAACAGGAAGGTAAATCACGTGTCGAGTGGTTACTCTCATACGAGTACCAGAGAATGTGGATGGACGAACTCGAAGCTTGGAAAAAGAGGATGTATCCAGAAAACACAACGGTCAACGTAGATGTTGTCAAGCGTTACGTCCTGACTTTCAAAACTGATCACCAACCTCCGAAGCCAGAAAAAAAGAAACCGTTCAAAATGAAACAGTAAGCACTTAGGTGGTTTTAGACTTTTACATTTCGGCTGGACTATCCATGCGCCGCGCCGCGCCGTACCTAATGAGAAACCTGGCATCTGCATCTACCCACCGCACCGCACCGCATTACTCTGCAATTGACTATCGCAGAGTAAATGCCCTCAATATCGCTTGAAATTACTGATACCTAACTTTACAGAGGTTATCTACGTAAGGTTTAAGCGCACTACACACCAAAGCCTCCGACCCGCCGACACAACCCGGTGGCTTAAGTTGAAAGAAGCATGTCGGCGCGCGTGTTGCCCGCCGACATGTCGGCGGCTAGCGTACGAAAGCGCTCAGAGTCAGTTGCCCGGCGACATTTGAGCTGTAATGACTCAGTGAATCACTAACTATCAAATAAGTTTCTGATGTCGAGCCGCCGACATGCCGCCGGCAAAGTTTTACGACTTGCAATGACTGAAGCGGCCGACCTAGCCCGCCGGCAAAATGTTGCCGACATATGCCGCCGGGCCGGCGGCTTTGGTGTGTAGTGCGCTTTACGCATAAAGACTAGGTAATTAATAATATATAACGTTATTAATTTCAGATTTCAAGGTATAAAAAGCAAAACAGAAAGCAAACGTCCCCCGAACGATAAAGCATTAAGAGATCAAGAGAAAACCAAAGAAGAATCCAAATAAAAAAAAGTACTTGTACATTTATGCAGACAATAGTATTCCAAATGTGACTACAATTGAAAAAAAATATTTAGAAACTATTATGTGGTTTTCTTATAATAGTTTTAGGGTTCCGTATACCTAAAGATAGTGCATCCACACCGAAGTTTATTTTTATTGTAGAGCAACATGATCAGCCCCGAATTTCCGCTAGGCCGACGCCTGACCAGCTAGCCTAGGGGCCCTTGGGTCCCACCCACCCAGCTTGTTTGCCTAACGGCAGGCGGACATGCCCTAACCACCGTAGCAGGTGTAGCAAATGCTACAGGCACCGCGCTCATTTATCATGATGGTAGCTAGGTACCTAGTCGAAACCACCCGTCCAATAGAATATCGTCATCTGCCTAGAGTTTTCCCAATTATGTTGGGTTCGGCTTCCAGTCTAACCAGATGCAGCTGAATACCAGTATTTTACATGGGGCGACTGCCTATCTGACCTCCACAACCCAATTACTGGGTAATACGATACCCCTTGGTAAAACTGGTTGTCAGATTTTCGGGCTTCTGACGACCCGTAACGACTGTCAAAGATCCACGAATGAAAGCCGGGACCAACGGCTTAACGTGCTTTCCGAGGCACGGAGAGCGGAGGGGTCTTGATATGTAAAGATGGTCACCCATCCACGGACCAACCACGGCAAGCGTAGCTTAACCTGATCGATCAACCCGTGCGGCTGTTATTACTTAGCCACAAGCGCCTCCGTCGGTTTCAGTATGGATTTAAAATAATCATCTTTGTAAAGAAGGATGGAAAGTAAATCCCAGAATGCCCGATATCTCAGATGGGATAGCGTTTGGACTAGTTCAAATCTTTCTTGGGAGGCGAATTGTTTTCCATCCCCCTTTATCTTTGAAATCATCTCTACGCGTTCAACGTATTTTAACTAAAAAATTACCCACAGACTGCATTTGGACTTCAATGATTTGTCTCGGTAGGTAAATTCTGCGTCGTTTAGGTGGAGAGCTCTGCCGATAGTTCTGTAGAAGATTAGTTCTAAACTTCATTAATGTTGCATCATCGTATAGAATATGATTTAAGAGCTGCAATAAATTTGTCTCGTTTTTATTAAAATTTGTATTGTTTTGTATGTGGGCGTCCAAGCCCTACATATAAGAAGTTTTGTAAAATTGCATTTAGCGATTTTAATTGATTTATTAATAAATGCTCAATTATCTACAATTTCATATACCTAGTATTTTTTTTTTCAGAATTTTTACTTGAAAATAATAATATGTCTAATAAAAAAAATGTGTCAGTTTTTGAATATTTTTTCAATCCTGACTATCAATTGACTATTCTAGATAGAATCTAGAATTTAGTCTCAACTCGATACTATAATAAAATTTTATGAGAATATTTATTTATACGCATAAAGAATGGGCACGACATTGGTAAAAATACTATTGCTGCCAAATGTCAGCATGAATAGTAAAAATTTGCGAGAAAAGTTTGGGGCAAAATTAAAATATGCTGTCCTTAAAAAAATTCGTAACATTCCATGTCTCATCAAGTATCGCCAAGTACCTAAACATGTACAGTATGTAGGTAATTCATTCGCAAAAAATAAATGTTTGCTGATTCTATTCGATCACTCTATCACTACATACCTATTGTAAAACAAAGTACCTAAAGTAGGAAAAATAAATATTTATTGAATAAAATCGAAGTGCTTTTACACCCTTAAAAAATTTCTCACAAGTGCCTAAAATAATAATGTGGAACTAGTGATAACAAAATCAAACATTTATCAGATTCTTTTAAAATGGAACTAGTGATTTAAAAAAAACCGGCCAAGTGCGAGTCGGACTCGCCCATGAAGGGTTCCGTTACGTTACGATTTATGACGTATTAAAAAAAAACTACTCACTAGATCTCGTTCAAACCAATTTTCGGTGGAAGTTTATATGGTAATGTACAGACGCCAGCACATCAAGCTACTACAATCTGTCAGATTTCTTTAATAGATTTTCGACTTTATTGCTGAACCATTAGGTTCAATGTTGATTGGGAAAATCTGACAGTTTCGGGTAGGTTGACCTGCTGGCGTCCGTACATCATATATATTTTTTAGTTTTATCATTCTCTTATTTTAGAAGTTACAGGGGGGGGACACACATTTTACCACTTTGGAAGTGTCTCTCGCGCAAACTATTCAGTTTAGAAAAAAATGATATTAGAAACCTCAATATCATTTTTGACGACCTATCCATAGATACCCCACACGTATGGGTTTGATGAAAAAAAAAAGTTTGAGTTTCAGTTCTAAGTATGGGGACCCCCAAAATTTATTGTTTTTTTTTCTATTTTTGTGTGAAAATCTTAATGCGGTTCACAGAATACATCTACTTACCAAGTTTCAACAGTATAGCTCTTATAGTTTCGGAAAAAAGCGGCTGTGACATACGGACGGACAGACAGACATGACGAATCCATAAGGGTTCCGTTGCCATTTGGCTACGGAACCCTAAAAACATCAGTAGTTCCATCATGGAACTGATAATGGTTCTAGTGGCAACGAAGGAAAAGTAGGTAAGTGCAGTGTGGATCACAGAGTAAGTATGTACTTTATGCTAAACTGTGTAGATGGCTGACAGCGGGACAGGATATTAAATTGACCAACGTAAATTCGTACGTATATAATGGTAATCTATCTATACTTATAATAAATCTGTAGAAGTGAAAATTCTGTACATTGAAAATATCAAAAAAATAAATGGCAGGGGGTGTTACTAGACCGACACCGAACCCAAAAATGTGATTAAAAAAATTTTTGTCTGTCTGTCTGTCTGTTTGTTCATGCATCACGCAAAAACTACCGGTTCAATTACGATGAAACTTGGTATAATTATTCTTTAATATCCTGGGCACCACACTGGGTACTTTTTATGCCGGAAAAGTATATACAATAAAAAACAAACTTAATTTTGCGGTTCGATCCCTAGACCCGATTACTGTTCCAACCGCAAATAATAAGTTTGTCGTAGGTTACGTCACCCGCAATGCACAGCTATTAATAATAAGTACCTATGCCACAGACGGGACAAAAAGAGGTAATTCAGTTTTTAAGGGGAGGATTTGAACTTGAAACTGTATGTTACATTTTCACGCCTATACCACTGAACTTCTGATTTGGCATAGAGATAGATGGCATCCTGGGGAAGCACATACATTTTATCCTGTTAGCACGTTCCCGTGGGATAATTTCCGACATCCACGCGTGCGAAGCCGCGGGCAGAAGCTAGTAACTAATAAGATATAAGATGATACCTATGTAAACACCATGTTTCTGGCAAATAAATATTCTATTCATTGATTTTTTATATATCAATGATTCTATTCTAAGATTCCAAAGCTCAGAGACCGACCACGGAGCATCAAAGGGGATTTCTTTTTGAGGTATTGAAGAGCGAACTGGTCCTTACCGCGGTGGAGTGCGACGACATGCGGCGGAACACGACAACAAGCGGTGGGAGGTAATGGGCGGTTGTGACGGGATGCGACGGGGATGCACTCCGCATTTCCCCCGTGGCAGACTGCGGAATGCTCCGCAAATCATCAATGTGCGCTGGCCGGCGGCAAATCCTCCTCGATGCCGTCAGCCGGTGTACGTTGGCCCTAAGGTTTAGGTACTTTCGCCAAAATCTATATCTGACCACCGTAAGGACTATTCCTGCTTGCAGCGCATATTATTAGTTGACCTATAAAGGATCCTCTTTTGTTTTACTTACGGGCGGAGCTGTGGTCATCATGTGCACGGGATATTGTTTTCAAAATGGTTAGATATAGGTTTCGGCGATAGTACAGTCAGGCGTTAGGGTGCTACACACTTGTAGTTCGGGTCGGCACATTCGGACAGCAATATCTATATAAGTTTTTGCCGGCTCCGAACCCTTAGGGTCAGCGCAGACCGAACTGCAAAATGCTCGCGAATGGTCGACCAAAATTTTTACTGGTCGAGCATGCAGGCGGCATGCTCGACCATGCGCGAGCCATTTCTGTTAAATATGGTCTGGGTTGCCCGGCGGGCGTGCTTGCTGCACCAAACCGATCAACTTTTCTTCGTCCATGTTCGTAGGTTCCGTTCCGTAGGTTGATAGTCATACATCCGAACAGTTTTCTCGCTGCGGCAACACTGACTGACAGGCGCGAGCGGCGCGCGGCGGCGCGCCGCTGCTCGAGCGCGCTGGCGCATGTAGAATGTATACTCGAACACGCAGTCGGCTTGCTCGAGCATGGTCGAGCATCAAATTTAGGCGTGTATTCAATTTTGCGAAGTATGATAATAATCATGAGATATTTTTTTCAATAATCTCAGAAAATGCTCTGCTTTGCTCTGCTCTTGGTGTGCGCTGACCATTTCATTTCAAAAACGTGTGCATAGGATATCCGATCGATTCTGTAAAAATCTCACCGTGACAAGTTGGGTGAAGTCTGTCAATCCCTAGCATTAGTTGGAATGACAGCTCACTCCACCTTATTTTTCACACGGTGTGATGGTTACAGAATCGCACTGCTGAAATGTAGATACGACCGGCGGGGAAGTACCATTCATAAACAGTAGATACTTATAGTTATGCTAACTACTTATTTACTCACTTTGATCAATTAAAATTTCCTTAAGTACTAAGGTGAACGTCCACTGATCTGCACAGGCCGCAACGCACGCACGGCACTCAACGGATTTTAGTTGTGTCCGTTACCCCAGCCAGATGCTGTCGAAAATGGTCATTTGAATCTTATAGATAATTAGTTTTGCGGCTTCTGTAATTGTTGCACACATTTTTAAATTTGTTGCGCTCATAGTTTTTTAATTATTTCACCGTTTCAAAGATCTAGCAAAACCAAAAACGTTACCCCAGCAAAATCTCGAATAACTTCGCAACCGAAGAAAGAACAAATACAAAATAAGGCACAACATTTACTTCATATAGACAACTAATTTTATAGCTAGTATTTATTTAAATACTCCCATTAGAAAGAAAAAGGTCTGGCTGGGGTAACGTTACCATTTCACAAAACATACCGTCAAACGGGGTGAATAGGCACAGAATTGAACTTTGAACACGTTTTTCACCAGATAACCCTGAAAATATTGTATTGGTTTTGGTATTAAAACTTGAGTCGCGTTCTGAATATTCTTAAGAAATTTACACTAAATCATGAAAACCATCCAGTTTTAATTATTTCTTTAAATTATAGGTTGTCCCTATTCAAACACAATATGGGGTCAATAGGGACGGTGATGGGCATTATAGGGAAAAACCGTTAGGGCTGTCACAATTTTGTAATTTTTTTATAATTTTTTTCTCGACTTGGTTTATACAATGTACGCGGCATTATCAAAAGTTAGGTATCTGAAATAAGATTAATGAAATATAATTATAGCAAGCTAGCATGCTATACAAACATTGTAAATTCCCTATAACATCCTATCACCAATAATGAAAGAAGCTTGCGATCTTCTAAATAGCAAATGATGCCTAAAATCGTTTATCGTAACAAAACTTGGCAGCTACAGTAGCACAATCCTGTGCACACATACAAATAAATAGGCATAAACTTCAAACTATTAACATGATTTTAATTGCCTCGGGAGCCATAAATTAAAAATGTTTAATTACATCGCGAGTAGGTACAAGTATTTTTTAATGATTGTCTTCATAATTCAAGTGACAACCCTGTTCCTATAGTCCCTTTACTGTCTCTTGACACACTGCATCGTCCCTATTTATTAAATATGGCGTCCCTATTGAACCCCCAGTCGTACCTAAAAACCCCCAACGCGTTCCTAAAAACCTCTTATGAAGTAAATAAATTCTTGTTCATACTAAAATATAATTATACGATTTAAAAAACTTTTCAATTGTACTTACGTTACGTTATACAGGCTCTAGAATAAACACCAACCCCGTAGAAAGTCGTTAAGATACTAATTCAACCACAAAAACAATGAAACTTTTTAAAATTAGAGACACTTCGGTAGCAGGTAGTATAAACACAAAACTTCAGAATGCTGTTTTGACAATTTATTTCTAACTTCACGTCAAATAAAAGTTACCAGTTCAAAAAATAACTATTCTATATTGAATTCTTGCCATTTTATAGGCTGTGGTTAATCAATTATCTGAGGTATTACCATGATAATTTCAATCCCAATTTTTTCCCTATTCACCCCGCGATCCCTATTCACCCCGTTTGACGGTACCCAGCAGGATATGTTTTGTGAAATAATTAAAAAACTATAAGCGCAACAAATTTAAAAATGTGTGCAACAATTACAGAAGCCGCAAAACTAATTATCTATAAGATTCAAATGACCATTTTCGACAACATCTGGCTGGGGTAACGGACACATTTTAGTTTCCTCTGTAGGAATTCATAACACTGCATCCACTATCGGTACCACCGAACCACACCGAACGCCGCATGCCGCATATGGACAATATGCGTGCCGGTGACGTCACAGGATTGGTTCACCGCGTGCATCGCTCACTGCCGCACGTTGTTTTGTTTAAAATATTGAGATGAGAACCGCCAAAAACTTATTGTATAATCTCAAACATCGAGAATATATTCAAGCAAAGAAGAGATTGATAATATCCGCATACGTCCACTTTACGTATGCCATGCCCATTTTGCTCATCGGCAAATCCAATCAATACAGCGCGTGCCGTGCTTGCGTTGCGGCAGGTGCGGGTCAGTGGACTTTCACCTTTAATTAAGACTAAGAATGTTGGGAGTCGGAACCAGCAAAATAAAAATTGTCATCCAGTTTAAGGATTTATTATTTCCATTCAATAATTAATCAAGTTTCATGTATTAGATTAAAACTACTGTGAAAGTCCTTGATTATATTTTTATATCTATTTATTTGTTGAAACTTGTATTGATCATTTCAGTAATAAGACATAACTATAATATTTTATTCTACTTGATGATTGAACACAATACCCAATCGTAAACAAGCGATTAAACAAAATAACTCCTAAGTTTAAAGTTTTCTTTCATATTTTCTTAGTTATATACATAAACGAGTAAATATTTTTTTTGATTTGCAACTATATATCTTGTGTCTACTTACACGTACATAAATATTACAATCATGTATTTGCGATTCAAATTAATAATTGAGACGAAAGAGACTGGGCCACTCTACGTATCCAGATTACAAAGAAATATTAAAACAACGTTTGGCAGAGTTCTTCAGCTTTAACAAAGTAAAAAGGAATTACATTTATCATAAATTATACATTTTATTTTTTTGCGGTCTTTTTATTTATTTCAGTTCTTTATTTACCTTCGGGCAGACACAGGGGCAATTCATTAAAAATCCCGAGGTAGTTATTGTTATTTTCTAGTTTTATTAATTATTATTATTTAATTACATAAAGCATGTTCACATATCTCCGCATGTGGGGGCTAACAATCAAAAAATTACTTAACCAAATCAGTCATTATTATAATAATTAGGTACTAAAGTTCTGAACGCAACACCATTACTGCACAGTTATTAGTCCTATGTGCCCAACAACATACTTGGTCATAGTTCGTTGTGATATTGTATGGCAATCAGGTAAATACATTTTAAACAGAACACTTCTAACTGTTCGAATATAGGAAGAAATAAAACCAAAAATTTTTGCCAAATATCAATCACTCTTTCAGAAACATTTACATATTTTAATGTGGAATGATGTATATGTGTTCAGCTAGAACTATTCCTTTTAATTCTATAAAGTACACATACGAATTTATTAATTTATTATGCATAACAATGTTGATTGTCAAAATTATATTTTTTCGAAACGGCAATAAGGAAATTAACCGAACTGAAAGCTGAATGCGTTTCCAGGGAACCCGCCGCCCGAGTGGAAATCGAAATGTTGTCCCCCACGGTTGAAGAAAGTCTGGAATACTACGTTGGGGTCGATGTCTGAAAAACAATAAAAACATAATCAGAATTATTTTTTTAATGTTTTACCCACGTGCATTTCGTGTTTGGCCGACACGAGTTGAATAAATTTAATCATATTGAGCACTTTTATTCTTATTAATAACACAGTTCTATTTAGAGGCAAAAGGTTTACAGCTTCGATCACTAATAGTACTAGATTAAGGATCAGGAACAAAAATGAGTCGCTCAAGTGGCCACGTTTGCACACACGTAAACATCTACATTTCTTAGAAAAATGTTTAATAATATTAACAACTTCAGTTTATTATAAACCTTAACGCTTACACATAAAGTTTAATTACCATTGCAAAATATATTTAAAATGTCGCTTCAAAATAAAATCATTCTATTTTTAAATTTTCAGTCATTTATTCTAAAATGAAACATAAAGTCTAAGTAATAAGGTTAAAAACATACTAATTTGAAATAAGACCACAAAAGTATTTGTGGTCTTATTTTTCGGACCGTCTTTGAAGATCTTTTCGGGAATCTAGTACTATTATTGATCGAAGGTTTACAGTGATAAGTGTGACAACACTGCATTCACTAATTTCTCATTAACTGTTGGATTGCGATCGTGGACTGTCAGGAACGAGTCGATAATAATCCATGAACAAAGCCGAGGTAATTATTTTAGTTCAATCTCAAATTTGATGTCACCAACTGCATCAGACTGCCTTAACCTCATTTCTAAAACACTTGTGTTGTTGTTCTAAACACTGTGCTGCAGGGAAGTTTGTTGCACCATTTCTTCCTACTAGCGAAACCACTGGGAAGTGGTGAATGGCTGGCGTTTTTGGGGGGACTGTCTTATGTACTTTTGACGTTCGAAAAGTGCTGATTCTCAGCCTAATTTGAATAAATGACTTTTGATTTTCACTTGATGGACCATTTTATGATACAAATTAAACCCATGCAAAGCAGAGATGAGGTCGCTACATAATCTTTTCACCGACGAAGGCGGGCTAACTGTATAATTATGTTGAATATTTTGATGTGCGTGGTTTGCGGCTGGGCCAATACTGATCGCTTCCAATGTCGCGCATATAGACAGAAACAATGTGTGCGTGCAATAGACGCATACAATATTAAGATCAACCTGCCTTCGTGAGTAAGAAAGACTGTTATAAATATTTAGAGACAATTTTTCCTGTAATATTTACATACATATACTTCTATCACATATTTTAATTTCAGATTTGGGATTAATTTTTTACATTTTTCATCTAGTCGAAAACTATGCGGTCTAAAAAAAGCCGGCCAAGTGCGAGTCGGACTCGCGCTTGAAGGGTTCCGTGCCATTATCTATAAAAATCACGTCTGTTGTATGGGAGCCCTTCTTAAATATTTATTTTATTTTAATTTTATTATTAAATTAAAAATACAACTGAGTATTTTGTGAATATTTCAAGTGCCTACCTGTTGCCATTATTGATATCGAGCAAAAAAGGGCAAAAAAATCGCGTTTGTTGTATGGGAGCCTTAAATATTTTTTTTGTTGTTATAGCGGCAACGGAAATACATAATTTGTGAAAATTTCAACTGTCTAGCCATCGCGGTTCTTGAGATACAGCCTGGTGACAGACAGATGGACGGACAGACAGCGAAGTCTTAGTAATAGGGTCCCGTTTTTACCCTTTGGGTAAGGAACCCTAAAAAAAAGAAAAAATGTATGAGAATGTGCAAGCAGCCGAACAACAACAGAATGTTTGGGCATGAGGTATCATTATGATACCACATGCCTTCGTCGCCCCATTTCGTATTTTTAAGACCTCTTTCAGTCCGTTTCCAAAAATAAAAAAATATTTTTATTTCTTTCTTATTTAGAAAATTAGTTGGGCAAACGTCATCTAAACTACTCCAAATTTCAAGTAGACATACAGACAGACGTGAGTCGCACCATAAGGGTTCCTTTTTACCATTTTGGTACGGAACCCTAATAAAGTGGAATATTTTGTACGAACCTGCCATGCCGGAGCCGTCGTCGTCGAGGTCTTGTCCGTGGTCGTAGCGCGCGCGCTTCTTGGGGTCGCTGAGCACTCCGTAGGCCTCGCCCACCTCCTTGAAGCGGCGCTCCTGCTCGCGCCGCTCCGTGTCCGGCGCACCCGCGTGCCGGTCCGGGTGGTGCACCAGGGCACGCTTCCTGTTAGGTCACATTATAAGATAAAAGTTTTACGTGTTGCTTCACTGTTATGAATAGAAGATCAATTTATGGCATAACCAATTTTTAACAAGTCCTAAATATTTAGGAATATCTAAGAAATAGAAGCATTCTCAGTTTTCTTAACTTTATCAATTAAAATAAAAAAATAGCAGTCAATCAAGTGAAATCGGAGGAAATACCTGTAAGCTTTTTTGATTTCGTCTTCAGAAGCACTTTTGTCAATACCAAGAATTTTGTAGTAGTCTTTGCGTTTCGATTTCTTAAGAGCAATTTTGGCTTCATGCAACAATTGCTTGTTTTCCTTGCTCTTATCAATCTTATAGAGTCTTTCGTAATCTTTGACAGCCTCTTCAAAGTCACCAAGTTCAGTGTAACACTTGGCACGTCGAAGTAGTGCCTTCACGTAGTTGTCGTCTAATTCAAGGGCAGCAGTGCAAGCTTCAGCCGCTTCTTTTATTTGGTTCAGTTTAGCGCATACTGTGGCTTTGTTGAAGTAAAGCTTGGCATTCACAATCTTGTTGTTTGTGTCAATCGTCAAAGCTTCATTGTACAGGCTCAGAGCTTGTTGCCACCTGCCCATTTTGAATGCTTCATTGCCTGTGACCATGAAATAAAACATTTAAATCAAAGTGATTTACATCAGATTAATTATGTATTAATGCTAAGTAATTCAAATGGGAATTGTGTGACTTGGTGTTTTGATGATAATTATCAAAAACTAAAAAGAAAATCAAGGTTTACCTTCTTCTTTCTTTTGTTTCAGCAATTTAGCCTTTTTGTAAGTTTCCATGGCTTTCTTATGATCTGGGGCAAGACGTAAAACTTGTTGAAAATGCTTGAATGCTTGTTCGTCTTTATCCTTCAACATGAAATATTTTATTCATTAAAGTTGTAAATCCGACATATATTTTAGTTCAAATAATGTATGATTGATTACCTCGAAATACAAGCAGAGACCACGCACGTATATAGCCTCGGTATCGAAACTATCGAATCTTAATGAGTCATTTGCAATTTCCTGAGCTTCCTGGCAGCGTCCGATCATGGCCAAACATTCTGCTTTTGTGAGCTTCGCCCTGGAAAAAATGAACACGAAAACAGTTATAATGCATTATTTGTGGAGCTTGGAAGGTCCTCTAGACCACATACATTGTTGCCGTCTACAGCTATAGTGTACTTTATGCAATACAGGTTACCATACTTATGCCAGGCACATATTAGTATGACACATTTACTAAGAGCTAACAACATCACAGAAAATCCACAACTTTCCCCCATCCTGTTACTATGACAAAACCATTACAGTTGTTTAAGCAAAATGTATCTTGAATACTAAAGTATTCAAGATACATTTCTTTCAGGTGTTGATAAATCAACACCTGAAAGTTCTTGGAAAATCAAATGAATCATGTGACCTGAATGTAGGTGCAAAAATGCTAACATAACAGTATTAATAGTAAGAAAATAGTTACTAAGGATATGACTACTGACTTAGTGCAAGAGGGGCTGTAGTCAAGACAGCGGTCCATGCAGAAGACCACGCGGCGGTAGTCGTTTGCTTCCATGGCGCGCTGTGCGTCATCGTGCAGCTTGCGCAATGTCTCGAGAGCGCGGCGCTCGCTGCTCGCACACTCCGCGCCACCCAGCTCGCTCGCGCGCCGTACCGCCTGCTCGCCTCCCGTCAGGTCGCCTGGTAGTTAACATAATATTTTTTTATGAATCCTAATCATTGACGACCTGAACGCGTACCGCGAGGGCTGGTTCGAGGTGGCGCGGGAAAAAAAGAGTTCCTGGAAGGACTTGGGGGAGGCCTTTGCCCAGCAGTTGGACAGTATAGGCTATCACCTGATCCTAATAACAGTACCTCTGGCATGTATGGAACAGTCATGATACTAGTTTTTTTTTACACTTTGTTTTCACATATAGAAGCAACAAGAATTATGTACCCAGGATTTTGTAATATCTTGGTTTAATGATAAATGATTTCACACGTCAATCATATTTTA
Source organism: Apamea sordens (assembly GCA_945859715.1). Classification (NCBI taxonomy): domain Eukaryota; kingdom Metazoa; phylum Arthropoda; class Insecta; order Lepidoptera; family Noctuidae; genus Apamea; species Apamea sordens. Next base: position 9,757,138 of record OX243991.1, on the reverse strand, counting down.
AAAGAGTGTTCTTGGAGTTTCTTGCCTGTTCTTCTCCATAGATATCTACGTTTTGGAATGGGCAACTAGCTTCCACTTTCTGACTAACTGACCAACTTTTTGACACTTCAAAAGTGCCTGTAGTAAATGGTGTAATTGCTTTGAGTTTGACAGTACAGTGGACCCCGGTAATCCGACAAACGTTTTGCAGGGCAGTGTCAGACTATCGAATTTGTCGGATTATAGAGTACTGCCTAAGACCCCTATAGTCCAGAATTTTTTTAAAAAGAGTACTTTGTAATCCGACAAATTACAAATCAAAATAATAAGTAGGGCCAGGGAAATGGTATGTGAAAAAAAAGGACCTATTACATTTTTCCATTTCCACATTTTATTATTTTTTTATACAAAACTATGCGCGTCAAGCACAATACAGTGTAGTGGTAGAGCGTACAAGTTGCAACCTGTTTAATGATGCATTATTTTTATCTTACATTAGTGAAGATTTGTCAAAATAATGTTTGTTCCTACATTTAATGGTGATAGGCATGTCGGATTACAGGGGGCATCGGATTAGACAGGGGCCGGATTACCGGGGGTCCACTATCCGGGGGTATTTGTTGTTGTATGAAACATGTCAGTACGTCAGAAATACTAAGACTAGAAAATAAATAAAACTAAATAAACAACATAACCTTATATTTTGTTGCTTGAGGAGTATGCCAAGTTCAAATTAATGATAAAATACTACTGTCATACATAGTTTTGTATCAGTGCTCACAAATATGATACTATAAGAATGAGTTGCCATTTTAAATTTTGCATAACTTAACTGCAAAGATGTAGTAACAGCTGTTCTGTGATAATATAATTTTTATATCATTATTATAGTAATGTAATAATAATATGATCTACTAAAGTTTTAGTAAACACTAGTCACAAGGCTAAACCGCAGAACATATCAAATTATGATAAGTAATTTATCATTCAGTACTCACATAGCTATAACAATTTGTATGTAAGGTTCTTTCCTAGGCTGATAAGGACAACCTAATGAATCAACAGCCCATTATGAAGACTTATTATAATAATAAACACCATTCAATACTGATTGAAATAACAAATGGGACAACTCTATCATGAAATGATTGGTACCTTGCAGGTTTAAATTCTGTGTAATACTTTCAACTCCCCAAGAAAATTCTTCAATTTGTTAATAGTGCCCAATATATCAGAAGCAATAGCATTTCACCGCCCTTTGTTTTGCGTTCACTGGTCCAACTTATTAGGTAAACTTCTCACTTAAATTAAGTTAAGAAGAAAATGTAAACATAGTTACCTAGTGCAATACAACATTTGGCAATGCGGATGTATCCTTTAGTAAATGTTGAATCCAAAGAGACAGCTTTCTGAGCATCATCCAGGGCTTTCTTGTACATGCCTAGCATCATGTAGCATGCAGATCTGTTGCCATAGTATGCTGCATTCTCCGGACAAAGCTGTATAGCTTCATCATACATAGTCAGGGCACCCTTGTAATTTTTGAATTTGTACAAATGATTCCCACTTTCTTTCTTTTCTTCAGCCACTCTAGGTAAAATGTTAAGAACAAAGAAAGAAGTTAGAATCTATTAGGTAGAACAACAGGTTATTATAGTTTGAGAGGCAGGGTTTTAAACATTTAAGTACAGAATTTACAACAACTTAATTAACTGTATAACTCTCTACCCACTGATTGTTGCTGTAACTGCCTGTAATTTTTGATAAATAAACCTATTATTATTATGTAGAACATTAACTTTGTATTATTGATTAATAAACATTATCATGCAAGAGTTATCTTTATCTATCATTGCATGTAAATTTGCACTCTCGTGTTTCACTTGCACAGCTGATTGATCCTGATCTTGAAAATATTCTTTAGTAAAGACAGAATTAGGAATCAAGCCATAATAATGTTTGGATGAACACCAAAGTTGCAACAGTATTAAAATAGTCTATAAATGCGTCTTATATTCAAAATATGGCTTTGCTAATAATATGCATATCCATGCACTCCCACACACACGATCAGGCTATTGTACTTTATGTAGGTCATAAGTCAAGGCACCCCCTATTGCAATCATTTTAGACTTATTGATTACCTATAGAGCTACCCAGCTTGGTTTATAATTGAGAATTTCTAACTATTTTTTATGTTCAAAAAACATGAAGGACATATTTTCACATGCAATTACCCAAACATTCTTAAATATTTACCTTTCGGGACTCTTCGGAACTAAATTATCGATTGTTAAATCCAAGTCCACTACATCTGAGTCTGCCATTTTATATTTTGTAATTTTTCAAGTAAATTCCAATTTTTCAAGAATTTTAGCCCTCTATATTTTGACGACGAATTCACAAAAGAACTGTACAGGGTTGCCAGACTACGAATCCCTCCCAGCAAAAATCATAGACAACTTTTATGTTAGGCGAAATTGGCAGCATTGAGCATTTCACCAAATGCAAGCCATAGAATTAGTAGGTAACCCCACAGAGTACATTTTTATTTATGACTTACCGTAATAGTTCCTCTGCTGAAACGATATCCGTATAGGTATTCTGCGATGTTAACATAAATAATCTTGCGTCTTATTCGGTCCGAGTGACCTAGCTAGGTCCGGCCTGTGGTTCACAGTTCACAGCACCAAAATCCATCGTGATCCAAACGTGATAACTAGTAAAACTCGTATATAGTATCGTTACTCGTTATAGTAACAACGAGATAACAGTTGTTCCTTGATGGACACAACCCTAGCAATGGCAGCCATTTTATGTGTCCGTTTCAATGGCGCGGCCACGACGTTTTTTTTTTAAAAAAACCATGCCAATATTTTGTAACAATTTGTAAAAGTTGATTCCCAAAACCATAAATTTGTCAAAGCTATGGTTAAAAAGTTATAAGGGTTTGAACGTGGCCGCGCCATTGAAACGCGGCGAACCGCGCGGCCACGGAGATCTTTAAAACTAAGCATTGCAGAGACCTGAAATTTAGGTAAATAACAGATTGAATTTGTAAAAAATTTGTAAAAATATAGGAAAAATTCCTGGGTTTATATTTTAGGAGCTGCAAGACTTAAAACCTCATGGCCGCGCCATCGAAACGGTGTGAAACACGTTATCGCCGATATCTCGCTGAAAAAGCATCGCAGACGTCTGAAGTTTTTTGTAAAACCCAGATTTGAATTTGTCAAAACTAGTAAAAATACAACAAAAAATCCTAGGTTTATATTTCATGAGCTATGAGACTAAAACCCCATGGCCGCGCCATTGAAACGGTGAAAAATACGTTATCACCGATATCTCGCTGAAAAAGCATCGCAGAGGTCTGAAGTTTTTTGTAAAACCTAGATTTGAATTTGTCAAAATAGGTAAAAATGCACAAAAAAATCCTAGGTTTACATTTCAGGAGCTGTGGTACGGTATCGCGTAGAAATAAGTCGTGATTCTCTTTCGATGAAAGTAAGTGATAGCGAGATCTTTTTTTTTGTAAATAACACCTATGAATATGTAGAGTTACCGACAGTAGGTATTATTTTTTTTATCATAATAATATAATTTTTAGTGCGTCTTGAATATTTCAATAAGGTGACCATGGCTTATGTTTTACAGAAAACTTTGCACGTATTATATTAGAATAACTCAAGGATTCTAAATTAAATGAAAATCCCTACTATATATTATTATATATATATAATATTATAAAAGCGAAAGTAAGTTTATTTGTTACTATTTCACGCCTAAACCACTGAACCGATCATCCTGAAACTTTGCATATAGATTTTCAGGTGTACGGAGACGGGCATAGGGTACCTTTTATCCCGAAAAAAGTAGTTTCCAATAAAAAAAAGAATGATCAAAATCGGACTACTCTGTAAAAAGTTGTGTGGTCGTATATAAAAAAAATAAAAATATACGCGTCGACTTAAGAACCTCCGTTTTTGTTCGTCGGTTAAAAATAGGTGGAAAGTGTTCTGTAAACAATAAGCCATGGTCACCCTATCGACATATTCAAGACGTATTGATGATTCCGTACACAGCTCCTGAAATGTAAACCTAGGATTTTTTTGTGCATTTTTACCTATTTTGACAAATTCAAATCTAGGTTTTACAAAAAACTTCAGACCTCTGCGATGCTTTTTCAGCGAGATATCGGTGATAACGTATTTTTCACCGTTTCAATGGCGCGGCCATGGGGTTTTAGTCTCACAGCTACTGAAATATAAACCTAGGATTTTTTGTTGTATTTTTACTAGTTTTGACAAATTCAAATCTGGGTTTTACAAAAAACTTCAGACGTCTGCGATGCTTTTTCAGCGAGATATCGGCGATAACGTGTTTCACACCGTTTCGATGGCGCGGCCATGAGGTTTAAGTCTTGTAGCTCCTAAAGTATAAACCCAGGAATTTTTCCTATATTTTTACAAATTTTTTACAAATTCAATCTGTTATTTACCTAAATTTCAGGTCTCTGCAATGCTTAGTTTTAAAGATCTCCGTGGCCGCGCGGTTCGCCGCGTTTCAATGGCGCGGCCACGTTCAAACCCTTATAACTTTTTAACCATAGCTTTGACAAATTTATGGTTTTGGGAATCAACTTTTACAAATTGTTACAAAATATTGGCATGGTTTTTTTTAAAAAAAAACGTCGTGGCCGCGCCATTGAAACGGACACCATTTTATGAGACAATATGAGTTGTAGGTATGCACCCTTTTTTTGTAGGTATTTCCAGTCCATACTTTTCTATGTCAATGCATTCACGGAATATTTGTTTACATTGGCAACACATGTTAATGTCATTGGTTTGATTGATTGTTCGCAGATTGTCAAAAAACTTGTTTCGTGTCGTACTACTTGTCGACCGTGTTGTGAATGTGAGTCTGAGTCTTGGTTTTAATATTTATCGTTTGAATTTTATACAGGATTTGTACTAACCTGATAACTGTCTCAGTTTTCTAGCAAATGAAGCAAAAATGGAGGATGAGGCTGTGTCTGTGAGTGATGTTTTGCTTAACAACGGTGATATTGAATGGCAACCACTGGCACTCACTTTAGTTGAGTACCCAAAAGGTAAGTTTAACATAAATTAACTCGGTCTCACACTACGCTATTCATGATCTAATTGTGATCCGTTATATCTATGTTTTCAGGAGACTGGCTTGGAAAGTTCTTCGCCCTTATAAGCTTGTCCCCATTTGGTATAGGCGCTGGGTTTGTTGCGCTTATTTTGTTTCGTCGAGATCTTCACACTGTAAGTCAAGATATTTATTTTGAAACTTGGCAGTGCCATACAGAATATCCATTTGGAACCATGAGTCCCACTGCCTCTGATATTATCTGAGCTCTCAATGATTTTGTTCTTTAATGTTTTTTTGTTCTCTAAAGCATTATCTATTTAAGCTACTATATGCAAACTTGATTTGAATTATGGTTCCATTAACAAGATGACACTTATCCATTCACACTTCCTTTGATTGAGTATTCATAATTTAGGCAGCATTGCAGTGATAATATACTACTTGTGTCAATATATTACCTATAATTTAAATATACTTAAATATTTACTACTACTTTCTTATATTTTTTTACAGATAACTTTTTTCACTGGCACATTGGTGAATGAAGTATTGAATATAATTCTAAAACACATAATATGTGAAGCCAGACCACTCTCAAGGGGGAACTTGTACAATGAATATGGGATGCCATCATCACATGCTCAATTTATTTGGTTCTTTAGTACTTATGTTCTATATTTTGTATTAATCAGGTGAGTTGATACACTTTACATCTTACAACCAAATGTTTCTGGTCTTCTTCTCAGTTAATAAACGAAACTGGGGCCATTTTTTCTTATGCTATTATGAACTTATACCTGTATGAGATGTATTTCATGAACTTACAATACAAATATAACTATTTTCGAAATTGACTTGTTTAAAAGTATTATAATTTATTTTCAGATTACACCACATAAATAATAACAGTATAATATCTGCACTATGGAGAGTGATAATTGTGGGCGGCTGTATGTTCTTATCATTGCTAGTGTGCATTGCAAGAGTGTATCTACACTACCACACAACATCTCAAGTTGTAGTAGGAGGCATAGTTGGATTCATTTTCGCAACCCTATGGTTTGCAATAGTTCACAGAGTCTTCACCCCACTATTCCCGCAGCTTGTGTCACTGTAAGAAGTTTTTATTTTTGCCTAATCTTGAAGTGAAGTCATCACATGTGATTTCATTCTTGATAATTATATTTAGTAATTATGTTTGCAATTTTTCAGGAAACTATGTGAATTATTGATGATAAGAGATACAACACTGATACCCAATGTGTTGTGGTTTGAGTACACAACTTCACGGCAGGAGGCACGAGCGCGCGGACGCAAGATGGCAGCTCTGAAGCCGTCACAATGACGGTGCGCCATGGCGCGCCCGCCCGGCTGCGCGTCGCGGCCGCGCGCGTGACGCTTGGCGGCCGCTGCGGCGCTCGCACTGCTCGGCGGCGTGTTACTTACTAAATCTGACCCTGCTCGGTCCCTCCTCCCCTAAAGATCTAAACTTCTCATGTGACAGGTAGGAATTGTATTCCAGTGTTGATCATGGTGGTGAATTCTAGCTTACATAATACATTTACTAAATAATGACGTTGTAATCTTAATGATGCAATAATAATTGATTCGAATGTTAATAATGTGTTGGTAATGTGTAGTGTAAATGTTCCTTTAAAGTTGATTTGATGTGTTAATTGTACAGTTGAGAATTTTATAATAATTGAGATAGAATTAGTCAATGGTATTGAATACATACATGTTACTGTTGATGTGTTGAAACCAGTAAAGTGTGTAATTCCTATACAAGCTTCAGATTAAGTTTGGGAAGTGTCAGCTATGTGCACACACACACCTCTGGCCAATAATGACTTGAGGTGAAATAACATAATGCTAAAATATAGATAGTGTGTAGTGTACAAATTAACAGTAACATTAAATTATTAACATTTAACTTCTAGACCCACTCCTCTTTAAATTAAAGCAGCATTTTTAAAAGAATTTAAAATATAATTATTAATACACTAGGAAGAGTATTAAATTATGATACAAAAACCTTCTCACGGTTTCCACGGTTGTGTATAATGTAGGTATACTTGTATAAACACTAACAAACTATGTAGCATAGTTAAGCATTCAAAAACTTTAAAATTGTATTTTTTAATATAGTAAAGAAACATGCTTAGACAAGATACTTTTTTATGCTCAGACTTGAAAAAATCTATGATAAACTTATAATACTTCGTGTAAGGGGGTCTATGCAGACAGGATATTTTTGAGAAGATCGAGTATCGAGTAATCGGCGCAGGCGCACTCAAATTTTGAGCTCTGCATACTAAAACTATTCTTGTCCTGCCAAGAAAGTGCGTTAATTGTCGTCTTCATAAACCCTTAATATAATAAAAATGAAACAATGTTTCATGTTGAATGATATATGAATACAGTTCTAAATAGGGATGCAAAATTACATTCGGTATTTGGAGCAGCCTCGTTTGGCACTTAAATCTGAGTTACAAGTTCAATATAACGGTAGAGAAGTTTTTACTTTTTCAATCTTAAATAAATAGGAACCATGGAACAAATATAATCCAAAATCGACAGCAGCCAACTGTTTGATCCATAGAACATTGTAGGATTTGCTAGAAATATTAAAGGGGCACTTCTTTTACGATTACGAGAGTTGTTAAATATAATTTGTGTAAAATATTTCCTAAAAAAATATTTCTATATGAAATACCTACGCAATACCGCATATAATATATTAAATGCACAGGCATCGTATTTAATTATTCATATGCAACAACAAAAAATATTACTTTTTAAGCGTTCTTTAGCCTGTTAAAACCAGATCATCAAAGTGCAAACTAGAATGCTGGTTCAGTCTTGTTTTTTCTGAGGAAGGATGGAAATATTTAAATACATCTTGACATATTTTACGTTGATTCTGCGTTCGCATTAACAATAGTATTAATACAGGGGACATAAAAGAACATAGTTCCAAACGAAATATATTATTTCAGAACATAGATTCCAGTTGTTCCATGTCTGTGTGATGTAAATGGATGTCTAGTTTAATAAGAATACGCTTAAATTGATATAGGCACTCACTTATTTACAATAAATATGAATATTTGTACAAGATACTAGCCAACCATCCAGAAACCACTAATGGGATGAATGAATAATATATGCTTAAAGTAAATAGTATCTATGAAACGTAACAGTGCCTGCTTGCATGAATATATTATATAAATACTGCTCATTAAAAAACTCTGGTAAATATCTCATTAGAGCTTCTAAGAATTTAATGTAAAATCGGAGCTTGCTTCAAATATTCGGAAGTGGTTTATGGGTGGCACCTAGAGTGTGATATTCTTTTCTCATAAAAAATATAGACTTATTGTATTTTTGTAATACGGTAGTGATTTATTATAATTATCTTAGTCGTGACTAGCGAATTGGGAAATTGAATGTAGTATTTACAGCTTAAGAAACTTATTGTCGGCTAGCGGTGGCTCCATCTGTCGCTAGGGGTTAGGGGCGCGACGACTGTAATTGGACTAAGCTTAGGGAAGAAAAAGGCTGAAACCTTTCAACTTCAACTCTTCATTAGTGACCTAAACCTTTAAAACAAGATAAACTTAGTATCCTATGTTTATTCCTAGAAGCACTCTGGGTCACCAGAACACCAAATACGTCGGGAAATGTAATTTTTCTTCTATGATCGAATTGCATGACCTATGATAAATTAAATTGCGCAATTCCCAAGTGCAAATCACGAAGGATACCTACGCGTACAGCCCATTGCATGGCTGTAAGAGTTAGTTAGCTCCTTTGGTTCCACTTACAGGCTAGCATGGCAAAACTGGCCATTAGGGTAAAAGAAAACCATAGGTAGTGAGGGAAAATTGAAAGGACTTTAGTCTCAGATCATCAACTAAAAGTAGTTGGGGGCTTAGTACGGTATTTTTGATCAATCATGATCATGAAGCATGCCAAACGCAAGCCTCGCTTAGGTGATTAGGTGGTCGCGCCCAGGGTGGAGCCGCCCCTTTAGGATCTGCGGTACGGAAATAGCTTTTATAATAGAGCGCGTAGACAGACAACTTTATAAAAAAAAAAACATAATAACAATAGATGTCCCATTGTTATATACTGTACACTATTTAAAAGTGATCACCTCATTCTTAGACGCCTTATTCTTACTTCTGGAAAAGCAGTGACTGGGATAAGACAGGTGGTAGGGTAGTCAGGCAAGTGAAGATATTATTGTAATTCTACTTATCTGCTTAATATTCTTAAAAATATGTAAAGTATGTATATGTAATTATGTATTTAAACGAGGGCCTGGTTATAGAAATTGGCTGGGGCGCTGCGTGATTACTACGCTTTGGTGTCGGTTATTCCGTTTATCTACTCCAAAAAATCCACCCTAACTAAGGTGGATACGCGTAAACGGATGTCCGAGAATCCACCCTAGGCATAGTTGGATAAACGGAATTTATAGGCGTAGGGTGGTATAACCCTTTGGTGTGCTTCGCGCGAACAATTTTAGGAGCAGCTACAATATACCAACCACTTCGCGCGTCCTTGATGATTTTTATAATTAGTCCGGCCCTACGGTCTTATGCTCATGCAATAGAAAAGGGTGTAAATAGGGCATTTTATCACAAAAGGAATCAGTACCTATATGTATTCTTAATAAATAATGTTTTTGCTCATGTGTTCGTAGTGATTAAGAATTATTTTCTTTAAATACTTTTAAACGCTAGTGATATTTTTTAATTACCTATTTATGGTCTGATTATGCAGCTACAAGTTTGCGTTATGAAAATGCTTGTCATGTTATGGGTGGCTTATGTCTCTTTGCTTTAGCAGATACTTATTGCATTTTGTGTAACTTTAGCTGTATAACTATTTGAAGTTTTTGAAGGAAGAGCCATTTATCTCAACCAGCAGTCCTAAATAGTATGCAATAATCCACTTTAATAACAGTCCAAAAGATTTTGCATAGGTAAGGGCTTTTGTTATAACACTTGAGTTACTCTACTGAATCTACAAAATACTTGGGTCTACTGGTTAAGACAAAGTGAATGTATCTTTAGTCATTAATTTATTAACTGAGTTTTCCGAAAACTAAGCACTAATTACTGTGTTGTTAGTTTTCATGGACTGTTCGTAGCACACATTAATAATTGCGGTTATTCCGTTTATCCACCCAAAAAAATCCACCCTAAGCCTATAAATTCCGTTTATCCAACCTAGGTCTAGGATGGATTCTCGGAAATTCGTTAGTAAACCTTAGAGTGGATTTTCGGGGTGGATAAACGGAATAACCCAATAATTATTTCGCAATATTTAACAAATAATGTATACCTAGTTCAAATACCTATTACATTTTAATAATCTAATAATAGTATTCTTACAAAGTAGGTATCTGATAAAATGTACATAGGTACTATATTAAAAAATGGTGTCTTTTGTATTTATGTACTTAGTTAACCAATTGAATGTGTGTTGTGTTAAGAATTGACTCTTAATAATACCCCTTTTTATATGTCGGGGATAGTTAGGATGAGAACACACTGTGCAGTATAAATCCATATTTTGTTCTTATATTCTCTGTATTCAGGCAATCTGAAAGCGCGATGGGTATGCGGATCGCCGCTACAACGTGGCCTTAATATTACTGTGATGCAGATAAATATTAATTGTGTTAACCACCCAACATCAAGTTATGCTTCGCAAGGTGTGCTGTGCGCGTATCGTCCGGCGCAGCGCACCGCGTTTGTTCCCGCCAGTCAGATATCAATATTGCGTTTGCGTTCCTTTAAATAAAGTCAAAATTATATAAATCACGCAACTCTGTCCGCTTTGATGCGCACTCGGGGCTCTTAGGAAGGAAAACAAAAGCTTTAAAACAAAGCATTACCATGGAAATGCGCGTTTCGATCGGTTCCTCATAAAGAGAAGCGAATTAAATATATAAAGCACCGCACAAGATAGTATAGCTTGAAGTGGAGTTGACAAGTCCATTTCCCTTATGCTGAAGTGTGTTTTTATCCAAAAACATAGGAATATTCGGTTCGTTTTTAAATGAAACAATATGCAATTTATAGATTTATATAATGTTAGTAACTTTAAATTGTTATTTTGTATATAAATCGTTTGATAATAACTAGGTAATTGGTTCTTGAGATTTATCTGCAATCTATTCTTCAGATTTATCTGCAAAAATGGTGGTACAGTTTTATGTTTTTGCTCTAGCGACTAGACAACTTTTGAATATATTTCGCCTTACATAATGAGGTACCTTGCGTTTAATATATCATGTGAACTGAAATCATCCGCGGCTGATTCATTAGAGCTTACAATGTGCTTTCGTTTCCTCTTTGTTTTATTTGCGCTCAATTCTCTTTCAGTAACTTCGCTGTCTGCTTCATAATCACTTGATATACCTTTTCAAATAATTAAGTTATAACATTATAAATAGTATTGTTAAAAAAGAGAAAGGCGAATAAATTGAGTAAATATTTATTATTGTTTGTTGATATTACAAGAAAATTGATAAAATTACTTACAATTGCTAAGTAGTCCAGAGTCTATAGACCCATATGAATTGCTGTTTTCAGTCAAACTATCCATCCATTGCTGTAAACAACAATATAATATTATAGAATAAAACTGTTTTTTATTTGGAACTAAAAGCTACACATCCGCATCGGCAACGGCGGAACCTACAGAGCATTTACGTAGCGTCTGTATGAAGTCTGTGCGGAAGCGGAGCATAAGGGTTCGCATGGTTTGTCTTGATACCCGTTTACGTGAGTAACGCCACACGATTGGCTAATTCATGCCGAACGTCGAACACGAGAGACATGACCATTCCATTACACCTGCCTCCAGTTATGAAGGTAAAGAGCCTACCGCCGCTGACACCATACACAGGACACTAGACTATAGGCCTCGCATACACAGTAACACAGTACAAATATCTTGAATTTTGACAGCAAATCCTTGTAATCTTCGAAATTAATGGGGGGTACCTACCTTTTCAGGCGGAATCAAGCGATCTGCTTTCTTCATAAACGTAAAATTAGCCTTTTGTCCAAGGTCCACTAAATGTCTGGTTACTTCTGTTGTTGACATGACCTTGGTCAGCATGCCTTGCAGTGTTTTGGGATCTTTGTCAAGTAGCCCCGGAAACATAATAGCCAGTGGTTTCATTTGAGGCCCATCTTCGCATTCTACCTAAAAACATTATGCCGTTTTCATACGAGTTTGGTACAGTCGTAAATAAAATGATGAATCATTATTTACAAGTTGTAATACTTCCTCCTCGTCAGACACATTGGCAGAAGAAGATCTTTGGTTTTCTATTTGGGATGTCTGCAATATGTCTACCCATTCTGAGTCTTTCGCTAACAGAGTACATAAGGGTTGAGTTCGTTTTTTCACAGCTTCATTTCGTCTATTTCTTTGCCTCTGTAATACAACTGTTATGTAGGACAGATTCGACTTTTCAAAAGTATTCTGAAATAAAGAACGCCCGTCGCCTGGTAAGTAAATGCAACTTTTTGCTTCGGTTTCGAACTGGTTGTCAGGGCTGGGGGCCAGAGAGCCCTTGGGGCCGGCGCCCACTGGCGTGGCGTCACGGCACGGCAAGGGATTTTTATGCGACAAATATTTATTTATTTATAGTTAGTTAATTAAAACGGCACAGATCCAATTACATTATTTAACATAGAATTATAAAGATTAAAATAAAATAAGCATTCAAATAACATACTACAGTAGGTAAGTACAAAATTTAAATTCAAATTCAAAGATATACAATTCGTGGATAAAATTATTAATAATTAGGTATTTGCGTAAATGGTTAAATAAATTAGAAACATCATAAAACAACACAAATAACAACAACAACAATAATATAACTATCTTTTTATAGACTAACATAAACTATCATGTAACAGTGGACACCCTCGCAATAGAAAATATAACTTAAAAGTAGGTATGACAAGAAAATTGAAATTTCATCGGCAGCAACAGCAATGACGCTGCGGTATCCTTAGGCGTGCCGCGACGTCCTTTGGCATCATCATTGAAATTTCAATTCTATTATCATACATTTAAGTTATATCTCTATTCGTCGCATAAAAATCCCTAGCCGTGCCGTGCCGCCAGTGGGCGCCGGCCCGCCCCTAACCTATATAGACACAATACTTTTCCTTAATTGCTCTTTAGGAATCTCAGTTATGTCTGTTGCTCCTAACAGCCTTACCTGTGATCCCTAATGCACTTGAGATATTTTAAATTTAAATATTTTTATATTTGGACACACGATTCGATCTACCCGCCTACGTGGTAGGTTCTTGAATTATTTATTTTATTTTATTACTTTTAGGAAAACTTACAGCTAATAAATTTTAATATCTAGTACAATGTGTAAACGATGGCCAATTACAAGCTTCCACTAACGATCAATGTGAGTAACATTAACAAATACGCGAAAAAAGCGATGTAAGAGAAACGCACATGAATTATCCAAACTCAAAAGGTACAATAACAAAAGAAGAGAAAAAAAAATGGTTATACAACGAAGAAACAATTATTCAAACTTTGCTTTAAATCCTTAACACTACTGACACACCATATTAAAAGTACGACACGCTCTTATCACGTACGAGTTCTGTCTGTGGTCTCCGAAAAAATGCACTCGGTACACGAAGCCCAATCTTGCCCACCAACTCAGGGACGTCAGTAGATCCGTTCATAACGCCAAATAAGAAAGCAAGATCTGCATGATGATGCTGATTTTCCATCGCTCGTGTAGAGGCAGAATATGGATTTTTTTACACCGACTTATATAATCTGGGAGATAGGTATTAGAGCGGTATTGAGTGTACCTTAAAAATCGCCTTTGTATACTTTCCAGCCGATTAATGTATACATTATAATTTGGACTCCAAACCTGAGAAGCATATTCAAGGTGGCTACGGACAAACGCACAATAAAGAATTTTCATTGTTTTAACATTCTTAAAATCTGAAGATACCTTAAAAATAAAACCCAAGGCCTTAGAAGCCTGGTTGACTATGTTATTAATATGTGCATCAAACAGAAGCTTAGAGTCAAAAGTAACTCCAAGATCCCTGATGACACTCACTCTGGCTACCAAGGCATTCGAAAGCCTACATATAATCGAATTTAACAGGGTTTGGCTTACGCGTAAATGTACATACATAGCAATTGGATACATTTAAATCCAACCTATTTCTAACGCAGTATTCGTGGAACCGGTCCAGATCATCCTGTAATAGACATGCGTCCCCAACAGTTAGTTACAACAACAAGAGGCAACGTCATTTATAAAAATATTAAATAAAAGAGGTTCCAACAAGGATCCTTGGGGAACTCCCGACGGAATGTACGGACGCCAGCAGGTCAACCTACCCGAAACTGTCAGATTTTCCCAATCAACATTGAACCTAATGCTTTAGCAATAAAGTCGAAAATCTATTAAAGAAATCTGACAGATTGTAGTAGCTTGATGTGCTGGCGTCTGTACATCGCTCTCGACGCATACCCATTGAGAACCACTGTCGGGCACCTATTCTCTACGTATGACGAGAACCATCTAAACAAATCACCTCATACACCAACCAACAAGAGCTTACGCATAAGAAGCACATGATCAATTCGATCAAAACACTTGCTGTAGTCAGTGTATATAACGTCGACCTGAGACCGTCTGGACATATTGTGCTCTGTAAAATAGTCACTATAGACCTCGAGATTGGATGTGGTCGAGCGACCTTTCAGAAACCCATGCTGATGTTCACAAAAACTTAATTTAATAATAATATATTTATTAGACCAAAAGAATATACAGGTTACACAATTTGTCTTAGCTACTTAAAATAATGCTTAATAGTAAATCAGTTACAATTGTGTCTAATTATTAGCATCTGCTGCTGAACTAGGTTTATGGCCTGTGTCTCAGCACGCAGCGCCTTAAGCCCTCGGACTGGGTATGCAAGTATGAGCTTTTTATTAACTTTTTATTTTATTATAATTTAAGTGAAGAAGAAAGTTGTCTGTGCAAAATTTTCTCCATAATTTTAGCAAACACACAAAGTTTGTAAATTGGTCTGTAGTTGCCTAATTTAGGTACATATCTACATCGATATAGGTATAGGTACAACAGATTTCTGTAATAAACAAGTCACCACGATACCGTTTAACGACTGTTACCTACTGAGGTTCCTGGATTTGTGGTTGCTAAAGTATTTTGTTTTGGCCTTTTGTATTTCTTATTAGAATCACTGCTCATTTTGTAGATACCATATTGTGAAAATAATGAGTGCTGTTTCAAGCCAAAACAAGCTGTGTTGTTGTTGACATGACAACATATTGACAGCCAAAGATATTCTGAAAGTGGTGGACAATTTTTGATAAGTAAACAAAAAGTTTTGTTGGTGTTATTTATTATCTGTATTAAATAAAATAAAACAATGTTTAGTCGTCAATAAAAATTTAAATTATCCATTGGTAGGTACCATTTACAGGTCAATCTAGTGGATAATTTACAATATTTTGTTATTAGATCTATGAGTAATCATCATCCTCTTCATCATCAATTCTAGGTCCAGGGGGAGGTGGCACATAAGGCTGTGGAGCTCCCTCAGCTCCCACTAATCCTTGTTGCTGTAACAACAACCATTGTTGTTGCTCTTGCTTTGCTTGTTCTTCTCGTGCCTGCAATTTATAATTAATACAAGTAAATTATAGAATAGCTTTGTTTCAGATTAGTAGACATTTAGGTTCCCGCACCCTAATTTCATAACACACTATGAATTATAGTCTGAATCATTTCAAAGGCTAAAAATAGCCTTGCTAATACTATTCTTCATGTTTGAAAAAAATTTTGTTCGACAATGTAAATAATTCAATGAATGTTGTTGAACTGCCAAAATGAAAGCCATTGCTACTTTTAGTGTGTTATGCAATTACCCCGCTGGTTTAAGCCTGGAGAAATAGACACAGTGCTACACCTAACACGGAAATGATGTGGGTTGCATGTGTGTATAGATGTGAGGTGTCTTCTTAAAATGTTTCTACTTGGTCAAGATATCACTGTGATACATTTTCAGGTCTACATCTGTTGTGTATCTATAATGAAGGTACTTGGAAATCTTCTTGACAAATAAGATTTGTAGTAGAACATAATAACATCATACAGTCATGCATAGATTCATGCCACTGCATTGGCATGCAGTGGCATGAATCTATGCATGAGTGAAATGAGTGCCCTAGTGTTTTTAAGAAAAAGTATCAATATGTTGATACTTTTTCTTAAAAACACTAGGGCACTCATTTGCTATGACACTAATCAATGAATGTATGTTATAATGTCACATCCTTGCTTTTCACTGCCATTGCTTTTGAGGTTCAATGTAAATTAAAGCAACTATGACAAACTAAAGATGTGTTCTGCGGATGTCAAATGTGACAAATGCAGTGTATGCATATTCATAATTCAAGTAGTATAATGAGACTTTGCTGTCAAAGGCTGCAACATATAACAACATGTTGCAAAAAAAATTGATGGCAGTGTCTGCTCTAGTTTATATTGAAACTCAATGGTCTTTGCTTTTCAAAATGTGTTCAATGGTTTGAAAAAGTAAGACAGAACAGCATCTATAGGCTTTTTACTTCATAGGTTATAAATTAAAGTTGCCTGACTGCTGCTTCTCAAATCAAAATTCAAGGTTTGAAAGGCAAGCATGTTGTTTTGATGACTCAAGACAATCCTAATAGCTATTAAATAGCATAAAACATTGTAGTCTATAGTTATTCCAGAGAATCTAGAATTATTGACATGGCTGGTCTAAGATCATTTAATTCATATTGTGACAGGCAGCTTTTATATTTATAACGGAATTTCGAAAGCTAGTATTAGCTATAAAATTACCTTGGCAAAAAGTTCTTGTTGTTGCCTTAACAATTCTTCTTCTGGTATACCAAGATTCTCAAGTCTTGTGCTTTGTCGTCTTCTCTTTGCTGCAACAGCTTTGCAATCTTTCAATACGGCCTCCGCTTCAAGGGTATAGTCACTAAATCCTAATCTGTCCAGTGCTGCAACAAAATTATTTGGTTAAGTTTTGTTCAGATTTAAGACCATTATGGATTAGTAAACAACAAAATAGTTAAACTATTGTTGTTGTGTCTATGTGTTTTGCTTCAAAACACTTAGTTAAAACTTATCATTTGTCAACTCACCTGTGAGTACATGTTCTGCATTGATTGTCTTTTTGTTACTCTGATTGCAAACTTCGTTGGCTTCTGAACTTAATAAATGGATAAATTCCGTGCAGCAGTTAAGAATTAATTCCCGCGACTCAAAAGCTACGCGCACGGAAGGGACCAATTCTTTTATCATTTTATTGATGCTTGCTCTAGGTAGAGTTAGTTCGTCTTCCTCTGAAGGTGGTGGGCACAATTCTCTTTCTGGACTTCCCATTTTTGGCTTGATTGGGACCTCTATAAATTTGATTTCGTTACAATAAAAGTAATTGTAAATAATAAAACTTGAAAACACCTTTCCTCACGACAATTACATGGAGGCCATGGAGGGTAGAGGAGGTAGGTAGACAATTTTATTGATTGTTTATTTTAAATGTCATTGTGATTTGTTGTCACTGTCACTTGTCAGAGTCTATAAGTATGATAGTTTTTTTTTAGTTCTAAAGATTTTGCCGATCTGAATACCAAGCTCATCCATCTTCATCTGCCTAGCCTTGTCGGCTTCCAGTCTATCCGAATGCAGCTGAATACCAGTATTTTTACATGGAGCGACTGCCTATCTGACCTCTACAACCCAGTTACTGGGTAATACCCCTTCTTGATAAGACTTGTTGTCAGACTTTCGGGCTTCTGACGAGACGAACCGTAACGACTGTCAAAGGACCACGAGTGACGGCCGGGACCAAAGGTTTAACGTGCTTTCCGAGGCACAAAGGGGTCTTGGCATGTAAATTTGGTCACCCATCCACGGACTAACCACGGCAAGCGCAGCTTATCCTGATCGATCGACCCGAACTTTTCTCTCGGTCGATGTGCCATATTAACGGTCGTCGGGTATTATAGTAATATAGTTTCAATGAACAATAATTGAAATAATCAATTTATTGTTCATTGAAACTATATTACCCGAGTTTCAATTATTGACTAGTATTGTAAACTATAAAATATTTTATGTGCCGACTATTTTTTTTTTTTTTAATCTTATAAACTACGGTAGTGCTTGACTGCGATCCCGCCTGATGGAAAGCAGAGATGCAATCGTTGATGGTAAGCGCACTAATTTATTATGTTTCCTACTTATTAGGAAATGTATGAGATTGTTGTATTCGAGATAGGTAAGACATTTCAATATTTACGTTTTTTTTTTTTTGACTTGGCGGACAGTATAGATCTTTTTACTTGTTCTCTGAGTGAGTTCACAAAAAACACGATGTACAGAATATTATGTTATTGTAAGTAATAAAATTATGGCCGCACTATTGAATTAGGAAATTCCTGTAATGATAGTGATGTGGAGTTAATAAATAAATAAATAAATTTTAGGGCGCGTGTCGCAATAGCGTATGCGTTGATAAAACGCTTCCTTTTCATCAATATTAACTCTGTAATCGTAATGCAATAAGTATGTACAGACGCCAGCACATCAAGCTACTACAATCTGTCAGATTTCTTTAATAGATTTTCGACTTTAACTCTAAAGCTTTAGGTTCAATGTTGATTGGGAAAATCTGACAGTTTCGGGTAGGTAGACCTGCTGGCGTCCGTACAGACGCCAGCACATCAATTTGCAACTTTATCGCTAAAGCACTAAGGTTCAAGGTTGATTGGGAAAATTTGACAGTTTCGGGTAGCTTGACCTGCTGGCGTCTTTATATACAATTTAAAAAATTGTAATAGCACCCTAAAGCTACGATTACGGTTTCCTAGAAAAGCGGTGGCCGCCACATAGCCGCGGTAGTAGCCTGCACTTGCAGTGATGGCTAGTTTGACTTTACGGTGTCAAAAAACTCTCTGGGAAAACACACCAACTTACTTTCACGTTTTATTACAGTGATTATGGAAGGATGATTATTGTGATATCTTACCTTTATGAGCAACGCCGTACCTCGTTTATTTCGATCAATGTCGAACTATATATCATTTGTTCCTTTAGCGCATGATGAGTCTATCCTAAATTCCTAATACAAAAAGAACTCAGGGCCGCGGCTCGTACCCAAAAACTTTAGAATCGCTCATCTCTATTTATTTTTATGGCAATTATTTTCATCATAAGTCAGTGTCACTTGCCAGTTTGTCTTGTCATGTCAGACTGACAAAGAAATTGTGTGGTGTGGCGGTGCCTTGGTTGTAGACATGGGCGTTTTCGTATTTATTTGCTAACGGATATGTAACCGATATTCAGTTTTCATATCGATATCGAAAACCGTTTTCAGATATCGATATCAGTAGTACGATTTGCACAAGTAACTGAAACGAACGAAACGCAAACTAACGACAAACGCAAACTCACACTTTTAACGTTTATACATTGATTTAGGTACTTTCGTTGTTTAAAGTTTAGTAACTAAATAAATAGAAACTAGACCTTATTGCTAGCGCATTAGGATATAGATATTACACACGCACTATTATTAACCAAATAACAAATCACTAGCCGAAGTTACGTAATATTCGCTTCATCACTTTTACGCCAGTAAAACATTGAATGGTAAGACAGAGACAAAGCGAATGAAAACCGTCGATGTCATATCGGCTCGTGATGTGAAGTTTGCGTTTTCGTAGTTCGTTTTCGTTGTTGCGATGTGGACAGATATGGATATGGATGAAACCATAGCTCGATGAAGTTTTTGTGAAAACGGTTATGTATATTTAGATATCGATATGGTATGATACTAAACACATATCCGATATAAGTTACGTTTTGATATATCGAACCCATGCCTACTTGGTTGTAAAATTTTAGAAGTTAACGTTAACCGCTACGTTATTTTGTTTATTGGACTACACAAACGCAAAAATGGTTTTTTACTTTACTAGCAACGCAGTAGCTCCACCAGTAACTCTATTCATGGGTGCTGATAAACATGAAAGTAAGGAACTAGTCACCTTTTTCATAATCTTGGATTTTATCACAACTGCAGTGCTGCATGTTGAATAAAATAACACCATGTTATAATTTCCTTAACCATGTTTCATTTGCAGATGAGGATTTGATAAAGTGGGGATGGCCTGAAGATGTGTGGTTCCATGTAGATAAAGTATCATCCGCTCATGTGTATCTTCGCTTAGCACCAGTAAGAATAATGTTTTGCTACTACATACATATCTATGTTACTTTTTCAGTTTCCAGTGTAATTCAAACCTTATTTAAACTTTCAGGGTCAAACTATTGATGCAATACCAAACGCGGTTTTAGATGATGCATGCCAATTAGTCAAAGCAAATTCTATAATGGGGAATAAAATGAATGATATAGATATTGTCTATACAATGTGGTCAAATCTAAAAAAAACAGCAGGAATGGAGGTAATCAATGTGAAATAAGTTCTATTCTATTTTTCTTTATGGTAAAAACACAATTCATAGTTGTTTAAGTAAATTCCTATATAACTAAATTTCCTAGGTGTTTATTGGTAAAATTCAAAGTATAGTTCATTCAAATGACAATTGAAGAAATTGTAGCAAAAGGAGAAGTTGCAACTTCCATAGAAAATTACCCCACGTCCGACAGCTGAGAAAAATAGTATTAATAAATTGCATATCTCCGATTGTCATCCTTACTGGCTATCATACTTAGAAATTGCTCCCAATATTATTTCAGTGAGTGAGTATTCTCATGTGAGTGAGAGAAACAACGATAGTATCCTCGGTTTTTAACTACCTACCTGAGTGACGCCAGGATATTGTTAACTAGCTCTGTGTATGTAATACCCGAAATTATTTTATAAAATAAATAGATCATAATTATAGTCAGTAAGCGTTACTTTAAAATTGTTAGAGTAAAAACTCTTTTTAGATCAATGTGACACCTTGTAAAAGAAGAAAAGTGTTGTGTCATGTTGATATACCTTTTTGACTTTGAAAAAGAATTCTGTTACTAATAAAATTAAAATATTGTTTGTGTTTCTAAGAATATATATTTGTACGATAATATTAGTTCTGCTTATTTCTGCTTTAACTGGTTATGGGCCCAGACCCAGAAGTTTGTGAAATGGAGCTTTCGAAAATTCAAATTGTGAAACTTGACGGCCACAATTGGATATCATGGAAGTACCGGATGGTAGCCTTACTGAGAGGTATGGATGGACTCATGGATATCGTGGACGGTAAAACACAAAGGCCAGCTAGACCCGTAGATGGAAGCGGTGATGCTGTAATAGAATCGTACAATAAAAATTTACGTAATTTTGTGAAGTTAGAGAGTACAGCCTTGCTCTTGATAACTAATAATGTGACAGATGAGACACTTGGCAAAGTAATTAGATTGTCCACACCGAAAGAAGTTTGGGACGAACTCCATAGATTATATGAGGGACCTAATGAGGGCCGACTCTATGATATATGTTTGGATTTCTTCAAGCTTAGGAGGGATCCGTCAGATGACATGTCGACTCATGTATCGAAATTGAAAAACCTGTGGCACAGTTTGAAGGAAGAGTTATTAAAAAAAGAGAAGGTAGAGTTACCTGAAGTTCTCTTGATTTGTAAGATCCTTGATACGCTACCGGAAGTCTATTTCTCGTTCAAGTCGAGTTGGCTGTTAATGTCAAAGAAGGAAAGGACTGTAGAAAACATTACAAGCCAATTGTGTTCACATGAAAAAGCGCTTAATGCTAAGATGGCTGATGCTGAATCAAGTGAGACAGCGCTTTATGTGAAGGTAAATAAAAAGGTTGCTAAGGGATATGACTATAGAGACCAAGGAACACTGAAAAAGTACAAATGCTTTATTTGCAAGGAACGGGGTCATCTCAAAAAGGATTGCCCAAGAGTTGGGATAAAGGAGAAGGAAAACAAAGCTCAAGGTTCTAACATGATGTTGCTGACGGTGAATTCAACAGATTCTAACAATGATCGTGATGATTGGTATGTGGATAACGGGGCCACTCACCATGTCACTATGCGAGGAGATCTGTTTCAAAATTTTGAACGTTTTGGTGAAGCTCACACGGTAACGACGGCGGATGGGAATGTTATTCAGGCTGTTGGAAATGGCACAGTCCATCTAGAAGCCAATGTTAAAGGACGAATTGAGAACCTCTATTTGCGAGATGTTTGGTATGTTCCCCAGATTAGCAAGAATCTTTTCTCTGTGCTTAGTTCACAGGACAAAAACCCAACGAGCGTATTTGAGTCTCGGGTTACAAATTGTTCCATGAAGATCAATGGTAGGATTGTTGTAACAGGAACAAGGCAAAGATGTGGCGGTCTGTACAAGATAGATTGCAAAGTCGTACGCCCTGCTGTTTCAGTAAACTTAATTGAGCATGGAGATATGCTGCAACTATATCATGAACGTATGGGACATCAAGATAAGAAACATGTCAAACGATTGATAAAGAAGGAGCTAGGAATAGAGACGCCAAATAGTGGAGAACTATGCGAAGGTTGTATCTTTGGGAAAGCGCACAGACAACCATTTGGTGTTCGCGAAAAAGCTACGAAACCTGGTGAGCGCATACACTCTGACGTCTGTGGTCCCTTCCCTTCAAGTATCTCAGGATATCGATATTTCGTACTCTTTAAGGATGAATTCACTCGGTATCGTTACGTCTATTGCATGAAACAGAAATCAGAAGTCCCTGAGAAGATGAGTCAAATGTTAGCTGAAGCGAAGTCAGCTGGACATACCATCAAAAAGATTTTAAGTGATAACGGAGGCGAGTTTGATAACGAGAAAGTCAGAAAAGAGTTGAAGAAATATGGTACTCAACAGCGATTAATTATGCCTTACACGCCTGAACAGAATGGGTGTAGTGAAAGGGATAACCGGACAATCGTTGAGATGGCCAGAGCAATGATGCATGCTCATCAGGAGCTTCCTCAAGTGCTGTGGGCAGAGTTGGTAAATACAGCTACTTATATTTTAAATAGAACGGGACCAACTACTGTTGACCTCAAATCGCCGTTTGAGTTGTGGTTTGGGAAGAAACCACAAATTAAGCATTTAAGGATAATAGGCTCAACTTGCTACGTGCATGTTCCTAAACAGAGAAGGAAAAAGATGCAGAAGAAGGCAAATAAGTGCATATTGATAGGCTATGACAACGATGATGGGTATAGGTTTTGGCATAAAGAATCAAATTCTCTAATGAGGTCCAGAGATATCACTTTTGATGAAAGACCACTGGACTCTAGTTTAGAAGATGAAGGCACAATCAAAGAGGTACAAGAACTAGAAGTACCTTTGTATGTGAGAAAGACATTTAAGGAGACACATACTACGCCTGTCACTGAAACACACGAGGAGTCACTTTTAGACAGAAGTCAAGATGTTATAAATACTCCTTTTGTAAATAGTAGTGATGATGCCGAGTTTGAAGATGCGCGGCTAGACCTGTCTGACCAAGAATCTGTTGAATTAGGGGGGGAGAATGAGGAAAATGAGAGTGAGGTCGTAGAAGAGTTGGCAAGAAGTGCCATGCAACTCAGAGATCGATCACTCCTCAAACGCCCGGTAAAATTCAACGATTATGTAACTCATGTCGATACAAGCGTTGACTGTCACACAGAACCAGTGACTTATAAGGACGCAGTTTCTTGCTCTGATAAGGATTTGTGGCGCAAAGCTATGAATAAGGAGATAAAATCTCTGGAAGAAAATGGAACGTGGGTTCTTGAGAAATTGCCCAAACATCGCAAAGCCATTCCGTGTAAATGGGTCTATAAGGTGAAGTTAAACCCTGACGGGACAGTAGACAAGTTCAAGGCTCGTCTAGTGGCAAAGGGCTTTCGCCAGAAGAAGGGTCAGGACTATGATCAGACCTTTAGTCCTGTAGCCAGAATGACAACGGTTCGAGCTGTACTCAGTGTAGCAGCTAGTGAAGGCATGAAGTTGAGTCAGTTTGATGTATCAACAGCTTTCTTGTATGGGTCTTTATCTGATGAAGAAATTTATTTGAGACAGCCAGAGGGCTATGATGACGGAACAGATCGAGTATGTCTTTTAAAGAAAAGTCTATATGGCTTAAAACAAGCTCCTCGCTGTTGGAACAAATGCATTTTGGATTTTTTCAAGAATATAGGCTTTAAGGTTAGTGATGCAGACCCATGTCTGTTCACTAGAGAGAAGTCAACGGGAAAACTTGTAATAGCCTTGTATGTGGATGATGGGCTCTTGGCTGGGACAAATCAGGAGCTTATTGATGAGTTTATCAATGAATTAAAAGGAAGGTTTGAAATAACAACCAAGCCAATCTCCTATTATTTGGGTTTGGAGATTAATGTCAGAGAAGGCGACATAAGAGTACATCAGACCTCATATGTGCAGAAAATCTTAAGGAGATTTGGAATGCAGGATTGCAGACCTGTAAGTACGCCGGTTGTGAAGGAAAGTTTTGGATCTGAGAAAGCTGAAAACAACGACGATTACTTCCTGAGTAACTACCGACAAGTAGTCGGAGCACTTGCATATCTGATGGTCGGTACCCGACCTGATATCGCGTACGCAGTGAGTGTAGTATCAAGAAGCTTAGAGAATCCAACTCTAACTGATTGCGTGCGATTGAAGCGCATACTTAGGTACTTACAATATACACCAGATATGAGCATCATATATAAAAGAAGCTACAAAAAAGGAATTTTGGAGTGCTACAGTGATGCGGACCATGGTGGGGATGTAGCAACAGGAAGGTCAACGACGGGAGTTTTATGTCTGTATGCTGGAGGTGCTGTATCATGGCTAAGCAAGAGACAGCAAAGCGTAGCTATTTCAACAACAGAAGCTGAAATTGTTGCAGCCAGCGAGGCAGCGAGAGAGAGTATTTGGCTTGCTCGTCTTCTACGGGATATAACAAATTTGAGCGATTTGCCTGTGCTAAACGTAGACAACGAAGCAGCTGTAAGACTGGCAGAAAACCCCGAGTTCCATCGCAGAACTAAACACATTAGGACCAGGCACTTCTTTGTGAGAGAACTTGTTACGAATGGAGAGCTACAGATAAATAGAATCTGCAGTGAGCTTCAGCTGGCAGATCTACTAACTAAACCGATGGCTAGGCCAAGATTGGTGAAGCTTGCAAAATTACAAGGTCTTCACATTGAGAGAAGGTGTTAGAGTAAAAACTCTTTTTAGATCAATGTGACACCTTGTAAAAGAAGAAAAGTGTTGTGTCATGTTGATATACCTTTTTGACTTTGAAAAAGAATTCTGTTACTAATAAAATTAAAATATTGTTTGTGTTTCTAAGAATATATATTTGTACGATAATATTAGTTCTGCTTATTTCTGCTTTAACTAAAATTATACTTTTTAAATATGTTAATATTAGTAACATAACAATCTAGTATAATATCTATTATCAAAATGAGCTATTACAGTAAAACTAAAATCAAAAGTTAGTATATTACAGGTATTCTGCCCCTGAATTAATATTTAGGGCAATTTTGTTATGTGCTAGCCAGTAAGGATGATCACCGGACGCATATAATTTTTTTATAGTAATTTTTAGCGATTTTTTGAGATACTTATCTTTGCAGTCGGAAGTGGGGCATTTTTGCTACTTCTTCTTTAGTTATATGACAGCAGAAAGAGCAAAGAGCTCCTGTTTCGATCATAAAACTTTTTTGTCTCTTGTAATTTTAACAATCAAATAGTAAATGATCTAATAAGTACTCAATAATGCTTTATTTTTCAGGCTGGACAAGTAGCATTTCATAGAGACAAAGATGTCAGAAAAGTGAGAGTAGCTAAAAGATGTAATGACATTGTTAACAGACTAAATAAAACTAAAAAAGAATCCTTCCCAGACTTGAGAATAGAAAGGGAATCTAGAGACAGGCTAGAAAGAGAAGACAAGAAGAAGCTACTAAGAGACAAGAAAGAGAAGGAAAAAGAGGAAGAAAAGAAAAAGAAGGAGGAGGCAGAGTTGAGAAGTTATTCCACTTTAATGAAAACAGAAAACATGTCTACTAATTATAATGATGGAAACGATTCAGATGATTTTATGTAACAAAAAAGAATAAAACATTTACAATCATTTCTAAATAATTTTTTTCTTGACAGATTTTGTGTATACTCACAAAACATTTAAAAAAAATATATAAGGATATTATTTTCTTTTCAAGAAAACAGTTCATTACTTTTTAACGATGTTTATTCCAACTGAACTTAATGATTCAACAACCCAGGTTGGGTACTCACTATCGGTATAATATTCACTAACAAAGTTTTTTACAAACTGTGGGAATGTTCCATTTTCAATGTTCTCCCTCATGTTTCTCATTAGGTTCATCTGCAAAAACGAAAATGTAGTATAAACACATAACACACTTGCTAACATACTTGCTTTTAAAATAATAATTCAGTAGGATGTTAAACTATTTATTTAGATAAACTTCAGTAAAATAAAACATTGTATTGGTTTCATTAAATAAAGATGAAACAAACAGGAGAAACAACACTACCTGATATGCAATGTTGTGCACAGATATGAGGTGGCAAGCTACAGTCTCCACTGTTACTATACTGTGCAAATAAGCTCTGGTGTAGTTTTTACAAGTTGTACATGAACAGTCCTTGTCAAGAGGATCCAAATCGGCTTCATATATTTTTTGTTTCAAATTCAGTTGGCCATTTGAAACAAGAGCACAGCCAAATCTCTGGAAAATTAATAAAAATCATGTAAAATGGGACAAATATTTAGGCATCATAAAATGTTTCTGTTTTCATTCAACTTACTGCAGTGCGAGTTGGGAAGACACAGTCAAACATATCTACTCCAAGGGCAACACAGACAACAAGGTCTATTGCTAGACCAACACCCATCAGGTATCTAGGTCTTTGCTTGTCAAGTATCCCTGTGCTCAGACTGACCATTGGCCAGAAATCATCCTTTGCTTCACCTCCACTAAAACAATGAACAATATGCTGGTATTATTTGAATGTTTTCAAAATACAAAATATGCATTAGGCAAACAAAAATATGTATTGCTGCTTTTTATTTTTGTTTAGATAATTTTGTGCTACAGTTTACACTTTTGCAGCCATCATCGTTTTACTTGTTGTACCTACTTAGGGCTGATTTTTCCAACACCGGATAATTTTATCCGAGGAATTATTTTGAATTTTTGACAGTTGTACCTGTGGTTCTACCATGCAAAATCTGTCAGACGACAATTTTATTCCAAGAACAAAAATTATCTGTTGATTGAAAAATCAGGACTAAGTCTTGTGTTTTTGTTCCTGAAATAACCTTTATTTTTCAATATCCAAAGAGCTGTAATTTGCAGAACGGATAGTTTTGTTACGGAAAATCTAAAAACTGTCAATTCTTATCTGTTTACCTCAAACCTCCAATGGCGAATCCATTGACATCCTTGGTCATATGATCATTTGCACTCTGTTCTCTTAGTTCTTTGTTTAGTAATCCTTGAACAATTGGGAAGATGCTTTGTTCTGTAGGTCTCTGATGAGCGTCCAAGCAGCGATCCAGCCACCTGCTTGTCCTCTCTGTGGCTTCCTTGATGCGGTCATAGTCTTGGAATGTTGTTTGAACGACATCATCCAGTTGCATGATGATGTCAGCACCTACAAGTTGACAAATCAATTTTATTTAAATGAATAATATTATTTGATCATAAATAATACAACTCACATAAAAAAATTGTTACAATTACATACCAATACAATTTTGAATTTCAATTGATTTCTCTGGAGTTAACATGATTTCAGAATCATCATAAGGAGATCTAAATTTAACACCTTCTTCAGTTATTTCAGCTAATTTTAAAAGTGAGACCATTTGAAAACCTCCTGAATCAGTAAGAAGTGCTCTATTCCATCCCATAAAATTATGAAGGCCTCCAGCTTTTGTCAAAACATCGGTACCTGGACGATTGCCTAAATGATAGGTATTGCCTAAAATTATTTCACAGTCCAGACTTTCAAGTTGGTCAGGTAAAAGTCCCTTCATAGTTCCCTAAAAGTTTTCATCACATTATTAGAAATGATTTTTAAACAAAATGTAATTACAGGCCTATATCCAGCAGTTGATTTGTTCTGGCTGAAATTATGAAAATACAATTGAATGAACAGCAAACAACCTCACCTGTGTTCCTACGGGCATAAAAACAGGTGTTTTAACTTCATAATGAGGTAATTTCATCAACCCAGCTCGGGCTCTGGATACATTACATTCAGCTTTTACGTGGAATGATAATGCTAATGATTTGGCACCCATTTTAAGTAATAAATTCCTCTAGTACTTAATGACCAGTTTCAGATTTTATGTTATCTTTATGTTCGCAATTCCAGATAAACTAAAATCAAACCACTTAATTCAGATAATCATGTTAATAATCCTCGTGACCGTATTTCGGCCATGGTGGCCAATCCCAACCTAGAATAGTCTTCAGCGCAGGATATATTGTAGTGTCGTGCACAAGAGTGTACACACACAAGTGCACTCCCTCTTCCATCACTCTCATAGTCCGATGGGACGGCACGCAATCCGACCCGATCGGAGAGAGAGCAGATGCAGTCTTTCCGAGACAAAGGATTATCACACTGCCAACTTCCACACTTCAGGCTGTTACAAAAAAAATCCTATTGGAAAAACCCAATAACACTATACCCGACCTGGGAATCGAACCCAGAACGGGGACGCTCAGCATTCGCGCTTGCGACTAGTTGCGAGTGTTGCGACCACGAGACCAATGGGGCAGTCACATTGGTGGTCACAATATTGTGTTTTTAACTTCCTTCATGTTGGCTATGAACTCGGAGCTGAGGCTTTGTAAATTAAAAACTCCAAATGATTTTTATGATAAAGGTTTTGTTTTTATAGCACTACTAAATCCGCTACAAGCTCCCGTATGTGCCCATAAAAAACGGTAATGATGCTTATATTCCACAGACTGATATAATCTAACTAGGTATGATTCGTGAACCCAACCTTACAAATAAAATAAATAAGTTAATTATCATACGCTGTGGACGTGGAATAGTGAAGATGAAGAATAATAATGTACTTTTTAAATAATAATATTGATAAAATCACATTGACCGAGTTGTCAAAATTGACTGACACTACTGCTGAAGTGCTGACCTGACAGACCTGTGACATGATTACTTTGACATTTGACGACTGGAGTCTGGATTGGACTCAAAGAGTATTCTAAATACCGGTTGGAGTGCAACAGGCTGCAACGGACGACAGAAAACATTGATGGAATGATGTGATAGTCAAGGGGCTCGTGACTGTGTAATAACATCTGCGTGGGGCGAATTTCCGAGGTTTCGCCCGTGAATGGACCATTGACATAGAAAAGTATGGACTGGAAATACCTACAAAAAACTTGAGAGGTGTCAAGGGACACCCGGATGGAACGAAGTATAACTGGCTTGCTTTCTATAAGAGAGAGAGACAGACAGAGAAACACGCGCACGCCCCACGGCTTACAACTATAGCAAAAAGTGTCGTTCCAACTTTTGGTCTTAATTTTTTCCGTCTAGCCCCCTTTCGCAACGCGCGATAAGTAACTTCGTTCCAAAAAGGGTGTCTAACTTACCTACAACTCATATTGTCTCATAAAATGGCTGCCATTGCTAGGGTTGTGTCAATCAAGGAAAAACTGTTATCTCGTTGTTACTATAACGAGTAACGATACTATATACGAGTTTTACTAGTTATCATGTGTTTGGATCACGATGGATGTTGGTGCTGTGAAATGTGAACCACAGGCCGGACCTAGCTAGTACACTCGGACCGAATAAGACGCAAGATTACATCGCAGAATATACGGATATCGTTTCAGCGGAGGAACTAGTTTCTGTAACTATTACGGTAAGTCGGCAACGGTACAACACTATTCCATTATGACATATTTTTGTAAACAAACGAATGAATTATCAAATATAATATAAAGGCCTGTTATATGGAGATGAACCCAAATATCAATACTTTAGCCATAAAGTCATGATCGCGTTACAATTGTATCATCGATTGTGTATTATTGTATGTATTAATGCATGAAAACCGGCTAGTAACCTGTGCAAAGACAATGAGGTTGATTTTCATTCTTTCTTGCACCACAATTCACATTATAACACACATGCATGATGAATTTCTGTTTTCCAACATTTACATGCAGTTTTAAAAGGTAAAATCCTCGTAATTTTCTCGCAAATCTCAATAATACAAAAAACAAACAACCATTTGACAGCAGAACTACCATGAAACTCGTCGCCACAGAACATATATACCCTAAAGGCTCGTCGCTTAAGATGGCTGATATGTGCTACGCATTGAGATAGGAAAAACATGGAGATGCCGCGTTATTCTATACATACATTTGCTTATACAAATATGAGTGAAATATGATCCAGAATTTGAAATATCGTTATGTCTCATTCTTTCTAGTGAGATAATCTTATGTGATAAAAGAGACAGCTATATTTTAAGTTGTTGCTAATTATGGCAACATTTTGTCTTGACGTCGTGACAGTTGTAGGTAAGTGCCGTAGCAGCCATCTTATGCGACGAGTTTCGTGGTAGTTTTGCTGTCAAATGGTTGTTTGTTTTTTGTATTATTGAGATTTGCGAGAAAATTACGAGGATTTTACCTTTTAAAACTGCATGTGAATGTTGGAAAACAGAAGTTCAACGTGCCTGTGTGTTGTATTGTGAAGTGTGGCGCAAGAAAGAATGAAAATCAACCTCAATTGACTTTGCACAGGTTAATAGCCGGTTTTCATGCATTAATACATACACACAATCGATGATAAAATTGTAACGCGATCATGAATTTATAGCTAAAGTATTGATATTTGGGCTCATTTCCATATAACAGGCCTTTTTATTATATTTGTTTCGTTCATTCGTTTGTTTACAAACAGATGTCATAATGGAATAGTGTTGTACCGTTGCCGACTTACCGTAATAGTTTCCGAAACTAGTTCCTCTGCTGAAACGATATCCGTATATTCTGCGGTGTTAACATAAATAATCTTGCGTCTTATTCGTTCTGAGTGACCTAGCTAGGTCCGGCCTGTGGTTCACACTTCACAGCACCAAAATCCATCGTGATCCAAACGTGATAACTAGTAATACTCGTATATAGTATCGTTACTCGTTATAGTAACAACGAGATAACAGTTGTTCCTTGATGGGCACAACCCTAGCAATGAAAGCCATTTTATGAGACAACTAGCTTCTGCCCGCGGCTTCGCCCGCGTGGATGTCGGAAATTATCCCACGGGAACGTGCTAACAGGATAAAATGTATGTGATTCCCCAGGGTGCCATCTATCTCTATGCCAAATCAGAAGTTCAGTGGTTTAGGCGTGAAAATGTAACATACAGTTTCCAGTTCAAATCCTCCCCTTGAAAACTGAATTACCCCTTTTTGTCCCGTCAGTGGTAAATTTTCGACAACTTTACATAGGTACTTATTATTAATTATTTTCTGTCAAAAGTATCAATACTGATTTTCAAGTTACTCGGACCGCGCATTCAAATTATTCCACACAAACTTCAACCCCCCTATATCCCCCTGTGAGGGCTAGTTTTGAAAAACCTATAATGATAAACTTTACTAATACAACGGAGCCAATTTTAAATTTACGAAACGATCAATCCACAATTTCCACAGTACCGAAGCGCTCGGCCGATACCCAACCAATTGCGTGTAACGAAACCATAGCGCGATCTATTTCGATCCCAACGCCATCTATCGAGCATAGTGACAACTCGGATTATTTATCTATACTCCGTTCGGGCATTTTTGTACTAAAAGTTTTATTATATTGATATTATTTTTTTCATACCTTTTTACTATTTAATTACTTTTTTCCGATGAATTAAAACAATAACATGAACCGAACTCGTGTAACGATCGACACCATTGCGCGATCACCAACTCGACATATAGTACCTACTAATAGAATTATCTATACTCCGTTAGAGCATTTTCTTTGTACTAAAAGTTGTATTATATTATATTTTCATACCTTTTTACTATTTATTTACATTCCGATGAATTTTCAGTACTGAATTGATGCCGACTCTTGACCAATAGATGGCGCTGTATGTCCGGAATAAATTTTATTTTTTATTTTATTTTATTTTTTGTAATAAAAATTATCCTATGTCCATTCTCAAGTTCCAAACTATGTCTGTACCAAATTTCACACAAATCGGTTCAGTAGTTTAGGCGTGAAGCAAAGACAGACAGACAGAGTTACTTTCACATTTATAATATTAGTTTGGATATGAGTTGTAGGTATGCACCCTTTTTTTGTAGGTATTTCCAGTCCATACTTTTCTATGTCAATGGTGCTACGGCACTTACCTACAACACTGTCATACGTCAAGACAAAATGTTGCCATAATTAGCAACAACTTAAAATATAGTTGTCTCTTTTATCAAATAAGATTATCTCACTAGAAAGAATGAGACAACGATATTTCAAATTCTGAATCATATTTCACTCATATTTGTATAAGCATTACGCAAATGTATGTATAGAATAACGCGGCGTCTCCATGTTTTTTCCTATCTCAATGGGATGGATGGATTGACGATCCGCTACCGGCTACATACTAAGACCCGTTCGTGCATTTCGTGCCACAGAGTATGGACGCCAGCAGGTCAACCTACCCGAAACTGTCAGATTTTCCCAATCAACATTGAACCTAATGGTATAGCAATAAAGTCGAAAATCTATTAAAGAAATCTAAGAGATTGTAGTAGCTTGATGTGCTGGCGTCTGTACATTATAATATGGTTCGTGCCTTACCTCCTTACCTTAGTATGTAGTGCAGTGCAGCACGTTCAGTCTTTGTTCCCGACTGTCATTCATAGATCTTTGGCTACGGGCACAGGCCAAGTAGTACTGCCACGGGGTATCGTTATCGTGTTACTTAAGAGACTAGATTGTGGATTCGGAACGAAAGCGTATCGAATCGAACATCAATCAATGTTATCGAAGGAGTGCTCTAAACGCTGTTTACAAATCCGACACCCGATGTCAGTTTAAATTAAAAGACATTATTTGCGGTCGGGGACTAAATCAAGTAACCGAAAACGGAAAATGTGTAATTTTCAATTAAGTATTATTCGGAAGCCTGTCGAATGGTCATGGACAGCTATCAAAGAGTATAGTAACTAATACAGCAATGCAGATGGGAAGTCGCTCCATGAAAAATATTAGTAGAGCTGCATCCAGTGCCGGATTAAGACTACTTAGTGCCCTAAACAATCCACGCCTGTGGGCTACGTTATCCACTAGTAAACTACTAGGTACCAATCTTAAAAAAAAAAAAATGTATTTATTACAACGAGATAGATCATTACGTTCCATTGAATATGATTTTTACATAATGAAATGGGACTTGCGTCTTTTACGGGAATTAAGTTCAACATTTTTAGCATATCTGCCTCTATATACTATTACAGGCCCTGTTTTTTCTTTTTTTAATTTATTATTTAAAACATATTATATATAAGTAAATGACAAAAGAATATACCACACAAACCATCGCGGGTTTAACCGTGATATATTAGACACATCATCTCGGCGCATTCAGTACATAGATGTACAGTCACGGACACCAATATGTCAACACTTGGTAATATAAAATTGCGATTTTTTCGCTTTTCTTTTCGATTTTTGATGAAATACGACACATTACATAAACCTATGGGTTCGAAAATGCTATGTTCGTAACAACATAAAATTTAATAAAAAAAATAAAGGAGTAAATCGCTTTTGAATAAAGCCGAGTGTATACATACTTTTGCTCGTGACTGTATCCACACGTTTACTTCATAACATTGATTTACAAATCAAGGAAATGTTTTTTCAATACTTTTTTACAGTTATCCTTGTTTATTACATCACAGATTTCGGTAGGTAGGCCATTCATTATTGATGGCAGCATGTATTCCCACGTCCGCTGTCCGTAAACATTAATATATGGAGGGATCTTAAATGTAGGCACAGAACATATATACCCTAACGGAATGTAGGTATGTATGACAAACAACGCAACGACTTCGGCCTTGAATTTTTTTCTAAATTTGTTACATTATGGTAATTCTCGCTCAAAACGCACATGCTAGTCCTGTCGAAAACGTTTACAACCCGGCAGTGTTTGAATAGACCCGTGTCATCATCCTGGAATTGTGATTTTATAGTTTTTGGTACAATTGTTTTTAATATTCTTAATTGCAAATTGTAAACATTCTCGACATACGTCTTGAATGTACACCCATAGCTACCTATACCATAGCAAATTACGGAATCGGCCAGTGCTAAATACAAAGTCCGAAGAGTTTTATACGGTAGTTTATACTTAAGTATGTATAGCTTTGCTAACACAGATCTAAGTTTAGCACATACATGATCAATGTGCGGCCTCCAGTGGAACTTACTGTCTATAATCAGACCTAGATACATGTGCTGATTGACCAAATCCAACGTTTGGCAACAGCATGAATTCACTGCCTGGTGAAGGCACACATGATCATGGGCAACGATAGAAGGAGCACAGGGCGATGTCAGGTAGGGTGAGTGAATGTTTGTTACAGGGTGACTTGTAATTTGTCGTATCCTTCCAGGACGTTTAGATAGTAACTGATAGTGATAGATAAGTTAATTGTTGCAAATGGGGGGCCCATTTGCAATAATTAAGCACCCCATAAAGTCTAGGTGAAAATTCATGGGATTCGCGAAAACATAATTTTAATGTATTTTTGTAATTTCCCAAAAATCGTTACTAAATATTACTTTTCTTTATAGTCTCAAATTGAATGGTCTTCATTGTTATTCTGTTGGGTAGGTACCTAATACTTTAGCAAACCTTTCGATGTAGGTAACCAAATTGTCTAAAACATAACAATTCTCTCAACGTAAATGAATTTTGATAGGTACCAGTTATCTCAAAATTTTACTATGACATGAACCGTACAAATTATAGAGTATACATTTTCATTTATCTAACGACGCCGACGTATGTATGTATGCCTATCCCAATGATGTAGGTATGCAATTTTTTTTTTTTAATATTTAGAGGTGCGGAAGAAACAGTCGATAGTGCTGGCAAAGTATGTACATACAAGTCATCCTGTATACCTAATATTGATAAAGCATCGTGCCTTTCCAACGTCAACGCAACAATATCTCCCGCCCAACGCAACAATATCTAACCAAAGACAGTTCACTAGCTCAAAAGGCATCTTCCTAGCAACAGTAGCGTAAGTACCTGTGCCACTGAAAATAATTAGATATAGAGTAGGGCTACATAAATAGGGCAAGCCATGGTTAGTTAAAAAATTCGATGAATATTCAGTGGTGGAGCAAGACAATGTAGGCAAAATACATTTTGCGAGGCTTTTTTTCGGAGAGCTCGGGTATTGTTTCTGAAACCTTAAAGGCACAAACGCAAGTTCCAAAAGAACCCAGGATGCAACAGCGAGCATGAACATTTTTATCACCTCGGCCTCGGATAGGCTAGATACGAAAGAATTCGTCGTCAAATAAACGCGAAACTGCCAGAAATCAGAAATCATTTATTTTGCAATGAATGTGGGTACAAAATAAGATGTCAAAATTGTAAAGGCGGATCCAAAACACTCTATCTTACGGTATGCAAAAGTAAAAAAATATATATTTACTTCAATCTTAGAAACAAAAAGAAAAACAAGTTCCGATAAGTGGATCTACAGCCTTCCTACATAAACTAAACAAAAATCTTAATTCTATATTCTACAAGTGGTTGATTATTTTATTTATATGAAAAATATATCCCCACCACCGTATCTCTACTTTGACGTCGTGGTGGGGCTTGCGCGCTCTACGCTCTAAGTTTGTGACGGAAGAGTTACTTTGCCAGATCAGGTATAGGGTGAGGAGCCAGACCAAGAGAGATACAGGAATCCGCAGGGCATTATGTGGCGAGCAGTAGCGACCCCACGGACCCTATCTCCCGGGGGAAGTCTTGTTCCTCATCTCTGGCTTGCCTTTATTGGCCGGCTGGAGTGAACAATGACGAGGAACAGAGCTCCCACCTCATTATTGCCTTTATTGGCTGACTTATTGAAGGAATTATTTCAGTAAGATGCTGATAGGGATCTTGACCGTACTTCCGGTATTGTCCTGATAGCCGTGGAATACCTCTCCACTCCTCACAAGCACCTCAGGACATGTTGCCCCTTGATGCTACGACACTGTGTGTTAGCGAACACTGACGATGGCGACGGCGACACCCCATGCCATTTCATCTGTGAATTTATATTATCATTGGTCAGGCAGGGCACATAGACCTTCCATACTTCAAGGTATCTAACCGACCCACTATAGCCACACAAACCCATAGCCCAGTATATTTTGTTTCCATGTTCTGCAATAGTCCTGCTCCAACCGGGGGTTGTCCTTGGGTGCACTTGCATGGTGCATGCAGGGATAATCGTCGATTGGTGCCTCCTCATCATTTAAAATTGTGTAAAGGGCCTCTGCGAGTTGACTTCGACCCCTAGTACGCCTTTCAAAGGTCCGGGGCCCCAGAGTCCCCAGATATTATGTAAAAAAAAATAATAATAAAAAGAAGGTATACAATAAAATTTGAAACAAATAATGAATTACTATAACATATACACACAAACAAACATACAAATACAAATTAATATAACTCTTCTTTTAAAAAATCTTGTTTAAAATAGTAACATTTATATAAGTAGGGATGTTAGCCTCTTTTTAAATATACTTATTGATTCTTCTTTGAGCCTAAGATGAGGTATTTTATTATAGATGACGGGCCCCATTGAGCTTTATCTTAATAATGCTGTTTTGTGCCTACCTGTAAACATTAGATTTTTGTATTGCGATCTAGCAGATCCCGGACGTGTTCTAATGTCGTTCATTAGGGTAAAAAGGTGTATGTTTGTTCTAACAAATATTGTAACTTCAAGTATATTATTATACAAAGATGGAAAGGTGAGTAATTTTAAAGACTAAAAAAAAAAGTAATCTTAAAAATACCGACAGTTATGCACCGGAGTTCAACTCCGGTGCATAACTGTCGGTATTTTTAAGACTAGTCATTGATCTTATGCA
The DNA here is from genome assembly GCA_945859715.1 of Apamea sordens. Lineage (NCBI taxonomy): Eukaryota > Metazoa > Arthropoda > Insecta > Lepidoptera > Noctuidae > Apamea > Apamea sordens. The sequence continues at coordinate 9,719,695 of OX243991.1, read as the reverse complement.
ACGTTTATTTTATTTATTTATTATTATTATTATTTTTTTCTTTTTAACGCTTTTGGTCTTTGAAAATCCTCTCCATCTCAGTACAGTTACCTCAGAATATAACTCCGAATCTCAAAACTGACGCAACTAGACCATGATAAGCTTCCAGCACGGTGCGAATGATTACTTTTTTTTGCCAGGTTATAAAGCATACGTACGCTGCTCAGCGCAGCTCCTAGACACTGCTGAAAATTCATAACTTGTTTTCTGAATGTTTATAATTAGATTATTTTTATTAAGCCAATTTATTATGCTTTTCAATGTATTATTAATAACAATTTCGTGATTATTTTATTGCCGCATTTTACTATTGCCGTAGTTAGGTTAGCAAATAATATCATAGGTTGTTGAATTTGGCGAGGCAATTTGTTAATATATAATAGAAACAATAAAGGTCCAAGTACACTACCTTGCGGTACGCCATATTTGACTTCTTATATTTATATTGGTTCCTGTTTAGTTTTCATACATATCCTTGATATTTCTGTTAATTGCTTTCGATTAGTAAGGTACGATTTTATTAAATTTAAGACATTTCCTCCAATGCCGTACGGGTAAAGTTTATTTATAAGAGCGTCATGGTGTACGTAATCGAATGATTTCGTCATATCTATATATATGGCGCATACAGGTATTGCCAAATAAATATTTATATGTTTTCTGAACCCCTTTTGTTCGTCACATAAGATTTCTTTTTTAGTTAAGAACATAATATATAAACTGCCTCGTATGTAATTTTTTCAAAAACTTTAGAAAACACTGGAATTAAGGCCACTGGTCTATAATTAGCCATGTTTTCTTTGGTATTTTTTTTATGGAGTGGTTTTATAGTTACTTTTTTAAGACTATTGGGGAAGGTACCTGAGCTAATACTTGTATTCATGATGTGACTTAGTGGTACAGCAATTATATCAGTCACAAATTTAACCACAGTTGTTACGCCGTCACGCTTCATAACCACGATATAAAAAAAATAAAAAAATCCAATGTTTTTAATTTCTTATTGCTCTAGCAATATCCTGTGGATCCTTTAGGGTTCTGTGCTGTGGATACACACGGTTACTTCGAAACCGGAACGAACGACTCATTGTCACCCGGCCAGTGTACAGCTGTGTATGTTTTCGGTATAACCTCGAACTAGGTTTAATTAAAAATCTACGTTTAGCTGTAAGCCACAATCTTCAAATTTTAGGGTCTTTTTGAAAAAGACTCCAATTTCGGAGTATTTACGCCATTTTGACAGTTGCCTTCGCAGTTCTATTTTTATATAATACCAATTTCCTGTATTTTTTTAGTTACTATACCGTAGTCTTTGTTAAATACTAAAAAGACTAGTTTAATCTGTGGTTGCAAGTTAAGGCGAGTAATTGAGGAATTGGTTACGGCGCCATCTATCGCTCATTTGTGATAAGGTTCCTCACGACTACTACCACTTACTTTTACGGTCATTTTTTACAAACTCGACCTTATAGTCATAGTATTAACGAACTTCATACTTTCAGAATAATTTTGTAAATATGCAAACTTCTTACTTTACTCACTCAGATTCATGAGCGATCGGAGCGATCATAACCTAAACGGTTTTCAATTTTCATGTGAATTCGTTTTGCGCTGTGCCTGTTGTAATTTCGTACAATTAACGGAAGTGAATTACGATCATTTGTAATCTAGTTGGCGTATGAGTGACCGTCGTTTTTAAATATTAATCTCGAATGCGTATCATGTGTATGATGAAAAATATAATGTCAAGAATTTTCTGCGACGTGTAGGCTATCTAGGAGTGTCGCAAGATTTGTAAGTTACTTGTTCTTTTTTTAATTTTAGTTATATAGACTTCTAAATTCCTAAATTATATTTTTTTTTCTCACCAACTAACTGAAATAAGAAGGGAACGCAAATTACAACACTGTGCAAAGCGGTTCCTTTAGCGTAGTTAAGAACACGTGTGATCATTGATTTTGGTGACCACGGTTCGATTCTGGGTTTCTGTATTTAGTTTTTCCTCATCTTTTGTTTTGCTTTTTGTATTTTTAAATTTATATTATTAGTTCAGATACCACGTACACTTTATGTAAAATCGCTGTTATTGGTGCAATTTCAATATGTATGTTTTTTTACAGAAGTGCTTTTTTTTGTTCAGAACTAATAGCAGTTTTATTACTATGCCTATTTCGTCGTAAATTATTTATTATTTTGTAAATTTCATACCTTTCTTTGAAGTAATAAGAATTACCAAACTTCATTTCTGTAACTTTTAATTTAGAAGTAGGAACATCAACTTTCTGTATAAATTGTCATGTTGAATAATATCTAATTATTTTTAGTTTTCATGAAGAATTTAAAGTCCAAATGACAATAACTTTAAATATTTCTAAAAATGGATACTAAAAGTCTCCATTGTAAACATCCAAAAAAGATGAAATCTGGCACTGATGAACCTGAAGAAGTTATGGTGGTGCCGCCAGATCTTTTCAGGAAATTTGCCTTAAGCTATACAAATAAAAATGGGATACGAGTAATTCCTGCCAACGTGATTGGTTCACCCAGTAAGTCTATCCTCTTTTTTTCTTTTTAAGTACCATATAATATATTTATTTTTTTATTGCTGTATGGGCCTGCTCTTGGCCTCGATCACACCTAGTGAAAAGCGATGGATATATAGTATAATTTAGTATGATGTCGTCTGTCCCTCCGTATGTCCCACAAACATTTTACTCGACTACAATATATTGATGGAAATGGTAAAGAAGGTGTATTCCGTGCACTGCTAAACAATTGTGCAGTGAAATTACGATAGTCATAATTAGGGTTGGCACTCCCCCAACGGAACCCATCACTCTGTGTGGTCCGACACGCAGGACTGATTTTAGTTTGCTATGATCTACAGAATGATCCGTTGAGTTGAGATGGGTCAGTATACAATTTATGACGGCACGGTTGGCGCAGTGGTTAAGCGATTGGCTGCTGCGCTGCGTGTTGCGGGTTCGATTCCCGCACGGAACAAATATTTGTATGACCTACATGTATTTGTTCCGAGTTTGGGTGTTTTTCTATCTATAATATGTATGTATTTGCAAAAAAAAATGTATATAAGTAGTTTATCAGCCATCTTGTTACCATATCACAAACATTAGGTTGCTTAGCTTGGGACTAGATGGCGCTGTGTGAAATGTCCAGGGATATTTATAAAAAAAAAATAAAAAAATATTCTCAGGAACATGTCTTTAATTTTAGAGTTAAGTATTTTATTTTTTGTAGTATGGTGGTATTCAGATGACTCAAGAAGTTGCAGAATGAATTCTAAAATAATGAAATCTATTATATTTTAAATTGTAGGTGATGTTCCTTAGCAAAATTGAATTCTTACAACTTTCACTATCAATTACATTAAATTTTTTAATACCAAAAATAACAACAAAACACCATCACGCCTGTAATACCCGAAGGGTTAGGCTAAGGGGATATGAAGAATAACTGGGTTTTTATTTTTTCATTTTTGCAAGAGATTTTGAAAAGTTTCGATAGCAGTTGTTCTTAACTCTTTAATCGAATCACATGGTTTCTTAGAAAGGACGTCCACCTCTAATATTTCACAATTGCGATGGTGACCCATCTCAATGGATCACCCTGTATACCTACTTTTATTTGATGTCTAAAATTATTTTTCTAGGTACTGCAATTATACACCATGAACACATAGAAAATGGTCCCGCATCAAGCTGTAGTCAGAAACCATCAGATGGATCAATTTTGGAAACTGCAAGCTTGATGAAGAAATCTGTTTTCTTGAGTCCTACCTTTGTTTCTACCATAGCAAATGCGATTTCAGGCGAAGTTGAAATTTCAAGCAAAAACATCACAGAAGATTCGGTTGCTGTGACAGACTTGGTAGAGCCACAAGACAGTGTTTTTGAACCTGCAGATATCATCAACGTTACAGACCCACCGGAAGGATGTCTCAAAGTAAATGAATATAACATTGTTCTGAATGGAGAATGGATATCTCTGTCAAATATTAATCAAGAAAACCAATGCATGCCCTGTGATGGAAATGAAAAACAAGTAGTAGATATTAATATGACTTTTGATGAAAATCTAAGGAAATTAGAAAGCAGAGTTAGTAATGGTTTGGATGATGATCATTCACTTGAAAGCGACAAAAATGTTGAATTGATTTCAAATTCAGCAGTCTCAGATTCTGCTAGTATTTCTTCTTCTAATGATGATCCATATGATATTCCTGTACCAAAAGCATCTAAAATAAAAATTATCTCTGAAGAAACAATCCCACTATCAAAACTTAGAGAAATGAAAAGATTACAATCTTTAAATGGCAAAAAACGTACGCTAGTGACAGTACAGTCTATCATTGATCCTAAAATAAGTATTGAAAATGGTAACTCTGGGCTACAAAGTATTATGGAATCTAACTCTACAGTGCCTTTAGTAAACACTGAGATATTACACTCGGATTTATATCAAAATGGAGAAAATATGAATGAAAGTAATATAAGATCCATGTATAGCAATGAACAAATAGAGGCTACTGCTGTTCCTAGTCTTGTATCTTCAAAGCAAGTTGAAGAGGCAAGAACAGATATTAAATCAAGTATGATTAAAAATGTTTATTTGTTGGAAGATGAACAAAGTTTAAAAGACACCAGTAAGAACAGAACTCTTTCCTGGGAATCAACTGATAAAGACAGCACAGATTTCGATGAAGCTAACACTACCAAGGCAATGGGTGACTGTGAATTAAATGATCAAAATAAAACTTTAGAAGATGATATATCAAAAGTAGCAAATGCAACAGTAAATGGTTTTGATAGAGATGAAGTCATGATGATTGATGTAGATAAAAGTGTTAAGATGTCCAATGGCCAAGTAGATGAAGGCACTGCAGTGGAACATATAAAAAAATATCGTAACGCGGAAAAAGTTATTCCTATGCAAGAAGCATTTAGTATTGAAGAACACAGTACGGTGAAAGAAAACATAAAACAAAATGTTCGTCCTATACAAGAAGCCACTGGTATTGAGGAACACAATACGGCCAAAAAGAATATAAAACAAAAATCTAATACCAAGCAAAGAGGTAATTCAAAAGCTACTCTTGGTAACGATAGTGGAGTGAAAAGATTAATAGAACACAACATTTCTTCTAAAAATGTAGAAAATAAAACAATAGAACATGAAGAGCTGGCTACTATTTTGAATGCAACCAAAAACCTCTCAAGCAGCATTACAGATATAAAAGTAGATAAGGTTAAGGAAATAGCTGCATATTTGCGGAAATTTTCTCACATATATACAGATAAAAAGAAAACAAAAAGAGCTCTTAGCAATGATATTACTAAAAAGGAAACAATAAATTCAAATACAAATACAATTGAATCAAAATTATGTATTCAAGGAGTCGAAAAACCCGGAGGAAACGTGGAAGTAGATAGAGAACACACTGGTGAGTGCAAAGTTCTTAAAACTTACGCTAAGCGCAATCCGCCAAAAGCGTCTAAACTATCTACACATATTTTACATAAACATGAAACGTGTAATACCGTTGATGCTTTGGATCTGGATCTTGAAGATGTAAACATTTCAACAACATCTGAAATGCAGGAATTCTGTTTATGCGATGATTTCGGCCGTTTAGCTTACTATGATTGTGATAACTTGTATGAGCATATACATTTCTGGCACCATCATACTGCACATTGTGAATTAGATTTAATATTTGCCATATACAGTGACGAAGCAGTTATTAGTAATAGTGAAAGTGGATTAGAAAAAGAGGAGAAGACTGAAGAAACAATAGAACCGTATAATGTTTGTTGGAATAAATATAAAAGTGAGTTTTCTGAAAATGTAGACAACTCTGACACAGAGCTAATAGGGCATAATTATGTAATAGATGAATTGAAAGATGCTTGTTCTGGTGAAAATTCACAAGTGCTTGTGTTGAATCATGTAGCTCATAAAGTAGATGATGGAATTGTGTCCAAAACTCATGAAGAAGTTCGTATGGAAAATAATTCAAATTCTGATATTATTTTAGAAACTATTGACCATGATATGGTTGGAACAGCTGAATCCAAAAATAGCGATGGCATAACAAATATAGAAAAGCCTTTGAATACTGATATTAATGATAATAACAGTGCTGCAAGTAGTGAGCATATAAATACTGGCCTTAGCTCTTCGCAAACTAAACTGACAGTAAGTATATACATACCATAAACAGGGTTAAAGCAGACCAACCACCAAGCCGAAACCTTCGCATTTTTTTAAACATAGACCAGAAATAAATGCTGGTACTGCTGGTGGTATTATTTTTTGGTATGAAAACGCGCTGATAAACGCAAAAGACTGTCCTGCCTTTAAGAAAGGGATCATATCAAAATACCCCCCATTTTTAAGTTTAGATATTACAATACGGCCGATGAATCATGGTCGGTCCGAACTTTGCGCAGGAAACTGCGCAATAACATATTGTAGGAACCAAATGGTGGCATGAGGCGGGTGTGAGTGAGAGACCATGCGCAAAAGTTCTGAGAGCCTATGTTCAGACCGACAAAGGAAAAAAAAAGTAACAATATTGAGACGGGTCTTTAATATCGCCATAACCAGTAATCTAGTAAGAAAAATCCCATCTACAAATTAGTTAAAAAATCGCAACATCGAGAAGAAAATGTGGCTCTCGGCTTGGTGATGGGTCTTTTTGCACCCGTTTTAATAAGCATGCAGATAAAGCAATGTAGTTACCTCTTTCAATAAAAACGCTTCAAACTTTGGCAATGATATGAATACGCATATCGCTAAATAAAAATATTTTTGTACACTGGCATATCACATCTTCGCATCCGGCAATAAAATTCAAAAGAGATGTCGTACATAATTTTTCATTGCATGTGTTATTCAAGTAACTTCTTACATAGAACTTGTCTTCTTTAAACTTTCTGAGGTATGTACCTACTTATAAATTTATTTTTATTAAATTTCAGCCCACTTCAGCGTCAGAAACAGGGTTGTCAGAGATAAGTAACGTATTGGAAAAGGTGTGTAAAAAAAAAGATATATTGACTAGTTAAAGTGCCTTACTGTCGTCAGATTTCATTGGAAAATGTTTGATTTAACTGATACTGAACTTAAAAATGATTTCTATTGTGCTTTATTGTCCTCTAGCATTCTGGTCAGAGTTGGATGGGTAATGGTTTTAAAGAATAGCATTTTAATAGTATCCTCAGTAGTCCTAACTTAATATTATAAATGCGGAAGTGAGTTTGTTTGTTTGCTACACTTTCACGCTAAAACGGCTGAACGGATTTGGATAAAATTTGGCACATGGGTAGACTATGACCTGGATTAGGACATAGGACTTTTTATTCCGGTAGTACGTTCCCGTCGGATACTTACGCGTTTATTTTACTGCCAAGCAGGTGAATTTTATCGACTTTTTTGTTTTGTTTTTCAGACATCCTCAGAAGATAGTGAAGCTAAAGACAAAGCCTATCAACGAAGACAATCTTCTAGCAATGAAAATAAATTCTCAAGAAAAAAAGTGAAATTGATTTCATCTAATAAAATCAATAAAACTGCTACAGTACGTCCCCTGAGATATTTATGGAAAAAAAATCACGAACCTTTGTAGATTTTCAATAATAATTATTTTTTACCTTTTTCAGAGACGCAGCTTGTCAGGAAAAACGACACTTGGCTCTGAGCCATCCTTCAAGAAAAGTGTAAAGTGTGGATTATGCAATAATATATTTTCTGGAGTGGAATGGGAGCACCATGTTGCTGATCAGCATCATTTAATCGCTTGGCGAGCAGGTGGTTCCATCGTAAGTGTAAAATTGAAGCTGTTCATTATTTTTTCTTCATCGTAGTATTTTCATAAATAAATGCGCAAAATGATGTGCACCGACGCGAACAATTCGGACTGGCAAATTGTACCCTAAGCCCAGGTTCGCAGTGGCGTTTTTTTTCCCGCGGCCATTTTTTTCCATTGTATTTTCAACGGACTGCCAGCGCCGAGAGTTGAAAATCCAACAGTGTGTTTTTTGACGCGTTTTGAATACGCTCTGTTGGATTCTTAATGCTCGGCGCAACATCGAGATTTGAAAATCCAGTGCGCGATAAAATCCCGCCGCGATATTTTTATGTCCGTGGGCATCAAGTCAAATGAGACTCAGAAATTATAGCAAAATATCTCAAATTATTTGAAGGTTTATTTGTCTTTTAGCTCCAAGCCACGACGACTCAGACTTTCCTGATTTCCCCAACATTGTATGTTTGAGGTAGTCACTACCTCAAACATATATTTATTCCAACTTCAAAAAAGGAGGATGTTCTCAATTCGGATGTTTATATAATATATTTTTAATATACCTCCTGTCTATTGCTGTTACAGAAATTGGACGACCCTGAATTAGTGAATAAGCTGAAAGATAGATTAGAAACTCAAGGTATGCTGGAGTGTAGTATATGCAACATGCAAATAAAGAAGTTTAACCGATTCATGGAACACATTAAGTACTGTATACGAAAGAAGGTAGTTTATTTTTATTACTTTGTACTGACATCTCCCTATAATAAATTAAAGAACCCTATGTTCATGTTGCCTGTCACTGGTGTGTCTACCCGACTGCACAAGAAAAGGGTTCATAGAGATAGTTTGAAAAACAAAACAGGGTGCTAGAGACGTCGACGCGCAATCTGTTAACATGGATTCAGTACATGGTTCTGAATCCTCGGGGTTGAAATTTATACCGGTTATTTAAAAAAAATATCTGCTGTTTCATAGAAAAGTGCAATAATTATGCGGTCAAAATGTATGGAACAGCTAATTTTGTTTTTATAACGGACGACAACATGCTACGCTAGGGGGTCTAGTCATGTGCTGAACTCATGGTTACAGTTTGCACGTCGATGTCCCTGCCACCCTGTATATATTTTCCATATTATATTAATTTTTGTTTATTCTAGCTTTCAGACGCCGACAAAAAACCAGATAAGGCTCTGCGCAAATCAAGAATAGCGGTAGACGAGACTGTTACATGTGGCGTGTGCCAGACAACTATACTGTCTTCTAAATGGCTTCAACATATAGGAAGTATCCATGATTATTTAGCATGGAAGCAAGGACAAGAGGCTTTGGTGAGTTTAATTGTCTATGATAATATTGCTGTGAGTGTGCATCCCGCCCAAAACAGTACTCGGCTGAAAATATGGCACATCGACTTTTTATTAAAAGTGCGGTTTTGTAGAGCGCCATCTCTGTCACTCATACCTGTGTGACAGTCTCTTTCTTAAGTTTAATGTGTCGTATTAATGCCCGGGCATAGTATTTTTATATCACTATCAGTATGGTTACCAAGTGTACAAGTACGCTGTGGATGTGTGTGTAAGCGCAGGAGCTCTCGGTACCGTCCGAAACAATGGCGAAGTCGGAAGTTTGTGTGTGTTATGTGCTGACGCTACTCTTCATCACGCACACATTCACAGCATGTTTGTACCACAAGTAAAGCCCGCTTCGCTTCGTGAGATAAAATACTGTACTGTACTTGGATAATTAATTAGTTGTCGAAATTCTATCGATGGGTATCGATATCTAATTATAATTAAAACAAAAATGTTCGTTTACCTTTTCAGAAATTGGATAATGAATCAGAAGTTTGGCAACACCTGCAGAACATTATTAGGCTGAATGGAAGTTTGACTTGTTACAAGTGCGGGTTGCAACGCAGTCGTGTCAAGACGTATCAGGCGCACATTAAATCTTGTGATGGTAGTGGGGTGAGTAGAGATAATAATGTACAGTAAAGGAATTAATAGTTTGAGTAGTGTTAGGTAAATATTTACTAGCATGGGGCTTATTATTTTTCCAATGTTGCAAAGAAAAGGTCCCATGTGCCCAATATCCAGAAAAGGTCTACTTAAAAATTGTCTAACCCTATCGTTTCACGTGTACAGTCACGAGCACCAATATGTCAACACTTGGCAACTTTCAATTGCGATTTTTTCGTGAAATAACGATTGAAACGTTGAAATACGACACATTACATAAACCTATGGGTTAGAAAATGCTATGTTTGTAACAACATAAAATTTCCTTTAAAAAATAAAGGAGTAAATCACTTTTGAATAAAGTCGAGTGTATACATACTTTTGTTCGTGACTGTACTCTGTGCATAAAATATGATGATAGTGACAAATTGAAAAGATTCGAAAACTGCATTGGAAATAAGATAACACTATTATTAATTTCCATGTATTTTATTTCAGTTACCTTTGGATGAATCCTCAATAATCGTCGATTTGAACTCATCAACTATTGCTGAAAATAAAAGCGCTGAAGTCAGTACTGTAAAGTGTGGAGTCTGTGCGCAGGATGTTGCACACGAGGATTGGATTGAGCACATTTCCAAACAACATAAGTATTTGGCCTGGAAGGAAGGTGAAACACCATTGGTACGTATTTATATTTATAAATTAAAACTCTCGTCAACCTACTTCACTATTGCATAATAGAGTGAATAATATTATGATTAATAGAATTATTAATATTAGAAATATTCGAACAAATAATGTAAATTCAAGGAAGGAAACAAAAACTGAAAATAATGGAGAAAATATGCACACACTTTAAAAGTATTTGTAATTATTATTCCCGTCCTTGTCGCGCGGTACCGTATTATGTATGCCACCAATATGAAGTTGCATCATCATCATCTCTATTTCGAAAGTCAGAAATTTTGTTTTTTTTTTTTCGAGATTCATATAGGTATGCTTCGATTGATCTTCTCTTTTTTCAAGTTAGTTTAAAAACACAACTTACTTTATTTAGGAGTTGCGGCTTAGCTCTGCCCTAAAACCTAAAAATGACAACTCACTTGTGTATTCCAGAATTTAGAAGAAGAAGAAGCAGTGTGGAATCACTTGCAGCAATTCATCAGACAGAACGGCGGATTAGCTTGTCACAAATGTGGCTTAGTGCGCAAACGCGTCAAATTATATTTGATTCATGTTGACATGTGTGATGGGACAAACGTAAGTACCGCTCACGCATATAAGTAGATATCTTAGAAAAGCGACGTCTCTTATTCCAGTTTTCAGTAACAGTAGGCGTCACCAAAATTAATTCCAAAAAAAACCGGCCAAGTGCGAGTCGGACTCGCCCATGAAGGGTTCCGTTACGTTACGATTTATGACGTATTAAAAAAAAACTACTCACTAGATCTCGTTCAAACCAATTTTAGGTGGAAGTTTATATGGTAATGTACATCATATATTTTTTTTAGTTTTATCATTCTCTTATTTTAGAAGTTACAGGGGGGGGGGGACACACATTTTACCACTTTGGAAGTGTCTCTCGCGCAAACTATTCAGTTTAGAAAAAAATGATATTAGAAACCACAATATCATTTTTGACGACCTATCCATAGATACCCCACACGTATGGGTTTGATGAAAAAAAAAATTTTGAGTTTCAGTTCTAAGTATGGGGACCCCCAAAATTTATTGTTTTTTTTTCTATTTTTGTGTGAAAATCTTAATGCGGTTCACAGAATACATCTACTTACCAAGTTTCAACAGTATAGCTCTTATAGTTTCGGAAAAAAGCGGCTGTGACATACGGACGGACAGACAGACAGACAGACAGACATGACGAATCCATAAGGGTTCCGTTGCCATTTGGCTACGGAACCCTAAAAAAGCGCTGTTGAATTTTCTACTTTCCGCGCTGAGCCGAGCGTTCAAAATCCAACAGCGCGGTGTTAAATTAGAAATTCATCTAGGTGTCGGTTAGTGTTAGTGAAAACGAGCATTAGTGTTAGAAAGAGATAAAAAAATGCTGATCAGTGCGTTTATAGCCCGATTGAAACTTTATGGTGGCTTGGAACATGAGGAAAGTCGCTGCGCAGTAACAAATTCACATGTCAGTGGGGGTGAGGGGTGAGGCACTGCGCAGCGAGTAGCGCACTTCAGAGCCTCCATGAAGTTTGAAACGGGCTAAGTATGATTTATCCTTTAAATTATGTTTTTAAATCTATTTTACTTTATTTTTCAGAGCCAAGGCGATATTTCGTCTAATAATATCAGTTTGAATACTACAACTAGGACTACTGACTTGAACACTACAGCAGAGTCTACTGAAGAATGGTATGAAGTACCAATAGAAAATGAAGATAGGAAAGTTGTCAAATGTGGAGTTTGCAGTGAAGAGGTGCCAATCTTGGAATGGATACAGCATATCGGCAAGGAACACGATTACTTGGCGTGGCAAGATGGGGCTGCACCATTGGTAGGTCTTTACTTGTAGAGCCAGGGAAATTAATTAATCATCAAATTGACTACCGACTTACTTGTCCGTATATTCAAATCAAAATTGTCGTTCTCTGACAGTTGTATAAAAACGTCTTTATTATAACACGACGGATTTATGTAGGTTGTCATTTTGCTTAACAATATTTTTTTCTGACCGTACTTCTATATAGCCCAAAAATAGTAGGTAATGCAAAGCTACAGGATCAATCTCATAATATGTAGATTGATCGAGAAAAACAGGTTTTGCTGAGACTTGGTTGTTTTGTTTTTGGTTCTTTTTTTTTTCTTATTTGTTTTTGTAATGATATGCACGTGATTACTAGTTTATTTATAAGTAGGTATGTGTTAGGTATGTTGAGACTGTGTGCTCCCCGTCACTTTTCCCTAAAGGTTCATTAGAAAACCAGCGTCAGACAGCATCTGTCTGGCATTAATGCTGCTTTTTGGCGCAGCCGTGAGGCACACACTATTGTTGTCTGAAACATTATTTTTATTTTATTATTTTTGTATTTCGTGTTTCACGAACTGTGTCCAAATAAACTTTTTTTCTTTCTTTCTTTTCTTCTTTCTACAGTTGTTGATTTTGTAGTTTTTGTAACAGGTGTTGTTCTTCTAAATTGCCCAAAGCACTAGAAAAACCTAGTCCGCATTTCGGAAGTTGGTATATTTATAATTTTATAGCACACCTATAAAAAATATTTCAGAACTTAGAGAACGAGTTGGCGGTAAAAATGCATCTCCTTGAAGTGTCTCGGCAGGGCGGCGGGCTGGTTTGCAACAAATGCGAAAAAAGATTGAAGTACCCCAAAACGTTTCAGATCCATATAAAAGAATGCACTGGGCCTAACGTAAGTACAGAATTTTGTTTACACATTGTCCATTGATGATATTATAAAGCGTAGTAGGAAAAAGCGGGCATTTAATTTATAGTAACATGACCGCAACCATATAACCTTCTCATTGGTCATAAATAAAATTTCCTGTAAAGAATAAGGGTATTACTGATCTCGCGTGCGTACAATCAATGGCATGTCAGTACTTGATTTACGAAAGCTGTCCTTAATGCTTATGTAATAATAAGCATTGCAGTTTCGTTCACTGCACATTTGGTCCAATAGGCAACAACTGAAAACAACTTTTATTTCCTTTACAGGCGTCTCCTGACAAAAACTTGGATACTTCAACCTCGAGTTGGATCGAAATATTAAGTAACAATAAAATTAAAGATGAGGTTCTTACGTGCGGAGTGTGTGCAACTACAGTAGAAAGTGAAAAGTGGATCCATCACATAGAGGCCAAGCACCAGTACCTGGCGTGGGCGGAGGGGCATCCCCCTCTTGTGAGTATATGCATGTGATTAAAGATTTATCTAAAACGGACATGGAAACATTATACATTTTCATCTCATTATACATGGAAGCGGCGTGATACGCTAGATCGACGACCTGGCCCCTTTTCAATATAAGTGACAGTGATATATTTACCAGAACATAAGAAAATTGACACATTTACACGACATTGTATGAAAGAAATTTTTTAAATGGTCGGATTTTCATCTATCGGTTTTATTTAATAGGCCCCTTGGGAAAGTCGCGGGAAATCGCTGTACTGGTTCATTATGGCGATGTTTGGGGACGCCTATGATAGAAATTAATGTTTCCTTGCTCATTTGTCGGTGTAATTAATGACACGGGTTAAGATAAAATTTCCAAAAACAATCTCTTGACTAAAAAACTCACAATTTCAGAACCTCGACGACGCTGTAATGGTACAAAGACATTTGAATGATGTTTCTAAAACAATAGGAGGTCTAATGTGTACAAAGTGCGGCGTCAAGCGGAAGTATGTCAAGTCTTACCTGCTTCACATAGACTCTTGCCAGGGGAGACTCAACACCGGCGACGTTTCCTTCATGTTGATGAGTCAGGGTAAGAAATGTTATTTATTTATAGAATTAGCTACTGTACACGACTCTTTTTGCGTTTGTGAGATAAAGTGCTGAAAAAGTCGCGGGTTTAGAAAATGCGCTTGCGTATTTGTGCCAACAAAAACGAAGAGCTCACGTCTTGTTGATCCTACAGTATTTATATTCTTTCCTAATGTTATGATATATCTTTTCTTCCAGATATCGTTGAATGTGCTGTCTGTGCTGCAACGATGGAACCCAAAGACTGGCGTGCTCACGCTATGGCGCAACATTACAACATTGCCTGGGTGGTCGGGGACAGTCCCATTGTGAGTCTTGGATCATCATCATTTAAATGTATCACTTTTTGATATCCATCCTTACTTAGGCTGACCCCACATTAGGCGTGCGCGATCCTCGGGCGTGTGTGTAGCGAGGGCCCCGCGCGCGCGTCGCGAGCGCGCTGCGAGAGCGTCGCGTGTTGCCAACGTGTGACGTGTGTGCAGCGAGCGCGCGGCGCGCACGCGGCGCTCGCCTTGACGTTTAACCCCCTTCAGTCAAGTCAGTCACAGCGGGCAGCGGGGATAGTGGGTGAAGGGGTAAGAACGCGACGCGAGCGCGCTGCGAGAGCGTCGCGTGTTGCCAACGTGTGACGTGTGTGCAGCGAGCGCGCGGCGCGCACGCGGCGCTCGCCTTGACGTTTAACCCCCTTCAGTCAAGTCAGTCACAGCGGGCAGCGGGGATAGTGGGTGAAGGGGTAAGAACGCGACGCGAGCGCGCTGCGAGAGCGTCGCGTGTTGCCAACGTGTGACGTGTGTGCAGCGAGCGCGCGGCGCGCACGCGGCGCTCGCCTTGACGTTTAACCCCCTTCAGTCAAGTCAGTCACAGCGGGCAGCGGGGATAGTGGGTGAAGGGGTAAGAACGCGACGCGAGCGCGCTGCGAGAGCGTCGCGTGTTGCCAACGTGTGACGTGTGTGCAGCGAGCGCGCGGCGCGCACGCGGCGCTCGCCTTGACGTTTAACCCCCTTCAGTCAAGTCAGTCACAGCGGGCAGCGGGGATAGTGGGTGAAGGGGTAAGAACGCGACGCGAGCGCGCTGCGAGAGCGTCGCGTGTTGCCAACGTGTGACGTGTGTGCAGCGAGCGCGCGGCGCGCACGCGGCGCTCGCCTTGACGTTTAACCCCCTTCAGTCAAGTCAGTCACAGCGGGCAGCGGGGATAGTGGGTGAAGGGGTAAGAACGCGACGCGAGCGCGCTGCGAGAGCGTCGCGTGTTGCCAACGTGTGACGTGTGTGCAGCGAGCGCGCGGCGCGCACGCGGCGCTCGCCTTGACGTTTAAC
The DNA here is from genome assembly GCA_945859715.1 of Apamea sordens. NCBI lineage: Eukaryota > Metazoa > Arthropoda > Insecta > Lepidoptera > Noctuidae > Apamea > Apamea sordens. The sequence continues at coordinate 9,704,085 of OX243991.1, read as the reverse complement.
CCCCTTCAGTCAAGTCAGTCACAGCGGGCAGCGGGGATAGTGGGTGAAGGGGTAAGAACGCGACGCGAGCGCGCTGCGAGAGCGTCGCGTGTTGCCAACGTGTGACGTGTGTGCAGCGAGCGCGCGGCGCGCACGCGGCGCTCGCCTTGACGTTTAACCCCCTTCAGTCAAGTCAGTCACAGCGGGCAGCGGGGATAGTGGGTGAAGGGGTAAGAACGCGACGCGAGCGCGCTGCGAGAGCGTCGCGTGTTGCCAACGTGTGACGTGTGTGCAGCGAGCGCGCGGCGCGCACGCGGCGCTCGCCTTGACGTTTAACCCCCTTCAGTCAAGTCAGTCACAGCGGGCAGCGGGGATAGTGGGTGAAGGGGTAAGAACGCGACGCGAGCGCGCTGCGAGAGCGTCGCGTGTTGCCAACGTGTGACGTGTGTGCAGCGAGCGCGCGGCGCGCACGCGGCGCTCGCCTTGACGTTTAACCCCCTTCAGTCAAGTCAGTCACAGCGGGCAGCGGGGATAGTGGGTGAAGGGGTAAGAACGCGACGCGAGCGCGCTGCGAGAGCGTCGCGTGTTGCCAACGTGTGACGTGTGTGCAGCGAGCGCGCGGCGCGCACGCGGCGCTCGCCTTGACGTTTAACCCCCTTCAGTCAAGTCAGTCACAGCGGGCAGCGGGGATAGTGGGTGAAGGGGTAAGAACGCGACGCGAGCGCCGCGTGCGCGCCGCGCGCGCGTCGCTTGTACTCTTCACACACACTGCAGGGCAGAAAACGCGACGCTCACACAGCGCGCTCGCGACGCGCGCGCGGCACCCGCGCTTCACACACGCCCGAGGATCACGCACGCCTAATGTGGGGTCAGCCTTATTCCTCAAACTATGTGGGTCGAATCAAATGCGCGAAAAAACCATGACCAATTTTTGTCTTTCAGGAAATAAATAATCCGTATGCAGTTGAAAGTTATTTGAAGGAGTATCTGCATGCACACAAAAAATTAGTTTGTAAAGTGTGTAAAGTAAGCAGGGTATCGTTCGTCGGATTTTATGCTCACATCATCGTTTGTGGCAAATCTGAAAAGGTTAGTTTAATTAAATACGAAATAAATAGGATAGCAAGCAATAATTTAATTTGATGTTGTGGGGGGAAACCTTCAAAAGGCACCAGACGCCCGGGGAGTGAGGTCGGGGTCTTAAAAGACCAATTCGGGACCCCCCCCCCCCCTGCGCAACGCCTGTAAGGCACATCCCTGGGCTAGTGACTGAGCCTAGAAATAAATTTTAATTTTTGCTTTAACAATAACTTCAGGAAACGGAAATATACAAAACCGTGTGCGACATCTGTAACAATAAGTACTTGCGGATATACAAGAACCAGCACATGACCATGCACAGAGAGAAGGAATACGCGAAGGAACGCAAACTGCTGGCCGCCAAAGAGCAAGCGCTGAAGAAAGAGGCTGACGAACCTGTCGATGTCATTCTGACGGGTCGTAGGAAGGCAGCTGAGAAGTAAGCTTTCTTATTCGATTAATGTTCAAACGTGCGCTGTCATTCGTACATCTGTGACAGTCAACCAGTCTTGCCAAGGGGTAACCAAAGACTGAGTTGTGGAGGTCAGATAGACAGTTACTCCATGTAAAATACTGGTATTCAGCTACGTCCGGTTAGTCTGGAAGTCGACCCTTAACATAGTAGGGAAAAGGCTAGGCTCATGATGATTTCGATCGGTTATTGTGAAAAAACGACTAAATGTATTAATTCAAGATAAAATTATTTGGACTCTTGAATATTTAAACTCGCTAATCATGATTTCATACTGTTATTTATTTACGCCTAAAGTTGCGTTAAATTTGTGTTGAAATACAGATCTTTCGAGGCTCATAACTTTCAAATTACTTTTTGCTTTGTGATTCTGCTGTCGTAAAGGCGTCGATAACGACGACACACATCGATATCATGTCACTTTGGACTTATGATGTTAGTGGAGTAATCCTACAATGTTTGTACGGAAAAATGCCGACTAGCGCAGCCATTACCCCTTGCGTTAGCCCTCTTTTAACATGACGTAAACGCAGTAAAATAATTCATTTGACATACACTCACGCCTTCCCATGGGCGTGGGTGGGGTAGGCAGAAACTTCATCAATTATGATTGTAATATTTTGTTCTTTTCCTTTTTAGAGCGAAGAACGTTATCGAAAAATATAAAAACAACTTCCATGATGTAAGTTAACTTGTAACTATGCTTTACGTAATTTGAGCTTATAATAATTAATATTTCTCACACATTTGTTTATTCTCCTAACATTATTGTACTTTATTCTTCAGGGTAACTACCACTGTTCAAAATGTGGTTTTAATTCGGAAGTGGAGCAAGAGTGGTCAGACCACGTGTGCGTAGACGACAAATGGGGCGACGCGACCGATTCTGACGAGTCAGTCAAGTTAGAAAACTTTTCCGGTGACGAATCTGACGAGTCTGACATTGATTCTAACGTATCTGACGAGGAACGAGAAGCGCGTGAGCATGCCCCCGGTAAAAAGAAAAAGCATTCGGATGCCAGTAAGTGATACAATAACATAGTTTCGAAAGAAAAATACTTCATCTTCTGCGTTGAAATTTTTGGTTAAAACCTTAGAACCCTCAAGTTTCTCAGGTTTTAACCTGAGTAAACTGAAGAGGGTAAAGTACCTAGCTGTTACTTGCAGAAACGAACTCACCGAGGTCTTCGCATTTTCCAATTTTATCGACCTTGCCCTTTGACCATATACCACGACCATGATTACCATTATTAATATAATCTAATATCGTGACTTATTCGCCAAAAACGTAAACAAATATGAGTTTATGGAAAAATAACTTTTATTCCTACACAATGAAGTTCAGTTCACGCTACAAATTCAAACAATTTTATAACTTTTTCAATAGCGCTAGTCACTCTGAAATCAACTTAATTACCATTAAATTAAAGTTGATATTTGTTTAATTTGAAATAACGTCAACAAACAATAAAATTTGAATATAGATATTTAGTTATTTTCAACATTTCTATTTTCAGGTTCAGCCAAAATATGTCGATTACCTTACCAAATTAGTAATTTAAGTACTTATATGAAGAGAAGTACTGAAGGATTGTGAGTAGAAAGATCCATAATAATATCTTATCTATACATATTATAAATTGAAGTCGCTTTTCGTGTCTGTCTGTGTGACTGCGTTATTCTTCGAAACTACGCGATTGTTTTTGATGCGGTTTTCACCATCATTTATAGAATTTATTCCGGAACGTTTATGTGAATCATATGTACATTAATATATATTATAAAGAAATCTCCAAGTCGTAAAAACCGTGCGAAGCACCGGGTCGCTAGTAATTTTATAATAACGCTTTAATACAAAAGTATAATAACTCTATGTAACAATGTAGATAACTAAATAGTTACCTTGTCCTTTTCCAGTATTGACACGTATCTAACTGACGAAGATTTGTTCCCGCTGTGGCATAGTTGTGAACTTGAAGAAGTGCCCGAGGACGAGGTGGTGTGTTACATGCCGCCCGTAGAAGAGTCCTGTAAAGTTAGATTCGATGAAAATCTGGACTGGGAGACGTTCAATCGACTTGAATCTAGCAGAGTAAGAGGTAAGATCTATAAAACTAGATTGCAGATTACCTTTTCAATAGATGTTGATTTTATCGAAAGTTTTATTTCGACATAGATTGGCTAATGCCTTAAAACAAATGTCATGCGTAGGCATTTACAGGAATTCACGAGTAAATGTATCAATCGCGGCGTAAGCGTCGCGTTTAAGCTGCGTCTACTCTGCGTGTACGCGACGAACGCCTGCTGGACTAACTCTATAAGCTAAGCCTCCCTCACGCTTAGCTATTTTTGGATTAAACATGGCCATATAATTCTTGTTCTCATTGTTTTCTTATCACCAGACTGCACGAGTAAGCGAAAGATAGATAGCGAAAACAATATCCGTACGGTATAGATAAAATAAATATATATTTCCAGGAATACTGTCTCATTGTGCTTGCCACCACTGCCTGACCCTTATGGGATTACAGGGGTGATGTTGTGTGTGTCCGTATTTTCGACTTCACCATTGTTCCTTTTCCAGATACAATGGTACTGTTCGCGGGCGCGAGCATCCAGTGCATGTCGTGGGTCCCCGCGCCGGCCTCGCAGGAGCGCGCGGCGCGCTCGGCGCAGTTCGCGTGCGCGGCCACGCAGCGCGGGCCCGACGCGCCGCGCCGCGCCTGGGACGCCACGCTCAGCGAGCCCGGGCTCGTACAGCTGTGGGACTGCGGCAATTTGATAGCGTGAGTTCATTACACCTTAGGCCCTAATAGATTTTGACCTCTGCATGATTGATTTTGGTCAGTGGTTAAATTCGGCATCGCTTTTTTTAACCCTTTCCACCTCTCTTTTCTCCACTCTAATCGGATATTGCGTCATTCGTTAGGCATGCTATGCGCATGCGCCACCCGAAATAAGTAGTAAAAAAATGTTAATTTCAGGACTACGCCAAAGTTCGCGTTAGGAATAGCGCATGACTTCGGAACCGTGTGGGCTATTGACTGGTGCCCATCTGGAGCAAGAGATGATTTCGACCCCGCGCTCGGATCAGGCAATATGCACAGACTGGGTTTAATGGCCACAGCCTGCTCCAATGGACTGGCTTACATCTTCGTAGTACCTTACCCAACATCTATAACAGAAAAGTAAATACATTTTCTATATTGTTATACTTCCTTATTTGTTGAAAAGTGTAAGCTAACAAATATGAATTTTGTTTACAGAGAAAAACCATTTTATAAACTGAAGCCGGTTGCGGAATTAAGGTTAACAAGTAAAGAGAGTAGAAAGGTTTATCAGGCTACTGCTATCAAGTGGTCTGTGGTAAGTAAAACATATTTCAGAAATTATATTTATTTGTTGATCGATAGTCTTTTGCTGGTACAGCATTTTACAGTATAAGGCAAAGTACGCACCACGAAATATAATCGTTTTGATAAATAATCGCCAATCTGTGAACAATACCAATATACGTGCTAGAGACCGCGCACTGCGGTAAAAAATCGCTAGAAATAGTAGATTATTAACCAAGGGGATAAAGCAGTGTCTTCTGTCGCGGGTGACGATTTAAATCGCGAGCGTAACGAAGGACTCAAGGTTTACTCCCGAGCGTAGCGAGGGTGTTAAAAACTAAATCACGAGCGAAGCGAGGGATTTAAGACGAGTCCTGAGTGTAGCGAGGGATTTAAGTTCACCCAAGACTAAGACAGCTTTATCACCGAGGAAAATACTCTACTTTTCGTACCATTTGCGAAAAAATAAACTTAACGTTTATGTATTTGAAGAAAACAAAAACGCGCAAATTCTTAGATTATATTTTTTTGTCGGAAAAGCAAAGGCATCAAGCTCATACGGCCTCGTCGGTTTTCGTAATTTTATTTAATAATCATAACTGTATAATAAATGCGTATTCCTTTTTCAAAAAGATGTAACTATAATGCTTTATATACAAACACAATGGTGTAAACACAGATGTAGTTCAGTATAAATTTCGGTAAAGTATTCCAAATTTAAATCACATTCTCCCCCTAGAGGATGAATGAAATTCAGTACAATTTTCTTTCCCTGTTTTTAACAGATTAAAAATGACTATTGTTATGTTCGCTTTTTGTGGCATAGAATGTCACTTTTTTGAGCAAGTGGTATGAAAAATTATATTAGTGTTAGCGATTTTATTTTGCATGAAAATGCGCATCGCAGTGCGCGCTTAGCTTTATAGTTAAATAAGTGTCCTTGTAATATGTAAATAAAATATTTCAGCAAAAAGGACATTCTCACGTGGTAGTCGGCTACGCAGATGGAACCACGGCGTACTATGATCTAAACGGAGATTCTCCATTACTGAAGACCACAGAGAACAACCTTACAGTGTTTTATCCTTATCACGACGAGCGTGTTCAAAATTCCTGTATCGAGGGTAAGTAGAACTTTGGCACGTACGAACAATCCACGCGCGTTGGAAATAAATTTTTATGTCGGTGAATTTTACGTCTGAATGTAATGGCTGCATTCCGAGACTTATGGCTCGTTATGGTGGATGCCGTAATCGATAATTTTCACTTTAGTACTCTAGTACTCGTTCATTGTGATTACTTGGCACTGGTGCCGTTTTCACATTAAAAAGGGTATGCTTCAAACAGTCATGGATTGATTTAAGGCTTATTGTGGGTGGGGCCTGTCATTGTCTAAATGATACTTACTGCGCATATTTTGGCCCGCGTATCGTGAGTCTATAAAACTGGTCAAACCGTGGTGGTTTCAAACCGTTTTTATACGCGTTTAAATTTGCTTGCAGCGCCTTAGATAATGATTAATGAGTGAGTGACAATATAGCCCCAAATAACTAAATGCTAATGATACTAATATGTTTGCGTTACCTCTAAGTACGTTGGGTAGCGCTGCTAGCAACATAGAATTTCATTCAAATCCAAGCCACCTAACCTTTCGGGGGATTCAGGTGTTAGGTTATGTATGTTTCGTCTGCACTGTTACTTTGTTTTAAGTATCTAGTAGCTTTGCGTCGGAGGCCCTAGCACGAACGTGCGAAGTAAACGCAACGTAGGTAATTTTAACGACTTTTAAATCGAAAATACAGGAATCTTATAGTATTTGGGCTTAAATTTATTAGGCAAGCACAATTAGTATCACTCATAGATATAAATTAAGTCTTATACCTCGACTTTTAATCGTATTCAGTAACTTGACAGTTCAAAGAAAAATAATGTTACCATACTAAAACTAAAAACTTTAAATATTCGTATGTAAGATGTGGAATATAAGAATAATATTATCAATAAAAGTCGTTATTAGTTAAGTAAAGTAGTAGTAGTAATTTCCTTTTTTATTTTCTTTTAATAGAAATAAAATAAAAATCATGTTATTTTACTTTTGTCAGACGTAGACGTCATCTTCTTATTCATTTTTAAGACATTTTATTAAATTTAAAATAAAAAGTTTGCATATAAGTACATACATACATTATTTAAGTTCATTCAGTTTCGTTTATTCTTGCACCACCTCACTACTTTTTTTTTTTGTCAAAACCTGAAGGCCAATTCTCGTAAATAAAAGCGTCCAAAATCTAGTCTCAGTCTCATCTCGGCGACAAACAAATGTCAAAAACTTGTCAAAATGTAGGGAAATTAGAGGTATTTTTGTCGGATTGAGACCGAGATCAGACTGTGAACGTTCTTAAAATTACGAGAATTGCCCCTCTGGTAACCCTTCAACTGTCAAGTTACTGAATAAGTACGATTAAAAGTCGAGGTATAGAACTAAGTGAATATTAAGTGCGAAAGGAGAGCAGTGCTAGAAGGACCTTTTGGAGCTCAAATGACGTTGACAGGTCAACGTTTTGACAAAACTAGATGGCGGCATTCATTTCCAATTTTCACCACCACACAAAAGTCTTCTCTGCTCTCTTCTTGTTATGCTTTTATTTTCAAATATAAAATCGTTCAAATATGTTACGTGTTTTCCGCGCGTCCGAACTAAGCCCACCGTTTGTGTGTCCAGACGTGGACATGTACCCGAGCGCGGCGGCGCGCGCGGGCGGCGTGCTGTGCGCGGGCGGCGCGGGCGGCGCGGGCGGCGGCGCGCTGCAGTCGCACGTGGCGGCCGCCAGGGTGCTGTACCCGCCGCACTGGCCCGCCGCGCTGCTGGCGGGCGACGACTGTCTAGGTGACTACTGCATGCTGCATGCTGCACTTTGACTATGTACAGGGTCGATACACATGTTTCAGGCCCACATTCCGTACTAATATTACTGAGGTGGTTGTATGTTTGTAAAGGGTTATCTCTGGCAACACTGCTTCGAACATAATCATTCTCTCACTGATAGAAAGTTGGACTATTCCAGAGTGACATAGGATACTTTTTATGAGAGGGAGTTGCAGTGTTCCTCTAGAAATATTTATGCGAGTAAAAACGTGGGCTGTAGCGAGGTTTTGTATGGGCATGTGCATTTCATCATCAGTATCTTGCCCTTGTCCCAATTTATTTGGCGTCGGTGCAACATGTCTTTTTCTTCTATACTTCTCTATTTTTCGTCATCTCGGTACTAGTACTAGCAGAACTCTGATAGTCTCTCGAATATATAGTACTTAACAAAAGTCATTTGCAAATAGATCTCGATCGTGTTACTTAAGAAAACCAACCGATATTGTTCTGTACCAGTGAACCAATCCATCAACGAGCTGGAGTGGTGGGGCGGCGGGCGGCGCCTGGGCGGGTCCAGCCGCGCGGCGGGCTGCGCGTGGTGCGGCCGCGTGTGCACGGCCGCGCTGCCGCTGTTGCGGCTCATGCGGGTGCATCCGTGCTTCCCTGATATTCACAAGCAGGTAGGTTATGCGCAGTGCTGACTACTCCTTTTTTATTTATTGTATCCACTATCCAGCATGTGTCATCATGGCCTTGTGGTTAATGCCTTGACTGTCATGCTCGAGGTTGTGTGTTCAAATCCGGGCAAGTACCAATGCGACTTTTTCAATTCTTGTACTTTCTACGTGTAAATTGGCGAAGAAAAACACTGCGATGAAACCTGGGGGCCTACTCCGAAGTGCAAAGTGCGAATGTTCGTATCGGACCGAAACATGGCCGAACCGAGTATTACTGAAAAATGCGAAAAAAATTCGGATCGGTTCAGTTGGGTCGGGACCATAGTCAATATTCGAGTGTAGGAGTGTAGGATCGGAACCAACCGAACCAAATAGTAACTTCGTAGCAGGAAACGGCCGAACATTCGGCCGATACCACTTCGGAGTAGACCCCCAGGGGACCCCTGGGGGTCTACCGAATCGGCCGAATGTTCGGCCGTTTCCCGTTTATCCTTACCGTTATCCGTTTACCGTTTTCCAGTTACAAATTGACACGAGATGTAAAAAACGTGCTATCGTGGTATCTCAACGCCTCATGTATGTACTACATTAAGTTTGAATGACAGCCACCGCAGTCCACTACTAGACGTAGGACATTCCCAAGCTACGCCATAACACCCGCTTCTCCGCCTTCCGCATTCAGTCGATCGCGGCCACCTTCTTGACGATATACAGTTCAGTTAGATATAATTAGGAACGACTAATACCGAAGTCACTTTTCGATAAACAAGTTGCTGTTGTTTTTGTATCATTTTACTGATAATAACTTTTAACAACATGGTTAAACATAAATTTTAATAGGCTTTAATACTACATACAAGATAGGCAAAACATGTAGTTGGACCTTTATTAATATTTAACCGTATAGTTCGGTAGCGCCCCCGAATGGACCCGAACACACGAACCTCCGCTGGCTCAGTAAGGGGTCCCATTGGACCTTGAAATGACGACATACGACACCCTTAATGATAATGTAAATATTTATTAAGCTACCCATCAAATCTTATGAATGTGCGTTAATTAAGAGAGTTGGATAAAAAACGCATATGTTATCGCCATTCAATCTTCCATATTTAGCGCGCAAGTTTATTAATTTACCTTTAGTAAATTCAAGTCTGTAAATGCGATAATCGCCATTTTGATGACAGTGGTGGTCGAGGCTAAAAAACATAAAAATTGGGGATTTCGAAAATCCAAACTTCACCACAGGGGCAATGAATAATACATGATTTAATTATTTGACGAATTCATCCATTGTTCATGTTAAATAAGTAGTGGTAATGTAGTTTTTTGATATCTAAAGTCGAAGTTTCGCGCCAATCGTGCGTGTTTACATTTTTACTTTTCACAAAAGTCACACACACACATGTAGATAAGATGTAAAATGTGAAAAATATTATTACAAATATTATAAAAAACACGAAAAGGCCCAAATCATAACGTAATATTGAAACACAGGTCCAATAACACGTATTATTCATTACCACTACTTAATATGTGTTCAAAATCGCCGACCATTGTTGTTTTTTTTTATCGTAATGGTGTGCGACAGCGATTATGCCAAACGATTTTTTTTAAAATTTCGATTGACTCGAGTAATTAATATGACGAATGTCAGAAATCGATTCTCAGAAATTGAAATAAATTTATTTTAAGCATTAAATACAACAAGCATTATTTATAATAATGATTTATGCTTTCCTAATGTAATTTTAATCGTTTTTTGGACACTATATTGAAACTGAGTCAATAACAGAGGACCTATGACCATAGATAGTCATTTATTCAATTTCGCGCCGAATTGTTTCTATATTTGAATTTATATTCGGAATGCGCTCGCTATTCAAAATTATTTTTATTTATTGTGCAATTATTAATTTTTGATACTTTCTAATAGTTTGCTACAGAATGCCCAGTATACATTTTTAGATAGGCTTAGCTAAAGTTTGGGAAACCGCAAACACTTTACATTTCATTATGTTTTGTTAGCTGTATGAGCTTGGTAGTTTTTATTTATATTAGTTTACTTGAGTAATATAAATTGTTTACTTTTTGTGGTAGTTTCCCAACGAAATTAAAAAAAAAAACTGGCCAAGTGTATGTCGGACCATGCACAGTGAAAGGTCCCGTACTTGGGATGAATATTTACGCATACACAGCGCATATCATTAATTTGATCGACTGCAGAAATAAGTTAGTATTTCATAAAAGTTCTCGAAAAAACTGTAAAAACCCAAGTTAATTCTGCGGTTTTAAACGAAAATATCTCATATCTCAAAAACGATTGACTTTAAAAGTTAAAGTCAATTAGAAACATCTTTATAATTTTAATAATAAGTTCTAACAATACCTCCCACACGCTTGTGTGCATAGATTTTTTTCAACCCTTGGGTACATGCATGGGGAATGCTACCTCTAATTATGTTTATCGTAATTTTACTACACCATTTTGCGTGCATAGAATACGAATACGGTATAGTGTTATTAACACTCGTTAACGTCTACGAGTAAAATGGTTAATGGCATTAACATCCGAACGCACGCACAGACTGACATGACGAAATTATGGGTTCCGTAAAAGTATTTTCAGATCATTTAAATTAGAAATCAGACAATTAAAGTTCTTAAAATTTTATCCCAAGCTACAGAACGGCAGCTTGGGACATTAGGAGTGCCTACTTTGTCCCACAACGCGCGTCCACGAAAACGCCCGCGTTAACCCTGTAAGAAAGGCTGGCCGGTGCAAATTGGTCAAAATCTAGATTTTACGGTTAGTTTAGGTTTGTACAGACGGCAGAGAGGCAGACCGACCGGCACATAGACAGACGGCCACATATCTTTTGTTTTAGTTATTAAGCAAATATATTTAAAACCCCCACAACAAGCCCTTTCATTTGATATGTCACACAGAGGTACAGCAAAGATTTTTTTTTTATTTTCTAGTTTGCCCCCCAAGAGAGACCCCATTTTCAAAATTAATTAATTTACGTTACACGTCCGTCTTTGGGTCACAGAAATTCATATGTGTATCAAATTTCAATTTAATCGGTCCAGTAGATTCGAAGCAAACGAGAAAAGCCCACAGACACGAGTGATCTTGTAAGGGTTCCGTTTTTCATTTGGACGTACGGAACCATAAAAAGTTACACACCTAACCTAACGTACGTACGTACTTATTTTTGAAATCAATGATTAAAATGATTGATTTCAAAAATAAATTAATTCATGAAAAATATACCAAAGAGTTTTTATACTGTTTCTACACCTTTTTTATTTTTTTTTGCATATTCCGATTATCGATTAGGCTTTAGGCAATTTTTGAATCGAAATAAGAAAATTGGTTGGATGGTCAGCACTAAGAAGTGTCATGTCGAAACACAATTTTTTGTAATTTTTATCAAGATTTGATTGCGTTTTATAAGTAGTTTATGTAAGAAAAATGGTAAAAGTAAGAACGCGGAGAGAATGATAAAATCTTTATTTTTCCCTTTTGCATATTTTCAGCAAGAGAATAGGACAAGTATATGTACATATTTCCAGCGAGTTTAAGGTGCCTACCTTTTGGATAGGTGTAGTAATACCTATTTTATACAACTTTCGTAGTAGACTAACGAAGTTTGACCGACCTCAACAAATAATCAAAGATATTTGCCACAAATCTATTGTATAAAATAAGCGCGGAAACATATTTTTCTTAATAAATTTGAATGCTGAAAGTTGATGTAATTTACTGAATTTCATGACGTAATTCGCAACATCCCGTCGAGTCAGCTGATATGTCATATGTCAAAATCTAGTCGAGCAGAGTGGTTAACTAAGGTCCACTTGAACTACTGTGGACAAATAATTAGGAACGGGTAAAATGGCTTTATTTATTAAACGATATCAGAATTTATTTAATGAAACTAACGATACTTATTAAATAGGCTTTACCACTACTTACAAAACTAAGCATTAATATTTTGTAGGATGATCCTTGCTTGTAATAACTACGCTGCAGCTACGGTGCATGGAATTTATTAAATTTTTACAGGTTGCAACAGAAATAGTGCTCCAAATGGATCAATCTTCGCCGAACGAACAATTAAAGCATCTTCACGAGGTGTCGTTTTTCTAGATTTAGGTTTTCGAAAAACATTATTGGTAGTGGTGAATTTCTGGACCTTATTTACAGCGTTAAAAACCTGAGCTTTGGAACACTCCATATGAAACTTTTTATAAATTTAAATATTTTGATTATTGAATATGAATCATTAAAACCTACTAATAAAGCTCTTATCTTGTGTGTTTCAAATTTGTTATTTGTAAGTTAATACAAAAGTAAAACCCTTGTTTATCCAAAAGTGACTTTGTTATCAGTCGTTCCTAGTTAAATGTCCACAACTGTATTAGTCAATGAAGTTTTGGGACCACAAACTCATAACAAAGTTCAAATTCCATTGCAACCAATTAAAAAAAAAATGATATTTCGAAATCAACTTAAAATACCTACATATAGATTTTAGGTTAATTTTCGAGTGACCATTTCGTTATCGCTTAAAAATTCAAATTTTCTTTTTTCAAGTTTTTTTTGCAATTTGCAGGTCAGTGTCATGTTGAGTGTTGATTAAAATATGAGTCGCGAATTATATTTTAATCATTATTCAATTTTTAAGGTAATTAACTAGATAGTTAAGTAAGTAGCGTTGGAATATAAAAAATCTGAGATTATAAATTCAAGTATATAAGGGCCCCGTAACGCTTGCAGGGTACGATCATTGATAAATATAAAATGTAGGCATGGTACACTTGATAAAAAAATTAATTAGCCTAGATCCGTACGGCATACCGGAAACAACTGATTGACCCATATCCTCAACAGTGAAATGTAATTACGCTAATTTGATTACGTTTTCAAACATAAACAAATGTCAAATCAAAAACTAACATAAACTAAGAGTGGTAAACATTTTATGATTAACAGGTCATAGCCAGAATTATGATGATTCCTTTTGGAGGTAAACGTAAGCGGCAGAACGACGAGCTGGCCATGATAGTGGAACCCATCACCTACAGCGACGCAGTCAAGAAGTACGGCATCGAGTTCAAACAGATCACTGCCAGGGATCGGGTAAGGCACTTCACAAACTTTAATAAATACTTATTTATAGTAATAATTCGTCCAAATTTAAATGAACAACCGAAATATCTAGAGTAGAGATTACTGTTGAGATATTTATGTGTTCAGCTAATAATAATAACAAATGCAATGATACAGAATTTAAAACAAAATAACAAAAAATAATGCGCAATTTGCGGGTAGCAAATTGGGATGGGATTCAATGTAATTCATTAGTCTTTGGCTCAATTGGACTAAAATATTTCCTTATGTTTGCCAACTATTTTAAAATTTCTCTTAGAGATTGACTTGTCAAAAACTTTGAAGTTTAAAAATTCACAGAATTTTATGAAAGTAAATGTTAAAACGTTAATGCTCTACTTCAGTCGGTTCATTTATACAAACAGAATGTTGTTATTAAATATTCCATTTGGGTTTAGGCCAAACAATCCGTCTGACGTAAATGAGTGTCTGAGTGAAATGGGCAAAAAGTAAAAAAACAAAACAATTACTGTTGCACATTTTTTTTTCTTATAACATGTAAATCGATGCACGAAGAAGCCTGACTGATGTTATTTATTAGTTTCATCCTTTATAAAATATGTGACAACGGTCATCAGCGAATGAAAACGTCATTTTTAACCTTGACCTAAATGGTAGATGAAATTCGCGCAGTGTTCTCTAGAATGAGGAAAAGCCTGACAGAAATTACAGGCTAATATTATTATTACTATATTTTCATTAATAAACCTTAGATCGAGAAATTAAACGGCTTTTATCGCCAACAGACCACACAGCAGAAGTTATCAGCAACTCCTCGAGACGCGTACCCTGAGCGCTTCCCTCTCTCGGACGTGGCAGACATAAAGTTCTGCCCCACCTTCAAACAGCACCACAAGCTCGCGCTGGCCATGCACGCCGGCCTCATCTTCATCATCACCGTATGATTCTTGCTCCTATCTTATTTTACAAGCACTTATTAATACACAAACATGGTTTTATAGTGCCACAAACCTATCTGACCCGGTGGCTGAAACTGAAACTAACCAGAGGGGCAATTCTCGTAATTTTAAGAACGTTCACAGTCTGATCTCAGTCTCAATCTGTCAAAAAAAAGCTCAAATTTCCCTACATTTTGACAAGTTTTTGACATTTGTTTGTCGCTGAGATGAGACTGCGACTAGATTTTGAACGTTTTAAATTAGGAGAATTGGCCTTCAGATCACTATGAAAAGTGACGAAATCTGTATTTTTTTGTTCACCGGCAGCGACGCTAACGGGCCAGATGTGGTTGTTTGACCAAAGGTACAGTCCTCTCACAGTTATTTTACCTCTGACAACAGCAACCCAATAGCAACCTTATTGTAAGGAAAACAAAGATCACTCTCATTTTGACAGACTTGTCAATAGCAGAAACCCAACAACAACCTTATTGTAACGACAGTAAAGATCATCGTGATTTTGACAATGATGTAATTAATATCAGAGGTAAAATAATTGTGAAAGGACTGTACACCCGGTTTCTGAAAACCTGATCAAGTCTCGTGTCAAAATTCATGTAAGGTTTTGTGATTGGCTGCGAAAAAGAACGCTGTCCACAGTCCAATCATGTCAGTTGATGTGTGATTTGACAAGGGAATTAATAGAATTTGGGGGTCATTAGGAGAATAAAACTATTTATAAGAAATGTAAAGCAACTGTTATCGAAATGAATGAAAGTAATTTATATACTACTGTAAGAGTAAGCTTTATATTACAAATGTAGGTTGTGTCGTAATTGAAACGACATTATTGAATGAACGAAAATGAATGAAAGGGGTTTTATATGTTGTGGCGAATACGATTAAGACCGGCTGCAAGTTCTCAATTTTTCCCAAGTTTATTTGCTACTAGCTGCGCCCTGCGGTTTCATCCGCATAAGTCTCGATTCCGTGGGAATATCGGTAATTTTTTTATAAAATCTATGTCCTAATCCAGGTCATGGCCTACCCATGCGCCAATTTTATCCAAATCCGTTCAGCCGTTTTAGCGTGAAAGCGTAACAAACAAACATACAAAAATCAAATATTTTTCCTTTATAATATTAGTTTAGATTTTTAATGAGGGGAGAAATTAAAAAAAAAACCTTTAGTCACAAACACAAACATGTAATTTTAAACAGGCCAAAAAAAAAAAAAGATCGTCTATCATTTTTTTTTAAATATTTTTTTTTCACTACTAGATGATGTGAGAATGATTTCAGTTTGAATGATTCCATTATCTTAGTACTACGAGTATTAGGATAGTGATAGTAGTATTAAATGGTCATCATAAAATATAAACTTATTTGAATAAATAGCAAGAGCCTAGCAGAGAGCTAATATTTAGTACGAAATAATAATTAATTGTTTTATTTTACTAAAATCATATTTTAAACAAATATCGTGAGGCGAAAATTTTCTTTTGTTTCGACTTTTCGCCGTTTCGACAGCTACATATTAGGCATACATATATATACCAAAGAAAATATATTCGTAGATAAAAACCATGACGCATTTTGGTAAACTGTGAGTACCACTAGAAAATATTGGTATTGCCTCAAAGTTTTTATCATTCGTTACTTTATTTTTAAACCAGAACAAATTAGGTAATCGTGAATAGAGAGTTCTCAAGTGCAAATTAAGGATTTATTCGTATCACATGTTTCAGGATTGCTTAGAAGTGTAAAGCAGATGTGTTAGTTATGTCCTATCACAAGATCTTAGAAAGAAGGCTAGAGGCGTTTTGTTTCTGAAATATATGATTTTATTAAATTAATAATCGCATGCAGTTTGATCAGTGAACATATACTCGTATCTCCAATCTCCAAATATATTTCTGCCGACACTTACAACTTTGAGTCGAAATGAATGGCATTCGAAGTTTTATGTCCAAATTATCAAATGACTGACGTTATCTTTATGAACGATTGTGTTGTTTGTGACCGATATTAGAGAATCGTCATGATAGTAGTAAGCTAGAGATATATTTTTCTCATTAAAAGTAACTAATTTAAAATAATCAGTAAAGTAAAACATGGTAAGTAGGTATATTAGATAGACACAAAACTATCAAGAATTGGAGAAAGAAGATTAAATGTTAGTTAAAGAAAGAAAATAATAAGATAAATACTTTCAAAAACCTGTTCTAGAGGAAAAGATATTATGGTCTATGGACGAAAAGAAGAATGTAAATCATAGAGTAACGTTTGCGGTAAAAAGATCAAATGTATTGTTAAGAAGGATATAGCGTAACTGCGTGCTAGCTAGGAACATATAAATATGTAATATTATCCACATTCATTGATTGTAATATATATCGATATATGTATATAGTTTCTTTTGAGATAAATAATAATATTTTAAAAGTTTTAACCTTGTTTTATCTATCTTAATTGAATTCTTGCAATAATTTGTTAGTTATTTTTAAGTAATCGTTACTTTGGCTCGGTTTCGCTTCTAAGACATTTGACCATTAAAAGTCGCAAATTGCATGTATGTATTATAATATCCTGTGTTGTATCTATTAGCATACAGATATTGTATGGCATTTTTATGTTATGTGAAAGCACATACAAATGTAAATTTTATTTTTGTTAGGTATGTATAATAAGCGTTTTATGTATGTATAAATTATGTAAGTCTCAAATTATATAATTCCAAGTTTTTAACAGTGAAGTTTGATGATAATTTTAGTTTGAAGGAAAAGTCTTTGAAACACGAATGTTTTTCTTTAAATTCTGCGCAATTTTGTCGCAGTGTGCGCCAAGGCATTGCGTAGTATTGACTGTGTCCACACAACATGACGCACTTGCAACTCACACACAATTATACTTCAATTTTTGTGGTGAAATGAACAAGCTTTTACTGACTTCATCGGAGTTGGTGAATAATGTACTCGTAAATGCGTCATTTATAACTCATCTCCTACATTTACAGCCCTTTCTCTGTGTAAATATTTCCCTGTAGCGTCATTTGACGTAGAGATAGTCCCGTCTCGATGCTTTATTTTCGACACCAATGGCGATAATCAAATGATAAAATCAACTTGTTACATCACATTCCCTTTGCTATACACAGTACGAAATCAGGATTACAATGTTATGTAGTATTTTTACTGGTTTCGAATTTAAGGCATCGGGATGGGTTGAAGTAATGGGTAAGTTGAATTTGATGAGCAAGTTGTGCAGAAATATTTTATCTTGTTGATTGTTTTTACTCGACTGTGACAAAACCCAAAAGGAGGGTAATATTTTTTTGCAATCTATGGTATGCACTGTCTACAAATCTTATCGATTTTCATTCACAAAAGTTAGTTTTTTTTGTGCCTACTTTTCGAAGTCATCATTTTAACATCGGCGTACCAATACTGTATCTGAAAATGTATAATGTTAATCTCGATTGCCATTTTTAATAATAATATCTTTATAAGTTTATAAAAAGGGGCAATTATTTACGGGAGAACTTTGTAATTAAAGTAGTTGTAGTTTATTTATTCTTAGGTAATATCAGAAACTTTATATCGGATTCTACAGTGATATTATTATTTAACTTCCTTGTATATCTTGTTTGATTGTGATATGCTTGTTGCAAATAAACTTTTTAAATAAATGTGGCCTTTTATTTATATTTGACCTATGAGTTTTTATAGCACCGGTACAAAGAAAGTGTTGCTGAAAGTTGTGAAAGAGCTTAGTTGAAGTCATGAGTCATCATTAGTTCGCATTGCGACTTTTAACAAATTAAAAAAATAATGACTAACGTTGGATCGGATACGTGAGCCTTCTTGGTATTTCTGAAGTACGTACCTATAAAAATGAAAATGATTGTTGCTTCTGTTTTGAAGAAAAGTTTAGAAATATTTCAGCAAAATGATTACCCTCGAAGTTAGATACATCCTACACCGTGAAAAGAAAAACCATTTTCAAGCTTTTTCACGAAGAAACTGCTAACCGGTCACGTAAAACACTGGCCGTCTGTACAGACAGTGAACTATTGTGGACTTAGCTGTTTACATTTCCCGAAATTTGAAATCTCACTCTCCTCTAAATTGTATTGTTACACCGAGAACAAGGATTAAAACAAAGCGTCTGCAAAAATAGTTATTTATAAAGAAATATGGAGAAATGCCGAGTTATTTATTGAGGTGCTATGTAGAAGAAAGGAATATGTTCACACAAGTTAATTTTATTTACATTCAAGGCTTCTTATTTTTCGCAGGCCAAGTGGTACTCGATCATTTAAATTATTATATTTTAAATACGAAGAGCATCGTCGATTTTGTCGGCAACATTGCAGAAACAAGAGTTTGTCAGCGTTTATTTTATCGTGGCCGTCTTGTCTCGCGTCTCGATCGGCTCGGCAGTGAAGCGAGTGAGGTCGCCTGCCCGCCAGCCACGCCAGTGAGACTCTAACCGCTGCGCGCACGGAACGCCTTGCGACTGTTGTCGGTAGCGCGCGTATCTTCACGATAACACATATTTAATTTTTTTTTTTAATACCATCATAAAATATATAAACAAATATTTCATTTAATAATAATACACTTAAATAATATTGTTAAGCGGAATTAATAAAATAATTAAAACAAACTGCGATGTTTATGTTCTTCGGAAAACAAATATATGAACTGAGGAGCTCTTAACCGAGACTTTTGAATTTTAAATTTTGATTGTGACAAACTTTTGAAAATGATGATGGCTAGTGCGAAACTGGTGAGGGACTGCAGCTCGGAGCTGAGTTCTGACGTGCGGTCCCTGTCGGTGGCCTCGTCGACGGAGGAACAGGATTCCACCACCACGGAGTCAGAATACACCGAGGAAGAAAAGGAGTACGAACTAGAAGACCTCCAGATATTGAAAACTATTGGTAAGTTATACCTATCTACTTTTTGCAAATAACGCGCGAATATTTTTTAAAGAGAGCCGAGATGTCGTCCCGACCGTACCGTCATTTCACTCAACTGTCTACAACCAATCTGTCAACAGATAATATTGTAATCCAGCCTATAATTAAGTGCGATTTCATTTAAAATAAGCAATTTATAGTCCAGGAGTCTGCGAAGCAAACTTAACAACACTTGTGCGTTTTCCATGACTCCAGAACTCTATAAATAGTAGACTCACATTTTGCTAATTTTACAAGATAGTCATCGTCATTTAAAACCTTTCGATATAGTAAAAGGTAGGTATATGAATCATTGCCCGTCTCTGCCCACATGAGTTAGATAAATATGAAAATGTCGTTCGCTGGAAAATATATCTTTCTTTTCAGTGAAAATCAGTAAATATCGACCTTATTATTGACCATTTGTAATTCATCATCATCATCATCTGCCTAGCCTTTTCCCAACTATGTTGGGGTCGGCTTCCAGTCTAACCGGATGCAGCTTAATACCAGTATTTTACATGGAGCGACTGTCTATCTGACCTCCACAACCCAGTTACTGGGTAATACGATACCCCTTGGTAAGACTGGTTGTTAGACTTTCGGGCTTCTGAATACCCGTAACGACTGTCAAAGATCCACGAATAACAGCCGGGACCAACGGCTTAACGTGCTTTCCGAGGCACGGAGGGGTCTCGGTATGTAAAGATGGTCACCCATCCACATACCAACCATTTGTAATTGTCATAACTTTTAACAAATTACAGTTGGTGTGAACTCTAGACCATCGCTTATTTTTGTCGTCGTTACGTTATCCGTCGTTATTATAAGCGCTGTCTTAGATGTCCGTCATTTGCAATGATTTCTTGGGAAACACGGATATAAAGAAAGATGATTATATTTTGATAATAAATGACGCCGATAAGTTTAATTAAATGTTTATATACCCACCAGTTCTGAGCAGTACAGTTATAAAGGACTCCATAAAATAATTTCGCATAACATTATAATATTTACACAATTACATAAATGTTAATTGCAGTTATAGCTTAGCTTTCTCTAAACATTTTCTATAGGTAGTTATTTTATTATTTTATCGTATTACCCAGTGAATGGGTTGTGGAGGTCAGATAGGCAGTCGCTCCATGTAAAGTATTAGTATTCAGCTGCATCCAGTTAGACTGGAAGCCGACCCCAACACAGCTGGGAAAAGGCTAGCCAGATGATGAGTTATTTTATTCTTTTACAATATATTTTTTAAATAATTGTTTAGGTGCTGCGGCTGATACTAGGCATGTTCACATGAACTGAGGTAACTTTTAGCAGGTTCCCTTAATCATAAAGGTAAAAGTTTGGTTCCATTATGCTCTGCCGTCTCTGCAGGTAACTCTTGAAACTGCACTGACACAGTGGAAAATTATTCTGCAGTTCAGGCGAATGGGGAAAACTGTTTAATAAAGTTTAGTGTGTTTTGTTTTAACAGACCGCATGTGGTCCGCGTTACGTTTTGTCATGGTCACAGAACACTATTACTCCTAGTCATGGTGGTCTTTGTTTTGACACTGAGTGTTACAAATCGAGGACTTATAACCTAACCATTGATCATTCTAGCGATATGCTGTTCTACAGTATAATAGAGACTATTACAGCGTTTAATTTCGCTTAAATCGAAATAAAAATAAAAGCGATGCCGAATGACATAACGGCTTAACGTAAACACATTAATATTCTGTCTGTAGGTTTGTATGTTTCCACTTGATCGGACAGTTTTAGATCTCTTATTTCATCAGTAGGTACAATACAATTTTTCGGATAAAATCGCTCTTATTCTCTCAGGATTAAGACCACATATGTTCTAGGCGATTATACAAAACGCTGTTTTATTGTTTGACCATGTAGTAGTAATTCAAAAGATGTCATAAGATTATTTTCTTGTTCACTTTAAAAATGTTTGACGTAATTTATGATTAGGAAAATGAGAGAAAACAGGTTTTTTACGAGTTTCTTTTACCGGCTTCAAGAGTGTGTATCTATGTTTATCGAAAGCTCTTTTCATATCTGTCAGTCCGTGATGGATCGCGTGGAAATTGTACATACCTATTAACTAAACGTATCTGCTTATTTCTTGTTCATGTCTCGCTGAAATTGATGAAGTTTCAAGTCCTATGTATATTATTTTTCTGTAACACATAAATTATAAGGGATTGCGACACGCAAGGAAAACTCTGAAGTTGTTAACAACATAATGACTATACTAACTATATTTTTTTCATAATCTATCTGACGTAATCTTTGTACCTATATTGATCGTGATGATACTCATCCTAAAGATGTTTTTAATAAATATGCGAAAACAAAAATTAATGGATCAAGGACATGAGTAGGTATGTGATTATTGATATCATTATCGCCGTGTATAATGTGAATGCAGGTGATAACACCTCGACCCAATTCTAGGAGAGTGGAAAATAGGCCAAGGGTGGCCGAGCCACCCGTGACCCAGTAGGATGCGGCCCGGGATTGACATTGCCTGTTTTCTGTGCATATTATTTTTTATTACGTTATTTAGATAGCATTGTTTGATTTTATTTAGGAAAATGTAAATACAATTATTGACGCTAGGTTGCCTTCTACCGTACCTACTTAATTGTGTAATTCGAAATTCGGGGATATCGTACTGTTTGTTGTTATGATGATAGACTTGGTAGTGGTCACTGTTAGCTAGCGTTTTCTTTTACAATTTACATAACAATACATTGCATTCATTCATTCTATTGAATGGCAAAATTATCAAGGAATGGAATAGGTGTACTGTATTTTAATTATAAATGTAATCTAAGATTTGAAACGAACCATAAACTAACAAAGATTACATGAAACGGTAAAGCGACATTAAAACAAATGTAAGTAAACCGAGTGTACTAGTTGTAATAATATACCCACAAGTAACTGCAGGAAATCACAAATTACTAGTTGGAATAAGTCAGTGCAGAATGGTCTATGTACCTAATAGCTGAGATATGAATGATAAATGATAATGCTAAAACTGCTGCCTACCTGTTGACCCAGTTACATATTAAAGACACACCTAATAAAGTTCACCGAAGTCCGCAATCAAATCTTGCAATAACTGTAACCCTAGTAACAATAAAGACATTATTAAGAATCGAATGAAATGAAATGGAAACTACGATTATCGGGGAAAGTTTAGAGACGCTATAACACATTACACATGTTCAAACTCTAATCGGTATTCTGGATGAAGACTACAGATTTGTATTGCACTCATATCGACAGAGATGTGTGCTGCTGTGCATTAAAAGTTGAATTGTACTTGGCAGTAATTTAAGCAAGTAAAATGCGTAAACCGTCACCATAACAGAGAAAAGATAATGGATTTCAACGGTGCAAGAAGGAAGGAGTCCCATCAAAGATCATGTTAATATTTATGTTGAACTTTAAAACATAGTATACTTACACGAATATGCGGAGCTTTTAATAGATCGCTGTAAGGGACCGTTGAAGGAATGGAATCCACTGATCGTGTTGGCATGTAGAGCTATCAATAATCAGTGTCCGGATTGTTGACAGAAATATGTGCTTGTTGTTATTAGCGCACTCTAAGATGCTGCTGTCATTCAAATGTATTGGAAAAATTCATTAACACAACCGCTACATAAAGATAAGGGTTTATTCTACGCCCCTCGCTGAAAATTACATGGTATATTTGTATCTAAGAGCTCTAATGAAATTTTCTCCAACCACAACCACATTTGCTTAAGACGAGAACCATATCGTGAAAATGTAAAATCGATTTTACGTTCGACGATATCTACCTGAAAATAAGTTGAAAAAAACTGCCTCCTCAAAACTCAGGAACTTTAAACACGTTCTCTGAAAATATGAATTCAGAATGGAACATGATTATGAAATAAATAGAGTTGTGTCGTTGTATTATTGTACAATTATACGCTTTGTTATTACAGGGCGGGCAGTAGTCCAAGCGGTATAATTACAAGTGTGAAAAACATGTACAGTCTAAAGATCGGAATGGTGCATAACTATTTGGACTAGTTAATTGTACATCAAGGATGATTTAGGAATGGCTGGGAATGGCTTAATTAATCTCGGGCCGAGACTTGAGTTCTAAGAATTCTTTTTCGAAATTTTAAGTTAGGTACCGATTGGTCGTGGGATGAGATTTTAACCTTGCTTGATCACAACTTGGAAACCTGCGACGCTAAAATGGAATTGGGTTGGAAACACTTGCCGCTTGTCAGACAACCAATGGGCCAAACTCGTGACCCAATGGGTTCCTCTTAATGACAAGCGACATTGTGGTAGGCCCAGACGGAGATGGTAGAATGAGCTGGACTTCTTCAACAAGAACTGGTCATTAGCAGCTTTAAATAGCGAGAAGTGGAGCAGGGAAGCCTTTGCTCTGCAGTGGGACATCACAGGCTTTTAATATAATCATAACTTATCAATACCTAGTATCGAAATCGGTCAATTGTAACTTTGTGCGCACAGTAGTAGATACACTTCTCCCTAACCTATAAATACGAGATTACAGTCGTTTTCGTAACGGTTAGGGATGTACGTGTACCTACAAGGTTTCATATTCTCTGTTTTCTACAATGAAATTGGAACGACGAAGGTGTCGTGTGGTTCGCATAGGTAGGTACCTACCTAAAATATATTTGTATAGCGTGGCAGACAGCTAATTGTGGAGGTGAAACAGAGCACGAAAGTCTCTCGGGTAGGCAGTAGGTACAGGCATAGATCTAGTTTGTGCATTATCCTCGCGGTGCCATTCGGTGCTCCAGTTACCGTGCTAACGACTCCATCACGCGCCCGCGCCGCTTCGTCCGCCGTGCCACCGCAAACATACAGTTTCAATGAAATACAACTATCTATCATAACAAACATGATGATGAATAATATGTAGCAGCACAATATAACTTAGGTATTATAATCACTACGTGGAACGGCTGTTACAATGAAATTAAACACCCATGAGATAATGATGAAACAAGAAATAATGAATAGGCTGATCGTTGCAGAATCATCCACCCCAATAACATATCTACAGGTAAGATGAGCAAAGAGGATGTAACCATACGATATTGTTTATAATATGCAACGTTGCGAGACGGTTAGTAATTGAAACGAATAGCACACAAAAGAATTCATTTGTGCTTATGTTTACGCACGCGAACGATTGTGTTTGTCACGCTTGATTAACAGCAGATATGTAGGTTAGTGTGTCGCGTGCCCACTACCATAATGGTAACCAGATAATAACTAAATTGGCTAATTAGTGCATTTCATGACATTTTTGCCATAGCCACGAGGTTAAAATGGCAAGCGATGAATTTAAGATAAGTTAAACAATGCGGTTTAACCCGTGCTGATTATAATGGGAGAGATGATATCTCTAGTCGCTTATCAAAACGTAATCGGTATAATTAAAAGAAAATGAATAATACAACAACAGTTACCGTTGTTAATCAACTACATGTTAGAGCCGTGAAATCTGCGAAATGAGCCGTTCCCATACACTATAGTGCACTCGTGCACAATTGAAAGTAGGTACTTGTGCGTAAAGTTAAATTAAGAAAAGAAAGTTGTTAAGAACAATGAGGCAGTCGGAGTGGTGCGCAGACGCAGGTCCAGACGGAAAGGAACCGGTCACACACCGCATGCGCCTAAATGTTCCCACTGATTGCCAACAAACCTAACAGTAAACGTGACAAGACGTGAAGTTTATGAGCTTCCGTGGAACAACAATGATCAGCCAGCCACTATAAATCTTAGTGTCATGTTCTAGTCCAGTACTGTTAAAGTCTAAAAACGTAAAATAACTGTTCCACACCAGAAGTCCAAGAACAATTTGCAGGCTGACTACAAATAGTTCTTGGACTTAGACCATTATGCAATTTTACCAAATTCTCTACGTTAACGAACGTGCAAAAAAAAAAGACTGCTGGAACAATAAACGGCACCGAGGAAAATTATCAACATCAATTTATGTACTTCCATAAAATCAGTGCTAAAAAATGACTGACGAATCGAAGATCTATAAATAATTAAGACTACTTTATTATGTCGATTGTAGTAAACAATTCGCGCCGGCCGGCGGCATCCATTCCTACAATAAAATGTAAATTTTGCGGATAAGTCTATCATCAGATCTTTAGCTCTGTCTTTGTTTATTAACTTTACGACCATGAATCTCTGGAAATACAGCTTTCTAAGATATCAGGCTTCGTGAAAACACAGACATGTTCTTAAATTAGCAAATCTTTACCCATAAACCTCTCTGAATAATGCATGTATCCAGCCATCATGAAAGTGCCAAGGTATGGCACATGGATGCACTGCCCTTGACCGTTTTCCATCGTATCGTTATTAAGTTGTCATAATTATTAATATTCATGTAAACTGGGATGCGGGCGAGGTCACGATGAGAACACTCGTGACTGGTCCCATCTCTTATCCCTCCTATTGTGTCTGCTAACCAGCATTTACAGAATCAATTGTTACACGTTGTTCGACACAATCTGGGCCTAATCTTTGTTTACATGGGTGACCATTATCTGTTTCATATGTTCAATGTTCATCATTTTCTCCGAGTTCTAGTTCCCCGTTATAATGCTTCACTATGCGGTTAATAATTTACCAGTTTATATCCTATGCAAATATGGCAGAATAGCAATAACATAAATGAATATATATATTATTTTAAACCTACTGATTTTTCGCTTTCTAGAAATAGTATTCTAAAAATATTGGTTAGATCAGTGCAAATCTGAATCTCATAGTTGTAAAACCAGATCTAAACTTGTAAAAAGATTTGTTGGTCATCAAGAGATCAGCTCGGACGTTTATGGGTTATTAACTTGTTCTTTTTTGCTACATTGTTCACGTTTTACCTTTAGATGCGTGTAAATAGTCTAATTGCGTAGTTACACTGGTAACAGAACGATATTCGACTGTTTTCCTTGTACTTGCTGCTGGAATAAGTCCAGCAGACGTAGCTCGTTCACGTGCCAAGACATTAGGTCTTTGATTTTGTCAAATTTTATACAAGGAGAGATTCTACACTAAGTACTATATCTCTCATAGCGAGTGCGTGCTAGGCTGCAGTCGTGAACATACAACACTCGCATGTACTTTCTCCATCACGAGTTGGTATATAGCAACCGTGACATTGCGTGCTTATCGGTTACACAGTAAAAACTCGATAGAAATAACTAATACAATACCTATTCGGAATTACGAACAATGGGTTTATGCAGCGGCTGCTTGATAGCCTCGTATCATTTTAAATGGATGCAATTATGACTACTTTTCATTAGCGAAATAGCATTTTTATGTTATGTAAGTTAACTGAGCAGGTAGATGATTTTCTATATTTTTTATGTATATTATCTAAACCGTTATTAAAGTGCACCTTGAAAAAAGGTGGTTTTATTGACTTTAATTTATTGCATTACGACAGATTAAATCCCATGTTATATCTAAGATCTATGAATTACATTGCATTTAGTAGATACTTAAACTGTAACTGTAACATGTAATATCTATGAATTACATTGCATTTAGTAGATACTTAAACTGACACCTAAGGATACCTATTACCTACAAACACATTACAAATTGTCTAATGTACCTAATTTGAGTGAATTATTAATAAGTCTTATTCTTAATCCACTCTAGATTACATACTTACCAACATACTTAAATGTTTCCTTTCTTTTATATTTGGGATTAAAAATACTAAGCTAAACAAAAATAAAGTGTAAAAAATTACATAAAACATAACGTTCAATCGATCGAAGACAGGTTTGTTTATGCAACACTACGTAACCGATAAAGATTTTCGGTACTCCAAAGAGCCGGCTCAGAGACACGAAAAAAAGTGAAATGTTCTCTATTATAGAGTCAACAAACTCGAAAGTGGAGAAGCGCAGGCGTAAGCAATTTAAGGCGAAGTAAGTATTTGTTGGCGGAAACTTGACTGCCGACAGATTTCACAACTACCTATTCCTGTATCTCACAATGTGACTGGCATGCTTCGCTGCTTTGATTTGTTACTCTAGCCTCGTAACAATAAACAGCGAAACTACAGGGTGCCATTAACTAGAGCCACA
The DNA here is from genome assembly GCA_945859715.1 of Apamea sordens. NCBI lineage: Eukaryota > Metazoa > Arthropoda > Insecta > Lepidoptera > Noctuidae > Apamea > Apamea sordens. The sequence continues at coordinate 9,676,480 of OX243991.1, read as the reverse complement.
TTAATCAGGTTTTGATGAAACAAGATTAATTGATAGCTCTTTTTGTATTGCTTATGACTCATTATTATCATCATGTTACTAATAGATGACCCAATAGTCCAATTATAATAACTATAACGTCTATAACCGATAACGTAGTTGAAGATTTTCCTTTTTCCGGTGAAGACGACCTACTTTCAGCACCACACCGCAACACTCCCACGCTTCTGGGAAACGTCTATTTGCCATTTTGACAATTTAATAAAACGTCAAAAGCGACGTGAGAACTGACTTTGTGTATTTTACACTTATTAAATTATATTATTTATTTTTCATTTTGTATGAACATTCACACGTGTTTAGTTCCGTTCTATAATGTAATCTACATCGTGTGCCGTAATGTTAGTTCTTAATTTGAAAGTGATGTTTCGTACTACTAGACTAGTGATTTACTTCACTCTCGTTTTCTTTTGTGTGCTGCGCCGGCGCCGGTAGTTCATTCCGAGTACAACTTAACGCTACGAGGTGTAGCTGCAGCGGGGCATTTCTCGTAATTTTAAGAACGTTCACAATCTGATCTCAGTCTCTATCTGTCAAAAATACCTTTAATTACCCTACATTTTGTAAATTTTTTGACATTTGTTTGTCGCTGAGATGAGACTGCGACTAGATTTTGAACGTTTTTAAATTACGAGAATTGGCCTTCAGGTTAAACAGCTCTTATATACAATGGGACACATTGGTGGCACAGCTACATTGAATACAACAGTTAGGTAATTCGTTAAATTATGTTCAATACTAGCTTTTGCCCGCGACTTCGTTCGCGTGGAATAGTGACTTCCGGCAGATTTTTGGTTTTACCCACATAGTTCTTACTATTTATTTACATTTTTCCGATGAATTTTCAGTACTGAATTGATGACGACTCTTGACCAATAGATGGCGCTGTATGTCCGGAATAAATTTTATTTTTTATTTTATTTTTTGTAATAAAAACTATCCTATGTCCATTCTCAAGTTCCAAACTATGTCTGTACCAAATTTCACACAAATCGGTTCAGTAGTTTAGGCGTGAAGCAAAGACAGACAGACAGAAAGACAGACAGACAGAGTTACTTTCGCATTTATAATATTAGTTTGGATGCTTACATAGATGGACTACGTTGCTGGCATTAGATAAGAGAACAGAAGATAGTATATGGAGGCCCAGTGATATCCTTTGAAGACATTTCTTTAAAACAAGCCGTGTGAACGGATTTCCCATCCGCAAAAATGACTATCTTATATTTAAAATTTCATCCCCTATTTAACTCCTTTCCTTCCCCTACTTTCGTTATATCTTGGGCAAAATTTCACGTTTCTAGATCTAGATTCAGCGGCTTAGGCTGTGCGTTGTCAGTGAATAAATGAATCTTAGATTTTTATTAAGTATCTAGATGCTATTGCTAAGTTAATGAGTTGTTGTATCTATTCTCGTGTTTTAATAATCTCCGGGTCCGTATATCCGTTCTTAATGGATTTCAGGAAAATCATTATTACAAGAAAACGTTACTTTATAGTACTTTTATGAGAGAAATTATGGGTCATTAAATACTAGCTACCAAATAATGTTATCTAGAGGTTTTATTATTTATTTACCCTTTGCGTAATTATGCCGTTATGCTATGGGATAAATCTCTTTGATGTGCTGGACGTCATAAAACAATGCTATAAAATATGAATTTCATATAATATTTACTTATAAACATTACGCGTTCCGTCAAAATCATCTCCAGTGTAATGCTGTTTTTCCTGGAACGGTTATGCTATGAGTGGATTTGACTTACGTCTTATATCAGTCAAAAGCATACTGTACGTCATAGATGCCAATAATAGATGTTCAATGGGTAAAAAGTTTTGATAATAATGCCTCGCATAACGTCCTTAGTATGGATTCTGAAACAAAATACAACTAACAAGTTATTTTATGTTTGAAGTGAAGAAATATTTATGACACAAAAAATGCATAAATCTGTGTGTTGTAAACGATATCAGTCAGATGCACTTAAGATCTTAAAAAAGTGTCTGGCACAGACTGGATGCGGAAGGCGAAGGACAGAGTGTTGTGGCGCAGCTTGGAAGAGGGCTATGTCCAGCAGTGGACTGCTATAGGCTGAGTTAATTGATTGAAACTCTGTTCTTGTTTACAACTGAAGCTGTTACAATGCTTATTTGGATTCCACCAATAAGAGGCTCAAGTTATAATTTAGTATAATTATAGGTACACAACACATTAAATACTATTTTTACAAGCTAACACTAATTTATATAAATATTATATACAAGTATATAGTAAAAAAATAAAGAAAAAATCAGGAGCACATTGGGCATCAAAAATTCGTCCACATCGCTGTCAATGAGTTAAGTGCCCAAAAGGCTGGCAGCATTACCACGTTGGATGGCAATGCTGATTCTTTGGGCTAAAAATAGGCCAGCCTTCTGGTCACGTGAAAAGTCAACCAACCGCTTGGCGATGTCCCGAAAAATTCGATGAGCACTCGGACCCTAAGACCCTAGTGTTTCAACCCCAAACGGCTCAAACTTATAGCTCGTAAGCTCGTAAAGGTCGTTATATATGCGCCGTTTGAGGTTTTCTGCTCCTACAGCAACCGCCCCAGCACAGCCCACCGTGCTAGGAAGATGGGATGGCACGAGGGTGTCGACACAGGTTGCATCCTAAACCAAAGGCCTACCCACCTTCTGTCTTAGAAGGTGGGTAGGCCTTTGGTCATTCCATCTGGCGTCTTTCCATCGTCGCGTGCCAAGCCATTGGGTTCTAAAACAGCTGGCATCCCGGCGGAGACAAGAGCCCGACGGATGATGTCGTTAATGCAGGCGTGCCGTGCCATCCGTCCAGCGCTCTTGCTGCAGGATAGGCCATGGTGTCCGAGGCAGTCGACTGCTTCACCGCATTGACAGCGATGTGGAGCTCCGCAAGGAGCGCCCAGACGCAAAAATGTAGCGAGCTGGAATGTGGTGTCACCCAGCATAGTGCCTATATTGGGTGACGGTAGCGCCTGAAGCCAGAGGCCCGACTCCCATTCACCCACAGCCAGCAGGCGGGCACGCTCAGCAGTATTGGTGGACGTATTAATAAATTTATTTCGTACCAACCTGCAGAGCGGCTCATCCCATTGTCTCTGGGAAGACGGGTTCTCGGGCTGAACCGTGTCCGGGCAAGCCACTTTCCAGGCGTTCACCGCATCGATCAAACACGGCACTTCAGAGTCAACCTGAACAGAAACCAAGATTGGTTTGGCTAACTTTTAGGTGCTGTGGACCAAGTATACGAACGCCGGTAGGCTTACACTAGAAATTTTGCGGACGCCGAGCCCACCAAAACGAATGGGTAGTGTGGCTTGCAGCCACGCGCGGTCGTACAAAGCCACATTTAAAATGGATGTAAGAGTACTGCTAATAATATGATCGCTTTTGTCCAAAAGGTGTGGGTGGCTGCTTCCACAAGAGGCTTGATCTAAAAGATCAGATCTTTAAGGGGGATTCGCTAGGAGGTAGTCCGCGAAATCATTTTTTTTTGCAATTTGCAGGCCAGTGTCAGGTTGTATGTTGAACCAATATGATTCGCAAGCGTAACAAGTATGTATGTTGAGTTCTACATTCAGGATGTATTCACCCGACTTATGTATTTCCGCAAGACCTGTAGAACTCGTGCTAAACCTATATCACTACTGAGTAATAATTACTTACTTTACTGAATGGTAATTGTAGGAACACTGCGAGGTTAACCCATTGTTAACAATACTACAGGTTAACGCCTTCCGTATTCTAATTTTAACTTAACTATTTTAGATTTTCTTGCAAACGATAAAAAATGAGTTGTTTTAACTAATAGCTACTCAGCTTTTGTAACTGAAATTGGCTACACCGATCAAGTGCAACAAAATACAATGCTAGCTATGCTTGATTTTGTAAATAAACTTCTTAACATCTTGCAGTTTTCAAAATGTTAAGAAAAACTTGTTAGAAAGTTTAAACGAAATTATGAAAAGGCAACTTAAAATTTCATTAAAAATCACCGAAGCTTGCGGTGAGTGTGAGTAACTGTGACATCGATATGTCTATCGCAAGAACCGTTTATTATTTTAAGAATATTCGCGACTTTCTTCAGCTTGGTCGACGTCAACGTGTGACGTCTGACTTGAAAGGTTTCCCGATGATAGAATAATTCATCGTGCGTCAGTGCCCACATCACATGGCCGGTTACATTATGATCAGTATTACGATTATTTAGATTATGATTCAAATGAGTGATATTCTAATATTGTATATTTAACCTTTGTTTCGAAAGATTATTGTATCGGATGCTGCCAAAACGTGGCATCCGTTAGGAAGTTAAGTGAAAACATATCTACAATGTTTTGAGGATTTTACGTTATCCGCTGACGTCAGCTGTAGTATGTGGAGTTTAGAATATTTTGTCTAGTTAGTAGTACCTGCCTCTGAATGGTATGTACATAACTTAGCCAACATTGTTAAACTTCACGAATAATAAAGCTTTTCGAACAGTAGGTACATACATAACATACATCAGCCTATAATTTTATTTTATTTTACAGTTTTTGGAAAACTTACAGCTAAAAACTTTTATACTATTGAGAGTAACAAAAATAAGGCCAATTACAAGTTTTCACAGATAGAAGAGAGAATACCTATAAACAAAAAATATTTGAGTAGGTAGACAGCGTTTTGAGAAAATACATTTTCATGTTCCCACAGCTGGGACACAGGCCTCCTCTCTGTGAGAGGGACAGAACAGTAAGAGTCAATTATTATTTATAAGTATAGATAATCGTTTGGAAACTGGTTAGTAGGCAGTTTAGATGAATAAGAAATACGTATATACACGCATTATGAAGTAAACATAGACTTTGCTTTTTTAATGTGGTGGCAATTTTAAACTGGAACAAATGCTTAGGTTTAATCGCTGTCTGCATCTACAAGATGGTTTCATAGAAAAAAACCTTATCAGATTTATGCCGAGACTTTTATCAACGCCCTCAATTCATTTGTTTAGGTACGCTTTTCCAACCTAATTGATAAAAAAATAAGTACAATAACTAACCAGAGTTGCGTCTGACAACAAAAATCATCAAATATTCGCAAGTCTCAGATTCATAAGCATAATTAACCTTTGTGTGCAACAAGTAGAATAAAAAGATACTGAACAAAACCGTTGTGAGCAACATCCGATTCCGGTAGGCGCGCACAAAGTAACAAAAAGCGCGGGTTTAAGTAGAGACGCACAGTAGAGCCGTAGAGTAAAGCCGTCATTAGCGATTACGTGCATCGCGATCAAAGACCATTGAACCATTTGAACTTGCTCTCCATGAATATAAAATACCTATTATGTCCACACGCATTAAATATTCATTGCTTACCTGCAAGAAATTAGCATAACGATTGCTGCCTCGATTAAAAACGCTATTTTCTTGTCGCTGTTATCTTCATTAAAGGTTTTTAGATCATGCTGAGCGCTTTGATGGGTCTATCACCACAATAACCCGACGTCCCGTTGGGTATAAAACCTCAAATATATGGAAAACAGTTATATACAGTTGCTAATCATATTGTGCAACAAAACAAGAAATAGACGTAGTTAAACTTCTCAAGATGTCTGTTTCGTTGCTAACATAATTTCTTTTTTACAAAGAACGATAAATTTGACGTAGTCTACCGTTTAAAAACGTATAGTTCACTTATTACGTATTCTGGGGTGATTAATATTTTTGTCGTGATCCCGGCGGCACGCGATTCAGGGAACATGCTTCAATTTCATGTTAAAACCTTTACCTTTGTCACGAACGGGCTTTGTTTCCGTATAAAAAGTATATTAAATTGTAAAATAGGTTTTATCGGAGATACGTGTCGTGGAAGTTTTCAGCATATTTAAAATCACTTTTAAACCATTGAATATTTTTGCTCAAACCCAATGAGCAAAAATATTCAATGGTTTAAAAGTGATTTTACAGACCCTCTGAGTAAAGATTGCAACATTGTAAATAGATTAATTAATAGATACCAGCCTGCGTCGGTTCAAGCAACCTGTTAGCCAACATCCAGTTTACATTTAAACTACCGGATTTGCTCAATTTCTTTCCTTTTCCGAGCGTCGAAAATCACTGGAAAACGTAAAACTAATATCAAAAACGTATCTTTATCTGTTTACTTTGCGTGTCGCGTAGCATTTCGTCTTTGCAAGTACTTACAATATTGTCAAGTTCCGGTGTCTACAACAATCAGAATGGTTTGGTAACTGTAAACAGTGACTTCAATTGTTTTATTCAAGGATCTGTAACGGTTGCAAACACTAGGAAATTACGAGACCGCAATCATGTACGAAGAATCGATAAACAAACGAAGTGATCTAGGAAGAAGAATATAACTTTGATTATTTGATACTCCTTTGAATTTTTATGTAAACCTACATGTCCTTCAATAAATGATTACCTATCCAATAAGTTAAATAATAATATTATTAACAGGAAGCTTTAAAAGTGATCGAATAAACTTTTATTGCGTCCTCACTAATGATCGGCAATTATCTTGCGCACTCGTAACACGGCTCTCGAATATGTTTAATGTTCTAGCAACATTGTATGTACAGACGCCAGCAGGTCAAGCTACCCGAAACTGTCAAATTCTCCCAATCAACCTAGAACCTTAATACTTTAGCGATGAAGTTGAAAATCTAATATAGAAATTTGACAGATTGTTGTAGCTTGATGTGCTGGCTTCGGTACATAGGTATGCCCGGAGGCGGATTGACTTCGCAAAACTAGTTTACAAAATGATTGTAGCTCTTATGTCATCGAACGTAATACTGACTCGTGAATGCATCTGTTTATTAAACTTGAAATATACTGTTACCATTTGGCAATAATGGGCAAACAAATACTTACGATATTGGCAGTTTAATGCACTGTACAATAGTAGGTGGCAAGTATAATTTATGGAGATAATACTCTATCTTAGACAGAATTACTTCACCAAGGCGAGAAAATCACATTTCTTCTAGAGTTTCAGAAATCTGTCTCACGAACCTGTCCTTTAAATAAAGTTTCATTAATTAGAAAATAATGCTAACGTTGATGGCGGAAAATCAGTGTGTAAATTTACCACAAAACTATTTGGCTCCTGACCTGTGCCCGTCTCAGCATTCGTGACTTTCAGAGTCTAGTGATTGGAACGTACGGTCGTGGTTTAACCTTCGCTTGAAATGATATCTATTCTTAGGTCACTAAATTACTGATTCCAGTAATTGTCAGTACCTTTATCGGTTGATTTAATCATTGTAATCTGCGTATTTATAGTTAGAGCTTAAAACGAGGCGGTAAAGCTTTAGAATATCTTAAAATTTTCAGAAGTCATCGACCTATATTATGATAGGCACATAATTATACTTAATATATCCATCAACGTTGAAAGTTGTAAAAATGACACGTCCTATGAATATTACTTTTGACCACCTACGCGTGTATATTTGGTGTAGGGCGTCGGTGACACTCGGTTTCCGTCGTGCGATTCGACACAGACTCATATGTGTAAATTGTCTACGCCTTTTCCGCGTAAAAAGTCGAGTGCGTGACATAAAGAAAATCTTTGCACTTCCCCGGGTAACGTTTAGTGCGTTCATTCATAAATTAAAGTAATGGAACCGGTGACACTTTGGGTATCGTCCAAAAATCACAACTTTGACTTTCATCCTTGACACGAGGTAGACCGACTCTATAATATTATAAAATATGCATGTAGCCATCATACATTCATACAGCAGCAGTTATGATTTAGCAAAACGACGGAAATTTATTATAGATTCCGGTATTCCTAAAGAACAGTACTTATAACGAGCTGACTGTGACTAATGACAGCATCGTTTCTCAGAACGTGCAATATGGTCGGTGTCGAGAAGAATAAATTATTTTTTTCAAGAATATCAACCTGATTTTTTTGTTACTTTCCAGAATTTCCAGAATAATATCACAATGATATATTTAGCTTTTCTTGAAACACTGGAGCGTTGTCCCAGTTTGGTGTCAGGACTCGTTTTATGGGAGACTATACTAAAAATAAGTTATGTGGTTGTTGGAACACTACCACCAGCTGCAGGAATGAGTCAACCTATTTCAAAACCACATTCTAAGATCAAACAAGTTGTTTGTAGTCAACAGCTTATTGAACAATAGTGGGCAGGAATCGGAGGCTTTCGGCTTCAGAAAAATGACATCCATTGTTGTCTATAACGATTTCTTTGCGGACCATTAGCGAAATATAACGCGGTCGCAGGCAACCAATACAAATATAGTTATGATCGATAGGTTTGCTGGCTTGTTTATACAGCATGGCTTCTGTTACTACCTAGCGGGTTGTAGCCGTTTACCCTATGTTTATAATAGCCCTTTATCTGTCAAAACCTGTAGTATGTATACTGAAAAATATTGTATTGTTATTGATATCAATAGTGTTATCGTGCCTACCTAGCCATGCAAGCAGGCACCTGTCATTTATTACTGTAATTGATCAAACTATGTAACTACATAATGCACTTATGTAGTTACATATGTGCTACATTGCTTCAGTCTATTATTTCAACACGCGTGCTCTGATTAGCAGCTGACATCGTTTTTTATATATCTTTCTCAAAAAACATATGCAAATACATACATAGACTGGACGAAGTAGTCCTCGGCGCAATCCATAATTTATGTATGTCATAAAAAACTGTTTCTATGTACATATAGCTCTGAATATGGCTATACCGCTTTGAAACAGATGCAGTTGTTTAATAGGAATTTGTAGTAAATGTAATTCTGAAATTGTTGCATGGATAATCAATTTCATTGCAACTTTGCATTAGAGCGGCTGAACTTGGTTTTTATGTAGATGTTTTTATGTTACCTTCGTGTGAAGGTCGGAGCTCGTGGGTTGGTCTGGCAGGACGTCATCACGTCACCCACCAGCGCGTCGCCCCCAACGGAAGATTAATGCTGATAAAAGTGTTTAGGATTATAAATAATAGTGTGTGTGTCAAGTTCTCGATACGACGGGAGGGACAGCTGTGCTCTGACGTCACGGCTTGTGAAAACACCTCTCAACTCTCAATCTCTTCTCCAATGATTTATTCAATATAACAATCGTTCGGGGAGGCGTGAACCCATACGAGAAGTTAAACAAGCAAGTTTAGAGCATGATTGAATGTTATGTTTGTTAGTATACTAAATATCAGCGTTTTAGTTTAAGTATATGTATATTTTTATTTTGTTTTTAAAACTTTTATTTTTATTTTATTACCATACTATGTCTAGGTTTTTACGACTAAATTTCAGCAATAAATATCGTTATTAAACTGAAATATAAATAAAAGATAGTTACTTCTCTGAAGTCCCAAAAATGCGTGCGTAGCTGTATAGCAAACAATTAATCAAATTAAAGGAGATGTGGGCAAAGAACGTATAAAGAACAAAGTGTTGAAGAGATGTTTGAACTTCAAACATCTTTATTTACATTAGAAAGCCGTGAGGCGGTTGGCAGAGGACATAAGTTTAGAATCAATTTGTTGAGACATTTGCGTCAGAGGTGACTAAACGATCCCGACCGTGACAGACTAGGAAACCAGGAACAGAAAGAAATACGAGTAGATAAGTAGTGTTTTTCCCAGACACTTGTCAACGTACACAGCTGACAGATTTAATTGCTAAAACTTGGCATGTCACTACATTTATATTACTTTCTTATTTATCACGGACTTTTTGAAAAATGGTATTGAAAGTTTGTGGTTGCTTATGCATCGGTGTATTTCATTTAATCTATGAATCGTTATTTGTTGGGGCGATTTTTTATATTTTCGTTTTTAGTAACGTAGCTAATTAATAAACCACATGACGAGGAAAGTTACAGGGAAAGTTAAAAGTAGCCCACGTAATGAACTAATGTAGGTAACGATGCACTTACACGAAATTGGTACAAGGCTCACTCCCAAATAAATTTTATTATTATGGCCATAACGTAAACCAAAATATTTTGACCGATCGGCTCAATATTTGCGTATAATATTTTAATACTCAGGTTTACAACGAGTGTAAAACTGCGATACTTCATTGAACGTTTAACGAGCAGTATATTTTAGGGGTGATAAAATATCGACAGCTTATGTAAGAAGTACGACTATGTGCCTAGAGTTAGTTGACCTGTTAAGTGATCGGTTTAAATAAGGTATGTGTAAATAAGTGACTTTGCAAAAGAGAATGCCTAAAATAAGATACTAAAGTCGCCCACTGGTTACTTCTTAACCAATCGCATTGTTTTCAGTTTTGACATGATTTGTGAACATGCTCTGAAAACGAAGGAAAGTATCAATAATAGCAATCTTCAGTCTTTTGTTTTGTACCCACATAACAAAAGACTGAAGATTGCTATTATTGATCGAAGGAAGATTGTGACAAAAAATGCTGAAGCGCGGAAGTTTTATTCTGCCACATTAAAACAAAAGAAATGAAAAAAAAAGACAGCTGCAACGATACGAAAACTTTTCCTATGGACACTGTTCATGACGTTGAAGAATGATATAAACTACAAATTCAGAATGTCAGTAAAATATGTGTTATTTATTTGTCGGTATTACTGGCCGGTCGAAGATATCGGGCCGACCCTACCAGTTTTATGGATGACGTTATATCAATTAATTTGGATGTCACACGAAGTGAAAACCATTATAAATTATAATCTGATTTAAATATTAGAAAGTAACTAAGGTTCAAGCGGTTAAAGGTGGTGAGTCTTTGACCGTTGAGAGATCCATGAGTACTTTTAATAAGACTTGAAATTATATTATTAAAACAGATTATTAATGTTCATGATGAAGGTGCACAGTTCAGATACTATATTGATAAACGACGACGGTACCTATGTGTGAAAGTGGAAAGTTATGTAAGAAATAGGTGATGCTCTGCGCATACTATACATTACGTTACGGAAATGCTCTTTCTTCCTGTCCTCTTTAAACGTAAGTGAAATATCAAAATTATTACAACTTCTATTTACAATTTGTCGTAGTAGGTTTCATTGCCAAAACTGCGCCGTGTTTTAGACATAATATTTATCAGCATCGCAACATCTGTATCGTGTCTATCACCGATTGCGTAATCTCTACATACACCAGAACTTGATTTCGGATGAACGTACTACGTAGGCCGTACGTAGATATATTTTGTACTACATAAATGTCACCTATTACTTTTATTTTTGTAATAGAATCTAATATTTCAATTCGATTTGCTTAGCGTTATGATGAAGACATCACTTCTATTTTTATGCTGCTTACTGTACTGTACCGTGCCGGAGCCAAGTTCCGCTTTTTTGCAAACATTTTATTTTCTGAAATCAGCACTCCAATCAGCAGATCGCATAGATTGATGCATTTTTGTTGCGGCTGCCGTGGCGTTGTAGTGCGTCAGGGATGTTTGCGGATAATAAATAGTATTAATGGTTTTGCCGCCATTATTAGGAGTAGATGCGCATCCCTGATGACGCGTGTTCACGACGGCACCAAATGTATTCTCAGTGTGTTCGCAGATCGGTGGGATTCCCCGATGTTGCTCCACGCTGAGTTTTAATTATATGTACATCTGTGTCTGTAACCTACTAACACTAGAAGTTAAGTAAAATTGTTACTAACCCTATGGACTCCTGTCTGAAATAAAAGTTTTCTATTCTATTCTATGGCTCGTAGGCGTGGAAAGTTTTTGTTATAACAGAAAACTTGAAATATATTTAGCATATAATTAGGGTATAGTGACGTAAAGGCCATCAGTCTTGTGCGTTATGCGCAGTCTCAGTGAAAGTGGTCAGACGAGTGCGCCCGCGGCGGCGGTTCAACTGTGAACGAATAAATTAGTCGCAACGCCCTTCACTGATACACAAATCTAAAACGAAACTCGTCATGGGTTTGTGAAAGAAACTGTTGTGCAACATAAAGGTCACTTGGTTATTACTTGCAGTGTTGGTGGTTTCGTTCCTTAAAGTTCTCGTCGAGTCGCATAATGCCTGAACTCAGTTTTGAAAATAATCTGGTCTATACGGCGTTTGATATACGTTTTCAGTCTCGCTTAACAGTAAGTGGAGAAGAAGTGGTTTCTGGTGCGCACGTGCCAAGAACTCTCATATTTACTTTTGTCTAGAACATCTCGTGTTTTCAGAGCTTTCTTCACAACGCAATGTACCACTTATGAAAACGGAACAAGTAGGTAGTTATCAAATCTCGAATGTAAACTTTTCGTATCTTTTTCTAAGATATTTAAAGTCATAAATAAAAAAAAAACAGAACAATAGACTAAGAATACCTAAACATATCTAATAATATGTAATAGTAGTTGTTTATTTTTGATATGTGCTTATCTGAATACAACTGAAATAATATTTTCATAATAGAGCCTTGACAAACTAAAATTGTTGAAATATACCTATCATAGTCAAAGGGCAGTGTAGCCGTATCTATAACGTCACATACGAACACCGCATTATACTGACATCACGCAAATCCTGCATCTCGCAAGCAGAGTTTACCGCGCAAATAGCATACCTACATACAAACTTCCCGACATCAGTCGTTGGGCAATTGTCCGCCAGACACAACACCCGTCTGGTCGGAGGATCCTCCATTTTCTATAGAGAATGAGTGAACTTTTCACCCTGTTCCACATACCTCTAAAGGTAGCGTAGGAGGAGGGGTCAGAACCAGAACAAAAACATAAAATTATAATATTTCAAATCCCGAATCTTAGAATATACCTACTCGTATTTTCACACCGGACCGTTAGACGCTCGACAAAGATTGTCATGCTAAACAATGGCTCCTACTCACTACGTCAATAATATACAGAGATACGAAATATTTTACCATAATTCTATACTTTATAGACAACGATAGTGAGGACCTAAGCATTGTATTTTGTTTGCAAGATTCATCATGAAACACTCGGTTCTAAGACGAGATAGTGCAGTCGACCACACTTCAGTGGTAATACTTTGACATTGAGCTGCCGGTTGCGTTACACACTATCAGTAGCTATGGGTTTAATTTTGACAGTTCAACAACATTCATTGCGTTATTTACGTTGTTGAGCAGACACATTTTTCGAACATAATGTAGCAATGGACTAATCCATTGCTATATCCTTCAAAAAGATTCAGATTGAGATTGATAGTGTATTACGCAATTAGGGTGCAGGCCTAGTGTAGTACGGAGTTTTAATAGCATACAAGACCAGCTTATGTTGGTTTTGTTACCACGGACGTTTATCTTACTGCATCTATAAAACCAGGTTTGTCGGTGACGGTGACATGTTCAGGCGCCATGTTATTTACAACATGAATAAATCTAAATATAAACGAAATTATAGTGAAAGTGGCGTTTCAAAAAAGGCAGATCAGTGATACTTATTCTAAATTACGAGGAACGCAAATTGTGAAACATGTTTTCTATCGCCTGATTCTGTAAATTTGATGTCAACCAAGCATATTATTTTCGATAAACACTCACGGAGTCACGGCAGATTAATTATATCTAATATATACTAAAATGTGTGTTATTGGATTTTTATATGTAGACTTTCTTAGTAACAGCAACAGTCTTTGAGCACGATTCATGGCAAATTAATAGACTCTTCCCCTGTCCATGAGACTTAAACAAAATTAGCAAATTTGGGTGTACCGTAGGTATACCTTTGTTATTTTCATAAATATCGCAGATTCTTATCGTATTTGGTAATTCTTCCTTCTTTCTTTTTTTATAAAAACTCCTGTATCGTAGGTGCGTTTACAAAAATTTAAACTCACATACACAAACAGCCAGACCCGGAACAATTACCTGTAGGCAATACAAATATTTGTTCCGTGCGGGAATCGAACCCGCGACACGCAGCGCAGCAGTCGATCCCTCAGCCACTGCGCCAACCGTGTCGTTAATTATTGAATCTCACTCAACACACTTGTACCTACGTACAGTCACCAAAAGAGATAAGTAACCAGCGTTGTCGGATATAGTTGAAGTTTAGTAAGACACTGATAGATGTTTTCGATTTAATTATTAGAAAACAAACAGTTTATCAAATTAAATTTCATACCAAAACATCCATCGGTTTCCTACTAAAAATATTTATTACCTGCTTAGATATAAAGCCACAACAATAAGGTGACTAGGCATGGGCTGCTTTAGTCCTCATAATAGGTAACAATACTTCTAGAGGTACCTACCTATGCCATACCATACCAATCTTTGCAGTCATTTGTTTCTAGAACATTGAAAATATACATCACAATGTTAACAAAACAAGATTAAGGTATCTGCTGCTTAAAGGCTTTCGATATGATTATTGAAGCTAAATCTAATCCGTCTTTCTTCAAGATTCTATTGCATACGAGCCAAGTAATATATTTATGAAAGAAATGTTTGATCTTATTTTAGTAACTGAATCATCCCTTTCAGAGACGATATTCGACGGTGCGATAACCTCATCTACGCAATTAGTATATGTAGGTACATAAGAACATGTTTGTGTTCAGCCTGTGTATCTTCGTCGCACAGGCACACCCTGTAGTGTGATGAGGCTGTCGCAGTTGTGATAATAGAATTCATGTTTAGATAAATAAACACGCATATGAAAGGTGCAGATATGAAGACACATGAAAATGATAAGATATAATCACGCCGTTATGGGATGGATCATTTTTGCAACAATACCTACTCACGAAATTTGTTCAAAACAAAAGAGCATCTGCTTAAAAACCGTTCAAAAATCGTACATCCTCAATGAAGCAACAATAAAATCAATATTTATAACCTAAATATAAATATTTACAGCACATTTACATGCAGAGATGGCAGCACTCATGTTTCCTTCGCGCCGACGATTATTTTATGGCCTCTGTTCCTATTTTCCGAGCAGTTGGCTCGCCTGAACGCGCAAGAGACAGCAGAAAATATGTAAAGTGCGTGGAAAATAATTGAAAAATGCTGCGTCACGCCGCGCTGTAACTAGTGTTACGCAAATTAAAGCGCCAATTTAAGATATCGGACCGGCCTTCTGACATAAATAGGATACTTTGGTTCCGTGGGTAGGCATAGAAACCGATTACTGCAATGGGCCATCCTCATTTCATCACGACTCGTGTTTAACTCTAACGCGTTCAAGTGCTCTTCTCGGAAATAGGATACTTCAAGTCTAAGTTTCTAATAAACAACGAATATGGAACTTATTGCCACCGAGTCAATGACCTTTCTACGTTATGCCTACCTATATCAGCTAAACATAAAAGTTTTACGTTTCCATCAATTTTCTAGTAGGTAGTTGTCTAAATATGTTTCAAATCACTCTGTTACTGGATTTATTTTAACTAAGCATCTGATGATAGCCTTACGGATCACCATAATACCTCAAACACCAACTTTTCCACTCAGAGCGGATTCTATTCGTGTAAATCTATAAATTATGAGGTGATAAACTTTTTAACAAGTTAAGTATAGAAAATATAATATTTTGAGAGATCACGAATCTGTATAAGATACAACGTTTCATAAATAGATGTTTCACAATAAGTGAGTTGGCTCAAGGCGTTGAAAATAAATATAATATCGTATGCATATTAGTTACGAGTCAAACTTGATTTTCTATCTTACAAAAAATAAGCGTAATTTTGATGAAATCTCCGTATTTAACTTTGAAAGGGGCTGCTAGATAGAGTTGAAACGAATTTCATTTTCGGTTACCGGCAATTTTCGGTCGAAATATTTATTTTCTTTGTAGATTGACTAAAAATATATTCGGGGTGCCGGCAAAACAATTCTTTCAAATCTTTATTCAGAGAAAATCGTACAACAATATATACAACAACTGAAAATCCAAAAAAAAAAAACATTGCTTTTATTGTTTCTTACAACAAATAAATAATTATTAAAAGATGGAAACTGTATATCTATTTAAGAAAGAAAGACGGGAAAGACCTATCGAAAAACAAAACAAAAATATTAGTTTTCGGTTCTCGAACGAAAATAAAAATTATTTTTCGATCGGACTCTACTGCACCTGCTGCCATCCTACTAGGGTAGCATACCACACGCGATGCAATACACAGACAAAACAGTTACCAGCAATGTAGAACATGCTATCAAAGATGATCATGATATTTAAAAGGTTAGAGACAACCACAGTTTTCAACAAAGACCACAATCAACTAGATTTACGATCGCGTAGGTTCAACAGCCTATTGTTCTGAACCTTGCAGGCTATGTTCTGTGACAATGATATTGAATTCTGTCGCATGTAACCCACGGCACATGAATATTTAAAGAGGTATATTAAACTTGATTACGAATGAAGCCTTACATAAGTAACGTATAGAGTTCGTTTGCCGAGAAATTTCATATGAATTTTATAGATAAAACTTATTATTTAGGTTTTCGGGAAGGTTCTGGATTGAATCGTTTGAAAAATTGCGCTTGTTAAAGACAACGGCCATTGTGCTATTGTAGGGTATAATATGTAATAGGTACAGAACAAGAAGCTCGTGAAATAAAAATAATATAGGTATAATATTGTAGGAGAGTCATATTATATCGTTCAAATATCGAAGATCATCATGAAGCAGCAGCCGCACAATTTTTTAATAAGCTTGAACTAAGGACAAGGAAGGAGACAAGGAAGAACGATAACTAAGGAAGGAAACTTGGTTTATGGCCTAGACAGAATCTGAAGTAGATAGTTTCCATAAAGTCGAAGTGTTACTAGTAACCGTAACATACGTTTGTTATGACCGTCTTTAAGTTTACGCTACTTGTTAAATAAATAATTATATGTTTATTATTATTATGTGGTTTTCACGTTAATAGGTATAGAAGGAAAAATTTCAACACCACTCACGAACTAAACGAAAAACAGAGCTCGTTACAATAACAATACAATAATAATGTAATTATTTTAGAATCATAATTATGCGGTAACTTTCTGTGACTCACAAAATCCACCACTGAGCTTATTTAGTAGTTCATATAATGATTCAATGTGTAAAAGAATGACCTTGAATAACACATAAAGCTGTCCTTGGAAAAACTTGTGAAATAATGAACCTTACGTATACTTACTTCGGCTTTCTTAGAAATTGAAATGAAGCCCTACACGTGAGGTGTAAAAGTATTAAGCTGGTTAGCCAGTCACCACGTGTATGATGTAATCATAAACCTAAATAAGTATGTATAACAAAGTGGGTGACAGCCACAGATATAGTCTATCTATATCTGTGGTGACAGCACAGTAAGACTTGACTTAGGTATTAATCAGTGGGATTAGCAGTACCTATTAATTACTTGAGTTTTCTTCGAAAACCATATGTCTCCAAGGGTTGCCAAAATCATTTCAAAATCACTCTCATAAACTAGTTTGGAATATTATAATTATAGCTAGCCTGCACTATTCCACTGCTCGGTAAAGCCCTTCCTCTATAAATCAGTCTCGGTTTTACGCCACTTCTTGACAATTCCTAAAGAAGACAGGCAAGTCGCTAACACACACTTTCAATGCCTTTCATTTTGGCAATTCGAACAATCATTGCATTATTTACGTTGTCGACCTGACAAGTTTTTCAACCATATGCAACAATGGATTATGAATTTCCTTCAAAATCTTTCGTGTTGTGAAAGATAGATTGGGGTAGAGGTTCCTTTCGAACCAGCAGTGGAACCGAACGTTTTAAATATTATCTAATAATAAATTGTACATACCTTAAGTAAAATATGGAGAACTTTAGTATAAGCAAAAACATCTATGTATCTCTTACCTATGTTTGCAAATAAATGAATGATTTAATAGTGATTTAAATACACTTAGTGCGGAGGTTCAAAGCAGGTTATGTTCTAAAAGATGCTATACTAATTGATAGCTTACGTGCACTAATTAACTCAATTATTATACAGAGCACTACAAGGGTCAATTACAGGATCACTTGTTCCGGGAACGTAATGGGAAGACATCTTTATCGGCCCACCGTGCCTCCGTCCAGGCTTTTCGTTAAACCTCCAAAGAATATTTAAACTCTGAAGTATCTGTTTTATTTCTATTATCTATTTATATTTGTGTAGATATTTCATTAACAAACCTCTGAATGATCAACGAACTTGAGCTTTTATTTCCAGCAAGGTCTCACAACGCAATATGATAGTTTCGTCGTTCAAGCCTTCAAGGACTAACCAAAATATCCTATCTACTGCAGTGGTCGGAAAAGTCGAATGACTAACTGAATATCGAAATACAGACAGAAAACATTCTGATACATTTTCGATGAGTGAATTTTGTTTATAAGTAATTTATTTCTCAATTTGTTTACGCACTACCACGAAGGCATTAAGATCATTTACATCATGTTTGCACTGATCTCTACTCATACGATTGACTCGGGAATCTCCGTTAGTGATTCATTTATTTATATCATTGTACTCGGAATTGTTTTCATCAAAACACGACTTATGAGATTGTGTTTTCAATGATTTCCCAAATTAACAGAATAATAACCATGCAATATATTTCAATGCACAGCTTTGTAAACAAGTTGCTTTTGCGTCTGTTATTGAATTCAATTGTTATCCTGCAATTGCTGGTTATTAAGTGTGTTGTAGTTGAATTGCAGTAATTATGAGAATGTTTACAAACGAAGTAGGATACCAAAACAAGTAAATATTTATAATTTTTCAGAGTACAATGACATAACGTTCTAATTTCTATTGTTTCAGGTACTGGTACGTTCGGTCGCGTGTGCCTGTGTCGTGACAAGGCTGCTGATGAATATCTGGCAATGAAGATATTATCCATGGCCGACGTCATCCGTCTAAAGCAAGTGGATCACGTCATGAACGAAAAGAACATCCTCGCCGAGATCAATCATCCCTTCATAGTAAATCTGTAAGTACATCACTTACCAAGTGAACGTATTCAAGTACCCGTCAATCATGTGATGCAATTAATATTCTTGGTGGTTATCCAAAGCGTCTAGACTGATGTGACATGTCTAAAGGGTACCATTATTTTCGCGGGATCATAACAACGATGTTTACCATTGGAACACAGTTGGACGTTTAATTAAACGTGTATGGGTGCATGTGACGCACGTCAATTATGTGAGCGCCAAATGTCGGCATTGAGCCAATGTCATTACTTACTCCTGTTTTCATTCTCAGCGTTCCACCTTCCAGTGAATAGCCTACCTATCGAAAACAAACCTATAATAGTCATTCTGCTGTCTCATTGGCAGTTGTAGCTATTGTAGGTAGTAAAGTTAATTCATTACCATAATTTCGTTTGTGAGTTCGCTATTAAGATTGGCCCACATAACTTCTTTGTTAGACTCTCGAGCTCTTTCCGTGTTGGATTCATTTAACCCAATTACCTGTTAAAACGCGCCAGTTACACCTATATCGATTACTCTATAATATTTATTTTAGTATGAGCTAATTTGTGGAGAGAATTTAAGGCGCCGAATAAGCGCCAAGTGCGAGTCTCGCGAGGCGACAAATTTCAGTGTGCGTACCCTATTGATGACGATCTGGCAACTATCACCATGTCACTCCCGATCAGTAATCCATGATATATTGATTTACGTAAATTTTGTATTTATAAACAGCGTAGGTATTCGTTTTGGAGTGACGTTATTGTTTACTAGGGGTTTCCAACCCACTCTAGGAAAAAAAACAAGAGGGAATCTAGGAAATATAAATAACTTTTCTTTTGTAGTTTATATTTTCTAAAATCGTATCGGCTTGTTTATTCGAGACTCCTTTTATTTACTATACGCCGTGTAGTAGAGTAAGTATCTGGCACGCAGTAATTAACTCACAGAAGACTAATCGAAGTTGTCATAACCGTAGACTTCCAGTTCCCTTGAGCTTGGCCTTCGCGTCGTATAATGATGATGATGTTACTGATGACTTGCAGGCGGTGGTGGACGCATGACGACTCCTGCATCTACATGCTGTTCGACTACGTGTGCGGCGGGGAGCTCTTCTCCTACCTGAGGAATGCTGGAAGATTCAGCAACAGTATCGGTAATAACACTTTTTATTAAAGAAATGCTATTTAAACGACCATGACCTTTTTATCGCTCAACAAATGAACGTCTATGTATACATATACAACATTATTAAAGCTACGATATCTAAGCCATACCACTGACAGTATCCTTAGTTGTCACAACTTTTCCTTTGATAACTAGATTAAAAAAAAAATCAGTAACAATTTTGCTTATTTATCGTTGTAAATAAATAAACTGGAGCGGAATAAATAAATAATGGTTGGAAACACGCCAACACAACGCAGGCAGCCGTACCATGCCGTACGATTTGTGCGCACGATGCTCTGCAATCACCCACGATGTCTACTTTTCCACTGAATTTTATCACATCACTGTATAGGCCATATCCAATACAATTCCTATACTTAGGGATAATAAAGCTGATTTTCAAATAAAGGTAAACGGCGCTTGCTGCCTTTTATACAATCATTTGACGACAGTTCTGGAACGCTACCTATTAGGTATCTTTTACAGCCATAGGTAAATGAAAAGGCGACAGATGTTTTTTTAGTATTACATTTAATATTTTTTTTATGATTAGCACGGGAGCTACATAAAGTTGCATAATAGTACAATTTTATAAAGAATTGGAGTGTTTAATGTGAGTAAGGATAGTATAATTAGAATACATAGGGCTTGTGCTCTCGTAGTTTTTGCACGCTGCACGTTTATCTAACGTATTTTTTTAATTTGGAATTACAACTTTTATAGAAGTCGATTTCTTTTCGTTGACTTAGTCATTATACTCTTTACAAATTTACCGGTCGGGAAACCATTTGTGGAAGATGATGTCAACATGGTGCTTGTTTTGGACATGGGTTCTAAATCAAGGTAATAAATATTTATAATCAAACCTAAATCGAATGAATTATTTTTGGGGAAAAAAATTGGTTTTCTTTTATGATCCTAAACGATTTTTGAGAGGTGCAGAGAAAAGTTGAGGAACGATACACACTATAGGTACAGTCAACAGCAAAAGTAGATGATCAAAATCAGAAATTCAATACTAATTAACGGAGTTCGCGTCAGAACTGTGTGGCGTCGAAGTGATTCAAAAGTATGTGATTGTAAATTATACCAAACATTTACTACTGGTACAGCCGCCATATAGCCGCGAACTCTGTTCATTAGTATTGAATTTCAGATTTTGATCATCTACTTTTGCTGTTGACTGTACCTACCTATTTTATTAATTTTTGGACGATCTATATTATTTCTAAAATATTGCCTGAATGTTATAATCGGTAGGTTAGGTTAAGTTTGTTATGTTTGGGGTGAGATAAACCACAGCAACAGGGAGTCGCGATCTATGCAATATGCAAAGTGTAAAAAAAATAGCTTCTGTTCTTAATAACGTCGTATTTTTAAATTAAATTGACGTAATGTGCAGCGCACACGTGTAGAATAAATATATATTTATCATGTAGCTGTAGAGAAACAGAATTGAAAAAAACTGAAAAAATACACGGCAAACGACCGCCTCGTATTTCTGGAGAAAAGACAAGACAGAAATAGGGGCTCATGTGGGTTCAGCGACGCGAGGAGTGAGCGAATAACTGTCGGGCTTCAGTCGTAGATTAAGTAATAATACTACGTGCTGGGTGCCGTGTGGCTGAAGGTGGCTCAGCCCATGTATCATGGGTGTCAGTTTATATAGCGATGACGTCAGGGTACAGCGGCCTGACAATACAAATGTCTGCGCCATTTGGCGACTGCTGCTGAGCCAGACATCTCGACGCCCGCGCCCGCGCCGCCGCGCCTGTCTCGCGCTCCTGCGCGAACCACATGTACTTACCTATAAATAATTACGTTGTGCAATTATATACTTTCTATATTTTTGTTTATTTGATGTTGAAAAATATTTATAATGTATAACAGAATTTCCGACAGAACCCATTTATGAAGATAAGTTGCACTGATAGAATTTGGAAAGCGGTTTTAGATATCAAAGCTAAAAATACTTATGTTACATAAAGTATCGATCTGACAGGATAAGACGTAGCTATAACCATGAGTGTCGGCAGATAGAAGGATAGAGTGTACTTGAAAAACAGAGTGATGACTGCAATGTGGATAAAATGTTTTATTTTAAAAAGTTGTGGAAGAGAAATTAAAAGCTTTCCTAAAGTCGTTTTAAAAACATTTGAGACAATTGATAAAATGAGAATTGTGCCAGCAAAATCCATCTGTGAATTAAATTGCATTTTGAAGAAAATGTAAACTTACTTTTCACTCTATAGGTAATACGAGGCGGCCTGCATAAGTGACGTGCTCTGATTTACCTAATCAAGGTTTACGAGAAGCGGGGAGAACTTTTATTATTTTTAAAATGTAGAACAGTATTTTTTGTGGGGATTACACATCGGTTTAATAGGTTTATTAGATGAGTATTGTCTGGGAAGTTTAGTCATGGTGTGATGTCATGCGACGATCACGAAGACTCCGTATTCGACATGCTTCCGCGTGGCACCACGTCACCCACATGGCTGGCGTTCTCAAGTACCTATATGTATAAAAAAAACAAAAGTTCAGAACAAGAACAAACATCAGAAAATCAATGATATCGAAACACTAAAACAAAGCATATTAGAAAATACCTACAAGAACATGATGAACATCACGGCAATGAACATCTTGCTGACATGCTTGCCTCGTAAGAAGTTCTTGTACCTATAGCTTGCCGTTCGAGAAAAGAATGCAATGTAATCCATAAATATCGTACCAGAAACTTTGAATTTGAATAAACGCGTTGATTATAATATATGTTGCAATAAATGAGTATCGTCAGTTTCCCTGCACGAGAGCCCACACACGAGAACGAAGTGACGACGCGCTTCTTCCAGCTGGCATTGACTTTACACTTGATAAAAATAGACGTGATTTGGCTAATCCTGGATACAATTTAACATATTTATATACTGTTACGTATGATGCATATATAGCGAAGCAATCACATGTTTTAGAATTTGCATTTTTAGTCGGATTACATTTTGTAACAGTTAGTGAAAGTGAGGATAAAGATTTTGGGGATGTGGAGAAAATACATAGAGGAAAAGGTGGTAATGTGGTCCCTGCAGGTATATTGACCCCCCTCGATATTTATAGTTTAGAAACACGCCATCTAAATTTTTTCTATTGCAACGCGGAGCTCGTGTGACATTATTGATTTTAACCCAATAAAATCCGTGAGGGGGCGTTACGATTTCTTCTTAAGCGAACCAGTCGAAACACGCAAGTAGCCAACTTTTATTAGCGCTCTGCATTTTATTCAATTTTACTGGAAATAAGTGAGTTTTAGCTTTGATGATTTATACATTGTGTTCGATAAACGTTGTTTTACAGGATTTTGAAGGTAATTATAAAAAAACATTTGATAGAATATTTGTTTTATGGTTTGTTTACATATTCTTTCTTTTTTTCAATTTGGCCCCCTCACACTGTTTGTATTATGGTCCCGGGGGCCATGTAACATGTATGACCGATATATCACTTCCTTATTTTACACATACTACGCATAAACTCCAGCCATTAGATAAGACTTACATGGGTGCCCTTAAGAGTCATTACAGTGAGGAGATCCGTAAGTTTCTTTTGCATTCTGAAAGAATGCTCAAGCCTTACGATATTGCTGAGCTTTTTGGCCGAGCATATCTCAAAAGTACCACGGGGGAAATTGCAGTGAATGGCTTTAGTGCCACAGGAATTTACCCATTCAATCCGCAAGTTTTTACAGAAGTTGATTTTATAGCGGAAGCATCTAACAGTGATCAGTCGTCTCGCACTCAAGATAACCAACATACAAGCGCTGTTGCTGAACAAGGTGCTCCAGGAGTTAGTACAGCTGATACAAGAGTTGTTGCTGACCAAGATGCGCCAGTAGTTAGTACTGCTGGAACAAGTGTTGTTGCTGACGAAAGTGCTCCAGGAGTGAGTACAGCGGTACAAGAGCTGCAGACTGGTTTGGTTCTGCCAGAAGACATTCAGCCGATCCCCAGGGCCAAGACTAGGACTTCTAATCGTGGAAGAAAAGCTACAACAGCAAAAGTGATCACATCATCACCTTACAAAAACCAATTAATCGAATCTTTGAGTTTAGCTGACACTCGTGGACGTGGAGGCGGACGTCGAGGCGGACGTGGACGTGCACGTGGCCGTGGACGTGGCCTCCGACGTAGTCAAGATGGAGAGGGCAGCAGCGGTACTTTACGACGCCAGAGAGTCGTTACATCCAGCAGTAGCTCTGAAAGTGACGCAGTCGTAGAAACCGACTCTGAATATGACGACAATGTCTATCCAAATATCATACCTGAAACCTCAGACACGATCTGCATATTCTGTGACACTAGTTACTCTAACGACAGACGTGGCGAGGAGTGGATTCAGTGCCTGAGTTGTAATTTATGGGCACATACAGCCTGTGCAGGTCCTGAAGGCGAATATTATATCTGCGATTTTTGCCGTTAGATTTTGATTAAATGAATACATTTAATATGGCCCCCAGGGTGCCATATAACCCTCACTTGATCTCATGTTGCCAAATTTGTTTTTTTTTAGAATACATAAGTTTTCGATTATCCTGTGGCAGTTTCATTTATTAGATAGTAAGTCATGTATAGGTAAATGAATAAGGAACGATATAACATATTTATTACATTTCTGAGTCTCGTATTTTTTACATAAGGCCTCAAAAACAAATTAGGGGGCCACATTACCACCTTTTCCTCTATAAATGAGAGAATTTCATTAAAATTGCAAAGGCAATACTGTATTTCCAGGAAGTGCGATTCACCGGTCGTAAAGTTTTATGAAAACATGATCTATAGTAACAATCTATACAAATAAATAAAATTAAAGTGTATGTTTGTAATGTCAAAATAACAGCTTTTACTAAATGCATATAAAAGTATATACGGTACATATAACAAAACAACAAATTTTAAAAATTTTGTTTCTCTATCTGTTTGTTAACCGGCTGGACAGATTTTCGATCTTACTCTGAACCCTAGGAAGGAATTTAGGCATACCACGCGGGCAAAACCACGGGTGGAAGCTAGTCCCAAATAAAAGTGCTCGATAAAGGCGCCTGTTCAAATGTTAATTTTATAACAGGAAATTACTTTAGATTTCTGGTCAACATAAATATTATTGTTTGTTTAAAAAAAAATGAGTAGCTATCACTTATTTAAATAAATATCTCATTTTTAATAAATTAATGTTCATGGTTGTATCATAAATTAAACTTTCTTTACTAAATAATTCTGCTATTTTAAATCCAGCGAATAATGAAATAAATGACTTCATTATTGATATAAAAGATTGCTTTATTTATTGCTTTTGAGGGCTACTTTATTCTTTGTATGAAGTTAATGTGAGGTATGAGAATGATTTTACTGAAGCCTCAAGAAGATTAGATGGATTCACCGACTCTGATAGTCACCTAGATTTTGTATTAAATTGAAAATTTTATAACTACAAAATCAGTACAGACGCCAGCACATCAAGCTACTACAATCTGTCAAATTTATTTAATAGTTTTTTTAACTTTATCGCCATAGTATTAAGGTTCAAGGTTGATTGGGAAAATTTGACAGTTTCGGGTATCTTGACCTGCTGGCGTCTGTATAAACGCTTCATTCTTGAACAAACAATAAAACAAGTTACCAAAGTAAAAGCCAAATTGATAGGTGCGAAAGATATAGCAAGAATTTAATGAGTCAATAAAACGGAACTATAAAACATTTAACGTTCTGAATCTCGTAAATATCGTAAACAAGAGAAAATAATAGTTTAGGCATTGATATAAGAAAGAAGAGTTTAGGTCATAGTTATGAATGTTGAGTTTAGGTTTTAGATTGGAGAAAGTATTTTGGCAGACGTGAAATTATCGATATATATCGATAGCGTCTAGAATAAACATCATTATGAATATTTAATAAGAATGTAGAATGGTATATTTATTTTTTAGACAATGTTTGCAACATTCACATTTTACACATGTAATTATGTGCTTCTGTGTAAAGCAAATGGTTTTGCGTAAATGCGGTCAAGTAATTATTGTTTTCCCTCGGTAGCTGGTACGGGAAAGTAAGGTGCGCGCTGTGTTTTCTTATTCCTAGATCTTGTCGTCAGCTATTTTCCTAAAACAACGTCTACGTTATCGTTTCCACAAAATATAAAGTTGACTGTTAATTGTTAAACCCGTGTTATCGTTACAACACAAAATGAGGCCACCTCGTATAAATTTATAGGTCGAAGTCATAAAAAAATCAATGCATTTTAAAACGTTATGTTCGCAGGAAACTTCTACGCATCAGAAATCGTGTCAGCGTTGGAATATCTTCACGCCCGGAACATCGTGTACCGAGACTTGAAGCCAGAAAACTTACTCCTTGCCCGGGATGGGCATTTAAAAATAACGGATTTCGGATTCGCGAAAAAGCTGACAGATAGAACTTGGACCTTGTGTGGTACTCCTGAGTATCTGGCACCAGAGATCATACAGAGTAAAGGACATAACAAAGCCGTCGATTGGTGGGCCTTGGGTGAGTACAAACATTGTTACTCATGATAACGGTATCATTTTGTGTAAACCACGGAAATAATTATACTTCCTTCCAACCGAATTGCCTTTCAGAAAACAAATATAGTATTTCGTCGTCATAAATGACATTGCGGTACTTGTAATGCAAAAAACGGGCTCTAGTCACGCCATCAAAGTCTTTGTATTCGAGGAAAGGCTTCGTTATTATTGTTAATGTTTATAGACCTCGTAGAATTTAGAAGTTATAATTGTCAAGAACATTTTTAATACTATGTAATCTTGTGATAATATAATAGATAAAATTTCAAGTCTCACGGAAATACTTTTGTCACGCTACTAAAATTTATTTGCTATTGTTTGTGCGCAATTCGGAGTGTCCCAAGTCTAAATGAAGTTTATTAGAAGGGACTGCTATAGTTAGTATAGCAGATGATGATCTGACGAAGACAACGTGCGAACTAAGGAATTAATCTGAGGGCTCATCATTTAAATAATTAGTCTCATGATTCGTTCCTAATTGACATTGATGACTGTAGTATATTTGTCAAAGATTTTATTTATACACACGAACGCATTATATATTTACAGTAATTTATTGTTTGTATTTTCAGTTGATTCTTGTTATGCATCTCGTAAAGTGTCCCTCGACATTTGTTATTGTTTGCTCATATATATTTCATAAGTACAGTTTCTGTGGCGCCGTAATAATGAATTGTGTACATCATTGCTATTATTTAGTATTCTGTTGATTTACTGGTGTCTCCTCCATTTGGGTACAGCGCCTCCTTGCCAATTTATATACTTACTTACATTATTTATAATGACACACGTTGCTTGTATCGTGTTGTTCCCTTGCTTGGCACCATGCTCTATAACATTACAACAATAATACTAAATATATTTCCACTTCGCCAATGCTCCACAATGTTCAAATATCAAGTTACTGTGTAGTCTAAACATACCAGTGCTAAAGTGAGTTTTAGTTCAACTAATTGTGGGTATTCTATTTTAATATAAGTAGCAATATTTTCAGTGCTAATTACTGAACTCGTTTGTTGGTGGCGAAACATTTTGTATTTTCTGCGCACCTCTTGCGCACTCCTTTCAAATGCTGATAAATGTTCATTAAGGTTATTGCAATTTTCTCTAAGTACTAATTGCTAATTATTGGCTGTTTAATTGTAAACTTATTATAGCTTTGGCACACATATCCTAATGCGCATAATGTATAGCCTTTACTAGTTAATTAAATGGAACATTAATGAAAGACCTTGACGTTGATCATCTCGTGAGAATTGATTTTACGACTATCTACTAAGTATACATTGCAATTATTAACATTAGGGGTATTTATATCTGTGTAAAATACGACTTAATTGTTTCCGTGCCGTTGCCGATCATAAAGTTATTTCGATGATATTTATTTATCGATTTTATTAATAAACTTTATGTTTTTAATTTTCAGGCGTTCTCATTTACGAGATGTTAGTGGGTTATCCTCCGTTTTACGACGACAACCCGTTCGGGATTTACGAGAAGATCCTGAACGGTCGTGTGGAGTGGCCGCGACACCTGGATCCCGTCGCCAAGGACGTCATCAAGAAGCTACTCGTGCAGGACAGGACCAAGAGGCTGGGAAATATGAAGGTATGAATCTAATTTTGGCTTTCAGTCTACTTTATTCGTCTTTTAAGGTTCGCTTTCACGACACTAATAAATACGATTAGCGCTGAAAGACTTTAAAACAGCTGTTCTGTTTCTGGTAATCGTTTGGAGATGCCGAGACAGAATGATATTTTAAATATGTTTAGCTCTAAACTAATTTAGTGATTTGCGGTGCAAGCGGGCCGAAGAACTTTAGCACGGTTGCAACCAACGATAAAGCAATTGATTTGAAAATGAAACAGTTTAATCTCCGATACAAACTTTTATTTAATTATTGACGATATTTACATATATAAGCTAACATTTAAAATTATGATGTACATGTGATAAAATAAGCAAAATAATCATAGGGCATCGAAAAATTCGTCCGCATCGCTGTCAACAGGAACAGTGTCCAAAAGGCTGGCAGAATTGCCACGATGTATGGCGATGCTGATTCTTTGGCCAAGAAACAGGCCAGCCCTCTGGTCACGTGAAGAGTCGACTAACCGCTTGGCGATACCTCGAAAAACCAAGTGGGCACTCGGACCCCATGGCCCTAGTGTTTCAAACCCAAATGGCTCGAACATATAACTCCCAATCAGGTTGGAATATTTTCGCCGTTTGAGGTTTTGTGCACCAACAGCAGCCGCTCCAGCACAGCCCACCGTGCTAGGAAGATGGCACACCAAAGGTCTGCCTAACTTCCAGGGCATTATGGTCATTCCGTCTGGTCTCTTCCTATCGTCGCGTGCCAAGCCGCTGGGTTCTAAAACAGCTGGAACACTGGTGACAAGAGCACGATGGATGATGTCATTAATGCTGGCGTGCCGTGCTATCCCACCTGCGCTTGTACTGCAGGATAGGCCATGGTGTCCGAGGCAGTCGACAGCTTCACCGCACTGACAGCGATGCGGAGCCCCACAAGGAGCGCCCAAACGCAGACAGGTAGCGAGCCGGAAGGCGGTGTCACCCAGCATAGTTCCTATGTTGGGTGACGGGAGTGCTTGAAGCCAGAGCCCCGACTCCCACTCACCCACAGCCAGCAGGCGGGGGACGCTCAGCAGTATTGGTGGACGTATTGATAACATTCCGATCTCCGATTAGTATTCTGTATAAATCTTTTCTCCGGAGGAAAATTTCCACTTCACGTTCTATTTCCATTTTTCATTGAAAACGATTTTTCATTGCTACAAGCTTAGGTATGTGCTACAACTTTGTGTCACGCGCATACGCACGTGGGGTTGCGTTGCTCAAATTAATTACCACTTACTATGTTTTGTTTACTTGCCAAATTGGAATACATTAAATTTTTATAATAATTAGCCGGGACTAGCAATTAACATTACTCGTGGAAGGTTTTATTTGGAAAGGAATCAAACACGTCACTAATACGTACTTTAAATATTGTAGTGACTTTTAATTCCACGTGTTTTCACTACTTACGAAATGTTATTAAGAGTTTATACTAACTATCAATAGGAAAATAGTTTTTTTCTTGAACGTTTTAAATACCGGTATCTGAAGGTAGTTATTACATAATGTCGACCTCAGCGTATAAAACATTGGTACAATTTTGATAAAGTGTCAGTAGGCATTATAGGTATTGAAGGGCGATGTACCTACATAATACATCGAGTATAAACTGCAGATATTGTTGCGAAGACACGGGCCGGCTGTGGTTTACGCTTACGCAAACTGAAAATACTTCAGCCTTGCGCTTGACCTGTTTCGGCACCAGTTTTGGATTATACACGCGACGGACTGCGCACGAGTACATTAGATATAACCACATGTCCAACAGAGCATTGCGTGGGCCATTCATTTGTTGTTTCAGCTCAGACATGACAAGATAATAAGATCCTCAATTCAAGCAAGCACCTATTCCTGTAAATGAAAAAGATAAATGAAATTTCCACATCGCTGATCTGTACGTTGCGTTCCTACTTTTAAAATCTTTCATGCACTTTAAATCGAGTGGATTGTGTCCGAAAAGAAAATTTATTTAACTTTTGAAGTTGGCCGTGCTCCAAGATGTTTCCATAGTTATCTTCTAATCTAACTCTTGACACTTCAAATGTTAAAGATTTTTTTTAATTTTTTCAAGTTTTAGATGTTTCTATTCAATTTTCCTCAACATACAGTAAAACGAATTAAATGTAAAAGTGGGACAACGTCAGATAGTTGAGCTTTGATCGGAATACATGTGAATTGTTATTGCATAACACAGATCGAGAGAGATTAAACAAAAAATTGAATCACCTCGAAAGTTTGTTAAAAAACAGTGGACAAAGAAGAATGGAAATAGAAATAAAAATTGAGTTTTTTCTAGGCACTTGGCCAGAACCATTGTTTACTGTTGTTATATGTTGTATTAACGTAATTAGACGATTAATTTTTGATAAACTGCGGTTGTATTATTGATAATGGGAAAATAAACGTTTCTAGCGTTATTGCTTTGATTGATCTGACTCTAAACTACATAATAATAGTTCCACATAACTATAGACAAAGCTAGAGCCATACGAGGAACATGCGGATCGTGGAATAGAAAGTCCATGTCATATTCTTTATAGTACAGTAGACTATGTTATATATATCCCATCCTAGGCCGTGCCTATGTGGTCATGGCTAAAGCGAGAAATCGGGATGCGGCGTGCCCAATAAAGTGTCGCGCTATCACGCTGAGAATGTATTTTTAAACGGTTGCAGTTAGTGGTTGGTTGTTTTCACCGAGCTTTTTGCCGCGATGTCGCCGAGATGTTTAGAAAGCCATCAGTCAGGTGTCTGCCGGCGACTTCAAAAGCCGCTGCCCGCCGCTGACTTATGTCGCGAGTGTCGCGACGCAAATACGACACATTGCCGATGTCTCGCGCTGCGCTAGAAACTGGGTGCCTTGTTAGCCGCGGTGACTCGTGTACATTGAATCTGTTTTCTGATCCTAGAGTGTAATAATTTTGGCACGCATTTTTCTTGGCCTACATAGTGATTATCTATGATAGCCTAGTGCTGCGCCTAGAGCCCTAGATAGTTGTAACACGGTTTAGCTATCAATTGATAATATCATATTGATGCCAATTTTGATTTAATGGGTTACGTAAGTACATGTTACTCCATTGGTTATCACGAGTCTTCATAAAATGGGCATCAGCTACCGAACCTTTGCTACGTTAAGGTAATTAGTGGAACTAGAATAGACTCACTAAGGGCCCTATTATTAGGTCAAGGCAATGCTAAAAGGAGAAAGTAGATTTAGGTCAAAGGAATCACGAGCTCTCCAACAGACCCAACAAGTGTTTTGATTTACAACGCTTTGTTATCCGGCAACAACGCGGATAATATCACAACGGCTGTAGAAGCGGTAATGATACTTATTACAAAACCTACGTAATATGAAAGTGGAAAGTGGGTAATGTTAGGGGCGGCCTTTCCATCAATACACTTTATTATATTGGAGTAATAACGATATTGCCGCAGGTTTGGAGGAGTTATGGGACAATTCCCTGCTGATATTAAAGCGAGTGGCCCGCTTGGCATCGCCGTACAATAATAAATTAAGCTCCGATATGCTCTGCTAACTCTAAATCTGAGAATTTACGAGGTGTAACCGTTGAAGAACGTCGCGAACGCCAATAATAACAAAGTTGCTCTAATTCCGGACACCCACAAATGCGCATTATGCTCGTAGTCAATATCGCTGTTATGATTGATTGATCTTTCACTGATACTCGTATACATTTCAGTAATTGTTGGTTGAGTTCTTCGATGATCTTTATACTTTGTATATTTATTCTAGTTAATGCAATTTTTGTTTCATTTCCAGTGCGGTACAGAAGACGTCAAACGGCACAGATGGTTCAAGCACATAGACTGGGCTGACGTCTTCATGAAGAAACTTCAGGTATATATTAGCTCATCAATAATGTGTTTATGTTCCCAGTTCCCACTATATTATCGGATTCAAACTAGATCGAAGAAGTCTGGTAAATTATAAACGCCCACTTATATGGAAAAGTAGGTATAAAATTGAGCACTGTTTAGTGTTTTGTTTTGGCAAATACTGTCGGAATAATTTAATGAGAAAGACTTTTGTTTTATGTGGAACAATATAAAGGAGTACGAGTTCAATATACTTTTGCGCAATACCATCGAAGAACGATTTAAGAACCGATTTAAATTAGGTCGCGAGGCCGACAGAGATTCACGAAGTTTACGTTACCTAATTTCAATACTTTACGTTAATACTACTGAATGTTTATTTATGGGTCGATTTACATTGTACAGGAAACGATACTAAATAGGCACAACAGATAATTTAACTAAGTGTTATTGTTATAGTTGGCTGAACTGTGTTTGTGTTGTCCACAGCCACCGATCATGCCGGCAGTGTCGTACGAAGGAGATACCTCCAACTTCGACGAGTACCCCGAGACGGATTGGAAGGCGGTGCGCGCCCTGGACTCCGATGAACTCAAGCTGTTCGCCAACTTTTGATGGCCCAAACGTATGACAGGGGTTAAAATAAGTTAATAGATAAATATCGCTACAGATGCGAGGTGGACAACAGGTCGCCTAATCATATTTATGAAACTACTTACACCAAGTATTTTTTCATATTATATTTAACATCTTAAGTTAAGTGTAGGTATCTTTGTTAGTTATTGAGGCCAAGAGCGCCGTTGTGTTTGCAGAGTCGATAGGAAACCGTCCGTATTTGAGTAGAGTAGAGCGAATTTGTATTTTATGAATAACCTATTTGATTGTTTAATTGTGTTAAGCCGGCGACTGGCCGGAGCCAAGTGGTCTAGAAATTCCTGAGTATGTAGGCAAAGGATTAATAACAAAACGAGGAGATTGAACGAGTAACTAATCACGGCGAAGAAATCATTCCGGGGTTGAGTCATGCACTACTTTCAAAGATAAACCGAAAATAGGGTCATCAAATAGGTATGGAATTTAAGATAAAGCTAATATTGAAGACACTAATTTTCGTATTTGTATCATATAACTTAGTACCTATTATATCAATGCCTACAACTAGTAATCATAACTCTTCGACATGATAAAGCGACAAATGTTCGAATTCCTTGTAGATAGCCTATTATTGTACATACTTTATAAAATATCTTTGTAAATGTGATCCAAGTCTAAAAAATGTAGTACTTCCTACTTTTTACGTTATTTCGCCCTTCTGGTTAAATATGGTGTCGTGTGGATATCCAATTCCTTTCAGTAAACTCTCAATTTGGCTTTGGTCAGTCTGGTATCAATCCTTCCTGTGTGTGCATTTATGATGACGATTGGCGTTTAACTTAGGACCTGAAAGAAAGAAATCATTACAATAGAATATATCGAGTTACATTTTCACCCCCAGTTCTCATGTATGTTTTTCTACCTATTACTAAGGAATGTACATGCCTCAGCGAGTACCTAAGTGCACCCAGAGGCTTAATTAGAAAAGTGTAAATATTTATTTTTAAGTTTATGCATTACATTTCCAATGCTTTCTAGTTCAAATAATAGTGATAAGAAGTAAGCTAGGTCGCCATCAATGGCACATAATGTTTGTGATTTTGAAGTATGTCATAGTATTTTCCTTTAACTTAATCCTCTAGAAATATGACGTTTTAATTTTAATATTTGATTTTTGTTTCCCGAATACATTGATTGAATATGAATCTTGTAGCGCCATCTAGTGAGTGAGGCTTAAACAATTAGTCTAAATTTAATTTTAAATAAACGACTCTTGCAATAGGTTATTTCTTAAATATGACATTTTGTTTAAATCCTACTTCATTAATTTGTTGGCTAAGCCACTAAAAGAAGATCTCACACAATTTATATTTGTAACGAAAAAGTAAAGCATAAAATGTCACTATAGTATTATCTATTTATTGTCATGTTACTGTAATTATCACGCCATACAGTATTTCTGTGATCTTTTTAATCTTGACAAAGATAACTTATTGACGTTGTTTACTAAGAAACAATTGTGTCATAAAATCAATACAGCCAGTAATTAAAAATAATGTAAATGGTACCAACCAAACCCGATTTTAGATAACGCGGAAAAAGCCTAGTTGATTATCAAGTGAAAACTTTTCTCTGATTGTAAGTAAGTAATGTGACATTTGATTCGCCCCATTGCTTGAGATAAAAATTAACTATACCGGATGGCGAACGAGCGACATGAAAAATTATTATTGTGGTGATTATAGTTAATCGACCACAATAGCATAACGCTAACGTTCACATTAGCAGTCATCTAGGATAACTGCATTTATACGAAATCAGCGAAATAAAAGTCAGGTTCATCATAGTCAGGAATAACTGGACTAAACTGAGTTTTCCTGAAATCGGATTTGGCTTGTAACATAAATGTTTAAATTAATGTAACAGGGTTATAGATAATTTATAATAACTGTAAATACACAAAAATAAATGTGTTGTTTCAAACAATTGGTGTGTTTAATTTAATTGTTGAATGTGTTATGAAAGGTGTTCCTGATTATCATCTGTAAAGAAATATTATTAAAATTGTAATTAATTACCGTACTGAAAACCAGAGATCCGATGCGATTTGTTGCTACCAAAGAGCGTGGGTGGTACAAAGGTGGTTAGAAATGAGAACCAATCAACACCTCTTTAACATAAAACTACATAGAATCTAGATCTTCTATAGAAAAGAAAATATTAGTAGAGACGCCAGCAAGTCAAGTTACCACTGTCAAATTTTCCCAATCAACCTTGAACCTTAACGCTTTAGCGATAAAGTTGAAAATCTATTAAAGACATTTGACAGATTGTAGTAGCTTGATGTGCTGGCGTCTGTACAACAACTGTTATACATTGTTACTAAGCTCTGTTTCATTATAAACAATAAGTAGGATTACTTTTCCAAACAAATAAAATATGTTTGGACTCGTCTTGGCTCCTGAATGAGTTAGTGTAAACAATCCGAGCAAACATAAAAAATTATTCGATGTAAACAATTGTGGCTTTGTGATTTTTGCTTGTACTATCTACGGTGAGCCAACAAATAGATTTCGAAATAGAAACTATTAATAATGGAGATGAAAAATAAACTATTCGGTAACGAAATAGAAATGAGCTATAAATTGGTGAATGACGGGTCCGAACGTAAGGAAAGAAAAGAAAGAAAGAAAAAGTATTTATAAGTATTTGTAAGTATTTGTAGTATTTTTTTTTTTTTTAAGGAGCAGTTTATGTAATAAAACAACGTACTACCCGAGCTATTACTTCGTTTTCCCTAAGCGATCTTTCTTACTTTTTTCTTTTTGCTCGGCTCCTAAGATAACCTACCGTGATGTTAAATAGCCTTCCTTATGAATTGAATCAAATGCAGAACGATTTCTTGATATCCAACTGGTAGTTCCAGCGATTACATACAAACTTATAAACAAACAAATTGTACCGCTTTGTAATATTATTACAGTTTATTATTGTCACAGTTTTTGACATTTGTTAACCCCTAAAAGGTTAAACGTAAGTCAACCCGAACACGAACATTGAGGCTGGTAAGCAAGCAACCGCTATCTTTAGGAGACAGGTTATCTGTCACTCTAAATGCAACTTAAGACCATAAAAAGTACGGCTTTACACTGTCAAAAACTGTATCTTTTTAGATATCCTATTTATTTAGATTTATCAGTCATTTTTAAGTTATTTATTACCATCTACTGAACAAGCATCTTTCTTTACGAGATAGAGAGAAAGACATTCGTTTCCAGAATAACGTTGAGACGCTAATGCTAAGTATCTACTTAGCTTAGAACGGGCGATGTATCATCATGCCGGAGGTGACAGCTGAACTAATATTATCAAAATGAAATAATCTGAAGCATCATCAATTTTTTAAATGCCTCACAAGCG
This sequence comes from Apamea sordens, assembly GCA_945859715.1. Lineage (NCBI taxonomy): Eukaryota > Metazoa > Arthropoda > Insecta > Lepidoptera > Noctuidae > Apamea > Apamea sordens. The sequence continues at coordinate 9,640,257 of OX243991.1, read as the reverse complement.
GCTTACCGTCTTCAGATTGGAGACCTACTTAGGACTCATAGACTCGGCCACGGTTTATACGATTGCGGGTTAAAAGTTAATATCGTAAAGCTCCTAGAAATGCTACTGAAAATTTTACTGCCATTATTTATAGAAATAGTAGGCTACTAATAAAATATAATATCTTCTTGGTTTCAACACTGTTCTTGGCACTAGGATATTACATCGATTTTTCAACGGGTGATAAAATAATTTCTAATATAATACGTGTGCGGCCGGTAGCCGTGTTATTTATGAATCAATAGAGGACATCGCCAATTGTGCTATCACCACTTCACATGTAGTTATGAACTGTTAAAAGATATGAAAGATAATTTTTGTGTAGGTAAGTACTAGCATGCAAAATGTATTTCGTACACAACAAATAAGTTTCATCATGTAAGGTGTTAGTCGAACAACTTGGTATTATTATGTGACGCTGTGGTAAGTAAAATGATTTATTTATTTAGGGTCTCCAACAAAAGATGTACACGACACATAAAATAAAGGTTAACAATTAAGTCATCGTAAAACCTCACCCATTTTAGCAATAATAAAGGGAGTTCAAGATATCGATGATTACATTGAACTCAAACTTGATAACAACGATAAACACTTAATAAAACCAAAAGTTACATATAAAATTATTTACGAAGAGATTAGATGAAGGATGAAGGCAACGCAAAACCTAGAACCTGATAATGTTATAAAACACACAGCAAATATATTGCGAGGTGGATTAAATGGTAGATATCTAATCAAATACCATGTACAATTATCACACTATCGATATATTATCATTGTGGAGTTAGGTTCTTTGTGTGACAGGACGTTTCTGTACAAAATGTCTGTGAGGCCATTGACTCCCGCTCTCGCGGAGAAGGCTCGAGTGGAGTTGAACGAGGACCCGCAGAGGCTGCAGGCTGATCTGCAGCATATTAAGGACTGGATAGCCAAGCAACCCCATCTCAATGCTAGGACAGGTGAGTAGTACAACAATGTTCCTTAGTAGATGATGTAACAGATTAGTGCAAAGTATTAGTAAATAGATTTATTATTCTAAGGGCTGATTTTTCCAATGCCAGATAACTTTATCGAAGGAATAATTTTAAATTTTTGAGAGTTCTTCCATACAAAAACTGTCAGACGTCAATTTTATTCCACGAATTAAATTATCAGTCGATTGAAAAATCAGCCCTAAAGCAGCTAGGTACGATTAAACTATGAGAAACTAGATTATTTTAGTCCAAAAGCACTAAACTGGCTAGTCTGTATTTTGTAAGTTTGAACAAAAATGGTCGTGCCACTTAGGGTTTGTCGTGTGTGAGTGGGTTGTAGTTTGGCTGGTAGCAGCTGGATAAGGGAGCCGAGGATCGAATAAATGACATAAGTTGGATCTAATGCAGATGTATGTGAGTGTGGTGTGCCAACATTAAACTGAAATGCAAACCATTCGCAACGTTTTTTTTATGTTTTTTTAGGGTTTTTAAGAGAATAGAGTAGGGCTCGATATTGGTTTTCCCGATGCACCCATTTTGACTATTAGTTTAAAAAGGGGTTCTATGTGATAGGGTTTGGTTTCCGCACTTAGTCTTCAAGTGGACCATTGTGCGTGAGCCATGGCGGCCGTCGGTGGTTATTCCAACCAGCCCACCTCCCTCCAGAAGTTGATTACGTCTCCTGGCCTGTTGAGAACATCTGTGTAAGATCTGGGTGTCCCGAGGGTTTCTGACCTAATCTAAGTGACGCCTGTGCACTCAAATAGCACATGCGCAACGTTTTCCTCAGCCACCATGTAGGCCCTGCACAGGGACTGTCGGTTATAAATATTGTGTGGAAGTGTTTGTTTAGCGAGCAATGTCTCGTGATAGTCCCCGTCACCAGGCGCAGGCCGTTCCTGTCCAGACGTAATAAACGCCTGGTTAGTTTGCCATCTAATGATGGCATGATGATCTTCCTTGGACTACTTGCAGCCCGGTGACGAGGTCTACCAGCTCTCTGCTTGTGTGTGGGTGTGCTTCTGTAGCCACCTGCGTAGTTGGATGAAGGGGATGGGCACGACGGGTTCAGGTCCTCACAGTCGTGCTGGATGCCCTTCTAGTACGCTCGTCCGCTGCGTCGTTTTCTAGCGATCCATTGTGTCCTTTAATCCATTGTACTGCCACTGTGTTGCGGTTCGATACAGTTACCCATTCTAGCGCATTGTGACATTCTAGTATTAGGTTCGATGTGAAGCATTTTTTCCCTTGGGATTGGATGACTGAGAGAATGTGGATGTCAGAGAGTATGCGAATATAGGTGTATGTAACTCAACTGGCTTCTATAGTATAAACCGCTTGTATAATGCCCACACGATTTGCTTGAGCATTCCCAGCGGGCTGCTGGATATGTTTATGTTAAGGTCGTGTGAGAAAACTCCGACAGCCGTGCCGCAGTCGGTTTTTGATCCGTCAGTGTATACTCTCAACTCTTTCGCGTCTGAGTAGTCACACTGTTCTTCTGTAAGCGCTATGTTGAAATGCATTTGAAAGCAGTGTTGTTTTGGGGCTTTGTCGCAGCGTGATGCCATCATTGGCTGCCGTTTGATCGCATCTTCCTTTATACGTATGTGCTTGACTCGGAAGTCTTTGCTCAGCGTTCCTAATATATATAGAGCCTGAAGGCAGTCAGGGCCACCTCCACCCGCACGATGAGGTGTAGGGGCGGCAGTCCAAGCATTGCCTGTAGGGCAGCGGTTGGTGTAGTTCTAATGCAGCTGGTGATTGCTACAGAAGCGAGCCGCTGCAGCTTTTCGAGGTCTCTTTGGACTGTGCTCAGGTCTGTTCTGGGCTACCAGACTAGTGAGCTGTATTTAATAATTGGTCGGATGACTGTGGTGTATAGCCAGTAAGTGACTCTGGGGTTAATCCCCCAATTATTGCCAAGCATTCGCTTGCACTGCCACAGGGAAATGCTGGCTTTTGTAGTGATGTAGTTGATGTGTTTTGCCCAATTCAGCTGTTTGTCCAAAAAGATACCCAGGTATTTGGTTGCAGTTGATAGGCTTAGGGTAGTACCAAAGAATTGTGATAGTACTGGAGAGAATCAATTCGGTTTTTGTAGGGTTCACTGATAGTTGGCGTTTACTACACTAGTTCTCTACTGTTTTTAGGCATTAGGTTGCACAGGGTGTTTTCGTGGGTGCCATTTTATTATTATGGTTATGTCGTTGGCGTAGCCTACTGTGAAGTAACCTGAAGTAACTGTTGACAGTAACCAGGTTCCATAGAAGCGGCGAGAGGACGCCCCCTTCATGGTTCTTTTTTTTATTTGTGGTTGGGAAATCATCAAATGACCTCTCCCGCTCTGGGCTGAGCGAAAGGGCGTGTCAGACTTTTACTGACTAAAACCCACCCGTATCCCTTCAGTTGCCTATGCCAGGGGCCACGGTATCTCTTTCGAACAACCCGCGGCCCTGGCGGCCCCCTTGATGGCCCTTGTGGTGTCATTTACGGTTACAAAATAGGGGTCCTAACAGCGTAAGCATTTCAAGTAGTCGCGCTTTTTACACATTAGGATATGTCACATACCAAAAACACATACGTGTACGATACATATTTGTTAAGAGAAAAATCACATAAAAGATAATATATGTTTGTTTAGTAGCACACTGGCATTTAAATAAAAATTGTACTATTAACGTATTTGGTCTATAATGCGCTTAAAGTTGTGTTTATCAAATGTAATCTAGAAAATATTAGTATTAAGGCGCCTTAAAAAAAGATAAATAATTATTGAAAGTCATCAATCATCAACAAAAATTGTCCGTCGTTGTCGCAGCTGGTGTCAACCTGCGATATCTTCTGTTGACCGTGGTTTGTTTTAATAGTCAAGTTATATCAGATAATTAGTTTTTAATCAATAGTAAAGTCTTCAAATAGTGTAATTGCAATATTCTACTTCCTGCAACTATCATGTTAAATGTTTCAGCACAAGTCTTTCAATTGACTAGCTCTGCTGTATAGAAAGTACCTACCTACCTAAAATCTTGATTGTTGTATTCTTTCTATGGTATAGCATTTCAATATTATTCAGTAAACCCTTTGTTTTATGGCTATGTAATATAGCGTTTTACGGAAATAAATACTTGCCTGGATGAGATCGCAGAAAGCTCTAAGGCCGCCCATAGTACCTATATTTTGTAGATTGATGTATTTTTTTTATATGTATTTTTGTGTTGTACAATAATGCATATAATAAATGAATAATTAGGTCGTCTATTCAATTACTTACTTAGCTTTTCTCACTATTAATTAAATGTCTAATTTGGTACCTTCGACATTCAAAATTTCCAGACGATCAATGGCTGGTGGCTTTCCTCCGTGGTTGCAAGTTCAGTCTGGAGAGGACCAAAGAGAAGCTGGATCTCTACTACTCCCTCCGCACTACGGCACCAGAACTGTTCCGGATCAAGCACACCGATCCCATTTTTGACGAGATCTTGAATCTGGGGTAATGCATCAAAAGTATTTCTTCGTTCTCCAGTCATAATCCTGATTGACTTGAGGTTAACGCAACTTGTTGTCGTTGTCAGCTATCATCTTAAGTATGCAGCCTCTTTCTAGCTATATCATCTTTCACACAAATAATTCATTGTTTCCTTAGTATAAGCATATCAACTCAACCTATCGCAGTCCACTGCTGGACATAGGCCTCTCCCATGCTGCGCCACAACACCCTGTCCTCCACCTTCCGCATCCAGTCGGTCCCAGCCACCTTCTTAACGTCGTCCGTCCATCTAGCTGGGGGGCGTCCCACACTACTCCAGGATTCGTCTGCTCCACCGGCCATCGGTCCTTCGACAAACATATTTGCATAAGCATAATCAGCCTGTGGGGAGCAGTGGTGGCCCAGTGGTAATGACCCGACTTACGAGTTGTAGGTCGTGAGTTCGAACCCAGGCAGGCACTTTACTTTGTGTAAATTATTTCATCACCACTGCTCTCAAAACGGTGAAGGAAAACATCGTGAGGAAACCGGTATCTCCTAGAACCACAACTTCGAAAACATCTAACATCCACCAACCCGCACTGGGCCCGCGTGGTGGACTCACTCTCTCTCACAGAGAGGAGGCGTGTGTCCCAGCAGTGGGAACATTACAGGTTAATTACATTTACAATTATTAAAACGCAGGCTCACTTTAACATAATCAGCCTATAGTGTTCCCAAAAAAAAAAAAAAAACAAAAGTCATTTATTCAAATTAGGCTGAGAATCAGCACTTTTCGAACGTAATCTACTACGCGGGTCCAGTGCGGGTTGGTAGATAGTAGTCACATGTCTTCTAATTTTTAGTTCTAGGTCATGCCGATGTTCGCCCCACGCCGTTTTCCTTCACCGTTGAACATTGTTTCCTTCGTCTTTCTCTATTCTTATATCCACATTCATACTCAAAACTTATCTCACGAAATGTATTATTGTTAATGTTTTCAGAACGTTTGTTATGTTGCCCAAAGCACCAGGCCCTGACGCGCCACAGACATCCATTTTCAGACCAGCGAAATATGATCCCAACAAGTACCACATGTTAGACGTCATGTCCGCTACCAACGTTTTGATAAGGGTCTGTACTTGATTTTTTATTTTTTTAAACTACTCTACAATCTCGTTTTGATAATAACCATCGAAACAATTCTATACATAGGTATAATAAAATAGTAACGAAGTCAAAACTGCAAATTGAATTATTTAAAAAAAGAAAAATACGAATCGAACGAGTCTGAGGCCGAAAATATAATTTTTAGAATTTTTGTTCGTTTGTCTGGATGTATGTTCCGGATTGGCGCAAAAACGGCTGAACTGATTCGGATGAAATTTGGTAGACAGATAGTTTATAAACTGGATTTACCAATAGGGTACTTTTGATCCCAGTAGTAAGATCCCGTGGGGTATTTACCGACATCCACGCGGGCGAAATCGCGCGTAAAAGCTAGTGTCAAAATAAAGAAAGAAGTGTAAAATTATTAGAACAGACAGATGATGATGATGGTCAGCAAAGTCAGCATAAATTTCTATGACCTCAATAGGCTAAACAGGACTTAGTTGGGAGTCTCCTCTTCATTCAATGAGCCGTAACTTACCTACATTGAAGCCAAATTATTAATTAACTAGCTTTTGCCCGCGACTTCGTTCGCGTGGAATAGTGACTTCACCAATAGATGACACCGACTCTTGACCAATAGATGGCGCTGTATGTCCGGAATAAATTTTATTTTTTATTTTTGTAATAAAAACTATCCTATGTCCATTCTCAAGTTCCAAACTATGTCTGTACCAAATTTCACACAAATCGGTTCAGTAGTTTAGGCGTGAAGCAAAGACAGACAGACAGACAGACAGAGTTACTTTCACATTTATAATATTAGTTTGGATTAATTGGCTTAGATGGCCATTAGTTTTCTGGAAAACGAAGACTACCGAGTCGCCTATTTCAGATTTCGTGGTACATCGAGTATGTGTCCCTATTCTGTTAAAACTTAAAGCAAATTTGTACGTTTTCAGGTAATCATGAATGAAGATGACCACGCTCCAATAGCTGGTAGCCAGACTATCTTAGATTTAGAAGGAGTGACGATGGCACACTTCATGCAAATGACTCCAGTTACGATGAAGAAGTTGGTAACCTTGGGACAGGTAAACTTTAATTTTTTGACCTATTTAATATATTAATAGAAATTATAAAAAGTTTACAAGTATCTTGCAACTGTCGCTAGTCGAGCCTTTCTTCGTATTGAAGGTTTTTTACGAAGTTCCTCTTAGAGCCATTAGTTACCTTACTAACCTATACTTAAAATACTTTTCAGGATGCGTCGCCCCTGCGTATGAAAGGGACACATTACTTGAACACTCCTCCAGGTTTTGAAACAGTCTTCAATGCAATCAAAGCGTTGCTTAATGAAAAGAACAGAAGCAGAGTAAGTGAACACATAACACTTACCATCATCATCAGCTGCCAACTATGTTGGGGTCGGTTTCCAGTCTAACCGGATGCAGCTAAGACTGCAGTCAGACTTTCGGGCTTCTGACGACCCGTAACGACTGTCAAAGATCCACGAATGACAGCCGGGAACAACGGCTTAACGTGCTTTCTGAGGCACGGAGGAAGATGGTCACCCATCCATGGAGCAACCGCGGCAAGCGTAGCTTAACCTAATCGATCGACCCGTGCGGCTATTGTTACTTAGCCACAAGCCCCTCTACATACCTATAACACTTACCAAGTTACCAATCAATCAATTAGTTTATACCATCATCATCAGGGTTTACCATCCATATAAAATAATTGTTTAAAAAGCTACTGGAATTGTAATCAATATTTTTTATTTTTTGTAGCTCTACGTCCATAATAAGAACTACGATGAATTGTACAAATACATCCCTAAAGAGGTGTTGCCTGCCGAGTATGGTGGAACCGCTGGCACAGTGGAAGAAATTACAGGTGAGTAACAGAAGAGACTACAATTCCTGCAAATATTTATCTTGTTTTTTTAATACATTTAAAGAAACAATCTCACAAAAATTTCCCATCACCGCCCCCCTGTCAACGTCATTTGAGCGTCAAAAGATTCTTGATAGATCTCTTTTATTAACAAAAAACCTCAACCTTTATTTGAAACCTTCGTGATTCGTACTATCAAAATAAATAAATAAATATCACAAAAAACTGGCCATTCTCGGTGAAAAAAGAGTACAAAAACCGTTAAAGTTTTCTTTTATTTATTTATTTTATTACTAATGGTCTTCGTTCCATAAATTGTTTGTAACCGGACAGTTATTACGTTAAATATACTTTTGAGGTGAGTCATGTGATATGACTTTAGACCGAAAGTTAATTGGGTTTCATGATAACTTTCAGAATACTGGAGGAATAAGGTGAAGGAGTGCGGTTCCTGGCTGGATGAGGATTTGAGCTACGGCACAGATGAATCAAAGCGAGTTGGCAAACCTAAGACTGCTGAAGACATGTTCGGAGTAGAAGGCTCCTTTAGACAACTTCAAGTTGATTGAGATTTTTTTTTAAATATTTTTGTATAGAAATAAAAAATAAATATGATTTTTCACATAAGGTTGTAGGATGTTTTTTTTTTTAAGAAAATAATGGATTGGTTGAAAAACGTCAAAATTGTCTTTCAAATGAGTAGGAAGTTCTGTAGGCCCAGATAATATTTTGAATAGAAAAGCGTTCAAAACATTTGTAGCATATGTTCACCCTAAGAAGTAACAAACTTTCGAAAGCTGTTTGTTTATAAAACAAAACAACTTTCGAAAGTATGACATCAGAACACACATTTAAGAGTGCTTGTACGAATGAGTCAAGGACAGCAAATCGACGTGTTTTCCGTCAGACTTCTGGAAGGTCAGGTTCTCGAGAATGTAAAAACTTTTTTTTCAGACCCGTTCATTTAGGTTGGTTACACTTACAATCAACAATTCAGACTCAGAGTTCTGTTTTAAAGAGGTAAATTTTTGTAAAATTTTTGATAATAGGTGTATTTAATTTCCATTCTATTTTATATGTGGTAAAATTATTTTAAAGGGCTTTGGGTCAAATAATAACAGCCGCGCGAGTCGATCGATCAGGTTGTGGTGGACTCCACGCATTTGTTAAATTTAGTTAGTTGTTAGTTTAGGTATAAGTTCTTATCGCTGGAATATTGGGCAACGCGCGCGGTCGCGGGACGGGCGTCCAAGCAGCGCGCGGGCCTTGGATTCCCACCTAAGGCAACATGAGGCTTCTACAAGGTTAAACTACGCTTGCCGTGGTTGGTCCGTGGATGGGTGACCATCTTTACATATCGAGACCCCTCCGAGCTTCGGAAAGCACGTTAAGCTGTTGGTCCCGGCTGTCAATCGAGAACCTTTGGCAGTCGTTACCGATCGTCAGAAGCCAGAAAGTCTGACAACCAGTCTTACCAAGGGGTATCGTATTACCCAGTAACTGGTTGTGATGGTCAGATAGGCAGTTGCTTCATGTAAAATACTGGTATTCAGCTGCATCCGGTTAGACTGGAAGCCCAACATTAAATAACAATAATAGCTAAAATAGAAGGCAGATGAGATGATATGGTGAAACTATTTTCAATGGTAAATTGATGATTATCGTTACAGTAAAAGATAGAAAACCAGCCTATTAATGTCTCAATGCACAGAGTCCTTCCCTACAGAGAAGGCACAAGCAACAATTGCCAAGTTCGCTCATTAAATAATAATTAAAAGTGTAGATGGGCATACGATAGTGTCTGAGCAACTAAAATTAAAGTCAGTGACATACATTAATCAAATTAAAAATAAACAACAAAAAGTCTGTGTAAGATAAACACGTTTCTTGTACTTATTACTTACTTATACCTATAGTTAGTGTGGGATTGGCGAGACCATTTTATTATCATGTTCATTATATTCATACTCCGAAACGCTGGCGGACGCATACGCTTTAATTTTGCTCTGACCTGTTATTTAAATAAAATACTTATTAAAGTTTTTAAAGTTCACGAGCGTTTACTGCTTCCTTTTAAGTTTTGTGAATTTGTTCATTCAAGAAAAGTGTCTGAAAGTAGATAGAGGAAGTATTTTGGTTAGTGAAGTAAAGTAAAACAAAGTAATTGAAGAAATGATGTCGGTGAGACCCTTAAATCCTGACTTGAAGCAGAAGGCAGAAGTGGAACTGAATGAGACTCCAAAGAAACTCGAGGAGGGCATAAAACACTTGAAAGAGTGGATTAGTAAACAACCTCATTTGAAGGCTAGAACAGGTAAATATAATTTTTATTTCTTAGGTTTTGACTCAAGTGCTTGTCAGAGCAATTAACAAAATAAGCACAAGTAGGTACTAATCAGAAACTGGAAAATAACACTTTAGGAATTGATAAACTAAAATTATGCAATTTTTTTGTGCTTTATTAACGATACTTAAAAACTCTGAATAATTTAAAACCAACAAATTAAAAGAATAAATCTGAAAACTTAGAAAACACTGAAATTAAAGTAAAATTTCTTTGTTTTAGGTGAATATATAGTTAATTGAATTGAATTGTTATTGTCGAAATACCAGAATGTGAATTTTGGAATTAAAATATCTTCGAGTTGGAATGTGAAGGTGATTTTTGATATCCCCCGGGATATCAAAGCACATAGCAATGCTCACAAAGGTAACTAGGTAGACCCAATCGATATTAGAATCCTTCTGAAATAACCCAGAATTTAAGTAGAGTGAAACGTTTATGTGATTAGACAAAACTCACCGACTCATAATGAATGTGTTACGTAGATATTTCATTTTGATATAATTATAATATTAGAATATTGTTTGTTGGATAATGGCATCTGTCACATTTACGAAGCTTGGGACCAACGTAGAAGTACCTAATTTGACTAGATTTTATGTTGACAAAAAACAAAAGTCTTAACTTGTAAAAAAATAAGCCTGTGGTGGTAAAAAAAAATGCCTGTGGCGGTAAAAAAAAAATGCCTGTGGCGGTAAAAAAAAATGCCAGTGGTGGTAAAAAAAAATTCCTGTGGTTGTGCCTGTGGTGGTAAAAAAAAATGCCTGTGGCGGTAAAAAAAAATACCTGTGGCTGTACCTGTGGCGGTAAAAAAAATGCCTGTGGCGGTAAAAAAAATGCCTGTGGCTGTGCCAATACTGTACAATTTTAAAACCAAAGTAAAGCAGATTCCCAGAAAAGTACTTCAAGGATCAAGTACATATCAGAATGGCCATGTTAGATGATTATTAATATGTTATTGCTAACAGAAAATGTTTGTTGAATACTTTTCATTATTATTGTCAGATTGACCGAGCGATGAGTTATTTGAATTATTTTCATGATCGTTGGTTATTGTTTTGATTTAAAAGCTGTGAATATGAATTAACTAGGCTTAGCAAATTGTTGCCATCCCAAATTTATATTAGTAACTGTAAATTATACCGATAAGCAATTCATTATTTGATAAATTGTTTAAGTACCTAACGTTTTTCTATTACATTAGCAGAAGTTGCAAAGATGTTTAGATGCATTGGTAAAAAAGTTGTTGTTTTTGTGAGACTGTATGGTCGTGTTAGATATTTCATTTTGATATAATTATAATATTAGAATGTAAAAATGTTGTTTTTGTGAGACTGTAGATTCATAGGTACTTCGAGAACGAAGTACATGTCAGTATGGCCGTGTCGGGTAGCGGGATCGTCCGAAAGGGTTACCGCTGCCCTGGAACATAAAGGGCTAAGGAAGGAACACGGGTGGGTTTTAGTCAGTAAGAGTCTGACACTCCCTCCTGCTCCACCCAGAGCGGGAGGAGTCATTTGATGATTTCCCATCCTCAAAAAAAAAAAAGTACCTATGGCCGTGTTAGTTATTTCATTTTGATATAATTATAATATTGGAATATTGTTTGTTGGATAATGGCATCTGTCACATTTACGAAGCTTGGGACCAACGTAGAAGTACCTAACTTGACTAGATTTTATGTTGACAAAAAACAACAGTCTTAAGGTGGATGCTCCAAGGTCGCCCGCGAAATTCAAATTTTCTTACGTTTACGTTTAGGTTGTTTCAAATGATTGGCACAATACTGTTAGTTGATGTTGATTGATATACTTTTTGATGATGTCTAAGAATTAAGAATCAACTCTTATTAAATTGATTAATTACCTTATAATGTTTTAAAATGGTTTCACTACATAAGATTTGGTTATTATTACCTGTATTAGAAGATATTAAGCCAAAATATATGATGATCTGTGATTGGTTCAAAATGGCGCATGTTTACACATTACATTTCTTTTAAAAGCACACATATACATTTGTAAGTGCAACAATTACTTACAGGCTAACACCACTTGCACTATTTTATTTATGTCCGTAAGGATTGAGGAGCCACATCAGATTTTTTAAATCTGATCGCACCATTATTTAGCAGCAATGTAGCTGATTTTGCAGCACGAATTCTAGATTTAGCAGCAAAATATATCACTAGTTATATTAATGCAAAAGTGGCTCCTCAATCTAAACGTCTGAATTGAGGAGCCACCTGGAACTCGTTAAGTAATAGATGAATATTTTTGAAAATTTGGTATCATTTAGCAGCAATTATGCATATTACCTTCTAAAAATTTAGCTTCTGTAGCGCTAAAAGAATGAATGAATATTGGCTGATCAGTGCTTCTCCTGACGGTGATATACACAAAATGACACATTCTGTAACTTATAGCGAAATTGATTGCTAAATAACCAAATCGTAGGTACGATAGATATAACCTGTTATGAAAATATAAATTTAATAAATTACTATCCTGGTTTCATTAATACGAGTAAAATATGGTCACCCTTCACACTGAATTTACAAGAAAATAGTTAAGTATTGTTTTTTCAGAATCCAAAGTATGTACATTGCTGAACTGTGCAGATATATTTAGCAGACATTTCTGCTAAATGTTAGTATCGCTGGCTTTAGATTCCGTTGAGATCTCAGGTGGCTACAGTCAAACGTATATAATTAGAACGTCAGGATTGAGGAGCCAAAGAAAATGCGTTCTTCTAGAAAATTTAAACAGTTTTACTATTTTATTCCTATACTGCAAAAACAAACACAACACCTGCTAAATGATCATTATGTCGAATATATTAATTGATCGCTCACATCCAATAGAAATTCACCTCTTGAGTTTAGATTGAGGAGCCATACTAAAAGTGTTGTACTTTCTTTAATTTTAGCGCTACAGAAGCTAAATTTTTAGAAGGTAATATGCACAATTGCTGCTAAATGATACCAAATTTTCAAAAATATTCATCTACTTATTACTTAACGAGTTCCAGGTGGCTCCTCAATTCAGACGTTTAGATTGAGGAGCCACTTTTGCATTAATATAACTAGTGATATATTTTGCTGCTAAATCTAGAATTCGTGCTGCAAAATCAGCTACATTGCTGCTAAATAATGGTGAGATCAAATTTAAAAAATCTGATGTGGCTCCTCAATCCTTACGGACATTTTTATTTATATTACATTATATCATTGCATTAGACATTTTCATTATTGCAATTAATAAAATTGTTAATTATTAATGATAAAATTAGTGTAAAACAGAGCATAGATCTAAAATTGAACAAACAAATTAAGATTATCGAATTAAATGTATTATATTGATTAGTATTAAAATAAAATTAGAAAAAAAAGAAACATAAGTAAATTAAATTAAACTTGGATCAAATATTTGGTTTACATTAGATAATAATTAAAAATTAAGTAACGTTAATTAGGTATAAAAATTAACAAATTGGCAAGTCAAATTAGGTCTTCTGCGAATAGTATACAATAATTAATTTACAAAATTTTCCTATGCTATCGTGGTGAACTTCAATCAGCACCCTAATTTAGTAACACACGATCAATCGGAATCGGTTTAATTTTGACAGTTCAACAACATTCATTACCGTACGTTATTTACGTGTTGAGCAGACAAATTTTTCGAACTTATGAAGCAATGGATTAGCAATTTGCTTCAAAATGATTCAGATTCCGATTGATCGTGTGTTACGCAATTAGGGTGCTGGTCACTGCAGCTGTTTAAAATTTTACACATTCGCGGAATTGGTGAGTTAGCACCTAGGAGTAACTATTCAGTAATCTGTGACCTAGGACAGTTCTACGCAATGGCGGGTAAAGCGGAGTGATAAGATTTCTAGGATAGCGGGCTGGTGCACGAAACTTGAGGAGACCCAGTAACTGTGGACAGTCTATTTGCTTTCTGAGTAGTTTGTATAGGAACAGTGCATCCATAACTTCTCTTCGAGTTGATAACGAGAGCATCTTGAAAGTTTGCAGACGGGACAGATAGGAACAGATAGCTGCTTGCTTTTCCCTTTGAAAAAAGCAAGGTGCCATAGAAATCGTTTCTGGACTCTTTCTAAGAGAAGTTTATGAGTGGCGTAATACGGTCTCCATTCGACACTACAATATACTCCAGTATGCTCCGGACAAGGCTATTATACAGAAATATTTTAGTGCTGACCAGAAGGCCAATTCTCGTAATTTAAAACGTTCAAAATCTAAGTAGTCGCAGTCTCATCTCAACGACAAACAAATGTCAAAAACTTGTCAAAATGTAGGGAAATTACAAGTATTTTTTGACAGATTGAGACTGAGATCAGACTGTGAACGTTCTTAAAATTACGAGAATTGCCCCTCTGTTTGAAACCCTTAGTATTGCGTAGTACAAATCCTAACATTTTGGAAGCTTTTTTAATAGTACTTTCGATGTGGGGCATAAACGTAACAATTTCTTGTCAAACAGTACTCGAGATCTAGGAGTGCTGTTCGACAAGAAAGTTACGATTATATTATAGTTTCTATTTCATGAATTTTTTGATTATTTATGAAGTAGTTCGATTGGATGGGGTGAACTTTTCTAGAAAAGACAGGTGGTAGCATTTATTGAAGTTCAACTCCATTTTGTTATTCTTGCACCATTCAATTACCTACTCTGTTCAGATCATCCTGCAGAAGTTCCAAATCATTTGATGACTCGACCTTGCTGGCAAACTTTAAGTCATCTGCGTACAAAAAACACTCAGAAAAGTGAAAGCAGTGGGGAAAATAATTTATAAATATGATAAATAATATGGGGGCCAAGTGGGAATCCTGTGGGGCACCGGAAGTCATGCGATAATTGTTGATAGAGCGAAAACCATTCACCACAACATAAAATTCACGGCTAGCGAGGTATGATTTCAACCACTTCAGCAAGGGTTCCGGGATACCATATGTCGCCAGCTTTTTTATCAGTATGGAGTGGGAGATTTTATCAAACGCCTTACTGAAATCGGTGTATATGACATCAAACTGATTATTCGAGTCAATAGTTTCTATCAGGGACTCTGTGAATGACGTTAAGTTTGTGGCAGTAGGTAGACCTTGGCGCTATAAAGCCATGTTGGTGATCGCAAAGATAAGGTTTAAAATGGTGTTGGATATGGGGACAGATCACGGACTCGAATACCTTGGCGAAAGTGGAGAATCAATCAATCATTTATTATTTGTAAAACATAGATAACAAAAAAAAAATAAAAAATACAGATCTTAAAGCTAAATACAGTGCGCTATGTTTTGTCTATGGTAAGACATACAAATATGGGTAGTTTTAAAGTTTACAGTCAAAAAATTCAAAAATGTCAAAAAATTCGAAGTAGGTAGGGAAATATCACAGAAAGAGAAAAAAACTTGAGAGGTGTCAAGGGACAGCCGGATGGAACGAAGTTCAAAGAGAGAGAGAGACAGACAGAGAAACACACGTTTCTAATTTCGGTGCCAATATTAAAAATATTTTTTGGTTCCTTAAGTTAAGTTCCTTATCGCGCGTTGCGAAAGGGGGCTAGTAGACGGAAAAAATTAAGACCAAACGTTGGAACGACACTTTTTGCTATAGTTGTAAGCCGTGCGGCGTGCGCGTGTTTCTCTGTCTGTCTCTCTCTCTCTCTTTGAACTTCGTTCCATCCGGGTGTCCCCTGACACCTCTCAATTTTTTTTTATCTGATCTGGTATTTTATTATAAATTCTTGGAGCGATGCCAAAGAAGCTTTTATACATTAGAGCCGTTGTACATTTTGTGTGACATAATTGATTGAGAGAATCGCAATGGGCCGGTAATTTGAGATAGTCTCTTTTTTATCCGACTTGTGTACTGGGACGATTTTGTTTTTTTTCCACTCGGATGGAAATGTTCCGGTGGCTAATGACGTCTTATATATTTTTAGTAGCGGAGATACCAATACCGACGCACAGGTAGAAACGAACAGTGGTGGGATTCCGTCAGGTCCTGCTCCTTTCCCAGTGTTTAAAGATTGCAGTTTTCTGAATAAAGAATCTACATCCAAGTCTGGGGTTGTTAGGGACTGGCTATCAGTTTCCATTAAATTAAGATAGCTTGAGTTATTTTTAAATTCTGTGTTACCACTACCACTCGGGCCCAGTGCGGGTTGTCGGATGTCACATGTCGTCGAATTTTTAGTTCTAGGACATGCCAGTTTCCTCACGATGTTTTCCTTCACCGTTTTGAGAGCATTGGTGATGAAATTAATTACACAAAGTAAAGTGCCTGCTTGGGTTCGAACTTCCGGCCTACAACTCGTCGTCGGGGCTGATACCACTGAGCAACCACTGCTCTCCCAGCCAGCAATTCGAACCATCCCATTAAAAACATCATGCTGTATCTTAGATCCTGGGTGATATGTATAGTAACTGGCTACTATTTTGTAGATGACCAGTGGCTAGCAGCCTTCCTGAGAGGTTGTAAGCACAGCCTCGAACGAGCCAAAGAGAAGCTGGATCTGTACTACTCTTTGAGAACTTTGTCACCGGAATTGTTTAGCTTCAGACCCAATAATCAATGGTTTAGATATTTGCTGCAAACTGGGTAAGTTGAATACTCTAAGCTAACTAGACTAGAAGTTAAATTCAGTCAACTATTATACTAAATTTTGAATAATGAATGGTCATTTATTTATTTAATCTTTTCGCACACAAAAAGGTACAAAGGCGGTTTGGTTTTTATTTTTATCATAATTGACCCCGAGATTCGGATTTGACCATCCACGCATAAAATTCACCCTGTACAGTCACGAGCACCAATATGTCAACACTTGGTAACTTTCAATTGCGATTTTTTCGTAAAATAACGAATGTAACAGTGAAATACAACACAGTACATAAACGTATGGGTTGGATAATGCTATGTTCGTAATAACATAAAATTTCATTAAAAAATAAAGGAGCAAATCACTTTTGAATTAGGCCGTGTGTATAGATACATTTGCTCGTGACTGTACCTACCTATATCCACCTAGTAGAAGATAGTTCTCAAGTGTCCGCCTGACCTGCTAGGTACCTTACACGATTTTGGGTAAAATTTATTCTGTATTCATTAAAATCTTTTAGGGCAGGGTTAGTGTTGCCGAAGCTGGCGTCTCCTCTGGCCCCAAGTGTCATCATAGTCAAACCTAGCCTCTATGACCCTAATAAAATTTCGCTTACGGATTTCTTCTCGTTTGCACATTGTTTTCAGCAGGTTAGTACATTTTATTCTGGTTTTTTTTTTAATGACGTTGTCCCACACTAAGAATTACTCCTGTATCGTGGGTGCGTTTACAAACATTTAAACTCACATACACAAACAGCCAGACCCGGAACAACTACCTGTAGGCAATAAAAATATTTGTTCCGTGCGGGAATCGAACCTCGCGGGTTCGATTCACGTAGCCCAGCAGTCGATCGCTCAGCCATTGCGCCAACCATATCGTCAAATTGATAGGAAAGTTACGTCGTGCTTAGCTAAGGCAGTTTAAAAAAAAAAATCGTATTCTAATTTCTTCATATTTCACAGGTTATGTATTTGGAAAATGATGCTTTTATGGTAAACGGGTGTCTCCATGTAATAGATCTTGAAGGAATAACTATGACACACTTCCTGCAAATGACACCGACGGTGATGAAGAAATTAGTTATAGCGGGACAGGTAATTTAATATAAAAAAGTGTATATTTTTCGTTTCCCTACTTTTTCTTCTTAACCGGCACAGTCATGCCGCATTCAATTTAGAGCGGGTTGTTTCAAGTCCACTCGACCCACGCGCATACGTCAAAAAAGGCGCTAACTATAGTCAAACCAAAAAAAAAGCCTTGTTGCACAAGATTATTGCCTTGACTTACGTAATCATTATTATTTGACGTACGTATGTTATGTTCACCAAGCGTTAGAAACAACCAGCCCTTAGCATTCATTTATTTATTTAATTGAGACGGTAACCAGTGAATATAGCATAACTAGTAATCTATAATAATAATAAATAATGCTATGCCTATAATGCCTGCCTTAATAATAAATCTGCCTATAATGTTCACACAGGCCCTCTCTCTGTGGCTGCGAGCGGCCCTAATGCCTGGTGGATGTAATGTGTATGTTGTAATTAATTCTAGTGACAAGCTTATTTACGGATTTCTATTTCAGGATGCTTCACCGCTAAGACTAAAAAGTTTACACTTCGTAAATACCATACCGGCATTTGAAAAACTATTCAATCTTGCTATAAAACTTCTTAATGAGAAACATCAGAAAAGAGTAAGTACAGTACAGCACATGCCTGACCTAAGAGTAACTAAGAAATTGCGCATTAACTGGTTTATTTTTCAGCTGCATATGCATAGCAAGGATTTAAAAGTCCTTCACGAATACGTACCACCAGAAATATTGCCAAAGGAGTACGGAGGGCAGGATGGAACCAAACAGGAAATCATAGGTACGATTACTCCCTTATTTTTTATACAGACCAGCACCCTAATTGCGTAACAGACTATCAATCACAATCCGATTCAATCATCATTTGAAGGATATAGCTAATCCATTGCTTTATATTTTCGAAAAATTTGTCTGCTCATCAACGTAAAGAACGCAATGAATGATGTTAAACTGTCAAAATGACAGCCATTCTTACTGCCCCTCGGCTTGATTTAAATAAACTACTCACAAATATAAAAAACTTTAACTATGAGACTAACTAACATAGTTGGTCCCATAGCGTCAGCGTATGGTTCCAAAG
Source organism: Apamea sordens (assembly GCA_945859715.1). Lineage (NCBI taxonomy): Eukaryota > Metazoa > Arthropoda > Insecta > Lepidoptera > Noctuidae > Apamea > Apamea sordens. The sequence continues at coordinate 9,621,615 of OX243991.1, read as the reverse complement.
TCAACCTTTATAAAATCATCAGTTCATTCATTAAAAGTTTCATTTATTAACAGATTACTGGTTGAAGAAACTAGATCATTACGCAGACTGGTTTGACGACGATCTAAAGTTTGGGACTGATGAATCAAAGCGGCCAGGCAAACCAAAGACTGCGGAGAGCATGTTTGGCGTCCAGGGATCTTTTAGACAACTTGATGTGGATTAGCATCTTGCTACATAATAATGATGGAAGAAGAAATAGTATAACATAATATAACATCACGCCTGTGTTCCTCGAAGAGTTAGCAGAGTTGTACAGACGCCAGCACATCAAGCTACCCGAAACTGTCAAATTTTCCCAATCAACTTTGAACCTAATGCTTTAGGGATAAAGTTGAAAATCTATTAAAGAAATTTGACAGATTGTAGTAGCTTGATGTGCTGGCGTCTGTACCTATAGTATATCCACATTTCACCAGGTATACAAAAAAAATAATTATACAACATGTGACTGTTCCCAAATTACCTTAGGCCGATAAAATTTTCGTTTTTCCTGATTATGTGAAATCTTACAGTTAAGATCGACTCTCTCTACTTTGTACAAAAGTGAAACTCGATCTTTGAATGCGTTATATTTACCAAACAGTTTCTGAGATGCATGTCTATAATGCTTTTGAACCAGCCAGGATTGTATCAGGTAACATGTTGAGCTGCGAACGCCCTCAATATCGCCCTACCAGCCATTGTTTGGTCGGTTTTGCTTCTTCACGTAGTATTATTTCTTGTTTTATCATATTTCCATAACAACAACTGTATAATTAATATGATACGCGTGTTATATTAAATAAACTAAACAACTATTACAGCAAAGCACATTATGATTACGGTAAGGTCACCTATGTCTTTATCTAATGTTAGGTTATGCTGATGATTGCCAATACAATGTCGACATAGATCTCTGCACTAATTGAGTATAAGGTACTCAAAGATCATACCATTTCTAGATAGTTATAAGTTAACAGGACTTTGAATTTTATATATATAGATACGTGCAAATATATTGTTTTAAGAAAAGTCAAACCTTGTTTTGTTCCTGATAATTTAAGTGCGTAAGTGATTGTTTGTCTCAAGGCAAAAAGGTTTCCGGGTTTCACGTGAAATAAACAAAGTCATCATATTTTGAAAGTAAGTATTTATCCAGTTTTAAACTACTTAAAGTAAACACTCAGGGTCATGTGGAGAAAGGTAGAAAATTAAAAGTAAGTAGACTAGGTATAGTTCAAATGTAAGTAAGTACCAGACTTGTAAAATTGTAATGAACTAAAAAGTATTGAACAAGTGGCTGGATTAAGAACAGTGGAAGAACAATGTATGGTTTTACACGTGGTAAGTGATTGCGAGTGCTGATTTGTGTGGTAATTTCAGCTGCATATATGGGTTGTGTCTAAGCAATAACAGCCGCATGGGTCCATCGATCAGGTTAAGCTACGCTTGCCGCGGTTGGTCCGTGGATGAGTGATCATCTTTACATACTAGACCCCCCCTCCTTGCCTCGGAAAGCACGTTAAGCTGTCATTGGTCCCGGCTGTCATCGAGGATTTGACAGTCGTTACGGGTCGTCAGAAGCCCGAAAGTCTGACAGCACGTCTTACCAAGGGGTATGGTATTACCAAGTAACTGGGTTGTGGAGGTCAGATAGGTAGTCGCTCCATTTAAAATATTGGTATTCAGCTGCATCCGGCTAGACTGGAAGCCGACCCCAACATAGTTGGGAAAAGGTTAGGCAGATATATATGGGTTAATATTATAATGTGAATTATGTTCAGTTATCCCTCATATCTAACGCGAAAAGAAGGAATAGGGAAAATACTGTACCTAAAATGTGTTCCGAATTATTGTTAATCCAAAGTCGAATTTGATAGTTGTCGAGTAATTACGGTTGAAATAGGACATTGATTGCGGTTGTCGCATGATTGGATAATATTGGCAGTCGGTGTCGTTTCACAACACGACTGTGATAACAACCGAGTTCTTTATCAGTTAGTCGATACGCCGGCAGCGCACGATACCATAGGTGAGTTTTACCTTACTTTCTATTACTTTAAACAAATGCTGTTTTTTCCGTCCGACAAATCTTAGAAATTAAAACTGTTTCTTCTGAATTTGAAGTTAATTTTTGTACGTATTTTGAAAGGTTATCTTTAGCAGCGCTAATTGATAGCTTTCGATAGATAAACAGTTTTTTTTAAATTGATTAATCGATATTGGGTAAACGGGGAATCACTTTGCTTCGCTAATATTGCTAGAACAGAAACCTGGATTGTGTAATAATAATCGAATTGCATTTTGCAGGTCTACATACAAAAACAAAATAATGATTCGTGAGTTGACTCCGGAACTGGCGCAAATTGCCAAAGATGAGTTGAACGAGAACCCGAATCAGGTTCCTAATGATCTGCAGCATCTGAAGGAATGGATCTCGAAGCAGCCTCACCTGAAAGCAAGAACAGGTATGTCATTTGAAGTTATCACATAAAATATACATATAACACCTGTATAACATCATCTCTTTGAAGGGATAGAGAGGCGTGTGACAGTAGATAGTTACACCCATATTTTTTAAATGAAATGGGAAGGTATGAAGTTATCTATAGATAAACGTGGTAAAAAGAGAATTGAAGTTTGTTTAATTGCACGGGCTTATCTTGGAAACCAAACTCGTAGGCTGAATTGTGACTAAAGGTTCTTTAATTATCAGCTTTGCAAAATAAACGATGATAAATATCTTTCACGTAATCTCTGAGTTTTATAGATAGTTTAATAGTAATATTTCGTCTCTTTTGTTTTATTATATAATTAATTATTATAGTAACAGATTGTTTATCAGAGCAAGGAAAGTTTCCTTGTATAATTTCCTTGAATAAAACCGAGTAATAAAATGTTATTATATTTATCTATTTATCGTGATCACGTATTATCAAATACTGTAGGGACTGTTTTCAACGTTACGTCAATAATATTGATTTTATTAGGTTTTGTAGTTTTTAGTGTGAACTTATAAACTTTATTACCCTTACCAAAGTCAGATATATCTTTTATTCGTGGAATAAAATTGACGTCTAGTATGAAAAACAATCAAAATTTATTCTCAGGATAAGACTTATTCTAGGTATAAAATTTTGGTGGAATGCGCCCTTAGTTGCCTTTTATTTCCAATTTGTTTATCTTTTACATAAATCTGCATTATCTCATACATTGTATTCAATTAACTTAATAATACGCGTTATATGCCCACGAAAACATTAAAAATATCCGTAATGTGATATTTTTTGCTGTGATTTTAATAAGGGTCACGGTTTTGTTAATTGAATTAATTGACAAATATACTTAGCTATACTTTGGCTACAGGTTCTTTACAAAAATACGACATACAATGCCGCATTAAACCACGGTATGATTATTTAGTTTCATGTGACTGTATTTTATTTCCAGATGATCAGTGGCTCATAGCATTACTGAGAGGCTGTAAATTCAGTTTAGAACGAGTTAAGAAGAAGCTGGACCTGTACTACACTCTCAGGACCACGGCTCCTGACATAACCTTGAGGATAAGACCAACGGACGCCAAGTTTATAGAGTTTTTCAGAGTAGGGTAAGGAAGAGAGATAAATATAATACGTGAATTTAATAACATTGCATATAATTAAGCCTATATTTTCTGAAGCGGCAGGCAGAGGTGTTAGTCCACCCCCATTCTACCGTTGAAGTCTTATGATAAAGGGCTCAACTCTATTGCCATTAAATCGACCTAATTTTTTTTTAAATAAAATAAACTCGCTCCAAAAACACTATAGGTACTCTAATAAGTTTCAGCTTTTTAACCACAATGGGGTTTATTATAAACGTTGATTAAAGTAAAGACACGTTTAAACGTCAAAAATATATGTTTAAACATTCGCTAATCACTACTTAACTTTAAGCAACGTTTATAAATAAAGGGGTTAATGTTTCAATATTTCTATTTCAGAACCGTTTTGATCCTGCCGAATCCCAAAGACAAGCTGTATCCTCGAGTGATCCTCATCCGAGCTGGCAAATACGATCAATCCACACACAATGTTTGCGACATCATGTGCATGCTGTACTATTTAGTACAGGTAATTATGACAATTTAACTATATAGAGTGGCAGGGACATCGACGTGAGCGGTGAATGCTTATGTGAATCCCGCACGTGGTTTTAGCCGGTAAGAGTCCAGCATAACCATAACCCTCTGTCACCCCCACGATGGAGGAAGTCCATGGGGATTTCCATAGCGCAACAAAAAAAAGGGACATCGACGCACATGTGCTGGATTCAGCACATTATTCAGAACAAACCCTGCGTTGAAATTTTTCTACGGTCATTAAAAAACGTCCACCCATACTGTTTGATCTCCACTGTTATTCTTAAAATCTTAACAAAGAGAACGCAGAGCAGAGTAGTAACTTTAACATCCCATCATACTGGTTGGCGATCATAATTAACATGCGTACGTAGATGTAAACATTTGCTAAATGTTAGCCTAAGAGGCACAATTAATGACTAATAAATGATACAGGTGGGTGTTCTAATTAAGTAATGAGAGTTGCTTAAATTAACACCAATTATAACTGAAAAACTGACGCGTGTAATTCTCCGTGATTATCAGGCACATTTCCGGCACTTACATGCTTGGGAATTTTCCTAATAGGTATATCCTGGTTTCGGAAAGCGGTAACGTTTTCGATCAAAGTTTTTTAGCATTAAGGTAACTTTGGATTTATTTTTGGAATTTCACTTGCCTTGCAGGAAAAGCGATGAATGTAAAACCATACAGACAAAAATACTTGCATTATGGAAACAAATTGCACGTAGAAATGAGTTGCAAATTGGAATAAAATCTATAATACATTTATGAATTATCTGTGAATCTTATCATTGAATTCACTATCAGTCTCGTTTTGATTTACTTGCGTGGTTTTTTTAATCATTTCAAGGTAATATTGATTCTCAAGCAGTCTGACACAGTTGGTGGCATCAAATCTGAGATTGAACTGAAATATCTGACACAAACTGAATCAGACTGCTCGAAAAGTGATATGAAGTTTTTAGTTGTTCATGAAACATTGCCCCTAAAACATAATGACTGCTGGTAAATTCGTAATAAATATTTAATAAATTATCCCCCATGTTTCCAGATTATGGTGGTAGAGGACGATAATGCCTGCGTGTTGGGTACCAAGATTGTGACAGACTACGAGGGAATCACCATGTCACACTTCGTTCAGGCAACACCATCGATGTTGAAAAAAATGGTAGCTGTGACTCAAGTACGTATCATGCCCTATTATCAATCAGACAGACTGAAATGGCTTTATCATTTTGTCATGGTGTTGCTAGAAGAAAAAAGATTATATTGTTATAAAATTTAATCTAGGTACATTTACATAAGTAGTGTGAATATATCTAGAAATTTAAAAAAAAACATTACACAACGAATTTATCATGATATTTTTTTTAGTTTGAGTTAATTGTTGCAGCATCCTATGTTTTGGCGTCGCTTGTATCGCTACACAGTTTTGGTGTTCCTTAGGTGTTACATATTTATGCTGCCATTTGTATATGCCACCAATGATCACATATATTTGCAGACATATACATTAATGGATGAATAATGAACTCAGATATTATTGCTGAGCTGTCCATAGTAATATATTTATGCTCGTGACTGATCATGTCTGTCAAGTCTTTTTACAAGACTTGACAGACATATGGGATTGGAAACGTTTGGAATGATAGCAATTTAAAAGTGTATTTTTTTTCTTCTTTTCCAGGAGTCCATGCCTCTCCGATTAAAAGGCAGTCACCACATAAACTTACCGTCCGGCGTTGAGAAAATATTTACACTCATCTCAGGATTTTTAAATGAAAAAGCTAAGCAACGGGTCAATATTTTTCTTATTTATTTTATATTTACTACATTTTATGGTTTTATATTTTTAAACAGAAATAGGAGTTGGAGTTACATTGACTTATGCATGCAAGCCCAAGCAACTATGAGAATGTAGAATACAGGAACGACCGTAGCGAGCTCGAAAATTTTGCACACCCTCGGATAGCTTCGATTGTCTTTAAATCATTCCAAAATGACTAAAAATAACTTGCTTTTGTTGACTTATGAAGAAAAGCTCAAGAATCAACTGAATGTAGATTGCAAGACGGCACGGTTGGCGCAGTGGTTAAGCGATTGACTGCTGCGCTGCGTGTCGCGGGTTCGATTCCCGCACGGAACAAATATTTGTATGACCTACATGTATTTGTTCCGAGTCTGGGTGTTTTTCTATCTATAATATGTATGTATTTACAAAAAAAAATGTATATAAGTAGTTTATCAGCCATCTTGTTACCATAACACAAGCATTAGGTTGCTTAGCTTGGGACTACATGGCGCTGTATGAAATGTCCAGGGATATTTATAAAACAAGAAGAGCGAGCGAAGAGAGCCTGAAAATTTTGGCACCTGGCGCTAATATTTTCTGGCTCGCTTTAGGTTCTGCAGTGCGATTCTGTAACCATCTCACCGTGAAAACTTAGGTGAAGTGAGCGTGGAGTGAGCTGTCATTCCAAATAATGCTAGGGATTGACACTACTGACGCTCACTTCACTTGAGTTTTCACGGTGAGATTTTTACAGAATCGACCGGCTGTTTTCTTTTGACCATCATACAGAAAGAGAACTTACTTTATCGAAAGATGACGAAAAGCTTAAACTCGTTTTACAGGAGTTTAGATTTTTGGAATCTGACCTTTCGAACCTTACGTAGGTACGAGAGGGGTGCCCAATATCCCGAGTTTGCTTCGCTCGCTTTTGCATCCGAGATTCTTTATTTTATAACAGGAATTTTTAACTAAAAACTTTTTAGGTGCGTTAAAAAACCCAACTGTCATTTCATAGTTAAGTTTTTACTTCTGTCGGCAGTCCCCTTGTCTGTTTATGTTCCTAATGTTTTTGTATATGCCCATTGGGGTCTCCGTGGCTCAAGTGTTCAAGTACTGTTTTAAGTTAATTGTACAAGTAAATCATTCAAACTCTCGACAGATTGAATGATTTTGGGGGGGTCATGACCCCCACGGCGACGGACGAATATTTATATTATGTTTTTCAAAATACATCAGAGAAAAAGCAACAGTTCATTATTTTTGAAGAATGTTTCTTGAGAATAATTTATATTTATTTTTGTGCAAAAAGGTCCTGAAACCTTATTGCTTTCGAACGATATGTACTGGCCATAAGTTGTATAAAATAATGTCAGATGCCATTAATGTTTAATTTTTCTATTTTATTTTTTTGCCTCATAAATGGGGTGCAATTTTTTTTCTCGTTAAAAACCAGCCTGGTATTTAGTAATTTGACGTCAACCTTTTCGCTTTTCCAAGATTTATAGGTACTAAAGAACGACCAGTAGGTATATTTATGTATTAGCTGAGGGCAAAATATTTTTTTAAGGAATGATGCAATCATTTCTTTAAAAAATAAATGTTAATGTTGCAAAATGTTATATCGATACAAATAATATTTTCGCTTGTATTTACAGTTGAAAATCCACAAGAAACTGGAAGAGATGATGGAAGACATCCCGAGAGAAATAGTTCCTCCTGAATACAGTGGAACAGGGCCTACTATTGCGGAACTTACAGGTAAGCTGTTGTATTTTACAAGCTTTTACTTAGTTTCACCTGTCCCGATGTTTGTCTGTAATCAAATATTGCAACTTAAATTTGATCCACTTCCCGGTTACCGATTGAGCTGAAATTTTGCATGCATATGTAAATCGGACGATAATGCAAAATTATAATGACTTATTATGAATTATTGTGATTGCATAAGAAAAATAATGAAAGTGTAATTTTCTAAAGGTTTTTTTTTATAATGTTGCATCAAAATGTAACACGCTTTTATTTAGTAGGTACCTATACAACGTGCCGCTACAATGGCGACATTAATTTAACACAGGGGTAGGGCTAGTGGCCAGTAATCATAAAAATTATAACAACATAAAATAATTCGTAATTTGAAAACCACCGCCTGCGCCGCTTGTGGACTCTCGGCAGTTCTCTCTTTCCTTCAATTCGCATACTCTTTGCACGTTATTTGTTTTAATTTCATTGATACGATGTTATGATCCGTGACCCCGGCGAATGACCCCTGCGCTGCAGTTCTTTAAGTACAGGTTGCTCGACGATGCTATTTTAGAAAATTATAAATATTTAAATAAATAATACCGTTTAATGAAATTAAAATATGTTCCTAAAACGTGAATGCAAAACTGTATACGTGTGTTAAATTAATGTCACCATTAAAGCGCCACGCTGTATAATGGTATTTTTCTTATCAGGTTTAAATTATTTTTAACTTTTTAGTTCTTTTTATTAACAAGTAATAAAAGTTAGTTTTTATAAAGTTTTTTTTTCAATTAATTTTTACGTAATAAAATTAGTGTTAGGGTAATTTTGTAATAACTTTCACATATCCATGCCACTCTCTCTGACACGATTTTATCATGCGACCACGTGGATTTTTCCTTCAAGAATTACTCACTAGCAGTCCTAAGTCTGGAATTGAGCCCGGTTGATGACAATAGGCTCGCCTCCTATTACCTGTTACTTAAATCTAAGGCTCAATTTACACCGCCGCGTAACGGAGTGGAAGCGAGTTTTCGTACATAGCAAAATTAACTTTATGTCAATTGTCTAACGTACAAACTAGATACGAGCTCATTACTTCCGGAGTTCCCGAGAATGCGCGATAATTCTCCAGAAGATGCGCGACCTGTGCGTATTTGTGTATCTAATATATGCGTTACACTTTTGACATAAAGTTCATTATACTTTGTACAAAAAAAAAAAATCGCTTCCACTCCGTTCCGCGGCGGTGTAAATTGAGCCTTACTGGCGTAAGTCGGTGTACTTCGGGGCTTACAGGTTATGTTATGTTCATGAAGTTTAAAATGTAATTTCAGAGTACTGGGTATCAAAAATCAACGAGTACCGCGACTGGATGAAGTTTGAGGAACAGCTAGGTACAGACGAGTCCAAGCGGATTGGACCTCCTGTCACAGCAGACTTCATGGAAGACGGATCCTTTAGGAAACTGGATATAGACTGAGCCGTGTGCGGTACAGCTATAATGTTACTGTTCCTTAGTAAAATATTTTTATTAAATCTTGCTTGCTGTGTGAACTTTGTTTTTGAATTTTAGTTTTTTAGGCTTTTTAATTTATCACCAGCAACCACATGGCAACCATCAATTGTTACATTAATTACTAGTCACAGGCCTCGTCTGAATGACCAGTCGATCGATTCTGTAAAAATCTCACCGTGAAAAGTTAGGTGAAGTGAGTTTAGAGTGAGCTGTCAATAGCGTCAATCTCTAGCATTAGTTGGGATGACAGCTCACTCCACGCTCACTTCATCTAAGTTTTCACGGTGAGATGGTTACAGAATCGCACTGCAGTGCTTGTAATAACGTCTCTGTGCGCTGGTCTCACGACTTGATAACCTGCACCTTCAACCCAGGTATGCTAAGCCATATTATCATGAAGTAACGAATAAAGTAGTTTACATGTATCTATATTTGAAATATTATTAATTTCTCGGTTAGGGGTTTGTTGGCTATATGACAAAATGTTTCTATTCTTTTGGGTTAAATAATGACAACTGCAACTTAAATTCACTCGATCTTGATTCGATCTTGACTATCTAAACGACGATGTTTTGCTATGGTTAACTTAATTCTTAATCAATATGTGCAATAACATAACATAACGCCTTGTTTCCCCGAAGGGCTGGGCAGAGGTGTCGCTATAGTACACCCACATTTGGCCAGTTATATTTAAGTCTCACGTAATACGGAGCGAGGATATTGCAATTTTATTATTCATGCATATATTTACGGCACGTGTTTTCGAGAAGAATACTGCTGTTTCTAATTTAAAGCAAAGAACAATAAAAACACGGCATTCTGTGAGATACGACACAGATCAATCATCGTTTAGAACGCGCATGAACGTCAGAAATGCGTCAGAACACGATATTGCAGACATAAAGCCGTCACGGAGAAGGCCGCTTCAGGCAGAATGGGTTCGTTCACTTTACCTCCTTCGCTGAAAGAGCAAATATTTATAACCCGTGTTTCTTTAAGAAAATCAATTCACTGATAAAATCATAGGACATGATTGAAGCTATTCCTAAATACTTACGGCACGCTTATACTTTAAAGAAACGTACCTACCAGTGGCGTAGTTCATCCTAATGGGGCCCTGTATCAAATTTTTACCCAACTGTGAAGCTACAGAGGGTATTGTTTTTACAAAATAAAGAATATAGCATACTGACTTAGAAGGTGAGAGGCTCGTGGCTAAGTAATAACAGCCGTATGAGTCGATTGAAGGTGAAGCTACGTTTGCCGCGGTAGGTCCGTGGATGGGTGACCATCTTAACATACAGAGACCCCTCCGTGCCTCGGAAAGCACGTTAAGTCGTTGGTCCCGGCTGTCATTCGTATCTTTGACAGTCGTTACGGGTCGTCAGAAGCCCGAAAGTCTGACACCCAGTATTACCAAGGGACGTCGTATTACCCAGTAACTGGGTTGTGGCGGTCAGATAGCTAGTCTCTCCGGAGGTAAAATACTGGCATTCAGTTGCATCCGGTTAGATTTGAATCCGAGACTCAATAACACTTTGCCCGACCCGGGAATCGAACCTAGGACCTCATGCTCAGCAGTAGCGCTTGCGACCACTAGACCAATGAGACAGACACATTTTTTTCCATACTTCTCTATTAGTCGTCATCTCGGTACTCACCCCCTTTTAAACATATTTTTGAACCAATTAACAGAAATAAATATCATTATTATCAACAAGAATTTTAGGTTCTGGATATTATTTTTTTTTTTTTTGCTTATACACATCACGTCGGGGGCCCCGTATCGTCGATAGGGCTGATACAGCGGTAGCTACGGCCCTGGTAATAAAATTATTTTATGTTATTTACTGGTTATTTTGACTATGACTTCCAGTTATTTCGATACCGTGCTAATTGTTCATTATTCTATTCTAGTTCTTGACCACCACGAAAGAAAAGACTAACAAACAATAATTTAATTTTGTTAACCCATACTTACCCATACTTGTGTGCGACTCGAAACGAAATAGCAGACAAATGATTTTCTCACTGTCAGATATTATAATTTTCTTTGCACGTTACATACAATCTGTTAAAATTTGGTCTCATAATCAGCAGATGAAGTTTATGACCTGTATTACACCTATCTCTATAGCAAACAACATCTTGTATCATATTACCCTTTCTATTGGGTGCATTTTGTAACGAAGCATTACATCCACCACACCGATGTTCATTTGTTAGGCAACGTTTGTTCTAAAGACTAAAATACACCATAATTACTACATTTGCATGTAAACGAAGATGGCACATTTCCGTTTTCAAGGCGAGGTGTGAAAGACTATGTTGAATCGTAGTTGCACACGACGGACGTGGGGAATAGAGCGAGCAAATTCAATGTCAATGTGATAGTACTCTTGGTTCATTTTACAAGTACGAAGGCGAGATCACGCGCGTACGGTTCGGCATTCGGTACCTACTGATCGTTTGACGGCAAAATGCATCTCACTTCCTTTGCGAAGATATTTTGGAACTAGCTATCAGTTTTCATTTACAGTGAGTGCCGTGAAGTTGATAAAATTGTTCTAAAGAAGGTAGGTCTAATATTCGTTTATTTAACATTTGATAACTGCTTGAGTTATCAGTTCAGCCGTTTGTCAAACACTGTTGTTTATAATACAACATTACAATTAAAACACTCAGTGTTCATATTATCGTTGTTATGATTGTGATAATATAATCAGTAGAGTGATTAAAATTTTAATTTAGTAAATGAATCACTGTTTTTATCCTGATTGTAGTTTCTCGCAATATCATTAGTTATAAGTAAACAGTCGTAGGTAATTAAAAATTCAAGTCGTTCTATTTCCTAGTTGTTGTTTGTAAACCATCTATCTGTTTTTTCCAATTTGACCCCTGCAACACAGGTTTTTCCTTGCATTATAATTATTATTAGGTATATATAATATATATTATATTATACATGTTATTGATAATTTATTTGGTGCCAAGCTATTTGCACGCTTAAATCAAGTGTCACCTTGTATCAATGTACTTCTTATGTCAAATAAATAATTCTAAAAAAGACACTGGCAGAATAGTCGACATCGGCCATAGAAGAAAAAATACTAATTAAGATATTTTTTTTTTGTGAGAAATGATGAATGATAAATCATAACGTTATTCGCTCAATAACATGAAGGATCAGTCCAGGTTCACTCAAATAAAATACGGATTGAATGAAATGAATGTTGAGTATCGAATGAAAATAACTCATTTGAATATGGCTGGTAAGTTTGAAAGTTGTCACATTGATGTCCACAGACATCAAAAGTGACACTTCGCGTCATAGACAATAGATTTAAATGACACTAATGCATGGAATTACACTAATGTGAGAAATAACTCGACTAAATATTAATAAGCTAACAAACACGACATAGCAACATGAGAGGAAATGTCGAAATAAACGTGTTTTTCCTTACGTTTAGTGGTAATCAAAAACCGACCAAGTGCGAGTCGGACTCGCACACGAAAGGTTCCGTACCCATTATCTATAAAAATCACGTCGGTTGTATGGGAGCCCTTTATTTTATTTATTTTTATGGGTGGGAAATCATCAAATGACCTCTCCCGCTCTGGGCTGAGCGGAAGGACGTGTCAGACTTTTACTGACTAAAACCCACCCGTGTTCCTTCAGTTGCCTGTGCCAGGGGCCACGGTATCTCTTTTGAACAACCCGCAGTCCTGGCGGATGGGAGCCTCCCTCATTTGTTTTATTTTAAATTAATTATTTATTTTTTAAAGTGAATATACAATTAAATATTCTGTGAATATTTCAAGCAGACGCTTTTTTGTTTTTGCTCGATATTAATAACGGCAACAGGTAGACACCTGTTGCCGTTATTAATATCGAGCAAAAAACGGCAAAATATCAAGTTTGCTGTATGGGAGCCCCCCTACTTAAATATTTATTTTATTCTGTTTTTAGTTTCTTTTTGATATAGCGGCAACAGAAATACATCATCTGTGAAAATATCAACTGTCAGGAAAGGTTTAAATCATAACGTTATTCACTCAATAACACGACATAGCAACATGAGTGGAAACGCCGAAATAAACGTGTTTTCCTTACGTTTAGTGATAATTAAATATATCATATATTATTATACGGGACATATCGACATCATGTTGATATAACATGATGTCGATATGTCCCTATGTATATTGACCCCGTAACCAATTTCGGGCGTTACCAATTATACTACCAAGAATCGTGATATTATTAGTTTGTTTATTAGGGATTTGCGGTTTCCATTGTTGATACAAAGATACACATTTAGAACGAGTTTGTTTACTTCAGTAGGTAATATAACTACCTACCTATATTACAGGTAGTATTACATTTTCACATAATACACATCAGTTCAATATTAGGTGAAGATGTGCAATTGTTTAGCTAGTACAAGGTGACAAAACAAAAAGGGTTAGAAATGCATATATTTTCCTGGTTATCTCTTTGAACGTAGACACAATGTATGTACAGACGCCAGCACATCAAGCTACTACAATCTGACAAATTTCTTTATTAGATATTCAACTTTATCTCTAATGTATTAAGGTTCAAGGTTGATGGGGAAAAATTTACAGTTTCGGATAGCTTGACCTACTGCCGTCTGTACATTTTATTGTGTCTATAATTGCGACATTTTACTCCTAAAAGCGAGTTAAGTGATATTTTGCTATTGCTGTCTGTAAAATATCAAAACGCTATAATTACCCAGTACAATTGGTTTACAACAAAAGTAATAAATGTCACACGAAGACACGATACAATTCAATTTAGCGTTTATTGCAAATACCGGTATACATGTAGATGTTAAGGGGGTTTGAAGATTTTTATATGAAGACAGGCATACCTACTGTCGCGCCACGTTTCCGAGATATTAACGTTCAAAGTTGATGATTGAGTCACGTGATTAACTTTGAACGTTAATATCTCGGAAACGTGACACTTTACGGGTTGATCTTATAATGTTTTCTATTTGAATTGATATCAGCTATCGATATATATAGGTCTCATGCGTGGCCGCCATTTTCAAAATGGCGCGACAGTAGGTGTGCTATGGATTTTCAAAGTATTAATGTGCAGTCTTTCTTTATTCAATTATTATTGCAACCCAGAGCCTATTTTTCGGTTGTTCTGGTTACAACCAGAAATATTTGAAGGTAAGCAAATTATCAGTTACATTTAAGCTACCGAATTAGACGATTAAGTTACCTACCTCGTCGTGTCGAAGCTAGCGAAGGTGTCCCTAATTATCTCATTTTGTTAGTATTTCAATAATACAAACTATCTCGTTATCTTATCAATGATCGAGTTATAACAATATTATCGCGCTCTCTTTGCAGCCATTATAGTGTAGTTAGTGTTGTAGGCCAGTACATTCGCCAGAAACGTGCCGGTTAAAAAAAAGTGATTCTTTTTGGCGTTTTTTTTTCGTTATGTAAGAGATAGATTAACTTACATAATTAAATATCGTGGGTGAGTTGTGTTATGGTAAAAATTACCGTTTGATTTTAAAATTTATCTATATAAGATGATCATTTACAATCATATAGAATCTGAAAAAGGAGGGTACGTCACTCAAGAAAGTTAAACATAAACAATGTTGTTTTAAATCATTAAGATGGGATCGGAGAATTTAAGCTCTAACGGATCGAGGGGAGGCTTCGCATTGGACGTTTGGTCCAGCGTAGAAGCTGCGTAGACGCCACATATAACGTCTCTTACCGCCATAAAAGTAATTGAAATAACTGAAAATCTCCTAAAGAGTCATCATTGTACTCATCATTATCGCGGAAATGAATCTGCTACTCCGTACATTAATTATGTTCCATGTTACAGCTGTTTTTTTCGGAACTTCATGGTTGATCTGATAATAAAAGTTGGTCATAATTAGTATAATGACCACGTCTAGAGGTTTACAGTTTTTTTAACAACAAAAAACTCGGATGTATCCAACTTTTTTGGTCACCATTATGTTTTTGCGTCAAATTTTACGGTAGGTCGATATCGACTAGTTAGTTGAAATGTGTCAAATTCTTAATGGACCAATTACTGACTAATTGTATCCTAAACGTATTGAAAACCGACTCAATTGTTTTCTACAAATCTTTACGAGTAAGTAATGTCTTTTCGACCACAGAGGTTTTCTAAACAGATAAAATTGACGCTACTGTTGTGAAGAGTACCTGCAGGACTGCAAAGTTCTCTTCGACTGACTGGTAAGGTGGAGAAATTGCACCATTCTTCTTTGAAGAGGCTAAAGGACTAGTGTTGCTGTTACTGTGACCGGTGATCGCTACCACTGTTGTTTTTTTTATTTCATCATATCAATTAGATATGCCTTCACCACGTGGTGGCCGCAAAATGTGCAGTACGAAACACAATCAAAACTTTTAGAGGAATGTCTCCGAGACAGTAAATCTAAAGGAATATTGACATTAATTGTCCCCCAAATTAATAAGTTTCAAGTCCTGACTATTTTCTGTGGAGTTGTAACATAATGTACATACTCACATTTATTTTCATTTATTCCTCCTGGTCAGAACAAGCATTCCGTCACTGTTAGGCGCTGTTCTGATTGTCCCTCATGACACCAGGCCACGTTTTATCCACAATCAGTACACAGACACAACCCTCAACTTTTAATATAAAGTTTCGACGATTTAGTGACACCAAAGGGCTGGGAATTTCACCCACATTAGTTGATATAATTTTTTCGTATAAACACTATACTTTTAACACAATATAACTATATATTTTATTGTATTTTATTAAAATATATTATAACATGACAGTTTTGATAACACTGTATAATATGCGTTGCCATGACAACTTTCCTTTAAAATTCTTGATGGCCAGTAAATATTTAGCTGATTATACATTCATACTTCTTCAAAATTACACATGGCCATTAACATATCTCAAATTCATATTTTCTACATGATACTATATTCTACGAGTTCACATTATAAATTCACCCAATACTAGGGTCAGTTCTCGCTTGGCCGCGAAAGCGAACACTGTAAATAGGCCTGATACTCCAGGGCCACCTGGGAACACCCATCAGCGTGCCTCTACTAAAGGCTTCTGTATCTGACAGACCCTCTCTGTGCCTCATCTAAAGGCCTACCTAAGTACCTGGTAGGCCCTCACTGCGTCTCCCTGGAAGACTTCCGGTACCGGTCGGGCCGCCGGCGCGCCTCGCTGGAGTACTCGAAAGACCCTGAGCGCCCGTCCTGTACCTGTTGGGCCGCGCCTCATCCGAGGGCCACCTCACCTTGCGGGCTGACAGCGTCCCTGCAGAAGCCCACCGTGCCTATCGACCGGCCAGCGTGGCCTGACTGCAGCCTCCTTCTTGCGTTCCCCTGCGTGGGCCCTCTACGGGTGCCCTCTGTGCCGCACGCGCGCTCTACTCCGAGCGTGGCTGTCAAATTTACCTGCCTCTCGTCAGCTCCACCTTCAGCTCCACCTCAGTTACCTGTCACGCATCGTCATTCATACCGCACTTCCACACACCACTGTCCAATCCATCTCCATCCTTCTAAATCTTGTAAATAAAACTTTAATTGACTTCAACTTCACTTTCTTTAATTTAATTACCTTTAACTTAACTTTTAACTTTAGTTTAATTTAAAGTCAAAGTTAAGATTTTCTTGTCACTACACGACAGAGTTATCGAAAGAGATTTTTTGTGGTTAATCTTGAACACATAAAGCAGAATATTTAACATTTTCATAGTGGGATACTTAATAAAGTTTGCGAAAATTTGGGAAAAAACACGATGAAAAGCGATCGCATTTTAAACCAGCAAAAGATGGAGATTTGGCATATACCCGCCCCTACACCGCGGCTTCGCACTACTACGCGCCTCTACGCGCTCTACGCGCTACTACGCGCCTCTACGCGGCTTAGCAGCCTCTCACAGGGTCTGCGCGGCTCCGTCGCGGGGTCTACGCTGCGTTGACGTCTTCGATATAAAATCTATCTTAATAACAGTCAACTCTAGTCAAAATTATAAACGTTAATATTTACAGAATTACTCAAATTAAATTATGTTCAATTATAATACGTTGCCAATTATAAACTACTAGCTAATTAGGATACGTACAGACTACAGTGTTTATTTGTAGCATTGATTACTCATCACATTATTTTGTCTGATATACTGTAATTACCTGCTTAATAAACAAAGTAGGTATTGTTGTGTTGAAATTTTCATTAAAATAAAAAAGTAATTGTAATTACCTACTCCGTTTAATTTCGCATTTGCATTTTATTACAATTCAAATTAAGGTAAGGCTGGAGATACATTTTAAATAGGAACCATTTTTGGATTGCTTATTTTAAAACTTCGTCTTATTATCAGGTAGGCAGGCATTAAAGGTAAAAAAATACAGGTAGCTCTGATATTGCATGTGTATTGAATAGCCACTCAAGTTACACGAACTGAAAGATAAAACATGGATCGATATTCACTATCCAATAGGTACCTATTATTGGCCTTGAACAAAATCAGGAAGGCTACTGTTTGATCAAACAAAAATGAATCATTAGATATGATGAATCATTTAAATACTTAGCTATTAGGTAGATATAAGGATTTTCAGCGCATCCGTGATTACTTACAATAATACGTGTTATCTTTTCATTTACCTAGATCTGACAACCAATCAATGATCGAAAATGGCTGTTCGGCCACTAACTGCAGCTCTCGCGAAGAAGGCCGCCAAAGAAATCAATGAGGATCCCCGAAGGATTCAGTCTGACATCGCAGCCATTAGAGAATGGCTCAGAAAGCAACCACATCTGAAATCTGTACAACCAAGTAAGTAAGGTTATTAAAATAAGGTAGGTATAGGTAAGGTACAGGATTTAAAATAAATGAAAATACTACCATAATGAAAATTCTCATGGAATACAATGATATGAAGCAACATCATAGGAATATACACAAATCTAATACGATTTTCTGTACCATGTTTTATAGTAGCGACATCTATGTTAACAATCCTGCATGAAATAAAACCGGCACAGAGCCACTTATTAAAACGTTAGCGCCCACAGCCTGCTGCCTGTGTCAAACAGCTACTTTTATCATTAGTTCCGTACTGTATTGAAAAGATGTCGCTGCAAGTCTCGTTTGCGTATCTATTGCGACTTATTTCCCAACATGAAATTGCGCAGTGATGATATCCTTGCTTTAGGAATTTTACAAGAATTACCATATTATAAGAAAGAATATGAATCTGAAACAACCAATAAATGTATTCGAACGAAAAACAATTTATTTTCAGCTGATCAATGGCTGACAGGATTTTTGCGAGGTGGAAAATACAGCCTCGAAAGAACAAAAGAGAAGTTGGATATGTATTACACTTTAAAAACTATTGTGCCAGAATTTTTCGCAAACAGAGATCCCAGTGGGACGAATGTTCAAGAAATACTTAAACTCGGGTAAGAAAATATTTTTACCCCAGCGTCTAATCAATGCTGACTAAATGAGGAAAGTGGAACAGTGGGCACTCTCCACTAAATGTGGTTTTGGAAACGACTCCAGTGTTCTACTTTTATTTTTGTGCGAATACATATATATTGTAGCAGTAGTATTTCGTGTCTGTTGTATAATTAAACATGAATTTTTCATTTACTTTCAGAGTTTTCCTGCCACTGAAGAATTGTACTGGAGAAGATGGCCCACGAATATGTATAATGAGGCTAGGGGTGTTCGACCCCTCTAAGTATCACCTGTCTCACTTAATTAAGGTGGCTCTCATGGTGACCGAGATATTAATGCTTGAAGATGACAATTTCTCTGTTTCTGGCGAGGTAGGATCATTTTACCGACATTCCGGTCAGATGGGATCAGATGGGATGGGATTATAAGGGTTGTGCTGGGGTCTTTCTTTTTTTTTTCATAATAAGAACTCAGCAAGGAGTGTGAATATATATTAATGCCTTGAAAAGATGTTTTTATTGTTAATCAATATTTAAGGGGGATGCGCTAAGGTAGCCCGTATGATTCGCACCCTAACAAATATGGGTTTACAGATATATAATCATTAGAATCAGCAATACAATTTCTTAAGTTAGAATTGGCCTCAAATGTCATGATTACATGAAATAGTCATTCGATAGGGCAATATGAACAAAAACTTAGAGAGATGTATTGATGGTTATAATTCTATTAATAAATATATGTTGATATAATGATATTTAGATCAACATATAACCTGACCAACCAAACCTGACCTGGTACTGAGCTGCAAAGTGCTAAAACGTAAGATAATTTGAATTTCGCGGGCTATCCTGAATTTTTTCGAATTTCGAAGTGCAAAGTGCGAATGTTCGGATCGGACCGACACATGGCCGAACCGAATATTATTGAAAAATGCAAAAAAAGTTCGGATCGGCTCAGTTGGGTCGGGACCATAGTCAATATTCGAAAGAGTATAGGAGTGTAGGATCGGAACCGACCGAAACAAATAGTAACTTCGTAGCAGGAAACAGCCGAACATTCGGCCGATACTACTTCGGAGTAGACCCCCTGACAATATGAGTCGTTGTTGAATTAAAAATTTGTTTCAGGTTGTAGTAGTCGACATGCAAGATGTAGGAATAAGTGTACTAAGTCAATGGACTCCAGCCTTAGCTAAAAAGGTGATATCGTGCTTCGAGAAGGCTCTCCCAGTGCGAGTAAAGGGAAACCACATCCTGAACACACCACTAGGATTTGAAACGGCTTACACAATATTTAAAACATTTTTAGGAGAGAAATTAAAGAAAAGGGT
Source organism: Apamea sordens (assembly GCA_945859715.1). Lineage (NCBI taxonomy): Eukaryota > Metazoa > Arthropoda > Insecta > Lepidoptera > Noctuidae > Apamea > Apamea sordens. The sequence goes on along the minus strand of OX243991.1, from coordinate 9,601,575 downwards.
AAGGGTATTAGGTACTTATTATTGTAATAGTATTAGTCATATTACCTGGTATTTTTGTAAACAAAACAATATAACTTCTAATCGAACGTTTGTAATATAAACCAAGTATCGATTCTCTGAAGCAGAATTAACAAAAGCAGGCGAGTAATAACATCTTTGTTTTGATTTCAGATTCGTGTCCATAATCAAAACTATGCGGCCATGTATAAAATAATACCCAAGTCTGTCCTTCCAGTTGAATATGGTGGTACCGACGGCAATTTGCAAGAATTAACAGGTACCTATTTAACATCATAACTACTCGTACATATAAAAGTTAAGGCGCTGTTCAAATGTAGGACACCGTAAAACGCTTAGTTTTTTGTCGCACACTTAGGCGTATTGGTACTGATATTATAAGCCACAAATTAAGTGTATTGTCAAATGTCCAAAGAAAAGACTTATTTAAAAATATATCATAAAAATACAATAGTATCATGACAAAACAATCGTAAAACAGAGCTCAAAAAATATTTTTCGTCGCCTATTTCTCAAAATGTTGAGCGTTATCTATCATATTTTATGTAATAATAATTCAATCAACTAAAGAAATACCTAAAAATTATTCCACTCAGTTGTGTATTAATTTTTTAATATAACGAAAACAGCAAAAATTACTTTTATATTGGCGGTCATTCGATCTAACTAACGTTAAACAAACATCGCTGTTGTGAACCTTATTTGTTGCCGCGATGCGTTATTGTCGTTCGTTCGTCATTCGGCTTCTTACCGGGCCTTAAATAAAAAGTTAGCATTACTTTATTACACGGTATATTGTTGTGTAACAAATAACGATTACCTGTAAAACGTATAGCACTATGTATCTAATAAATGACATGTGCAAACAACCTGTGCCACAACCGCGCTGGCGGCGACTAGAAACTCACACATAATGTAATTTTCGCAGATCACTGGAAAGCTAAAGTAGAGAGTTACGGCGACTGGTTCTTGAAACAAGAGGAGGCCCGCTCCGACGAGTCCAAGAGGCCTGGCACTCCCAAGAACTCCTCAAACTTGCTTGGAGTAGAAGGATCCTTCAGGAAATTAGACTTCGATTAATTATAATGAACATATAGTTTAATATTTTGATGATGATTTCTATGTTGTAAAAATAAATAATTAATTATTTTTAATACTGAAGGTTTATTTTACTTCTTAGATATTTAAGGCTTCTACCACAATAACGTTACCAAGTAGAAATTCGTAAGTACGCCACGTTACTTTGATTGTTTTGTTTGATGAGCGAGACTAATATGTATAATAATATGCAACTTCCATTGATACATTCACAATAATAGCTTTTAAATGAAAACACATGCTAAGAACGTTCATTTACAATACGGCATTGTTTAGTATATTTTCTTCAGTTCCAAAATAGGTCAACCCATTTACGTTTCATGGCATAGCAATCAAGTTTTCTCCGTAGATTTTAATCTAGAAAACATGCAGTTAACTCAGTTATAATTGAACGATGCATTTTATAAGCACATATCATGCTTCGGAAGCAGGTAGCATGTTCAAGCACGCGATTCGGATAAGCAGGTATAAATCATTCGTTTAAAAATGGACCGAATGTAATGTGTGATACATGAGTGTGTTCTACCTTAAATGGCATTACAAGTCGTACAAAATACAGGTATTCTTCTACTTGCCTTAATTGCACTGACAGATTTTAATTTAATAATTATGTAGTATTGTGGGCGGGTAAGGTAACCTTGACTTGAGGCTCGAAACTTAATTAATACAATCTAGCACCACCGGATATCTATGAGCACCACTGAGTTTAGTAACGCAGACGATTGCTTGTTGTTGTCCGATTTCTAATCGGACAATAACAGCCGATTCCTTTAAGATAAACAAACATCTTGATATACTTAACTGATTTTGTTCCATTTAACACGATAAAAGTTAGACGTGTCCGTAATCTAATTACATAATTATGTTTGACAGTTCTTTTTAATTCATGTGACATTCTTATTTATTTAAAAAAAATGAGTAAAATGACTATAATCTTGTTATTTGATCGAGACTGTCGATGAAACGCGAGTCCATATTGTTGTGAGACGATAATGAAACTATACTTCAAATGTTGTATTACTTATACTTGTTTTTAAATCATAAGACTTAGCGCAAAAGAACCAAACAAAGATAATTTTCTAGGGTACACTCAAATTCGTCCATTATAAGCAGAACTGCGCGTTCCGTTTCCAGCTGGCAGTGTGTTCTGTAAGCATTGGTGTTTTATGAAAGCGGTGGGCGGTGTGGCGCGCGCGCCGCTGTCAGTCGTGTTTGGTTATCAGTAGCGCGCGCGTGTCGGAGGTGCGCACCGCGGACTTTTTGATATGAGCCCGCTCACCCGCACCCGCGTCTTGTGTAACCTTGTGTTTGCCACCATCACGCCATGACACAAGAGGAGTGTTGCACCCGGCTCGACTACGAGCTCCAGTCGTCTTCCGGAAATGCTTCCGACGAAGACAGTGTTATCATCAGAAAGGACAGAGCAAGCGTTAGAGATATGATTCTCCGCTTCGAAAGGACCAACCTAAACAACTTCAGCGGCTCGAGAGAGTCGCTCGACAAGTGCAAATCACCTTTGGGAAGTTTGACAAGTGTAGCTAATCCTATTCAATCCCATTTTCAGCATTTGTGTCCAGTGACAAAGTCTCAAGACAGAAACTCTAACGTATCAGTGAATTCGATTTTATCTAATGCTTCAGAACATAGTTATGAATCTAGTTCATCAGGTTTTATCTCAGATAGGAAATCAGGAGACGTGCTTGTGCCTCACCGACCTGCCCCACCACCTCCGGATCAATTTAAGGATGCGCCTTCATCTTCACCGGAGAGGAAACCACCAGTTCCGGAGGAAATCACGTTTAAGGAAAGACGGTATTCTTTTACTACGCCGAACTCGTCACCGGTCGTCACGAGGCGATCACGACAGCCACCTGTCATTAGGAGAAAATCTACAGCAGGCCAAGGGCACCCTGGGGAAACGCATTGGTCTTACGGGGTTAAACAAAGTGATTTAGAAAAGTTGCTAAGACTTAAACGGTCAGATCCATCTGACAACGAGGAAGAATCAACTAGTCAAGAGCCCGTTGAAGAATCGTCAGACAATGATAGCTCTGATAGTAGTAGCAATTCAAGTGATAATTTGAGTAATGGCAAGGAATACGTACTGAACTTAGAAGACGGTGCAGCGGAAACGTCCACCGATCATTCTACGGACACGTTGATACACGAAGAAAATAGTGATGAACAAAGTGAAAGAGGGGATGATGTGTCTGTTTCTTCGGGTGACTTTGGTGATCGTGTTAATTATGACAATGTTAGTATTAAGTCGATATCGTCTTTCGACATGGTTCCGTACCAGAAGTATGATAGCATTACTGTGTCTTCGGACGAGTTCGGCTCTGAGGTGTGCCACGCGCCGGACTCAGAGTTTCTTACAGTGAGTGCAGTGAACGAATGGTGTATTTCCAAGTCTACGGAACCGGTATTGATGCCGGTGGAACCGAAAAAGGAGAAATATCGCAGGTGAGGTCACTCGAGTTTTTTTAAGATACCGAGGGAAATATTTGCGATATCGCCGCCTGGCTTTGTCACGGTATGATAAGATATCTTTTACCTTCTAAGTGTGTATAGGTACTTGTGGCTAGTGCGTCTTTGTTTTAGCCTTATGCGCGATTTGTTGAATGAATACTGATTCGTTTTACGTTTATCATGGTGTAATTTTATAAATAAAACGTAAACATGATCTAGAACGCTTACTTACTGCATATAAACTCGCACATGTACCTACTTACTAATGTCTTGTTACCGTGTATGAGGTTTCACCTTGATGTTTATTCATATGGTGCGAGGCAAGTGGGCAGGTGGCTTATACGTATTACTGCCCGATGATGACATTTAGATTTATTTCTACAGTGGCACTTAAAAATGTCGATTATCGACGATATAACACATAAAAGCGAATCAGCAAGTAGGTAATATTTAAAATAGTTACAAACTCTCAAAAGATTCCATATTTGAAAATTTTTGCTCGGAGCCAGAAAAAAAAACATCCGAGATCAATGAGCTGCCGGAAAAAAAACAAACAACATGGCGGTCACTTACGTTTACGAAACAATATAATCAATAACAAAAAACAGAATAAATAAAATAATAATAATCAAAGTAATTAGAGATCTATATGTGAACTGATTTAGGTATTAAAACTTATATTTTGTTATTGAAATTATGAAATTAAAATTCCTGATCTATTTTTGCACGTGATTCACAAAGATTATTGTATCTTAAGAAGAATGATAAATAGTCGTCCACATCGGCAGCAAGGTCGTTCTATGTTGTTTCTGTGCGAAGCATACTTATTATGCTCGTATTTATGTATAACGGCATGCGCCTTGCCCAGCGATGGACCGCCATGTCTACCATTTATGCACCTACCAAGTTGACGGTACCTTGCAATAGTTACTATAATTTTTTTAAACAAATGAACATTCATGATTTATTTCTGTAAGTATGTTTGTACAAACAGTTTTACACGTCAATCATACTTTTTTAATTTGATCGAGATGCGCACTGCGACGTTTTTTAATAACTATAATAGTTATGTGCCACATATTCCTTGTAATCGAATCCAAATCCAGAAATGTCTTTTACTCATTCTGTAGGCAGAAGTTTTTTATACCTTTGATCGATGCATATCTCTGAGTAGGTACCTTTAATGGTAGCTGTTTCAAAGACGCAGTAGTTTATTTTCGCCGAAAACTCGTTGCATAAAATATGTTTGAAAACAAAGAATTCTAAAAGTACCATATCGTTTTCAGCGCCCATTCAATGAACGGTGTTAGTATTACAAAATCAATATTATCAATTTACAGTTCATTGTTTGGTTTCACCGTTTAGTTTTAATTTTACTCATATGGCGGGCGTTGAGTTACGCTAAAGTATAAAGTTGTTGAGTTAATAAAGGTTTTGTTCATAGTTAATGTATTACAAAGCATGGAAAATGCAAATTTTTCATATAATAAGTAAATTGTATAGGCACTCTTCGCAAGTCGTAGGTTTTTTCTTAGCGTTGCTTAATCAGTTCAGTTACTCTTATTATTAGTAGGTACTAATAAACAAAGCATGTTAGCATCCTTATAGATAGTATTGCATCATCGATTGACTGGTGTCTCCGTCTCGTTTACTAATTCGCCGTATTAGAATCATAACTACATACAACCGAAACGCTACGCACTGCTGTTTATAAACACAGTTATTTAAATCCAATGTGTACGTATTGTGCATGTGAATTATGTTTGTGAGAAAAATATAGACACCTACTTCTGTTTCCTTGGCTAGCAGCTTAGCTTGTTTGTAAGTGAAGACTGGACTAAGTGTGTTTTTTAATATTAGTCATATATTTTTGACTACTTACTTACTCGAGTGAATGAGGCGCATCGTAGTGTTCCCTGAAAATGTTCCTAGTATCTGTGCTTTGCGAGCACATACGAGAATTTGGGTAAGAATTTAGACACGAACAAATAAATATTAACCTTTCTTGATATCTAACAATGCTTCTTGCACACTAAAATTATAAAAAATATGTAACTTCTTAGCGTAAAAAAGTATTTTGTAGTTCAGATAACTTAAATATGCGATTTGTTTTTACTAGTTTCGATGTAATTAAGAGTAAAGTATTTTGTATCGCTGGGTCTGTAGTTACTCCAATTAGCCGCCGCTTTTTAATGAAGTTTGGCATTGTTTTCATTTACGTGTACCCAAATACAGCTGTGAAACCAAATTGAATCGAAAGAATAGGGTACTCATTTGTAAACATAGAAATCGAGGGCGTATAATAATCGAGTAACGACATGAAATACATATTTTATAACTTTATTAGGTACCTTTGGAGAAAAATGAAACAATATAAGGTCCAAAAATGCTTCTACTGAACTGACTATGTTGTTCTACTATTTATATCTTTATGTTTAGAACCTTACTGCTTAGGAGATGAGATCCTGCTCTTAGATTAGGTACCTACCTATAAAATATAGAACCTATAAGTACGATAAGTATTTACTTATCATAGGTGCTCATATACTGAGAAAATCTGTTCATTTTATCTTAAGGGTTCCGGGACTTGTATGATATGTCGAAGTAGGAAAGGAAAGTACCGCGTGAAACGACAGATGATGTTGATAATAATATAGGTCTAGTCCTTGAAATAAAGGGGATCATGGTTATTTTATGAAGATGAAATCCTTAACATTTGTTTGGATCAGTATCCCCATAAACTTTGTAGTTTATATTTAACTGCCTCCTTTGTCTAGTCGCAAGCGCTACTGTTGAGCACGAGGTACTGGGCAAAGTGGTGTTAGTTTTTTTCATCAGGAATGTCTCAGTAGTGCCGGGACCCTGGATTTATGCCTTGTTGATGGCAATAAGCTCACCCCTGTTACATGGAACTTAAACGGAACTGGCTCCATTTGGATGTACTATAGGTACATCTATGCCTAACCCTTCGAGGAATACAGGCATGATGGTATGTTTATATCTGGTGGGGACTTTTAAGGCCTCGGATACCTACTATAGGTATGAATAAAGCCTGCTTGCTTAAGGTATTAGAAACCTTTAAATTGTAACAAAAGCAATAAAGGTGTGAGCGACATGCTTACTATGTACCTACAAGGAAAATCTTTTTTGTCGTTGTATACCTACACGTGTTCAAATATAACTTCAAAACAAGAATGTGTAATAGTTATAAATAGGTCTGAAATAAACATTCCTCATCTTGTGATGACAGTCTTGTATGGTATCTCCACATAATCCTCATTATTCTCCACCAGCTGAAACGATTTCATATAAACGTTGATGAACCTTTGATTATGAAGAGTTAATATCTTCCTCATGCCTTCCTTTGTGACTGGTGTCGTCAGTCCTCTCTAATGTTACTGTATCTAGACTCTCTTCTTCTCCCGCCCGTCACCCGTTTTGCTAATTAATCTTTTGCTGAAGACCGCACTTCTGAGTGGAGTACTTACTTAATCTGCACTTGCTCGTCCGTGGAGTAGATACTGATTAAGAAAGCACTCAACTTTCTTGGTCAATCACTCAGGCATCAGAAGTTCCTTGTTTCCATATTTGTGATGTCTAGTAAAAGATCTTTTAACAAACATACAGGGTGTAGGGGGGGTCGTCGACGCGCAAACTGTTGCCATGAATTCAGTAAATGATTCTAGACGCATATTCCCTTTGCTGGGACAGTGGCCGCCTCTCTGCAAGAGGGAGACACACCGGCGTTGAAATGTTTCGTCAGTTATAAAAAAAAAACAACTATTCCATAAATTTTGACCGTGTAGGCACTCTGAGATGAAAAAGCAGATTATTTTTCTACGCTGCCTGGTTTATAGAATCATGTGTGGTTTAGAATCATGCTATCCCGTAATCTGTATAGTAAGAGTTTGTTAGATGCCCATTTAAATTAATAGGAACTAGCGTTATGTACCTATATTTAGGCAGCCTAGCCAAGCCTTCTAATTTCTAGAACTGCTTATTTAATATCCAGGGTTACCTACAGCCTAGTTGGTATTCGAAGTGATTTGGACAAAGGTATTTACGAAATGAGTTGCATGGAATTCAAAACAGAACAATAAAATTGATGGCAGGTAATTTATTATCTAGTTTCTAGAACAAATAACTGAATCCCACTAGTTCCGAATAACTGGTATTCCGTTTCAGAGGGTTCTGACGTAAAACGGCTGATTTGACGTCAGAATTCTCTGAAACGGAATACCAGTGGTCAAAGCTAGTGGCAAATGCCGTCAAGAATTTTTAAAATATTTTACTGTTAAAAAAGCTTCATATTAGAATAGAAAATGCGGACTGATTACCAACAAATACTAGTTTATATTCATGATCATCTAATTTGGCAAGTTCGTGACGTCACATCTTATATTTTTGTATGGATGCGCAAGCGTCGGCGTGGATGCCAAGGTTGTTCTTGTATTTACGTTTAGTTAGTGTTATTTACGTATACTTAAAGAATACAAATAAGATTCTCACTTGTTACCTTTATAGATTATGCCGCAGTCTCGATACCCAGCTTACGTTGAACCGCGGAAAAACGTCAAGGATATTATAATTGTACTATATCTTTGAATCTATTTATATTTTTATACGTTTACAGATAAAATTAGAAGGTTATGATACAAGAACAGTGTGTGAGGCACAGTTAGGTATAAATGTTACATACGATTTAGATAACTATATGTGCTGTGGTGAAATCAATGAGTGAAACTGTCACTTTCGTCATCATTCGAAGACTACATTCGATTCTAAATAGTAACTATTACGTCATTAAATCATAACAAGTGGGCCGTCCAAACAGTATATCTACTTACCTACTAGACGTTTTTAATTATAGCAATGTTCTGATTAGTAATAATTTATACGCCCCCGATTAAACATATAATATTTAATAGCAGGTAGAAATAGATAAATAATTAAATATGATATTATTTGTATATACTTATAAAAAATTATCGACAGGAAACAGTTTTAAAACCTTTGATAGTAAATTTTTTATAGATTGATATTTCTATGATTTGGGAAATCAAATCGCAACGGAATAGGTAAGGACACAGACGGCCTTATTACAAAACAAGGTTTATCTTTAGATCCAGGTTTAAAGCATTGAGCCATTTTTTAATTTCGTATTTTATTCCGACAATGTTAAAGTTCTTTTTACAGAAACTGACGTTAAATCCGAGTCTAAGTTGCCAATTTTGCATTAAGAACTTTATGTTCGTCGGAATAAAGTTCAAAATACAGTAACAGGCTCGAAGGTTTGGGGTAGGTCTATAGTTAGAACTCGTTTTGAGAAAGTCAATAATTTGTTAAGAGAAAGATATGCGATATAAAAAAAAAACATTTCTAGATGATAATGTAATGTTCATTTCTTTTCTTTTTTGATGATGTCTTCCCTTATAATGTTGTTGATACAAATAAAAACATTCTTTTAATTCGATATTGTTTCAGAATCCACGCATTGTTCATGACTTTGTTACAGATACACTATAATTGTGTTGTTGCATCACTCTCACAATCGTGGCCAAGTTTAAATACGTTAATGAACTAATGTATGTAAACGTCACTAAAACTAGTCTTGCTCATTGTTGTAATTGTTTTTCTATTACCGGCTATAAAAGGAAGCCCTATGAATAATAATATCCTGTCATTGGTTACGCAATTTTTCTAGAATAGAAAGAGATTTAAAATAGTACTTTGAAGATAAATATCAACAATTTTTATTGCTCCACAAAAGCGATAGATTCGGAGTAATACTTCCCAGGCTACTGAATTCAAACGATTTGTTTGTTATTCAATACCAACGGCAGCGCAATCTGTGCATTGACGCCAGATCTGAAGTAATGTGTACATAACATCTCTAAATGAGACCTAGAATCGTTGTGAACAATCGAAACAATTTGCACTGAGAATCGGTTCCATAATCGCCACGATAATACAAGGAAAAATGTATGAAATGAATTGTTAAAACGTGATTATGATTAAATTAAATTGTGCTGACCTTGATACAGATTACAACTAAACTAATATATCAGACGCTTCCTAAAATGTTTTATGAATTTCAGTTTTTTTTTTGCATTAAAACAATATTTTGCCTGTAACAAACATTATGTTCTTAACAATCATCATCCACATAGGTCATATCCACGGAACTTTTCTGTTCCGTGGTCATATCCTAGGTACAGATAGGTACCTATGTAATATATATCACCTAGGCCATCACTTTATTACGCATGTACTAACATACACTTTTAATTTCTAGCCCAATTCCCTTAATTAGTTAGTTTTTTTGTTTGTATATTTAGTCGTTGTAGTCTCGATGAGGCTAACTAGCTAGCCAAGTTGAACTTTAACTTTACTTTATTTTGTCCAAAATTATCAAATTGTTGTACCTATGTAAAGGTGCCCAATATACAGGCTGTACCTAGTTTGGGCCCAACGATACCTCTATATTACATTTTGAATATTGACATAAACGATTTTCATTTAAAAACTTCTGCTCGTAAAATTCACCAGAAACCTGTCAAATATCGTGATCAAATCAGGTTTTTCACCTAAACCTGTTATCTATCGAATAACTTCTATCTAGGCTAAATTATAAGTTAAGTATAGGATAAAATCTACATCAAAAGAAGCCTGAAAAAAAAATTATTTTTTTTTGCTTTGGTTAGAGGTTAATGGTTAGTTCAAAGTTCAGATATACAAACAACTGGTTGTGTTGCTCAATACATATTTACTCACTTATAAATTGGGTTTACCCAAAAGTGAAGGTCATGAGATAAGCGCTACTAAAATCAGCATTGCTGCTCCATAACGACATTTGGGTTATCTAATGGAATGGTTATTTAGCTATCAGACTCTCGTATAAGCATAGCGTAGCGGGACCAAAGGTCAGGTTATTGTAGAAACTGCAGTACAAAGATACCCAAAAACAACTTCTAAGTTGCGTAATTAAATAACTAAGTAGCTACTAGGCATTTGAAACATGTAATATATTTTCTATGCTGAACATTTCAAGGCAGTCTTACGAAATCAAGTAATATAATATTGCTTAAACATTTAGATTGTATTAATTGCTTCAATGAAATGACAGCGTTGGTCAGAAGCAGTATCTCGCAGACAAGACATTAATGTAGGAAGTACTGCATTTTATCATTTGTACTCAATATCCTTAAGTCCTTATTGGCAGTGGAAGAATCTTGACCTGTTTGATAAAATAATATGATAAGTATATTTTTAGCATCATTTGAAGTGTAGATTCACTTTGTATTCATTGAATAGAATTGATCTGAGAAATAATATTTCTATTTATTTTGGACCAGTGGTGACCCAGTGGTAACGGCCGCGACTTACGAGTTGTAGGTCGTAGGTTGGAACCCACACAGGCGCTTTACTTTGTGTAAATTATTTCATCAACACTGCTCTCAAAACGTTGAAGGTTTAGAGGTATGAGGAACAGGGTGTATAGTTCACTCATACTCTACAACGTGTTTTTTTTCATAACTCTAGGGGGTCATTGTACTTATCATTATGAACAACTTTTACTATGGGACTAAACCTGAAAGCGCGAAAAAAAAATCAGCTGTTTCCAACATTTATGTTCATATATTATAACTCGTCAAAATGTTGGGAACACCAGATTTTTGTCTCGCGATTTCGGGTTTGGTCCCATAGCAAAAGTTGCTCATAATGATTAGTACAATGACCCCCTAGAGTTAAGGGATATAAAAAAACACGTTGTATATAGAAAAGTGAGGATCCTCCGATTGCCCAACGATTGATGTTGGGAAGTTTGTATACATACTTATATGCTAATTGCGCGGTAAACTCTGCTTGCGAGATGCAGGATTTGCGTGACGTCAGTATGACGTGCTGTTCGCATGTGGCGTTGTAGATACCGCTACAAAGTAAAACATCGTGAGGAAACTACTAACCTACCTACTAGACCCAAAAATTCGAAGACATGTGACATATACTTCCCGCCAACCCGCACTAAAGCCTAAAAAGTGTTATTATAAAATAACACTTTTTAGCAAAGTAATCATAAACAGCCTATAATGTTCCCACTGCTGGGACACAGGCCTCCTCCCTATGAGAGGGAGTGGGCCGTAATCCACACGCGTGTCCAGTGCGAGTTGGTATAGTATAGTTTATGTAATAAAATATTAGTTAAACACTGGTGCGTTGTGTCTATATTTGGTGATAGTGACTGTAGTTAATTGCACAGACAATACTTATACAATATTTACATCTTTATTGTATTATGATAAAGGCTAACACTTATGATAAGTCGGTTTATGACTAGTACAGTCACGAGCAAAAGTATGTATACACTCGGCTTTATTCAAAAGCGATTAAAAAGTAAAGGAGTAACCTTTACTTTTTAATGAAATTTTATGTTGTTACGAAAATAGCATTTTCGAACCCATAGGTTTATGTAACGTGTCGTATTTCAACGTTGCATTCGTTATTTCTCGAAAAAAATCGCAATTGAAAGTGGCCAAGTGTTGACATATTGGTGCTCGTGACTGTAAACAGCATGTTTCTATATATGTATGTCAGTTATTTTGTTTAAACTATAGGATGCAACGCCCAAGCTTGAGAATTATACGATCAAAACCATAGATTTAGACTCGCACCATTCCAAATTAATAAAAAATGAATTCATATGTAATATGCATCTTCAAGGTCCCAGTTATCGTCTCAAATATAGTCGTAAAAGTTAACCACCTACCAAGCCACCTACCACCTTAATAACTTATTGTAACTTTAATTTGCGACGCATTTTCCGATTGCAATATTAGGAAAAACCCTATCATAACGTGGACCGTTTTCGCTATCAGCTGTAAACTAAAATCCCCTACAAATGAGTGTGTACAACGTACATTGTTATCAATAACAACGGTTCACCCTTTATTAATACAATGTTTTATTCACAGACGGCTCACAGAACGCGTGAACGAACTGGTTCATACGGAGAACGTCTACGTGGAACGACTGAGGCATGTCGTGGACGACTACATCCCCAACATGCGAAAACCTGAACTATCTCCCACCTTCAGATCTCTAGAACCCGAGGTCTTTGGCAACATCGAGAGGATATTCAGGTTTCATTCTGAAGAGTTCCTACCAGCTTTAAGAGAATGCGAAAATGATCTCAGGAAGTTGGGACAGTGCTTTAGGAGATTCGTAAGTGTGGTTTTCGTTCACGTTCTAGGTGTCTAGCCTCAATCTGATAACTTTTAAATGGTGATGAGATATCTGATAAAAATTGATTTCTCTGCTTATCTTATGAACCTTATTTTATAAACGTAGGTCTTTATATGTTTTGTTCACACGTGGTTTTCCTTTCACAAAATCATGTGTGCTGATGTATGGTCGTAAGCTGACATAGTAAATAACTGTACGTGCTAAAAGTGCCTAATGTTTTTATTTTTTTAATGACCATCTATTTTTAAAACTGACGAATTATGTTCACCCTGAAATAATTATGTTTCCTAACTAGAGTAAATAGTTAGCGTAACGATTAAGTCCAAATCGTTATAAAAACATTGGTGTCACGTACTGGCGAAGCGCATAATTCTATGCCTTCTCACTTCACCGCCGTAATAAGATCGTCTTTTTTCACAGTTTAGATTCATAGAAATGGCTAGAACACGGCAATTTTGAATAACCACGGCTCTTATTTAAATGGACGGCAATATCTATCAACGTGTCGAACGATTATTCACAGTTCTTCAGCTTATCGCCACATTGGCCTCTAGTCGCCGATAGTTTTACTTAGTTCAATTGTCTTCGGAGAAAGTAGAAGAATTTCTCTTAAACTACCAAGTGTGTAGGTATCACTGGAAATCACAAATAATGACCGCGGTTAATGTACGTGACGTTTGATTGATTCAAATCGAATTCAGTATAAACAATACGAGAAAGGATTTACGCAACAATCACGGTATTTTATTTGCAGGAAAAGAGGTTCAATATGTACGTAATGTACTCTAGGAATAATAAGAGAGCGACGAGACTGGTATTCGAACACAAACAGTTTTTCCAGGTAAGCTTAGTTTATTACTTGCTATTTTTTTGCGATATTCAATAACACCAGAAAGGTGAACCCTCTTGACAGCGGGGCATTACAGTTTTTTCACATACCTAATTAAATGAATCCTACTATTCTGATGGTAAACAAAATCACAAGTTACATATTTCTGCCATTGATCATAACAGTTATCGCAAAAATGAGGGATATTTTAAACTGTGCATCCGTTTAATTACCCGTTCATGGGAGTTCCCTGTTCATGAAAAAATCCTTATCAGCTTCCCACCTACAGGCAGATATTTCTAGAAATAAGTTACATCACATTAGGTACATCACACTTTTAACTAACTTTGTGTGTCGTTTCTAATCTATGGAAGTCTCAAGTCGAACGTGCCATTATGGTTTTTAAATGGCAGTGTTAGCGGACTTACAAGTAGGTGGGATGTATTACCGTAAAAACTAAATTGATTGAAGCATTATCGGTTGGCCGCATGCACGCATCAGTCATCAGCTTCACGATGCTCGATGGACGCTGAGCGTTATTTCCTCATTTCTGTTAAGTGTACGGTGTGCGGGATGGAGCACGCTGCTGTACAACCGCCTAACTGTTGGCGCTACCGTTATACTTACACATTCATAGGCATTACTCGACCGCCACTGCCTCAAAAAATAATATTCCGTTACGTATAAACAGTCATTAATTATACAAATGAATTTAATTCTCCGCCTGTTGTTAGCAACTGGAGTAGAAGCTCTATCCGCGCGTTATTTTTCAAATTAGAATTTTCATAATGTAACTTCTTTCTTTGACCAAAAAGCTAAATGTTGCGACATAAACGTCTAAGCTGAGTGAAAGTTTGTATTTTATTATTATAATTGTCGCGCGCCATTTCCCTTCTGTGAACCTTCTCAGTCTACTTGTTTGGATAAAATTCTGCTCCAGTTATCCCACACCTCGATCGCGATCACATATCATTCGACCCAAATTACGCATGAAAGCCGGTGAAAGGCTATTAAATTATATGTATTTACTAAATGTAATTTAATTGCCAACATTTATATTTATAGCTATCGATCGAATCGATTTGCAACTGAGTTATGTCTAATGTTTATGTTCCAGGGAATACAATTAGAATTAGGTGATCGATTAGATCTGTCAAGTTACCTTCTGGAACCAGTGCAGAGGCTACCCAGGTACAAGCTGTTCTTGGCGGATTTAGTTAAAACTTATTCAAATTATGAGAACGAAAGGTGTGAAACTGAGTCGAGGATATCCAAACTGAGCGTGGACAGTGATGAGACCGGCGGCAGCAACGGAGAGTCCTCGGAAAACGATGAGACTCCGCTGGAAAGTTTGAAGCTAGCGAAAACTATGATCGAATGTGTACTAACAGCGGTCGACGAAATCATGGCGCTGGAAAATATTACCGACTGTCCGGTGAGTGAAATTTATACGTTTGTATTCAAAACATTATGACTGGAAAGTACTAGATTATAATGGAGACATGTAAAACCTTATCGGTAATAAATTAAATGTAGATAAAAAGATATCTGTAAATAACATCTACAATAATGCTAGTTAGTTATATGGAATACGTTGTTTGCCACAGGCGTCCGACAATGTTTATTATCTCTCACTTTATCATATCTTAGATAGGTATGTTAGAAGATAAAGATAATTTTATTATTAGTGTGACGAATTTTACGAAACATCCGCAATTTTATAATCTGCCTGTAGTTTACTTTATAATAAATGCTTTCACCTTCTGATAATAGCATTTACCAGGTAAATCAACTAGAGCATAATATTATAATTCATTAGATGTTATTGTAGGCACTATTTATAAGTATTACCTCAATGTAATATAATATTGATTGGCTGATAAAAAACACATGACAATAAACAACTTTGCAATTTTGTTTACAAAAATCGTGCACATGCTATTTCCATCCGAAACCATAAAAAATGGTGGAGCCTCTCAACCGTTACATGTAGGTTTCAACCGAAATCTATTTGTGTCCGGTAGGGCTTTAATTTAATTTGCAACACTATTGATCGTTCCTATTGCAGCTATATTTGAACCTGCTGAACCAAGGCCGGCTGCTGCGCCAGAACGAGTTCTACGCGATGGACACGGCGCGCCGCCGACGACAACTAATGAGGATATTCCTCTTCGACAAACTCGTGCTCATCACTGTGGTGTATAGAAAGGTCAGTGTCTACTGTTATGTCCAACACAGACACAAACACTAGTGTGCACACAAACGAATACACGCCGCAGACAGTTAGGTTGTTCTTTTTTTGCATATTTTTGAGTGTCTGGGTATTTTTATTTAAAAACTGCTGTTGTTAGTTTTATGGGACTCGCGTATCCACATACTTACACTTACTTACTTACTTAGTTTTGTTAAGAACTCACTAGGTTCTCAACAAAACTAACAACAGCAGTCGAAACTAAATTCTGATAGTTATTAGCAATCATTACTCTGTTTTAAAGTCATTAGGAAGATAACGCAGCATTAAACGAACCATTTATAGTAAAAAGTCCCATTAGTATTGATTGTAGCATGTGAATATAATAATATTAATAAAGTCCGGAGACATAAAACTCTGTCTGAAAACGCATTGTACAATAAACGACAAGGTAATTAAACCTCATCGATTATGTAAATGTGGCCACATTAAAATTGCTCTAAAAGGAATCAATTAATACTTTGCAAATAGGTCGGTAGTGAGTTAAGTAATTAAGTAGCTACTTAATTAATTACATAATGTTGGTTGCCATCGTCTGTTTTGACTAGAAAAGAAGTCTCGCAGAGTTGATCGACAGCCTTGCCTAAAGAAAACTTTGCAGGCATCGTAAATTATGAGACTGACTCGTGATAGACGTAAGTACTAATCGATGAACGTCGTATAAAAATGAATATCAGAGAATCGACTAAATAAATCGTATGTAGTTTTGGCCTTGTTAACAATTATCGCAGAATAATTGACGACAGTTAAGAAGGTTTGCTTATTGCTAGTTAATTTTGATAACAATGTAAATATTTTGATAGGTACGTACGTTAAAGTACATATTGTGATGTAATTCACAAGACTTCCGGATGGTGACGCTCATCTATCAGTTAATAAACAAAGTGGAGCAGTACTTAACAGTAATTATCAATACAGACACTTCGCATTTCGCGTATTCGTTTCGCGTATTCGTTCTGCAACGTGAATTGCACTTTTTATGATTGCATTTCAGTTTTAAACAATCGACTGCCCCACCTCTATTTCGCAGACAAAAACTTTGTTTCAAAACAGCAGTTTCAAAATAAAATAGATAATGCTTGTTCTTTTCTCCTATCAACGGGAAAGTTTGAAATGTTTTCAATTGAATTTATTTCGTTATTATTTACGCTTATTTTTAGTTTTAAACAGTTCTCGATAATCTTTATTATGTACCTACCTGCCTTTATAGTTTTTATCTCATTTTTATTGAAGTCATCTTCGTATTACGTAATAATCTTATATTATATCAAGACAAATTCATATTAGTATACCAAATTACATACATTGAGAGAATACGAGTATACTAGTACACAAGTTATCTAAAGGTTTTAACTTAATCATACTTGACCTATATTTTTGGCATAAACAATATTTACTAATACGTCTTTAGATATGTACAGAAGCCAGCAAATCAAACTACTACAATCTGTCAAATTTTTTTAATAGATTTTCGACTTTAACGCTAAAGCATTAAGGTTCAAGGTTGATTGGGAAAATTTGACAGTTTCGGGTAGCTTGACCTGCTGGCGTACAGAATTTAAGTATAGTTCAGAAATTGTATACAATGTGGAAGAATAATATAAACATATTGATGATATATATTGTACCATTCATTCTACTCTAAGTTGTATGGCAATTAATATAGAGAGAAACTACAGCCCTAGAAGTAGATATATCGTCAATGTTTTGATACATTTACAATAGAGTGAAGGAATATTGATCTAAGATTAATTCAATGATGCCAATGAACTTCCGTTTTCTCTGAAGACACGAGACAATCACAACCTTGTCATGAGAATGACAATACAAGTAATGAGCATCGATCAACAACGACAGCCGTGACAGTATTTTCGTATTTGACAATTTAGGTACCGCTGTTATAAATTGCTTTATTAGAGAAAAACATATCCAATTAAGGAATGGTTGTATTTAAATAAGCAACAGTGACATTATGACGCTAGTCCCCATTTCCCAGTAATGTTATACGATTTTGGATTATGAGCTTTTCCCGCAAATTATATACTGTATAATTCCTTATATAGATCAAATAAAACAATGTTTGGATGACTCATTATATTAAGTGAGTCACGAATTATCAATGTAACAATAAAATTATTATAATTATACCCGTCTGTACCCACTGTCGGCTGATATGATAAGGTAGCTATTTCATGACAAACTTAATGGTAGTTCAGTAACGGTTGGGACTTTTTATTGCTCTTCATGTTTATTTAAATGTGCCCTGAATTTAGGGAAAATACCTACAGTGGTTGTGACTAAGAATAGATGTCCGATTGATAGGAAATGACTAAGTCGACATTGTAGTATCCGTATCAATAAAGATAACCGGATTAACCTTTAAACTAGATTGTAGTATCTTTACGTATAAAATGCGTGCCTACGTCAGTGGCGTTAGATCGACCATATTTAATTAAAAGATAAAGCAATATTATGACTTCTTAGAAATTATTTACCATTTTTGTTACACTGGCAGGTGGCATCAAGATTTCACGTATCTTATCTAAGTACACAGTGTATTTTTATTCTCATTCTCCACCTGTGCTTTCCTTCTAAAAGCGCTCTCGCACTTAGCGAGTTTTTGCTCAGAGTCGCTAAAATACAATAAATTCCAGTATTGGCAGAATTAAATTCCTTTACACAAACGTTGAAAGCGCTTTATTCAATACTCAACTTAGTCCGAGATGCCTTTGAAGTCGTTTAGAAATCAGTCAAGGGGTGACGTTTGAAAGAAAGATGACTTGCCAAGTATTGACTTGAACGCGGCGAATTTGGGTCGGAAACTAAAGAGCTTTACATTCATTCAATTGCTCGTTTCAGTCTGTATTACAAGCAGTTATTACTTTTATTTTTAATTTGGTACCATTCGCTGCCACTTAACTTGCATCATAATGAGATATTGTGCGTCGGACGTTACGAAGTGTTTATGACGCAGACGCGACGCGCTGGCGTCGTCGCCGACGGAATTATCTGTATTCCATCATTCACAGTTCGCGTACAGCTTCATAGTTTTGATACAAGTTTGTATCATTGCCGAGTGTCTTGAAGTTAACATAACAAAGGATTGTATTCTGAGTAACAACTCAAATATTTTAGTCTTATCTCTGGAGTTAAAATAATTTAGACACTGTAGAGGTTCTCCACAAATTCAAAGTAAAGCTGGTTCTATGACCATGACATGTTGAATGAGTACGTAGTCGGTCATTGTCACGGACTTTATCGGCGCTTCTTTAAACTAAAATGTACATTAGTAGCTAAAGACTAAAGAACACACAAAAGCAAATTGTGAGATATTTTTGTAATGAAGTTTGTACACAATAGCAATTGTGGTGGCGAGAGTTAAATGACCTTGCCAATGCTTCGGAACGACTAATTTACCACGCATCGTCGATTTCAGCTGTTTGATGCTACAGGAAATACGTAATACTGGGAGACTGTCCCATTGTACACAAGCTACTAATATCAACATAAATGTCGTTCTAGAACTGGATAGCGCTATACCAAAGCTAATGTGACCGTTTGTCCAACGATTCAATGACTCCGATTGACATTTTTATGTAAAAATAAACTTGACATTGATATTCTGCTCTTGTTATTAGTTTGAATTTGAACAAATAAGATTAAAAACAATATATTTTAATTCAAACAGCTACGTGAGATCTGTTTTTATTTGGTGACCGTTTGTGTGTTTCATTTCTAATTTGGTTTTATGATAGCTAATAATGTTTGTCAGTAAGTTAATGATCACGGTAGTGTTTCAATTAAAAACCTATTAGGTAGGTACCTATAGGTATTAAAGTATAAAACATACTAACTGGCTAACTTCATTTTTTCCAGCAACCTAGAGTGGAGTACTTCATATACAAGGACGACATACCAGTGGATGACTTGGGGATAACAGCGAAGGAACACGACCGGCACAAGTTCACAATCTGGTACAAGAAGAGGAACCTGAAGTCTTACAAGTTGGAGACCAGCGACCCCACGGTCAGGAACGCGTGGGTCGAAGGCATTACCTCGCTACTGTGGGACCAAGCCATGCAGAAAAAAGGTAATACTTTCCAAGAGTTCTAGTTTCTCTTATGATTTCGTTACGATCAATCATAGCAGTGGTTGTTATTTGCGGTTTGTAAAGTCTACAAGTCGTCAGTACTTAAATCAATTTATTTTTAGTGATTGCAGTATAAGATAGCATCAATTCCTTATGTTGTTAAAGAACTAGAGAGCCAAGCAGTGTCAAACGACTTTGCACTCATAACATTATAAGGCTCACTGTGAGAATCTAGTTTTGCGTTGAAATCATAACCTCGCCACAACATGAATGAAAGAACTGGTTGTGTTTGTATTAGCAAGACTAGGACCAGTTGCCATAACTTATGTACTGGACACGGTAATTAAATACGATGGTTAAACGATACGAAGAAGAAAAGAAAATGTTTTCCGAGATAAACGTTTGAAATATACATATTATCCAAGTTTAATAGGCTAGCTGCCTAAAAAAATCTAATTAGTCCGTCAGTTAGATTATCAAAAAATATTGGACCCTTATTTTTTCTTTTGTCAATTATATAAAAAATGATAAAGATATCGCCCGTTAAAGTTCCGCGTGACGTCACGCCTTGCTACACTTTTTAGCATGGCGTGACGTCACGACCCCCTACTCCCAAATTTTGACGCGCTTTATCTTTGTCATTTTGTGTTTGATTGACAAAAGAAAAAATACGTGTCCATTATTTTTCGATAATCTAACTGACGGACTAAATATAATAATTATTTTTTTACCCAGGAAGCTACCCTATTAGGTTTCAACAACATGCTTAGACCTATATGTACATATACTCCTGAAACTAGGCCGTATTTTATCTATATCAACATTTACAATAATATGGCTGAAATATCATTTTACCCATCTAGATAACGGGGCATTGTTTTGGGGCAATTTATCAGCATTGGTTAAAATGTACCTAGATGTTGTTCAACGATTAGCAACGATACGCGACCATCAATATCAGCACACGTTGATAAGGGCACTGCGTTGAAACAATGCACAGACTAATGATGCAATTTTAAGCACCCACTATTGTGTGACGAGCTATAACATTCAAATTACATTATAATGTCTGACTATACTGCGTTGTTTGATTTGAAAATCCACTTGGGGACTTTATTTTCTCCGATTCCGTCATGATGTGGTAATGACCACTCGTAAATATTGTACCTGTCTCCATACTTCACTATTATAGGACATTATTGTAGAAGTTGCTCGCGAAAACAAAACACGCTTCAATAGTAAACATTGCAAAGATGAGTGTATCATGCAACGCAGCAGGGTGTGACAAAGCGAGTCCGTCCTAAGTCGATAGAATTATTTATCATCTTTCAAACATTGCGTACGTCAGTGCAAAGCTGTAATGTCCAAATATAATGAAACCCCCTGAATGTTTCTCTCAGTAAAAAGTATTTATATCTACTGAAGCAATTGGTAATAAAACCATCTTTAAATTAATGACCGAGGAAGCTTATTTTTTATTAGTTCGGTAACCCATCTCTAACGATGAACATGCTACGTTCACGTGATGTTTTGATATCTATTAATGTCATCCATAAATGTATTATCGATTGATATTACTGTGCTCACATCTTCTAAGTATTGAACATTCGTTGCCAGTGATCATTACCAACATAATAAACATTTAGATAAGTCACATTAACGTTAACTTAGAGCCCATTTTCTCACAAAGAAATTCATTGAGTCCATGTGGCACGCACGCTGAACGAAACTAATTCCCGCATAGTTAATGCGAACAAACTTTTTAATTGATCGTCATCTGCTCCCCGTGACGGAAGGAGCGGGGTTCTTTATCACAGGCTGACGCACGCGGGGTCGACGACACACTTTTTTATTGGACACTCGTCGGCAAGTTGCATGTGCACTGCGTTGCGTCTCGTCTGTGGGAACGTCAGGAACTCGACGTTTTTCTTTGACGCCGTTGTTTTGTAAATGTAAACGAATATGCAACGATCGCTCCGTTTGCTGGTTTACGCAAAACAAAATTAAGTATCGGTTGTACACTTAACAACACGTTTCACACGTTCCTACGATCCTTATCTTTGTATTCTTTATTCCTCTTTGAAGAACGTCTGTATTATCTAACTTGAGCAACCTTCCCTTACGGATAATTAGATAGGAATATCACAAGGGAATGCTGCGACGAAAGTACGATCGTTTTGAACTCTCGCTGTTACAATGCCACATTTCTCGCTGAGATTACGCCGATAAGCGTAAACTGGTGTTTAAATCTTTCTGGTAACGCGTTTCTTTGTTACTCAGAGCTATTTAGCGACAATTGCTACAAATTTCCTCAAATGTACAATGGGCTTTTGTCTATTGTAAAATCGGTAACATCTAGTCGGACTGGACGACTTGATGTATATGCAGATCATGTGTGTTGTGATTGCGACCGAGACAGTGGAGTTTTATGGTCGTCTTGTCGGAGCTCATTTTACGTCATTGCGTGAATATTATCTAAACTATCGACGGAGGTGACGGGCGTTCGATCGAGTTCTATTATTGTCTTACAGTTGAGTTTATTTATGATAGTGAGTTCAAGCTGCCTCTCTATCGGCCGATGTCCGCTAATATTGAATTTTGGTTTAACAACAAGATCGTTGGTTCTCACAGTTTCTATCTGATACTGAGTATTATGATTGTTTAAAAATTTGATTGTATGTGTAGGTATATTGAACAAAATTTATTAGGTGCACCTTAACATCATGCTTATTTAATATGCGATATTTTTTTATGGATGCTAAGTATATTTCTCTTTGATAATATTCAGACGAAGACTTACATTTTCTCAATTATTTCAAGTATTCAGTTTATAGCACAGTATTCAAATATCCGTTGAAAATTAAAACATCCGACGCGAATTTAATCATATCATGAATTATTTCTGTGAACACTTAAAGACAGATATGATCTCAGGTTTTTTATTTAATATTGCTTTGTATCATAATAAGTTTATGACGATCATCCGTCGATCCATCGATCCATCGCTCAACGACCTACCCAAGGCGTCGACACAGTCGATTAGCAAACCATACTGAGTAGTCATGCATATTAACTTTACAAACGTCAATTGTATTACAGAAATCGTTATATTGTTCTGAATGGAGTACCGATGAACGTTTTCGCGGAATCGTAGGCTTTATCTGTGTTGTTATCAGCTCCGCTAACGTAGTCAGGTGTGGCTTAACTGAGATAGCAGCGCTGCCTTATTATAAATCACATTCTGAAACTGTTGTTGTATCGAAACTCGATAATATAAGGCCAATAAAGATTATCAAACTCAAACTCAAAGCATTTATTTCAAATAAACCAATTACAGGCACTTTTGAATTCTCAAGGGGTCGGTCAGTCAGGAAAATGAAGCTAGTTGCCCATTCCAAAGCGAAGTATGTATCTAAGGAGAAGAACGGGCAAGAAACTCCACGGATACTCTTTTTAACCCCCGACGCAAAAACGACGGGGTGTTATAAGTTTTATATCAAAATAATATGGTTAGAAAATATTGGTTATATCATTCATGTTGAAATGATGCATGTGAGATCGATACAGAACGTTAAAAGCGTCCGTAATGAAAAAAAAAAACAAATTCACTCATTAAATGAAATTATAATAAGCCGTGTCAGCTAGGAGATGACCAGTCACCACTGACGGCGCCCGTTCACGAACATGATGTGTCTTTTCGTACTTACTCCACTTAACTTGTGGGTAAATGCAATATGCCCCATGTTCTATTATAAAAATAGATTACTCTATAACTTTTTATAGATGTTTTAATAGCCAATAGAGAGATTAAAAGGTAACTGAATACCAAGGAACAGCATCCACCAGACTACTAAAAATAACCTATTGAAATCAGTAATCCAGCAGTATTAATATTTGTTGGTAGTGGTGATATTGGCTTTCCTATGATGTATGCTACAAGAAAATAATAGAAGACTAGAATAGTCTCTATTATGTACACCATAAAAAAACAAGCTACAAGAAATTCTTGTAGGATCCGTAGTTCGTGGGGTTCATGATTAGCAGGAGACTGCAGAATTGAAATGTTTCTGTGATGACTATAATATATTTATCACATTATCCTAATGATAACACAACTCGTTAACGTGATAAATAGTACATTTACACAATTTAGAAATTCATGACATACCGATAAATTATCTGAGATATGCCATCGATGTGTAATCTATTGCTTGCGGTCAATATATATACCTATTGTAGATAATGTACATAATTTAGATATTATTGTCGAACAAAACCGTTTCATCTCGACCTTCATTCTCTGTTATCAAAATCTATTTTTATTATTCTGTATTACGACGAACTTCACGGTAAAGAAGGAAAGTTATTTAAATAAGATTCATCTAAATTATTTAAACGTCGACAATCGTTTCAGTTTTGTTTTGACAAACGAGATGTCATTAATGTCATTGGAGAAAGTTGTGAGTTCAAAAATTTATAAACGTCGTCATCATAAATGCTAATGTTTTGAGCCATTTAGACAGTGTATTTCTGTCTATTTCATAACTATTTGTGCAAATTCTGTCTTTTATTTAATTTTAAGTATAATCCCATAATAAACAGCTGTGTGGATTATAGTTGGCAAAATGGTAGAATTAGACTACCAGCTACTGCCTCAGCTATATTGTGTCAAATGACAATATTTCTAATATCAAAATATTTTCGATTTCCAGAACTCCTTCTACAGCAGAGAAACAAAAGAATATCGATGGTATCCATGAACAGCGAAGAATCAGTGGAATCAGAGAGGAACGAAAATGATAAATGTAAGCACAAACATATATTTACAAGCAACACTAACAATGTCTTTGTAGCACGATAAGGAGTTTCGCCCATTGGACTTTAGACGTTACGGAGCTAATGAGTTTTATGTAGATAGTACAAGCCTAACACCCGGTTTCTGAATTGAGAACTTGTCATAATCTAGCTAGCATCACTTAAGGTGAAAGCGTGCTAAATTCAAAATATCTTGGCAAAAAACCTAACAATTAATTTGAACTCCGCGGGCTATATTGAAGGCATCACCTTAAGGAGTATTAAAGTAGAGTTTGACAGGTTCTCAATTCAGGAACCTGGTAAAACTCATATTTGTTGAAAAGTCTGTGTGTCACGGATTTTGTCGCATCTTTTGTGACATATTACGAGTAGGTATGTCACAGTAGCGCATACTTTGCATTGTTTTGCATACCGCAATAAGTGTGTCAGAATTGTCAAGTCGTACTCACGTACAAGGTATGGATTTATAGAACACCAAGTTTATAACTGTAATCCACCCGTGTTGTATGCAATCCGTGTTACCCAGTTTTGATGTGATGGATTTGATATAAAGAAAGTTACGTCATGATATTTGAGCTGCGAAACATTGCAACATACATAGCTCCTTGCAAGATGAAGAAATATAACCTTAAAAAAATGTTGAGATTGTTGTTGGCTTCAAATAATATGTATAATAGCGTCATCTTGACAAACAAGTCTAATGATGCCTAACATGGACAAACAATAGATCGAAATCTACAATGCAGATTATAATATTTTCGAAAAATGTTGTCATCGAAATCCTTCTAGAATTCTATATAATAAGTTCTAGAATATTGTTTGTGTTTGTGAATGTTGTAAATAACACTGTACCGTACCTGGCCTATGGCACAACAAGTATTAGAAAAAGTTTTCCTTTATGGAACGCCATGTTTATCACTCATACCTATGTGACGGACTCTTTCTGATGCTCGATGTGACTTATTAAAGTTCTATCCAAACATAATCAGAGCCGTGCCCACGACGTGGACGGACCGTGCTCGGTAAAAATATCGGTTTTTACATTTTATGTGAGCTCGTTCACGTATGTGAAGCAGCACTGAAGCTCCATCGCCGGCCCGGACACGGGTATCTGTGCCCGGGCGGGCGATGGAGCTTCAGTGCCTGCCCTGTGTGTGCGATGGCCCGGGCACATCCCGGGTACGGCCCTGATATGTGTGGATAGACCTTGAACTCCCGGGTACTGTATGTCACCAATTACACTGAGTACCAATGTACCATCTCTGCTACAGGTCTGTTAGATGGTTACGTTCTCGTGAAGTTGCACCAATGAATTGCTTTGTAGGTCAGTAAAGTTTAGGCACGCTTCCAAACATTATCTTGTATCTGTTCAGCTTTCGTTTTCTTTGGCTTCGCTTTTTTGGATTGACGGGAGAACGGGGAACTATACTGTAACAATAAAAATCTGTTGAATTAAATAATTTTTGGAGGTAATTTTAAGTACTGGAATTTTGGAGAATTACCAACACTACTTCAAATATTTAATAAGCATGTGCTACTGTGTATTCAGATGATAAAAACCCTGCCTGGAATAATGAAATAAAATTATTTATTCCTTAAATAGGATTATAAAAAATAAATAAACTAGATCAGGTCGGCGTTTTCTATCTGACTGCTCTGATAAGAAAGGCTGAAACAAACTCAGAGGTCACAGTCTCTTTTCAAGTGCAGACATATTTTGGTCAGAATAAGAACTATGAAGAAAGGGAGAAACGATTTGGTTTATTTTGCAGTCCAGCTTTGACTGAAGTTAAAACAAAGCTAAGGACCATGTATGTTTGTTGTAGTGTAGTCAATAGCAGCATGATGGATTGTAGTTAGTAGTTAGTGTATACTCACGTAGATCTAGATTACATAGTAAATCTTGGGTTGGTTTTGTACAACGTACGTGTCTTGAAGAGGTTCCAATAGGCCAGTGATCCTTGTATTTAAGAGAGATTCAGAAACCTGAGACACTCATATTCCCATTTTACCTGTGCCGTAAATCCTAGGACCCAAATTCGACATTTCTTTACACTTGAATTATTGAACGGCCTAAGGTATCGACTCCAAATATTTATAGGTCTAGAAATGGTTCAGTATAAAGCTTACTTTAGCCGACATCCCCTCCAGCTTTAAAATAAAACTGACATCTTTTCTCACTTAGCTTACCTATCTTTTGGCTACAGTTTGTTCATTGTATGGATTGTTTTTAATATATTACTTCGGAAATGGTTCACTTACTTAGTTCTTGGTGGTGGTTGCTGGGTTCACTGATCTATTTTAAATAACAATTCCTCTTGTATATGTTTTTCATAATCATGTGTATGTTGATGTAAATTAATGGAGTAATTTGTTAATTCCAGATAATTCTCTGCGTGGAGTGCCCGGTGAGTGCAAGAGATTAGGCATAGTAGATAAGAAAGTAAGAAGAACCACCTGGTACTGTGAATGAGTCCCACCTGATAACACTACTGATTCACTTGACTTTCCTGCATAAGGAATAGGACTAACTTTCCGACATCACACGGCGGGGGAATATGTGTGTTTGAATGTGGCAATGTTGCTCAAAAATATATGAACAAATTTTGATGAACTGTAGAAAAAAATATTGTCAGAATTTTTAAGAAAAATATTAAAATTTCTGATCGACTGATACAGATACCATTGAATCCTTGTACTCGGGATTGTTAATTTAATGAGATATTTTAATGTTATTAAAAACGTGCTTTTGTACGATACGATTAAATACTAAGTTGATAATAGTTTTAAAATAAATAAAAAAGAAAATCAAACAAAAAACATCTTTGTTATATCCGAGAAAAGTCAAAGTTTTCTTGAAAGTCTTAGTAAAGATTTCAGCAATAGTATATTTATATTCAAAGAGTACAGAAGTAAAACTTAATACTGTAGTGTAGTAGATAAATCCAAAGAAAGATTTTATGGATAGATAAAAATAAATTTAATGCTCTAAAATTATTACTTAAGATTTATTGAAAACAGCAAAACGAGAGCAGAACTTGCAGGATATAAATAAGATATAGCATCGCCAAAGCATCGCAATAGAAATTTTACGATATGTACGAGAAATGTGATAAAACGTTATTTGAAAATGTATTATACTTTATGTTATTATGGTAATTTCAGTCATTATTTTATGGGACGTGTATGTTACAGTGTTATTTAGTTTTATCTTTTTTGTAAATAAGTATTATTGTATCAATAAATAAATGTATATCGTCCGATGTAAAGTGAATAATGTAAATGTTATATTAATTGCATATATTAAATAAATGTATTATTTTCATGACGTTTTTATTTTATTTTGAAATTGAAAGTGGATTCCATAATACCTTTGTAAAGTATTATTTATTTGTTTTACAATAAAATCGGTAATTTGTACTGCATCGGATTTTTTCGTAGGCATGTGTATAACTATAACCTTAAGTTTATATTACCTACCTAATATTTTTTACCTGCATAATGAATTTCTATTCAAGATATCAAGTTATGGTCAAGCAAAAATAATAGCATAGCATTATATGTAGAATAGTATGATCAGCCTGTAACGTTCCCACTGCTCGGATACAGTCCTCGTGTCTGTGAGAAGGAATGGGCCATAATCCACCACATAGGACCAGTGCGGGTTTGTAGATGTCATATGTCTTCGAATATTTAGTCTTAGCACATGCCGCCGACATGCCAAGCGATAATAGCTCAAATTAATTATGACTAGAATTCCCGGACAGTTCGGTGTCCGGTGGCTTTACAGCTCTCTGTAACTGACATTAAATATCTTCTATTTACTGATAATGTCAACTGAAATGCTTTTGTGGACATTAATGGGCGCTGCTGCCTTTTATTATTACGTTCTACTAGTCACCAGAGTGGCTTGAAAGTAGGATTTACAGTAGACAGGAAAGTGTAAATTCTTGAAAATTCAATGTAAAATATGCTTTCAGAGGAAACAGCAACTTGGTATAAAGATTTAAGTTATATTGTTTCACATACGAATTCTTGAAGGTGGAAGTTTTTAATAAATCCAAAATATGGAAATGATTTCTAAATTTATCTTGGATAGCACTGATATCGGTGCACGAAAAACATCGTCAGGATTTTGACAGTTCAACAACATTCATTGCGTTATTTACATTGTTGAGCAGATAAATTGTTCGAACATATAAGGCAATGGATTAGAAAAAAAAAAAAATCAAAATGATTCAGATTATGATTGATAGCGTGTTACACAATAAATTGGGCTGCTTTGAGCAAGCGTGGTGATCATGCCTTCTCTGTGTGAGAAGACGCCTCTGCCCTGTGGTGGAACAGTAATAGGCTGGTATCATTTTATTCATGAAAATTGTAACCATTTTCAACCCCGATTTATCAATCATTCTTGTAATTTAGGCTTGTATTTATTTCGTGTCACATATTTTCTGTTTTATGTGTCAGTCCATTAAAATTAATAACCAAATTAAATGTATTATCGTGGTAAGTTAAAATCGCGTACTGCACCCTAATTGCGTAAAACACTATTAACCCGTTGAATGCTGTAATTACAGACACAATTAAAAAGTCATTGTGTCTCGCGTGGATCTACGTTCGTTGTATGAAGGGTTAACCTGAATCATTCCAAATCAAAATCAAAAGTCATTTATTCAAAATAGGCTGAGAATCAGCACTTTTCGAACGTCAAAATTACAAAAGATAGGCCCCCAAAAACTGTGTGCACCCTCTTAATATCTAATTAAATCATAACATTGATTTTTTAATTAAAAAATAATTGAAATCTATCTGCATGCAATCTCTACCTCTTTAAAACGAAGTAATGAAATACATTTACCTGAAATCCGCAATGCGAAAAATTATGGCTACGGCTGCGAAGTGGGGCGGAATATTCTACCTGAAGGCTAAATTTTATTGCCCCGCGCTGTTTTCGAACAATTGCATTAATAGTGTATCAACGGAGCGCCTCGCCGACTTCTTTACGGCTATGGAGTCGGGCGCCGGAATACAATTAAAGTTTTAATATTTTAACACCGTGAAATCACAATTTGAACTGGAGCCGTGAACACAACTGGCATTATTAAATACATAAAATAAACTAATTTTCGTGCTCACTTGCTATTTGTTTCCTTGTATTCTTCACTAGTTTAATCGTGGTTTGCTGCCTACTTGTTTTAAATATGATTTATGCCGATAAAGACAGAGAAGTTTTGATGAGATAAACTCCAGAATCGGTAGACCAAATAACAAAAATATTTAACTGTCAGCCGTGAACCTTCCCTTATGCGGAATTTATAAAAGCTGCGTATTTTTCCAAGTAGGCATTCTAACGAAAAACACAACCAAGCGCGGTGGTTCATTAGCTCTCCCAAACGGAGGAAGGAAAATTATATAATTCTAAACTAAAGCGGACGTTTATCTATCATACAATAAAATTATAAGAAGAAAAGACAATTTATCAAGAAACTTTATTTAGCCAACTACGATTATCGCTGAAAATTGGC
Source organism: Apamea sordens (assembly GCA_945859715.1). Classification (NCBI taxonomy): domain Eukaryota; kingdom Metazoa; phylum Arthropoda; class Insecta; order Lepidoptera; family Noctuidae; genus Apamea; species Apamea sordens. Next base: position 9,571,234 of record OX243991.1, on the reverse strand, counting down.
TCGTTGGGTAAATATACAATTCTTATTATTTTTTTTGTGTTCCAAACAGCAGTTTCGTACAAAGAGCAAAATGACGTCTCAGCGGATGGGGTGGTTTACTGCGCCATTTCTCTGAGCCCGACTTGTTTCGACAGGAGTTCTTTGGCGGCGTCTTTAACACTCCCTCGAGGGTTCATTTATATATTCGCAACACGGAGCCGGCAATAAAACTGCGTTATCCTGGTCATTATTTAGTCATCGCCCGGCCTCCTCGCCTACTCTAGGAAAATAAAATGCATTCGAATGACTCTTGTATGTACGGTGCAATTTCATGCACCATCAAATGTACCGCGGGTCGTAACTTTGTTTATGATCTTTGTATTGAAAAAGTTTTATATGATGTCGTGAAAAAATATTTGGTAGTTTAAATGTTATTTTTGTCATAATTATCCGCATTTAAAACGCTTTTGTATATTCACTTCTCTTATACTAAAACCACAATTCAAATCAATCTTTCAATTTTGTTCTTATATTGTGGTGTTGTTATTTGTATTGGTTTGGTTGCTGTGTACTACATCCAGACTTATTGTAACACTAGCTTCTGCCCGCGGCTTCGCCCGCGTGGATGTCGGAAATTTACCCACGGGAACGTGCTAACAGGATAAAATGTATGTGCTTCCCCAGAATGCCATCTATGTCGCGGGCCCTTTGTGGCTAATTACAATAGAAAACCAATTGTGTCTCATTAGTGGTGATTAAGAGGATATCTTTACCTAAGTACCTAACTAATTTAAAAAAAAACTCAATGACAGAAAATTAAATACCTACCTACCTAAATAAACCTATTTCTGATGATAACTAATCTAAACTCAATAAATAAGCAAAATCCCTAAAAACTAATATCTATACGAATGATGACCTACCTAACAACCTACCTAACAGTATTATAAAATAACCTACGGTCACTACGTACACTATCAAATATACTACCTATACTTTAAAATTAAAATCTATACCTACGACTCATATAAAAATAAACCTAAATAACTCTAAAAACTAAAAGGAATAAAAATGAACTCCACTGCGGGTGACCCAACCTACGACAAACTTAGTATTTGCGGTTGCTACAGTACAGACAGTGGTAATCGGGTATAGGGATCGAACCGCAAAATTAAGTTTGTTTTTTATTGTATACTAGCTTCTGCCCGCGGCTTCGCCCGCGTGGATGTCGGAAGTTATCCCACGGGAACGTGCTAACAGGATAAAATGTATGTGCTTCCCCAGAATGCCATCTATGTCGCGGGCCCTTTGTGGCTAATTACAATAGAAAACCAATTGTGTCTCATTAGTGGTGATTAAGAGGGTACCTATATGATATCGTTACCTAAGAACCTACCTAATTAAAAAAAAAAACTCAATAACAGAAAATTAAATACCTACCTACCTAAATAAACCTATTTCTGATGATAACTAATCTAAACTCAATAAATAAGCAAAATCCCTAAAAACTAATATCTATACGAATGACTAAACCTACCTAACAGTATTATAAAATAACCTACGGTCACTACGTACACTATCAAATATACTACCTATACTTTAAAATTAAAATCTATACCTACGACTCATATAAAAATAAACCTAAATAACTCTAAAAACTAAAAGGAATAAAAATGAACTCCACTGCGGGTGACCGAACCTACGACAAACTTAGTATTTGCGGTTGGTACAGTACAGACAGTGGTAATCGGGTATAGGGATCGAACCGCAAAATTAAGTTTGTTTTTTATTGTATATACTTTTCCGGGATAAAAAGTACCCAGTGTGGTGCCCAGGATATTAAAGAATAATTATACCAAGTTTCATCGTAATCGAACCGGTAGTTTTTGCGTGATGCCTGAACAAACAGACAGACAGACAGACCGACAGACAGACAGACAGACAAAAATTTTTTTAATCACATTTTTGGGTTCGGTGTCGGTCTAGTAACACCCCCTGTAAATTATTTTTTTGATATTTTCAATGTACAGAATTTTCACTTCTACAGATTTATTATAAGTATAGAAGATACTTTTCCGGGATAAAAAGTACCCAGTGTGGTGCCCAGGATATTAAAGAATAATTATACCAAGTTTCATCGTAATCGAACCGGTAGTTTTTGCGTGATGCCTGAACAAACAGACAGACAGACAGACAGACAGACAAAAATTTTTTTAATCACTATTTTGGGTTCGGTGTCGGTCAAGTAACACCCCCTGCCATTTATTTTTTGGATATTTTCAATGTACAGAATTTTCACTTCTACAGATTTATTATAAGTATAGATTATCGAGAATCGTTAGTTAGGGGACCGGTCACGGCCCGTTACGAGCAAGCCATTTTATGAGGCGGCTCTGGGCGTCGCCGCTAAATCTCCTTATTTATCCGGGAAAACATAAACCGAGGTCTCAGCAAAAATTAATTGGCTCCCACGCTCCTTCTTGGCACATTAACTATTTCAGGGTTTATTGTTTTACGTGTTGTTTTGTACCTCATATTGATTTCTAGTGGGACAACATTATTTACTCCAGGTCGGATATTTAGAACAAGTTCATTTTATATTTCATTCTTGCACAGAACTGGAGTCTGAATTATTCAAGACCTGACACTGTGTGTCGTATAGATAATCTTCAGAGCATGTGTTATCCAGACTACTTTACTTTTTATTTTTATGACGGCACCAAATTTGGCGTGTTGTTGAAACGACGGATCATAACCGTTGGACACAGCAACTGTTTGCAATCCTATCCGTAAACCTGGCATTGTTTTGTTCACAGACAGTTCGAGGTTAGAGTGAATACCAGCTTTAGAGCTTTGGGTTAAGGAACGTTTTCGTGTTTGTATTGTCATTGTTGTGGTTGCATCCATTGGGACCTCTCCTTACTCACGCGTGGCGATTTTATTTTAGTCGCTATAAAAAGAGCTTGCTTTCACCTGGCACTTCTTAAAGCGCAGCTTGCGGTACGAGCGGACACACTTCATTAAGGCCTCCGTATTTGTTGCGTTATAAAACTTTGTAGTTTTTTATTCGAGGTCTTTTCGCCAGACAGAAAAACGACATTCGCAATGTTTGAAAACAACCTTCGATTCCGACAAAAGAAAATGGAAAGGATTGTTTTAAAAATAAAAGAAGAATATTTGTTTAGTTATCCAGTTTAAATTCGTGCTTACACGACACGTTTCATATAGAAAGGAGCGTAACAATGAGCATGGAGTAAAGATCGCACATGCGGCCACCCGGTGCGTTGCCAACTACAACAGATGAGATTGGAGGAGCTCCAGAACTATGCACCTGCCTACTGATACAGACGTCAACTTCTCTATATTTAATCCAAATATTTAGTATCCGTGTTATCAGAAATATTTTATTGATATTTTACTCAGTCCGTTTGCAGTCCTTTAATATTGGATCTACGAAAGTATGAAGGTGCGGGATTTTATTTGCTTAGAAAAAAGTGTTCTCTAGCCAAATTTCGCCGAGCCGAGGTTAAGGTACATATTTTTATGTATTCGGCCGTAAACTTGGAGTATAGTTTTATGGATATGTTTTTCAAAGTGCGACGAGTTTTAAGAGGGATTTCTTTTTTCGGGAACGAGGCTGTCGGTCGTATCATAAAGCCTTTTTTTATCCACATTGGCAAATTACGTGGGCGTGTCCAGTTAGTCAGGTGTCGTTGTTTAGTCACCATATCACAGGCTGCAGTGATCCATTGCGATGGCCGCGTAATCCCGGCTAGAGGCTTCGTCTCACGTCCAGCTTACTTTTATTACCGTGCCTGCATCGCGAAATAAAACAAAATTGGCGGGAATTTATGGGCCACAGCCCCAGCATGGCTAGTGGGGTGGAAAGTTTTCAATTTGAAACGAATAACTTGTTTGTCTCGTGTAATAAGGAGGGTTTTGCAGCGGGTAATATGGGGCTGCAATGGCTGTCGCGGGCTTCCTTAAAACTACTTTCTTGGTTTTATTACCTAAGTGCTGTGGGTGGGCGTAACTCTTGAAGGTGTGTGTTTATATAGTGGTTACAATGTTCGCCATAAAACTACACCTACTGGCAATAAGCTGATCGGAATTTGGGTGGAGTTGTTACTTACATGGTAGAATGTTTCAGATAGAACACGCAGGGTTTTAAGAACGTAATATTAGTGAAGCTTGGATGTACCCAAGCCGCTTTAGCATGGCAACAGCGGCCATTGCCCTTTTCCTAATATCTCTCCGTAGGAACCCAAACAATAAACAATGTATGGTTTTTCGTTATTGAAACATGTTGAAGATCACGATAGATATGAATTCAGGACGTTAAAAGACTTTGTTTCAGTTTTTTAAATAAAGAATACTAAAAAATGTAGGCGAGTCAATGACTGTTTTTACCACGCTAAAGCGACTTGGGTATAGTCACAGAACACTAATACCCTTGAGGTATAGTCCTACCTACCATAATTTTTAAAGAAGATTCTTGTCACTAATTAAAAAAAAAACGATTTTCGTAACACTTTCTGCCATAATTTAGAACCAAAATGAAACCTCACATACAATTCATTTGAAATCATCCCCATACATCCAGTAACAAGCACGCTTCGTTATCACCAACGAGCGCTGCACGTACAATGACATTGTGGCGCCTCCCGCCACTCCCGCGACGTTTACCGACCATAACGTTTCTTCTGCCAGCAAATTGAATGTTAAAGCACGTTACCTGCTCCTGACTGAATAAGTTATAAGCTTCGAGCTATTGGTAATGAAACTTGAATGACCTCGGGCGTGTAAACCGCCTGCAGGATGGAATTTCCGTGTTTACACGACTACGCCAACAGTTTATTCTGTAGCGCTAAGTGCCACTTCCAAATATACCGCTTTAAACCAGTAAACGACCCAAAGATACTGTTTCGGTTTGAAAATCAAACATTCCAAATATTGTGCTGTCGAGTGGAGGGCCTAACTTTTGTTTCGCAAATAAATCTGACTACTTTTATTAGGGATTGATCAATTATTTTGTTTGGTCTGCTAATTTTATTTTCTTTCTTCGGTTTTTATGCTATTCCAAAATGGTTTTAGTTTCAAAAGAGAATTAAGTTTTTATTTGGAAGAGGTTCATCAAACCTGTACTTGAAGAACTAATTTTACGTTTACTACTTCAGCGAGTGTACTTAGCAAGCCAGACATGACGTTATCATGGCACTAAACACAAGGTTTTATTATTGTTTACTTCATTGAACTCTGTATAACCTGACTGAAGATACTTCAAAACGGTGCAATTGAACCCTAATTTAAACTCAAAGTCTAGATCCCGAGAACTTCCCTAGAACTGACAATGAGTTGTATGAATAAATTTTTCTGCGACATTTAACACAGAAAGTAAACCCAACGCGAGGTTCCGGGGAAGGTTTTTCTAGGAACAATAGGATTGGGTAAACAAACCAAACTGAATAAATTTCTCGGAGAAGCAAGTCTCACCTAAAGTTTGTGAAGAATGCCAGTTACTCAGTTAGTCTCGATCCTAGCCAGCCAGTAGAACTTTCTATTTTTCGATTGCTCGTGTTACTGAGTTGGCAAATGTAGTTTAGCTAGTAGTTCACGCTGTCGCCGCTTCACAACTGAATTTCATTGCTAACTTATTTTGCATTGTGTTGCTATAAGTAGACGTTGGTCACAATTCAATATAAAAATAAATTAAAAAAATACATTAAAATCAATAAATACATTGTTAAAACACAAAAAATGATAAAGAGACAAAGGTTTTTTATCAAAAATGTTAAATTGAATAGAGAAAGGTTGAATTTGCTTAAACAGTTAGATATGTATTCTTTTAATTTGGAGCAAAGTACTAGGAAGTACAACATTGACACAGAAACCTTGCAATCTGAACTTGACCATCTACAGGAGAAACTTTGTTCAATGACCAACAAATATAATACCTCTGAAGACCTAATGAGGGAATATGTGTTGGCAATGAATGAGCTGGTAAACTCACAAAAAAACAACTGTGAGCATTGTCTAACATCATCCAATGTGCTTACACCGGACCATTCATTGTCAACATGCAATACCTCCTTACTGCAACCCTGTGTTGATTTGATCATTCCTTCTACTAATGCTTCCAATAAAACTTGTAAACAAACTTTAAATAATGACATTATTTTATTTTGTGATGAGATTGGTAAGGACTTGGGTCACTTGTTGACAGATGAATATCCGGGACACTCAATAATAAATTACTGTATGCCTGGTTGTTCTTTGTCTCATATTATGAAAAAAATTATTAAATGTAACTTTACTCAGGATACAACTTTATTAATTTTTGTGGGTAATAGGGGAAATGTAAACAAAGGAGAACTGCTCCAGTATCATAAAACATTATGCAACCTTAGTTTAAGAAAAGTTGTGTTGTTTACATTCCCTTATAGTAACAGTTTGCCACAGGAAGAAAATAGATTAAGATTTGAACTAAATATGACAATGCATAACTTGACTTATAATAATAACTTGTTCCATTTGATTGATTTTAACAATTATGTTAGTAAAAATTTCTATTTGACAAAAGATAGATATAACATTGTTATGTACTATCTGCCTAACTATTATAAAAGACAGATAGCTGTGTCGCTATCATATTTTTTTTCAATTACAGCCAAAAATTTGGCTAAACAACTTGCTTCTTTTGAGCAACGCAATGACATTATAAATAATTCTGCCACTAATTTGGTAACAATTAATGACATTGCTAATAATTTAAATTAGAAAGTAAGACAATAGAGGATACCTCTAGCTGTATTGTACAGAATTGCAAAAGCAACTCAAAAAAGGCTTTAAAATCAGTAAATAGTATCAACCTGGTGCATCAAAATATTCAAGGTTTTATGAACAAAGATTTAGAAGTAGAATTATTTATGAATTTTAATAGTATTGATATTCTTTGTATAACAGAACATTGGCTGAAAAGCCACCAGTTCTTGTTCAATTTTAATAATCACCAGGTTGGTAGTTCGTTCAGCAGATTAAATGCTATACATGGTGGCTCATTAATTTTAGTAAGTAACCAGCTCAAATTTAAAGATCGTAACGATATTGTGAGCCTATCTGTTGAGCGTACAGTTGAAATTGCCTGTATAGAATTGGAGCATTTTGTTGTATTAAGTGTGTACAGACCCCCATCAGGATTGTATGACTGTTTTGAAAAGGTAATGGATGAAGTGTTAGACAGGATTTGTAACTCAAACAAGTCTGTTATCATTTGCGGTGATTTTAATGTCAATTTATTAGAAAACTCAGGTTCTCGTAGTAAAATTATAAGTCTGTTTCAGTCCTACAATCTTGTAAACCTATTTTTGGAGCCCACAAGAATAACCCCTACTAGTGCCACATGCCTAGATAATATTTATACAGATATTATACCAAGCCACAAAGAAATTATAAATTTACTAGATTCTGATCATTGCGGGCAAAGGATTACTATTCCAAATCAAAACAAAATAGTGGTTAAAAAAGATATCACTGTTAACCCCAAAACTGCATGTCGCTTGAAGGTTTTCAAAAGTAAACTCACTGATAAATTACCAGTTTTGTCCATTCATGCGGATCCTAATCATCTATATGATAATTTTTTTAATATATACTGTAAACAATTTAATTCAACCTTTATTCCCAAGACTATCTCGGTTAATAGTAACACATGTTTCAGTGATTGGGCTACCATTGGTATTCATAAAAGTAGAAAGCGGCTTTATGAACTGTACAATGAAAGGACTTACGTAAACACTGATGAATTTAATTTGTATGTAAGAAATTATTCAAAATTATTTAAAAAAGTTTGTTATATGGCCAAGTCACGTTATTTGGGTTCAAAGATTAAAAACAGCAATAATGTAATTAAAACGACCTGGTCTATTATTAATAGTGAAGCGGGAAGATCTAGTAACCGAAATACTGACTACAGCCTGTCTATTAATGACAACATAATAAAATCAGACTCACAAGTCGCCGAGGCATTTGAAAATTTCTTTTCAGATATTCCCGTTTCAACTACTAAATCCCTAAACTCATCACCTTCTATTGCTGAGTCTTTGCTTATGGAAAATGTTAATGGTTGCGATTCGGAATTTCATTTTGAACATGTTACCTGTAGAGATATAATTAAAACCTTTCACACTTTAAATGTAAAAAAGACTGCAGATCTGTGGGGCAATTCTGTAGAAGTTGCTAAGTCTATTATTGACATTGTAGCACCTACTCTAGCTCTTATCTTTAATAGTTGTATTGACAGTGGGGAGTTTCCTGACCTTATGAAAAATAGTAAAATCATACCTTTGTTTAAATCAGGTAGTACATCAGACCCTACAAATTATAGACCTATTTCTGTACTACCTACCTTTAGTAAAATTTTTGAGAAATTAATTTTAGAACAAATGCAAAGATTTTTTAATAAACACAAATTATTACATAGCAAACAGTTCGGTTTTACAAGGGGTCGTTCAACTACTGATGCCGGTGTTGAACTTATAGGACATATTTATAATGCATGGGAAGACAAATGCGATGCCTTGGGCATCTTTTGTGATTTGTCCAAGGCATTCGATTGCGTTCTTCACGAAACTTTAATCAGGAAACTCCGCCACTACGGAATCCGGAACGCTGCTCTGGATCTTCTTACTTCATACTTGAGTAAGAGGATTCAGAGCGTTGATGTTAACGGAAAAAGATCTCCCGGATCTTTAGTAACAATGGGAGTCCCACAGGGCTCAATTCTTGGTCCTTTCTTGTTTCTTATTTACATTAATGACTTGCCGTACCTCATAAAGGATAATCATGATATAGTGTTGTTTGCAGATGACACTTCACTTTTGTTTAAACTTAAACGTCAGCAGCAGGTTACTGACGATGTAAATAGCGCGATCTCTAAAGTAGTCCACTGGTTCAATGTTAATAATTTACTTCTAAACGAGAAAAAAACCAAATGCATTAAGTTTACGTTGCCTCACGTTAGACAAGTGAAAACTAATGTGTTGGTAAAGGGCGAAGAATTGAATCCTGAAGACAGCACAGTATTCTTAGGCATAACTTTGGATGCTAAGCTTCAGTGGGGTCCACATATAGACAAATTGTCAAAAAAGCTAAGTTCCGCAGCATACGCTGTTAGAAAAATTCGTAATTTAACTGATATAGAGACAGCCCGTTTAGTGTACTTTAGCTATTTTCATAGTGTAATGTCGTACGGTATTCTATTGTGGGGAAATGCCGCTGATATTCAGACTATCTTTGTTTTGCAAAAGCGAGCTGTTCGATCAATTTATAAATTAAGTCCGAGACACTCGCTCAGAGAAAAATTTAAAGAAATTAATGTTATGACTGTGCCTTCTCAGTATATTTATGAAAATCTTTTATATGCCCATAAAAATATAAAATTGTTTAAAAAATACAGTGATATCCATGATATAAATACTAGGAACAAACACAAATTTGTTCTACCTACAACAAGGCTCAAGAAAATAGGTGGCTCGTTCAGATGCCAATGTATACGCTTTTACAATAAAGTTCCAAGCCCCGTTCAAGATCTAAGCCTTAATAAATTCAAATCATTCATTAAACGTAAGTTGTGCGAGAAAGCATTTTATACCGTTAAGGCTTATATCGAGGACAAAAAGGCTTGGGATTAAGCTGCTTCCAATTTTTACATATTGAATGTGTTTATTTTTTATTTTTGTTTTGTTGATGTTTTTTTTTTTTTTTTATATACACTTTGACATTGATGAATTTGATATATACTATGACATTTGCTTACTTTGTAAAGTATTCTATTATTTTAATTATTGTGAATGTGAAGACTATGTGGGTCATTGTATTTATATTATTTTTCTCTCTGTTCTCTTAGTTTTTGGCGTGGTCTGGCAGTTTGAGTAATTAATGTGGCCTACCCAAATGTCCTTTCTTTGGTATTGTTCGTCGGATCGTTGAGCTCTCTAAGTTTTGAGTTGAGCTGCACGATTTCTGACAAATGCGTGCACTGACTGGACAGGTCCTCTCAAACTGTTTGGTTCTTTCTTCAAAAAAACCATCTCAGACATAAATCTACATGGTCTTCACATGGTCTGACCAAGATTATGTCTGGACTTTAAAAGAGACTGTGACGTCTGAGTTTGTTTCGGCCTTTCTTCTCAGACTAGTCAGATAGGAAACGCCGACCTCATCTAGTTTTAAAATATGATTGACGTGTAAAAGTGTTTGTACAAACCTACTTACAAAAATAAAATCATTTATCATTTATCATTTATCATTCAATATATTACACACTCTATGCAGGTCTTCTCTTGGGAAAGCTTTTATAAAATTCTGCCAAGTAGAAAATTTCTTATTTTTAAATGTAGATAGAATAAATAATGACGATTCTTTCGTTCTTTTTAGTAAGTATCTGCAAAGTTGGGCAGTTTTCCGAAGTTTTACAACAAATTGTTCTTAACTCTTTAAGTAGATAAACTTTTCAATAGATCATCTAATCCATTAAATCCATAGATATCCGAAATTGGTACGTTGTGGAGTGTGTGTGGCAGCCATTACCCGGTTTGTTGTAATAGTATGATCAATGTTTTCAAGGTGCCATTTACTTATAATAGTTTTATTTTCAAGTTGGCCTGAATTCTTTAGAGGTCAAAGCAAACATAACAATCAGATTTATGGCAGTTAAACAATAAAATGGTCACAGTTAACAGCCTAACTGCATTATAACTAGTTCAGAGCACTTCAAGGTTGTGTTCGAATAATTTAGTTAATTTATTAAGAAACTGCTGTGTTGGCTATGTTTAGAATGACTGTAGTCATAATGTATCTTGTAGAAACAAGCCGTTCTTGTGGGGGTTGTCGAGACAATGTTCTTGCGTCATTAGTAACGTCTCAGGCGGCGATTATCAAAGCAATCAGCCGTTCTGCAAACTGTTACCATCCAACTGGCTGGCGATAGAGCTAGCGGCCTGTGTCGATGTTTTTTTTTCAATCTCTTTTCGTATCGATATCGAGCCGCGCTGCGATACTGGAATTGAATTGATATTAGTGTTTTCTGGAAACGAATTTCAATGTTATTATTATTTGAATCGACGCGAAAAACATTCGTTACAAATCAATGTGTTGTGGAGTGCGTAGTAAAATTTTAGTAGAGCGTTGATTTTGTATTATACTCGTAAATGTCTCTAGAGAAAACAAGTTCGATTCAAAAACACATTGTTTGCAACAAGATTTCACGCGCAAACAATTTTCCATTGTATCGATAGTTTTGTAATTCTCTTATAAACATCACTAAGGCAATTGACGAGTGTTTGTTCGAGTTTGAGCGGCTGCGGCGCTGGGCGGGCGGAAGTGGTCGAGGGCTGTTCCTAGTTTAACTGTTGCGTCACTTGATTGTCGACCGGCGCCAAGTACTCTTACTGAATTCAGCGTCACGATTCACAACCCGTTTATATTTATTATTTTAATACAGAATTATCATTGAATTGTTACAACATTACTAATAAAAATTTAAAATGCCATCGAGCCCGCCAGCTGGAGACAAAATGAATTGTGAATTTCCACTTTTTCTTTGTATTTTTTCCTGACGAATCCAAAGCCGATCTGTCTGTTGATTTAAAGACCCGAGCTCTTGTAATTTAATACCGATATCGAATTACCGGCAATCGACTTTACATCTCGCATTTACATACTAAATAAAAGAAGGTAGATATTAGAAGATTAGGGAGTTAAGTGGTGAAAATCGGGACAGTAAAAGTGATTTACATTTAACTGAGAGCCAGGAATATACACTTCGAATTACTAAAGCAATTCGGTGCTTAATTCGTAGGCCAGCCAAGAAAGATGGCCGGCCAACGCTCCCGGCGCGCCCGGCACCCGACTTTAATTACAACGCAGGTTTATTCACTCTAATTTCGGGAATTTTGCATTCCCCGCGCGAACCGCGGAAGGGTCAGAGTAAAAGAAAATGACATTCGTTATTCTATTACGTTAGGCAAAGGAGCAAAGAAGAGCTCTGTAGGCACTGGTAATTACTTTTGTGCCGGTATTATATCAACAGGATCTGTTTTGGTAATAGTAATCTGTAGCGGGAGTGGGTCCGGCCATTGTGTCGTGAATAGACTGCCCCGCCATGCGGAACGAGAAAATTGCTCCTTTTTGTTGTTACTCATGCCTCTCTGCAATCAGATAAAGGATTCCACGATTTACGTAGTAGGTACGTAGTTTCGCGACTTTTGGTGAGGTATTGTCGACTTTTTTTGTTTGATGTTTTTGGAGTAAAGTAGCTAAGATTTTATACAGCGTTGTGTTCAGCGAATTAACCTACTAAGGAAAATGTTCGTTTTTAAGACTGAAAATGTATTTGCCTTAAAACTTTTGTTCATCAATTTGCACAAGACATAATTATTGTAAGTTTTGGGCCATTAATGGTTGTTCGTAGAGCAAGTTTGAGTCGGATGTAGGTCAAGAGCTGTGTAGTGTGCGCGTGCGCCTGTGGCCGGGCGCCCGTGAGGCGGTGCGTCGGCCGAGCTGCTCAAACGGGCGAAGTTTTCTCCTCTCGGTCGTTACGAGGCGCGAATTGCCCGCGTTACAATTACTGCGCGGCCCGCCATATTTATGCCAGCGGTAACCAAATTGCCCGATATTATTCCATCCCATTGAGTGCGAAAAGCGCAAATTAAACCGATTTTATATTGGACGATTTTCCTCCAGAGCGGGGGCGAGATATGTTCGTTGTTAGATAAGAAGCCGAGAAGATTGCGTTATGAAATAAGAAAGGAATTGCACGTTATAAAGAGTTGCTTTCGAATAAATACGCCGCCGCGGTACTTGGTGCGTTTTTGATTGCGATTAATTTAGTTAACTGTAGGGGTTTGTTAATAAGCAATATCTAAAGCTGTTGATTAAATGTACATTCGTTTTATATTTAGATACCAATAAACAAAAGTATCTTAATTTTTTATGGGATTTTCTGGATTTTACTAGGAGCATTCTGAGGCAACACCACAGTTGGTACAACTTTTTTAAAATTACGCATAAAAAATAAATTTGAGTGCCTGTATTTTAAGCACATTGGTTTAAATAATTAAATACGGTCATATAACAAAAGGATAATAGGTAGTAGAGTGTGCTAGAGCAGGTTTTTATTTTAACAGTGTTAAAAATTCATTACATTTTTAAAAGTTTAACAGTCTTGTTGTTGTACAGACCGGCATTTGATTATGTTTTAAATAAAAGTATCGTCGGCGTGTTCAAGCCGGCTTCGGCCGTCGAATAAACCGCGAAACACTAGTAAAATTTTACAACTGAGTTGCTCCCCGCTTCTCGCATAAGCGAACTGTTAGAAGAAAATGGAAAAGCAACCGAAAGATATATCTCTGAGGGGCCCAGATATTTGGGAAACTATATAGCCTAATGAAAGCGAACGAGGGCGGCCGGGCGCTAACAACTAATTGGCTATTCCGAAAACTCATTTGAACACAAAATGGATTCTGTATTTAAATTTCAGCATTCCGTAAAACAACGGCGAAAGTTAAATGCATAGGGCATTTTGGTTTCCATGGATTTACTTGCCATTTATCGGTTGGATTACTTCGACTTTTTTGGTGACGCTACAACGCATGAACGACAATGCGAACGACCTACGTTCATGTTGAAGTGTACTTTTTACTAAATGTTCTTCATTAGATAATTACCTACTCTCTGGCCTAAGTGTTTTGTGAACAAGTCCTAACAATAGCTCTCTAATATTGAAAAATATCGCTTAATTCGAACTCGAAATTGAGTTGGTCCGATGTCATCATTATTCAGCAGCACAGGGTAGGTACATTCAAGCTGCTTCTGGGAAATCCAACGTCTGGCTCGGCTAATGACGGGTGCGCTCTGAATACTGAGCGGCCAGCCTCCCACATGGACCACCTACCACTCTATAAACATCCATCTAACTCCAACGACTGTGCTCCAACTTATGACAAATACTTCCAATATTATTCCTTAGAAGCGGAAGCACAACTAAAAGTTATTATAAATCAAATAGTTCACTTTCTCTGTCGGGTTAAATTGTGTTTTGTTTAAGTCGCTCGTTCCGCGTGCGTCTGCTCGGGTGGCTCGCGACATATTGTCTGAGAACTCCGCCGACGCCTCTCCAATAAATAAGCAGGTCACATATTGAAGGGGGCAAAGGGGGAATACAATTGTAACTTTCCTGCTCCGGCTTACGGGAAGGCAAAAGTTTAAAAAATACAAGTTTTCTTGCCCCTGGCTCGCGGGCACGCATGACAACGTTCGCACGTACGCGCCGGACGAGCCGCGCGCATCTCTTTAAATATGTTTTACTTACCTTTCAGAAAATGAAAGTAATTAGTCCTTTAAAAACACGGAAAAATAAGTTCCGAAATGTATCATCATTGGTATGCGGTAACCATCCACGATGGCCATCCCCCGTAACGTTAGTCGGAATAAGAATGAGAATCCATTAAAATATCCAAAGATTTAGTGCATGACAAGCAGCTACTCTTTCAGAAGTCCTTTCTCCACGAAAAAATGAGCTTATATTTGGATGATCCTTTCAATAATTTAACGGGAGATGCGAACAAAAGCGGTTTGAAATCGAAGCTTATAAAAGGCCCATGTTAAGTGATCGATCAGGGGTAGAAGTTGTTAATCTTGTCTCGCGCCACCGAAGTTCCGGTCGGTAAGTTCTGAATATTACTTAAAGAGAGCGACACAACAAGCAATTAGTATGCAGCAGGGCCGCGTTACATTTTTTCACATTATGCTAAGTCCCGAAGAGAAACTGTAGGAAGTCCAAGGGGTGGGAGGTGGCACTCCAGCGATTCCCAATAATTCATTAGAGAGACCGTCGTCACGGGGTACGAATTAAAATTAATGATTCGCGAGGACAGCAGCCGCCTTCGAAGGATCTCATTGTATTATCTAGTCACTTTTTATCTGCAGAGATAATTTAAACTTGCCTTCTAACAGGTGTCGCAACGACTTTTCTGTATTAGCGATTTTAAGAGGCTAATAAATTCTGAATCGGGGAGTTATTAGCATTTTTATGTAGCTACTTACTTTGAAAGCGTATCGGTATGTATAACCAAGGAATTTATTAGATTAGTCAAACAGGATGTAGATTATATTGTATTTGAATAATTTCTTTCATATCAGAAATCACACAAAAGAAGACATATCAAATCAACATCTCAGTTGTTACCGTGAAAGCGCCCCACTCAAGCATTCCCAGCGCGTATGAAATGTATACGTACTGTGAAAAACATATGCAATTAGGTATCATCACTGCTTCGGTTCAATTTAGCTCTAATATCTTTTGATCCCGTGTTGGGATTTGCAACGACATTGTCGCGGGATGATTTGATGAGAATTCGGGCGACAAGACGCGACGCGACATACAAGTCGAGTTTCCAGTTTCACGTCACGCGCGCTTGGCTCAAATAAGGCTTACTACCCCTGCTGCCGCCGCGCCGCCGCCGCCGCGCCGCCGCGCCTGACGCCCAGTATAAAGTAGACTGTAGAATACCTAATGCATCTACGTGTTAAAACTATTCGGCTTTCTTCACCATGTTGCTGAGCAAACTTAGCTAACAAAATTACTAAAAAGGTGACAACATTGATGTCTGAATTTCAATGACCAGCAACAAACTGGCAGCTAAGAACTTAAGAAGGTTCCATTGGGATTTTCGCAACATTTTTGCTTTTTCTC
Source organism: Apamea sordens (assembly GCA_945859715.1). Taxonomy (NCBI): domain Eukaryota; kingdom Metazoa; phylum Arthropoda; class Insecta; order Lepidoptera; family Noctuidae; genus Apamea; species Apamea sordens. The sequence goes on along the minus strand of OX243991.1, from coordinate 9,555,504 downwards.
AGTAAAAGAATAACAAAGTCTCAATTGGATTTCTCCGGAAGCAAGTGGAGTGTTTAATGGAGCTTATAGGCGAGGGGTTAGCGATCTGTCACTAATTGCGAACTATTATAGACTTAGAACAAAATATGTTATTGCGGCGAAGTACATTAATAAGAACCGAACAAAGTTGTGCAATTTAGCTCATCTCGGGTCCGTACTCCGTACAATTAAGAGATATAGGTATGGCTATATTGGATATATTGGAAATAGAGAGAGAACTGGCGTGTATTCTGTTAAAAAAAAAACATATTTTGTTTGATATTTTTTAGGATGCTGCAATTTCGAAATCGACAGTTTAATCTAGTGTACGAGTATAGTCTGATATCAAAACATAGCGAACGCTACGTCAACCAGTTACGAGTTATTTGTTCGGACAGAATGTTTGTGAACGAAAAAAGGGATGATAACGTGACTTGCGGCTAATCGGCTGACATCTCAACTTTGTTGTTCTTATTGGTGGTGTGTTCATAAGCCCGGGCGGCGGGTCGAGCGTCGGCCGAATCCTAAGCAGCGCCGAGAAGAGCAGCCCTAACAAATTGACGACAATATCTGTCGGCAGTTCGCTGTCACCCGACGCCGGTTATTAGTGTTGCCACACGATGGAACGCCGCCTCGGCCTCGGCCTCGGCTTATGTACGTGTATTATTATTTATGTGCTCAGTATTACCTTCTTTGAATTTATTGTAATGTGAAAATGTGGATAGCGCGTGATAAATTGTGACTTTTATTAAAAGTGTACGTCTATATTTTTTTAGATGAGGATTAAAATAAAATATATTGCAATAACGGAAAATCAAAAACTGGCTTTTATTTTGGTGCTATTGCCACCAGTTCGAGTTGGACAAAACAAACAAAAGTTGAAAAATGCCCCACAAATACTTGTTGAAATGCCGCTTGTCCAAACTGCATTTGCGGCAATTCTCGCGTACACGCGCGTGGGCCCGGGATGTCTGTTTTAATTGTCCGTCAGTCGTTAGGCCTCGGTCTCACAAGCACGTACAACCAGCCCATATATCACGTTGATTACTCAAAGTGGAAATATCATATTTTTATTTCCTCGCGCTGGAGTAGATTAAGGTTGGGGCGAAATAGCTCATTGTTGGAACGTCGTATGAGTCGTAATGAATGAAGTGTTTCGCTTCTAACAATTATGTTGCCGGACGAGGGTATTATGTTTGGTAGGTATTATTTAAGTGACAATATTTTTGCAGGTGAGGAATATTTTCTATAACAGGTTATTTATTCTTTGTCTTTTTGTGGGTTTCTAAGGATTTTTACTTACATAGCCGACACGACGAAAGATACCTACTTATTAGGTAATATCTTCACATCATTTACCTAAGAGAACAGAACACAAACAATATTCGATGTTAAGAGAATCTGGTTGCTCCGAGACTAACACCTACGTCATTTCGCTTTCAATAAGTTAACGAATCAAGTAACCTAACCCGACAGTCGAGGTCGCGTGCAACAAACCGGATAAAAGCTACTTCCATTTTTGAAAGATCTTTGATAGATCTCTAATACTTTATTAATAGGTACGTACCATCAGTATAATAAATGGCAATAGAATTTAAGGCTTTGAAAAAATATATGTGCGTGACTCGGCAGGCGCCGTGAGGTCGCCCGCCATACAATGGTGTAGTCCTAGAAAAGGTGACCAGATAAGAATAAGCTCAGAATATACAGCAGGTCACCCCTCTCCACTGTGTATATACAAGAAACAGAAGGGGAAAGGAAGGTCTTTATAGCTGGTGGGTGTATAAAGTGGCTAATATGAGCAGAGCACGCGTATGGAAATTACAGTGGAATCAATCACGAACCGCCCAAACGTGCCCTATAGATAGCACAAACAATGCTTTCTTACCTAATGGTTTCCCATAAAGATTTCTATCTTTTATTCTTCTCAATGTATACTAAAATCTACGTCTCTATGTCACTTTGTTCTCATGAAAATGATTTAAGAACGAACAAATATTGATAAATCTGTTTGTTGATTCATCGGAATTAATTTCACGATATAACAATCAGAATGTCGAGGACAATGGAAACAAATTAGTAAAAATAAAACGCGTCTATTGCTCACCTATTGTATAATATAACAATAGGAAGGAACAATTCACTTGTTAGGCGAATTGATGTTTAATTTTAAAACAGAACAAAAACTAGGTATTTAGCCTTTTTATTAAACAACACAATATGTTTAGAATGAGTTGAAGTATAACAAGAGTGTTTCCGTGTGTTAGGTACATAGCGAACGCCTTAAGAGACGTGACCGTAATGTTCTTCCTATGGTAATATGTAGTCATATTGAGCACACATAAAATCAGATAATAAAATACACATCAGAAAATTCAAAATCACTTACGTTTCAGGACGAAGTCGGCAGGCGGTGTCCTAGCATACCAATAAAAATGTAAATGCTACCAATAAAATTTTGCTTTTGAAGTAGTCGGGACTTAGTCCGCGGCTTTGATGTGGTGTATGTTATAATAAGGATTGTTTGTCAGTGGCCACGCTACCCGTCCTCTGTCGACCTCTGCCAAATCATAATAAACAGAATTTCCCAGAGGAGAGAGCGATATCTGATAGGAATCATTGAATTATTTCTGAGAGTCGGTACGCTCTCCAGTCTCGACAATGTATTATTTTTTGTTATTTATCAATTTGCACGTAGCACTTATCTAATAAGATTCCTTCGTTCGCTTTATTGGAGTTCTCACTAATTGCTCTTTCTCCGTTCTTACTGTTTATAATTCGCTCTACGGACTACTTACTAGCTTCACCCATCCGCTTCTATTACTGTAGACCACTCTAATGAAATTTCACGACACAAGTTAGATACAAACCTGGGCGGTATTGTACACTGTTATTGCTAAAGTAGGTATTTCGCACATCTGCGTACAATAAACTTATTCATAGAATAATATACTGTAGATGTTCAGGGGTGGAAGAATTTCAATATGTATAATATTATGCAGGTTGATTCTTTGAGCTCGGGTCGGACAAGGAGCATTTGAATAAACCGATATCGCGGGAGCCGAGCAAAATATTGTCCGCCAGAGGTCGCTGTGTTTAGCCGAACCTCGGAAAATATGTATGTTTTGCCTCCGAGAGAGCCCCGTTATTAGATTCGAGATATACGAAGATGTTGCTACATAAAATATTGAGAAACACATACACGGTGAGCCAGACAAACAAACATAATAAAACCTAATTATATATAACCTATTATAGATCACTTATATCAAAGCGGTACTAAAGCTTCTTGGAAATAAACATCTAAATGCCTCCAAAGTTACGAGTATGTCTATCACAAATATAATCTTGTATTATTTTGTTTTACGAGATAACATTAGACTTATCCGCCGTATGACATCCCAAAAATGTGATATTATAATATACTAGCTTCTGCCCGCGACTTCGTCCGCGTAGATTTCGGATTTGTGACAGGATTGCGTATCTCAAAAGGAAATCAGACATTTTGTAGATATTTAGAAGATCTACAATTAATTTGAACATTTTATGGTTCTATCTTTTATAGTTTAGGCAGCGTACGCAAAATAAGTAACTTTTCTGGTTGATTTTTTACACCTTGTGTCCGAAAAACCCAAATATCTTACGGAACCCTATTTTTTTCCAAAATAAAATTTAGCCTATGTTACTTGTGGATAGTGTAGCTTTCGAAGGGTGAAAGAATTTTTTAAATCGGTCTAGTAGTTTTTGAGCCTATTCATTACAAACAAACAAACAAAGTTTTCCTCTTTATAATATTAGTATAGAAGTATAGATTTATTGAACTGTTTTATTCGATTAGTCTCAAGGAACCGAGAAATCAAGGTGTTCAATTTCTTCAGTGATCGAACCTTTGATTCAAAAAAATCATTAACTGAAAAATAAATATGGATAACTTTATCTTAGTCGTATAAGTGAAGAAAACAACATTCACACAACATTTCAAATATGCGATAGTGATCGGGCATGATCGGGTGTCGACCGTGTGCGTATAATCCGTGATCAGGGCTCGCTCAGCAGATGTATAGGGCGATGAGTTTCGCCCTGCCATTACACGCTGTACTCGCACTTACATTAACGCTCTGCCAGATGAAAGATAAACATTTGACGTGAGGATGGGGCGAATCCGTATTCTCGTCACACGGACCGGGTTAATTCAATAGCTGATTGGATTTGGGGCACGCTGATCTAAAACTCCTTTTACAACTCACGACGCTTTCGACTCTCTGAATATGTATACTCAACATTTCAACTCCTTGGTTGAGTTATTTTTTTATTGGGAGGAAAATACAGTCAACCTTTAAACCTTTTTTTTTAAGAGCGGTTTAAAGGTTGACTGTATTATTTATTTGTTTAATTTTATGCTGAAACGACTGCGTGAATTCAGGTAATATGTATTTTGGGATTCTAAAATAAGACAATCACAATATTTTTACAGATCAGATGCTATTTTTGAGGTATTACCAAAAATGATTAGCAAAAATATTTAAAAAACCGGCATTTTAAAATAAATCTGAACGAATTCATTATAATAATAATAATAAATTCATTTATTTTAGGTAAATAACACCCATTAATAGAACACGTATTAAAATCAACAAAATCACATAAAATTCAAATAAAATAAAATCAACACAAATCAAATTAGACGGAAAGAATAAATCAAACTAAAATTATAATCACAATAAATGTAAGTATATAATATAAAAATAAATATTTATTATTAAAAATAAAATTAGCATCATAAAATAAAATAAAAATGATTTATAAAGTCAAAGTCAAATAATTTATTTCAAATAGGCACATTAAAGGCACTTTTGAACGTCAAAATTAAAATAAAATTGATTCTAGTCGCCTATGTGTCTTCTACATTACGCTATGGCATAATATTCTGGGGAAATTCATCGGATAGGTAGCTAGTGTTTAAGGCACAAAAAAAGTGTTTAAGAGCTGTGTGCCAAATAAAAGCTATTGATAGTTGTAGACCACACTTTATTGACATAAGAATAATGACTTTTCCATCCCTATACGCGTTTGAAGTAGCAATGTTCGTTAAAAACCACATAATATATATTTATTTGAAACCCTGACTAGAAACGTCACCGGGACAAAATTCACGCTGTGCCTCACAAAACAGCATTATATGCAAAAAGTTTTCTGGGAATGGCTCTAAAAATGTATAATATTATTATGATACCCACGATTATAAGACTTGAAAATGATGTTAACAAATTCAAAAGAATGCTAACAGACCTTATGGTTAAAAAAGCGTACTATTCCATTGGAGAATTCTTAACAGACAAGTTAAATAAATAATAATTCGATATGTCAAATGTCCTATTTATTTAAGCTTAATTCTATGTAAGTGCAATTATATAATGTAATTTGAATGATTCATAGCATATATTTTAATTTCGGCATTTCCACATAGAACAATGAAAATTCCGATTTTCAAATAAATCTATCTAGCAGTCGTGAGATGTAAACGGGGTGTAAGTACGGGCCGTCACTTCGCGCGCTTTTATATTCCATCTTGTGTTGACACTGCATTGTTCTGCGGGATACCCTGTTTATCTGCTGATTTGTTTGCACCACGACGCGCCACGTCTCTGCGACGTACGGCCGACCGACGCTGGGGTAACTTCACTGTAATTGAGATGAGAAATGCGTGACTGTTGAATTGTGTTCATTTACAAATAAATATGTTCACGTTGGACGTGTTTGTGATTCTGATACGTCACCTATACGTACTTGGTGGTACTCTGCGGGTGATATCAAAGATTTTCATGTTTATTAGATTGGGTATTTGTTGTTTCGTTTGTTCAACGGCAGAAGATTCGAGAAATGAAGCGAGAGGTGAAAATTATTATTTAGCTTCATCATGAAATCGCAGAGATTGTGTGCAGTGGTGTCCAAGTGGTAACGGCCGCGACTTATAAGCTGTAGGTCGTAGGTTCAAACCTGACAGGGGCTTTACTTTGTGTAAATTATTTCATCACCACTGCTCTCAACACGGTGAAGGAAAACACCGTGAGGAAACCGGCATGGCCTAGAACCAAAAATTCGAAGACAAGTGACATTCAACAACCCGCACTGGGCCCGCGTGGTGGATTACGGCCCACTCCCTCTCACAGAGAGGAGGCCTGTGTCCCAGCAGTGGGAACGTTATAGGCTGATTGTGCATGATGAAATCGGTTTATAAACGTCTACTGCCAATCGTAAGAGGTTTGACCATAAATTCAGTCATTTTTCACATAAATAAATAGAAGAGAAAAATAAAGCAAAATATCTTCGATTCTTTGGCGTCCGTTATATCTTCAGATAAATAAAAATTGGTACCTATCACGTCTTGTTATTTTTTATAGGTGTAGGTACGTAGTAGCAGTCTGTGTGTGGCCAATTAGATTTTTTTTTCTCTGAAACTTCGGCTGATATCGCTGATATTGATAAACGATGTGCCATTAGATTTAGAAGAGAAAACAAGTTTGTTGAACCCGTTAGCGCAATATATGAACGCTTAATTTTTTGTACAAAGGGTTTGCACAGAAGAATAAGTTTGAAGGGTAAGATGTAGGTGCCTAAAGAATATAATAAAGTGTATCAATTCCCTGAAAGTTCTGCTCAATCAGATTGCAGATACATTCCCATGTTTAAAAGTCAATATATGTAAAAAAACAAGCAGATGATTTAATTAATTGTACACGATTCCTTACATCTTCAAATCCGTGAAAAAATTGAGGCGTTAAATTAGATAAATTCTCCTCTTTTTATTTTATAAAAGGACAAAGGTGAAACGCCGAACACAAATTGTGACCTAAGAAAATACACAAGGAAAGAAAAACACATGTATTTTTCAATTCCAAGAGATACGTATATTCGTGAGTGACCTTGTGTACTGCGTAGGTACAAATGTGGGGTGGTTTTACGATCGCCTTTCTCGTTTGTGCCGAGAAAGGTAAATTTTGGGAGAATCTATTGGACGTTTTGACTTATTGCACAATTGAAGAGTCTTTTGTATTTCGTATATATTCCGAGGTGTGCAAGGAATACTAATACTTGCCCTGTCTTGTATTCAGTCACTTAGTAGCTCTATTGAACTGACAATACGATAGAAAAATACTGTGTTTTCTTTTAGTAAATACACTGAAAGTTTCCTATAGAAAATCTAGGTGCTGGCCCCCAATCTGTATCTAATTAAATCCACCTGGATTAGGGTAGGGTCGCTCCCTGATGTTAGCGTACGCAAACAACTATCTTTAGCGAATACCTAATTTCATCGTTTGCTCAACAGGTCCAGGTCGCTATTGAAACATTTCCAATTAAATCCCTTCTTACTTATCATAAAGAACTAATAAAACCGATCTAGTTCTGAAACTGTATTCATACACGATCTAATCTGTGGAAATTTACGAGGAAAATATCTTTCCTTTGGCATTAATCTAATATCCTAAAATCCGTCCCTATTATTTCAAGATGTACCATAAAATACGCATATATTCGTAGTATGACACATCTCAGCGGGAGGGGCGGCGCAGAAAGCTGTGCGGTGTAAAAAAATCCCCTAATCTAGTAAACAGGGGCTAAATGACTCACTTCACTGCGGGCGCCATGTATTCGGGGAAATTCGGGGGACTTAATCTTTACGGGATAAAGTAAAAGGAGACATGACCCAGGTGCTAGTCACACCGCCACGCGCGTAAATTGTGGCCTCTTTGTCTTTTTGTAATGTTACCTCCAAGGGTCCGCCTGTTAATTATTAAATTGGGAGCCATTTTAATTTTAATAATATAAATTTTATAAGTATGCCTACTGGTTTTTTGGTAGAAATGTTTAGAAATGTGGGTCTGTTTAGAATTCTAGAAAGTTCTAGAATTAATTTTGAATTGCTCGGAGTTTAATAACATAAGGCTATTTGCTGGAGAGATTGGTGTTCGCGGAGTAAGTAGAAATAGGCACGAAGTTATACTATGATAATCCAACATTTTGCATTTATCGAACTTTGGATACATACTTCGTTACAGTCAGATAATCTATAAAAAACAAACTTTATTGCAGGATTTTTGATGACGGCGGATTGTAATCATCTCACTAGTTAAAGGTACACAGATGTGTGAGCTGAAGTCACATTTTCAAATTAACCTTTGCCAACAGATAGCTCACGTACGTTTTAACACCTGAGCTCCTCCTGTCGACCTCCACCATAAACATTTGAGTCTCTAAGACAAGGAGCCGTTAAATACAAAGGAGGATAAATCTCGAAGTTAACATTTACAGCATTACCGGAACGGTTTTTCATGTTTAAAACACAGCATTAGGTGCGGGGCGGCCGGTCGGCGGCAGGCTAGTGTTCTGCTACGTGCGGCGTAATCGCCGCGCGGACCTCTCGCAAACACGGAAAACCGTTCAGACACCCCCCGCACCTACCCCTTCACCCCAACCCACACCCACCACTTTTACGATGAATCTTCGTTTCTCCGCATCAAGAAGTAATTTTAGTGTTCCTTTGCCGATTCAATGATACCACTCGCCCTGATTGGTTAAGCCCCTCTTTGATTTAATTTCGGGTTAAGTTGCCCTGTGGTCGGACCCTGTGGGATTTGGATACGTTTAGTACGGAACATACGGATATTTGTATCGGCCTGTTATACTGGTTTAACGGCTTTACGACTCAGTTTTGAGAGGGTATTGAGTTGATCAACTCAGGTGAAGTTTATTTTCCCGCTTGGTCATGTAGTTTAACGTTAGTAACTTGGACCAATCCATCGATTTTTCATGCTCATTATACAATTTCTCTTTGTCTATGAAACTATTAATACATTTTCGTAACCTACTCGAACGTAGGTGTACGTTTAATGTCAAACGTCAGGAGATTTAAAAATAGAGCTGGAAAAGGTCAGCGGAACGGTTTTGTTAATTTCGTTTTATTTTAAAACCTTAAACTCCATTAGCAGGCACTCTGTCTGTGTTAAGCCGACATTAATAGAAATAATACGAAAACCCATTGAGAATAATATTATTATCTCTTTTAGCTCTTACTGAAATTATTAAAGCTTTTTTTGCAGGTAATTAATGTAGATGTTCCGGTATTGAATTAAATTATATAATTATACTTAAAGTCAGCCATAGTTACCAAGGGGTTTCGTATTACCCAGTAACTGGGTTGTCGAGGTCAGATAGGCAGTTGCTCCATATAAAATACTGGTACCCAGCTGCACCCGGTTAGGCTGGAAGTTGACCCCAACATAGCTGGGAAAAGGCTAGGCAAAGGATGAATTATTATACTTAAAGCCTAATAAGCTAAGGCTATTTTTGAAATTTTGCCTCGTGTAGCTGATTCTACACGTGTAACAAGTTAGATTAAACAAGTTTATTTCAACACACAAAATTTTCCTGTACATTATACTAACACCAATTTCAGATACAAGTTATGAAGCCACGTGGTTCACGCCTTCTTCTTCTATGCGTTTTGATATTCATTTACCATTTTAATACAGGAGGTAAAAGGAGAGAGAGAAGGGCGGGATAGAGTTACTATGGTACATCTCTGCCTAACTTTTCGGGGATTGCATGTGTGATATTATAAATGTGAAAATTTGTATGGATGGACGGATGGATGGATGTTTGTTACGCATAAGCTACTGAACGGATTTGGATATGTATTTATTATTTAAATAACATTTTAATTATATTGAGACCAGTGGCAGCCCAGTGCCAACAGCTTACGAGCTGTAGGTCGTGGGTTCGAACCCACACAGGCGCTTTACTTTGTGTTAATTATATCATCACCACTGCTCTCCAAACGGTGAAGGAAAACATCGTGAGGAAACCGGCATCAATTTTTTGGTTTTACCAAAAAGTTCGGAGATATGTGACATCTACCAACCCGCAATGGGCCCACGTGGTATACTATTATACTCCATTCCCTCATACAGGAGGCCTGCGGCCCAGCAGTGGGAACATTGAAGGCAGATTATGCTATTATAATCATATTTATTTTAGAAGTATGTGTTTTTCCTTCTACTCTTACACACGTTGTCTACATCTCTTTTTATCTACTTTCCTATCACAGGTATGCTGGAAGAGATTTTTTTAGAATTAAGCCTCACGTTGGTACGTATTTTTCTGTTCCTTTTCTCTTAAATATTTATATGTGTGTACATAAATGGTTAAAAAATAAAAATGATTGTCTACAGAGACTAGTACTTATAAGTATCGTGGCGTACCAGGGCACGCCACGATAGCGGCGGTAAGACCCCTCTTTGAGGAGAGCACCGCCGTGTCCTCGTAGAGGCGATCGGCAGCGGCGGCGACCTCTCGCGTCCGGCCCTGGTTCAAGACATGGTCCGGGGCGAGAGGGAGTGGGAGGTAGTCACCTCCTTCTGCGAAGCAGTCATGCTAGCGAAGGAGGTGGCGGGGTGGACGAGGGAAAAGACCTCACGCCTCAGCCGCCGCGGGAGACGCTCCGGGCGTCGGTAGCCGCGTGGCGACTCCCGGCCACCGTAGGCGCGGGCCTGCGGGCGGAGAGTAATGGGTAGCTCACCGTCCGATCAGGACCAGGCCCGTGCCGGACGGCGCGTATGTGTTCCATGCGCGCCTCAAAGAGATGTCAGCATAAGTGACGGCGGGGCCCGATAGGGCCGAAGCCTGCCAGGGTAGCGGGATCGTCCGAAAGGGTTACCGCTGCCCTGGAACATAAAGGGCTAAGGAAGGAACACGGGTGGGTTTTAGTCAGTAAGAGTCTGACACTCCCTTCCGCTCCACTCAAAGCGGGAGGGGTCATATGATGATTTTCCATCCTCAAAAAAAAAGGTGTTGTCACCAATCCACTATAAAGTCTTATTTCGTTGACTCATGGATATACAAATGTTTGGATAAGGTATAACATAGGTAGCGGTGTCAGTGATGGATGTGTAACCAAGACATGACCGCCCGAAAGGGGTATGTTTTCACGAAACAGAACATCCCACAGATCCCACAACATTTGCGGACAGTGATGAGTATTATTATGAAAAAGGTTTTCCTGTAATCACTCGCGTGAAACTTCATAAAGATAATTTTGGTAAAGGATCTTCTGCATAGTCACTCTTACAAATATATTATTTATTTATTTTATTTATCCATTTATTTCAGGCATCAATGCCCATATAAACACATACAATATAATATTAATATAACTTATTAAGCGACAATTGGTGCCTTTATAGCGATTTACAATATAGGGTCAAATTAAATTAGCTAGCGAAACTCTGCAGACCTACGTGTTGAGTATCGCTGGTAGCCCAGCTGGTATGAGTTGAGAAAATTTGTATTATCGTTTTTAGATATCGATTCCAATCACGTCTGTGAAGTTTAACCAAAAAAAAGATAGTTTTAACAGAAAATTCAAGTAAATACACTAACAGCGGTCGATGAACCCACAAAAAAACTTGTTTTATTTTGTTTAGACCTCGAAACCTATCACGTCTGCGGAGTTTCGCTGGCTAATTTAATTTTACCCGGTACAGATAGTTTCCACTTTTAGATGATGCAAAATGACACAATAACTTAGAAAATGTAATTTAAATTGTACAAAAATGTACAATTTTAATTATATTAAAATTGTATATTTAAATTATACACATATACGTACACATTACATTACATTTGTTATTATTATTATATTTTATTGTAATTTAAATTGTACAATTTTAATTATATTCTAGAAAGTTACTTTGTTGTAAATTACAACAAAGTAACTTTCTAGAATATAATTGTAGTAGTGGTTTTACGAGCATCACCGGAAACCATTAAGTAAGTACATGTATCACGTCTTATATTAGTTATCTGTTCTGTGCGGCCGCCGGCCATTTGGCATCTGTACAATTAGTACAACAAACCTCTTCTAGAAACATTCTGTAAAAAGCCTTGAAGACTTGCCAAAGTTACCCTGTAAGAGGCTAACGGGCTGCATGAAGCTAAACAGTGTTGATACTTGCATGCGATGACAACTGTTTTCAGTTGACGAAGCGAAATGAGGTGCTGTTTGCTGAATCTTCGCTGGTTTTCCTCTATGCATACTATAAAACTTATTTACATCTGTAAGACGTCCTCATAACATAGGGCCCAGTTGAAAATCAGTAACAGGCGCAGCCGTGAGGCACACAATTAGTTTGTCTTTGTGTGAATCTTTCTTTTTTTTCTTTTCTTTCATTCTTCTTGTATCGTGTCGATGCCAAAAAGTAATAAGAAAGTTCAAATATATTTGGTCCAAAATTCAGCTACGTGAACTTTGCTGGTTATTCTTAATGACTGCGGGGTTCAACTGCTTTTAGAGAGGCCTATAAAAGATCAAATTAAATTAGGTATCGATATTCCGCAGACGTGATGGGTGTGTAAAAATAAAATGCAATAAAACAAAAAGAAAAATGCATAAGGTTTTTTTTTTGGGGTCAAAGACCGCAGGATTTGTTTTTACTTGAAGTATGAGGTAAGAAAATCAGTCCTTTTTATCATTCCCATACCATCACAAAAAACTGCAAATATAATAAAATAAGTAATTGCTACGAGGTCTGGGAACGATTCTAATGCCGAAAATATAGTTTAAAAAAAAAAAAAACCGGAAAAACTACCGGATAGATTCTCATAAAATTTTCTTGTACGTCTGGTCAGTCTGTAGGCTACACATTATCACGCTATTTGCTATGAAGGATGAGCAATATTGCAATATGTTTGTATTCCTCTATAGTTTACCGCAAATTGTAAAAAGACAAGGCAGGTTAGAAGTTAGAAGTCAGTGGTAGAGTATGGTAACACTGTAGGGCTTATGTTTGAAAGCTCTTGATAGTCATTCATCTCAAACTAATCATGATTACTAGCTCATTCGTTTTTGAACCTTGTGTTAAAACAATATTTCATACTAACTTCACTACAAAATACCGAAATATTTGTGTCCATTATTTATAACTTAAAGCGAGCATAATATTTCAGCCACGTTTGTGAGTTCAATTAGTTCATAAAAATACTTTGCAGTGATAAATGGATAGACGGAAGGTTGGGAGACAAAAGAAGATTAATATTCGCGGTGGTCGCTGTACCCTGCTCGTGTATACGTCCAGCATATTTGTCGTAACAACAATATACTACAACACATTATTTATTTATATAAAAATACTAATTTATTCAAGGTTTTAAACTAATCTGTCTGTCAGTCTGTTGAACTTGCCAACAAATAAGCAAGCTAAGTACTAAAACATTTATAAACAATGTTTACAGGTTTACGGGGTTTCATAGTTACAAATATTTTTTAGATAGATAGATAGAATACTCTTTATTGTACACCATACAAATTACAGAACATAAATAATATAAATACAATTTCAGTGGTTTTCATTCATCTTAAAGTGGCTACTGCATTTATCGGAGACGACACAAAACGAAACGCAAGTAACCTCACTGACTGACTAATCTGTTCAGCTCGTCAATGGAGACTACTAGGTCTCTAAAAAATTTTCAAGAAAGTAGGTAGTTTTCTTCTCTCCTGTCAGCACATGTGTAAGTACATGAAAATTGTAGGCAGTATGGTGTGGAAACATGGGCCATCGGCATTAGGTAGGCAGGTACAGCCAAACACACATCAGTTGCATTACGAAAATCACCCTTACTGCTACGACTTAAAAGCGCTATCAATGTCAAATTGCTACCATTGCGGTTGACTGTACTAGTAGGTACTGGTATCTACATGTGTGGGGCGCGTGACTGTACGCTTCGGCGCAGCATCGCGTCCACGGGGCCAGTCGTCATGAATACGTAATACAAGGGCAGGACGCGAATTCTTTCGTTTATTATTCAATCATTCGTTCGGCGCGAGTCGGCTTTAATTTCATGGCGGGTGGGCACGGGCCCTGAGCGTCGGCCCGGCCTCTTAGTGTGGAAACGATCCCGATACTATTGTTGGAATTATGCTATTAATTAGAACATCATGGCAGATTGTCGGAATTTATAGGGCTGCCTCAACAGTTGGGAACTTGTCTTTTAACTCGTGCCTCGCTTAATTTTGGGCTCGAGTTTTACGAGATTTTGGATTAGCAATTGTGTAAGTATTTATTCTACCTTTTTTAACCTTTTTTGGTATCTGCTATAAGTCAAAGTAACTTCTATTATAAACATCAACAGCTTTATACCCTACTCCACCGGCTCCATTTCGCTTAAAAGTTGTAAAACAGAATGTAATTTATCCTGAAATGCAAAGCGAGAGGAAGCACTTTCCTTACTTGTTTGTCCGTCACCGCCGAGTACTGTGAAAAAGACAATTCTTATTCTAAAAGGCGGAGCTGGTGAGGATGTGGAGGAGTGCGTGCCCGTTTTGATTGAAACCACCGGCGCCGCCCCTTCCGACGCCATCGCGACCGACGCCGAATTGAAAACGCAAATTTAGTGACACATCTATTAACGAAAATGTGTAGAAGGCACCACCAGAAAATAGGATCCGCGAGGGAGAAAATTTCCCTACAATTGTAGCAATACTTTATGCTGGCAACATTCTTATTTTAATAAACAGGTGTTGCTATTATAGGCGTGTAGGAATTTTCTACTTTCATTAAATATATTTTTGCTGCAAAGGGTTCTTGTTATTCTGTGCGACAAACCGAATTTGTTTAGGCTCTGGAATATCTAAAATAATGTAGGTTTACTTTTATATGAATGCATGCGTAAGGTACGGTGGGGACGAGCGGGGTTGCCAGCAATCTTGAGAAATCATTTTTACGACTATCAAAGGGAGAATAACATTAAAATTCAGGAGACGGTCACGCGACCTTGTACTGTCATGTTCCTTCATGCCGCGCCGTGTAAGGGTCTGTAAAAATGCGTTATTCTTTAAATAAAACATGTATGTGAATTGCACACATATTCTGTGCAGGGTTTCTTTAGGAAATCTTGTTTTTATTTTATGTTTTGTACTTCTACATTTGTTTTTGGAGATTAAAGACATTCCTTAAGTTAGGAGCGTGTTGAGGTTGAGAAGAGTGGAACTTAAGCAAGAATGAAAGCCAGACCTAACTTATGCGTCGTTTTCTCACTTTAGTCATAAAGAAATTCTTCACGTAGCATCTACCTAGCACCTGCTCCTGAAAATATTTGCTATAATTTATTGAGAGTCAGCACCCTGTCTCGGGCTCGTCTATGTAAGTAATGTGTCGCAACAACTCGTCTGGGCATTCGGACGGTCGCATTCGCACACGATTCAAATAAAAAAGTCCGCCATCACTCAAGTATGCGCCGCCATTCACTCGCTTGCCCAGAAATTTGCGCCCTCGACCATTATAATAATGTGGACATGCTAGATGAAAAATACTATAGTTATACAGTACATAGAGTCTAGACAGCTCTCGTGTTCGCAGGAGATACGGCGACACAGGGCCGAGCTGATAAAGTCTTAAGTGAATTACGTTCTACATGTGTTTCGTGTCGTATCCATACAACGGAAAACATGTCAGTGCCGTAAGGTTAGCGTGATGTGAGATCTACACGGTCCTTGCAAATGGACAGGAAAAAGACGCGGGAGGAATGCGTGGGTGCTTTTAATTTAATATCGACTGACACCGAATTGGAATCGAAAGTTTGCCAAGGACGTGCTCTGCCGTTTAATCTGTACCGCCCGTTTGCTGGTTTAATATTTATTGCCTACCTACAGGGCTCGGGATACTTATTTATAAATATGAGCTATTAAATTCCTAAGAAAAAACATGCACGAGATGACTACGTAAGGACAAAGGTGCGAGAGGTTAGAATTGGAATACTTGAAATATCTGAATGAATATATCTGAATATATTCAGATATTTCACGCGGATAACGAACTACATTCTTAAGCAATGTGAACTCGTTTAAGATTTTATATTTCTAGCCGAAAAAATCTTATTAGTGCGAACTTGTAATTTTATTCTTGAACAAGGTTTCAAAGATAAAGATGAAATAAAACATCGTCGAGTACGAAGAACGCAAGATTTAAGGAGCAAAAAGATACGGTAGTTTCTCGTTTTCCGTAATTGAACCACGTACAGCAGCATAACTTCGTACAAAATATCTCGTTGAAGACGCTCGGTTGTGCTGCGAAAAATAACGTACGCATTTAAAACAATAAAAACATTCGCGTCTAACGGAGGCGGCTTGAGTGAATTTTCGCGGGGGGAGCGCGGCGCGGGCCTCGGGAAGACGCGTACTTACCGCGACCAGAATATGGCTACAATGTTGCCATAGAAAATGTGGATACGGTGTTGTATCGACATTTTCTATGGCAAAAAAATACATTGACGATTTCAAAGATATGCTGCTTTATATGCAGCTTTATCTTATAAAGATGTGTTTTAGCTTATAAAGATGTGCGAGTTAGATGTAGTTTATACTAAGTTTTGGCCTTTTTGCGGTCTTAGTATTTAATAAATAATAAATATATTTATTTCCCAAAAATACAGATAATTCTACTTAAGTTTACAATTCTTGACTGAGGTAGAGAACATTTACATAAAATATTTGGATGCTGCAGAAATCTGTACACAATAGAATTAAACTCTGTCTCTTAAACTAGGGTAACCTGTATCTTAAGAGACATTGTTTCGTCATCATTAAACATATGTAGTATGGCTGAAAGCAAACACTGAAATATTGAGTATGACGTTATGTGAAGATAAATATATAGTTTACAAATACTTCGTTAAGTTTGGTCTGGAAACCGAAGTTAGATAGAACTACTAACAAGAAGATATTGGTAAGAACCCCTATAATATTGGTCAGCCAGACAAATCCGTTTGTAACAAAAGATAATTTCAGGCAGCAAGTTTCGCTTAAAATAATAAAGCACACCTGTTAGACACTTATATTCTTATCTCCCCAGTTGGCCGGTGTCAGTGGGGCAAATTTCATTTGGGCGTCCGAGGCGGAGCCCCGGCCTGAACTTCGCCCCAACTTGCAAACGCGTGTTAACATGAGTCGTCTTTGAAAAACTGGATAAGCACCTTATTTATATGGGGCCAGCGTACGTCGCGACACAAAAGAACTTGATGATATTACTGTTAGCCGGGACACGCTAATGTCATGTACATAATGTTATTTACCAGTCACGAATTACTCTGCCTTTTTATGCCTAAATGTGGAATGTGATAGAAATTACGTGCCCTTAGATGTGGGGAAGTAAAGTAAAGATATACATGCCTAGAACGTGTTATTGCCCAAGTCTTGTATAGTACAGGTGGCAGAAAACTCATAATAAGCAGCTTAAAAGACGAATGAAAAAAGAAATCGTTGTCTTTGACTTAAGTGTTCGCGGAATACGAAATGACACGTGTAAGTTACACATGTTTTTCTGTAAAAGCCACGCTTTTCCGTTGATAGTTTTAATAAAAGTATGAGGGAATTTTCCTAACAGTCAAGCCAGGCATATATTATGTAAGTTGTACACTTGTAGCAAACAGCCACGGACGCGGCTCGGCAGATATTAATCTTTTCCATCGGACGTCGGACTTACAACACTATTCAACTTTCGATACTCCATTTTGTTTTTAGATAAGTACCGAAACAAATGTTATTTTCTGTTCATAAAAATAAAATAGCGCGCTGGGAATTATTTCAGTTTAGAAACAGACTGTTACTTATATATTTGATTTATTTTATTTACCCAGCGAGTTGGTTTTCTCCTCGCACGTACTAAACGATATTTGGCGATCCCTAAGACGAGCCGTTTGTCACGTACGTGACGCCGCGGACAAAATGGAAACTTCACTGTGTTGCCGAAACGGACAAATAAATACGTAACTGTTTTGTGAAAAACTGTTATTGCCATTTATGTTTTACTCTCGATATTTGAAACAAGTATTTTAGCTTTCATGTGTGGCTTTACCCCTAACGCAGTCGGTAGTTTGTTGCGGAGTCGTTTTAATCTTACATACGGAACCTTTTGTACAACTTTGTAGCTTTAATGGTAATGCATTCGACACAGAATCCAACACTAAAAGTTTTACAATTCCCAGAGTGAATGAATGTTATCTTTTTACATTTTTCATGATTTCTTCTTTCATTCCGCTTACAATACAGAATTGTTGATGAGCCCTCAACACTTCTGTCGGGGTTACAACTCTGTAATAGGTATGCGTCTGCGTAGGTGTGGTGGCCCAGTGGCTATGGCTCCGACTTACGAGTTATACGTCGTAGGTTCGAACCCAGACAGGCGAGGCGCCTTGTTTTGTGTAAATTATTTCAGCACCACTGCTCTAAAAACGGTGAAGGAAAACATCGTGAGTAAACTGGCATGTCCTAGAACTAAAAATTCGAAGACAAGTGACATCCACCAACCCGCACTGGGCCGGCGTGGTGAATTACGGCCCACTCCCTCTCACCGATCTCTCTGTGCTAGCAGTGGGAACAATATAGACAGATTATGTTGGTCCACACTTGTTTTGGGGTTGCAAGTCTATAATAGACATGACGTGTGTGTATGTCTAAAAATATTTGTTATTGATTTGATTTTACAGTCGATTTCCAACTTCAACGCAGGTCAATGGAGCGGTAGAAGTTTATTTGGCGCTTTCAACCATACAGCGATAAAAAAGCTTAACCTAGCTAAATCCCAAAAAGTAGTGACGCGGATTTGAATCCAATCGGAAATAAAAACAAAATTTCCGCGAAAGTGTGGCTGTTGCTGGAATATAAAGTAGTTTAAAAAGAGTAACATTGAAAGTTCAATTTTCTCGGAATAAATTTAGTTAAAGTAAATTAAGAAAAAACTTTGGAGTCCTTGGAGTTGTTCGTGTAGTTTTTAATTTTTCCAAGTCACGTTACAGGGAAATTCTTGAGGAGCGACCTTTGTGCTTACCTTGAGGGTATATACAGCATGTATCAGAAACGTGTGGTCATTTTTGAGAGTATGGTCAGGGCTTCGAACCGGTACCAAAAGTACAGGTTCTCTATCGGTACTTAGCGAATATTGCCCATTGATTCCAGACAGGTATCGGTAAGGAGGTAAGAACCTAAGAAGTGCCGGTACCAAATTCAGGTACTCGACGAGTACCTACCACAAATCTCATATTTGTACGAAAAACGTTGAACGATTGGCAACCTTGAAGTATTTTTTCTAATGCATACCTATTAGCTAGCCTTTTTACTAACTATTATCTGTTTCCCACTCTAACTTAGGTATAGTACCAGTAATGATTAGAAATGCCAATAGTACAGGTACCTACAACGTCTGGTACCACTACCAACAGTATAGGTACTACTCTGGTACCGGTATCACATCAAGGCAAATGGTACCGGTTCCCAAAAAAGCCGTAGGTGTAGTACAGACTATCAAACTGAACAACTTTCTCCATGGCACCAACATCGTAATCGTGAAAAAATAATCAGCCGTCCCATACATTTGGGTTACTGGTAGGTAGTGAAGTTTTGTATGAGACAGTTGGTAAGTACCACACTCTCAAATATGACCACACCTTTCTGTTACATGCTGTATACCAATATATGTGTGGGTAAAAATATTCGCTGTTCTTTTTTTTTGATAAGTACCTATTGCTAGTGCACCGTTCGGCGGGGCAGGGAGCGGCGCGGCACGGCGCGGCGGCGGCTCGGCGCGGCCCAGAGTGTTTGCACAGAGATTAATGATGCGATACTGAGCGCACTATGGGGCGAAGGCACTCGACAAAAGGGCCTCTTACTTACTCTTTGGTGCCTATGAAAAGTCCCGCGAAGAAAACAGCCACCTGCAACGTTAAATGTTTTTGAGGAAACGTGTAGGTACGTGGTTCCTTTTGAATTTATTAAATGCGCCTTTTAGTATGTTTAAAAAAAGTAATCTTATAAAATTGAACTGTTTTTTAACATGAATTATTAAGCTGTATGTTTGCTTTAAGCTGAATGTTCTCAATACTCGGACACAAGCCTTCTCTTTTTTTAAGAGGGAGTGGGCTTTAACCCACCACGTGTGCCCAATGCGGTTTGGTAGATGTCACTCACGTCATGTCTACGAATTTTTGAACATACCGGTTTCCTCACGATGTTTTCCTTCACCGTTTTGAGAGCAGTGGTGATGAAATAAATTACACAAAGTAACACTGGCTGGGTTCGAAACCACGACCTACAACTCGTAAGTCGGGTCCATTACCACTGGGCCACCATACTTTACAAAAAGTCCATAAAAAATAGCACCTCTATCACATAGCTACCTATAAAAATGACAGAAAAGAAATAGGCTCATAACACAACCAGCATTAGAAGCAGACTACAATAATTCAATGACACTCATAGCATCTCAATGAAGAGGGAAAATGAAAAAGTCTATTGGAGAATAAATCATAAGTAAATGAGATATTGTGTTTCTGCAACGCGCCGGCGGTATCCAGCTGAAATGGAAATCACAAATGATGACAAAGCGTAACGGAACGTATATTAATGTAACCTATAACGTAGTCTATGTGTGTTACGTAAGTGGGGTTGCCATTGTTTTAAATTAATGTAGGTAATTTACACAGAGGTTGTTCAATTTTATTGATTGAAAATTTTTTTGGAAAAAAAACAACCGTCTTCCAAAAACGAAAGTGAAAAATAACTTTAATTTCAAAAGTGAAAAAGTTATTTTTCACCAAAGTGAAAAATAACTTTAATTTCAAAAAAAAAAATATTTTTCACTTTTTAGTTGTACCCACCCCACACAAATTCGTATATACTTACAAGATTAGAGTTACCCCAATAACAACTTTGACAGAAATGAGGGTGTACCGTGGTATACTGAACACATCTGCGTACCCCTTTAGAGCGTACAGGCGTGACGTTATGTTGTGTGATTGCGTAAACAATACATACTTAAGCGATAGAAGCAATAGCTGTTGATTTGCTGGCATTTATTGAAGAGTTCCGTTGTCTGTCTCCGAAACTCATCATCAGATCTTGTCGAAATTTCAATGGGACCATTTGGGAAGTATACCCTTTCCAACAAAAAATAATTTTTCAAATCGGTTGGCAAGCGACGGAGTTATGCGCGAACAAACATTAAAAAAAAAATACAAACATCCGAATTGAGAACCTCCTCCTTTTTTAGAAGTCGGTTAAAAAGTTGCATAAGAGGTGGGCAAAGCAGTCCCTGATACTACTTTGTCTATATTAGGGAATCTTTTGGAAATTGATATTATCAATATGATATGGCCACTGGCCATTTGAAGATCCCTTTTTTGACTAAGGGCTGATTTTTCCAACACCGGATAACTTTATCGGAGGAATCATTTTGAATTTTTGCCAGTTCTTCCATACAAAAACTGTCAGACGTCAATTTTATTTCAAGAATAAAAATTATCTGTCGATTGAAAAATCAGCCCTAAGTCAAAAAAGGGAACATTTTACAATAACTTTAAATTTATTGAATAAAACTAGCTTCTGCCCGCGGCTTCGCCCGCGTGGATGTCGGAAATTTACCCACGGGAACGTGCTAACAGGATAAAATGTATGTGCTTCCCCAGAATGCCATCTATCTCGCGGGCCCTTTGTGGCTAATTACAATAGAAAACCAATTGTGTCTCATTAGTGGTGATTAAGAGGGTACCTATATGATATCTTTACCCAAGTACCCATCTAATTAAAAAAAAAAACTATAACAGAAAATTAAATACCTACCTACCTAAATAAACCCATTTCTGATGATAACTAATCTAATCTCAATAAATAAGCAAAATCCCTAAAAACTAATATCTATACGAATGACTAATCCTACCTAACAGTATTATAAAATAACCTACGGTCACTACGTACACTATCAAATATACTACCTATACTTCAAAATTAAAATCTATACCTACGACTTATATAAAAATAAACCTAAATAACTCTAAAAACTAAAAGGAATAAAAATGAACTCCACTGCGGGTGACCTAACCTACGACAAACTTATTATTTGCGGTTGGTGCAGTAATCGGGTCTAGGGATCGAACCGAAAAATTAAGTTTGTTTTTTATTGTATATACTTTTCCGGAATAAAAAGTACCCAGTGTGGTGCCCAGGATATTAAAGAATAATTATACCAAGTTTCATCGTAATCGAACCGGTAGTTTTTGCGTGATGCCTGAACAAACAGACAGACAGACAGACAGACAGACAGACAGACCGACAGACAGACAGACAGACAAAAAATTTTTTAATCACATTTTTGGGTTCGGTGTCGGTCTAGTAACACCCCCTGCCATTTATTTTTTTGATATTTTCAATGTACAGAATTTTCACTTCTACAGATTTATTATAAGTATAGATAAATTAATTTTACAAAAACCTCCCTCATTTTCATTAGTTGTAGATACGGTAGATAGTCACTGAAACCTTCTTGATTAATTACTCATTTATTATAACAAGACATTCTTTCTAACTTCTGCTAATATAAAGCGGCTATAAACATACATCATAAGTTAGCGTCAGCGAGACTGCCTGAATAATGAAACTAGATCGTATATCACGAATCACGGTCGTATTCCTAGAAATGTTCTAGCTAGGAGAAAAACATCAAAAT
Organism: Apamea sordens; assembly: GCA_945859715.1. NCBI lineage: Eukaryota > Metazoa > Arthropoda > Insecta > Lepidoptera > Noctuidae > Apamea > Apamea sordens. The sequence continues at coordinate 9,532,939 of OX243991.1, read as the reverse complement.
ATGAAATTTCCCCGCTATTTATAACATGGGAGGGATCATTATTTGTGCCATAGTGACTCCATTTATAGTGTATCCAGTGGTTTCATGAGTGCTCTAGATTTTCAATATTCGCCTGTTGGTCGCATCATAAATCTTAGCTCGCAGACGTTCGCTGCGACAACGTGCATTCCGTGCCGCCCCGCCTTAATATTTAATGAAAATTGTTGGTTTAGCTTAATTTCCTTCTCCGTATGTATATCGTAGCATGAATAATATTTAATTTAATACGGGTCCGTATTATTACTAATTGCTTTTAATGAAATGGCATATTTGAATGGTTAATCATGACGATTAAAACTGGAGGCTTATCGTTATAAAACCAAAGCGAATTAGACAAAAGGTGCGATAGCAACACGCGACGTAGATGAAAATGCAGTAATAATTGAGCAAGCAACGTCAATGTTTAATCCGGCGGGAGCGCAACGGGCCGTTTATCAATCGGCCCAAAAAACAACATATTTCAATATCCGCTGATTAATATCCGCTGCCAGTTCGCCGGCCGAGGCAAACATGAAATTTATGTACTGCGACCGAGCGGTTTATTTCATTTTGCTTTTTAAATTACGAATGTTTGGCGCGACAATTGGCCGCGTGTCGCCGTCGCTCCCATCTGTTGCGGCCGACAATTAACATTTGCATTAGAATTTCATTTCGCTACCTAAATCTGTATTATGCTATAATTTTCACACAAATATCCCGTCCTTTTATAAATGTGAGCCTTTTTCGCACATTCAGTGCGGTTGTAATACTAATAGTTATGTTTCAGTAATGAGTTTCGCAACTCCGTACGTGCTCAACAAAATGCGAAATTAATTTCTAAAGGCGTAAGTCTCGCCACCATATTAGCATAAAGACGTAATTGATGGGTAAACTAATTTAATGTTACAGCAATTATGCTAAGACGCTCATGGTTTACAACGCCATAAAATGTACTTCCGGTCCCCGAAACTGCAACGGAAGTAATAAGCAGTGCAATACTCCGAGTCATAAATTAGAATAAGCAGTTTTAAGTGAGGAGGGAGCGTGCAGCCTCCGCCTCACGCGCAAATCATACACTTAATATTTGTACACGTTCGATGTATCCTAGTAAATTCAGGTGAATAACTTGCGCGTATATTTGAAAACATAAACAATCCCACAACAGCGATGGCGGGAGTCGTAAAAATGGAACTCGAGAGAAACTTAACAGGAAACTTTTATTAAAATAACAACATTAAGCCGTTAATTTGTTTGTAAAACTGCGCAGACGGTAAAAATTACTTATTCAGAGCGTTGAGACCGCGAAGGCGAGGCGCGTCGGCTTCTTGGCAAATGTCGCGCCGCTTTTCTATAATTCAAGCTGGCGGAGGCGTGCGGCGTGCGGCGTGCGCTCCACTCCGCTCGCTCACACGCTCACACCTCACTACTGACAACTTGGCTCGCACTGGGCCAGATCAATTCATGATATTCACGTCGTTAAAGTTACATTTTAAGACCCGGCGACACGTAAAAGTCGCCCCTGCCCTCACTATACAGAAAACTTTTTCATTGACAATTCCTGCAAACTTAAAAAGTAGATGAAAAATGAAACCTCAAAACGATACATAAACAACCTCTATTATTAAAGTGAAGACGTGAACCCTGTGTTAAAACAAAATAATAAGATACTCCGAAGCGAGGATTTAACTTATAGAAATACAATAACTTAATTGAGATTCTCCGGGCACTAATAGGTTTTCCTATGTTATAGAAAATCCACTTTCTCGCAAAGTGAAGAAGAACGGTCGTGTTCCGGCGTCGATGGGCTAACAAATGAAATTAATGCATTTCTCCAGAGAAATAAAATGTCATTAGTTTCGCCCGATGAGCTCGCTTCCACCGAGAACCTTCTTATGAACACGAACTTTATTGTCTCCGATAGTTTTCACTGCATCTCCTTGTAATAATATTCTTACAAGTAGGTACTGTAATTTTGCTGTCGATTGAACATTTAATTTAAATGGAAGTTTTATGAATACTTAGCTTCAGGTTTTTATCGATGATATTAGATAGTATAGGCTTTGCAGGAGAATATTAAGAGTCTGATTACGTATTTTAATTACTGAGAGCAGTCTTTGGGATACATCGATGTTATCTTACTGAAAGCAATACATGAAAATGATCCTGTAGACGTGAAATTGACAAATTCAATCGATATTATATCCACAATAACAGGACAAATGATATCAAAAACGTAATAATCTGGCATTTTTCCATTACAAAATCGCTGTAGCTATATAAAGTAATGAGGGTCACATTATTGGTAAATATCGGGCTTTCGGAACACATTGGGTATAATACAAAAGATAATATCGTATTTTAAGTGCCATGTAAATTACGGATTTGAGCCAAAGCACAAGTACGTAGTGTTATTGTGAGGCCCAGTAACGTCTTATTTTATCTAAATCCTATTTTGTGTCCCACGCATAAATCGAGCGCTAAGGCGTCTACACTGGGTGAGCATTTTCTTATTTTCTCGCAAACGTGCCAAGAACAGTAAGTAAGGATGTTCTCGTCCTTGTTATTTATATATAAAAATGTTTATAATATATTTGAAATAGAAGTGAAATCAAAAATGTTATTGGTCTTGGCTTTTCCAGTTCTTGCTAGTTCAAGTTTCCATTTTGATGGTTAGTAACGTGAGGATAACGAAATTCTGCAGAATTCAACTCAAATTCGATATAGATTGAGCGTTCGAGTGAGCGGGGCATCGGGCAGCGCGAAGTTTCCTTGCTTCCTTGAAAATATGAAATTCTATAAACTGGAACTTGGTATTCTACGAAGTTCAGACCTAAGTAGGTAATGCGGAAGGAAGGCTATTGGTAAATATATTCCGTTGCCTGGTTGGGCCAGGTCACGTGTGTCTAGACATTAAATGTCTTCGCCGAATTAACTGAGTAGACAAAATAAGAGATAAAAGCTGAGCACTCTTCCCAACAAGGTAGTGCTTTTTGAAAAACGTGTTTCGCTTGTAGAACACGGGGGTAGATTGTGAAATTGGACCACTGCCATTGCAGTAAAAGTGGAAATAAATCGACTGGGACGCATTTGCCAGCGAATGACCCAGATCAAAAAAGTAACTTTTAGTCTGACTGAAACTTATTTTAAAACCTAGTTTTTTCAAAAACATCCTACATATTTACCTAACCTATATGGCAATATCAAACAGAATAAAATTAAACCGTGCTTTTCCAACTACAAAGTTATAAAGGCCATATTCCAACGTTTTGCACGTAAATACCCAGTAGCCACATCGCCGGGCCGGCGGGCGCCTAGGAACTTCCGTAATTGTTCAATTACCTATTACAACTTGCGTGGGAAGACTGACAGCTGACCCACTGGCACGTCGCTTACGTGTGGTGCAAACAGTTTCCAAGAAAAATGAAATTGAATTTGTATTCAGCATTCTGCTACGTTTGAAAATAAGTATACTTGATCGAGTCTTCAAAGCTAATAACATAATCTTCGGCTGTTAGTCGCATTGAATATGGCAGGCGATCGTGACTTGTAATTGCTACAACAATATTGAATCCCTACCAGTGACCAGACTAGACACGATCGCTGAATATTTCCCTACAAGGAGGACGAACATATTCATATATTACATACTACCGACAACAATACAGATTACAGTCTTTATTGTTTCTCTAGGCTCTACCAATGTTTAAGGCGGGCTTTACGATTGGAGGCAATTCTTCTAATCCATTAGGCTGTCTGATGTTCAACTTTTATGCGGGTCCTACCACCGAATGTCTCGCGGAAAACGAGTAACATCGCTCAAATTATTTTCAGTGGGGTTTTTACGATAGTCGTATCTTTTTACACGCACATCATGTGTAGATATGCGCACATAATGTTTAGGTATGCTACGACGTACGGCTAAGTGTCCATAAATCGAATTCGTGCGTCGAATTGCATTCTCATTGTCGAGCGGTTCAAGTATTTCAACGCAACGCATCTGAAAATCTCAATTATGTCCAAAATTACTTACCAAATAAGTTTTCATTTGCCGTGTTTTCAGTTCTAGTAGAAAGTGATGTTAGTGAAGCGATCGAGAACATTGGGTAAGTTCGACAAATGATAGCGTAATGTCGGCGGGTCGTGTCGGAGACTAGCGCCGCCGTGTCTGGCCTTCGAGACCATTGACTTCCCTTCTTGCAAATGCTTTATTCATTTTTTTTTTAACAAGCAGGGAGTATTTCATTATATTTTAATTATAGGTGATGTTCTACAAGTCGTTCTGGAGGATTAGTGGATATATAGCCAGAGGCCTACAATACACCAATGCGTTGAGTTAATGCAGAAACATGCTTAGCTATGCACACAGCACAACGCACAAATTTTTAGCAGGTAGTCATAGAAATAAATCGTTAAGAAAAAATGTCTGCCTACGTCAATTTGCCGTGTTATAGGATGCAACTGTCTAAGAATGACAGCAGGCCTAGCCAAGTTACAAACGTTTCGTATCTAATCTCTTTCTACAATCGTTAACGCCTCGGCGTAAGCGATTTTAGATAACGATGTTGTTAATTGAATATGCTGACAATTTAAGTTGGTAGTCACTTTGCTTAACAATTAATATATCCTTGCACTAGGTGTCGAAGCGGGCTTCGTAGCTAAAATTTTGCGTTGAGAAGCTGTACATTCCAAGGTTCAGTTAAGATTTCTCTTCTACATAATACTTTAAGGTTCTTGATTTTTCCCAATTTTTGTTGGTATGTATGTTACGTAAGGAACTACATATTTTTTATACTTTACCCCACCCAATTTCTCGCCAACATTGTGGACTGAATTCTTCTTCGTCTTTATCTTAAAGTTTACGTAACTTCACTCCAAACATTGTATACCTAATTTTATCCAAAATCTAGAGCAGCGCAAAATGTAACAAACATAGTTAAAACTTTGAAAGGTTTGCGAACTGCAGTTTTTATAAAATGGGTCAATTTTGCCAATAAAACTGCATTGTGTGGTATGATACAGTGTGGTATTCGGTGCTATTCTAGTGCTTTTGGCAGCTGTCCGTAATTACACTGTGAGGGGATGGTGACGCGTGGTATCCGTGACGTGCGATGACGTCACAACCGGATAGTTCATCGATTTCCATGGGTCTGATAACAATTGATTGGTGCGTCATCCAATCTCCTGCGTCCCGTCGTCTCGCCATATCGCGCGCTAGTAATTGTCTAACTTAATACAGTGAACACAATATATATCTTTATGAGTATTTAGTTCTGATCATTTACGTTGATGGATTTGCTATAATACTACTACTGATATTTCCTTTGTTAATAGAAATGTTACATTTTGACAGTTCAATTGGTTATGTTCCAAAATACACTTCAGGACAGTACACCTAACTTGTTTTGCAAATAAAAAGGAGGGGACATAATCATAGGACATCAAAAAATACCTCCGCATCGTTGTTAACAGGAAAATTGCCCAATACTTACTGTTGGGGTGATCAACTTCAATAATAGACTCGAGTAGGTTTCAGCGTTTTACTCTTGACATGTTTTTACAGTTACAGAATCATTATAGAAATAGAATAGAAATAATTTAGCGCGTCATGCCGTCATGCGCGTTGTCGGTTCGTCCGAGAGAAAAAAGGGAAAGGGGCGAAAAAATGGCCGCCGCCGGCGCACGCAGGGCAGCCCGTCGCGTTTCATCCGCGACGCATCGACGAGCGTTAGCATTGGCGCGTTCCGGCTCCGTTGCGAACACTTACAATAAATAGTATAATTTCATAGCTAATGCAACAATAATCAGTAAGTAATTATTATACTGACTCGAACTATGTTTTGTAAAAATGTTACATACAACATTTATTGTATTGTAATGTAATTCGACGGCACGGTTGGCGCAGTGGTTAAGCGATTGACTGCTGCGCTGCGTGTCGCGGGTTCGATTCCCGCACGGAACAAATATTTGTATGACCTACATGTATTTGTTCCGAGTCTGGGTGTTTTTCTATCTATAATATGTATGTATTTACAAAAAAAAAAAAAAATGTATATAAGTAGTTTATCAGCCATCTTGTTGCCATAACACAAGCATTAGGTTGCTTAGCTTGGGACTAGATGGCGCTGTGTGAAATGTCCAGGGATATTTATTTATTTATTTATTTAATGTGTGCCCTCACAGGGAGCATGCTTGAAACGTTTAATCTTATTCCAACCTCTGCACAGCATGTTTGTAATAAACTGATTTGATTTTATAGTTTTCATAACTATCAAATCAGTTAATACTCCTTCATCCTTCTTTCTTCTACCTTCTTCTCCTGTTACATCTTCCAACCCGCACTGGGGCCACGATTACAGCTCAGTCTCTCTCGAAGAGAGGAGGCATGTGTCCCACGAGTGGGAACATTATAGGCTGATTATACTACCTACTTCTATAATAGGTAGGTAAAGCATGTTAACATATCCCTCGACAAAAAAAAACTTGTCATAACCTAACAACAACACGACTTAGTCAACAATTAGATCAGTAGAAAAACAATACAACACGATATGGCAATTATAATAACATAACAATTTAGTTATTTGTTTACCATTCTAACTCTCTCTCTCGATAAATGATTTTATTTTTGTAAGTAGGTTTGTACAAACACTTTTTTTACGTCAATCATGTTATAAAAACTAGATGAGGTCGGCGTTTCCTATCCGACTACTCAGAGAAGAAAGGCCGAAGCTAACTCAGAGGTCACAGTCTCATTGTAAATAATATATAATAGTCAGCTATGTTATAAACTTATAAGAAATATAACAAACTAGCGTCCCGGTTTTTACGTCATGACAAAACAGCAAGATTTTATTATTATATTAAAAATGAATAATGCATTAGACGCATAAACCTTCCGGAATAAATTTTCTAAATGATTGTGAAACCGCATTAAAATCGTTGCGTAGTTTAGAACAACTACGTAGGCATACAGACAGACTTGATATTTAATATTATTTATACTATTTATATAGGTATTCTAGACAAGCTAATGCTTTATTTATTTTTTTGTTACCTTCTTCGGCACGCACACAATAATTTACTAAAGTTTCATCACAATTGGTCGAGCCATTCTCAAGTTTTTGCGAGACTAACGCACGGCAATTGATTTTTAAATTATACATAGATATATAAGAAGACACTGTAATGACGTCGTCCGGCTCGATTATTCTCATGTATTGTTTAAATATTAGGAAGCCAGTGGAGGCATTCATCCTATAGACTGAAGAGCGGCTTCTGAAGTCTTTGTTCCGTAACGATGTGTCTGTTTCATGTCGGTAATTTTAGTACGGTTCATTACTTAGCCGTTATTTATGCATAGCTAGTTATTAGCCGAAACGGCTTGACGCCAGCGTTGGTGGCGCAAGGGACTGATTTTAAACTCATAACGTGTTTAACGACTTGCTAGTCTGACGTTGTCTATTTATTGTTAAGGTTTTTATAGAAAAAGTTAGATCTAAAAACACATTAACAAAATCCAAGTAACCAGATAACTAGGGATTCGGGTAAACACGATAAAATCCCAAATTTAATAGGCGTTCGGGTCGTTACTATAAATTTTCAGTTGGGGAAAACTGCATATTGCGTAAGTGCACATAAAAATATTTGAGAGCGCGTAGACGCGTGGCGGCGGCGGTGGGTGTGGGAGGCGTCGTGGGCCGCATCCGGACCTAGGAGGCTAGGAGGCTGGGCTCCGCTATAAAATCGCTCGTGCTGCGCTTGGCTGACGTCACGTGCCATATTTTACACACTTAAAGCTGTTTGTCGTGTCATACCATTATACGCCATGTAAGGCTCGGACTTATTGCCAGCAAAGAGGAATAACTCAGTTTAAATTGTTTTCAAAGTAACAACTAAGAACTGCTTTATTGCCTTACGTTGGAATGCTTTTCATCTCAACCCTATAATAAAATTACACTAGTATTAAGAATTATGAGTCTATTCGAGACATTTTCGACTGTGTCTATGTGCTTTTATCTTAATGGCGGCTATTTACGCTGTTCAATATTTCAAAGATGAGATATGATAGAAGCAATGAAATTTTATTTTCTCTAGAGATGCTCTGACCTTCACCGCGGCGTTGTTAAGTGCGAATGTCGCTGCAAGGTGACAGCTTTCCTAGAAGGGAATCTAATATCCAGTCTTTTTATACAGGGTGGCAGAGCCTTGGATTCAGTACACGATTCTAAAGTCGCCTGTAATTTAATTAATTTTAGTTGTCTATATAATAGTCAACTTGATAAATATAGAAACATTTCGTCAGTTTCAAAAAAAAAATCTTCTCTTTCATAGAAAAGTGCAATTCCAACACGGTCACAATGTATGCAGCAGTTATTTGTCCCCGTCGCCTTATAAGTACATATATATAAATCTATATTTTGAAAGTTAACACTTAGTAGGAGTCAGATGTTATTAATAAACTTTAACTGAAATAATAATAAGAGACTATAGGTGCGACGGGCCCGTGGCTAAATAATAACTGCCGCACAGGTCGATCGATCAGGTTAAGCTATCCTTCCCGCGGTTTGTCTGTGGATGGGTGACCATCTTTACATACCGAGGCCCCTTCGTGTCTCGATAACCTCGTTAAGCCGTTGGTCCCGGCTGCCATTCGTGGATCTTTGACAGTCGTTACGGGTAGTCAGAAGCCCGATAGTCTGACAACCCGTCTTACCAAGGGGTATCGTATATTATTACCCAGTAACTGGGTTATGGAGGTCCGATAGGCAGTCGCTACGTGTAAAATACTGGTATTCAGCTGCATCTGGTTAGACTGGAAGCCAACCCCAACATAGTTGGGAAAAGGCTAGGCATATTAAGGTACACCTACTATAGTTATAAATAACTACTTATTATTATCTTTTACCATTCTACATCTGTTATTAGCTTTATTATGATTCATAAAGCGACAAAATAAGCTTGAAATAAGGCTCTGCTTATGCCAAGCTGTCAAACTGTCTCGACTAATGCACTTTCATGATCTCTACTTAAAAATGCTACCGAAGTCCATTTACAATGATCCAAAAATACGTCGCGGCATGAATCAGGAATGAATGAATGACAATGAAGATAATGCTTGTACAGACGCCAGCACATCAAGCTACTACAATCTGTCAAATTTCTTTAATAGATTTTCAACTTTACCGCTAAAGCATTAAGGTTCACGGTAGATTGGGAAAATTTGACAGTTTCGGGTAGCTTGAGCTGCTGGCGTCTGTACATATAATAATATATTAAAGGCTCATTTTCCAGATCTCTGCTAACATTGTTATCTTCTTCGTATCATTATTCTTTATTTTCATTATGCACTTAGTATTAAAACAGCACACCATGCTTGCCTACAATGCCGACAACACTAACAAGAGACGGAATGATCTAGTATGCATGTCTAATGCGGCTTCAAAACATGTCTTTGTACAAAGATTTTTAACATTCTTAGGTCCATTCCTGTACAATAGATTAAATAGAAAACTAAGTATCTATAAACTAAATTACTATAACTGTAAACAAATTATATTAAATTATTTACTAACCATCGATTATGCACAGACAGAAGACCTACTTATTGTCTGCAAATAAAACTAAGTACTAACATGCTATTTTACTTTTATTTACCTAAGTTTTTAAATTTAGTTTTTACGTTATATTTATTGTTAATTTATTTCATTAAGTATTTAAGCACTTTCTAGCCTGAAGCACAGGTTCAACCTAGTTCAGGCAAATTAGCAACTGTGCGCTATTTTTAAATTGTTAAGGTATTAAATGTAAATGTATTCCCTTTTTATAAATAAACGATTATTACTATTATTATTCTAGTTAACTGACCTAGCAAGTCGAGTCCTATCCTTGAACACTAGATGACTGATTTATTGACTGAAGTCGAACTCTCTTCTCAGTATACTCCTTTCTTAGAGTATGTCAAAAATTATTCAAAAAGATTAGTGCTTTTGCTAAATCAAAATTTTTAGGCGATACTATTAAAAAATCTAATAATAACGTAAAAAACCACTTGGAAAATTATTAACAACAATGAAACGGGTAAATCGGTTAAACAAGAAAAACAACTTGAGATTATGGTCCACAAAAAATTAGTTAATAATGCAGCTGACGTAGTTGGCAAAAAACTCATTAAATGCATCAGCATTTAATGAGTTTTTTGCCAACATACCGATAACTACGACTCGCTCCTTAAATTCGTCCTCGTCTAAAGCTGAAAACCTTTTGCACAGTAGTGTACCTAAATGTAGTCCTTTATTTAGTTTCGACCATGTAAACCCGCGTGATGTAGTTAATATTTTTAATACACTTAATTCTAAAAACAACGGTGATTATTGGGGCATCTCCATTAAAGTTTTAAGTAATATAATAGACATCGTAGCCCCCTATCTAGCTGTTACTTTTAATAAATATGTTGATTTAAGAACTTTTCCTGACCTCATGAAGAGTAGTAAAGTCATAACATTATTTAAATCAGGTAATAAGAATAACGTTGGCAATTTCAGGCCTATTTCTATCTTACATGCATTTAGCAAAATATTTGAAAAGAAAACTCAAGCAGTTGTTAAGACATTTTTGACAAGACACCCGTCTGGTCGGAGGATCCTCCCTTTTCTATAGAGGATGAGTGGACCTTACATCCTGTTCCTCATACCTCTATACATTGATCGTCGGATACTCCTCATACATCGCAAAACGTGATTGTCAGTTGTTTCTCCTTTATATATAACATCACGCCTGTATTTCCCTGAAGGGTTAGACAGAGCTGTACCTAAGTCCCATGTAATAGGTAGCGAGCCTATTGCCCCTATCCGGGCACAAAGGCAGACTCCGGGCTGCTATCTACTAATAAAATCCAGATGATAAAACCCAATAATGCCCGACCCGGGAACCGAACCCGGGACCTCATACTCAGCAGTAGTGCTCGCGACTAGTAGTCCAACGAGGCTCCCTTACATCTTTGTAATTAAGCAACAAGATGGCAAAATAAATAAAACCTGCTTACAAATTAGTCCACCCGATATTCGTAATATAATAGCAAGATATTAAACGAAAGCGTTAATTAGCCTTTTGTTTATAATCACCATTTTCTTTGGTACGTGTATTGTGTTACAGTTTTAAGACATCGTTACGTAGCGTCATTGTTATGCTTGTATAACGCAAATGAGTACATAGCCTATGCTAGGACGAAGTTTGTGACGGGTATCTGCCTGGGGTAGGGTAGACGAGACTTCGCCTTGCGTAGTGTATGTTTTTGTTACAATATACTTATTAGGTTTTACTGGGAAGTAACTAGGATTTGCTTGAGAACGGTTTAGCTGGAAAGTACTTAAGTAGGTGATTTTCTCTGAAACATAATTTTAGCAGAGAAATAGAGTGATGAGCTAACTTACATAGAAGTTGTTCATACCTTACTTTTTAGAATTGGCTTAAGAAACTGAAATGCTAAACATTTAAAATAAATAAGTATATTTTATGTAATTTTGGCTTAAATTGCATGTTGAGGAGTCTCCATTTAGGCATAGAAAATGCCTGTAGTTGAAGGCTCCGCTCTTCCCTTACATTATAAACATACAAATACATAGGTAAATAACAAAAAACGAAAGAAAATACCATCATTAAATTTACCATTTAAGTTTTCAGTTAAGCCATTTCGTAATAACATCATTACATTTACATTTCTTCATTTAGGTACGTTTGTAGAATGAGACTTAATAACATATGAATACGGCTAATTAAAACGATATTAGGTATCAACATTACTATTCTAACTGTATGTAGCTTAATTGAAATTTAATAATTCAACAAGAAATGGTACAGCTGGATAAATGTTTAGACAGTAGAATAGGCAGATACATTTTTCTATACCCACTTTCAAGTGTGTTAGATGTATTAATGTCAGAATAAGAAAATAACTATCTAGTAAGACATAAAAAAAAACCAAGATGGCGAATACTCATGTAATTTCACTATAAAGTTTGTCAGTATACCCCGATGTCATCAGATTCGAAAACAATACACGAAAAATGTGATTACCAGCACATATTCATCGCACGCGTCCATTTAATGCGCGTACTGCAAAAACATTAATTTCTTCTGTGATTATTAAAATGCTTTATATTTCTCTCATCACGTGCCCTGCTAATTAAATATGTGAGGCGCAAATTGTTAGCTGTTTATGAGCACTATACTGCGTTGTTTAATGCGTTTTAATTTGCATTTTATTAATGTCTACTGCGCTCATAATAAACTTTGTGTTGTGTGATGTGACGAGTGGCATACGAAATAAGATGCTATTAAAAATCTTATAATAAATGCCATCATATTCTCTTAACTGTAGTTACTTATTAGTTTATCTTGAACCACACATGTCGGCTTCCAGTTGCAGCTTATAAATACCAGTAGGTATTATACATGGGGAGACTGCCTATCTGACCTCCAATAGCCAGTTATTGGGTAACACAGTACCCCTTGGTAAGACAGTCAGGACTAATGGCGTAACGTGCTTTCCGAGGCACGAAGGGGTCTCAGTATGTACAAATGGTCACCCATCCACGGAACAGTCTCGGTAAGCGCAGTTTATCCTGATCGATCGACCCATGCGGTTGTTATTGCTTAGCCACGAGCCTCTCATCTTAAAACAGATCCGAGCAATAGAGAGATTTTTTTTTTTTTTTAGTTAGCAATACGATTTATTTCCACTTTCATTAAGCTTTTGGTATGCTCAAATCGCAACAGATGGTGACTTTTGACATCGTCTCTTTTATTTGTTTACTCAAAATACGTCAATAAAGCAAATTCCAAAGAAAACTGTATCATACGACTTATTTCTTTCCGATATTCCTTTAAAATGTTTTAAAAGACCAAGCGACCCTTGAGATATTCGGAATATATACAAAACTTATATAAACGGGTGAAAGGCGCCTCAGTCGGACGGGATCCACTCGGCGCGATAACATCGCGTTTGTCTAGCACACTCTATATCCATTCACTAGTTTCTTACTTTCAGATCTGTCATTCTGAAGTATCTCACTTGCGATATCTTTCTTTCCTTGTTAGAAAGCTCGTGAAAGGTTAATAAAATTGACGCCTCATGAAACAGTAGTATTTTTTTTATTTGTTATAGGTAGCCAAGACAGTCAACGATTACAAGTGATGACGCTGTGTAGACTCTTTCGTAGAGTCTGCTTATGCTGCGCAGGCCCTTTGTAGGCTACGTAGGTATTTCGTAGATTTGACCTGGGCTGCGTAGGCTTTTCGTAGACTCCACATAGTCTGCGTAGGCATTTCGTAAACCCCGTAATCCCCGCATAGCCTGCAGTGGCATTACATAGACTCAGACTCCCCGAAGACTGCGTAAGCATTTCGTAGACGGTGCTAGATGTTAACAAGATGATTATTATAGGGGGATGCAATATAGACATTGGTTGTGACTTCCTAATTATATAAAGTAATTTCCCCTGAGTTGAATATTTTTGAATACGTTCTGAAACGTGATACATTTTTATACCAGAAACCATAGTCTTAATAAATATACCAGGCATATTTTGAGGTTCATTCAAGTCTATCAAAAACAAAATTAGTGTTATTCAAAACTCCAAACAGACTAGTCAAGTACACCGTATTTATAAACATTATATAGACCGTATATACACGAGATAACAAAAAGCGTTGTAAAAGAGAGATAACATTAACTAGTGTTGTATGTGTCAGTTTATGTACAAACTTCAGTCAACACGCGTTAAGTAACTAATTAGACGTACTCGGCGAGACAAATCGTAAAATATCCTGGATCTAGTTACTATGTAGCTCAGAGGTACCTGGCCTGAGATTTTAGGTACCCACACAAGGTTAATAAAATTCTCATTTCTTTAATGCCGCAATCCTAATTCCTACTAATATTATAAATGCGAAAGTTTGTATGGATGGATGGATGTTTGCTACTCTTTCACGCCAAAACTCCAGAACGGATTTGGATGAAATTTGGCACACAGATAGTTTATAACCAGGATTAACACATAGAATACTTTTTATCCCGATGTTCCCACGGGATCGAAACTTATGCGGGTAAACCCGCGGGGCGCAGCTAGTTGTTCATAAGTTCGCTTCTAAATAGGGCCTAAAAAAGACAAAGAAAGAAAAAATAAAATAAACTTTTTTATTCCCTTATAAAAGTGACTAATTACTTATACTACAAACTTTTTTACAATATTGTGTAAATATTTTGTGCTGTAATTAGAATCTGTTCAAAATAAATTAGTTCATAGTTAGTTTGTTAATAGTTTTAATTAGGTTATTATAATTTAATTTTAATCGTTTGTTAGTTAATTTAGTATACGAAGTTTCTCCAGTGTAAAAATGTTTCCAAAAATGGACATAAAGAAAGAAGAAAAATAAAATGTTGTATTCCTTTTTTTATTTTTACTAACTTTGTATTTAGTATAATTAGTTACTTTTATATTACGAGTATACAGGGTGTTATTGACAGCCCTCCACAAAAACACAGGATTGATTCAGCTCCTTATTCTGAATCATATCCCACTGGAAATTTTCTCAGGAAAAAAAAAATTATGCCGTTTTTTCTGCTGATATTCCTTTATTTCAGTGTAAAATTACGTTCTCTGTATGCAACACTCCATTTATGTAAATAAAACAGCTGAAAACAGCCTCGCTCAAGCTCGCTGCGCTGCCGTCCGCTACGTGCGTTTTGCCACGGTAACGATACGTTGCGTGTGAGGTAATAAAACAAATCTGGTTTTTTGGATTCCCTTAATGTTCCTGAAAGAATTACATCTACCGGTCATCTTAATATGATGTACTGAAGCCACCCATCAGTTTGCGGAGGGCTGTCAATAACACCCTGTATACCTAGTGTAAATATTTTTTGTTTTATTTAGAATCGGTTAAAAAAATATTGCACTTACTATATAACAAAGCATTTATTTCAAATAAACCAATTACAGGCACTTTTAAATTGTCAAGGGGTCGATCAGTAAGAAAGATGAAGCTAGTTGCCCATTCCAAAGCGTAGTAGGTATCTATGGAGAAGAACGGGCAAGAAACTCCACGGATACTTTTTTAAATAATAAAATTGTTACAAAATATTGATTACATCATTCATGTTGAAATAGGCCAGATGCCTAAAAAATCTAATTAGTCCGTCGCGTCGGTTAGATTTCAAAAAATATTGGACCCGTATTTTTTCTTTTGTCAATTATATAAAAAATGATAAAGATATCGCCCGTTAAAGTTCCGCGTGACGTCACGACCCCCTCCTCCTAAATTTTGACGCGTTTTATCTTTGTCATTTTTTGTTTGATTAACAAAAGAAAAAATACGTGTCCATTATTTTTCGATAATCTAACTGACGGACTAAATATAATAATCATTTTTTTTTACCTAGGCAACTACCCTATTATACATAACTGGAGGATGAGATAACTCAATGAGGTCTAGGCTCGGTTAGCAGCATGTAAGTACTAACTGGTTCTTTCATTAGACCAGTATGTTAATTAGAAAAGTAGTTCTTATGCCAAGGGGCGTATTTTCCGGTTGGCAGTGCATATGATAAACCTTGAACATGAATGTTCTTGAATTCAAGGTTAAGTACTATTATGGCTCTATGATGCAAATAAATCGCTTAGGAAATAATTATACAACACACTAGTAACACACACACACAATTACATGATAATTATAGTGGAAAATGCAACAGTACAGTCAGGGTTACGAGGTTTTTAAAATAGCACTATTATTTTCAGTGACAGCTATTTGGTGATAGTTTAGCTTGATTAAACACAGGTCATTTCATGGTTTTTCATAATTTCAGCCGACAAACGTCCACTCCTGGACCTATGTCCAGGAGTGGTTACCGGTCGAAGTAGAAGTGATTAGAGATTATTCTGTTCTGTGCTTCTGTGGTTCTGTGCTTTCCGCATCCAGCGGGTTCCTGCAGCCTTCACAAGGTCGTCGGTCCACCTTGTGGGACTCCTTCCTGCCACCATGGTTTATCTAAGCACCTAATAAGAATAACAATACATAATTATTATGGTTTACTTGTCATTGTGTTTTATTCAACTATTAGATAATTAATTCAAATTAAGTCTAAAATAATAATACATATGTACATGTGAAAAAAAAAACAAGCAAAAGAATCATAGGGCATCAAAAAATTCGTCCGCATCGCTGTCAACAGGAACAGTGCAAGGCTGGCAGCATTGCCACGTTGTATGGTTCATTGGATAGCTGTCCTCTTTTCCTAACAGGCTGATGGCAAGAATTTGTCAAATCGACCCGTAAGTAAGAAAAGGTGGCTAGAATTATATCTAATATGTAGGTATTTAATGTGTAGGTGTAGGTATATAGACGGAAAACGCTTTCGTCCGTCAGTTTATCTCAGATTAAGGATTCATGGCTAATTCAATATACAGCCTGCATTGTCTCACTGCAAGGCAAAGACCTTTCTTTTTAGGGTTCCGTACTCAAAGGGTAAAAACGGGATCCTATTACTAAGACTTCGCTGTCTGTCCGTCCGTCTGTCTGTCACCAGGCTGTATCTCAAGAACCACGATAGCTAGACAGTTGAAATTTTCACAAATTATGTGTTTCTGTTGCCGCTATAACAACTAATACTAAAAACAAAATAAAATTAATATTTAAGGGTGTTATAATAATAGAAAAAAAGTAATATCACGTCTGTTGTATGGGAGCCCATACAACAGACGTGATTTTTATAGATAATGGTACGGAACCCTTCGTGCGCGAGTCCCACTTGCACTCGGCCGGTTTTTCCACTCAACTCGATCCTGAGCCAATATGGACCAACAGTCTTCCGCGATGGCGGTGGACGTTTTCAGGAACCCATGTTGTGGTGGTCTTAGCCCAAAATGCACCCGACATGCGGCAAGCGTGTCCGGCTCAGTCTCATTTGAGCGTGGCTGCTTTATGCATGACGTCTGCGATTTGTGTCTTAGAGCGGAGTATCGTGTTCCGTATCCAGTCGGTAAGTTGAGTTCTAAGGATACTGTGCTCCATCGCTCGCTGGTAAACTTCAAGCCCAGTCCTCTGCTGAACTGTCAAAGACCAGGTTTTATGCGTCCTAGCTAGGGATAGGGAGAATGCACATGTCCATTAATTTGCGTTTATGACAAATTGGGAGATCTCATTTTATAAGGGCTTTCATCGACCTGTATTCAATGATAAAGACATTAAAACTAACGAAACAATAATGGGTTATTATCGAATACCCTTCCAATATCAACATCGGAACCGAACGCAATGACACAAGAGCTCAAAGTAAATTGCGATTTAAAAGCAAAACCGTTACAAATCCGACAAATGATTCCGTCACAGAACGACAATACACATTTTCCGAGTGAATTGCCTTCAGTAGAAGGGTGGGAGTCAAACATCAAATAAAAACTTGATAAAGGGATAATTCCAATTTTTTTTGCTTCAATTTTGCACCGACGACGTAAATAAAGAAGCGCACTGTTACCTCTGTCGAATCATGCCGCAGGGGTGGGATTATATCAACGGTTATGTCGATAAATTTCATAATTCTGCTTAGCTCTAGGCTTACTTCAAGCGTTTTTTTTTCTATATTGATATTATAAAGATGTAAAGTTTCGATGTAGGAGGTATTCTCTGGAAGTACTGATCCGAATTTAAAAACTTAGAGGTGTCAAGGGACACCCGGATGGAACGAAGTATAACTGGCTTGCTTTCTATAAGAGAGAGAGAGACAGACAGACAGAGAAACACGCGCACGCCGCACGGTTTACAACTATAGCAAAAAGTGTCGCTCCAACTTTTGGTCTTAATTTTTTCCGTCTAGCCTCCTTTCGCAACGCGCGATAAGGAACTTCGTTCCAAAATTCTCTCACTGGCAGTACAAACAAACGACCTGTGGGCCACTTTAGCCCTGGATCGAAAGCGCTGGAAGTCAGGGGGGAGCGGCCTTTGCCCAGCTGTGGGATGGTGTAGGCTAGCAGTAACAGTAACTGGCAGTAAGCTACACTATTGCCGAGTATCATAGTGTATGTTGTATAGTATAGTTGACTACAAAGCGGGCGAAGTAACAGGAAGGAACTAGTTCTCTATAAATTAATAGCGAAGCCCCATATTCTACTTTATAAAATGATAAAATTAAAAGTAGGTACATAATGCAATATTCTGAGTAAATTCACTCACCGTCGCTCATGTTCAAAGATATTATCTTCATCATTTTCATTTTCTGCATGCATTCTTGAAACGAATAAAGTGTTTCTAGTAAGAAATAATCGATTTATTTCAAACTAGTAGTTTCGCTTACTAAGAAAAGGGTGAGAGAGGAGAGAACCAGGATGATTTATGTAAGGTAAAGAGCTAAGTTAATATTGACCTTGATATCTAGGTATATCTACAATCTATCATCATCTGCCTAGCCTTTTCCTGACTATGTTGGGGTCGGCTTCCAGTCTAGCCGGATGCAGCTGAATACCAGTATTTTACATGAAGCGACTGCCTATCGGAACTCCTTAACCCAGTTACTGGGTAATACGATAACCCTTGGTAAGACTGGTTGTCAGATTTTCGGGCTTCTGACTACCCGTAATGACTGTCAAAGATCCATGAATGACAGCCGGGACCAATGGCTTAACGTGCTTTTCGAGGCACGGAGGGGTCTTGGTATGTAAAGATGTTCACCCATCCATGGACCAACCGTGGCAAGCGTAGCTTAACCTGACCTAACCGGCTGTTATTTCTTAGCCCCTCTACTCTCTATATCTATGCATATTATAAATTAAAGTTGTTTTTCGTGTATGTCTATGTGACCGCATTATTCTTCTAAACGATGCAGCGGTGTGTGATGCAATTTTCATCATAATTTAAATAATTTATTCTGGAAGGTTTATGTTTATAATATGCTAATATTATACTTCAATATAATAAAGAAATCTCAATGTTTTATCAAGAAGTAATAACCCGTAATAACCGTGTGAGGTAGGGGCGGGTTGACAGTTTATGATAATAGCAATCTTCCGAATTGTGGAACATGTCATTTCATTTCGTGTTATTTGACTTAAAGGCTATTTATCTTCTCTTTTTTTTCTAGTTCATAAGCCAGAAAAATATATAGCGCTTGCTCGCAGACTAGACTAACAACATCTTATTACTTAGGCTCAGAAATAGGTTATTGCTGTACGAGACCAGTCTCATTACCATACATACAGTACATCCAGTTAGCCTACAAAGGGCTGTTTTTTATTCTGGTTATATATTACTATATACTATACTATAGCTAGTTTTTGAAAATGTGATGGCCTTTGCACAGATTATGTGGGGGGTGGGTGCCGAAAATAGAAGAATAGGCGTGCAGTTCTGACACGTGTTGGTTGGGAACAACATCACTATGTCGTAGTATGTCATAATAAAAAAAAGATTTTTAATCCTTACTTATTTTTTAACCGACGACTTCTAAAAAAGGAGGAGGTTCTCAATTCGGATGTTTGTATTTAAAAAAAAAAAATATGTTTGTTCGCACATAACTCAGTCGCTTGCAAAGCGAATTAAAAAATTCTTTTTTTTTTTGGAAAAAAAAAGAAGAAAAAAAATTTTTCGTTGGAAAGGGTATACTTCCCAAATAGTCCCATAGAAATTTCATCAAAAACGGTTATGTAGTTTGGTTTTTAAACCAAAATTACTGGTAAAAATTACAACTTAAAAGTGAAAAATAATAAAAGATTTTTTTGCAAAAAAAATCAACCGACTTCCAAAAACGACACTATAAAGTGAAAAATAACTTAATTTCGGAAGTCGGTGGCAAACAACGAAAATGTGAACCCAACGACACCGACTTCCGAAATTAAAGTTATTTTTCACTTTGTAGTGTCGTTTTTGGAAGTCCGTTGATTTTTTTTTGCAAAAAAGTTTTTGTTTTTCACTTTTTAGAGGGGCCCGTGGCTAAATAATAACAGCCGCACCAGTCTTACCAAGGGGTATCGTATTACCCAGTAACTGGGTTGTGGAGGTCAGATAGGCAGTCGCTCCATGTAAAATACTGGTATTCAGCTACATCCGGTTAAACTGGAAGCCGACCCCAACATAGCTGGGAAAAGGCTAGGCAGATGATGAAGCCAAGGGTACCTATATATATACATTGATTATACATATTACTTACATAGTTACGTCAACACGTGCACAATTCATGCGTCATGGATCAATAACAAGTTTATTCGTAGCTGCGTAGGCGTTTAATTAAGTCGAAGTGCTACGACGTAGCAAGCGTAGGCGGCCGCTACAACGTCAAAGCGTAGCAATTGTTGGTGTCACTGCCTGAAAAATAATGCATTTTTATTTCAAACGAAACTGAAGTTTGTTATGTTAATTATTGTAATTGTTTTTTTTTTGTGTTGGTTATGTGCCAACTTTGTTCAATTATTTAGGTTATAAAGCCCGACAAACGGGCGGGGTCGGAGGTATTGTATGAATTCGATTTATGGCCAATTTTAGGTCCAACACATTTTAAAATTGCTGATAAGATTCATAGACAAGAGCAACAAAGTTTGCTAAAATGCTAAGCTCAACCTACATTTTATTGTAAGTATTTTCTACAAATCGACAAATACTGTCCCACCCCTAGGCAGCTCCATGCAAATATTTCGTATATTTACATCGGAGTATTTTCTTCTCACCTTTATCCGGTAACACGTTACAGCAACGTTACACCGCAAGCTTTACATGAATTTCACGGCCGATGTATGTTATTAGATACACGGCAAATGGGTCTTTATTGACGGTTCGTGAGTGTTGATAATAAATCGCATGGCTTAATGTTTGGTTTATTGTTACATTATTGTACCATTGTTGTATTGTGTTTGTTGTATTGGCTTAAAACAATGTAAAGTATTGTAGGGAGTTTCTTGAAAACTGTTTTATTGTTGTGTTACTAGCATTTTGCTGGCTGTAATTATGTTTGTAAAAGATGTTTGTAGTTTTAAGGACACATTCATACACGAAGAAGTTTAATAAAAACACATATGTAGAAACATTTGTTGCTAGTTAAGCAACATTTACGAGTGGAGCCGGTCTGTTGAGGAGCAAGTTTACTGCAGCACGGTTTTATGTTATGAACACACAAACGTGTTGGGGGCCGTCTTATTTACGAATAATAAAAACAAGGAAAAGCAATGAATCTCTGGCCACTTCATTTCGTCGTTTTAATATTTTACGTGACCCCTAAAATTTTGGGTAACATCTCGTCTGACGGCCGAGCGCACTTTTCATTAAGTTCTGATTACCCTCAGAGAGTTCCCGGAGACGTCATGTTGGGGAAGATCTGCGAGGTTTTCGGCGAAGTGCAAAAGTTTTATGATATTATGATTACTTGCATGAGACGAGCTCCGGCGGAACGTGACGTGGCTTCTGCTGCTAACGTGATCACTGACGCAGACGCGATACTACTTTGTTTTACTAGTTTACAGTAGCGGCTTTGTGACAAAGTGCTGGATGAAATGGACTTTGTGTAGAGGATAAATAAGTAAGAATTGTATTAACAAGATGTTGTCTCTCACTACTTATTTATTATTTATTTATATATACTTTATTGTACACCACAAAAATACATCGCATAAAAAATGCATGGCACACTACAAAATATACAATGGGCGGCCTTACTTGTTTTATTTAAAGAGCACATGTGGAAATTTAAACCACACTCCTTCAATTATAACTTATCTGATCATCGTGTAAACTTAGCCAGTATCAATCTCTAACATCCCATCTCAAAATGTTACAGAGAAGCAATATTATAGGACCTACCTTCATAAAATATTCTTAAGAAAAATTCAGCTAAGACAAAGCCACATCTATTTCTCTCCTCCAACTAGTCTTTGATAAGAACACGACTAGACGGACGGCTCATAGTGAGTGCGATACTCTTTCCTTATTACGTGGTACGTGTTAATTACCGACTACTACAATTTTATGAGCGCCCACTATATCGCACTTCACTGTTTAAGCTGTTTTCTACCTCACCAACACAGACGAGATGAAAAATTAAGTGCCGTTTGCACGACTTTTTTATTGGAGTTTTTAGAAGTTTTGTAAAAGTATGGCTTTACGGATTTTTGGTTGTTTGTACGTGATTTACTAACGATGATGCTAATATTTGGTTTATGTATGTGTATATCATAGATAATATATATACATGGTTAGACCTGACATGGTTCACCATTTAAATTAATGATACAGATGATGAGGTTCAAAATAGCTACTACTTGATGACTTATAAACCCTCGTTGCTGACCTCGTTATACAAAACTGGTTCCTTACGACACTTCCGAGAAGTGACAGCAAGGTCTTCTCGGTCGTCCCTTTACAAAATTAAAATGTTTTACTAAGAAATTGACGCTTAGAAGACAAAGTCACAAAAGAAAGCATTGAGTTTATTCCATCTAAGTAACAAAGTTATAGACACTCCAATATTCTAACTTTTTATTATTAAATATGAACCCACAATAAACTTGCTTAACACGTACACAAGCTCAATGTGAATAAATAAAATGAGAGGTCAGGAATATCTGTATGAAACTGAATAAATAATACGGAATAACATGAGATTTAAAACGCGATCCCAACTTATTTGTATTAACTTAGGGAAAACGATATACGATACATCTGGTTCTACATTATTGCTCACTTATATCCAACGTCAAAACCTGAAAATATGGTCCATCGAAGACAATACAAATGCAATATTAATATTTACCTTTGCATCGTCAAAACAAAGACTGCATTCATATTCACCCCACGAAAACAAGTAGATAAAAATGCAAACACGACCAATTGTGTCTCCAACGAACAGAGGCGGTCGCAGTAGCAGCAGGCAGGCGGGCAGGCGGGGGAAAGTATTCCGGACAAAAATGTTTTCCCGGTCATATGAATTTAGATCGGCCGCCGTATTAGAGGGAAGTAAAACCATCGGGAGACAGGTAAATCGAACTATTGGAATAAAGGGTAAAGGTGAGGCCGGGTCGGAGCCGGTGGCGCGGAATGCGGCGCGTGTCGCTACACTCATGTGAATTTAAGAGGAGCCCTCCAATAAATGTACAGAACAACTGGAACCATGTTTTATATTCAGGATTATTCGTGTTGAAGTATGTTCGAGTATACATTTTCTCAGCGGGCGGTCGGCGAGTGGCCGCAAAGGCGTCTTGATGCGATTTCCGGCCCACTTTTAACGGCGCTTCCTGCAAGATATAAATCCAAGTTAGAGCGCTCCCTGGGACCTGCTGTCGTTTCAGCCGGATGCCGCGTCCTCGTTTTGCAGATTGGACCATATTGCCTATTATACTTTGTAAAGACAAAATATTGTCGATAATTGTATGGGGGCTGGCTAACCATCCCAAGGGACTTTATTTCAAATATTTCTTTACTGTGTTGTTAAAAATATGAACACTAAAAATAGCAGCGCTATAATTTTAATAATTGTATGTACTTATTTACTGATGATTGAAGACTTCCTTTAGGTCAGTTCCGGTTTTCCTTTATTGGCTAACATAGTTAAATCACTTTCTTACTCTTTAACCCTAAATCCTAAATTACACTTAACATTACTGTTCTAGCTGGTTCTTATTACCAATAAATAAGCCGTAAGTAACTTTAGCCATGAATTCCTCAGACACCGAAATCCGATCAGAAACTAATTCTAATATAAGCAAGGAATGAAAGTTTTATTTGACTTTGATGGCTTCAGAGCAAACTCTAAAGAAAATCCGCAAAGTTAATCACATCCGAGAGTTCCTTTTCTTACGGAATAAAAATGTATATTTAAAATAATTTCTTAAAATTCGCAACAAAACGTCGCCTAAGCGAATTAGACCTACATTTTGGGGAACACAGGACTTATAAAATGAAATTTTCTTAACATAAAGCGTCTGGGACGATGTAACGACGGCGGAGTGAAGTAAACTGCGCGGGCCTGCAAGCCCCTCATGTTTCTAAATAAATTATGAATATTTACCGGCACGTAACGCTTTACTGAGACATAATTATTTTAATCTGACTCTGAGACGGCCATTTTGGGGAATTGATGTCAAAAGAGAGGTCGTTTTAGTTTATTAAGACGGCTTGCGCACTAACAGATAGCACTTTGTCCTTGTTATGATAAATAATGCCTAGTTCATTATGAAGAATCTACAATGTTTACTGTTTTTGTTTTATTTGGTATAGATTTCTGGACTGTAAAATCTCATCTTGTTAGAAAATGCTGAGTACCTCTGTTTTGCTAAATTAATGACAGACATGTTTTTTAACAAAACTTTTAACTAAGGACATGTTTCGCAAAATAAAAACATGCGCTACAGTCATAATTCGCCTTACCTCCTTTAAAATTAAGTAACCAAAACGTACAGTGTGTTATGGCGCATTATGTATGACGTATATCCTTTGTTTGTTATATGGATATTTTTTATCGTCTCGTCGGAGGTAGCTTGTGCTGCATCTACGTAATTTAGCGCTCCCCAGGTGCGGCCCCGGCTTGTGGCTTATAAGTACATCGAGATTTTAATTAAGAAGGTCTATCATAATCCACATGAGACACTGCAAAAAATAAAAGAATCTCTTTATACCATTTCACTATTCTGGACTCGTATTTGTGCTTTTAAGTTTTAAAAACAAAATTTTGTTAATTTGGATTTTAAAGTTAGAAACGTGTCTCTTATTTCGAGCTTGGAGCATCTGCCATCTAGATAATTAGGCATGTCTGTAGTCATACCAGTTAAATAGAAAATACACATGTTTAAGAGACGGGTTCAATTAAATAAACGAAACACAAAAAGAAAACAGCATCTTAACTGAGAGCTCGCGAGTCAACAATTCGTATAATTCCACGGGAGTTGTTCATAATTAAGTGTGCTTACCTCGAGGGCGCGGCGAAAGATTGAGTTCCATCAAATATGTAGCAGGGTCTACCATGAAATCCTTTTTACGTTCACCGCGGACAGTTTTACGCAGGTCCGGTCTAGCTGCGGCTTAACGGTCTTATAAATTAGTGAAACTCTATTAGCGAGATATTCGGCCAAACGAATTTGCGTTATCGCCTCTGTCGGGCGTAGCGTGCGTCGCATACTAATGACGTCACCGCAAGATCGTCCAAACTTGCTGTTCGTGTAATTACTTCTTTAAACGAAGCTTCTGTGAGGGGAGGATACGATCACTTTTGTCCGAGGGTATACCGACCCGATAATCCAGTTACCAACCGTTCCTCCGCTGCGTCGTATTTTTGCACAATTAAGTTTCGCTCCAAATTTATTTAGTTAATAATGTTTTCTGTTTGAGAGTTACGATGAATTATTAAGTAGTTCTATTTAATAATTCAACGATTTAAGCGATGATAATTAAGTATAATAGGTAATTACGAACGTTAAATATTAAAAAGCGGTTCGAGGAAAATTAAGCTGGGAAGCAATATGAATTATCAAAGTTTAATCTGTTTTTAATAGTAATATTTTTGGAAACACGTGCACGTATTGTATAATATACATAAATGAAGTTAAAGGGTTTATAAAGCTTTTTTTTTCAGGGACCGTAAAAGAAAGCCAGGGGCAAACATGTTGTTTAGCCATTACGAAAGTACGAAGCTAGTGCGGCGTCAGCATTCCTAGAAGCTCTGACGTCACAACGATACGGCCCCTCTAGATCTGACACGAGACGCCGCCTATTGCCTGTGTCAAGGCTTACGTCGAGAATAAATTCTGACGTGATTGTTACATTACAGTACTCGATTACAGTACTGGCATAAAAAGTCTGTAGATCTATCAAAATAATGTAACTTTTGAATACGTCGAGAATACTAAAATAATTATTATAGTATTGCATTTATTTAACTATGATGTGGTTTACTATCCTTGAAAGTTCAAGCTTCAGGCGAAGGATATGGTGGCACATGAGTTTTAGAGTTTTAAAATGCCTATTTTGGTTTTAGGTGAATCATCTTCACTTAAGTATTATTATGTAATGAATATGTGCAAAATGTTGGAAAACATTTTAAAAGAGTAACGGTGGAGTTTCTTGCCTATTCTTCTCCATACGAAAACTACCTTTTGGAAGACTGGAATCAATTCTATTTTACTGTAATTTTTGACATTCAAAAGTGCCTTTTATGGTCTTATTTTTTTATTTGAAATAAATGATTTGACTTTGACTTTGCCTAGAAATTGGCAAATTAAAAAGTAGTAGGACTAATTTGCGCAGGCGCTTGACTTTCTGTAAATTGTTTAATCACCACTGCTCTACAAAAACGGTGCAGGAAAAACATCCTGAGGAAACCGGCATGTCCTAGAACCGAAAATTCGAAGACATGTGACATCTACCAACCCGCACTGGGCCGGCGTGGTAGATAGCCCACTCTCCCTCACCGAGAGGAGACTTGTGTCCCAGCAGTGGGAAGAATATAGGCCGATCATGATGAATCGTCTACTGTTTTATTTTATTTCTGTTTAATTTTTTGAACTGTTTTTTTTTTGTTTTATTTAAAAAAAAAAAAAATATTTTTTATAAATGGCTGCCACTCCCGCCATATTAGCCGTTCATATGGTAGAAACGAAATGTCGTGAGTTCGAACTTTACTTACATTGCAATTATTATTTCTGGGGATATCCCCAGAAATAATAATTGCAATGTAAGTAAAGTTCGAGCTCATGTGTCATTTGGAAATTCACAAGCAGAGGCTGAAAGTGTTTACTTTCAGCCTCTCCTTGTGAATTTCCAAATGACACGAAGTTTCCTTTCAGTAAATCTCTGCAGAGTGAACAGCAGGGAATAGTGTCTTGCATTAAAAATATTTTAATCTAGCCGAAGAATTTGTTGCGAAAGTGCAGACTAGCCGTGCTCAATCAAGAATTCTTTTAAATTTTTCAAAGAGTTGCCTCAGATAAACCTTAAGCAAGAAGTATGGGTGTGTTTAAGTGTAAAGTAAACAACACTACAAAAATACGCTCACTTTTTTAAATTAAAATACAGCGTCGCTCTCTCCGAGACTGACTGACTGTAATCAACCACGTGGGCGCTTTCCTTTGTGTAAATGATGTCATTACCACAGCTCTCATAACAAAACATCGTGAGGAAACCAGCATGTCAGCACATGTCGGCAGCACCAAAAATTCGATGACATGTGACATCTACCAACCCGCACTGGGCCCGCGTGGTGGATTACGGCCCACTCCCTCTGACCGAGAGGAGGCCTGTGTCGCAGTAGTGGGAACATGACTGAACGTTATTCTTCTTCTATACACCTTGTCCGTAAATTCAGGATTATTTTCTGCAACAAACTGGCTAAAAAAAATAAGACAAGTGTTGAAGTACGTAATACAGGGTATACAGGGTTATTTTAAAATGGGTAGCTAAACTCTACAGATGGGGTATCTAAAAATGAAAAAAAAAAAATGGGTTTGCCACCGCAGTTATAGTAAAGTTATAGTAGTCACTTGAAATATCAGTTAAAAAATGTGTATTTTTGTGTCAATTTCACAGACGTGAGGGTATCGATATCTAAACTCGATAAAACATAAGAAAATAGTTTTCTCAACTCGTACTTTCAATAACTACACAACAGCGGTCGTTGACCTCCCAAAAAAAAACATCAAATCTTTTTATGTTTAGATATCGATACCCATCGCGTCCGCGGAGTCTAGCTAGCCAACTTAAAATAACCCTGTTTTCATATGTTCAAGACATACGAATACAGGGTTATTTTAAGTCATATCCAGTGCTGAGCTACGGCCACGACAGCAGCAGTCGCCGTCGTCGTAAAGCCAAGATACGCGTTGCTCGTAAACTTAAACACGGCTTACTGCATTCGTGGCCTGCTGCCATACGGGTACCACACGGGTGACCCTGTCGAGCCAATGGATTACAATAAAAGCCAATATTGCACCTACAAACTACGCACCGGCCATTTTAATTTAAACTGACCGCAGTTTTTCCTTTATTTTTTAACTTTAATGCGCAATGGTATTTAGAATAGAGTATTTTTTATTATTGCTAGGTACAGGTTTTTACAAATAAAGCTGGTCAAAATTAAAAATATCTCTGTAATACTTAGCCATAGCCCTTGGGTATAATAATAAAACGAATAAAGCTTACATGGATAAACAGAAAACTTAACAGAACTTTAGATAATATAAAGTGAAAGATACAAAAAACAGAAAAAACGTAGTTGTTAGGGTTCCGTAGCCAAATGGCAAAAAACGGAACCCTTACGGATTAGTCATGTCTGTCTGTCCGTATGTCACAGCCACTTTTTTCCGAAGCTATAAGAGCTATACTGTTGAAACTTGGTAAGTAGATGTATTCTGTGAACCGCACGAAGATTTTCACACAAAAATAGAAAAAAAAAACAATAAATTTTGGGGGTTCCCCATACTTAGAACTGAAACACAAAAAATTTTTTTAGGGAAGTGTGGTTTCCTTAAAACCTTTTATTTGGTAAAACGACACTGCTTGACATTGGCCCTCCACAATAGCTGCTTATAGAAATAAAAGGCTGTAATCACAATACTTTACACTGATTGGTTTCCTCAGTTTGTGTGCGTTATCAATACAGTTATGCTGCTGTAAATAGTTTACTCAAGAACGTGAGCCTCTCATGAAAAAGATCTTAGGGGAATAATGACGTCATTATCACTCTTGGGAGCTATATTGTGCGTCCCAGTGTGATGTTATTAGTGGGCGGATATTGCAAGCCCTTCCCCCAGAAGAATTAACCATACGATACAGGAGATGCAGGTTTTGCTTTTACAAAAATCCACATCGAAACGAAAATATAAGGCAGTGTATATTTTTTTATCATTTGCATACTGAATGCATACTGTAAAATGTTTTTTAATACCCCCAAATACAGGCTAGCAGTAAAAAAGAAGTAAGTAAAGGTTATCATAAAATAACTTTATAAAACATTTCCGAATATCCATTTCCATATAAAAATAATTTTCAGCAACATTGCAATCACAATTACACGTAAAGCAAGGACGCACGGTTCATTAAATATGAATGCCGTCGGTGCCTTTGTATTGTCCGGTAAACATATTGTTTTAATAAAATTGAGTGCATTAGCACTTATTTGAGTAACAGCATTAGACAATCTCCCGTGCTCAAGCCTCCCGGAGTGATCCGAACGACCTCCCGCGGTCGCAAGTAATCGCACTTTTCTTTTATTACCCTTAATGCCATCATCAAAGTGTGGAGGTATATCGTACTAACCACATTATGGCTAGTAGTTTTTCTAATTCACTCAACTAAGTTAGTGTTTCGACTCATAATAAATTGGTCCGTAAACTTTACTTGAGTGAGCGTCCAGAGTTTAGTTTCACCTGGCCAAAACAGATGGCGTTAGTAGTCGAGTTTAGTGGTAGTTTGCTTGTAAAAGCTTGTGTATGAACTGCTTTGCTAAAAGCATTAACAACTTTATTTTGGATAGCTGACCAGATCTCCTTTGAATAATAATTTTAATATACCTACTGTTATGATATGGAAAATGAAAGGTTTAAAAAACAAATGTCAGTGACTAATATTCTGGAAAAACGTCATTGCCACTGTATTAAAGTTTACTTTAGCATGAATCATAATACTGAAACAGATCTATGGTCACAAATACACACAAAACCTACCTACCATCCACCTAGATACCTACCTATATATTAATTTTATTTAAGAAAATATAATAAAGCCTACAACAAGAAACCTTTATTATACCTCTGCGGCAGTTTTCTCAAAGTAAAAATAGACACGCACATTTTTATAATTCGTAAAAGTAAGTTAGCAACGTTGTGTCTTTGTTTTTCTCCGAGAGTGTAGGTATAAGCGACAGTAAAACTCGTTGAATACTTTTCTGTCACTGTAAAGAGAAAATATTTTGTTTTCAAGGAAAGTGCGGGCACATCATCATTACGCTGCGTAATTTTTTCGTATGTGCCATTCCCGTGCCTGTACTTTTATGCCTTCCCTCCATAAAGACAAAAGGGACTTTGAAGTAAAATCACGTACATTTTTTGCAACTTACTTAGGAGAGATTCAGCCCCTTGCCTTCCATGTTAATATTTTCTGGGAAAACATTGCGGGGACAACTCATGGAAATTACATTTAGATATTTGCTCACAACGCGTACATCTGAGTGTGGGTAGGGATATTATATTTTACGTGCATAGAATGTAATAAAATGTTTAGGACATACCGCGGGGCGCGGAACCCTAACCAACATAGGTAATGCCGATTGAAATGTAAATGAAGGGCCCGATACAAACTTTCGCGAGCCCAAATCTCGTTTAGTTTTATTCAAAAGCTTTTTTCATATTGCCTTGTATATTGTTAATTAATGTTTGCAGGTAAATAGTAGGAATGAATTTTAATTTTGTTTGTTAAACAAAGCTCATTAATTGTTGCGAGAAATAGTAACCCTGCGTTGTGTACTACATATTATGAATTTCCAGAATTGTAAAACAAACATAATTTTAAGCTTATATTATCTGTTGTTTTCCACTACATTTGTACACGATCCTGTTCATTTGAGCGTAGGTATAAGTAGGTACAGTGGTGATCTGTCGGGTCCCTCTCCCCTTTTTAACTAGTGGGCTTTGCGTGTCATATATTTTAAAAGTTTATTGGGCATTACTTCGCGAGATAGCGAGGGTGAGACGTTCCTCTGAATTTTCCTTTGGGAGCATTTTAAATTAGTTTTATAATGTAAGTGGTTTAATATAAATCAAAATACTTATTAAAATTAAATCTCACCACTGAACAGCTGTCATCTAAAGTTTCTTATTAATTTCTTTATCTAGTTTCGTGGCCATTTTATAGTAATTTTACACCGATATTTTTGCCTTGAATTTGTTATTAATAAAAGTAAATTGAACTCAAAATGTAGTAACATTTTGTGTGAAAAACGACATCGATAGACGTACAAACAGTCACGGAGCGATCCTATAAATGTTTCGTTTATCCAATTTTTGTTCCGGACGAAGTGGGGAAAATCGCATGACGCACTCGGCTAAAAACTGTTCAGCGAACAAAACAGTATTCAAAATGTTGGTATATATTTAAAGTCCAATGCTTTTACTAATATAGCTCGTTTTGTAGTAATCCGTACGATAAACTTGTTAAAATAGCTACACGTTTGCCAATTTATGCACACTGTATTTTGGCTTTAATTTTCCGTGATTACAACCCCGTGATTGTAGTTTAGATAATAAGGACTGAGTCTGAATCAACATCAACGCTAATGCATTAATTTGTATGCTGATATTTGCTGTCCATTAATCACATATTAGATGTATTAAAATCACATTTGATTGGAGTGGTTATAATTAATTGTAATATTTTTGATAACTATTGTGTTCAGCTTCATACCTACGTGTTTTGTATGGAGATGGAATTCTTAGGTACAGGCGCCAGCAGGTCAAGCTACCCGAAACTGTCAAATTTTCCCGATCAACCTTGAACCTTAATGTTTTAGCGATAAAGTTGAAAATCGAATAAAGAAATTTGACAGATTGTAGTAGCTTGATGTGCTGGCGTCTGTACCTGCAAACAAAAGAGAGTGACGGAAGTGTCCTGTCGTCTGCACATTACAGGAACTGATGAACGCTAGTGATGACGCCAAACACGTAGCTGAAATCTGGGCCGAGTCTATTTAGATTGCCAGCGATTCGCTAAGAAGATGAACAAAAGAGTGTTGCTGTGTGTAATATTAGACAGATTGGGATGCAGTTCCAGGAATCGTCCAATTGTCAATTTCGTGGAACGGCCGAATACCAATATTCGGCCGTGGCATTCAAGCATCGAACAATGTGTAACATTCGAGCGAATGTTTCAGTTAGAGGTCTGACGAAATCATACTCAAACTCAAAATTTAAACTCACAAACAACAAACTTAAAAAAAAACCGTCAATGTAGCATTTAAAACGTTCTAAATAAAGTTCTAGAAATTATATTTTTTGCAAATAAGACTTTAATTTACTTATAATTAACTTAACTTATTACAATATAATAATATCCCTGGACATTTCACACAGCGCCATCTAGTCCCAAGCTAAGCAACCTAATGCATGTGTTATGGTAACAAGATGGCTGATAAACTACTTATATACATTTTTTTTTTGTAAATACATACATATTATAGATAGAAAAACGTATTATAAGTACTTATTTTGCGAAAATATTACGATTTACAACAAATATAACTTCTACTGATGGTTATTTTGTCATAATTACAATTTTTTACACAGACGTTTATCTTGCCGTGAAAAACTACAGTTTATTCGCCGTGTGTAGGCACGGTTCGTCAGTGTTGTATGGATCACTATGGACGCTTCTTGACGGACACGTTTTTTCTACGGCGCAGTTTATACGCCGCCGAACCGTAAAGAAACCGTGCAGTATACAAAGAGCCTCAGTCTGGATGCACGCATGACACAATCAAATGCAAAATTTAACATTTAAGAAAATTCTATTAATAAAGCCATCAAACCACAAAGCAAACACATTCCCAGATTATAATATATTAGTTTTTCACCCATCACACCACGTAATGACCTTGTAATAAACGTGTATTTACAGAACTCTATAAAAGCCATACATACATGTACCTACTTGGGAGCGAGCTTAACGTGCTATCTCCTCCACTTTGCTAATTGCTGTAGTTCTATTGCTATTACTATATATATGTACAATGTCTATTGGCCCTTTACAGCCTTGTTAGTTTATCTATTGTGTCTCGTAAATGGCCAGTTAACGGATTACATGTTTAACAGAAACACCCATTCATGGAGACGTGTTTGAAGCAATCTGGAGAGAAATTAAGTGTTTGTGTTCCAAGATTTATATGAAGAATTTTCTCTAAATCTGTTTTTTATATTACTTCGTTATACATACCTTTACTTTCGTTTAGCCAGAAAAGCATTCTACGAAAACGAAAGTAAATCTCTTAATCGAGATCTTTATCTAGTAATTTAAGAGCTCTAGATTGCCTACGTACTAAATTCATGCTACGTTCGATATTTTTGTATTTATCTCTTTGCAAAACTTTCGCACTTAAACGCTAACGGACATTGCTATTCTGTGTGTTTATAGGCACTTATCGAGAAACGAAATATACTAATTGTATCGCAGCGGTAGATGGCCCTCGGCGGGAGTAGATAAGTAATAATGCATTTAAGAGGCAATCCACAGCCACATTCGTACCCGGCGGCAGCCTATCAAACTGCAATATCGTTTTATGGCTTCTCATCATACCATAAACGAACATTAGTGACTCCTTAGCAATGCGCCACTTTGAGAAGGAGCGTAAACGCTTAATTTATGCGGTTCGTCTCTTTAATTGACTAAGTGGTATTTATAATGGACAGGCGTTATGAATAATTCGAGAAACTGATGACTTGCTACATAAATATTAATAAAATGTGGAGTAAACACGGCGGGTTGATTTATCAGTTTTATTATTATTAAATTTTACTGTTACAAAATATGTATCTCAATGATATTAATAACCTATTTACCTATGACTTTAACCTATTACTGTCGCTATTTAATCAACATTATTCAGGTTATTAATTCTGTGAAAAACAGATTCACATTGCGTTTTAATAAAATGTAGTAACATAAAGCATGCACGTTTATAATATCCGGTTTATTTATTCAAAATATTAATCATTTCTCTCTGATATTTTGATATTGTTTGGCGTAAATTATTATGAATAATTTTGTTTATGTAGCATACTCGAATAAACTTCCAATTTAGTAAATTGTGAATATTCGAAACACTCTTTTCAGGAAATGTTCACATTTAATTTTATGAAATGAATGGTAGTTATCTACAGCACAAAATAATTATCATTCTACGCTGGTATGTAATACAAAATCCATAGACGAGTAACAAGAATCCACCAAAATATAAAAAGTATTGCATTTATAATATCTCTTTTGTATGATAAGAAAGATTGATACAAATAATTATTAAAGAGGGATATAAAGAAAAAATCCAAACACTTGAAGCAGGATATTGCGTTTTAGCGTCAATTGACCAGACAAGTGGTCAATAACTGGGATGGAGGCTGAGGAGCTTCCATATTGCGTCCTCTCCGGCTCCTACCAAGTATTCTCGTGGAAATCTATACATTTTATAAAACTAAAATGATAGGAAAACCACAACATATAAATAGACATGAAAAAAGGATGAATATCTGTCTTGAAAAAACAGTCTTGACTCGTTTGACTTGAGAGTCTCTATGGTGTGTGTTGAATAGAATAGAATAGAATATATTTATTTGCTTTAAAACATGGTACATTAAGGTCTTATAAATAGAAATAGAATATGTTAGTATGGGTACATATTTGAATATCGAACATTAAAATACCTACGTGTAAAATGTCAACATTCAAAACATCGAAAATTTAAATATCGAACGACCATAAAACCGAAAATTAAAATAACGTAAGTTTATATTGTCGAATAGTTAGATAACCTACGTCCAATATATCTAAAATCTAATTATCGACAAACATGACATCGAAAGGCTTAAATATCGAAGTACAGATTATCTAATGACTTAAATATCGAAATTCAGCCGTTCATTACGTGACAAACATCAAAACATAATATATGTACAAAATTTTACATTTATAACATACCTATTTATTTATAACATAAGTAGAATATATAGTAGGATTGAACCAACTTTGATGAGAATAATAGTCCTACGGATAGATTTAGTAACGGATATCAAGTCAAGTGTCAATTCTGGCATTCACCACAATTGGGATTACATCTATCCAATTTGCGCAGCCAATATTCTAGCTCGAACTACACTAGGTACGATTATTTGTATGTCCCTACAGTTATAGAACAGATAACCACAACGTTGTTGACCAGTTAGTTAGGCAGAATAGGCTAGTTGACAGTACCAAATTGAGTTTTATATTATAGAACTAGCTGCTCCCCGCGGTTTCATTCGCATTGGTTTCGATCCCATGAAAATATTGGGATAAAAAGTATCCTATACCTATGTTAATCTGTGTGCCAAATTTCATTCAAATCGGTTCAGTAGTTTTTGCGTGAAAAAGTAACAAACATCCATCCATCCATCCATACAAAATTTCACGTTCATAATATTAGTAGGATAGGATGGTTGTGAGCTAATCTATAAAAAAATTAACTTCATTTTGTAAATTATTTTAGATTTATTATTACTTTTGTGAACTTATTGCGTAAAATTGTAGAAACTTCTTTAATTGTAAAATCTTTATTTATTTATTCATCTATCATATCCATAATTAATTGTTAGTATTACGAACTGTATATTTAACTAAGACACAAAAATAAACAAATTAGGAACAATAATAATAATACAACACAACTTGAGGAATACCATATTATGTATTATGCCATCTTCTGGACACCTGGAACCCTTCAGGAGTGTTGTTATGTTAGGTAAAATTTTCTTCAATTGATGCATTAACATGTAGTTTACCATAAAATAGAAATAAATAATTTTTGACAATTATGAGTGACTAGCACAGCCCCGCGGTTTATAATAATAATAATATCCCTGGACATTTCACACAGCGCCATCTAGTCCCAAGCTAAGCAACCTAATGCTTGTGTTACAAGATGGCTGATAAACTACTTATATACATTTTTTTTTTTTTGTAAATACATACATATTATAGATAGAAAAACACCCAGAATCGGAACAAATACATGTAGGTCATACAAATATTTGTTCCGTGCGGGAATCGAACCCGCGACACGCAGCGCAGCAGTCAATCGCTTAACCACTGCGCCAACCGTGCCGTCCACCCGCATAAGTGTCGGTAACAGCCGCGACTTACGAGTTGTAGGTCGTAGGTTCGAAGCCAAACAAGCACTTTACTTTGTGTAAATTATTTCATCACCTCTGCTCTCCAAACGGTGAAGGAAAACATCGTGAGATGACGGCATGTCCTCGAACCAAAAATTTTAAGACATGTGACATCTACCAACCCGCACTAGGTCCGTGGTGGATTACGGCCCATCCCTCTCACAGAGATGAAACCTGTGTCCCAGCAGTGGGAACAGTATAGCCTGAGTATGCTAAGTGTCGATCCCGTAAGAATATCGAAATATAATAATAAAAATAAATAATCTCTTCAAGGCGAGAGTGAATAGGCTTCTTCTGGGCAAGCTCTTTCCACCGTAGATCTCATCCTGCCTCTGGGCTGAATTGAGGTCAAGAGTGAGCCCACTGTTAATAAAAAAAAAAGTATCCTATGTGTTTTTCTAATGTGTAAGCTATATTACTGTAAAGTTTCATCAATATCCGTTCAGTACTTTTTGCGTGAAAAAGTAACAAACATCCATCGATCCATCATCATTAATTAGTTTAGCAGTAGGATAGGGTTACTACTTACCTAAAAAACTATGTTGCAAGGTTTCATATTATTTCGTGGCAAACACAGCCATGCTGCTTGAGAGAGTTGATAATGACTTGAATAGTTATCTGGAAAAGCTCTTTCAGGAGTAGTCACTGCCATATTCAAGGTACCCGAAGAAGAACCTTTAAAAACATCCGGGGAAGGTCTACTATTCCTAAAGGTTGTTTATTTACAAATTCTTTTTTGACCTTTGAAGTCGTGTGAAGTTTTTTCATTCGTCTTCATGTTTGCGTGACCTTTGACGCGTCACGTAGAATTTTTAGCGGCACTCAGTTTTGACACCTCGTCACCTTTCGACATTTTGAGTAACTTTTTCAAGCCATTCCCTTAGTGAACTATTTTGGCTTCAATCCATTATTTAAATGACGATTGCTTTGTGTTTTGCTTAATTCTTCAGAAAGTTTTTATCTTTATAATTATTTACCCATTAGGTACGTTTGTGTTTCGACTTATCATCACACTTTATAACTACAGTTTTCGTACTATCATCATTCCGTGCTTTTAATTAATTGTTCTAGCCAACTTGACTCGTATACGGTCTGATTACTGCCAAAACTTTCGCCGAGTTTATGTTTAAAGTAAAGATGTACTTAGATTAATTATAATTAACTGGAGTACGACTGTTTGTTGTGAAGATATATTAAGTAGGATTATCTACATAACGCCAATATATTTCTTTTTCGTTTGCCTGTGTTTTGTCCCACAGTTGGGCAAATGCCTCCCCTTTTTCTTCCCAAGCCTCCCTGTCTTGGGTGATCTCTGGCCATGCTGGCCCTACAAACCTCGTCAGATCATCACACCACCTTCGCTGTGGTCTACCTCGACAGCGATATTGGAATAGAATAAAATAGAATACTCTTTATTGTGTACACCATACAAATTACAGAACATGAATACCTATATAAAATTTTATAAAGGGTGACACAATGGTCGGTCTTATCGCTAAGAGCGATCTTTTAAAGACAACCTTTGGATGGATTAAAAATTAAGGAGAGACAAATATAGTAGGTAGTCTGTGGTGTACCATTTACATTATACTATTATTATAACACATAAAGCATGTTTTTTCTCACGTAAATAAATATATACGTATAATAATAAACATGAAACAAGAGCAAAGAAAAATACTAATAATAATAATAATATAATAATGATGATGTTTATGGAGAGAGGAAGTGCTTTTTTATCATGATTTTGAAAGCGGACAAAGATTGAGCACGCCTTACCGACACGGGCAAGTCATTCCATAAACGTACTGCTTAAACACTAAAAGATTTGTCTAAGAAACTGGTGGAATGCATCGGCATCTCTAGTCTCAGGTTTTCCGATGACCTCAGATATCTATTATGTGTGTCATGAAGGAACTTGAAACGTTATATTCTCCTTCAGGCATCTAGTGAGTGACGATCTTCGCCCAAATTACTTATACTTTTATTTCAGAAACGTGCCAATTTTCGTTGATAGTGTCCCATGACGCTCCATTTCATTTACGCCGTAACTTTTCCTATCGGCATAAAAACTAAGATATTTACTAAGGCAGTCTCCCACGCTTCACTTAATCTAAATATAGATGTGTTATAACCAGCGTCAGATTATCTGACGTAATGATATCCTGGCCCTGAGTCATAGCTCTCTAGGGTGGCTCCGGACTCATACTTTCAAAGTTCATGACCATTAAGAGATTTCTCCGTTCTCTTTGGTCGATGCTTTAGAAGATAAATAAGACGTTCCGCCCAATAAATTGTGCTGTGAAAATTTTATCTAACCGGGAAAATGCTATGTGCGTCCGCTAGGTTATGCATTCCGGTCTGCTTGATAAGGGGTTGTTTTGGGATATTGTTTTAAAGAAACTGGTGCTGTGAACTTTGTAGATTATCTGAACGCTTTTATATAATCATTAGTTCTAGTATTTGACTCTTAGGCGGTGTTGCACTTTAAATCATCGTTTTGTTTCTGTCAATCGTTTGAAGATGACAGAGGCAGAATGATGTTTTATTGTTGTATGACTATGTGCTGTTTATAACCTTAATTTATATAAGATTGTTATTTAGAATATTTATGTTGTACTAACCCTCGACTTTTCAGCGACTAACATCTGTAAATCTACCACAAAGTGCAAAGTCGACGGCTCGCCTCTGCACTGCCGTCTAAACGTGACGCTGGCAGAATAGTCGACATCGGCTCAACTTCTAAAAGAAAAAGAAAAAAAAAGATGTTTCAAATATGTTTAGCGTTAACGCATTTAGTGATTCATTCTGTGCCAGTGTTGCCAAGTCCACATTTACGTTAGAGTTCTTTCCCTATTCCTAAAGTCTCTACACTCTTTACATATAAAACTATCTTCTTTTCAATCTTATTTGTCTTCACTTAGTTTGTAACTGTTCCTACTGGTAATATCGGTATCTGAAGTGTGTACTTACCTACTTGCTTGTTGCCAACCATTCTCCCATTCCATGTCTACTGGTGATATTACTGTTCAAATCCTCACATTATTATTTATTTCTCAATCCCAAGCATCGGTGACTTGACAGTTTTCTTCAAGCTCACTTCACTTAAGTTCTTCATAGTGAGATTTTTACCGAATAGACCAGCAGTTGTACTGAAAATCTGGAATTCAGAATGTCTTCACCTATTCTAGATAAACTAACCCATTTTAGATTAAGTAGGTTATTATTAAGTAGGTACTCGTAGATACTCACGCCAGCTCACCCGTATAGCTACGTATTACTCAGGCCCAGCCAACTAACTATCTCAGATAGATTAATTTGTTACGACCACCACATTAACCGCAATGAGTTAGTTACCTCTCTATACATAACTTGTGAAATACTACAGTGGTTATACTATGTATATTAGCTAAAGATATCTACCTGGGTTTTAGTCGGAAATTATCCCACGGGGACGTACTGCCGGAGTAAAAAGTATCCTATGTGTTAATTCAGGTCATAAACTATCTGTGTTACAAATTTCATGCAAACCCGTTCAGCCGTTTTTGCGTGATTGAGTAACATACAGTAACAATAGAAATACGAAGTGAATAAATGTTGTATGTTTTGTACTTAGAGTCTAATTTACTTTTGTAATGTACTTACTGGTGTACAGTAAAGTATATATAACTAAATAAATAAAAGGAGTACTTACGTTAGGATCGTAGCTGGCGGCGTGAGTTTATATGTGAAAGTGAGGTAAAGGCGAAATATTTAATAAAACACCAGTTTGAAAGAATATAAATAAACTTAAATAGGCTATATTATTTTACTTTTTTTTTATAAATAACATATTTTGCACTCGAAATAACTTTTTTCTCAATCCTAAATAACAAAAAAAATATTTTCATTGCATAAAAGTGGTGTTTTTAGGGTTTGCCCTGTGTCTTGTCCAAACCCGGGTAGGTATACACAATTTTGCCCCTTAACAGGGGAAACTATGGCACTCATCAAGTTCTTCGGGATCTCAACCTGTACAGCCTTCATGAGCGCATTTAATAAAATGCATCCATGCTTCTTTGCGTATAATTCAAATAAAATAATAATAAATGTACTACGTATTACCCGATATTAACCATATTAACGGTTTTACCCCAAACACAGTTTAAAGAGACAAAAATAAGCTTAAAACATGGTGCATTCAAAACTTAACTTTTATTTAAGACTTTAATGAATGCTAGAAAATAATTTTAACTTACTTAATTAAAACTTGTTGAAGTATGTAATATATTGTGATGTGGGTATACGAACAATAAATCAGTCTCGCATGAACTGTCTTTGAATTTGCATCATCCTTCTATTACGGTCATTGTGACTTAATCAAAAGGTTATCTAATAAGAAAAGAAAACTTACAAATAATTACTTAACTAAAGTACTAAGTCACCAACACGGCTTTTATACCTACTACACAAAATTAGACCTCTTAAAGACATGGATTAATCAATATTGATAATGTTTCTGTTTCTAGGTCTATTATTGACCTTATCCCCGGAAGTGGATGGTTCCACCGCGTAATCGCTTTGAGTCTCATGTATGACGGGCGAGTCATGTGAAGTCTGAAGTGATGAGGTCATCGATGAATTAAGTGCAGACTCCCATGTTTCTTTTTCAGTG
This sequence comes from Apamea sordens, assembly GCA_945859715.1. Classification (NCBI taxonomy): domain Eukaryota; kingdom Metazoa; phylum Arthropoda; class Insecta; order Lepidoptera; family Noctuidae; genus Apamea; species Apamea sordens. Next base: position 9,492,340 of record OX243991.1, on the reverse strand, counting down.
TTTTCTGTTTGATTTGCGGTATCTGTGATAATAGGATTAGAATACCGTGTGTGTTTTCGTAATGGCATAATTTGATCTATATGTTTTCGGTGTACCCCCTGGTCGGATTTTACCTTATACGTCACTGTTCCGGTGCGCTCAGAGACCTCTCCTTCCATCCACTTGGGATTGTTTCTCGAGTGGTCTCGAAACAGCACTCGATCACCAAGTTGGACCTCTCTGTTTGTACCTTGAGCATGTTCAACCTGTTTGGTCTGTGCCGTCTCGACCGCATACACATTGTTGCTGCGCAGCAAGTCCAAGCGCGCAAGTGCGGAGCCTCCGTCCCAGCAGCGCCACAGCTGGCTCGCGCTGTGTGCTTGAGTGTGTACTGTTTCTATACACTAATAGAAGATTGTTTATTGCTCGCTGGATGTTCTCACCTTCTACAGTTTTTACGCCATTCTCGGCGGCGCCGTTGCTCGATGGATGGTAAGGGGCTATTAGAATGTGTTTGATTCAGTTGCGGGTCAAAAATAACTCAAATTCCTCGGATCGAAATGGCGGACCCCCGTCACTCACCAAGCACTTCGGCAGCCCAAATCGGTTGAAGCATTCTCGTGATCTGTTTGATACTAACTTAGCCGATGTACCGGTCCCCATCAGAAATACTTCGATCCACTTAGATTGCGAGTCAAGTATTAAAAAATAATATTTACCATGGTATTGTAGAAAATCTACATGTAGTCTCGTCCAAGGTTCCGAAGGCCATACATACGGTACAGGAGAGTGTCGCGGCGGCGCGTCCAGCTGCGCCCGGCAGGCGGCGCAGGAGGTGGCGCGTGCCTCAATGTCGGCGTCCAGGCGCGCAGGCAAAGTAAGAGGTAGGTAGTATATAAATAATGTCGAAGCATGTAGAAGTTATGAACACCTTTTATTGTAACATTAACTTAATTATGTTTCTTTTTAGTTTGGATAAGTTAAAAATATAAAATTTTGTTGTTAACTTTATTTCTTGTGAGGGAGGAAATGTAATATATTGTGATGTGGGTACACGAACAATAAATCAGTCTGGCAATAACTGTCTTTGAATTTGAATCGATATTCCACAAAGTACAGGAATGTAACATCATCAATTCACCATAAAAACATTTTTCTTATTTATTTTCGTCGAGCGTGCACCATTGAATGTTTTTTGACTAACTAATCAGAACGGCCAGCTGCAGCGAGCAAACTGGCACGTTAATTTGAAAAATGTAAGAGACTAAACTGCCTAGTCCAGGTTTTACCTTCTACCCAGTTTTGAACGAATCTAACCCCTATTTACAACAATAAAATACCCAGCTACAAAACTAAACTTACAAAGGAAAAATTACCTCATTGACGGCACGGTTGGCGCAGTGGTTAAGCGATTGACTGTTGCGCTGCGTGTCGCGGGTTCGATTCCCGCACGGAACAAATATTTGTATGAGCTACAAGTAGTTGTTCCTGGTCTGGCTGTTTATGTATGTGAGTTTAAATGTTTGTAAACGCACCCACGATACAGGAGTAATTCCTAGTGTGGGGCAACGTCAATTTTTATTTTATTTTACGAACATCTTATTTTCGAATCCATACCTAACTTTTATCAGACTGCAATCGTTATTTCACAAAAAATTGCGTTCAAACGTTGCAAAATTTATAATATTGATGCACGTGACTGTACATTAAAAACAAAGTAAAAACTGGACACTACAATCTAACCCCAACGACTTCATAAACGCAAGTAGATAGGTAATATTATTTCAATATACCGATACGTGAACATTGTGAACATAACGGGTTTTAAAAGGCATTCCAGTTTTATGGCGTGTTCAATCCTGGGGTAATAATGTTGACAACGTTGTACGAGTGGACGAGTAAGTGATTCCACATATTAAACGGACCACGGGAAGGTTCTCAAGAGGTTAAGCGTCGTATTTAATTTAATTACTCTTTCATATTTATGGGGTTTATGAAATGTGTAGTAGATTTTTAGAGTTTGTTGATGATAGAGGATTAAGGACCGTAGCATAGCATAAGCATTCTTCCCACTGCTGGGACACAGGCTCTTCGAGAGGGAGTGGGCTATCTACCACGCGGGCCCAGTGCGGGTTGGTAGATGTCACATGTCTTCGATTTTTTTTTTGGTTCTAGAGTATGCCAGTTTCCTCACGTTGCTTTCCTTCACCGTTTTGAGAGCAGTGGTGATGAAATTATATACATAAAGTAAAGCGCCTGGCTGGGTTCGAACCCACGACCTAACTACTCGTATGTCGGGGCCGTTACCACTGGGCCAGCACTACTCAAGGACCGTATGTCTCTTCAATTATGATATACAAGCCGTGTGCCCGATTCCACCTCCTACTTAACCCCTTTAGAGGATTAATTTCCAAAATCCTTTATTATAGTTATAAAGTAAGGTAAGGTAAAGTACACAGTATGGTAAAGTAATAAAGATATTCAGTATTGAGTAAGGAACTCTTTTGCAAAATTTCATACTTCTGGACCCACCGGCTTAGGCTGTGTGTTGTCTGTCAATAAATTTAATATTTTAATTAAGCAAATATTCCGCAGGTGCATACTGGTTTGTTTGTAGATCACATTAGGTTAGTCGTTATTTTAATTTTAATTTACTCTAGCCAGATTTTGGAACGAAGTTCCTTATCGCGCGTTGCGAAAGGGGGCTAGACGGAAAAAATTAAGGCCAAAAGTTGGAACGACACTTTTTGCTATAGTTGTAAGCCGTGCGGCGTGCGCGTGTTTCTCTGTCTGTCTCTCTCTCTCTCTTTGAACTTCGTTCCATTCGGGTGTCCCTTGACACCTCTCAAGTTTTATTTATTTATTTTATACTTTAAGCACAAACATGAACTGACGCGGACTTATTACAACAGGCGTTTTCTACCAGTAAACCTTTGGGTGATTCAGAGACAAACTGGTAGGGGCAATCATGAAAGTTGAGGAATCGATATTTTAATTTTACTCCAGCAATACAAGACAGTGGCGCTGATTCCCTTGTTCACAAACTAAACTAAATTTAAGTTCAGTGCATCTTTTTCTTTCTATTTCATTAAGAAAAGGACAGAAGATAAAATATTAGTTTAGTCCTGTCAAATTAAGATACTCCATAGACATAGTAAAAATACGTCAATTTACGTCAGGCGCTGACTATTTTGACAGGACTAAACTAATATTTATCTTCTGTCCTTTTCTAAATTAAATAGAAAGAAAAAGATGCATTGAACTTAAATTTAGTTTAGTTTGTGAACAACGGAATCGGCACCAATGATTCTCTAGACGTAATTAAAAAGATAGAGGTTATAACTGTGTTGTGGTCTTTATCTTTTACTAGCTTCTGCCAGTGACTCTGTCCGCGTAAATTTCTTGTTTATAACATGGCTCACACGGCTTCCCAACAGAAAAAAAATTAGGAATCGTATCAGTAGTTCGTATCGGTAGTTCCAAAGACTCCCCCAACACACTCACAAATTATACCTATTTATAATATTATATAGCATACAGGGTGGAAAAAAGCTATGGAGAAACCACTTTAAATCGTTAAGATAGATTATTTTACTAAACGGAAACATTCTATTATTTTTAAAAAGAAACAAAATTGCATTCACAGATTTCTCGACAAGCCTACCTAAACCGAGAATCGAACCAGCTAAAAATTCAAAAAATATACACTTGCTATTTTATTCTACTAATCGATAGATAAAATCTCTCTAACATTTGGTCTTAGAAATAAAAAAAGATCATGAAATCTAACATTAATTTTATTTCATCATCAATTTAGTAACTTATCTTAATTAGTAACAATGTACTTTGTGGTTTTATCTTTTAATAAAACTTTATTGCAAAACATAATATCACAATATGCCTTAAAGTAGAGCCAAGATAAATATGTTTCATCCTTATAGTAAGGGTCGAATTTTCTTAAGTCCCTTAGGACGACAAGTAACGTACAACATAAAGTTTACCCTAAGACATATCATGGCGTATAAGGGCACATTACAGAATTATAGTATCTTTGATTACACCCCGAAGAATTAGTGTTTACCGTGTTTACCTATAGTCTTTGTTGAGATATTGAAACAATTTTCCAATAGGAAATTGTTTTTAAGCAATGTACATTGATGCAGAAACAACCTAAATATACAATATTAAATGCACTTATTTATTTGAAAATGAAACAAGTCAGTAAACCATTTGATAAAAAACTTGAGAGGTGTCAAGGGACACCCGGATGGAACGAAGTATAACTGGCTTGCTTTCTATAAGAGAGAGAGAGAGAGACAGACAGAGAAACACGCGCACGCCGCACGGCTTACAACTATAGCAAAAAGTGTCGTTCCAACTTTTGGTCTTAATTTTTTCCGTCTAGCCCCCTTTCGCAACGCGCGATAAGCAATTTCGTTCCAAAAAAAAATACGTAGGTAGATGTAGGTACCTAGTTAGTTTAAATAAAATGAGCACCGGGTGTGGACATGACATGGACCGATGTTGTCCATTTACCAAAATGTGACAACGTGTTTTTAATTAAAAACTTAAAGCTCTGTCTCGTATAGGGTCTTAGCATTATGGCGATGGCCGTTTTGCGTGAATGTGACGCATGTTTACCCCCAACTTGTTTTTTTTTGTGTGTTTATGTCCTTTTTTTATGCGTCAGTGCGTCGTTTAGTGCACAGGCACACAGGCCTCCTGCCTGAGAGTGGGAGTGGGCCATCCTAAAACCCAAGCAACCCGTTGGCGTATGTCACATGTCTGCGAAATTTTGGTTCTAGGACATGCCGGTTTCCTCACGATGTTTTCCTTCACCGTTGTGAGTGCAGTAGAGATGAAATAAGTGCCTGCTTGGGTTCGAACCCACGACCTACAACTCGTAAGTCGCGGCCGTTACCACTGGGCCACCACTGTGTTCTTCGGTGTTGATAATATTTTTTAAGTAAAATAACTTTATTTAATTTCTTGAACCAATATAAGTGGTCCTCTTTTTGGTCAAAGTTTTTCAATCGATACTTCCAAATCTATTTTACTAATTGTTGTAAGACTTTTACATTCTACAATATTAATATAAATAATTTGTTGAAAACGTTACCCATATATTTTATATTAAAGTTTTCATTTCAGTACTTTTTAGCTAAACCGTGGCGTAAAATTTTCCGCCAACGGAGTGAGAGGTGTGCATTAGCCACTAATTCTAAGAGACACAGAAAGTAAAATTTATTATTCTATTCGAGTACGTCGCGAGGTGACGTTTTTAGGAGAATATTTTAGTGTTTGAGGAAGTTAGGGAGTTTGTAATTAGTTTGGTGTACCGCCAGGTGGCTCCACAGTCTTTGCAGTATCATCACGTGCCATAACTTTTTCATTTGACGCGCACACGAACAACTTTTCCATTTCTTTTTATTAACATCATAACGAAAATGAGAGTAGGCTTTATGAGAAACAGATACCTGATGGTTTTGCTAAGTATCCTCGCCGCCTGTCATTTAGTTAGGTTATTATAACTTGCGGTTGCAGAAAATAAGATGTCGCCCGCTGATAACTAATGTATATCGACGTCCGTCTGTATATTAGCATACTGAGCTGAAAATGATGTTAATTTATTCAATTTGTTTTCAAGAAAAATGCCGTCGTACGTAAGGCGGCACGTGTAGGTAAGTAAATATACTGAAAAACTAATCTAAAATAAAGTAATTACCCTACATAATGAAGAAGTTTGACTCGAACCTACGGGCGATATCTCAATACAATTTTCGTATAGCCATAATACAATTTATTACAAAAAGATTTATACATTTCTCAAGGCTTTCACCCGTAATAAAAACAGATGTTTATTAGTTTAGACAATTGCTAGAACCCGAGGCAAATGTTCTAAACAACGGAACGCGTTATGGAAAGAATTGTTTCCCAGTTTGAATTCTCATTTTGGGAACGAGATAAAAAATCTTTCAAATCACGTACTTGAGTGAAGTTACTTAGCTTAGGAGCAAGTCTTTGTATCTTTTTTGTACATTCATAATATGTTTGGGTCGTAGAGGGGCCTCTGACTTACATATAAGTTAGCTATGTTATTTTCTTATACAAAGCTGTCAGGAATGTGAGGAGATTTTATTTTTTACGTGCAAAGAATGTAATGATTAAGGACATAACATGCGCCATTATGATATAATACGTCGGCAGTGTGCGACATCGCGTCTTTGAACACGTCTAAATTGATAAACATAAGTCAACCGTTCGCGGGGATTCTTCTCTGTTACAGAGATTACTTTAGTATATTCAGGCAGTCAGACATGTAGCCTGGGTCTGATTTACAGCAGAAGTTGGCTTATTTTATGTCTCCATCTCAAATATAAAAAAAGACAATTTATAACTTGCTATTTCTTTGTATAGAATAATCCGATATTCTGGACTGTGTAACACGAACTGTTTATTCTTACAAGGATTTTCCCACCTACTCACCACAGTAAGAGTTCGTATCGAAGGTTTCCTTTCACGGTAAGCTTTTTACTGAATACTCGGGATTTACTTTGCAAAATGCGCATTGCACAGCTTAGTACGCACACTGAAATATTAAACGACACTTATAACGACCGTGGGAAGCGGAACACATGACTTACAAAGCATTTTCTTTGATTTGTTACTGCGTATGGATTCAGTTTTACTGGGTAGATACATTTATGGAAACAAAGATCCATTATCGTATCCTAAACCAACACACGATTAGGATTCATTCCTTCAACTACCTTAATAAACAAACACTTAGCGAAATGTTAATGCTATTTTCTCTATAGACTCTACTCAATCTGTTCTTGTTTGCAAAAAATACGGAAAAATGGGAAACTGATGAGGTTAATACTCGTAGTTATTGTCCATTTTTTTACGTAACACAAACTGAAGTATCCTTTAAAAGTTTTTCACTTACTTGTCCGGAACCCCAGACCAATTTTATTTTCAGCTAAACCAAGTAAATTAACAAAACCAAAACAACCGGAGCACCGTACAAACTTGCAAGCGTAAGTGGGCGCCGAGTTTCCAGCTGGAACTTGGCAACATCTCTAGTAGCGTGACCGAAAAACTTGCAAAAACAGTATTGGAATAATAGACCAGCCGAATAATTACCCGATGCATAAGTCTTAATAACGAGGAAAGCAGTGAATTGAGTGGTGTGCCGCAGTGCGTCGAGTCGTGCAGTGGCGTTGACACCGGCGCCGCGCGGCCGGCACGCGACCAATTTACTTAAGGCTGTACACAAGCCAGGTCTGCTAAATCACTGCTAAGTGACTGTTAAATCTTTGTTGAAGCTACGAGAGTGGAATGTCAGAAGCTTGATAAGTTTTTGCGAAAACCAGCGTTTCAATAAACTGGAAAATTAATTGATGGAAATATCAGATATTGGAAATGCAATTATAATGCAATATCCCCTTCGGGAAATACAGGCATGAAACACACCTGCAGTTCGTGGAAATGTACTATTTCCTGGATTGGGGTAAATCCAACCCCGTTTATTTCCCGCCCCGTCTTTTACCGAGAATTTTCGAATAGAAAAACCCAATCCATATAAAGTTGAAAATGTTTTAACTTATAACAGTTAGACCAATTAGAATTTAAGAAAATATGATTGTTTATACTGTTTTTAATGACTCCCAGGAAAAATATGTATGTACATATTACATTGATTAGTTTATTATAACTAAAAAAAATATTGTTCTGTTTCACTAAAGTTACGGTTTCCTGGAAAAGCGGTGGCCGTCATAATAACGGTCCTCATGAAAATCTGCCATTTTCACCAGTATTTGACATTAAGGAGTCAAACGCTCTGAATTTGCCATTTTCACCAGTATTTGACATTAAGGAGTCAAACGCTCTGAATTTGCCATTTTCACCAGTATTTGACATTAAGGAATCAAACGCTCTGAATTTGCCATTTTCACCTGTATTTGACATTAAGGAGTCAAACGCTCAGAATTTGCCATTTTCACCAGTATTTGACATTAAAGAGTCAAACGCTCTGAATTTGCCATTTTCACCAGTATTTGACATTAAGGAGTCAAACGCTCTGAATTTGCCATTTTCACCAGTATTTGACATTAAGGAGTCAAACGCTCTGAATTTGCCATTTTCACCAGTATTTGACATTAAGGAGTCAAACGCTCTGAATTTGCCATTTTCACCAGTATTTGACATTAAGGAGTCAAACGCTCTGAATTTGGACAGCCGTTATTGTGTGATCTTTCACTGCTTTCTTTCGCCCGAACCCAATAACCTATTGACAGATAGCTAGGGATGGTAGCCAGTATAAATTACAACTGTCAGTAAAATATAATCATACAGATCGCTACTGATATAACTAATTGGGACGATAAAACCAGAGATAGATAGATTTTTCTACCTCCAGAATGCCAAAACTGGTGATTGGATTCGGCCGTTAGGAAACAAACCGCGTAGCAACAGACTAGAGGTAGAAAAAACTTTAAACAACGTAACATCTTCATTACCGTAACATGATCTTTATTATTTAAACCTCTAACTTTTATATATTAGATAAAATCATACAATAAACGTCCTCAAGGGGAATAACAAGCCCTTCCGTAAAAAAAAACAGAAATGGTGTTAATCATAAAACACGGGACTCGTAAAATCCTTACAAGTAATGTTTAAGTTAAGGAACGCAAAATATGTACCAAATTTCTTAAAAATACAAAAAAAAAAAACGTTCCGTGTGTCGCCGCCCTACTGTAACAACATTTTCACATATTATACTATTAAACTACCTGCGCGAAGTTATTCGATGTAAAATAAGCCATTTCGAGAATTATCTTTTTTTGGTATTTTTCTAACTTTTGACCTCATAATTGGCGGTACAGCGATAATCTATGAATGGAACACTAAAACCCACCCGTGTGCCTTCCTTAGCCTTTTATGTTCCAGGGCAGCGGTAACCCTTTCGGACGATCCCGCTACCCGACTGATAATATGTCTTACATTTATTTTTCTTTTCTCACAATGATATCGATAGGACCTAAGTCTTTTCAGTACAAAACATAGTTAAGGAAGTTCTTTAACAGTACATTAATGTTAAGAGGCAGTTGGCCTATCGACCACGAGCACCAATCCACTTCTCTCAATTGATTCTTACTATTCTTTCGCTAACTATGTTTTCCTTTACTTCCCCGTGATTCGATTACTACACGTTTTCTTCTACATTGAACACACAAAAAGGAATTCAATAAGGAATGAATACTGCCACATGTATACTTTATTTCTAACTAGCTTGTGCCCGCGGCTTCGCCCGCGTGGATATCGGAAATTAACCGACGGGAACGTGCTATCGGGACAAAAGTAGCCTTGTGTAGGTATGTCCTTTCCCAGGATGCCATCTATTTCCTTGCCAAATTATACCGAAATCTGTTCAGTGGTTTAGGCGTGACATGGTATGTTTTGGATTTCATGTTTTTTTGCGTGGAACCCTAAAGAAAAGTAACATAAGGTACTTCTTATAACATTAGCTATCTGCCAGTGAAAGTCTCATCAAAATCGGTCCAGCCGTTTCGGAGATTAGCCGGAACAAACAGACTGACGACAGACGTAATTTTACTTTTTTTATTTATAAGTACCGTGTATACTTTCATATACAGTTAGTAAAAAGCAGTGGTTCTGACATTACGAACAGACATTGCGATTGTATTTATTTGTATAGGTAGAAGATACATCTTGCTCTTATCTAGTATGCAACCTTCTTTACATGGAGAGCATGCTTTAACTAAAGGTAACTAAGATAAACGGTTAAAAAGTATCGAAAAAAGATTACATTTAAATAATATCACCCCAGCGATCAGTTTCGCCTACGCGTGAATGGCAATTGGCTTCATGAAATCTGGCCTCCTGGGCACTTTGTAATCAACCCGAGAAATGTTCGATTCCGACAAAGATTCCTTTTTGCAAGGACTAAAAAAGATTCTTATCATGAAATAAATTGCTGTTATAGGAGTAAGAGAAAATTACAATTTGCGATGGGGCTTGAGCATAGAATTAACCGTAGCCTAGATTCGCCTTTTATATCTAAGTGGGACAGTTTTTTTTATTATTTAGACTGGCTGTTTTGCCCTGTCTGCATACTGAATTAGAAGATTAGGGTTCTATCTCACTCATTTTATGTTTGGGGTCGGGAACACATTGCTTATGTATTAGCATAAAAAATAATAGTTCACATCGAATTCTGTGTAGCTCTTTAACCCTTTTAGGAATTTGTATCTTTGAGAAAAAGGCAAAGCATTATTTAATTAAAATAAGTGGGCCAGTGGTAAAGATCCCGACTTACGAGTTGTAGGTCATGAGTTCGAACCCAGGCAGGCACTTTACTTTGTGTAAATAATTTCATCACCACTGCTCTCAAAACGGTGAAGGAAAACATTGTGAGGAAACCGGTAGTCCTAGAACCAAAAAATCAAAGACATCTGACCTACCAACCCGTACTGGGCCCGTGTGGTGGATTACAGCCCACTCCGTCTCACAGACAACATGCCTGTGTCCCAGCAGTGGGAACATTATATACTGATTATGAAGATATCCTACACTATAAACAGATTGAAACTGGCTTTTAGGCTAATCACACGGCTTTATTTGTGTAACGAGAATCGCGTTCCATGGTGAAATCAATACGGCGTGATGTCAATTGAATCAGCTTCAGTAAATTCAGGTCACCAACGGTTTAGTTTAGTTATTATTTACGGTATACGAATAAAGGTAATTTAACCCACTATATTTTGTTATAAGTTAACAAGACGTAGCTTATTCAATATTTAAATCAACCTTGTAATCACCAAAAATACACCACACTTTGACTTATAAGTATCTGAAAGAAAGAAACAGCGGCGGCTGTCTACCAAACAAAAGTAGAACTTTTGTTTTGAAAGATTAATGTTTAACAAACCATCCATCAAAGTCTACTTTAGTCCTACACCAACTTCACTACAAACAGCAGTCCTTCAATCCCTCAATATCCAAACAATTTAACCAAGACACACTAACTTAAAACCCGCTCAAAGACTCAAACAATAGTCTAATTACTAACTAAACAATTGAAGCCTACGGTGTGGTTGAATTAAATCAGCCGAGTTAAGTGTGACCGTACCAAGCAAATCTCGGCGAGTGGTCGGCTTCATAATTTCATAATCTTAATGGCTACCTCGGTCCGTAAAGTGGAGAAATTTAGTGAGGTACCCTCCCCCGAGGCAAAACACTTTGCTGACCATATCTTACATCTCGGTAATAACCCGGATAATACACTGGTCGGTTTTTGAGTTCGCTCTTCTTATAGTTACATAAATTTCTCTTAGTACTTCTTGTATCTTCTTGTTGTTTTTATTAGAGGTAATCAATAATAATACTAATAATAAAGCTGAATAGTTTGTTTGAACGCGCTAATCTCTGGAACTAAAAGTCAGAATTGAAAAAAAAATGTATTTGTTAGCCCAATTCTTGAGGAAGGCTTTAGGCTACTTAATATCACGCTATGATCCTTGGGAGACAAGAACAAAAAACTTAGAGCAAAAACAAAAAAGTCAGAAAACGTATGCTGAGCGAAAACGAATTAATAGCGCGGGCGATGCGATGCGACGGGATGGGGGGAACGGGGGAAGAAGAAATTTCACGCGGACAAAGTCGCGGGTAGAAACTAGTAGAAGGTAATATTTTTCTTGATAGTTTTCGGGGTGGTTATTAGCTTGGTTTGTGTTTGGTTTTTAGTCTAGATATTATATTTTTGTTTGTTTTGTCGTCTAATTAATGAGGTGCATGTATTTATAAGGAATACGATAGCTAAGCAACTCGGGTACTAATGAACACCTTATAATCATAAATATGAGTAAGCATACGTATCATCGTATCGTGTAATACAGAAATGAAAAGTACGTAAACATTTTATTTTAACAAATTTATTTTCACGTAAATTATATTAAGTAAAGCTACGGTTCCTTAAGTGAGCGGTGACCGCCCACATAGCGTCCGCAATTTACCGGTGAATGACGTCACTGAAACGTTGTTTATGAAATGAAGTTGGTTGGTTTTAGACACCGTCAAGTCAAACCCGGTGCCCAAAGATTTAAATCGCTAGATTTGCTCTCACCATACTTAGTCACGCGCAAAAGTGTCCATACTCAGAAGTGTGAACTCACACATTATTACACAGCATTCCAGATACTCAAAACTTCCATGATAAATTGACAATCCAGGTAAGTCATTGCGTCATTGTGTGTGGAGGTGTCAAAACGAAAGAGAAACGCGACTATCTTTTGATTTAAATCGTTAGACACGCCCGAGCGTATCTAACGATTTAAATCTTTACCGCTGTCATCATTTTCATGACAGCTGTCATTACAGCCGTTATGTGCGGTCACCGCTTTTCTAGGAAACGTAGCTCAAGTCACTAGACAATGAAATAGCAATTTATATAAAGTCAAATTGAAGCTACTAAATTAAACATAACCATTCAATAATATTTTACCAAAATAGTAATACCAATTTACTTCGCCGAACCCAATTCCAAAAATTAGTGACCACCATTCAATTTTAGTATCAATTCCTAAAACTAGTTTCATCTGAAATTTGACGAAGCGTAAAGTCAAAATATCGTTCGAGCTGTTCTAGAAATTCGCGTATAAATAAACCCTACATGAATTTTGAACCATTTTCCCACAGCGATTCATAAAGTAAAGAGTGCTTCAAGTGCACCGTCATTAATTCAATTTACATACAATGCCGGGCCTGATGTGCTCCGCGAGACAGATAATCGCACAAATGACTTTTCGAACTCAGCGCTGGATGGTGTTATCCTCGATGGAGCCACATTAACTGGATTATTTTTGCTGTATTAACATTTCGCAGTGCATTTTGCATTTTCCGATTTCCAATACGATAATTTTATGCGCAAGATTGAGCACAGTGGGACAGATTTTGTCGGTAAATTAAGTCTCGTCGGAGTTATACAAAGTTGGGTATTTTGTTACGCACGTAAATATTTTATAGTTGTTTTTCTGACGATAGTAGGTTGTTATAAAAATGTTGACGTATTAATGGTGTTTTCTTGTAAAAGTGTCTACAATGTAATGAGTTCGTAGAAATAAAATAACTGAGTGTCATAGTAAAAACATAGTTCTAACTGTTAAAAATGAACGTTTATTCGAAACTGCTAATGGTGTCCACTCAAATTTGATAACGTGGGTAAATAAATAGTAAACAAATATGATTTATTCAAACAACATTTCATAAACTTTCATACATTATTAATTCCTTGATAATAAACATCTATTATATCTTTCACATTATGACTATATCGAAACCTATTTGAGTAAAAACCACTTAGTTGAAAACAAAAACCGAATACCATCAGAAATCACGAAATTAAAACGCAGCGCGTTCGTTTTTTAAACTGTCACATTTGAAATATCGTAATACAGTTTGCATATGACCGTTCGTCGGTCGACAAACGAGAGAGGGGAGCGTAGAAACTGTAAATGGAATGAAAACATTCGAGTTTCGTTTTCATTCATTTAATTAGCCGGAGTTTTAAACGCGGCGCCGCCGTGTCACTCCGTCCCGTAATCGACCAACCATTTGGATGTTTCACTATTTTCTTTGTTAACTGGCATTTTGTTTCTGATTTCTTTTAGCAAATCCGATCTGGGAACGTGTTTTTAATAAAGTGAGTAATGTTGACGTAGTGTTTGTTTTTGTTTGTTTAGTTTGCGCTACGGATGGCGTAGCTGCGTAGACATGCTACGCCGAATGAAACTCGTAGACATACTCGTGAAGACATTCTATTTGCGTGGATGAAACATAATTTTAAAATGCCATTAGATTAGAATGGGAGTTATATTTAACAAGAAGTCCCTATTATTTAAATACAATCCATTTTCAATAATCAACTATTTACTAACATTACTACTACTATTTACAAAATTAAAATCACTTACATGAAAAAGTTATTTTCAACTAAAAACGAAACAAGGGGTTAATAGTAAAATAGTTTCTATTACAAAAAAATAAAAATCCCGAAAGCAATCAGAGAATGGTGGAATAGAAAAGCTCTTTTTATTTCCGGAACAGCAGCAGATGCAAACGGGAAGTGCATTGGGCGACTTTTGTTTTCAACTTTTTCCGAATTTATGACTTGGTTCCCACATGAGTTCAGGCGTGAACAAGTTTTCACCTAGTTGTAACATTTTTCACAGGTAACAAGTTACTGTAGATGTTTTTAAATTAAATTTTCACTTTGAAAATAAAGTTTAATGTGTGTTGGCGTCTGAAGGCTGGAGTGTCGTCTGGAGAGCCAATTAATTACCAATTCAAATCCAGTAATAATGTAAGTGATGCTGGTGAAGAAGGCCAATATCTTGGGGTGGAGCAATTCGCCTTCAATTAGTGCTGAGGCGTCGGCTCGCCTTATTTATTCAGAGGGACGGGATAAAATAAAAAGGTAGAAAAAATATCTCTGAGATAAACATTCATATGCCGGAGATGGGAGCCGAAGGCTTCGGTATTAGAATACGCTCAAGGTGCTTCGGGAAAATATTTTGATTTACTACTATTTGAGGGTCCAGAGACTGATTGAAAGTTGCACTCCGAAGTCAATATCTACCGATTCAATTTCGAATAGTATTGAGCAGTACAAAGTGTATTTACTCAGTGGAGGTAAGCAGTTTATATGTACTGGGAGTTTAATAACTTGCTCTGATAATAAACTTGGGCTGGGTGTTCCGAGGGCGTTGTTATTGGTTTAGAGACTCTCTGTTAAATAATTGCGTTCATGTGTCTTGGAAGGGCTTTTTGTCGTGTCGTTCAGAACGTGGTTAGTTATAAATTGAAATAGCTATACTTACCATAATATGTCATAATATGTCGTAGTAGTATAGTAGTTTTAAGATGACAATCTTATTTGATGCAGAGATATGTAAACTGCCATTTTTTGAGAGTACAGGATAATGAAATACAATGTTCAATTCAATCAAATAAAAAAAGTTTTTTATTCTACATATTTCACTTCACATGTTGTTACATTTACACATTTCATTTATTTATTATTTGAATGAAATTAATATTTATAATGTTATTATTCGTATTTATATTTGCAAGAAAAATATAAGTTGAGATATGTAAAAATTGAAGGCACCACAAAACTAATTTTTCATTTAGACAAATCTATTTCAAAAAGAAAATCAAACCAATCATCAAAAGATTTTATTTTAAAATTAAAAAAAAAAACCTAATCATGATTAAAACCAAAACACACCATGAAAACATGAAACATTTGAAATTGCTTTACTGTGGCCACTGTGGGCTAAATATGATCCGTGTTAATGTGTCCCGGTCCGCATATACAGTTAGCAACGCGTCCGCGATGGCGTTACAACGGCTCCGCGGGTTTACGACAAACCTTGACCATTTGTTATTAGGTACTTGGACCCACCATATACTTTTGACATACAAGTACCACCATATCGTCGGGCAAAAGGTAAAATCCGCATTTACTGGTTACGGCATGAAATATAACATCCTGGCGGTTGGATATACGAATATACCTAATAATACATAGATATCAGAAAGGTTTTGTTTTAGCTTTGATGCTCATATAGTGAAATAGCGAGCTGGCCCTACTCTGCACGGTGCTATCGTCATGAAAAACCATCGAGATTTGTTTATTATAATTATGTAAGTTTAATATCATTTTTTTTTATTGACAATGGGCTTACTCTTGACCTCATCCCAGAGGCAGGGATGAGATCTACGGTGGAACGAGCTTGCCCAGAAGAAGCCTATTCACTCTCGCCTTGAAGAGATTCGGGTTGTATGAACTCGGGAATGCAGACGCAGGCAGACGATTCCGCTCCTTAGCTGTGCGCATCAGAAAAGATGACGAGAATATCAATATAATTATTATATCTTGTGAAGGCCGGTGGATGCAAGAAGCACAGAACCGGTCGAAGTGGTGGTGCTTGGGGGAGGCCTATGTCCAGCAGTGGACATCTTCCGGCTGAAATCAATGTATACATATAATACACATACACCGGGATGAAATTTCAAAATGATGCTGAAAACCGCATCAAAATCCGATGCGTTGCTTAGAAGAATAACGTGGTCACACACACACGAAAAGTGACTTTAACTTATAATATGTATAGACCACAGAACAGATAAAAGAGGTTAGAAGGGCCTTGTGGGCGGGGCAGGCGCGCCGCAATGTTGATCAGACGCTCAAAGTCAACCGAAATGTGAATCACCGCTCAACAATCGCGCTCTTGTTGTGACAGCATTCGAAACTCCGCGGAAAAATAGAATTATGCCGTCTTGCGCTATTATAACGTGTCGGAAAAGAAGTCAGGAATGTAATGTGGCCCAAGGAGGGATTTCTTATCACCGGTACGTCCAAAAACCTTAAAATACGAGTGATATTTGTAATTATTGCAAAAGTATTATGAAGTTTGTAGACAAAAACGATAAAATCGCATTCAGATGCAAAATTATACATTGCTTGCAATACATGGGTACGATTTTGTACGACGTGAGCGGTCGCGCAATGTATTGCGTTCTCTGCGAACGTCGCGTGTGTCGAGCCAAAGCATCTATTCAGGGAAATCTATGCGCATCGATAGTGTTGTACCAAATTGTAAACAATGTCGATATTAAGTATGTGTATTATACGAATGATTATTTTCAGTAATATTACAATTAATACAACTTCGTTTTTATTAACACTAATTTTACTATTGTATAATGTGGATTATTATTATTAATTTAGTTTCTTAGTTGGTTTTTCGTCTAAAATTTGGTTTGAGGTTTACTAACCTCAAACCAAATTATGGAAAACTAAAAAAAATTTTTCATCGTAAACATTAGTTTATTTTTTTTAGTTTTCCAAGAGATTCAGGTACAAGAAAACTGTGGATTGAGGCAACTAGTAGCATTCAATGGATACCTACTAAATGTAGCACAATTTGTTCGCAACATTTTGTAGAAAATGATTATGTAACAAAACAGTCAGGGAACTGACAGATTGAGACAGATCAGACTGTGAACATTTTTAAAATAAAGAGAATTGCTCCTCTTAATTAATCCTCATCCAAATAAATACGTTACTCATCACAAGTATTTAATTTTGAACAAAATTGTCCTTGATTGGATTTTGGATTTCAATGAATTTTTATAGTAGTTTATTCCCACAAAACGGCACTGGAATGCATACTTCGAAGACACGAACATCGGAGCCGTCGGTGCGCCATCTTCGACGTAGACACCATGGCTTGTCTGCGCGAAGTGGCGCAACTCTGTGCCACTTAGCGCATGAATATCTTAGGAGATATCATGGTTTTAAAATAACTCCGCAAGGCGGCCGGTCATTAGCTTACTATAGTAATGTACTAAGTGATAATCGTAAGTAATACTCTTAAAGTAATGGAATATATTATTTTAGTAGGCTTTTACCTCAAATTAATTATGACGTAAAACAGAGCTGCAACTAGCATAAAACGAAAGAAAATTTAAATTTCACGGCTGTATCGGATGTTCCCCCTTAGATTGACTTTGATTTAATTTTATTTATATGTAATTTGGATGTCCACATTATTCGTACCGTACCCGCAACTTAAAAAATTTCAAAACTTTAATTAACAAAATTACAGTAATTTTATCGATATGATTAATCGACCTTTCGGTCGCCGTAACTATTTGCTTTTACAAGTGTGTGAGTGTACGTCCAGAGCAGTATTTGCGTTAGTGTGACAACCAATAGCAAACACGCGATCTAAGTGGATGTGATTTATTTGTGTGCGTAATGCGCGTACGTATGATGTCTTGCTTGTAGTGGAGAGACAGGAGTAGGAGACATGCGGCGACACGCGTTTTAATACAAATCAGGAACTATTTCCTTTCTAACCTCTTTTATCTGTTCTGTGGTATAGACATTACTTTCAAATGATTAAAACTGCTACTCCTTACATTCTTATAATCAATGTACTACACGTACTTCCACAAAAACAAGAGAATAGATAAAACTTTAATGTTATTTTTATATGTTATTATCGCCCGGGAAAATCCGTTACAGATCCCTCTTAAAAGTGCGTAGATACATTGGACCTTTTTTGTGTAAAGGTGCCTCAGTTCCCGGATTAACATAATAGGATATTCTTTATCCCTATAAGTTGTAAGTCTCCCGTGGGAGACCTGAAGTTGCCTTCAAACTCCGTGGGGTAAAGGACTGGTGTATTATAAAAATCCATTGGTTTACGTCATCATGGAACCCTTAGAAAGTTGATTTTTTATGACCGAGCAACGCAAAACTTGTTGGTTTTTTCTTTCGATGTTATTTATACGTTATTCAGTGAAGTTCGAGTTTATTTATATTGAGCTTGTTTTTGCGATGGGTAGCAACTAAAATATTGAAAACATTTTTCGAAGAGAGAAATAAAAAAGCATATCCACACGGTCTGTTGTTTTTATATCTGAACACTACAAGTACTTTTAGGTATTTCTACACTGTTAAAAAACAAACATTGATATCTGTAGAGGGGATTTTATTTACTCCCTTTAATAAAAAATACAACAAACCATAAAAATCTCATCTACGCAACAAAAAAACGTTACCCCTTCCGTATCAGAACCATTTTACCATGTAGTACAATATTTTTAAATTGTAATCATAGAAAAAGTACCTACGTTAGTCGGGTCGGTTCGGGCGCGTAGCTCATAAACCATGGTTCGGTCTGCACTAAATGTCAATGTACAAGGGCACACGACTCCTGTACCAATACCTGGAGTATATACTACCACAGTCTATCATTATAAAGTCTTTACAGTCTGTCAACGTTAGTGTAAACAGAGAAATTCTGCGGGGTTATAATTATGTGAAAGATATGGAGCTTATGTCCCAAATTGTCCTACCACAGTTTGGGGTATAATTTAGATATGGTATTATAAAGTTTGCTATTTATTTAACCAATATGCATTACTCAGCCGGTAACTTATCAAGTCTTAATTAGACAAAATTAGTTATCTGACAATTTTGGCACGACCCCCAAAGCATAAATAATATAGCACAAAGACAGACTTTTTATCACTCATATGACGCTTAAAAGTACATCCGATATCCAAGTTACAGAATAAACCACATTTCATTTCATACCTTCGTGACAGTTTTATTCTAAACACATGTGTACTTTTGACGCCCGGGTACTACTCGCATGAGTAGTAGATACTCTGTGGCATCACCCATCACTTCACACTATGGCATCGATTGCTACATAGTATTGGCAAATTGTATTATTACATTTACAGCAGTTATTTTCAATATATGATCTAGGACTGATCATATTTTGTCGAACGCTCCCTTACTAGTTGGCGACCCTACGTCACAGGGGTGTCGTTACTAGTAGCTGTTATAGGAGGAAGATAATATGACATTATTAGATGGATTGACAGGTGGAAGTGTCAATATAAAAATATGATTTCGTTCTTCTCATAAATATTTTCTTTGTGTTATGGAAGAAAGAAAGAAAACAGTCAAAAAAGTATATGAGATTATTAAGCCTTTTTGTTGTTCACCAAACCCACTTTAGTATACAATTAGTCTGCAAGCAAACATTGTAGATATCAGAGGGGCAATTCTCGTAATTTTAAGACCGTTCACAGTCTGATCTCAGCCCCAAACTGTCAAAAAATACTTCTAATTTCCATACATTTAGACAAGTTTTTGAAATTTGTTTGTCGCTGAGATGAGACTGCGACTAGATTTTGAACGTTTTAAATTACGAGAATTGGCCTTCAGATTAATGTTTTTTTTATTTTATCCTGATCTTTTTATGAAAAATTTGTAACTAAGACCCTTTAACAGTAAAAAGCCTTTGATTGAATTATTTCACAAGAATTTTGGAATTTTTTTATATGACAAGAATTTGCAAAATCACAGGTAATTTGAAAATCCAATAATACACTTACAATGCAATGTAGAGAGCAGAGATAAAAAAAAAGTGTTATTTCATAGTTAGTTAGATCCAAACACTCACAAATCGAATGAAAGGATTATTCTTACTCGATTAATATTCATATTACGCATGTAAATCGCGAGAGAGCGGGACTTATTGACAGTATTACGATGCTAAGAGGCATTAGACGTGAGGGCACATGTACTCGTATTGAGCATATTGATTCATTCATATGTTGGTGACACTAGCACCTGCATGGGGAGACAAAATGACTAATACATTAAATTATATACTGAATAATGAAGACAGCTACAAAATCTACGGTCTAACAGACTTACAATGGATTGGCCTTTCATTTTGACAGTTCTACATCATTCATTGCGTTATATACGTTGTTGAGCAGACGAATTTTTAAAACAAATGAAGCAATGGACTAGCTATTTCCTTCAAAATAGAGAGATTGTGATTGAAAGTGAGTTTGTATTAGCGTGTCGTTCAGTCGAAAATCCAACTGGAAAATGGGATTTGGTCACGTGAAAGTACCAATTAGTTATACAAAGTAACTTGCACTCGTCTGTTTTTAAGTAGGCGTGGTATTTGTTTCTAGTTTATAAAGATTACGTACTATTTATAAATTACCCTATCTGGAAACACCAAGTATGAGAATCATCAAAGGTTCTCTTAATACTCGTAATAATGCAGCAAACAAGACAATTACAACAGCACAAAAACTCATAATACTTTTATTTCAGCTTCCAAGAATCACTCTATTACGTAATACGTTTGCGTAAGTAGGTTATTGTGTACACTGGAGTAATAAACACATTTTCTTCTCTATATTTTATCGTGAATTCGTAACAGTATGCTAAATTTATGTATCGTGCCGTCTGCGGCGCGACGTGCCTCCTCGCAGAACAATTGATGTTCACCATGAAGCCACTCACCGTTCCACAGCCCTCCTAACAACATAAAATTTTATGACCGCGAATATTTATTATTTATAGTTTTATAGACCTGCCTAACATCGATTTCCTAGTCGTATACCACATTTTAGCACGTTACAAATGATTTTTTGGCTTATCAATTGAATTTATTCGTTGTTGGTTATTCGCCCTCGTAATTGTTTGTCCACCCTAAGGTTGAATGTCACTTGCATGCAGGGCCGGAACCGGTACCACTTGCCTTGTGATACCCGTACCACACGTAGTACCTGTACTATTGGTATTTCTAATCAGTATTGGCGCTATTTATACCGGTACCAAACAATGATTTCCATAAGTTAGAGTAAGACGACATATATCCCCTCGTCAGTTAGGCAAGCTATGTAAATTCGGTATTAAAAGAAAAAGTAAATGTGTCTCATTAGTGACAGTTGAGCTCATACAGGAAGTAAAAAGGAGTAGTTAGAAAATAACTTCAAGGTACAAATATATACAATCAAAGAATTTTGTGGTACGCAGCGGGTACCTGAGTTTGTTACCGGTACTTGTTAGGTAGACTATCGGTACCCATCTGGTACCAGTAGCTACTGGAACCGTTACCCGCCGGGAACCGGTACCAAAATGGCAAGAACCGCTAAAGTACCGGTGTAGAACCTGTACTTTTGGTACCGGTTCCAAGCCCTGCTTGCATGTCATAAAATGAAAAGCTCGATTTGCCTAAGTGACAATCAGATAGTTTCAACTTTACTGAAGATTCAATTTACGGGATAATGTTGTCAAAAGTGGTAAAGCAATTTTGAAGTCGATTATATGTACTTCTTATCACATTACTATGGATGTTAAAGCTACATGTAAGGAGGAAATCTACTTAACGTTTGAAAGCCTTTTACAATCAGAAGTAAGTACCAAATGTATAAATAATATCTATCTAAACAAAGAAAAACATTAAAGCTGCAAAATCGCAGTATCGGTGCTATAATTGAAAACATGAAAATGATACTCGGCAAAGGGTTTAACCGTCAGTAAAAATGGTGTTTTAATCCGTCCATCGATACCTGCCGGCGACAGCCGGATTACCGTCCTGCCTCACTGTCCACCAACTTGCCGTTTTTTTTTTTATATTTACGCGGCTATATTTTACATTTTTGACGTTTGAATTTTAGATTCAGCCAGCTCGCTGCACTATTTCACCCCTGTGTAAATGAGCCTCATTAAACTTTTTGCTGTGACACAGAGTTTAATGTAGAACACATCTAGGTTCAGGTAGGACTGGAAGCCTGCCAACTACCTGTAGATGTTGTGCTCTTTAGGAAATTTACAGCTGCTAAGGTGGCATTTTTTATTACTTTTTATGAGTTATTGGAAACGATAAATGCAAACAAAAATTTATTCGAGCTCGAATACATACGGAACGTCCCGACCGATATTTTTTCTCGGTGGCTCTTGGCTCGTGCATCTGTCACACGTTTCCTTCCCCTTTATTAAATTTATTAGAGTTGTATTCGGTAAATAAGTGAAGCGATAGGTAACGTCGGCGTATTCCCACGTTTAAGGCGCGTCACTGGGAATCCCGCGCCTCCCCGGGGCGGCCGGGGCTGCCGGGCGGCCGGGCGAAATGTTAAGCGGATTCACGTTATTGTTAGAGCCATTTTGTGAACTTGTATGGGGAAGCCGAATGTTTCGAGATAAATTCGCTACAATGAGAAAGCACTTTAAGAAATGCAAGAGTTTCTTACGTTTCGTTTCAACAGTCTCGCGAAATTAATTTGCTTGAACAATAAAGACAGTGCCATCGCCGAAACATGGACTTCCCCAGTATCGATCGGTAAACAAGTACTGATGAAAGTCAGAAATAGTTTGATGATATTATCGATGCCACGAAGAGGTTTGCATTCAACTTTACGACCTTGTTCGTATTTATTAAATATGTCGGTCTTTTCCGACCCCAAATTTTACGACTGTACAATAAAACATGTCTCGACATCCAAATTTATATGCGTACATAAAGTTTTATATCCGCGCGACTTGCACCAGCGGAGGTTTCCTAATTGTTACCGGTCATGGACGGTGGAAGCAGGTCACGGCGGGTTCAAGTAGACTCGAAAGAATGACGAATCAGCGACAAGCTCTATAAAATCTGATATTGCAAATGTCATTGTACGCAGACGATCAATCGCGGTCGTCTTCTTCAAACGCCAAGCAATCGTAATTGATTGGCGAGACAAGTGAGGTCGATAACAACAGCGCCGCACGCGCCACCCGCCGCCGCCAGCGCGCACCGAGCGGCTATCGTGCAGACACCCGTATAAAGTCGCGCTTTCTAATGATGTAATTTGTGCCGTATAATTTCCACGTTACCGGCCCGTGTTGACACGACCGGGCTTTGCGATGTTGTTTGTTGTAGTATGTCTGCCGGCTTATGTCCTAAATGTTCAATTTGTGTGATTTTTCCGTAACGTTTAACAATGTCTCATTCAAAATAACGTGTTCATGAATCGTTCATCGCGACTGAAAACGATTCAGTGAGTCATGTTTATTGACCTTTTGTTGCTTTAATTAGTCATCGTGGTTATAACTCGTTGGCGCCGCATATAAAACAGGTGGGAATTTCATTTCGCTAATAGCGTTACCCTAATTGCGTATGCAGCAATTATCTGGCGGACGTGTTCAAGCGTACAGCTATCGGTCGTAAGGAGAGGCTGAGCTCGGAATTAGCGTGCAGTCTCAGGTGCCCCCTGCGTTCTAACACTGCATAGATAATAACGGTATAACTACTCTAGCTTATGCAAACTTACTGACGCCAGTTATACACTCGGATATTCCGTTCACTTTGTGCCCTGTTATTGAATTATAAATCCATTTCCAATACGTCAACTTGATTATAGGTTCATAAAATAGTACATTGTTGTTTTCCTGCTTCGTAACAGTGTTTTATGGAGCGTGTAGTACTTAAAGTATTCTTCTACGATTTTACAAAGCCTACGCGTGCTCGTAGCCGTAGTGCGTAGCAACGTAGCAGCATCGTAGCGCGTAGCGATTACTATAATTAGGAATCCATTATTTTAATAATAAATGTTTATAATTAATAAAATTCATTTAATGTAATGAGAACACGGAAGGATAATAAATGTTAGAACAGAATGTCGCGTATTATCACACCTATTTATAGAACAATTATTACAACCGAGTTTAATTAAAAGACATTCCTAAATTGTTAAATACGCAACATAAAACATCTATTTCTCTCTATGATGTATTTCTTAGCGTAAGGGTATTACGCTGCAAAGATTCCGTAAACAACTCGAAATTCGTAACAGAAACATTCTTAAACTGAACAAACGTTTCTCAGTATAATCAATTTGTAGATAAAGCGAAAAATCGCACGAAGTAAAAAGTCATTGTACAATAATTGTCTGTTATTTCCAACAGCCCACGGCAAAAAGCGTTTTCCCAGAATTTCGTCTGCATGGAGTCACCGCTCAACGGCCGCAACGCGTATTTAGAAAGGCTACTAAGTTTACTCAGGCGAAATGAGTTAGGGTTTACATGTTGTTTTTTTATATCATTTTTAAAGAATCTCTAACTTGACTAATGAATAACTTAACCTTTATGATTGTTGAACAACATAACACAAAAATAGACGTGTGCTGTCGGGGGACCCCGACGGGAACGAACCACTTACACACGTATATAATACACAGAGGCAGAGAGAGAGAGAGAAAGTTTGAATTTAATACCTGTTTTTAATACAGAGCCATCTAGTATCAATTTTTAATAGCTTCCATAAATAAATTTTGAACTCGCCATTTTCTTAAGTATCCTCAAAAACTATGAAAACTATCTAAAACTAGAGGAGAGAGATAGTTATAGTCGCATGGAGGGAGCATAACGCTTCTTCGTTACGTGACGATTTTTACCAGTTTACTCCTACCGCAAGCCACGTTATAGAACTTCGTTCCAATAATGGAACACATGAACAGATCCATCTCATGGTTCACTTACAATATTATTTGATTAACTACACAACTATTAAGACTTCATTAACTTTATTGAACTTGCAACTGATTTCGGCTCTCTGCAGGGTGATCTGCTGAAGCGGTATAGGTAAATACGCGTCTGCGGCGCCAGACATTGACTCATATAATGCTTTAAGCAATTTAACTCTACGTTGAACTTTTGATATTTTATAGATCACACAGCTGAATTCACTCACCTTTTGTTCACCATACATACCACTTTATGTGCGGGGTGCATTCAAATGACGCGTGTTAATTGAATTCAATTCCTCGATTTACTTTAAAATTTGAGTTGGCTAATTTATCAGGACAAAAAAATTGTCTGGCGTTTATGAAAACGGATTTTGATCTTACTTAACACGAATAGTAGTTTTAACACACTCCTAAATCGAGTCACCGTGCCAAACCATGTGAGTTTTAGAAAGTCTTAAAACATCAAAGTAATAAGGAGTCAAATAAAAACTCTTTGGCAGTTTTGATGCCGACATACTGGCCATCATTTTGGTGTCGCCATTGTAACTCAAGAACCGCTGGAGCGATGATTGTGATCTTTGATAAGTTGGATTTTTCTCTGCCCCGAATAGCAGAATAACAATTAAAACATGAGAAAAATCACGAAAAAAAAAAACAACGTTTATTGATTCTGAGGCGGTACGAAGTTCGCCGGATTATACATACCTACCTAATTCAAAATTCGACGTCGATATTGCGTACTATGGTTAGTTATTCTTTATATTGTCTTTTTTAAATGGGCTGGACCCCTAAATCAAGCCATCCTGCAGTGCACAGCAAAGAGTGGCTCTATTAAGGAGTCTGGGATTGTATTATTCATCTTCAGGTTTACTTGAAAAGGTACAGGAGCGAACAAAACAAACATAAATTCAAATTACAACAAAATAATTTGCCCACTCTCTCCGTTCTGTCAGCGGCTGTCTCCAGGGGGAGCGAACCTAAACTATTGTTCCAATTTTGACAGGAATCAAATAAAACAGTGTAAAAGGCGGGAAAATCTTTTTTATTCCCCTATTTCTTATCTGCGCTTTGCGAAGATTTTTCATGGATGTCATTTAGTGCTAATGCCTGTTGTGGGACGAGTCGCCTACGAATTGCCACATTTACTCGTAGTGTCGGCCTCTTGAACCAACGTTAAATCCTGTGTTTGGAATGAGCCAATGCATCTTAAGCAAGGGAACGCGGCTTTAAATTGCTTGCTGACAAAACTGTGGAAAATTCTTGTACTAAAGTAGTAGGAGTTTCGGTGTAGTAGCGAATTTTGGAGCTTAGTCGAGGCCCAGGGGATGCGGATCCGATGTATACCGAACAAATAATCTCGGCGTGGCGATAAAATCACTAATTGAGGTTCGTATATACAGAGGGGATGGGAAATACTGTTTCATTAAGTATGACTCACCGAAGAGTAGGTATGACTATAATTATCATGTACGATGTTCACAAAAATGATATCTGCTATACTATGGAGGATGAGATTTTTAGAAATAAAAACTTTTTTGAAAAAAAAAAACAACCGACTTCCAAAATCGACACTATAAAGTGAAAAATAACTTTAATTTCGGAAGTCGGTGTCATTGGGTTCGCATTTTCGTTGTTTGCCAACTTTCCTTTCCAACAAAAAAATAATTTTTCAAATCGGTTGGCAAGCGACGGAGTTATGCGCGAACAAACATAAAAATAAAAAAATAAAAAATACAAACATCTGAATTGAGAACCTCCTCCTTTTTTAGAAGTCGGTTAAAAAACTTGTATATTAATTTTGTTGAACATCACGCCATGTTTCCCCGAAGGGTTGAGCACAAGTGTAGGTACCTATAGTACACAATTTTTTTTGATAAGTGAGCGTGGTGTGAGTTGTCATTCCACCTGCCGATCGATTCTGTAAAAATCTCACCGTGAAAAGTTAGGTGAAGTGAGCTTAGAGTGAGCTGTCAAAAGTGTCAATCCCTAGCATTAGTTGGAATGACAGCTCACTCCACGCTCTTTTCACCTAAGTTTTCACTATGAGATGGTTACAGAATAGACCCGCTGATGTTAGGGATAGATACTTAATAGTGACAGCTCACTTCACCTAAGTTATCACGATGAGATTTTAACAGAATAGATGGGCAGTAGTCAGTAACCCAGCGGTTTTGGAAACAAAATAACACGATCATTATTCGTTTTAACCTACATTACATTAATTATATTACTCAGTAAAATGTGCACAATCAAAATACCTATTTAAATTTATGACGACACCAAATGGTGCGACACCATTGCTAATAGTTTTTTTGGAACAATTAACACAAATTGTTCTGTATGCGATGTGTGCGTGCAGTCACTTTAACGTGTTTAAACGAAAATTGAATAATCATTTCCATACTAAATAATGTTGCAGTGAAGTGGGGAAATATGTTTTTTTGTGAATAGCTAGCTGGTATGATTATAACAGCTTTTCATTTTAGTGTTTTAAAGACCCATTCCGTCTCACCGAGATGAGACCTGTGTCAGAGCGCCAGCGGTGAGAATATGATAGGCTTATAAAAAATAAAGATGTGATTCAAAAATGGTTTTTTGATAAATATAAAACTTACACTTCCTACAACATTTCCTCAATGTACGCTAAAATTTGTAACGTGACGATAGTATCGTGGACGTCCACGACACGGCATTACGATAACACAGGGAAGTGAAATGTATAGAAATATATGAAGACGCTTTTAAATTTCCGTCCACGATAACGGTATAACGTACGTAACGTATTTCCATAAATTTCATAGACGTGGACGAACGTGGACGTTCACGATAATGTCGTGACGTTAGATATTATAAAAGCGCACAATGGCTAGCTGTTATGATTGCTTATTGACAGGCTGTTTTATTCAGTAAGTATCGTTCACGGTCTGAGGGGCAATTCCCGTATTTTTTAAAATGTTCGCATTCTAATCTCAGTGGCAATCAATTAACAAACATTTTTGACAAGTTTTTGACATTGATTGTCGCTGAGATGAGATTGTGACTTGAAGTTGAACGCTTTTTATGTACAAGAATTGGCCTTCTGATCTCAGTCTCAATCTGTCGAAAATACCTCTAATTTCCCTACATTTTGACAAGTTTTGGACATTGATTGTAGCTGATATGAGATTGCAACTAAAGACTCTTCTCCATAGGAAACGACCGATTGGAACCATGCACATAGCTTCTGACGTCTCATAAGTGCCCATGTAGTTTTATGTGAAATAAAATATTTTGATTTTGTTATTTTAGTGCCATAGATGTGATTCAACAATAGCTTTTCAATAAATATACGTTATTTTATCCTCAATATTTTAAAACGATTTAACAATGTCTTTATTTGGTTTTAAAATTGTCACAATACATCTGAGTAGGGATCTCACCCCGAGAAATGTGGCACTTCGTCTTCATGATGACCTGACAGTTAACTTCTAACCTAAATTCTCCAAGTTGGAACCGCCCCGAGGTTTTAAATTCCCTGTACTTGCGGTTGCCTTTCTTAGAAAAGCCTGCTACATTCCTTTAGTACTGCTGATTATTATACCACTGAATTGAAACCAATCTTTATATATATAATTCTTATGTAGGTATGTGTGTTGTGTATGGTACTGAACTCCGCCTAAATGGCTGGACCGATTTTGATGATTTTTTTTTTGTGTATGTTTGTGGGTATCCCTGGATGGTTTAGATTCACATTTGGACCGCATTGGTGGCGCTGCCATCGAGTTCTACGAAACAGGGTAACGGCTGTCCGGTCAGCTAGTTTATTGTAATTTTGTTAGATAATTTTTGCATCGAGTATCTTGTGAATTAAACAAATAGTAGGTATAATACTAGAACAAGAACCAAAATATCTGATTGTGTAACTTCGCTGCGACAAATATGTACATGAAGTATATGGCCTCAATAATATAATACGTTCACACACTGAAATAATTAATTAGTTTACATCGTATACTGTCACATCAGACACTTTATATTGTAACAAGTAGTTCAAGTTTATAGTACATTTCAGAACGTTTACTCTTGTACTTAAGTTCAGCTATTTCAAAGAATACCATGTATCTTCACTGAAATGGTAATTTTATGCGACAATAAAGTTTTCGGTCATTGCTTATAGCTCAACAACTATAGTTTTACATTATTTTGTGTTCAAAATAGTTTAGGTAACTTTACAACGTAATAAAAATTTAGACAGCTTTCGTAATAAATTATGTATGTATTTTTCTCAAGGGGTATTAACAGGGGGTTGTCGCTGCCTCCTAAATGAAACATAGGGAGGTTTATCGCGATGTTTTGTTCAACAAAATCCTGCTTTTCAGTTGAACGTAGCTCTGTGTGATTCTATTCTGGAACCTAATTATATGTAAGTAGCTCTACACCATCCTAACTGCGTGTCAAAGCTTTTAAATAAATTTCCAGAGCACCACAAAGTGAGTGCAGTGAATTTTACGATCGCGCCGTTTACAGCCATGCATGTGAATTTTATTCGCTTATATATAGGCTTTTAATGGGTCGTACGTATCAGAGACATTGGTTGTAAATGTTTCAATGTAACTTTTAGAGAAATATGTCCCATGTAATTGGACAATAAATTGATTGATAAATGTTACTGCACGAACATTACAGCTAAATACGCGCCGTGTTTACTGAAATATAATCAGTTTGATTTTATTGGTAGGTTATTTGATGCTGTAATTGATTAATTATGGTAATTGGACGCTGATTCGACTAAATTCGCATAGATATAAACTTTGGTAAAATCACCAATACTCTACGTGAAGTGAGAAGTAAACCTGAAAGAATTTTACGAACGTTTCTACATAAAAATCGTGTAAACATATTTATTAACACTATAATATTCACGTAGTCCATTGAGGAAATACCCATAAACAAGTATTAACAGCGTGTCATTTAAGCATGCAAAGCATCGTGGATTTATGGAGACATTAAACCATGATTATCGGTTGAAGTCGACGGACATCTACGCGAACAAGCACGACATAATCGATGCGACATATTTCCGTGTAAAACAACCCTTTTTAAACAATACCTAGTATTTGTCCATCGCGGTAATATGGTGTGTTAGCGAGTAGGCAGGGAGCCGGCCGGCGCCAGCCATCGCCTAACGGCCCCTAATTGCAGTGCAGACGGCATGTTACTTCGGACAAATTCGGAGCGCTATTATTACCTACAATAACCGTTTACCTGCCGACCAATTCAATTCTACAAACTTACCCCATACGACTCGTGTGTTGACACAATTGGATTTTCCCAATTCCATATGACAATATAGGCTCACGTATCTGAAATAAATTTTGGTCGCTATCACACTACGCCATAATGTTTGCTGGCTTATACAAAAGTTGAATATCAACACACGAGCGTAGTACGCCGAGGGGGGAAATTGCATAGGCTGTTAACGTGTCTACGTACTGTAATCAAGTTTGGATATTACAGTAAATCTGCTTGATTTGAGTGTAAAGGAAACAATATTTATCTGATGTTTATTTTTCGAACGAACAGCCAATCATGTTGCATTATTTTGAATGGGGGTATTGTGAGCTGTACGAGTCTGCTGTACTTAGCGTAGTTTCACAAACTGAAATTATAAGTTTGGAAGCCGTTTTTTGCATATTTAACAAGTCAGTCATGCATTGTTTTACAATTCAAAGGATATTTACGTTTTTTATTTGCCTCGTTATTATAGTTAGCTACGTTAAATCACAGAAGTTAAAACATGGGGTTAGGACAAGCAGACATTAAGGTTCCGTGAGACTTCCGTTTCATTTTTTCGTTTAGGACTTATAGTGCCTTGTCTCTATAAAAAGGGCTCCAGATGGGTCCTTAAGCGGCGGATTAACAACTTGCATAGTGCATATTCAATACTCCAGCTCGACATGTCCTCGTACGAAGACGGGTGCAGTGAGACCACTTGGGGACGTCTGCAGTGCCCCATCGGTGCGGTGATAGCTTGAATGAGACATGCAAAACTGTGGGGAATTACCCCATTGAGGTGTTGGTTGATGGAAAATAAGAAATAAGCTTAGCTTTTGTACTGTTTTTTAATGTTATGCAATATTTGTAATGTAAATAGATATCTATTTGATGTTACTGCATCCATTTATTTGTGTTCATGTGAGTACAAAATTGCTTGAACTTCAATTGAGAGTGACCAACTCCGAGTAAGTTCTACACAGCTAAGTTATATTGTGTTTAAGTTTCGATTATTGCGTTGTATTGAGCTACTTGCTGTTTGTTATTGTGTATTCCAAATGGCATAGTGCAATACAAAATACCATGGACTGTATTGTCAACAGTGTCGAGTGCTATGGATGATAATGAAGATCTACCTTTCTTTACCTTTAAAGGGTTCAATGTCTTTCCTGCAAACAATGATTGAAGTTAGGAAGCAAAATGGTGTTTCAGATTTCAATATCCCAAAACTGAATTCATAATCATGTCAGTGAACAGCACTTAGCACATTGTTGGTGATATAACAAGCGTATAAGTGGCCTTTACGCCAGTCCACTTATGCGGACACTGCAAACCAATGCGGAGACACTTTTGCGAATCTAACCTTAACTCAGTGCAATGCCCTTAAATTATGATGATAAATTCATATTTATCATCAACATCCTTCATCCTTTAAATACTTATGTTTGTTAGTTAGTTATCATCGGTTTAGCCCTTTCCCAACTATGTTGGGGTCGGCTTCCAGTCTAACTGGATGCAGCTGAATTACGTTTTTTTTTTATATTTTTCCTTAAAAATACAGTATAGTCATTTAATATATTTTCTTCAAACATTACACCCAATTTTCCTTAACTAAATTCATTATCAGTCAGTGTACAGCACAAAACACAATGTTGGTGATATAACAGGCGTAGGTATAAGCGATGCTGACACCAAGCCTACTTATGCAGGCACTGCACGCCAAAGCAGACACACTTCGGAAAACCTAACCTAGCCTAGACGCACTGCCCCTATAGCGATCATGATGACAAATACTTACCTACGGTAAGCCGTCGGTAAGAAGTTAGGTGAAGTTATAGAAAAAGTTCCGATTTATCACTCATACATGCAAAAATACCAGTATTAGCTTACCGGCGTTACTGTCCTCTGTCCACAGCACCGAAAAGTTGACCGGGAAAATTTTAGCCCCCTGCCTGGTTGACTCTGAAGTGCCTTACTTGACCGACGCGGTGAACACCTGGAAAGCGACTTGCCCGGATACAGATCGGCCCGTAAACCCATCTTCCCAGAGACAGTGGGATGAGCCGCTTTGCAGGTTGGTACGGAATAAACTTATCAATACGTCCACCAATACTGCTGAGCGTGCCCGCCTGCTGGCTGTGGGTGAGTGGGAGTCGGGGCTGTGGCTTCAAGCACTCCCGTCACCCAACATAGGCACTATGCTGGGTGACACCACCTTCCGGCTCGCTACCTATCTGCGTTGGGCGCTCCTTGTGGGGCTCCGCATCGCTGTCAGTGCGGTGAAGCTGTCGACTGCCTCGGACACCATGGCCTATCCTGCAGTAGGAGCGCAGGTTGGATAGCACGGCACGCCAGCTGTTTTAGAACCCAACGGCGCAACACGCGACGATGGGAAGAGACCAGACGGAATGACCATAATGCACTGGAAGTTAGGCAGATATTTGGTGAGCCATCTTCCTAGTACGGTGGCCTGTGCTGGAGGGGCTGCTGCTGGTGCAGAAAACCTCAAACAGCGAAAATATTTCAACCTGATTGGGAATTATATGTTCGAGCCCTTTGGGGTTGATACACTAAAGTCATGGGATCCGAGTGCCCACTTGGTTTTTAGAGATATCGCCAATCGATTAGTCGACTATTCACGTGACCAGAGGGCAATTAGCATCGCCATACAACGTGGCAATGCTGCCAGCCTTTTGGGCACTGTTCCTATTGACAGCGATGCGGACGAATTTTTTGATGCCCTATGCCCTATACAAATCATTATTTTAAATGTTAGCTTATACTTGTATAATGTAAATAAATATTTATTAAATTATTACGAGTATATTGATTAGAACATGTTGAAATATCTCATACATGTTTAGTTCCTGTCTAACTCCATTTGCCGTCTTAAAACCCAGCGTATAGTACTTATTTAGGTAAACCTTAATTAGAAAATAGTCTTTGATTAATCTTTATTTCTTCAAACACCGTATTATTGCGATATTTCTATCCCTACACTGAATTAATTACCAGTCAGTATACAGCACAGTGTTGGTGATATAACAGACTTACAAGAGGCGCTGACGGCACACTAATGCGGACACTGCACGCCATTGCGACCCACTTCGGAGATCTAGCCTAAACTCAGCACAATATACAGAGATAAATAGTACCTTCTAATACACTGAATTAATTACTCCAGTCAGTGTACAGCACAGCATTGGTGATTTAACAGGCTTATAAGTGGCGCTGACGGCCCACTAATGCGGACACTGCACGCCAATGTGGACACACTTTGAAGATCTAACTTAAACTCCGCACAATATATGATGATACATAGTACCTTCTAATACCTACTTAATTATACCTTAAAATATAATACAATACAGTAATTCAATACCTATAAGAGACCAAATATTCCTAAACTGAATGCATTATCAAACAGCGTCAGTGTACAGTGTATACGAGTATATAACAAGCGTATAGGTGTCGCTGACGCCGGCCCCACTTATGCGGACACTGCACGCCAATGCGGACCCACTTCGGAGAAGTTCGAAGTCGCTGAACCGTTGTGTGACGTGTTATGTATATTGGGTTATAGAAGGGAAACAAACGAGTGTTTTTTTTTTTTGTTGGCGATTAATTACAACATGAGAGGGGCCCGTGGCTAAATAATAACAGCCGCACAGGTCGATCCATCAGGTTAAGCTACGCTTGTCGCGGTTGGTCTATGTATGGGTGACCATCTTTACATATCGAGACCCCTCCGTGCCTCGGAAAGCACGTTAAGCCGTTGGTCCCGGCTGTCATTCGTGGATCTTTGACAGTCGTTACGGGTAGTCAGAACCCCGAAAGTCTGACAACCAGTCTTACCAAGGGGTATCGTATTAGCCAGTAACTGGGTTGTGGAGGTCAGATAGGCAGTCGCTCCATGTAAAATACTGGTATTCAGCTGCATCCGGTTAGACTGGAAGCCGACCCCAACATAGTTGGGAAAAGGCTAGGCAGATGATGATTAAGTACAACATGGACACAAAGTTAATGCAATTTGTTTGTGTTGTTATGCTAGGTTGTACTAGTTTCATTCATCAATCACAGCAGGTGACGCGAGATTTAATAAAGGTTACTGATTGGAGACTTAATGAGGCTTTTAGAAATTGGATGCTGGGTAGGAAATTTTATGGAAAAGATTTCTCTTTACTATGGTAACATAACTAGCGAAGTGTGGGTGTATCTACTATGGTAGGTACATCCCTGCCGTTATCCTTCGGGGAAACAGACCAGCAGTGTGATTCTGTTACCATCTCACCGTGAGAACTTAGGTGAAGTGAGCGTAGAGTGAGCGGTCATTCAAACTAATGCTACGGATTGACACTATTGACAGCTCACTCTAAGCTCACTTCACCTAACTTTTCACGGTGGGATTTTTACGGAATCGATCGACAGTACCCGAATTGCGTAACACACTGTTAATCACAATCTGAATCATTTTGAAGATATTGCTGATCCATTGCTTCATATGTTCGAAAAAATCGTCTGTTCACAACGTAAATAACGTAACGTGTCAAATTGAAAGGCATTCCTGCTGTCAGCGTGTTACGTAATTGGGCTCATATTATTGTTATTATTATAAGTAATTGTTGTGGTATTATTATAATTAGAAAGTATTTATTACGTTGAACAATTAATTGAGTACTAAAATGAATATATTCGAACAAACAATCACTGTTAAGTAAATTTCGTGGAAATTAATGATTAGTAAAATTGCCTACCAACTTAAATTACCCGTACATTCTAATCACTACTGTCATTCTTTCATCATCATTCATTCATTTTCATCATTCATTTTTGTCATTCTGTCATTCTTTTTTTTTGTCATTGACGTAGGGTGCCAATTGGCTTGAAAATTCAATTTTCTGACTATACAATAATAATAAATATTTTTCTTAACTCTAAAACTTCTCAACAGATTTACAAATAAAAGAACCATAAAGTAACCTACCCTTCCTTTGGCTTAGAGTTAGTAGCGTAAAAATGACACGTTCAATATAGCGAACACGCTGTAAACCAGCTCTCTATCTAAGCAATAAACACACGCCGTCTTCTAAGAATAGATCACCCTGTATGAATACTATTGTGCTCCATAACTACCTACCAAGTTTGCTACCTCGCATGCAGGATACTATGTTATGTAGGTACTAGGTATACCAGCATCCATGTTTCTCCTTTGTCAGTAAAATGTTGTACTTATTATATCTTTGTAGGTATATTATGGTTTGAAAGTGTCGAAATAGAAAAAGAGCGGTGATAGTAACATCAGAAAGCCAATTCCCGTAATTAAAAACGCTCAAAATCTAGTCGCAATCTCATTTCAGCGACCATCAATGTCAAAAACTTGTCAAAAATGCAGGGAAATTAGAGGTATTTTTGACAGATTGAGAGTGAGGTCAGACTGTGAACGTTTTGTTTTAAATTATGAGATTTGCCCTTCTGGTGTGTATTTGTTTACATGGTTTCAAATATGTTGGAATGTATTTTTGTTAATTTTATTAATGTATGAAATTGCTTGTGTTGGTATAATAATATTTTTAAATGCAGTCACTGTTTTTGGTGAGTATATTATTAAGTTTTAGATTACCTACCTACTTACATTCCTTCGATGAAAAAAGGTATCTTAAAAAAAAAAAACTATATAACGAATCAAAACTGTACATCTTTATCTGGATGTATGTTTCGGGTTGGCGCAAAAACGGCTGAATGGATTTGGATGAAATTTGGCACATCGATAGTTTATAACCTGTTAGTTAGTTAGTACATTGTAGTTTATAGTTAATAGTTTATACATAGGGTAATTTTAATCCCGGCAGTACGTTCCCGTGGGATATTTCCCGACATCCACGCGGACGAAGCCAGGGGCAAAAGCTAGTCTGTAATAACTCCAAAGCGTTAACACAAATGTTGATCTTAAAAATAAAAATTTTCAACGCCAAACTTTTCTCTATGTAGGTACCGAGCAAACTTGAGCGTTTACATAGAAGGAATTATTTTCAAAAGGATTCCATAATAATAATTCATAGCGAATTTAGACGGAGAGACGAGCAAATAATCGTAAACAACAATAAAGTATGTAGGTGAACAACATCGGAAAGTAATAAGGTTCCAGCATGAGGAGCTGAACAGCATTACGCAAAGACAAATGTCTCTGAGACAACATTAACATAATCCGAGTGGTGCGTAACAAAGGAGGTGACGTCACACCCGCGCGTTCCGACTTCCGGCCGATGCACGACTGACACAGAGCACATAATAAAATAAATTGATGTGGTCCATCAACGTGTGGAATTTCATTACCTTTGATAAAAAACCTCCTTTTTATTATTTTCGGCTTTCATGAGTCTTATAATAACGTCGTGTATTAGACATTTTTCTTGAGAAAAGGTATTCTCCTTATACGAATGAAGTTTGTATTATAAAATTCAAGTTTATGTACACAATGCGGTTTTGATTATATAACTGTGCATTCTGTATTCATGAGGTAGTGGACTTATTTATACAAATTTTATTAAGGAGCTGCAGTATCTGAGGTAGAGAATATACACAGGAATATGTTATTTTGTCTGAATGGTCTCTTTTTAAAACAACTGCACGAATTCTTTATGACTTGGGAACAAAGTATAAAGTTCAGTGCGCATCATGGAATAAAGTTTTCAAGCACATCTGTCCGTCCACCTGTCTGTTTGTTGGGGCCAATCTCAAAAACTATTGTTTGGATTTTGAAACGGATCTGACTACGACTTTGACACTTTGATTGGTCATATTTAAAGACCGATTAGGTCATCATCTACCTAGCCTTTTCCCAACTATGTTAGGGTCGGCTTCCAGTTCAATCGGATGCAGCCGAATAACAATATTTTACATAAAACGACTGCCTGTCTGATCTCCACAACCCAGTTACTGGGTAATACGATACCCCTTGGTAAGACTGGTTGTCAGACTTTCGGGCTAATGACGACCCGTAACGACTGTCAAAGACCCACGAATGACAGCAGGGACCGACGGCTTAATGTGCTTTTCTGCACAGGGGGTCTTGGTATGTGAAAATGGTCAC
This sequence comes from Apamea sordens, assembly GCA_945859715.1. Lineage (NCBI taxonomy): Eukaryota > Metazoa > Arthropoda > Insecta > Lepidoptera > Noctuidae > Apamea > Apamea sordens. The sequence goes on along the minus strand of OX243991.1, from coordinate 9,455,091 downwards.
CCATCTACGGACCAACCGCGGCACGCGTAGCTTAACCTGATCGATCGACCCGCGACGGATTAGGTATCCCATTTATTTTCAATCACCTATAAAAAAAAGAACGATATTTTAGTAGCTTGCATTTAACCCAACGTTCAGATAAGTTATAAAATTTCTTGGCCAATTATACGTTGTTAAAGTAATTAACAGTAATGATGATTCCTTTTATTTTTAACACAGAATTTAAGGATCCCAACTTCTTAATTTCGTACAGTTTCGTACACATATTGGTAAGTAAACGTTATGTTGTAAGACCATTATATTTTATGAGCCTGTGGTAATAATTACTTAATTATAAAAGAGCAATCTGTCTGAGTTTCATGCCCAATAAATTAAGCCGTATGCATATACCTATTAGTTTTTTACATAATTTATTTTTAACTACCTATTAGAGTAAACTACTGCTAGTTCTCGCATCCAACGGGTTCCTGCGGCCTTGATATAGTCGTCGGTCCACCTTGGGAGGCCTTCCAACGCTAAGTCTTCTGGTACGCGGTCGCCACTCCAGAATCTTTCGGCCCCATCAGCCATCTATTCTGCGAGAAATTTAATTAACCGATCGAAGTGGAGGTGTTTGGAGGAGGCCGATGTCCAGCAGTGGACGTCTTGCGGCTGAAATGATGATGACTGCTACTTACTACTAGAACTGTTCATCAACTTCTATAAAATATTTCTAAGCAAATAATTGTGATACTAGAGTAGTAAGACATTGTACCTATTTTCTACTTACTCTATATTTTTGTGAAGGTAGTCTTCCCCAAGCAGCCAAAGCAAACAGCCATATTCTTTGAACATAATTATTAAGAATAAAACATTCACGCTTTATCTTAAATTATAAAATCTATGAAGAAAATGAAAAGGTCAAAAAGAACTAGTTAACATTATGATACTCGACTTAAAACCCCTAATTAATAACCACAAAGCCAGCAATCACCTACTAAAATTAAGTGCCTATAAAGCTAAGAAGGACCGGTGTTGCTAACGTGTAAATCCAGCTTAATCGTTTTTATATGAACTGGTGGAGGCACCGAGAGGCACAGACTGATCTGGTTTTAAATTCGGTACAAAACTTTAACAAGTGCACGTAGTTTATCCTACCCTACATGAGACACTATCTCACAAATACATCAATCTTGTTCAGGAGTCACTGGGGACCGGCTGGTCCATCCATTGCTGCATCGCTACGTGAGCGGACGGTACCTACCGACGGAATTCCAATGCTAATACCGTAATGGACAGAAACACTGTATATATGTGAAGCGTATTCTGAATACTGAATTGTTTTACGTTTTGTTTTGTGTACAGTACATAAGTAATGGTAGGTACATAAATTGTGGATCTTCAATTTCGTTTTTAAATGGATTGTTTAGATTAGTTTTGTAACTTGCGTAGCATTGGGAATACGCGGTTACGGCGTAGCAAACGAATGATAATAATTTACTGTAGCTTCAAAACTGTTAAACTGATTATAACTAATAAGAAAGCTATTTTAATGTTTCTTAAATGTTTTTTTGCGTGTGCAAAAAACATTTAAAACACACACACCTTCACCCTTACACACACGCACACCAACACAAATGCGTTCGCACACTTATATCTGTATTAAAAAAAATTTAAAATAATATTGTGGTAAAACAATACGGCACTGTTACTCCTTAGTACAGCCTAGCAAGGAGAGCAGCATGTCACCCACTTGATTGCCAGAGATTCAATACTACCTACTTTGTGAAAACTGTTACATGTACTTACTTACTACAATGTGTGTTTTTAATATAAATAAAGATTATATTATGACTAGCTGCGCCCAGCGGTTTCACCCGCGTAATTTTCGATCCGGTGGGAATATCGAGATAAAAAGTATTATATATGTTAATCCTGGTTATAAACCATCTGTGTGCCAAATTTCATCCAAATTCGTTCAGTAGTTTTTGCGTGAAAGAGTAACAAACATTCATCCATCCATACAAACTTTCACGTTTATAAATATTAGTAGGATTATTAAATAAATGAATATGCGAGGAAATATCAACTTTTGTCTGATTTATTCATTAAAGGAAAGTATATTCACACCAGAAATCACAATAGCACTAAGCGTACGAGAACGCCGCGGCGCTCACCGCATCGAACTCGAACAATGCCAACATAATTCAAAAAACCAAGATTAAACCTCAAATATGAGCGACATTACCATTCACTGCGGAAAAATCATTTAATTAACTCCGCATAATCTATTCAAAAGCATCCACGTTCAACAAGTAGCTTGGTTTCAAAATTCCTCAATACTTTTATGTGGGTAGCGTACAAAGTAATGAAGTAGAGATTTTCTTGGAAAAAAGATTACTTTTTGCATCGGGCGTCAAAGAGTGGCGATCCTCTCGAAGATTTTCTTTCCGCCAATGGTCTGTGAATACTGCACCACAATGCTAGGGGTTCAAAAGCGCTTGATGAATTCCCGGTTCTTTGTTTCCGCTCGCTCTGTCTCGACAAGGCATTGCTTTTTAATTTAGACCATTTCGCCTCCCATTTTTTTATTTTAGTAATAAATCTGGATAAGCAGTATCTGTTACGGTTTGTTCCGCTGTTTTAAGTGGGTAGTTGATTAATATTAGCTATGTTTTCCATTGTATAGTGCAAAAATTATAGTGACTTTATTTGTGTGTTTATTTAGCACATATATTCTCGTCTCATCAGCCAGACACAACAAGTAACTAGAAAGCTGGAATAGGCACCTGAACAAAAAACTTTTCCACGCGAACGTAGCTACAGGCACATGTAGTTAATTACTGCCATAACTACAGGGTAAAATTAAATTAGCTAGCGAAACTCTGCAAACATGATGAGTATCGTAAACGAAAAACGATAAAATTTAAATTAAAAAGATTTGAGATACATATTCTTTTTTGGGGATCAACGACCGCCCGTATAATGGTTACTTGAAGTATACGTTGACGGCACGGTTGGCGCAGTGGTTAAGCGATTGACTGCTGCGCTGCGTGTCGCAGGTTCGATTCCCGCACGGAACAAATATTTGTATGACCTACATGTATTTGCTCCGAGTCTAGGTGTTTTTCTATCTATAATATGTATGTATTTACAAAAAAAAAATGTATATAAGTAGTTTATCAGCCATCTTGTTACCATAACACAAGCATTAGGTTGCTTAGCTTGGGACTAGATGGCGCTGTGTGAAATGTCCAGGGATATTATTATTATTATTAAAATCTGTTTTATCGTGTTTATATATAAATCATCAATATAAATATCAATCTCATCACGTCTGTAACGTTTACACAAAAAAAAAACTGATATTTCAAGTGACTACGTAAACGGCGATTCATGACGTCACCAAAAATTATGAAATTATTATATTTTCTGTTTTATCATGTTTAGATATCGATACCCATAAAGTCTGCGGAGTTTCGCTAGCTCATTTAATTTGACCCTGTATATTCTGGATTATCTTTCCAGCCATCTGTCATGCATATGACTGTTTATAGCCATTAGCTTTATACTGCTGACATTAACGTTTATGTCCTTATTAGCTCGAAGGTTAATAAGAGGTTATGAGCTCAAGGCTTAGGAGCGTAGTTAATTATAACACTTCAAAGATGAAATAGAGCTGATTTACTTGTTGAGACGTTATTTTCATCTTTACCTAACTAAATGTATAAAAGAAATAAAGAATCAGCTTTGTTGAAGACCAATTACTAGTTTTAAACCAATCGTAAACTCAAAGAGACTCATCGATCCCTGGCCCCGGAACAAAAGCTCTTTTAAGAATAACATGAAGACGTCGGAAAATAAGAAGAAAATCTTGGTAAATTCTCGGAAGGTTAAACGACAAAAACCCATCCGAGCTTACTGCTTCCAGATCAATGAAACGAACATCAACAAAAACTAATTTCGAAGTCGGTAAACGGATTTTAAACTCAAACATAAACAAAACACTATCGCACGGTATAGCCATCACTATACAGAAGGTAGATTTGAAATGCTTTCTAGAAATAGAACTGCAAGAGAATAATGTAATTCCCCGGGTGAGAGAAGTGGAATAATAAGTTTTTTTCGAATAAAAGAGCAAATAAAAGCGTTAATGCGGCTGCATCGAGATTTTCCTACTGGGAAAAATTGCTCTTTTATGTTAGGGCGCTAAAGAAGGTTTTAATGAAAATTCTACCCTGTCCCGGATAGACAAAAGTTTCGCGTTACAACAAAGTGAGCCCGCCCTTGTTTCATAATATGTGCAACTTGTTAACATGTTTTGTTGGGAACACACGTCTTTATAATGTGTAATATGATGTACGATAATTTGTGTTCTATGTAGACGACGTGTTGCATGGAAGTGCGACCTTCAATTACTTTTGTTTACCGGGAAATATTTACAGGTTTAATGTAAATTTGATTTTATGCTGTTATGACCTTAAGTTTTACGAAGTCGTGGAATTTATGAGGTCCGTCTTGTCGTTTCAATAGAAATGTAGTACAAACTTTCGCAAACTTCTCATAAATACTAGAATTAACTAGGGTAAAACTTCGCATGAATACTAGAATTAACTAGAGTTAAATTTTGCATGAATAGTAGAATTAACTAGAGTTAAATTTTGCATGAATACTAGAATTAACTAGGGTTAAACTTCACATGAATACTAGAATTAACTAGGGTTAAACTTCACATGAATAGTAGAATTAACTACGGTTAAACTTCGCATGAATACTAGAATTAACTAGGGTTAAACTTCGCATGAATACTAGAATTAACTAGGGTTAAACTTCGCATGAATACTAGAATTTTTAGTAGAAGCTAGGGAATTGTCCAATAACTAATCTCCATGTTTTTTTTATAATTTTGATTACTTTTTATACATTTTATATTGGAATTCATTTACAAAATTATACGTTATATTTTCAATGTGGTGATTTCTATTTATTTTCGCTACAAAATTAGGACTATTAGTTAATCCTAGTAGAGTTAATTCTGACATATTATTTTCGTCCAGGGGACTACTAGATACCTACGTTTTCGGCAGCCCAGTATTTTGTGCTGTGTTAGTGGAAGATAGGATATGCATGCAATTAACAAAAAGTATTTACAAGGCAGATGTGAATAGAAACGCAGGGACGGGACGCCTTAGAAAGACATATAGTGACCTTATTGGTGATGTTCTTCTTCGTGGATCATAATATCGCATCAATATAATTAAAACAAATAACGTGCAAAGAGAAGGCGAATTGAAGGAAAGAGAGAGAGCCCTATGTCGGCGAGCGGCGCAGGTGGAAGTGTTTAAGTTACGACTTTTTTTATGTTGTTATAATTTTTATGATTACTGGCCACTACTAGCCCTACCCGTGTGTCAAATTAATGTCGCCATTGTAGCGCCACGTTGTATATGAGAATAATAAATAAATAATATTTATTTCTGTAAGGGCTGATTTTTTCAACGCCAGATAACTTTATCCGAAGAATAATTTTGAACTTTTGCCAGTTCTTCCATACAAAAACTGTCAGACGTCAATTTTATTCCACGAATAAAAAATATCTGTCGATTGAAAAATCAGCCCTTATTTGGTTAAAACAATAAACACTGCAATAGAAAAGAATATTATGTACACCATATAAATTACAGACATAAATATAGAAACACTACACAGTTTTAAGGGTTCAAACTCAAACCATTTATTTCAATTAAACCATTTACAGGCACTTTTGAATTGTCAAAATTAAATAGTCGGTCAGTTAGTCAGAAAGTTGAAGCTAGTTGCCCATTCCAAAGCGTAGGTCTCTATGGAGAAGAACGGTTCCGTAGTTCACGTCTCGGAACCCTTATAGTTTCGTTATGTCCGTAAGCTTACCTTCCACACGGTTAGTGCTAGAATGGTGAAACTTTGCATGGATATGGTTATTTACCACGTCGACAAAGTGCTTTTTTTTGGGGAATATCATTCCCACTAAAGTGGGGACAATAATGGTTAAATCAAACCCCAGTTGGTATTCAATTAATTTATTCATAGTAATAAATACCAACCCCTCCTTCTAAATCCACGTGCCATTATCTATTCTATGCGTGACCTGACACGCACTTGGCCGGTTTTATTTTAATACGACGAGTCTGGTTTTGCCTAACCGTCAACTCTCAGAAAAAAAACTGAAACAATGTCAGAGGTCACAGTCTCTTTTAAAGTCCAGACATAATCTTGGTTGGGCCATACAAGTGTCTTTGTTGTTATTTCTTTTCAAATTGGCCCTACATTTACAGAATGAAAAAAAAAAGAAAGTTCGATATCGTACCTACTTTAAAATATTACGTCTTGACATACATTTTCTTTTTCTTTCCCCGAGATGATGTTAGTGCGCTACAATGTAAGCAGCACGTAGTTGAGCTGCGCACTCTATCAACAACAAAGTATTGGATTTAAAAACCACAAAAGTACAATGTGAGGGTTTGCGACTCTTTCTACATGTATTCCGTTCTATTCTCTAGAAGATAGTACAACCTTTGTAGGTTTAAAGCAAGTTATATGTCAAGTTGTATGTATGTGTGGGTGCAAGTTGTATGTGTAGTTATGTGGTAGGTATGTAGTCATGTGTGTTGTGTGTAGTGTATATGTATCTATATGTGTGTTTCTTTTTTGTTCTTTTTATTCTTATGAACTAAAGAAGGCGTTGGAAAGTAGGTATGCTACTTTTGTACGTAAGTAGGTCTACTTACGTACAAAAGTAGCATTTGTTTTAGATAAATGACTTGTGCGTTGTCTGGCCATGTTAACCTTGCAAACCTTATCAGAAAAGGATTATTGGGGAAGGACTATTTGGAAGGAAAATTGTGAGGCCTTGGCCCAGCAGTGGGACACAATATAGGCTAACATAAAAAAAACGGGTTGCACTCCGGGAGTGCCGGCAGAAGTGAAAACTTGAATATTAACGTTGTGCATTTTTGATATTTTGGAATGCGGTCTACTCTCCCTCCGTCTTACGAATTTTGGATCAAGTCACGTGTCCTGACGCGAGCTCCGTCTTACGAATTTTCGATCAGGTCACGTGTCCTGACGCGAGTTTAACATTTTTTACCCATCACAACAAACTCTCTCCATCTTACGAATTTTCGATCAGGTCACGTGTGCTGACGCGAGCTCCGTCTTACGAATTTTCGATCAGGTCACGTGTCCTGACGCGAGTTTAACATTTTTTACCCATCACAAAAAACTCCCTCCATCTTACGAATTTTCGATCAGGTCACGTGTCCTGACGCGAGCTCCGTCTTACGAATTTTCGATCAGGTCACGTGTCCTGACGCGAGCTCCGTCTTACGAATTTTCGATCAGGTCACGTGTCCTGATGCGAGTTTAACATTTTTTAGTCATCACAAAAAAAGTGCACAACGCCGCTAAAGAAGTTTTCACTTCAAAATACTGGTCAGGACATGCATGCATGCATGCTGCATAATACATACAGGGTGTTATTGACAGCCCTCCGCAAACTGATGGGTGGCTTCAGTACATCATATTAAGATGACCGGTACATGTAATTCTTTCAGGAACATTAAGGGAATCCAAAAAACCAGATTTGTTTTATTACCTCACACGCAACGTATCGTTACCGTGGCAAAACGCACGTAGCGGACGGCAGCGCAGCGAGCTTGAGCGAGGCTGTTTTCAGCTGTTTTATTTACATAAATGGAGTGTTGCATACAGAGAACGTAATTTTACATTGAAATAAAGGAATATCAGCAGAAAAAACGGCATAATTTTTTTTTTCCTGAGAAAATTTCCAGTGGGATATGATTCAGAATAAGGAGCTGAATCAATCCTGTGTTTTTGTGGAGGGCTGTCAATAACACCCTGTATATAGGCTGGTGATTTAATCACTTGCATCCGTCAAGGTGATAATTATACCCGTCCTAATAAACAACGTGCACCATGAAACTCATATCCGATACGTGAAAAAAAAAATTTTTTGGTTCTAGGATAGGTTTCCTCACCATGTTTTCCTTCACAGTTTTGAGAGCAGTTTAATGTTAGAGTTTTGTATAATGCAGTCTGACGATAATAGAAATTCTCACCAATTTTGTCTTTTATCAACATTTTACCTGTAACAAGTCAGTTCTCTTCAATAATATAATGTCCTTACGCTCACTAAATTCAACATCTATTACCAACCAACTTATATTACATAGCTACCAATGAATTTCCATTCCCTCGGAGGCCTATATAATAACGTCATTAGCCGGCCGCGTCGAAAGGTCTGTGACATGGAGCCCTCCGTAATAAAGGCCCATCGGCGGGTGTCATCATAGATTGATAACGTGTCTATCATGCCGGTAGTTGACTTCCAAGATAGCTTAGGTATATTAGGTTGATAACATATAGTTTGAGGTGTTATTTAAAGAGGTGCGTTATTACAAGTACAATTTCAAAAATTGCATGCATGAGGCACGGATGAGGGCTGATTCTCCAATAGTGAAAACCGCATCAAAATCCTGGTGGGTGCGTAGTTTAACAGACCAACGCGGTCACACAGACAGACAGACACGTAAAGTGACTTGATTTTAATGATGAGATTTCAGTTTTCCTTTGTTTTTTCCCGATCACACCGCTAATTAGTATATAATTGAATAGTTTATTCACAAAATCAACCATGTGGGCGATGCCGGCCATATCAAGGCCACGTCACACCCACAACGTTCCGTCGACTATTTTATTTGATTTTGTAGTTACCACAACGCAACTGCAAGAAGCTGCAATGACACTATTCACACGTAACTACTGCTTGCCCCCATTTTGTCGTTACTATGTGGCGTGGTACGTGTGAGCGGACCCATAAATATCAGAGGTAGGTAGAGTAGATAAACACAGAAAAAAAAATTGCCATGACAAACACGTTCACAACAAGGAAACATAAATAAATCTAAACTTTTTAGCGGCCACACAAACAAAGCATGCTCCAACGTTTAATGAAATCATTGGAAACTTCAGGAAATTGTCGGAACACCTCGGCACGTATAAAAGCTTGTGATGCAGTTCCATATGAAATTTTTAGATATTTCCAGATAATGCCCATTGACGTTGACAAGGGTTGACTGGGCTCGCCCACCCATAAAAATATCCGACTGCAAGTTATTCAGTTATTTTAATATCAAACGTAAAACTACATTTGCGAACTTTTATAGATTTTAACAGGATATCTCGTGAATATCGGATGTTTTATTTATTGTTCACACCATAAAATATAATGGTGTTTGTATTGAAAATGGGCTCGGAAAACTAGTACGATATTTTTCCAACAATCAGACAGAACAGAGTTTTTGCGTTAAAATGACTATTTTATTTGAAGCTGAATATTTTAATCACTTGTCACTCTGCAAGCGGATTTGGCGAAGGATTCTAGTCTGTCGCAAAAAAGTCTGACTATTATGAGCCAGGAATTTGAGATAATTTTCAATGTCATAACAAATTTCAAATTCCATTGCAACCAAATACTTATAAGGACCTTTTTGTTACAAATGGTCACTCAAAAATCAAATTAGAATACATATAACTAAAGTAGATAACTGATTATGTGAATTATCTGAGATTATGAACATTGCTTATAGATGAAATCAGATATTTTTTGGTCTTTTGGCTTTCTTTTACGTGCCTGACCTCCGTACTGCAACAGCAGACTGCCTTATTTCTGTTTTGGACACGAAGCTTTTCGCTTCCCCTAAATATTCTGTAGAGATTATGGTCTGTATGGTTTGTGGGATGCAACCTTTTTGGTAATTATAAGATAAACGCCAATACGCCAATACGAATTGAGAAGGCAGAAAACAGTAGGCGTCAGATTTGGCTGACAAGCCAAGTGAGAAGGAAAAAGATGAGAAAAACTTGAAACGATTCCGTAAAAATCATTTTATCTTAAGAGCCTGTACAACTGTCCACTAGCGCCACTCCTTTAAAAAAATATTATCTCGTGACTGAGAAGGAATTATGAAAATCTGCTCAATCAGCGACCTCGGTAAGTGTGTCTAGAATTTTCTAATACCTTTTATTAAGTTTCATATTGAGACACGAAGCAACTAAATACGATATATAGGAATGTGGCCGCTTTTCTTTAGATCGAATTTTGTTGCTTCGTGTCTCAATATGAAATTTTAGACACATTTACCGAGGTCGCTGATTGAACAGATTTTCATAATTCCTTCTCAGTCACGAGATAATATTTTTTTAAAGGAGTGGCGCTAGTGGACCTGTATGCACCCTCTTAAAGATATTGTTTTGTACCTCTCCTACAGTACAATGCAAAATGGATTCCTGTTTATGTTACACTTGAACTGTACAGCCTGTTACCGCGACTGTCATTTGACCAAAGGCTAAAACTAAACTATTGTAAGTTTAGCCGATAAACCTATTAGTTTACACACACGAGTTTAGCTATACCAATTTCCACTTTTGATGTCAAATAGACTTATACCTACTTATTTTAAGCCAAATAGAAAAACGATTTTCATAAAGTAAGTTTTGCTTGAAATTGCAGTAACAAACCGCAATCAAAGGCTTGTGCTAAGTGTAAAATATTCATAAAACAGTTTTCAATAAAAAATAAAAGAAATACCGGCCAAGTGCGAGCCGTGGACTCGCGCATACTAAGGGTTCAACAAGGCAAAAACGCCGAAAACAACACGTTTCTTGTATGGAGACGCCCTTTAATTTTTATGAACTTTATTTTATTTTTATTATTTGTTGTTATAGCGACAATAGTAATACACACTCTGTGTAAATTTCTACTATTTACCTATTACCGTTTATGAGATAGACATATGGGCTTGGTAATAGGATTCTGTTGGCACTCTTTGGATATGGAAAACTAAAAGATGAACAGAAAAAAAGAAAAGAAAGAAATAGTAATAGAAAAATAAGTGGTCTGTTCTGTCACTTGATTTAACACGCAGAGTTAAGTACGCAAGTTGCAGTTGAAGGGTTAAACACTGTCAACAGCAACGGGCGTACTTTGATAAGGTCATATTATAATAATAATTACATTCAAGTTCTTCTCAGTAAACCGCGTTCTGTATCAACTTTTATCATTCATAAGTTGTTGTCACAGTTAGTGCAGGAACGTTTGTTTTTAACAAAGTTAAGAATAGCAACAACTATTTCTCTTTACGCTTAACTCAAAGCAAACTCATTTATGAGATTAAATGTAAGTATAACCTGCTTTCACGTTTGAGATATATCTAAGAAACTGTTTTGGTTAGAAAAACAGTTTATAGTGGATCTAAAATGATTAAGAGAGGGGTATATTATAACACATGTATCATTGTGTTTTTCCCCCTATTACATGCAATCCATGCATAACTTCAATGAGTTTATCATTTATTAAAAAAAAAGTTAAGACTGTTTCATGGGTCTAGTGGTCGCAAGCGCTACCACTGAGCATGAGGTCCTGGGTACTCTAGAGGGCTAGACGAGCCCTCCGAGGCACCGGGAGGAATCAAACACTGTGATCCCTTTTATATTTATATTTTCTAGAATGTTTTCATATCTTATCGTCTAATTTTCACTTCTTATTCTAGAAACATCTCTTTGACACTCGCTTGAACGTTCGATTGACATCCGCGCTAAATTACATCCGGCCTGCAACATATGAGGTTGCCTTCGGCAGACAAGCCTCTACATTACCTACGATTCCCAGGACGGGCCAAATGTTATGGGGTTTGTCTATCTGAAATATCTCAGTAACAGCCCGGAGCTAGAATGTGTGCTCGGTTGTGCGTTTCGTAATTATACAACAACCTTCAACAGGACTGACATTTTGGTTTTTCCCATATATTTGTGTTTATGCGATCATCGTTATCGCAGATAGAATGTTACTTTGTCTAGGCCTTTAGCACTGAGGAAAATACGCTAATGTTCGGTTCCTACAAACAACAAAAAAAACAATCGACTTCCAAAAACGACACTACAAAGTGAAAAATAACTTTAATTTCGGAAGTCGGTGTCGTTGGGTTCGCATTTTCGTTTTTTGCCACCGACTTCCGAAATTAAAGTTATTTTTCACTTTGTTGTGTCGTTTTTGGAAGTCGGTTGTTTTTTTGGCAAAATAGTTTTTATTATTTTTCACTTTTAAGTTGTAATTTTTACCCGTAATTTTGATTTAAAAACCAAACTACTGAACCGTTTTTGATGAAATTTCTATGGAACCATTTGGGAAGTATACCCTTTCTAACAAAAAAGTTGGCAAGCGACGGAGTTATGCGCGAACAAACATAAAAAAAAAAATACAAACATCCGAATTGAGAACCTCCTTTTCCATTTTTAGAAGTCGGTTAAAAACGAATCGTTTTGCTTACCTAACCAAGCATTTTATATTGCCAAACTGGGCATATAAATATATTCGTAAGCTAATTTTACCTGCGATAGCTACTTCGATATGGGACTGTCTTCTATGCATAGCTATGAAGTATTGTCTTCATTAATGGTAAAGACACAAGAGTCTTAATTTTAACTAAAAACCGATCCGTGAATTATAGAAATCGGCTATAAGCTAGTCGACTTATACTTTTATGTAGGTATCTTTTATATTATTCCTTTGAGAACCTAAGCCTCAGAAGTCGTGCCCAGAAGACGATAACTCATCCCCGATTGTACAAACACACATGTAAGTTCTAACGCTCATGTAATCGCAGTATTCACCTGAAACCAGGCGTGTCAAACACGGTTCAAGATGGTATCCGTGCATATTGGTTGCGTCGGAGCACCCTCGTCAACGTCACGGCTCATTGACCCACAGCTATCAACTGTGAAGCAATTTATTTTATATGAATCTTCGGCCTCTTTTGAGGCTGTCAATAAGTGACCTCTTATTGGTAGGTAGCGCATTAACGTGTCATGGAAGTTATGTAGTTTTTTTAGTTTTTTTTTTTTACTTTTTTTGTGTATTTATTTATTTATTCAATTATTTCAGGCGACGCAGGCCCATAGATACTCGTAAAATAGTACTTCACTAGCTTGTTCTTGTGCTGTTCTGTGATACTTGTCCGCGAAAGCGTCGGTACACCACATCCTGCGGCCAGAAGTCTTCTTCCATGACGACGGGCAGATAACAATACGGTACGCGCACCATCACGAACGTCTTGAAGTTGACGTTGCGGGGCGACTCCAGTAACTGCACCGTCGGCGTATATCTCGTCGTGTAGGCGGGGGATGTACACCGCTGTGTTCGGCTTTGCGGCACGCAAGCTGACTTCGGGCTCAGCAGGAGCTTTGCCGCAGAGGTATTGGTCTGTCAGACAGGATGAGCTGTACAACTTTGATAAACACTGTTTCTAAAGGATCATTAGTAGCACTACACACGGAGAAGTGGAAGAAGAGTAGGGAGACCTTTGCCCTGCAGTGATTCAGGCTTGTAAAATACTCATTTCATAACTTTAAAACAGTTAAACTTTTTTCCTATATTTTAATTTTTATCAAATTATTATTTACCTATAAAAAAACTAAATTATTAAATTTCTTTTATTACCATTTTTTCTTCTTTTTTATTAGTTTTTTTTTTTTAATATTTGCCAAATGAAAGTTTATCTTTCTTTAATAATAATACTATTATTTGCAAATAAAACGGGATATTAACTATTTTATATTTTGTGAACTTACAATTTCAACACACAATGGATACCTATTTCATTAAATTAAAATTTTCTCTTGGACTGACTTATGATTGCTCTGCTAGTTTTTTATGATAAATCTTAAGCTGAAAAAGGCAAATTAAATAGAAGTTCTTTCCTACAATAACAGGTAGAAATACTCAGTGCTTTTCATTTTCTCTCAGAATTCAAGTAAATACCAACAGGGAAGTGTAAAGAGTTTTATTTAAAAACGTGAAGTGAGATGCAATACTTAGGTGCAAATAAAATGGACAGCTGAACGGACAGTTTATTTACAAAGTGGTTCCGAAAAGGATTAAAGAATTAAATTATTGGAAGAAAGTTTAAGGGAAGTTGTTAAAGCCAAGTTGGTGATGAATTGGTTTGAAACTAATAAGTAACCCTACTAAGATCTAATTAAAATAATATTTATGAAATGATTTGAAACTTGACAAAGAACGACATAGTTTTCTGTTCATGTAATCAAACAATAAGAAAAAATTTGAAGTGCTTCATAGGAATTTTAATGACCAATTTTGGAGCAATACATTTCAGAAATGCCCAGCTGTATTGTAATGCAATTCTGCGAAGAATTTAAGCTGTTACTGCAACGAATGAATCAGGGTAAAACGATCAGGAAATAATCGGGAATTAATGGGGGGTGATTGCTACTTTTACACCCGAAATCGTCATACCAAGGTACTTCAAACTTTATCAAACATCAGTAAATCTCCATGATATCAATGTGTTTGTTCTTGGAAAAAAGTAGATGGGTACACACAGATATGTACTGTTATTCAGTACCAACATAATAAACTGAATGCTGACCTTAGATAGTTAGGAAAAGGCTGAGGATAGTACCAATCACTTAGGAAATCTAGATCTAACGCTACAAGAGGCAGAAGTAGAGGACATACCAGACCCACACATGTATGTCATGCCTATACATATATTGTACTAGCTTTAGCACATTACATCGCCTGCCCGCGCTATTACTTTGTTTTCGCTTCGTTCTTTATGACTTTTTTTGTTTTGTTAGCAGGCTAGGAGCCTTAGGACCGATCAAAAACAAAAAAAGTCCATAGGCTACTATGCCTATACCTTTCTCAAGAACTGGGCTATCAAAGTAAAACAATATTTTTTTAAAGTCGTCTGTTAGTTCCAGGGATTAGCGCGTTCAAACAAACAAAAAAGCAAACAAACTCTACAGCTTTATTATTTATATATGTCGGAGTCATTCGTTTGACTATTCGGAACGTTAGCGCCATCTCGTGGCGCTAGACAGAGTCTAGCCTGAGTTCGTGGGGAAACGAGAGCAACAGCTTCAAAAGCGGTGTGAGCAGAGCACTCGGGATCGGGATTGGACATCGTACGAACAACATGTGCATAGAAACTGTCGCGCGTTCCGTATCGTTGAATGTGTACCTACAGTGCGTGATTCGCTAGTGTGACTAACTTGTTCGTAAATTATAATCAGAATTGAAGTGCAAACCGTTTTTCTATGGTGCTAAAACCAACACTACGCCCACAGTAATTAAAATATGCCTGATGTTAACGAGAGACAGACATACCTTCTCCGTCATATATATACTTTATTGTACACCAGAAAATACATACCAAAAACAAATCCAATTTTTAAAACAAAACATGCAATGGGCGGCTCTTTTTCTGCGATCTCTTCCAAGCAACCCTGCAGAAAATGGGGTTGTCAGCGGTGCAAAATAATATACTATAATAGAGATACATAAATAAATATATACAAATATTTGTACAAAAAACGGAAATAAATGACTGACTACAGATTATGCAGCTACGAAAACAAGATCACAACATATTATTAGTATAGTATATAGATAGATAGATATAGGTAGATATGAAAGTACACCTCTGTCTGTCTGCCCTTTCCCACCTTAACGGCTGAACGGATTTAGATGAAATATTGCACCATGGCCTGAGTAAGCACATTTTAGGACACTTTTTATCACGGTAATACGTTACCGCGGGATGACATTTCCGACCTCCACGCGAGCGAAAAAGTAGGAAAAAGCTAGAGGAAACATCAATAAGTAATGTACTAAGTCCTGCAAGGCATGATGACTGAAAATTCCTTGGACAGTTATGGAACTGGATCTTTACATACCAAGACTCCGCCGTGCCTCGGAAACCGCACTTTGAGCCGTTGGTCCCGGCTGACATTTGTGGATCTTTGACAGTCGTTACAAGTTGACAGAAGCCCGAAAGTCTGAAAACCGTCTTACCAAGGGGTATCGTATTACCCAGATAAGCTGTTGTTCCATGTAAAATACTGGTATTCAGCTGCATTTGGTGAGACTGGAAGCCCCAAGGAAAAGGCTAGGCAGATTATGAGTTATGGAACTTCAGAATAGGTAGAAATAGGGTAAGGCAGTTCCAAAATGTTGTTTCTTATGTAGACGAAGCAGCAAGAATCGCAATGAATATTAGTTTCAAACGAAAATATCAAAAACCCAACATACTTTGAAAGGCTTCTTAGTAACACTATACTTGTAAGAAAACTCACGATTTCATTCCTCGCACTGGTACAAAAAAATAAAAGCAAAATATTGTGGTGAAATATTAAAGAAATACTGGTAATAAAAACTTAGTATCTTTTGAAGCAATAAGCACGATTCGGTAGTTAGTCGACGTAAACTAATAATGGCGCCCAGAACAGCTGAGGCACTCTATATAATACAATATACAGGGTGGCAGGGACATCGACGCGCAAACTGTAACTATGGATTCAGCACATGAGTTTAGACCCCATAGCGTCGAAATTTTTCGTCGGTTATCTAAAACCAAATTCTCTGTTTCATAGAAAATTGCAATACTTACGCGGTCAAAATGTATGGAACAGCAATTTTTTTTTTTTAATAACTGACGAAAAATTTCGACGCTATGGAGTCTAAACTCATGCGCTGAATCCATAGTTACAGTTTGAGCGTCGATGTCCCTGCCACCCTGAATAGGCATTTTATACATGGGAGACGACACACTAAGACCTAGTGACTAGGTACAATAATATAATCTATATACTAATAATAAAACTAAAGAGCTTGCTTGTTTTTTGTTGGAACGCGGTAATCCCAGGAACTAACGTCGACTTTGAAAAAATATTGTTTTGGTTTGAAAGCCGAGTTCTTGAGAAAGGCCATAGGCTACTTAACATCACGGAAGGACCCTTAAGAGCCGAGCAAAAACAAAAAAAGTCAGAAAGTACTTTGAGCGAAAACGAAGTAATAACGCGGGCGGGCGATGCGATGCGACGAAGTCCCGGGAAAAAGCTAGTACAATATATAGGCATGACATACATGTGTGGGTCTGGTATGTCCTCTACTTCTGCCTCTTGTAGCGTTAGATCTAGATTTCCTAAGTGATTGGTACTATTATCAGCCTTTTTCCAACTATCTAAGGTCAGCATTCAGTTTATTTTGTAGGCACTGAATAACAGAACATATCTGTGTGTACCCATCTACTTTTTTCCAAGAACAACATTGATCTCAAGGAGATTTACTGATGTTTGATAAAGTTTGAAGTAGGTATGACGATTTCAGGTGTGTAAGTAGCAATAACCCCGATTAAGCATAAACCCCGAATCATTCGTTGCAGTAACAGCTTAAATTCTTCGCAGAATTGCATTACAATACAACTGGGCATTTCTGAATGGTATTGCTCCAAAATTTCTCATTAAAATTCCTATGAAGCGCTTCAATTTTAAGAACGAGCACCAAATTTAAATAAATCTCGCAATAAAAACGGGACTTTTTACGATAAAATCCAAAACGCAAATGTATTCAGTTAATGATCCTTTCAGCTGTCATAAGTTTATGTATGCAGTCGTTAATATAGTCGAAAATGCAGTTTGTTTAACTTTTATTACAGTGTCACGTAATAAAATGATTGCTATTGCCGTTATCGCCGTTATCGCCGCCCACCGGAAGATTGTTTTACTTGGAACAATGCCATAACGGCGTAAGGAAGTACAATGTATAAATACATTTTGCATGCCACTTAACAGTCTGTATAATATATCATAGCTCGAGACAGCCTCGAGTTATGCCCTGTGGCAATAGTTTCGCAAAGAATAAGCCTGTGACGACTTATTTTTGAATTTAAAAGTTTTACAATAGCGCTTGGTATTGTAAAGTTTCTTGTTTTGTTTGCACACACATTTGCTTATATAATCAGCCTATATAATGTTCCGAATACTGAGACAGGCCTCCTTTCTGTGAGAGGGAGTGGTCTTTAATCCGCCACGCGGGCCCAGTGCGGGTTGGTAGATGTCACATGTCTTCGAATTTTTGGTTCTACGACATGCTGATTTCATACCACACACACATATGCTTATCCTATTTTATTTAAAAACTCCAACTTCCTAATCGTCATAATAATTATGTTGTTGCCAAAAGGTGGCGGTCGTGGGGGTTAGTGATAGTTTATTTCAAGCCTTTAGTTTATTTTGCCACCTTGCAGTCCTTGCCTGCCAAAAGGTTGCCGACCGCTGGTCTATACTGAACTCGTCGTGTACAGTGACGAGCATAAACATCTTACAGTTACGCAATATAAATAAGCGTTTATCTCGTGAAATGAAAATTGCAACTTTGAGAAAAGACCTATATCATTTTATTTATTTATTTTATTTTTGATAATACCGTAAAATATCTGTCAATACTTCAGGAGAAAATCGCTTTTGAATCTTGTGTAAGTGTAAGATATTTATAAGCATAATCAGCCTGTAATGTCCCCACTGTCGGAACACAGGCCTCCTCTCTGTGAAAGGGAGTCAGTCCTAGCCCACTCCCTCTCACATTGGATTAGGATCCACCACGCGGTAGCGGAAGGATCGTACGTTCCCGCGAACCCGATAGGTGTGAGATGGAACACCGGGATAGTTTTTAGTCAGTAAGAGTCTGACAGACCCCGTCGCCCGCCCCAGGGCGGCGGACATCCATGAGGATTTTCCACCACGAAAAAAAATCTTGAGAGGTGTCAAGGGACACCCGGATGGAACGAAGTATAACTGGCTTGCTTTCTATAAGAGAGAGAGAGACAGACAGAGAAACACGCGCACGCCGCACGGCTTACAACTATAGCAAAAAGTGTCGTTCCAACTTTTGGTCTTAATTTTTTCCGTCTAGCCCTCTTTCGCAACGCGCGATAAGGAACTTCGTTCCAAAAAAAATGGATCCACCACGCGGGCTCATTGCAGGTTGGCTCGCTCGAGGCTTGTGGTTATATCCAAAAGTAAAAAAACAATCTACCTAGCCTTTCCCCAACTATGTTGGGGTCGGCTTCTAGTCTAACCAACGGGGTAATTGCGTAACACACTATCAGTAGCAATGTTTTTCATTCTGACAGTTCAACAACATTCATTGCGTTCTTTACGTTGTTGAGCAGACACGTTTTTCGAACATATTAAGCAATGGATTAGCAATATCCTTCAAAATGATTCAGACTGAGATCGACAGTGTGTTACGCAATTAGGGTGCAGATGCAGCTGAATATAGTAGTATTTTACATGGAGCGACTGCCTACCTGACCACCACAAACCAGTAACTGGGTAACACGATTCCCCTTGGTAAGACTGGTTGTCAGACTTCTGAGGTTCTAACTACCCATAATGTCTATTAAAGATCTACGACTGACAGCAGGGACCAATGGCCTAGCGTGCTTCTCGAGGCACATGTCGTATAAAAACAAAACATAAAAGCAGCATATTTCCTTCCATACCATATTTTCTGCAGCAAAATGCAGCACAACACTTGTTATCCGCCCAACGCTGTCTCCGTAACCGATCAGGCGATCACAGGTTACATTAACCTTAATGGATCGGCGATCGAGTCTCCTGCTGACGTCAGAACTCTAGAGTTGGGACATAATAAGCCGTGGAAATAATATTAAGACGCCGTGTTGGCGGGACGTGACCTCCACTGCGCACAGTTGCGCCGGATTGTGCAAACGTGTACACTATTAGTATGGGCGATGAGTGCAGTTAAAGTTGGGAAAATATTCGTCGTAGAAAAACTCTTGTCTTAATAATAATTTTGCGTCGGTGTCCCTTGACAGTAAGTAAGAGGTAACTATACCTTTGAAGACAACCAAAGTAACCAATAGCCCTATTATTTAAATGTTTTCGGTGTTGCAAGGTGGAAATAAAAAAGTTGTGCTGAATGATAACAAAAATGTTTATTCGTTTTATTTATTTATATAATTAGCAAACTTTTATGAGAATTGTGACGTCATTTTCCTGCCTAGATAAAAGAAGTTCTCTTGTAAGGTTCATAAGATTCTTTGTTGTATACCCACAATAACATAACAAGGAAAGGTTTATTCTAATAACACAAATATTATTTTTGATACCCTGTTATTATAGGTATCGGTATTCAACAGAGTTTATTGATAACTAATATATGATTTAAACTTTATTAACATGTTTTTTAACAATGAATGTATCGAGTTTATAGCTTAAGTGTTCATTTTCTTGACGAAAAGAAGATTAAAACTAAACCTCAATTTAAGATCATTAAATAATTACGGATATATCAATAGGTTAGGTTATTTTGTATAACCCCCATTATTTTCAATACTGTCAAGTAGACGTTTGCGCATGTACCCTACATGCGCAAACGTCTACTTGACAGTATACAGTGTACAATATTACCACATATTTCGGTTCATCTTAAATTTTCCCACACCTCCATGAAATGCGCTTTTAATTGTGGTATACACATCTCATCCCGTGACTTCCACCTTTGCACCATCAATCCCATAGATTTTCCATGGGGTTAAGGTCGGGTGATCGCGCTGGCTATGGAACAACAATTATCTCCGGGTGATTGTGAAGCCACTCACGCACAATGCTCGCCCGGTGTATAGGAAAATTGTCCTGAACAAATGATATTTGTGTCAACTCATCAGCTGGATAAATGTTGTGCACAGTTAAGTAGGTAGCACGACATCGTCTAATACTTCTACATAAGTAGAACTGTTGGCGCGTGGAGGAATAAAAGCCAGTTCTCCTGGCCCTGCTGCATTCATCCATTCCCACATATAAATTGTAATTCGACCTGAGTCTGTATTAGGGATTACGTTTTTATCACACCAGCGAGTGTTATCCTTGCGCCATAAATGAAGCCTACCCTTTTGACTAGATTTGAAGGTCTTTTCATCGGATAATATAGTAGTATTCCAGTCAAAATCTAAATAAACCCGTGCGAAACGTAATCGTTCTTGTTTATGTCTTTCTGTCAAGAAGGGCTTTTTAGCTGGTATTCTGTGATGCTAGCCTTCAGCGTGGAGAACAGTTTGCAATGAGATGTCGGTAAAATTTCCAATAAAAGTTTAATACTCACATTCAGTCCGGTTTCATCAGATATTTCTGTTCTATTAAGACTACTTTTATGCAGCGCAATAATAGTCGCCCTCGCCTCAATATTAATATTTGCCTGCATTTTGATAATAAAATACAATACCGCTATCTATTAAATCACGCGTCACTAACTAACAGCTACAACCAAACGACAACGTTTATTCCGATCAAGTTAACTATTCATAAAACTCATGTCTACCTCACAGAAATCTGAATTCTTTATTCTTTTTGTAGTTTTCTATGATCTACCTTTCTAACTTTACGAAATGTGTGAACAAAGCGAACAAGCTATAGAATATTATATTTCTGTCTCATTACTTCCAATCGAGTAAAAACTGACAAAAAGTAAGTAGTATTTAGTACTTATAAGTACTGCGTAAGATTTGAACACACGGCTCACTGATTCACAAATCTATCTGCACGCGCTTAACCGCTAGGCTATCTTGACTCATATTATAACATTGAAAATATGAACCACAATCACTTGTTGACGACAATGTTTTTATTTTCTTGAAACTAGAAGGACGTAAGTCAAATTAAACGTCAAGCTTGCTTGTGTGCTATGGACTTTTGGTCGACACTGTACATTACAGCCCACGCTTACTTGTGTCCCAGCAGTGGGAACGTTATAGGCTGATAGATATGCAACTGTAAGTACTACAGGGTACTTCCAGGACAGCAAAAGTTTGTAAAACTCGATGAAATATAAAACAGAAGTTCCAAAACGGTCAATTTACAGGCAGTAGGTTTTACTGAAAGTTGCTTCAGTTATAACCTAGCTTTGAGATTTACCTCAAAGCAAGTTAAGTATCTGTACAGTCACAAGCATAAATACATTACAGTTATGAGAACTTAACATCTTCTGAACTTTCTTTTTCATTTCTCCTTTTCGCAGGTCTGCTGGAAGAAAGTTCTTATGAAACAAGCAGTACAGTCACGAGAAAAAGTATGTATACACTCGGCTTTATTCAAAAGCGATTTACTCCTTTATTTTTTTATGAAATTTTATGTTGTTACGAACATAGCATTTCCGAACCCATAAGTTTATGTAATGGGTCTTATTTCAACGTTGCATTCGTTATTTCACGAAAAAATCGCAATTGAAAGTTGCCGAGTTTTGACATATTGGTGCTCGTGACTGTACCTTTGAACTGACTGGTTATAAGTCGTGTCTGTATATATTTTACTGTGTGTAAATACATTCGTCATCATAGCCATCTCCGCAGGATGGCTGGTATAGCAGCTGGATGAGAGTTGCCGAAAATCGAGTTGAATCGCGTGCAATAGGAGAGGCCTATGTCCAGCAGTGGACTGCTACAGGCTGATGATGATGATGAACATACATTATAGAATAAATAAATAAATAACATCCTACAACGTCCTGTTGTCTTTAATAGGATAAGCAGCATAATAATGACGATCGAAGATCTATGCTAAAACAAGACCTCCGTCCTGTATGTATACCCTTTTTTTTTGGGTGAGAGCGGGAGGACGGGTCAGACTTTTACTGACTAAAACCTTCAGTTGCCTGTGCCAGGGGCTACGGTATCTGTTTCGAATAAGCCGCGGCTCTGGCAGGTTTCGGCCCTGGCGGACCCCGTCAGTTCATGCTGACATCTCTTTGAGGCGCGCGTGGAACGCAACGCGCCGTCGACCCGATCCTGGTCCTTACCGGGCGGCGAGCTGTCCATTGCTCGCCACTAGCCCGCGCCTACGGTGGCTGGGGGTCGGCTGTTGACTCCCGACGTCCAGAGCGTCTCCTGCGGCGACTAGGGGCGTGAGGGCGCAGAGATTGCCTCTCCCTCACGCGCTCCGCCTCCTCCTTTGCGAGCATTACTGCTTCGCAAAAGGAGGTGACGCCGTTCCCATGCACTCTCGCTGCGCACCATGGTCTGGACCAGGGCCGGACGCGAGAGATCGCCGCCGCCGATCGCCGCCACGAGGACGCGGCGGTGCTCCACCCAAGCCGGGCAGACCTCCACCGTATGCTCCACCGTGTCCTCCGGGCGTTTCCTCCCGCCTTATCCTGAACAGGAAACTGTATGTACACCCTTGGGTGATTATTATTAAGCAAATACTTGCTTGATGTGCTAAACTAACATGGTACGTAGAATACCTTACCTATGCTTCTTTGGCCACAAATCTTAAGTAGGTAGGTACAAGTTTCGTGGTGGAAGGTGATCACCAGGGTGGTTTTAGTGAGGTAAAAATCCCAGACTCCCCGACCTCACTTCCCGGAAGTCGGGTGCCTTTCGAAGGTTTCCCCCCGAAAAAACTAACTTTCGTACCTATAGGGCAATTTATCAATTTACAGGCAGCAGGCTTTAGGTACTCATAGTTTCTATAACTACCTTGCTTTGTGATTTACCTTAAGGCATTAAGTGTCTCGTAGCGTTTCACACAAAGTTTTCAGTGGCGGCCAAGTTCCTATACCACCATATATTCCCTAGCCTAATGCAGCCCTCGGTATATACTGTCGCTAAACAACAACAAATCTGCCTACCCCCTCAGAGGTCACAAGGGTGAGGGTAATGAATGTTTTCTATCTAGCAAGCTATGTCTAGTTGAACACGACCGACACTACGTCGTTTACAGGCCGATCCATATTGTCGGCTCCTGATAATGGCGCGACCGTTTTGCCGTGTCGTGGCTTTGTCGCGTGTCTGAACTTACCCTAACGCGCGTTTTATAGATTTGTTTGTGGTTTTAATTATAATTATCGCAAGTTAATCGGCTTGTCTTTTTTATTACAAACGAAGCGCTAATCTTTGGTTTTGCCTGCATTGTAAAGTAGCAGAGAACCTAGGTATAGAATAGAATAACTACTTTAAAAAGTCTTGTCTTTCTTTGCATATTATTATTTATTTATATTATTTATATATACTATAATGTACTGTCGTGTTGTTGTACTTTGTTGTTGTATTTATTTTTTATTTAAAGTAAACAACGATGATAGCGATGCGGACGAGTACTTCGAAGCCGAAATATCCTTTTGTTTTTGTATTTATTTATATATTTAGTTAGTTAGTCCTTGAATGTGTAAATAGTTAGTTAAGAGATTATGAAAATAAATTTTATGTCATAAAATCTTTATTTAAATAAATAAATAAGAATATTGCTGTAACCACCAGAGGGCCAAGAAAAAGTGACATTCTATCAGCGTTAACGATGGTCGAAAACTCACCTAATTTGTCAATAATAATAATAATATCCCTGGACATTTCACACAGCGCCATCTAGTCCCAAGCTAAGCAACCTAATGCTTGTGTTATGGTAACAAGATGGCTGATAAACTACTTATATACATTTTTTTTTTGTAAGTACATACATATTATAGATAGAAAAACACCCAGAATCAGAACAAATACATGTAGGACTTACAAATATTTGTTCTGTGCGGGAATCGAACCCGCGACACGCAGCGCAGCAGTCACTGCGCTAACCGTGTTGTCAATCCAGCGGGGTAATGGCGTAACACACTAACACCTTTCATTTTGACACTTCAACAACATTCATTGCGTTATTTACGTCGTCGAGCAGGCGAATTTTTCAAACATACGTAGCAATGGATTAGGAATTTCCTTCAAAAATTCCTCGGATTGTGAAAGAAAGTGTTACGCAATTGGGGTTCTGTTGAAAGTCGTTTTAGATACATTATATGAAACGCTTTGAAAGCGATCGCTTCTTGTCTAGACCCTCAACTTAGGTAACAATATTGCTGAGTACCTATTAATCATAATCGTAGTGGTTCTAAGCATACGAAAGATCTTTTCAAGAATCTTTATTCTATATTCACCTTTTAGACTACTCACGGGCCGAATAAGAATGGCCATTCTTCCTTTTTAACGGAGGATCCTTTAAAGGAGGTTTTCAATTCGGTTGAATATCTAAAAAAAAGGAAAAATGAAAAATAAGAAAAAGTCAACTTAAAAGTGAAAAATAAAACGTTTTATACAAAAAAAAAATCATCGGATTCCAAAAAAGACCACAAAATAAAAAATTACTTTAATTTCGGAAGTCGGTATCGTTGGGTTCGCATTTTCGTTGTTTGCCACCAACTTCCGAAATTAAAGTTATTTTTCACTATGCAGTCTTTTTGGAAACCGGTTTTTTTTTCTTACTTCTATTTCACTATAGCGCAGTATAGAAAAAAAAATGTTTTTTTTTTCACCATCAAGTAAAAAATAAGCTTGTATTCCCTGAAGGTGTATACCCACATTTCTCAAGTTGTGTTGAAGTTCCATGTAATAGGGAGGAGCCTATTGCCATCAACCAGGCACAAATCCAGACACCGGGTCACTGAAAAATTCCTAAGTAAAAATGTTTACAATTTTTTTTATTTATTTTTTATTTAAAAAAACGTTGCCCCACCCTAGGAAGTTCTCCTATATCGTGAATGCGTTTACAAACATTTAAACTCACATACACAAACAGCCCTTGAGATAAGCAACAGTCACCAAACGTGGGTGCCTGAGGATGGACGGCGCCGTCAGGACCAACCCAGGAAAAGGTGGCGATACGACCTAGGGCTGCAGTCTCGACATTCATACCGATCGATCGCTTTACGACCGAATTCGGTCGCAAAGTCCTGTCACTCCATACATTACACCTGTTTATCCGGTACTTTGCGACCGGATTCGGTCGTAAAGCGATCGCTATGAATTTCGAGACTGCAGCCCCTGGTCGCGTACCGCAAGGGTTGGATCCGGAAAAGGATGCTTGGAAGGATTTGGTGGAGGCCTTTGCTCAGCAGTGAGACAGAGGCTTACTTAAAGAAAAAGGTAAGTAAAGTTGCTATCAGCGCCCACCCTCGATATAGGTAATTACAGCCGATGTTACTGTGCCTAGCTTGTTTAAATAATTTAAACGAATGAGAAAAACATCTCGCAGTACGAACATGATAATGATAATTAATTAATCTCGTCCAACGATCCGTGGTACAAGACGTTTATCAAAATTCCCGCATGATGAGAACCTCGTGAAAACCGAGAAAGATAAACAAATCAAGTATGTTGACTTGGCTCGCGAGATGAGATGGCGTGGGATGTGAACTCAGCGATCATTGTGCCGATAGTCGTGACAGCCAATGGCTTAATAGCCAAGAGCCTCGACCAGCACCTGAGGAGGCTCTCATTGGGCAGCTGGACCAGGGGCTTGATTCAGAAAGCGGTACGGCTCGCATTGTCAGGTTCCTCTCTCTGGAGCCCTGACCACCGATAGCTTGGACCCTGTTCCCGATACCGGTGGGCTACTAGTTTTTATATTTTTTTAAATGTTTTTATATTTTTTATATTCTAATATTTAAAAATATAATTTATATGTTTACTTGCATTGAAATAAAGGATAATTATTAATTATTTAATTGACATTTTTTTTTAACATAATTGATCGGTAGATCAGTATAACATACATATTTTCAGTACAGGACGTAGTGTGTTTCATGAATGACTGCGTAGCATTTCCTAGAGTGGTAAGTCAAATGACAATAGTTCAATGGTGGGTATTGGGTTCATGGATCTATTCAATAGTGATTCTATACTGCCTTTGAGCCTTGCTAGTTGCTATTTCAGTGTTTCTATGGAATGGAACATGTATGTAGGTCACATACGTCCAACGATCCGTAGTACAAGACGTTTATCAAAATTGTATGACGTCAAAAGATTAACTAGGCTCGAAATATCTTTGCTACATTCAACAAAGTTAAAGTCATCATCATCATCTGCCTAGCCTTTTCCCAACTATGTTGGGGTCGGCTTCCAGTCTAACCGGATGCAGCTGAATACCAGTATTTTACATGGAGCGACTGCGTATCTGACCTCCACAACCCAGTTACTGGGTAATACGATACCCCTTGGTAAGACTGGTTGTCAGACTTTCGGGCTTCTGACTACCTTACGGGTAGTCAGAAGCCCGAAAGTCTGTCAAAGATCCACGAATGACAGCCGGGACCAACGGCTTAACGTGCTTTCCGAGGCACGGAGGGGTCTCGGTATGTAAAGATGGTCACCCATCCACAGACCAACCGCGGCAAGCGTAGCTTAACCTGACCGATCGACCTGTGTGGCTGTTATTATTTAGCCACGGGCCCCTCTTAACAAAGTTAAAGTCAAATCATTTATTTCAAATAGGCACATACTTGTAAAAGGCACTTTCGAACGTCAAAATTTACAAAAAAAAAAATTGAATCGATTCTAGTTTCCCCTTCGAAAGTAGTTCCCTAGTTCCGTATGGAGAAGAATGGACAACAAACTCCACCGTTACTCTTTTAAAATGTTTTACAATATTTTGCAACTGCTACGTTTTTTTTTTTCAACTTACACTAGTATAACACGCCTTTATTCCCCGAAGGGGTAGGCAGATGTATACCTATACTTAGTACTTGTACACTCACATTTCGCAAGTTATATTTTAGTGCCATGTAATAAGGGGCGAGCACATTGACATGTATCCAGGCTTTAAGCTGCTACTGAGAAATTCTTGATGGAAAAACCAAATACCACTTTGCCCAATCTAGGAATCAAACCCACTCAAATTCTCAATTCGCTCAAATAGAGAAACTTCGCAAAGAAATTGTGCGAGTAGCTATTACGGTTAGGTCAAGACCTTAAAGCAGCTTGGGACTAAGCTTCGGATTGTCACGTACGAAGCTAAGAGCAGCCGTTTGCTTAAAATTCCAATGTTTTAACTTTAGTAAAAAGAAACGTTATTACCGAAGGCCAGAGACATCGCTGTACATCCACATTGTCTTGATAAGCTCAGGGTAACTCCATAACGTCCAAGGACTGGAAGACGAGATGTCGGTCGTCCAGCAGCAAGATGGGCAGACAACAATGTTGTCATCGCAATCAAAACCTAGGTGAGGCTGGCACAGGAGCGTGGGAATTTAACACAAGAAATAAAAATGTTTATTTCAATTACAAAAGGGCTTTTCGATGCATGCTATTGGAGATCACCTTTTAAGCAAGGAATTACTTGTGTTAGGAGACTCCGCGCTTCTAATTTTCATTATCTTATGCAATTAAAATGTAGACAATGTAAACATGCAAAAGGTTTTTTTTTTTTTTAAATACTTTGCGCCACTCGGGAATTTCTCCTATATCGTGGGTGCGTTTACAAACATTTAAAATCACATATACAAACAGTCAGACCCGGAACAACTATTTGTTGGCCATGCAAATATTTTGTTCCGTGCGGGAATCGAACGAGCGACACGCAGCGCAGCAGTCAATCGCTTAACCACTGCGCCAACCGGTGCCGTCAAACTAAAAATAAAAGAGTAACTTAAATAGAAAAGAGAAGAGTGGGTGAAGTCGGGCTGTGGTTGATAATGATGATGAACATAACCTGAACAGAACGTCCAGGATGTAAAATGTATTATTAAACTATGCAATAACTCTTTGCCTGAACTAAGCGTCAAACCCTGAACCTTTTCATCACCAGTCGAATCGACTTATTAGGCCGTCAGTTCAGAACATTGGTTCCGTGTCATGGCCCCGCTGAGTAATTACGTAACACTAACAATGACAGCAAAGTAGCAATGTCTTTCATTTCGACAGTACAACATCGTTCAATGCGTTATTTAATTTTTCGAACATATGAAGCAATGGATTGTCCTTCAAAATGATTGACATTGTGATTGAAAGTGTGTTACGTAATTAGGGATAGGGGAGAAGTCTGTCAATATTTTCAAATCAGCCTATTGCAGTCCACTGCTGGACATATGCCTCTCCCAGGCTGCGCCACAGCATCCTGTCCTCTGCCTTCCGCATCCAGTCTGTCCCAGCCACCCTCTTTAGGTTGTCCGTCCATCTAGCTGTAATATTTAGATAACAGCAATAAGCCATTATGTAACTTAGATATTTTTACACAATTACAGATGTAAAATTAGGCTCACCAAGCTAAAAGTAAGTACGTTCCATAATTAACCTTTTCTTATAATTGAGGTAAAAGAAAGTAAGGCTCTTTCTGTTGTTAAAGTTAACTGGGCCATACTGCCCGCTCCGGTGTTGAGTACAATTTGGGTAGTCTTAAGCAGGAACTTTTTGTTAATACCCTATTCATTTCAAAGGAAAACTTTTATTAAGAAATATTGTACGAGCTTGTAATATAACTAGAAGTTACTCTTATTTATAAGAGTTATCTAGTCTAAAGGTAAGCCTCGTATGGATATATACAGCCTCCTTTTTTAGGGTTGTTGTTTCCAACGCCAGATAATTTTATCCGAGGAATAATTTTGAATTTTTGACAGTTCTTCCATACAAAATCTGTGAAACGTCAATTTTATTCCACTAATAAAAATTATCAGTCGATTGAAAAATCAGCCCTATACCTTGTCCATTATGTAAACTGTTTTTGACAGATGGAACCAGTAATTGCAGCAATACACAATACATTGATTGATACACGTACGGTATTATAATGTATGTAAGAAACCATAAATAAGATAATTCAATAAGATAAGGCAGTTTATATATTTATTTTATTATGCATTTTAAAATTAACTTTTACGTAATCTGGAATATGTACGTTCTAAGACAGCTGTCAAAAAACGGTTAACCTAATAAACAGGGTATAGTGCTGTAAAAGGCTAAAGGGCCATGAAAGGAGGATGTGCAACAATCTCTTTAGTGTGGATAACACTGTATTCTGTGGGGCAATTCCCGTATTTTAAAGACGTTCCAATCACAGTCTCAATCTGTCAAAAATGCAATCTATTTACATACATTATTGACAAGTTTTTGAAATTGATTGTCGCCAAGATGAGATTGCGAATTGAATTCGAAATTTTTTTAAGTTCGAGAATTTGCCTTCTGATCACCAATAGTATAAAGCACCAAGAGTAGTTGTTGATATACTGAGATAAGGGCATATTGCTTAAACCCTCGGAAAGCAAAGTGATAAAAAACCCCATAATATTGTACAAAAAATGTAGTCATCAGAAAATACCTTCATCGTTTTCAAATTGCCAAGTTCTGAAAGTAAAAGAAAATTGTGCAAAAATGGTCCGTGTAAGAATGTAACGTTTTATACAAATTACATCGATTTGGGCGCACTGCGGGTACATCACAATGACCTGACCTCACAGACTTCAGCGAACTCACCAACTTATGTACAAATGGATAACAGAAGTTCAACCATATTTTAAATAAAATATAAAAGAGGAAATACTTAGTACATACTTAATGACTTCAATAATATTTTGTAATTTTAAAGGAAGAAATAATTTTATGTGTTTTCAAAATGCTAGATTTTATTGTTTCCGCTGAGACAGTCTTTGTATCGTTTATGTTGCATAAAGTTGATAAATTAAAAAAAACTGTTTTGTGTTTGTCTATGCACAGCCTTCATAGAGCACTGCCTTCATTAAATCTATATCATCAATATGTCGTGGAGTTATAAACATCAGTTGATGACTGTTGCTTGATTTGAGGCTCCAAAGCTAGGTGCTTCGCGTGGTACCTAGTGCTGTGCTGCGTGCAAGGTGATATCATGCTCCTTGCGGTCCGAAACATAGGCTTACTATTGCAATGCCTCACTGAAGCTTTGTGCGAAGCTGCATGATATTCACGACACCAAGCGTGTCTGGATTGGATGGCTTCTTATTGAAGAAGCCATCCAGTATGGATGGCTTCAATGGCTCAATACTTACTGATAGTTAACAGTAAGTATTGACTTACTGTTCGCCTAAATCAACCCACTGCTGGGGGCAAAGGCTCCCATAACTTCCAGTGCTTGCGAGCCAGTACTAACGTAGACCACTGGTCGTTTGTTTTTTCCAGCTCGTCCCGCCCTCTTCTATGGGGTCTTCCCACTGCTGGGGGCAAAGGCTCCCATAAGTTCCAGTGCTTGCGAGCCAGTACTAACGTAGACCACTGGTCGTTTGTTTTGTCCAGCTCGTCCCGCCCCCTCTTCTATGGGGTCTGCCGCAACGCCTTATAGATGTCGCAGGGCTCCATATAGTCTTATTTTGGTCCACCGGGGCATGCGGCAGACGTGGCCAGCCCAGTCCCGTTTCAATTTTGTGGCTTTATGAGCAACGAGAGAGAGACACGAGACGAACGAGAAAAACAACGAGAGTGAATATCTTCTGGGCGCGCTCGTATCATCATAGACCTCATCTATCGCTTTCCATCAGGCGTGATCGAGGTCAAGAGCATAGACTACTGATGTTTTGTTTTATATTGCCAAATGCCATTCTACAATTAAAAAAGTCGGTTGTTTTTCTTTTTGCAAAAAAGTTTTTATTTTTCACTTTTAAGTTGTAATTTTTACCAGTAATTTTGGTTTAAAAACCAAACTACTGAACCGTTTTTGATGAAATTTCTATGGGAATATTTGGGAAGTATACTCTTTTTAACAAAAAAAGAATTTTTCAAATCAGTGGGCAAGCGACGGAGTTATGCGCGAACAAACATAAAAAAAAAAGAAATACAAACATCCAAATTGAGAACCTCCTCGTTTTTTAAAAGTCGGTTAAAAAAAACGTCAGTGTGTTTTGAAGTACTGTCTGATGAAGCGAATATGGTCTGTAAATGTGACGCCTAGAATACTGCGCTCCATCGCACCCTGACCTAAATAATAGTCACCCGACCAATTTCGTTCACTCTGGCCAATCTCAACGGAGATTAGCCAGGTACGCAGGAGATATTATAATGCACAAGTGTGTGCCTAGCGCGCGCATAGTCCGATGGGACGGCAGTCCGACACGACCGGAGAGAGATCAGGCGCAGGAACGGCTTTAAGTGCTTTCCGAGCCACGGGGGTATTAAACCGCCAATTTCCAAACTCCGGACTGTTACTAAGAAATTCCTAATGGAAACCACAATAACACTTTGGCAGACCTGGGAATCGAACCCACGAGCAGGCCCAGCAGTCGCGCTTGCAACCACCAGACCAATGAGGCAGTTCGAGCTCGAGGTTGTTCTTGGCTTAAATAGTTGGTAGATAACTAGGCTATGATCATCTCGTCCTTGCCCCTCTGCCATTTGAGCATCCAAACATTTCTCCTCTAGATATTTCATTCGTTACAGAACGTAACGCGACTTTTTTTCAGTAGTGGATGTTCACAACCTGAAATACTAAACAGTCATTCGGACCTTATCAATGTTTATGTAACCATTTATAGGTGTTTTGATGTTCCCTAGTTTATAGAGATTAACAAAATCCTAGTCACGGATAGGCAGTAACTAAATTGGTATATTACTGTTTTTTATTGCACAATAAATATTGTAGTTTTTATCACATTTGTTTTGTACAGACGCCAGCAGGTCAAGCTACCCGAAACTGTCAAATTTTCCCAATCAACCTTGAACCTTAATGCTTTAGCGATAAAGTTGAACATCTTCTATTAAATAAATTTGAGAGATTGTAGTAGCTTGATGTGCTGGCATCTGTACATGGCGTATTGTGGGAAAAACTGGGCATTATGACGTCTATATCATTGTCATTTGTAGATCTATAACAGTCGTTACGGGTCGTCAGAAGCCCGAAAGTCTGACAGCCAGTCTTACCAAGGGATGTTGTGGAGGTCAGTCGCTCCATGTAAAGTACCGGTATTCAGCTGCATCTGGTTAGACTGGAAGGCGACCCCAACATAGTTGGGAAGAGATTTGGCAGATGATGAGACGTAACAATATTTAAATTACAATAGTTATATGGAAGATGGACAAATCACGAAAACACCTCTCTATTAGTGACTGACTTACATGAAAACACAGCAACAAAACACAATAATTATTAGCAACAACACTCAAACGATAGGTCTAAGCTTCGCTATTTATTTTTTGAATAGCAGTAACGACGAGAATTACCCTTCGACTGGCCATTCTTTGTTCTCTGCCGAGCCTCTTTTGTTTTCCTGATGGGTTTAGGAACACAATGAAAGTGAAGCGAAACGATACAAGAACAATGTGTAACACTCATTTTAATGATTCCGCTATGTAAATATTAGAAAGTATTGGAAAGGAAATTATGTTTTTCTAGGAATCAATGTTTCTTGTTTAATTTATTTTTCTTTTTAGACACACAAGATTATTGACCCAGCCCAATGATACGAAAGTAGAATTATGCTTGTTTTAGCAATTCTTTCACTTCTGAAATGTTTATTTATTTATTTTACCATTTATGTACACACATATAAAACAACACACATTGAAAAACAGAACAGAAAAAATAGGTACAGAGGTGATGCTAAGCGATGGTGATGGTGGTGGTGATGGTGGTGGTGGTGGTGGTGGTGATGTGATGGTGGTGGTGGTGGTGATAATTAAGCAAGTATATAACGTCTAAAAAAGTTAAGTGACTTTGTATTAAATAATCAGATTGCGACTTACGAGTTGTAATTCGCAGTATGGAGACCGGACAAGCCCTTTACTTTGTGTAAATAATCTTATCACCACTGCTCTCAAAACGGTGAAAAAAAAATCTTGAGGAAACGTTGAAATGTTCTAGAATCAAAACTTTGAAGACATCTACCAATCTGCGTTGGGCCCGCCTGGTGGATTACGGCCCACTCAATGTCGAAGAGAGGTGGCCTGTGTCCTTCAGCGGGAACATGATAGGCTGATTATAATCATACCCGTCTGTTTGACATGTCTGACTATATTAACATCTGCTGAAGCTTCCTTCTGAAACTACGATTCGCTGAAAATTATGAAACCCTTTTTAACCAACTTCTAAAAAAGAAGGAGGCTCTCAATTCGGATGTTTGTATTTTTTTTTTTTTTGTTTGTTCGCGCATAACTCCGTCGCTTGCCAACCGATTTGAAAAATTCTTTTTTTGTCAGAAAGGGAAACTTTAATTTCGGAAGTCGATGGCAAACAACGAAAATCTGAACCCAACGACACCGATTTCCGAAATTAAAGTTATTTTTCACTTTGTAGTGTCGTTTTTGGAAGTCGGTTGATTTTTTTGCAAAAAAGTTTTTTGTTAGGTACAATATATTTTATTTCTTTCTGTCTTGTCTTGTGATCGCATTTACCTTCTTTGTAATCACAAAAAAGTCTTTTCCTAAACCTGGACTTCTGCCTACCCCGTCACAGTGTACGTATGTACGCTCGTAGTGCACGTGAGCTGCATACTTACAGCCTCAGCGCTCGTTTGAATTTCTTCAACGTTTCGCCCCCTATTAATAGCTCTTTGTCGAATACTATAGAAAGACTTCAAGATGTACGAGTACTTATGAGGGCTTGAATACATTTTGTATTAACTGAAGAGCACCTACTAGCAGTAGTGCGATTCTGTAACCATCTCACCGTGAAAACTTAGGTGAAGTCAGCGTGGAGTGAGCTGTCATTCCAAAATAATGCTAGGGATTGACACTACTGACAACTCACATCAAGCTCACTTCACTTGAGTTTTCACGGTGAGATTTTTACAGAATCGACCGGCAGGTACTTGCCGTGGCGTGTGTGAAATTTAATTGGGTTAATTAATTTATATAAAACACGTGAAAACTACGTGACAACATGAGTGTATTGGATTATGAAGTACTAGTTTCTGCCCGCGTCTTTGTCCGCATGAATGTTCTTTCTGAGTTTTCTTTTTGCTCGGCTCCTAAGTGCTTTGCCTGATGTTAATTAGCCTATAGCCTTCTTTAAGAATTGGGCTATCAAATGCAAAAATATTTTTTTAAAACTACAAAACACAACACAATTAAAACAAACAAACAAACTAATTTTACCTCTTTATAATATTAGTGTGTATATTTGTGATGTCATTAAATAACGAATTTTGATGATATTATAGGTAACATTGTCACTTGGAAAGCTGCCACGCTGAAATGGAATTGGACTGGACGCATCTGCCGCATGTCAGACGACAAATCGGCCAAACTTACGACCCAATGGGTCCCTCTTAGTGGCTAGCGACATCGCGGCAGGCTCAGACGGAGATGGCGGGATGAGCTGGACTACTTCAACAAGAACTAATCCTCAGAAGCTTTAAACAGAGAGAAGTGGAAGGAGAGTAGGGAAGCCCTGCAGTGGGACATCACAGGCTTTTAATAATAATAATAAATATAACATTGTATAATGCCATGTCTCATTTAATTTAGAAACAATGTAGATCTACCTCATTTGTTTCACTATTGTGTTCACAGATAGAACACAAACAGTGGCGTACACACCAGAAACACACTGCAATAGGCTGATGGAAGGCAAACCCCGCGGCGGCTAGGTGTGCAAAAAATCTCTTCCACCTTGGGGGAGCGAGGGAAACCCAAAGACCGGTCTCTACGTATTTTTTTTTTGGATCAAACTTTGCCCCACAATAGGAATTACTCCTGTATCGCGGGTGCGTTTACAAACATTTAAACTCACATACACAAACAGCCAGACCCGTAGGCAATACAAATATTTGTTCCGTGCGGGAATCGCACCCGCGACACGCAGCGCAGCAGTCGATCGCTCAGCCACTGCGCCAACCATGTCGTCTAAAACGTTTGGGGTCCGCGAGAGCGATACCTCGGGTCAGAAACCCCAACACTGACTCCTCGGAATCAGTTTAGTTGTTCTGCAGTTATTTGGTTGGTCTACAATGTGTCACCAAAAGTTCAGTATATTATACCTTGTTATTGCTATAGCCAGAGGTGTACAGTCACGACGAAAAGTATGTATACACTCGGCTTTATTCAAAAGCGATTTACTTCTTTATTTTTTATTTAAATTTTATGTTGTTACGAACATAGCATTTTTGAGCCTATATGTTTATGTAATGTGTCGTATTTCAACGTTGCATTCGTTATTTCACGAAAAAATTGCAGTTGAAAGTTGCCAAGTGTTGACATATTGGTGTTCGTGACTGTACTTAGAGTAAACCTACATTTCGCCAGTTATGTTTAAGTTCCATGTAACAGGAGACGAGAGTATTGCCATCAGCAGGCACAAATCATGACTTTGGGCTGCTGCTAGTAGAGTAAGCCAGAGGGCGTACAAATGTTTGTGATTAATCAAGCAGTCAAGTGTCGACAAGAAAATTAATAATAAAAAAGTAAGCCTGGACTATAAAAAAAATAAAAAATAATAGTAATTATTATTAATTAATTTTTAATTATTAATAATAAATAGCAAATAAATGTCAAAAAACAGAAAAAATAAAATACAAAATAAATGAAAAACTAATAATAAGACTATATCAACATACAATACTAATGTCAATATACAATACAGATGTCAAAATTACAATACTAATGTCAATATATAATACAGATGTCAAAATTACAATACTAATGATGTCAATATACAATACAGATGTCAAAATTACAATACTAATGATGTCAATATACAATAAAGATGTCAAAATTACAATACTAATGATGTCAATATACAAAAAAAACCTTATGTCAAGGACAACAATAGATATAATTTATTAGCATGTCAACATTCTGTCACTAGATTTTTATCTGTTATGAACTCCAAAATACTGAAATATGCTTTGTTCACAAGTAATGATTTAAGCCGTTTCTTAAATAAGTTCACATTCAATTCTTTGATT
Source organism: Apamea sordens (assembly GCA_945859715.1). Lineage (NCBI taxonomy): Eukaryota > Metazoa > Arthropoda > Insecta > Lepidoptera > Noctuidae > Apamea > Apamea sordens. The sequence continues at coordinate 9,418,556 of OX243991.1, read as the reverse complement.
GACGACGGTAAGCGGTTAAATATAACTGGCGCCATGCAAAAAACACTTTTGTACATTAGAGCTGTGTGAGACCTTCTTACACATAAGCTATTATTATCCCGTCGACTTCAATTATTAATGTCCGACATTTTTTTAAACAACTTTGGATTGGTCTTTACAAATAAATAAAAATAAAATAAAAATCTTTTATTGCATAAACAAAAATAGAGCAACAAGGTGATGATTGGAGCCTCCTTTTAAGCTAAGAAAAAGCCTGTATTAGGAGACTCCGCTCTTTCATAGCTAGATAATTTTGCACTGAATATGAACATATTTTTGAACAGAATACTTAACCAAATCATAACAATTTTATTTCTAATTTAGGTAATTTACATTTACATTATTCACGTGATTGTCTATGGGGATGGGGGGGGAGTTGAGTGTGTTTTGTGTTTGTATGTGTAGGTGAGTGTGTGTGTGTGAGGGTGGGTGTGTGTGTGTGTGTGTGTGTGTAAGGAGAAATGAATGGGTTAAACTATGTGTTGTAAGAGCGCCTCAGTGTCATCATACGTTAACGTTTTTAACCAATTTGCTACCATTTTTTTACATTCATGTATTTTTTTATCATATATGTATATCTCTTTGTTTACCCTATTATAAAGCTGAGCAGAGCGTCTATTGTATTGTGCAGCAGCGAATCTTGTTTTAGTTTGAGGGATTAGAGCAATTATGTCCTTCCGTCTTTTTGATATTGTGTTTGCATTATAAGGAAGTGTCTTATGTTTTTTTAGGACTGTGAGAGAGATGTAAAGTTTTCTAACAGAAAGCAGGTCACTCATCTGGTATAGACTTTCAGTTGAGTACCTTTTCTTTTTGAAGTACATTAGTTTTATTAGTGCTCGTTGTGCTCGTTCCTCAAAAACAAATACAGTAACCTCAAAAATATATAAAGATGGAAGAGTCAAAATTTTAAACTTAATAAACAATGGTTTGCATGTATCTATGACCTGCAATCCAAACATTGTAATAATACACTTTTTTTGGGCTTTAAAGATAATTTCCCTATTGGTTGAATTCCCCCAAAAAATAACACCATATCTTAACACTGAACCCACCAAGCCATGATATGCTATGACTAAAGCGTCCACAGTCATCACTGAGGTAAGTTTATATAGGGCATAGGCAGACTTACTAATTCGTTTGGTTAACTCCTCCGATCTAATTTATTGTCAATTGTTAGACCCAGGAATTTACATGTGTTTTACTTGCGTTATGCGTTGGCTGTCATAGTATATGCTCATATTTGTGTTTGAACGTTGGCTAAACATCATTAATTTTGTCTTTTCAATATTAATTTTTAGATTATTATTATCTAACCATTGTACTATGGAGGTTATTGTCTTTATAATTTCGTCGTTATAGTTTTGAGCGTTTGTGCTTTTAATGGTTACAGTGCTGTCATCGGCAAATAGTGACATGGGGTGACTAGTAACTTTCGGCATATCATTTATATATATTATAAATAGAGGAGGCCCTAAAACACTGCCCTGGGGTACGCCATATGTAATCGTTCGATGATCAGACTTGTATATTCGTTGACATTTGGTTTTATAATCTATTTCAGATACTTCAACGTACTGTTTCATGTACTTTAAATAAGATTCTATTAAATTCAAGACATTACCTCTAATGCCGTAGGCGTCCAGTTTACTTAGCAAAATATTATGGTCCACATAGTCAAACGCTTGACTCATGTCACAATATATTGAGCACACAGGTATTCTTTGGTCAACATTCGTATAAACATTATTTAGAAAGTCATAGACGGCCATATTGATCGTTTTACTTTTCCGGAAGCCTTTTTGTTCCTCTGTCAAAATGTTCTGTTTGTCAAGGTATTTATAAATATGTGCATAAATGTATTTTTCAAATACCTTGGATATTATTGGAACGAGCGCAATGGGCCTATAAGACTCCATGCATTCTTTGTTATTTTTTTAAAATAATGGTTTAACCACAGTTGTTTTTAGGTTAGTTGGATATGTACCATGTGTTATGCACAGATTGAGAATATAGCTCAAATGTCCACTAATGTAGTCTGAGAACTTTACTGCTAATCATTTAGTAATAAATAGGAAAAAAACTAAATGCATAAGATTTGCTTTACCGCATGTTAACAGTAGTGATTGTGACATAGTATTGAACAAAGAAAAACTAGATTTCGTTGATAAAACGGTTTTCCTGGGGATCACGCTCGACTCAAGGCTGCAATGGGGTCCTCATATAATATCTCTTGCAGGACGGCTAAGTTATGCTGTAAGAACAATTCGTCAATTTACTAATGTAGATACCGCGAGGCTAGTCTAGTTCAGATACTTTCATAGTATCATGTCTTACGGTATGTTACTATGGGGACGGGCTGCAGATATCGAGTCTATTTTTATTCTGCAGAAAAGAGCCATCAGAACAATATATGGCCTCCGCAGGCGCGATTCTCTAAGGGAACTGTTTAAAGATATTAATATTATGCCGGTACCTTGTCAATATATCTATGAAAACATCATGTACGTAAGGAAAAATTTGAATATTTTCAGTAAAAGAGGTGACAGACACACATATAGAACTAGAAATAGGGACCAATTAGTTCAACCAGGTTTCAGACTGGGTAAAGTAGACTCTTCCTTCATAGGTTACTGTTTAAAATGTTACAATAAAATACCTCCCCACATACTCCAACTCAATGAAACGAAATTCAAATCTTACATAAAACGCACACTATGCAGCCATATTACAAATTGGGGGTTTACATCGCTGACAAAAATGCTTGGCTTAACGCTGGTTCTGCTCCAGAGGACGCATAAATAAATTGATTAACATTTGAAAATACTTCACACACGTCTACCCGTTACCTACATACTGTTGGAGCTGCTGAAGATTTTAAAATACTATTTTTGCATTATATAAATTCAATCTCCTATTATTGTATAATTGCATAGCACATATGCGAGTACTATGTACATACTATAAAGCTACCGTTTACTGGATACGTCTTTCATTGACTTGAATGTGCCTTGGCGGCTGAGAGTATATCATGCTCACTCTAATGTCTCGCTGATGGTGGCGCATGTGTTGGATCATTTAGCTCCCTTCAAAATGGTTGACCTGAATGGTGCTAATCTATGCGTCATGTTCGTGAACGGGCGCCGTCAATAGGGACTAGTCAACTCTTTGCTGTCATGGCTTATTTTGATTTAATTTAATATTTGATTTTTTTTTTCATCTTTTCATTACGGACGCTTTTAACGTTCTGCATCGTTGTCACATGCACAATTTTTAACATGAATGATGTAACCAATACTTTGTAACTATATTATTGTGATTTAAAAGAGTGTCCATGGAGTTTCTTGCCCGTTCTTCTCCATAGGTACCTACTACGCTTTGGAATGGGCAACTAGCTTCATCTTTTTTACTGACCGACCCTTAACAATTCAAAAGTGCCTGTTAAAGTTCAAATTTAAATAAAACTTTAAATTTTCGTATGTAAGATGTGGAATATAAGAATAATTATTACTAAAAGTCGTTATTAGTTAAGTAAAATAGTAATTTCCTTTTTTTTATTCTTATAATGGAAACAAAATAAAAATCATGTTATTTTACTTTTGTCATTTTATTTCCTCTGGCAACCGTAGACGTACACGTCATTCTTCTTATTCATTTTTGAGACATGTAAAACAAATTAAATTTAAAATAAAAAGTTTGCATTTATGTACTACCTACATATTTATGTCATTCTTGCACCACCTTTTTTGTCAAAACCTGGTAACCCTTCATCTGTCAAGTTATTGAATAGGTACGATTAAAAGTTGAGGTATACATTAAAATTTAACTTTAACTTGACAGTTAAAAGCAAAAAATGGTGCCATACTAAAACATTGACAGGTAGTTTATGGGTACCACCTGTCTATGGTCTGTTACTAAATAAAGAGGAATGTGTTTATTGTTATTTTTTCCTTTTAAGAACAGTGGTGGCCAAGTGGTATCGACAACGTATATAGTAAGACAGGCGCTTTACTTTGTGTAAAGTATTTCATCACCACTGCTCTCAAAACGGTGAAGAAAAACATCGTGAGGAAATCGGCATGTCCTAGAACCAAAAATTCGAAGACATGTACCACCCCTCACGGGGCCCACGTGGTGGATTATGGCCCACTCCCTCTCACGGAGAGGAGGCCTGTGTCCCAGCAGTGGGAACTTTATAGGCTGATTATGCTTCTGCTATGACTGATTGCGTAAGAATCTAACCTGGACAGGGTTTGTTTACACTGTCATCGGAAAAGAACAAAAACATTTCAAGGTTTTAGAAATAATTCATCTTGCTGTTAATTTGAAATTATACCCATTAAAAGTACCTACTTGTTAAACTTATCGCCTATTTTTTTAGTTTTAATTTCCGTTCGCAAGTGATTGCGCGGGAGTATTTTCCACTAATTCACAGATTGTATAAAAAAAGATGCTCCATAATTTATTACTATAAAACGTGTTCTAGTAGATACTATTAAAAGTGTAGTAAAATTAACTTTTAAATAAAACAAGAAAAATAAGTAAAAGTATGGGGTCGTGAAGTAAAATCTTCTTCGAGATAACAAAAGAAAAAAGCGGGAAAGTGCATCAAGAAAATCCTTTTGTTTACCTATTTCATCAAGTGGTATTAAACCAAAATAAAACTGTTACTAATAGTATTTGACTTCATGTACAACGGAACGACAATCGAAATAAAAGAGGATAATAATTTGACAAATTATTTCTACGAAAATTTTGCACCTACCCGCAAATTAACACAACAGCCAATCATAGTACGCGTGACCGCGTCGCCGGCGCGACTTATTTTAAACTTACACAAAGTTATTTAATTATCGCGATTATGGTAAACGGTGATTAACTTGATTAATTGTCTAGTGTACCAGTTCGTTAGTGCTGTGTGTTGTGTTGTGCCAGATGAGCAGTTTACGCGATTATTTTTCGGTGCTGACGGTGAATTTCAGCGGAACCATTGCATGCAGGTACTTAGGTATGTGTAACTTTTTATACTTAGTTCTGAAATAAGAACTATCGTTACCTATATCCGCAGTGTAATTCGAAAATAGTTTAGATGCAAATCGTCGGTTGAAAACTTTGAAGTGTAAGTTAAGATAGTTGAAGTGGTGTGGAGTGTATGGCCTAGGGTCGGGTCGGGTCGCCTGCTGAGGCGACGCGGCGGCGGCGACGGCGTCACCGGCGACGTCGGAGGCGTGCCCCGGCGAACCAATGGCGCGGCCCCGCCGCCCGCCGCCCCCGGCCGCGGCGCTGATACACCCAGCTCGCCAGTAGGTTTGTGTCCTTTTGGCTGACCGCATGACTCCGGATCTCGCTTCGTCGCTGTACTCGTTGTAACCTGTGTACGTGCAGCACGCGCTTCACCCTCTCCCCACGGCTGACAACGCTAGCTTTCGCCAGAACGCCTCATACTCGGTCACTGAACAGAACTCATCGCCCAAGTTTGTGAACTAACTAGTTGAAAAACTTTTGAAAGTAAAAGTGGGGAAGCAGTGAAGAGCCGGAGTGCAGGCGTGCAGCGCGGCGCCCTAGCAAGGTACTGTGTCAGCTGAGACTTGCGCCCCCGTGCCCCCCGGGCCCCCGGGCTCCCGCCGTCAACAAGACCGGCGTGTCGTGTTGACGGCTGTCACTGACGTTTCCACTGAGATCATGTGGCGCGCAATTTGTACACAAGACGTGTAACTTCATTATTTACGTTATAAACTTGTATATATATGTATGTATGTCTTTACGTATGAACCATAAACATGCCCACGAATGCAGAATATATGACTTTCAAGAAATCTATGTTGAACCTGTTAATTAAATTGGCTTAAGGTAAGTAATAGTATAAATCCGCCCCTAGATGACCCACTGAACAATAAATTGTTACCGAGATCTGTCAAAATTCGCAGAACGTACATATGTTGGTACCACGAAGCGTGACATTGTTATGAAATTACTTTATTGTAAGCCAGCGGTTATTCTATTTATTTTCCACGGCGTAATATTATTTTCTTGAAAAGGCTGACATCATAAAACGAAGCAATAAAAAAGTTCCATTGAGTAGCTATTTTTTCGGATGAAAGTATAATCCAAAGTCCGTACGTATGATGAAGTAGATATATGTTTTATTAAATTGATCTCTTCAGTATTCAGTGGAGCCTCTGGAGCCGTGTGGGCATCGAAAGCGAAGGTTGCCGTGAAATCAGACTCAACTATACATATTCAATGTGATCTCGGCTACGCGCTACGGCGTACTACGGAAACCCAATCGCATTAAAACGGCGGAAAAAATAAAAAGGGTAGCTTCTCGTAGATACACAAGATTCCCTGAATAAACATAACAATTTCCAGTAGATCGCGCCGGAACGCAGCAGACAAATGAAGGAACATTTTTGTGTAGGAGCACAGCCTCCGCCGGCTTCATAAAACTTAACTACACGCCGTAACCGCCACTAATTATAAGGGTGGGTTTACATAACGTATTTATGAGCATGAGATTTAACAGCAGCGCGCCGGTCTCGGGTGGTCTGTTATCGCCCCATTAAAAAGTTGTCCTCTGCGGGCGCGTAAATAACATAATATGACGCCACGTTCGACCACCCAACCACCCGAACCGACTGCGGCGCGCCATCACCCGCCGACACCGACAACAACGCTTTGTTCTTGGCAAATTCATTATCATTTGTGTACAATACCATGAAAAGACATAAGTTTCGAGTGCAGATTTTTTTTACGTCATAAAATAATCCTGTTATTAGCCATACGTTTTTTGGCTTTAAATCTACGGCTTAGTAATAAAGTTAATTAATGAACACCGATACACACGGCATCCACGTATTATTTTAACCTTTGCTCGCGAAGATATAAAGTCTAATATTCATTAATCAGGCGGTGCCTGCAGTGCAGCGTGACCGCTGCAGTTAATAAGGACGCCTAACGCCACAGTTCGTCGCACCACATTTATATACAGTGAACACTCGGCTTTAGATTTAATTGTATATATTTAGTTGGGTAATGAGAAAATACACCCCGAGAAGCTTGTGCGCACTACATATTCAAAATATTATTTAACCGAGGTAGAATAAAACTTGTAACAAAAATAATAGCACGAGCTGATGCGATAAGCTAATATAAGCCGGCAAGTTACACGGCGGGTGAGATTGGCCACCGTCGCCGGGCCGTCGCCGGGCCGTCGCCGGCACGACGCCGGGACGACGCCGCGCCGACGCCACTTTCAAAGTTTTCATGTTTACACACCGCTCTGACGATGATACTCGCGCTAATTTCTGTATTTACGACAGCTCCCTTGATACTTAATAAGAAAAACTTGCTTATCTCTTTGATAAACTCCAAAGTTTGAATTAGTCTAGGGATACTTAAAGAGTATTTTTATTTTATGAACTAGAAATTAATTGGTGCGAGGGTTTTTGGCAAAGTTTTTGATTTAGATGACACATTTGCGAGCCACACACATTTCGTTTCCACAGCCCATTACATCCGTGAAGTTGTGCGGGACGGGAACATTAGATACCGCACGGATAAAATGTGGGGCAATTCACATTGGAATTATGTCTATTTTATTAAACCTACTTTACACCACATTTATCCGCGTAGCTTAGTATTAATTTTACTTTACATACTGTTTATGAGCTTTTTATTTAACAACCACAATATTCGTATCAACCAAGTGCTACGAAAGCGTAGCACCGGCGTAGCAATGAATTCCGCTACGCTACGTAGACGCGTAGCAGTGCGTAGGCGTAAGTAGGCTGTATCACCCGTCACATGAATTGACAAGGTAATTTGACAAGTATGTAGATATTAACAGGTAGGCACGGTTCCGCGCCAAATCCTCTGTAATCCAGGCGGGGCGCCGCCGCCGGCCCGTCTGTCGCATATACATAACTGAGAAAATAAGTTAATTTCATTGAAATATTGCGGTCGTATAATTCCTGTTTGTTCCTATTATTATTGAATTGATTGGTTTTCGATATAAAAACAAGGAACAATAGTTTTTATTTACCGCAAATTATATGTATTATGTGGAAAACTGATATGGCTAACTTTCGGTTATCGTTCTGTTTATCTTACACTATAGGAATACAACGGTTATGAAAACAAAATAACATTGGGTTTATATTTATTTGGGTTCATATTGAAAACAACACTTGGTTGTTTTTTGAAGATGTAGAACTCTAGTTTACTGTGGGAAGCTTTTATATTTAAACTAGCTGTTACCCGCGATTTCGTCTGCGATCCAGGATGAAATGTAGTCTATCTATGTGCCAAATTTTATTCAAATTCGTTCAGCCGTTCCAGGATGGAAGCGTAACAAACAAACAAACTCACTTCCGCATTTACAATATTAGTTAAGATAAATGGTCACTTTACCGACAGGGAAAACCATAAGTCAAATCCAATGTAAAACAATTTGTACTTAATAACATAAAAAAAATATTATATCTCGGAATGATTTTACCCGGAAAACGATATCCCAAAATCCTATAAAAAAAGAAACACACATAATACCATAGAGAATATTCTTTGCATAATACCAACACCCAATTTTTTCTTATCACGTTGAATGAAACAGTTCTTTAAGTTGGAAGTACATGGTTCACTTTAACTTTTTGATTTGGTTGAAGCAGTGGTGGATAAATGGTAAGCCGCGACTTACGAATAGGTGGGTTCTAACCCAAACAAGCGCTTTACTTTGTGTAAATTATTTCATCACAACTGCTCTCAAAACGGTGAAAGAAAACATCGTAAAGAAATCGGCATGTCATAGAACCAAAAATTAGAAGACATGTGACATCAATCCGCACTAGGTCCGTGTGGTGGATTATGGCCCGCTCCCTCTCACGGAAACAGAAGGCCTGTATCCCATCAGTGGAAGGATTCTGTAAGATAAAAATTAATATTGCAATGATTTCATTATGCACCTTTCAATCAAAATCTATAAATTTGGTTGAACCGTGACATAAAAGACAAAATCTCCTTCATCATATGCTTAGGCTTTCCCAACAATGTTGGGTTCGGTCGCCAGTCTAAAAAAAAAATTAAAATGTTTATTTCAATAACTTACAATATAGTTACTTACATTTTTACTTTTAGGAATGTCCCTTTAATCAAAATAAATGCTTGTATTAGGACATTCCGCCCTTCAACTACAGAACAGTGTTGTATTAGAGTTATTGAAAATGAAAATGAAAGTACTTAGTAAAAAATAAGAAGACAAATCCCCCATTTTATAGGAGTCTAAATTAAACAAAACAAATTAAAGTCTAACCTGATGCAGCTCAATACCAGTATTTTACATGGAGCGACTGCCTCCACAACCTAGTTACTGGGTAAAACGATACACCTTGATAAGACTGGTTGTGAGATTTTCGAGCTTCTGACTCCCGTAATGACTATCAAACATCTACAAATGATAGCCGGGATCAAAGGCTTAACGTGCTTTCTGAGGCATGGAGTGGTGCCGATTTGTAATGATGATGATGAGCTACAGATCGACCTCGGCAAGCGACTTTTAAACTTCAATCGACCCATGCGGCTGTTATTATTTAGCCACGAGCCCCTCTCTAAAGCAAAATCTCTTTCAAATCTATACAAAATTTGTTTGAAAGAAAATCAATTGTTTGTAATGGAATAACTTTGATTTGTCAATTACTGGCGGTATAATCTATCCTAAACAAACAAAATGTTGGACTAAGTCGACTGAAAATATAAGGCGTGTTATATTTCACCGGTCCACGCATCGCGATAAGACTTATTGTGTTTTCTTAGCTCGAGTTTCACACTTTCAGCTGAAATATTATTTCAAAGGTTTGCGTAAAGGTAGTTTACACGTTCCGATGAAGTTTTGTCATATGATTTCAGAATTAGAAAGATTTATTTTTAGTTGTTCAACTGTTTTTAAAAATAACTAAATTGTAGCAAATATTTTTAGGACCCAAAGAGTGCCAACGGAACCCTATTACTAAGACTCCGCTGTCCGTCCGTCTGCCTGTCAGCGGGTTGTCTCTAATGAATCATGAACCGTCATAGGCAGACAGTTGATATTATCACAGTGTATATATACGTAATATCTAGGGCCGCTATAACAACAAATAATAAAAATTTAATTAATTTAATGAAAATTAAATGGGGTCTCCATTCAAGAAAATTGTTTTTTGCCTTGTTTAGAACCCTTCGTGTGCGAGTCTGACTCGCACTTGGCCTGTTTTCAGAAATAACTGAATGAATAGCGTTTCTATTTTATCCTTCTATAAAGTATATTTTCATAAAATGTTCAGTAGTTGGATGCCAGTTACTTTGGCCCGGCCCACAAGGGAACTGAAGTGAAAAATAAAGTATGATAAAACTTTTGTCCTCTTCCGTTATCTCAGCTCGACACAAGATTTTCGAGGCCGTTTAAGAAAGGGAAGGAGAACATTACAGTTATCCGACACTTGGATTCCAACGGATAACTTGTCGCTTTTAATAACAGTAGAACTTCCCGATACCATATAATTTTCCAGTCAAAGAAAATCGTGAACAATACTACTCGTGAATAACTCTACCGTCATAGCTATTCTCGATAACGCTTGAACAATGGAAACATCCAACACACTTATTCGCCCAGACGTACCCGTTCGCACTCCCATACATTATCACCGACATATTGCGGCTGTCTGCCCTATACATAGCCATGCTAACTACATCGCCCCTCAACACCTACGCAGTGAGATATGAAACCATACCGTACTATGAATACAATAACAAAAGGACAGTTAAGACCCAGCCCTGAGCTTGTGACGTCATTTAATCGACGAATGGTGCTCCACAGAGCAGTTTATCGCGATGTCAATAAATCTGAACCTAAGCGTGGAACAGACTATGTTCTTACATCCGAGAATTTCTCGTCATGGAGTCCAATTGAGCGAGCTAACGCTCCTAGTAAATTACGTGATATCGCATTCGCAGGTGTGGCCTACTATGTTGGATATTGCTCCTTTAGAAAAATCACTGAAAATGGTTACACTTTAGGTACTTCAGATTAATCAAATTGCCTTTTCAAGAAAACCGTAAAGAATAACTTTTTTCTTCGATTTCTCGTGTATTAAAGAACCCTATAGTTACCTACTTTAATACAAACGCTGATAATGTCTAGTAAGGCCACTCTTGTGCAACAGTATGACGCTTCTAACGCGGCAATGAAACGCCAATGCTTGAATAAACCCCGTAAGTTTTCACGCGGTCAATTGTGTAGGAACGATACTTCATACATTCCGCCTCGCATTGTCTCCAGTGTAACCTACGCTTTATTGCAGAACTGCCATCTTGGAAATATGGTTTTAAGTTGACGCGAATATTTAATACATAGCTTTTTCTTACCAAACTATTTCATCCGCCAAAACTGATTACAAAAATTTCAAAGATAACAAACTTCAGATATATTAGTCATGAAGTTGGAAGTCCTATAAATTGAATATTTTATTTATCAGCAATGGTAGAGAATAAATCATCGTTACTGAGTAACATATGAAACCCAACGTGACTCATATTTAACGCAAAAAAGTGAGCTTACGCAAAAACTTCCAGTAACTTCGTTTTATTAATAGTAGTTATAAAATAAACGCGTCGCAAAACTTTTACCTTCAAGGTACCTATTGCAAAATCTTTCCTCGAAGAAGCATTGCAAACTTTTTAAAAGTTGTCCACAACGAAACACCACAATAACTAATAGCAAAGTTTCGAAAATGGTATAATGATGAGGGTATTAATTTCCAACTTCATTGTAACTACCAACTTGCTGGTATCAAAGATGGCTACCCTAACATCGCTTGTTTAATAAAAGAGGAACAGTTAAATGGCTCAGCCTGTTCCTTACCGTCCCACTGAGCCAGTCCAATCACATAATCAATTTATCAGTGCTGTATAAAAATAGGATACGTCGCGTTCTATTCCAATCGTTCCGCTTTAATAGAATTTTAATTTCAATTTCACACATAGCGGGGCACGCGGATTACGACTCTAGCGCCGAGTCGCTCCGAGTCGGGCCGAGTCGAGTCGAGTGAATTTTTCCGATCGGCTCGGCAAGTGTACCGTAGAAATTTTGATGGGCCGTTATTACAGTCCGTTTCAAACGTATTGTGTGCGAATGCGCTACAAAAATAGCAATATTTTGTATTGTGTGTGGGCAACGTTGCTGTTTGAGTTGCTGCGTTTTTACCATTACGCCCACCGCTTTGATGAAGTCCCGGTTTATCTGTTAGAAAATTGAAATACATAATGCAGAAAATGTATGCAGCAATAAAAGAGTGAAAAATGGACAGGATTTTCAATTGAAATGATCTGAATTGGATCGTGTTCAAGAGGAAATAGACCAAATAAAGTAGCGGTATATGATCAGGGATGGGGTATGAATAGAAACCATGTAGGCATACTTCCTCTTGCGGAGTTTATAACCCGATTTAGAATGATACAAATGACACTACAGGACAAAACAAACCGTACGAACTTCAACGTGTTCGTACGTTTTATTTTGACCTGTAGTGTCATAGTTAAAAGAAAAGCGGCGCTTCCTCAAGGCAACTTGACGTTTTCTTCTCATCAATATCTTGTCACTTTACAAAATTCCCTCAAACCTTTTAACAATAACCACTCCGTTACGACACGATAACCAGACGTGACTCGTTACGTCTGCAGCAGGATAATGCAGTTGCATGCAGTCACCTGGAAACTGCCTGTTTTATATTTCATAGTCGTGCCTGCTGCGGCCTGCGCATCCAATTAACATCAGTTGTCCGGCCGTACGTTTGTAATGTTCGGTGAAATATCGAGGGCTTGATGAGAGCCGACAGTGAGCGCCTGTCTTTACGACCTACATGCTTAACGCACTCCGCGAAAATGAGCCTGTTATGTGCTCAGATGACAAATCACGGTAAAATGAAAGTTTATTATTTGTGACTATAAATTCTTAACGTGTCATGAATGTGATTTTATTATCGTTCTCTTTTCCATATGAATGTTTTCAACGCGCAATTTATTATAACGAAAACTCTTTGTTCTTTTAAAATATAGGAAAAAAAAGTATTTAATCTGATACCTCATTCCTTTTTATTTGTTTGACAATTCCACTTTTCAATATCGTAACATTCCGTAGAGTGAGTTTATCAAACAACATTAATGTACGCAGAACAAATAACGCTGCGTAATAGAAAATAATGTGAATACAATGTAAAACAAACCTCTCCATATAAAAAGAGAGAAACGATGAACAATCTCATTTGGAGCGTAACTATCGTGTGTCGGGAGCATAAACTAAGGGTTTTTTCCTCTTTATTTTTTATGGTCGTCACAACCGTACGCTAAACAAAAGTGAATAGTGTGCATGGTACAATGTAGACACGATTTGAACGTAAAATCTGATATGAAGTTTTAAAAAAAATGTCGTTATTTTTACTACTTCGATATATTCATAACGTTCGCGTCAAATATGCTCGATACAGCTGTATATCGAGGTAATAAAGCAGACATCTTCAATATTCTTTTGTACGCGTCGAACGGAATGGTTCGGTGATTTGTAGCTTAGAGTATATATCGCGTTGCATTGCCATCAATCCGTAAGTGAATCTAGGAGCGAGCACGTCGCAGCTGCAACTGATATCACCTGACGATGTCGTTTGTACCCGTCCAACCGGGATTAGGCACGGGCTACACGCGCGCAAAACGACAGTTTGAATTACGCTTACGGATTTACGCTATTGAACGCTGGACTTTAAAATATTCACAACATATCGGCGTTTCATCCGCATTGAATACGATTCAAAAGTTTGGAATTGTTATTTTACATTTTCGCTCAACAGATGCGATTCGATAGTGATAAATTAAATCAGTCTTGTCTTTTCACTTGATTAACCTCGACATCAAAAGGTTTTTCCGTCAATGCGTCGAATCAAGTCTGATGTTCCAATTTCATCGAAGTTTCCCTTTGTCTCTGGCTCGAAAGCGGATTGGAATCGTATGGCTCTCAATCTGACGTGTAGTGCTTTATTGCTTATGGTGTCCGGATCTAAATCCTCTCCTTTCAAATGGGATTATGATTGATATATAGAACTTGAAATATTTGGAAAATATTTGTGGTCATTTTATGACTTCTCGATATCTTTTGCGGGTTAAAAGCTTTGAATAAAAAGTAGGTTAAAGTTGAATTTGGTAAACACGCAGCCTATTACATTATTAATTTGGGCAATTTAAAAATACTTTGTGACATCAGCGTGGGTACCTACGCCTACGGTAGGCTCTTTTAGGAGTTGTGATAGTTCTTAACTATTTTGAGTAGTTATTTTACATGAAAAGAAGAAGGCGAAAGGCCACGGAAAATGATATATGTTCAACGAATATTATTTCGCATTTAAAGATATGAAATATTTGACACTTGTGAATTTTCCGTATCTATATTATTCCGTATCTAAAAACATCAACTCAGTCTATCGCTGTCGTCTAGTGTTGCTGGACATAGGCCTCTTCGAGGCTGCGTCACAACAACCTGACCTCTGCCTTCCACATCCAATCTGTCCACCTTCTTAAGGACGTCAGAAACAAAATACGCTAGAAAGTAATAGCTACTTTACTAAACGCAAAGATGTTATTCAATTAACTAAAAACCCTCCCCAACCTGTACCACACAGCTAATCTACCACACAAGCCAACGGAGCCAATTTAATAACTCTAAGAGAAACTAATAGTAAAGTTAAGGAGCCAACATATCAAAGAGCCAATATATTTTGTTAGCATAAAGGCGCGTGTGCACGGTCGCGCCGGCGGAGTTCCCGCAAGTATCCACAGGGAAACCGCGTTACGAAAACATTTTTCATAAAGCCTCTACACATACTTGATACGTAATTTATGGGGACACCGCCTTATACCTCGCTACTTGAATGTTGATTAGAAAATGTTCTTCGGAGAAGCTGCCGTAAATCGAAGGAGACGTTGATGCTTTTTACGTGCAGTATAAAATCACTGATGACGGGATTCAAGGGTTTTTGCATACAGTTTGTCATGTTGAGTTCTGAGGTTTTTGGCTTGATTCTTTGATAAATTATTTGGCTCAACTAGTCACATTGTTCACGGCAAACGCGCGACAGTTTCTTTCTTATATACTCTGGTGACGCTATGCTCAAGAAGCATTTCTTTGTGTTGTATAGTTTACGAAAACGACCATTCAATGTTAGCATCTATCTTTCCAGTGTATATTCTAATCTTTATTTCTTCTTCATATACTTACCCAAAAATTGCTGAGAAATAGTACTTACCTACAGTCAGCAACAAAAGTCGAATAACAATGTAACTTTTATAAATCATATAAATTAATACAAAATAATTCGATACAATGCTTTTCTGATTGATTGACGATTTTATGTAATACCTAAGAATTAATTAATAATCTTAAAATTATACATCAATAAATTTTATTTTATACTTTGCTCAATAATTAATTACAGATTTTAAAAAAACTGAAGTTTTAATCGACTTCTGCCTCTAACCGTACCTAAACAGAGCTAATTTTCGTCCGTTAAATATTCATCCTCCTAAGATCAATTCAAAGACGAGAACTACTTGACAATTGGACATAGACATAGTCCATTGAATGCCTGGCACTAATGTATGTGCGTGTTACGGTACCTACATATACCATAGCTCCAATAGTTCATGTCCAACGTGACAAGTGGCACCTCGTATCAGACACGAGCAGCATCATACGTTTAGATTGTATTAGCATCAAACAGATTGCCAGCCCATTGGGAACTGGTGATCAATTTCGACCGTATATGTAGGTAGATTGGTAAAAAACAAAAATAATGAATAAATCCGTGTGTTGCTATCAAACAAAAATCCGAGCTCCCGATTTAGTTTTCATAGGTTTCCCGACAATTTATAGCATTGGAAAAACGTATTGTTGCTGGAAAATTTACAAAACAACGATGGAAAAAAAGTTACTACCTAAAAAAAAAAAAACAAAGGCTTGGTAAAAATGACACCCGTCCAAAATGATAGGTAGGTACTACTTGACTTCATCAGTCCATTAACAGTTATTTTACCTCTGGCATCAGCAACCCATAGCAACCTTATAATAACGAGAATAAAGGTCACTGTGATTTTCACCGACATGTCAATGGCAGAATAGCAAGCGTATTGCAATGATTATAAAGATCCCAGTGATGCAAAATCAAAGGTAAAATAATTGTGGAAGGACTTTAATACAATAATTTGAAATGAAACATAAACAGGTGGGCAATTCTCGTAATTTTAAGAACGTTCACAGTCTGATCTCAGTCTCAATCTGTCAAAAATACCTCCAATTTCCATACATTTTGACCAGTTTTTGACGTTTCTTTGTCGCCGAGATGAGACTGCGACTAGATTTTGAACGTTTTAAATTACGAGAATTGGCCTTCTGATGAATGCGAACGCTATTACATTTTTAAAAACAAGTCAGTTCCAAAGTGTAACAAATCATCCAAGACCATAGTGCATACGCGCGAAAAAGCCGCTTCTTTACCAAATGCAGCGACAAAAAAAATATCTGCCGCGACTGCCACGGCCGCATAAGTTAATTTCCAGAAGCCGGGTAGTATCGCCCGGTTACCCAGTTGTTTGTTTGTTTATCCGGGCTTGATTACGACCACCCGGGCGTGGATACCGTCGCTCATAAGCCATGTAATCAGCCATCAGTAGATGGTCAACATTGTTGATATGATACCCATTAGTCGTTAAGCATTTTGAAATTGCTTTGTTATTGATTTTTGCTTCTATTGTGTTTTGTGGCCTTGTGGTGAGACGTGACAAATGTAATTTTTACGTGTGGTAAAAGGTGTGTCAACGGTTTGTTGTAGGAATAATATTTATACGTTTTAAAATCTAGTGTTAAGACCCTGGAAGTATCGGGAATTGTAATAATGGGTTTATCTTTATTTATCCTGAATCAGTACCATAATAAAATTGCGTAACACACATAAGTGTGTTGTTGATTATGATTATAAAATCACAATCTGAATAATTTTGAAGGATATTGCTAATCCAGCTTCATATGTTCAAAAATTTTTGTCTAACAGACAAAACCTAACGCAATGAATGTTGATGAACTATCAAAATGGAAGTCATTGCTACCATTGATGTGATGACATACAAAAATAATTTCATTTATTTTTCAACCACTGGGTACCTACTTATAGATATTATTGTTTATTTATTTGTGGCATTTATTTAAAACCACTGACCTCAATGTCGACATTTAAAATGAAAAACTTAAATTGTGCTGTCTGTTACAACAATCTAATCATACATTGTCCATCGAAGATATTAATCTAATCTCTGGAAAATTAAGCCTGTTCACGAAGTAGAATAAATAGAATATTACTATAAGTCTAGAACTAATACAAAGACTTGTCTAAACCCACAAGTTATCTGAAAAGTTGAAACGCAAGCACAACGAAAATAACTATCTACTAATAAATTAGCGAACGAAATTGGATAAAATTGCAGAGTTATTAACTTATTTGTTCATATAATTAGAGCTGTCAGATTCAATAAAAGGAGAATGACTAAAAGTCGTACCAAAAAGTCTCATGCATTAAGATCGAAATATTATAGTAATTATTTTCATTATTTTTTATGACATTACGCGTCGGGGATTTGATTTTTGAACAGGGAATTTAATTTAAAGTAAATAAAGTGTTGATATTGTTTTATTCCCTTTACATGACGTTCCGTTTCAAATGATATGATTAATATAGGTAACCTTGAATTTTGAAAGTGTCAATAAATCGTAAACCCGTAATCACGCCTTTCAAAAAACTTGTAAAAAATGTATACCTAATCCTTGCCGATTCTACTTTAATTAAAAATAACTGGAATATAAATTCCAGTTATTTTTAATTAATGTAGAATAATTAATAATTTAATTATTAATTTTTAATTAATTTAAAAAAATGATAATCGTTTAAATAAAAATTCTATTCTATTATTAGAATAGAATTTTTATTTAAACGATTATCATTTTTTTAGAGAAATAATGGCCGTTCGTGTATGACATGTCAAACAAAATAAAGTATCTAGTTTTTAGGTCATATCGAATTTTTTGAAAATACCCGAAACGCGGGTTTTTTTTACAAAAAGAACTATTGTAAAAGTTGATATGCTAAGTGTAGTCTATAAAAAACAAAGTTTGACTTTGATGCAGCATGGTACGGGATTCCATACATCCATGGGCATTGCCCTGTTCACACATTTATGATTTAAATTTAATTAATCATATTATTAATTTAATTTCAGCATATGAGCTTAGTTCATAATTGCTAATATGCTAATATGTAATCACAATTGCTTCACCACTTTACGATTACAGATACTTACAAGTAAGTGCTCATACACAAGAGCGACACGCGTCCAAGACAGACAACTGCAACCGTGTCGACGCGACGGCGCGCCGTCGCGTCGACACGGTTGCAAGCGGCACGTTGACGACGCACGGCAGCCGCCGCGGCGGCTG
Source organism: Apamea sordens (assembly GCA_945859715.1). Taxonomy (NCBI): domain Eukaryota; kingdom Metazoa; phylum Arthropoda; class Insecta; order Lepidoptera; family Noctuidae; genus Apamea; species Apamea sordens. The sequence continues at coordinate 9,399,961 of OX243991.1, read as the reverse complement.
CCGTGCGTCGTCAACGTGCCGCTTGCACACATTTATGATTTAAATTTAATTAATCATATTATTAACTTAATTTCAGCATATGAGCTTAGTTCATAATTGCTAATATGCTAATATGTAATCACACACGGTTGCAAGCGGCACGTTGACGACGCACGGCAGCCGCCGCGGCGGCTGCCGTGCGTCGTCAACGTGCCGCTTACGTATTTGAGTACGGCGCTAAAATACATGAGCGACGCCAAGTTGTCGACGGCAGCCGTCGACGCGTTGCCTCTGTCGTTGACGCGTCTCGCTCGTGTAGGCACACTAAGACATTTTTTGTCAAAAGCGTTATTAAAATAATTAGGTACGAAATTGAGTATAGGTACGTGTCATATATTTATTTTATTTTATAATCTGACTAAAGAACAAGATTCTTTCACAAAGTAACCTTTTAAGATAAAAATATGAAAGGATTCGATGCCTGATACTCAATACGATTAGTTTCCCCTTACATTCAGAGATGGCGCTAGTTGGTAACCTAAACGAAAAGGACAAAGAAAATTGTTAATTTCCTTAATTCCCTCTTTGCGCTTGATATTCTCTTTTAAATATCTCTTGGAATGAGTAAATAAAGTACACTAATTATGTAAAGAAGCGAATAATTTATGCTAGGTGCGCTCAGTAGCGTAGGTAAGCAGAATCGCAAAGTGTTAAATAGATAGACACCTTTTCGAAATTAAACCTTTATCCAGATTTAAATTGCACAAAGGGATACATAGTAATTAATTGTGATCTTAAGTTATCTTAGATAAAATACTTTCGATCCATTTACGGGGTAATGTTGCAAGTTGGACGTAGGTATTTTCCTAGATGAAACACTTATTTTTAATTATATATTTTGAATTGTTTCTTCTTTTGTTTTTTTTTTACATTGTTCTCACATATAGAAGCAACCAGAATAATGTACCCATGATTTTGTAATATCTTGATTTAAAAGAGTGTCCCTTGGAGTTTCTTTGCCCGTTCTTCTCCATAGAGATCTACGTTTTGGAATGGGCAACTAGCTTTAACCTTCTGACGAACTGACCAAAAGTGCCTGTAAATGGTTTAATTAAAATAAATGCATTGAGTTTGAGTTTTGTGGCTAAAGGCTCCAGCAGACAGGCGCGACACGACGCCGACAGCGCGACGCGATTCTGGTAGAACCATTTCCATGAAATTTTCATAGAAATTTATCTACTAGAGTACGTACCAGAGTCGCGCCTCACCTGTCTGCAGGAGCCTTCACACTATTTATAAAGCCTTTTCTGACCGAAAAATCTGTTGATCCATACATTATTTCTTTCCTATATCTAGTTATGCGAACATAAATTTATGGATCAACAAATTTTTTTTCTTCACGATTTCAGGGTTGGTCCCGTAGTAAAAGTAGTTCATAATGATGAGTACAATGACCCCTTTTAAGGATTAAAACGATCAAAATTTAACAGTGTATACATATACATATATAGGTACTATATTTATATGAAAGTTTACGCGGACCAAGTCGAGGGCAGAAGCTCTGTCCTCGACTTCGTCTGCATGAACTTGTTCACCGTCACATCGCATCGCATCGCCAGGCCAGGGTAAAGAAAGAATTCAAATCCGACTAGTATAGTTTCAGAAATTAGCGCGTTCAAACAAACAAAATCTTCAGCTTTATTATTAGTTTTCACTCGTTAGGGTTCTTAGAAAACATTGCAGACGGTTCGCGGTTCCCAAAATTGGGAATAATTCTTATTAATAATAATTACATAAATACATTTTTTTCTTTGGAATATCCCAACAGCATGTTTTATGATTTCAGCTGTAAGCGCTTCGGCTTTTGTAAATGATATATAAGCAAGTTGGAAATTAAGTAGGTACTACAAAAGTTGTGATGGGAATAATTTAAGGGTGCAACCCTAAAATCACGAAAAAAATATACTATTCCCTACATTTTGTACAGTCACGAGCAAAAGTATGTATACACTCGGCTTTATTCAAAAGCGATTTACTCCTTTATTTTTTAATTAAATTTTATGTTGTTACAAACATGGCATTTTCGAACCCATAGGTTTATGTAATGTGTCGTATTTCAACGTTGCATTCGTTATTTCACAAAAAAAACGCAATTGAAAGTTGCCAAGTGTTGACATATTGGTGCTCGTGACTGTACATAAATGTATGGAGCTCGTTCATCTAGTGGTCACAACCGCTACCGCTGACGTGAGGTCCTGGGTTTGTTGTATGTGTACTACCTACAGGTACACCTCTGCCCAACCTTTCGGGGAAACGAGGCGTGATGTTGTGTAAATGTATGGAGCAGTTTTTTTTTTTGCGAAGCTTTTCTGTTCGTCCTATTGTTAAAGTTGTTCATAATGATGAGTACCTACAATGATGCATTAAGAAGTTTTCAGTTATTGTAATTACAGTATTACACCTTCTATTTACCTAGCATCTGAATTTTCCAAGAAAACTAGGTTTGCTTAATCTATATATGCGTACCTATATCCACCGCGCATCGATCTACCCATTTCTACAGTTTTACGAAGAACCTTATTTCCTCACCTTTAAGCACATTTTCAGCTCAGCAGAAAGTTCTCTCAGCTATTACCATACGTAACAGGGTTAAAAAGTACATACTCGTCTAAGTGAAATAAAAAACGCGGTAAAAATCCCACATGGGAGTAGTTAGAGGCACTCCAAATGTCAACCGCTCTTAGCTAAGTAATCAGGTTTAAAATTCATGGGGTCAGAGTTAGTGACTACCCTAGGGTGTTTTATTGGGAGGAAAGTTATGTTTCACTCACTAATCGGTTTTTTTCTTGAATATTTTCTCGCAATGTATGGAATGGAAGATTTAGCAGTATCTACGACAGTTGTGTTTTTAAGTCTTCCGACTTTGCAGAGCCAACTTGGCATGGTATCGCACAGGACATGGGAGGTTTGGAAAGAAAACGAGCAGGACTTTGCCCAGCAGTGGGACTAAATATAGAATTAAAAAAAATACTTCCGACTAATAAATGCGCGATTAATACTTCCGACTAATAAATGCGACTAATAAAATTTAAATTTTAAAACTATTAAAAAACATCTACGTCGGATCGGCTTCAGTCTGCAGTCTGGATGCATCTGAATACCAGTATTTCACATGGAACGACTGCCTATACAACGTTCACAACCCAGTTACTGGGTAACACAATACCCTTTGGGAAGCACGAAAGAAAAGAAAGAAAATACATTTATTTAGCACAGACTAATAGACACACCAGAGAGAGATTGGTTGTCAGACTTTTGGGCTTCTGACTACCCGTAACAACTGTCAAAGCGGGACGAGGCACAGATAACTAATAAAATAAACAGCACAAAATAGTCTGGTCTATGATTAGGACTATCAATCACTACCTGAATCATTTTGAAGGATATTGCTAATATCGCTAATTTTTAAAACATATGAATCAATTCATATGTTTTAAAAATTTGTCTGCTCAACAACGTAAATAATATGTACAATGGATGTGTTACGCAATAACCCCGCTGTTCAAACTTCATTGATGAAAATAAACCTGGAACCTCGAAAGTAAAAATAAGCGTTCTTATTGTACAGGGATCGGGAAATTTTACCTTTGGCTATAAATAGAAGCACTCATGAGAGAGATTGATCGAGTAAATGCCGTAAATAACGTTAACCTGTGGACATTATACCTATAGTCGTCTAGGGTAGGTAACCAAAATCCGGCAGTGTAACTCAGCCGTATTTTGGATCTGCGCTCTTTGAAACTAAACCCATTCATTTGTGCCTAGGCTTACTTATTTGAAACCTTGATTGATGGAACTGAAACCTGTATTAAAGAGAATTTAAACATAGTTTAATTAAAAACAAAGTTAAAAAATAACTTCATTCTTTCTCTAAAGAAACTTGTAAACAAAATTAATTTTCAGAAGTTTACAGACAATATAAAATTTTCAAGTTACTAAAACAGAAAAAATATTAATTTGAACAAAAGAAACAAAAATTCCGGTAGGAAATAATCAAAGCTCTCATTATTGTGATCTCAGAGAGAAATCTTTTGATATAAGAAATTTGTCGTAATTCACCCCCAATGACTTTATTCACCCGATGTCGTCGCAAGTAATGTTAATTAGATAATTAAATTTCGACATTTTCTGATGAAATGTTTAAGAGGAGTTTTCTTTTATCTTTTATCTTTCGAGTACCTGCTTGTCCTTTGTAATAAGCTTATAGTAAGTTAATACTCTGACCACCAGAGGTGAATTTTATGTTTTTTTATTCAATGATAATGTAAGTTTACTCTTAGTAAGTTTTAATACCTATCTGAAATTTACTCAAGAATAAGCAAAGGCTAGAGATCTAGACTTATGCAGGAACCTACCTACATTTATATCTATTTTTTTTTTTTTTGAGAAATGGGCCTGGCTCTATCTCGTCTGGTGGAAAGCGATGGATGTGGTCTATGATGGAACGAACAAACCCAGAAGATGCTTTTCACTCTTGCTTTGAAGGGTCAGCCTTCAAATGGGTTATACGTGGAACACAGACGCTAGCAGAGAGTTCTACACTTTGGCCGTGCGCATAATAAATGTGGACGGACCGACAAAGTGTGGATAAAAAAAAAACAATTGCAAAAACTTAAGTAAATTTGAATTTCACGGGCCACCTTAGCGCAACCCCCAGGAAAACCGTGACTGTTCATAGTTTTCGTAGAAAACTAAAGCTTTACAAACCTTTTTTCAAAAAGCCAGTTAGACATTAGATAGATTGAAAAAAAATCAGTTATTAGTGAATAAAATATCCTTAGATTTCCACACGTAACAGTAGTGTCAATAAATCATAGAAATAAGCAGTTAACCCTAGTGGCTTCGTATCCGGCGGCAGTCATTAGGTCGTATCGAAACGCTATATATCACTAATAATCCAGAAAATTGAGGATCGGAATAGAGTGTTGTCGCCTTACTTAATAACTACAATGTTCTAGCATTTATTTTTAGTTGGATCAGTAGGATAATTCTGTTAGTAACTCGTCTTTGGTTGAATGATTATTATTTTTCGTATTTGAAGTAAGTAAAAGGAAAAGAAAATAAAGAAAAAATGTTTATTCTGCACAAACAAAACGTAAATTTCCAAAAAAATACATTAAATATACACATAAGCCTCGTACTCAAGCATATAAAAAGTACTGAATGGAAAGACTAGGTCTACTCAGCCTGACGTGTGGTTCTTTCCTCAAAAGACCAATTTAGACACTAATCTACATGGCCTTCACATGATACGAGTATGACCAAGATTGTGTCTGGGCTTTATAAGAGGCTGTGACCTCTGAGTTTGTTTCGGCCTTTCTTCTCAGAGTAGTCAGATAGGAAACGTTGACCTCATCTAGTTTAAAAAATATGATTGACGTGTAAAAATGTGAAAAGTCATTTATCATTGATTGACAAAGTGACAACACGTCACTTCTTTTAAAATCAAATCTAGTGTCATAGTGATCGCTGAAGTATTTTTAACCGACTTCAAAAAAGGAGGAGGTTCTCAATTCGACGGTATGTTTTTTTTTTTGATGTATGTATTTATTATGATGATGGGAGCTTAGTTAGATAAGTTCGGTAAGTGCTTGTTTTCTGTCAAACAAAGTACAATCTATACTTATAATAAATCTGTAGAAGTGAAAATTCTGTACATTGAAAATATCCAAAAAATAAATGGCAGGGGGTGTTACTTGACCGACACCGAACCCAAAAATGTGATTAAAAAAATTTTTGTCTGTCTGTCTGTCTGTCTGTCTGTCTGTCTGTCTGTCTGTTTGTTCAGGCATCACGCAAAAACTACCGGTTCGATTACGATGAAACTTGGTATAATTATTCTTTAATATCCTGGGCACCACACGGGGTACTTTTTATCCCGGAAAAGTATATACAATAAAAAACAAACTTAATTTTGCGGTTCGATCCCTATACCCGATTACCACTGTCTGTACTGTACCAACCGCAAATACTAAGTTTGTCGTAGGTTGGGTCACCCGCAGTGGAGTTCATTTTTATTCCTTTTAGTTTTTAGAGTTATTTAGGTTTATTTTTATATGAGTCGTAGGTATAGATTTTAGTTTTAAAGTATAGGTAGTATATTTGATAGTGTACGTAGTGACCGTAGGTTATTTTATAATACTGTTAGGTAGGTTTAGTCATTCGTATAGATATTAGTTTTTAGGGATTTTGCTTATTTATTGAGTTTAGATTAGTTATTATCAGAAATAGGTTTATTTAGGTAGGTAGGTATTTAATTTTCTGTTATTGAGTTTTTTTTTTTTAATTAGTTAGGTACTTAGGTAAAGATATCATATAGGTACCCTCTTAATCACCACTAATGAGACACAATTGGTTTTCTATTGTAATTAGCCACAAAGGGCCCGCGACATAGATGGCATTCTGGGGAAGCACATACATTTTATCCTGTTAGCACGTTCCCGTGGGTAAATTTCCGACATCCACGCGGGCGAAGCCGCGGGCAGAAGCTAGTATATAATATTTTCTGAATCTAATGGATATTTTAATTTATTTGGGGTCAATAGTAATAACAGGGCTTGTGGCTAAGTAATAACAGCCGCATGGGTCCATCGATTAGGTTAAGGAACGCTGGCCGCGGTTGATCCGTAGATGGGTGCCCATATTTACATACCAAGACCCCTCAGTCGGAAAGCACGTTAAACAGTTGATCCCGACGGTCGATAGATCCACATCCATCTTTGACAATCGTCAGAAGCTGGAAAGTCTGACAACCAGTCTTACCATGGGTATCGTATTACCCATTAACTGGGTTGTGGAAGTTAGACTGGAAGCCGACCCCGACATAGTTGGGAAAAAGCTAGGTAGATGAGTAAAAAAAGACCTTAATTATAACCTAAAATGGTTAAAATTAAGGTACTCATCTCGAGCCTCGAAGCCTATTAAAGTATCTAAGGACAGATAAATTATATATTTTTATCAGCTAGCTTCAGCAAAGATTGTGGTTATAATTTTATACCTTAAATATTATATGTCCGAATCTCTGGTCCTATTAAAATATTAAAACCTACGCCTTCGCTGATTTTCGTGGGCAGCCTTTTAAGTTTTATTTATTTCGCTGCTGTTAAGATATTAAGGTTGCTCTTTATTTTTGTCCATAAAACCAATTCAAACCCATAGAAATAAGAAGGAGCAAGGGAACAACATAATTGAAAGAACGTTTTTTTATTTATAACTAGCTTCTGCCTGCGACTTCGTCCGCGTAAAGCAACTTTTTTAGCTTTTTTTTACATAAGATCCTTCTACAAAGTATTAGAAAACTTTAAAAAAAAATGGATGGAATCGGTGAAGTCGTTCTCAAGTAATGGCGTGACCAACGGAAATAGGGATTTTTTTGCCATCTAATCTCTTCACCACCCTTCGTTGCCCGGTAAAGAATGCCTAAGGCATTAAGTCCACCTTTGTACTGTGAAAAATATTTATTCTGCAGAAACAAAACGCACATTACAAAAAAAAATTATACACATACAAAGTAGCCAAAAGCCTCGTAATGGCAATACGTTTTAGTTTTAATCTAAAAAGAAGGATCAGTGGAAACTTATCAGATAGGTACCTACTTACAGTTGAAAGAATGAATCAAAAGCGTATTTTACGAAAAAATATGGTACCAATAGAAACTAAAAGCAAAAAATCTCTTCATCTTTATGTTAGGAGTTTTGAGTGGGATACACCCAAAAGCAGGGCAATTGTGGCCCAGAGGTTGCGGCTGCGTCTTACAAATTGTAGGTCGTAGGTTCGAACGCAGACAGGCGCTTTACTTTGTGTAAATTATTGCATCACCACTGCTCTCAAAACGGTTAAGGTAAACATCGTATGGAAACCAGCAAATCCTAAAACCAAAAATTCGAACCCATGCACATATTATTACTTAGCTACGAGCCCTCATTCTGTACAACTTATTAGAAGTAAAAAAAACTTTTTCGTTTTTTATTTCCAGAATGTTTCGATTCTGTCTTACAACAAAAATGTGTAAATCGACTGTAAAATCTCAGTAATCATGCTGAACCGTCACTATAACAGTTACCCCACTCATAATTACAAATACACAAAAAATACAATAATAAATATGTATAATCACTGTAATAAACCAGCCAAAATACCTCCATCCACATTAATTGCTTAAGCAAGCCAAACACATCTGAAAATACGTTCCGTATGCCATTTGTAGTTAGTATTTCGGCTAAATTCTCGTCGGGTAGGTACACAAGTTGGTGGTTACTGTTCTGTAATAAACATAGTTTCTGTGCAGGTAACTGCTGGGACACACGGTCGCGATGTGTCTACAATGAGCTGGGTCAAGTTGTGTTAGGTCTACTAAACGGAATTCAGTCTTATTACTAAACAAAGATTTTTGAATTTTGAACTTTATTCATACTTATGTAAAGTTCTTAACAAAAAACTGACAACTTTGTACCGGATTACGTTGTCAGTTTGGTATAGAGAATTCTATTTAAACCATGGTACGTATTTACTTCGATAGTATAAAACCATGTTACAAGAGAAACCTCATTTGGTAATAATTGAGTTTAAACTCTGTGAATGTTTTGCACATTTTGTGAAATTGTAGATTTATTTTCTGTGGAATTCCAAAATACTAATAAAGTATTCTAAGTTGTGCAGTAATTGTAAATTGTTTATTTAATTATTATCTGATAAATTAAGTTAACAAAACGGCATGGATTTTCATTTATCAATAAATTACAGATAAGTAAAAGCTTTCCCCATCGTTAAATGTTTATTCAAAAGTGAACGTATTAAAACCACCAATTATTGAGTAAATTATTTTAACTTTTGGTAAAATTACTTTTCATGTCAAGCTAGCTTCCCACGGTCCGTGATATCGCGGACGGACGCGGACCAGCTCGCACGACACACCGTGTGAAGGGTCTCGTCCGTGGTAGCACAGGACGTCTGTGGCGGTGCGCCGGTATCCGTCGCGAGGCGGTAACTTCAAAGGTGCGGTGCGACGCGATCCGATACATTATGATAAGTTTTTCCGAATCATTCCCCATGATCCCACCGGTAGGATCACAGGACAGGGAATATTTTATGTCATTCGTTAATTTTCTACCGTGATCAATACAGAAAATAAAATTTGATATTTAAGTACCTTACCTTAAACGACTGTTGTTGTATGCTGATATCCACCAGCGACGTGGTTTCTTTTTACTTTTACTAGATCGCATAATTTGGTAATTGTTAATTAATACCACAGCCGCAGCTGCAGCGACGATACGTTCTTTTTTACTTTGCATTTTGAAATGAAGCCATCAAAAGATCTACACAGACCGACACGCACCGTTGAAAGAGCCCTGTCTGTGTGCGTTGCCGTCCGTTGTCGTCGGCTGTGCGTGATGATCCGCAGAATCACGCACCGTGGGAACCCAGCTTTAAATATTCACTTGAATCCATTAAATCTTCATTAAGTATTTCGTACCAACATCTATTCTATGGCCCTTTGTCGTCTATTCTTCCATTCTTTTTCTGCACACATGAATCTCACTACATACAGCAATAATTTCTAAAATGTTGTACGTACTAAAAGTCCGTGTGTCCGAAATGTTATGTCCCAGCTCCTAGTGGAAGTGGAATCTCATAGATATCTCGCAGTAGATTCCATACACCGGTGCCGTTCAGAGTTATTCACAACATTCACTTGTTTTCAAAACTCCACGGATTTATTTAAAATGACTGTTTCAGTTTTGCAATGTAGGTGTTTAGTTTTATAATTAAAGCTTCATTTCCTGAAAGCTGTTTATCTTTCGCTGTTTGTAATATTAAAGAGAATAGCGTGAAATAAACTTTGGGCTAAGTAATAACAGCCGCACGGGTCCATCGATCAGGTTAAGCTTCGCTTGCCGAGGGTGGTCCGTGGATGGGTGACCATCTTCACTTACCAAGATCCATCCGTGCCTTGGAAAGCACGTTAAGCCGTTGGTCCCGGCTGTCGTTTGTGGATCTTTGACAGTCTTTACGGGTCGTCGGAAGCCCGAAAGTCTGACAACCAGTCTTACCAAGGGGTATCGTATTACCCAGTAAGTAAGGGTTGTGGAGGTCAAATAGGCAGTCGCTCCATATAAAATACTGCATTCAGCTGCATCCAGTTAGACTGGGAGCCGACCCCAACATAGTTGGGAAAAGGATAGGCAGATGATGATGGTGAGCATGAAAATAACCTTACTTAAAATGTAATTTTATTGGCTGGTGCAATCACGCTGTGTTTTAAAAGTACCTTATCAATACTGGCCTAGGCTAGGAACAAATCTAAACGGGAAAACTCGACATACCATCACACACGTCATTCGGCTGAATGAGATCAGCGGGGTTATTGCGCAACACACAATGGCAATACTTTTCATTTTGGCAATTCAACAACATTCATTGCGTTATTTATGTTGTCGAGTTGACGAAGGTTTCAAGCATATTAAGCAATGGATTATGAATTTACTTCAAATCCTTCGGAATTTGATAGAAATTGTGTTAACTACGTAGACCCACGTTTTCTGCCCAATAAAATAATAATAATATCCCTGGTAAAAAAAATAACAATAAATTAAATTAAAAAATAATAATAACTAATAAAACTAACACTACTCACTACTAATATTGTACTTCAGCGCATTTTACCCACAATGTAGCATAAGCTGATTATCAATCAGCCTATAATGTTCCCACTGCTGGGACACAGGCCTCCTCTCTTCGAGAGGGAGTGGGCTGTAATCTACCACGAGGGCCCAGTGCGGGTTGGTAGATGTCACATGTCTTCGAATTTTTGCCTCTAGGACATAGCGGTTTCCTCACGATGTTTTCCTTCAGCGTCTTGAGAACAGCGGTGATGAAATTATTTACACAAAGTAAAGTACAGACGCCAGCAGGTCAAGCTACCCGAAACTATCAAATTTTCCCAATCAACATCGAACCCTAATGCTTTAGCGATAAAGTTGAAAATCTATTAAAGAAATTTGACAGATTGTAGTAGCTTGATGTGCTGGCGTTGGCGTCTGTACCTATTCCTTTATTCCCAGTAGTTCCATGTAGCTAGTTCCACATGGAACTATAGCAACCTTAAAAAATGAATACTTTGTAGCATTAGTTCCATGTAATTTTAAACTAGTTTTATAGCCCGACATTTCTTTCATATGGAACTGCTGCAACTATTTAGTTCCATGTGATTATTTGCCTGGGTTTGAACCTACTCGTAAGTCTGGGGCACCACTGCTCACGACAATATAATATACTATGTAGAAGGAACGGAATAGGGTAGTTGCCTGGGTAAAAAAATAATTATTAAATTTAGTCCGTCAGTCAGATTATCAAAAAATAATGGACACGTATTTTTTCTTTTGTCAATCAAACAAAAAATTACAAAGATAAAGTGCGTCAAAATTTGGGGGTGGTCGTGACGTCACTTGCTTGCAAAAGTGTCGCAAGCAAGTGACGTCATGCGGAACTTTAACGGGCGATATCTTCATCGTTTTTTTTATATAATTGACAAAAGAAAAAATACGGGTTCAATATTTTTTGGTAACCTAAATGACGGAATAATTAGATTTTTTTAGGAAAATAGCCTATCAGGCGCGCAAAATTCCGTCGCGTATTTCCGCTCCGATTTGTCCGCAGCCTAAATGCAGAATGCAGTCCACAAAACAGTCACGCATCTTCCTCTAAACGTAGTATTCCTGTTCTCGGGTTGAGCAAAGCTCTAATAGGCCTTCATTTGGGTAAATAAGCCGCTTGCAACGACTCTCAGTGGCATTGTGTTTAAAACAAGGGAGATTTCAACAGCCACTGCTACACAAAGAGCCACTCCAGCTGGTGAATTGATACAAACAATATTGTTTCGACAATTTAGTTAAGTAATATAATTGAGTGTGTATTTTTGACAGCGGATTTGTTTGACTAACATAATATACGATTTAAGGCTTGCCTTGCGTCTTGAAGCATAGTCTGTAGTTCCAGAGCTGGGGGAGGGGGCCAAAGTTTAACTGGAAGAATTAGGGGGAGACTTTTGTTCAGCAGTGGGACTGCGTTAATCAATCAATCAACTCAGCCTATCGCAGCCGCAGCACTGCTGGATATAGGCCTCTCCCAGGCTGCTGCGCTACAACAGCCTGTCCCCCGCCTTTCGCATCCAGTCTGTCCCAGCCACCTTCTTTATTCGGTTCATCTAGCTCGTGGGACTGACAAAAAAAAGGGTTTGAAGGGAGGTAGTTTTATTAAGAAATGTGTTTCCATAAATAATAAGGTGCTATGATGGCAAATGGAAACTTGAAAGATTATTCCAATTAAGTATTTCGTTAAAATTAGAAGCACGTCTACAGCAAAAGTTTACTGTACTTACAAATAAAAAACACCTGTTTTTGTTTCGTTAAAAATTTACAACCAATGAAAGTGAAGTTTTACGTAAACTTCACTTTAGGTAAACTCTCAAAGTACACCTAGTACTCTAAAAGTTTCAGACAGACGGACCAATATTTTTTTAACTAGTTGGTCTCTAAGGTGCTCTTTTAATATCTACTAGTGTTTCATTAGGCTTTCCATGGGCATTAGACACGGTGAAACACCATAGCAATGGCAAAATCACGCCGGCGGCCACCGCTTGATTTACACCCACTGCAGCTATAATTAACTGGCAAATTAATTATTATTGCAACCAGGAAGCCCTGTAAAGCCTCCTTTCTGTGATACTATTTGTCATAGTTAATCAGTTAAGTGCTAGGGATCAGAGATTTGATCGCGATCCGGAATATACTACCTACTTAGAATTTCAAGGTTTATTAAAAATGCTCACTATTAAACCTAAATCAATTTACGAGATAAATCCTTAATAGATGTTTATTCATTATTTGTTCACAAATCAGCTATTGAATAAGCTAGTTTAACCAAAAATTAGCAACGCAGTCGATACGCTACAGTGGCGGTTAACACAACAACAGATCAAGCGCCATACACTCGAACATAATTGTATGACGCCATTATCTCTGAATTTAGATGTAGTATCGCGTTAAGCACCGATCGTATAGCTTAATTATCTCCCGTCGTACAGCAGCTCAGTCGAGCCGTGTGGATTACAAACCGCCGCGCCTGTTTATCAGCCGAAGCCTGTAAAGCGATTGGTTTTCGCATCATCTGCCTGATTCGCCAACTACGTACTCACATAATAGAGCCGTCACCGTTCACCTGGAAATATTCCAATATATTTTGCGGAGAACGTAAATATTTTCATCCGGACAGCATCGCGGTCAGTGCATCCAATTAATGCAGGCGTAGGGTGAAGTCGCGCCATTTGTAAAAATCGCCTTTACGCAGCGTCGAATGAAAACACATTGGCGGGCTGGTCGCCGCCGCGCCGCGCCGGTCGTACGGTGGAGCGCGGCCGCCATCCGCCCCGGGCACCGTCCCGCCATAATTATGACATAAAACCTGATAGTGTTCCGCTCACAAAATATATTATTTGCCATAATCATTATGAATAGAGGTTATATAGGTACGCGTAAGTGCGTTCACGTGGAGCTTAACTAGAACTTTTGTAGTATGTATAAGATTATGACTGTGTCTATAGACTTATTTAGGAGCTTACATTGTTACCTTTTGCGCATTCGAGTATGAGTCGGCTGTTCTATTATCGGGATGTAAACGATATTTATAAACCGGCATCACCTTTTAGAAAGTTACTCTGTTAGTAACAAAAATGTAAGATAAAAGAAAATGTGAATTGTAAATTTTCGTGTGGAGTCCACTGTTGCCAATAAATCAAATATAGTCTCCCATCAACTGTCAGAAACATGAAGATCAGGCGAAACAATATTTGTGAATGGTGCGGGTTCGGCCCGCGGCAGTCCGGCCCGTGTTTGCCTAGGCCGGCCGGCCATATTTGCCGTTGGTGTCGCCAGCGCCGGTCCCCACATAACCACTAATCATATTTTATGGTGCCCGCTTAACTCAAATATTCGATTTGGATTAAACGACGCACGGAAAAAATGCGACGCAATTTCCCATGTTTTATGAGAGATTGTAATTTGAGGAGTTGAATTAATTCTATCGATCGCGTCGATGTCATCGTAAAGTTAGTAATGCGGTCGTTGTCGTGAACTAATGATCGAGTACCGTTCAACAGTTACCGTCGGATGGTATAGGGTTAATAGCTTTTTAGGCTTGTGCGTTTACTTTCGTGATTACCTACTATGTAATTATATACTTCCATGTATTTATAGAATTACTCGATAATTTAATCCAATACAATATTAGGTAACTGATCTTTCATCATTAGGTAAGCACATAAAATATGAAGTTACACAAAAGCTCTTTTTGAAAATACTCTCCACATTATTGAATCAATACAAACAATAGCTTTCCAATGTGTACTGCGGAGTGGTACGGCCCTTTAACCCATGAAAATGTGTAATTGTCACGACACTATCCCACAATTTACGTTTGATATGCGAATGTTCCGCGTGACAACACGCGTAGCTTGTCATGCGTCACGTGACTGATAGCTTTAATATAGTCCCGTTGATTATCCAGCCGAGCGGAAACGCCAAACGGTAATCTAGATTTAATACCACGGCTCATCGCGGCTCGGCCTGCCTCGGCATTGTCCTTGTACCTACGCACTACGTGTGAGTACCTACACCCTGCCTGATATTGAACTGTCTGTAAGATTTCATGTGAGAGTTCGTTGCATATTGACAGATGACAGCTGTCAGTATTCTCGATTACGACCACCTTGATTAGCAAACAGTTCATTTTAAAATTCGAATCGAAAAGGTTTTTGACATTGTAATTCAATGAAACAGCATTCTAAACAGTTACATTCTGTATTCGAAAAAATCTTTTAAAAGCCGATACATTCAAAACTAGAAGCTTCCAGTTCGAATTTTAAAATGTCTTTTAAATAAAGTTAAAGCGAATAGTGGAAGTTGGAAGACTGGAATAAAAATAGCAGCCAGTGTTTGAGTTGTCTTTTAAATTGCTTGCTTAGGCAGAACTGGGGCTAGACTACAACATCGGATCATTTATTATACCTAATTATAATTAGCGAGGCGACTAACAAAATACAATTTTCTTTGTTATTTCTTCACCGATCCCGAGATATTTTATGAATTAATTTAACTTGACTCTTGCAGATTTCCTTTTCACCATAACTGTACACATAAATTTTGACTTTTAATCAATGGAAGGTCCGAAAATACCGGGTGTCC
The DNA here is from genome assembly GCA_945859715.1 of Apamea sordens. NCBI lineage: Eukaryota > Metazoa > Arthropoda > Insecta > Lepidoptera > Noctuidae > Apamea > Apamea sordens. The sequence goes on along the minus strand of OX243991.1, from coordinate 9,384,683 downwards.
ACTCAATATTTTTCATATGAATCACAGTTAAAAAGTAATTTAAAACCATTTTCAAATGCCAACAAAAACATTGTGTCAGACGTAATAAAGCTGGGAATAGCATTCTAATGAATGATATTGGTCCTCCTGTGGGATTACAAGTTAATCCTCTTGAAACGGAACCAGAGGCGGGGGGAGTGCGGTCTGCGGGACGCTACGGTAGGTAATAAAATTCTTACGTCATCAGTGGACCGACGGACTGCGGGCTCAAGGTATTAACCGCCTCATCTGCTTTGTTTTTTTTTTATTTAACTTACAGATCATTTCCCGCGAATTAGCGAAGTTGAATTTTGATTCCGTAAGGCAGCGATTACTTTAAATTAGGAATTGCTAATTAGTGACTCCAATGAGACGGTCCCAATTGGTAATTCTTGCCTCCTGTTCTTTCTTCCTACTGTAAGTACTGAATTTCAGCTCTCAAGCCTGTTAACTTTTCAGGAATATAAAATATACTGTAACGACGTTTCTAGTCTTGTTTCACACAATGCATATCCTGCGCGGTAATAAAATCTCAAGGTAGCTAAAATAAAATTATTACAAACCTGAGTCACCGGCTCACAGCGCGGATCGTGACATCTCTCGCTCACGATATTCAGTCGTTAGGCGAGATTTTCTTCTCGCAACCATTGAGTAAACTCTTATTTTTACGAAGTATCCCGCCAACGTCAGTCTCCTTTGTTCCTTCGTCTGTACAATGACATTACTTCAAACCGTAAACCAAGCGTAATAGTTGACACTAGTAAAAGCTTTCGAGGTCGTGGATATAAAAAGAAAACAATATTAGTGTTGTGGTTCGGGTGGCACATTAATATACATTTGGCTGCGGAGCCGCGGGCGGGCCGACGCGGCGACGGGGCGGGCCGCAGTTTCATCACAAATTGAACAACAAAATAAAATTAGCTAGCCTTATTTATTTCAGTTACTCAGCCATTACAGGTGAATTAGGTTCACGTCAGCGTAAGCCCGCAGTGACAATAGTCGCTCCGAATTAATCGAAACAACAACAGCGTACAAAGCCAATTTGAAACCAGACGAAAGCATTACGTTCTTAATAAAAGGGTGGTGTTGAAGATTTATGTTTTCGTTATTTTCTCTCTATCACATCACAATACTCAGTTAATTAGTTTAAATAACAGTGTTTCGCCAGACGCGCAAACAGAGACCCTTAATGAAGGCAACCAATTCTCGGGGCTGAACCGAAACGGTCTTTCATTTCAGGCTTAAAGGCGCAGGGCGGCGCAATACGCTGCGAGTTTGCCAAAAACAAGCCCAATAACGGTCTGGCAAACAGTACAAATGATGCGTTAGTGACAAAACGACGTACAGGCGGCCCTCCCGTACCGCGCGAGCAGCGGAGACAGACGCTGACGAGCACGACGGGAAACAAGACAGGTTATTATCTCCCAACAAGCCAAAACACGTCAAAAAACCTCGGATATTTTCCACACGTTCTCGGGTATTCACTGGAGACTGGAAACGAAAATTAGTTACTGAAGATTCCTTGTTTTTGTCTGAATGCGTTGCGTGATTTTCATTGTTAAGAAATAACAAACGCCACCTTTGAAATTGAAGTACGCGCTCTGAATATCAAGGAGTACGCCACTACGCACACGTCGCACGAGACACTCTTGTTTAGGATCCGGTAACCCCGAGTGTCCCGCTACTTTTAAATTAAATTATTTCCTCTACGTCTTTTGTGGTAAAGCTACTTCCACTACTTCGAACGGAAAAAGTAAAACGTGATAAAGTCAGGTTAGCAGCGGGTCTGTGTGGAAGCAGTGGCCGCAGAATGTAATGATATCCTCTGTCGCATATTTCGGAGCAGACCGTTGTTCCCGCGCTGCCGCTTTGTATTCTTTTGGTTAATTTTTTGCCGGATTAATTTGTCTGCGTATTCAAATTGCAAATTGTGAGATAAAAGGATGACCTTTTTACATTTGTTTTGCGAAAGATCCGGGATTTTTCGCGAAAAATATCGGTATGAAAATGAAGCTGGAACGAAAATAATGTGGTGTTAATTTTTGAAAAATATGGAGAGTTTTTTGGAAAATATTTAGAATATTTTGTTGGTTACAATATCAGAACACGGCTTGACACGAGCAGCGTCGGGCTTGATAGAGGGTGACATTTTCTTAAGTTACGGCATTCTCTTACCGATTCAATATCCTTTTTCTATTTTGTTCGTGAAGCATATCGCGCGATCCTTACTATATATTCAAGTCTGAGTTTTCACGAGATATGAACAAAAAATACAAACACTTTATAATCTTTTTACAAACCGAGTTGCAGATAATTTAAAGCCCTTTATTCAACGGATTATAGCAGCAAGCTCGTTTTGTTTTAGTGCATAAAGGGGAAAACGGATTTATACTTACAAAAGTATGAATGTAAGTAGTAATAGTATCCGTAGCGCCCGGGCAGATAGTCCGCTTGTGTGGGCGTTAGCGGATCGAACCAGATCTGTTTTAGTTATTAAGTACTAACATATAGGCTAAGTAAGATTGTTACTAACACAATGGACCGCATTTGTAGTCTGAATAAATAAATGATTATACAGTATGTTTCACGACAAAGATTTTTATTACGCACATAATCTGAATTCTGCTTGATGTTAAACGCAAGCCTGGGGCAATTTTTGAATATCGATACCGGACCTCTGGTTTCTACGCCATTAGTCTTCCAAATTGCCCATCTTTCAAACCTAAATATGTACTACAACCCGAAGTAAATTATTAGAATGCGTAAAAGGGACGCACACAAAGATTAATTCCGCTACCCATGCACGCACATTGTATTTAGGTTAATATATTCTAATACATAATGCGAAAAGTTATAATCTCCGAAACGCAATTGTTGGAATAAATAAAACAACAAAAAGGAGGCGACATCCTCTTTGACGATTTACTTCAAATGGAGTATATCAAAACAGACGCAATATTCTATTGTACCGATTGCTAAATTCTTACAAGGAGTATTTTCAATTCGGCGCCGCTCGAGCAAGTGGTGGAGGCGTGAGCCGCGCTCCCGCCCTATATTTTCCTGTATATTTTTTCCCCTCTCTATGAAGAAGTCATAAATCACGTGGATGTAAATCTGTAGCATCCAGTTGCGGATGAGTGACGCGCCATTATCGCTAGTCGGCGGAGGCCCGCCACAGGCCTAAAACTTGACGCCGAGCTAAACTTTTAACTCCGACAATCCATTTTATCCGCTGTAGCTTACTATCATAACTTGAATAATAGTGAGTTTAATATCATGTTGATTGTTGAGAAGACACCGGTTGAACTTGTGTTGAACTTAGCTTTTGATAATCTTGAAATAATTAAGTAGACCTAAATTAACACTTTGGTAGGAGGACAGTATTTAAAGTGATTTTAATTATGAACTGATGACTAACTATTTTTTCTAGAACCTTTTTGAGATTTTTCGGCTCGTGATTTCCTAATTTGATGAGAACCTAGTATGCATAATAATATATATTATTTTAATACAACAATGGCCGGTTTAAGTAAACCTAAATTAATACTTTGTTAGGAGGCATAATTTATTTATTTATTTAAAACTTTCGCACAAAAACGTACAAAGGCGAACTTAATGCCTTAGGCATTCTCTACCAGTCAACCAAGGGTGGGTGGGTGGTGGTGGTAGTGGAATAATATTATTTATTTATTTATAAAGGTACACCAACAGCTTCTGTACACAAAATATGTGGCTAGCTGACATAATGGCAAATAATTTAAGTTTCTTGTAATGTTAATTACTAAACATAGGTTCCTAGTATTGTATACATGCAACTATATTCTAACTGAACAGACAGCTGTGCTGCTGGGGAGTTGGTTGCGCCACTTCTTCTTCCCAGCGATAGCACTAGGAAGTGGTGAAGGGCGGGCGTTTTTGGGGGACTGTCTTTTGTAATTTTGACGTTCGAAAAGTGCTGATTCTCAGCCTAATTTGAATAAATGACTTTTGATTTTGATTTGATATAAAATAACAGTCATGGGCTCATACAGTTGCCAATAACAGGTGATCCAACATTCTCAAATACAGTGATAACCTAAAGCAAGACGAAATGTATAAAAATGAAGTGGTAAAAAGCTATATAAACAGAAAATGACACGAGAAATAAGTTACAGAGGTTGCAAAAAATACCTTTATAATAATAATTAAAGAAATTTAATTAATTTAGAGATTGATAAGATTTAGAGATTTTTAATTATTTTAAGTAACCTGATGAATGACGAACCATTTGTTCTAAGAACCTTTATGGGACTTTTCCACTAGTGAATTCGTGATTTGATGAGAACCTAGTATGCACATTATTTTAAAAAAAACATAGTACGGCAAGTATTTTGTTTAATAAAAATAATATAATAATACTGGTTCAAAAACTTACCTATATCCATCCAACAGAATTATCTCTAAACAATCTATTACAAGATCATATTCAGAAAAACTACAAAATCTCCTGTCTCTCTGAACATAAACATTAATCTAATAAAATAATGGAACGTCACACACGGAGATTTTGTTTGTGAAGTACGTTATTGTTCGTAATAAGCCAACACGTCTCCGGACTGCCACATCCATCATATTCCCGAAGTCATGACTGCGTGTCTGCGACCATCCGTCACGCGCTCTGATGATCTTTGGGCCAAGATTCCACTTTGCGAAAGATTACTCACAAGTTGGGCTATGGTGGAGTGGTTTTGTCGAATTGATTTGATATCTTATAATAATTATACCAACCTGCAACTGTAGGGCAAAGGATTCTTCTGATACCGAGAAGGCACGAGCATTGATATCATGATGGGTTAGCAATTTCAGACTTGGGTTTGATCATGTAAAGTAGAGAAAAGAAGTTGGTAGATGCGATTGGTATGCCTTTAATGTCTAATTCTTTAGGAAATAATTTTAAAAGCCTTACGAAAACAGTGACCGATAAAATATGTAGAAGTGAAAGTATCAAAATCAATATGTTTACAGTCCCATACAATTTGTATGAAATTAACATAATTTCTATAAAACAACTCATATTTATTGTGTGGAATTTTGACTAGCTCTCATTCTACGTAAATATAATTATGGTGTTCAAAATAATAAAAAATAAAAAAACATCCTCCTCAACAATAAAACATCATGCTCTAAAATAGTACAGACGCCAGTAGGTTAAGCTACCCGAAACTGTCATATTTCCCCAATCAACCTTGAACCTTAACGCTTTAGCAATAAAGTTGAAAATCTATTAAAGAAATTTGACAGATTGTAGTAGCTTGATGTGCTGGCGTCTGTACATTATCCTATGTGAAGACTACTTTCACAAAAAATACGACAGTACAGTTTAATATACTTTTCGGTTTCCCGTTTTCTAGTGCCCACTTTTCTTCACCATATAAAAAGAAATTTTCTTTGTTCATTTTCCTTAGGTAACTCAATTTTATCAAATGTTCAAAGCGTCCTCTGTACAATAAATGTCAAAAGCTGATATACCTGTTTATTCTGTAAATCATAGTGAGTTATTATAATAAATACTTACACCATTTTCTTTCACTTTCAGGTAAGGCGAAAATCTATCTAAGTTTCTGTTCATACAACACTGGATAAGACAACGGTAAGTAAATATGTTAAGGAAATATCTATCCTAGTTTATTTTGTCCTATATTTTGGACAACGGGTATAATTTTATCAAATTATTCTTAAAACCTAAAAATATAAATAATAATAATAATATCCCTGGACATTTCACACAGCGCCATCTAGTCCCAAGCTAAGCAAACTAATGCTTGTGTTATGGTAACAAGATGGCTGATAAACTACTTATATATATACATTTTTTTTTTTTTGTAAATACATACGTATATTATAGATAGAAAAGCACGTCAAGCTTTTGGTCCCGACTGTCATAGTTAGGAACCCAAAAGTCTGACAACCAGTCTTTCCAATAGGTAAGTATAGTGTTACCCAGACACTGGGCTGTGAAGGTTAGATAGGCAGTCACTCTTTGTAAAATACTGATATTTAGCTGCATCCGGTTGGAAGCCGACCCCAACATACTTGGAACATGCTACGCAGGTTGACACTCGTGTAAAATCGGAATCAAAATTGATACATTTCAATGAAGCTTTTTTTTTCTGAACAAAAATTGAAACAATACAAGAAAACTGTTGAAGAAGTGCTGCAAGTAAATACTCGTAGTCTACCTAATCTATTTAATATTACGTCAAGTCATAAGTTCAAACAGTTTAGTACCGAAGAAACGTAGCTAATTCCGTTAATTACGTCCGTCAACTAGTCGGCAGCGTAAATTTAATTAGTTCCCAGTTTAACATTTTAAAATTTACAATTGTACCTCTTAACAAGTACCGTTCAAAAGTTGCCAGAAATTGTAACTTAATCAAATCGGTCGTGGTCGACGTTAAACCTATTTTGTGAACTGACTTCACCTCAGTTAAACGGGTTACTTTAAATAGCACTTTAGCTAAGAAATGCTAACTTTTATATTTGCATTTATTAAATTCATCTGTTAGTATAGGAAATGAGAAAGTCTGTAGTAAGAGAGCGTTTATTTAACTGCGCAAAGTAAGTGAATAAAGGGAATTAGTTTTGCAAAGATAGTTCTTAAGACGTCCATTGCTGACTATAATGTTTGTATGTAATCTGTGAGTACCTGCTGCTCACTCATCTATTGAATTCCTTGTTCACTTCTAAGTACTACCTATACTATTTCATTATTTACAAATAAATTATATTTTTAAATAATAGAATATAAAAAAAATTTAGCCCGCCAATTTATTTGTTTATTGTATAATAACTAACTATATCCACTTTAACTATAGATACTAAATTGAATGACTAAATTAACTTAATATGAAATAAATTGTCCAATTGGAAAAATAATTGTTAAATAATTCCAATTGTCTTTTTTTGACAGAAATGGCTTTAACACCGCAAATAGAAGTCGGGTATCAATTGACTTAAAAAAAAAAATCTCAACACCGAGCGTGGGACTACCGACTTCTTTACTTAACTTTTTTCAAAAGGTACCTAATGTTTGACCAACAAATGGCTGCATTCTGAAAAAAACTGCCGCAGTTTCACCTCCCCCAAGGTTCATGACATAGTTTCGCATAATTAGGTCAATTAATTATTTTTACGATGAAAATTATACAGTAATACTCTTAGCACGGGGTCGTCCTGTAGAAATTATATTAGTTTTATAGGGCAGTGTCTAATATTATTATCAACAAGCTGACCTGACAGATAGTAGACCTGTGATTTTTAGTTTATAGAAAAATTCCATAGTAAAAATTACTTTTAGGTTTTCGCGAATTTTTCGGGCAATTTTTCATTCCATCAAAGCCTAATTCGGACTATTACATACAAATTGTCCAGCCGTTCTCAAGTGATGCGCTGACCAACGAAAAGCATTTAATGTCGGTATCCGTTGGTACGACCTACGGAACCCGGGCCTATTACTAAACGTTCGCTGTCCGTCTGTCTGTTTGTCAGCGGGCTGAATTTACTTTAATAGGTAGTTGAAATGTTCAGTGTGTATTTCTATTGCCGCTATAACAACAAATAATAAAATAGGGTCCATACAAGAAATATGTTTAAAAAAAAATGTGTACAATGTATGGTAGGTGGTACGCAACCCTTCATGTGCGTGACCGACTCGCACTTGGCCGGTTTTATTTATTTAGAAAGATAGAAGATAAACAAATTTTATATCAAGTATTGGTATACAGGGTGTTATTGACAGCCCTCCACAAAAACACAGGATTGATTCAGCTCCTTATTCTGAATCATATCCCACTGGAAATTTAGTCAGGAAAAAAAAATTATGCCATTTTTTCTGCTGATATTCCTTTATTTCAATGTAAAATTACGTTCTCTGTATGCAACACTCCATTTATGTAAATAAAACAGCTGAAAACAGCCTCGCTCAAGCTCGCTGCGCTGCCGTCCGCTACGTGCGTTTTGCCACGGTAACGATACGTTGCGTGTGAGGTAATAAAACAATTCTGGTTTTTTGGATTCCCTTAATGTTCCTGAAAGAATTACATGTACCGGTCATCTTAATATGATGTACTGAAGCCACCCTATCAGTTTGCGGAGGGCTGTCAATAACACCCTGTATATATATCGTTCTAGTGTGAGGATAAATAAATAAATAAATCAAGTTCACGATCTAACGTTCTTATATTTTACTACGCTTTTGATAATCATTTGGAACGCACTATACTTCAATGGTTACCATAAATAAAGCATCGCTAATAAAATTGCTTTAATTTCTATAGCATGTCTACGAAAAACCAATTATAATTAATAGCAACAATAAGTCCTCCGGAAGTTACCGAGCCGTAGTTACAGGGTGCGATTTCCGGGTCGGAATGAAATCGAATGTTCTATTCGGAAAATTGTAATAGTGGCCTCCAAAAGTTAGTTAACATTTTCCACTTCAGCTGTGATGCCACATTATGATTTAAAATAAAAAAATAATCTAGGGATTACGTCATTATTTTTTATGATAATTCAAAGGTAGTTAAATTAGTCAATAAATAAAAAATAAAAAAAAATATCCCTGGACATTTCACACAGCGCCATCTAGTCCCAAGCTAAGCAACCTAATGCTTGTGTTATGGTAACAAGATAAAAAAACATTATAGCAGTTCAAACATTTGGATCACTAGAATTTTAAATCATAATGTGGTTTGTCAAACCTGAAGTACAAAAATGTCAACTAACTTTTAGAGGCCACTGTACGTAGTCATTCTGAATCACTCCCAATAGCATTATATCTACTCCCTAAACAGAAAATGTTCAGGATTGTCTCTGATACAGCAACGCACCTGTTATTTCTTTGGTTTTAATTGGTGGCAGGGACTCCTTTCAGAGTAATTTGACCTCTGACAGCACCGACCCAACCATAACCTTATTGTAACGGCAATAAAGATCACTGTGATTTGCCAGAGATGCAAAATCAGAGATATTCGACTCAGAGCACTGATTTCAACGGCACTTGACCGAACGGCACCTAAGCTGTTCTACTAAAGGCACGGAATAAAAATTAAAATAATAATAATATTAATAAACTGTTCCACAGAACCGGTATTATCAAAATATTGTTTCAGTGCGATTAGTAAAACAGCTTAGGTGCCGTTCCGTCAAGTGCTGTTAAAATAAGTGCTCTGAGTGGAAAACTTCCAAAATCAGAGGTAAAAAAAACTGTGAAGGACTGTAAGCTTGATTGCCATATATGTTATAGAAAATAGAAATCAGAAATCTCTGCCTAGTCACAAGGTCGTTTGATGCAGTCCGAACATGTTATTATTAACTACTTAAAAATGCAGTTATTTAGCAGGTGACTCCGTTATATGGTGCATTGCATGTCGAGCCATGCCATAGCGTGCATTTGCCAACCCATGAATTTGCCTCCCGCTATACTCGTAGCGTGAGCGCCCCTACTTAACTTTAATATTTCTTGTAAAATTTCTGATTTAATGAACTATTAAGGAGTGCTATGTTTTTGTAACCTAGGAACCATAGAAAGCACTAAAATGAAATTTGAAATTTCGTTTGTAGTTAATTAAAATAGTGTATTAATGGCGTAAAATATGTTGGAACAGTCGGTGATTAATTCACTTATAATAAACACGTAGGTGCCTATTTAACTCGAAACTTTTTTTTAAAGTTAAGACTTGAAAAGCACTATGGTTTTACTCAGCATTTTATTCAACAGGGCTATTCATGTTATTGTCGGTTTTCAGAAAACAGGCAAAAAAAATAATACGGGATGAAAAAACTTGTTTCTAAAACCCAATCAAAATAAAAAAGAACCTTGTAGTACAAAACCCTTTCTTCTAATTATTTTCGTGTGCCAAAAACATCAAGAAAGGCAAAGCACATAATTAAAACCCGCAAAGTAAACTAAGCAAAAGTGAAATATCACACACGAGAACTTATGAGCTTAAGTACCAGACTTATGGTACTCACGAAAATTAGTCCTTGCATTCATTAAGGCTAGCTAGGAAATAAAAATAGAGTAATGGCGCCTGAAATACTGACGGGATTTAAAGCATGGCTGTGTTTCACTAAGTTAAGGTGTGTGTGTGCCCTACACGGGCAACTTAACTATATATTGGATAATTATTGTCAATTGACTATGAAGTTATCGCGCAATACCGAGCAATTTACTAAAATTACAAGATTGTTGAGAGGATGCATGAAAGGCGACTAACATAAGGTGAGAGATGAAAGATGAGAGTGGAAACTAATCATAGTGACGTTATCGGAGATATTCTTCAGAAAAGTCAAGCGCATAGCATTTGAAATCAGCGTGCGTGTATGACCAAAGGTATGAACGTAAACGAAACAAAAGGACCTAAAAAACCTACCCCTAAGGGAAGAAGAAGGCGTCAGTTTATGTATGTATGTTTCCAAGATTGTAGCAATATGGTATTTGCCTGGGTAAAAAAAATATTATTATATTTAGTCCGTCAGTTAGATTATCGAAAAATAATGGACACTTATTTTTTCTATTGTCAATCAAACAAAAAATGACAAAGATAAAGCGCGTCAAAATTTGGGAATGGGGGTCGTGACGTCACTTGCTTGCAAAAGCGTCGCAAGGAAGTGACGTGACGCGGAACTTTAACGGGCGATATCTTCATCATTTTTTATATAATTGACAAAAGAAAAAATACGGGTTCAATATTTTTTGATAATCTTACTGACGGACTAATTCGATTTTTTTAGGAAAATAGCCTATTTTTCATAGAAATACCTCCATCACGTAGAGCGACTTAATATACTACGCATACGCATTGGATATTCAGCAATTCACTTTGGCGACATTTAGCCATCTTACAGAATTTATGGAACCATTCAGATAACAGAATAGAATTGTATACATTTATTTGTTATGAATGTAGGTACATAATAAGCACTTATTACCAAAACAATTTAAGCAATTCTTGGCATATTGCTTCACTAATTTATCCACTAGGTACCGCAGGCGAAAATTGCTGAAAATGTTGCCCGTGTACCTAATCGAAGCTTTAACACTTTGACCTTTGGAGCTAAACTTAGTTACTTACCTATAGTATGTCGTTGTTCTGCAATGGAAGAAGATTGAAAATGCATATTTAATTTTCGTTTAAAGTGTAGGTCATTTCATTACAGGCTTTTCTGTGAACTATTTTAAAGGGTTTTATGCCCACCGTGTTTTGGGAAAAGCAACTGTTTTTTGTGATTGCTTGGGTATAGTTTGATTCGTAGGTAAATTGTTAGGCAATCGTGAATATAGGTCGACTAGTTCGACTCGAAAGTAGACTAATCGAGAGCAGCTTTTTAAAAAAGAAAGAGATCGTCGATTGCAGTAGATTAAAGGATTTGTGAAAAGCGGTTGTTGTTAATCTTCTTGATAGTCACATTTAATGTGACTGATTAAAAACAAATTTAAGTGATTAATTTTACGATGTTTATCGAGAATTTACAAGATACGTACCAACGTAAATAAAGAATCCAGCATCTCCAGCCAAAAATCCATTATCCCCGTATATATCATAAACTAGCTTCTGCCCGCGGCTTCGCCCGCGTGGATGTCGGAAATTATCCCACGGGAACGTGCTAACAGGATAAAATGTATGTGCTTCCTCAGGCTGCCATCTATCTCTATGCCAAATCAGAAGTTCAGTGGTTTAGGCGTGAAAATGTAACATTCAGTTTCAAGTTCAAATCCTCCCCTTAAAAACTGAATTAACCCTTTTTGTCCCGTCAGTGGTAAATTTTCGACAACTTTACATACTTATTATTAATTATTTTCTGTCAAAAGTATCAATACTGAGTTTCAAGTTACTCGGACCGCGCATTCAATTTCTTCCACATAAACTTAACACCCCTATATCCCCCTTTGAGGGGTAGTTTTGAAAAACTTATAATGATAAACTTTATTACTTACTTAGGCAAGTATTCTTGCCAAGTTTCAAGTTTATTAACTAAATGAATAAGATTTTTCATATAAACTGTATCCCCCGCTTTTCACCCCCATAGGGGTGGAATTTTGAAAAATCGTTTGGGATTATTCATAACTTGAATCAAAGATTATTTATACCAATTTTCGAGTTAATCAAGCCATGCATTATAATCCTCCCTTGTAAAATTAACTACCCCTTTTCAACCCGTTTGGGGTAGATTTTCGAAAAACCCTGATACATATTACTCTTTATTTTTGCTCTTAAGTATAAACATTGAGTTTCGAGTTAATCGGACCGCGCATTCAAATTATTCCACACAAACTTCAACACCCCTATATCCCCCTTTGAGGGGTAGTTTTGAAAAACTTATAATGATAAACTTTATTACTTACTTAGGCGAGTATTATTGCCAAGTTTCTAGTTATATAGGTACTAAATGAATAAGATTTTTGATATAAACTGTATCCCCCGCTTTTCACCCTCACAGGGGTGGAATTTTGAAAAATCGTTTGGGATTATTCATAATTTAATTTAAAGATTATTTATACCAATTTTCGAGTTAATCAAGCCACGCATTATAATCCTCCCCTGAAAAATTGACTACCCCATTTCGGCCCGTCAGAGGTAGTTTTTTAAAAAACCCTGATACACGTTATTCTTTACTTTCAATATTAGGTATAAATACTGAGTTTCGAGTTAATCGGACCGCGCATTCAAATTATTCCACACAACTTCAACACCCCTATATCCCTCTTTGAGGGGTAGTTTTGAAAAACTTATAATGATAAATTTATTACTTACTTAGGCGAGTATTCTTGAAAAGTTTCAAGTTTATTAACCTAATGAAGAAGATTTTTCATATAAACTGTATCCCCGCTTTTCCCCCCCACAGGGGGGGAATTTAAAAAAAATCGTTTGGGATGTATTCATAACTTGACTCAAAGATTATTTATACTAATTTTCGAGTTAATCAAGCCATGCAGTAAAATCCTCCCCTGAAAGATTGACTACCCCATTCCAGCCCGTCAGGGGTAGATTTTCAAAAAACCCTGATACACATTATTCTTTACTTTCAATATTAGGTATAAATACTGAGTTTCGAGTAAATCGGACTGCGCGCTAAAATTCTTCCATACAAACTTTGAAACCCCCCAATCCCTTATTAGGGGGTAGTTTAGAAGAAAAAAAAACTGACAATCTTCATAATTTATTTTGGTAAGTATTCGTGCCAAGTTTCAAGTTTATTAACTCAAGGAATAAGATTTTTCATACAAACGAATTCCCCCCTTTTCACCCTCTTAGGGGTGGAATTTCGAAAAATCCTTTCTTAGTGGATGCCTACTCTTCACGAAGAACACACCCTCCAAATTTCATGTCTCTAGGACCAGCGGTTTAGGCTGTGCGTTGATCTATCAGTCAGTCAGTCAGTCAGTCAGTCAGTCAGTCAGGACTTTGAATTTTATATATATAGATTACCCGACATTAAACCGACTAATAAATTATATCAGGTTTGAGCACTAGTATTTACCTCTCTGATATTATACCTACTGAATGAAACCTTTTTACTAACCCATAAACGAGCCATAATTTCATGCACGGTAAACTGGAAAATGCACACGAATAGTTCTTAAAAGCTGAATGGCTGATGTCAATAGGTTGGAAAATGATAAAAAAAGTTTGAGCATCTGTACCCTACTAGTGGTAACATAAACTTGCACTATGTTAAACATATACTAGCACTGGTTATAACACTGCAGAAGTTGGATAACACAGAGATGAGCAACCTCAGCAGCCGGTTACCATTTTTGTGTCGTAAAATCTTAATTTTGAAAGAAAGAAAAGTATAAGTATGCGCGAAGTATTAAACAGCGCTTACGTAAGCAAGATCCTCTCGGAATGGACGAAGATTTGCATGTTAACTCAGTTTTCATAAGTAATAGTTTAGTTTAGTTGAAATAACCCCGCCAACTTTGTTCGGAACGAGCCAACTTGACGATTACTCAGAAATATTTAGAATGTAACGAATAGTTGGAAAAGTTATATTAGTTTTAGGGGCAGATGGTAGGTACTATTGTAATTTATAGTAGTGTCGCAAACATGTAGATAGTGGAAACACTTCCTGACAACAAACCAAGTGCACCCCTCCGTGAACTGTTAAGTAAATACCTGTGGCAAACAAAAGTTTGTATACAGCTGTTAAATTTAAAAGGGTTAATGATATTTCTTGGCAGCAATAAATAACTTACAAATTGTTAAAGGTGTCCCGGGGGCACAGACTGCGCCCCGCTGACGATTCGCGGAGGAATAAGTTTTTCCACTCAAACTTTATTCGCACCTCAAGTTGCGCCATCTGTCTGCTACTCGCAACTTATATTCTTGCTTCAAATGATTTAGTTTGGGAGTACTCTTTCAGAAAATATTTTCTTTTGTTGCTCCTCAGACGTATGAATGTACAATGGCTGGCTCGACGTCGGTACGTTTTCTATACTGACAACAAGTTCACAGGAGCCATTTTGAGATTTACACAATCACATTTCTCTATTACCTGCTGGGGGAATATATTGTTGTATCTTGTATGAATATCTGGTACAAGACTCGTGTGACGTCAAATACCGCGGCTGATCTTGCATATCGAAGATTTTGTTATACACAGCGTGTACGACCCACAAAGACACACAGAGACAAAGGACATAAACTGACATTACGAAGCACACAGATTTACAAGAGATTCCCAAAAAAACATTCTCTGCTATAAAACTATTTCAGTTTCAGTGCACTTGTTGTTTCAGTACAAGTTCCGGAACAGATCTTAAGCACATAACCTACCTTTCAAAAGCAACTTTCTTATTCTCTCGTAAGTGAAAACAACAAAATGATTCCCCTAAACTTGATACAGACACCAATAAATCTAGCGTCGAGATAAGACTCAATAAAGTTGCCGGTGGCTCGGGCCTGTCATAATTTTAAGAGCGTTCATAAATCCATCAATATTTAAGCTCTCAGACCACAATATTTTTCTTCGCGGCGAACAAGCGCGAGGTGCGTCACGCACTGCCACATAAATTCCGATAATCCCTGGCCTGTGCACATCGTGCTGCTACTTTACTGTATTCATGGCTATTATTCATGTGTTTGCTTTGCGGGCGGACGCCGCCAAGACTTAATAATTCGAGGGTAATATCGATGTACTCAACGTTTTACCGACGTACGCAAATCACTAAACGCTTTTTAAATTAAATCTTCCCACGTCAAAAACTAACATGGATATTGTTTTTCTTTTCAGCAGATTCTTTTTAAAAATAGCTGGTTGTTTATGGTTAAATGAACGGCAAAAGTTAACTGAAGTATTATTTTATGGATTGGGCATGACGTCTTCTTTTTTATAAAATTGCGAAATTTCCATGACCTCTCTGTGTGTATTGTCAAAACCTTCCACAATATTTACGATTCCATGTTCTTTTTCATCTTGACTACGGATGGATTATTTGCTGTTTATTCATCCAGATTTTCATGTGAAAAAATTACCAGAAAAACATATTTAGAAAAAAATTAAATAGGTATATGAAGATAAAAAGTAAGTTAAGGAAACGTGCCGTTTATACATAATGTGAAGCACATAAATATTTTCTATTTCGCCCATGTCCCAGCAACAAATTGCGAATAATCGTCATGTGTTATGAAGTGTCGCGGGTGTGTTTGCATTCCGCGGGCGGCGCGCGTCTCCGAACAAATTGTATTAGACGATGCCAATACGTGACCCTAAGAGAAATTCACGCAACAACCTGTGTACAACGACGCCATTTTGGTTTTTTCGATATGAAAATTAGGAGCCCTCCTGCGTGTTTGTCAGTTTTAGCACGAATTCTCTCGAAGGGGAATCTCTTTTTTCGCGTATGTTGGTATATTACTTACGTACTTACATTCGTACGTGTCTACGTCAAATGATTTTATGACGAGTTTATTATTTCGTGTGTGTTTATTGTATAAAATTATAATTTTATTAATTTTAAAAGGCAACACAAAGATATGTTTGTTTTAACGAATACCCAAGATTGATTTCATCTACAAACCCAACGAGGTGTGCACTTAGCAGAAAATCTGTGCCAAACTCATCAAATTAGCAGAAGCACAAAGGCAGTTTAGAAAAGAAACTTAGAGGATTTAATGCGTAACAAAAACATTGTTGTAATTGTATTATTCCGAGAAAAACAAATATCTTAAGCGAGCTAGTAAAGCTGACTAGGATAGCATAAATATGTTGAGCGTGGCGGCGGTAGATAGCGGAATATTTATCGCTTACGGTGCCCGCCATTATTGGACTTGTCTTTTCGTCGTTTAAGGCGCACGGTGATGTGTTTATTCAATTTGCTGCCGTGGGAAATATTGTTACCCGCCTGCCGCCGTTTACTGCTGTCGACTACACTCGTCTCACTATAGTTACCTTGGGATAATGTTGGGGATGTCGTGAGGAGACTATGATGCATCGCTATGAAGCAGTTTTATGCAATGAGGAAAGCCAAGCCTTTTAAGCTATCTGTGTTTTAACTCACTTTCACACAAAGGTTTTAACAGACCGTCAAACTACATGAGCGCATATTAGATTTCGGGGTAAAAACCTTTCCCAAAAATTCCAGACCTATTTATAAATTGGTAATTATTGGCCCTAAAGGAAACACACAAATATCAATCACCGTGACAATATCGCATGTAAAATCATGAACATTTAATCAAATCAAACATTTCCAACTAGTTTACAACACGAGAACCATTTACGTCGTGATGAAATATTGAAAAGTATCGATATATCAGTTGGGTGGTATCAACCAAACATTTACGTTATGGATGCGGTGCATTTGCAAACAATATTCATCGAGTTTTGAGTGCGGACGGACGGACGGATGGATGGACGAGCCGGCCGCGTGTCGCCGTCGGCTGTCTTTAATTTTATATAGACTGTTGTTTGCACACCCAAAATGTTCATTCCCAACGTTCCGATTCAATAAATGGGTACATATTCGCTGACAAACATTATCTGACTTTGTTAACATATGAACGTTACCTCGCATCGTTTGATCTGTTGACCTGTCGACTGTTGTGTGAATGGCAAATTATGATTAATTAAATGAGCGCCATTTTTATTTTGTTATTAAATTAAAGTGTCGAACAATTTATAAGAGCGTACCTCCCTAATAGCACAAGTTTTTTCTTTCCAATAATATCGTTTTCTAAGATGATGATAGACTTAGAGCGGGAAGAACTTGGGTGATAGAACGTCGGATTAGTAAGACGGGATCTAAATATAATCTAAACTTTTACCACTAAAACAAAATTTGTATCGTCAATTCTGGTTTAAACGGGAAACTCCGGAATACAATTCGAAAACTCCTCACATAACAGGGCTTTTAACGAGACCTTTTTCGTGAAGTAACTAAAAACAACCCACACAATGATCCATTATCTTCTCACGAGGACAAGTTAGCGATCTCCTTCCGTCTATTTTCACAAGTAATAACTAAATTTATCGTCAGACTTTCGGTCGTCGTCGTTGAGTCTTCCAATATCAGTGTTAGTTGTGCAGTCGGGTCACGCGCGGCCGGGCGGTGCGGCGGTGGCGGCGTCGCGGGCGGTGGGCGTGCCGTCGTGACGCTCTGGTCGGCGACGCGTCATTAAAATTAAGCATCATTACTCTTGTAAAGCGAGTCGCGGTGTACCGGAAGACGGCGGCTTATTGGGAAGTTTGTCGCCTCCTGACAGCTGCTAATCCTCAGCTTTATTGCTGTTCTAACAAATGATTCCCCGCTGGCGAGGCGACGTGACGACCGAGATGTGTCGCGTGTCGCTTTACACCCACATGCTAATATAGAGCCTCCCTTAACAAATTAACTTGGCCCCCGTTTTATTTTATTTTGTACTGAAACTGCGGAATGTAAACATAGATACACATACTTACTGACACATGCAGAGTCACATAATAAAAATAACGTATCCGAGAGTAGCACATCGCGGAACACGTTTCAGTTCAGTCTGAGCATCAAGAAAAGTCAAAGAAAAATTTCGCCATAAAAAGTATACCTTTAAAAACTTCAGCCGGCGCGGTGTTGGCTTTGAGGTGAATAAAGTGAAGAGAGAAAGTATAAATATTCATTCAGAGAAAGAAGCCACGCACAGTAAATATAAACTTTTATTTCAGTTCACCATTAGTAAAGCGACGGGAGACGCATTGAAAATTCGACTCGCGACTTCTAATTAGAGAGGACACGGCGTCCTTTCTTTCCGAGTTCCTTTATTAATGGAAAAGTCCGTTCCAATTGATTTCATATTTAACATCCTTTCTGTCTAAGCTTCTTAAAATACAATGGGAAGTTCGAAACTGGTTATTGTGTACATCTACTTGACAGAATCTTCAGTAATTTAATGATGTTTCTTAGTTGCGATAAATGAAGGTACACTGGACAGTTCGCGTGCTGAATTAAATTTGGAATGCGTCGTGTAGCACATGAATTACGCATGAAAGCGGCCAATGAGCGCAATGTACTGTAATGCTAACTTAACAGTCTCCGCTGAATAACACGATACATTTTAAACTCCTGAAGGTTCAAAGCGTTGCTTCAAATATGAATTTTTGTGCGATGTACGTTTGACAGGTACACAATAGTGGTGTGGTATTGTTCCAATTTCAGCGCGTGTATCGTCGATACATGGGTTTTTTTTCTCATAAAAGTATAACGTATTAATTGGAATTTCTCACAAAAGGGCAGGTCGAGACAAAGGCCCCCGCTGCGCCGCCACGCCGTGCCGCTGTGCCCGTCCCGTGCCGCTGACGTACGGTATCATCGCCAGTGTGTGCGGATGAGTTTTATTCGCCTATACAATTCCTAGGAAGCTGTGACATGGTTTTCGCATTATGTACTTCTAGGAAAATCTGTTAATATGGAATTGTGTTAACGGTAAACAACAGGAGCCTTAAAAACGAAACACACTACCTAATAATTTGTTGATCAAGAAAAATCATATTTAAGCTCATCCCATTATTAATCTACGTCTAATAAATCTACGCTTCCCTGGAGTCTCAATTCCTTTAAAGGTTTTTCCAATTTTCTCATATACTCGTAGCTTCGGCTCTGCAGCGCAAATAACTTTAAAAAAAACGACACAAGAACCGAGTGCGGAGAGGGCGGACGTCGGGAATTTCCAAAATATTTCCTTGTATAAAGGCAACAATATCGGTTATGAAGGTCAACTGTCTGTATAAAGCAAATTTATTCTGTTCGGTGTATTGGCTCATATAACTGGTGATCTCCGCGGCGACAGCGGTGGAATGATAACGGTCTAATTTTGGAGGCTGCGGCTCTATTCCTTATACGACCTAAATTACATTGCGGCCTCGCATCCGCCCTGAAAGGTTTTATTCATAAATCTACTGAAACGTTTCATAAAGTCTCGGAAAAATGTTCGCTTTTGATGGTTATTTAAAATAAACTTTTTACCTTTCGTGTCCGCTATTAAAGTTCGCTTATAATTCAGTAAAGTTCTCTTTCAAGAACGGAGTCCATCTAACAGTGAAGTTTGTTCACAAATATTCTGTGTAAACGTTAAGCGCTTAAGCTGGTATTTATTCGTAACGAGAGTTGGATACCTGCTGATTACAAATTAAATACCCACTAAGCTCATCAAAGATCTAAAACGGTTAACGATATAATATAATTTTGGTTTGGTTTTAATTAAATTTCTTGGTGAAATTAAAGTTGAAAGTCAATCAACGTGTAAAAGATAATTGGAAGATGGTTTATCGTAGCTATCTGAGTGACGGGCCGGGGTGATGGCGCGGTGGGCTCGCCAAACATTGACTGTGCTAATAGCTTGAGCTAACGTCATCCGATTTGCCTAATGAGGAGCGATTCCACTCGCCGCCTAACTTCGCACAGGAACATTATGCAAACTTGTGTTTAACTTCTATATCAGCTCCCGACTTGATCACAATACAACAATTGTTTAAAGATATGATAACTAACACGTGCTGAGTGAGTATTATGGAGATTACTTGCTAAGGGAAGTTTCACGATATTACAGTAGATAACTTTGAAGTGCTGCTGCAGTCATTAGGATTAGTGGAGGAAGATTAAGATTAGTCGCACCTACCTACATATAGGTTGCTTAGTATGATATCTTAGGCGGAGTGGAGTTTTGCAAAGTGGTATTTTCCGAGAATAGATCAGTCGGTCTCTTTTCGTGAATATTTTAGAGGTGGCTGGCTATTGTCTAGCTTGCGGATGGGCATCAGCTTCCAACTTGCATGCATTATTCTGAGGCCTCCAATTCCTTCGGAATAGAATGCAGACAGTTCTATCCATATTAAGTATTAGGACAGCGATTTTTAAATGACCCGTGGTTTGTGCTGTTCAGTTTTTAGTGGGCCCAAAATTATTAAAGCTTTTTATATTTTTAAACGTCACACGGCTTTTATAGGTGTAAATAGATGCAACTTGTAGTTTAACCATGGCCGACATACTCGTAGGTATGTCAGAAAAATTAATAAGTCATTAGTACCTAGTCCGATCGATCGAGGTACATTGCAACAACCTCATTCATACTACTACTAGGTACTACTAATGGTAAGTCAATGTTTAGTGATGTACCATATACAACGTGGCGCTACAATGGTGACATTAATTTAACACACGCGTAGGCCTAGTGCCCATTAATCATAAACTTCGATAGGTTAAAATAATTCCTAAATTGAAAAAAAAATAATTCGAACAAACTAAATAATAAAAAAGTAACTAAAATTGGGATCAACCTTGTAAAAATTCATTCATGAAATTACTTACGTAGCGCTAGCTGGCTTACGTTAACTCGGAGCGGCAACATGTCGCTTCGCGCGCTGGCAACCGCGCAACGCGTCTTGTACCTACTCGTGATCGGTCCGATTCTTTGACGGCATGTTATCAAAGAAACCGAGCGGCGCAAGTGGTACCTACAGCGGAGGTGCTTAGTCAAACACTTATCATATCACCCTCTCTTGTTACTATTAGTTATAACTATCATCACTTATCACTGCTTTTATTTGTCTTTATTTTAAATTTTCTTATTTTCAATAAGACCACTGCGTTGGCGGATACAAAGAGCTAAATGGCGTTTCATGTTTTCCCGTACATTTGAAAATATATTGTCACTTATAGCCATTTGCCTCAATTTCTCAAACGCA
Source organism: Apamea sordens (assembly GCA_945859715.1). Lineage (NCBI taxonomy): Eukaryota > Metazoa > Arthropoda > Insecta > Lepidoptera > Noctuidae > Apamea > Apamea sordens. The sequence goes on along the minus strand of OX243991.1, from coordinate 9,363,467 downwards.
TTTTTTATTCGATGGCGTAATTATTCCACCGAATCCACGTTCTCCGCGTACACAACGTCTTTGATATTTGCCATCACGATCACAAGTTTACACAAGTATTAATAACAATAAAAGCGTCCATATCGTAAGAAATGTAAACCTACCTACTAGATTAGAAAACAAAGCAAAGCGTCTTTATCACAGTACCATAATCTAATTACTATCCTAATTACACATAAATAAATAAATAAAACAATAGGTAAGCGTCTTTTTCGCGGAAACATTCCCAATAATATTTGACGACGTAATTATGCGCATTAGTATGAAAAAGTGTGTCAAGGACACGAGTTCGGCTAGCACTAGAAAAGGAAAAAAAATAATTCTCTGTGCGCCTGCACAGAGAATTATTTTTTTTGGTGTGCGCGTGGAAGGGAGGGCGCGCGTCGCCTACGCCGATCGCCGCTAAAGGGATGTCTCTTTCCTTCAATTCACCTACTCTTTCTAATAGTATTGCTTATTCGTTTTAATTTCATTGATGCGATGTTATGATCCGTGACCCCGGCAAATGACCACTACGCGACAGTTCTTTATGTACAGTTTGCTCTAAGATGCTATTTTCTAAAATTTGAAATAAATACGTAAATAATAACATTTAATGTAAATATAATTTCTTAATGAAACGAAAATGTGAAAACGTATATAATAATAATAATAATAAATAAATGTTTTTTTTTTATACTAATATTTAAAAATGTATTAAAATAAGAAATATAAATAAATAAACGACATAATAATAATAATATCCTGGACATTTCACACAGCGCCATCTAGTCCCAAGCTAAGCAACCTAATGCTTGTGTTATGGTAACAAGATGGCTGATAAACTACTTATATACATTTTTTTTTTGTAAATACATACATATTATAGATAGTAAAACACCCATTCCGTGCGGGAATATATGTGTGTAAATTAATGTCACCATTGTAGCGCCACGTTGTAGACGCCAGACAAAAGCGCTGCGTTACAATATTTTATCTTCTTTATATCCTCCTCCTTCTTTATAGCTTATACTCTTACAGATTAATATAAAGATATATTTTGTTTACTCAATGTACGAACTACCTAACTATCTACTTACCGTAATTAGATAAGCACATAAGATTAGTTTTTAGCTAACAACACATAAATTGTTACGACTGTACAATATTATTTCGAAACTCTTGCTCCTTCAGATTCTTCACAACAGCTATATTAGACGCAAACAATAACGTTTCAAACTTCCTAGAAATCATACTTTAGCAAAAAACTTTCTTGTTTTATTGTATACTTAGGTTGTATGTTTTCCTTTTTGTAAATAAATGTTCAGTTAAGAGTTAAAGTTCGATACTTTGTGTTAGCTTGAAAGTTGGGGAAAGTTACATACGGGTTAAAGAAAATTGATTAAAAAAAAGAAAATGTTAGTCGTCGATGGCCGTCGTCGCCGTCGCCGAGGTCCGTCGGCACATATCGGAAATAGACTTTTCCTCAATACTTTCCAAGCTAATGAATTCCGAAGGCGCTTCGGTTCGTTAAAAATAATACAAAACTCTGTTCCCACTTAGTTTCAAAGTTTCACCAGGGTAGTTCCAGTCACCGAACATTAATCTAGTTATAATTCCGAAAGCTCGCCTTTTTACTTCACGAACTTCCAAAAAGTGTACCTCTTAACTGTCACTTTTTTAACTTTTCTTATTTATTGTACGTTTCTTTTTTAAAGTTGCGGTGTTAAGTTACCGTTACGTTATTGCTTCGAACACTAACTTTGGTTACGAATTTAGAGCCAGGATTTCGTGGATCATGAAATTAATGTTTTGACACCGGCGCGTAACTTATTGTGGGAAATTTATTTATACGTAAAGAAAAGTTTTATAATAAATAGACATTTTATGACGATACGCTTTATTTTATTTGGAAAAACGAACTTAGGGACTAACCACACTTATCCAGCTCTGTTCAGCTTTTGTCCATTGAAAACAACGAACAGAGGTGCATAAGTGTGGTTAGTCCTTTAACAGGCATAAGCACAGTGCTTCAACCAACACAAGGCTAATGAAATAAACTATTCAAGTTCTTTTGAGCATTTTTTTTTTCTGAACGTTTCTAGTAGGTACTATTTTCCTACACACATTTTGCCATGCCATTTATACATAATTTCAGGATTAGAAACCAAATCTCCAAGCATTTTTTAATGCAATATTCTTCTAAAAACAGTCTCTCATTCCAAAATCATGTCCAACAGCAAAATAATGCAACAATTCCATATCATGCATCTGACATATTCAATTTATTTCGCTGTTTCAAGCAAGACTACATCGAAAACCATTCGGGAATCGAACTGCTTATTCTGTAGCAAATTACTATAAACTGAAACGACCAGCACCCCTATTGCGAAACATACTTTCTATCACTGTTGTTTTTTTAAATCTTGGCTTCTCTCTCTTCAATTTCTTTTTTTTTTTTAAAGACAGCCTTTTTGGTTTCTTTTGTTGTCTTATAAATAATTGTGTCTTTTTATTACGAGAGGACATTGGCTCTTGCAACACAGTTTTATCTATTGAAGGAGTCAGAGAATTCCATGATTTGTTGTAGGTAGGTAGGCATCTTATTTTAGTCAATGAAATAATAATGTTATTGTGATACTTATAATTGTGACATTATAAGTATCACAATAACTTTTTTTTTTTTCTGAAAGATTTTGAAGGAAATTGCTAATCCATTGCCTCAATTGTTTGAAAAATTCGTATGCTCAACAGCGTAAATAACTCAATGAATGTCGTTCAACTGTCAAAATGAAAGGCATTGCCAGTGTGTGTTACTTACGCAATTATCCCGCAGGGGTTGTTAGGGCAGGCAGGTCCTTACAAGGTTCTGTAAGTGTTAAGTACAAAGGTCCACACGGCTGGTCCGTCGACGGGTTCCGTAGTCACGTTTCGCCTTATCGTACCTTCCGAAAACACTCGCTTTACGTCTCTGAATCAATATGACAAGCGTTCACTCGGATCGGATTGCTACCCCTGAATTGAGGGCGATCGAGTTCGGGGATTTTTTTTATTTTGTCATAAATATTAGCTATTATGGGAGTTAAGTGGCGATTGTTCATTCCTTGAGACGAGTGGAGATCGCGACGAGTGTTGTAACTGTTCTCAAAGAAGGATTGAGGTTTTGTTGTTTTCATTGTGTTTTGAAATAAAAATATAAAAATTTAAAAACAAGCTTTTATTACTTATTAATAAAAAGGACTAAAAAGTTTAAAATAATTTAAACCTGATAAGAAATAAATAAAAGCGTGTTACATTTTGATGGAACATTAAAGAACATTTAGAACACAATGTAACACGCTTTTATTTATTTCTTGTCAGGTTTAAATTATTTTTAACTTTTTAGTCCTTTTTATTATTAAGTAATAAAAGCTTGTTTTTAAAAAGTTTTCTTTGCTTTTAATTTTATTTTTATATTTTTAGTATTTTTGATGCGAGATTGACTACGGCGTAGTTCGTAGCGCGTAGCAGTGTTTTTCCGTTATATGCGTTTACTGCACTTAAGCTACCTGTTCATCTTTAGTCCTTGGTTACCATCTACCACCAAAGTACAAAAATTGAGTTGCAAGAGTCCACCCGAACATACATACATCGCAAGTTAAATAAAAGCTTGTAAAAAGGACTCTGATGATACTGTTTAGCACCGTAGTTTATAGAAAAACTTGGATAATTATTCCTATATTCTAGTCTACAATATATATATTTTTTTATATCCTTGTCAGCTCTTCAGCAGACGCCCAATTCTTTTTCTGATTTTCTTTATATGAAAATATAAGTCTTGTCTCATAAACTTTTGCTTATAACAAACTTAACCCGGAGATTGCATGGAAGCACCAAGTTGGCTATAATTTCTACAGTACTTTATTAATATATATATCTATCTATATTAATTAGGTTAGGTACTTAAGAACTACAAATAAAACAGCCAGGTGAGAAAATCAAAATATCACAACACCCGATTCACCGTGGCCACACCCGGTACCAGAGGAGCGCCTATCTTCTTCGCCTAAATCGAATGAACACAAAATTACCATTTTATCTGAAGTTATTAGTATCCACGTTAAATGGCATTGGTGCCCCCCTTGTCCCCTGCCCATCACCCCCTGTCCCCTGTCCAGAGTGTTTTCGGGATCGCTGATTGAATCGCACCGATTATGACGTTAATCTGTTCAATGCAAATTGGACAAGCTAGTCATTTACATCCCTTTATCAGAATTCGGCGTTAAAATATTCAAATATTTATTGTTTTGCTAGACAGCCGTGCTTCTCGGCTCTCGGCTTTGTCACACAATTGTCGGATGAGTCGATAAGTTAGAACGTCACTAGATTTGGAATAAGATTTTCGGTCGTTTACCTGTTTGTTCGATAAATGAGGGATTAAACTTGCTATTGGATTATCTTTTTGACTTTGGAAAGGATCAACATCAAGATTGAGGCTTACATTTTAAAGTCTGTATTGCTTAATTGGATAATAAGCTAGATACCTGTTATAAATGTTCAAGCCGGCACCGTTTTTTTCAACCCACATTGCCTTGCTCTATAAGGTTATTTCAAAATACCGGTCTAGATTGCGTGATTCTGGGACTCTGATCAATATTTTCTGCTTTCAAATCTAATGTTAACTATTGGCAACCAATATTAGTTGTATTATGTTCTAATTACCGCCGTCCACTCTTCACGCGCGGGCTGGTCTATTTTTAGGCCAAAGAATCAGCATTGCAATCTTCTTTCCTATATATATGATTGCAATCCAACGTGGCAGCGCTGCCAGCCTTTTGGTCACTTTTCGCACTGACAGCGATACGGACGTCTTTTTCATGTCCACTCTTCCTTTTTCCTCTCTATATCTACTTGTATACAGTGCCAAAAGTTAGTTGACATTTTTCTACTTTTGTGATACCACATTAAGAGTTAAAATAAAAAAATAATCAGGAAAACCCAAGGGATGCTTTTTTTTTATTATTTTGCCATAGGTAGTTGAATTTGTGATAAAAACGTTATTGTGTAATGTTCAAACATTTAAAACTACAATTCTAAATCATAATGTGGAATGACAGCTAACGTAGAAAGATGTTAAGGAGATTTTGAAGCATATTAGTGTTAGATTGTATTTATATAGTTTCAGAAACCTGGGGTTAATCACCGCCATTATAATTACACAAAGAGAAACCCCATTAAAATGTACTCCAAATGAACTAAATCGTATTAAACAAAGACTAGAAACAGTAACAGTCTTGTAACGAAACTAATTTCAAGACGTTTCTACCATTATAACGGGAAAGAAACATAAAATACACGCGTGCCGCACACAAGTGTACTAAAGCTATTCTTAACACCACTTCTAACTACAATTTGTTTATTATAATGGAATGGTTGGTTATTTCTTGTATTATAGTCTGTTCAAATCGAGCAGTCACTTATAAAAACAACAAGGAAGTTTTTCAATTTTGTTTTTTTTTTGTTTGTATTGGCGAAATTGTGTAAGTTCGTCGTACATGCAATAATATGGATGTTTTTGTTTTCCTTGAAAAAAATACACTTTCGTTGTGTTCTCATACCGAGTATCTAACTAGGCCAAGGATTGTTCAGTTGATTCATAAAATCTGAAACTGTAAAAGTATTGTGTTAAGAGACCGTGAGTAAAAATACCTACTTACCTTCTACGAGTAGTAAAAAAACCAAATCCATACCTAGGATACGATAGAAAGCGATAAGGCCGCCCATTGTAAGTATATTTTGTAGTAGGTATTCGATCAAATTTTTTTTTGTTATGTATTAGATAGATTACAGTGAAACTGTTGATATTTATTTATTTATACATAATATAGTATATATAAATAAATAAATATCAAGTTTCACTAGAATCTATCTGTGAAAACTGTCTTACTGCCTACTGATTGTATAAACAAGCTGTGTTTTCATTTAGGTAACTAATTATATAATCGTATATAATTTTCTAGTTTTCATGTGTGTGATGTTTTCCTTTTAATTTCACCACATTGTGCGTTAGACTTAAACTTAAATAATGTTTACACGTTACAATAATAAGAACGTACAGCAAACAAGATAAGTACTATTATAAAACCACTCCTGACAGTTGTATCTCCTAACTAAAGCGGAACAATAAGCTGCTATTATAATTCGTTGCTTCATTTTTCAGATATAATTATAACAACGTAGTTTCCCTACTTACTTGGTAACTTCGCACAAATTTTAAAGATTTTTAAAACTATTAGGTGACGTAATTCCGCCGTAAGGCCCCTCGGTTGACACTATGACGTTTAGCTCATTCCTTTTTCGTGCGCGGTAACGATCGCACGCGCCCTCTAAGCAACATGCCAAAAAGAAGCGCGCAATCAAAAATTGATCACTACGCCAGGAAAATTAGAAAAATTGAAGAGAAAGTCATCAGATGATGAAGGTAAGCAAAAGTATATTTTATTCGTTAGTGATCTAGAAGTGAAAAGTGAAAATATCAGTTTTGTAAATGCTCTGGGATTGACTGCAAATCAATAACTTTGACATTGTTCAAAACCAAATTAAAAAACTTTAAGTTTATTATTGCATCGGGATTGACTGCAAGTCTTTAACGATGACAAACAAGCACAGAAAATGCGTACAATCTAAAACAGATGTAACGTTAACGTGCAAAATCAATTAATTTTATTTTTACACTACCCTCAAAATTATTATCTTCACAACCTTAATTACAAATTGTAATTTTGGGTAGCGAAGATCCTGATGTGGTCCCAGGCAATGATAATGAAGCCATTATGGAGCCAGTACCCGTGCCACCCGATGTCCCACTGACAGCATGGAACCGGAGTTAGACCCTGATCTACAGTCGGCACTCGGTGAATCCACGTCAGACTCGCCTGACTACGGCGATAACATTCACGATAATCTATCGCAGTTGTGGCTTCCTTTGCTAAGGAAAGGAATGCCTAAAGAAAACAAGGACAAGGTACTGAAAGAATACCTTGTACCAGACAATTGTAGGCTCCTTCAAGCGCTCAAGTTGAATGCTGAAATCTCAGCGACGGTACCGAACATGGTTCGCAACCGGGACATCACTCCTAGCCTGGACAAGGCATTCATAAATATCATCAACGAGTCTGAACGGGATGAATCACTGTTTGGTTCGTCTTTATCAGAAAAAATTAAAGCCGCCAAGGCCATCGAAAAGCAAGGTCTTTCCATAAAAAAGACCGCAAAAATTTCGAAACCGCCTCAAATTCCTAGTACCCGCCAGTCCTACCAGGGAAACTGGAACCCGCCTCGTCGATACCCGGCGAATAGGGGGGGGCGGGGTGCATACAGAAGGCCGACGACGGCGGGGAATCGCCGTCCGTACACGACGTCAGCGCAGCCGCCACAACGCCCTGCCTCGCAGGACAAGCCTCGGGCTCCCGCTCAGAGTCACCGTTAACGCAGGTACATGCGGGTGGACTTGCCCACTTTTATTACCGATGGCTAAAAATAACAAATAACAATGTATTTCTTGATTGGTTAAAAAATGGTTATCCAATACCTTTTCATACTCACGTAAAACAATCAATAATACCTAAAAACAACCTATCAAATACTGAGAAATCAGATATGATGAAAGCTATTATGAAACTCAAATCTTTAGGGGCTATCTCAATGTGACTAAAGATCAATTTATTTCTAAAATATTCCTCGCACTAAAACCTAATGGCGATAAACGCTTTATATTAAAGCTAAAAACCTTAAACAAGCTAATTAAGAGCGAACATTTTAAAATGGAGGATTACCGAACAGCATGCAAATTGATACCACGCGATGGATACCTTGCCACCATCGACTTAAAAGATGCGTACCTATTTCCTCCTAGCCAGTAGGCACTCCGATCTTAAATATTTAACATTCAATTTCAGCCCAATAATTCGCTAAAAACTCACACATATGGCTTTAATTACATGCCGTTTGGCTTATCCGTCGCCCCACGGGTATTCACTAAGGTTATGAAGGAAGTCATAGCTTACCTCAGACATCGCGGTTATAAGTCAGTTTGTTATTTAGATGATATTTTATGTATTGAAAATACTTACGAGAATTGTCTTAATAACGTAAACGAAACTTTGAAACTACTCGAGTTTCTTGGGTTTGTTGTCAATTACGATAAAAGTATGTTAAAACCACGACAATTCTGCAAGTATTTAGGATTTTGTTACGATACCGGAAATCTCAGTATAGAATTGCCAGCCGATAAGCGACTTATCATTATCGAATTACTTATAAAATTCACTAAATTACATATAAAATTCACTAAATTACAGTCATGTTCAATCCGCGAATTAGCTCGCTTTATCGGTATTTTAGTCGCCGCTAGCCCAGCCGTTAAGTACGCTTGGGTATACACTAAGGTTTTAGAGCGTCAGAAGTTTCTAGCGTTACTTAAGCATAATAATAATTACGAAGCTAAAATTAACCTACCTAATATTATATTAGAGGATCTGAACTGGTGGCTATCAACCGTTACTACAGCACGCAACTTCATGCGACAGCCAAACTTTGATATCGAGATCTATACCGACGCGTCGAGGTCAGGCTGGGGCTCTGTTTGCAACAATGCTCAAATACATGGCAAGTGGAAGTTTTCAGAAAACGATTGTCATATCAATTACTTAGAGCTGATGGCAGCTATTTTGGGTTTGAAGTCCTTCGCCAGTGATGCAACCAACTGCGCAATATTACTGCGCATGGACAACACCACTGCGATCAGTTGTGTAAATCGTATGGGGGGTATTCAATACCCCCACTTAAACGACTTTGCTAGGTCCCTTTGGAAATGGTGTGAACAGCGCAACCTTTGGGTTTATGCATAATATGTAAATACCAAGGAAAACCGTGCAGACGCTGCGTCTAGAGTAGTCAATCCGGATACTGAATGGTCACTTTCCGATGAAGCATTCCAAACCATTATAAAATATTTTGGTCAACCTGAAATAGACTTATTCGCGTCTCGCGATAATGCGAAGTGTACCACATTTATCTCATGGAAACAAGACCCTGACGCAGCATCCGTGGACGCATTTACGGTAGACTGGCAAAGATATTTCTTCTACGCTTTTCCACCATTTTCCCTGGTATTCAAATGCCATAGAAAAATTATCGACGACAATGCACACGGCATATTAGTTTATCCCAACTGGCCATCACAGCCATGGTTCCCACTATTGCAAAACCTTATAGTTTCCGACGTTGTTTACTTAAACCCCAATAAAAACCTCTTGCAATCTCATTTCGGGGAGTACCACCCGTTGCACAAGAACCTTACCCTGGGTGTCGCGAGGCTCTCCGGCAGGCTTTCAGGCGTCGAGGTGCCTGTGCAGAGTCGGCTACACTAATGCTATCATCCTTGTCTAACAGTAAGATTCAGCAAAGTACAATACCTCACTTAAGCTGTGGTGGCAATATTGTACGATCAACAACATCAATGTGTTTGGCCCTTCCAAATTTGCTTTAATCTCATTCTTAGCGTCACAATTTAATAGCGGGTGTGCGTATGGCAGTCTAAACTCCCATCGTTCTGCCTTGTCAACCTTTGTAGGCAATAATATTGGTTGAGACGAATCTATAAAACGTCTCCTTAAAGGGGCGTATAAATTAAGACCCATAAAACCCAAGTATTCCACCACCTGGAATCCCCAATCGGTTTTAAACCATGTTTCAACGTGGTTCCCTAATAGTGAGCTCTCATCCGAAAAAAAAAAAAAAAAAAAAAACTGGTCGTCCTACTTGCAATTTGTACAGCTCACAGGGTACAGACGCTGTCTTTGATTAAACTCGAGAACATACTTTTCTCTGATAGCGGCATTAAAATCGTCATAACAGACATCATAAAGACATCCGCACCTGGCAGAGACCAGCCAATATTGTTCCTGCCATACTTCAGGGAAAATACGCGGATATTTCCAGCTACGGTGCTCTCAGATTATATTTCTATAACTAAAAACATAAGACCTGAGAGTACAAGCAATCTGTTGTTGACGTACAAACGGCCACACAAACCCGCTATCACGCAAACCATCAGTAGATGAATCAAACAAGTCTTGTCAGAAAGCGGCATTGATACCAGTGTATTCGCCGCGCATAGTACACGGCACGCGTCAACCTCGGCCGCGAGTTTAGCAGGAGTTAATATAGAAACTATCCGCAAAACCGCAGGGTGGACTAGTTCATCTAACGCATTTGCTCGTTTTTATAATAGGTGCGTTATAAACGAAAGCCAATTTGCCAGATCTGTTTGCTTACGCTCAGACTGATTATTAATTCCTATTAACTATAAAACAAAACAAAGTAAACATAAGTATACTATAAGTAAGGCTGATTTGTTTATAAATAAAACCATAATGTTTAAAAACCTTATTGTTTATTTTCCATTTAAAAACTTTCTAACTCTTAACATCTACGTTGTTATAATTATATCTGAAAAATGAAGCAACGAATTATAATATATGATCAAACGAACTTCCAAGTGAAGTTCGATCATTATTATGAAGAGTTGCTTCATTTGAAGATATGATCACCCTCCCTCCCTGACACTTGAAGACTCCCAGGTATAGAGAAAGTTTTATATCATACTACTTGACTCTAAAAAATGAGCTAAACGTCATAGTGTCAACCGAGGGGCCTTACGGCGGAATTACGTCACCTAATAGTTTTAAAAATCTTTAAAATTTGTGCGAAGTTACCAAGTAAGTAGGGAAACTACGTTGTTATAATTATATCTTCAAATGAAGCAACTCTTCATAATAATGATCGAACTTCACTTGGAAGTTCGTTTGATCATATAATATATGTCCTAAGTTTTCTGTGAACAACTATGTATATTACTCGTATGAAACTATTGTATGTGCAATTCCAACAACAGTGCCAGGAAAATAGAGTTGTCATTGTTTTAGCAGTATTTTGAAACATTGACGTAACAAAGAGATGCGCAAGTTAGTCCACTTTTCTGACTATGACTTGCGCCCCACGGTTTCACCCGTTTAAGTATTAATCCTGTGGAAATATCGGAATAAAAATAATTATATGTCTTAATCCAGATCATGGTCTACCCATGTGTCAAATTTCATCCAAATCTGTTCAGCCGTTTTTATGCGAATGAAACATACAAAAAATCAAATATTTTCTCCTTATTATAATAATATATTAGTTTAGATGTTTATTAAGTATATATCGCTATATCTAACCACAGATGACTCTAAACCTATAATTTTGGCAGTTCAACAACATTCATTGCGTTATTTACGTTGTTGAGCAGACGAATGTTTCCTATGAAGCAATGGATTAATGAAGAAAATTATTTCCGTTTTTTTTTTAAATAGGTATTCATGTTCTAATTATTTTCTTTTGCCTACCTCGATAGCTATTTAATCCTGGTTCAAAGAGTACGTACACAATAATCCGTCGCAGCAATGTTGCTAGTTGGCCTTGTTCGTTAAGCCACGTCAGTCGGATGACGTCATCCGACACATGGGCACCATCGCACCATACCACCCCCAAGTCTCGCTCGTATATAGATAGGTACAGGTGACACTGCTGCACTTAGTCGCATAAATAACGCAGTGGAACCTTATAGCGGTCTAAGTATATACAGTTGAGTTTTAATTTGTAAAATGTGTCTAATGACATGAAACTCTAAACCAAGAATAATTTAACGATTTCTTCTTCTTTTTTATGCAGTCCTCTCTAAGCCTCCTCTGGTCTATCCTCTTCCTGCCAATGTATACTCTGTGTTTGCTAAGAAATCAACAGTAGGTAGGCACTGTTATCATCACTATCATTATGATGGATGGACTGTGTGAATGTTGATATGGTTAAAGAAAGGCAGTGACTACCGAGGTGATGACTAGACTAGAGAAGTGTGGAAGAAAAAGACATGTTGCGCCGACCCTAAATAAATTTGAATAAGAGCAGGAAGAATCTTGAGGTTGTTGCTGTTATAATCCCATTGTGCATTGTCACCATCTGAAAAGATGCACTTAAAAGTTACAAAACTTCCATAGCAAAAAAAAAACTCACCTCTACATGTAAAAATATTCCCGAAGTTAATAAAAGAGGAATAAATAAGGTGGTTTGTTCACAAATCTGCGCATTCTTTCATTCTATCGGCACATTCAAGGTAACAAATCGGCGCCGTCTGAAGTGGCTACGGGTTAATGAGCGAGTATTTGAGAACGTCTGAAAAGATTAAATGCACGCCGTAATTCAAGAGGAGTGATTGCAGCCTCCCCCACCGAATTAGATCGCTGACTTCGATATTTGAATAACTGTAGGTAGATCCTCCCAGATGTCTAATAAGTGCTTAATTATGAGTTATGCCGGTTTCGAAGTCAGTCGATCGTGTGATTGGGGAAAATGGTGTAAGTCTCGTTTTAAACTTTACATTTTGTTAGGTTTAATTTGTTCTTTGTTTAAAGCGTTTTAGTTTCGTTTGATGAAAAGCCTCAGCGTTGTAGTCTTTCTACTTTTTCTTTCTTTCTACTTATTTGGAAACTAGCTGCTGCCCGCGACTTCGTTCTTTCTGAAATAAAACTAGCCTAAGTTACTCCTTATAACATCAGCTATCTGCCAGTGAAAGTTCCCGTCAAAATCGGTTCAGCCGTTCCAAAAATTAGCTGGCCCAAACAGACAGACAGATTTTTTTTTTATGAGTAGGTACCTACCATATATACTTTCAAATGCATTTAGTAATAAGCTGTTATTTTGACATTCCAAACAGACACTTTGTAACAGATTTGAATAGATAAAGATGTCAAAGAATTCGATTCAATCATTTCACGTTGAATAGTGTAGATTTTATCATGATACTTCAAGTACACGAGCTTTCTAAACGGTATTATGTTAGAACAGCGAACTCCCTTCACTATGGTAACATAGCCTGACCTTCAATATCTATCCATCAACCTTCGCGCAAGCCATTTAGAAAGCAAACAGCTTCTCAAATATCAATTCCTTCCTATTGTGTCTTATACTCTGAAGTAACAATTTACCTATTCAATTATTACGATTCATTTGTGGCTATTAGTTTATAGATACATACCTACTATATTCAAGTACAGTAATTTTATCTCACGAATAGCGACGCGCACTTCACTTGTGGTTACCAAGTGTAGAAACAGGCTGTGAATGTGTGTGTAAGCGCAGAAGCTCTCGGTACCGAGGCAATGGTGAAGTCGGAAGTGTGTTTGTATGTGTTATGTGCTGACACTCCTCGTCTTCACCCACACATTCATACCATGTGTGTACACTTGGTTACCATAAGTATAACGCGCGTCCTGTAAGTAGCTATAGTAAAGTACTGTACTGTGCTGTAGTATAGTAGGGATCCCTTCTTTTCGCATAATATTCTTTTTCCTAATATACTTTGGCATAACGATTTTGGCATAATTCGTTTTGCCATAATAATACTTTGCCATATTTATTTTTGGCATACAGTTTATGTTGGCATAATTATCTTGAAGGCTAATTTGTTTTGGCATAAATTTAATTCGCATAACGTTACTAGGCCTAATGATTATTAGCATAATAATATTTAGGCATGCAATTAATAGAAATAATGGAAACAAAGAGTTATTTTTACGTATTTATTTTCACTCGATTCTGAATCACTTTTTCCAAGAGTCAGGGTGCCCCAAGGTCTAACATATCTCGATTTAGTAAAAAGGCAATGAGAACTCACGATGCAAGAGCGAGCGAAGCGAGCTCGGGAATTGGGGCACCCCGACTCGGACAGGTTAGGTTCGAAGGGGATGACGGGGGCTCGAGTGAGCGAGCGGAGCGAGCGAACGAGCCCCCGTCATCCCCTTCGGGTTAGGTTCCTTTAAACCCTGCAGACAGAAATAGGGGCCCCGCGAAGCGGGGCTCCGTCGACTACGCCTTATTATTATTATGCTTTAGAACTTTATGCTTAATAAATTTATGCTTTAGAATATTATGCTTAATCATTATTATGGTTAGAGAAATTATGCTTAAAAAAATTGTGCGTAAGCAGTTATGCGTAATTATATTATGCGAAAATATAATTATGCCAAACAAAATTATGCTAAGTTATATTAGGTCTTAAAATTTTATGCAAATGGATAGGGAACCGTATAGTACTGTAGTATTTTTGTATTTTGTGTTTCACGAACTGTGTCCAAATAAACTTTATTCTTTCTTTCTATAAATTTGTAGACACATACCTAATATACGTAGTTACATATTCAAGTAGCTATTGAACAAAGGTTACACATGAACCCAATTACGGGTTCGCGAACTCTTCAATAACTCACTAAGTCGATTCATAGCAGACGGCTTTAAATTATTTAAAGAAATTTCAGAATTTAAAACTTCCTCTTCGTTTCTAGTGGAGTGATTTGCAGCGCAGCGGGGAGAGTTAGGCTAAGTGAGTAAAAGAGTAAAAGCCTAAAGTCAATGTTTGCTGTCGTGATTTCTGCTCCCTTCGGCCAGCTCCCGCTTCGCGAAAATGTGCATCACCATTTTCAGTGACGTTAAATAAAGTCCGATTCGATTCGGGACAACTGTCCGGCGATCTGTCACGTCAAAGTGCATAGTGATGCTGTTATTTCAAAATTTTGACTGTGAATTACACGTTTTATTACTGGCTATTTACAAGGCAGAGTTTAATCAGGCTTATTGATGTCTCTATGGTGTTTATTGATTTTAATCAATATAAATGAAATAATGTCGGGTTTGTAAGAAGAACAAGCCTGGACCGATTTATATGATCTTTGATTTGTAGGATTTTTTTCCGTCTCGGAATAACTATTAAAACATGGAAAAAAATTCTCGAAAAAAAATTAAGATAATTCACTTTCTCATACATTTTGTACACGACTTTTTTGATTATAATTATCTCAAGAACGGATTGACTGATTTCTTCATTTATCATTATTTATTCTTTTATATTAAAAAAAAATTGAATTTAATTCAGCTAATAAGTTAAAATAACATTTATTGATTCTGAGACGGTACGAAGAAACCGGGTTAGCTAGTTTAACATAAAATGGATGTCCGCCAATTACATTGCTTAAAGAAAATTAGACAAAAATCATACACGCATCCCTAAACTCCAGACATATTGATATATGATCGTCTGCTATAATACAAAGTTCCACCGATGCATAGAGCAGTAGATTCCAGCCAATCGATTCTGTAAAAACCTCACCGGGAAAAGTTAGGTGAAGTGAGCTTAGAGTGAGCTGTCAATAGTGTCAATCCCTAGCATTAGTTGGAATGACAGCTCACTCCACGCTCACTTCACCTGAGTTTTCACGGTGAGATGGTTACAGAATCGCACTGGTGTATAGTCCTGATAAAATTGATCGGTCTGTTTGAATCGATCAGATTCATACAATATATTAATAATGTTTCAAAACTCAAGTTTCTCAACTCAAGCACATGTTTTCAATATAAAATAATATTTTATGCTAAGCCGTTCTCCTGTGTTCAGGTAAACCAGCTTTTATAGAAGTTTTACTTTTAATAGCCTTTCGTTCCTATCATACTTCAGCTGGGAACAAATAGCTACGGTTGTAAAACTGATAGTTTCTTGGTGCAAGAACGATATTGCTGGCGTTTTTACCGTTCAGGAAATCTTTAATCTCTGTTTTTTTTTTTTACATAAATTCACATTCTGTGCAGCCGTGAGGCACACAATACTATTTTAAGTTTTTTTCTGTTTGTTTTTGTGTAAATATTCAATGTGCACCTGGGTCGAATAAACTTTATTTGCGGTAAACATGACGCAAAAAAGAACATAAAACACAAAAAAAAACAATAAAAAATTATTGACATGCGTCACATCCACGCAAAACGACTATCGCTCAACATTATGCTGTGACCCTATGCAAGACAGAGCCCCAGCGCTGGTTTTCAGCGACAGCCGGCGCCGACGTAATGACGTCGTCCGGTGCAGCAAACAATTATTCATCAACATTTATTAAAACAATTATTTTTATTTTTAAAGCAAACAGTTATTAGGACTTTGGTCCGGTACAGCGTACTTAAAGCAAAATAATACAATTTAATTTAAATGTGATAGAAACAAACAGGAATTTAAAAATAGGAAATACCTACACATGCTAAGAGAATATCATCCTCAATAAACATTTTACGCTTTATGTAGTGGCAACATTTCGAAACGTCCTATTTGACACGCGCACCCAACATGTACCAAAGAAATGATGATGTAAGGAATTACAAAAGTATTAGTGTTCTGTGTTACAAAATGGCCAATGATATAATGTGTTATGCAAAAGTTATGTGTCAGTGCTTTATACGTTTGTGCGTAAATTTGACGACACGGTTGGCGCAGTGGCTGAGCGATCGATGTAGCGGGTTCGATTCCCGCACGGAACAAATATTTGTATTGCCTATAGATAGTTGTTCTGGGTCTGGCTGTTAGTGTATGTGAGTTTAAATGTTTGTAAACGCACCCACGATACAGGAGTAATTCCTAGGGTGGGGAAACATTTTAAAAAAAAAAGAAAGAAAGAAAAGGAATTTGAAAGATGAAATGGACCCGACGATTTTTCTTAACTTATGCCTTCCTTGACAGGGTACAAATCCAAACTTCGGGTTGCTTCGTGTATTTCCCCTATTAAAGGAAGGAAAGCATTAAGGACTTCTGAATCAGAACCAAACAATCTAACCAGAACTTACATAACATAAACAGCCTATAATGTTCCCACTACTGGGACACAGGCCTCCTCTCTGTGAGAGGGAGTGGGCCTTAATCAAACACGCGGGCCCAGTGCGGGTTGGTAGATGTTACATGTCTTCGAATATTTGGTTCTAGGACGTGCCGGTTTCCTCACGATGTTTTCCTTCACCGTTTAGAGAGCAGTGGTGATGCAACAATTTGCACAAATGAATGCGCCTGTCTGGGTTTGAACCTACGACCTACAACTCGTAAGTGGGCGGGCTATCACTGCTCCTCCTTAACTCTTCCAGAACCTTAAAAAACCGCTATAGAAATGTCCGAACCATAGTTTTACAAACAGAAGGCCAATTCTCGTAATTTAAAACGTTCAAAATCTAGTCGCAGTCTCATCTCGGCGACAAACAAATTTAATGTCAAAAACTTGTCAAAATGTAGGGAAATTAGACGTATTTTTGACAGATGAATGAGAATGAGATCAGACTGTGAACGTTCTTAAAATTACGAGAATTGCCCCTCTGACTGTGAACGTTCTTAAAATTACGAGAATTGCCCCTCTGACTGTGAACGTTCTTAAAATGACGAGAATTGCCCTCTGAAATGGCCAAGAATTTATTGTTCTAATTGACATTAAAACGAACTGTTTAAATAAAACCAGCCAGTATCCTCCAGATACCTTAAGACAAAACAAAAAACCTTCAACCTAATTTAAAGAAAATTAAATGAACTCAAATGAAGCTCACAAAGTCCCTACTTCATCTCACTGGGGGCTGTGTCTTTGAAATTTTGCATGCAATTGC
Source organism: Apamea sordens (assembly GCA_945859715.1). Classification (NCBI taxonomy): domain Eukaryota; kingdom Metazoa; phylum Arthropoda; class Insecta; order Lepidoptera; family Noctuidae; genus Apamea; species Apamea sordens. Next base: position 9,345,917 of record OX243991.1, on the reverse strand, counting down.
ATCTCGGAGCAGTAAAGAGTGGCCGGGATCCCGGGAATAAAGGGCGCATGTCATTTCCCGGCCAGCCCCGGGCGTGAAATCGCATGAGCAAATGTTGACATCCGGCTCCGCTCGGATCAGAGTCCGCAATGGAGACGCACTATTCAGCCTTATACTTAGGCCTTTCATTGGAGAATGGCATACTTTAAGTCCTTGGTTGGTAGGGGGGGTTCATTTTTAATGGTAGATTAAAATTATGGTGAACAAGTAAAGTATTTTAAAATTGAACCTTGCCTTGATTATCATCCAAACAAAACTACTGAATGTATCCTACTATTCTACTAATATTATACATTTTAAAGTTTATAGGTATTTACCATGCAGTAAGTTTTGATTCGAAATGACTTTAACCTGCGGTGTGGCGTTATGATTATCAGAATCTATTTGAACACAATAAGTATTGCGAAGAACAACCAACAAAGAAATTGAATAGCAGCAGAAATAAACATATTATAGACCCACTAGAACGCAGACAATTATAATACCGTACCTCTTCACAAGAAAACGGTACAGACGCCAGCAGGTCAAGCTACCCGAAACTGTCAAATTTTCCCAATCAACCTTGAACCTTAATGCTTTAACGATAAAGATGAAAATCTATTAAAGAAATTTGACAGATTGTAGTAGCTTGATGTGCTGGCGTCTGTTAACTACACTCGAGAGCAATGAATCCGGGTCACTTAAAGAATATTAAAAATCTCGGAAACTAAAAATGATAGGTTAATGCAATAAATTGTATTTAATAGACAATGTAATACTCCTTAAATGAAAGTAAAAAAAATATGAGTCACCATACATTTTATTAACACAAAATTACATAAAGAAAAAAACTGCTGATCTCTCCTTAAAATAAAAATAGGAAACATGAAATTTTTGAACTTTATTACGATTTTCTTGAATTTTAATACTTCGTATTGCCTCCTCGTGCTTCCATTACTGCGTTTACGCGGTTTGGCATGCTGTACACCAAGTTCCTTATACGATTTTGGGGAATAATCTCCCATTCCTCTGTGAGAGCAATTTTGAGCTCACGAAGCGTGATTGGGGGAGGGTTTCGTTGTTTTACGCATCTGCCTAGCTCGTCCCAAGCATGCTCGATCGGGTTGATATCCGGGCTGCGCGCTGGCCACTCCATACGAGTAATGTTCATCTCTTGAAGGTAGTCATTCACAATCCTACCTGTATGAGGTCGGGCATTGTCATGCATAAATATAGCATCCTCACCTAAATTGACCATAAATGGACCAACGTGATCATTGAGGATTTCTTCCACATATCTTACGCTAGTTAAAGAGCCGTTTTCTATGATCACCAGCTCTGTGCGACTTTCAGAAGAAATTCCGGCCCACACAAGTACAGACCCACCACCGTAGGCTACTTTTTCTTCGATGCATGCTTGCTTGAATCTTTCCCCTGGTCTTCGATACACTCTGTGTCTTCCATCGTGCTTGTAGAGCATAAATTTTGATTCGTCGGAGAACATAACTTTTGACCAATCTTCAATACTCCAATTTACGTGGCTCTGGGCATATCTTAGTCTTGAAATACGATGCCCACGCTCCAGTTTAGGGCCGTTTGCAGGTCTAAGGGGTTTTAAGTTAGATTCAGCAAGCCGACGTCTTACTGTCCATGCACTTGGGTTACTTCCTCCGAGGCGTCGAAACTGATTTGTGAGTTCAGTTCCTGTGAGAAAGCGATTTCGAAGCATGGTGTTCACCAAGTATCGGTCTTCTCGTGCTGTGGTACACCTGGTTCTGCCCGTTCCTGGTCTGCGTAGGTTAGAACCAGTTTCTTCGTAACGTCGGAGAACTCTTTGTACTGTTGACAGCGACACACCAACAGTCCTGGCTGTATCGCGCTGACTCCGGCCGGTTTCCAGCATTGTAAGTATTCTGGTGCATTCTTCAGGCGTAAGCGACATAATTTCAGCTTGAATAATGAATATAGAGCACTATCAACATGGTTTATGTACCCACATAAATGACAGATTACAAACAAAAGCAAAACCAAATGCTGTAATTTCGTACCTCCATCTTCGAAAGTGGCCCTTTTTCAAATTTGATTTTTTTATGATATAACTTTACAATAACTAAGAAGTTTTAATACCTTCATTTAAGGAGTATTACATTGTCTATTAAATACAATTTATTGCATTAACCTAGCATTTTTAGTTTCCGAGATTTTTAGGATTCTTCAAGTGACCCGGATTCATTGCTCTCGAGTGTATTTAGTAATCTGTGCCTGAACAAACTCTATTAGCTAGGTACTTAAGTAGCCCCAACAGATTACTTATTTTCAAGCTATTTGCATGTCAGGTTTAAAACTACAAGCTCTCTCCGCCATCATCTTTTATGATGCCGATGAATAAGCCACAAAGGAGAAATTGATCTTTTATATCTTTTTTATTGGTTGGTGGCTTATTGGATGGCTTATGTAACGTAAATTAATTTGTAGAAGAATATGGAATTAAATATTGTCGCTGAGAGCAGGAGCGGTTTAAAAAACAGCATGAAACGTCCTCTTGTCTTAGATCAGTTTTTCTTAGAACGGTGCATATGTCTGCATACCTATATTGTTTTATTTTTTTCATTAACCTACACTGTCCCTCGGCTAGGCAAAGGTCTCCCCCGTATTTTTAACCGACTTCTAAAAAAGGAGGAGGTTCTCAATTCGGATGTTTGTATTTTTTTTATGTTTGTTCGCGCATAGCTCCGTCGCTTGCCAACCGATTTGAAAAATTATTTTTTTATGGGAAAGAGTATACTTCCCAAATGGTCCCATAGAAATTTCATAAAAAACGGTTCAGTAGTTTGGTTTTTAAACCAAAATTACTGGTAAAAATTACAACATAAAAGTGAAAAATAAAAACTTTTTTACAAAAAAAAACAACCGACTTCCAAAAACGACACTACAAAGTGAAAAATAACTTTAATTTCGGAAGTCGGTGGCAAACAACGAAAATCCAACGACACCGACTTCCGAAATTAAAGTTATTTTTACTTTGTAGTGTCGTTTTTGGAAGTCGGTTGTTTTTTTTGCAAAAATGTTTTTCCACTTCTGTCCAACCGGTCAGAAAACTTTGAAACGAGTCTAATGGCCGATTCCTATAATTTACTAACCGTTATTAGTTAAAATTAAGACTCTTGTATCTCTACCAATAATGAAACAAAACCTCATCGCTATGCATAGTAGACCCTCCCATATAGAAGTAGCTGTCACAGGTCAAATTAGCTCAAGGATCTATTTATATGCCCAGTTTGGCAACAATAAATTCTACCATTGGTAAGCAAAATGATTCGTTTTTGTTTATAGGAACCGAGCAAAAATCGTCACGCCAGCGTATTTTAGGCCTGTCTCGGTGACGACGCCCGTCTTCAGGCACCCACTGTGTGACGACTTTGGCCCATCTGTCTGAATGCATCCTATACAGGGTGTTATTGACAGCCCTCCGCAAACTGATACGGCTTCAGTACATCATATTAAGATGACCGGTACATGTAATTCTTTCAGGAACATTAAGGGAATCCAAAAAACCAGATTTGTTTTATTACCTCACACGCAACGTATCGTTACCGTGGCAAAACGCACGTAGCGGACGGCAGCGTAGCGAGCTTGAGAGAGGCTGTTTTCAACTGTTTTATTTACATAAATGGAGTGTTGCATACAGAGAACGTAATTTTACATTGAAATAAAGGAATATCAGCAGAAAAAAGGGCATAAATTTTTTTTTTCCTGAGAAAATTTCCAGTGGGTTATGATTCAGAATAAGGAGCTGAATCAATCCTGTGTTTTTGTGGAGGGCTGTCAATAACACCCTGTAGGTGTGGGAAGGTTTTTTATATTTATTTTACTCATAGAATAAATACCTATAGCTCAAATTCATACCGCGCTCGTGGAAATTTCCACAGTTTAGTTGGACACTAATTGACGTGGCTGCTAATTATATAACTTATCAATTTATTCACGATCAATCGTTTTAATAATTGGTGTGATCGGTACTAGAAACCCACTTTATAAACACCAAGTCGGAGGATATAAACCTGGGAAGAAACAACGTGACTTTATTGAATCAAATGTCAGTTAACCATGTTCTTAGATAACAAGCCGTGTGACCGCAAAAATGACAAACTTTCATACAAACTTTTACCATCCAAAAACCTTTCCTTAGTGATCACCTTCTGTGTATAAGGAGCTCTTGTGGGCTCGGTTAAGGCTGCCGTTGACTGTCAGAGAGTTTAAGATTTATATAAAGTAGATTCTTCGATTTACGAGCAGCCCAGGTGGCCCAGTGGTAACGGTCGTGGGTTCGAACCCAAGCGGGCACTTTAAACTGTGTAAATTATTTCATCACCACTGCTCTCAAAACGGTGAAGGAAAACGTAAGAAAGAAAACTAAGAACCAAAACTTTGAAAAATTACGGCGTGGTGGATTATGACCCACTCCCTGTCACAGTGTCCCAGAGTTAGGGCATCATAGGCTGAGTATGCTTCGATTTACAGTAAAGGAAAACAACCTGAGGGAAATTCGTCTCAGGAAATCTATAACAGGCGGTAGGTCATACTTAGACTTACCCACTCTTTCCTTTTGTGTATTCCATCTTTGTGTCCATATTAGGTCAATATCAAGCCAACATTATTAAGCGCTTACCCAAAATTCCATGACAAAATTGTGCCAAAAATACCTTAATTCATTTTGGTTAAATTTTAAACGTACACTACATAATATTCCGTGAAGGGAATATTTTGATCGCCGCAATTTTATGAGTGCGGTGATCTGAACGATCAATTTGCATCGTAATTAGGCGTTTGCTCTGTTTTAACACAAATTAGCTTCAACCGAATAGCCGGTTATATTCTGAAAGCAAACACGTGCGTCGTTTTATAGTCCATTGTAATATTGGATTATGACTTGAACAAATATATAATTTGAGTGACGTTGTTTTTATATTGTTTTGTTTACAGGTTGTCATTATTTTGTATTGATTCAAAAGCTTTTATTGTAGGTATTTGTCGTGTTGGTAACTAAGAAACCATTTTTATTGTTCCCTGTTGGTCTTCCAAACAGGACAGGATTTTTTTTATTTAGATATTTACATATTATAATTAATGGAAGGCTTATCCAAATGACCTGAAATTGGTAGTTTTTGAACGCCAAAAACGTACCCTTTAGTCAAGTTACCTTTTCCTAGTGCTAAAGTTAAAATGCGTAAGATCCGTACGTCTAGCCCATGACATGTATTTTTTTTATTTATTTATTATGTAGATTACCTCCGGTAACCTTACAGGAAATCAAGTTACATACATCGGCATAACAATATAAATAACGTTTTCAATATAGACATAACATGACCTGTTTATTTACGGTTCTTGGTAGCCTCTGTCGACGGGATGTTACAAAGTGGCCTATTATACCCCAGCCACGGACATGGCGTAGGTAAATGAATTTTCATGTCATGATTATAGGCGGCCCTGTCTGTTTCCCGTTAGAAAAATGCCTATACCCTGTCCATTAGTTAAACCGTTTTTTGACAGATGGAACTAGTGATTGTAGCAACACACAATACATTGATACATGTACTGTATTATCATCAGTGATCGGAGTAGGTAGATTGATTTTTGGTACTTGTATCATAAATGCACACAGAAAGAATAACATGGATAAGCCATTTTTCCGGAAAGTAATTCCGGTATTTCCGGATTCAATTAAATATTGCTCATTTTATTACAATTCCTACCTTTTTTTTGAGGATGGCAAATCATCAAATGACTCTTTCCACTCTGGCAGAATACAATTCCTACATAAGTTCCGTTTTTTTTTAATAATCCACCAATTCCGGAGGAATGTCCATAGTAATATATACGTTTCGGATCAATTACCCCAGTTCCATCTACCTACTCCGATCACTGATTATCATGTAGGTATGTAAGAAGACATAAATAAGATAATTCAATAAGATAAGGCAGTTTATATATTTATTTCTTTACGCATTTTAAAGTTAACTTTTGACTTAACTTTAAAGTATAAGCAACCAAGACTGTTTATAAAAACAAATTACGATCACCAATTCATCTGCTAAGCATGGTAGGTCTGGAATTTCTTACCGTATTACACTTCTCGTATCATAATCAGCTGAAAAAAAAAACATATTTATTATGTAAAATAAAAACTCATTGAACCCACCTCAAAAGGTTACCCTTTTATTGAAAAGTCAGGTAAATTAATTGTTTGTCAAATTGACCACCAACTTATCCATTATACTCAAATCATTACAAACTGTCACTCTTTTACAGTTGTAAGACCTGTCTCCTGTGCACTTGATGATCTTAAGACTGCGTCAGTGAGCGGAGTTCCCGCAGCTGAAGTCTGGGGCAAAAATGTTTCTTAAAATTCTTGTCATCAACACACTAGGAAGAAGAAGTTGTATGAAATGGCTGTAACACGGCAAATTTCGCGTACTGTCAATTTTGTAAAAAATAATTTCCCTAACCGTATTTTAGCCCACAGAACTACTAGTATCACATAACTCACAAAAATATAAAACCCAGAAACTTCACTATTCATATGCATGTAGTACACAACGTTCTCGGAAACACCGCAAAGTAAAGTGCTAGAAGGAATAAATTCCGAGTATATATTCAGTAGGTTAGAGCTAGAGCTACCTACTTAACGCAGCACAAATGTACCAGGGCGCCAGAGTAGCAGGGGAGGTGGACACCGCAAAATGCAGCTCCCTACATCCTCATTACGGATTCATGAGCCATGCGGACGTACCAACTGCATACCGCCAATCAAATATTACATGGCGTTTTTTCTTGGCTTTTTGAATTAACTATTATGTGGGAATATATGCGGAATACTGTGTGGTTGTAAATGCTAAAACTAACATCAACAGTGTATTTTTGTGGACAGAAAATCGTTCTGTTGGTAATATTTATTTAGTTAGAAAAATAAAAGGTTATTTATACCTAACCTTTTATTTTTCAAACTAAATAAATATACTAAACTAAATTTTATTCAGACTGGAGGGTAGACCTTACATAATCAGCCTATAACGTTCCTACTGTTGGGACACAAGCCGCCTCTCGTTGGCCGTAATCCACCACGCGGGCGTAGTGCGGGTTGGTAGATGTCTTCGAGTTTTTGGTTCTAGTAGGACATGCCGATTTCTTTACGATGTTTTCCTTCACCGTTTTGAAATCAGTGGTGATAAAATAATTTGCACAAAATAACACACCTGACTGGGTTTGAAGTATGAACCCACGATGAACAACTTGTAAGTCGGGGCCATTACTACTGGGCCACCGCTACTCAAATCAAATAAAAAATATTTATTGCTAGAATATGGTACAGTAAATTTGTTTCAGCATATCCTGCCATAACATGGCGTGCAAATGTATTCACAATCAGCGATGTCAATTAATCTCTCCGAGTAGACCTTACCTGAAAGATTTTTTTATCGTTGTGACCTATCCCTAAAATTAAATAGCCGACTACAACGACAGTAATATCTATATAAGGTCACAACCCTATAGATATTACTGTCGTTGTAGTATATCTTTTGAAGTATCACCTGTGTAGGTACGGGACCCTTTACTTCAGCTTACTTCAGCAATGTTTAGTATCGTGCTCGTGCAGTCTCGAGTCAATACAAAATGTTTACGTTTATATCGCCGACCACTTTCCCCGTCTCACAATTCCTTCTGCAAGGTTTTTCGGAGTAGAGTAGTAAGAAAATACTTCAACACGTACACCTAGGGACAGGGAACACGACAATATACGAGGGTTTCCAATACCAGTAAAAAATAAAACATTTATTTCAAACGTATACTTGAACAAAGGTAATTCAACAAGTAAGTATTACGAGTGTAAACGTGTACTTGTGGCACGCGATTTGCAAATAAAGCTAGGAAGATATCAAACAAGCAACGTTTGCCACAACATGCGATAAAAACCTGTGCCGTTCCAAATGGAAATAACAAATGGATGTCTGATATTTTTTCCGTTGCGCTACTAACCAATGTAGCTTAAATCAACTTTAATAATTCATTAACTCCACAGAACCAGTAATGAGATTTTGTTCCATAAAGTTACCAATATACCTACCTAGTCCGGCTCGTGCACGGTACACTCACGGTAATTGTTTTTAAGCGGGCCTTCACGTGGATACTCTCTCGGGAACCGGTAAACGAATATATTAAACAATGAAAACACGAAGAATTTCCCAAAATGTCGAAAGTAAACCGTTCCTAAGATAAGTAAAAACAACAATTTTCACTCCAATTAGGAATTTAATTTAACCCTTATCTGCGGGATCAACATACACCTATTTGACCTTTACACGCAAGTTAATAAACCTGCTCCGTACAATATATTCTTTATCCACACACCATAAAAGCGAACAAGTGTGAGCTCCTAAACCTTACGGATACATTAGGCGCCCATAACCGAAAATTCACTTCCAATGTCTCACATTTGATAACAAAGGAAAAACACCCGACGACCGACAAGATGTTCTAAAAATACTTTCGCAATCTAGCTACCTGTTCACCTGGGCTGGCCATTCCGGCCTCCCCATAAAGAAGAGTAGACGGGAAGCGCCGGGAAGGGTTTATCGCTCCTGAGGGAACGGCCGCCTGCCCGACACTATATCATTGCCGCCTCTATCTCTATGTACACTACGAGTTCTTTGTACTCGGCGAAGCATAAAACTTTCTGAAAACACTGTTAATATGTAACGTAGTCTTAGGTGTTACAATCGAACTTTATGCGGTTCATTTAACTTAAGGAGAAAACTCGCTTTCGTGAGTGTCTGTCGGGCCTGCCGTCTGCCACGCCCGTCTGTGTGGTGGGGTGCCCTGGGCATTCGCAAATCCGATCGCTAGCATAATAAAAACACCGTTATTACCGTAACTGATGTCGCAAATAATTTCAATAAGCCGAATTAAAGCCACGCAGTAAATAATTTTGTAATTTGTTCAATAATGGCGTGTTTTTGTGCATTATTGTGATATATTAATCGTTAATGCGTCGCTTGTCAATGTATTCGTAATGAAATGCCTGTACACAGTGCGGCCGGGGTCGCGACACCGCCGGCAAACAAAATATGAAATAATGTTCACGTTATTTGCATAATGTGCACCATAAACGGTGGCCTATATAGAAAGCCATCATATTATCATGTCGTCATAAAGGCCTGTGCGAGGAGCGGCGGATAAACGCAGTTGACGTGCATAAAGCTTTGTCCGGGATGTCGCTATACCAGAAGAATACCTATTGATATTTATCGCAACATTTCCCTCGGCTGAAAGGGTATGCGAAACAACTAATACACTGACTTTTATGCTCGAAATGTGGCCGTATTTATAGGTGGGATTTTTTATATTTTGATACAAAAATATATATAAGTCTGAAAACAGTCTTGTTTTCCTTTGATCTATCTGCGCCCTACGACCACTTCTAGCCATTTTTCATTTATTTGAGTCTGATTGCGTATTCATTATTCATAGATGCCTTATATCGAAGGAAAAATAAATTTGCTAAACCGATTTATTCTATATTTGAATTTCAAAACGATTTGACACGTGCCTTCCCGAGAATTGTAGATAAATAAATCGTTCTAATTTCGAAATTAGATTGTGACGTTTTAGAATAAGTATATTATGCATGGAGTAGGTAAGTACGTAAGAATGTGTACAAGAAAGTCCCCTTCTAAGTCAAACCGTACAATAAACTACAGAGTTAGATACTGCCGCTCGTGTTACTATGTGCGGAACCGCAAGGCGAACCGGGAGACTTTACTGTGCCCCTGGGACAGCCGGAACACCTGAACAGTACACATTGATTTTACATGAACGTCCCAGAGCCACGACATCGTTGTTCGCACATACCTACAGGTATCCACAACTACCTACACGTATGTAGGAGCTAGGAGTAATACAATGATTTGTACTTTGCCTATGTGTAGCTCTAGCTAGCAACAGATTTGGACGCACTATTCCAAAGACCCAAAGGGGTGTAAATCCGACCACAAATGCACATACGACCTTACAGAATTCTGCAGTGATTTGTACCAGGCGACGTCATTCAACTGCGGCACAGATCGTGTCATAGTTCACTTGTTTTTCACCTTTGGATTCATTCGCTTTTTTATTTGCTGGCAGAAAACCAGCGCGCAGTTTAGCTTTCAAAGTCGAGGAGATAGATCGAACGACAATTGTTTATTAGTGCTTCGAACATTTTCTATTTCTGTTTAATGTTCTTTTGATTTTTGGAACGCTACATAAATCAAAGAGAGAGATGAAGATGTAGTTTGAACCACATACAGTGGCTTCCAGAAGTTAGTTGGCATTTTTCATCTTCAGCTGTGACACACCACATTATGGTTCAAAATTCTAGTTCCATATTTAAACTGTAAGTACACTATAAAGTGTTTATTGACTAATTCAACCTATACCCTGTCCATTATGTTAACCGTTTTTTGACAGCTGTCTTAGAACGGACATATTCCACATAACGTAAAAGTTATTTTAAAATGCTTAAAATGCATAATAAAATAAATATATAAACTGCCTTATCTTATTGAATTATCTTATTTATGGTTTCTTACAGACATTATAATACCGTAGGTACGTGTATCAATCAATGTATTGTGTGTTGCTGCAATCACTAGTTCCATCTGTCAAAAAACGGTTTACCTACCGGACAGGGTATATATGACTTATCATAAAAAATAATTAAATAATCCCTCAGGATTACCTGATTATTTTTTTTAATTTTAAATCATTATGTGGCATCATAGCTGAAGTACAAAAATGTCAACTGAATTTGGAGGCCACTGTAAATCAAAACAAACACATCCCACCATATAAGTATGTAGGTAATAAGATAAAATTTTCCAAATCGTATTCACCCCAGCAAATTACCGACATAATGCGAGTACGGGGCCCTGCTAAATAATTATAGCATTTTCCAGCTACGTATGAGTTTCAGGCGGTTTCTTCGGAGGGACCGCGGAGGGCACAGGGCGGAGGGCGGAGGCCTGAGAAAACTTTTGGGTCTTTATTTATTGTTATTGCCTCATTAAGGTACTACGTAGTAGGCGATATCCTACAAATTGCAAATAAATAAGCCACCGCTTCAGACACGTGTGGAATATATAAGCGTACGTACTTATCTAATTACCTTCCTAGGTGTTTTGGTTGAGCTGAATTATTGTCATTGGGAAAGGTAGAGTGGTACCTACCTAGGAAGTATGAAGTCTACACAACAATAAAAATAAAAAAATATGTTTCTGTTGTCTGTTCAAATGCATATGAAAGTATATTCGGTTCTTAAAACAAAAAAAAAACATTTTTTTTTAAATTGTCCATGTGTCTGTTCCGGCTTATCTCCGAAACGGTTGGACCGCTATTAACGGGACTTTGACTGGCTAACCGATGCTATAAGGAGTAGTATTTAGGCTACTTTTATTTTAGAAAAAGAATTAGAGGGTTTCGGGCACAAAAAAACCCATGCAAGCCAATTTCCGACAGCCACGCGGGAGAAGCCGCGTGCAGAAGCTAGTACCTAAATAAAAATACCATAATACATAATGTGCAAGATACAGTATCTATACGTACACATCTAAGACAGAAAAAGAGTTTTCGAGCAGTACTATAGATAAATGAATGTTGGAGTAAAGTAATTGCTGAAATTACATTACTCCAAGAATCATATATCTATAATACACATAAATAATAAAATCGTAGCGAAATCAAAACTGTAAGTACATACATAGAATTTTTTTTTTTAATGTAATTTTTGCGAGGTCTTTTTACGATTCTAAATTTGTGGCTGTGTGAATGTATGTATGTTCCAGCATCACGCAAAAACTACCTGTTAGATTTTGTTCAAATTTTGCATAGATATTTCTTATAATTCTGGTCAGTCTGTAGGCTATAAATTATCACGCTATTTGCTATGGGGGATGAGCAATATTGCAATTTGTTCGTATTCTTCTATAGTTTACCGTAGACTAACCAAAATATAGCAGATTAAACCTTTTAAATGATTATTTATTTATTTATCATCTCTTATTATCACTATTATCAAAATATAGCAGATTCAACCTTTTAAATGATTATTTATCATCACTTATTATTATCATCACTTATTATCACTATTTACACCTTTACGGGTTAAGCAGTCAATAATGACATATACAGAGATTTTTGAGATGGGATAATAAGGGCAAAATCCTTAATCGTTGATGCTACCAGAAAACGGCCCTTCCTGACTTCCTGACTGTTCTTAGGTAGAACGCAGGCGTTCATTAATTCACTAAAAACGAAAATCTTCGCAAGCAACCGGAAATTTCTTATGACACCTCAAGACGAGCTGCTTCTCACATGGACAACTATACGTGGCTTGCTCTCGCATCACCAGTTTGACTCGCTTCATATTTTGGCTGCTGAGACCAAAACTACAAACGTTATATACAGGGAATTTTTATAAAAATGCGTCGGTTATTTTAGTAAATTGTGGTATCTTACGACACCCACGCGAGCGAAGTCGGGCAGAAGCTAGTAAATAATAAAATTACTTTATTGCCTTATCGACCCAATTGGGGAAATCTGATAATTCCTATTAATACATTTTAATATGGCTAAATTTTAATTAAAAGCCTCAATCAGCGAGGTACTCTTAACTAAGTTAATATTGATACCTCGAAACACGTGAAAGACGCTTTGATTGAGCGAAAGCCAACTCAATAATTTATAAATTTCATTTTGAGATTGAACCACAGATTGTCGAGGGGAGGGAATTAATTTCATTAGAGGATTCGACCTGAATTCACCTTCTATAAATTAGCAAATAATGATCCTGTATTGTCGTAAACCAGCAGTGGAGAGAGATATATAGTTATAATAAAGAGTTGCTCATACATAAATATTTCCGGCGAACAGTTCCAAATAAACAAACGAAACAAAATGGGTCGCATTAACTGAGCTTACAATAACGCTCTAACGAGCAACGTTTGCAACCGCATTTTCAACGGATCCGAATGACTCATGATTAAAATATTATCGATAAATAAACTCAAAACGAACGTTTAAAGCTAAAACATCGCTTCGCAGCGCAAACAGCGCGTCAACTCAAAGGTGGAGCGCAGGTATTTTGGACTTATTGAGCGCAAATTTTGAAGACCGCAACCCTTTGAATAGTCAATGTCGCGTACCCTTATCTCGCCACAGAAAGGCGACACCACATTACCGGTATTATGGCACTAGTCGGCGCGGGCGGCGGGCCGCGCGACCCGAAACACGCCCTCGCTTACCGTATTAAAGTATCGAATCGTATGCACACTTTGAAGTACAGGCCATTTTCAAAGTGCAATTTATATTGTATTGGAAGTTAGAGCGGCGCGTTTACCCGGCTCCACAATATTTTGTGTCGGGCCAATGTGCCGCGCGGCTGAGCCTTGTTCCATGTCGCTGTGGAAACCCGTTTTACATTTTCTTGTCTATAGAGAAAATTTAATAAGCATAAGTGAAGTTCCCGCACTCTATTGTAGTTCGAGACGATTAGAAAACTTTTTATGTCTCTTACGATTTCTTTTTTGAGAGACGGTTGAAGTTCTCTGTAGTAATAATCGTAACACCTTCGTTATAAATAAATCACATTTTTTATGTTTTTTGAGAGTATGAATTCATGCTCAGATTTTTTAGGAATAAAATGAAAGTAGATTTTCTGAGTCGTATTTTTTGTGAGCTAGAATATTTAAGGGTGGGTTCTTGCATTAGGCTTGATATTCACTGTAGGGTGGGGTTTAGTACCGAGCTCTGAATAATATCGGGCAGTTGCGTGACCCAGGTGTACGATGTACCACGCACTCGCCAGCCGATATCGCAATTCGCAAACCGAGCCAGTCACTTTACTACGCCCGTGGGATGCTCGATCCTATATCATGAGCCACCTCGCTACTCCCCCTATGTGTTGCTAAGCTATAATTATGATATTGATACTTTATGCATTTCGATTTGCGTTATGGGTTCTTTGATATTCTGATGTTGTTAAAAAAGTACCTACGATGTTTTATGTGGCTTTCTTTTTAATTTAGTTAATTGATAAATTAATATCTCTCCAGTTTACTTTTATTTTTATTAAAATTGCACCATGATATACGAGTAATTGGACGAGGTTTGGAAGAAGAAACCCAATTATGACGTCAATTAACAAACCTAGGATAATAAGGACCCATTCAAGTTAATTCAAGCAAACGTTCAACATCGCCATAGGTTTTAAACAGCACTAATCCAAATCGACATCAAAAAAGAGCACGTAAGATCAATAGGTACACAACAAATGTGGCGGACCCGACCGGATCAGATCAGGCGGTCGGGCCTGTATTTATTTACATGTAATTAGGTCGGTGTCAGTGATCGACGGGGGCGGCGGACGTCCGCGCCGAGGTAAACAATCCATTACAAGGCTGTCAGGCAGCGTGGTCGGCGGCCATGCATACAGCGACCAATATCGCCGGCAAACACGCGAATTTAGACTAGTTCACTGTCGCCGAACGCCAATATTGACCAGTATTGACTTTTTGACATAAATACTTAGCGAGCGAACACCTGACTCTACTGAAGAATCGCCCTGTATAATGAACTGCCTACGGTTGATGAACGCTGAATTTTGGCTATGTGACATTTTGGTTCTGGGTACAAAAATGTCGAGTGAATCTGTCTCAAATGTTCTTTGCAAACAAAGATTATTAAGTGAAGAGTAAAGGGTAATGGGAACGCTTGACTTGGCTTTACATGAAACATAAATGACTTAGACGTAAGAGTGTCGGGACCTGGCTTATTAAAAGCCTTCTTGTCTACTTAGGTACGTTTAGCAGTTTTGACTATTCTTTACCATAATATGGATATTTGTGATACGTTCATAAACTGGATAAATTTTCCGATTATATTTTCTAAATAAGGTGCTATTTGACGCAATTCCACGAAAAAACACCTATAAAAAGACGTTGAAGCTAAATAGAAATCAATTTACTTAAACGCCCACCATCGCTTCAGGTTATACCATAGGAGTACACCATAATAATATCCAATACCATCATAATGGGCGCTGTTGACTATGACGCATGGGATGCACTTACTGTGAAACGGGCCGTATGCCAGCTTGGCAATGTTAACTTAAAAATAAACATTATCTTCACAAGCATCTCTGAAACACTCGCTGAACGAGCGCACTACGTATCATTGGTACTTTTTGTCCAAAATAATAACATTACCCACGTCCCTTGAAGCGCACAAAGCAGACCCCAGCACAGTAATCCATTCAATGTATCACTATGCAACTCGTACTCTTATCTTACCACGTATAGCCACGCCAATCCGTTACCGATATTTAGGCAAAATACAAATTCTTTTATCCGCCATGCAAATCCCGACCCTACGCTCCCCGTGCTAGGTCGGGAATCACGGACGTACTGATAAACTTTACAACGTTCTACAGTGAATAATCCGCCTGATATTGGAAGGCTCGGCGATGCATTCACTGGGATGCACGAAATTTTCTATAAGGATAAAAGCAAACAAGATAGCCATCGAACCAGTGTTACGAGCTATAGCGGCTATAGGTACTCGAGTAATGCGCCTAACCCGCACCGATTTGGCTGTGAAGCGATGGACAAATGGAAGCTTAAAAGCAATAAAACATTTTTATTTGCTCATGTCAAGTGCTGGCCGATGAAGCCGAAATTTTACAACCATTGAGGTTTTCATCGCAAATATTTGTTAGAAACGTTCCGTTCGATTAAATTATTTTTCTGTTGACTGTGGCGGGCTTTATTTTAGGGATATAATAACGGCGCAACTTTTTTGGCGTGTAATAGGAACAACGGTGACAATACGGCGGCACGGCGTCGGCGAACGTTAAAATGTTTCCGTTTTTGGCGAACTCTCAAGTTAGTTAATGTTTCCAAAACAACGCTGTGAACCTGGGATACCTATTTGCGGCGTGAAGTTTGGACGTGACTTGCTCTATGCGCTTCTGGTTCACACAAACTGCTAATAATAACGTTCTAATCTACTGCATTAGACACTGCCTTTGTGATACAGGCGGCACTAATTACAACTGACCGCTAAACGCCAAGTTAAACGGTTAACTGGAGTGAGTGAGGAAGTTTAAAAAGATTTTCTGTAACATACTAAAACAAAGATACTATACTACTTATTTTAATCCATTGTGGTATTATAAACCGGTTCATTGACAGGTTAATACTCATTTATCTAAAAGTTAAAACTTTAGTCATTTGCGGTAATTTGAGGTATCTTATATAACAACCGATTTATTACAAATAGTGTTAGGCCATTTAATGGAGTTTAATGGAGGTTTATCTTGCGGTTCTTCCTAATCCTAAACCAGCACTAATAGTTATAAGCAACTTTAATAAGAGGATCGATGACTCACTGAGTGTGAATAGGGGTCTGATTCTTCAAGAGATACAAATATCGAAAGGAATTTAAAAAAAAAACACAAAGAAAAAAATCAAAAGATTTTCAAGCAATATATTTTCACTCATCAAAAGATGTTTTACGAAATGAATAACCAGCCAGACACCTCGTAAAACCCACTTTAATATCAAAGAAAAATACGTATCAGACAGGACTTAAGTTATAATAACATTTGAAGACAAATCGGTGACAATAGTTGCGATGGCAACACGGCGACAAGTCGCGCGACTTGAGCGCAAATTAAAACGATTTGTTACAGCGACGCGGACAACCGCCACCTTTTTAAACCCGTGACAATCTAGCGCAAACCTGGTGAAATATCGCCGGCTAAATAAAAACCGATTTGTGTTAACTCCTACTTTTAGTGCAGAGCGCACACTACATTCTGTTGTTGCAAAATGCATTTTTTTTTTTCGACTACTTTGGCGCAGTGCCTGTTTTACGCGGTTTATGGTTTTAAATCTAAAAAGCCGACGCTATCGCCAACTTTGTGATGAATGCAGCTAAGATGCAACAACAGATGAATTAAATATTTATCGATTTACCAAACAAACATCAGTTTTCAAGTGCCAGAACGTGGAAAAGCTTTGTAAACATGAAAAACCGAGAACGTGGATACGTTTTCATGTAATGAGGGTTAAAATTGCGCTTCCTGGAAAGCTTTAATTGTGATTTTAATGGTCATCATAATTTTAATAACAAACCACGTCATTGCACTGCAAAGTACAGTAGGTAAGTCGGGTCAGGCGCCGCGTCGCCTCGTCAGCGACAATTAACGCGGGCCGCGGCACATAACTCACCCGGCCGACACTCGCTATCGCACCACCCGCACCAACAACGAACATTCTACTTTTAACCACCACCACCTACCGACGAATGCTACCACCTACCATACCGACGAACGACCCCAACACTGTCGCATTGGTGTTTGTAATTTAAATTTCGTATTTACATAGTTTATTGCGGTTTAAGAACGCAATTTGTTAATACGCAAGTAGACACGCTTGGATTTATGTCTCGTTGGTATTCAGTATTCCGCATGCAACTTGTGTTGTGCATAACTTTACAGCGGCTGCTACGGAACCCTATTACGTCGCTGATACACTCGCGACCATAATTAAATATCGGTGTACGGAATTAAAGCGATCCATTATCTTGGAATAAACAATTTACGTCGTTCGTGACGTGACGGAAGGAAACTTTTTTTTTCTATCTAACGATCTGAATATTTTTGGGCCGGCCGCATTAAGCGAAAAAGTTTATAATTAACGAGCTCTATACTCCTCTAATTGAACATAAGTAAACAGGACGTTTTGTCGTGTAATCAATCATTGAGCATATAGTGTGTCTGTCTTAGATCTCGCGTCCAAATGGAACTAATCTGTAACCTTGTATGAACTACTATCCCCGTTTGTGTAATAAATACGAGCATAAACGTTATTCATTCCAGCTCTCTAATTGCGTAACACACTTTCGAACACAATTTGAATCATTTTGAAGGATATTACTAATCCATTACTATATATGGTCGAACAATTTGTCTGCTTAACAACATAAATAACGCAATGAATGTTGTTGAACTGTTAAAGTGAAAGCCATTGTTACTGATAGTGTATTACGCAATTACCCCGCAGGCTATATAAAATAATACAGTCACACAAGTTTTGATATTTAGTTGAGCAACGCGGCCTCTTTATTTACTCTCTTCTCACCTGAATAGTTTCACGAAAGGGAGCAATTAATTCTCTTAGTCTAGTCACGAAAATTTTTCATTTTAATTAAAGCCCCGACCGGAGGATCGTCGGCTAATTAACCCATTAAAACACAGACTCTCCTTTCATTTTGTCTTTTTTCCGTGAGCGTTCACTTTCTTGTGATTTTCGAAATGAAAATGAAAATATGAATGGCTGCTGAGCGGACTACAGATGGCGCCATGAACTCATGGCCGACGCAAAGCGACGGGCGACGGGAATGTTTGCGTACACAAGTGCTCTGGACTTCTCTTTGTAAATATTGGCAAATAAATCATACGCCAATAAACATGGGTACCTACATGTTTTGGATTTTAATGTGATTGGTAACACGCATTTTTTATATATTTCAAAAATGTAGGTAGTTTAAAGGGATCACGATACATTCTGACGTAAAAGAGCACCTACAGGTCTCTAGGTCAGCATTTTTGGCTTAGCTCTGATTTTGAGCGACGGGGAAACAAATAAACGCCATATTTGCAAAAAAAATGGAAAAAAATATCCTATGTTCCAGCAAAGCGGGCTTATTCCAGCAAAAAAAGCGTAAATGGCCGCTTTTACGTAGGCTCCATGATCCATCAATATTTTCCCAAAGAAATGAAGTGTGAGTTTGTAAACAATGTGACGATTGTTCGTATAAAAAGTAAACCAACCGAGGCAACTGTTAAGAAAGTCGGTTTCCACTAAGCGAGTTGTAAATATAAAGTAAAATAAAACATAATTATCGCGAGAGCAATTACTAATGTAATTCAAACTATTTGAAAGTCTAATTGAATAAATGAAAATTCTTAACGAACAAAATAGGCGTAGATCTCATCAAATAAAAATTCGCGTCGGCGTCCCCAGTTAATTAATCCATTAAAATTTTTTCATCACTTTAAATTACTTGTTTGAGTTAAGATCGTGATGAAAACTTTTCACAATGTTTCTCTTTGTAAACACATCGCGTACACGAGACTAATTAAACCGCGTTGATTTAGTAACAAAATATGATGCGATTATTGCGCTAAATTAGTTGGTGGTTACAAAAACACTAGTTCCAGCAGTGAATGATGAAATTGTACAATTATCATTAAGGGGTAGTTTACAATGCACGCTGAAACTTGTTGCCGTCATAAAAGCGAGCGACGAAACTGTGCGAGACAATAGCACATGTCGGGCGACGTAAGGCTGCGTGCACAAAGCGAGTGCCTACAAGTACAGTCAACAAGACAAGCCGGTAAAGCTGCGATCATCTGAATGACGAAGCAATTACGCGCATTCAGCTCGGGGCGCAGTCAGTCGAGGCAAGTGGTGAGATTGGTTTCAATAAAAGCGCAATCCCTCCCCCATGTTTTTCTTTCATCACTCCACTGTGAATGGTGTTATTCAGTACTGTAATTATTTCTGTACTTTGTCAGGTTGGGCAAAAATTAATGATTGTTTTGTATTGTTTCAGGTAATTTCAGCGGTTCATCAGCATTCAATCACAACATGTATTATATTATATTATACATGTGTTGTATTATATTATTCAGTGTATTGAATCCGAGCAATTAAGGTAGGTAATCATTGAATTTTGATCAAAGTCTCATGGATAATGACTGTTTATTTTCCAAGTTGACATTAAATTACATCTTCAAAGAAGTCCAATTGATATCAAAGCTTATAATTGCGTTCATTACAGAATCCCTTAAGCCTCTCACGATCTATTAACAAAGCAGTTCGCATCACTTAACACCGCCGCTAAAAATTCATTGAACTTGTAAATTATCGTAAAACAAGAGGCATAAACCCGTCCGCGGCACGTGCCGTGCTTAGGAAGATATACTAACGTCCGACAAACGGATCATTACAGAACTGCTTTAACTGTGCCCGCGGCTGCGTTGATTAATCATCGCTCTGTGATTAATTAGTGGTGAAAAAAGCCGATGAAGAGCGCATCGATCCTACGGTCTACACTCACCCTTATACGAGATTAAAAATAAAAAATGTTTAAAGCGGGGAGATAGTATCTGTTATGAGACTGCCCCTTCACTCTGTATTTACATTAGTATGATAATCTGACGTAGGTGTGTTACAATGGCGCTTTTAAGAAAATAAACTGACTGCATTCGTTTATTCCGCACTAGTTAATTTATTGTGTTCAGTTAACGTAGCGTTTTTGTGTCAGTGTGTTTGTTTTCTTAGATTGTTATAAAAGAGAAAAACTACACTTTAGTTTATTTTAAATCAATGTAGACGAACCCTAACATAAAGTTCACATAGTCGCTGCGTCAGACAGTATATTTGCGGTTAGAAAACAAACATTCTAAATATTACAATCCTGAGCATAACTGGAATTTAAAAATAGTGTAGTTTGTCGCTTGTTCCGCAAGCTGTGTGCCTGCAAACAGTGTAACAGAGTTGTTAAGTAGAGAACATACTCTAAGTGATTGCGTCGCTCATTGGGCCCGTTTGACGAACGACCGCTCTACGATTTACACCCAAATAAGCCGTTACTCATATTACAGGGGGAGATTTAAATGTCGCTTTTTAAAGATGAATATTTTACAGTTTGTGCCAGCCCGCCCGTTACTCATTGTCAGCGAATTTAATACGTTAAGTGCACCCATTTATGTGCAAAGTTTTAAATGCATTCGAGATTGATCGCGTGGATTGGATGACTAATACGTTTGTGTACCCACACACTGATGTCATTGCCCCATGAAAAGATTGGTTTGCTATTAATCAGATGACATTTCAATACCGTTCGAGGTACCATCATCTATACGTGTTATAAATTAAAGTCGCTTTTCGTGTCTGTCTGTGTGATGCGTTGTTCTTTTAAACTACGCAACGGATTTTATGAGGTTTTCACATAAATATAGGACAATTCTATGGGTTTTCTTTCACCATCACTTAGAGAATTTAATACATTAGGTACTATAATAATTTCATAATGATAATAAAGGATTTTCTCCGTGTTTTGTCAAGTCGTAAAAACCATGCAAAGCAGGGGCGGGTGGTTAATAATAATAATATGTGACCATTTCAGTTATAATTGAAGTCAATCATTTTCGTAGGTGCTCACCTGTAATGAAACGAAATGTCAATGTGTTTGTCATGTATCGAAAACACTGAATCACTGAACTGTTCAGTGAATTTTCACAGTTGAAAGTGTTCATTTTATTTTAAAGCCCAATTAAAACATTTTATCAAAGGAAGGTTTGATAAAATCCAATATTTCAGTAAATGCCTTCGGTTTATCGTGGCCGTGGCTCATGGCTAAATAATAACTGCCGCACAGAGCGATCGATCAGGTTAAGCTACACTTGCCGCGGTTGGTCTAAGGATGGGTGACCATCTTTATACACCGAGACCCCTCCGTACCTCGGAAAGCACGTTAAGCCGTTGGTCCCGGCTGTCATTCGTGGATCTTACCAAGGGCAGGCAGTCGCTTCATGTAAAATACTAGTGTTCAGCTGCATCCAGTTAGACTGGAAGCCGACCCCAATATAGTAATTGGAACAAGGCTAGGCTGATGATAATAAGTTGTTACTTATGTCATATCTATTTGAAATGAAGGTTTAGTAAGGCTTCAAAATTAGTCTCTACAAGCCTTTAAAGTATGTAAGTGGGTGTGTACTCGTACACAGTTGTCCGTATACTGAAAATGAACCTGAAATACTCACTGTGAGTGTATATGTACTCCCTCGAGGTGCTCTTGTCAGAATTAAGTTTGCCTCCAACAAAGCCGCTTACATAAGTAGGTACAGGTTACGAAGCTATTATTTAATTTAATACATAGAAACCACACTTTATTAAATAAATTACCTAGGTACTCAAATATTTAGCAAGCACGTAACTGACATTTAATGTAATTTTCACAGTGATGAAGCAGATCTTTAAAACGCATTAAACTGCAAAGTTAAATAAGTTATAATTACAGATGCGTGTAGATGTTAGGTAAAGTTGAAGCATTATGGTCTGAGTAATGCGGTGCCTAGCGAACGTAATAAATTGATTTATTTATAATAATGTCGGCAACTCGGCGCGATTAAGTGGGAAATATGACGTTGTGTCGACTGCTGGATGCTTCTCGGTCGGCTCGTAATTACAATAATTGCAAAACTTTCTCACTACAGACTTAACCGCGATCCTTTAGGGCCATTCATTTGTATTTATGCATGCCGCGTAAACAACCCTTAATGGCGTTTCGTTTTATACTTTCTTTGTGAGGGCTTCGGATCCGGCGAACTCTCGCCGAGAAAATGGATATATACCTCGAACACGACGGGAATAATCCTAGTTCAAGTTTACGAGTGTTTCATAATCATTGTGTCGAAACACGTAAAATTTCCTGGAGTTTTATGCAGACGCAGCATCGTTCGGTCGGATGGATCGTCCGGTCCGCGCTGTAAAAATATTCCTGGGAATCGCGTGGAAACAAACCAAGTGCTTCGTAAAGTAACAGATTACAGGCTACTCCGCGTTTACAGCAGACGCGTTACTGACCTCTTTGTTCACACTCCACTCCACTCGTGTGGACCCGCGGGAGGCGAGCTATTTTCGCCTATTTCTATTTGTACTGTATGCATTGTCAGAAGCTTTTTTGAAACTTCAAGCTTTAAAATATGTGTTTTACGAAAAAATATGCGCTGTACAACCGGACTAGGTCGGATTGGACTTGTTCAATGTTGTTGTTTGTTCTTTTCGCTCGTTCCGAAAGAGTTGGGTTCAATTACAATAATTTAGAGACAAGTTATAACAAGTTAAGAGTACGAAATCTAAAGTATTTTTAGCTTCTTAATCTACCTTCTAAACTGCCTCATTGGTCTAGTGGTCGCAAGCGCTACTGCTGAGCATGAGGTCCTGGGTTCGATTCCCAGGTTGGGCAAAGTGTTACTGGGTTTTTCCATAAAGAATTTCTCAGTACCAGCCAGGAATCTGGATTTGTGGGCAATAAGGTTGCCCTCATTTCATGAGACTTAAACATAACTGGTGAAATGTGGATGTGCGGTAGGTATACCTCTGCCTATTCCTTCGAGATACAAGCGTGGTTGTTATGTGTTCAGTTAATCTACTTACATTTTTTGATCATGTTGACAGGATGAATGGAAGGCGACTAACAAAATAGTATTTATGAGGCAGATGTGAGTGGAAACGCCGGGAGTACATACAGGGTGGCAGGGACATCGACGCGCAAACTGTAACTATAGATTCAGCACATGAGTTTAGACCCCATAGCGACGAAATTATTCGTTGATTATTAAAAAAAAAATTGCTGTTCCATACATTTTGACCGCGTAGGTCCTTTTTTCACTTTTCTATGAAACAGAAGATTTTTTTTTTTTGATAACCGATGCTAAATTTCGACTCTATGGAGTCTAAACTCATGTGCTGAATCCATGGTTACAGTTTGTGCGTCGATGTCCCTGCCACCCTGTATAGTGACCTTATTGGTGATTTTCTTCAGAAAGGTCAGTACTTGCAACGGGCGTGCATATATTACCAGATGTATGAATGTAAACGAGGAAAAAGGAGTATGTAAGGATTGTAGCAGGTGGCGTTCTGTAGTTTCTGCCTACCCCCATGAGGAACAGGCGTAAATTTATGTATTTGTATGTAAGCTTAAGAATATGAGCATGACCTCAGAAATCGTAAACTAGCTTATTGTGTTGAATCTTTCCGTAATAGCACAACTCAACAGAATGCATGCCAAGAAATATGTCGCATTGCTTCTCCGAGACATGTGTCACTTTATTATCTGTGACTAACTGTTTCATGTTCTTTTATTTGGCACTCCTACACAGCTTCCAGAGTATAACTCGTTAATTGCCTATATCTTTCCAGAAAGACAATTACCAAGTCGACTGTAACTTACCCGTTGTCTTGAGTTCAAGGCTTTATTTCTAGGTCACACATACAGGGTGGCAGGAACATCGACGCGCAAACTGTAACCATGGATTCAGCACAGCGTCGAAATTTTAGACCCCATAGCGTCGAAATTTTTCGTCGGTTATTAAAAAAAAATATTGCTGTTCCATACATTTTGACCCCGTAGGTATTGTACTTTTCTATGAAACAGAAGATTTTTTTTTTTGATAATCGACAAAAAATTTGACGCTATGGGGTCTAGTATCATGTGCTGAATGCCATGGTTACAGTTTGCGCGTCGATATCCCTGCCACCCTGTATAGCTTACAATTTCATACAAAAGATAAAAAGGGGTATAGGAGCGTAAGGATTGGCACAAAAAAAGGAAGGCTTATGCCCAACAGTGGGTGGAGTCGGGCTGTGGATGATAATGAATACATAAAAAAGGAAACAAACAGTGTCTGTTAATTTAAAACAATACATTCATCACTGAAAGAAAATAAAGGCAAAATATTAGAGTTTAAAGAAAGCCCTACCATATCCTTTTACGGCATCTGGCATGGACTGACAAAGAAAAGAAAGAAAGAAAAGTATTTATTGAGACTCGTACAGGAAGATCACAAACTAAACTGTGGGGACGGGCTGCAGATATTGATTCTATCTTTATTCTGCAAAAGAGGGCTGTCAGAGCCATCTACAATCTCAGCAGACGCGAATCTCTAAGGGAACTGTTTAAAAAAATTAACATCATGACGGTTCGGTTCGGACGGTGGAATATGCTAGGACAGAGGCCTCCTCAAAATGAGAGGGGGTGGGTCGTAATCCACTACGCAGGCCCAGTGCGGGATGGTAGACGTCATCTGTGCTCGAATTTTTGGTTCTAGAACATGCAGGTTTCCTCACGATGTTTTCCTTCACCATTTAGAAAGCAGTGGTGATGAAATAATTTACACAAAGTAAAGCGCCTGTCTGGTTTCGAACTCGTAGGTAAGTTTCGGTCATTACGACTGGGTACCACTGCTCTTGGAGTATATAGACAGTAAGGGTAAGCGCACACGAGCCACCGGCCACAACCACCAGTGGCCGTCGCCTCTTGCTGCAGTGTTGAGTACTGCTGTAGCGAGTGGCCGCCACCGGCCACACGTGTGCGTTGAATCAATACAAAAAGTATGAAAATGCATGTGAACTGCTTGTCGCTGGGCTATCGGTGGCTGTGGCCGGTGGCTCGTTTGCGCGTAGCCTAAACTATCCAAACCTCCTTAGCATTTAAATACATAACAAACCTATAAGATCCAGCAAGGTGCAGTGTTAAACACTATACTCTTACAGAACTAATGACAGGCTCTCCCTGTAGTTACACACACTATAACATAACCATAACTAACGCTCTCAAGATGATATCCAATATAACTATAATTTCTTTCATTAGTTAACCAGGAAACAAGATTACACAACTATTGCTAGCAACTGTCAACTTTACTTTTACTCTTGCGCAAATGTAAGTAACTGCTAAAGTGTCGTAAGTTATTACAACTCTTGAAAGTTTAACATATTAAGTTGCATAAGAAGAATTTATTGATTTCAGTTTTAGTATTTCATTCGTATTGGGTCGTAAACTTCTATTGTTGGAAACTAGTTGTGATATCGAACACTACTGCAATATAATAACTTAAAGTGGTAAGGTCATGCGGACACTACAGAGGGGCAATTCTCGTAATTTTAAGAACGTTAACAGTCTGATCACAGTCTCAATCTTTCAAAAACACCTCTAATTTCCCTACATTTTTGACAAGTTTTTTACATTTGTTTGTTGCCGAGATAAGATTGCAAGTAGATTTTGAACGTTTTTAATTACGGGAATTGGCCTTCAGTTATAATATGATGGTCAGTGATAGATTGGTAAACGTGGATTATCTATGCCTTCAGTAGAAGGCATAGATAATCCACGTTTACTAATCTCCATCTAAAATGATTATGATTATGATTATGATCTCTCGTCTATCAATCAAATTAAATCATATCATTAATTAGTGTGATTTTTAGTAATAGGCACCTACAGTAAGTCTTATAAATTAAACTAGCAGCACCCCGCGGTTTCACCCGCATAAGTGTCGCTCCCGTGGGAATATCGGGATAAAAAGTATCCTATGTATTATTCTGATGTATAAGCCATATTTCTGTAAAGTTTCATCAAAATCCGTTCAATATTTTTTGCGTGAAAGAGTGAGTAACAAACATCCATCCATCCGTCCTCACAAGCTTTCGCGTTTATAATACTTGTTGGATAGGATAGGATATTAAGGTGTTCAAAAATCTACTTACCATTATTGAGCTTAAACTATGATAACGATTCATTAACATGTCAGAGTCAACAAACTGCCTGTTTCGTGACTAATTTCTGGCCTTATACCCAACCTCCGGATATAGTCACCGTCTGCCGGCGGTTTCGTCCGCGTGAAATTTCTTATTTTAACATAAAATATATCCCATAACACTCGGCAATACTGAAACTAATGAAGCTTCCATTAATGAAAAAATATCTGAATCGGATCTGTGGTTCCGAAGAGTACTCCCTACATACAAACGCACAAGTTTTACCTCTTTATAATATTATAATAGATAGAACGGGGGCCTAAAAAGGCCACTTTGGCAGAATCATAATAGGATAACAATATGAATCACATTAAAAATCGTAAAAGGGTCACAAACTGATAATTCATAATATGATCTGTGTGCAATTCATATCACAATGAAATAACATTTAAACTGTAGTAATAAAAAATAAAAAAAACAATTTGATTAATAAAACCTGTAATGAAAATTTACCGATAAAATTAGGGTTTTTATTCTTTTCATGCGGCACTAAATATGAAATGAAATTTTACGGAAAATTAGAGGAATTGCTGATGTTCTGTTGGGAATTCAGGAAATGAATCGCTTTTAGAGGTATTGCTTAAAGTGACCTTTTTAGGCCCCCAGAATTTATATGAAATCATCTGCCAGAATTTTGTATCCACAATTTATCCTAAAGTTTTGAAATTGGCACTAAATCGCCTTTTGGGAGACCCATGAATGATAAGGGGAGATACTACATCCTCTGCGGCTCTGCTAGTAGAGGTACAAGTAAAGTAGGTACAAAAGCATGGAGACTTGGCTCCTAAAAGCCATTGCATATCGTAATTTTTTACTTGCCCCAACTAATTTAACTGCCTAGATATTGCCTCTTTCATACCTTCATTCTTGCTTGGGCCGTTTTAAATAGGCAATTGCACACACTTCCATATTTTCTTCTGCCAATTGGCAATCCTATCGCAATATTTAATAATTTTCACTGCAAGTTTTCCAAGTTATGTAACATGATATTGATCAGGACATCATACGGTGTTCAGTAGAAATATGAAAATAGTTTCCGAGACAACGTTGAAATATTATTTATTTATCGATGTTATCAGAAAAACAGTTGAGTTTACACTATGTAGGTATATGCGGTGACATCTCAGGTTTATCTTACGACGAATCAGTGTTTCCATTTAAGTTTGCTGCTTGTGTAAATAACACCGGAGATCAAGCTACGGTGCCCACGCCCGCGCTCACTCATAATACGACTCTGAGTTCACACCAGATCCGCCAAATTAACTAGGAAATATAATGTGGTGGAATATCCGCGCTTCTTAGCTACAAAATGTACATAATTAGAAAAGTTTTTACGAGCGGTGCCTTGCCAAGTCGTGGCTTGTCACCGCCTGACACGGCCCCCCATGTCCGGGCACGGATTATAATTTTACTGAACAAATTATTTACAAATTGTGATCCTTGTTTACAGTATTTTTCTCCCTTGTTTTGTTATATGGTTTGTTTAATAAGCTTCCCATGTTCATTGTGTTCTAAACGCGAGTGAGACGGAATGTTTAGGTAATTTTATTTCAAAAGTTTCTGCACATGTTTCGCAGGATTGCTCATTTGTTTTATTCGCATTATTTTTATAATAATTGCCATGTCTATTATTTCACTTCCCTACATGAAAAATTGCGATGTGGTTTAAGATTTATGTTAACTTTATTTTGATCTGATCAAAATACATGCGAGTACAGTGACGTCTGCATTTATTTTGACAAAATTAGCGTCATCTTCATCACCAAAAAACGTAAAATAAAATATCTGTAAAACGACAGACAGCGTGAAATTTGAGTCAAACCGCACATTAGCGTTCCCAAAATGCGCGCATAACATCGTCTCCCAAAGTACGAAGTGTATGTGTCAACGGTCACGAAAGAATCAGAGAGAACTTGGTCGGGGTGGTGTTATAAAAATAATTGCCGTTTTTGGCACGACACCGCGTCAACGACGGGTTCCTTGCCCTAAATGAGTGTAATTACAAAAGTTTTTATTACTAACTGCGCGCCAAAACCTCCTTCACGATCGTATTATAACGTTGGTGACGTGAAGGCTCACTACACCCGGCTTTGTTTCAAATTACATAAAATTTTATACTTTTTAAAATAGGCACGCGGTTAAAGACTTTGTTGCACGGACATTTCTGTTAAACTTGGAGAAATTTTGTCATTTAAAAATCTTATGGAATCATAAGAAAATAACGCGCTGAAAACGAATATTTATAGATGACTATTCGTTTTCTTTCTATCAGTGCGTGTTTTCAAGTCAAATTACTTAAAGCCATCTTCAAAAAATAAATGTGGAAAACAAATTGATACAATAAGAAAACATGATTGCAAAATGTAATAGATGGACTCACAAACACAATTGCCGTAAATGTTCCCAGCTAATCGAAGACATTAGCTAATTGAACATTGTACCGTACCGATCACGAAGCAGCACTTTTTATGACACACAAAGCACATTTCCACCACCTGTGCAGTATCAAGCATTAACAGTACCTCATTCCAAGCAAAAATAACGGTAGAAAAATAAATTAAATTTTCATTTACGTAGATACCGATAGATATCGGTGCAGATCGAACGAGGTCAGAGTGCAGTTTCTGCACAATGAGCCGATTAGTTCCTTAACGAAGCCGGGACTGATTCGGGCCGGGGGGAGAACCGTGCAGGAAATAAACGGAAAAGCACGTGAAGTTAGAAAATCCCAAGATACGGAGCTCGCATTCGTTCGGCATGACTTTTCACATTTCGGAATGTAAATGGCCCTGAACTAGGAATTCTAAGTTAAACGTTCGACAGACGAATGAGTTTTCAAAGAGGTTGGTATTTACCGCACATATCCTTTGTTTTTCTTCGGGCGTCTTAGGAAAACAATTCTTAGCTTGCAATTCGAGTCCGAAACGGAGGAAAGTGCCTTCCTGTGTGATGAGCTTGCGACTTGTATTAGTTTGTGCATCGCTTTTCTAATTCTTAGGTACAAATTGTATTACTAGACTCAGCTAGACATCACTCTATACATACAGCTCTGTTATGCCTTACGTATATGAGACATGCAAGAGCGTCCGATGGTCGCAGTACACTTAGGGAGCTTATTATTTATTAACAGCGATACAGGGAGTCAGGACGCGTGCATGTCAGACGTGTCTAGCGGCGCCGGCGTGCATATGCGGCGCCGCGATATGCCACGTCCTGCGTGATCTATGCGACACTCACGAGGGCTCCTTCTTGCTTAACACTGTGAACACTCGCACGGCATAAATTTTCAACTTAAACCTACAACTCCCTAGAAATGTACGGAATTCGCAAAATGAAGTTTTTACAATTCCACCGTCGTTTTCAACGGCTAACTCTTTAAATTATTACATTTCGGTACACCTATGTTTTACGTCTTAACAGAGATTTATGAATTGCCAAATTTCGATTCCCCTAAAATGGTCTGCAAGAGCGTAAATGTGGAGAAATGTTTGGATAGATCTGTTTTGTTCTGAATTTCGGAGCTAAATACTTAAGTTGGAATTTGTGCTATAGTTGAGGTAAAATCGAGCACGATTTTTAATAAATTCTCAGGGGAGCGATTAAAAGTGAAGATAGTCGAGGTGAGGAAGTGTGGCGAGGTGTAAGGTGGGGCCTGCAGTGCCACGGAGGCGCAATATCGCGTTCGGTGGAGCGTGGCCGGCGTCGCGACATTTGCATCTTCCTAAATGAAACCATATTACCGATGTTGTGGCGCACTTATTGAACGAGTTATTGTGATGATGGAGTCGCTCTGATAAAGTCCCTATTGCTGCCTGTAAATGGTTCTTCTCGGTATTTAAATACGAGTACCTACAACCTAAAACGTTTGCGGGCAAAAGTTATTTCAGTTAAATGTGGGCCAAGATTTATGATTTTCAATTTACATATTTTTTAAGGTTTTCGTAACGTTATTTTAAATGGCCATTGTTTTAACTTATTGCTGACCGCTTAGGAGGTCGAATATTAGATAAGGTTTACATTTATATGCTATATGATAGCTATTAGGTGTAACATACGATCAGTTGTTTGAACACAGGAATGCTGTTTTCTTTCATTTTCTTGCTCGTTCCGGCATTTTGCCAGGGATGTGTTGATAAGCTTTCAATCAATTTGCTAATAGATAAATGTCTTTGTTTATATGAAAAATTGGCGTTCAACTTTGTTGTTTACATTAACAACTAATTGAACAAAACCGTGAACAACAAATTAAAGCTCAATAAGTTTCCCAGAATTTATCTGTAACCATAACCACCAACTGTCTGTTTTCACAACATTGTTTATCACAATTATACCAACACATATTGTTAAATTAACAGTCTTTATTTTAAAAGCATTGTTTATTTTCACTCAATAATTTTCCTACCTAATTAATATGATACATGAAAATGGCCTGTCGCAATTCTTTTTTAAAACTCACGAATTTTCAACCTGCATTTCGCGGAACTCTTTACAAAAACGGCTCGACTTAATAAACGAAAAATACAATTTACCGAACGTTGTCAGGAATAACAAACATATGGTCCCCGATGAATGCAATGCAAAAGTTTCCAGACGATAAAATCAATTGATCTACATATGTTTAAAATGTGTATTGCCATCAACATAGTTAAACGACACCGTGAGGTACAGAATTCCCCACACGTATTCGATTCCTGATTCCCCACAGAAAGAAAGACGCGCAGCGAGATTCGGTGCCCGTTCCCAGCCGCAATATGTATGATAAATAAATTGCTATCCAATATCAAATGGAAGCAATACCGGTGAAATGTACAAAGCGTTTACTCATATTACATGTATGCGTACGAATGACTCCTTTAGATATAGGGCCAAAGGGAGCGCTAGGGCGGCCACGCGACCCGAGCGACCCGCGCGACCCCACCGGCCATGGATGTATTCACTGAATGAGATTTTTAATGCTGCGTCCTCACCTGCGTCTAAAAGGTTTTATAACTTATGATCTGTGTCCGAAAGAGGAAAACTTTCACCTCTGCATATTTCCACATAAGGTAATACATGAATTAAAATATTCCATGTCTTTGTTTACGGTTTCAAAGACGTTCTATGCGGACAAATGAATGAATAGGTACAAAGTCAAACATCGCCAACATAAAAACGTTGTAGATATTTGCGTTGATCGAGATTTATCTAATCTAGATTAACTAAAGAAGTTACTGGTCCAGTCGCCATCAAGAATTCCCGTCAGGCACCGATATTTGCTGGGTAAACTGGGGGGAGTATTCAGTAAGCCTTTTTTTATCTAGGCCGCGTTTAACTTGCCCAATTGTCGTACAAAATGGGGCCACAAGGAACGTAAGAGAGCGTACGGTTTGTTTGAGGCATTAAACCAAAGACGAGGAAAATAACAACTAGCAGTATTAAGAGCAGCCGATCGATTCTGTAAAAATCTCACCGTGAAAAGTTAGGTGAAGTGAGCTTAGAGTGAGCTGTCAATAGTGTCAATCCCTAGCATTAGTTGGAATGACAGCTCACTTCACGCTCACTTCACCTAAGTTTTCACGGTGAGATTGTTACAGAATCGCAATGCAGGTCCATATACGTTGTAGCGTTATATTTTTTAGTTATAATATGTCGAGTAAAAAATCCCAATCCAAGGAATTGGAACAAACACCACTCAGATACAGGCTTGATGTCATTCTGACTCGAGGACAAATGAGACAAAGGAAATAAGAAATATTAAACGTGACTCGAATGTCAAGACGCTTTCCATACAATGATACGGGTTTATGCCATCACACGTGGCTCATGGCTCATGGCTCATGGCTGTATGTAAACCATGCAGCTTTTATGGAAATAACCGTATTATGAGAGAAACGAGACGCCGTTACCGAAGAGATTTGTTAGAAAAACGTTGCAATTACTTTGTTTTTTTCATTAGTACTGGAGCCTTCTTAATTGATATTAAACGGTGGATTTTATAATTAAAAAGTATCTGTAAACTATTATGTTGAAAGAAGATAAAAAATAACTGTTTCCTACAAACGTGCAATTAATTAAATAGTTTCATAAAGTGTAATTAATATTAATTTACATGTAACCGTCTTATGAAATTCAGATCATGTTTAAATCCTATCCTACTACGAGTATAATATTATAAACGTGAAAGTTATGGATGGATGGATGTTTGTTACTCTTTCACGCTAAAACTACTGAACGGATTTGAATGATATTTGGTACCCTGATAGTTTATAACCAGGATAAACATATAGGATAGTTTTTATCCTAATATTCCCACGGGATCGAAACCTATGCGGGTGAAACCGCGGGGCGCAGCTTGTAAATCTATAAATTTATTTGCAAGCTTTTTAAGAGTCATTTTAAAATCGAAGACGTTGAGATCCGTTAATTAATACAAACTGTTAATGAAAAACATATTAGTAAAAACTATCAGTCTCCATGTAGAACAAGTGCCCAAGAGAAGTTCGCAGCAGATAATGCGAGTAATGAAATAATGAGCTAAACTTAAACGAGCTGTAAAATTTATGTTTCGTGCAGCTTAAAAACAGCTCCCCGGAGATTCCCAGCTACGGAACCGAGTTAACGTTTTGCTTTCAGTTTTCGCTGTTTTTTTCCTACAACTTGAATTTAGCTTGTGGCCGTCTGTGTTTTTCCGAGTTAAAGTTTATGTTCAGCGCTCTCATACCAACATTTTAGACGGAATCAGTACATAAAAAGGCTTTAATACAACTTACAACTAAACTTTAAGTAGAAGTAATTACTATTGGATCAGTGTTTTAACTTCAAGATTACTTCAGAAAATAGTTTGTTATACAAAATATAAACTTAAATAAATACACTCCAATATTTATCTCAAGGAAATAACGAGGATCGACAGAACATTTCATATTTCTTCTAAATAAAATCCTCCACGAGGAACCGTTTTTAAAAATAGTTTCGAAGCAAATCTAATAACAACCCACGGACACTTGAAGCAGGATTGTGCTCAAGTTGACCTCGCCTTCACAGAAATAAAAGTAGTGCTCTATCTAGACAGATGTATAATCTAGATATCTGAGGAGGAAGCTGATTAACGTCAGTTGGGGTGTGGAGCAACCGCGCAGCCGGCCAGCCGGGGACGGAACAAACAACGGGATTTATTGTTAATGGCCCATAGTCAGACATTTAACGCGATGAATTACTTACACAAACAGACGCTTTATTACTTACACAAATAGGATTACACACACCAACACGATTAAAGCCGAGTTAATTTACTCGTCGATAATGTTTGTGATATTGGTATCGCTCATGAACGATTATTATATTTAATCAATTAGCGTGTTTGTAGACGCGCAAATCTTTGCCTCGCGCCAGATACACCGTAATTCAGAGATTAAACCGTGACAACAGATAGAATCCACGTGCTAACAAGACTTAACAACTCGCTCCACTGCACTGTGTCGTTGTAACTTTCTAGACGAGGAGTCAACACACCCTCACACCTAGCGCATTACTGCGTACCTACCCACATAAAAATAAGATGCAACCGCAGCATACCTACAAACACTAGAATATCGATGAAGTTGAATATTTTTTTAAGGCATTAAGGTCGAGTTTGTCTGTCCCTCTCGCAGTTTATGGTCCGTAAAATAGCCTGCAGAGTCACTTTGTTCCAAACGGCACAGGATGTAGTTTCGGAAGTGAAACTTTGTGAAAATATTGTGTTGGATATTAATTGTTCGCACAGCTCGCGCTTTCATTGTTTTGCACACATTATGTGATACCAGTATTATGAGAACGAGATACCGTAACAGAGAACGGAGCTATTATAAAATCTTTTATTCAAAAATTTCTCACAATAAAAACCGGTCAATTTGAGCTCACCGCGTATAAAAACGCTATTTCTGTAATATTTACATTAACAACTCTCACGATATGATAAGGGTTTCGTTTTATCCTTCCAGGAACGGAACGATCCTGTAAGAGAACGAATAATCTCGTTCGAACGTTAAAAATGTAAAAGTGGCATCTCTTTCCCCCTTCAATCCCGTACTCGAAGATTAGAAAACACGTTTGAGAGAGCTCTCGAACAATTTTCCGTTTACGTAGCGGTAATTGTCTTAGAACAGGCACGAATAGCTATCTGTCGGTGGGTCTGTGCGGCGCGGCGCGGTGCGGCGGGACCGCGGCGCACTGCGGTAGCCGCCGCCGCAGCCTCCGCCGAAACCTCCGATACGCTACGTGCACTGAATCCTAATACCACCTGTACTGATTTTATTTTTGCCTCCCTCATTCTTGATTCAACTATCTAATAGTTATCTGCAGACGTCCGATGATTCGCTTTTCCCCGAACCGAAAACATTTTAAATTTTTAAACTCAATTCGGCATTGTCATACGTTTACGTGCGCAGCGGTTCATCGTCGTTTTTGTTTTGGTTCTAACATTTCGTTTCGTGTAAATTATGCAGAAATCAATTCGGTCCAGTAAGCTGGGCTCTGGTAAATAATTCAGCGCTGATTGTAACGAGGGTCCAAGTCCGCACTAAATGTTCCCTGGGAGCTGTGCGCTCCACAAACAAGCCTTGTTTTCCTTATCTCCGTATAAGAATCTTCTCTTACGACGCCTTTCGACCGAGTCTCGTGTCTTTGTCTCGATTATCTTATCTATTGATTTTCGATTAATCCAATTTGAGGTTTTGATGAGACACGATTTTATGTGTTAACTAGTTTCGGCTTTACCACGCTAAGGCCGAAATATTTTGGAAGCCAAATGTAATCACGGCGCAGGCCGCTGCCTGCTCTACATTCTGCCAGCGTCCACTGTCCACCGTACTCCGCTCATTCAATTATTTCATTAAAATAATCTTCTCTAAAGACTGCACGGTCTGCACTCTGCACTATATTGAATAATATCATCACGAGTGTTAAGCAAGTTATACGATTAAGTTCTACATTTAAATAATTGCGGCCAATTAGCTGAGTTGAATCGGTGAGGGATTTCGTTACTAAATATAATGAGTAACATGTTAATGAGACATTTCGTCCTCGGCCGCGCTTAAAACAGTACAAATATCCTTAAAATTTAATCGTTTTCTGCAAAGATTTTTCCATGAAAAGTTTTCCACTTCAAACTTTGCCACTTCGCCGAAGCCAAGTCGCGTTTAACAAAGCTTTTTCATACTTACATTTTTATATCAGGAATGGAACGTCACGCTCGGTTTCATCGGCACTCGTCCGCCCGACCGCGAAAAGAACGCATAGACCGGTAATAGGTGACGCCTTATACAATATTCCGGTCACGTTTAGAATTCCTTATATTTCATCTTTTTCTACGGCCCCGAAAAATGTCATCGAATACACATTTTCCCGTAATCCTCATAAGTCTCATGGCCTCGACAACGTTCGGGACGCCGCAGCTCCCCATCACGTGACACCGTCCCCCCGCACCCCGCACCCGCAGCGGGCTCGCCCCGCACCCCGCAGCCCCGCGACAACAAGTTCACGCCGTGTCGTGACTCGCATTTGCAATAACACTTTGGCTGAGGTGCCGCGACGAGCCAGCCTTCAATTAGGTAATGGTCTGCCATATAAGTTGTCTCAAGACATTGAATAAAACAACGTCTCCGAGCGTGATGCCCTCACTAATTCAGCTAATAATGAACGTAGGAAATGAACGCTGACATCCTTCAACATTTTGATCGACTCAACATTGTATGGAGAAAGTTTTAATTGAGAAGACAGGAGTAGATATTTTGCTAACCTAGACAGATCGGGGCGCGTGTTAGGATTTAAGGTCGAATCCTCCTCCTTATCGGGAACAGGTTGGAACATGCACCTTGCGCCGAGCATCGTCGGAAGTTTCCGACAACAGTCCAACTAGTTTGGAAGCTTGGAAACTCCATCAGATACGTGAGCTGGAGCGATTACCTCAAGCCAACTACATAGTGGGGGCGCGGTGACATGCATTACCAATATGTTTTATATTATCATCGTGTCTTGTCCTTGTGCTAACTAATACATGACTTGCATTATGACAAAACCATTGGGTATTCTCCTGTCGAGGTCGGTGGATTAAAATATCCATTTAAGACGTAGATTTTTTTAAGTCCAGTTAACTTTGAGCTTTTTGTTCAACCATTTACCACCACAACAAGCACTTTGTGGGTGATTAATGTGCGTAGGCCAGTAATTAATCTTTTCCCAATTTATGGACTCTCAATAAAGATGTTGAATAATAATGGGTTCTCTAAGGAGACGCCAAGAGATTAAGTTACTATCATATTTCCTATAATTCAACAGAGTTTCCAGTTCTCCCATAGTTTTGCTCAATAAGTAAGTTTCAGTCATTGCCGGATGTGTGAAAAATCTATTTGTTCGATATTATGGACTTTGAAAACTCGTAAACAACTAGTTGTTTGTTTTCACTATTCGGTTTTTTGTTCCAATTTCTATGAAGAACACTCATAAAATAAGAGGGGACTGTCTTAAAAATACATTTGTTTTTCTCATTTCCACATCGAAATTTGTCTGAGAAAATGAGGGTACCAATACTAAAAAGAAATCCAATTAGGAATTTGAAAAGTCGTATCTATATAATAAACTTGTAGTAGAAAAGACAAGAACATCCACAAAATGGTATCGATGAGAAGTTATGACGTAATCGAATATCGATGAAGTGCCGCCTCCTTAGTTAGCGGTAACAATGGCAATATTTCAACACGTAGTGTTGTGGGACACTAACTAGTGAACACAGCTGCAGTTGCGGTGCAGTGACAATGTTTGGACGCCGCATCCTTGGGCCGGCCGCCGTCGTCCGGGCCGTGCGTCGCATCCGCAATGAGGCCCGCCGGACGACGCCCGCCACACTAATTTATAGCAACGGTTAATTACCTACAAGAATCTGACTCAGCCCGGTCCGACAACAAAGCCGGCCGCACCGGAGCCGCGTGTTTGTTGTGCGCACACCGCTAATCAATCTGATGCTATTACTACTGGACGCTGCCGGTGCATAGGGGCAGTTTAGAAGTTCAATGCATAAATGAGATCCTATTGAGTAAAAATATTTTAATCTTTTTTAAGACTTAACTACAGACTTCTTCAATCGTAATTTTGAAGACAAAAGGAATAAACTTAACAAAATAATAGGTGTGGCTTGATAATATAAAAATACTAAAAACAAAAAAAAAAAACGTTGCCCCACTCTAGGAATTACTCCTGTATCGTGGGTGCGTTTACAAACATTTAAACACTGAACTATACCTACATATATAATATGTATATGCTGTTAATAACGAATCTATATACTAATAATAAAGCTAAAGGAGCCGATCAAAAAGCGCGGGCCGGCGACGCGATGCCGATGGTCGGGGTACAAAAAATTTACACGCGGACAAAGTCGCGGCAGAAGCTACTCTCAGATTCCTCTACAAAAAGTTTGGATAATTAAATGCATAGAGTGTGGAATATTTAAAATTCAGATTTAAAATTAACTTGTGGAACAGACAAGCATAAAAACATGTCCAACCTGAATGATTTAATTAACCATGGTATTCAATAGATGTTTCAAAGAGAAAATATGCCAAGAATAATTATTTTCCTATTTGTTGGCATATTCTCGTCCCTTTCAGGCGCAACTAATTAATATGCATAATGTATATCGAGCAGAATACTAGGAAAAGTTATGCTATTTACAAGACTTTGATTAAGACTTTATATTCATACAGCACATTTAATTATTATGTTAACGAAAACCTTCTTTTGAATAAAATATTAGACATGGTCTGTCAAAGGGAATTAGGCATTCTTCATTCCACGCGGTGTAAAATAATAAAATATTTGGTTAATGAAACCGTTGTTCTAAAAAATCTCGTAGCCAACGCCACATCAACTCGCCTTCATTTCGTAAGGAGTGCGTATATGAACATAAAAAATGCATTTATTCCGAGGAACGTAGTAAAATACAAACGAATGTTTTGTTTTTAGTACTAGAGAGAGGTCTCAGGGAGGTGTTTTCGCTGTTAAATTATGCAGAAATCAATTCCTTTTTCCGGACGAGGCCCCGCTTTGCCGCCTGATAAATAATACATCTGTAATTGTAACCAGGTCTCGGACTCGCAGTGTTGCCATGGTCCGTGCGTCTGAACCGACATCTTAGAAGATCATATCTCCTCAATCAAACGAAACAAGCTACGTAATTGTTGTCGACTTCTTCGTCTTAATGTTTTCTTGGCATGTCGCCAAGGACTTTCTGGAACTTCCACTTGGCTTAAAGGAACTAGTTGTACGCTTATTAGCGAGTGTAGAATCAGTTGCTCCATGTTAGGACAAGTTTCAGGCTTTACGTAACACTTCTGGAAGCAAGCCTTCAATTTGGGGCCAGATTTAAAGATCTAGAAAAGGTCACCACAGTCGATGGACTTTACTGATCCAAGGGCAGGACTTTTAGGGTTCGAAAAGTTCAAACGTCGGTGCGACATTAACTTCTAAACAGAACTTACGACTCTGGATTCCGAACTCTTACTCTTAAATTTCCCGAGGGAGCGGAAACTTAAAATAAACCCCGAAATATTTTGCAGTTTATTATTGGGGATATTTATTAAAATGTTGCACCGTGCTGAATTTCTAAGAGCTACCAGCGTCCAGTGCACTTCCTTTCGATGAAAGTGTGTTGCCAAAATTCGAAGTTGCTAGACATAAAAGATTCACACTGTAGCACCTACACGGTAAAGGGAAATTCGCCAGCACCACGAAACGTGCATCAGCTCTTAACAAGTTGCCAGCTGATACAAATTCGTGGCGTTTGCGCATTACCTTGCAAACGAGCTGTTCAATATGTGGCGGTACTAGCAACAAAAGACGCACCTCACCGCCTGCGCCCGCGCATCTGACCCCGACAAAGGAACTCAAGAGTCGAAAAGCAAGATGGATTCCAGTTCTGGAGTAGGCAAGAAGGCTGCTGAAGGAGATACGGGCGATATTTGGCGTGTAGGAGTGCGAGTACCGCCATTTTATCCAGACGACCCGGAACTTTGGTTCGCTCAATTGGAAGCCCAATTTACGCTGTCAAATGTTACTAGTGACTCGACAAAATTTTATTACGCCGTGACTCAGCTAGAACATACGTACGTTGCTCACGTAAAGGATATACTGTGCAATCCGCCCGTGAACGGTAAGTTTGAAAAACTTAAGAGTGAGTTGATCAAGCGACTGAGTGCATCTAAGGAAAAGAAGCTGAATCAGCTGTTCCTTCATGAGGACATGGGAGACCGTAAGCCATCATTATTTTTAAGACACCTTAGGAATCTGGCTGGCCCAACCGTATCAGATGACGTGTTAACTACGTTATGGACCGGTCGCTTGCCACATAGCTTGCAAACCGTCGTAGCTTCGCAGCCCAAGCTTGCTTTAGACGATCTAGCAGAACTAGCAGACCGGGTTCACGAAATAGCACCATCAACGCCTCATCACCAAGTGGCTATTGCTTCAACCACAGCACAACCATCCACATCCTCACGCATGGACGAGCTGGGTCAGGAGATTTGTGCTTTGACTAAAGAAGTTGCTAAACTCACCTCTTATGTATACAGGCAGTCACGCGAGCGTTCCAGATCCAGGTCCCAGGACCCCCGCTACCGCAGCCGCAGTCAGTCGCGTAACCGGCAACCACCACCAGACCACCCTCACTGTTGGTACCATTACAATTTTGGAGCAAGGGCCAAAAAATGCAAAGAGCCATGTAAGTTTAACGCGGGAAACGATACGGGCAGCCGGAAGTAGCGGCCAGCGACTGCCCAGTCCAGTCAGGCCGTTTATTTGTGACAGACAGGACCACAAAGATGCAGTTCCTTATAGACACGGGATCAGATTTATGTGTCTACCCACGTTCAGCAACCAGAGCACCGTGTTGCAAGAGTAAATATGATCTCAGTGCAGCAAATGGTACAACCATACATACTTATGGCCCTATAATGCTACATTTAGACTTAGGACTGAGGCGAGATTTTACATGGCAGTTTATCATAGCAGATGTATCTAAACCAATAATAGGAGTTGATTTTTTAAGCTATTATAATATTCTTGTGGATTGTAGAAACCAGCGCCTCATAGACAGCAAGACGTCACTAACAATAGCCGTGCCGAAGCAAAATATACCAGAGAGCATTGTGTCCATCAAGACTGTCACGGGGGAGTCAGAGTACCACGACATACTGCGCGAGTTTCCTGAGGTTACGCGACCTACTGGAGTGGTACGTACCATTAAGCACAATACAGTTCACCATATCAACACCACTCCAGGCCCTCCTGTTGCGTTCAGACCGCGACGCTTGGATCCCGTTCGATCAAAAGCGGCAAAGAAGGAGTTCGATGAAATGCTGGCTAATGGCACAGCTAAGCGTTCGGAAAGCTGTTGGTCTTCGCCTTTACACATGGTCAGGAAGAAAGATGACGGCTGGAGACCTTGTGGAGATTACAGGGCACTCAATGCAAGGACCATTCCAGACAGGTATCCAGTTCGTCACATTCAGGATTTTTCACACCAGCTATCAGGCTGCACAATCTTCTCGACAATCGATTTAGTAAAAGCATATAATCAGATTCCTGTCAATCCAGAAGACATCAAGAAAACCGCCATAACGACACCTTTCGGGCTATTCGAATTTGATTTCATGACGTTTGGCCTACGTAATGCTGCACAGACATTCCAGAGATTCATAGACGAAGTTCTGCACGGTCTTGAGGAATTCACTTACGGATACTGCGACGATATTTTAATCTTCTCTTCTTCAGAAGAACGTCATAAAGACCATCTACGGCAAGTTCTCGAGCGTCTCACAAAGTACGGTGTTCTCATCAACACGTCCAAATGTGTTCTGGGAAAACCTGAGCTGAGTTTTCTTGGATACAAAATCTCCGCATCTGGTACTCGACCCTTGGAGAATAAAGTACAAGCCATCATGGACTACCCAGTACCGAAAACTGTGAAGGAGCTAAGGAGGTTCCTGGGAATGCTTAACTTCTACCGTCGTTTTGTACCAGAAGCAGCGAAACGTCAGGCACCACTAAATACTCTACTCGAAGGCACAAACATTAAGGGTTCACATCCAGTCCAGATGACTCAGGAGTCATTACAGGCGTTTGAAGAATGTAAAAAGTCTCTGTCAAACTACACGCTACTAGCTCACCCAGATCCAAACGCTGAATTGAGCATTG
The DNA here is from genome assembly GCA_945859715.1 of Apamea sordens. Lineage (NCBI taxonomy): Eukaryota > Metazoa > Arthropoda > Insecta > Lepidoptera > Noctuidae > Apamea > Apamea sordens. Next base: position 9,304,206 of record OX243991.1, on the reverse strand, counting down.
CTACAGACGCTTCAGATGTAGCGATCGGCGCCGTTTTGCAGCAAAAGAAGAATGGCAATTGGGAACCATTAGCGTTCTTCTCAAAAAAACTGGCATCACCTCAGAAAAAGCATAGCCCATTCGATAGGGAACTGTTAGCCATGTACGAAGCAATTCGATATTTCCGCCATATGGTCGAGGCCCGTGAATTTTCTATCATAACCGATCATAAGCCACTCACACATGCATTCAAAACAAACAGTGACAAACACTCGCCTAGGCAGTTCAGACATCTGGAGTTTGTCGCGCAATTCACAACCGACATACGCTACATTTCCGGAACCCAGAATGTCGTCGCAGATGCCTTGTCAAGAATCGAGGAAGTCACTCAAGGCATCGACTATCACGCTCTAGCAAAATCACAGAATATCGATTCAGAACTTCAAGGTCTGCTAAAAAAAGGATCTTCACTCAAGTTGAAAAAAATCAATGTACCAGGAACATCTATTGAAATCTTTTGTGATGTTTCAACTCAGCCACCACGTCCGTATATCACGCCAGATTTCCGACAGCAAGTCTTTGACTCTCTCCATAACTTAAGTCACCCTGGAAGAACAACTACAGTGCGACTGGTCGCGCAGAGATATGTGTGGCCAGGGATTCGAAAAGACTGTAGGGAGTGGTCTCGCAAATGCCTCAAATGCCAAGGCACTAAAATAACTCGCCATACCTCTTCTCCAATTTCCCCATTCCTACTTCCTTCATCCAGGTTCACCCACATCCACCTCGACATTGTCGGACCATTACCAATTTCTTCTGATTTCAGATACTGCCTCACTGTCATTGACAGGTTCACGCGATGGCCTGAGGCGTACCCCATCAGGGATATCACTGCAGAGACGTGTGCAGCTACGCTCGTGTCCGGCTGGATCGCCAGGTTCGGCTGTCCACTGAAGGTTACAACAGACCGGGGGCGACAGTTCGAGTCTCACCTCTTCAGAGCCATCACTTCAATGGTTGGTGCACAACACTTTCATACGACTGCCTATCATCCTGCTGCAAACGGTATGGTCGAGCGACTGCACAGGCAGTTGAAGGCAGCCATCATGTGCCACTCGACGATGCAATGGACAGAGGTTCTTCCATTGGTACTTCTAGGCATCAGAAGTGCTTGGAAAGCAGACATCCAGGCGTCACCAGCAGACTTAGTCTACGGAGAGCCGCTACGTTTACCAGGCCAATTCCTTGCACCAACAGACGACCATAGTACAGCTGACGTCACTAACTTAGCAACGCGTCTAAGGAACCACATGAATAAGCTCACCCCAAAACCCGCGTCATGGCATCGAAAAGGTCCCTTCTACATACCTCGCTGTCTCGATAGTTCCTCTCATGTATTCTTGCGGCAGGATTATGTCCGAAGACCGCTGGAGCCGCCATATGCTGGACCTTACAGAGTCCTAGAACGACATCCAAAATATTATAAACTTGATGTACGTGGGAAAGAAACGACAGTAAGCGTGGACCGGCTGAAACCAGCATTTATCTCGCAAGAAGATGACCACACCTCTTCGTCGACAGCATCTGAGTCACCTACTGGAACATTAGGGTCCAGAGTAGAAGCAGAGAAAAAGACGAGAAGTGGACGACGTGTACGCTTCCCTGATTTTTATCGCCCGCAGTAGCGGTCTCAGCGGGGGAGTATGTGGCGGTACTAGCAACAAAAGACGCACCTCACCGCCTGCGCCCGCGCATCTGCCTGTCGTGGTGTGAGATGGCCGATCCGCTATCGCTCGGTCACGCTAGCCAGTGCCCTACCTGCTACGACGGCGAATGCACGCTCATTTTTACCTCGCGCATAATCGCTCAGACTGTTACGTATACGCAAATCTAGACTTTTTCGTGTTGTCAAGTGCTTGTATGTTTTCATATCTTTTCTTCTTCGTGTCGTGTTGTTTGTAACCATATATATCGGTGTTCTAAGACAATAAACGCTTTCTAAAACATCAACGTGTTTGTGATTGATTTGGCAGCGTAAACCATAACAAAACCTACAAATATATTAGCGCGTTAAGCTGGTAATGTCTCGAGCACTTAGTACGAGCCCTCGTTATTGATAGCTTTCCATGATACTATTTCACACAACACTGCATCGATTATATTTCGGTCCGGTCCGGCGGTGCGTTTCGTGCAGTCCACGTCAAAAATGGAAGCTGTTTAAACGATATTAAAGTGTAGTTTCCTTTGATTCTGTTTCGATATGCGAATGAAATCGTGGTGTTATATCAGTAACTTGAGCGCAAGTACTAAACAAAGGGCTTTATTGGATGTTACTACAAAGACTATATTTTCTAATGTACATAAACGTAGTTAGGTATTTTAAAATTCGTTTGCTCGAATCGAGACGAGTTGAGTACTTCAGATTCCGCTTGCATTACCTAGCTTTTTAAGTGCACGTCTAGTACACCAAGTTGCGACATTAAATAAATTACTGTCTCACAAAGTCACAATCCCTTTCTAAAACGGTCGCTTCTCCTATCAGGCCATTATGTCTCCATCACAAAATTATACGTGAAGCATTAATGAATCTGCTTCATTTGATTCACTCCTAAAATAATCGTAAAGTTCAGTTTTGGGCAGCAGTCACTGAAACTTTTGAGTGACGTCATTAATTAGTCAATTGTAGTTGGGCAGTTCGCTTTAAACGGTATTCGCCGACCGCAAAATAGACCCTAGACTTTCGGTCCTGCGGAGATTTTGCAACCGATCTAGGTCTTAATTTAGAACCGAAGTCGTGTTGGATAAAGTCGGCTTTTATTTTATTTAAACGTATTCTTTGGTTCAAAGCAATTAGTTTTAAGTGTTCTAGTGACTAAGTATTTCTGCAATTGATCGCCTGATTCCTGGATTTACAAACTCAAAGTTGCATTCCGTATTCGTTTCAAAACTAAATCAAACCATAATGTTTGTGAAATTCGGCCAAACATAATTTTATTTCCACTTTCCAGTTCCCAATATAAATAATTTTCCACGAACTTAAAATCGGTGACAAACAAAAATTTAAAAGTCTCGGTCGAAGTGTTTTATTTGCCCGTTTCACCTGCACAGCTCGTACATCAACGAAGTATTGGTGCCAATATCGAAATCCAATCAACTTGCTGTGATTGACAGCTAAACCTGACCGACCGACGAATCTGCCGTATCCGTGTCGTATGACGGTATGACACGGAGACATAAAACTGTAGAAAAATAGTTTCTGACGAGACCCGACGTCTTCGTCTAACTGCTCTTTTTTACGAGCTCAGTGACTTTATTGATAACTTAAGAGTTTTGTTGAGCGAAGTTATGGGAAATAAATGTGGGTAATATAATTATTATAACAATTGTGTATACTTAACCGCAGCAAGTGCTATCAATGAGAAAGCCAATGATATCTATAATTGATGGACTCATCCTCGGTTTTTATGAGTCTAATCAAATCTCAAATTTGCTGTCTTTTAAACTGAGACATCACAGATTAGGCGTAATTAAAAATAGGCTTTCAGAAGATATTTTAGTGGATAATGATAAATTATATCAACGAAAACTTCGCCTAAAAAAAAGACACTCATACAAAGAAACCTCATTATCAATCGTACAGGAATATCGATGGAGCCACAATTGTTATTCTGGTGCAAAGCCGCCTAGGAGCGGTGCATCCACAATCTGTTTTGTACAATCACCATAACAGAGGAACCCGCTTTGTGCATTAGCCGGCCGTCCAACCACCCCCGACCACTTAAGGCTTTATATTCAAGTGTTGAACCTAGTTGATGAGTTTCGGTTCAACAACTCTCGCGATCTGAATATAATAATCGAGTAATCAGATTGTCAATCAGGGTACGCTGTTCATAAACTTCGTAAATCTATCTATATATATAAAATTCAAAGTCCTGACTGACTGACTGACTGACTGACTGACTGACTGACTGACTGACTGACTGACTGACTGATAGATCAACGCACAGCCTAAACCGCTGGTCCTAGAGACATGAAATTTGGAGGGTGTGTTCTTTGTGAAGAGTAGGCATCCACTAAGAAAGGATTTTTCGAAATTCCACCCCTAAGAGGGTGAAAAGGGGGGAATTCGTTTGTATGAAAAATCTTATTCCTTGAGTTAATAAACTTGAAACTTGGTACGACTACTTATCTAAATAAATTATGAAGACTGTCAGTTTTTTTTTTCTTCTAAACTACCCCCTAATAAGGGATTGGGGGTTTCAAAGTTTGTATGGAAGAATTTTAGCGCGCAGTCCGATTTACTCGAAACTCAGTATTTATACCTAATATTGAAAGTAAAGAATAATGTGTATCATGGTTTTTTGAAAATCTACCCCTGACGGGCTGAAATGGGGTAGTAAATTTTTCAGGGGAGGATTTTACGGCATGGCTTGATTAACTCGAAAATTAGTATAAATAATCTTTGAGTCAAGTTATGAAAACATCCCAAACGATTTTTTTTAATTCCACCCCTGTGGGGGTGAAAAGTTGGGATACAGTTTATATGAAAAATCTTCTTCATTAGGTTAATAAACTTGAAACTTCACAAGAATACTCGCCTAAGTAAGTAATAAAGTTTATCGTTATAAGTTTTTCAAAACTACCCCTCAAAGGGGGATATAGGGGTGTTGAAGTTTGTGTGGAATAATTTGAATGCGCGGTCCGATTAACTTGAAACTCAGTGTTTATACTTAAGACCAAAAATAAAGAGTAACATGTATCAATGTTTTTCGAAAATCTACCCCTAACGGGTTGAAAAGGGGTAGTTAATTTTACAAGGAAGGATTATAATATAATGCGTGGCTTGATTAACTCGAAAATTGGTATAAATAATCTTTGAATCAAGTTACGAATAATCCCAAACGATTTTTCAAAATTCCACCCCTGTGGGGGTGAAAAGCGGGGAATACAGTTTATATAAAAAATCTTATTCATTTAGTTAATAAACTTGAAACTTGGCAAGAATATTTGCCTAAGTAAGTAATATAGTTACAGTTAGTTTGGTTGTTAGTTAGTTAGTTATTATAAGTTTTTCAAAACTACCCCTCAAAGGGGGATATAGGGGTGTTAAGTTTGTGTGGAAGAAATTGAATGCGCGGTCCGAGTAACTCGAAACTCAGTATTGATACTTTTGACAGTAAATAATTTAATAATAAGTGTAAAGTTGTCGAAAATTTACCACTGACGGGGCAAAAAGGGGTAATTCAGTTTTTAAGGGGAGGATTTGAACTTGAAACTGTATGTTACATTTTCACGCCTAAACCACTGAACTTCTGATTTGGCATAGAGAGAGATGGCATCCTGGGGAAGCACACACATTTTATCCTGTTAGCACGTTCCCGTGGGATAATTTCCGACATCCACGCGGGCGACGCCGCGGGCAGAAGCTAGTACCTAATATAACTATGTTTTCTGATATTTTTAATGATTTATAAGATTTTATTTACAAGATAACACTAAAAAAACAAAATAATATCCTAAAATAACTAAAACTATTTACAAACTAAAATATAGCGTCGAAAAATTCATCCACATCGCTGTCGACTGGTAATTTACCCAAGACACTGGCGGCATCTGAGACATTATCGGCATCATACCTATGTAGATAACTATTTCGAATTTGTTGGTGAATTTCATTTCAGTAGAATAGGTATGACACATGAGTTAGGAATTTAAAGGTGTGATAAAAAATAGCAGGCAATATTTATAAAATTCCTATAAAATTTGGTATAGTAAAAAGCACAGTAAACTAAACCCACAAGAGATGAAAGAAAATTATTTATATTTTGTTCTTTTATTTCTCTATTACTTAAAGCAAAATGGCTGTTGTGTGCTAGTGGAGGCTATTGTATTGTATCCATAAACAGGACTATAAAATGCGAGTTACAATTGTAGGCGCAGTGAGGGACGAGCCCCAGCGAGTGCTGGCGAATTCACCAAATAAAATTTACTCGATACGTGTATACGTGAACTACATTCGAGCCGTATCCCGGTTCAGCTTATAACTAAATAACCTCGTCACCGGGAAGATAACGAACTATCAATTAAACTCGCGTATGTGTGCCGAATATGAACGTAATGCCATTTTTTCCATCAGCACTATCCGAGCCGCAGGGGAACACAGCTTTGTTAATTAAAATGCCTCGCCTAACACAACCCTCCACATACCCACGATAACCCAAATTATCATAGAGGAAAATAGAAACAAACGAATGTTAAAGTATTATGAAATCCTAGAACTTTTTTTGTACGTATAAATAACCCCAACCCATAAAGTGGAACATGGCATCATTCCAAAATATAACAAGTGAAATATCCTAATACTGGTACCTACAACGATGGCAACATTATGAGAAAACGAGAACCCTTTTTCCAATAAGTATGATCGAACGACGGAGTTTCTCGTCGGAGCTGGGAATTCTTGGGCAGTTGAAAACAAGTTGGGGCAGCCCTGGCCGCGGCGGCAATATCGGCAAGTTGGGCGGCCGCAGCTGGCATGCGCCGCAATGTCTCAATAATCCTCAAGGTACCCTCCTAATCGACTCTTCCTTAGTTCGACGCAAGTGTGACTAACTGATTAATTCTGCGACTCGGTGTACGTGCCCAGTCTGTCTTTGCCCATTATTGTTTGCCCTACACTTTCGTCCGCTCGTGTCCCATTATTGAACGATATTTGGACTATTATTGGCGGAGTCGTACGGAGTCTTCTATTTATATGTTATCGAAGGGCGGCCATTACATCCTACGGCATATAGTTTGGGATTGTAATTGCTGCTATTTTGTTAGATTGAATCCGATTTCGTTCGCTTAGTTTTAATGGTCTGTTCTTGTTTTGGAATTGCGAGATGTTAGGCGCACTACCGGTTCGCACTGACTCGCTGACTCGCTTGAGCGACGGTTTTGGTTGGCGTATTAATTAACTAGAGCGTTTAATCGTAATTCCTTGCATTCGCTTGAATTCTTGTAGCACTAAGATTAATTATCATTTCCGTCTTTGTTGGTACTTGTAGTCTTGCAAATATTAGCGCATACAGGTTATTTATAGCAGATATGTTGCGTGTATCACGTGGCAGGGATGCCCGTGTTTGTTGATTGAAAATAGAGTCAATTACTGTGCCACTTTGCCGCGGCCTACGAGCTAATGTTTACCAAATCAACAGTCAACTATGTCACCTTTATTAATAATTTAATGCTCTACTAATTTAGCAAGCAATACATAATTGCGCTGGCAAAGAGCTCAGTCGGAGGACAGCATAATAGTAACATATGATGATATAAATTAAAACATCACTGTTAGTATATGTAATGGCACCGGTGAACCACTGGTCACATTAACGGTCGGAAAGTTGTTATTTTAATGTGACATTAATGTCTGCTTGAAACTATGATCATTTTACAATTAATTTGTTTGACAGTTATTAGTAATTTACTTCTCGCTAAACAGAAACGTCTTGGATAGAGCGGAACTTAATGGACGTTCGAATTCCTCTCGTCATCCCTCACTATTCATGTGTAGACGGTATTGATGAGTAATGATTTACACTTGTGTGTTGTGTTCCCTAGAATTGGCCAGCTGGTGTAGTACTACGTCATTGACATGACTCACATCTGCCAACGCTGAGCCAAGATGACACTCCATGCCACAAAAATATACCTGCTTAATTTTAGAATCATCAGAAACAATTCCAAAAGATGCATCCAAAAAGCAGAATATTGAGGTGGATTTCATGAAGACGAAAGAAACAATGTTTGTTCGGCACAAATAAGACGCACATTATAAAATAAACACATTAATCCAAAGGTATCCTATGGGTAGGGGTATCCTATGGTATCCTATGGGTACATATCTGCCTAACCCTTTGGGGATTACAGGCATTATGTTATGTTAATCCAAAGTAGCCAAAAGTGTAGGATTCGACAAATAACAAGAGTGAAAACAAAAAGGCAAATAAAAAAAGTTTACAAGCAAGTAATATTTAATAGTTGTACGCACGATGACATATAAAGCTATACATTTCCAGTATAAGCTGACTTCTTATTGTAAGAAAAGCCTAAATAATGCGAGGTTAGCTAAAACTGGAAATGTATAGCTTGATGTCATGTGTACCTAGTAGTTAATAAGATGGTACCTATTGTGTGAACAGGACATAGCGACGGCTGATTTTGAAAAAAAAACGCTTAAAAAATAATATCGTGCCACAATGTTGTTTAGCCAAAGGCATCTATTTTCAAATTTAATATCGTTGGAAGTGAATCGATCCTACAGTATCAGTGGAACAGAGCCAGTAAATAAGTGAAAGCTAAAGGCAAATCCGTTCTCGGCAGCCATTATTGAGAGCTACCTCGAGCTATTAAACATCTGTTGTTGTTAACTCTTTGCCTCTGTTAATTGGTATATTCCTGATTCCCTGAGCTTTTTCCGATAAAACGTAGATTGCTCCACTTGTTGGGCCGGAGGGGGACAATTGTGAGGTGGTAAGAGGGGGGGCGTTAGATAAAACGAGGGTATATCGCCAATAACTCGCTCCATTGTTTGTTGGCGGCTGACTTAATAAGTTCGCCGAATTTATTATGATTTGTAGGCCCCTCGTCTTATTACGAGTCTCTTAACATACCATAGCCGTATAGTGTCTTACTGCGAACAATATGGAACCGCAAATTTGTTCTTTTACAGCCGTCTTAAAAAAGGACGCCCTTTCTGTTTTCTAGTCCTCGAAATTACCGCACGAACTAAGAGAATGTCTTATGTGCTTCTTGAATGAAGAGATTCAGCAACTTTATGTTTGTGACCCGGGAGTACGTGAACCTTTATCAGGACCTGTGTATAAGTTATAAGAGCGAGCAAATTCTTTAAAATAATTTGACCAATTGAAATGAAATGTTTATTTATGTAAGAAGACACTTTTACACGTCAATATTTTGTTGGCCAATATTTAAAAAAACTAGATGGCGCCAGCATTTCTTAGCTGACTGATCCCTGAGATGAAATGCCGAAACAAACTCAGAGATCATGGTCTCTTTTAAAGTCCAAATATTACATTATTAGGATTTTATGTGAGTCTAACAATGCAGGTCCATGTCTGGAAGGGCCAGGGAATTAAATAACAAATAGCCATGTGTAATCAAACAGTTCATCAAAAGCTAATTAATTTATCGAGGCACGCACACTAGACTTAGCAACGTTAATTGAAACTATTTCCTTTCTCGACACACAGACCCTTCGGGAATCGTAGTATTAATAAAAATAAGTAGCCATCAAGACCGTGATATATCCTTGATTGATTTACAACATAAACTTGCGGTACACTTGACATCCATCATCCAAATTAATGGAAGCCGATCGGACGGATCCGTAGACATTTGAAAAATTGATGTTGTTCATAATTTACTGTGAAATAATAATGTGTAGCTAAGTATTTTACTGATTTATAATTTCTTTCAGGGGGACTGTCGGTGACTTATTTGCTCAATTGCTCGCTACTTAGCTAATTGAATCAAGGACCCTTTTAAACTATGTTTCATTGCAAATACAGCATGTATCAGATAGGTGTGGTCATATTTAAGGGTGCGGTACAGACTATCAAACTGAATAGAAAGAAAATACATTTATTTAGCACAGACTAAAAGGCACACAGTACACCAGCGACATACATCAGACAAAAACAAATAAAAGTCAAATAAAAAAGTATAAAGTCCGTTGTAAGAAATTAGCAGGAAAGTGTGCCTCACGAACTGAACTACTTTATCCACGGGACCAACATCGTAATCGCGAATAAATTATCAACTGTACCATACAAAACTTACGTACACGACCCAAATGTATGGGACAGCTGATTTTTTATTATTATTCTGATATTTATGCTGTATAAGCAATCGGAAATGAATAAATAGCTAGAAAGTCTGATTGACAACGATGATTAATTGATTAACACACATAATCGTTATTGAATAAGACCGTAATGAGAACTAATATCCGATAAATTAATCGACAAATCATATAAACGTCGATAATACTTCTTGATTTTATGAGAGAACATGACAATGCATTATTGTGGATTGCGGACATTTCGTTTAACTATATGGGCTTCTATTACATTGCAGTTACCTATGCTATAGCTTTACTTAAGCTACACGTTAAAGTTTTATTCTAATGTCTTCCAATCATTGGTTTACATGATTTAAAAAGCTAACAATCTTAAATCAACAACAACAAAGACAAGTACAGGTATATAAAAAGGGAGCGAAATAATCAAAGGTCATCAAAAAATTCGTCCACATCGCTGTCAATAGGAAGTGCCTAAAAGGCTGGCAGCATTGCCACGTTGTAAGGCAATGCTGCTGGCAATATCGTTGGAAGTGAATCGTAGTATCAGTGGAACAGAGCCAGTAAATAAGTGAAGGCTAAAGGCAAATCCGTTCTCGGCAGTCATTATTGAGAGCTACCTCGAGCTATTAAACATCTGTTGTTGTTAACTCTTTGCCTCTGTTAATTGGTATATTCTTATTTCCCTGAGCTTTGGTGAAGTGAAGACACAAATTCTATAATTACATAGAATCTTCAAATTCAATTGTGGTAGAACCAATCGGAAAATTGGCCTTAAGGGTCTTAAAACTGAATGGCCTGAAAATCAGTGAGCATTTTACAGAAACGTCACTCAATTAAAACACAATAAGAGCAATTTACCTTTTAACTGGCCCCCGTGGTGGATTAGAGCCAAGTACCTCTGGGAGAGAGAAGGCCTGTGTCCCAGCAGTGGGAACATTATACGCTAATTATGCTAAGAGCAATATAATCGTAAAAGTCCCAAACATTACCATTTACGAATCGCAGCGAACAGTCTTCGCATCGCGTCCCGTGTGTTGCCAGTTTTAAATGACTTTCAAGAAAGCCAATAAATAAAATTGAGTGCACTTCGTCGGTCGGCGTCATTAACGGGTGTCTGTCGAAACGCGGCGACATGCTCGTAAATCATTACTAATAATACCACTGCCATAGATTTACTAACTGACGGATGCGCCCGTCCACTAAACTTCAGTTTTGACTCATATTTTTCAGTTGTCACTCAAAACTTTTCAGTGACGTCTGAAAAATATGAAGAGCGCAGTTCTCGAGTGGGAATGTTACAGGTGAAATTGATATTGATGACTTATTTCATGGTTACTTGGTAGGAAAACGAATTCTTTTAAGTTTAAAAACAGTGTACTGAAAACACAGAAAAACTTTTTCGCTGCTATGCTTCAGGAGATAATATGTGCAAGCAGAGTTTAAAATAAAACTCGTAAACAGGGTTAATTATCTTGTATTTACAACTTTCAATCAAATTAAAACTATAATATATTCACATAATATCACAAACGCGAAAGTTTGTGAGGATGGATAGATAAGTAGATGTTTGTTACTCTTTCACTCAAAAACTTCAAAACGGATTTTGATGAAACTTTACAGTAATATATCTTATACATTAGAATAACACATAGGATACTTTTTATCTCGATATTCCTACGGGATCAATACTTATGCGGGGAAACCGCGGGACGCAGCTAGTAACTCATATTATTGCTGATGTTTGAAGTTTAATGAAAACTGTATCTAACCATTGTTGCATTTAAAACTAAAATGTTTTTAAAGGCAACAATAAACTAATTGCTTTAACCATTCGAAATTCGGTTTCGCTGCAAAGCCGGGGAGCGTGACGCTACATACAAATTAACTCAGAAATACTCATTACAAATTACTAATTTGTCATCAGTCACCCTGAACCACGAATCGACCTCGTCACGATTCCGCGGGAGATTCGCACGTCGACCTATTTGTTATAATTACGTTAAATAAACAAAATATTACGAACCATTTAACACTGTCGCTCTAAATTAACGACACGACCCAGGTTATTCCTATGAAACTACAGATTTATATTATACTAGGTTCTGTCCGCGACTACGTTCGCGTGAAATTTCTTATTCCCGCGACTCACCCGTCGCATCGCATCGCCTGCCCGCACGATTACTTTGTTTCTGTCGAGCGTTCTTTCCGACTCTTTTTCTTTTGTGCCAGCTCCTAGGGATCCTAGCGTGAAGTTAAATAGCCTTCCTCAAGAACTGGGCTATAAAAAGAAAGAAAAATATTTCAAATCCGACCGATAGTTCCAGAGATTAGCGCTTTTAAACAAACAAACAAAATCTCGGCTTTATTATTAGTATAGAATATATTAACTCCTTTTTTTTAGGTGGGAAATCATCAAATGATCTCTCCCGCTCTGGGCTGAGCGGAAGGGCGTGTCAGACTTTTACTGACTAAAATCCACCCGTGTTCCTTCAGTAGCCTGTGCCAGGGGCCACGATATCTCTTTCGAACAACCCGCAGCCGCGGCGAGAATAACACCTGGTTTCAGTAATCAACTCGGCGTTGGCATTGGAAACGATACAAAAATATAAACTACTCGATGCTGCAATTTTGTAGCGAAAATAAATTGTTTACATCAAAATTATTTCTGTTCCAAATAATTTACAACATGCAATTCTGATCCTGGAATAGCGATTTAATATGTAATAATAGTACCTACGAAGTTTTAATACGGTTTCATAAAATCAGAGGCCAATGAATATTTGAAAGTCGTCATGTAACTGTACATTGTGAGTATAACTTTAATGAAAAACAAAGTATGAATCATTTTAATGTGTAATTTGTACCGGTTTGGTACGGTACAAAATTTAGATAAGCTTAATTTTGTTTCACTTGAAGTTTTTGTTATAATGACATTGTATATCAGTTCTGGGTTTAGACATTTTATACTTACTGACATAACCAGCAGAAGGCTTAAAAACTGAAAACAGCGGGGTACAAGCAATTAATAGCTTTCATTTTGACAGTTCAACAACATTCATTGCGTTATTTACGTTGTTGAGCAGACAAATTGATATTGCTAATCCATTGCTTCATAAATGTTCAAAAAAAAAAAGTATTTTTTCATTTAAAAGGATTCCGAATATGATTGATAGTGTGGTTCACAATTAGGGTGCAAACAAACAAATATGACAAGTAGGTATATTCTAGTTCTGTATTCTGTTATTTTGCTACGAAGTAAAGCATTCCTCGCTCTCATGTTAACAACCCATTGTTTGACATTTTGATCACAACAATTTAAGTCCTTAACAATACTTATTAACTCTCAGAGCTCGTTAACACAGCCCAAACAAAGGTTCACAATAGCAATAAATACATAAAAATCTCATGTTCTCGTCCGACCAAAATAATAAATTTGTTTGGTATTTTGTAGTTTAAAGTAATTAGCTGTTACTTTGTTGTCCTGAGGCTCGTAATTAAGATAATTTAGTAGTGTGACGCAGAGGGACGCGGCCGTCGGTGTAATTGAATCACACAACATCGGGGATAACTCGCTGCAGCGAAACTCTTTCGTGAATCAAAATTATATATAGTAAAACTCGGTTGCATCTAATTCCACTTGCTAGTGATACGTGAAGTTGAGCATTTGTGTAGAATATTAATTCAAGGATAGAACGTAAAACATGCATACGTATTTTTGTTTAGAATTTACTACTTCCCAATAGATAGCGAAAGGTCCGCCGCGCAGGCTTTAAATCGTAAGACACTCCAGCTCCTGGAAGTTTAACTTTCCACTGAAACCCTCTTAAATTTACCAATACTTGAAAGCAAACGACGTCGCAATTACGGAAGCTAACTCATAGTTAAAATTAGAAAACAGTTGTGTATAGACATAATCAAAGTTCCAGAAGTATACCGGCCAATAAAGCTAGCCGAAAGCAATCGCTCGCCTCTATTCGGCACAATAGTCTGTGCCACTCCATTCCCACTGTTCTCTCCGTTCACCGAGGAACGAGTGCAATTTCCCGCGTTCCGTATCGCGGGCGACGTACAAAAATTGCTTTTCTGAACGTGAAAATATAGAGAAAAAAAGCTGGTGCCATGCAAATTTTTGTAAAGTCATTCGGAGGCGTGCGTTTGTATTTCTCGGGTGAGGGTAAAGAAGGCGAACGATTGTCGCGGGGAATTCCTTTATTTTGTAAGAGGGATATTGCGCGTCGCATGCAGGCGACTCGGTCTAGCAGCTGCCGCCCCCGCCCGAGCGAGCGTTGTTTACCGGCGGGGACCGGCAATACGCCTGCATCCAACTCCGATGCACCGTCGCACCGACGAACCGCTCTTATTAAACACGACTATCCGTGATTACACGCTAGAATCGCTCGCTCATAATCGACTCTTGCCTGCCTCAGTTCATATTGAGCGGTAAATCACGGCGGTGACACGACAAAAGAATTCGGCTGTGTTTATCTGGCAAAAGTTGTTTTCTTGAGTATCGGCGCAGGTCTCGGACGGCAGGTCAAGGCTCGATTTGCTCATAAATACAAATAAATAGGATACCGTCTGAATCTCATTGGCCGATGCTTATCATATTTTATGGGTCCGTAAACTAGCGTACAAATGTTGCAATAAGAAGTTATTGTTTCATTTGTTTGTTACTACTGATATTGCTCCTTACGTACGGGTCAACATATCGGTTATTAATGGTGAAACAATGCCTTTTGTACTTATTATTTTGATATGCAAGGAACCTACAATGTTGAATTAAAAATATGATTAAAATGACCAACAACTTTTCCACTGTTTCGCAACATTGGGTAAAAAATCAGGCCGGTCGGTATTGCCAGCCGAGAATATTATACTACAGTTATAATTATTATGATGGCCGTGTTTTCAACAAAGGATCCCAACTCAATTTAAAATTTCCATCCACAGTGGGATTCCAAATATGTCAATTTCCATTTCACTGTTCCATTTACATTCCCCCTGTGGGGGGATGGCTAAAATATCGAAACTATCTCATTATTTACTTTGGTTTTTCTCCGCTAAGATTCGGGACTTATTAACTTGTATGACGATAAGTCTCTAGATAATATTGCTTATTGGTTCAATAACAACAATGGTAGGTACTATCCCGCTATCCTATTTATATTTTTGTTCAAAGAATTTCTGCCGGCGTAAGCAATCAGTTATTTATAGGACTTGTTTGGATCGAAAGTCCTTCAGATTTGTTCGAAAAGAAAATTAAAAACTTATGTATTTTTACAGTTACACTAAGTTATATTTTATCTTAATTATCCAGGAATCAAAATAGAGCTTTCTTTTATATGGCGCATCTTTTTTATAGAGATTTCCAGATTACCTGGCCCCAATTACTAAAATAAAAAAATATTTTTATGAAAGTGTTTTCTATCCGACATATCGATAATGGTAATCATATTCTACGACATTGTCTCCAACCCCCTGATGTGAAGATTCCCCCGTCCTACGAAAACTAAATAAGCTGTCTATAAAATTTTGTTTTCAGGTTACGTTGCCGGCTTGTAGCCAGGAGATAATTTGCAAAAGGTAAGTCCTCATAAGCATCTATTTGTATTCACGGGCATGGGAACTATTTCTCGGAGGGAACCGTTACCTCTCGAAGCTTTTGATCCTTTTTAACGGCGAATATCAAATGAGAATCTAACAGAAAATATTGTAAAACCTACGTTTTCAGGTTTTACCCTGTTACATTATAAGCAAACAGAGTAAAGCGCTGACAATAGATATGAGGTACATTCAAGGATACGTTTTTCAAGACATCTTCGAGCTCTGTTCTAATGCGATTCTAATGCTTTGTTCGAGGAAACAATAAAATTTAAGTGTTATGTTCTCGATTCATTTGAATATACAAAAAGCTTGTTCCCATGTTTGGGCACCGACTTACTTGACGGTGGCGTCGGAAATAAAAATACAAAGTACACAGATTTCCATTCGACAAAAAATCTGTTGAAAATGAGCAAGCAACATCTCGGTTCAGTTTACGAGTTTCATCGAGCTCGCTTTCGTCTTCCTATTTCGTGGTGGAATAGCCCTAATAACATGCCACAACTCATTCTGATTTATACCGTCTCGTTATAATTGTGCGCTTCGCTGGCGCGCCGCTATTGCCTGCTGTTGCAATTTTCATGCAACCGATTCGCGAGAATGGATTTATTCTTTCTGGCAATTTGCTCGTAACTCCCTAGCCTGCTATTGCTCGAGATAATTTAATTTTGAAACAGCTAGGCGGCTAATGGAGCTTTTGTGCTTAATTCACCTATTCTAGACTTTATCACTGACGCCGCTCCTTTGTTACGGTCTGTTGAGATACGCAAATGTGCAGATAGTGACTCATTCAATAAAGGCGATCGTGAAAAAAGTATTATGTAAATGGAGCGGATTCTGGGTTAATATCAGCACGGGTAATTTCCAGTCATGTTAACGGGCGCTCAGAAATCGTGCGAAGGACGTCTTAAAATAGTGTACCTATTTATTACAACATGAATCAGTGTGTGTTCCAAAGAAACTGTTCTGCGGCGTGTACATATAAATAAACCTAATGGCCAGACATTTACAACTCAACACGGAGATATAAAAATATTAATCGCGCAATCGTAACTTAAATATCAAAGTTGGGCAGTTTTGTTCGAGTGAGTCGCATTGATAGCCCCGCCGCCGTTAACTAGACTAACTCTCGGTTTAACGCATCAAAACTTCCTCTGTTCCTTGTGATTACGAGCGCTCCAACAATACAATCAATCGTCAACTTTTATTGGACTTATCTTGGAAATAAAAAACAAGTAAACAAACGTTGGGTTTCGGATTTCGTGGATCTCGGTACAAAGTTTGAAGGTGAGCCGACGACCGTCTCCCTAATAGAGAAGAAAAATACGTTAATGTACCCTCAGATCCCGAAGACAAATAAACCGAGGCGGACAGGGACGAAATAAAAGCGGGGAGGCACCGAGATAAATAACAATGATCTTGCGGAGCGAGGCGAGGCGGAGCGAGGCGAGGCGGCGCGCGGACCGGCCTGTCACACTACTTACACTTATCCCTTTTTATTAGACTAGCTTACAAATCATTTAATACCCTCTAATAAAAATAAATCACAAGCGTAATACCTCCAAGCCATATTACTCGTACCTACGTATTAGTCTAGAAACATTTATCATAGATTACCCCTGATCAAACAAGGTCTACGTTACGAGTAAATAAGAAAATACTTGTAGAAAATAAGTCAAGTATTTGGTACAAATGACGAGTAGGAAACTTAACCATACAATGAAATGGATAGATCCAATGCTCTGCTGTACGAAACAATACCCACCGCTTGTCAGTTGCGGAAGTGTCGGATGTTACAGGGTTGACAGTTTGTGTGTCTTTCATTTTAGTCGCATTTAAACAATTAAAATTAAATTATCATTGCTTTTCAGCGCGGATAATTAATGATTAACGTTTTAATTTCGTTTATTTTATTACATGTTGTTCAGACTCTAGCGTTGTGCCCAAGTAAATTAGGCAAAATACTGAAACGTGAAAAGTGAAAGAATTTACAGTATTTTAAACTCATTCTGGTCCTTAAGATACAGTTAACACTAGTTTAGGGGCCAGGGGATTCATACTATTTTGATGTAACCTTTTTATGTCAATAAAATTTATTATTATTATTATTATTTATAATCTGCAACTGCATTTTGCTAGTCTGGGAAGCACATAGACAACAAACAAACACTTATGAGCCGATGAAATATTGATATCTACAATACTGTTCTGGGAATAATTTATTGGCTTGAAAACTAACTGAATGTTCAGTTTTATTTTCATGGAACATTTATATTTTATCTAATAGTTTCTGATTACAGTTACAAAGTACAGATGACTGTACCGATAAAAAATATAATGAATGTTAGAAATCATGAATTATAAGTTATAGCAGACTAAGCCTAATATAAAACGGTATTAATATTAATGAAATCTATTACTTACGTTTATCGTTATTCGCAAAACTCGACATTCCGCGTAGACGACGGCTCTTAAAGATTTATTGTTAGAACAAAACGTTTTAATTCTAATACTCCTGCAACTTTACGACAATTTAGCATCGTTAAATTTTTAAAATCATCCAACGAAACTTGAATAATTCTGACCCTTTCCCAACCCTGCGCCAGGCGAAGCGGATTCCACGAAATCTTTTTGTCTGCGTCAAGCTGGCGGCTTGTCATAATCTTCTTCCTCAAAACAATGTCAGTTTTAATTAAAATACTTTAAAATAATAAAACTTAGAATAAAAGAGAACAAAATCGAGGCAATTGTACGCAATTTTTATCGCCAAACCGGGAAATATACCTTTGCGGAATTCATTCGTTTCGTAACTGACATTTATGAATATGAAAACGTAATCTTTTGTTGTTATTTCAAGTCCTCCAAATGGTCGGGTTTAAATTAAATGACAAGTGATTATCATCCTCAGTTAGTTTATTGTGAACACAATAAATGGTCGTTACGTCTGTTTAAATGACCACCTACGCAAATTGGCTCTTAAATAACAAAGCTATTTTTAGTGCAAATGAACACAGCTTCAGTGTTATTTTGGACGAAAGTACGTCCGAACGCGAGTGGTTACGACGTCCGAATGTCGATTAGGCTCATAAGTCAAACTGTCAATAGGGAGGCGACCATCGACTTGTTTATCAGTAATTAGCTTCCTGCGCCCGCATACTCGATAACTCTGTGTAACCGCGTCGGGACTACTGATTTCTGACCGACCACTGAAATTACTTAGTTATCAAATTAACTTGCTATTCTGTTGACAGTTATTTAAGTAAGTAATTTTTATACGTATCTATTTTTAGCATGTCCGTAACGTGTCACATAACGTACGCGTTCCCGTTAGATTATTTGCAGTTTACAGTTGGTATGAGAGGACAATAATAAAAATGTTGAGTCCAGTATCCTACAAAAATCAAATCCAAAATTCATACGAGTTTTAAAAAACAATAAAGGACGTTTCTAACCCTATGATTAAGACTTAGAAGAATAGAATAGAATACTCTTTATTGCACACCATACAAATTACAGAACATAAATATATAACATTTTACAAAGGGTGACACAATGGGCGGTCTTATCGCTAAGAGCGATCTTTTAAAGACAACCTTTGGATGGATTAAAAATTAAGGAGAGACAAATATAGTAGGTAGTCTGTGTAGAATACCTAGATTAAAAAGAACAGCGTAGTATACTTACAATAGGACAAATAAATTACTGTGATGGTCCCTTGCAGGGGTCCCGCGAAGCGTGTGCCACACTGCAACCCGACCCACTTGGCATTAGTTTTGCGTGAGGACAGAGAAATACGTACAGTAGTAGCCTTTTGTAATAAAATTTTTGATGTAAGTAGGTATAAGCTAAAACTGTGAAAAGAAGGGAAACTAAATCATAATAAACCATTCCCATAAGAAAAATTGCGTTTGAAACTGAAAGATTATAAAAACTATTTAGTTTTTCTCAACTTTCAGTACTCGGAATATATTTGGATTTTTCTGAAAAATTCACTTCGGGGGTTTCTGACCTGTGCCAATTTTTTGTTTATATTTTTTTGTCTTAAGTAGGTAAATAATAGTTTAATTTCAACTGAAAGTTGAAACGTTATATGTTTGCGTCTGGGCGCTCCTTGCGGAGCTCTACATCGCTGTCAATGCGGTGAAGCAGTCGACTGCCTCGGACACCATGGCCTATCCTGCAGCAAAAGCGCTGGACGGATGGCACGGTACGCCAGCATTAACGACATCATCCGTCGGGCTCTTGTCTCCGCCGGGGTGCCAGCAGTTTTTCGGCTTGGCACGCGACGATAGAAAGAGGCCAGATGGAATGACCGTAATGCCTTAGAAGTTGGTGTGCCTCCCTTTGGTGTGGAATGCAACCTGTGTCGATACCCTCGCGCCATCCCATCTTCCTAGCACGATGGGCTGTGCTGGAGCGGCTGCTGCAGGAGCAGAAAACCTCAAACGTTGATGCCCAATGAGCTCCTGCCTTTTTCTTTATTTTTTTAAAATTATATATTTATATATAATATTTATATATATTTTTAGTGTTAGCTTGTAAAAATAGTATTTAATGTATTGAGTACCAATAAAGATCCCTGAAAGTGTTGAAAAAGTATGTTTTAGTATGTTCCTATTTTTCGTTGTTCCATTCAACACTATTATACACTACTTTAATCAGCTCAGAGAACTAACATCCCTAGTAACCAATTACCTAAAGAACTTGCGAAGAAGTTCAGTCACTTAAAAGGTTAAAAAAGATACAATGGTTAAATACTTAGAAGAGACGGCTAAACGGGTTACAAAAAAAATCTTCTTTTCCGCCTTGATTAGAATTCTCAGAGAGGTGGCCATTATTTTATTTTTTTTAGGGGGAGAGCTTTCTGTTTTTTTTTTATAAATTCAAAAGTGAGTGTGTGTGTGTCATTTTACGATTTAGATAGAAAGACATGAAATAACGCTATGATGGGTGCTAATGAATCTAATGATGCAGCATGCAAATTCAAGATACTTGGCACAGACTTTTAGACCATCAATAATATAATTGAACTAGATTCATACGAAAGCCCCGGAATTCCTGCATTCGATGAAGTATTTGTTATATTATAAAAACGTGAAAAATTGCGTCAGCACCTTGAGTGTATATTTATAATATCTAACGCAACAGACTGGGCTGGTGAAAACCAAAATATATTTATATTTTTGTTTTTCCATTTGTAAGCGCGTCATTCTGAATTATTAATTGGTATAAAACTGTGTTATTATAGTGATCAGAGGATTATTTAAATGGAGTAATATTATGTGAATTCGTATGCTTTTAAATTGCGGGATTATGTGAATATTTATGAAGCTAGTTTTATGTTAAATAGGTCATTTTTTGTGGAGCTAAATAATAACAGCCGCACGTGTCGATCGACCAGGTTAAGCTACGCTTGCCGTGGTTGGTCCGTAGATGGGTGACCATCTATACATACCAAGACCCCTCCGTGGCTCGAAAAGCACGTTAAGCCGTTGCTCCTGGATGTCATTCCTGGATCTTTGACAGTCGTTACGGGTCCACCAGTCTTACCAAGGGGTATCGTATTACCCAGTCACTGGGTTGTGGAGGTCAGATAGGCAGTCGCTCCATGTAAAATACTGGTATTCAGCTGTATCCGGTTAGAGTTGGGAAAAGGTTAAGCAGATAATTTTCAGAGCCAACCCGATGCAATTTTTCAACGATGAATTTACAATTATATTTTGGACTTAAGTTTTCCAAGTTAGTAAGAAACATATAATGTCTATTATACTTTTGGTGCCGCTGTAGCTCCCTCTTTCAAACATAAGTTTTGGGGAAATCACCTTTTCTTGGAGATACCCCATGAGTGTTGGGAATCGAACCCAACACAACATCTTGCGCGCGGCCTGCACACGTAGGCATCGTGATCAACGCGTCATCGGCAAGCTGAGGCGCGGCGCGGCGACGACACGGTTCGGCCCGATGACCACTCCTGACGGATCCATAGGTCGCTGGTTCATATCCGGCTCGAAGGACCAATGTTCGGTTTGCTCGTTGGGATAAATAAAAGTGGACTGTATAGTAGATATAGGCTTGCTGTATTGCCGATTAAATTCCAAATATTACAACTGTCCCGGAAAAACAATTAATTATTCGAGAGTATCGTCCGTCGCGGTGGAGTCCGTTGAAGCGAGTGGTCATCGGGCCGAGCCGTGTCGTCGCCGCGCCGCGCCTCAGCTTGCCGATGACGCATTGATCACGATGCCTACGTGTGCAGGCCGCGCGCAAGATGTTGTGTTGGGTTCGATTCCCAACAATGAGAACTTTCTCAACTAAAAGAAGCTGAAACCAAGAATATTTAATCCGACATCAAAAACTGTTACGACGACAATTTTTCAGTTGAAACTACCAGAGGTCATCAAAAGTTAAGTTTTTATTTCAAATTATTTATTTCTAACTGTCCGCGCAATTATGTCAGCAGCAGAGCGACTCCACAGCAGTATCACGCGAACTAGAAACCGCAATATCACTACTCTACTGATATTACATTCCCGTCGCCCCCCCCCCCCCTGCCCGACGCCATGAAGTCCCGTACACCCCCTCACTCACCCCACCGAACCCTATAGGGTAATGAATTCGACCACAGCCATTCTATCGATATGACCTATAAAAATTTAGGACGCAATTATTGCTTAATCACTCCATGTAGGAATTCTGTGAATACCTCGTCAATTGTTATTCAGTGTGAGCAAATCTCGTGTAGTGTGTACACTGCCTAATGGTAAGGCCTGGAATCGATATTTGATTGTTTTCCAATGTAAACTTAAGCCTATTACGGTCGACTGTTAACTAAGAGACAACGTAAACGATTGAATTGATAAGTTACATTTAAATATTAGTTAAACGCCTCATTTTAATCTCTAGTTAATAGAAGGTATTTGTTAGACGCCTACACATGACGGAATAATTGGCAACGGATTGCCTGAAATAGAATTAGCGTAGTTTACAATTAGGTAATCAGTTCGGTATGTATATGTTCAACTCCAAATAAAATGTAAATTACCAATTTAATACGCCTCGAGCTTATCAGAACATCTACTCCCTGACAAGGCATCATGTTGTGAAATGATCTTGATAAGCCATTTCATTTGTACCTACCTATCTACAGTTTTTGTCACACCATCTGCAAAGCCTTTCAGAAAGCTTAGAATTTATTTTCAACCTTTTCTACCTTTCTCTGATTTTTCCGGTTTTTTTTTTATTTTTCATGTTGATAAGTGTCGCAAATATTTTGTTTGGATAATATAATATGGAGGCTTGTTGTGACACAATCGGATACAACGGGAGCGGGGCGAGCCTAAACCCGCTGGCGCCTACGAACAATCAGACCCGTTCCACCACTGTACCATGACCTCACTCGCCCCCCCTTTCTTCTCCAGAACATCCAAACAGCAAAAACATGCACAATATGACAGGTCTACTCAAATTGGATACGTTGTAATAGCGAAAGCGTGTCCCATAAAGAACATTCTATGTTTTGTACATCTGGCTTGTTTCATTACGCGCTCTGCAACCCTGTTTCGATATTTAAATCATACCAAAGTTACGATAGAAGCGTTTGTTTCAAATAATAATACATTTTAAGTACAGAGTGTAGGATTTTCTTGAAAATTAATAACATTCAGGTGCTTTATCTTACACACAAAGTGATTAAAATCTCTGAGAGCAGAATTATGTTCTTCATAACACTTACAAAATCTCACGTTATATTCATGAAGATAAATCTTTATAATCACAATTCTAAATGAATTAGATAGACGCGCGTAACTGTCAAACACATTTAAAAATGGAACTAGGTCTGCGCCATGTTGTTGTGTGGTCTTCAGTCTATTCTATTCTAAAAAAAAGAAAACCCGTACCAAAATATTTCGTTCTTCCCGCCAAATGAGTGACACTCAATATATTCGTGGCAAGCACAGCAGAGCTTAGTAAAACTCTTACGTCGCTACAATCTTACAAGCCATTTGTCAAACGGAACACAAACATGTTGTCAAATGAAAACAATTGCAGCTTTTATCGCCGATCTACGGGCACTTGGGCACCAGAATATTGTGTCCGATACATCACAACCGCTTTTATGGCCTTGTGTTTTCTGTATTTAGTATAAAGAAGAATGGAGTGAACATCGGAATTGTTTTATTTAGAGCTATTGATTCTATTTCCAGTACATTACTTTTATAGAAATACGCGTTCAGTATCTTTATCGTCTACATGCTCTTACTTCCTTTCTTCCACCGACATTTTCCTTATGCCAATTTTTTAAAATGAAACCTAATTTTCCCATCAAGCTACTAATCCCCCGCAAGCTATTTTACAAGCACAAAGGCCACTCTAGTATGCGAATTGTAAACATGATTATCGCTGTTACATCGCAAATCATTCGTTACGGTTTCAATGTGGCGAGAGTTGATTCTGTATTCCGCCACTAGTGAACTATGCAATAGCCGGCGCGGAATCAGACGGAAACAAATTCAATGCTGGTACGTACGCCGGATTGCTTCATAGTCGTAAACTTTGGCCCGACTTCCCACGTCCGTTGTTCCGGGCGTTCATTTTTAAACAAGTGATTTAGATACTATAAAGTTTCGCTGTTTTGCTTTCGAGTGAGTCAAATGCACTTGCCGCTTTTTGACTCGGCGTACACGACACTTCTTAAAATATGTACGTAGTTTCTTTTCAGGATAAAGTTTAGCGTTAGTAGAGAGATCGGAGAAGCGCCTGTATAAGCAAAGAACTGCTACACGTTTTAGTGTACATTGCCAAGAAGATTAATACGATAACGAGTTCGCACAGTTTTTCAAAACAACTCACAAAAATATGACTAGACACGTAGACACCTTGTTTATGAAAAGAAGTGTGTAAATGACAAAGTTTCAAAACAGTGTTATGTTATGTAAACATGAGTTACAAACTACACTGGGCGTCGCCGTCGCGTCGGTGGCGAGCGACTAATCTTTTAGCGCGTCACCGGCGCACGCACATAAATTGTGGGTGAATTACGAGCCGCCCCGAACGAAGCCGATGCCACGTAGTACATAGAGTACATAGGTACTCACCTTCTCCCCACTGTAAATTTCAACTCCACTAGGAGAATTGTTCAGAACAAATAATCGAATTGTATGCGTCATCCAATTGAATATTCCGGTTTATTACTTTTATTACAAACTGAAAATTATTACGTCCGATAGTAGCATGCTGACACTTGCAATTTGCATCAGTTATGCGCAAGATGATTGCGTTACCGTCGCGCATGTATTTTACTTTCCAATAAATATTGTAATGCTGGTGTTAACGAAAAACATGTCGCAAAATCTTCCATTAGGTCCGGTACTAAATCACATGTTACTTTTATTTCTAGTTCCAGGAGCGAAAAGAAATGAATTAATTTCGCAAAAGTGTCGTGTCGTGCGAGTGCGCTGCGACTGTGCGACTCGCTCCTAACCGAAGTTAGTTCTTCATTATTACATTTCTGTTTCCGGTCGTCGGATTTTGATTTATGAGTTTAATTTGGCAAGGTTGGCGACGACAGGCCGAGACATGTCGGAGTGTTTTCAAGGAGCCATCGTGCAATTGTTTAATTAATCTTAAGCTACGGAAGCGCTGCGGGTGCACTACACTTGGCCCAACTTTAAACTCGTTAAAAGTTCCTTTGAAACATTTGGCGTCAGATAAGCCGCAGTCAGACTTCGGTTCCGAGATTGTTAACTTATCTAGTGTTATAATTAAACATCGTCCCATGTTTCATTTCTCGCCACTTTCTTTCGTTTGTTTTCCAACTGTAATAAGGAGTTATTTCACGCTTAATGTACGGCACCACTTGCAACGTATATTTGCTTAAACTGCATGACGTAGGTACTTATTAATCGTGCATACATTACCGGTTGGATTATGAGAAGTTACTTATAGGATTGTCGCCTTTTTCAAACAAAACGTACCTACTCATTGGTGGTTTTAAAATCTTGATTCTTTGCTAATATCTCCACTTTATTTTACTATATCTAATAATTTACTGCTATGATTTTAAAATGATACTTTAATGATTTTATTCATGTAACTTGGTTTGTACAAACTCTTTTGCACGTTGAATCATATTTTAAAATCTAGATGAGGTTAAATTATTACGCATTTGGAATTATTTACTGTACTTATTTGGACATTAAAATTCAACCAACAATTTCAGCACGGATAACACCTAACACCGTTTTTTAAAACGACGCATCTTTAATAATCTACAGGATAAACACTTAACCTTTAGGTAATATCGTTACTAACTCCTCGTGTAAACTAACAACATGACTCTTTTTACTATAAAAACTTAATCTAGTAAAAAGAGTCATGTTGTTAGTTTACACGAGGAGTGAATGAGTGAAGTGCCCCACTTCCATCACATCATCCTTACATGCTCTGCAAGATAATAACTTGCACACCCTACGCTCATGCTTAATCCTTTTAACAACGACAAAATTAATAGAACACCGATCTTTTAAAAAACAATATTTTTGTACCGTCTACGGGTCTTATAAAAATCCTCAACGGTCTTATCTTTTTATATGAAACTGAAAAGCATACAGCGGAAGCGCTTTCGTTTGAATTTAAGAATGCTGAAGTCCGAAAACAACCATTTTGCATATTCCTCATAGTTACATTTGAGTGCATCGGGGTCATGAATTACGCAAACTGGGAACTATAAAGTGTTTGTATTGTCATTGAAGACACTCGGGGGCACTGTCGCTGTGATCGCCAAAAGCATGTAGGTACATAACAGCAGGCATTCAGCGAACAAGCCTCATTCCACGCGGACAAGATGGCCGACAATGGCCCTTAGCGGATAATTACTCAAATAGATTGCCCATTGGGGCTTTTGCAACGTAAACGAGGCAAAAGGAGCATGTAAGGATCGTAGCAGAAGGCGTTCCCGATAAGCGCTTCAAAAACGGCCCTTGTGGTCTTATTTCAAATTAGTATGTTTTTAACCTTATCACTTAGACTTTAAGTTTCATTTTAGAATAAATGACTGAAAATTTAAAAATAGAATGATTTTATTTTCAAGCGACATTTTAAATATATTTTGCAATGGTAATTAAACTTTATGTTTAAGCATTAAGGTTTATAATAAACTGAAGTTGTTAATATTATTAAACTTTTTTCTAAGAAATGTAGATGTTTACGTGTGTGCAAACGTGGCCACTTGAGCGACTGATTATTGTTCCTGATCCTTAATCTAGTACTATTATTGATCGAAGGTTCTGTACCTAGTTTCTGCCTGGGAAGAAGGTTCGAGTTTATATATGTGTATACTGATAGCTATGTGGCTGTCTGACAATAAAGCAATTATGTAGTTAAATACATACCACCTACGCATAGCACTGAGCACATTCATAATCAGTATTGTGCAGCGATGACGCGGAACAATTCCCGTGTCTGTACTAATGACCCGTCTTATATCGTAGCTGTAAATCAAATTGCCCTTACTACATACATTAACAGGGATCTGCGAATTGCCTTTTAAAGGCTGATATATTGATTAAGTAACTTGAAAAGCGGTTAGGTTAACCTTACTCCGCTAAGTCTTGCTATTTATAGTAATGTCCGCATTTAATGATTTATACTAAGTGAGCCTAATCCGTAGCTTCACAAATACTATCAGTTCAAGTGTAAAATTGGCTTCAGGAATAAGAAAAACCTGATTTTTTTTATTTAGAATAAAAAATTTCAGGTTTTTCTTATTCTAAGAATTTTTGTAATCTCAGTGGTTTGATTACTCTCATTATTTAAGGTGACCTATCACTTAGGTACCTAAGTCAATGTCAAAAGCCACAAATATTAGGAACAACCTATAAATCTTCCACTTAGATCAGTAGAATCATTGGCGGAATCTAAACTAAGACCAAGACACAGTGCTACGTTGTATCAGAGGGGATTGTCTCCAAGGCTATAATAAATAATATTATATCGGAGAATTATGTGGAAGCAACCCTTACGCTGGCGGTGTGTCGCCGTGTGTCGCCCCAGTCGCTCCCAGTCGCCCCCTCCCCGCCGCACTGTATTAAAGTGATATTGCTTATACGCTTACCATTAAGGCTATACGTTTCGACTGAATTAAGACCAATTTGCACAGGTTTTGCACGAGTATGGGAATTTAATTTATGAGCAGTATGACGAATGTAATTTGAGTGAGCGGGTAATCAACGACTTTAATTCGATTTCACACGAAGTGAGGATGCTCTTGTGTTTTCACGGATCCGGGAGGGTTGCCTTGAATATAATTGCTTCAACAAGTCATTCACGATTCTTTTCTAAATCTATTTCGATGTTGACGGACACAAATCAGTTTTTGGTAATCGATGTATTTAATGTTTCTCGTTAACATTTAGAGTAGACAAATGCTGGTGAAATAATTTATTCATTTATTCCGTCCTCACTTCAGTTAGCGGCGAATGATATTAAAAAAAGATTTTGAATAAAAGCCGTTTGATGTGATGGTTGAGCTGAGTGGCGGCAGAGTCAGGAGAGCTCAGCGTGGTAGCAATAGCTCACCAATCGTGCTGCGATGATCTCGAGCCCGCACCTAACCCCGCATCATTCACGATAATGGCGGGGCCTATGTCTCGACCGTAAATGTAAATCGCTCTAATTTATACGCGCGATAACGTCGCCGCACTGCTGTTAACTGTAATTATATTACCAAGCGAGGACGTGTTGATCAAAACCCCTGATTAAATGCCCGTGATGCGAACCGGGAAAAATTCTGCCGGGCCGTCGCCCTCGTGGAAATGAATTCGCGAAAACATTATATTTTAAATTCCAATATTTATTAGGTATTAATCTTGAATGTATTCACGACTATGAATTAAAGGGATTCCGGTGATTGGCGTTGATTTAATTGGATTACGAAATCCCTTTTTGTTTACTGAATTAATATTTATATCGTGTTATGTCATGAATTCGAATCAAAATAAGGAGTAGTGAAAGGCTCTTTATTTTTTGGCTTGGCTTTGTGAAATAAAATCTTTACTTGAACATATTTTAGCTAAACTGTGCCTAGCAGTTCTATTATCCTGTTATTGATATGCCAGCCAGAAACATTCCTAATATAATGCTGGCACACAGAGACAATGCCCCAATGGGCAATCTATTTGAGTAATTATCCGCTAAGGGCCATTGTCGGCCATCTTGTCCGCGTGGAATGAGGCTTGTTCGCTGAATGCCTGCTGTTATGTACCTACATGCTTTTGGCGATCACAGCGACAGTGCCCCCGAGTGTCTTCAATGACAATACAAACACTTTATAGTTCCCAGTTTGCGTAATTCATGACCCCGATGCACTCAAATGTAACTATGAGGAATATGCAAAATGGTTGTTTTCGGACTTCAGCATTCTTAAATTCAAACGAAAGCGCTTCCGCTGTATGCTTTTCAGTTTCATATAAAAAGATAAGACCGTTGAGGATTTTTATAAGACCCGTAGACGGTACAAAAATATTGTTTTTTAAAAGATCGGTGTTCTATTAATTTTGTCGTTGTTAAAAGGATTAAGCATGAGCGTAGGGTGTGCAAGTTATTATCTTGCAGAGCATGTAAGGATGATGTGATGGAAGTGGGGCACTTCACTCATTCACTCCTCGTGTAAACTAACAACATGACTCTTTTTACTATAAAAACTTAATCTAGTAAAAAGAGTCATGTTGTTAGTTTACACGAGGAGTGAATGAGTGAAGTGCCCCACTTCCATCACATCATCCTTACATGCTCTGCAAGATAATAACTTGCACACCCTACGCTCATGCTTAATCCTTTTAACAACGACAAAATTAATAGAACACCGATCTTTTAAAAAACAATATTTTTGTACCGTCTACGGGTCTTATAAAAATCCTCAACGGTCTTATCTTTTTATATGAAACTGAAAAGCATACAGCGGAAGCGCTTTCGTTTGAATTTAAGAATGCTGAAGTCCGAAAACAACCATTTTGCATATTCCTCATAGTTACATTTGAGTGCATCGGGGTCATGAATTACGCAAACTGGGAACTATAAAGTGTTTGTATTGTCATTGAAGACACTCGGGGGCACTGTCGCTGTGATCGCCAAAAGCATGTAGGTACATAACAGCAGGCATTCAGCGAACAAGCCTCATTCCACGCGGACAAGATGGCCGACAATGGCCCTTAGCGGATAATTACTCAAATAGATTGCCCATTGGGGCATTGTCTCTGTGTGCCAGCATTATATTAGGAATGTTTCTGGCTGGCATATCAATAACAGGATAATAGAACTGCTAGGCACAGTTTAGCTAAAATATGTTCAAGTAAAGATTTTATTTCACAAAGCCAAGCCAAAAAATAAAGAGCCTTTCACTACTCCTTATTTTGATTCGAATTCATGACATAACACGATATAAATATTAATTCAGTAAACAAAAAGGGATTTCGTAATCCAATTAAATCAACGCCAATCACCGGAATCCCTTTAATTCATAGTCGTGAATACATTCAAGATTAATACCTAATAAATATTGGAATTTAAAATATAATGTTTTCGCGAATTCATTTCCACGAGGGCGACGGCCCGGCAGAATTTTTCCCGGTTCGCATCACGGGCATTTAATCAGGGGTTTTGATCAACACGTCCTCGCTTGGTAATATAATTACAGTTAACAGCAGTGCGGCGACGTTATCGCGCGTATAAATTAGAGCGATTTACATTTACGGTCGAGACATAGGCCCCGCCATTATCGTGAATGATGCGGGGTTAGGTGCGGGCTCGAGATCATCGCAGCACGATTGGTGAGCTATTGCTACCACGCTGAGCTCTCCTGACTCTGCCGCCACTCAGCTCAACCATCACATCAAACGGCTTTTATTCAAAATCTTTTTTTAATATCATTCGCCGCTAACTGAAGTGAGGACGGAATAAATGAATAAATTATTTCACCAGCATTTGTCTACTCTAAATGTTAACGAGAAACATTAAATACATCGATTACCAAAAACTGATTTGTGTCCGTCAACATCGAAATAGATTTAGAAAAGAATCGTGAATGACTTGTTGAAGCAATTATATTCAAGGCAACCCTCCCGGATCCGTGAAAACACAAGAGCATCCTCACTTCGTGTGAAATCGAATTAAAGTCGTTGATTACCCGCTCACTCAAATTACATTCGTCATACTGCTCATAAATTAAATTCCCATACTCGTGCAAAACCTGTGCAAATTGGTCTTAATTCAGTCGAAACGTATAGCCTTAATGGTAAGCGTATAAGCAATATCACTTTAATACAGTGCGGCGGGGAGGGGGCGACTGGGAGCGACTGGGGCGACACACGGCGACACACCGCCAGCGTAAGGGTTGCTTCCACATAATTCTCCGATATAATATTATTTATTATAGCCTTGGAGACAATCCCCTCTGATACAACGTAGCACTGTGTCTTGGTCTTAGTTTAGATTCCGCCAATGATTCTACTGATCTAAGTGGAAGATTTATAGGTTGTTCCTAATATTTGTGGCTTTTGACATTGACTTAGGTACCTAAGTGATAGGTCACCTTAAATAATGAGAGTAATCAAACCACTGAGATTACAAAAATTCTTAGAATAAGAAAAACCTGAAATTTTTTATTCTAAATAAAAAAAATCAGGTTTTTCTTATTCCTGAAGCCAATTTTACACTTGAACTGATAGTATTTGTGAAGCTACGGATTAGGCTCACTTAGTATAAATCATTAAATGCGGACATTACTATAAATAGCAAGACTTAGCGGAGTAAGGTTAACCTAACCGCTTTTCAAGTTACTTAATCAATATATCAGCCTTTAAAAGGCAATTCGCAGATCCCTGTTAATGTATGTAGTAAGGGCAATTTGATTTACAGCTACGATATAAGACGGGTCATTAGTACAGACACGGGAATTGTTCCGCGTCATCGCTGCACAATACTGATTATGAATGTGCTCAGTGCTATGCGTAGGTGGTATGTATTTAACTACATAATTGCTTTATTGTCAGACAGCCACATAGCTATCAGTATACACATATATAAACTCGAACCTTCTTCCCAGGCAGAAACTAGGTACAGAACCTTCGATCAATAATAGTACTAGATTAAGGATCAGGAACAATAATCAGTCGCTCAAGTGGCCACGTTTGCACACACGTAAACATCTACATTTCTTAGAAAAAAGTTTAATAATATTAACAACTTCAGTTTATTATAAACCTTAATGCTTAAACATAAAGTTTAATTACCATTGCAAAATATATTTAAAATGTCGCTTGAAAATAAAATCATTCTATTTTTAAATTTTCAGTCATTTATTCTAAAATGAAACTTAAAGTCTAAGTGATAAGGTTAAAAACATACTAATTTGAAATAAGACCACAAGGGCCGTTTTTGAAGCGCTTATCGGGAACGCCTTCTGCTACGATCCTTACATGCTCCTTTTGCCTCGTTTACGTTCATACATAAGGGGGCCTAAAAAGGCCACTTTAAGCAATACCTCTAAAACCTATTCATTTCCTGAATTCCCAGCAGATCGTTAGCAAGTTCCTCTAATTTTCGTAAAATTTCATTCCATACTTGGTGGAAACATTGCCGCATGAAAAAAATAAAAACCGTAATTTTATCGGTAAATTTTTCATTACAGTTTTTATTAATCAAATTGGTTTTTTATTTTTTTATTTCAACAGTTTAAATGTTATTTTATGGTGATATGAATTGCACACAGATCATATTATGAATTGTCAGTTTGTGACCATTTTACGATCTTTAATATGATTCATATTCTTATCCTATTATCATTCTGCCAAAGTGGCCTTTTTAGGCCCCCTGGTCATACGCGCACGCCGGTCATGTTCACTACATGTTCTTCTAGAGTCCCCTCCCGGCGTTTACACTCTCATCTGCTTTGTAAATACCTTTTGATAGTTGCTTTTCATTCATCCTCTAAGCATAAGCTTATCTTGAACATAAACTTTAAACCGCGTATAGTCACGAACAAAAGTATGTATACACTCAGCTTTATTGAAAAGCGATTTACTCCTTAATTTTTGAATGAAATTTTATGTTCTTACGTAGATAGCATTTTCGAACCCATAGGTTTATGTAATGTGTCGTATTTCAACGTTGCATTCGTTATTTCACGAAAAAATCGGAATTGAAAGTTGCCGAGTGTTGACATATTGGTGCTCGTGACTGTACAACACGCATATGAAATGATTCTAGAGTGAGAACATTTTAAAATTCGACTCTTCTGAAATTCGATTCCATTCGACGCGGACGTCTAATGTTGCACGTGCACTGACTACCGAAAGAATTCCACTGAATGTGTTCAGCTCCAATATAGAGCTTCAGTCAACTAAACTTTTATATTTACATAACTAATCCGCCATGGTGTGCCACGCATTATTCACACTCTTTATGTCTTGGACAAATAATAAGCAGTAACAACTATCAGAACTGATCCTAGACACAGCCTTGAGATAAATTTCTTGGAGCAGACCCAAGGTCTCAAACAAATTAATATATTTAACCGCTAATTTATTACAATATTCTCTTACACAAGCTATATCTGACATTTAGTAAATGCCAAGCAGCGGTAAATCGTGGCCATTTGCAGCGACCGCTATCGCCGAGGAGGCAATCACATTTTTTCGCGGCGACGCGACACAGTCATAGCGCCCTCAGCTTACTACATATTAGATTCATTATTGGAGGATATCGATGAAAATCTCCAGCATCCAATCTCGCGGGATCGCTGGCGGCACGCGTATTCTTGTAATTTCTGAGGCATAATTTTATTTATTAGAGTGTGCCCCCGCCAGAGCGGCGAGAGCACCCCATTTGCCGCTTCATTGACTTACAACGGCACTCTATAACACTTCGCACATATTTCTGTAGCGCCTCTCTCGCAGATGTTGGATCCCTCGCACCTCATTATATTGCGGATGACATTTAATAAAACATTATGGGTATCTCACAAACGATTTTCGATAACCGTATACACTACACATGACGCTTTATCTGAAAAGAGAGGCTGTATGGAGACATTCTTTGTAAAGCCAGTTAGGCTTGAAATAAGCAATAAATATTCTGATACGGGCACTTAAACATCGAGGCATATATTATAACAGATATGTAAGGAACAAATAATGTTGTTTACATTCACCTACTATTAATTAATCAATGTTAGCCCACAAATGTGTGTAGTTCCTGTCTGAAATTAGAGTACATATTTACATTGAAATTAATTAACTATCATTGATGATGAAATGGTAATTTACCGTAGATACCTTTAATATAGACATTATGAATTTTGGTACGCCTGGTTAAACAGAGCGTTAAAGACACATCAGATACCCATCAACTACGTATTCTGTACATCAAACTAAGTGACATTGCACAAAAATAATGACTGGGAAACGACTTCGATGGTTTTTTAGGGTAATGCGCAATGTAACGCACGCAAAACATTGTACTTAAGGCTGCATGCAACTGAACAGGGGTGTGGGGGGTATATAAAATATCTCCGTAACCAGAAGGTTCCCCCAGGTATGGTATAGTACAAAAAAAAATACAATGACGGGGAGTACAAGTGATTCTCGGCTTCGTTAAGTGTCTTTTTACACCCGTTATATATTTTTTAATACAAAAATAATCAAGCTTTTGGATAGTACTCTTCAGACCACATAAAAGGCACACCGCATCCGCAGCACAATAGTAGCTTGTGACATCTACTTGTGGTTAATTTCGACGGTTGCCGGAAGCACACACAAAGTTGTGGTTGTCAGTAGACAACATGAAGCAGATTTTAACGTTAGCCAGATATGTATAAACACGAACGAATCCAACAAATTAAAATATATTGCAACAAAGACGAATTTATAATTTAATGTGATATCAATATTACCTTACCGTATTTATAAAATCAGTGAAAACTGTACCTACAGTACCTTCATTCATTTGAAATCTGGAAAAAAGCGATGAAACTTGTAACGTATTTAAATATCACAACTGAACTGAAACAGAAAACACAGGTTTTCTATTCATTATTATTTCGCTATTCATTTCACCGTAATCGAAAAACCAGCAGGTAATCAGTGGCACAGATCTGGGGGGAAAATTATACAACTACATTCTTCTTACAAATTAAAAAAAAAAACATCCCTCAAACCCTTGCATTACGGGATAAAAGTGTATAATATGGTTTCAGAATATTCTTCACTACATTATTATAAAAGCAACTTACAAAGAGAAATGAAATCCCACAAAAACATTTCATGTTAAATGTTGCCAAGACGAGACCATGTAGCTCGCACTGCACTAACTCTACACGCCCTAACTCTACAAGGCCTAACTTCGCAAACTCTACACCTTAGTCAAAATATATGGCTTGGCCGTTTCGTTACTACAAGAACCATTGTATAACAGTATGAGAGTTTTTCACCTTACGCTCATGTGAATGTCGCGAAATGGCCAAGCCACATATTTTTAATAAGGTGTAGAGTTTGCGAAGTTAGGCCTTGTAGAGTTAGGGCGTGTAGAGTTAGAAGCTTGGCTCTACATGAGATCTGATTACTTTTTGACAGTGCGAGCTACATGGTCTCGTCTTGGCAACATTTAACATGAAATGTTTTTGTGGGTGTAGTATACAGGGTGGCAGGAGGGACATCGACGCGCAAACTGTAACCATGAATTCAGCACATGATTAGAAATTTTTGATCGGTTATCAAAAAAAAAAACAGCTACATAGAAAAGTGCAATACCTACGCGTTCAAAATGTTTTTGTAAAACCGATATTTTGTTTTATAACTGACGAAAAATTTAAACGCCTGTGAGTTCAGAATCATGTACTGAATCCAGGGTAACAGGTTGTACATCGATGTCACCCTGTATGATTTTTAGGGTTCCGTACCCAAAAGGTAAAAACGGTACCCTATTACTAAGACTTCGCTGTCTGTCCGTCCTTCTGTCCGTCCGTCTGTCCGTCCTTCTGTCCGGCCGTCTCTCCGTCCATCTGTCCGTCCGTCTGTCCGTCCGTCTGTCTATCATATCTGTATACCAGGCTGTATCTCAAGAACCGCGATAGCTAGACAGTTGAATTTGTCACAAATTATATATTTATGTTGCCGCTATCCATCATACAACAAATACTAAAAACAAAATAAAATAAATATTCAAGGGGGGCTCCCACACAACAAACGCGATTTTTTTGCCCTTTTTGCTCGATATCAATAATGGCAACAGGTAGGCACTTGAAATATTCACAAAATACTCAGTTGTAGTTTTACTTTAATAATAAAATTAAAATAAAATAAATATTTAAAGGGGGCCCCCATACAACAGACGTGATTTTTATAGATAATGGTACGAAACCCTTCGTGCGCGAGTCCGACTCGCACTTGGCCGGTTTTTTCTTCAATTAATCAATACACACCCCATACATCCATAGGCACTATACGAACTCGGCTCCAGTCATTTGAGAAATTGCAGCATCATTCCGATTTACCACACAATTAGTTCTAGCATGTTACCATTACTGCATTTGCGTCCAACAAATATTTAAATGTGCCAAAATATGATACATTTCGGGGTAGGAATTAGTATTGGGTAAAAGTAATTTAAATAGGACAGCAAAGTATACTGAAGTGAATATCGAGGTACTGAAAACTGAAATGCACATACCTAGCAAATGTGATGTCATATTAGCCCACGACTTCGTCTGCGTGGACTTCAGAATTGGTTCCATTTACCGGGATAAAAAGTATCCTATGTGTTAAATCAGGTTATAAACTATCTGTTTGCCAAATTTCATCCAAATCTGTTCAGCCGTTTTTGCACGATTGAGTAACAAATATCTAACCATCATAATATACTATCTTTCACATTTTGTATAATATTAGTAGTAGAATGTTGCAACCTTGCTTGTCAAAACTAGAGCTTGCAAAACCATTAATTTAGTAAGATTAATACAACCACTTACTCTCAGTTATTCATTAGGCACGAAGCCAATTAACAACAAGAAACTTTTCAAGAACATATGAAAATATTTGCAAGTTCTAGTATCCCATTACAAACTGTTTGCATACGTTACTCCTGCCACTTCAATATAAACCATGTATGAACTAGTTCAAGAATATGCACATTTCCTTGTATCACGAAAACTTTCATCTAACTTTTCATTCCAATGCGGGCCGAAATTCACAAAACAGAACCTTCCACTTTATACCAGAACGTACACAACGAATAAGTACGTTTACATTTCAGAATAGGAGATTTCTACATGAATAAGTTCACCAAGTTTATTCACACTTTTGCCATCTTGATAATGTTCACTCGTATCACTTTCAAAACAACACTATCGTTAAGTTTAATTCTTATTAACAAGCCAGTGTTCAGTGCAAATGAAATATTCATTGTTATTCATTACAGTTGTTACAGAATAATTTCAGCATTATCTTTCCCGGCAGGTCGCTGAATGAAATGATTAAATCGCACCAATTTTTATTCTTTTCTTTTAATAAGACCGCCGAAAATAAAATGAAGAGAAAGCGCTGGCGTGCATTTAAAATAAAATTTAAAAAGTTTTGCTTATTTCGTAAGTATAACATAGAAACGTATGGAAAATATCATAGAACTTTGTGGGTTGAATTATACATTTGATGATTAGTTAGGAGTCCTGAATCATCCCTACGTATTTACATATGTAAGTAGATTTCAGTAAAGAAAACTGAAAACAAACACTATAGATTGCAGTCTATTGTGTTTTGTGCCATTTTTACGCAAGAGAAAAACATACTTATTGAAGTGTGTCCCTAGAGAATGCTTGTAGCGCTGTAGTGAACATCACATATTTTTAAACAAACGCGTTATTGGTGCTTGGTGATACGCTCTCAACATTCTCAACTAACCCCTTCAGTGCAGTTTGAAACTCAGCGTACTTCTTACATGTATTCATACAATTTTTGCATACGTGTATCCTGAAAAGAAAGCTGAAAAGGTTAAATATAAACAAGGAAATATTAAATTTGTTTCAAGGATAGAAGTTTAAACAAGTTTCGCAAATACCTTAGTTCGTTTTATAGCATTTGTGCGCGCGGCCGGCTGACGGATTTTGATTTATCATTTTAATTTGGCGAGCGGTGACGACGGGCCGAGGTGTGCCCTCGGGATCCCGCGGGATTCGCCCCGGCCCTCGGTTTAAATTCAAATCCGTTGTATTAAATAATAATTTTGTGGGTACATAAAATAAAATAACGAATAAATTCCCATTATAATTACTGTGATAATTTTCTTATGTTTTGTGCAATTTTAACCAAATCACTTCGTAATTTATGTAATCGCCTGAAAAACAAGTGATTCACTATGAACCAGTGAAGCGGCAACTTATGTAAATGTAGTGAATGTAAAGTCACACATGGCCGTTAGTGTTTGGCTGGCATGGGGTGGCTCGGCGCTCGGCAGTTAGCAGCTCAGCGCGTGGTGACGTCACGCATCCCCTCCACCCTCTCGCCCTTCGCAGACGCCGTCGCCGCCGCCCGCCTTCATTTGTTTTCTGGTGTCACTTCTTATCTCGTCTCGCAATTATTACAATTTGTCCGCTCCTCCCCTTATCTTAGGGAGTTTGCTACTTCAGCATAAAGGCAACCGACTTCAGCAGATTCGCAAGATCATATTGAGGAGAAATCCTCTTTTTTCTAATTTTCGCGGCTGAATTTTTTCAAAACTTTGAATAATGACAGTGCCGTAAATTGCAGAGGTGGCCACGAAATGCCGCAGACAGGCGAGTTCGTTGTTTGTTGTTTTGCTAACTTCACTTTTTCATCGCTCGGCCGACGGTTCTTGTTTTGATAGGGCCATTTCACTCAACGAAGATTTTTTTTTATAATTCTTCTCTCCCCAGATTCCATTCGAACTAAAGGAGCAACTTCTTTCAATCAGCTATAAAGAATGAACCAACAATTTTTCTTTTACAGCTTTTATTAACGAATCGGTGCTTTGTGATAAAATGGAGATGGAGAAATAAAAGTACTTAGCAGCTGATGATATAATTAGTTTACCTATAAAAAAATCTTTTCAATTCATATTTGAAGACTGAGCGAGACCGTATAATTCTGGTATTGGTCCTGAAGTTTCAAGGGCTCCGCCGCTATCAGCTCCTCCGCGCAGTCACCTGTCAAGGAAAGTCTCAAGACTCATGCGGCTAATTCCGTACAGGTGTACATGAATTAACCACTCGCATCGGCCGGTCGTTAGTGCTGCCGATTGCCTCAAACGCTCCGACTCTGTATTTTTATCGCTCCTTCGGCGGAGGGGAGAGTCGCGTGCGCTCGTTGTCGCGACAAAATGTTCAATTTTAGATACAAATAAAAAAGGTCGGACGCGTCGCGCAGAATATTAACGGCGCACAATATGAACGTAGGCATCCGGAATTCGCGTCAAAAGTGCCAAAACGATGTTATTCTTTTCCGCGCGGAGGTAATAAGCGAGGCGGTCCCAGCCGTGCCGCGGATATGAAATCCAGAAATGTTTATGGCACGCGATAATGGGAAGGCTTCGTATCCGATCCGGGTTTACGGATGAAAGGATCCACTCGTAATTAGAATCCTTAAGGCCTTTTGTAATAGCGTAATTGTTTCCCGTTGTCGCCTCAGAGCAAGCCGTTATCTCTATGAATGGAACGACTCGAATACAAAGAAGAGACTGCAAGCGTAGCGCGGGACGCTCTACTTTCAGTTGCGAATTTTTATAATGTGTTATATCGGGTACAGTTAGAGTAGAGTTTCGAATGCTGTGCGGGCCGGTGACACGCGTGACGCGTCACGGCGCAGAGTGATTGAGAGCCGCCAGTTGCAGCGGGCGCACGCGTGCCCGCGCCGACCTATGCCACGGATCGCACGCCAAACATCGTCACTTCTAATTACAAGCGTAACTCAACAATGTATCACTATGCGAAGCACGACCAACCGAAAAATAGAACAGCCCAACGCCCACTGTGGCATCTCACTAGTCGAAACGCTAAATTAGACCGATTTATAACAATACCGATACATATATTGCAATAATTGGCTCTCTATTGAATAGCTAAACGGTCAGGCAGTGCGCTAATTGATCCTTTCAAGTAGTTTAATCATGCGGTGTTTACGTGTAAATAATACATAGATAAGTAGTCAGAATTGCGATACATTGCTAGTTCTATTGATAGGTAGACAGTGCTCAAGTACAGTATGGTGTGCGCTGCATAGACACATGGATCGGCACACCGTAATAACCCCGGAGCGATGTTAACACGCTTAGAGCAGATTTGCCTATGAATTGTTCAACTCTGCAATTCGATTGAGTTATTGCTCGACGGACCATCACCGGTAATAGTATTCTTAATTGGCTCAGTTCGGTTATTAGCTCGTGTGTTATTCAGGCTGGCCGCTGTCCCGCGCGTTCTTCAGGGAGTGATACACTCCACATTGTCGAGAATTCCTGCATAATGTCGAAGGTTCTTGGACGGGTCTCTTATTATAGTCCCAGTAGCCGTGTAGCGCGTACCCACTTCGGCTCAATACGTGAGTTCGGTGTGGTCCTTCAATAGACTCCTGTAATAATATTTGCATACAAAGACGATCCCGCCAGTGCTTTGCGCTTTGTAAGCAAATTTGTTAAATTTCTACGAACTGGTACTACTCTGAACATGGACTCGGCCTTATTGTACCTACCAAAGAATTGATGTGTAAAGTAGGGGCATTATCAGACTGAACATCGACAAAGTAATTATTATTTCACGGAGAAAACAAAGTGGGAGTTTAGTTTTAAACAAGATACATGTTCTAATTTAGACAATTGTTAGCGGGGCTTCCACCCACGTAAGAGATTAATTGCAACAACTTTCGCTGACCGAAACATGCAGGACGGTGGAAGTAGGTGTGTGAGGGAGAAAGCAGCACTTCACGGGAGCGGAACAGAACGGATTAAATTGCAAGTACGCTGATGTATTTATAGCTGGGCCGGAGACAAACGAGCGCGCGCGTGATGGACCTGCCTCGTTATGGGAATTAATCGAAGTTGCAGCCAACGGCACACCTGCACCGTCTAACTGAAATATGCTTTGCTGCAACACTGTTAAATCTGGAAATCTTGGATCTGAGCGACAAAGTGGAATTTACATCGGCTTACAACGGTTATTCGTCAGCCAATGCAACCGGCAACAATAGGTGTTGTGCAAGACGATCGTGTAATGTGTCAGGAAAAGGTCAAACTCGTGTTGTGTGTAACTGACTTAATAATGCTGGTGTTTTAATAACATGTAGCTATTACATTTTTATACGCTAGTACGTTTCTATTAGGTACTTAAGCAAACTTTCTCTCGTATCAATATGAAGACTACTTAATAGAGAAGGAACTGAAGGCTCACTTTCAACTAATGTACTAACAGGATGAATTATGGTGATTAGATGAATCAGCCCTTTGTCATAATATTTTGATGGAAAGAATGAAACAGAATAAAACCGGCTGATGAAATTAATTCTGTACCTAAGAGTCACTCGTGCAACCTTCGAGGACATGAGTCCACTCTCCTTTCGTTACTCGATCAACAAACAAAAGGAAAAAAGAAAAGTTCTTTCTCGTTCTTGAAAAAAGCCGCCGTCAATAGCTAACCTATTCAAATTAAATAAGACCTCATTCGACTAACAAAGATTTGTCTTGTCTTTACTCGAAAGTTAGACAATAATTTCCATTTCCGAAGTAAAACCAATTCAAAAAGACGAATACATAAGCAGACATTTGCATTACAATTTGGACCCCTCCTTCAAATTTTTATTTTACCTCAATAGGACTGTTTAGGAATGGACTAGAGGTAATTCTAAGTATTGTCCCAAGCTGATAATACAAACAATATATTTCATGTTAACTAGACAATGCAACTTGTCTGTGCACATTGAATTGTTCAGTTTGATCATTATAGTTGGAACGGCCACCTGCGTCGCACGCAGCCTACATGAGCTAAAATAACCGCGAAATCGAATTATTGGCCATCCGCGACCATTCAATACGACTACGCACTCCTATTGCAATTCCGGTACGTTGACCAAATACAGTTTCAGGGATACTGAATCAATTATGATCACCGAATACTTAAGTAGCTTTCGTGAATATTTCAACTGCAAGGAAGTAATACCCCAATCATTTAGATGCCTCCATTTCCCAAAGTTTAAAAAACGCTTTAACTAACTCCATTTTAACGACGGAACTTCGTGATCAAACAGAATCAAATAGAAAAGCATTTCGTTGGGATTTGTGGTAGTTTTTCATCGCTTCCCCCCGATAAAGCAAAGCGAACAACGAGAAAATTCGAGTCAACTGTTAAGCAACAAAGGCCGCTTTGATTCGCGAACAATGCAGCGAGCAGTCGACGGCTGGTATTGTATCGCGTTAGTTACATACAATATTTATGGCGTCTACAAACAAAACTTGAAGAAGCTAAGTGGTCTAAGTTTGCGCTAATTTAAGAGTTGTGCGCTCTGGCAGGCAGGCAGCGAGCGGGCTCGGCGCGCGCGGCGGCGGGTCGCTCGGCGCCTCCACCGCGCCACACTTTGTCATAACTTAGTCGGTTACGACACCGAGCCTGCCTCACAGACACATACAGCTTCATTTAACGCAGCTTTTGTTCTTA
This sequence comes from Apamea sordens, assembly GCA_945859715.1. Lineage (NCBI taxonomy): Eukaryota > Metazoa > Arthropoda > Insecta > Lepidoptera > Noctuidae > Apamea > Apamea sordens. Next base: position 9,262,060 of record OX243991.1, on the reverse strand, counting down.
CTCACGGAAGCTAATCAAAATGTACGTGCATATGGGGTCTTTTCCACCGTAATGAAAGTGTCACCACTTCGCAATATTGTTTTCCAGCAATAAGTGTTCTCTCGAGTATGTTTGTTCAGACTAAGTTGTAACAATTTGTCGTCGTTAATTTGTTTTAGTTGAAGAAGGGCGACCCTGCAATCACACACTGTCTTAGTGGTGATTTTCACTACTAATTGAACGCAGATACCTTCCCCATTTATCTTATAAGTACCTACGCAATCTTGATTTTACTTCAGGAAAATCAATTTATTCCTTTAGCGAATGTGCGGTAGAAACTAGTTTTTCCTTTAAACAAACGGTTCGAGAACAGTTCTACATTTCTTTCAGAAATATATTTGTTGTAATAAGTATACTAGCATTTATATCCAGATCTCATTCCCCGAACCAGACAGAATTAAAATGTTGTAAATATTATTAAACGCAAATAAAATTTGGTAAACGCGTCGGTTGGTTAAAATTCCGCGTCTAAATTAACATAATTTAAAATTCAAAACCGTATGAAATACTTCATTGCGGAGAGCACGCCACTGAAAGGGGCATATTTAATTCTTTCAGCAGCACTTCGCGAGGAATGAGCAGCGTAAATATCCTTCAAGAATATCAAGCACGTTTCGACTTGACTTTAGAAAAAGAAAAATACGGGTAAAAATAATAAATAGCGGTATAATGGCGATCTTCACGCGAAAGATTAGCCACAAAAGCCAGGGGCTTAGCAGTATTTATAAGGAGCGTTAGCGGCACGCCACAGGGCGGATCTGAAATGTTTCTCCTGCCTCGCGACTCCACAGAAAGTGTTTTTTCCTATATCAGATAATGCATGAGGAAAATTCGGTCATTGAATTTCGCCGAATGTCTGCGTTGTATCATTAGACCGAGTTTACACCGAAAGTTTATTGTGCTTTCCATCAAACATTTCAGTACAAAATGTAAGACTGTTCACTTGTTAATAGCAAGCAATTCTTGGCAGTATATAACTCTCAATTTATTTAAAGTTAAACCCACGTAAATCACGGCACGAACTCTTAATAAAGCTACTAGTCTTAGTTACAAACTAGCAACAGATACAGTTATTAATCAAGTGGCAACTGGCAAGCTAAACGCACTTGATTGCCGCGTCAGTAGTTAATGCTACTTTACTCCAGTTACCGCTAGGCTGGCATCGCGAACATTTGGTCCTAGTTACTGGCCGGTCCCAGCGCGGTGCCGGTGCCCACAACTTCTCCATAACTCGTTTACTCTGGACCACCTAATTTGCTTGCCGACTACGAACACCAGTCTGCTTGTCAGTATAATTTATAGCATCTTTACATGGAGTTCAACGCTGTTATTAGAACTTTTGTTGCTTGTTTATCTCTGGAAAGTTAGGATAGTAGTTGTTTATAACAACATCATAATTCCGATTTTCTTAGATTTATAGTCTTAGAAAAACTTGGCTGCTTAGTTGAAGGGAGTTGTACTCGTATCATGAGAAAAGAAGACTATAAACATTTACTGTTGAACATATAATAAAACTTAGAAGCTACCTATTAATTTCAAGAATACCGGAGATAACTGTAGCATTATGCAAGCTCAGAAAAGACCACGCAGCGAAAATAAATTAAATAAATGTTTGAATTGTGGCAAATGAGTGCAGTGATTGTTGGAAGCATTAAATCTTGCAGCGAGGTGGTACTAAGGTGGGTAATGAATACAAACTGCGGGCCGCGTGGTTAGCACCGCAGTAAATTAAAGGCGGGAGTGTGCGGACCGCGAATTGGTAACCACTGCCGTGAAGCTCGCGAGGAGGCGGTGAGAACTCCCCAGTGGACCGTTCTCCGTATACCTTCGATAACTTGAGAAACTAGAGCTTTGGAAAAAATGTTAAAAGTACTTATTTAATGCTGACTGAAAATGAATCTATACCTAAGCTCAAAAATCGATTCAGGGCCAACATATAGAATATTTGAATTAAAATACAGATTCTCAGGTTAATGTTAGATAAAAGTTGATATGGTTAAGTAAACAGTGATAAGGAAAGAGTACTACTTTCCAATCCACTTAGGTTGTTTTTCTCAGTATTGAGCACTTTTCACTTACATAAGCTTTATTTCTTCGAATCGTTGCTTTGACTCAATCATAATATGTGCAATTATCAAACATACACACCAACGTAATTCGATGAAAACAATTGAAGCAATTAAATATTTTATATTCTCTTTGCTGTGGTTCCCCATATTCCCAGACACTATAATCAGGGTACTATAACTTTCATAGGAGCTCGAGACTTCCAAGAAATAGTCGTGAATATCGAGGAACCTAGTATTGCACAAGTACGAGTACTTGTCCGCAATTTGCAATTACGTGAATTCGTAGAAATGGGCGAATCGATAGGGGTCATCGGCACCATAGGCATCAGCCATGAGGTTGAACCCTCAGGAGGGTGTTTGCCACACATTACAACCCTCCCCTAGGCCCGCACCATGCATTCCAGGAAAACATTGCAAACCCAACTATTCTTTATTTTACCTGTGGTGGCTGCCCAATTATTTGTATTAATAACTCTGACTCATTCTAAAAATCAACCCTGATAATGGAAATTGAATTTTGCACAGCTAATGAACAAAGATGAAAGACATTGTAAGCAGCTCTGTCATTTGTACTGCAGTTTAATGTAACGCAACATTTAAATAAATTGCCGCATTAATTTCCAATGCGAACCCCAAGGACGTTTGAATAAAAATAAATATCTTACATCAATTTGATCTCGTCTCGATACGCCGCCGTATTCCGCCGCATCCACACGCATTGTTCTCTTGTCTGTTGTCTATTTATCTGAAATCGCATTGATACTTTCCTGAAATGTTTCTATTGAACCTGATTTTTAGAATAGAAACGCGAAAACTTCTTTTCCAATTTTCTCTCAATGGCCATTAGGATGAGAAATGTAAAGTAGATTCCCGGACGAAGTCGAGATATGTGTTCGAGAAGAATGAAATTTCGAACTAAACTGGCATCGCACCGGCGCGCCAGGGTAGTCCCAGCCGACGGAACGACATCAGGATGCAGACTTTTTCGAAATTATTTGCATATATCACACTACTCCACTGTTATAGAATGGTTTTCGATAGCGATACAAACAGAATACAACAATATTAAGATCAGATAAAATTTTGATCGTATTATATTCGGAAACTGAATTTGATATTGGAGTCCATACTTGAAAATACGGTCCACTTATGGGGCAGAGTACATTCTATCAAGGTTCGGGACGTCGTTAAAAGCTGTTCCAATATGACTAAGGATGTCCCTCTGTTATGAAGGCGGCGATACAAGTTGTGTCCACAACAAACAGGCTCTCAAATCGTGACTTAACGCAATGTCAACAGGTTACTTGAGTCGAGTTGACAATCTGTAATTTAGCGCGGGCGGACAAACTTGTGAACGGGACCCCTCGCTTATTTGCCAGCCCACAAGTAACTTTAAACTGTTCAGACTAATATATAACGTGCTTTAGAGTTCTAAGCTCACGACCCGTTACGTCGATTCACCTGGATCCTTGAAAACTCGAGATTGTATTTTCAGGCAAGCTGTTAAACTTGTTATTACGCGTGGGAGAATGTGATTAACCCATCCCTGAGGATTGGGAGTTTGAAATACAACTTTAATTTTAGCTCTTAATAATAAAGATGACCCGATATCTGAGTGGATATTTCAGGAAGTAACACTGTCCACTAATATGAAGGCAATTATAATTTGATAACAGATAGACTTCATATTGGACTGTGGACTGAATCGAATCTTTCAGAACTGTTTGAATCCTGTAGTAGGAGTAGGTTAGGTACCTGCTATTGCAACGCGGACTGAAACTGACTGGAATCAACAGATTCTAAGCAAAAGACTTTATAAACTCTTCATTACATTATTCTTCAGTAAGTTTCCAGTGAATACCTACCCGAGTCATGCAGTTAAGGAATACCTAGAAGTTATTTTATAAACGTTGAACAGACTAATGCAAATTAAATGGAAGACTCTTTGTAGTGAACCATATTTTCATATTAAGACCGCGAGCCCCCGCTGGCAAATACAATTTCTTCTTACAACGGGGGCTAAGCAGGGGTGAGAGATGATGACGGGGGCGGTCTACCATCGTTGCAGTCTAGAACCCACCAATCATCATGACTGTCCAAGGCGTTTTATTGACTGTACACGACTTAATTGGATAGATTATTATTTGGCTTGGATCAAAAAATCAATAAGCCTAGCCTTTTCCTATGTTAGGGTCGGCTTCCAGTCTAACCGGATGCAACAGTATACCATATTTTACATGGAGCGACTGCCTATCTGACCTCCCTAACCGAGTTACTGGGTAACACGAAACTCCTTGGTAAGACTGGTGGTCAGACTTTCAGCATCTGACGACCCGTAACGACTATCAAAGATCCAAGAATGCAGATGCATGAATGATAGCCGGGACCAACGGCTTAACGTGCTTTCCGAGGCACAGACGGGTCTCCATATGTACCGGATGGTTACCCATCCACGAACTGATCGCGGCAAGCGTAGCTTAACCTTCGATAAAACCGTACGGCTGTTATCATTTAGCTACGAGCCTTATTTGACTAGAATATATATAATTTGTATATAATCTGTTATCCAAGGATTTTTGCTAGCACAAGCTTCATGACAAAAAGAGAATTTCTCAGACTACACCATATGTGGAGATGAAGAACTTTTAAACATCAGTTCCATAAGTTCCTCGAAACATTTCAAAGTCATTAGAAAAGCTTCAGCGATTCCTGTTCAGCTGCCGTAAAATTAATCGACCGAGGAAAATACAATGTAACGAAGAGCATATGAAACAATATGCAGATATTAATAAAATGTAATTTCTTTATTTTTCCATAGTAAACGAAATACTTTCTTGACAGCATTGTAATACGGTTAAAATGAACATTGCAAAAGTTGTCCGCTCGTATTTTTTTGTGCCTAGTCCGGTGTTATAACTGGTCACGGGTGCAATTTTATGCAGCCATTCCACGTTTCTAATAGAGCGAGCTCATTTTAAAGTAAAAGTTTGAAAATTTAAATTTACACGGTAACTCACGGGTGACTTATAATTTGTTGGGCAAGAAAGACTGGCCTTTCTTTTGACTGTTCGTTTAGGGGTAACATAATTATGATGAAAGATGATTGGATCCCTTCAGCTTTTTAACATTAGGAAGAATAGCACTTAGTACCTAGATGTTTTCTAATGTAGTACATAATTTATTTAGAAGGATAAAATGGATGGATGGATGGATGTTTGTTACTCTTTTAAAACTACTAAACGGATTTGGATGAAATTTGGCACACAGATGATTTCACGTAGGATACTTTTTATCCCGATATTCCCACGGGGTGGAAACTTATGCGGGTGAAACCACAGGGCACAGCTAATATTATAAACGCGAAAGTTTGTATGTATGGATGGATGTTCTCTTTCACGTAAAACTACTGAACGGAATTTGAAGGAACTTAACAGTCATATAGTTTATACGTCAGAATAACAAAGGATACTTTTTATATTCGCTATTCCCACGAGATCGAAACTTATGCGGATGAAACCGCGGGGCGCTGCTAGTATTAAATAAAGTTCCAAACTATTAAAATCAAAATATATTATCATAACCTAACTAAAACTATTAACAAACTAAAATTTGGCGTCGAAAAATTCCTCCGCACCGCTGTCGAATCTACTGTAGTTATTTGAAATATTGAATACTAGCTGTGCCCTGTGGTATCACCCGCATAAGTTTCGACCCCGTGGGAACATCGGGATAAAAAGTATCCTATGTGTAAATCATGGTTATAAACCATCTGTGTGCCAAATTTCATTCAAATCCGTTCAGTAGTATTTGCGCGAAAGAGTAACAAACATCCATCCATCCATACAAACTTTCACGTTTATAATATTAGTAGGAAGGATTAGCTTATGCTCGCGACTTAGTTCGCGTGGGAGTCGTGAGACACCATAATATAATAATCGCTGATAATGTAGCTTTTTATAAGGTGAAACAATTTTAAAATCGGTCAAATATTTTTTTAGTATATCCATTACGAGTACAAACAAAAAATCAAACATGTATATAGCAACAGTTTAGATTCAAAGCCCCGTTAACTGAAATAAGAGTATTAGATTTTCAGCACGCGTAGCATGACCTATCTCTTCAAAGAATAAACATATCTCTCTCAACACAAAGTGACGTTTCTTTTGTTCAGTAACATATTATGACATCGTGCTCTAGAAATCTTTGCACAATCTGTATTTTTGTGTTTCATTCCTTCTTCTATAGCGTGCGATTTCTTTTGACCAAGATTCGACCTTATCGAAAACAAAATGCAGAATAGACCATAATAAAACTCCTTTTTTTGCCGTTAATTTCCCATTGCTGGGCAAAAGCCTCCCTACTCTCTTTCCACCTCTCTTTGTCCAGAACTACCAAGGACTCTTCATCGAAGCAGTCCAGCTCATCCCGCCATAATAAAACTATTACTCCGAAAACAGTTCTTCCAAACCAATCGCTTAGAACGCACAGTTGCACATTCCTAACAAAATAAAACTCTCTGAATCAGCTAAGGGCAAAAAATACATATCGCATCTTCGCTTTACTCTTTGATCGCAGTCTCGGAGGCCACGACTCGAGCTAGTGAGTTTTCACCGTTATTTCTTTAGCTGAGAAATCCCCTCTCACAAGTTTAGTTAGGAATTCCGTACACCTATCTCCGTATCGCACCACATATTTTGTGTAGACGGGAGGCAGGGGAAGTTTCCGTTTCCTTGTGAAAATCTTCCCTGACGCGTAAGTATTCTATAAGGGCACGGCAAGGGCAGCTTTGATAAGCCATTATTAATTTTTTGTTTCAGAACGCTGGAGAAATATTGTTGTGCTTGTTCTGAAAACGTTGTCATCTATATTAATAAAACAAAGTCGGGATGTCACACCATTTACAACTCAAGAACGGTTGGAACGATTTTTATGATCTTTGATTTGTTGGATTTGTCTCCGCCCCGAATGGCAAATTAACTATTAAAATATGGGAAAATTCACAAAAAAAATGAAGATAATTCATTTTCTCATACATTTTAGAAGAAACGACTTTTTTGATGATATCTCGAGAAAAGATTGAATTATTTTTATTTTTTATTTATTGATTCTGAGGTGGTACGAAGTTCTGTCAGCTAGTAGATAGGTAATATAGATGACCTATAGATATAATTTAAGGAGGAAATGACATTTAACTAGGCGCCTAAGTACTTCTCAGAATAGTTGAACACAAACCATATCACGTTTGACATTCATACACTACACAGAAGTGGACAGCTGTCTAAATGTCAAAGGTGGTCCTTTTTTATATCGCAGGTATACACATAATCCATTATTATATTACACCCACCAATGTATCCTGTTCGTAGTTAATAGCTTTCATAATTAAAAGCAATTAAGAGAGATAATGCGAACCCTTTTTAAATCGAAGAAACACTTTCCAGCATTAGCGATGTCAGTTGACTCTCTAAATTACGTGTTTGAGACTTATGCTACGTATAACAGGTAAACAAATGTTGTGGGGTACCGTGTATGTGTGGTGTCGCTTCGTCGCGAATACCTCTCCTGTGTAATATTGGGAAAAACTTGCGGGGCGATGGATAGTTGCGGGGGTCAAGTTAATGATATCGCCGCCATTTGCGGACGAGTCCCCGCTCCGAATTGCGCCCGGGCACGTTAATGGGCTCAGCTACAGCACTCTGAATATTTTAAAGGACATTCGCCGAAATTACTACAAAAATAATGTCGCTTTGCTTGTACCGAATTACCCGAGAAACGGTTTAGAGACCGGCAATAAATATGCACGGAATCCTCTTCCTATTGCCTCTTTGGAGATTGCTTTTCGGATTAAACATTTTCAGTCGGAGTTTTTAGCAGTTTGATCATAGTCAGCAAATTGTTATCTCAAAGTTTCCGTATCGCGTGTGTCTACTATCGATTTGTCATAAAGGGAACGCTCAGAGAAGTCAGCATCACTTACGACTGTTTCAGTGTAGCGAGCTTTTAAATAATAAATGAGCCTCGGTGATAGAAGAGAACGAGAGCGTGGGCGGCACGACCGCCGACTGAATATTATGCCCGCCGCAGCCGCGCCCGCGCCCGCACCCGCGCCCGTACCCGCACCCGCACCCGCGTGCAGACAGCGGGCTACGTGCGCCGCATAATGCACCGTCCCGTGCAAAATTCACAACTACGTTCCCTCCGGCAAAATAAATTTACTACCTCTATCTTATTTGCTCTAATTCGCGAAAACTGCAACTCGAAACTCCGGTCTCGCTGTAATGATCGAACGACACCGTTTGCAGAATTAGTGATGAGTAGCGAATGTTTCGTTTGGACTATTAATTTGTGTATAAAAAGAGACTGCATAAATAGATGTCTGCGGTTCTATAGTGAACGTTATGAAGTTCTTTTGCATTTTGCAAAGTGCAAAAGTTTTGTACGCGCTGGTGTATCGGGGCACGCGATGCATGCGAACGCGAAGACTTCCCCTAACTTTTTCACTCCGGATTTCTTCATTTAAATAATGTTTCGTGAACTAAACGCATTTTGCAAGTGAGGTGATAATCTGGTTTATATAAAAATAGTGAACTTTACATAATCTACCTAACAAGAAGCTACACTATGGGAAGGTTAAAATGCGATAGAATTTTTTAATAAGAATCTCTGCCCTGGTTTAATAATGTCAAAGAGAATTTAAAGTCGCAGGAAATCAATTATTCAAAGATTGTTAGCCATAAAGCAATTCCTTGAATAGTACCTAGTGAACTTCTTTCCATTTATTGTCCGCACTGAAGTTCCACTATTTATTAAAAAAGTTGATGCCAGGCCACAGGTCGTGGCAAATACCTGACCCGCCTGCTCCTTTTAAAATTATTCTCGTGGGCAATTTTCGAAACAAAGCGTGATGTATCAATAGGTAGCCTGAGAAATTCACAATTCAGTTTTTTTGCAATTTGCTGTTCTGTATCAGGTAAGTAGTATGATGATAAAACGCGAAAAAAAAAAACAAACAATGTATTTACAGATTTATTGTCATTATACAACACTCTAAGTTCTTGACTGATGACTTAAAAAATTAATCAATAGGGTTATATGAACTAGATGGTTGTATTAATGAATTTAATGATATAATGCTGTAAATAGATACTGTTACGGTCGCGAATCATATTTTGTTCAACATAAAACCTGACACTGATCTGCAAATTGCAATACTTAACCGTAAGCAAATTTGAATTTCGCAGGTTACCTTAGCGCACCCCCTTAAAGAAATACATGGTCTACAAGCTACCGCCTGGCGCCGAGTTTCCCTTCACCCCTTTTGAAAACATTGCTTCGGTTATTAGATTTAAATAAAGTCAAAACCTTTTGTTGTATGTCCCCTTCCTGGACGCTATGCATAATGCTGACGTCATGGATAATTTTATGAATTCGGATGTTGCGCTATCCGAACGCAATGCTGCGGGGTGACACTTATAATCGCTGCTTATTTACATTTCGGAAAATGAAAACGCAAAAGATATATACGGATGAGGATTCATTTTTAACACGTGGATGCGATGGAAAATTCTGATGCAATTAGTAGGTGCAGTCAGCGACAAAAATCGATTGACATTTTTTTATTGATTTTTTTTATATTAACTATTGAGCTAAATAGGTAGGTAGTTATTTTATTGAAATCGGAACAGAGACAAAATTATAATAATGTTAACTCTTACTATTAATTCATCATCTGCCTAGCCCAACTATGTTGGGGTCGGCTTCCAGTCTAACCGGATGCAGCTGAATACCAATATTAGCCAATGTTTGCCAGTTTTTTCCTCTTAGCTATTCATTATGAAAAAAAACTAGGGTATAGAATCATGTAACTAATCATAACTAAATTAGGTACGTAAGCTAATCCCTGCCACCCTGCGGGGAAATTGCGTAAAACACTATCAGTAGCAATGGGTTTCAATTTTACAGTTCAACAACATACATTGCGTTATTTACGTTGTTGAGCGGACACATTTTTCGAACATACGAATCAATGGATTAGCAATATCCTTCAAAATTATTCAGATTTTGATTGATAGTGTGGTACGCAATTAGGGTTATGTATAGATACCGGTAGAAAATATTCAGTTTTCTGTTCTAGGCCTGCATGTACAGACGCCAGCAGGTCAAGCTACTCGAAACTGTCAAATTTTCCTAATCAACATTGAACCTTAATGCTTTAGTGATAAAGTTGAAAATCTATAAAAGAAATTTGACAGATTGTAGTAGCTTGATGTGCTAACGTCTGTACACACGGCTACACATCAAGCTATGCAAAACCAGTATTGGCTGACCGTTCATTGTGAGAAAATATCATACAAAGTGAGGCCAAGACAAACTGGTTTTGTATAGCTTGACATGTAGCCGTGTGTACAATGATCTATCTATCTATACTTAGTAGATAGGTACTTACCTAATAAAATGAAAATCTTGAGCTCAAAGACCCTTGGATTTTAGCAAAATTGCATTTAAGTTTGAGTCGTAATTCAAAATAATAAAGTTGAAAATTATTGTTTGAAAACTGTGTCAGATCATCGACAGTTTGTCATACCTAATTCTTGAAACTATCGACATAAAACATCATGCGTAATGTTATGATGTATTTTTTCCTTTTGCCATTTGAAAATATAAAACCACAATACTTAGCACAAATATAACAGCACAATTAAATAGGCTAGGTAACGCTTTTTTCTTATTCTAAAAAACAATACCGACCTTTAATATGAATTAATAGACTTTACTAATAATTCATTGATTTGTTTTAATAGGTAGGTAAATCACAGACGTCATTATTGGTAATTGTACAGTCAGCAACAATGAGATGATAAAAAGCAGCCAAGTGCGAGTCGGACTTACAATATATAACACTACATTTTTTTTAATACCTACTTCAGTAAAAAACGCCGAAAAGACATGTAACTATGTACGGACTTAATTTTTGGAACGAAGTTCCTTATCGCGCGTTGCGAAAGGGGGCTAGACGAGTAGGAACGACACTTTTTGCTATAGTTGTAAGCCGTGCGGCGTGCGCGTGTTTCTCTGTCTGTCCTCCTCTCTCTCTCTCTCTTATAGAAAGCAAGCCTGTTATACTTCGTTCCATCCGGGTGTCCCTTGACACCTCTCAAGTTTTTTTTTTATGTGGTAGTAGGTATACAGTCTGTGAAAATTTCAGGTGCCCACCTATTAGATATGGTTCAAAAGTTACAAGCCCTGTGACAGACGGACGGCAGCGGAGCCTTAGTAATAGGGTCCCGTGACACCCTTTAGAACCCTAAATATTTCATTTTATTTTATAACAATTAATTTCAAAAGATAGGAATAATGTCTTTATAGTGACATCTCTTTAGGTATTCTCTATACCTAAATATATTTTCTCAAAACTAATTAACTTTTTAAACGTAAAACACTTAAAACTTTGCCCAATTAATCAGCTAGTTACTGAACCTACGGGTCGATATCACGTCTGTACAATACCTCTTTCCTTTATTCTCTAAGACTCTAAATGTCAGAGTCTTTTGTTTTATTTTTCCTGTAATCTTTACAAGACTGTTTGCATAAACAATTTGAAATTATTTTCCCTGCTACCAAATTTTTATTCCCCTTTTATTTACTTCGTTTACTCGGGAAAAGGTGTTATGGGATATATTTTTATAACATTTACAGGCTTTATTAGAAAGTAATAATTTAAGTTTTGCGGTAGACCATAACGGTAGAAACGGCTTTCATTTTGACAGTTCAACAACATTCATTGCGTTATTTACTTTGTTATTTACACATTTTTCGCATATATGAAGCAATGGATAAGCAATATCGATAGTGATTGATAGTGTGTTACAAAATTAGGGTGCTGATAAAAAAAAAGCAGTCGGTATCCTAGTACAGTCAGCAACATAAATAAAAAATTCTGTCCGGCCTGCCTGTATGCCCGTTTCAATAGAGAGTTACTCTATTGACTAGCTACAATATTTATTGAACCCAGCCACAACTCAAAATCAGCACCCTAATTGCGTAACACACAATTAATCGGAATCGGTTTCATTTTGACAGTTCAACAACATTCATTGCTTTATTTACGTGTTGAGCAGACAAATTTTTCGAACTTATGAAGTACCTAATGGATTAGCAATTTGCTTCAAAATGATTCAGATTACTATTGATTGTGTGGTACGCAATTAGGGTGCTGGAATGAACTGAATTTCCTGTCAAAAAAAAAAACTTATAAATACCCACCTTCTAAGCTCATAACTATAATAAAGAGAGCTTTTAGTTTTAGATACTAAAAACAATCACATTACTATTTTTATAATTAATTACAAAATTTAATAGTTTCTCACAAAAAAACAAACAATCTTTTTTATTCATAAACTATTTTTTTGCAACCTAACTGACTTTTAATGCTGACTGTACCCAAATCAATGTTTTTATTGAATTATTTATTAGTCTTGTGCTTACTCACATAACTATTCAAAAAACTTCTAACCTTCCCATCTTATTAACTTAACACCTAGAAAGTAACAAAGCAATGAATCGGTACCACACGTACTTACATAATAAGTAATAACTTTAATACACAGCTTCCTTACGGGGCTCGCAGTAGGCTTTGTCTGTACCCTGGTCTTATTAACGTGCATAAATATCTGTTCCCTGCCACCTCGCCCCCAATTTAGCGCCAGTACGCGGCGCTCCTAACAAATCAACCTGCTCTAAGTAATTCATTCAGCATTTATTCATTTTTTTTTCTGCCTGGCTACGTCTATACAACAGAGTACGAGGCATATTTTCTTTCAGAAAAAAGTTAATATACCTAGTAACATTTCCTAATTAATATTTTTTTTTTTAATGACGTTTGGCGGGCGGTCGACTGTACTTACTAAGTATAGTTAGCGTACCTACCTACTAGACTGATTACATACTTACTAAAAAAATTATAATATTAAATTTTAAGTAAATATTGCAAAATTTTAAATTTTACTACACTTTATTTCAGTGAGTAAAAACTAGCTTCGAAATTATAATCCGCAGGGATGCAGGAATAAATTTCACTTGTTGGAAACATCAGGTCGACAGTAAAACAAAGTTTGAATAGTATTTTACTAGATTTTATTATCTGAAACGGGTAATTTCCCCTGTACAAACACTCGCCTCTGTTCATTCGAGAGCCCCAGCGCGCGCTAAATTTGAATTCATGTTACGAACAGGCTACATAAACCAATTACCGAGCAGAGCCAATGGCGGGTGGCGGCACGCGGAGAATCGATAATTCACAATATGCCCGCTAGAGGGCAACGCCGGCGACGCGCCTTGCGCGCCCACTCCACTCCTCCACGTTGCGCATCCGTACGATAAACCTTGCAATGACGTGCAGGCGATGCATGATTTTTATTTCGGGTTTAATTTTGTAATATTTTTGTTTTCTGTATAGTACAGTAACGAAAATATTTCCATATTTTTATCATACTGGTTTTTTAAATAAAAATCTACACTATTTACTTATATGACGATACGAACGATACGATATTGAACTTAAAAAAATAAAAACATACTGCCTTTCATTTCAATACATCAACGAGTGTAAAAATGTTATTAATCTCCAAAGAGGTCAATTCATTCCGTACGAAATCAACAAACCTTGAACGCCGATGCAAAGTCACGTCAGGCGGTCGTTCGTAGTCAGCTGCTGCTTAGCTTGCCGTTTCGTGTCGCGCTTCTTGTCCGCTTTCAATGTTTTCCGTTTTATTTTGTTATTTCTGTGATGCAAACCGATTTTTTAACTAATATTTATATTATTACGTTATTGTGAATGAAACTGTGCAATAATACAGTGGTATCAGGCCCCGGACAACGGAAAGGAAGAGGTAAACGCCTTAATATTTTTGTTTGTCGCGAACATAACCTCTCTGACATCACGTACGATGCTCAATTTCAGTCGTTTAGCTTTTTATGTGAATTGTAGAGCTGGATATGAGTGTTTATAAAAGAATCGGATGTCGGTATAAAGTCTCCATTCACTGTAATCGTTCAACTTAATGTTTTGTTCCTGATGATTTCGGTATGATTCCAGCAGTTCCTTCGCTATCGAGATAATGTTGTTTTCAATATTACCTTTTTGACGTGATTTTGTGCCGAAATTTTGTAATATGGGTATGAATTATGTTAAAATTCTGTATTTTATTATGTGTATTGCATAAATACGGTTAAATGTTGACTAGTGAATCACCATGACACTGCTAGCCTGATAAAACAATGCCTTCGAGTTCCCATAGGGGGCGTTGCTTGTTGGAAATTGTGAACAAAATAAAATTGCTTACCGTCTACAGTCGGTGTTGTTAGCCTTTGCACATAAAATAAAACATCCAGCAAATTCGTTTTAAGTACTTAGGCACCTACTTTCCTGTGTAGTCCAGTATTGTTTTTAAAATCATGTTTCCTTTGTTACGAACTGCCTAGTGTAGGTACTTATTAACTTGTTATGCTGTCTAATTATATATATCTACGTCCACGTGCTTTGCAAATATTAACAAATTGTTTCAATCTTATTGGTTGTTTGAAATCGATTTTTAATGATAAAGTGGTGCTAGCCTACCTAAGCCAATCGTAAGCGGGCCTTGCAGTGGTATATAAATTGTCCAAGAAAATTACGCCAAATAGGGTCATTGTGTCCAATTTAAACCATAAAACAAAACCAAAATACCGACTGTAGGTACCTAAAAGTAGGGTTATGATAACAATGGATGTCTCAAAGTAATGACGTCTCTGTCTGCTAACCTCTTTCGTTCGACTCACGCGCACGAAACGAGTCTGAATAATAACAATGGCAATGCTCCTAATGCCATTTGAAGTAGATTTTAAAAAAATGCTTCACTCGTTGGCAAGCTAAATTTTATGTTAAAACTTCGTTTTAGGATTTTATCTGGAAAGGAATTTACAGAAATAAAGTACCTATAGTCACCGAAATATTTTCAAAAGTACATTTTGATAATAATAAAAAACCGGCCAAGTGCGAGTCAGACTCGCAGGCTAAGGGTTCCTTTTCATCCGTGCCAGCAAAATTGACATAGTGAACCTCTTTATTTTTAAACACTATAATTAAGGAAAACTGTTTTATGCATTCCTGCAAATAGCGTGCTTATTTAGCATTTACCTAACAAATTGTTGCGGACGCAGCTGCTCTACATAAACTTTTTCTTACTATGTAAACAGTAACCAATTAAAATGACTATCCAATTTAAAGTCATTAAAAATCATTATACACCGTTTTAAAAAGCTTTCTCATAGTATAACTATAAAATACATAAATCATATCATACTATACTTGTATAATACTACTTATTATATCATAATAAGTAATATTATAAACGCGAAAGTTTGTGAGGATGGATGGATGGATGGATGTTTGTTACTCTTTCACGCAAAAACTACTGAACGGATTTGGATGAAATTTGGCATACATAGTAACCAGGATTAACACATGGGATACTTTTTATCCCGATATTGCTACGGGATCGAAACTTGTGCGGATTAAACCGCGGGGCGCTGCTAGTACGATTAATAAAAATGAAATGCTGTTTGTTGGTAAGCCCATCATTCGAGTGTGGCTGGACCGATTTGGTTATTTTTTCGTTCGAATTAGGTTTTAATGGAAAAGTTACCCGTATTATTTTTTTTCAAATTCTTGAAATCCTGAACGTCCTTTTTTAATAGGATTTTGTATGAAATATTGAAAATTGAACTGGAGGACGTCTGTCGGGTCTTGGAGGAGGTGGAGACCTATTCCGACCACCGGGACATCCGGTTCGACGTCTCCGCCCAGACCCTTAGCGAGCCGGTCCGACAGGCCCTGGGTGGTCCGCGGTGGGTACTGAAGCAGCTGGACCGGGAGCTCCTCCTGGAAGCCTCGATCGTGCAGGCCTGGGTGTCACCACCGGACAGGCCTGCTGAAATCAACGACGAGGCGGCGTGGTTCCGGGAGGCCATGTCCGAAATATGTGACGTGGCAATGCCCCGGGTACAGTCCGGACGCGCCCGGCGCCAGGTGTACTGGTGGTCGCCGGAGCTGACGTCTCTGCGCGAGGCGTGCGTGGTTGCGTGACGTCGGTACACCAGGCACCGCAAGCACCGTATCCGCCCTCCGGATACGGAAGTCATGCAGGCGGAGCTGTACCGCCCTCCGAGCGGAGATCCTGCGGGTCAAGGGTCTCTGGCCCGCGAGGAGTCGCTGGGGACTTTGAACAGAGACCCGTTGGGACGCCCCTACAAAATGGTGCGTGATAAACTCCGCCCATGGGCTCCCCCGCTGACACGGAGTCTCCGGCCGCAGCTCGTGGAGGACGTGCTGGTGAGAGCTCTGTTCCCTTCGAGAGGGGAACATACTCCCCCGCCCATGGCTCCGCCGCCTGCGGTGCCAGATGCGGACCGCACCGATGACGACGACGATGCTCCGGAGGTGACCGAGGTAGAGCAGAGAGTGGCGGTACGTAGGCTGAATGCCAAAATTATACCGCCCCAGGACCCGACGGCTTACCTGGAAAAGCCTGGGTCCTGGCCTTGGAGGCTCTCGGGCCTCGACTAAGGGGGCTACTAAGCGCATGTTTGGAGAGGGGTCGGCCCCTCTCCAAACATGCGCTTACCGATTCCCACTTCGTTGGAAAACGGGGAAACTGGTCCTCATCAAGAAGCCGGCGCGCCCTGCAGACTCTCCGTCCGCTTACCGGCCCATCGTGCTGCTCGACGAGGTGGGCAAGCTCTTTGAAAGAGTCATTGCAGACCGCCTTGTCGAGCAGCTGGTGCGGGTGGGGCCGGATTTGGCGGAAAGTCAGTTCGGTTTCCGCAGGGAAAAAAAAGAAAGAAAGAAAAAGTATTTATTGCGACTCGCACAGGATCATAAACTAAGCCACGGGGCCAGGGGGCTCTACGGTGGACGCCATCATGCGCGTGCGAGCCCTCACGACGGGGGATGCTGTGCCCCGGGGTGGGGTTGTCTAAGTTGTCTTGGCGTTGTCTCTAGACATCGCCAATGCCTTCAATACCCTGCCCTGGAGTTGCATCAGGGAGGCACTCCGGTATCACCGGATGGCCGACCTACCTCTGTCGCATTGTCGAGACTTATCTGACGGACAGGGCCGTCATCTACCCCGGTCACCGGGGAGAGTGGAACCGGCGAGAGATGTCGTGCGGTGACCCACAGGGATCGGTCCTGGGGCCGCATCTGTGGGATATCGGGTACGACTGGGTGC
The DNA here is from genome assembly GCA_945859715.1 of Apamea sordens. Taxonomy (NCBI): domain Eukaryota; kingdom Metazoa; phylum Arthropoda; class Insecta; order Lepidoptera; family Noctuidae; genus Apamea; species Apamea sordens. The sequence goes on along the minus strand of OX243991.1, from coordinate 9,244,686 downwards.
TGCGCGCCGACCTCCCTAGCGGCGTCAGCGTGATTTGCTACGCTGACGACACGCTGGTCCTGGCGCAGGGGAGGTCGTACCAGGCGGCAGCCGAAGCAGCGACACGCGGGGTTGCAACAATCTTCGAGAGGATCTGGCAATTGGGGCTCGAGGTGGTATTGCACAAGTCTGAGGCCATGTGTTTTCATGGTGCACGGGACGGGCCACCGTCGGGTTCACAAATAACGGCGGGAGGGGTTCACATCGGCGTCGAGCTGACGATGAAGTACCTGGGACTCGTCCTCGACAGCCGGTGGAACTTCGTGGAGCACTTCCGACGTTTGGCTCCCAGACTGGAGCGGGCCGAGGCTGCATTGAGGCGGCTCCTGCCCAATCTAGGAGGACCAAACGCCTCCTGCCGGAGGATCTATGCGGGGGTCGGGGGGGCCGATGCCTGCCAGGGCTGCGGGTTGTTCGAAAGAGATACCGTGGCCCCTGGCACAGGCAACTGAAGGAACACGGGGGGGTTTTAGTCAGTAAAAGTCTGACACGCCTTTCAGCTCAGCCCAGAGCGGGAGAGGTTGATTACCCACCCAAAAAAAAAAAACAAGGACGTCTGTCTGTCGGGTTAGCCAGTCCTACTAATATTATAAATGCGAAAATTTGTATATTTGTATGGATGGATGTTTGTTACTCTTTCACGCCAAAACTACTGAACAGATTTGGATAAAATTTGGCACACAGATAGTTTATAACCAGGATTAACATATAGGTTACTTTTTATCCCGATATTCCCACGGGATCGAAACTTACGCGGGTGTACCGCGAGGCGCAGCTGGTAATATCATAAACGTGAAAGTTTGTTTGTATGGATGAATGTTTGTTACTCTTTCAATGTTTCTCCTTCTATTCATTCATTTTCCATTTAAGCTTTGGGAGCTCAAACCCTGGAATTGAAACTGCGTTTATGACATTTTCTTTCAATAATTTGTCTTTGGTCGCATCTGATCACTTAAATATTACACATAAATTCCATTTAAGTCTTAAAATAATAATAAATTCCAAAGCACTCTAGCGACATAATCAATCCTCCATAAATTAACGATGTTTTGAAATATTCCGTGCAAATTCTGATCCCAAAAACCCAGTAGCTAATGACGACGTGGATATTCGAAAATGCTGTTAAATACAGATGAGTAGCTGAATAACGTTTGCAAATGTCGACTTTTGTCGAAAATGTCCGTCTCGTCGGCCATATTCCGTTTAATGTCGCAATATTGTGAGCGTCGGCGGGCGGCCGCGGCCGGTCGCATGCATTTACATACATTAATGCGGACGCTGCACATGCATGCACCTCGCTCTGAATGTGTGTGCGCTGCGAATTAACTGTAATTGAGCCATTCGGACAGCGGCGAGCCGCGCTCTACTGCCTCTGTAGTTTGGCCGCTCAGCCACCACTTTACGTGTGTCGTTGTATCTATTACAAACAATATCAACATTATCTACTTCTGCCAACTTGTCCGTTGCACAGATTTTTTCGTTCCCGAAAGGCTTTTTAGTAACGTTTCAATTTGACTTTATCCAGAATTCCAGAATGTGTTTCAGATATGTACATAATTATCTACATACACATTGCCGCCTCCTCTACATTATTACAAATTCATTAGAATTCGTTGTTATCGCAATGGAAACCGACCGATCTAGCGCTTAGGATATTCATCTTCACCCCTTTCTGGAGCAACAAACAGGGGCGTCGGAATTTTGTTATTAGCGTTACTGAGGGGGTAGGTGCCTCTACCGTCGCGCACCTGACTGATTGATAGCACTTCTTTCCACCTCGGGTCGAGCTTGTAATCGAGCCATTAATAAACTTTACTGCCTCCAAGTTTATCCTGCGGACTCGTTATTTGCTTAATGGGCTGGCAAACGACTTGGGCATGAGACACCTGTGCTGGGTCACTCATTGTGAACGCTAATTGACATATTGATGAAGATGTACCTAAGAGGTAAAGTTCGCATAACACCCACCCACAAACCATTAGACACCTTTGTTTGAGGACGAGATTATTTGGCACAAACAGGGGCGTCGCATGTCTTGGTTCGACGTAACGAAAGACTGATTAATAAAATGATGGCTCGATTGTAACTCCTGGCTTAGTCACTAAGGAACCTATTTATTGTCTGGCTTAAGTAACTATAAAGTAAGAATAAAGTTCCTCAAAATCAAAACTTCGATTCCATCAGTGTTTTACGGAAACAAATAGAGGCGGGAATTATTTTATTTCCAAATTATCTGACAGTGGGCCGAGCTAATGTCACTCGACGCTTGACAAAACGACTGTTGGCACGGAGAGGCTTTGCTCGCAGCTATGTAAACAAAGAGGGCAAAAAGGTTGGAGCAAAAAGTAATAAAAGTTTTATTTATTTTCCAGTTTATACTCTCAACTGCAAAATTACTACTTCAATAAGAGCAAACTAGTTTTTGTTGTTTTAAAATTTATTGTCTTACCACGTTAAAACTTTTGTTGGACGATCTTTTCACTCGTCTAACACGTTTTCTTCAGCTGTAATATACGGTAAGGAAAACTGAACTTGTACCTATTGAGGAATATTGTGGTCAACAATAACTTGACAGCAATTTGTGAAAATTATTGACCACAACTTGCTCTTTAGAGTTAGTGGTTATTCTCAACCGCGGATAATAGTGTCGGTGTGGGTGTCAGTCAGGACTTTGACAGTCGGTACTCGACGGCAAGAGGCTTAACTTGACAGAATGTAAACGGTGAGGCGACAAGGGAGGCGCGGTGTCGTCGTAAAAAAGGGCAAAGCAATAATTGCGGTGGAGTGCGGCGCGGCATCGGCGCACGAGCTCGGTTCGGCCTCTTCCTTCCGCCCGCCGTGATTGAAAGTTGACATTGAACGGCGCGGGGTGGCACCAGGTACGGCCCTCGCTATTTTTGACCCCGCGACCTATCGCGCCGGCGATCGGCCTCGGCAGAAACTTGCTGTTTTAATCGCGTGAATGTGCCGCACCGTTTGCAAATGCGCACAATACTAACCTTTCGTGTACTGCCGCAAATTGGCGTCGCGTTTGTACTCCTCCGGTGCAATTAAGAAAGCTCCAATTTACGGCTGTTAAATTCTTAAGAAAATACCTTCGTTGTGAAACCAAAAACTAGCTCAAAGTCTCAGCACCCACAGATCACATCACATTGGAGTCTCTTTCAGTACTGACGCCGCTGGTACGGGATGAAATGATTAGGATTACGAATATTTTGATTAAATCAGTCAATTTAATTCGGTTCCAAATGATCTGAATGAAGACGCTGTTGACACCGCCGCCGCCGCGGCAGAGTGCCACTCGAATTGGGTCAACGCCTACCGACAAAAGGTGCGGCGTCAGATAAGCGACATTTCCCGGCGTCCAGCTGCCGCTTGGCCCTCCTAAAACAGAGAACAATGAAATATATCTCATTTATTTACGTTCACCACGTTACTTTTTTACTGTACGCAACCAATGTATAGATAATCATTAAGCGTCGTTTACTCGGCGCCCTTTAATGTGTTTGCATGCTCGACAATTTGATACCACGCCTGTTTGCATTGTTGCCATTTTGCCTTCCCGATTAGGGTCGCATTCGAGCTCCATATTTATTAGAGCGTAGGACTCGCGACACGACTTTCATTTTATACGGATACATGTCTAATATAGCTATAATATTATGCTTTCGTTTTATGAGGAAAAGGAGTTAATTTATAAAAAGGCAAAGCCAATGAGCATTATTCCATTGAGTTTTCCATTTTGTTTGCTCGGGATTCGAGCAGATTTTTACAGCTGTTTGACAGGCTGGAGCGCAAACATGGCGTAACTGGATAGTGGCGGTAGCTACGTATAGAAAGCTCTGTGGCGGAAGGACGTGTCACTCACGGCGCGCTGACGTCTGCCTGCTTTCAGTGGAGCGCCAGCGAGCTTCCGACCTGCCCTCCGACACCGACACTATTCAACGTCACATATAGTCCACAATTGCAATGCCGTATACAATCCAGACCAGACGGACTAGCATTGATACGCTATGGTAACTAAGCTCTAAAAATACTTGCTTTGCACACACAACACTCTAATTACTGTAGAATCAGAAGAAAATTAACAAAATTAGGAGGCACCTGTTAAATTAAAAGTAAAACAAATAATTATACGGAAGGCAACGCGCGTGTAAAAGCCTGAACCGCGTACAAATTACAATAAATTGTGAAATGAGAACAATGGTATTGTCTCTAAAGGGACTCGGGTCCCAGTAATCATTACGTAAAATGTTGTGACATGGGATAAACAGACAGACGTTCATTCGGAGGACGCCGTTTGAGGTTGAGTCCGCAAGTACAAAATCCCATTCGAAATCAAATTATATCAACCCTTCTTACGCATAGCTGTTAGAAAATGTTTACTTAAATTATAATTAATTATTACAGGGTGAACTTTTTCTTCGAGCTTTTGTGTTCTCACAAATACATGATACTTAAGTAATTAGGTATTCATATTCAGGGTGACAGAGACATCGACGCGCAACCTGTTACCATAAATTCAGTAAATGATTCCGAACCAAAAATTATTTAAAAAAAACAATTGGTATTCCATACATTTTGACCATGTAGGTATTGCACTTTTCTATGAAATAGCAGATATATTTTTGATAACCCACGAAAAATTTCGCGGAATTCACGGTTACAATTTGTGCGTCGAGGTCCCTGCCACCCTGTATGTTATCGTTTCATCCAGGTAGATAACATTTCAAGAATTACCTATGTTAGTTACATCTATAATTTGGATTCAAAAAGATTCTCTTAACATAATAGTAAAAGTAAAATCAGGTTTACTTATGCGTGAGCGTGACAGAAAAGTGGAAAACCGCGTTATATCTATCTATGTGGGAGCAATTACTGGTCCCCAAGTGTAGGGCCGAGCCCTTATATTAATTAAACCGATTAACACATCAAACCGCATTATTTTATATTATGTAAGTGGTAATCGAAATATATTTAAATATTTAATAAGGTTTATTAGTCGCTTCGTATGAATTTACTCGCCCGAAACGGGCGAATAGCAATTTTTTAATAATATTATTTTTTCTTAGGGCGACTCGCACGAATTGGCACATTTTGAATTTTATGCAATAAACTATTGAAAAAGGCGCACAGAAGTGATAAGAGTTAAATATTATAAAACGTGTACACACGGCTATACATCAAGCTATGCAAAACCAGTATTAGCTGACCGTTCATTGTGAGAAAATATCATACAAAGTGAGGCCAAGACAAACTGGTTTTGTATAGCTTGACGTGTAGCCGTGTGTACAAACTTCGAAAAGTGACGATTCGCACTTTAAAGTCAAACTCAAAAGTTTTTTATTTGTTAAACATAGGTGTAAAAATAGGTGTTATAATAAGTACAGAAATATCTGTTTTGCCGTTAACGGCGTACTACAAATATCAAGTAGAAATAGGCATACGAAATTACAATTAAATTTTGTTAAAAATTATATGACAAGCTGTCAGAGCTAAACTTTGTACTATATCTAATATGTTTTTATTTCCATTTGAATTAATTATTTTTCAGCTTGAGTACGTATAGTTTTTATTATATTTGTTGGTATATTGGCGTGGCTAGCTGACATATTTTATGGCAAATAATTTAAGTTTCTTGTAATGTTAATTACTGAACATAGGTTCCTAGTATTGTATACATGCACAATATTCTAACTGAACAGACAGCTGTGCTGCTGGGAAGTTTGTTGCGCCACTTCTTCTTCCCAGCGATAGCACTAGGAAGTGGTGAAGGGCGGGCGTTTTTGGGGGACTGTCTTTTGTAATTTTGACGTTCGAAAAGTGCTGACTCTCAGCCTAATTTGAATAAATGACTTTTGATTTTGATATCCTAAAATAAAGTTAACAATATTGCAAACAAAAGTTATTTATAACATTTAAATTGTTAAAAACAAAATAACATTTTTCGGGCGAGTAAATTCGTGCGAATTGACTAATAAGCCTTCATTAAACGCTTTAATTATTAGGTACATTTTGTCGTAGAATGTCTAATGTAAACCATGGATTAAAAGAAAAACATTTCCCACCTTCTAGTGTAGTCTGGTTAAAATTAGTTATTTTACAATGTAGTTGTGCACAAGTTTCAACAGCTTTGCCGTTATTAACTTTGCTACTTACATTTTATTAAAATGTCTTTGTTATAAATATTTTTATAGCAGGGTTGTTGACTTTCTGTTTAAATATTTTCAACGAAGCAAAATTTTTCAGCAGCGTAACTACCATGTTTTATTACTGATTTTATGAATATCAATTTGTAAAAGCCCCAAGTTAACTATAGTAGATAGATAGAGATAGATAGATAAAACGTTTATTCAGTGCAACAAAAGACACAATACAAGTAATAAAAAACATCAAAAAAAAGGAGAGGAGAGAAGGAGGGGGAAGATCAATGTTGTTTACGGGTAGTAAATCAAATTCGATGGAAAACAAAAAACATGTGCTACTTGTAAATAAGTTCACACGTTTTACAATTTACATACGAGTATGTATGGGTACACCTACTGTGCTGATACTGACTCATATAGATCTGCGAGTGATAATAAACTTCCAAAAGATTCAATGATTCAATTCCATACATAACAATAGATACTGGAAGCCGACCCCAACATAGTTGGGAAAAGGTTAAGCAGATGATGACGACATAATAATAGATACATTTGAAACTTAAGTAAATACTAGTAGGTATCTACTTAAGTACCCGTTTGGAGGCTTCTTCCGCGTGGATATCAGAAAAGACAATGATCTGGTCATTGTCTTCAGTCGTAGCAAAAAGTCTCATGCATCAAGATCAAAATATTATAGTAATGATATTCATAATTTTTTACGACATTACGCGTCGAGGATTTGATTTTTGATCAGGGAATCGAATATAAAGAAAAAAAGTGCTGATATTGTATTATTCCCTTTACATGACGTTCCGTTTCAAACAATATGATTAATATAACCTTGAATTTTAAAAGTGCCATGATCACGTCTTTCAAAAAACATAAACAAATTATATTTTTTCTGATTCTACATTAATTAAAAGTAACTGGAATCTAATAGAATAGAATTTTTACTAATGGCCGTTCGCTTATGACATATGAAACAAAATACAGTACTAGTGTTCAGGTTATTTCGATTTTTTTTTGTTCTTTTTGTAAACAAAACCCGGGTAAGAGATTACTCTTATACCCGGGTTTTGTTTACAAAACTTTTGTAGGAGTTAATATGTCTATAGAAATCAAAGTTTTGATGCAGCATGGACGGACATCCATCCATCCTTTCATGGGTTAAAATTTTTTGCGCAGAACCCTTGTTCTAAAATAAAATCCTAAATTATTCATTATAACATCAGCTATCTGCTAGTGAAAGTTCCGTCAAAATCTGTCCAGTCGTTTCGGAGATTATCCGGAACAAGCGTACAGCAGACAGACAGGCGAACATTTGAAAAATGTTTTTTTGTGTTATAAGTACCCATATACTTACATTATGCATTTAGTAAAAACCTGTTATTTTGAGATTACAAACGGACACTTAAATTTTATTTATTTGTATACTTAGGGCTAATTTTTCCAACACCAGATAATTTTATCCGAGGAATAATTTTGAATTTTTGACAGTAGGTACCTCCATACATATTCTGTCAGACGTCAAATTTATTCCACGAATAAAAATTATCTGTCGATTGAAAAATCAGCCCTAAGATGTACAGATTGTACTTTATCCAACCATAGGCAAAATCTGCGAAACAGTTAACAAAAAAAACAAAAAAGATAAACGTCACTGACAATACTCGAGTTTATATTTGGACTTGGGACTGACAGATTAATACCGGGCTTAAATACCATCATACTCTAGTTTGAGCCGCACTATCGCTGTGAGCTCGATTGACGGCCAGATTTAATATTGAATGTATTATTTGTTATTTATGTTGGTAATGCGTTGACACAGTGCTTGTAAGTGGAAAACGGGTGGCTATATGAGGTAGTTTATCACGTGCGAAGCGGGTCGGCCGACGGAGCATGCCGTGACGTGCCCGACGCCATAATGCGCTTCATCACGCGACACTACAGCTATTGGTGGAATTTATTTGTAACTAAAAGTTTGTTTACAGCATCTACTTAACGCCCCCCTCTCCCTGAAAGATCTACTTACTTCATTGTACATTTGATCGCGATTTCGTCCTTTATTATCAGGTCGTCTACTCTCTTAGTCCGTCAACAAAGATACGGTACGTCCAAAAGCAGTTGATCCGTCAAAACACGTGTCTAATTTAATTTTTCGGTCGACCGAATCACTTCGGGAATAGAGACAACTGTTAAATTGTGTTGTCATTCATTCTTAGTTCGGCCCCCGTACTAATCTTATGTTAATAAGTGCTAAGAAGTAGGAAACACCCGCAACTAAGGCCGAAACTACAGACTTCTTGCTTAGAGAGCAGTCCCCAGGATATTTCTCTTCAGCCTTTCAAATCCCTTCGACTGTTACCCTCTCTATGCGATTGAGTAGGCAAGCTTCCATAAATACTTGCCTTATTATATTTTTACCGTCGTTCTCCACCCCCATCTTTCACAAACAGTGATCCAGTTCCTCCAGCTCTTTACGCCTTCAGCGAATACTTGTTAGCAAAAAAAGTTAATTAAAATATGTATTCAGTATTGACAGGTAAAGCTTTTCGATAGACAGTCAGACAGACATTAGTATTCAACACTAGAACACAAGAATTGTAATTATATTGTTGCACAATACATGTTCTATTATACCGATGCACATTTGCATAATACAATAATTGCCAGACGCCGCTGTCTATTAGTTATTTATATATGTATTACGTAAACGCTTTCCTCAATACATGAACTTGTTATACTCGTACAATTTGCATTATTACAAGTGCAGGAAGTTTTCTTTAAACAAATGAATTGTATTCTATTATAAAGATTACTCAGGTGGTCTTAAGATGAACGTCTCGTGCAATTTTATGAATTCCATCGTGTAAAAAGTTTACATAATCAGCCTATAATGTTCCCACTGCTGGGGCACAGGCCTCCTCTCGATCAGGATTGGGCCGTAATCCACCACGCGGGCCCAGTGCGGATTGGTAATGTTTCGTGTCTTCGAATTTTTGGTTCTAGGACACACCGGTTTCCTCACGATGTTTTCCTTCACCGTTTGAGAGCAGTGGTGATAAAATAATTTACACAAAGTAAAGTGCCTGTCTGGGTTCGAACCCACCACATACAATTCGTAAGTCGCGGCCGTTACCACTGAGCCACCACTGCTCCAAAGAGTTTAAATATGGCTATCTCTACTATCAATTTCATCGCTTAACAACATTCAAAGCTCAAGTTTCCGTATTTCATAACAGTAGTGACAGCAGATAAGAAATTCATACAAGAATAGTAAAGCGTGTTGATATTCAATTCCATCCCCTTTGTGTAGAGTCTGATAAAGTCCCGAACGTAGTAATACTAACTTATTGCCAATGTAACAATGGTTAGAATAATCTTTGAATAGCTACATTATATCCGTAACAGAGTACGTAATAACACAGTGGTCGTATTGTGGCGTGATTGAAATTTCATACGACGGACGACAACGGGGTAGTTACAAAAGTTGTTTAGTATTTTATGAGGTAGCAGTCCTCATTGTTGTCGCTGTAATGTCCGTATGTACCATAAAACTCTCTAATGCTTTAACGATACAATAAATCACTAACTTAGTTCTAACCACGCCGTTACAACTTTGAGATAAGCTATCAAATTAAGATTTGCGCTTTCGCTGTTATTTAAGGATTGTAGAGAAGATATAAGCATCGAACTGAAAATTTTAATTAAATGCTAAAGCCTCACAAGTTATCGCATAGAAGTCATATCTTTACGAAACCTAGAAACGTCGTAAGAAATCGATAAATTAATTATTTATTAGGTTTAATTGAATCTGGAGTCTCAACGTTTCGAACAAGCTACATTTATAATTTAATTTCTTCCGACAACATCAACAATATCAGTCCTTTTATGTTTTCAAAAGTTTTGTGCGTAGTATATTCGGGCAAATAGTTTTATGTCGACCATTTTGACTTTTATTTTATTTTTCGTTTATTTTCCCTTGCGCGGCCGTAAAACGTACCTGGGCTCGCTCGCGGGGATCGGGGATAACGGAGCGGGCTCACGAAAAATTTATTATTGAGACCTTTTCGCCCAAGCTCCATCGACAGACATTGCGAAGGCGAAAGTTATGAATGACACATGTTTTGAAATATTACCTGCAGTGAACTGCTCCCGAGAAGAAAATTTCATAGGATGAGAAGTTTATTTGTCGTGAAATATGTGGGAGTTTTACGAGAGCGGGCGACTTTTACAATGCTACGGATCAAGCAATTTTCTTACTTTTCGGTCTATATTGCAGAGTAATAAGGCTGAAAGGCACATTCCCGAGAATAAAAGTATGAGGTGCGACAAATTGGATGAGAAAAGTTTGTTATTCAGTCCTTGAGCGCCTATTTGCTTCGTTACCAACTAGGAGTTTTTGAATCAAAGCAAGAAGGAAACATTTTCCAGCAGTTTTATTAAACGAGAAAACTAATCGTTTAATATGTAAGTTGGAGAAGAGAACCAAGTGTTTATTTTAATTGCAAATGTTACTCATTGTGAATACCGGGAATTTTAACTAGACAAGAATAGAATAGTGCATAAAACCCTGCACGTGTTCCAGATTTTCCAAAAGGACATTAATTAATTACAAAATCGCAGATCCATAAATAGATGATCATTTATCGTGCCATTGGATCTCACTGGAGCCAAATTGGCGCACTTGGAACGCCTCAATGGTCTCATAGTCACCCTGACTTCGACATCTGCCTAGCACATGTGCTCTTTAGTCTGGCATCTATTCGCTTGACCTAACATTCACCCATATACACAAGCGCCATTATACTAAGCGTTGAGTATATTTTCGTCATTGAAAAACGCATAATCGAATAATATAATTTAGCAGTATATGAGCAGACCGCTGTCATATATGCATACGTAATGTGTATAGCTACTGTGTCATCGCTCCACTGGCGATTCGTTGTCGGGCGAAATTAGCGCCAACTCGGCCGTCCCGAGCCTCTGTTTTATTCAGACCCTTGGGAGCTCTGACACAATGAAAAAATTGTTGTATGGTGTGCTGACGTTTTATTTTTTTCGCCAATTATGTAAATTCGCCGGCATCGTGCGCCACCTGGCGTGGACGTGTGCCACTAGCTATCCTCCCGAGGCCTGCCCACCACCGACGCTAGTTTGTTCCTACTTCGCGAGCTAGAGAAAGTTCTAATTTCACTTTTACTGTGACACAGCCACATAACTCTTAGTTTGTGTACAGCCTCACAAATAGACTGTGTTATTTTGATCACGTGTCTAGACAGTTTGTCGTGTTTCAGCTGAGGCGGAGAATAGACATTTATGAAGATAAGGGTCGCTTTATGCTTATGAAAATAACTTCAATTATTCAGTAATTAGACTAGGGTTTACTCAAGATAAAATACATTTACAAACACGTTTATAAGTCTGTAAGTACCTGTACTTACTCAGTTTCAGGTTTACGAACGTTCATCTACCTGAAATTCAGACTTGATGAATTCATCTGTTGCCTTTATAAAGATCATTTCTTTAAATTCAGCACTGACGTAAGGTAAAAAAAAACTTGCTAAAAATAAAAATGACATTGCGACAACCTTCCTTTTATGTACTAAAATTGCAATAGCAGCTTTATTGGGCCAGTGATTTTATCCGCACGAACATTGTAATAAGTAATTTGGCCAGGTCGGTCGATATTGTGCAAGTAATGCAATCGTGCTGTATCGAAAGTGGTTATCGAGTGGGCGATCGGTATTTTCCCGTCGCCACCGCGGCCTGAGTCACCGGCGCGCGGCGCACGATTCGCGGAACTCGCTGCAACCCTACGCCGAGGGTGCGTTCGCTAATGACTACCGGACAACGACCGCCCTCCGAATTGCAACCTGGACGACCGTGCGAATGTATACCCTCGAAACCACAACAGTAAACTCCAAATCGACAGACTCCGCCATCGTTCTGCAATTCAGTGCGTGTTTATATGCAGCTTTTCAATCGGCAACATTATTTTGATAAATATGCATGAACTGGCGAAACCAGCGGCGTGGGTAACATAAAACGCCATCGTGAAAATTTAATGACATTTCCTGGTAGTCGCATAATGAGTCATATCCGTCGAAGGGTTAATTTTAACGCGATATCGCAACGTAAAATCGTCAATTTCCTATCAAGGGGTCGTTGGGGAAGCACTCTACCTATTATTTCTTTGCAGCAAAATAAAGTGGGGTAAAGAGTACTGACCGACCGCAAATCTGATGGAAAAATTAATGCACTAGCCTTAATGATGCGAGTTTGAAAAAGCACTACTTTACTAATGGTTCTTTCTAGGAATTCAGGAAGTGATTGTGATTGTGATTTGCAACCCTTTTAATTTTCTTATGGTTTTTTCAAAATTGCGTTGCAACATTGATTGATTACTAAGAAGATTGCCCTTATCTGGTGGTCAAACTATTTAGTGACTATGTAAAACATAAATAAGTATAATGACAGGTAACCGCCGAGCTCAATTACAAGTAAAAAGTAAATATTTGCCTTACTCATTGTATCCTTTCATGAAGTTTGTTAAATTAAGCACTGTTTGTGTACTGTGTACGCGTTTGTGTATCTTGATTGCTCCAGTTCCGATTGTGGCTTGCTTTGTGCTTAAGTTGATCGCGTCAGACTTTACGTCACTTTATTCGAGCAGAGTGCGCTCGTTTGCTCGTGAATCTGAGACTTGGCTTATCTAGATTCACTCGAAAGCGTACCTATGTACACAAGTAATGAGATTTTCTAGCTACCGTAACACTAGACTGTTCAAAGAGCTTTAATAGACATCTGCATTCATCAAGAATCCTACGTTACCCGTCATACATTTGCATGGACGCTCGCAAGTAATTTTAGGTTTAAGACAAAACGTCCTTTCGCTGCACTGTCCTATGTTCGCTTTATCTAAAGATTTTGTCACTATTCAATATAATATTCAATGCCAAACACCCACGCAGATTTTTACTGCTGATATTTAAAACTGAATCTAGTTTAAGACTACCGCATTATGTGCCGTTGCATACCGGTCTATTTTTAATAGGTCGAGGGAGCAAGTGATAAATGGCAGTGAAACAGATAACCACGCATTTGAATGATTAAAGCCAATATACTGTAAATTTGAAAGTGTCTGCCTCTCGGCCGCTGTGCCTGCAAGCCTACAGCGACACATCGGATAAGTGTAGATAACAATCACCATTTTACATTCACTTTGCCAGCCACCTTGACCCACGCAAGGTGATTCAGTGATATTATAATGCTGTATCCGCCAATGACCACTTCGAAAGTATCTAGACGTTATTCAGGCACACTCGAACGGTTTGCTCTTGATAAACCATTGCGTTTTTACGATCATGTCAAGCAGTTCAATTTTATTGTATTCAAATGAAGTTTTATCCTTTTAAACTTTTCGGTTTAAAGGTTACCTATTATGTGTTATATTGAATTGGTAATCGCAAATAAAAATTTCATGAAATATCATAATATGAATACAAAAAGGCCACGAAGATGAAGAACAATGTAAATGTTACGAAAGAGAATCCGGAATCATTGTTTTTACAGTAAATGTGAAACACTTTTATCAAGGAGATATCGGACAGAACAAAAACATTAACGCCATCCAAGTTAAAGCTAATACGAATGGACACTAAACAGTAAACGACTAATAACAGTTTGAATCGCGTTCCATTCCACGGAATACAATGATGCACATTTGTGTTTTAGGAATTAAACGTTTCTCTCTCATTTCCTTTATGTCTGCCACAAAAGAACTGTTATTAATAATGTGAATTAATTAAAAGCTTTGGTGAGCTTTTGCGCTTATAATTTTTAATTTCGCTTTCAATGTGGTAAAGAATGGTTGAATGTGTCTATTTTTCTATTACCATACCGGATTAAAACTGGAAAAACATCTCGCCGACAGTATGAGCTCATTTCCTGCAACATAAAACACCGGCATCATAACAAATAGAGCAATAAGACTGTTTTGCAGTGCGCGGTGCGCCACATCGCATGCACAAAACTGGTTGCGTTGTGAAATAATGCCATGAGCCCGCCTGCCTGCCACATTTGGACTCCCAGTACAGTTGTGTACACAACTATACTTGTACACTAATGATAATGCACTAACATTTGAGAAAATGTTAATTGCCTAAATTCCCCGCCTGTTCCATCCTTTGAATAACTTTCTGTTTGGTTTAGTATGCTTCCGTGGAAATGTGTCCAAGTTTGTCTCGGAAACCATTGAGTCGCTGGAGCTGGGACTGTATTATGCATTGACCTGCAGTCGTATTGTTTGCAATTTCAGATAAAGCTCTGTAAATAATAGAAGTTTGCGGATGTGTATTCTTGTATTGTAAAATATGCAGGCATTGTACATATCTTTTTGGTACATCGCTGCGGATTAGTCTTGGGTTTCACAAACAAAAGATTGTTGTGCTACCGTAAAATCTATATAGATACCAAGAGTTTCCTTCAAAATAACTCTTGAATACTAAAAGCTGCAGTCCAAGTAACAAATTATTCAAGAAGAAGAGCGGAGTACTGCATAAATGGCTCTATAAAAGGTACCCACTGCGTTTAAACTTATAAAATCGTGATTTTAATGCGGTGCATAAGCAGATGACCCGACTAATGCACCGGCCCTCGGTGTGCGGCGGCATGGCGACCGACTTCGACAGAAGGGCTCTTTCGCAAACTGGTTTGAGCGCAGGTTTCGCCGCCCCCGCCGCATGGCCACATCGTCCGCCAACTCTGCACGTTTCATATACTCCGTCTGTTTAATCCGCTCTGTTATAAAACTCTTACATAACATTTGATTTTACAAAGTTTACCACTTTTATGTCCTTTTATTCACATTTTGTAATTCTTAGTTACGTGTTTCTAATTTGGCACCTATGTTAGTTTCATGTACCATTCCACGTCTGTAAAACATGGATTCAATAATTGGAACTAGTTAATAAACGGTAAAAACAGTAAATTCATATTCGCTACTGTGACAGACGAGTGCGTTTACACGTTTGTTCAGCTTAATTTAGCAGTCACGTGTGTTGACTGTAGTACAATATCGATTTGTTAAAACTTGCACTGTTCACTTATATTTATACCGGTTACGTAACCAGATATGTAGTCACAGTATTACTTCATTTATGCATGTACAGTGCACAGAGACAACATTTAGGTAGGACTGACATAACGAGTAAGGCAGTTTTGCAACCGCGTTAACTTCTCCGCTTTTGATTGCTTGTCAGTAAACTCAAAACACACAATACGGCTCGTTCTACATTTGGTTTTTCATCTTTTGCCGTCAAGCCTGTCTCGGTGATGTGTTCATTATTTTCAGCACCATTTGTAATGTGTCCGTCGCATGCTGCATGACTAATTTTGAATTTTCGTCATGTTCTGCTGATTAGATAATACGACAGCTTAAAAGGATAAAGAGTAGTCACATGGTCGCTCATTGTTGGGTTTGTTAGAGTAAGTTCAATGTGATCTGCACGGCTTATGCGCACTTGGCTTTCTGGCAAGAGAAAGTGCAATGCTGCTCTACTTTCCACTTCAGACAAACACACACTATGCTATAAAACAAGTATACAATTGCTATATCTGTCGTTAAGTAAGCCACGGAGCATACACGTTTTGAGTATATCTGACCGCTTTAAAACAGCAGCGCTTTGAAATACCGTTAGGGATAAATATAACAGGATAATGAAAAGGAAATGTTCTAGTTTTAGATATTCAGTTTTAGGAGGAACATAATGAATAATATTGATAAGTTTCCTTAAATATGATAGTGAATAGGACCTGCGACAACTCAGGCGAATTCTTGTCACGATAAATGCGGTGGGTAATTTTGTACATTTTCTCGTTAACTATAAACAATTATTTTTAGATATAGTACTGACAAAAACACGTTTACCTACGTCACAAAATCCATATTTGACTGGATTCTATTAATAATATCACAACGGTGTACCCACCGTTATCATTATTACATTATTCTCTTTAGATATTGTTCTGAACCAATTCATTCTTATTTTGTACATCTGTTGTTCATGGCTCAAAGAAAACTTAACCATTGCTCTGCTATCACGTGTAAATGTTTTACGAAAATTGAACTGTGAGGACTAGGTTTTAAAGTACTAAATACTTCTGGCAAAGTTTGTAAAATTTTGCATAGTTGTCCATGAAAAACTGTTCTTTTCAACCTCGTTTCAGTTCAGTTCAAACACGTCATAATACAAACAATGTGTTGCAATGTAATAATTTTGCATTGCATTAAAAAGATTCATGTTTAGAAACTTGATATTTTCAGCTCGTCTTATATTGCAAGGTGAAGTTGGATTCCTTGGTTCTGGTCTAATAAACGTTGTGCAACGCTTGCCAAGGTAGCAATATCGACAAGATTATAAAGATTACATATATTATGCAACGCATGCATTAATTTTGAACCTACGTAAAGCAATTTCATGAAGCATACATGGCAACGCGTTTCCTGTGAATAATACTAATTTACATTAAGATGAGTATATCCGCAACAGCCATCCAAGTTGTATGACTACGTCTATGCGAGTAACTATGTCATGAGTCTGGTGGCGCCTAAAGTCTGCCGCGTGGGCGACACGACTACTGAATTTGTTGCCTTTATTAATAGGGGTTAAAGTATGAAATTGCCGTTTTATTGTAATAGGTACTTCGAATTGACATAGAACCTTCATGGTTTGAGTTTTTTGAGTGAATCTTTTTTCACGTGGTTCCTATGAAGTTTTTCTTTTAAAAAATGTGCAACATTCGATTATCGATTTTCAGTTGTTTTTTTATTCAGCTTAGACAAGAAAGATGATACTTCAAAAATTCGAGTTATTTTTGAATACGAGTTTCGACGCGGAACTAACGCGGCAGAAACAGCTCGCAATATCAATGTTGCGTTTTGAGAGGGGACTGCTAATGAACGCACGGTGCAATTTTGGTTTAAACGCTTTTGTGATGGAAACTTTGATTTGAAGAACGAACCACGTGGAAGATCACACAGGTGAATAAGAATTAATTGAAAGAGTTAGTGGAAGCCGATCCGAGCCAAACTACCCAGGAATTAGCGGCATGGTTTAACGTTACCTTACCAACAATATTAACTCATTTGCGTCAAATCAATCAAATAAAAAAATCGAATTGTGACATGTCGCACCTTTAAAGACAAACCGTTACTAAATGAATTTTTTCATTAACAATGTTCTATGAAAAAATAAATAACTTTTCTGAATTTTGTGTTATAGTGCTAATAAATACCCATCATTATCACCTCAAAAGATGGCTTTGAGTCATGATTTTAATTTCTATTGCGAAAAAGGCGTGCATTTTTTTAATTTAAGCTCCTGTGTGAAATTTTATATTTTCGTTTAGTAACGATTTGTCTTTAAAGGTGCGATGTGATGAAAAGTGAGCTGACCCCAGGTCAAACGCCGCAACAGTGTCCTAAAGCAAAGCTTACCAATAAAAAGGTAATGGTAACTGTTTGGTGATCTCAGCATGGTCTTATTCACTACATATAACTTTCTCCGATCTGGTCAAGCAATAACGGCAGATGTCTACTGTGCCGAACTCCGAACAATGATAGCAAAACTAGCAGTGAAACAGCCCCGACTCATGAATCGATCTTCACCATTATTGCTCCTTGATAACGCGAGACCTCATACAGCACGAGTAACCGTTTTTACTCTACAGGAACTGCAATTAGAAACCATTCGTCACTCTCCGTATTCGCCAGACCTTGCTCCAAATGACTACCATTTTTTTTACAATACACAACCGATTACGTAATTTGATATTAACTACTAAATATGCCCACAATTAGAACAATAAGTAGGAAAAACATTCGAAATGTTTTTTATAGTTTTCCTGCTATTGATTTCGATTTGTTTCCCTTAACCTTGTACTCGTACGTAAATTGGAACAATTTAATTTATTTTATTATGTGTCATACGTAATATATGAATACAGTTGGATTCCGTTGAATGTAGAGTTGGCAGCGAATAATAACGAGCTTCTAGCTTCGATATTCCGCGAGGCAAAGGCACTAATGTGGGGTGCACTGAATAATTCTATATTTGGACATCATTTATCGCGTTGAATCAGAAGCACCGTTTTAGATTTAAATTAGAAAATTTCGAATTTAATAAGCTATGTCCGTGTATCAATAACTGTTTTAGCGCATGCACACTATATTTCCACTACTTAATCGGGTGATAAAAGCATTAATGTAGCTTTAGTTTAGATTTAAATCCACTACGAAAGTTGTGTTGATTCTCAAAACGGTGACGGAAAACATCGTGAGGAAACCGACATATGCTAGAACCATAAAATTCGAAGACATGTGACATCTACCAACCCGTACTGGGCCCGCGTGGTAGATTATGGCCCACACCTCCCTCTCACCGAGAGGAGGCCTGTGTCCCAACTGTGGAAACATTATAGGCTGAGTATGTTACAATCTGTTAGTCTCTTTCTTAGCAAATAAATATTCTATTCTATTCTATTCTATTCCTTGAATGTAGGTATCTTGCGGTGTGATAATATTTGAAAAGTAAAAATGGCACAAGTTACCTACTGCTGTCGCGAACGGAGCACGGGCCAAGCCCGCAAGTCGTCGCGACCGGGGGTCGCGAGGTGTTTCGATTTTAATCTTCCCTGGTGCCTTTCAGCCACGCTACTCCGCTCCAATGGAGCCATTTGCATGCGACTCGTGGGCGAGGTCCGTCTACCCACGGTACCACGGATCGTAAATTTCGTCCTTTTACTTCCAAGGAGGGATTTTTTCCAGAGGAGCAGATGTCCATTTTTCCGTAAAGGGCTAATTTATTGCATGTTGCGGCAAAAGCCATAAAAGAAGAAGACTTTGAATTAAAAGACAGTGTCCGCATGTTGACCTCTCTTATTTTAGGAAATGTAAAAGGTCGGATCGGATTTATTTCTGATCTACCTTTTGAATACATTATATTTTCACAAATGGCGACGTCCAACTTATATTTTTACCAATGCGTATGGATCAACTCTTTACAGTGTGAGATATATCTTTACTTAAAGTAAAATGGTCTTATTGTGATTGAGAGAATAATGAACGGGGTAACGAACCCAAGATCGATACGATCGGAAAGACCATTCTCGGCACCAGCTCGATTCACTTTCTAGTTAGCGGCCGCCATTGTTAGCTGCCTCTAATTTATCTAATGTAAAAGTCATTCCCCGTTCAAAACACTTGCTTATGTGCTATAATGCAAGGAGAAAGTTCTACGTATTCTTGGCAATTGCATTAGCTCATTATAAAATATCTTAGCTAATGAGTGCTCAATTTATTCGTCCTAACGAAAATCTTGGTCTGACAACAGTGGATATTTTGTTCAAAGACTCGTTTGTTCCGAGAAAAGGCTACTGTCCGACTACACCAGTACAGCGTGCGTTGCACCAATCATACTGAGTCATACATTTGGCTATTACGGAGCCGAAGGCCAAGTGACGCGCGATGCAATTCGTCAGCTCGAACATTTTCCATTGCAATAACTCTGCTCCATTAAACAAATCCGATTGTTCCATCCCTGTGTAAGCGATTCATTGGTATATTCTACTTGATTTATAAAGTATCTTATTTATAAAGAAAGAAAAGAAAGAAAAAGTATTTATTGCGACTCGTACAGGATCATAAAACTAAACTAAACAGAGTTAAAAATAAAACAAATTGTATATAAAAAAAGTAACAAAAGTAAAAAACAAAAATGAAACAGAAAGTCCTATACGAGGCCAAAAGGCTCCTATCTCAGCATGATGCTTCGACATTTAAAAAATAAATGTCGAAGCGCTGGTATTCTGATAGGGCCCGCTGTGATGTCACGGGCAATCACAGTAATAAATAAATAATAAAATAGATATAATATTATGCAATAAAATAAATATTATTTATTTTTAACCCGCGCTAGACGTAACCTCATTACTTGTCTATGCCCTGAGTGTCAGAAGCACTCTGTGGCAAGTATAAAGTATAAAACGGATTCAACGCAAACTGTAGCACAACAAACCCAACTTACCATATAATAGAACATTGCTCATGCTGCGTAATCAGTACGGTTCGGACGAATGCACTGCATTGAGACAAATACAAATTACTGAGCTACTTAAATAGAGAATCAGTCACTTGAACATGAACAAAAAATAGCGCCCATAAAACGAAATCATCAAGCGAGACGCACAGCAGACTCACCCGATTACTCAGCGTGTAATTTCGTCCTCGCCTTTAGAATCGGCAATAAGTAGGCTTAGCAACTTGAGGAATAAATCTATCAATAAATATTTACAGAATACATTGTCAGGCGATACGCAACATTACACACAAAGCCATTTTAAAATTTTGCAGACAGGATTCATAACAATTGCTCACATATCTTCATCAAACAGCTAGAAGTACCTCCTTGAACCCGAAGCTCAACCTCCAAACAAATATTTGCTAGTAAACACACGACACATTTATTCTGAAATCACGTGTAATTTTATAGGTGCTAATTTTTGGCACTTCATGTGAGCGGACTTGTTGCTCATTTCTGTAAAAAATATAGGTAGGCATTAGGTTTACCATGCCTGCCTATATTTTTATAGAAATGCTAAAATTGACATTAATAATCACATCATCATTAAGTATTGGATCGGTGGGATTCCCCGATGTTGCGGAGGTGGATGCAGCTCCACGCTAAATTTTAATTGTATATAATCTGTGTCTGTAACCTACTAACTCTAGAAATTAAGTAAAATTGTTACTAACCGTATAGGTTTCCTGTCGGAAATAAGTTTTCTATTCTATCTTTGTTCTATTACAGAAAATTATAGAAAACTTAACGTGTAACTCTTAACATTCTACACATTAAGACAAGTTTTCTAAAAGTTTCGGTGTGATTCAACAAAAGATTGGTGAGTAAGACGCCATTGTCGTCGAGGCAGTATGAAGCACTACAAATTCAATCGTTTGTGAATCAACACTAGTTATACTAGCCTCTTGTTTCTCGAGACAGTCTTACGGAAATATTTACATTATTTTAACGAACTGTTGTTGGTATTTTGCTTTAAAGCTCTTGCTAAATATTTAGATACTCCGAACGCGATGCTCAGGGGGCCTACTCCGAAGTGCAAAGTGCGAATGCTCGGATCGGACCGACACATGGCCGAACCGAATATTATTGAAAAATGCGAAAAAAGTTCGGATCGGTTCAGTTGGGTCGGGACCATAGTCAATATTCGAAAGAGTGTAGGAGTGTAGGATCGGAACTGACCGAACCAAATAGTAACTTCGTAGCAGGAAACGGCCGAACATTCGGCCGATACTACTTCGGAGTAGACGTGTTTAGTACAGGGCCTACAATACTGATGGCTATATTATTAATATCGTTATTCTGTGGCAAGGAACTTTTGATATCATTTTAAGTTTTACATTCAATAATTTTCCTAGAGAGTGCTTTAGTCTTAAAATGGTTTCTGATTCTCAAAATATGTCTCAAGCTACATCTCAATGAATGTCACATTTCTAAGAAAAAAAAAAAAAAAAAACTGGTGCCAACGTAACTGAACTTAGGCAAAAGGCATCGCATAACAAAAATATCAAAAAAAATATCAACAGTTTCGGTAGATTGATTTTTAAACCGAATTCTTGCCAAACTTCCAATAAATAAATCTAACGATGCAGAACATAAATGAGTACTGTGACAAATGTCCAAAACTTGTCCAATAAATTCTAAAAGTTCATTTCGGCTGTTACAAAAAACTATCCATAACAATTTTAAAGAGATCGTTTAAATTTAAAAAACAGCAGATAATCCGTTTAATTTTGTGAGACATGCAGGCGTCTTTCTAAATTCAATATTGGTGATATTTAAAATCGAATGTGTACCTTTTAAGGAGCCAGCCCTTCAACTCGGCTCCAAGAAATCACCAACAATGTGAACACTCATGGAACCTTCAGTCAAGTAGGGCACGTATTGTACTTTGCACAAGTACCCCTTACTTTTTCCTTGTGTTGAAGGAAGTGTATTGTATATGTTGTCAATGATAATTCCAAGTTATTGGATTTTTCTCCTTCAGAGTTCAGTGTATTATGATTTGTATTTTTATTCGTTCCATTAAGTATCGGCGCATTTACATCATTCGTTACATTTTCGACATCGATGAGTCGATGTTTTTGTACAAGCTAAAGTATTAGTCACTTATTCTTGGCTATATGGACCTACTCATCTCTTTGTGTTGGTTTTATTTTCGTTATCTTTAAATATTCTTCTTGTCTTTTACTTATGCTTTTAAGCATTCGCATCGTATCACTTGCAATCCGTACTGATTTTGTCATCTTCATTCTCAAAGCTCATTACAATGACCATGTCATGAAAATATCTTAATTCAGATTTTTTACTCCATCCATTTTATCCGCCGATGATGTCATAGGTGCAATGTCCGCGCCGTGAAGATTGCAGATGCGCGGGCGCAATGCTTGAGCATGGCGTTATCAAGCGCATCAAATGATAATGGTAATTCTGAACTTTTCATTTTATACGCCGTGAATTTTGACAGGTAACTGCACGCACGTCTGACGTTATTATCTTTATGTTGCAGTTAGTGTCTGAGTTTAAAGAAGATGGGTATTATTGGCGAAAATTTACTTTCAGAAATTGACCGTCCAAAATCTACAGAATGGAATAGGTAATTCGATGCGTTGGAAACGCAAACAGATTAGTTGGTGTGCAATTAGAGTGCGGAGCTTGTGGCGCGCGCTAAGTGCCGCCCTACGGATTACGCCTTCGTGCTCACCGCGCGGTGTTTACTCACCGGCGAAGTGGACGTTTAGCGATCGCCTCACTAATGCGCTCTGTTCAATTATTGATCGATGAATCATTGATTTGGTGCCGGGGAAAGCTCTCATACTCTGACTAGCTTGCATCGTCACTTTACCAAATTGACTCGCTCTTCTGTGAATATCTGATAATGTTGAACGATCAAAATGAATTACTCGAATTATGGTTGTACCAATGCACCGAAGTGGAAAGCAAAAAATATAAAACGCTCATGTTTATGACGTTATTTTAGTTACTTCTTGGGTTTTTTTTATTGAGAATAACCGTAGTCAATATATGATCACTTCTGACAGTTCTTTTTACATAAACAGGATGTATGTAGTATGTACGTAATACCTAATTAAAGTTTAACAAAAAGCCTGAATGTAGTTGATGAGAATGATGACATATCAGTTCTTTGAAAATCAAGGAAATTTGACGTGCGGTCGACGGTTTGGCGTCTCTTAGACAACTCTAAACAAAACAAAATAAAAAATCAAATCATTCAGACAAAAACGCAACTTAACAACCAACTCGCAACTTATTTTAATGTGTTAAAAGAGCCAGCCCACGTTGAATCCGTCGTTGTTGAGCCTCGTTGATATCGCCAAATAAACCAAATATACATTTGTTTTGGACAAAATAATTTAATTTATGCAGAAAATGCAAATGCTGAATGCCTTCGTCAATCATTAAGATTTGTATTTGACTAAGTGTAACAAGATTAGAGATAGATTATAAAAGTCATTGGCCGGCATGGCATTAAGTACATGTAATTACTCACCATACATGTCGACATGAATGTAGTATAGTAAAGTCAGTCACCTTGCTGACGGGGGCGAGCACGTGGGTACGTGGGCTCGCCAATGAACTTGACACCAGACTACTCGCCTGCCGCCAAGCGCTCTGCTTGCTAATCCTGCCATGAGCTTTGCCTGTAGCAAGTTATCTTACTTTGTTGCGCTCCTAACATAACACCCAAGGAATTTCATTAAAGCTGCAATTATGTAGGATCACGCTATTTTTCATTAGGCATTGGTTTCGTAACCTCGCCTCCACGATACGACCTTGTTTAGCAACATTGTGGCAACTTCATAACAGTTAACTAAATAATCGACCATTAAAAACTTTGTAGACAAATAGATGGGCCAACTTGGTATTTTTGTTTTTTTTTATTGTGGCAATCAAGCTCAACACGACAGTAACGAACTTATCCGTGGCGTCGCCTCGTCGCGTTCAAACAGGCAATGGTGAAGATGTCTTATTCTTAAACTCATTTAGCTACGCTTTTTATGAATGCATCAGACAGTAAAACAAACTAAACTGTGATCGTGTGAAAAGTGTATCAAGCTATGCCCATTAGACCTATCAAAATTCAAGGCTACGATAATAAGCTCAGAATTTACACCATATCCCTACGCATCAATTTTCACCCGCACGCACATTTTATGGCTGCTACGGACACGCACTCCATATACTATAAATGCGAAATTATTAAAATTAAGGCTCTTTATGAATGTTGACTTCTGGCCTGGCGGAATATGAAAATTGGAAAGTTTCAGACTTATGTGCCGCCAGCCTATGGAAGATATTACAAAATATAACTGAGATGAACTCTCCTCTCGTGATAGATGTAAGATTTCAGCGTTTTACCATAATTCCGTACTTGAAGCTAAGTGAGATCATGTTTACAAGACGCTTTGTATTTCAAAAAGGACAACGAAGTGCTGTGTAAATCTTTTGGGCTGCTTAAGTTACATTGACCTTGTTGCTATTGTCTACTTTTTTTGCGTTTGATTCAACAGTTTTATGGAATCATGGCCAAATTAGTCGGCAAGTTAATAGCTTAGTGTGGGTGCGGCGATTTAACGTTTGGGTTCTTCATCCATTCCGTCTTGTTTATCGATTAGTCAAGAATCCGCGCCCATGGGCCAACTTATGTCATTTGGCCAAGAGTCAAGGACGAAGCCGCGCCGCGCGGCTCGCCGGTGCCTCGCCGGCCTTATTTGGCGATTGGTGGGCGCCAGTTTTACGACTTTGCCTTTTTTCCTACGCCCTGTTTCCATGTTGACTACACTTTATATAATACATGTAGGTACGTATGTGTGCTGCAGACACACATAGGAATCATTGACCTCTGGCAGTTTTTTCTTCTTTATTTGTCTCAAGGACGACTATTCAGTCTCTAGTCTTATCACGTCCTCATTTACAAGATTGCTTATTTTGTTAAGTAACGCTAAAATAACTTTTATAGAACTGTCTTTTCTTTATAAAAACGCCCCACACTAGGAATTACTCCTGTATCGTGGCCTCGTGGGTGCGTTTACAAACATTTAAACTCACATATACATACAAATAGCCAGACCCGGAACAGCTACCTGTAGGCAATACAAATATTTGTTCCGTGCGGGAATCGAACCCGCGACACGCAGCGCAGCAGTCGATCGCTCAGCCACTGCGCCAAGCGTGTCGTCAAAGCTGTACTTTTTAACTTATATATTCTTATAAATAAATGCCTGTACATAATGTATAGCTACGTAATTGAGCGTCTGAGCATGTTACTTTTTATTCCGTCTGCGTGTCCATTTATTATTGCGTAAGGAATGCGTGCAATCGGAAGTATTAACTGTTCGGGTCGTTGACGGGCTCTGTTGGCTGGAAAAATGGAACGTGACATTTTAAATTTGGCGCAAAGCTCGCGACATTAATCTGGCGCGTCGTCGCCCTCGCCCATGCCGTGCGTGGCCTAATCCGCCCGCTCCCCGAACGACCCGGGAAGATGGAAAAATCTCGAAAGACTCACATCAAATTACCAGCTTTAAAGCGTAGTGAATTCCCTTGGGCCCGAGACGACACACCTTGCCTTTCAGAAACGCCCCTAAATAACGTCGCGGTGTCCTTCGGGAAGTTTCGAAGGTTCGGGTGCGCACGTGCTTTTGTCATAGTCATACTTTCGTCGAGTTTTACGTACGACGTGCCGCGCACTTCGATTGAGTTTTGAAAGCGCGTTATATAACTTTACTAATAAAATTCTTGTTTTAAAGTTTTT
Source organism: Apamea sordens (assembly GCA_945859715.1). Lineage (NCBI taxonomy): Eukaryota > Metazoa > Arthropoda > Insecta > Lepidoptera > Noctuidae > Apamea > Apamea sordens. Next base: position 9,218,587 of record OX243991.1, on the reverse strand, counting down.
TTCTGAAAATACAAAAGTTTGTTACTCCCATCTATGCTAATAAACCGACTAACTCGCATATTAAGTAGATATTTTGCAACATGTTCTTCGAAAATATTGTTTTAATAACACTACTCAAAGTTTTCAGCCGTAACTTTGTTAGCATTAATATGTATCTTGTTTGTCTTAAAATTAAGCTTTAAAGCGTCATAACAGTTAAAAACAACACCAGTACCTAAGTTCTTCTATCCGTGGCGTAATTTAGTTGGAACGAGAGATAACTTTAATAAATGCAATGCATTATTTACAATTATGTACATCAAAACGTTATCCGAAGAACTTCTTCTAATTCGTCTAAATTACCGTTTGTTCATCAACACATTCAAGTGAGAACATTGTTGTAACAGGAACCAGTTAATGGATGTTATTAAATCTTGAGCACGACCTGCCAATTAGTTTGAAAATTAACATGGTCCATTAAACATTCTTCTTGGATCGTTTTGATAGTCGTAGTGTACTTTACAAATAGTTAACAACTCTAAAATACAGCTTCCTCATTACAAGCATAAATGCTAACCGTAGCAAAAGCCAATTCCTCATGTTCAGTGTGTCGTGTAAAGTTTCTCTATTGTTGTCTGGCGACGCTGGCTCAGCGGTGATCCCCTATCTTGAGCCATAGGTCACAAGAGATACATACCAACAAGCTCAAACTATAATTCTGAGCTACAGCGAGGGACATAAACTGCCGTTATCTACTGTTCACGTGTTGATTTAAACAGTAAACTCTCAAAGATTTTCTTGTAAACTTCGTGATAGCAGAAGCAAAAATCTCGCATGTTTGAAAATTCTGAAAATTCAATTGCTGAGCACGCTTGTGTGGATGTGTAGGCCTTTCTCTCCGACCTGTCGCGCCGCCTCGGAACTAGCTCAAGCTTTTGAATTCCGCTCGCTCGCCATTTCAGACGTTCTGTAAAAAGACGCGTTACACGATGCCGCCGCAAGCGTGAAACTTGCACACTTGCGGCTGCCTCCACGCTCAACAAGCTTGCTTTAACTCCCAGCGCCCCACTGCCTCTTATTAGTCCCATCTCCTGACCTAATACAGACTTTTACTTATTAACACCGTTTGGTTTCCTTTCACCATTAGGTATTTTAACTTTTATGTAAGCATGTGCCTCTTCAATCGTGTAAATTAAATTAAATCTTTCAAACGCAGCCACCGTTTCATCGCGTTAATTAGTTAATAAATGTGAATGTAAAGCTTTTCCTCTTACGGTACAGTATCCCGCCGTCGCGGTCGTAGAGTTCGCTTCGCTAGCCAACTATTACACTCAGCCATAAGATAGCAATCGCATACTGAGGAAAGGTAATGTTCCTTGTAAAGATATTTGCACAAAATCCAATCTTGTACATGTCGCCGTTTCCGTAATGAATTCAACAATAATTAGAGTTGCCGCGGGAGAGCGCTCGCTGAGCTTACCGGCGGATGTCACAAATCCTAGCCAAGGGCCGGGGCGTGTAATGCAAATAACAGTGTTTACCTGGCCCCGCCCCCCGCGCCCGCGCCGCCACCGACCGCGCAGCCATCGCTGCGATTCATAATAACAGCTTTTATTTCCGTAACTAGCTACGAACGCTCTCATTTTGTCGGTTAACGCGTATTGTGTCATAGCGAAACGAATGCCGCCCAGTAATGGAGTTTTTAAGCGCAGCTTTTTCGTTCTGCGCTGCAAAAGGGAATTATGCAACTAGAATAGCGACGTGATTGCACAGCAAACACTACAGGGGCCCCGTACAGATTTATTGTTTTAACTCTCGACTTGGGAATTTGCAATATAAACGTAAAAGTACATAATTTCTGTTATTCACCGAAAGGACGGGTGGAAGCTTTGAAACAAATGTAACATTAAAGAAATACACATCATTAAACCAATATATCGTATCATCCAGCGAGAACCGAATTAAAACAGCCAGACGGTCAAAAGAAAATAAAGTACGAGTTTAAAGTCACGCACCGCAACACAGTTGACTTAAATGCTTTCCACTGCACATATAATATGGTTGTGTCTTCAGTGTGTTTGTGTGTGTATAAATCAGACCGAGTGCGTCGCGAACGCTCCAAACTCCAATTTGAGGAGAAGTCTGCAAGAAGCCGTGTGGAGCGGCTATTGCAAGTTCAACATTGGTATAATTTGCCGGGCATATTGGAAAACTTGTAATTGGTTTAGTTTTATATTCAACCGCCAATTTGTTCTAAGAATGATATCAGTTTAGCGATTTATCTTATCCGGTTATAGCTCACCTTAAACTTTATCTGTTTGTATTCTACAAAAACAATAAAAATATACCGACGACGTGTAAAGTCCAATTCAACTTTATAATATTCGTGTTCTTTGTTTCAGATTTTTGCCCGGAGTCATATATCATTGTAAAGGAGCTCTCTTCAAAGTAAGTCAAACTTTACCTACCTACATTAAAGTTAAAAGTTATCTAAGTACCGCAATGACAAATCAATCCGCATACCTTGCTCATAATAAATCAACACTACTTCGCTATCCTTTTGTAATATTTTGTCTAGCTGAAAATTTATTTCGTATTTTAATATCGTACTGTTTCTCTGTCATATTTTTCATGATTACTCTCTTGGCAAAATACCAAGATCTTACTCGCTTATCTTTCGTAACTTTTGCTCAGCAAAATGGTTCAAGTTTTCTCAATATTTTCACGGACTTTTTTAAAATGAAACTTTCATTTTGCGATCACTTTTCGTCATTAGTCTACCTTTGCCTAGTACACAGGGCTAGCAAGTCAGAAATTAGTGTTCTTCCTAATTGTTTCATGCTTCATAAATGCTGAGAAACAAATATACCACCCACAACTTCTCTATATGGGCATACGCTGATAATCCGTTCATAAATCATGTCCTCGTCAAAGATAAAAAAAATGACAGACTAATGTATATTTTTGTCTTGATGCTATCAAAATGTCAGCGGAACTAGGATCAATAAATTAATCTGTCAAGGTAACCAGACGGCAATTCAATAAAAGTTTTGCCTTGGTTGAGTCTGATTTTGAACACAACGTTTTTGTCAAACGAGGAAACACCGGTTAGCCTTGCACGATGTCGCTCAAAAACCGTCCTTTGTTAAATTGATTGGAATACGACGCGTGTCGTTCCATTTAACTAACTTGTACAACTAAATAGATCAATGTACAAAGGTAGCGCTCAGATATGCATGAAAGAATACTACTTAGTTGTTTTGTTTATTCGTACCGTCTGAATTACTTATGTGGGCCGTCGTTTACCTAAGGTTTTTGTACGTGCAACGAGGGCCAGGTCCACTACTCCGGTTCACAATTTCGGAGAAACATGCTCGCTATTGTCTGGGTCTGCCAGGCCGATCCACATTAATAAATGCCAGATTGCCTCTCCGTGAAGCCTACACAACTGTAGCGTAAGAACTGTACTTACTGAATAACATGTTCCCGACCTTTTTTTCTCTGAAATCTGTATAAATTCCGAATATTGTTCTTTGAAAACTAAAGTTATTAAAGTTATTTGAAAATTAAAGTTATATTAGCGGGGCCCGTGGCTAAATAATAACAGCCGCCAAGGTCGATCGGTCAGGTTAAGCTACGCTTGCCGCGGTTGGTCTGTGGATGGGTGACCATCTTTACATACCGAGACCCCTCCGTGCCTCGGAAAGCACGTTAAGCCGTTGGTCCCGGCTGTCATTCGTGGATCTTTGACAGTCGTTACGGGTAGTCAGAAGCCCGAAAGTCTGACAACCAGTCTTACCAAGGGGTATCGTATTACCCAGTAACTGGGTTGTGGAGGTCAGATAGGCAGTCGGCAGTCGCTCCATGTAAAATACTGGTATTCAGCTGCATCCGGTTAGACTGGAAGCCGACCCCAACATAGTTGGGAAAAGGCTAGGCAGATGATGAAAACTAAAGTTATTCAATAAGCTTTCTACAACGTAACCTATGTAACCTCAATAGGACCTTAAATGTTTAGTTTCAAAATAAATAAATATATAGAGATTTTATGTGAAACAAACTTATTTCAACACCTATACTTAATTATGTCATTGCAATATTTTATCTCATGTTTTAATTAAATATTCCGAAGCAACTTTGTAATTTATAATCGAACAGAAAACAAATTAACTGTTTGTTGCTTGACAGCTATAATTCGAAGCACTTGTCTTGCTGAGTATTGTTCAGTACAAATTGACGTTAAATACATAATACTTTAGTTTAATAAATTCAGGTTAAAATTTTGATTAGACATGTAATTTATCAAAAGTTTGTAAAAGCATCGTCGTAAAAATGTTTTTATTAATAGATGCAGCGCTTACGTGAACAAACAACAGCTCGTTTTAGGAGTCTCTTCGGGTAAAAACAGCATATTTATTATCCACACACCAAACTTTTACGAGCCGTAGAGCTAGCGTGGACGTGGCCGGGAACGAAATTCTTTAACATTCCTCTTTAACGACCAAAACTAAATATGGTTTTGCTAGTAAGAACTTTACTTCGATATTGTACTAATAACAAGCTCCAGAACCTACCTTGTTGACAATGTCTCGACTGTGTACAGACGCCAGCACATCAAGCTACTACAATCTGTCAAATTTCTTTAATAGATTTTCAACTTTATCGCTAAAGTATTAAGGTTTAAGGTTGATTGGGAAAATTTGACAGTTTCGGGTAGCTTGACCTGCTAGCGTCTGTACCTTAAATGCCTTCATTATTCCCACACAAGTTTGTACGTATCCCTTTTATACCTTCGCCCGAACTTTGCACTTCCAAAGTTGTAAGAACAATTAGTCATAAATAATTGAACATGGTCGATATTCCTTTGTAAGAAGACAAAGAGATGTCATACTCAAAACTTTGTCAATTTACGTTGAAACCGTAAAGCCCCTTACTAGCTCATGTCCTTACTTGGTAGAAAAGTGGAGGTAACATCAAGAGAACTTTCCACTCGGGGTACAGTCGTACTTACCTTGTCTAGAAAGGGATCAAACTGCGGTGCATTCTCCGCAATGTATTATGCAGTCCCGGAGCGGGTGCCAGTGTAAGCGGCTCGGAATCACTCCCACTCCCCGTCGAAGAACACACAGCTATTCCTTGAGAATTTTCTATTCCAAAAGTTGGTGGAAACCATTTCGCTTCAAATATCTTTTGTGAATTACTTGCGACGGATCTGATGATTGTAACTTATTGCAGTGTTTTATTTTGGCAACAAATACGACTTCTTACCATTCACTTTATGGGTATTTAGGTTTCAGCTTACCTATTCAAAGATACTGGCAGCTCTTTCAAATACTAGTAGATACTTGAATCGAAGCAATTTAAATAATATCCATTTGTAATATCTATCGTTTCAAATCTCATCGTCAGCACTCTCAGACTTCCATTTCTCACGATTAGGTATATAGGAACGTACCTACTAAAACTAAAAAAGAGACTATCAGCAATCTCATTTTAATCGGATCATTTATCAAAAGTCAAGAGAGCGCACAATGGTAACTTACTGCAGTTGAATGTGTAAGTGAAACGGCTCGATTAGGGCGATTGTGTGCCTTATAAAGTTAAAATCTCGCTTCAAACATGTTAAATGTAAAGTAGGGTGTACCTGAGCTGATAAACAGGCAATATTTCCTTACGGGTTTGTTGTCACAGCTATTTTAAATTTATGTGAATGTTGTGCCGATGTACAGAGCAAATGTTCGCCGGCTGGGTAAGCTAATCGCATCTCATTTCCTACGTGTCGCTCGTTGTAGTAGGAAGCACAAATGAGATTGTGGGCTGACGTGTCGTTCGGGAGACCCAGTCGCGTTCGACATCGCACCCGAAACCACATCGCCACGCTACTCGCTGTTTACAAAACATGATTCTATCATATTGTTGGGGAGAATCGCATGTCGTGTAATCACGTTAGTCAGTACCTATTAGTTTTTTTTATAAGAGCTTTGTAACCAATAATTGGTATACCTCGGAAAATGAACGAACATTTTCAAACTAATCTCAACTCGGCTTATCCCAGTCTTGTCCACAGCTTGCCAGGGTCTTTCCCGAAATGTGCTATAAGTTTGGTCCAAACATTCTGTCCTCCGCCTTCTACCTAGCTCAGCTACCTTTTTTACGTCGTGGATAAATCTGGCTGAAGAGTGTCTGTCTAACGCTGTTTGCCGATTCACAAGTCCCTCGCAAAGTCTTGTCCACTCCAACGGGCATCGGTCCTTCGGCAGATATGACAAGCGCACTCACTGCCACTTCAGCTTGTTGACTCTCTAAGCTATCTCGGTGACTCCGGCTGAAAACATTCAATGCAATCGTTAAACACTTTATCGTCTTGAGCTCAATTCATGACTCTGTTATGGATACTCTTCAATCAGATCACTCCACCGGGTTTATAGCAAACGAAGGTCAATTTAGTTAAATCGCAATGAACGGCTTTTCGAACGAATAGAGGTCCTTTATCGCGTTTCACGCAACTTTCCTCGGCCGGCTCTCTACTTACACGATTAATTTGAGTCGATAAATCCGCATTAAAAGCGGAGCGAGGGGGCAGCCAACCGCGCCGTTCTGTGTAAGTAGCCCCCATTCTGACCTTTTTGTTCTCGCTACAGTCACTTGTTCATAAGGAACTCTTTAATCTATTATCGCTCCACCATCATGAGTGTAACATAGCGTGACATGTCATAAGTGAAACGTTTTCCTAGCAGGCTATCGATCGGAAATTGGTAAGGTCTAAATGTCGGTTTCATACGGTCTGGCGGGCGGGCGCACGTCACTGGCCGCCGAGACAGACAGGCAGCGTGCGCGGCGCCTGCGAGCCCATTAGACGTCTGCCCGATGTGGAACGCTCGATAAACTTGTAAAAACGCCTTCTACCCATTTAATTTTATACCCTCGCTTAAGCTTTGCTATTGGCAGATTTCTTCCTTCTTTTTTATGGGTCCGTCATTAACTGTATCGTGCGTCTATTATTTCTCGCTTGTTTAATCTCCTCGTTAATCCAGCAGTGTCGTTTCAAATGCAGGCATTCGCAGTGGATTTATAACAGTTTGCTATTTTGTACTTATACAACGATTTCATAATCAAATACAGGATACCTATGTATGTGTGTATTCGTTTGAAATAACGATCGTGCAAGTTAAATGCTACTGAAATAAATGTGCGCTGGATAAAAAATAAAAAGTTTGATGCCAATAAACTTTAAAGTTCACATTTAGAAGCGAACGCCAATGCCACACCTCAAACGGGGGAAGTGATATTGGTACAAAATATTTATGACTTTATGTGATAAAGTTTATGTTGCGGTAAGAGTTTTATTTCTCTCGTGAAACGACTATAACTTTTTCGAATAACGTACCTAATATAAAATAAGGGAATATTGGCCAATAAAATAAAATATTTTCATCATATGTTCTGTACTCTTGACATTAGGAATAATAAATGTATGTACAGTCAGCATGAGCAAAAATATTAAGATATTGCTAAATTCCATTGCTTTTCTTTCGCAGAACATCTTGTATTATTTTGTCAGAACAAAAGTAGAAACTGTGTGTGAAATACTTTACATGAAAATCATCCCATTTCATGACCACCATATTTCTTTGCCTTTCCTATACCTAGCATTTTTTATAAGACGTTGGAAAATTTCTGCATGCATATTAAAATGATTATATATATATACCTTTGTTTTTCTGGCTTGACGTGTCGAATAAAACGTCGAAAGAAAGTTCAATAAAATTTGCATGAAAAAAAAATCTGTCCGTCAAAACAGCGATGACATGCTATATTAGGTATGTGTTAAGTAAGTATACCAATTTCGTGAAAGTTGGGAAGTGCTTACTGCTAACGTATTTACAACAGTAGGTACTGGAGCAATGAAGTCGCTTACAAACAAAATTGATAGAAGATACTTGTACAGACGCCAGCACATCAAGCTACATCTGTCAAATTTCTTTAATACCTTTTCAACTTTATCGCCAATGTATTAAGGTTCAAGGTTGATTGGGAAAATTTGACAGTTTCGGGTAGCTTGACCTGCTGGCGTCTGTACAATTACTGTATTCAATATAAACTAGAAAGTATAAACTAAAAAGTTTTATCTAAAATAAAAAAATAAAAACTTCCTCGTGTACCTAATGAATTCTCGAAGGCGACATATTCTACGATTAAACGCTTCTAAACTCCTAATTAGAATGTAAAGAGAACTTCAATAATACTTTGCCGGTTGTCGGGGCACGTACGCGAACTTTTATTCAGCGAATTTGGTTACGTAATTCGTTGGAAATATTCAAGTTTTCCCTTCGGCGAGACGTTATCGCGGGCGGCTCTCAACGCGGGCGTGGGCGGCGCCGCTCCCCGCGGGGACTTAATTTGTTGCTCTCCTGGCGCCTCGCATCTCACTTTCAAACGGCGTAACGCGACCTTACCACTTCCCCTTCTCCGCCACCGTGTAGACATGATGTTCGCCTGCGCCCCGGTTTTCCTAGATCGAACATCGAACATTTACACCACTCTATCTAACCCACCTTGCGCTATTTCAAATTTATTATTCCGATATTGAAACGAAAATATAACGCTTGCCGGCTTATCAAAATATTTATAGATATCTGTTTGGAAAAGTATTCTGCATATTGTGGTCGTTTAATCGCTAGTTGCTGAAGTCGCTTAACAGATTTATAATTTAATAAACAGGATTTATGATAATAACACAAGTAGTCTTCTGCTTTTTGAAAATACAGATAGAAAATGAATTACATTTTCGTATATCAGCAGGTCCTTCATTAATAAAATATCATTCTTATGACATGAAGCCATAAATACACACTGATGCAGCGAAGATCGAAAGCCTTCCTATTTGGCTACGTCTGGTAATAAAAGTGACACCTGTAATAATTTAATGAAACAACAAAATAAAACTAGCAAAGCTTGTGGATCCCGCAACACATGTAGTTCTTGGCAAAATTCCATTACATACGCGAAATACTCGAGACACGCGTTCACTTTATTCCAAATTCGATATACCATAGATTCGCGTGGCACAAGCAGCGCGACAATCTAATCACAATACCATAAAGGAGTGCACCGTAAAATATTTATGGGTGCGGGAGCAGGCACGCTCCGGTACCCGGCTCCACCACGGGCCATCTACCTCCATCAACCTCGACGATAGTTCTGTATACGTTACTACAATCAGTAATTTTGTTGTTCAATGCAAATTTAGGTTTAGTAGGGTTTAAACACGAATAAAAGGTTTATTTTTACTTATCTTCTGGTTCTTTTTGGCCCCCCTAATTTTACAACTTCGGCGCAAATTCGTTGTCGACGTCAGCTCACTTTGAATGGAATAATATCTGAATAACATTTAAAGTTTCGTATAAAGAAATTGAGTGTGTGGAGAGCTCAATTAAGCAAGTCCTGGGACCGGTGTGGGCGCAGTGCTCGTTACACACCCGCTCAAATTGGCGCCGACCACTGAACTGTAACGATAATGACGCCGCGTGAGTTGTGCCCCATTCGTCCACTAACGTAAGCTAACTCCTCTCATGGGAAGCCCTAAAAGCCACTTCATACGAAGTATGTACTTCCACATTTGGCAGTCTCGCAAAACTTTGTGGTTTTTGTGGCACATAAACAACTAGCACACGTGTGCGTCCGCGACCGCTTATCGATTGATTTGACTTAAAATGCATAGTTTTGAGCCGCGATGTCGATCGGTTTCCGCCAAATTTTCCGCTGCGGGCGCTTGGCAACCGCACTTTGTGGCTGGCCACAGTTACCCATACAAATTGAGAGGTTAACGTGGTAGACATTGCGTCAACTTATACAACAGCAATTTACAACATTCCACATTTATTCATATATTTGCCGTAACTCCATTCGCGGAACGTATATTGGCAACACTCATAATCATAGTGAGCGCGATCGACCACTGAAAGCTTTTTGAAAGCTCGTAGTGACGCGTGATGAAAGGTTCACGCGGTGATTTCAAGCGAGTCATTGTAGCCCGACAAGCGAAAGTGACAGCTTTAATGTTTGCTTTCTAATGTATATCACAAACATTATATTTGACTATTCGTTACGTTTCAGGGAACATAACATGTACCTAAATTATGTGCATAGTAAGTTTACGTAAGAAACTATTGAAATAATAAACAGGCAACAGTTACAGAAAGTTCATATTCCTTTGCTATCGGATACGTGATAAATTGCTAAATAATGCGCCCTCTGTCGTCGCTCTAACCCCACCCCTAATGTCTTCTTAATGCAGCATGGAGTTGTCACATTGCACATTTTGAGCTGGCGTTTGTTCGTTCCGTTTGCCGAAGGTATTCACGGTCCTTAAAACTTTTTGTATGTTCTCAGTACGGAAATATGTTCATATATCGAATGCATACAAAAAAATACTAAAGATGTTCAGAGTGTGAGACGCTTGCGTCATTTGGGGCACTCTATAAGTGCACAGAGTTGGTTAAGTATGAAAAGCTCCATTTGAACGCAAGTTTTTTTTTTGCTCGTTTTGCCTGTGTCGGTTCGCTGCGCGCTCCTTTTGTTCCACGAACGTGATCTGGCCGAGATGAATCCGTTCCTCTCTTCAATCGAGTTTGTTTCTGCCTGTCACACTTTTGCTGCTTTGCGTATTACCACAGATGAAACAATTTTCTTGAAACTCTGCATACAAATTTCCTTTTCGGGTGCGAGAAGTTTCTCGTCCATTTGTTTTCGCGACGTATATGACGTAAAAGCATAACATTTTTATACCATTCGCCACCACTATGTCATGGTTCGCTTAAGATTTAGTTTCCAATACAAGACGCTAGGCGACAAACGGCTTGCAGTCAAAAATCAGATAAATAAATATGAATGAAATAAGGTTTTTTTTCGTGGAGTTTTTCTCTCTTCTGTATGTATTTTCCGTCAAAAAATTCCAACTATCTTTAAAGAACTCTTTGAACACACATTGGCCTCGCATAAAAGAGATTGAAAACTTTTTCAGGATTCAGATTTGTTTTTTCTGCGTGCCTGATTTCAAGCCACTCTGCCATCCTATAAATTATTTCTGTGAAAAACTTTTAAAGCTATTATAACTCTGTTCCATTGATATAAATCTCGAATTCGATTCATTTCCAATGTTAACTTATCCCACGTTTATTTTCAGAATTCTTTCAATTGGGTACTTTACATTGTATTGTTATGTAGGAGTTGTAGGTAAATACTGTGTAGACCTGAAGAAATTGCAAACTCTAAATTGTCATTTAAATAAAACTTTGGCGCCCACTCAAAAGACGCCAGTGTACTAAATTTAACTCAACTAATTAAACAATAAATGTTGTGTGAAGCGTATGCGTATGTCACAACACAGTGGCGCCGGATCTGTTGTAGGCGATACACGCTGGAGCAGTTATCTCAGTATCGCCTGACTACGCCCGTTGTGGCCGCCATGTTTATTTTTAGTCTCGCGTGTACATTCACTATTGCGATGAAATTTACAGCGATCGCCGCGGCTCGCCGCTCGCCGGACTCCGATACCGACGCTTCAAATGACAAGCTACCGCTATTTCAAAAATGTCTGCTATTTTACGCGAGAATTCCCGCTCTTTCGATGAGCAATAATTCTTTTGTTCAACGGGTGAAAGGTCCATGAGATTACTTTTATTACGCGGTATTAGAAGAACTCTGCGATAGAAGGACGTTAAAAAGGCTTTACCGGTACAATTATCTATTTTTATTATGTTGGTTTGTACTTTTTGATCCAGCAAAAATCAAATTGTGACCCAAATCGATCAGTAAAATTACATGCGGAAAAGTATCTTGCTACACTCTTATAGGGGTTGTTCTGAATGGAAACTGTTGGTGACAAAACGCGTTGTCGCGGCGGCTAATACCCTTGTTCGTCAAAATAGCATTACCCGCTCGGTGGCGGTGCGAGGTCCCCCCTGTCAGGCTGAGATTTGGCGTAACTTAGTGACTGATTAGCAATTGGTGTGAGCTGGCGGGCGCGGGCGCGACAGGTGGTCGGGGTGCGGGGCCTGACCCGCGGCCTCTCGCCTGATTGATGGCCACGTCCCGTTCACGGTCTGACTACCCATCTTACATTTGATTTGCACTTCGCCTTACCCGAAATCTTCTGTGGAAGGAGGTAAAGCTGTCAAATCATTTCGTCAATAATACTATCCCGTTTTGCTATTTGTCTTCTGTCGGCTTTTGCTCTAAATAATTAGATACTACGAAGTTTCATTTGTTATTGCATCTATCACTAATTCATTACGGAAATCATCTATCTACATTGAGGAAATTAATTTTAAATAGACAATAAAATAGCCATTTTAATTAGAACATAACTATATCATAATAACGACATCGAAATGTTAATTAATGTATCCCCCTTTCACAAATAATAACAAGTATTCTGCAATAACATTAATTCAAAATATATTTGACGTGAACTTCGGGAAGTGACTTGACTGTCACGCAAATGTCAAATGTCGATTGTTATACCTGAGCGGTCCCACGCTCCGAGAGCGCGGTCTAATAACCCGAGGTCAAATCTTGGCTCATGCATATTCACAGGCGACGGTGAAGTCGCCGGTGGCTCATCTGTAACGGTCCTGCGACCGGTTGTATGAGCTCATTGTTGTGCCCACATGGTCGCCACGGTCGCGGTCGTCCTGCGCCAGCGCCGGAACTGCTTGCAAGCAAACACTCGATAAGGAAGCTAGGAACAATTATACGCGAAATATCTTTATGATCTAGTGCCACAAACAACATTCAAAACCAGTTTGTCTACTTTTAGTACTAGTCTTGTTTTAAACGGAGATTTTTAGTGCAGAAATCTGTCGTTTACATAAAATGTGCCATTTACGCAATTAATTACGCCGCCAATAATAATTGAGTCTTGCTTTATTGACACACTAGAGTGAGAACAAAATAGTAATGCGAATTACATTGTGCCAGTTTTTATTGCTGAGTGTCGGGTTATTAAGATTACAAAGGCAGGGTCAGTTGGTAAACACCGTCGCGCCGCCGCCGGTAGAAATTATTTATATTCTAATTAGGTGCCAGCTACAACCGCTCGTAAGGGTGCATGCGTAATTCGAAATACGTTTTTCTTTGTATGTAATATTATGACATTATATTCATTGAAATAAACGGATGTGCGTAGGCGACAAAACCCTTGTTATACTGCGAGCAATTTTTGAATTGCCCACCTGTTATTTTTTTTAATACACGCAGGTGATGGATTACTCCCTCCGCTGTACGCTACTTTTTTTTTTTGCCGTGATGGATTTATTAGACTAGTTTTCGTTTTTTGTTGGCCGTAATCGATGCCTAGTTGTGATATCCACTCGTCAAACATTTTCCAGTATTTTGTTTGCGTAGCTCAACGGCATTGACTGTTAGTGTATTGTTATATTAAAAAGCAATTTCCTTTTTTATATAAATTGTCATTTAGCTTTAAAATTTAGATTGGTCATGTTTTTACTAGCTGTTCTCGCCTGTCGGCGGCGTATCGAATTTGTTCAATGTCGATTCTGAACCGGAACAAAACACCGCGTTGCGTCAGATAAAGTAATTCAAATGCGTCTCGATTTTGTTTTGTTGTACTTACCTGATTACAGTGACCATTACCAGTGACTATGTTCAACACTTCGTTTTCATTAGGCACAGTAATGTCTACCATGTTTTGTACGTGTTATTTAATTTTCAACAGATTCGTAATACCGAATTTCCCTTGTTTAATGTAAGCTGGAGAGAATTAGTGTTTTCAATTCAAACTTTTAATAATAAGGTTCAAAAGATCACGAGCACTTAGCGTGATCTTCTTAGTAAGAAGCAGTAAAACAAAGATGGTGCAGCAATGCATTTTACATTTTGAAGCATCATTAAATAGCGCATTACACGGCCCGGGCTCGTCGAGAGGCAATTAAAAAAGAACTGCTAAGACGAAGCTCGTAAAAATGAAGTCGTGTTCTCAACTGATTAAAAAGTCAGCTCTAATCTTGTGCACGTTAAATTTTTAATCAAATTCGTTTATCACGGACGACCTTAGCGCCTTCTTATCTTTGCCCCAGAATGGCACCTTAAAGAGATAATTCGCATGTAGACAAAAAGTGTTTATAAAAAAAAAAACTGCAGCATTGATTTGCAGGTATCGAGAACTATTCAGAAGAGTCACAGCGATTTTATGTTAGTAGGTACTACACATAGGATGGGATCGAAGTTTCACGGATAATTCCAGCCTCGGGATTCACTGCCGAGATCTATCAATTAACACGCAAACTCCATCGGCTTTCAGGTGAATGTCAATTAATGTCAGTCTGAGGAGAGCGTCGTCCGTAGAGAGAGTATACTGAGAACTGTTACATAGTACGAGCGGCTGGCAACAGTAGTAGCAACAAGTACCTTGTGCGTCAGCCTCGATAAAATTAACATTTTAATACTCCTCCTAGGCTGCATGATTATAATCGACACACTTTTAAAACCTGTAAACATGATAAAATGATGAATTTATGTACAAACAACACAGCCAGAAGGCCAAATGTGGAATAAAACTCGGATGTGCAAGATTATCTTACTATTGTTCTCGAGTTATTGAGGTACATGTCAGACTAAATTACTTGCGATAGGAACTACGGCTGTTACATTAATGTTGATTTATTATTTATCTGTAGAATCGTCTGAACATACCCGGTATTTTTTTTTATCTTAGTGGCGTCTTTATTTATTGAAAACTGATTAATTCTTCATTTTATATAAGTGTATGATGCTCTGTAAAGTTCAGCATATAGTAACAATATGTACATCGCGAATAGTAATGGATATTGCACATCCAGATATTAACATAGTGGTACCGACAACTTGATTGATTGATGGCGAGTGACTCTTACTGCTTGTTATCAAACAGTTAATAAATCAACCGTGCTACCCTGTTATTTATAGTGCTATTTACATCCAATAATATATTCGCAATATTAATATTCATGAAACAGCAAACTTGAAAGAAATGTTACAAAGATAACCTACTTCCCAAAAGAGCCTGAACTCAAGTTTTGTGAAAACTACACGTGTAATGCGTGTACGCCTACATAAATATTTTCAGTTCTATTGATCATCTATTCAATAAATAAGTCGGTAATTTTTCAATCACAGACAAAGAGAGAAGAGAGAGGAAATTTAAAAAATCTTGTATGAAATTATCTACCAGATTAATTCACCAGAGCTTCTCAGGAGGTAGCGAAATGTAGATAGGAACGCACTAAATATTGGACAGACATGCACTTCAGCAGTGTGTGAAAGTTTCCACACGATCAATACGAAATCAATTAATTGACAATCGAGGTTCCCATGCCGGCGCGCCTGACCTTCTCAGTTAATCCAATAATTTTACACGGAATTACTACAGACAACTGAATTAGAAAAGAACTTATTTTCATTTGGCATGACAATTTTAAACTGCACTAATAGATATAAATGCAACCTATCTATTCCGTGTCAATACACCCTACTCGATATAACTGCTGTTGCAAGTTTAATACGAACGAGTAATTGCATTGCATCAACGCTGTTAGACATTTTGTTTTCAGGATAAGGTTTGATAATAAAAGCAGCAAACCTATTTCTGTGATATGCAATGTAATTATTTAAATGGACGTATACAACTATTCACTACATAAATGCCATGCATAAGATGCATACATGCAAATCAGAATATGTCAGAATTGCATGAACTGGATCTACTTAATATCAAAACACTGTACCTCACAAACTTTGGGCACTTCCACCCACCGTGTCGCTTGCGTTTACCCACCAAAGTTGATATCACAGTTGCGAAATAGTCTGCGGTTATAATAATATCACTTTGTACATATTTAGAAACCTGCACAGGTCGGTGCAGTGTTATTCAATCTGCGACCTATTTGTGGTCAATCGCAGTACGAGACGGTCTCAACCGCTCCACAGTGTAGAGTTATACCAAACCTGTTATTCGCACTTCTATGTCACATCGTAACACTTTACATGCTTGTTAACTTCACAAAAATAACTAATAGGTATAAGATTCTGCGCCCAAGTGCATGTTCTGACTCGTTTAAGTTAATTAACAATTTTAATAAGCGATCATTATTTTAATCTGCTCTCCCGTCACGGTTGCCGCTTTAATTTGTACATAGTTTCATAATGTACCCACATTCTGTTATAGCATGATAGCTGAATACGATAATACTTAATTTTCGTATTCATAAGCTTCTTTTTATAAGAGTCGTTAACTCTTAAATGCTAATTGTAATACGGTTCGAAATAATCTAATTTATAACTTAGTAGTTCTTTTTAATTCGCTAAGAACATAGAAAGGAGTATAAACGCGAATAAATATTGAATCACTTCTTCATTTCCGAGCTTCCGGTTGGCGAGGACCCGTACGTCGAGCCTAATAAGTGGGTCAAGTAACCCTTTAGCGTGTAGAGGAGTGAGAGCAATCACACGCGCCGCCCGCCTAATTGAAGTCCAATGTCGCGCGGCCCGCCCACGGTGATTGATACCGCCCAGACCAAGCCGGCTTCTAATTCGATTGTGATATTGTTTGGACGCGCATCGGTGTCACTCCCACGAGCCAGAATCTAATCTGTACGCACGCGGATGATGTCATCCGGAGACAGCGATCGCTCGATTCATTTCGAATGGTCGAACCAGATAGGTTCCGGGGGAGATTGATGAGCGGCGGTTAAAGCGTGTTGTATCGCTCGTTGTCACCGTGAAAAAAGAGCTTAAGCAGGCATAGCGGGAAGGTGGAGGTGGGGGCTAATTAGTCGCGCCATAGCCATCAATATCCATTACGGGCGCCGCACGCGACGCTCGGCGCCGAGTCGCGCCGCGCCGCCGCCATTGACGATTGCCGATACTACACTTGTGTATGTCGATCCGCGATAAGGGTTTGCACTTCCGTGACTGACCGCGGGGTTCAACCCAAATAGAGCAGACTTGACGGCACGTGACGTCACCACCAACACAAGCACAACAACCACGTAATAATATGCACATATTGAAAAGGGAAGCTAAGAATATTGACTATGTATTAGTAGCTTTTGTATTATTCGCATAATACATTAGGTATGGTCCATTCGTAGATTAGATTTTACAAAAGACCTTTATGTTTACTCGACTTCGACGTAACCAATAGGATTAAATTCTGACTTAAACATTGATTTTCCTCTCCTTAATTAAGTAGTTGGCAATTTTAACAAAGCTGTTATCGGGTAATTAATCAATGGATGCCTCAAAGTTTTCAATTATAATTAACGTTTAAAGGAACATCATTATTTTAATAACACATCCACTCCACAGATTAAATCCGTTACAAAATTGAAGTAATCTCACTAAGTTCACAAAAAGAGCACAGCCGGTACTTGTTGGCTAACATAATAACATTCAAATACAAAAGGGCACGACTGCTTTTATTAAAATATCAAATATTATTGTCTGAGCATGCATCGAGCCCACTCCAGTGATCCGATATAATTTGAAACTTCACCTTACCGGCGATGCTAGTAAAGGGTTGCCCTCTGCCCTAATCTTTGAACTACGACTTGACCGTTAATACGCATTTATAATTTGCTCTTCGATTATTTAGTACGGTGGAATGGTACGCCGAGATACGAATAAATTAGTTTCGTGTTTTGAACAAAGCCGGCCCAAAGTTTTGAGTAACGGTCACAGGATCGTTGTAAGAGTTAAACTTATTCCTCTATCTGTTGGTTTAGAGTGCTTTATTGGGATCCGTCTTGTTGTTTTGTTTGGGTAACTTACAATTAAATGGTGTTTCATTTACTTCTGAGAAGAAACTGCCGAATTTATTACTACTGAAATCTGGAAAATCTTCACGGAATTACACTATATTGGGTATATTATGTAGTTTTTAACTTCCCCTGTACTAAATGCACATCTTGTGACATTATTAGTGACTGCTCTACAGATTAAATTTGCTAGACATCATTGTACAACACTATTGTATACTTCCGATTCCACTGGTTGACTGGTTTTACAGACCGTTGCTTTGCCCCAAAAAAGGGTAAGAACGATGATTTAATTTCAATAACATATTCGTCTTAAACGAGTTAAAATAAGTAGTTGACCGTATTCCCCTGTGATGAACTATGACCAGCTTGTCGGCTAATCGCGTCCCCAGCAGACATCGGTCGCGACCCGCAGGTGTAACCTCGCCCTTACTTAGGCTGCAGCTTCGCCTCATTTACATAGCTAAGGTATCTTATGCACTGTGCATGCACTCGCTTCTCACTTTATAATTCAAATGATCCACACGAGCGCCGGCTGAATTCGAGGAAATGTGAGAATTTGTAACGGAATTTTAGCAGCTATTTAAAGTGAGAGTTTCTTTGTTCTTATCTACCGTCGGCAATTCATTTCGAGGATGCTTTAGCTATTTACTTCTTATTAAAATAAACGTTATAATAAAAATAAGGACAACGTCGGCTTAATATTCATTTATGTAGCTTACAACCTTGCATAAAAACACGTTAGCCATAAGCCAAAATATTGTATTATCTATTTTGTAAATGTTAACAAAATCAATAGGAAAACTTTGCCTTACCGTTGGAGTTACAGACAAAAGAATTGTTATGACTGTTAAATGAGAGCCTGGTTCATCTCCGGCGCAACACTCACCGTGACTGGATTTTGAAAGGCGTCCTTTGTTAAAGTTTCAAGTCCTAAACGCTTTGAAGTGCAGTTTGGACGCCATCGTGTTATGACGCAAAAACGTTTATTATTTAGTTAGCAATAGCGCACTAAAGGTTAGTGGGTAGATAGACACATTATTGTTTCTGAAAACTTCTGTGGTACGTCCAAGTTGCGCACTCAGTGCAAACTGCTAACCACACCGGCCTTGCCCCGATGTAATCAAATTAGATACGTGACGTCATCGCCTCCAGCACCATTATGCTAATTAACACGGGCGGTGATCTAAACATCGGCCGACGATGGATACTCCGTCGAAATCACCTGGACTATTGACAGATGCAAATAAATGTTGCGAACACCCGCAGTAACACACGTGGTGTGGGAAGTTATACATTGAGGAGATGTAACATTATTATTTTCAAATTCCACCACAGCAACATCGGGGTTCAGAACGCCATAAACCAAACAATACTCTCATTTTATTTTTTTAAATAAGACTCCTTTATTTCTTTTCGAGCAGATTGCGAAAATTTACTGACCAGAATTATTAAGTTAATCTTAAATCTCCATTGCGAAGATCTAACCAGTTTAAGTAATAATGGTGCCGGATCAAAGCAATATTTTTGAAACATTATGACGGTGCGGTCGACCTGACTGGAGCGCGTAGGTTGGCTCCAGCCAAGTGGTAACTTCCTCCATTACGTCACTCATGTGATTCACGCAATTTGTTCCATAAGATGTAAACACAGTTTAGGTTTAAAGTATTCAACTACGACCTCGCACTTGTCTGCCGCCTAGCCTCGCTGCTCGCTGCGTGTCCTTGCTAAATCTAAATCTGACACACGAACAACAAAACCCAGTCGCGATTTACGTATAGATGTCTATGATAAATGAAGCTACGTTTTAAGTTTGTCTAACCTTATCGCCCGTTCATTCGTCACGCTAATCTTTCAAGCGGGTTTTTGTCTGCTTCTAAGTAAATAACCGCTGGACTATTTAATGGAAATAGTCAAGTTCCACAACCATTACACAAAGCTGATTGCAGAGAAACATGAACACAAATCCAAGCTCGGAACAATATTACGATTACGTCATTCATAAAGTAAGTGCATTTATGTAGGGAGCGAGGGAGCCATCTTTGTGCGACTCCGCTGCGGGCCGCTGCTTGTGATATGAAAAGCAGTTTTCTGTGGAGTAAATAATAGAGCGACAGTGAGAAGGCCTCGTGCATCCAACCCCGTGACAAGGAACGTGTCCCAGGGCAACTTTGTCCCATCCGCTTACATGATACATTGAGTCTTTAAAGCGAATCTTTTCGGTATTTATGCGGTGCAATATAAAAAGCTGCAATATATGTGTGGCTTCAGTGTTATTAGCATCATTTTTCAGTTTTAATTAGTTTATTTTAATTATCCATAATAAATTCTTGTTATTCACAAGCCCGTTTAATGAGCGTTATTTTGCTAGGACTCCTTCCATGGTAGGTGGAAATTCCGCACACAATTCAAGCAACATGATACCATAAGTAAGTATTCCCAGACGGCTAATGAAACTTCGCAAAGCCAACAAGCGACCGCGCTTATTTAGAGACGACGATGTCGAGCAGATGACGCCCAAACAAATCTCAATATCTGGCATATGGTATGAATATTTAGAGCAGGAGAACGCATCGAGCGTTTCTCTGCACGGCTATAAGACATCGAAAATAGATTGTGCGAATGGGGTTAGACGCACCTGTTATTTGGCTTTCGGGCGGGTGCGGTGTCGGGAGCGCGGGGTGGCAGATTCATTAATAATGGCCCACAATGAGACGCCATTATTTACGAGTTGCGGCAGTCGAGCTGAACCGCATCGCACACAGCGCAATGCTACCAGCTAGTCCCTATCCGGAAACTACCAAGTAACTGAAGCAGTCTCCGTGGAATTATATTAAACAACAAAAACTCCAGCAAAACCTATACTAACTTATCATGTACATAAATTCAGAATAATCGCTCCGGTAAGCTCCCAGTTTTTGTTGTATTCTATCTCATTTGATCGATTCCCAATGAGATTAAATTTTAACAATTGAACATCTACTAGGCTTGATTACATTTGCGCCTAGTCTTACATATACGGCAAACCTCCGTTCAGATTTGGCTGGCATGCCCATAAATTACAGCATCAGCAGCAGCCACATATACTTTGAGTCATCGGACATTGTCGTGTCTGACAGCTTGCGTCGACTATGGTACGCATTAAGAAGATTCATTTTTTATTCGTGTTTATTTAATCACTGCCTTATACAAATTCAAAGCTTATCACGTCAGTCCTATTTCAACCGTTAACTAATAAACTAAACTCAAGATTGTTTCTAACACTACTTTGAATATGTGAGATTTCTATCCTTTCAAAAACATCACTTAAACAATATTTTCAAATAGCCGTCATCAAAGTATTCATCTCTGTGTCAATTTCATGATTCACAAATCTCAATTTTGCGTCTATCATAGGTTCTAAGAGACGCGATGATTGGCGTTTTGCAACACAAAGGATCTTTTGTGCTTATATATTTTTAATGTTATGACTCAACGGCTTTTTTTGTAAAACGTTTCATAAAAACACACTACTGGTAATTTTGTTCGCTGTTATGCAAAACAACGTTCTCGACAAGATATTTCTTTTTAGCGCTGTGCACTTGCAAACCGTCGGAAGACGAAAAACATAAATACTGTTTCGTAAACTCAACAAGGTGTTATAAGATCAAATAAACAAAGAGCTATCGGACTAAATTCGTGCATGAACAGTCAGATAGTCTCACTAGAGGCGGTGAGATGAGGTAAGCGACCTTAAAAGCCACTTAGCACAGTGCGCTCTCCGCGCCGGCGCCGCTCGCTGCGTTTCTTATTACTTAGCGAATAATTCGGGTAATAACTAGCTACTCCGAGACCGCTCTTATACTCCACTCACACTATGTATGTACTGTCCTTTTTAACATCGACGCTCTCTATCTGCTTTACTGAAGTGCAAGCAGGAAACAACAAACTTAATTCGTTTGCAATTCGTTTTGAGATCTTCAAACTAATTAACTCCTTTACCTGCTACGAGCAAATAAAACTTAAAATAGGCACTTTTAATGATAAAAATAAACTAAGTAACCAATTATAAAATAAATAGTAATCTTAGCTAAGTGGCAGCAAATTTTAATTTTCTTCTAGACATAATGAATATTAATATCAGACTAGTCTAAAACAGCTTCCGTCATTTCACAGATACGTTTTATCTGGAAAAGACTGAACGGAAATTATAGAGATATTGAGTAACAGCAAAGCACCTGAGGCATTTTTACGTCCGCATCGGTCACTATAACAGCATCAAATATCAGCCAATAGAAGTTTTTCATTTCCGTGCCTACGTCACTGATCCATTTCGGTACGCGAATCATCTAAAGATGGGTAAACGTACATCGAAATACGAAAACGAAGAAATAACAGCTTCTGTTATCGAAAGAGCTGTCCATTTTCTGTTTCACCTACACAAACCGGTGCATGAACAACAAGATATACAGGGATATATAGGTAACAAAATGGAAGCCGGAGTGATTTTAACACATCAACGTATTTCCTAGAATAGTCACAATTGTTGTGCTGTTGAATTTGGTGAACAGATCAGTGTAGGCAGGCAACAGAGTAGCAATGTTAAGTCGGATGGAGCGAGTTAATTAACGTTTATGCGGAGTCATCAAACAGGCGTGAGCGCGGAGCCTTCGAGACAGGCTCAGGAGCGCGACTTCGCTCCGACGCTTTTAATTAAACGATGGTACCGCGGCGCTAAGAAGTCATCTACAATCCACTTACCAGCACACCAACCCTTTTCTATATATACGTTTAATCAAAAATATGTCAATTTTACAAAGAGAGTTCTGCCTAAAGTGCACCGACGGATATTTCATTATTAATCTTTTCAGTATTCACTGCTCCCAGTATTGCATCATTTTAATATGTGTCAAGTTAAATCGGTTGATTGACATATATTAGGGCATTAGTAACCCTCGAGACTTCGCTTGCGAGAATATTACATGGGTACCTTGTGCATCTACCGTATAAGTAAAGCCACCAGGGGTTTCGTTTAAATCATTTGTGTTTATAATGTATTTTGTAAGTCTCTTATTATGTAAGATTTACTCATTATTATATTCATCGAAATTTGCACATGTTTAGCAACATGTTCACGTTCAGACATTTTTTCTAAATTATTAGTACCCAAAATCGCTTTCAGAAATCTATATCCTCTATTTCTTCCAATAAATGTACAGCGCCAAAGTCAATTTACTTTAATTGCTAATGCAATCACTTCCCAATTAGTTCAGTATATAGGCTTCTGAAAAACGCGACTAGACAATATCTAGATAATAATTTCTATCGAAGTGTAATTGTTCATCTGGCTGCAAGTGAGTGAGAAAAAAAAACAATCAATAAATCACAAGTGATGCGTCCGCGCTCCTAGCGGGGGTTAGCCAATTATTACGTCGCGCTTCAAGGAAGCTAACCAGTTTCTAAATTCTTCGTATATTTAATTTAGCTTAATTGGTGTGTGGATACACGGCGGCAGGCAGTCGACCGAGAATTGGAGCCTCTTTGTTGGCGAAATCGCGTTTAAAACGGTACCCCCGCGAATTACACATCGTGCGCACTCTCTTCTCTTATCACTTAAGTGGTATTATTCTACTCGTATAGCCGTTCCATATTTTCCCGACGTTGATTCAAGGTCAATTTAATCGGAAGCCTGAATTTAGTTTTTGGGACGGTCGTTGGCTCGACGCCGATGTCGAGATGCCGAAGGACGCCTCTCTAAACAAATTGCACTAGTTTGAAACGGGCGTGGGATTCATGATTCGTAAAAAGGTAAACTACCTTTTACTCATGACATGAAAGCTATTGATGTTGTTGTTTTCCTTGAAATGAGTAAATTCGAACTTGCCTATAAATAATTTATAATATTTAAGTTCAAATTTTTTGCGTGATTCAACGTTTGTATGGATTATTCTAAGGATGATGTCATGTCAACTGTATGTTTAAATATGATAAATATTGTCTTTATGTAGTCACAAAAGGAAAGGACAATCGTGTTTGTGGGTGCTCAAATGGTGATGATGTGAATGGTACAGGAAACTCGGCGCGTGCGCGGTAAACTGATGTGGAGATGAGCAGTGTGGGCGCACCCCCACTAATTTATTATTGTCCAACAATTAACTTTCAACGACATACATTTTTGAACTAACGGTATTCGGATCCTAAGTAGCTTCTCTCCTTTTTTTACTTGCTTTGGTTACTGTTGTTATGATATTAACTCATGTCCAATCATCTTAACTGCTGCACTTAGCTACATACAGGGAGGGTATCCGCCATGACCAGCTAGCATCATGCAAGCTATAAACATTGTTCTGGAAATGTTCTCGAGTATCCGAACAAGGAGAGAGGTGCGGTGTACGATTACACGTGCGGCGATTGGTAACCGCATTGTTGGTATGTGTTCATGTACAATGTACTTATATTTTTATGTGTGTGAGAACTGCGTTCGGCGTGGGACGGGGCAGTGCATTTTTTGCGAACGCGAGATGAACGGCAGGTCGTTGAACTCCGTCGCTTGTCTCGGTACCGAATTTTGCCAACGGAGCGCATCTTCCAGCCTCTTCACTTAGCTGCAATTTTATTGAACTACAGTCGCATCTGTATGTATCTCAGATTGCTCGGCATTTTACGGCGACTTTAATATTTTATTATTTATTCTATATTTAGAAGTAAACATGTACTTACTTGTACTTAGCATTAGTAAAAAAAAAGCCATAAAAAATTACTTAAATGCTTATAATGCTGAAAGAACTGTAGCCGTTGGATAAGCACGATGGTAACACTTTGGTCGCGTGTCAGCATTGGACGACGGCTTGCCGGCACGCATTGTGAGCAAGCGAGCGGCACGACGAAACAGCTGTCGGTATCATTGCTCACTCATTAGACGGTGAAAAAATTGTTCAAAAACAACTAATTAGCACCGCAGTGCCGTGCTTATTTCCCGTCTTTCATCCGAGAAGAATGTATGACCGACGCGTGCTTTCTTACTTTATGAAGCGCAAAAAGCTTGCGACTAGGTGGTGTATAAAGAAACCAGCCGCCACCAACCAAGATAATGTGCAATAAAAATTCAAAACGGTGCTCTTCCACGAACGCGATATAGGGTACTGATATAGTTTTAATGCCATTTGCTACCAACTAATTGCATGATAAAATGGAACTTTATGATTCATCACTTTAAGCAACTCATTATCTGAGTACAAAACGTTAATACTTAATACGATGGTAAAACCGAAGAAGATGCTGTATTCAAAATATTATCTAATTAAATTAAACGACTCTTCGATTAATTCAATAAAGTATTTGTGGCTCAGACACATTCAAAGTTGCAAAACAAACATACTGGATGGGTCGACATTCAAGCGGCTCGGCAAGCTCAAACCGAAGTTAGGCACTTGGCTTTATTCAGAAGAACTTATTACAAAATACAGCGAATTAAAAGTAGAATTGAAGGTAACAATATGCTGGCCTTGTCCCGGGCATTGACCACGAGTTTTACAACAAATGATTTGCAGCTCTGCATTATTAAGATGATAGCCAGCCAAGTAAAAAATGGCTGGATATTTCGAGTCAAACGGCTATAAGAAGCGTATAAACGAGCTTTTAGACGTCACGCTTGGTGGCGTGCGCGCCACAAAAACTAGCACACGTCGCATTCGTGACTGCCGCCGCCTGCGCCCGCTCCGCTGCACGCCCGCGCCCGTCGCCTCGCCCAGCCAGCCAACCAGCCAGCAGCACCAGCTATTGACACATATCGCAATACCTTGCCTAATGACAAACATGTAATCAAATGTTATTCATTCTATTCAAGTCTAGACAGATAGTAAAGTCAATAACTTAGTCCGGACTCCGGACACAGACCAGAAGGCCAATTCTCGTAATTTAAAACGATCAAAATCTAGTCGCAGTCTCATCTCGGCGACAAACAAATGTCTAAAACTTGTCAAAATGTAGGGAAATTTGTCGTATTTTTGACAGATTGAGACTGAGATCAGACTGTGAACGTTCTTAAATTTATCAGAATTGCCCCTCTGTAATAGTCGTCGCGATGACCACGGCGTACTAAGCTGGACACGTGAACAAAAATGGCCAATCAGTACACGTGGGATAGTGTGGGGAACTCGGGCACATACATGCGTTAGGAATCCATAAGCCGTAAGTATATGCACATGTGAAAGTTTTGTGAAATATTACTGTAACTTACTTAGCTTATGAATATATCGGTCCAGGTCTACTTATTGTTTGAGATAGATGCATTGAAATTATAAATTTAGCCCACATCTGAAATTTTTCGATATAATGTGGTGTTTTGGATTGGCCATAGCCATCTCGAGATATGCATTATGAAATATATGCCATCCACTTTATGGAATATATGCGATTTGAGTATAAAGTTATGACAATTAAACAACAATGGCATGAGATGTGTTGCATTAGAGTGCACGTTAGTTTGCGAGGGCGAGGGGAGGCAAGCGTGTCCTCGGGCAGGTCACGCGCCACGCAAACTCGTTCCGCGGCGCACTTTCGCCGCTCTTCGCCTGCGCCGGAGTCTGTTGCTAGCTCGCTTGCACACGCGGCACCCTTCCCCCTCGAAATACTCGCCATGGACAACTTAAACTTACCGGACATGTTGCAAACTTGCAATCAAGTCCTTTGTTCTCCATTTTGTATTTCGGCAATCTCGGTGACTCCGATTTTCAAAAACGGTTAGTTCGCAATGTCTGTCCATGTAGCTTCAATATAAATATGACGATGTGTGAATGAACTTAGTTCACCCTTTGTTTCAGCCCTTGTGTTAATAACTACACTTCTCGTATAATTTAGGTCTACCACTCACCAGTTCGGTTAAATTTTTCAAAGTTTTAAGCGATACAAAAATGTTTCCATACATGAACATCGTTAAAAAGAATGTCTTGTGCTCAAGAAGTGGAAATAATCGGTGCAACACATTGACCGGCTAAAACTCTACACAATCGACGGGGCGGGCGGAAGTGTGGCAGTGGCGAAAAGCTCGCAACTGCATGAGGAGAAAGGAAGCGGCGCGCCGCGCGGTGTGATAAGGCGGCCGGCTGGCGTCGGTCGCGGGGTGCGGAGGGGCGCGGCGGGGCCGGGGCGCGGGGTGCGCGCGCACGGCAGCCCCCGCGCCGCGCCACTCGCCTCCCGTCAGTCGCCCGCCGACTCCGCTTGTGCTTGTGTGACTCGCGCTGCTCCGTGCACCGCACTCGTGCTCCGAACACGACGCGTGCCGCCCCGCTGTGGCCGCGAACCGCGACCTCTACGCTACCGGCGAATCGTTTCTCCTAACTTACGTGCAACTTGCTATGTTTTAACTTACGGACATTTTACACTCCCTTACCCGGCTTGTTTATCCCTCATCATGTAAGTGTTACGCTCATTCTATTAAATGCGGCATGATCTCGTCGAAATTCGGAACTCGCGACAAAGTGTATATCGTGAAAGTTTGTGAATAAAAGGCTAGTGTGTTTTTGGCAATCGTGTTTCGTACCCGTCTGTCTCGTTAGTGTTTGTCTTTGTTTGTGGTTGGAGTTAAACCGCCGGCGATTTCCGAAATTCGACGGAAAAGTTTCCAACAGTAGGAGCGAGCGGTATGTTACTAGTGGACAATGCTGCTGGTTCGGTCCGCTCGCTCCGCCGCATGAGAGCTTTCGCCTTGGTTCAAACCTGCTAGGTGCAGAGCGGCCTGCGCTACTCGCACGATAAACCCAAGTTAAAGCTTTCATCGATATTGCCCATAATGTAAAAGTTACGCTAAGTAGTCTCCCCTAATCCCCTGATGGAACTTTACTCCTTCATCATTCAATTTCTTCTCATAGAGCATTTGGCTATTTCTTTCGTAGCGTATGTAACTAATATTTCTTCATTGAATATTCTCTATGTTGCTTTTCTAAAATATATGTAAGTATTTCTTGTGTAAGTTATGTTCTGTTGAAGTTCATCTTGGACTTCTACTTATGTATTACTTGTATGGTGGTCTTCATATTCAAATTCTTTAATCTTAGGATTAATGGTTGCACATTGTTTTTGAATTTTCCATGTCAAGTTGATATTTTATCTACACTTGAAGTTCCTTTTCATTCAATTTAAATCTGTGAAATGATCACGGAGAAATCCTTAGTTTTCTGACTTGAGAGATAAGCCCAAACTGGCAAGTTCTTTTTATCATATCTCCTGCGAGAAATTACGTAGGCTTTATCTTATCACTTAAAACAACACAACATAGCGTTGATTCGAAGATAACAAAAATTATTTATAAAAATGTTCCACATCTCGGCAAAAAACTCTTATAAAAGTGGATTTTCCATTACACGATAAGTGCATGTGTAGAAATGTTTATTCTTTTAAGACTGCAAATTAAGCTGGTGATGTCATTCAGAGTGATAATGATGATAATAACAATCAAAATATATCCATTACAGTCGTAACTGTTTACAGAAATGATGTTAAAGCAATGATATGAGACGAATATGAAACCAAGTAGGCAAAAAAGTTATAAACTGCGTAACGCCGTCTAAATTATGTTTTAAAAACTGAAAAATGAGTTGTGAGCATGTTAATTTAAAAAATGGCAGGGCTTTATCCATTTAAACGTAGAATGGTTTGTTTGCAACGCTTCTACTACGAGGGTAACAGCTGGCTCTGCTACCTGCTCAACAATAAAAACGTGTGTAAATAGAGGGCTCGCTTTGCATTATTATTATTGCCCCATTTTAGCTCTTAATACAGAGCTGAAAATGATCATGCCCTAAAATGTGCTGGTTAACAAAATCATTCAGAAAGTGACTAAACAGACTAATAAAAGGCGACGAAGAAAAGATGCCTCAGTCATAGAAGTGACGAAGAATCGTAACCCAAATTAAATAACCAATAAAGTTGTGCCATACCTACAAGCCGTCATCTACATTTTGTCATTTACAAGAAAAGAAACCGAATTTATTACAGACCGACACAAAACTCGTTTCACAACTGAATGAGACTTTTTTTGCAAATTGGGCAAACAAGAAAACTGACATTTAATTACGATTCCAAGGATACAATGACTAACTCTGGCAAAGAAGGATTGAACAAAAACTAAACCAACCGCGATAAGCTTCCTCTTATCAGTATAATTATCTTATCTGGGTTAAGTTAAACCATTCTAACTGAATTACATGACCAAATATATCCATTGATAATTGTCCTTTGTTTGCAACAAAGTTCAAGAGAGTTTATAAAACCATGTTTAGTTTTTCAAATTCGGAAGTTAATTTTTTGGCAAAATTTAGACGGCAAAGAATTTGATATATATAAAATTGACCTATCCCGTTTAATATATCCGCCTGATTCCTTCTTGTCGCTGCAACTACAATAACATGGTTTTAATTTTCAACTAAACCAATTGCTTCATAAATAAATCCTACATACCAAGTAACATTCAGACTGGAGCAAACACATTTGGTGCCGATAATTCCTTGAAAATGTTCATCTGTGTTTCTTGGATCTATAAGAATCGCCCTCTCATAGTAACATTGCATCATCTTTAATTTAAGAGTTGGCTGTTGTCAATGCAGCAATTTCCATTCTTGTCTGCTCTACGCCCAGTCTATGTTGCTTGTTTTTTTCGCTATCTTATTTCGCCCCTTGTGGTATTTTTTAAGATAAGCGTCTCTTCTGTTTTCTGTTGCTGTTTCATAGTGTTGCATTTCTAAACTCTTTTGTGTAAATGACTTTTCTGTCTATCCTTATATTCTTATACATCACATCATTACGCATCATACGGAAAGTCATATCGGACGCAGAACCAATATCAAACTAGCAATATTCCATCTTAGTCTTTGTGCTTAATATCCGTATTAATAATTTACCTTCTGTATCTTCAAACTGCGTAAACTGCTCCAAAATTTTAGGCTTCTAAGTCTTGGTTCAAAACTTCAAACTTAAACTTAATTATAATGATAATATTGTGCTGTGATTAGTATTGGCGTATGTATTGTGGGGTCGATACGATCTGTAGAGTGTGAGAGCGGTGGCAGGTCGGCAGGCCCTCGCTTCACGTTCGATAAGGCGTGCACATTAACGGGCGTGCAGCAGCGATAGCGCCGGAATCGTGTAATTTGCGCCTCGTAAATTTAAGCCGTCGCAAATTTTTCGCCTCTCCCGCTAATTACCAGTCCGCCGACGTCCCCTGAGACTGCTAAATGTGCCTCGTGCACGTCCCGAATGCGAAAGTAGCGCTAGTTGCGATCTGCTTTGCCTCGCACACGGTAAACAATGGCCTTTGTTTTGGCTACCATGGTTCACCTACGTGTTCAACAAACCATTTAGTTAGAGTTGCATAGAATTTGTATTAAATTTTGATGACAATCTTATTTCCTATGTAAATTAACATGTTTTTGTGAGTTTTGTGACTGATAAGTTTGAGTAAGCATATATCTAAATATATTGCAGATTTGGATTTAAATTAGCACATTTTTCTTTTAAGCCAATGGGGTTTTGTTCAGAATATCTGAACTAACACCAATCATCAATTTCTCATTAGCTTAAAATAGCAATTTACCAACGGCCAATATAATTCAACTGTTCAGTTCCAGTATGCATTTCAGTCATAAAATTAACTTCAGTAAACATCCTTCTAAGTAAATGATAACACTTTTTCCTTAACGATGTGAGTCAACAATTGTGCGCGCTGACCAACGAATATGGAACCATGCGAGGAATAACAAACGGTGACATCACTTCGACGCCACCGAACACATGCGAAACTAAGCAAAAACGTTCAATTTTCAACCATCGTCGTAAGATTTATGACTTAAATTGCATTACAGGAGGCAGAAAATTTGTCCTTGAATGTTATTATAAATCGCAATCGCAGTTTGGATTGATGGCAATGTCGCATGTGAAAAATTAAAACCTGGATCTTTATATTTATAATCAAATTGTAGTCACACCATATCTCAATTTAGAAATACCCTATACTCCTCCACTGTAAAGGAGCAAGGAAGAAAACATATTTGAAAAAGCCCAGAACTAAGGAATTGAATACCTAAACCAATTTGATCACACGTAGAGACCATAGCACACAGTGAAATACTTCAAAACGATTGTATGTAAATCTAGATGCAGATAATGGTAAAGCATTGAGCGAGACTGGACTGATCAAGCATGTCGAAGGTAAACACGGTGGTGGTTTTTGCGACTGCGTCTGCGGCGAACCGCGACACCACCGTCCAAGGTCACTTCACGATCATGCCCTGCTCTACGCCTGTATTACCATTGTCCGACGGCCTTGCTGTCTGGACAACTTTTTATCGTTCAACTGAACGCTCTACTTGATTACTGCCATCTCCGGCAGCGATAAGTCTAGCCAACGATAAGGAAAGAGGACACGCTCCACTACGTTTCAAAACACTGAACAAAATAACGCGAATAATTATTTCTTTCTTTTGAACCATTGTGTAATGTATTCAAATTGTCTAGTTTTCCCTCTGTATTGTTCATTGGTCCAATTTTGATTGTTGGATCGATTTGTTTGTTCGGGTCTTTTCAGAAATGAATTTCTGGAAATTATCAATTCTAGGAATGGAGCAATCGTTACTTGATAATTAATTTTGTGTTTTAGCCCCAAACAGTACAAACTAAAAATTAAAACTGGTTTTCACAAGTATCCTTACTTCCTGCTAATTCTCAGGTCAGTTAAAATACTACAATGTGGTATTTAGGAACAGCTTCGAAATTCCTGCTGCTTCCTGTTACCTCCTTCGTTCCTTTACTCTTCTCTCTGGAATACCTTAAGTCCCCCTTAGGTTTGAAATTATAAATCACTTAAATGGCATACATATATGCAATGGCCTATATGCAATGGTATATGTATATTACAGTATAATTATATCAGAGTACAGACATTATTAATCAGTCAAAAGAATTACGTGCTCAACAGCATTATTCTCGATTTTATTAGAGGTTTTAATCTGGAAAAATAATTACACGCTTATTAGAACTTCACACTTTAATGAAACGTACCTGAAAGTATGCAGCAATTACAATATAAATGCTACCAATCTTACTTCATACAATCGCGTCACGTAATGCACAAAAAATAAAGTACCAGAACCATTTATCGGTGAAGGTAAATAATTAAGCGGTACCTTTCAAACAGCTGCACCACGCGTACGGTCGGTCGACCTTACCCCGATTTCTGTCGAACCCAATTCAATCGCAAATTAAAGCCTTCAAGAATTAATATTTGAGCGTTCACTTTTCTGCTTGCAAAATTTCTTTATACTCGTAACTGAAAGAGTTGTCTATTAAATTAAATATACGAAAAATGCGGCTGGGTTAGGTATATACTTTATCTGAACATTCCAAAAAGATTCACAATAATGAATAAATACCAAAGTATCCACCATTTAAATGAAAAGCAGAAGAATTACTTGCTCAACGACGTTAAATTGATTTATTACAGTTCGAAGTTACATTATTCTTCTTGAAATATTTCCTGTTAAGAAACGTTATAGGTACCTCTGGTAAAATTTTCGTTTAAGGTTTCCGGGCGAGCTGTTCGCATTCTTATTGTCTTGATAGCTCAGTGGTCAGAGCGCCCTCCGTAGCGGTGGGAGACCCAGGTTCGAGTCCCGGTCGAGACCTTGGATGCGGGCAAATGGTCTGGTTGCCATTTGTGCGAAATTGTGAAATTAAAGTTTAAATACCCTGCCGCACTTTTCAGATACCTAACTATTAATCTACATGATACTCTCGATGGTAACTTGATCGAATCGGCGATCTCACAAAGGCCCGCTCGACTGTTTTCCCCCTCCTGCGCCCACCCTGTCCCCGACCGCTCTCACGAGATTCTTATTTAGATTCGCTTCCGTCTGATTGCTCTTGGTAATCTTTTCACTGGGTTATTGAATGTCTTCCCCGTGCGTGTCGAGCACCGAAGGAATCTCCCAGAGATCGCCGCCGACGTGAAAAGAATCGGCCGCCGATATCATTTGAAACCACCATTCTCAATTTCTGGTTTAAATACAGAAAATAAAAGGACGTCCATTGCCTTTGTGTGCGTTTCCAAGAGGTTGGACTTGATAGGTTGGAATCATGACGGCGGAAAACTATACAGCTTCAAAGGTTTGCATTTATTTATGCTGTAGCTATGTGGCTACATTTCCAACTAATGTTATTTGTAAACAGTAAGCAAACATTATGTTCTCGTGTTTGATTAGAACAAAAACACTGGAGGTACACTAGCAGTTTCGCTTATCTTTTGATTTCTCCAGTTTCAGCTACAGTGTACTTTCCAAGGACAGTTTGCCAATTAAATTTACCAAAAATATTGATTAATGTAAACCACAGCGAACGCAAATGGCCATTACAATCGTGAGCCCCGACGTAACTAGATTTGGTCAACCACAGCACTTCGTAATCATTGTTACCTGTTTCCTTGTTACACAGTACAATCTAATTTCACGCCGACTAATTTACAGAGTAATTGGTGGCAATTCAACAATTTTCTGTAATAAAACTATAATTTACAACTATTTAATCCTGTTAGTGGCTAATAGCGTCTAAGTTTAACAAAGAATTTAAACAAACGTGAATCGTTTGGGAAATGTGTTGGATCGAGCGTAGCGCATCCACACCACGTGAAAACGGTCCCGATGCATCTACGTTGAAAATAAAATTTGAAGATTTATGCACGGTGAAGAGCGCGACGTTGCGTTGCCGCACACCGAGCTATTTTCAACCAGGTTATGCTTTAAATAGCGCATTACGATAGGATTTGGTTTCACGAGTTTTTCCCTGTTCCCGGCCTCCGTTACGTTTCTAGTGGCAGCGCCCACACAAAGATTTTTTCTGTGCGATGATTCCCCTGACACTTATTGGCGTTGCCGCCGTGAAACACTTTTACATCTTTTCATAGTTTTATTCTGATGAGATTGACGTCAAAAATCTGTTCCTCCGCTGTTCAAAGGTTTTCGATCTTGTTGCCAATAGAGAGGCGGATAACGGATATGTTTTGTTTGTTGCAAATGTTGCAATCTTTTTATCTTTTTGTTTAATTATGACTTTCATAAACATTTATGAATCTGAAAAAATAAAGGCACCTTGAATGATATCTCCATTATGTGGCACGTTTTCATTGCAATATTCAAAGATAGTTAATAAGACAGATGCACTTATATGCGGAAATTAAGAATGATTGTCATTGTGGTACCTACAAGTTTTTTTAAGTATTATAATATTCTGTAACATGGCCAATGCCAAATCAAAAATGATTATGACCTTATTATCTACCTACTTGGTTATCACATGCATATAAAAAAAGTCATTAAAACATCATCACCATACCAAAATTGTCTCTTGATGTCTTTAATGTTTATAACCAGTAAGTAGGATGATGATGGGGTAGCAGGTTGGAGGCGACGTTCTACGGTATGAAGGTACCTTTCTGCCTAGTGCCTAAAAATAGCCAGCATCCAAATTAAAAACTTGATAACGCTAATTCCTCTTGCGCACCTCTGATAGTGTTCCACAATGCATTATGTTGCTGGCAAATAACATGCGACAGAACGAGACCTGAAAATAATGTTTGCCTAAAATCTGCTGCCAGTGAGGACGCCGCGCTGCTGTTATAGCGCGGGGTCGTCGCCAGCGCGGGCCTGAGAGCGGCCGCCGCGCCTGCTTGCTAACCCGGTAGCCGCTTGTGCTTGGCTCCGGGGCTAAACGCCCGGAGAGTAACCAGTGTGTTTTGTTGTTCGCAGAGTTGAGCCCCGCACCGCACCGGCTTGCTCGCTGACCGCCGAGCCGCTAATCTAGCTTTTTACGCGCCCCACCGTCGCCTGCCCAGACCCGCACCGGCCGCCGCCATGCTCGCGCACCAAGCACCGCTCGCCCTCTACTAAACTCAACCGTCAACATCGATAAGAACGCGTGTGATAATAATATTTTAATACTCGCCTAAATAAGCTTGCAACGTCGGTGTCTTTAATTCTAACTTAATTGTAAGATTAATCAACTAGTAAGTAGGTACCTAGCGTGGTAACCGCGCGTGAATCGCCGCGGATCCGCGTCCCGTGCGTGTGTGTCGTAGTGTAGTGAGGGTGCGCGATCGCAAGCCAGTGGCCGCAGCAGTCTCTCTCTCCGTGACCAGTGCCTGCTGAGAGCGCGCGGGCGCGCTCGCTCCCCGCCGCCTATGCGCCGCACTCGCTCTGCGTAATTGCGTGCGCATCTACCGCCCCTGAATTTTATGGCAGCAATGGCCACCATGGTGAACATGAATAACCTTTTAAACGGCAAGGACTCACGTTGGCTGCAGCTTGAAGTGTGCCGCGAATTTCAAAGGAATAAGTGCTCGCGACCCGACACCGAATGCAAGTTTGCGCATCCCCCGGCTACTGTGGAGGTGCAGAATGGAAGGGTTACCGCCTGCTACGACAGTATCAAGGTGAGTTTTCACATTTCATTTATTTTTTAACATTCATGGGAAGGAATCGGATAGAGTTTACACCTAAATACTTTCAAAAACTTATGCAGCTGTGATTTTCCGGTCGAACAAGAAACAACCCCTCAAGGCGACATTTCGCCGCCTGTATTCCGCTCGTCGACCTCAATCCCAAGGCTAGCTTAAAGTGACGTCACCCCCGCCGCCGCCGTCGCCGTCGCCGCGCCGCCGTTCGTCTACTATTGTATGGGAATTGGCATAGCGCTAACATAATGAGCAGGACGATGACTCGCAGCCTTAACTTGTTCTCTATACATATTATATTATGTACATACTTTGTGATTTTAAGAGGCGAGCATAACGATAACGACGAATTATCTGTACAACTCAATATCGAATGCTGCGTAATGTTCGCCAGTTTTGCAATAGTATTCCGCATATTCAAATGAACGGCAGGTTAGAATTAAATTGTGTTCGTTAGCAAATTTAATGTCAGCGAAAACATGAATATTTTACATCGATTTGCACCAAATAAAACGGTTTATCGGTAAGTTTGCTCGGCTGTTACGTGCTATAGCGTTATCAACACGGTAGAATGACGTGATAACGGGTAGGTAGGTAGGTATTTCGGGCGAATGGAGGGCGATAAAAATTAAAACTGACATGTAAACACGCACCTCCGCCGCTGCATCGCCTCGGGCCGGAGGGCCTTATCGCGATTATGTCCAACCGTTCGACTTCAAATAAAACCGTCCGTTTGTTTGACTAAATATTACGTAGCTCGTTATTATTTTCAGTATTTTACTCGTGAACAAAAATTGCATTAGCGCTCTGAAAATGTAATTCATTATTTACAATTCAACAAACAGTTTGTATAACAAATCAAAACAGATAAATAGAAGGCGTTTTCTCATTCCTTAATACCTATTTCCCTTCGTATTTTCCTTTGATGCTTGGTTGAATAACGCGATCAAGAGATAAAACGCACTGGGATCGAGAGCGAGCCAGTGCGCCCGGTAAAGATTTCCACGTCTGCCATCCCGCGTACACCATTCAATATGGTCATGTTTCAACGTTACGACTAGCTAGGATTAGGATACATCGACGATGCCGCTCTATGCACTACGTCAATGCACAACGTGGGCGGTAAAACGATGTGCCTGTTTTTGCTAGCGCCAGTATTTTTATGTCGTATATTTTAATGCCACCAAGAATGTCAGACAGTCGGTATGCAGCTGAATTTGATTTAGATTTGCTTGATTTTCTATTTCTGTAAGTTATATATTTTCGGAATCGGTCGTCTCGTCTGATAGTTGATATTTTGATATCAATGAATATTTTGCTTCTCAATCCAAGTCTTGTTCATCGAAACTTATCCCCATTACGTAAAGCAGTAGACATGGCTTTTATTACCACACCTAACACGCTAATTAGTGATCCCAAAATAATTACATTAACACAAATCAAAGGCTGTGTTTAATCCTAAAAGAAATCCGGATTGTGCTGTAGTATACATCAAGTTACATGTGTGAGGCTGCAGTAGGTAATTCGCTTAAAGCCGGCCATGATGTTTAGTCCGAGACTCTAAACAATGAGCCGTCGTACATTGTGCGGGCTTTGTGCGCGCTGGTGGTATCGTGGTATCGCACCGTCGCCTCCACACTGTCTGCACTCCACAATGCTCTCGCTTCAATGCCATTACCTTATTAATCGGTTATCTCGGGGTTTTAAAGTAGACGACAACAAAATTCGAGCTACTTATCTATCAGAACTAGAACACGTGCTTTGTTATTAGCAATTTTAGATCATCCGACGTTTAGCGTCCTAAGATATCTGTAACTTTCAACGGAACGAATTTTGGAATATTAAAAAATGCTGTAAAGAACATGTGCACGCATTTCAACTCTAAGCAGTTTCTATCCATGCTTAAAGATAAAACCGCACTTGGACCGAGCTGTAGCTCAAGGAAACTTTAAATAATCCCCCGGAGAATGCGAAATAGTGCATCGTACGTCGCTCCGGCGCTAATCTGCACGATAAAAAGCATCTCGACGACGGAGAACGCCGCTTATACTGTTGACCGGCGATGGAGCGTCCAGATATTTAACTGGGGGAACGAAAAAGTAAACAACGGCTTTGTGAGGCGCACTAGTGCTGGCTCTTTGAGCAGCCGGCCCGGCGTCCACTGGACCGCCGCCGCTCGCCTAATCGGGTAAAGGGAAAACTTCGTTCTTTCATCACGGAAACCTGAAACGGTGTTGTTATTCGATTTTGCCCTGGTATAATAAGAGAGTTGTGTCTGTTGCGAGAAAGCTAATAAAGCGGTCGAGTGCTAGGTGAGCTTGAGCAATTTTGTTTTGAATATCTGTAGGATGCACATTGCCTTTTGGCAGACATACAAACACTAGTGTTTGTTTTTATATGATGATAGAGGAGCAATGCAAATTATATTTTTACATGTTTTATTTGACTTCAAAAAGGAGGAGATTTTCAATTCGCTTATTAATAATATCAGATAATAAATATTTACATTTGTTGGAATGCCACAGGGCAGCATTTTTTGTCGTGAAGGACATTAAATGCTTCACCTTTGTTCACATTGGTTAAATATTGATAATAAATTCCGTCCCAATCAACACGCAAACTGTAGGATGTGTAATTATTTCATTAAACAAACCGAATGTTATCCCACAAAAGTTGTCACCGCCTCAGTACGTACGTAATCGCGGGCTGATCAAACAAACCCGCGGCTCATCCCGAGTCCCGCGCCGCCGCGCCTTTCGCGAAACGTCTGCCGTGATTAAGCCTTCAATTACGCGATATGACGAGGGGGTCATATTTGATTAGGCTACATGTTGTGTTGATTAAACTGAGCTTATTGCCGTATTCACTTAACCTCACCCACGCCGCTGATATCTACCTGGCGACCGATGCGTCGTATTGTCAAACCGGATTCGTGAACGTCTCATCGCATCACCTCCGACTCTCAATTTGCTGACATTAAAACG
The DNA here is from genome assembly GCA_945859715.1 of Apamea sordens. Classification (NCBI taxonomy): domain Eukaryota; kingdom Metazoa; phylum Arthropoda; class Insecta; order Lepidoptera; family Noctuidae; genus Apamea; species Apamea sordens. The sequence continues at coordinate 9,180,335 of OX243991.1, read as the reverse complement.
ACCATGAAACACTGACCGCGAGCCATGACGTAGGCGTTATAGAGACACAACTTTTAATATTCACGTTTGTATATTTAGTGTTAGGTAGGTAAATACATAACGTGGTTGCATCAATTTACTTAATACAACTGGCAGTGGTTATGTCATGCATCGATACGTTGTCTTTGTCTTGCGAAATCAACTAGACTATGATTTCATCTCAGTCAACAACTCTGTTATGGTTGACTAAGTCATTCTCTTACCAGTTTTTTATAGTACAGACGCCAGCACATCAAGCTAATACAATCTGTCAAATTTCTTTAATAGATTTTAAACTTTATTTGCTAAAGCATAAGGTTCAAAATTGATTGGGAAAATTTGACAGTTTCGGGTAGCTTGACCTGCTGGCGTCTGTACAATTACATTACACTGTAGACTCATAAAACGTAAAGTCATAGCGTGATTCCAAGTTGGCGTGCTGTAACATTGGGATTAGTTTAAATTCCAATTTATTTGACGATTATGCTGCATATACCTTAATTACTTACTTACCAAGTTAGCAACCATTTTCGGAGCTACAAAATAATTAAACTCTTAAAAAAACTAACTCAATGGATTAACACCATTTGTAGCAGCGAAGTCTTTGTTGAAATATCCATATAAGAAACCTACGCACACTGTGAAATACCTGCACGCATAATAATATACTTTGTAAAGGGCATCAGTGAAAGTGTGCGTGGGTTCAGGTGGTCTCTGTTCGCACAGCTTGCAATATAGTTGCCATACGTGGGAGTGATAGATGCACCGGCAGTCGCCGCCCGCCACACGGCGCTCAACACTCGAAATAGAAGTACACAACCAACTCGTCCACCCACGCGCTCGGTTTCATCGCACAACTGAATTGTAAGCAAACTCACTGCTGAAGACGAAATACCTCCACTTTGAAAACTCCAATAAAATCAACGCAACTTTATATCCCGGTGTAAACGAATTTATGATACACGCCGATGATTATCACTCCAGGCCTCCAGTTAAACACAAACACGATATCGTTACACAACGCGCAAAGTACGAAATTAGCGAAGTAGCTCGCTGAAATCCCTACCCCAGTTCTTGGAAAGTATAAATCGTTTCCCACAATCAGTACTCAGTAAACGCACGATATTGTGGAATTTTCTCGCTGACCTATATTTTTATTTTTGGAACTCATTTGAATTGATCTTTCGGCGAATTTACCGATATCCAAAGGGAATTCATTGCCTTTTATAAACATTTTCAAAAATAAATGCAAGAATCCTTTGATAAACTCCGATCACCTCAACTCGGCCGTTTCGCAAATGAGCAAAACTACTGCTAACAAATCTGGAGCAAAAGCTATTGCTTTAGGTACTCCTCTGGAGGGGTTTTCAAAACTCGCCCGCCAAGTGTTCCGCTGCTGAACATTCAGAGCATTGGGGGCATTTAAAACGCCAGTAATCTCAACTGGCTAGCGTTGTGCGCCATGCTGGACTTGTTTCATATTACGAGTATGTCGGATAACTTTATGCACTGCTAAACCCCGGACTGCACTAAACAAGCCTTCTACACCGACTATAACTTAAACAAATAGCCTAATATTTCTTACGAAGTCGTGTATCCTATACAGCACAAAATTATTATCTGCGATGCCAATCAAAACGAATATTACCCTGTACAACGTGTAATTAGAAGATAAATCACACTCAAAGATGGTATCATAATGTATGTAATTATAAAGCGAAATAAAATACTCTCATAATTAACCTAGAAGTCTATTTTGTACACTGATTTATAAACAAGGTCACCAATCTCGGACTGGAGATTGTTCGTGAACCTTCACGCATTGTAGATAGGTAAGTAGACGTGGCCGAGACGGCGGGCTCTGTTAGAATAGCAGGCACCGTTACGTGATTCATTATAGATATACGTATGTCTGTTCGCTCTGTCCGTCCCACCTCGGAGACCGCAATGACGAGAAATTAGCTATGGAATGTTTACTGCCTACGTGGTTCACTTAGAATCTGTAATTGGAAAAGGATTTATATAGGTATTTACAGAAACGATGAAACGGGTTTTGATAAAGTCATTCATCGTCTGAACGATATTTAGCACCTAATTGGACATCATCCAGATCTCGATACATTTGAAATGCCATTATCTATCAAATGTTTATTCATTAGACACGACGACGACTTGACTACTCAGACAGAAAATCTTAATATGTTAACGTAATAAATCCTTTAATAGCAGTGGAGATAATGAACACTAATGAAGACATTTCATCAAGAGTATTTATGAAGCTCAATTTAGGACCTCTGAATGTACGATCCATCGGGCAGGGTTGCGTTTTGCGAGCGAACGTTCATTAAGTTTGTGCAGCAGTGAGCGTTGTGGGCGCACTCGTCGCGTGCTATCGTTTGCATTAGTTTTTAAAAATCACTTAATCTGACCTGGATTGAACGCCAGCATGCTTCAAGTAATTGCTGCATAAATTGTCGTTCTCGTTTTAATTGTACCAGGTTTTCGGTGGCTCTCTTCTTCGTGTTGACTTTTATTAATTTGCATATGTTTACGTTTGGAGTATTTTGTAGACTCTTCCAAATCCTGCCAAGTACCTACGTCATAAGAATCACAACATAAACTTTTTGAGAATTCAAATGCTCGCAGGAAATGGAGCAATCAAAATACTCCAACCATGCGGAACGTTGTGTTGTGTTAAGACGTGCGATTGTGTGTGATTTTTTAATGAAGAATCTAGAGTCCGGAATCTAGAGTCGTTACGCAGTTATAAATAACAGATTTTAATAAGATGTCCAACTTTCTCGTTGCGTGATAAGTGGGGTGTCACGTTCCGTTCGCTCTCAGATTTCGCCAGTCGCCGTTCAAATTGCACTCGGTCTGGCGTTCGTGCGCACTTCATGCACTTAGCACTTAGCCAACGACTCGATATTACAACATTAATTGAAAATGATAGTTTATTATTTCTCTTGCAATCATTAACAGTAAAAAATATTTCCCTCCAATGTTTGACCAGTTCTATAAGCTGAAAAACGTTTTTCGGCGATGTCCGCTGAATTTGTGCTTTCTAATAACGTCACTCTCTAAATTTAATCTTTCCACCGAGCGCAGAGTGCGGATGAAAAATACTTTCGTGCCGTGTCCATTAGGTAAAGTATATTTTGAGATGGTATTCTCGTCTACATAAACTTTCAATCCACTTTCAGTTAATATCACTGTATAATGCACTTAAATTGTATCAACATAATAACAGAAATGAACCCTTAATGTTCATTAGTGGAGGTCTTTTCTGGGCATGATTTTAGTAGAATGAAGATCGAATGGACTATTCCCACTATAGCATTTTCAGAGTCGTCAATAAAAAATACCACGAATCGTTCGCGAATGAGGAGGGGTGGCGCGCGGCGCATTCCTACATGCCGCGCATTTCCATCCGATATTGCGCCGCCATTATGCCCTGCTCCTCGGCTCCCTCACCCCGCCGCCCTTTAATTAAACGGTGAGGCCCGAGAGACACGTCTCCACCACCAACGTGGAAAATCACGTAAATAGCTCCAAAGTTATTTTCTTCGGTTCAGTCCATCCTATTGCTAGCAAACTTAAAGTTCTTCCTTATGTTAGCATCCACCCTGACTCCTGATAGCTAAGCATTAAGGAATGTAGGTAATTGCAATACTAGTAAGCTCCAAAACGCTTTATCGCTGTAAAAGAACGAGAACATAGCATGTAAACATAGCTTAGCAGTCATTTTTCGCCCGGGTGTAATGTTAAGCAAAATAGGCTTGCAACATTCGTTGTTTCCATGGCAATGGCTAGGTGAAACAATGCGTGTAATTCGACGACATTAACCTCCTTTCTCGACACATCGCGTAATAAAATAAATTCAGCTCCGACAGGGCTCGTAATGACACCAGAGGCCCCGGAGTCGGGTGTAGGGTGTAATGAGCGCGACTTATCTGCGCTCATTTGCATGTCGAGTATCAGCCTCGACCTTGGCACCTCGCTTGCATCACGATTCACGTACACAACGTGCCGAATTCGACGCCGCGCCGGACGCACAGTTACGTCACCCGCCGCCGCCAGTGCGAGACTATTACGCGATAGCGAAAGTCTAGTCTGGCCCTTTACGGCAATATTGAACAACTCTAGTTTACAGTATCGGACAATCAGTGCGATCATGTGGTCCCCCAGTCGCCCTATAAGGACACTATTTGCTAAGTTGGTCGAGCCATGTAGTGTAAAGTTACGTGTTCCAATAAATTATTTATGCCTCCGCTTCGAGGTTTCTGTATCGCATTCGACAAGTTGCCATCCTAAATCATATACGCATGACAGTATGACAGTAAACAGCTTTCCGCTGTTGATTTTGATTACTTTTGGTGCCACAGATGCTGAAACTTTTGCATCATATTTTATTCGTTTCCGAATTTGTGAGGAAAACATGTTTCTTTCATCTTAAATTCTGCAACGGTTAACTTTATCCAGCTATCATAACTATTGATAAATGCCAATGTTTGGACTTTGGACTTTTATCTTTAAAAGCTTCTTGATTGAACAACCAAATTGATCACTAACAACAAAATATGAAAGCGTGTCCCCATAAGATTGTCTCGCCGTACTAAGTGATTGGTCACGAATCGGCGAAACCATTTGATACATCATAGCCGCGATCAGAATGAATCGCATCCGGCATCTTTTTCCTCAATACTGGCTTTTACCGCGATGGTATCGGCTACCATCCGTTAAAATACAACAAATTCAACAAACCTTTCAATTAATCGTCACGATATCGTGACGAGTTGGTAATTGTCATTGCTTTCTTTATTTTCACGTAGCTTATGGTATTTTAGGCTAACTTGATTGGAATTTTAGACTTTTTCCTACAATCCATCTCCCGATACGCTTGACGATAAATCTGAGTGTCTGGGGGCTTAACACTGTCGGAGCAGATCGTTATCCATACTTAGGTCGCTACTCACCGTTTCGCTGAATAACTTAGATCGACAGGCAATCGCTTCGCAAAAGTGCATTTTCAGCCGGAGGCGAGGCGCGGGCTCGATGTGCCACGCTTTAGCCCCGACGACGCTTTACATGACAATTGCGATGTCCCCGGGGCGAGCGTCGTCGTCGCGACTCTCAGATGCTCCAGTGGCGTCGCTATCTCGCCGTTTCACTACCTCGTGCAATATCGAATGTTTTATTAAAAATGAACCCTGTATTTGTACGTGTGTACATGTAAACCCTCGTCGGCGTAGTTTTTATATGAAGAGAAAGTGTGTTCGAGTATAAGTAATATACATTTTTTGCTCACGAGTCAGTGAAAGGTGTGAAAGTCGAGTCGGGAGCATGAGAATTACACGTGACGATAAATGTTACATAATTCGAGGGAACTGAGTCGAAGTGCACTTCGTCAGCCCGTTACCAACGGTCAATAAAAGGGAAGAAGACGGGGAGTTCGGGCTGTTCTTTCACGACTACGTTTGCATAATTGAATACGTTCACTAGTCGCGTCACGCGCGCCTCCATCCAACTTAGCATCCTTAATTGGCCTACGTATTATTTGCCAATTAAAGTGAATTCTCATCGCGGACGTGACACGAAACCTGTATGGATTTCACAGGAAAGAGGATTGTCGGCTTAGGAACTCCCCCTTAATTATTAGAACGCAAATAAGTCCTCCCACAATATCTGGTTAATATTTATAATGAATGCATTGCCAATTCATGTCCGATCTGATCGTATATAACTGGTGACGTGCTTCTCGTAAATAGAATCACTCGCCGCGACATAAACAAAGCCTACGCTAATGACACGCCGTCTATAAATAATGACACATCCAAATGACTCATAAACTCGCCATGTAGAATATGTACCCGTTTTATACTTAAAATAATAATAATAAAAAAACTTTCTACGAAGTGCAGTGACGTTATTGGTTGAGAGTTGCGAAACCTGCTTTACGAGTTATGAGATATGGAGGATGTAGAGCGCGCATCTGCACTCCAAACCGCCATACTTGATTGCAATGTGGTTGCTAAGGACGCAAGATTGAATAATTCCGTTACTAATTTATGTAAGGATAGGTGTTCAGATATCGTTATAAGAACTAAAGCAATTTTTATGATTCTGATTCAATTGGAACTTTGAAACGGGAAGCAACCGCGAGACGTATAGTACGAATACACAGTTATCCAACACGCGTTTATCCAATTCTACGTCAATAGTGAACAAGTCGCTCGTTATTTTAACAAGTATCCAAATTGAACACGTTATTGCCACACATAGCTTCAAGTAATTTACGAACACATGGTGATTGTTTAGATCAGCCGATCAGGGAAAGGAAAAACGCATTAACGGAACATAAATCACCAGCAGTTCTTTGAGAATGACGCAGATTCTAATGGTAGTTAGTTTACATCTCTTGGCACACACGTTACACATCTTCACAATATTTTTACCGGCCACTATGAAGACTTGGGATTCAAGGCCAGCGCGCCGTAGGAATCGAGTTCCTGATCCGTCCGGGATGCCTCTCGCTCGCTCCCGCCTGGCCGCCTGGAATGCGTGCAAAATAAACAAGTATAACCGGTTTCGTTTCGCATCGTGCGCTTTGCCCACTCCAAGCCAGACGCAGTCTTTTCTCTAATCCCATATTTAACAACTTGTGTATTCACAAAGAACTTTATATTATGTACATCCACAAATCGATGCAATGACCAGCCGTGTGAGATAAGTCGGATTAGCGCCTGTACCAACTTATTACACGTATGCACACAGTTGAACGCGGCGAACTGTCGGTTTTACTATTGAAACGCGCTCTAGATTTGCTCTATTTTCATTTTAATTAGTTACGATGGCGGGATTTAGATCTTGATGCTCCTCGTTTATGTATTCCAAGTTAATGTTTGCAGATTGAAACATTCATTGCATAGCATAGAATTTTTCACTGTGGAATATCTACGCCATCCATTCCATTTAACTATCGACCGAACTATTATTAGACCTGAAAATCGATGCATCGCCTTCGCCCTTCAAATGTCGTGCAATGGCAGAACCATTTATTGTGTTTTACATGTTTGATACGATTGAACTTGGTGTGCTAGGTTCAAAGTGTAATATTTAAAACTACTAAAATAATCATCTTCTGTCGAGACCAAATAATATTCGACAAGGTTATTTGAGCTCGGCGAAAAATGTTTTAATCGTCGAGAATCGTCAGATTCTCCCAAAAAATAGGAAGCCCTTACTGATCCTTTGTTCTGCACCTTCTTTATGGTACAAGAGCTGTGTCTTTATTTATGTTCCAAAAAGCACGACGTGGAGTATCGGACAATGTGTTACCGTTCACGGCGACCGATAGACGACAACGCCCATATATCTCCCGACGGCGCGTGATGTATTGCCGCCGATCACACCTCACTACAAACTAACTAGCCAAGACACATTATACCCCCACATTATCTATAATAAATGTCACGTGCGCGCAGACCGGCAGTAAAAACGGTTCAAAAGAAACTAATCGCTTTGGTTGGCTTTTTTAACGTAACTACATGAACGCTATATATCGTATTTACAATTTCCTGCAAAATATCTGCTATCGTCCATTGATCATTCGTTCCAAGATCGTGTTTCCGGAAAACATAAACTAGATAAACTGCTATACGTGAAACTTAGTTTGAAAATTTACTTTGAATCGTTTGATTATATCGTGTTACACGAGGAAGTCGTTGATGAAACACCCGAAATAATGTGACAGTGTCGTTTTTACGATGGTGTTTACATTCCGTGGCGTTGTCGTGTTGCGTCGTGAGATGCCCCACTCAATTAGCGCGAGGCGAGGATGAGTGCCGACTGACAGTCGCGCCCGCTCCACCATTCTTGTTAAGTGGTGAGCATTCATTATTTAGCAACACTTCTACTATAGTTTTCGTTGCCTTTTTTCACCTTTTATGCACTGAAGTTCTATTTCCGAACGCTGGCCGAGTCACGGAAGCTTTCTTGAGTGTTATTGAGATTCGAGGATCATACTTTTAACTTTTTTTGAGGACCTACTTTGAGAGGTACTTGATCCAGTTATATAAATACTTACCGGAAGCTAGCATTTTGCATTCATCGTTTTAATTTCTACTTACTTACACATGAAACCAGTTTAATGACATCGCGATCGTTTGGCAATCTCGATATTAAAATCTGGACCCTGGCCGGATCGCGTGCTCGTGCTATTGATCATTTTGTCTTTTACAGTTCTTGTGGAACAACGTAAAATTAATAGCTGTATCGATTGTTCTACCTTTTTTTGTTCAGTAGTTTTTGGCGAAAGTCATTATGGCCGAAAAGTATGTATGTAATTGTATTCGTAATTGGTTCATTGCCCTGTCTGTGGTCTGGTTGTTTCCTTGCGAATGTTTGTATTTATTTTCTTAGAATAAACAGTGAACGTAAATAAGAGTGTTCTTCTCAATCAATCATTCCAATTATTCGAAGACCAAAAACTTTTTATAAAACAAATCAACTCTTATTACTTCAATACTTCAGAGTTAAATTCCGGCGTGTACCTACCACACAAACATCGTAATTAAAAATAATTCCACAGGTCGGAGTAATTTATCAATTATTCAGCGCCCCAAGTTTGCACACAATTAACTCGATGAGATTTTTTTAAGTACAAAGCGAGTGTTTCGCCGTCGGAATTATCGCGGCACAGTAGAGCTGAGTTTTTGTCGGCAGGTTCGTTAGTCGCGAGGTGACGCCGCTACAGTACGTCCTCGTGCTCAAGTGCGCTCCTCCAACTCTTTAACTACCTACATGAAGGACACTTCACGGTGCACTCTCCTATTATAAACTGCGCTTTTAATGGTTTGCGCCGATTTTAATTATTTTCGCCATTTTTACCTCACTTCGTTTGTATCTGGAAAAGAGGCTAAAATATAGTACACGTGTAACAGAAGTTTTCGTAACAGGCTAGGTTTATTATTTTTAAGTCTAGTCTGTTTTAAATTTCGAAAGTTGTACTGTTTGTAAACTTACTTGTATCAGTGAAATCTTAACTTTTGCTTATATTAAAGTAATTCTATCCAAGATAATGAGACACTCAGTCGGAATCTCGGGACGAGCGCTCTTCAACACAAGAGGACTGGCAGGATCTAGCTCCGATCTCTAACGAAGACGTTCAAAGGATTCGTCGGACTTTACCGTAACCATCAACACTTGGATTTACACGGCTGAAACGCTACACAGAATGTTACCGCCGTATTCACACACACAAATACACCCGTTCCGTTATCGCACTAAACTCATATTCAGGCGATAATCCCGTTAGTTTGCAATAGGCTGACCGCGTCGGAAACAGCACCAACAAAATCTATTAAGTGCGCTAGCTCGCTGCAGCTCGGCGTGCGATAATGCAAGCGTTGTAGCGTTTACCGCGACTCGCGACTAAACGTTCGCGTGTGCTCCACGACCGCGGATTACCACACGCACAATATCCACCAAATTGGATAATACACTTAAATACAATCGCGCTATGAACGCGCTGTAATCTAGTGACGCGGCTGCCGATGAGCATATTAATTTGTCGCGGGAATAGGATTAGCGGGCGCCGGAGGGGAGAGCGGCGCGGGGGCCGTGATGCGATCACAGGCTTACTGTGCTGATCCAAAGTACCGACGCTCTTAAAATTACCGCCTCTTGTATTTTGATAGGTAATTGTCTGGTTCCAACAACGTAGTTACAACTTTGTAAACAGACTGAGCTACATGCACAATTTGAACACGAGCTCAAATATCTGTTCCGATTTGAATGTCAACATTTCAGATTTAATATTGTTTTTTGATTCAACAACGGAAATAAAAAACAGAGAACGAAGATATCCCTAGGCTAGCGAGGCTATCATCGGCTTGGCTAGTTTAAACGCTTTTTGCGAGTTGGATGGACAAAACTGTGGGAGCTAAGTACTTTGGAACGGCAATATTTCTTAGTTTGACAGCGGGATCTCGGTGGTGAGGTGTTGCGCGCCTCCACCGCGCCGCCGGCTTCGTCTTGCAACTTTCAAAGCGCCGCGCCGGAGTGTTTCGCCTCGCCAAAAGTTTTAAACTGTACACTTTATGTTCTTTATTGTCTTCGCGGGGCTCGTCTATCTGCGTAAAATTTAAACATCTACTTTTCTCAACAAATCGCAGTGTGTAAACTTCATCGCTTTGAAGTTTCCACATAATAAACGTTCAACGGACATTAAGGACTTCACGAATGGTTTCCCGATGGCACGTAACGAACAAACAAACATCTGGTAGTTATCTCCTAGCAACAACAGAAAGACCGTTAAGTCTCTTATGTGATGTGGGCACGCTACTGGTTTTTCAGAAAGCTCCGCCCTTCGTCTGTCCTCTCTTAACGCTCCTCCCTTCGTGTCTTTTGCTGCCCTACTTGTTGAACAGACACGTTGAATGCTTGAATTTACAACTCGTATGATTCGCTGCTCACCTTTATAATAACTAAATACATAATAGAAACGGTCTGTAAAGCGTCATTATGTCGCGTTATTTTATAAAGGACATAGGGAGGTATAGTTTGAGGAGGTCACTTCTATTGAGTGAGCACCTTGAAAAGTGTCGTAGATAAGTCAACAAGGAGAACCCAGGCGCGGTCGGTCTGTACCCGTGTCAGCTTAAATCGAAATTTCGCCGTGGGCCGCAGCGGATAGCGCCAGTTAACTTGTAACTCACTTTTGATGTATCGTTGTTTTTGTAGAGTTGGAAGCCTTGTAAACATCGCAACAGGAAACTTTTGGGTCGCCTGTCCACCATTGCAGATATGTTGGCGAGATTAAAAGACTTCTTTCAAAATTTGCTTGAACCGGTTAGGTAGGTGTCGCGCAGATTTTATGCGGATTCATACAGGCTGTTAGTGTAAACACCGTTATCCTTGAAACCAGTGGTTTGGTTTCACTAATAGAACGTAAATTCAATGAAAAAAAATATCTTTTTTTTTTTTTAAGTAAAGTCTCAATTTTTCTTCAAAATTATTTCACCCTATACAAGTGCACGCAAGGGCAAAGTAGACGGAGCGCGGGAAACAGCGCGTCGTCAGTACTTCCCTTATCTATGCAGGGCGTGCCGCAAGTGCCCGCAAGCCGGCAAGCGCATGAATTTACGGACGGTGTCGGACAGAAACTTTCTTACATTTTTGAAATAAAATAACGTTTATTTATTTTTAAATTCAGATAAACATTTTTATAATTAAGTCAACTAGCTATGGTTTTAGTGACAACGGTGTTTACACTAACAGCCTGTATATAAGTAGCTACTTCAAAATTGGCCACAGATTCAGATTACATTCGGTCAGTAGGACTTAATGAATGGCGTCAGATTGTAGAGCGGCGTCATTGTGCAGTATTACACCAGCGGGGACCGATAATAAAACAATGCTCGAACCCGACGGTTTTACGAGCTGATGTCGAGCGTAGATAGTGATGGCAGGGAAATAAACAGCGCGTAAAGTCATCCGTGTTTAAACTCACTAACGTTTTCTACATATATGCAGGAATAGATGGCGAAAATATTTTCTACGAGATTAGCATGACCTCGTTACATGAATGGCTTGAATAGACGCATCTACATCAGAATTGGGCTTCGTAGGCATTAAAAAGACACGTGCGTCTGTAGTAACATATGTAAATAAGGTCACGTACACATAAATAGTTACAATGGATTCGTAATAGATGACTAAGAAGCTAGCTTTAATTACTAATAAACTGTTATTTGGTCGTTTTAATTGTGTGTTAAAACCTTTATTAAATGTTTAACGTCTCATTAGTAACTTTGTTTGCCACATACGTTTGCTAAGATTTAGGTCCGTAGGGTAGTGTGAAATTTGGGCGTAGTGTCGGGTAATTATAATCAGCATATGATCATAGCAATAGGCGGGTAAGTGTGCTTACCAGTCGGCTTCTACGGTTTTATGTAAATGGCCGCCGATAAACCGACCTCCACCCGCGCGGCGACGCTCATTTGCATTCATAGGCTCGTAACCCTTCCTCGCTCTTCTACCGCTTATGCAGCCTCATCCGCAGCGCTCCAGCGTAAAACTGCTGCTTTGCCTTTTGCACGATAATTTACGAGTCCCCATGTAATACGTCCAGGCGATATGAGTTCGGCGTGTATCTCCCGACCGTAAGGTCGCGGTGTTGCCGTTCGATTTACATATTATATTAAACTCGCCGTCGCCCGAAGTCCCTATTCCTCTTCGCCACCGGCCGTTACGCTCCAACTTTTCTCAATTTTTCCGCCCATAAAGCGCCCGAAACGAAAGTTTCTCCGTCCGCTGCGTGAGGTCGAGTGTAAATACACTTTTTATAATGTACTTAGTCACTCTGTCGCCCCTCAAAAAAGACTCCAGTTTAATAAGGACCTTTACTGTGACTTCAATTTTTTTAATGAACACCAAAAATATTTGCTATTTCAGCCGAAAACCATCACGTGTAAATTGAAACGAACGATGTTAACATCATAAAGTCAAACACGAATTAATTAGACATCGTTTACCACAGTGTATCAGTTACATGTTGAAACATAACTTGTTTAATTTCTGATTAAATTTCGCTCGCATTTCTGCCTGATATGGAATAGGTCTGCCGCTTTTAAACTACATTATGATTTATAAACACAGACTAATCTGAATGGGAAAACTACCAACTACATTTGTACCATTACGAAATGTTAGCGTGTAAACAGTACCTACCGAGTCAGCGCGAGCTACAATCTATAGTAAACAGTCGCTTGCACTGGTCGTAGAAGTAGCGTTGCCGTCGCCGTAGGTCGATCTCGAAACGACCGTTTCAATGTCTGACACGCACGTACGTACCTATAGACGTCTGGCGCGCTCGCCTCGCACCTGTGTAAGCAACGAAAGTTACTGACCTTGACTGGAGACCATTCAATAATACGTGCATTGTCTTCCATGCTCAGTTTCATACATTTTCCTTGAAGTCTTGCAATATTTACATACAACAACGCCAGACTCGGCGAAAATGCGGCGATTACCATTCGTGTTTTTCTGAAACTTATCTTATATGATTCGGATATCTTTTCCGTAAAATATACTGAATAACAAAAATCTTGAAGTTATTTAGTCTGGAACATAGAAATATTTTAATTGTAATACGTTCTGTCGACAAACGATGACAGTTCAAAGTACTCTGATGGAAGCTCGCGTGACACGCAAGCAACCCCCTTCAGCGGCCCCTCTCGTTAAAACTTTCCCAAATATGACGCACGCTTGCAACCCTTTGTGTCATTTTCCTCGGCCCCCATTACTTAGACGACCACAGTCTTCGACTCAATCTCATTCCACGTTTTATCTGTTAAAGTATCGCAGTTTTTATTTCTCGTCGATTTCTCACCACGAAGTTCCTTTTGTAGCCTGATCCTATGATTTGGTCGTATTAGCGGGTGGATCAAAGAGCCGGCCGGGTGCACGGGACGCTGCCGGTTGACTCTCTGGCCCGATAGCGTCAATCTAACGCTCAATTAGCCGAATGCGATTATCCGATTCGGATCCAGAATCGCGGACGTCTCCGGCGCGCCTCCCCAAGACAAGCGCGCCAACTTTATTAATTAAGCCGTGTCTTATCTCTTGTTAGCACTCATTCTATTATTTGTCTTTTCACCGCTCATTTCCATAATTTCATCGGCGAGTAATTACTTACCACTAACGCGGAGCATTTCTCATTGTGTTTGCATATTTTGTCGTCGTTTGCATTGTAAACTTCACCTAAATAAAGTTAAACTCAGATGATGATGGGGACCATTTGCAGATCGTCACTAATTATAGAGTACTTCTCGGAGATTGCCGCGACTATCACCTTTCACTGGTTCTTAATTAGAAACGTGATGTTTGCATTCTAACAAGCGCCGACTCGCTCATCTGTATATTATAGTTGGACCATTGTTTTCCGCTTCTGTGAGGAATGGCTTTTGTTGTTAAAATGATGCGTCAGTTGAGGACATTGTGGGAGGGCGCGGGTTGTGGGCGAGCGTCCTCTCTCCCCCGCTGTGTGTTTAATTAGCTTAATTGACATCGCGAGGCGCGGTGTCCAAGCGTTTGTTTGCGATATCGCGTTACCGCACCCGCCAGCGTGCCGTCCGCCCCGTCGACGCCGTAACCAATGTCGCTGTCGCGCTATTGAAAGGATTAAATCACAACTACATTTGTTACTATTAGAACAATCGCTTCCAATGCGTAGGGTGCACCGCATAGCCTTCTTGAACCCTTTCTGAACAGAAATACATAAATATAAATAATAATATATAATCTGTATTTGTAAAAACGCCACGTCGGCGTCGGTATGGAGTAGGCGCGTACGGATCCACCCAAATGCCAAGTCAGCATGGCGTCATACAGGCATCTAAAATACTTTCCGATTTTGCTCTTCCTCTTCCCATGCGAAAAGGTAAAACTGCCACGAAATTTTCCCTTAAATTGCCCGGGAATAAATTGTAGTTCGTACGTGAACTGAGCTTTAATGATCCTTTATAGTGCGCAGTTCCACAATTTTGAATAGTTCCTTCTTATCTGACAGTCCAATAAGTATAGGGCGCATAAAGCTATATTTTTCACCGAACGACTCGAGTATTTTGTATGATCATTCATTCAAAATACGAAGGCAGCTTTTGTTGTAGTTCTAGACAATATACAGGGGCTAATAGGCTCCCTATAAACTTTGCAGCGGCTTTAGCGATCGGCCGTTTTAATTAATATCTCCAGTCGTTTCCATCATAGCTAGTGCGTGTGATTAATCTCGCCGAACAAAGAAGTCCGTTTCCGCGAGCCCTCCGCACTATCGATCATTCACCTCCTCGAATAAAAATAATAATAAATAATAGGGCCGGCGCCATTGTCCACACGAGGCGTGCGTGTCAGCGATACTTTCAGCTATTTGATGTAATGTCGACTGACTTCACATTATTGTGCTGGGACTCCAATACTTCGTACACCTACGTCATTCACCCATTTCTTTTGTTAATTATCGTGAGACCCAAGGTCGCTTTACTTTCAACAATCAAGCATTCTCATGTTTTTATCGTATATCGTGCAGTAGTCTCGTAAGATATTGAAATAAGTGCACGCTTTACCCAATGTGCCCGATCCGGATTTCTTAAGAAATGTCGCACGTGTTACCTAAATGAGTAATATTTTCCTTTTTCCTCAAACGGAAATGTCGGTGTGTTTCATCGCCACATAATAAGCTCAATCATTTTAGCTTACTATACAGGACAAGTTTGATGGATGATCATAGAAGGGCCGCCCCACCCTGCGTGCCACACATCAAGGATACTATAGCACAGTTCACCTCTTTGACACACAACCAACGGCACTCATTCTACTTTATGATACATCAATGAGACTTAATTCTTACATAATGAACTCGTACTATGTGATTGTACGTTAATGAAGCTGCTCTTTATAGAGCTTTTGAGCCACACTGTCTCCACTCTCTGCCATGGTTCACAGTAGCCGCACTCTGCACATAAATAACTTTATATGAGCGCTCTAAATCTCATTACGGCCACTGTAATAGCTTCTAAGGCTCCGCTGTCGGCTGTGACGGGAATACAAAGCAAGCCTGATTTATTTTCTCAAATTAATCTTTGGAGCTACTTGGGTCAATTTTTTAGTTTTGAAAATGCAGTGCTGTAAACATACGATAGAAAAGACTAACGGCCCTTGTCTGCACCTAAATATCCGATATGAATTGCAGGCTATTTATTACAGTTTCGACTGTACACGTCGTGAGGCGTCTGTTTGCAAAATCGAACGCGCAAAGAAGCGTCCACGCTCACTGGCTATACTTTTAGCCCGCACCGTGCGCGCCCGATAGCGTAATACCAAAACAAATGGCCTTCTTTGTCGCCTTTTTATTTTAGATACTTGAGTTATGTTGCAAAGACGTCCGTGCGTTATTCAGATGGCTGGAGGTTGTAGCGAGAATGTCCTCTCTGTTAAATTTATTTATTACCCTTTTTAACTGAACCAAGTGGTCGGGAAAAAATAAGAGCTTCCAGAACGTTGCACTTCGGCTTTATTTTGCAGTCTCGGTCGTATATGCCAGCACCGCTTTCAATCGCCGCTCGATAATTGGTAAGAATAGAGTTCTCTGCAAATACCCTTCAATGGGAACTGCCCTATCAATGTTAGAGCGTTAAGATTTTTCTGTTAAAATTGCACAGTTATACAACCATGTATTCCAGCTTAGTCACATAATATCTCCCTCTCACAGAGACGTCTGTGTCTCAGCAGTGAGAAAATTATAAGTCAGAAGTAATTTATTTCATAACAATATAGGTCCCTGATGTTGAAAAATTAAAAAAAAACTTGAGAGGTGTCAAAGGACACCCGGATGGAACGAAGTTCAAAGAGAGAGAGAGAGAGACAGACAGAAACACGCGCACGCAAAGTGTCGTTCCAACTTTTGGTCTTAATTTTTTCCGTCTAGCCCCCTTTCGCTACGCGCGATAAGGAACTTCGTTCCATTAACATTAGATATACAATTGCAATTAAAATAAAATTCATTAAATACATTTAGAGAAGTAAAGAATATTTTATTATTTAATTTTATTCTCTCTTCACAATATTGGGTTCCTTAATAATTAACAATGTTTTTGAATAATGTAATATGTCACTATTGAAAGAGACTGGTGCCTGAAGTAGGTTTTTGGAGAAGCCTGTGTTACAGGTCACCAGGGCCTCCCCACAGCAAAACGATACAGTGAAAGGTTTAAATACGATTTTGTGTAAACGTCATTCATGGTACCAAGAAGATCACAAAGAGACAATCAGTTTAAAGTTCAAAATAATAACAAGTAGTAAAAACAAGCAAAATTTTTAAAAAAATTGTCAATTATTGGTTCATAAGAAAGTGTAGTGTCGTGTATGAATGTATACATATGTTGGAGTGTATGAATGTATGTTGCAGTGTATGAATGCATGTTGGTGTGTGCGAGAGCGAGTATGAGATGTAAAGCAGCCACGGGAGGGGAGAGAAGGAAATCTATTTGAGAACTGTCAAAAGGTTCTCAGTTTTTTCATAGTCAAGGGGTTTCAAAAATGTTTTAACTGTTTTGTGACAATAAGAGATGGTTTTAGGATATAGATTAAGAGTGACATTTAATTTGTTATACAAAAATTTACCAAGTAAGCAAAAAAATTTTTGAGGGTGTGAAGATTTGAACTGCAATGAAGGGCAGTCTCTTCCTTCCGTCGTTGGTAATTGATTAATTTGGGGTCAAACTGGAGCTGGGAGTGCTTTTTAGCTACAGTAAGCAGAATAAAATTTTGTCTGACCGTAAGGATGTCCCATTCTTTGTATAAATCAATAGTCTGTTGGAAAACGAAAAGGGAGACCAGCACCAACCATAAGGATAGCACGGTGAGCCCTCTCTACCTCAATAAGATGGGTTTTGGCGGCACCTCCCCAAGTGGTGATGCAGTACTCAATTAACTACTGGCATTAGGCAAAGTGAACTATTTTAATGGTCTTTCGATCTGCAGCGTGTTTAATGACTTAAATTATAGATAAGTAAATACATAAAAACAATAACGGTCAAATAAGAATTCAAGATCATAAATTATAAATGTCAAAGTAATAAAATCAATCATAGTTACAATGTCATATGTCATCAAGAATTCATTGATACTGTAAATGCCTTTCCCCAATAAATACGTCTGTAGCGGTATCTACAACGCCACATACGAACAACGCGTCATACTGACGTCACGCAAATCCTGCATCTCGCAAGCAGAGTTTACCGCGCAATTAGCATAGATACAATTTCCCAACATCAATCGTTGGGCAATTGCCCGCCAGACACAACACCCGTCTGGTCGGAGGATCCTCCCTTTTCTATGGAGGTTGAGTGAACTTTACACCCTGTTCCTCATACCCCTAAAGGTCCTTAATTTGTTTTTAAATAAGTTAACACTGTATTTGGTTTTGAATTCTATAGGCTACTTTTTGTATAAAACTAAGACTGATACCTCGGGCAACTTGACAACTTTTAATTTCGGTTGAATAGTGTTAGGCAAATCTTTCCTACGTGTGCTAGCTCTAGTTTGTCTCTGCTCATCAGTCTCAATTTTGTGCAAATTTTTAACTAAGCTGGTTAACAACACTAAAATGTAAAGGCATGGCACTGTCAAGATTTTTTGGTGGTAGTCTTTACATGATTCCGTCTGTTTCATGCGGAGCATAGTCCTTAAAGCTCTTTTCTGAATCACGAATGCATTTGTATGTTGTACTTGTAGCTATTGCCCCAAAACTCGATGCTGTATCTTAGCCTGGACTCCTCCAAGGCAAAATACTCACTTCTATGTAAACCACTTCTAGGTAAACCTAATTCTTCCCTCAGTGTTCTAATCGCATAGCATGCCGAGCTAATAGACTTCGTTATAGACAATGTCTCAACCTTCCAATTCAAAAATGCATCAATGTGCACACCTAAGAACTTGACACTATCAACTATTTCGACATTGTTGCCACATGGTACAATCTCCAACTTAGCGTTATTTCGTACCGTGGGCTTAAATAAGACACACTTTGTTTTATTTACATTAAGTTTCAAATTATTAGTACTGAACCAGTTTTCAAAAGCTTTCAAGAGAACATTGATCTTGGATTCTAATTCCAGTATATCGTCTGCAGTAACTATCGAATTTGTGTCGTCAGCAAAGATTATAAGTTTTGTGTCCTTTACACGTTTTTTGATTAACTGCATTAAATCATTTAAAAATATAATAAAGAAGATTGGACCAAGAATGGATCCCTGAGGAACACCACGGCATACCGTAACTAGATTAGATCTATAATTTTTTTCTTCTCCATCCACCACCGATTTATATCGATATAGGCTGATTATGCTTATATAATGTAGTTAACAAAATAAGTCATCCGTTTCTTTGACAATTACGTAGCGCTCTAGGGCGGATTTATCTGCTACGACACTTGTCTACGAAATCTTGCTACGCCTCGTAGCCGTAGCTGTGCGTCGAAACTGACAGAACATCTGTCTGGCAATTAGTATTCCTTATTGCAATTATCATTGAATCCTCAATACATTAACCTCTTTATTACGTGTGCTGCAGACAATTGGGATAATTTACAGCGATGTATTTACGCATGTTTATCGAGTTTAGTGTGCATTCGATTATGCCATTCAAGAATGTCGTGCTATAAATAAATATTCTAGTCTGCGAGCGTACGTTGTAACAAAACATTAAGCTTAATCAAACAAGCCGATATTCGTGTTGCGCGTTTCAATTTCGTCGTTGGATTTGATAAACCTATGAGCATACACCATGCTCTGTTATGCGAATATATTCTCTAATCTCTACGCTATCTGCTTTACTCCCGAATATAGGCACACGTTATCAGAGTACCGAACGTTACATGCAATGTTTGTTTGTTTACTTAATATTAATTAAAACTGATATTATTTAGTAGCGACAGAAACACTAAAATAATTTGACCTTTTGGTAACTGAAGTATAGCTAGATGCGTATGGTGAATACAGTGAATCGATGAATTCAATTTAGATTGGCGTGGAGCGTGCAGGGGCATTAGCGCCGCACATCGATCCGTTATCTCTGTTCCCGAACAAAGAGAGATGAAATTTTAATCGGTCGCGTTGTCTGCCATCGCAGAAGTTGTCCGGCACGGCGGCGCCGGGCGAGCTCGCAGCGCTCGTATAGTCGTATTGTAATGAGCGGCCCGCGAGCCGCGGCTCCTCTCCTCACCGCCTGAATAATACATGTATCGGATCAGCGCAGCCAGCCCTCGCAGCTCACCTCCGCGTCCAGCCACCGCCGAATCGATCACTATCGTCCGCCACTCCGGATTATATTTTATTCACACATTAGTCACCCGCCCGACCTCACCAACAGATAAGCCTATCATAGACACCAAGCCTCTATTGTAAAGTACAATGTGTACACAATTTTTATGCAATCTCCTGATAATACTATCTTGTCATTGATTATAAACGAAGCGCCTTCCCGCCTTCCTCTTGGGGAAACGTGACTTGCCTAGTCTTGAGACAATTATGAGGAAGGGATAAATTTGTATAATCAGATTCTTCAAAGCGGTCAGTGGACGAAAATTCGCGTTACGGAAATTTTGGAGGTGTTGAAATTTAATTTATTTAGCACCTAAGTTCTAAATTCTGTTACCGGCTTCAGGAGGACCGCTCTAACCGGTAATGCTTTGAATACTAAAAAAGTTGTATGTTGATAAAGTTACGAAGAATTTAAATCTTAAGTATTATAATTTGCTGTTCCACTGAAGAATATCTTTTACCTGCAATAAAAGTACATATTTAATGTAAGAAGTTTAAGATTCTTCGTAAAAAGTAAGAAACGGAAAGTATTTCCCCGGATTTTAATATCAATTCGGAGAGATCTTCTTTAATAAGTTGTAAACTTGTGTTGGAGGGTTCTCGCCGCAAGTTCGATGCTACAGGCACCGGCGACTACCGGCAATCTCGTTAAAATCTACGAGGAAACTCCGCAGTGGCGTTTCACGACCATTTATGAAATCACATGCCTCGCCTAATAGTATGTAAGTAGTTACACTTGTACCATAAGCTGTACGTAACTCCCGCTAATAGCGATAACGCCGGAACGATGTTGTCATGTTCTGAACTTCTATTGTTGTGATAAACAGAGGGTTTAGCATTGAGAAACCTTCACTTGGACTGAGATTGCCTTACAACATGTTTATTCTAACAAAATGGATACTCCAAAAGGTCTTGCACTACTCATTAGACATAGTTTACAAAAATGAGTAACAGAAACTTATGAGTTTTTAAGGACTACCTCTTTAGCTTTCATTTTTGCTAATGCTAAATATTTTTGAGTACATTTTTTGAACTGGGGAAAAAAGGAAAAATGAAATAATATATTAAATCGTAAATTCTTATAAAACTTCAATTAACCAGAAGCTTTTAGCATAAAATTTGACCCAATTTTCCGTAACATTTGCTTAAATTCTTTTTCTAATAGCAATCTGAAGGGTGGAAGGTACGTAGCTGTCCACTTCCACCGCAGGCGGTGTCGTTAAGGGTGTAGTGGCGGTCTGTCCTTATCGCGCGCCACTACGCGAGTAATGACGCCTTCGATCGTGGGCTAATGGCCTCCGCGGGCCCACTTAGATACGCAAATGAGCATCGACAAGTACCGCCAGCCAGCCATCGCGATTACGCGTACACATTAAACCGACTGATGCTGCGCGCCGTACCTACACGTGCGTTTCATGTTGCCTTCTGCACACTAACCATAAATAACAGACCCGTTAAAGATATTCTTTTTCTTTTCAAAGAATTTTCCAAATCGGTCACAATACAACGACTCTATATCATAATGTGGTTTAATGACGTGCTACACGCAAAAGTTGTGATCGTCCTCGGAATAATATTAGAACTACTAAAATAAATAAAACCCTGTCATAAATATCCGATAGTCGTCTGGCTGATCGTCATGAATGATTCAGGAGGAATGACAATCGGGGAAACTGAATACACTCAAATATACATTACTATTCTCTTTTTTATGAAACCAAATGATATTTTACTAACTTTTTTATATTGATATTGTAACATTGTTAGGCCTATGTCTAACTATCAAACAAAAAGTGAAGCCCAAAAGCCGGTACATTGGGATAGTCGGAAAATTGAGATTTCCCTAAATCGTGTCGTTCACCCGCACGATATTCTCGGCAGCTCGCTAGTATAAAAACGTTCCCCGTGCAGAGCTCTCGGTTGACACATGTCCTCCACTGGCTTTATACAAACCCCCTGTCTAGTGCCCACCGAATCCATGACACATTAAATTCTTATCTACCGCCTGTACACACAATACTGTACATACGAACATTTATCCTGTTATAATGGACTGTATTGTACATGTACAATCAGTATTTTGCACTCAGACTCACTCGAACAGCAAGTAAACACGTTCATTTTAATGAACAAAGAGTTCTTGACATTTATTGCTAGTTGCTGCAAGGAGCAATGGTTATTGCTTGTGATATTAGTTCGTGAAATGTAACTATTTAATTGTTTAGAGGATCAGCTCTATATTACTGTTTACTCTCAACAAAACGTCGGTTTGCGTACGTAAAATAAGAATACTAGCTACCCAAAACGTAACTCGAAAGAGGATATTCGTGTCGTTCAAGTCGTTTGTCACGTATAATGTCCTATATAAAATTTTATTTCAGTCTAGAACAAGAACAACCCGACGCGCGTCGCTGTCCACTCCTTGCTTCAGGACGTTTTGTATTTTTATTAAATGTCGCTTTCCTTTATTTCCTCTATAAGTAGACATGAGCTTATCAACGTGTTGCAACGTTCAAGAACGGTTTTAAAGTGTTTTAAAGGCGGGTTTAGCATGCTAAACGTCGATACATCAGGGGTTAGGTTGCTATACTTCCTACACGATATGGTCGAGAGGCCGGCTACAAAGGCGAGCGCTGTAATAGCGCATTAGAGTAGGATTATTCACGTTTCATAAGCATGGAGTCCCGTATCGTGGGGTGAGTTATTAAACCTAAAAAGATGTTTGCGGCACGATCAACAATGCAGGGGCGCCGCGACGGCGCCCGCCCAGCTGTAAATGGAGTGCGCATTAATACTCAACTATGTAATAAATGTTATTGTTTGTCATAAAGTTTGTTTTATGAAGGTCGGCCGCCCCGGCCCTTGACGCTGTCGGACCTTTAATAAAGTTTAGCTTTCGCTTATACCCTCACTTACGGATTTAGGCCCGATTATTTGAATTGTTATTTTTGCTTCTATTTATATCTCATTCACTAGAAAATCCTGAAGTTTCAGTCGATCACCGAACACTTCGGATAAACGACATCCTCTATGCTGCTCGATAAGAGCAGACACAAAATAAAATAATCTTATTTTGATATTTCGAGTAGATACCCGGTGCCTTGCGACGTCGCGAGATCGCTGAGTCATTGCAAAAGTTACGCTTAGCTTTGCAGCAATATTTTCTACTTCGACCTTTCCGTACTCGGGTCGGAGACTCAGATATCATTTGCGGTGTAGACGAATTATTGTTTCATACTTTTGAATGTGGTTAATGTATCTTAGCCTGTATCTTGTCTTGATAACAGTTTCGATTTACCTAATCATTTATCATTAATAAAGTCATTTTTCATAAAACTAAAATACGTTAGGACCATGACCCCTGCTGAGGTTTTCTATCCCAACTGTTTTATTATCAAAAAGGCAACGTCGATACTTGGAACTTTGACCTCGTTCGTGATAAATTATGAAGTTTTCGTCGATTACGCGGCAGAGCGATGCGATGTAGAGATAGCGGCGTCGACGTCGGCTGCGGAGCGGCGACACGAACAGCCCTGACTTATTTGTATGTAGCGCGCCTCCGCTGTGGGGGGCGCTTCAAGACGTTCAGCGCAATTTTTCAAAGCTTCGGCTTCGTGTTCGGCAAGCCGATGGCTCTCGCCGCAGTGCCCCCCGACCCACCGCGCGCGTGCCGCACCTGCTCCAGCGCTGAACTGCTGCAACTTTAATCCCCCAATCCGCCACCGCACGACTGCACACCGGCGCGACGCTATATTTCAATTAATTCGGCAATCCATTCCCGACGTGCAACTACGCGCCGCTTTACCTCATAACCCCCGCCAGGACGTCGCTTGCAGCCTAATACGTCAAGGGAGCGACTACTTGATGTAGCGCTGCACTGTTCGCGACTAGATTCGCCTAGTCAGCCAGTCGCCAGTCGTTGTCGAGGCCCTCTTACGATCCCACTGAATCACCGACAAACTCCGTCACGTTCTCAACGATAAATCTTGATTCACAAGAACAATTTTCGCCTGTAGTGACGATTTAACTTTTAAAGCCCAATTAATTGCAAGTTTTGTTTTGCATATTAATGGGTCGTTTCAGTGGAGCCGCGTCGGCGGCCGGCATTAAGTTTCGTCGGGTGCACATGGAGCGGAATAATCGCCAGTCTCGACTTCATTTGTCGCAGGCGTGTTGTTCGTGTTGCCGTGATATTCGCAAACAACAACATTTCGTTTTAGAGAATACTTTATTATTTGCGTTGTCAATATAAAGACAGAATGCCACATGTTCACTATCTGCATAAAAGCTTTATACAACGATGCACGACAAGATAGTAAGTTACTTCTTTTTCTTATTGCCAAGTCAGAAGCCGGCGCGCCTCGCCGCACGTGTTGGTCATACCGCTGAATCAACTGAACCCGACTCTCAACCGCAACTGAATGTACTTAATTTGATTTCGATTGTATTAAACCCCACTTCGGCTCCAATTAATGACCCGAAAGGGCTCTTAATAATAACGACGTTTCATAGACGTTCGTGTCACATTTGGAAATCAAGTAGGTACCTATCGTCATAATTTATGCACATTTCTGTAACGATAATTCGTATTTAAATAAGTATTATTATTATTATTTAAGTATTTTTTGTCATTAAGTTCACTAATTAATTTCGTCAGGGTAGCGAAAGGTTCGGGCCATCAGAAAGTTCACTCGGGGCGGGGCTGGTACGTTTGGCAAAAACCACAAACAACTTTACAGTGACGTTACATTGTAGAGACAACAGGCGGCGTAGAGGCACAAAGTAATTAGATAGCTGTTGTATTGTTCGCTTGTTCAGCGCTTTTCCAATGAACGGTCGTCGTTCGGTCTCGTGTTTAATTGCGAGCCACACCGTAACGGACAGCGGCCCGTTTTTGTCCGGCCCGAATGAGATGAACCGCGCATCCTTTAATGAGTCGGCCCCCGACTGGCCCGAATTCTGTACCCTTCGGACATCTACATTTCATGCACTCTTAAACTTTTTACTCTGAATTTCAGTTTGACTATAAAATACTTCTAAGTTTACCTAAATACGTATTTGTATTTCAGTTGCTAATCTGAATCATGTCAAGATTCTCATCAAAAGTTTAATCAGATGGCTAAGATTAAGGAATTATAATTCTGAACAAGTTCCCAAAATAATAAATCGAAAAATTTTCTTTTAATTTTAATCGGCATGGTTTCTAAGTTAAATATTTGATTTCGTGATTACAAGAGCGGTTTTTGTCTCAGGATTAGAATATCCCTCAAAGAGTAGAGATGAAGTTAGTCATATTCTTTTAAGACGGTTTCATGTTGCAGCCAATCCCGGTCTCATACTGTTGGAGGAGCGATAAACATGAATGGAATTCTGGTGCCACACTAATTGTTTGAATGTTTAATAAACATTAAACTGTTGTTCCATGTATATTTGACATTAAAAGTTCGCTAATTTGTTCAGCAACATTACCCTTTGGGTCAAATTAAATCGAATCAACTTATTTGTGGATCAACTAAAGTTAGTCGTCTCCAATCTATGTGCGGGGCGGCGCCGCTCTCGCCCGCATTCGGCACCGCGTAAATAATTCACACGTTTCAGGAACGAGTTGGCCGACTCGGATACCGCATGTAATTCCACATTTTCACGCCAAAAGGTTTCCAAGCACGCATTTAAGTTTTTGTCCGAGCCTCCGTGCCTATTCACGATTAATTTTCCGAATTCTATTCCCCAACTTATTTATTGAGGGGGCGTTTCGTAAATACTTTACTTAATTGACACCCGAAGCTCCGAACTCTGCGTTAACCCTATAAATTATTCATTTACAGTAGTGTAGATGACAATAACTGTATTATTTCGTCTCTGGTATAATATAATGATCTTGTTACGCTCAGTGGGGGTATCGGATCTTGTTAACATATGTTAGTGACTAGAATATCTGAACGCGTAGGTTTAATTAATTACCGCGTGTCATTAATAAGGAGGAAGGCGGTATGGTGTAATGTTAGCTGGGGTGTACATAATGTAAGGCGACACCGCGGTAGGTACCTGATCCGCGGCCGGAACAAGCGGCGCCGACGCCACGCGTGTCGCTGCCACAGCCACCGCGACGCCGACGCCGACGTCGCGTCACGCACTCCTCATTTGTCACACATGTCTACCACAACGGTGACTTTTATGTCAATTAACCTTGTAACTACGGATTCGCAAATACAATACTGTGAAGCAATTTGGATCTATTTCCTGAAAGTTGGACACTTTTCATGACCACAAACATTATCAAATATTAAGTCAAGTCATAGTCTAACTTAACTATTTTGTAACAAAATTAAACTTTAACGTGACGTCATCGTCTATAACCTTTTTAACAAAGTACCATCGATCTGGTGCACTTGGAAGCTTTCCATTAGGTGTCAAACAGTCAACTTCAGTCTGTTCTTGTTTGTCACCGGCGCCTGTCGCGCGCTCGCCTGCCGTACTCTCTCTACACAATATAAATGGTGTTACAGTGAAAAATCGTCTCCATCGCGACGTCGAGAGGCATCAGCCGAGCACATTTCCTAGGTAAACCGTTGGTAGGCCGTAACAAAGAGGCGTAGTTCCGAAACAATCAAATTAATTTTCTCCGTTGTTGTTTAATTAGCGCGCCGACTCTTGGATGGCGCGGCGGGCGGCCGATGCTTATCATCGGATACAATCGCGCCCCGCATCCCCCGCGCCCCCCACCCGCGCCTCTCAACCAAACCCATTATTATCAAAGTCAAGACTGTACACCCAAGTAACTTTGATTCGTCACTCCTGCTACCATTGTTATTATTAGCGACATTGTTTAGCCTAATTGACTTTGGCGTAAACAAATTGCCTGATCCTACTAATTGTGTAATCTTTTTGTTTCAGGTAATCTTATTAAGAGCGCAGTGATATAAAATTATGGACGAAAGTGTCTGTATCCGGTAAAAGTACGTACATATGTATATAAGTGTGATATCATCAACAGGGTAGATAAAGCGTGGGGGGATACTGTTTATCGGGGGGTGGAAAATATGAAACAGAATAGTTTGTGTGAAGCCTCACCGAGTTAATCTGAAGCCATATTTAATTAAATTGTAAGGGTAGTTGGACGTCGCCGCTGTCCATTCCGTAGACTACAGCCTTTCAGTGTGGACGACTTGTGTACTCACGCATACCCAACGTTTCTACAATATTAGTTTCCTCATTAGGTGAGCATACATTCGGTTCTATATCTTTTATTGTTGCTTTTATTTACGGCGGCGTTATGTGTTACTTAACGAAGGCGGATATGATGATCATTTACTATATAGACTATATTCTTTTATAATGCAGGCTTCTGTGTAAATCACGTCCCTACATATATTAATTCGTCGAGTGTTATATCTAATTTGTCGTTAAAACTTTATCCGGGAAATATTCTTGTTTCGAAATTCAATTGAAAAGCATAAAATTTTCATTAATTGGCCACTCTCGATATAAATTCCGACGTTAACGTGAACGCGGAGTTAATAAGAAAAACCTCGTGTCGGTTTGCACGTCGACTCGGGCTGCAGCGGCATCTAATCTAATTATCCAGCACGCTCTTCAAAAAACTTGCAAGGAGCGAGTGCAAGCTGTTTGCTCCATTCTTTTTCTCTCCATTTTCTCGCCCACTGACGCACCACGGAGTAGATAATTGTTTTTGACGATTCAATTATAAGAACCCACCATAACTCCATACGTACCTACTTATAGTGAAAGAATTATACTTAATTCGCCCCAAACGGTAAGGGATTATTTTCAACGGCTGACCCGCGCCGACCTGACCCTATCCTCTGACCTCGGCGCGATGATTTGCACCCTTCATTCGACTAACCTGCTTTACGAGATTAGCGCGATAAACACTTTACCTAGTGGAATATTAAACGAACTTCCCCTGAAGTATACAAAGTTATTTTGTGAAATTATTACAGCGCCCTCGTAACAAAGTAGAAGGTAGAACCGCGCGAGAGCACGTATTACCGACGTAGCAAGACAGTTTCCTCATTTAGAAATTAACTCGTAAGTATTACGTATCCAACTGTGTATTTTATGTACGGGGAAGTATCATTAACGCGAGTTTATATTACGCTACTTTTCACAACAATATCATTATAAAAAATGGTTTGCCGCTTTCTAAAAGTTAATTATTTGTCTAACCATAATGCAAGTACGATAGAAACTGCGTTCATAAATTCCTGTCCTAAAGCTATCATAAAAACAAACGCCTACCCGAGGCACCGTAATTGGAAAGAGGATTTAATCAAATTGGAAAATACGGTGCAGCGCTACTTAATATTAGCGAGAGTCGTGAGCGTATGAAGTAACATACGGCTAGTGTATTTCGTCGACGGACTAAACGGCTGAGCTCCGAGGCTCGTATTTGTAACACGGCGGGTTATTAATAGCCGCGATAGCGAGGTGGCCCGCGGCAGAGCACGATATTTGGGAAATCCGGATTTGCATAGGATAATGGGGAGCGCCGGTGCAGCGCAATGTGCGCGACGCCTTGCACTCTACCTGCCACCGACGCCGGTTGACTCGCTGCATACGTAACGAGAACGAAACTCCTCCAAGAATGAGTTTGTGTTATATTGTCCAATGTGATGCAATTAAGGTTAAAAATAATAAACATATTTAAAGATAAAGATATATTTATTTGTAAGCATGTGTAAACTAACTAAACTAATATTAATCTTCTGTCCTTTTCTTAATGAAATAGAAAGAAAAAGATGCACTGAACTTAAATTTAATTTAGTTTGTGAATAAGGGAATCGGCGCCATTGTCTGACAAAAGAGGATTGTTTCTAATAAATAAAGCTATTTCCAAGACGTATAGTGACGGAAGTGTCAGTATATGGTATTTTATAAGCAGTGGTTGACAGCTGTCGGTATTTTTCATCTTATATATTTGTCATCTTATTAACTCGTAGTTTGTATGTATAACATAGTGTTAACGTCCGGTTTCTTTATATGAATCGTTATGTAGAGTTTTACTTACGTGTAATTTCTTAAACTTAACCGTCGGGCTAGTAAATTCTCTAAAGGCGGCTTTATTTGTAAACGGTTGTAAAAGATGAAAAGGATATGCATATGGGATATATTGGCCTAATGCGTTAATATGATTCGATATAGGGCAAATTATTGACGTTTTAACGAATCTTGATAAGACAGGAATCTTTCGTAATAAACGCAAGATTGTGCGAGAAGTAAATTTAAAGAAAACATAAAAAATGTGTGTAGAAAACCGCGATAATTCTCTAAAATTTGGTAAAACGTGGACCCATAGTAATGTATTCTGTAAACGCAATGCAGAACAAGCAATCAGGGTGTTTGTCTGAAAACAGCCTTTAATGCGGCAAAAAATAGGAACAAAACTATGATAATTGGCGAGGGGTGTAGCGGCGGTGTGGGGGGCGGGGGCGACGGTCGCGTGCCTGATGTATGCGCCGCCGCCGCGACGCCCAGACCCGCCGGCGCCGCGACGCCGCCCCACAATGCAGATATCGTGCATTCGACTCCATTGCATACCGACGCCCGACAACCGTCCTCACGCCTTCACCCTTTATTGCCGTTTACGACCACGCGAAGCTCGCCTGACACGTAGCAGCTCGAGCTGCGCCCACGACACAAGCATCGGAAATCGGCCGCCAAACGAATCGATCCACGCCGTACAATTTCCAAATCTAAGCGTTGCCCACACTTGATTGATGACCCGCGTAATGACCCAGGAAACTATTTCCTTAGTATTTCCTCCACTCAATAAAACATCAAATATGCTTATATTTTATGTGGCGGTGTCAGTTTATTTGGAGTTTTGTCAATGCGGCTTGTAGTGCCGACTACACTCCAAAGACCGTCATTTGTCAAGATTATGGCTGTTCGGGGATTGAGATATGAAAAGCGGTTATTGTTTTGAATATTTTTCTTTTATACAATATTGTGTAGGCTTACGATTCCCGATGATATAGGAATATAGTTACTGTAGTGAATGAACGACTACTCAAATATTAATACACTTCCAATGTTATAACTTAATCAAAACAAACATCAATTCGCTGCTCACGAGTTAATTTAACGTAGACTCCATTAGGAAGTAAGTGAAGTATGTTTTGACCTTTCGGCGGCGGTCATGCGACCTTATAGATGAGTTGGCACAATTAGCACGTACAAAACTCGTCAGTCACGGCTTGGCGCCGAGTGGCAATTACGGTATTTCATCCTCAATAAAAGTGCACTCAGGCGCCGCTAACGTTGGAGAAAGCTCCCCGTCGCCTATAAAGCTAATGTGGACATATAAAGATTTAAATGACGCCTGTGGACGCGAACGCCAGGGAACCCGGCGATGTGGTCACCTTGTATACCCTCATATTCACTGACGTACAAACATCCCAAGACGACGATATTACAGTACACAAATTATAAGGGTGTGCGTTAAATACACACTTGAGAGAGAAAAAACAAATCCACTCTCACATAAATAAACGCGTGTACAAATACGCCGAGCAGTCGACATGAATGACCTTCGACGTTTTCAGTAAACAACCTTCTATACTATGTATTTTGTGCCCTCCGTTCACAAAAAAACTCTTGAACCCTTTCCAAATAGAAACTTATATTGCAAAAACTTTAACAAATAAACTTCAGGAAATACTTTCATCCGACACTTTCGAGAGCCATCATGACTCTACGTTAGTGTCAGGGAGGGAAAAGGAAAACATTTTCCAATATTTACCTCATTATGTAGAGGTATAGTCTAAATAACGACAGTCGTATAGCGTGTGAGCAAACATTTTGGCGATTAATCTGGGAATACTGTGCTATATCGGGGTGCTGGAGTCGGCACATTTATTTTATGTGCCGGCAATGTTACATACGCCATAAAAGTCGTTAGGACGGGCGTAACGTCTCGCCGTCGTCTTGCCCGCTTTAATTATACCTAGATAATGCGGCGCCGACTGTGCCCTGTCGCCCCATATCGTGCCGCGTCGTGCCGAGCCGTGCCGCGCGACATTAACGTAACACGATGCAATAACACAGTGCCACTCTTCCTAATGTACCCGGCCGTACACAATAATTCCCTATATTACCCACATTCGCAACATAAAAGGGCAATGTAAACGGAACAAAGTTTCGTCTTACATCGTAAATCATTGCGGTTAATAATTTCACTCTGTTTAGAAAATTGATTTATAGTACATATTTACTGGCTTTTAAGGCTTTAGTAAATGAAATACGCACCGTCTACGCGAACATTGTTTACGAATGAGCTACTTGGGAAACACGCGCTTTAGACCAGACACCTGGATCTTTAGACCTTGAAGTTTCAGCTAGAGCAATTTTCCTCATGTTTTTCCTTGTTTGAATTCGGTTTCATATACGTGGCTTGAACCGATTTTTTAAGCGACTGGGCGACGCAAAGGAGGATAATTTGCTTTTTATTTAACCTTGTTCGTCTAATGGAGTCACATTAGACGCACAAGGTTAAATAACTGCTGACTTAGGAATACTCCTTTTTTGCGTCTAGAGATCCCATACAAATATTTTTTCACACCAACAACGGTCAGATTGTTACTTCCTCGCGATGTTATTGTAGTCTCTCTTTGTTCTACGCGCTCGTAGCACTCTCGTAGCACTTGCTACGCTTTTCACGGAAACTGATTGTTTTGGTTGTTTCATTGCCGGAGACCTCAAGCGGAAGGAAAAGTTTTGTTCATTTGGAAATATCTTTATAGTTATTTGCTTTGTGTTTATAGTGCCTAAAAAAATATTTGTTGAAAAATGTGAGTTTATTAACATTAAAAAGCCACATATTTTTTTCATGCCACTTTAAATGATGCCTATCATTTAAAATGGCATGAACCAAAAATAACAAAGCCACATAAATGTCTGAAAGTAACAAGTTATATTTCGTGGTTCTTGGACGGTCTCTAGACGGGTGTGTGTCGAGTCGCGCCACGTTGAAGGTAGGGGTCGGGCACAGGGCACAGATGGAGATTTATCACGCCCGCCGGAGCCGAGACTACAAGTTCGCGCATTAAACGAGTCCGGGACATTAGCCGCCTGCAAGATGCCGCTCGAGATCATAATTAAGTGCCGCCCAATTTATCGGTGCGACCCGAGCCCGAAAACTCCTCTTAAACTTCCCTTATCGTACGTAGTAAAGGCTCTTTATTTTGTAGTTAGTTCGCTCCGCGTTTATCGCCTTTTATCTCTTCTTCGGTTGTGATTTTGTTTGCTGCGACATTTCTATAAATAAATAGGTACTCCAAGCAGGATGCGATTGAAAACAAAAAAAACAATTTCTCTGAGCATCGTATAATGATCAATCCTATTATTAGTTATCCCTAATTATCTTCCTTCAATAATAAGCTCTTGTGTGTCTAGGAGTAAGATCGTAGCTGTTTATAATAACATCTAATTTGCGTTATCCAGTAATTCGAGCCCGACCTATAGAATATTATGTAGACAGAAAACAGACTGGTATTTACCTAAATTAAATGCTGAATGGCTGTAATTTAAAATTTTATAATTATTTTTTTCTGTTATTCAGTAGCTGTAATTGCATAACATATTTGCCTTTTCAATCATTCAGTGACAATTAAAATTGTTATAATAGAGCAGTTGCCTGGGTAAAAAAATATTATTATATTTAGTCCGTCAGTTAGATTATCGAAAAATAATGGACACTTATTTTTTCTTTTGTCAATCAAACAAAAAATGACAAAGATAAAGCGTGTCAAAATTTGGGAGTAGGGGGTCGTGATGCCTTGCTAAAAAGTGTAGCAAGGCGTGACGTCACGCGGAACTTTAACGGGCGATATCTTCATCATTTTTTATATAATTGACAAAAGAAAAAATAGGGTCCAATATTTTTTAATAATCTAACGGACTATTTAGATTTTTTTAGGCATCTAGCCTATGTATTTACAGTTTGTACCGGATGTTTGTGTTAGATCGACCAGTGTAAACAGTAGCATGCTAGTTCAATTGCGAAGACAGTAAGCGAAACCGAGTCGCTAATGCTAATGTAAACGAGGCATGACATCGGTTGGCATGGCAACTCGTCAACTTCGATCACATAATGGTCGCCTATTTTTTTGGGTTTAGGTTACCTGTTACCTTGTACTGGTTTTCCTATCCAATAAGTATTCAATTTCTATATAATATTTTCAATAAGCTATGATGAAATGTGTGTTCTTTTTTGCTTTTCACAACTGTAATGTTTCAATTAATTAAAAAATTCTATTATAGGTAATACCTATAGTCTACAGTTTTAATTAGTGGCAAAGAAGCTAGTGTCGAATGCTTGCATTCGAACACATTACTAAATTATAACAATCTGATGAATCTACCATTCTAGCTAAAATAATTAACGCAGTGTTTGTTAATTATTTTAAAACTAATTAAATTTCCGGCAATTACTCATGAATTGCGAGATAATTGTTTCAAAATGTTTAGATGTACTTAAATCAATCGTTAGCAGAACAATTAATCTCATTACCAAACAAAAATAAACGCTTGTTAAAAACCTTGATTCAAAAACAAAACCATATAGAAATGAATGTGGAAAGGCAAGCTGAACTCGCAAAATAAGCTGCATAGTAGTAGATACAAGATAGACATTAACTATCCTATTCGCCGACGCCAAGGTTTTATGAAAAGAACCCGATATCGTTCAACGTTTTCTATTAACTTCAGTACAAAAGCAGAGAAAATACCGTTACGGAAACGTCCTAGAAACCTTTGTTGTGATACAACTATTGTTGTCTGTTACTATTACAGATAACCGATGTTGAAAGTCAAAAATCTTCTTGTGTTTAACTAGTTGCATTGTGTCGCTCGCATTTTGTAATTAGTTTTAACAAGATCTCTGTTTAGAACGTCTAGATGTAGAAGCATCAGATGACCTAATTATCATTGAGAGGTTAGACTGCGACTCGTCTAAACCTGCTTCTAGGCGGTAACGAAGGTTGTCTAGTTTAGCCGTGCGGATCGGACCGGTGAAATCTGAATTCCCGGGGAGTGTTAGCCCCCTGAATAAGCAAGAAAGTCAAAGAGAGTACCGGTACCTGGAATCACGCGCTCCGTCTAGCTGCTTAGACTAATTACTGCAGCAGCAGGGTTAAACTGGTTAGTCGGTGCGAGGCGGCGGGCCGGGTAGCTCCGTATCGTCGTTTCGCATCAACTTGCGCCGCTTAGTTCACTAGATTGCACGTGAAACACGTGCACACGGTCCGCCTGTTTACCTACCTTGCACTGAAACTCTGAGTCATTCGGTACAAATGCTCACTACCTTGCTGTTACACATAATACACCTGAAATGTATGTTGTTTTCTTTGTCACAGAAACAGTAATGGACTCGGCAAATGTAGCCATTACAAAGAAAAAGTAAATTAGACCAGATTGGCGGAGGCGGTAGACGGTCGTCTTTAGGAATTGGCACATTTATTAATACGACGATGACGTCTCTTGTTTATTATTTGACTTCTTTTGGTCAATCGGGACAAGAATATTAGAATAATCATTTGCTTTGTTCATCAGTTTGAAATCTCAAATCGTTTATTGCAATCCATAATGTACAAAAGAAAAATAATAGAAACAATTATGGACCCCGTCGGGCACAGCACATTTTTAAATAGGTTGAGAGAGGAAGAGCGCTTTATTAAATTTTTTTGTAATTAAGTTAGAATTATATGTATTACGTATAATATATCCTATTAATTATTTTATACCTTTATGTTTATATTTTTCTGTTATATAAATAAGCGTGCTTAATCATATTATGCATAATTTAGCGCTTTTTAGTTTTGGTTACTTTCTCATCATCATCAGTCATTCTTGTGGTTCTTTGAATCTGTTTCTAATGCAGATATTACGACTGTCCGTCGGCTAATAACATCTCAAACACTTGGCACTGACGGCAAACTGAAACACAAAACCTCTCAGCGAGCGCTAAAGGCATTCCTCACGAAAGCGTTCACTGACCTAATGTTTTTTCACCCCACGCCACGTTAGTAAAACAGGCAATTTACGCGAGCCTATAAGTAACAAGATTCATTAAGGCTGTTACAAAGTGGCGCGGGCGTTCTTAAAGCGAATGGCCCTCGAGCTTGCAGCGTTCATAATGGCCGTACGAGCAGGCCGAGGCGCCGCGCGCGATTTAATGAAACACCTGGAGAGGTCGCGCCTGCTTCCGTTGCATTAATCTCGCACCCCGTGGTCCCCGCGGCCGGCGCGGCTCCGACACCCGACCGACACCTACGACACTACCCTTTACTTAACATTTATTTCCTAACATCTGATCGCAGAATTTTGCTTGCATACCTAACTTTTGTGACAGTAAGCTTCGACATTACCGTTTAAAAGTGGCCAACTAATATTAAAGCCGGGATAAACAAGGAGTGACCGTGCGGCGGGCGCTCGCCTGCGGCAACGGCAAAAGTGGCCGAGATAACTCCGTGCACGAATGCATATTTTAACGTTAAGCTACGGCACCGCCATGCAAACTTGTTGGGAACTTCACCGGACTGAATAATTCTTACTTTAAGGCTTCTACAAAGTTTTTTTTTCGTCGAGGGACGGCTACTCGATGTCTACATATAACCGTACCTAATAATTAAATAAGCATGAGTGCTAATTACATTAACTCACTACTAACGGCTAGCTCAAAGTTTATTTTAAAAGGATGAAAGTAAGAACAAACTTGTATAAAATTAAAAAGTGACTTGTGTACAATCCGCCCAAAGTAATCTTTAGCTCCTGTGAAGACTTAAATAACAAAAAGTTTAGCATTAAACTTTTTGTTATTTAAGTTAATTATCTTCTCGAGAATAACTTTTCGGGTGGTTATAATTTCAGCCCGTTATGGGATAAGTAACGGAACCATTTTTAAAATAACACTACAGTGGCTGATACGTAATTGCTGACAGATGTAGGAAAGACTTAATGATATTACAGCTTCACGGTGTCGAGACAAGAATATCGGCTCCAATACGTGGTATTTCCTATTCAAATGAGTAAGATAGATTTAAATTCTAATCAACATAAATGTGTGATTATTCGAAGTCAATTAGATAGTGGCTAATTATTTCGTCTGGTAGGCGTGTTCGATGTTACGTCAGCTATACGCGGGCGGCGCCGCCCAGAGGCCGCGATAAAAAATACTGCGCTCGGCGCCAAGTGTAAACACGCGCCCCTCTCGCATGACGCCTCATTAGCCACTCCCCTGTGCCTCTATAAATCATTTTAAATTCAAATTCTACTTACTTTCAGAATTGACTTTGCTTACCTAATTCCCTTCCCGACCACAAAATTTTGCAAATTAGATTTCACCTTTCCCTCCCTGGCTTATCGAAAAAATTATATGCGGCATCCGGCGCCGGATCTTAGTCTGCTCGTGATCGTGTTACCTACCTCTTTCAGTTGATTCAAGCCCATGGACCTTTTAATAACCTCTTCCCTTCGGGACATCCATAAGTTGCATTATACATACAATATTATTGTACTTATTCAACATAACAACAAAACGCACAAAGTTTTGAAAGTGTTTCTTCACACCGGCTCTGTCCGAACAAAAAAATGTACTAATTTGTTGGCGAATTTTCATATGAACTCCTTTTTGATGTAAAACGGCTGTAGAAGTACGAGAAGGATAGTTCTGTTTAAATCCTGGAAAAAGACATAAACAGACTCTTGACTGAATGCATGCCTCATAGTGCTAGGCATCCTTGAAAAGCGGAAATCCGTTATTAATTCAATTCATTTATTTCGGACAATGTCCATAGTCCTAAACTATTACAAATTAAAATAAAAAACTTGAGAGGTGTCAAGGGACACCCGGATGGAACGAAGTATAACTGGCTTGCTTTCTATAAGAGAGAGAGAGAGAGACATACAGAGAAACACGCGCACGCCGCACGGCTTACAACTATAGCAAAAAGTGTCGTTCCAACTTTTGGTCTTAATTTTTTCCGTCTAGTCTTTCGCAACGCGCGTGGAACTTCGTTCAAAAAAAAAAAAAACATTAAAAATAAATCAAGAAACAAAAATTAGACAAACATTACAATAACATAATTAAAAATAATCAAAAATTACAAAATTAGACATACACAATATACTCGTAAACACAATGTCAAATAATACGAGGAGAATCGCTAACATGAAGCTGCATCCACCTCTGTATCAGATCGTTCTGACTTCAATATAACCTGACTACAATAAAGTTAAAAGTGTCAACGTAGAAGTTTAAAACGGCTTGTGAATGTTAAACCTCCAGCAATATGTGTGGGCCACGTGTCGCGTGCGCTTGCTGCCTACTCGATGCAGGAGTTGGCACGTCTCATCGGCCGGTTCTATTTCCGTCTGTCCCCAAATATTTCTGGCACCCACTTTCGTGCGTACAAGTGGAGTCCGAGCCGTTTCGCGACGGGAGCGTGTCATTCATCGGCTCGTTACCTCATTGTTTTCCTCGTGTGTCGATTTATCCCGACGCGTGTCCGCTCGCCCAATAGTAAAATAGACGAGTCGAGATCGGCTCGTGCGTACGCCTGACCACGCATCGCCGCGCGTCGACGCCGTGTCACCGATACATCAATCGTGATCGAACGTTCTAATCGATTAACGACCGCACGCCTCGTCTGACAGGCGCATTCTTCATGTCCTGTTGGCTGATTGTTGTTTTGATTAAGACATTTGTATTGAACTGCACACTAATACGTACAATGAAACGACTGAATGGTTTTTTGCTTCGTTGCATTGATGTGCCTGACCTTTTGTAAAATTGTATTACTATTATTGAAAAGAGTATTGTGAAATGTTTTTCTTTGAATTTAAACCTACCTGTTTAGATTCCAGTCCTCGGTATAGTCAGTTGGCAAACACACATCATAGTCCCAGCCAATGAGGTCATTCATAACTTCCCTAATGAGCGAGGTTGGCAAACTCAGATTCAGATTATCCAGTAATAAACTCTTGATACAGTTTCCGGGCTTGAAAATGGAAGAGGTGGCGTTTGGCAGCGGTTGGCGCGATGGAGTAACAAGGTCTGGCGCGTGCCGACTGCCGGCGGACGCCGTTACTTTCGAGGGTTGTTCGTTATACACGTCATAGTTCCCGAGAGCACTCCGCCACCTTACTGCTCTCACCTTAACGAGACACGAGCGTCTCGCTTCATTGATGTCGTTTTCGCTTTAATCGGACACCAGTGCCAAGTCACAATGAGAATATTCATCTCTAAATTCGTGTCGTTTGGGTTCGGTTCTCGGCACAGTCGGTACATTCCTTTTCCCTCGAACGTTGTTTCTTTATCTCCAGGAAGGAAGGCAGTGATGAAACTGACTCTCGGCTAACCCCTTATTGTATTGCAAGTGCGCATTGTTGTGTTATAAAGGACACGGCGAGGGTAGCGCGCTCGTTTGCTCCTCCACTATCACACAAAAATGTTATTAGTTTTGGGCGGTTATTGCCCACCCTGCGCTCGTTCGACCCTCCCGTTGCCCTTCCCGAACAAATAGGCCATATTGAAAGTTTTTGTTTAATTTTTTGGGCTTCATGTAAACATGTCTCGCGTTACGTCTTATATGCTTATTTGTTCTATTTTTCTCAATATTGGACAGAGATAGCTAGATTTTTGGGATAAAAAGTCATTTCACAAACAAGGCCAAAGCGTAAAATAAAAGTTCGAGAATGAACAAAGGGGACGTTAAACGAACAAATGTAGAGGCGTAGTGATCGAAGAGCAATTAATGTGTCGTAATGCGTTTGGCGGGCGAGCGTGGCGCGGTCATCCGTCTGAGGCGGCCGGCCATTTGTATCCGCGCGGGCATCCGTCACGCTAATCGCCGCGCCGATACACCTGCAGCGGCTTGCACTCGCCGATACTCGCATAAATAATACCAACATTATACGTATTGATAGCCATCCAATTTAAGCACTACATATCAAACCACATTAGAGTCAATAGAATACATAAATTATTACTCACAATCATCCAAGAAAACATTAAACTAAACTCGCCCAATACAAACGCAGCTGAATGCTTCCAACAAAACAAAACTTATCTAACGCTTCACAAACTGTGGCAGCTAATAAATAGAAGCTTGATAAACCCAACAGAGTTATCATAGTAATGATGAAACGTGATCACCCATTCAAGTTTCACAAACGGGTTGGTTCGAATCGAAACTCGGCTAAAGTAGACGGCACGGAGTAACAGGAAATAATAACTTTATCCAGAGCTTAAACTGTGAGAGGACCGTCCAACTAACATTATGCCTGCCAGTAACAAGTTAATCTAAATGCAGCCGACTGCTTCCACTAGCTAGTTGTAGCACGCATCGCCGAAGTTTAATAACTGAGAAAATTCGGAACATGTCTGCATCTGATTCAGCTGCAGCCAAAGATTCACACTTTGCGATGTTTGCCGATAGATATACATTAATATACAGACGTATATATCCAGGCTCCGTCTGCACAGGCAACTGTAGTGATATCATCGGGCATGCTTTAGAAAAGTTACTCAGTAAATCACTTCAAAGCTGTTCCGCGGACATTATCAGCAAGGGAGTCCCCTAGTGGAGTACTGAATATTCAGATGGCGTTTGTTTGTATACGTATTTCTTTGAAACTGCGATAAGCGCTTTTCCGTTTTTTCACTGAATAAAATATGGCGCAGGAGGCTCGGCGTGAGACGATAAAACGTCCGCGAAGCTCTTCCCGTCACGTAGTGCGACAGTTAATTACACGGATGTAAATAAATCATCATAGACGGGTGCGGCGGAGGGCTTCGATTCCGAAAGGCAATTATCTCGCGCCTCATTGACGTCGAAAATGAGCGGAGCGAGAAGCGCGGCCGCCCCCGACACGCCTCAGAAATATTTGACACCGCCTAAGACGCGGTTATAAGGAAAAATCGAGTGGAGGATTTCTGGTGGCTACGTGCCCGGCTCACGGCAATTGTGATGCATGGAGGGATTTCCGCACATTCGGCCGATATTGAGCCGAAACCGCGGTCGCCCACCGCCCCGCTACACATATTGCTTATCGGAATGATATCGAATGAGGTCCGCCATTTTCGTCTATTCTCAAAGCCCAGAAATGTCGGTTACCTGCGGCGTATAGCTCTCATATCTATTGCATTTTCCACTTACGTGCCATAATGGCGTCGTCGCCCTCGAATGTGAACGTAACCAAACATTAGGTACGATACAGATACATATGTATCTATGGGGCGAGGAACCTTAATACATACCATTATTTATAAGTTAACCGTATATGAATGTGTTGTTAAAGTTTTCCGCATGCTGACGTAAATATTTGTCAATTCCAGGGTCGGTGTAACCGCGAGAAACCACCTTGCAAGTACTTCCATCCACCGCAACATCTGAAGGATCAGTTGCTAATCAACGGGAGGAATCACCTAGCACTCAAGAACGCACTCATGCAGCAGATGGGCCTGACGCCCGGCCAGGTGCTCCCTGGCCAAGTCCCAGCTGTGGTGAGTCACCCAAGCTACGCTCCCTCCTACTACCGAAGCTTCGAGCGATCGGACCTCCACACTAATGTAGGTATTCAGTATGCACGCAACACGCAGCTTTCGGTGTTACTCGCTACTATTTTTATTATTATTATTATGTAAGCGTTCTTATTATTGAAACACGTAGACTTATAACGTATCGAGTTTAAGTTGTGCCTCGCAAATGTGTCCCTAACTAGTTAGATAAATACCAAATAAGAAGTTACTCGTAGGTTCTGCGCATTGAAAATATTTTCATCAGTAAGTAAGTAAATTAACTCGATTCCCTCGTGAAGTTTTCTTGGAAACTTAATCATGTGCACGTTGAAAGTTAATGGTAATTTACTTTCTTGAAGGCGGCACAGCCGTTCCTGCAACTAGTTCCGCGCTTTAATTTAAAGTTTCGCTTCGAGTGCGTGAACCTGCTAAACTGACACAAGTAATCTGTGTATTTATTTTAGAATATAGATAGTCTACTAATTTTCAGGCACAACTTAAACTTTGCCGCTGAGGCCGATCGCTCCCCACTGCTTGAGCATGTTTGTACGAATCGTTCCTTAAGTGGCATGACTATTCTCCAAACTTACTCACATGTGAATGATCTGGGTATAAGCGGTAATGCAAATTAAATCACCGGACATCGTCCTCCTCACTGTTCACACTGTCGCTAACTACGCGGCCCGACACACTCCTCGACTTCCCTCTTCGCACCGCCTCGGCGCCCTGCGCTTACGCATCTATACTCTGTAGTTTTCGGGTTTACCTGTCGCATCTAGAGGTCAGAGATCACAAAGTCACGCCGATACGAAGCAGCCGTGAGTCGGTGCGAGGAGTGATGTGGAGGCGGTTTTGCGGTGGCGCGGGCGCAGACCTGGCCTCACACGATGAGTAGCGTGTTTGTGTGGTTTTGTGTCGAGGTGGGCGGCGTGGGCGGCGCGGGCGCGGCAGCCAGCCATCTCGCTGCGCTGGACCCGATCAGTCTGGCGCTGCTCGCCCCGCAGGTAATAGCCGCCGCCGCCGAGCGCGACGACACCACCGGCCCCCTCGCATCCTGCGCCTCTTGCCTTCCAAACACTTGATAGACACTCCTTCAGCACCGTAATGCACTCTTAACCAAGGAATGTAACCTCTAATTTACCTCCTTCCGGTATATCCCCTCCTTTTGTCTTCTTCTGGTGGCCGGTGGGTAGCTAGACTGGATAAACCGTATGCTTTTTTAATATTTCTATTCGTCTCTCTATGATTGCATGTGATTGCTTGTTTGGCTAACATTTTTTTGAATATTAACTTTTTACTTTTGATGTTTGTAGGTGTAATGCTTTTGTAAATAATAAGTGTTGTATTCGAAGCAAGCATAAAGTGGGCTTATAAGATGCGTTCAATAAGTTATAAGAGATTGCGTATTTTGATAATAAGAAACTAACATCGTTGCTAACGAATGAGTAAATGTACAAGTATACTGAGTGTTAGTGTTGGTGTGGTGTGCAGGCGACGTCGCCGTACCTGTCGGGCGTGCCCGGCGTGGGCTCCACGTACGCGCAGTACTACGCGCCACAACTGGTGCCGGCCGTGCTGGGCCACGACCCCTCCGCTGCCGCCGCTTCGCCGCTCGGCGTCATGCAGCAGCCTGTGCTGCAGCAGAAACTGCCGCGCACTGACCGCTTAGAGGTAAGCATGAAATTCGATACACTATTAACCCTCTTACCGTCTACACTCGAGTAGTGCTTCCCCATGTTGCCACTTAATTATGCCGGGGACCGACCCATATTTAATTATTACAGTTAATATTTATCCTATTAATCTGAGGCACAATTGTTTTAAATCTGAAACTGTAGGAGTAAACTGTGGAGTGATTATTAAGTGCATCAGATTAAAACTATGTCGGTCCCCGTAGCAAAATTTGGGCCGATATGCCGTATGCCCGTCCCCGTGTGTCTGTGGCGCGCGGGCGCACTGGCCCTGTGCGCCTGCGTTTGCTTCGCGAGCAGCACTCGCTTTCTCCCTCTGGTGAAGGACCTACACTGTTGGCACAAACTCGGCTATGTTGCGCACGCTCATATCTGCCAAATAGGTGAATTAGACGAGCTATCGTTTAGCACCGGCTAATAAGTGTCGATTTGCGCTTACAGTGTAGACGTGCCGAACGCTTCACATTCGTAAATCAATTACTTTAGGGAAGAATTAGGCATTATGAAAACATTTTCCCGAATAAATTAATCTGAAGATGCGACGGATGCGTAAATCGTTAGATTAGAAAAGTACCGATTAGGTAGTCTCCCGATTAGAATAACCAATCACAAAGCGGCGTCCGGTCGAGGTCAATGATACAAGTCAATTGTATAATGTGACAAAACAAAGTAAATAATGCCACACAGACCTTTGTTCACGCGCTTCCCTATCTGAATCTAAATTCGCGGTCGCGTCTTAGTAAAAGTAAATGAATAACAAACACACGTGACGCATTGCAACGCGCACTGCATCGCGTAGTGTATGTCGGCGGCGCGCAGGCGTGAGAGTAGGCAGAGGGTAGAAGAGCGCGACGCGCGAGCGGCGGACATGCTGGTGTGTGGTGGTGCAGGTGTGCCGGGAGTTCCAGCGCGGCGCGTGCAAGCGCGCCGAGTCCGAGTGTCGCTTCGCGCACCCGCCGCCGCCCGTGGCCGCGCACGACGACGGCTGTGTCACGGTGTGCATGGACGCCGTCAAGGGCCGCTGCGTCCGCGACCCCTGCCGCTATTTCCACCCTCCCCTGCACCTGCAGGCGCACCTTAAGGCGCAGGCGCGCGGCGCGGTACGCCACCAGGCTGCACGCTCTCGCCTCGCTCGCTCGCGCTCGCTTCTGTTCTTCCGCTTGGTCTCGCTCGCCGCGACGCCGCTTACGTTCGCAGAGCTTGTTCTGTTCAGTTCGCGCCGGCTCGCGCCACGCTTCCGTCGCACTCACGCTTAACTTTTATTTTATTTTTATCTATCGCATAATATCACCTTACGCCGAGCTTTAGGTGTATTCTGTGCATCTACTACATCGTTATTGTTTCTGTCCCGTCCTGCGACGCTTCGCTTCACGTAGACGGCCGCCGCAGCCCAGCAGCCGACAGCGAGCGCGACTTCGGAGCCGGGCAAGAAACGGCCGGCGCCCACCGAGCTCGAGCCGCCACCGGTACAACGCCAGCTTTGCACGCTTCTCCTCCGCTCCCCCTCCCGCCCGCACGATCCCTCCGCGCGCCTCTCCCTCCCGCAGCGGGCGCGGCGGCGCGGCGCCAGGGCCTACCCCCGCCCCTCGCGCCTCGCCGCCGCCCGCCCGCAGTGAGCCCTCCGCCCGGAGCCCTCCGTTCAACCGTCTGTTTCTCGTTTCAGATGGACATGAAAAGCGTCGGATCCTTCTACTACGATAACTTCGTAAGTATCTTTTGTATAACTATGGCGCTTCTCTCGCGTCCGCTACTGTCCGACGTGTCACTCATGCCGTACTCTACTTTCCGCAGGCCTTCCCCGGCGTGGTGCCGTACAAGCGACCCGCCGCCGACAAAGCGGGCGTGCCCGTGTACCAGCCGGCGACGACCTACCAGCAGCTGATGCAGCTCCAGCAGCCGTTCGTGCCCGTATCATGTGAGTACCCCGCGCCCGCCACGTCCGCCCCGCCGACCGTGAGCGTGCCGTCCGGTGCGTCCGCGCAGCCGCCGTCCGCGTCCGCGCCCGCTCCCGCCTCGTCCGCGCCGCAGCCGCCGCCCGCACCCGCACCCGCGCCGCCGCCCTCGCCGCCCGCGGGCGACCCGGGCACGCCCGACCCGGCCGCCATGGCCAAGGAAGTGGCGCAGAAGAACTACGTGGCTGCGCTCGCATTCGCGGCGCAGCACTCGGCCATGGCGCAGGCGGCGGCCGCCTACACGCAGCAGGCGCTGAAGGCGCGCGCCGGCATGCAGCACCACGCCGGGCTCATGCGCGCGCCGCACATGATGATGCCGCGCGGCTGGCCGGCGCCGCCCATGCCCGTGCCCTACTACCAGCAGCCGTTCATGTACGCGGTGCCGCCGCCCACGCCGCCCACGGCTGCGGCGGCGGCGGCGGCGGCGGCTGCGGCGGCGGTGAACCCCTACAAAAAGATGAAGACGACATAGACAGCGACACGCGCGGTCGGCGGGGCGCGGGACGCGGGGTCTCCGCGTAGAGACTCGTACGTGTGCGGCCGAGTGTCCCGCCCCGGCCTGTCGGGGCGGCTAGCGCTAGGCGTGTTGTCACATTTGTATTGTATTATTGTAAGGACGAAGCGAGCGGCGTCGCCCTCGCGGATGTCTCGGTAGTTTTACGCTATATATATATACTACTGTATCTCTACTCACTTACCGTTATTACCCTATGCGTGTATATTTCTCGTATCTACGATCCCGGTAATAATAACGCTTGAGATGCATGACTGTACGTTTTTTTATTACCTCTTGTCGATCGTCGTTTAT
Organism: Apamea sordens; assembly: GCA_945859715.1. Taxonomy (NCBI): domain Eukaryota; kingdom Metazoa; phylum Arthropoda; class Insecta; order Lepidoptera; family Noctuidae; genus Apamea; species Apamea sordens. Next base: position 9,135,447 of record OX243991.1, on the reverse strand, counting down.
CGTGAGTACCTATCGTCGTACTGAGAGTTGAGCGCTTGGTCCGTCGATCCCGCTACGTACACGCTTGTTCTCGAAGGAGCTCCGCACGGGTGCGCTTTGGCCGATGTGTCGCTCCCGTACCTACTAGTGGTTACCGGCTTGCAGCAGCAGGCCCGCACCTAACACAGCCGCCTTCTAATTTTCGCATGGAATAGAATCCACCACCCCTATACGTTTGGCTCATCAGGTATTATTCTCATTATTCTAGTGGCTCCCGTGTGCGCTAAGTGTGCCGGCGTGTTCATCAGTAGTGGCGCGGGAGTGACGGGCGTCACTCCCGCAGTTTTCTTTCGGTCGCACTTCCTTCTATTTATTTTAAACGCTTTCTGTTACATGCCTTCCGAATGACGCTTCGGCTGCGTCCGCATTGCAATCTTTTGTCGCTTTTTGTGTCGGGACGGAAAGGCTGTGCGCCCCCCAACGCGCCTTACGTGGTGTACACCGACGAGCGCGGACAGGTAACGTGTGCCGCGTGCCGCACCGCGCCTCCGCACCGCACTGCCGCACCGCACCGCACTGCGGCGCCTCACCGCATGTCGCTTACGTTACCGCCAGTCTGTGCAGTCGTAGAGACTAGCCCGCCCGCTCCGCGACACATGATTTGTTGATGTAATGCACATGCTGAGATACCACAGTTTAGTAAAAAAACAATATCACGAAGTGGTACAAACATGATCAAATTGTACCACGACCAAATTGACTACTACCCAGTTATAATATTTAATGCCAGAAGGCACATATTCCAGTGACAAGCAGGCATGATCACTATCAACTGCGCTAAATGTTCGTTGATTGTTAATTAGCGACGAACGTTCTTATGTAATGTTGTATTTACTACTCTGTGGCGTCTCCACGTTCAGTAAACAGCGAAACAAGTGCCGTGCGATGTGGGCTTAACGTTAACACATTAATTATTAGATTAGTCGCAAAGAGCAGTCAGGCCTCTTGTTTCACGGCACTGTACCCGCGCTCCCCGCGCTCCCCGCGCTCCCCGACCCCCGCCCCCGGCTCGTCCGGCTCACGACCACTCGCCTCGCTCTAACCAGTACGCTATCAAACGCATATCACCTCCTACACCTCTGCGACTACTGCTTATTTTGTTCTGTTCAGAAGCTCGAAGTCGATAAATTGATCATTACCTACTGTTTTGAATGAAAATCCTGCTAAGTATAAAATATGTTGTTGTTGTAATTGTGTGTTATAGTAAAATGTATTGGCCTAACTTTATTTAGTAATGATTAAACGAAAATATACATTTTTTCATACAGATATTAATGTTTGATATCCTTGTTACACAAGCCTATACCATCATCTCTGATTGATTGATCAAAAAGTAAAGAAGTAAATCTACCAACTTTGGACTCCGCATAGAACTTCAGAGCTTGCTTCTTCACTCGGCTTCTGTAGACGTACCTATTTAGTTTTAGTTTGTGACGCTTCTCGCGGGCTTAGTAGGCAAACAGATGCTTGTTAACAATGAGCAAAGAACAAACAAACACGATCACCACTAAAGCGGGCCATTCACAACAGCGGGACAAGGTGCGCTTGGTGAATTGAGCTTTCTTAATAAACCTGACTACACGCATCGAAAGAAGCCAATATGGAATACGACTAATTGTTCACATCATACTATGCTCTGACAGTACTTCGTTTCCTGCTGATACAGGTGGCAGGCAGGACACTATCTATTCGGTGAACTGTTAGATATACCGGCACCGCGATACAGTGGAGGTACGAGGACGGCCCCGGCGCTGGCCGACTGGTGGCATCGCTTGTCAGCCGACTCATGATCTATCTATGTCATCATCACACCATCTAGTCATTGTGCTGTAACTGTATCGATTATATTGTAATGAACAGTTGATGCTACAACTTACTTGTTGACGATTTTTAGTTTTGTATAGTGAGACATACTTGCTTTCAAATGTGGAAGAAGTCACTCTACAGTATTGCCTTGCTTACACCCGGTAAGATACAATCAGCTTACTATAATATCCTCAGTATAAGTTATTTCCTGTTTGGAGCCTATACTGAAACACGCCGCTTGACACTCGCATGGATTGCCGTTGCAATATTAACTTCAAACGCTCTCTTTTCTAAATATGCTTCTAATATCTATTGAACTCGGCAGTTTCAGTACAGGCTCACTTTAATAATTGAAATTTAACGAAGCCATTTTACGAACTACTAAACAGTTGACCGTTTTAATAATATAAACTTGCCTAATTTACTTAAGAACATGTACATAATAAAATTAATGATTATTCAAATGCCTAGTCAACTGTTTAGTTTCCTGTGGAGTTCACCTTTTGGCCAATCTCAACTATCAACTGCTAATAAGGGGGTTTTTTACACTCATTTTAAATGCTTTTTGTAAACAATTATTTTTTATGCGTAGTTGGTAGTTGAAGTGACGATGGTGAAAGAAGAAAACCCGAAGTGATTTGAATATGTGTTGTGAATGTAGAGAAGGGTCAATGTGCCTGAAGTAGTTCCTAATGTATGTTCATAATAATATAACCGTTTGCACTCACTTCGATTTTTCTTGTAACGCTTAAAATGCTTCGCCGTTGCGGCTTCAATTCCTCGCTTACGACTTGTCGAGGCCTCTCTGACGCTTGTTAAAGTGTTCACGTAGATGTAATAATATACTTGGTTTTCTTTTGTTTGTCGTACAGTAACCGCACTCTCTAATGGTCATTATGTTGCAGTTTGTACTACCACTAACATGTCACGTCCAGAACTGTCATGTAAGCTAAAGGTATAAATTTAATTTGTCTATTTACATTATAACCATGCCAACCTACCGATAAGCATGACGTCCTCTGTTCCTCTACTGAGAACATCGGGAGATCTAAATTCATCACTGCCGAGCAGACACATGTCGTAACTCTCCCCACACAGCCTCTTTAGCTTTATTATAGCAACAGTTGGTATTTATGGGTACACTTTGGACGCTACAAACCTCTAGTACGCCCTCGCCCTGGTAAAAGTTGTCTAGCATCATGCTTTAGCTTTTTTGTAAAATATAGTCACGCTTAAATAAGATTGGCTGCGCAATAATGATTATACTTCAAGCGTTCTGCATGCCATTTAGATATTATATATTCATACCTATGTGCATAGTGCAGCGTACTTAACACTACTCTCTGACGGTTATGGAAGCTCGTTCACGAGAATAACTCCAGCAGTGGGCTCTTAATTTACTATTCTGTTTAATGTTGCATACTATTATCTCGACAGTACTACAATATAAAGGTGACACACATGATATGATATCAGCGCGCACGTAAATAAAAGAATGCTTGGAAGCTCCAATCATATTGTGCAACGAATCTTGTAAAGTTCTTGTAATATTGAAGCAGCAACAAGATTTGATTTCGAGCAATTTTCGCCTTCCGTGTGTCCCGTTTTGTGTTAATTTTATGTAGCCACTGAGAAACTACACACGCATAAACTTTTTCTATATTTACCAATATATATCGATCACTTGAGAACAAGCTAACACGAGTAGGGAACCTTAATTCAATACAATGTGCTAGGTTTACTGTGATGGACCATTTGTGATACTTTGCTCTTTGATATTACAAAAACTATTTCAGCGTTATTTTTCAGACGGCTGTGCAATGAGGATGATGATCAGTGTCAGATGTATGAATGTCCAATCAGTGATGAACTAGACTTTAGAATTAACACTATTAACATAACGAATTCATAAACCGTCGGTGACTTGTCTGTCCCTGTCGACCTAATGTACACTCTTACATATTTACACAAAATCATAAATAAGAGTAGTTTGTAATATTTTTTTTATCTCAAATAATTATCGACTGTTTATGAAGTAGATTATAGTTATAAGAAACATACATACAGTTGTTCCACAATGCAAATATGTGACACTTCTGGAATATATAAAAAACTTTTTATACTATACTTTGACATGTGAAAGTCGTTGAGCAAATGTGTTACACAAATGATAATAATACAAGCCTAGAAAAAAAGGCAAAATTCACTTTCTTCTGATATTTGCAAATGGAAATAGTTTGCAGAAGTTACTACAACGAAAAAGCCAACGAATAATTTGAATACTGTTCAGTTCAGTCACAATTACCAAGAAATTACAAGCCTAAAATAAACAAGAAATAAATAATGTTGTGTCAAAGAGCACGAGCATTGTGGGACCATCGTTTTGTATGAATATGAAATTGAGTAACGACAATAAATACTAATGAAAACATTGTTATATTTACAGTTACTGGACACCCTCCCGGTGTGCCAAGATTTTAATCGACAAGGATGTACAAGACCTACCTGCAGATTTGTTCATATTCGTGAAGGTGAGCATACGATCTTAACTTTATATTCACTCTCTTCTACTTCGTAGTAACAAACTCTAGTCAGAAACATAATAATTGTTAACGTGTAACTAATTAATTGACAACAATACGTCAAGTTTTCAGATCATGGATAGAAATGTCCCCTTTCCCCTTTCCTTGTATATCTGCATGATCACCACATTTTGTTATATTTCATAAATAGCGTAGTTTTACTATCTTGAAAGTAGAAAACTATCGTAGACTGAACTACATATAACCAATTTAGTTTAGTTATTTCAGTTTTTTTGGGTACATATCTTATACTCCTGTACCATTTTAAAACATTAGTTCAGTGATGTAGTTTTCACTAGTTTCAGTATTTGCTTTTCAATTCATATACTCTGTAGAGTTTGTACATGGACCCTATAATATGCACAGATTGCCATGTAGTATGGTCCTGACCCGTCCATAAATTAGTTGACTTTAGATTTGTGACCTTTATCAGAATGTAGCCATGTATCATCTTGTCCCCAATTGATGTGTATCTTCTACTTCTCGATTGTGAGTGTGGAGGCGTCGTGCTGACGCCCTGCTGTGTGAGCACGCTAACGTGGCGCTGTGTTGCAGGGTGCGGGCTGCAGGTGGTGGGGTGTCGCGTGGTGGTGTGCCGCGACGCCGCGGCCGGCTCGTGCCGCCGCGCCGCCTGCCGCTACTACCACATCCCCGTACAGCTGCCGCCGGCGCTGCGCCCCCCCTAACCTGCCCCGCCACCCGTCCACCGCCGCACCCTAGCCCTGTCCCCCCGCCCCCCTCACCCACGTGACCCTCCCATCCCCGCCCGCGCCCCGCGTTATCCATATCGATCGCGCCTCTGGCACACTCGGGAAAGGCAGGTTCGGCAAGTATCCTACTGTCGCTCCCGCGGCTGAGGTGGTGATATCTTAGTGTATCGGTTAGTGTAAGCGGCCGGGGCGGGCCGCGTGCGCACTCGCGCCGCGCCTCGCCCGGGCCTGGAGTGCGTTAGTCTTTCGGGAAAGAGTGTGTACATAAGTAGCGGGATATGATTCTCAGGCACGGTCATGCGATTGTGATATGAATAGATTTCGAGACGCCGGAGCCGTTTGAGTAATTTTATCGAGATCGTACCGAGATCGTCGAATAGTAGTTAGTGAGGTTTCAAATGTTTTATTACTATTGTATATTATTTTTTTTTAAGATACGATATGAGTTCCTGTAAAGATCGGTGCGGTCGCCATCGGGCGTCGCACGAAAACTTTGTTGTATATAAGCAAGCGATGTAATGTTTATGGGTGGTGCGTCGCGCACCGTAGTCGCCAGTCCTTGCGCCGGCGACTATGCCGGTGTCAAAAGTTGCATCACCCCACTCCTAACGTGAGCATTTTTGTGAGAATTATGTTACTTTTTTACGTATGTTATATAATTATTTTTTTTCTAGATGACAAGTTTTACACTAGATTAGATTAAGTGAGTCAGTAATGAAACACCAATAGTGTAGCCGCTTCTCTCCCTCGGCACTGAAACTTTTGACGCCGGAGCACAATTCGCGTGTGTCGAGCGGCGCGCGCACGCGTGTCCGCGCCGCTCGTGCGACTAGTCGGTACGTCGTTCTTCCCTTACGGAGCCATCCCGATGCACCACGTCCCACGTCCCACGTCCCTCGACGCCGAGGCGTCGCCCAGTTCACACATTAGCATAGATCGCGACACTCGTAGAGTGATAGGACAGAAATTCATAATACAATGAACGTTATCGGACAATATTAAAACGAAGAAGGCATACTTCCAAGCTATTTACCTAAATTCTAGGATAGAACGTCGGCTTTTATTCCAGATAGATTTTGCTAGATAATCATTCTTTTACCGGTCGATTCCCGTCTTATCGATGCACAAAATATTACCGACGATCGAGTCCGATTACCTCTCGGTGACTACAGCATAAAGAAATAGCTACCTATATTGTTTTCAACACAAACAGTATTAACGTTTTGATCAAATTTATCTCGTCGTATGTATGTAGAGGTGATATGCGGATAGAGAGAGAGGCGGGTGCGCGCGCGCCGAGTCGCGAGTTCCTAACACATCGCAAGTGCCGCTTGTGTCCCGCGCGTCGCACCCGTGAGCTTGCGGCGCCTGACGCACTAGTCGCGCGTGTCGCATGTTCGAGCGAGTGCGACGCGCCACGCGGCCGGCGCGCGCGTCCCGAAGGCATGGAAGCCTAATGCCTAATATTATTCCTAGTCCATATCCTTTTTGTTGATCAGTCATGCGATTAATGTTAGAATAAATATTAATAATTTGATTTATTCCTCCCATTTAGTGGATATTTTGATAATGATATATTAATAATGAAATATTTAAGATACATAATACATATTTGATTCTAAATCCTGATAAAGTGACACTACGTTAGTAATTTAGTCGGAGGGATACTTGTGCCGTGATTATATTTTTAGGTATATATTATGAAATAATTCCTAGCGTCGGAATTAAAGAAGTGATTAATGTGTAAGCGTGTTATATTTATTGTCGTAACGTAAGTGGAATGCCATATCGATAAAAGGTGAATATCGGATGCGGAGTCAAACTCATTAGTAACTCGTTGCGTTTGCGTTTATGTTGATTGTTATTATCAGTCCCGTGCTAGTGGCTAAGGTGAACAGTTCACTTTTATCAATACGGCACTATGAGTCTTAAATATATAAGTTGTCATTTATTTTTTGTTGAAATTTATCGTTTCATGAATTATTTGTTGCCTATAATTTTTATAATCAAAATTTTATGATCTGACGCATTTATTGTAAGACAATCGATTACTTTTATAATTAATTAGTGTGATAATATTAATTATGGTATCAAATTGCCGTTATGAAATATAGAACATCGAAAGTATCCTTCCTGTTTAGAAGGGACTCGTCTGGCCCAAGGTTTCTAGTGGATTTTATATTTTTCTTTTGTTGTATTTTTAATGTTGCGTGTGTCTTACACATAATATATTTCATTTTTGTGATATTTTTAACTATAAAGTACTGTTATTATAAATCCATATGGAATAATGATGACCTAATTAAATATTCAAGAATTTATTTGTAAATCACAAAAAAAAAAATGTAAAACTGTAAATATATTGACAAAAAAATGAACTGCAACACAATAATTGATTATTATATCTCTCATCAAATACACTGTAAGTTGTTTGAGTACCTAAAGTAATGGTATCTTATTATGTAGTATGTACCTACAGTCTACTTAAAAGGTAAACCGGTCCAGTGAACAAAGTATTGATAATATTGTGAACATTTTTTTATTCACGAACAATCACAGAAAGTACATGACATTGTAATATTATTTATGAAATTACTATGTGATGTGATCTTCGGATCAATTTTGAGTACAGTATAGATAATAAACAACTGAATATGTGATCTGTGTCTTTCATTTACCCTAACCCTACATAATTACCCGAAACCCGATAATTAAGTACAGACGCCAGCACATCAAGCTACACGAAACTGTAAAATTTTCCCAATCAACCTTGAACCTTAATGCTTATGCGATACAGTTGAAAATCTATTAAATAAATTTGACAAATTGTAGTAGCTTGATGTGCTGGCGTCTGTCTGTACCTAAGTATACATGGATGGCAGAAGTTGCAGAAAACAGCTAATGCAATGGATTCTACAACTAAAACGTCGTGCAGCTCTAAGATCCGATTACACAATAACTACCTAATATAGGTAGATACATGATATTTCTCATACATAGATACACATATACTCATACCTTTTTTCCAAGGCGATAGGCAGAAACTACAGAACTATTATATTACAATACATGCACATCATGTATTTCTCAAAAGAAGGAAATAGATGTAGGCCACGTCGACAAAGCTCGTGGTTGACCATTTTAAACCTCATGAGTAAGAGCATAAGGTTGAAAATAGGTCAGCCGCCAACTTTGTTGAGTATACCTACTCACCTTTACTGATGGTATACTCATGGTATCTAAAATCTTGCCAAGATCAAACAACTCTTTGGAGAGGCCTACATCCAGTAGCAGGCTGAAGAGGGCTGAAATTGATACAAAACTTATATATCCATACTGAACTACACAATATGATAACACCACGCCTGTATTCCCCGAAGCGTTAGGCAGAGAGAGTTGTACCTCTAATACACCCACATTTCGCCAGTTATAAGGACCCACGTAACGGGGCGAGTCTATTGTCAAGTCAATATTGAACCATACAATCAGTTTCTACAATAAATTTTAATACAAAACATCGCAATATCTTCCCTGTGTTTTTATTACCTATCCGGAACAATCAATCTAATAATTGTATAAGTTTCAAGGGCATCCTTCAAAGCGACCTTGACCCCATACCTACGCGTTTCATTACAGTGACCTAAAAAGAATTTGAGGTCGCGCCACTTGAACCGAGAGCCAACTGAGGAAAACTCGCATGTATTTATCTGCTTTTTGTGAAGTTAGTTTTGACTAGGAAGTTTTTGGTGGTTTAGAAGGTGAATTCCCGTAAGCAATTAAAAAGTTTAGAATCTAATCGCAAACTCATCACAGCGACAATCAATGTAGGAAAAGAGATATTTCTGACAGATTGAGAATGAGATTAGAATGGGAACGTTCTTAAAAATAATTGACCTGGTGTTCTGGTTTTGAAACCTTTTCAAATTCAGCTCATAGTGGGAATATAGTCAACTGTCTCACGTCAATGGTGACAGTTTGACTTTGACAGTAGGTAGGTACCTTTATTTTGTAACAGTACCTAAAGGCGTTTTCCGTAGTTGAAGTGTTTACTACCGTATACAGAGAATGCTATAGACACCTGCAAAGCGTCTCAGATTAATTAAGACCAATTAATTGTAGTAATTAATCTGAGCAAAGCGTGTCACAGAAAGAGACAAAAAAAAATTACGTCATCATATTTAGGGTTACCGTGTGAGGAGAAATTTACCCCGCAATTTGTGTGATTCTAAATAAGGTGGTGTTCCACGAATTGATAGAATTAGAAATTATTATGTAAGAGAGCCTGAAAATAACACTATAATTATCGATTATTATCGGTATAGGCATGTGATGCGGAGGAATAATAAAGGTGTATGGATGTGCTGCCGAACTCAATTAATAAATTGCGATGAGGGCAGGATGACGATGGATGTTATTGTATTGTATTGTATAGCGGGCTGGTGTCCGCAACTCCACGTCAAAGCGTGTATTTTGTGATAGAAGGTTCTGGCTTTGTGAGTAAATAATACAACATTGTTTATTTTTAATTAGCTTTTATTGGTTTAGCACGTTATTGTCCTTTAGGTAATAGTTGTGTAAGTTTCTTCTTTTTGTTTAACATTTTTTTCTGTAAATGTCTGCTGCAAATTTTTGATGACGGTGTCCAATCTGTTCGTCCTGTAGCTACAATCCATATCCGACGTAAATTATCATGTTCAGGAAAACTGCAACAAGTCATTAAATCTTTCAGATACTATATAATTAATACACATTGCCCATAATATTGGGTATTAATTTACAGAAAAATTGGCAACACTAAAATTCATAGGTTAGAATAAATAATTGTTATTATTGTGCTTTTTTGTCGATGAATTTATGTTTAGGGTACATAATATATAATATATGAACACCATAAAATGTTATCATCATATATTAATTGATAAAGAGTGGTATACTTACGAATGAAAAGACAAGTCTGGCATTTTCGTTCCACTATCACTTTTACACCCTCTATCGTTACAACGCACCATGTTTTTTTTTTTAATGGTTTATATACTATGTCTAAATTGTTCACAACAAAATATACCATACATTATTTAACTTTAAAGCACTTAAAACTGTATTTTAAAGAAAGTTGATACCTAGCTGCACGTTAACTGTCTTCCCCCAAGCACCTCCACTTCGACCGGTTCTATGCTTCCCGCATCCAGCGGATTCTTGAGTTAGGTACCTAAACATATATGTAGGTACATATTAAATCGACATCACACTGTACGAGGCCAAATATGCTGCCGAACCTAGGGATGGCGCAACATCGTCAGACAATAACCTCTTACTTATCTAAAGTCGGTTAAGAAGTGGTCCATCGACGGGACCGCGACGGCGTCCCTTAGGATTGAGAAGATCGACAGCAGGAGGAAGATATTTTGTTTTAAAAGCTAGTGCTTGCAATACTATAGCAGACCACGACTACTTTAGAGTCCTAAAGTTGTCAAAAAATAAAAGGTCCGTTTTGACATTGACATTTCTAGTAGTTAATAAAGATCAAATTCACAAAACACGTACCTATTCATTTGTATGAAACTGACAGGTGTCAAGAACGCATTCCCAAGTGTCAAAACGGGGGTGGTGGGGTGGATGAGGGAGAGAACCTCACGCCTCAGCCGCCGCGGGAGACGCTCCGGGCGTCGGGAGCCGCGTGACGATTCCCGGCCACCGTAGGCGCGGGCCTGCGGGCGGAGAGTAATGGGCCGATCAGGACTAGGCCCGTGCCGGACGGCGTGTATGTGTTCCACGCGCGCCTCAAAGACATGTCAGCATAAGCGACGGGGCCCGATGGGGCCGAAGCCTGCCAGGGTAGCGGGATCGTTCGAAAGGGTTACCGCTGCCCTGGAACATAAAGGGCTAAGGAAGGAACACGGGTGGGTTTTAGTCAGTAAGAGTCTGACACTCCCTTCTGCTCCACCCAGAGCGGGATGGGTCATTTGATGATATCCCAACCTCAAAAAAAAAGTGTCAAAGCGGGCCTTTTATTTTTTGACATCTTTAGCCGGTTACTTTATTGTAGGTATTTCTTTTGTTTTAACTATGTAGGTTTTTAAAATAATGAATATTTTAGGTACTTAATTAATCTGAATAGGTAGGATAAGTATCTACTATTACGGGGACAATTTGTATGCATTTTCAGGCATTTCTAACTCCCAACAGTGCCCAACACACACAATCGATTACCTATACTAAATACTTAATAGACCTATATTTTCTGCAAATAAATGATTGTTATTCTCACAGACTTATATTGGCTAGACGACGCAAGTGTATGTACTTCGCGTGTAAAAAGGGAGTAAAATTGACTTCCTTCAGCGTCATTTCTAATCAGTCCGCGCTCGAACGTTCTTGATGCCAGACGTCAAACAAAAACTAAAAAATGCCAAATTGTGCGGTATTGAGCTGTAAAAACTACGCAAAAAAAGTGGGAAGAGATAATGGAAACATTTCCTTTCATCGGTAAGTCATTTTGTTATTAAATTATGTGTTATTTATTGCAAAATCAATTATTTTGTGTTCATTGTGGTCTTACAATGAACACTATGCAACTGAGTGTGTATCGAATAATTCATGATACATTGCCGTTTTTAGTTACATGGCAGTATGTAGGACTTGTCTGTTAAAACACGCAATGAAAATTAAAATGATCGATATTTTCACTTGTCGCTCAGCTTCGTGGTACAGTCGCTATTCTCATTTTTCTGTCAAATAAAGCAAATAGTGTTGTACAGACGCCAGCAGGTCAAGCTACCCGAAACTGACAAATTTTTCCAATCAACCTTGAACCTTAATGCTTTAACGATAAAGATGAAAATCTATCAAAGAAATTTGACAGATTGTAGTAGCTTGATGTGCTAGCGTCTGTACACACAGTTTGTACAGTTGTTCTCGATTCTAATCGATTTTGGAAACAGAGGAATGATAATGTTTGCGTGGGGTATTTTGTGACATGTAATTTTTTTTTTACTGCAATGTTTCAATTTAGTGATTTTGTTTAGAATATTATTAATTAGGTATATTTACAGATTTCCAAGTGGTCCCAAAGTTAAATTATCACTGTTATCTTGCAAAAATCGATTAGTAGGTACTCGTTTCATTCTAAATGTAACGGGTCGGAAAAAGTGGACGTCTTGACGCTGATATTAGGATTATTTAATAGTTAATTCGTGTTACAGGACATTCACCAGCCGTCTACGTCAAATGAGGATACATCGTGTAACTTGAAGAGCGGCGAACTTAAACAATAACGTGCAAGCGGACGGGATGCGCGCACGCGACCTCTCGATCCAAAGAGTACTGGCGGACGAGCGAGGCGAAACGCGGATCATTTTGAATCGTTTACTCGCGGACAGGGAGTTCCCATCACTAAATCGCTCATGTGACGTCACAGTAGGTAGAAAAATAATGGCACGCTTGGTTTCTATACAGACGATGAGACTTGCGTTATCTAGCCAATATAAGTCTGTGGTTATTCTTATGGGTGCCCGTCCGTCAAGTCCATAACTATCATCAACATTAGTAGGTACTGGCTGTTGAACGCAGCAACAGTAAGCAGCTCCTGCCTCCTTGATATTTTTCTGTAGTTTACTGCATTCATAAACTTTACCAATAATACCATCCGAGAACATAAAATAGAAAAAGGGAACGACAAATATCTAAGCATTATTTCTACATTGCTCTCGAAGTCTATATCAAAAACCAGTCTGATTAGTTTATATTAACAAAGATGCTACAAAGGTGACTACGACTACAGAGCTGTCCACTATTAACGATTTTGTAACCAACACGAAGTACCAAAAAAGTAATTTCATTTCATTTGGTTCTCGCAACTTTTTATTATTTTTTTAGGCTGGTAGCCCGCTTACAAATGTCAAAATCTACCTTGTGAAATTTAATTAGTCGATTGTGAACCAAAACTTATTTTTAATTTAAACATAACCAGTTACTCAGAATCTATAATTAAAATTTGTGACGCCTGTGGTGACACCGTTCGCACGGCTACACATCGAACTATACATAACCAGTATAAGCTGACTTTTGATTGTATACGAAAAACCTATACAATGCGAGGTCAGCTAAAACCGGAAATATATAGCTTGATGTGTCACCGTTTGTGCATAAAGCATAATATGAACAACGATATAATAATACAGCCAGGGTTTACAAATTTAGTAACCAATTTTTTTACAAAAAAAATCGCCTAATTTGTAATTTTGCGACTCGACTTGGAATCCAGTATCTGCCTCTACACTAGTGATTAGTCACTTCAGTTGTCAACTGTCAAACATGTTGTCATAGTCTTTTCAGTGACAGTAATCTTTTTTGTGCGAACAATTTCTTACTGTATTTTACTTGTTCTGGTATTTATCCTTGCGAAGCAAATAATCAAATATGTTCTATTCAAACATTATACTTATAACTGCGACAAATGTTTTTTTCTGACTACATAAATGTAATTTCAACTGGACGTAAAATAGTATTGCAATAAATTAACTCGAAACTGGTAAGTTATCGAGCGTTATCATGGTCATTTACATTGGAAAACGAGTTACATTTTAGTTTTATTGTGTTTTTTAGTAGCATCACTTGCAAGCTACAATGTTCGCGAGCTTGAAAAGTAAGATAAAGGAAGAAACTGGTAGTGATATTAGTAAAATAACTAGTAGCTGGCGAAGCGGCGCCTTCCTAGGAAGATTATCGCTTAGGGACGACTCTGTAAGTATTTATTACTAATTACCGAATCAATCAATTAAATATTAAATTACCAAGTTATGTATTGCACCTTTGACTGCAAAATGTTATTCAAATCTCACTGGTGTGGTCATTAGTGTTCAGCTAAAATAATTTGTTTTGTAGATATACATTTGCAAGTACCTATAGATGGAAATATTTATATACCATCTAAAACAAAGTATTTCACTTTCAGTCAACAGCCAGCCCTTCTAGTTCAGGTGGACATGGGGATTCTACATCAGACGTAAGTTGCCCTTTATCCTGATCATCTTTTTTCTTAGAACATTGGTCCATCATGCGGTAAACAACTCCCTTTTTGAAATTATAGTGTTAAATTATACTAATTAAATTATAATTATAAATTAAATAGTGCCAACAATCTTGTTTTAATTACTGAAGTTACTATTGTTTACTGTTTTCTATTTAGGAAAATATCAACAATTCTATTTCTTTGATTCTAGTCAATATCTCCACAAATGGAATCATACCTATCAGAGCGCACCGGTGGGAGGGTAGACCAGGCTGTACTACAACAACAGTACTCCGCACAGTTGGAAGCAAAGATTCGAGAGAGAGACGCCTTTTGGGAACAAAAGATTGAAGAACTGAAGCTTTCACTAGCGTCTGTGCAAGGTCAGATGTTAACCAATAGTTTTTACACAAGTTAGTAATAGATGCTTTGATTCACAATAGTGAGTGGTCTAGGTAGGAGTTAAGTAGGTACTTATAACTATTTATTAATCAAATAACAAAACAAGAAAAATCAAGATTGTATTAAATATCAAGACTTGTGGGGTAGTATGTGTAGACAAATAAATCAATGTTGCAGGATCTTTTTCAATTAAGTTTGGTGTTCTATGCAATTTTAGTGTTGTGTTTAACAGCAAATTGGAGGCATGTCATCATCATCATTAGCCTATAGCAGTCCACTACTGGACCATAGGCTCAGTGGCGTAGCTAGGTAACTAAGGGCCCTGGGGCAAATAAAAAAATGGGGCCCCACTGCTATCTAAACTGGTTAGGGTTTATCTAGTAAAAATAATAAATATACAAATACTTTAAAAATGCTAAGCTACTTTATCATCGGCTCTTTTTCGTGCACTGCAGGGCAGGTAATAAAAATATTAAACAGTATCAACATAAATTACAATTAATACTTGGTGTAAGTATTGGGCAATAAAACGAAATAGAAAAGATTCAAGGGTTTATTATTTGAATGAAGGGCGGGCGTTTTTGGGGGACTGTCTTTTGTAATGTTGACGTTCAAAAAGTGCTGATTCTCAGCCTAATTTGAATAAATGACTTTTGATTTTGATTTGATTTTGAAGGTCGGACCTACTAACTGACTAAATAACAATTATATTTACAACTAGCTTCTGCCCGCGGCTTCGCCCGCGTGGATGTCGGAAATTATCCCACGGGAACGTGCTAACAGGATAAAATGTATGTGCTTCCCCAGAATGCCATCTATGTCGCGGGCCCTTTGTGGCTAATTACAATAGAAAACCAATTGTGTCTCATTAGTGGTGATTAAGAGGGTACCTATATGATATCTTTACCTAAGTACATACCTAATTTAAAAAAAAAAAACAATAACTGAATATGAAATACCTACCTACCTAAATAAACCTATTTCTGATGATAACTAATCTAAACTCAATAAATAAACAAAATCCCTAAAAACTAATATCTATACGAATGACTTAAACCTACCTAACAGTATTATAAAATAACCTATGGTCACTACGTACACTATCAAATATACTACCTATACTTTAAAATTAAAATCTATACCTACGACTCATATAAAAATAAACCTAAATAACTCTAAAAACTAAAAGGAATAAAAATGAACTCCACTGCGGGTGACCCAACCTACGACAAACTTAGTATTTGCGGTTGGTACAGTACAGACAGTGGTAATCGGGTATAGGGATCGAACCGCAAAATTAAGTTTGTTTTTTATTGTATATACTTTTCCGGGATAAAAAGTACCCAGTGTGGTGCCCAGGATATTAAAGAATAATTACACCAAGTTTCATCGTAATCGAACCGGTAGTTTTTGCGTGATGCCTGAACAAACAGACAGACAGACAGACAGACAAAAAATTTTTTAATCACATTTTTGGGTTCGGTGTCGGTCAAGTAACACCCCCTGCCATTTATTTTTTGGATATTTTCAATGTACAGAATTTTCACTTCTACAGATTTATTATAAGTATAGATCTTTTCCTAGCTTTAGTTTTCGCAAAAGTATCAATGACTTCGGTTAAATCCAGGGGGTCTACTCCGAAGTGCAAAGTGCGAATGATCGGATCGGACCGACACATGGCCGAACCGAATATTATAGAAAAATGCGAAAAAAGTTCGGATCGGCTCAGTTGGGTCGGGACCCTAGTCAATATTCGAAAGAGTGTAGGATCGGGACCGACCGAACCAAATAGTAACTTCGTAGCAAGAAACGGCCGAACTTTCGGCCGATACGATACATTTACCACTTCGGAGTAGACCCCCTGGCTTAATGCGGTTTTGTTTTCAATTGCTCTTAGCGCTAAATGTCGGAGTCGAGTTTGGCCCATACTATTTCTTAAATAATTTTTTATTACTTTTTAATTTTATTGCTAAATGACCTTTCAGCTGCTGCAGAAGAGACAGGAATTGTAAAGAATAATAACATTGCTGTAAATACTTCCGTTAAGTCGCATTCTAGCACTCCATATTTGCTCATTATTTCCTTACAAAATTTGGTGAACAGTCCATGCTTGAGTTAATTGAGGTAAAACTAGGTGGTAAATATTAATAATATTTTTTAAATCAATATTTTTGGCGATAAATAATGTAGTCACTTGGTTGACTAAATCTGCCGTGCCATGTTTGATGGCTGCATAAAAGCCTAGAAACACTTCTTTTACTTCTATATCAACTGGCTGCCCATTTTCTGATCTGGTTATTACTGCATACCTCACAACAATGCTTAGCGAACAAAATATTAACGATGCTACTGCAGGTGCCCTGCATTTTTTCAAAAATCTTGAATTCACAATAAAACGCACATCGATGAATAATAAAACGCACATATCGCTATCCGTCAAATTGACAATACTGCCAGCCCACAGAAAGAATTTAGGGGAATTCCCTAGGTATAACTTTCGAATTTCTCTCAACTGAGTTGCCATGATTAAAGTCTGGTTGCAACCTGTCATATTTATTTTAAAAATGGGAGAAATTTTCAAAAGTTCAGTTCGATCAAGATTTTCTGGTAAGGATTCGAGGGGCCCCCTGAGCTTGAGGGCCCCGGGGCACTGCCCCGCCTAGCCCCTAGGTAGCTACGCCACTGCATAGGCTTCTCCTATTGCATGCTATTCAAATGTTATAATTGGTCAAAATCAAAGGCAATTAAAATGAATGTTTTTAAACATATCAAAGGATGGAGGAGAAAACAGTGTTAGGGCCTTTTCACATGCACACGGTTTACGCTCGGTCGCCCGGCGGTGGCGGCGAGGGGTGGGGGCTCGCCACCGTGCCGTTTTGCGCTTGTGCATGTGAACGAGTCCATACAAGTCAATACATGACTGCAAGGCGGTTGCCGCGTCAAAACAGTGCTTGCTTATAGCGGATAGCACGGGTGACACACGGTCACGACACGGTCGCCGTGCCGTGTGACAGCTGTCTATGTAGCGCATACATTTCTACATTACACGGCACGGCGACCGTGCCGCGACCGTGTGCATGTGAAAAGGGCCTTAATGTTATGTTATGTTATCAAAGGTAAAATTTTTAAAAAAATATCTAATAAAATCTTTAAAATCAAAGTTTGGTTTTCCCTTTGTGGGTACCGTGTGACTCATGGACACAAGCGTGACTTTCATGCCTAAATCTATACATTTAAAAACGCTTGTTTTTATGAAATATGTCGAAAACAATTTGTAAACACAGTTTTGTGTTATTTTAATAATTTTTCTGTAAGCTGTGAAATTGAAATATTTCTGTGGTAAACTTATAGTAAAAGAAAACGTTTTTAAGATATTCAACATTTTGTTTAACTTTGTTCACCGAGCTTCACAAATTTTTTGCTTTCATTTTCAATAGTTAATGGTAATTTTCTTTTGCAAATTTAATATGATATTAAATATAGGTGAAGAAGCAGCAGCGGCGCAAGCGGTAGCGCGCACGGCACACGCAGAGGCGGCAAAGGCAGCTACAGAGAGAGACACAGCTAAGAGACAAGTGACTGAATTGAAGACACAGCTTGCAGCCGCTGAGCGGGCTCAGGACAGACTTGATGCTTTAAATGTGAGTTAATTTCAACTTTTCAAGTTTGAAGTTGGTTTCTAGGTAAATTAATCTACAGTCTATTCAAATCTTTGTTTCCAATTTATTATTGTTATTTATTATGTTATTTTTGTTGACGGCACGGTTGGCGCAGTGGTTAAGCGATTGACTGCTGCGCTGCGTGTCGCGGGTTCGATTCCCGCACGGAACAAATATTTGTATGACCTACATGTATTTGTTCCGAGTCTGGGTGTTTTTCTATCTATAATATGTACAGTCAAGAGTCATTAATTGATTACCAGCTTAAGGACTGTATTGCTGTGAACGCGCGGTAACGTCCGTACCTACGTCTGTGTGTAGTGATGTATCAACACAGAACGCACATCTCAGAATTCGCACACTGGCTGGCGTCGAACGAAACAAAAAACATACCGTCGCTTTTGCACATAGGCTACGTAATTACGCATGACTTTGGTTGGTTCATACCATTGCTAAAATTGAAGTCATTTCATCAAGTACCGATAGCTAGTAGTCTTACGTATTAGATTGTCGAACGCATAGGTCTGGGTTCCAATCTCGAGATGGGACTTTTAATTTTTCTTTTCCAACAATAATCTTTATCGGTTTTTTTTTATTATTCGATAGATTAATAAACGATAATAATAAGTTATTATATTGTTATTATTATATTGTTATTGTAATATGGGGTTAAAAATAAAAATGTTTTATAAGTAAGTAATTTCAAATTGTTTATTCGTTATAATTTTATAAACTAGAAATAAATAAACGTCTAGTTAAAACAGTTTATTTTCTCATAAAGAACAATTTATTGAAGTTAAGCAGGTAATAGCGGTTCACCGTAATTATGCGTTTTGTAAATTTAATATGAACAAAGAATCAATTTAATATAATAATATTGTCCTTTAATTACCACTGTGTGGGTAGATTTGCTGGTTGTAGTTTGTTAGAGTACTTTAACAAACTACAACTAGCAAATCTACCCACGTAAATAAAAAAAGTGCGGACTCCTTGTCACAATACAATTAAATTACTCAGTAGTAGTAGCCTACATAAGTTGCCTATCTCAAATGTCAAAGTTAATAAATCGTATTTATTAGGACTTATTGCGGTTATAGCTTAAGTATTCATTTTCATTATGAAAAGAAGATTGAAGCTAAACCTCAAAATAATCCTTATTACGGATATCACAATATAATTTTAGTATTGCTATAATCAACTTATAGTTTAATACTTCGTATAACCCCCATTATTAGCAATGCAATCAAATAAACGCTGGCGCATTGACCCTACAATATTACTACATTATGTCTGTTCCTCTTATATTTTCCCAGATTTCTAGGCAATGCAGCTTCAATTGCTCATCAGTCCTCTCATTCCTTGCGTCCCATCGCTGTGTGATTAAACCCCATAGATTTTCTATGGGGTTGAGGTCAGGAGGTCGTGCCGGCCATGGAATTACTTCTCTATAATAAAAAAAAGGAGTACTGTTAGGCTACTAAGCAAAATACTAATATTACCTACGATTTAGAAACAAAATTATAATGACAAGAGATGTTACATATATTTATAGAATTAATATAGTTATATTAATCCATCATTCAATAATCTAGGTAAATAAATTTACTTCGGAATTATATTTTCTTCTATTTAGACTTTATAAAACGTTTTAAAAAAATAAGGATCAGCAGTTCTACTTTAATAAGATAAATTGTTTAATAAAATAATTTAATCATTACACTTACACTCAGTCCGGTTTCATCAGATATTTGTGTTATATTAAGTCCAATTTTACGCAGCGCAATAATATTCGCTTTAATTTCAATGTTCAAATTTGCTTGCATTTTATAAGGAACTACAACACCGCTAATATTTAGATATAGAACACACGTCGCTAACCCACAATGAACAACGTTCTATTTAGTCGCGGTTGAATGACTCTTTAAGTTAACTGCATTCATCTACCTTATAATTTATTTATTTTGATATCTGTGGGTATAATCCTAAAATTTTACGAATAAGTGAACTGTAGTCAATACCGTGATTAAGTATTCAAAGTAATTGCAAACGAATGCGAGAATGTGTGTGTTGAGTGTGTGTGTGTATACTATAAAGTATAGGAATTACTCATTAGAAGAAGGTCGTAAGTTAAACAGAAGTGTCAATCTATTGCTTCGTGAAACTGGCGCGCCGCTTTGGACTGCTACTGTACGTATTTACAAAAAAAAAAAAAATGTATATAAGTAGTTTATCAGCCATCTTGTTACCATAACACAAGCATTAGGTAGCTTAGCTTGGGACTAGATGGCGCTGTGTGAAATGTCCAGGGATATTTATTTATTTATTTCCACTTAAAGAAATATCCACTTTAAATGACTGAGTAAATTAATTCAGAATTACTACTAGTAATTCTGAATTAATTTACTCAGTCATTTGTCACTATGGAAAAAGTCATCAAAATGTTTGAGGGTTTAGCTCAAAATGAACTTTATGAGTGGATATTAAAGTGGTTTTTCCAAAAATACATTTTCGTTAACATGTTTGGAAACTAAATCACGAACGCATTGTAAGTAGAACAAATTGAACAAATTCCAATATGGCTAGACTGAACTGGGGCTTCATTCTCTATGACACAATGAACGAAACCGTGCAAAATGAACGCTTGATTGGCAGGATTAATTAAAGAATTGATGTGGTTTCGAGTAAGAAATCGTTAAGTGGTTAAAGTGAATTACGGCCCTGAAGATATGACTGAGCAAAGATCCTACACCAAAAAATATTATAATTATAAGTATAGGGTTTATTTTCAAAGACCAGCCAAATTTAATGGTGTAGGATACAAACCATCAAACTGAACAACTTTCTTCATGGGACCAACATCGTAATCGCGAATTTATCAACTGTCCCATAGAAAACTTCAATACCTACTCGACCTAAACGTATGGGACGGCTGAATTTTTTTTTTCTTTTGTAGCCATTACTACGATAGCTATGCTCGCCATAACAAAAAGGTAACATGCTGTAAATAGTTTTCTTTTTTTTCGTTAAGAGCGTTTACAACGTACGGCATTATCATACAAACTTTCAAGTCCTTGTTTTTCGAAATGCATGAACCGATTTTAATGAAACTTCCTACGCATAAGCATTTTCGAAAAATAGTGTTACTGCTAAATTCGACCGATTTAAAATTTTCCATAGAAACAGAGATTTCCAATTATCTTTTTTTAAATAAGACATTTCGAAAATGTTCATTACTAACTTTTTAGACCTATGTATCCTGCTTATGCGTATTTTAAAGTTTAATTAAAATCGGTTGATGCATTTCGACAAACAAGGACTTGAAAGTTTGTATGAAATGCCGTATGTTGTAAACGCTCTTAATCGCTTCCGTCATTAACATATGTAAAGTGCAATCTGAAACATGCGTAAAGTGCAAATTGAAAGCGCGCGTGAAATTCACGGCAATTACAGCTAATGTCAATTTGCAAAGTAATGAGCTAGTAATGAAACTGGCACTGGATGCGTTAAGGCTCTCTTAGACAGGCGCGACGCGACGGTGTGTCACGATTCTGGTGAAACAATTTCCATAGTTTTCATAGAAATTGTTGTACTAGAGTCGCGTCGCGCGTGTCTGCGTGGGTGCCTTTAGATAGGGAAACTGCCTGCAGTTCCACGTATGTAAGCATGGTACATACATGCTTATCTGTTGAACTAAGTGTCGCTTCCTGCTGAGTACCGTTTTAGTTTTAAATTACAAATATGTAACTTTAGTCATCACTATTCTGCTGACCTTATCCCCATTTACTTGCGGTCGGCGGTCGGTTACAAATGTCTTTTTCTTTCTTAGTTTTCTATTTGTCTTCTTTTTAAAGACTAGTTTCTGTCGGCGTCTTCGCCCGCGTGAAATTTCGGCCTATGACCCATCGCGTCGCTTCCCATCGCCCTTCCGCGCTTTTACTTCGTTTTCAGCGTTCTTCTTGACTTTTTTTTATTTTTGCTTGGCTCCTAAACGTCGAAGCGTGATGTTAAAATGCCTATAACTTTCTTCCAGAATTATAACAGAATATGAAGTGAAAAAAAAAATGTTTAAAATTGATGTTATTTCAAGTTAAACAAATATCAACTTTATTTTAATGGTGATTAAGTTGATTTCAGAGTGACTAGCACTCATCATCTGCCTAGCCTTTTCCCAACTATGTTGCGGTCGGCTTCCAGTCTAACCGGATGCAGCTGAATACCAGTATTTTACATGGAGCGACTGCCTATCTGACCTCCACAACCCAGTTACTGGGTAATACGATACCCCATGGTAAGACTGGTTGTCAGACTTTCGGGCTTCTGACTACCCGTAACGACTGTCAAAGATCCACGAATGACAGCCGGGACCAACGGCTTAACGTGCTTTCCGAGGCACGGAGGGGTCTCAGTATGTAAAGATGGTCACCTATCCACAGACCAACCGCGGCAAGCGTATCTTAACCTGACCGAACGACCTGTGCGGCTGTTATTATTTAGCCACGGGTGGGACTAGCAGTATTGAAAAGTTATAAAAATGTTTAAAGTTGTAGCGTAAACTGAACTTTATTGTGTAGGAATTAAAGTATTTTTTCTATAAACTCATATTTGTTTACATTTTTGGCAAATAAATCGCGAATGCAGTTTAGATGTAACTGGAGTTTATGGCAAAAACATTTTTATAGTTAACAAATTCCCTGCCTAGCTTTGTTATCTCTATGTGAAAGTTATAATAATGCCTAATAAGAATATTATAATCTTTGATAAGTGCGTTGTTTTGTAATGATTAAACAGATACGGATTTACATAGGTACATGTTGGTTATTGTAATGCAAATTTGCCATACCCTGGCAATTTATAAAGTTTTGTTTTATTTTGCAACGGATTTTCTTACGAGAATAATTTGTTAACACACGGTTAAATTATAATATGCTCGCGGTGTACTGACTTGCTCACTGCATGTACATATATTGTTTTTGTAAACCGCGCATCAACAGCCGACTCCCGGCCACCGTAGGCGCGGGCTTGCGGGCGGCGAGCAGGTCATTTATACGCGCAATTGTAGGTACATGCGCAAACCAAAGATTTAAGTAGACTCGCCCGACCGCGTTTAAAGTTGACCACATTTCTGTTTCGTTTACAATGACATTTATAAATACTAGTGTCTCACTCACTCATACTCAAAATCGTAGAAATCAATCTATACGTAATGTGTGTGCGTATGTGAACTATACTCCAATTATTATAACTTTAAAATGCAGTCATTGCAACAATTTTACACAATAATTGTCGTTATTTGTCATATTTATAATAATAAATGGACCTTTTAAGCAATCATTGCTAATTCAAACCTAAAAACCAAGTTAACCCTTAACATTATTTAACAGGAGGAGCTAGAGCAATGTCGCCGCGAGTGGGCGCGCGAGCGAGCGGAGCTGAGCGGCGCGCTGAGCACGGCGGAGGCGCGCGCGGCCGAGCTGGCCGACCGCCTGGCCGTCGTGGCGGCCGCGCTGCCGCCCGACAACCCGCACCATCACATGGATGACGACGGTAACTACTCTATTGAATATTGGTACGGATTTTTTCTAATGGTACTGACTTTTATAAAAAGAGAGAGAAAGGGTTGGGAAAAGCACGCCTGTTGTCATTAAACGAACGTCCAAGCTCCGGGCTGCTACTAAGAATTCCGTAATGGAAAGCCTAATAACATTGCCCGATGAGGGAATCCAACCCAAGAACCCACGCTTAGCAGTCATGCTTACAACCACTAAGACAGCCATCGTTAATTGTCTCTAAATATTACTTGAAGTTTTTTGAACACGTACCGTAAAAAAATGAGATGTCGCGGTGACGTCCACTCATCATCCATCCTTGTCGCGATAGGTATCTTGTATACTGTATCTCTCTGTAATATTTGTCTATACCTATATCCTACCCAGACAAACGCGAAGTAACTCCAACTGGTTGCGCGGACTACGACCGCGTGTGTCGGGAACGAGCCGTGCTCACGCGTCAGTTGCAGGAAGCCAAGATGGCGCTTGCTGACGTCAAGACATCTTGGAGCGGACAGATAGCTTCGCTGGAGACACAGGTACAATCACTTTACGAATTGTTGATCAATTTTGGATAATATCATATGAGTATACCATCTTTCTTTCTATGTTCATACATAGAAATAACTATTTTGCTACCTTTATGTTTTTGTAAATGTCTCATTTTTAAGTTGTTATTTGCATCATATGTATATTATGATTGATGGTCAAGGATTTAGTTAAGGACTGCGCTACTGTCTATCTGAATTAGCGTCGGTGTGAACAGATTAAGTTTAGTATCAATTGGTACACTAAACTTACTCTTCTCTGTGTTTAGATTTTTTTTTTTTAGGGTTCTGTACCTCAGAAGGAAAAACGGAACCCTTATAAGACCACGTTGTCCGTCTGTCTGTCCGTCCGTCAGTCAAGACCTTTTTTCTCAGGAACGCGTAGAGTTATTAGGTTGAAATTAATATCAAATACTCTGGGCTGTAATCCCTTCAAGCAGTGAAAAAAACAAAGTTCTAAGTAAACGCAAACAAAAGATACGGCCGTTTATGTTCCGTTTATGCCGCATATTTTGACACTCGCAAGGGAATCAAAACCCGGGTACTTCCCGTTGACCTAGAATCATGAAATTTGTCAAGAAGCAATGTCATGTAGCACAAATAAAGGAGAACATCCGAAAACCGTAAATTTGTAGTTACATGCCTACAAATTTGTACGGAACCCTCGGTGCGCGAGTCCGACTCGCACTTGACCGGTTTTTTTTTTAAATATAGTCAGTAATAGTTTACCATTAGAGTCGACGAAAATTTTAAGGAAAACATCACGTAGTTTTTGTGTTATATTGACGCCGCGCCGTCCTGCTTCATTTGAGTTTGAGTAGGTACTTTAGCGATTCAATTTCTTTGAAAGCGAACGTTTTTCGTTCCTCTAAGATCGACTCGATCGTGTGCATAAGCCATCAATCGCATATATAACTTGTATATCATCGTGCCTGTATATGTGCATGTGAAAGGCGTGTGCATGAAGCATGAAATATTACTCACACACCAACTAATGTACGCCTTTTTATTTTAATACTGTCTGAAGCCAATAATAATAATTGCATCTAACAGTTATTTAATATATTGTACGTATAATTATGATGTAAATATATATTTAGCATACACTTTATTTATTTTTAGCGACTTCATTTCAGAATCTATTTTTAGCTGCCGGGATATGTTATGATTTACTTTATACATTTTTATAACCTGTGTCAATATAAACTTTTAGGTAGGTACAAAATTCTATATTTTAGCTAAAATTTTATATACTTAGTTAATTTCATATCTAACCACATCAGAATCTTCGTTTCAAGGTAGGTAGACATTTCATCGTTAGAAAACACCAGAAAAACAAGCAGTATTTATGTAATAATATATTTTTAAAAACCTAAACCACTTATTTTTCGGTAATTATCATACGAAGTTGTAACACATAGGTGGCGCGACTATCGCGGCAAGCGGGAGAAGAAGGCTCAGAGAGAAGACGAGTAGAGATAGAAAAGAGAGAGATGCAAGAAAAGATGCAAAATACTGCTGCAGAGCTCGAGAAAACCAAGCAGAATCTGGTCAACAGCGAGGCTAAGGTATACAGTTCGTGTATTATTATTGTTCGTAATACAGCTAGAAGTATTGGTATTGGTGTCATATGTCTACTAAAACTCCGTAGTTTATTCCTACATTTATGATTTAGTTATGTGTCGCCTACCTTAAATTTCTTGCATGTAGAACTCATGTTATTATTTTCCGAAAACATTTTGACAACGAGCCCTATAATCCGTTCCTAAAGTACCTCGTGAAAGTATAAACAAATTCAGGCCAGCTTCAATTCTTATGCAACCGCTTACTAAAAGGAATAAGTAACCCATTCTTTCGTATTTATAAAGGGTTCAACTTTATACCTCACCGCTTTCTCTAACTATTATTGTTTTGATTAAATTGTAATTAAAAAACCATCGACAAAAATTTAGGTTTCAAAATTATTCTTAATAGGTAGGTAAATAAAAAAAACATCTTTAAGGTGATGAAGTATTGAAATAATCAAGTCAAATCACTCAATTTGTCGAAACAAACCACTACAAATTGGCATCCACAGGTGCGTTTTCTTATCCATTTGTTTACTTTTTCTTCAGATAGTTTTGGAACCGTCCATAAGTTACCGTTGTCTCGACTTGTCGCTATTATAGCCGACCTATTTGCATGCGTTATTATTATACTAAAATAACTAACTATAATTCATTTCAATTCTCTCGTGTTACTCGATTTAATTAATTGAACAAGGGCAGCACGATATAACAAGCAGAATTTTAAATTCTAAGAAAAAACGATTTTTCACTTTGATTATCAAATTCACAATAATCAGTGAATGTTAAATAAATAAGTATTAAAATTCACAATTGAATCCCAGTGAAATAATTGTAAAGGGTAAATAACTTACACCTGGTTTCTGGAACGAAAATTATGGACAAAGTTGAACGAAAGTTCGATTGGCTGTTGGTAATTCAGTCAACCAATCACAGCTGTTGACGAGCGCTTGACAATTTGTTAGCTGATTTTTGAGTTGATTTTTGTTCCAGAAACCGGGCGTTAGGGTAAGTCCCTGGTCTTTTCATGTGTTGTGACAATGTCTCGTCGTATAAGTGGTCTAGTTAGAAGGTAGTGCTAATCTGTCGGGCAGGTGGTGCGTCTCAACGGCGAGGTGCACACGTTGGCGTTGGAGGTGAAGTCTCTTCGCAGCGCCGCCTCGCTCGAGGCCGTGAGTCCCAGCCTTTACACCATATAGTAACTCTAGTCTCGCATTCTTAGTGATGTTTCCTTTATTCGTCTTATTTGGTAAACAAATAATTTAAATTAATAATTTAACTGAAAGACGCCCATTGCCAGACATAGGCGATACAACGTCCGGTACTGTGTTCCCACATCCAGCAGATTCTTACACTTTTACTCAAGTCATCGGTCCACCTTGTGGGGGGAACAACTTCCGGTATGCGGAACATATATGGCGAGCTGAGATTTTGCGAAAATCGAGATCTTAAAATGATGAATTTAACTTAAACTGTGTGATTGATGCGAATGCTCGGTATTTTTCGTTTGTTTACCAATTATGACAAGTAAGGTGAATACACTATACATAGGCCTACACTGCGTGTTATGACGTATTACTAGTGCTGTACACATGAGCTTTTAGGATCGCTTAGTACCTAACGATAGCGGGGGAGGTAGCAAGCGGATATTTTACTCTTAGTCTCATGAGTAATAATTTAATTTAATAATAATTTTCACTGGGGGCCCATTATTGAGTGTGCAAGTCACTCCCTGCCATTTTATCCGTGTATATTATATGTATAATATTGGTCAGGCAGGGGACATAGTTCTTCCATAGTTCATGGTAACCAATCTATTATAACCACGCAAACCCATAGCCCTCTGTTTTGTTTCCATTTTCTGCAATAGTCCTGCACCAACCGGGGGTTGTCCTTGGGTGCACTTGCATAGTGCATACAGAGATAATCGTCGGATTGTGCCTCATCATTTAATTTTGTCTAAGGGGCTTCTGCGAGTTGGCTTTGGCCCGTCGTACGCTTTCTAAAGGCCATAGAGTCCGGAGAAGTGTAAAAAAAAATCTTCTCTTTATTAAAAAAAAGTGACCACATTGTTACATTACATTTGCAACATACAGAAGTAGTATCTTAAACATAGGTCTCCTGGCTCCCAAACTAGGTTTATACCTGTGACTTGGGTGTCAGTGTTGAATAAGGCTAAAATATTTTCAAATATTTGTATTTAGATGATGATATAGAAATAACTAGCTCTGTTCTGTTCTCGAAGAATCTTGAGCTGCAATTCGCGATTGTTTCACGAAATAGAAATGGCAGGAATAGACTTACTTGTAATTACTAAATAGATCCGCGCCTTTTGCAGTTTCTCTGTTTTATTTAGCACTCCCGCGTTATCGCGTAATGTTAGTTATGTTTAATGTGTAATATTCAGAGAATTCTTGTTTAATTACAATTCTAGGTGCTTATTCAGAAACTAGTTTAATGTTACAAAATATTCCTGTTTGTTCATGTATACAGTAATTTAGTTTTGCGTCAATACATGTGCAGTTAGAGTATAATATTATGTAGTCGTGTATTGATTATATTGTTTGCATTTAGACATTTTATTTTTTAAGACATTAGTCGAACCTTTGTGTCCCTATTTTTATATTTTTCAGGTAAAGCCTTGTGCTCACTGTCACAAAACTGTATCAATATGACAGCGAGCATATGGATTTATAATAATATACAAGGTCAATTTAAATTAGCTAGCGAAACTCCAATAACGTGATGGGATAGGACCTATATTTTTATCAAAACATTTTTTTGGTTCATCCTTTTAGATGGCGATATCCAAAACTTTTTGGAGTTTTACTAGCTAATAAAATTTGACCCTGTATAATAAAAATTGCACTATTGGCCAAGCTTGTTAGCTTTGTGCGTATAAAAGAAATTATTGAGATTTTTTGTTTCATTGGCTTGTTTTACTGTTTTATCTTACAAGTACTTAAATACTTTTATTAATATATGGTTAATCTTAGAAATATTCATTACTTAAAGTTAATTTAATAACAGTAAAACAATTCTGTAATTGATATGCAAACGTTGCAGTTTTTACAGTGATAAATAAATGTCTTCTACGACGTTTAACGTCCGAACCCATTTCAAATTTATTTATTAATCGCAATTTGTACAGAATAGAATGGACGGTGACCCCTAAACTAGGCCTATATCTTGGGAGTCAGATTAATATCTATCACCAGTTTTGGCGTACTGTAGGTAGAAACACCTATCTATCTCTGGTTTTAACGTCCCAATAATTTACATCAGTAGCGATCTGTATGATTATATTATACTGGCAGTTATGATTGTACTGGCTACCATCAGTAGCGCTCGTCTTTAACTGAAAAAGGTTATTGAAAGCTGTCAATGTGACACTACTGTGAGTAATATTTTATTAGTAGGTAACTATCATAAGTATCACTGCAAATACTGTATCGTGGGCATGCCTTAAAATTATGTTCCTATACCGAATTCTTATATAATTAGTTATTAGTTTTTTTTTTATTTACAAACATAGTGTTTATTTACAAACTCTTATTATTGTGACTAAATATATTATGTTAGTTATTTCAAATTTACTATTTTTTGTTATTGGGCAGCTTAGGTACGCTGATTAAAAAAGTATTGCACCAATTTAAAGTAGGTTTTGTAGGTACATGAATTAAAAGAAAATTAAGACATATCGTTATTTACTGTGATGTAAAATAATAAGGTTTAAAATGGGTCGACCGACAACGTTCGCCGTAAAAACGTACCTATAAGGATAAAGCTCAATAGGTGCAAAACTTATTTTGATCAGTGTACAAGCAATATTTTGAACTGTTAATGGTAGCTTTCAGATCTAATTATTCTGTGATCAAGGGGGTGAGTTGGTTGTTTGGCTCACTTTACTATGCAGCTGTATGATTGACAATGGTGATTATGGAGTACTCCCGGTTTCAGGAAGCTGTTTCAAGTCTTTGATTGGTGGATCTGCTGTCAAAACTCATGTTTGCTGGTGTGATAAGTGATCTAAAACTAGCTTCAGCCCGCCACTTCGTCCGCGTGAAGTTTTTTATATTAACATAAAACATATCTTATTATTATTTATTGTATGGCACTCGGCAATAATCTAGTTTTCTATCAGTGAAATAATTTTTGGAATCGGATCAGTAGTTCCGAAGATTATCCCCTACATACAAACTCACAAATTTACCTGTTTATAATATTAATTATAGTATAGATAACAGCAACCAATGACGTGAGACTTGATGACGGATTGAATTGAATTGGCTTTTAGAAATTGGAGTTAAAATGATGAATTTAGAATTTGTATCCGTTGTTTGAAGGATAATGTTTATAAATGTCTCGCATTATATTGAATCGCAATTGGCCATCTCACAAAGGTATAGTTAGCACATCGCTTGCTTCACAATGCGGGTTAATATCAATATCTCTTTGTTTTGTTATCGAGACTCGCGTTGATAAATTGATTATGTACGCCACACGTGATCTTTTGTCACGACCAAAACGTACGAATGGTTAGTCATACACTTTGCACAGGTGACGGTACACCTATTGTTTACCGAAACGGGCTTAACACTTCGAACATAGTATAGTTACTATAAGTGATACATAAGTAGTACATTCCACGTAAGTAGTTTAAAAATACAATTTATATCATAAAAGTACAAAAATGATGAAATTATATTTACACATTGTTAGTTTTGTTTTGATGTGATGCACGGATTTGTATAAATAAATTATTTTTGGTCAAATTTTAATGTTTCTTTTGATTTTTTCCCTCATTTTGCATGGGTGTTGCTTGGCTAACAGCTAGTATGGTGTGCATGATACCTAATAATAATCTAATCTTGGATCGGGGTCTTAACCTTCCTGCTTGATGAGATGAGTCAAGATAAAAACAGTAATATTCATTGAGTGGTTTGATATACATATCTCTAATCTGCTACATACGTTAGAGCCAAATATAACGTTTCGCGTTTATGCTAAAAACTGAACAGTGCTTTCAAAATAAATTAACATTGAACTTTCATATCAGTTCCTTTAGCTTGCCAGTGACTGCGTAGGTATTATGTGATAGCTATTAAAGTAATAGTTGTCGATATTGGCATGTGATTTTTGACATTGCGATAATTTTCAATGGGTTTGCACGGTTGGGTGGCGTAACTATCGGATGGATGTAAAAATAAAGTAGGTACGTATTGTCACAGAACCGGTACTGTTGGCGAATGTTTACACACTCGGGTCCTTCCTTAGTGCCTTGTTGTCTGTCGAGGCGAGCGCTTGTGTGAACGGCTGCTAGAAAGTCCGTGATTACAAGATTGTACCGCTAAAAATAGTTTATAAAACAGTGTTTAGAAATCGCTCAGTGCTCGAAGAACAAACTGTAGATAAATTAGTGCCTAAGTGTGTTGACTCAGTGCTCTTACCCGTGTTTATATAAAGACTGGAAAAAAAACAGTGCAAATTCACTTAAATATTTATCGTGTAACTTTGTTTGGTACGTAGATTTCATAATAAATTCGGCGATGACTCATCAAACCAGTCATGTCCTATATCACACACACATAAAACCAAAAAAATAATGTTTTAATAACTAATCTTTCAGTTATAGAAAGTGCACAATGTTTGCCTTGCTTAAAGACTGCTCTACTTTCCAAGAATGAGCTAGTAAGAGCATACTTAGGAAAATACAACATATGTTTACAAAGTTATCACGTGCTTAGTTATCGTATGGCTAATATCAGACGCCAGATAAAGTTAACAACACGATTTATAACAGTAGAAAATTTTGTATAGACGAGGAAAATAATTTGGTTTATAATAATGTCGCCTTCATTTTTATTACGACGATTAAACTAATTAATCAAAGCGTAATTCTTATCAAGATATTTTGAGTTTTATTATATCAACAATAGTTTCAGCTTTTAGCAGATCTAATGGGAATTACACGGGTTTCAAAAACATGGGCAATTCAGCCTGATATTCTTTTGGTATAAATCTAGGTACGTATTTCAGGATAAAACGATGGAATTCGAAAGCCGTATCGAAAGTCTGACGCAAGAGAACAAAGAGTTGTCAGAGGCACTGGAGAATGAGAGGACCCTGGTGAAGATATTGAGGGAAAAGGTGGACAAATCAAACCTGGTATGTGACGAGAGCAAGGCGGAGGTCAATCACCTCAACTCGATGGTCACGGAGATGCAACACGACTTCTTGGATATACAGAGGAAGTTTGACAAGTAAGTGTGTTTGATAATATATCACCATACAAATCAGGGCCAGGGCCTTCCGGACTGTCTCATCAGAGACGCGTAAAGTTTGAACTTCCATTTTGTTTTATACGAATTTGTTCACGCATGGCCAGGCTGTGACCATCCGGGCCCTCGAGTGTTCTAGAACATGCTCTGACCTATACAAAAACTGAGCCCGTCATCGCAACCTGGCAGGTCTGATCCGGGAATTGTGTCAGAAGGCGTTTTTAGATGTAAAATAAAATAAATTGCGAGTATAAGAATATTATTGTTTGAATTAAAGCGAGGTACAATAACTTAATATTTTAAAGAAAACAAGTTATATAGTTATGTAGAATCAATAAAACCAGTAGGTAGGCATAGTAAAATAGTCCTTATTTATACTGACTTATAATATTTTCGATTTCTTGACCTACCAAAGTGTTATTTTTATTACGCCGAGAGGCGTAAGGGTCCCGCAAAGTGTTAATTCTAAATTGGACCTAATGCAAAATGGAATCAACCCACACAATAACAAAAAGCCGTTTTTGTCAAAATTGTCAGATCATTTTCATCTTTACAGGGTTGATAGAAGTAGCATTTTTCAAAGCTTTCGGTATACTTATCTCGATTTTGGCATGTGTGTGGATTGGTTCCTGTTTGCATAAGTAGTTCCAATTGATATTTCGATCAAACTGCTGTCGGTACCTTATCTTATAAATTGAATGGTGACAACTATCAATTATGGGTACAATTCTTAAGTGCCTCTCTGTGCAGCTGTTTGCACAATATCAACTGGAGCAATTTCTTTAATTACCTTGAATGGTAGCGGCACATGTATGTATCTATCGTTATAGCATAACCAATTTTTCGAAGGTCATTCGCCAAGTTTGTAGATCAGGTGACTTTGTCGACAGTCATGTTTCGAGATAAAAAGTTTGTCGATAGCACAATTTAACACATTCAATTCTTATTAAAAAGTAGGTAGATAAACGTCGTTAATTGAACGCAATAATCACCATATTCACCATGCCTAAAGGATTGATTAGTGAACGCAACCCAAGCAGGCACTTTACTTTGTGTAAATTATTTCATCACCACTGCTCTCAAACCGGTGAAGGAAAACATCGTGAGGAAACCGGTATGTCCTAGAACCAAGAAATCAAGACATGTGACATCAGCCAACCCGCGTGGTGGATTATGGCCCACTCCCTCTCAGAAAACATTATAGGCTAATTATGGCGGTTATCTAAACACAAAGTAAAGTCAGTGTATTGGACACTACTGCCCTTAAAATTTGATATTAATTTAGTTCTACAGGCAGATGATGAGACCTAAATTCTAAACTAGCTGGTTATTTCCGCAAAACTATTTTTCATAAATATGTGTTCCATTTCAGAGAAAAACGCGAGAAAGACGAAGCACTACTAAGGAATGCACACATGTCCCAGACAATAGAGATGAGTCAATGTAACGTGCGCTATCACGAGAGCGAGATAGTGGATCTGAAGAGTAAGATCACGGAGCTGGAGGGACTCATCGCTCAGCATAAGGAGGTAATACATTCATATTATTATATAATAGCTGCGCCCCGCGGTTTCACCCGCATAAGTTTCGATCGCGTGGGAATATCGGGATAAAAAGTATCCTATGTGTTAATCCTGTAGTGTAAACTATCCGTGTGCCAAATTTCATTCAAATCCGTTCAGTAGTTTTTGCGTGAAACAGTAACAAACATCCATCCATCCATCCATACAAACTTTCAGGTTTTAATATTAGTAGGAGGTATTAGTGTTACCCGCGGTTTAACTCGCATCCTAACCTAGTAAGTTCCCGGATCAAAAGTATCCTGTGTCCGTTTCCGTACCTTGTTGAAGTTCCTTTGAAGTCGGGACGCCAACAAGAAACAAACGATTTGACTTTGGCCTTAATTTATTTCAGAATCAAGCGGCGTGCATGTTAATAAAGGAGACCGAGGAGGCACGCAAGATAGAAATTGAACAACTAAAGAAGAAGATCGACGAAGTTATAGAAAACGGGAATGCACTCAAAAAGACTATACAAGACTTAGAAACTGAAATCTGTGATAAAAATAAGGTAAGCGGTCGTTAGTGGAAGCCTCCTACAAGGTCGACCGATGACCTGAAGGGCAATTCCCGTATTTAAAAACGTTCAAAATCTAGGCACAATCTCATCTCAGCGACAATCAATGTCAAAAACTTGTCAAACATGTAAGAAAATTAGAGGTTTTGACAGATTGAGACTGACATTAGAATGCGAATATTCATAATAATAAGGAAATTGCCCCTTGGGTGAAGGCCGCAGGAATCCGCTGGATGCGAGAAGCATAGAACCGATCAAAGTGGCGATGCTTGGGGGAGGCCCTTATCCAACAATGGACGTAGTCCACTGAAGCAGTACGTAATTCAGGAAAGTTTCTAGCAGCATAGATCCGTGCAGCTCCCAGCTAACAAGTTAATTGTCCCTTCATTGTTAAAAGGATGAGTAGCAGTCATGAGGTATTTCGTAAGTTGCGTAACACAGAAATTACAAATATGTATTTTTTTTTTAAACGTTGCCCCACCCTAGGAATTTGTCCTGTGTCGTGGGTGCGTTTACAAACATTTAAACTCACATATACAAACAGCCAGACCCGGAAGAACTACTTGTAGGCCGTACAAATATTTGTTCCGAGCGGGAATCGAACCCGCGGCACGCAGCGCAGCAGTCAATCGCTTAACCACTGCGCCAACCGTGCCGTCGAAGAGTACGAGATACAATATATTGTAGACTTGTCACTAGCATAATCAGCCTAGAATGTTCCCACTGCTGGGACACAGGCCTCCTCTCTGTGAGGAGAAGTGGGCCGGAATCCATCGCGCGGACTCAGTGCGGATTGGTAGATGTCACAAATCTTCCAATTTTTAGTTCTAGAACATGCCGTCATCTCACGATGTTTTCCTTCACCGTTTTTAGAGCAGTGGTGATGAAATAATTTACACAAAGTAATGCCTGGGTTCGAACCTACGACCTACAACTCGTAAGTTGCGGCCGTTTCCACTGGGCCACCACTGATCCTCACTACAATTTACATATTTGTAAGGATTTTCCAGTAAGGATTTTTGTTCCAATTTTGTTTTTGTGTTTTGTGGTACACACGGCTACACATCAAGCTATGCAAAACCAGTATTGGCTGACCGTTCATTATGAGAAAATATCATACAAAGTGAGGCCAAGACAAACTGGTTTTGCATAGCTTGATGTGTAGCCGTGTGTACACGCACTTGTAAGGTTTACAACTTTGTAAATTGTAATTGTAAAGTTTTGTGGTATAGGGGCCTCGTTTCCTATCGATGATTTTTCCTTCACCGATATCAGTAAAGTCATCATATTATGATGCGCACGCTCTAGCGTCATAAAAAAGTACATAAGGAAAATAGACAAGATAAAGAATGTGGTTTTGGAATATTTATTGGATAACGTATGCATTCTAAAACAGGGCTGTTTTGAATCTTGTTAAAAAAGTAACCAGTCTTGTTAATAGCTTTTCTACTAATAGACTAATAATGACCTTTTAGACCACCTCCGGATCTCTTCCGGTTGACTTATCTAGCAGGCAATGACACATTAATTATGTTCCATGAATGACTAGATTGCTTTGCGAAAAAGACCCTTAAACTAATTTTATAGTATTATATTTTCAGAAAATAAAGACGTTAGACAACAGAATATCAGACATGAAGAAAACGTTACAACGTGAACTACAGAGCAGTAAGTCTGACCTCTCA
This sequence comes from Apamea sordens, assembly GCA_945859715.1. NCBI lineage: Eukaryota > Metazoa > Arthropoda > Insecta > Lepidoptera > Noctuidae > Apamea > Apamea sordens. Next base: position 9,099,538 of record OX243991.1, on the reverse strand, counting down.
TCTGCCGAGGAACAAGACATTAGTAGAAGGTGAGCTGTTTTACTTTATATCTGTCTGAAATATAACATTACGCCGGTTCTTTGTAAGTACGTAGACATGCATGATACACATTAGACGGCACGGTTGGCGCAGTGGTTAAGCGATTGACTGCTGCGCTGCGTGTCGCGGGTTCGATTCCCGCACGGAACAAATATTTGTATGACCTACATGTATTTGTTCCGAGTCTGGGTATTTTTCTATCTATAATATGTATGGATTTACAAAAAAAAAAAAATGTATATAAGTAGTTTATCAGCCATCTTGTTACCATAACACAAGCATTAGGTTGCTTAGCTTGGGACTAGATGACGCTGTGTGAAATGTCCAGGGATATTATATTATTATTGCATTTAGCTAGTAATGATAGAAAGACTCGATTAATAGGGAGCGAAATTATTCAATCGAGTCTTGATTGAATAATATTTGTTACCATACAGAAATGGGGAATTAACATACTCGTGCTGAATGGTGAATTCATTAATAGAAATAGTTGCTCTTTAAAAAGTTTACTATAAATATGTTATAAATTCCGCTAAGTGCGTAGACAACAACTTTTCCTACAAAAGTGTACTATTTACAAACCCAATATCTCAAAAAGTGCATCAATCAATTAACTTACATAACACCACGCTTGTATTCTCCGAAGGTGGAGGAGTTGTGGGTGGGTGGAGGTGTACCTAAGGTACATCCACATTTCGCAAGAGTGCGAATGTTCGGATCGGACCGACACATGACCGAACCGAATATTATTGAAAAATGCGAAAAAGTTCGGATCGGCTCAGTTGGGTCGGGACCATAGTCAATCTTCGAAAGAGTGTAGGAGTGTAAGATCGAAACCGACCGAACCAAATAGTAACTTCGTAGCAGGAAACGGCCGAACATTCGGCCGATACTACTTCGGAGTAGACCCCCAGAACCTCATGCTCAGCAGTAGTGCTTGCGAGACCAATGAAGCATTCGATTAACTTGTTATAAAATTACTCATTCCAGGTACTTGAAACACGTGGTGCTTCGTTTCCTAACTGCACGCGAGTTGGAAGCAAGACAACTGACCCGCGCACTTGCCGCTCTCCTACGCCTGTCGGCTCACGAAGAAGCATTACTTCGGGCAGCCCTACCGCCCCGCACTGGCCTGGCAGCTTGGTTCCCTTCCCTCAATACCTGATCCGTCTGAACAGCCCATAGGTACGAGTGAACAGACCATGGCAATGTATGTAACCTTTATGGAACTACGAGGATTGTTATCTATGACAATGAGCGAGTGACGCAATGTAGCCAAATACAGTATTAATTTTGAATGTAGCATTGTGAATTTGTTTATATATATTGTCAAAAGTCCTTTGCAAGCAGCGCTTCGACTTATTTTTATTAATGCCACGTTATTTGCAAATTGTCATAGCCTATAAGTTATTTTATTCGCAGCTATTATCCGAATAACGTCGATTTAGCAACTTACAGACTTAATACAGACTATATGTATTTAAAACATGTGCTGGTTCGGGAAGTTACATGAACTTGAAACAGTCCTTGTAAGATATGGGTTTTGATGACGTAAGAGTCGTCGCCGAAAAGTAAATACGATACACAACATCTCGACCTTCTACGAGAATGAGTCTTTTTTATTTAAAATCCTGTTTTAACTAAAAATTATAAATAAGTTTTTTTTTTCCTTTTTATCACAAAAAAATCAAATCATGTTTTATTATACAAATTTTAATAGACATTCGAAAATAACGTGTCGTCGGCATTGTACATAGATGTTATTAACATAGCTTACTTAACTCTGATTGATCGAATACATTACATGCGTATTCTCGCAGGACTCGATTCCCATGTTGCGTCATCACAAGGACTGTTTAATATGTAAAGACGGCAGTTGATTGTATTATATAAATTGTTATGTAATGAGAGATAAGAACAAATTGCACGTTGTCCTAAAATTGAACAGGTGCGTTGTTTTGAGAGTTAAATTTAATTTAATTTAATATCCCTGGACATTTCACACAGCGCCATCTAGTCCCAAGCTAAGCAACCTAATGCTTGTGTTATGGTAACAAGATGGCTGATAAACTACTTATATACATTTTTTGTAAATACATACATATTATAGATAGAAAAACACCCAGACTCAGAACAAATACATGTAGGACTTACAAATATTTGTTCTGTGCGGGAATAGAACCCGCGACACGCAGCGCAGCAGTCCGATCGCTCAGCCACTGCGTTAACCGTGTTGTCAAAAGAATGTCAGTTATGAGAATCTTCATTGAAGAAGAGTATAACATTCCGTTGTAAGAGCAGACACGAAAGACCTCGTCTTGTGGTGTTTTCGGATTTCTGTATACATGGTGTCTCGTTTTTTTTATTGTTTTATGAATGGACAGTATGCCGCACGTCAGCGGTAACAGCTGGCCTACCTTAGTGCGGGGTTTCAATACAACAGGAGCTCTCCTATCCGACTTACCGAGTTGCAGGCCGTTGGTTCGAACCCAGACAGGTGATTTGCTTTGTGTAAATAATTATAATAATAATAATACCACGACTGCTCTCAAAACGGTGAAGGAAAACATCGTGAGGATATGTACGACCATGTACCACCATGACCGACATGTACCAATCCGCACTGGGCCCGCGTGGTAGATTACATGTTAATGTCATGAGGAAAGTTTTGAGTATGAATGTCGATGGCTATAAGAGTAGGAGAAGACCAAAGAAACGATGGATGGACTGTGTGAATGATGATATGGTTAGGAGGTGACTGTCGAGATGACGACTAATAGAGAAGTATGGAAGAAAAAGACATGTTGCGCCGACCCCAAATAAATTGAGATAAGGAGGGGAGAATGATGAAAAGGGCACCCTAATTGTGTAGCACACTATAAATCTCAATCTGAATCATTTTGAAGGATATCGCTATTCCATTACTTCATATATTTGAAAATTTTGTCTGCTCAACAACGTAAATAACGCAATGAATGTTGTTGAACTGTCAAAATGAAAGCCGTTGCTACTTTTAGTGTGTTACGCAGTTACCCCGCTGGTTTAGTTAGGTACAGACATCAAGCTACTACAATCTGTCAAATTTCTTTAATAGATTTTCAACTTTATCGCTAAATCATTAAGGTTCAAGGCTGATTGGGAAAATTTGACAGTTTCGGGTAGCTTGACTGCTGGCGTCTGTACCATTGACGTGTAGCCTACTGTTAATCTTAGTACCGCAGTTCTCGATTATTTACATTGTTATTTATTTTTGGTATTCCTTTAATTTATTGTAGTTGGCGATCAACGAAGTTAAACAAAGTACTATTAGGTTTTATGATTTTAATTATGTATTTTATATGATTATTGCATTCGAGCAAAAGTTTAAGCCAAATATTTCGTATCAAATTCTTATTGCACGTCACATCGAGGTAATGACAGAGATTTAGAGGTTTATTCATAAACGTTGCTTAAAATTATGAGAAATTTGAACATCAGAAATGTATGGATAAACAGTCGCTAATCATTAATTAACTTTAAGTAACGTTTATAAATAAAGGAGTTATTTCCGCATTAAAATCACTGTGCTTATGACAAGGGTTATTACAGCTTGATTTCCCATTAAATGGCGAACACATAAGTTGCTGGCCAGGTGATACAACTCGTAGAATATGATAATTAGGTTATTAAATCTACTTAATATCGGTATTAATAGGTACAGTCACGAGCACTAATTTGTCAACACTTGGAAACTTTCAATAGCGATTTTTGCGCGAAATAACGAAAACAACAATGAAATACGACATATTGCAAAAACCTATGGCTTCGAAAATACTATGTTCGTAGCAACATGAAATTTCATTAAAAAATAAAGGAGTAAATCGCTTTTGAATAAAGCCAAGTGTATACATACTTATGCTCGTGACTGTAACCGAATAAGCAAATGTCGTATTACGCGTTATTGTAAGTATTGTAATCTTATTGTATTTTTGAACAACATTAATGTAATACATATAAATTGTGAAAATTTAATTAAAGTTGCCTTAATAGTTGCTAGTCATTATTTAAATAATTGATTGTATTATATTTATGATGTAAATGGTTATTTTTTGTGTGCGCGTTGTGTTGTCAATTATTTTGCAATAATGACAGTTCTTCGAACAACATTAGTGCTAGATTTCCGATGAGCGTATCAAAAACAACCGGAAAATGAGACCACAGATAATGTTGGTCTTATTTTGCGACATAATTTTTTTCCTTATTGCTTAGACATTGTTTTATTTTTCTATAAATGTTTTTGTTCTTCTAAGGATTAATTTCTCATTAGTCAGATGATTTTTGTTTGAGGAATAAATATTGCGGTTTGACAGCTTTTGTATAGAAAAAATGTCAAACTGTCAGATTTCTTCTTTAGATAAAAGTTATCTGACTATTGAAAACTCAGCCCTCTGATACGTTTAATTTTGAAACCTTTGATTGAAAATTAAACGTATTAGGGCTGAGTATATAAATATAATATTTACTACTTTTAGTAAATATAGGTATTTCAATCGATAATAAACTTAATTTTTGAAAGATAAAGTTTAAAATCAAGTTATATGCAATTGCGGTCACTGTTTTTGTTCCTAATTCTTAATCTAGTGCCATTGTTGATCGAGGCAGGAGTTATACATAAATATGTTGTTGATGCATCAATGTGACATTGCTTCATCAAGTTGTATTAGAATTATGGTCTGAATAATTTAGAGAAATTTAAAATAAATGTAAAGGAATATATTCAAGTGATAAAATAATTACTACACACTGCCCCTTTGTATTTTGTACATTTAACTAAGCTTTCGTCAGGTGGAAATGCTGAAGATACAATTATGAAAGTGTGAAGCCATGTCTTGGAAATTCAACGCTAAACATTTATTCATTTGTATCTTCAGCGTTTTCTTTTAGACCACGCTACTGAACAGAAAACATAGCAATAATAGCAATCGCTCAGTAATTTTGTGTAACTTATAGTTATTTCAAGGACGAATGAAATGTAAGGCGTGCTACAGACTTGTTCGGATTAATCGGTACAGCTGGCAAAATCGAATATTATGTAGTAATTGCTTCGGTTCAGCTTTGTTGTTCAACAAATACTGCAGAATCGGATGTGCCGACCCGAACGAGTGTTAACACGCCTTCATCCGCGTCCTATTTAAAAACGATCGCCACGCGAACTCGTAATCGTCGCGTGCATAATTATGTCACTTTTTGTCCGGAAAACCAAAATTATGTCGGCGCGACCACGCGTTCAGGTTCACCGAACAAAATGTGACATGCCCACGACGAGTGCGTATTCTCACGGAGATCGCTTCTAAATAGGACGCTCTCTTAGGCATCGCAGCAGCACATAATACTAGGTAGATCACTCGTATCTACCTATTTTTCACTTTTGTAAGAATTTATAATAAAAGAAAGCACATGTTTGTGACGGAAACAAAGTATGAAGACATATAAATATGAACGCCAGTTTGGATAGGTAACATGAAAAAGTGATTTTTGTTGCTTGACGAGATACGAAGTATTGTGAAAATTTCACACAAAGGGTTAGTAGTTAATATAAAGGACATGATGGTTCAATGTTTGTAAATTAAAGCATTCCTAATAATTACCGAGCAGCAGCAGCACTGTCAATTGGAGGCACTTGTAATGTATGTAGATATGTGTTCGCAGGACCTGTCGATATAATGTACATTGTCTAGTATTAGCTTGTTTAAATACTACTAGAGTTTATTATTTTTTTCGTTACAAAGAACTTTATTTTCGCTTATTTTCACAGTATTTATTTAATAAGATGTCTATCACGTAATTTAGTAAATAAACATAATACGATACGTGACAGAGCGATGAATATATTTTTAATTGTTATTTTTTGTTTAATTTTTAATGTATATTTGTGTTGTTATTGTAAATTTGAATAAAGTTACAATAAGTCATAAATTATGTTTTCTTTTTAATGTAGGTACTCCTGCTTCGTCCATCTTAGAAGATAATTATTCAATTTCTACTAACGTGTCCGTATGCTTAGCACCCTCGACCCTCCTTTGCAGACCAACTAATTATTATTTAGTGCTCACTTTGTGCCTTCTAAATAAGTTTGGTTTTGAGTTTGTGCTTCAAAGATGGAATTATGTTAAATCTAAGCAAAGCTACCGCCAGGCCCCCTACAGGCAGGCAGGACTACGGGAGGGACCACGGGTCACACACGCATTAACATCATCAACTTTCCATAACCTTCCTTTCCTTTTCTTTCCATTTTGTTTTTTTCTTTCTTTCATGTTACTTAAATTGTTTATTTTTCTCTTTCTTTTTTGGTAGCTGTGTCGTGTTGTTCACACTCTTTTTTTTCCAATCTGTTTTTAGAAGTGATAACTTTTAATTGGCTGTCAGTCTCACATACAATTTTTTATTCTGTTTGTTTTAGCTGTAAGTTATCCATAGTTAATAAATAAATAAATAATAAATAACTTTCAGTTTACTAAATAACTTTTTTGTTATTCGTTGTTGCTCACTAACACTTGTAAGTAAATAGTAACTTCGGTGTGGATGAACCTTAATTGTGTATTGGGTAATATGCCTGTGGGAAGAAAAATAAAACCAGTATCGACATTTTAATCATTTATTATATTATTTACAACTTACGTAATAATTTTGTTTAGGAGTAAACTGCAAAGTTTTCCTAGTCTACACTACTGTGCAGCGATTTTCGTTTCAAGGCACAAAAATCTAAATACAAAGTCCGTATCGCGATTGATTGCCATGGATTAAGTTATTTGGTATCTGCTTCGCTAATAATAGGACTAAAGTGCCCAAAACAATACTTAGGAACTCATACATTTTAAGATAAATGAATAGAACACCTTATGTGACTAGATGGTGGAATGTCATCTAATATACTACATACATTAAATGTTTCTTAACAGTTTTTTTTTTAATATTTCGAAAAAAAATCTGTATTATTAATTAATTCTAGAATGGTTTTGTGTATAATGATTTTGCTTTAAAGGAAAAAGCTGGATAGCAATGATAGGATTCGATTTTGAAACCGGAATCATACAACTATAATTATTTAGTTTCCAACTGTGAAAACATGAAACAACAGCTAGTGTCTAACCCCCCTCCCCCCTACGCCTAAACAATTGTATTATTAATTATAGACTTGTTCAAGTGTTTCAAGTTACAGCCACATGGAACACGTGACGTCACGACACCGACACGCCACGCACACTAACGTCACACCTGTTTACAACGAGGCTCGACTGATAGTTTATTAATTAAAAAAATAAGCCTTTTGGTATTCTCACATTCCTTTCAAGGATACACATATTATGACAATTTAACTAGTGTCTTCACTTCCCCCGCCTACCATTGCAACAATTTACGAATTCTATACTTATGTAAATTTTACCTAAAATTGCTAATAATTAGCTGGAGAGAACAAAAAAACTGACTGCGTTTTAGTGCAAAAAGTCTGTGATTTGGTCTAGCTATAACTATGCTGCCTGTGCAGGCATTCTCTCATCGGTCCATCGAGGGTGATTCATATTACTTACAGAAAATTTAGACAGTTCGTGTATCACATGTGCCAATGAGTATTGGCTTGAGCGGTACCGAATGTTTGTAGAGCTTCACGTAACGATTTATTTTGATTGACCGACGCATAGTACAGGCAGGACGGAAGTTTCGCTATCAGTTATGTTTTCAGCAATATTGAACGAGGATTAGCACCTGTGTGGCACGAGAAAAAGCTATGAAAAAGTCGAGCACCGTACTTTCGAGACTGATAAGCCTTTCTTTGTTTCTCAGACCAGTCTTAGTTATCGTGTTACCCAGTACCAGAATTGTGGAGGACAGATAGGCAGTCGCTCCATGTAAAATACTGGTATTCAGCTGCAACCGGTTAGACTGGAAGCTGATCTATTATGATGATTTCTTAGATCTTGCCTGTCGACTCGTCCTTGCCTGTACTGTGTCTGTTTGCCTAACAGCGGTGCGTGTCTACAGCTTAAGCTTGCCGGTGCAGATGTCCGTGTAGAGCTGCGGCGTGATGGGCACGAAGTCTTGTCCCGAGCGGAAGTACAGCGGGTCCTTGATGACGTCCGGGTCGAAGCCTTCCTTCTGGTACTGCAGCTTCTTTAGCTTGAACGTGCCTAGAAGTTGAAAAAATCGTGATATATTAGGGCTTAACATGACCTTATTAATCTCTACAAAACGAAACCCTATCTGGTGGAGTGACAAGGAATACTAATCTGGGGGTCTACTCCGAAGTAGGTAGTATCGGCCGAATGTTCGGCCATTTCCTGCTACGAAGTTACTATTTCGTTCGGTCAGTTCCGATCCTAGACTCCTACACTCTTTCGAATATTGACTATGGTCCCGACCCAACTGAGCCGATCTGAACTTTTTTCAATAATAGGTATTCGGTTCGGCCATGTGTCGATCCGATCCGAACATTCGCACTTTGCACTTCGGAGAAGGCCCTCTGTTTTCAGAGCGTGACCAGGTATTTCAATTTAGCCTCGCAGCGTGACAAGCAATTACAATCCATTTCACAGTAGATCTCAACCTATTCACAGCGTGACGGAGGATCGTTTAGCAGCATAACGTGAACTGCAATCCTGCCACACGAGAGTGACAGGGCGTATGATGTCAGGTGCCAAACTGCGATTAATACGAAACTTGGATGCAACAGTGTTCCCTCAGTGCACTCGCACGGACGTCATTTCTTTAGTTAGTTAGATAGTTTCACCTAATCATACTTATACCTAAATGTTTAGTAATATTGCACACAGAGTGATAAAATGGACACTTGTAAATATATCAGGAAGTGAAAAGTCAATTCAATACTATGTAACGCCGATCTAAATAAAAGAAAGGTCGTCAATCGTCATTATGTTTACTAACAAACGCTCTGCATAATGACCGACCTCTGCTATTTGGTATCTAATCATAATGTAATTAGAACATTATGTGGGGGAAAGATAAGTATCAACTATCGAGCTACTATCGGACGTGAATAGGCACTTAATTGCTTATGTGGGTCAACTTTGAATGAAAGTCATATGAGTAAGGTATATTTTAAACACTAGCTGTGCCTGCGACTTTGGTTGCGTGCATGTCTGAATTTCATGGGTTTTTAATTTTTTTGTGCGGAACTATAAATTTTTTTCTAAAATAAAGTGACTTCTTATTCTCTGCCAGTGGAAGTTCCATCAAAATCGGTCCAGCCGTTTCAGAGATTACCCGAAATAAACGTACAGGAAGATAACATTTTTTTTTTGCATTATTTACTTTTATTATGCATTTAGTAAAAAGCTGTTATTTTGACACTAGCTTCTGCCCGCGGCTTCGCCCGCGTGGATGTCGGAAATTTACCCACGGGAACGTGCTAACAGGATAAAATGTACCTACCTATGTGCTTCCCCAGAATGCCACATATGTCGCGGGCCCTTTGTGGGTAATTACAATAGAAAACCAATTGTGTCTCATTAGTGGTGATTAAAAGGGTATCTATATGATATCTTTACCTAAGTACCTAACTAATTAAAAAAAAAACTCAATAACAGAAAATTAAATACCTACCTACCTAAATAAACCTATTTCTGATGATAACTAATCTAAACTCAATAAATAAGCAAACTCCCTAAAAACTAATATCTATACGAATGACTAAACCTACCTAACAGTATTATAAAATAACCTACGGTCACTACGTACACTATCAAATATACTACCTATACTTTAAAATTAAAATCTATACCTACAACTCATATAAAAATAAACCTAAATAACTCTAAAAACTAAAAGGAATAAAAATGAACTCCACTGCGGGTGACCCAACCTACGACAAACTTAGTATTTGCGGTTGGTGCAGTACAGACAGTGGTAATCGGGTATAGGGATCGAACCGCAAAATTAAGTTTGTTTTTTATTGTATATACTTTTCCGGGATAAAAAGTACCCAGTGTGGTGCCCAGGACATTAAAGAATAATTATACCAAGTTTCATCGTAATCGAACTAGTAGTTTTTGCGTGATGCCTGAACAAACAGACAGACAGACAGACAAAAATTTTTTTAATCACATTTTGGGGTTCGGTGTCGGTCAAGTAACACCCCCTGCCATTTATTTTTTGGATATTTTCAATGTACAGAATTTTCACTTCTACAGATTTATTATAAGTATAAGATTACAAACAGACACTTCAATTTTATTAATTTTTATAGATGTTAGAGATCATTTATATGGCGAGTCCCTTATAAAGCTTTTTTGTGTAGCATATGAATTGTTTGTTTTTATTTGTACTGCTGGGGCACAGTCCTTCTCTCTGTGAGAGAGTGGGATTTAATCCAGTCCGGGTTGGTGGATATCACATGTTTTCAATTTTTTGGTTTTAGGACATGCCGGTTTCCTTTCGATGTTTCCCTTCACCGTTTTGAAAGCAGTGGTGCTGAAACCATGAGTGATACTGACCAGTGATCTCAATGTCGTTGATGAGCCTGAGGAACAGCGGGCGCGCGTAGCTGGGCAGCGAGTCGTCCAGCGCGCGCGCCAGGCGGGGCAGCGCCAGCGCGCGCGCCGGGTCCGCCACGCACGCCATGCCCGCGCGGCCCTCCGTCATGGGGATCTGGGGACGCGCGGCTGGGTTAAACTGACTATTGTGACTCAAACACTGTCTGTCTAAAAGGTCAGACCAAAATCGCCCATAATTATGTATAACAGACTAAAGCTACGATCACCATAGCTTTAAGTCTTTATATGAAAGGGTAATTTCGTTACCAACGCCGACGACAAAATTGTATAGAAACTTTGATGATCGATGATTGTTTTGATGAACTTTGATGATTCGGAAGCGTCGCCAGCCTTGTAGAAGACTTCTTTTAGGAAAAGCGGCGATTTGGTAGCGGTATGTCCAAAAGAAGGTGTTCATTTGAAATGACTATTTCATGAAATCTTGACATTTTAGGATTATGCTAACATAACAAGTTGTATTACTGATTCTAATGATTATAATTCTGTAAATACATATTTGTTACAGCCGCGAATCATATTTTAATCAACGTACAACTTAGTACTGACCAGCAAATTGCAAAAAACGTAAGAAAATTTGAATTTCGCGGGCTACCTTGGAGCATCCACCATAATAGGACCAAACACCGGGCCACCATTAATAAAAAAGAGATAAAATGGCGGACAGTAGGTATGCCACAGACCTTCAAAGCCCTTTCTTCTATTAAGGTAAGTAACCACTTACAGACACGCCATAGACGACACACGCCTTCTGCTGCAGACAGGGCGACAAGGCGTTCTCGACCTCGGCGGTGGCGACGTTCTCGCCCTTCCACTTGTAGGTGTCGCCCGTGCGGTCGCGGAAGTACAGGTAGCCCAGCTCGTCCGACACCAGGATGTCGCCCGACACGAAGGCCGCGTCGCCCTTGCAGAACACGTCGCGAACTAGTTTTTTGTTGCTGTCGTCCTGGAAATAGATGAAAAGGGACTAAGTTGAAACTCTGGAAGTCTGGACGAACAGATGCCGTTTACCGACATGGATATTGGAGGCGGGCACAAACATTAGCTGGTGACTCTTGGTGAGCCTCTATTGCCATCACCTATATTACGACTACTTAAGCTAATTCCATGATTTGTAGTTTATAAATTGAATTTTTTTCGGGGTGAATTCATCATTTATATACATACATACACAGTATAATACCATAGACTTAGAGAAATCTAGCACAGCTAGAGTGCCTCAGCACTGTTTAATTTAAACACTTTCATTCATCCCGTTTATTTCGTCAGTTAGAAACAGGTACTGTATTTATCCCTTTTATCCAAAATTCCAAAAATAAGACAATATAAGGAACCGATTTAAATGAGAAAAAACGAGAATTCCTTTCTATACAAAACTCAAAAAATATTTTTTTAATAAAATTAATAAGTATTTAACAAAAATAAGCAGACCTTGTCGACGTATCCGTAATACTCTCTGGAGGCGTTGCCCTGAGCGATCAGCCCGATGAACATGCCCGGCTCATCTGAAACATAGCAATGATTGATATCACTCAACATACCTACATCATATCAGCTGTTTGTATCATGAAACAGATGCATTTAGAGCGGAAATACCAAATATTAGGAACTTCCGCTCTTAATACAATAAATGACATTTATAGTGACGTTTATGTGGCACGTAGATATAGGTCATAATAGACGATCAGTCGGCCTGTCATAAAAAAATCGTATTTAATACAGAACATGATAGGAATGTGATGAAGGATAGTCCATATTTATAAAAAGAATGAAGTAAATAGGTACTTGCAGCCCAGATTGATTGACAAAGTTTTTGAGATGTTGCAAGCTGGCCTATCTGGACTATTAAAACTATGGCTTAATGAAGTCATACCATGCATGTTCTGAATTCATGGTTACGGTATTAGTCAGTGTCAGTGTCATCAACAGAGGTCGGAATTATGTAGAGTTATTTATGTACTTACACTGATTTCATACAGCGAAAGGATAAAGTGGGTATGCCTCAAATCCCGAGATGAATTTTAAAGTGCAGAAAAATCCCGTAATTTATTAAATAAAAAAGTTATTTACTTCTACACAATTTAAAACACTGCACGCGCGATGTTGCTAAATTTACATCAACAACATCGGATGTCCGAAGTTGCAAAATTCCAATGCGCACACGCGCGATGTTGCCAAATTTGTAGTTCGCACAACATAGCTTGTGAGAACAAAGGAAAACAATAGCGGAAATGCGGAGCACTCCCCGCTGAACGAAAAGTACTAGATTTTGTCTCTTCCTACCGCTTTCAAACTTTCTATTAGCAATAAATCGGTTAACTCATGCAGCACTTAAAAAACCAGCGTCAGACAGCATCTGTCTGGCATTAATGCTGAAATGAACCTTTTTGGCGCAGCCGTGAGGCACACACTATTGTTGTCTGAAACATTATTTTTTATTTTTGTATTTTGTGTTTCACGAACTGTGTCCAAATAAACTATTTTCTTTCTTTCTTTCTTTCTTTACCTCCGTTCGTAGAATGCGCTCGCTTGTTTCCTGTTGTGTTTTGTGTGGTGAATCCTGTTTGACCCTGGCTTGTTTATTGGATTGTCTATTAGAAATCCATTTCGATGCAAGTACATAAATAACTCTACCTAATTCCGATCTCTGGTCATCAATGTCCCTGTCACCCTGTATACTCATTTCTTATCTATCATAATATTTTCTGATTGCAGTAAGGTGAGTGTACTGACTAGGCTTGCAGCGTATGCAGTATCCGTCGGTCCCGCGCAGCAGCGTGCCGGCCTCGTCGGCGCGCACGAGGGCGATGGGGTGCAGGCACGTGGGCACCAGCTTGGGCAGGAAGCCCACCGCGCCCACCGTGTTGTCCACGTTTACTGGAGATAAACATAATGCTTTTTATATTAGGTTATGTAAACCTATGAGTATAGGTTTTATTATGGTACTAGCTTCTGCCCGCGGCTTCGCCCGCGTGGATGTCGGAAATTATCCCACGGGAACGTGCTAACAGGATAAAATGTATGTGCTTCCCCAGAATGCCATCTATCTCGCGGGCCCTTTGTGGCTAATTACAGTAGAAAACCAATTGTGTCTCATTAGTGGTGATTAAGAGGGTACCTATATGATATCTTTACCTAAGTACCTACCTAATTAAAAAAAAAACTCAATAACAGAAAATTAAATACCTACCTAAATAAACCTATTTCTGATGATAACTAATCTAAACTCAATAAATAAGCAAAATCCCTAAAAACTAATATCTATACGAATGACTAATCCTACCTAACAGTATTATAAAATAACCTACGGTCACTACGTACACTATCAAATATACTACCTATACTTTAAAATTAAAATCTATACCTACGACTCATATAAAAATAAACCTAAATAACTCTAAAAACTAAAAGGAATAAAAATGAACTCCACTGCGGGTGACCCAACCTACGACAAATTTAGTATTTGCGGTTGGTACAGTACAGACAGTGGTAATCGGGTGTAGGGATCGAACCGCAAAATTAAGTTTGTTTTTTATTGTATATACTTTTCCGGGATAAAAAGTACCCAGTGTGGTGCCCAGGATATTAAAGAATAATTATACCAAGTTTCATCGTAATCGAACCGGTAGTTTTTGCGTGATGCCTGAACAAACAGACAGACAGACAGACAGACAAAAAATTTTTTAATCACATTTTTGGGTTCGGTGTCGGTCAAGTAACACCCCCTGCCATTTATTTTTTGGATATTTTCAATGTACAGAATTTTCACTTCTACAGATTTATTATAAGTATAGATAAGTGTATAGGTATGGGGTTATATAGAAGACTGCATTAAGATATAATTTTGGTTTAGGTCTGTTTTTATTTTGGGACGGCCCATTGGCTTAGGCCTCGCCTCTCATGCAAGGCTGTGAGTTCCTATCCGTTAAGTTACAAAGTTCTCGTATACAAGCTGTTCTCGAGGGCCGTCACGAATCGTGTCGACAGGAGACTTGACGAGTTCCAGCCGCCAGTGCAAGCCGGATTTCGAAAAGGCTTCAGTAGGTACTGAAGACCACATTCATACCGATTGGGTTATACAGAAGACCGAGGAGTACAACCAGCCGCTGTGTATGGCAATTTGGGACTATAAGAAAACTTTCCGACTCCATCGAAATATGGGCAGTTCTGGCCTCTCTTGCAACGATGTCGAACTGACTAGCGCTATATCGAAATGTTGCATGACGCTGCCACGATGACTGTTCAGATCCAGGATCGGATAACCAGCCCCATGCAACTGCTCAGAGGGTTGACACAGGGGATGCAATATCCCGAAACTGTTCACCAATGCGTTGGAGGACGTCTACATGACGCTGGACTGGACTGGACAGGGTATCAACGTGAACGGCGAGTAAAGTCTGAAAGCGCCAACCTGCCTTAAGCAAGCGTGGTGATCAATGCC
Organism: Apamea sordens; assembly: GCA_945859715.1. Classification (NCBI taxonomy): domain Eukaryota; kingdom Metazoa; phylum Arthropoda; class Insecta; order Lepidoptera; family Noctuidae; genus Apamea; species Apamea sordens. Next base: position 9,084,514 of record OX243991.1, on the reverse strand, counting down.
CATGCCTATTCTGTAAGCCTATTGTTGTCCCACTGTTGGGCAGACATCTTTCTTTGCCCAACAGTGGGACAATAATAGGCTAGTATTATTATTACTATTTTAGGAACTCGATGAGAATAATTCTATTGCACAATGTAAGTTAAAAAACGAAGTAAAACTATAAATATTTATAGAATAAGAAGAAACTAGGTACCTGCGAAAATAAAGATTTCCCAATAAAATCATTTCGACTTACAGCGGGCACGTCCCAATGCAACGCTAATCAGGTAGCTAAAAGTGTTGTTAAACCGGTAAAATGGAGCAAGGACACGCTCAAAGTAGAATTTCGATCAGCTAGAGAAAACTTTGCAGATGTTGGAGGACTCAATATTAAGAAATGTTTATGAAAAATAGTCAAGGTAAACTTGCTTTTAAAATCATAACGGCATTCTTAAAATATGATACCTTGGACCATCGTACTAAATGATTAGTAGGTATTGCAGAACCACATCGTCAATGCATAAAAAACATGTAAATCAGTCAGCGGTTATAGTTTGACCGAAACTGCTGTACCGCGCCTTAGGAATGCGCGGCGAGGCGGGGGGCGGGACGCCGTGAGTGATGACGAATGAGCGGCCTCCACTGCCTAAATGCCACTGCCAATAAAGTTCAGTTTACGCTACAACTTCAAACACTTTTATAAGTTTTTCAATAGTGCTCATTCAGGCTCACTCAGTTTTTCAATAGTGCTCATCAGTCATTCTGAAATCAACTTAATTACGATTTAAAATACAGTTGATATAGATTTAACTTGAAATAACGTCAATTTGAAACAAATAAAATTTGATTATAGGTATATTTCGTTTTAGACAAATAGGCAATAAGGTTACATAACATCATTGTAAATGTGTAACCGCTAATGGGTAGAATTTGAATACTGAGCAGATAAACCATTATGTCTGTTACGACGATTCCGCGTAGTCGTGACCAGACCATGTCTAATGAGAAGACAATGCATTATGAATATGACTTGCAAAACAATTAGTTCAAATTATGCAATACCTATGATAAATGATAAATGATAAATGATAAATGATTTTATTTTTGTAAGTAGGTTTGTACAAACACTTTTACACGTCAATCATATTTTAAAACTAGATGAGGTCGGCGTTTCCTATCTGACTAGTCTGAGAAGAAAGGCCGAAACAAACTCAGACGTCACAGTCTCTTTTAAAGTCCAGACATAATCTTGGTCAGACCATGTGAAGACCATGTAGATTTATGTCTGAGATGGTTTTTTTGAAGAAAGAACCAAACAGTTTGAGAGGACCTGTCCAGTCAGTGCACGCATTTGTCAGAAATCGTGCAGCTCAACTCAAAACTTAGAGAGCTCAACGATCCGACGAACAATACCAAAGAAAGGACATTTGGGTAGGCCACATTAATTACTCAAACTGCCAGACCACGCCAAAAACTAAGAGAACAGAGAGAAAAATAATATAAATACAATAACCCACATAGTCTTCACATTCACAATAATTAAAATAATAGAATACTTTACAAAGTAAGCAAATGTCATAGTATATATCAAATTCATCAATGTCAAAGTGTATATAAAAAAAAAAAAACATCAACAAAACAAAAATAAAAAATAAACACATTCAATATGTAAAAATTGGAAGCAGCTTAATCCCAAGCCTTTTTGTCCTCGATATAAGCCTTAACGGTATAAAATGCTTTCTCGCACAACTTACGTTTAATGAATGATTTGAATTTATTAAGGCTTAGATCTTGAACGGGGCTTGGAACTTTATTGTAAAAGCGTATACATTGGCATCTGAACGAGCCACCTATTTTCTTGAGCCTTGTTGTAGGTAGAACAAATTTGTGTTTGTTCCTAGTATTTATATCATGGATATCACTGTATTTTTTAAACAATTTTATATTTTTATGGGCATATAAAAGATTTTCATAAATATACTGAGAAGGCACAGTCATAACATTAATTTCTTTAAATTTTTCTCTGAGCGAGTGTCTCGGACTTAATTTATAAATTGATCGAACAGCTCGCTTTTGCAAAACAAAGATAGTCTGAATATCAGCGGCATTTCCCCACAATAGAATACCGTACGACATTACACTATGAAAATAGCTAAAGTACACTAAACGGGCTGTCTCTATATCAGTTAAATTACGAATTTTTCTAACAGCGTATGCTGCGGAACTTAGCTTTTTTGACAATTTGTCTATATGTGGACCCCACTGAAGCTTAGCATCCAAAGTTATGCCTAAGAATACTGTGCTGTCTTCAGGATTCAATTCTTCGCCCTTTACCAACACATTAGTTTTCACTTGTCTAACGTGAGGCAACGTAAACTTAATGCATTTGGTTTTTTTCTCGTTTAGAAGTAAATTATTAACATTGAACCAGTGGACTACTTTAGAGATCGCGCTATTTACATCGTCAGTAACCTGCTGCTGACGTTTAAGTTTAAACAAAAGTGAAGTGTCATCTGCAAACAACACTATATCATGATTATCCTTTATGAGGTACGGCAAGTCATTAATGTAAATAAGAAACAAGAAAGGACCAAGAATTGAGCCCTGTGGGACTCCCATTGTTACTAAAGATCCGGGAGATCTTTTTCCGTTAACATCAACGCTCTGAATCCTCTTACTCAAGTATGAAGTAAGAAGATCCAGAGCAGCGTTCCGGATTCCGTAGTGGCGGAGTTTCCTGATTAAAGTTTCGTGAAGAACGCAATCGAATGCCTTGGACAAATCACAAAAGATGCCCAAGGCATCGCATTTGTCTTCCCATGCATTATAAATATGTCCTATAAGTTCAACACCGGCATCAGTAGTTGAACGACCCCTTGTAAAACCGAACTGTTTGCTATGTAATAATTTGTGTTTATTAAAAAATCTTTGCATTTGTTCTAAAATTAATTTCTCAAAAATTTTACTAAAGGTAGGTAGTACAGAAATAGGTCTATAATTTGTAGGGTCTGATGTACTACCTGATTTAAACAAAGGTATGATTTTACTATTTTTCATAAGGTCAGGAAACTCCCCACTGTCAATACAACTATTAAAGATAAGAGCTAGAGTAGGTGCTACAATGTCAATAATAGACTTAGCAACTTCTACAGAATTGCCCCACAGATCTGCAGTCTTTTTTACATTTAAAGTGTGAAAGGTTTTAATTATATCTCTACAGGTAACATGTTCAAAATGAAATTCCGAATCGCAACCATTAACATTTTCCATAAGCAAAGACTCAGCAATAGAAGGTGATGAGTTTAGGGATTTAGTAGTTGAAACGGGAATATCTGAAAAGAAATTTTCAAATGCCTCGGCGACTTGTGAGTCTGATTTTATTATGTTGTCATTAATAGACAGGCTGTAGTCAGTATTTCGGTTACTAGATCTTCCCGCTTCACTATTAATAATAGACCAGGTCGTTTTAATTACATTATTGCTGTTTTTAATCTTTGAACCCAAATAACGTGACTTGGCCATATAACAAACTTTTTTAAATAATTTTGAATAATTTCTTACATACAAATTAAATTCATCAGTGTTTACGTAAGTCCTTTCATTGTACAGTTCATAAAGCCGCTTTCTACTTTTATGAATACCAATGGTAGCCCAATCACTGAAACATGTGTTAAAACCTAACTATATACCCATTGTAGATATAATTTAGGATCTACACTTAAAGAGTTATCTACATTTAACATCTTAAGGGGAGTATAGCATAGCATTTACTTGTAACAGAACATCGAGCATTCGCCGTTTTTAAATTTAATCGAACCGCACTTCGAACACGACCCTCGATGTTTTGAACAACCGATTTTAAAAACCAACGAGCGTATTTGTGTAACATTTTTTCGAGCAAAGGCACGATTGGTACCTGTAGGTCCAACATTTCAATAATAAACACAATGTAGAAAGAAATGTTACAGGTAGGTAAGTAAATGCTCACTCGCCGGCCGCTCGCCGTGAGCTTTAGGTATCTACGTCGAAAGCAGCGTCCAGCATTCGCAGAAACGTTACAATACATGGAATGGAAATGCTTTTGGAAACTGAGCTTTTGCCTGTACCTATCCTGTATGGAAATGCTCGAGGAAATGCTCTTGTAGCTAGGTACTGTTTTATCAAAAATAAGAACTATCATCTGTCATTTCCCTATGTATTTTACTGTGTGTACATAAATAATCAAATAAATAAACTATGGACAAATTCCAACTGAAAGTTTAAAATAAGCCAATTTCTAAACGAGTTCATTCATTAATCGTTTTAAAGGAAGCGTTAAGCAATAACCAACAATATTATCGAAACGGCGCATGACCCGGTCGGACCACATCCACAATTACAAAGTTAAATGTGTCGCCGGCATTATTGTATGTAAATGTGTGTTTCATGTATGTTTGTAATAAACTTTCACTCACTTATGTTTGCGTTGCCCTCCGTTGCTCCGTATATCTCGTTTATCTGTGGCACTTTGAACCTAAGATAAGACAATAATTAATTATTTATCATTAATTGCAATGAAATTAGCACTGTATAAAGGTTAAGATGCTGTGAGCGTTTGGGCAAATGTTATTGACATCTAGCATCAGCGGTGAATTAGAACCCAACCGAGTTAGCCCAGCACCCTAATTCCTAATTAGAATCTAAATCATTTTGAAGGATATTGCTAATCCTTTGCTTTACCTATATGTTCGAAAAATGTGTCTGCTCAACAACGTAAATAACGCAATGAATGTTGTTGAACTGTCAAAATGAAATCCATTGCTACTGATAGTGTGTTCCGTAATCACCTCGCAGGTTCGCACCGGCGCGTTGTTCCCGCGGCTGGATTTTTGACCCGTACTGGATTTTCAACTTTCGGCGCTAAGCTTTGCGTTGGAAATCCAATACGCGAAAAAAATCGCCGCTAGTATTTTTACGCCTGTGGATCGGCTTAACGTCGCAGTTAAAAGCACCATGGTCTTGGAGTAGGTAACTAATCTAAGCGTCAGTTAAGCGTAAAGCATTTTTTAAATAAGATGCTTGAATGGCATGCATCGCATCCAATGATGACAAACGATCTTTACCAATTGTTAAGATTGCCAGTCGTCATTGGAGGGGCCATAACAGAAGGTCAATTCTCGTAATTTAAACGTTCAAAATCTAGTCGCAGTCTCATCTCGGCGACAAACAAATGTCAAAAACTTGTCAAAATGTAGGGAAATTTGAGGTATTTTTGACAGATTGAGACTGAGATTAGACTGTGAACGTTCTTAAAATTACGAGAATTGCCCCCCTGAACAAGACAGGGACAGATCGTTATGAAATCTATAGGTCGTTACTTATAAACTGTAACCATGAATTCAGCACATGGTTCTAGAACCCATAGCGCAGAACTTTTAGGTTAAACAAAAAAAAAAGCAGCTGTTTCATAGAAAACTTGCAATACCTTACGCGGTCATAATGTATGGAACATACTTTTTTTTTTAATAACCGAAGAAAACGGCTTTGCAGATCCGTGGCATACCTACCTACCGGTTCGCAATTTTGTTTTGTTTTGAAATTGCGAATCGATTTATCTAATTTTGACTGTTCTATAAAAAAAGGGCACGCGAGGGCGTTGCCAAATCGCTCGCCTACGTGCACGTACCTACATGCATCCCTTCCCTTTCCTTAATGACATGCTCTAAATTTACTTTATATCACATTGAATTAGATTTTTTAATTTGAAAGGTGGAAGACATAATGAAAAAAAAAAAAAAAAATGGCGCGTAGATCTTCAATCCAGGGGGGATTGAATTCAACGCGGTTTAGAATTATGTACTGAGTCCATGGAAACAGCACCCTAATTGCGTAACACACGATCAATCGGAATCTGAATCATTTTGAAGCAAATTGCTAATCCATTGCTTCATAAGTTCGAAAAATTTGTCTGCTCAACACGTAAATAACGCTACATATGAATGTTGTTGAACTGTCAAAATGAAACAGATTCCGATTGATCGTGTGTTACGCAATTGGGGTGCAGGTTACCTACGTGCAACCCTTTAAAGAAGAGGCCCTTGCACTGTAGAACTTTAAACAATACAATTTCACTATTTAGCCACTCAACGGTTTTCGCGCGCGAAAACTGAATCCGGGGTTGAAATAGGTGGGACCGAGCTTGCCTCCTGGAGGCAAGGAACCGTTCGGGCGGCCATATTACTTGTCAATCTGATGCAATCAAACGTTGAGTGGTTAGACGATGCAAGCCAGTTGTTGGTTCATTTTTATTACATTCTGTGGCATAAGAACGAGATAGTTGCATCGTGTACATGGAGCTATATCCTGGCTGACATAATCATTAGATCCACAATAATAATATGATCACGTATACCTGTCCACTATTTCCTGCCAGATGGCAGAGCGCATGCCGTTGCCGACCATGATGCGCACGCGGTGCTGCGAGTCTGTGGGCCGCGCCGGCTGGGCCAGCAGGTAGCGACACATCTCGCCGATGTACTGGGCCACCTGCGCATAACAAAGGTGCTAAGTTGTAGATAAAATGACATGCAAGTCTGGAAGAATGAAAAATAGTCTTTGGCAATGATCGTGCTAAATAGGCTAGTTTGTTGTGATATTTAAAGGTTTTTTTCACTGTAATCTCTGTCAATGTTTCCTTGACAGGCAAGCCGGACTGTACTAAGGTGGCATCCAAGGTTAAAGTAAAACAAAAACGATTCTACATGTCATACCAAGTTGACGATCGATAGTATTGATCGTCACCTATAACCATCTGCAACGTTCTCATGGGTTAGGCAATCGATGCACTGCAAAATGTCAGAGATACAATCATTTCTATGAAACCGGACCACAGTTTGGCAGTACTTTCCCAAGAGGACTCTCCTTTTTGTTGAACATATTGTGATAGTTGCCCCAGTCAAGCCCAGGTTTAATTTGCTCCAGTAGCAGTTCCACTCACCGTGCAGTCATACTTGATGCAGTCGGTCCAGTAGTTGGAGGCGGAGAACTTGGCACGCAGCACGGAGGGGATGCCGTCGACGAGCGCGGCGCCCGTGCCCACCAGCCCGCCCGCCGTGTGGTACAGCGGCAGCGGGTTGTACATGCGGTCCGAGCTCTTCAGGCCCAGCATGTGCACCGTCGCCACCACCACCAGGAGGTACCTGCGGATAGGAGATGCTACACATAAGCATACAGTTGAACCAGAAAACGTATGCGCTTCGGTAATCTTCGTGTTTCTGAATTAGCGCGAACGTCGCGCTACAGAGGCACCACCTAAGAGGCAAAGGTTCTATCATGGTAATACGAAAAAGCTAGCTCCCGCACCGCGCCTTAGGCAACGCCTCAGTCAAGCGGTCGGCCTATATGTACTTCCATGGTTGTAACAACTCTATATTAGATCTCATATTCGCGCGTTTGTTTTTGCGAAGATACACGATGCTTGCCGAAGCGTATACTTTTCCTGGAAGATCTGTAAGTAGGTATTCAGCCATGCGGAAATAGTTAAAATACAGAAAACGATGAGCTGACAACAAGTCACGCTCGAGCCACATCTCTTTTTCGAGTTTTCTAAATGTAGATTCGACAATGGACTAGGAGTCTCTGACTTCCACGCAGTCGTGCGTAGCTTCCAAGTAGTGACATTGTTTGAAGGACATTGCAATTGTAACGTATTCATGTTTCTTATGCCACATGATGCACATATTTTGTTAGCTTTCGCCTATTATCGTACTGGAAGATTCCCTAAAAGAAATTGAACCAATTCCTAACGGGAATGATTGCTAAAGTTTATTATTTTCAAGAAGACCCCTTTCTTCGAAGCCACATTTGCTCTTCCTGAAAGGACACCTAACTGCACAAAGATCTTAAAGGTTTCTGATTTTTTTTGCATTAAATTGGGCAGACAGCAAATCGAATACAAGCTGAAACCTGTATAAGGTTGTCAAGATATGCAAAGTACCTATTTATACCTAATATTATAAATGCGAAAGTAACTCTGTAAGGCGGTCTGTTACCTTTTCACGACTAAACGGTTTTGGATAAAATTTGGCACACGGATAGACCATGACCTGGGTGAGTACATCTTTATCCGCGAGTGAAGCCGCAGGTGAAAGGCTGAAAGCAAAGCTAGTACCTATACAAGGTGTCGTTTTGCATCCTCGTCAAATTCAAGGAGTTAACTATGCTACTGATTCTCGATACGAATCAATAATAAAATAAGTAGGATATTTTTTTTCAAATTTTTGGGAAATTGCCATTTGTGGGACACGCATTTTAAAACGCGGTCTGTGTGAGACCGCACTGTAACTGCACACATAAAAACGCGGCCGCTTATACAATACCATAACGCGATTCTCTTTTTTGAAAGAGGTGCATTCTGAAATACAGTCAAACTTAAATAACTAAAAAAAAAACAAGTGTGTATTCATTATTTACCAGGGATCGTAATTTTATTTGATTATTTATGTCTTTCATAACAGCCTCCTGAAATTCGACGAGGATGCAAAACAACAGCTTGTATAAGAACAAAGAAATAAAATAAAATTGATAGTTTCTTACTTAGAGTTAGGCAGTACCGCAGCCTTGGGCATGCCGGTGGTGCCAGACGTGTAGATGTACAGCAGAGTGTCCTTGTACCGCGGCTTGTCAGTCACGACCGGGTACTCCGGCGGGTGTTTGTCCATCTCGGCACCCAGGTCTAAGACTCCGGGGGAGCACTCGCCGTACAACTGGAACAGCTTCAGATCTTCCGGTAGCTGCTCGCGGATCTCGGATATAGCTGGTGGGGAAAAAGTAGGCAACTTTAAATAAATGAGGAGGATAAGTTAGAAGGTCACCAATAAATTTGCTGTCTAGTTCATCTGCCTAGCCTTTTCCCAACTATGTTGGGGTTGGCTTCCAGTCTAACCGGATGCAGCTGAGTACCAGTATTTTACATGGAGCGACTGCCTATCTCACCTCCACAACCCAGAAACCCCTTGGTAAGACTGGTTGTCAGACTTTTGGGCTTCTGACGAACCGCAACGACAGTCAAAGATCCAGGAATGACAGCCGGGACCAACGGCTTAACGTGCTTTCCGAGGCATGGAGGGTCTTGTTATGTAAAGATGGTCACCCATCCACGGACCAACCGCGCCAAGCGTAGCTTAACCTGATCGATCGACCCGTGCGGCTGTTATTACTTAGATATCCTGAGCCATCATAAATGACTTCATATAAGTAACTTGTCTAAACTGCATCAAGATTACCTGTTCATGCATGAAATTTGAACAACGCATTCGTGTTACGGTCCACGTCTGCAGCGATCATTACAATTACGTAGTTAAAAACAGGCAAAAAATGTGGTCGGCTGCTCGAAATCTCAACTAAGACGTACAAAAAAATCTTAAGAGGGTTCTGCTTCAGTACCTACGTCAATAACTCGATGTTGGGATCCGAAACAGTTTTTAGTTCGTAAAGAAATGACAAAGAAGTTTGAACTAAAAAGTATTACGACTAATAATTAAATTCTGGTTTCATCTACAGTTTTCAACATAAAGAGCTAATTAGCAGAAAGTACAATAGGCTGCCGATTCGAGCGTGAATTTGTGAGGGTGGCATTGGCTGCATAACTGCATTATTATCGGATTTCTGTCACAAAGAAAAGGAGAGGATCGTAACGAGATTTCGTTGAACAGTGATGAGCTTACGGTGGATCTGGTTCATTTAACCGTCCGATCGTGTGAATGAAACAAAGAAATGTAGTTAATAATTTATTAAACCTTTACTTTACTGACGCATTGTTATGGTTTTCCTGTGACACTAATTAACAAAGTAGGTAAGTAAGTATGGTCAAAGCTTTAAGACGTAATAAATGACCTGTCTCAAAAACACTGTAGGTACTAATAGACCAATCATTATAATGTCCAACGTCTACATGTTTAGTATATTTATCTAATCTTATAGTGATGTAAATTACGTAATGCTTGTATAACAAGCTGTAGTAGGTACACTACTAGGTACCTACGAGTATTTATATCAACGAACAAACAAACATAAGATACTTCTGTCAATCTAAACTCGTCTCTGCCCCATTGAGTACTAGCTTAACAAAACATCCATGTCTTCTCAATCATTCAAAATAAGGCATTGTTCAAACCAGATATTATTGAAATGTTACCGAAACGGGGAGTTCGCTAGCTTACCTGCCTATTACGAAACGGAAAGTAAATATTGTATGATACAACAAAAACATTCTGCAGGTGCAAATTGACTAGGTACAGACGATAATAGGAGATATTTTCAGACTTCTCGAACAGTAATAAGTCAAACAAAAGGGAGAGAATCGTAGGCACTAGGAAATCAACAGTTGAGAAAAAGGTTTTGCAAGGGAGGGGGTTATGGCGGTGCTTTAGTCTCAGTCTATGTCCCGCAGTGGACGTCTTTCATTGAATGATGATGATGATTAAGAGTAATTTCTCACCGTCAGCAAGATGATTGGAGAACACCACAGCCTTAGCCTTGGCGACTTGGATGCAGTGCAGCAACGGTTTGTGGCGCAGGTTGCTGTTAATGAGCGCGGACACGGCGCCAACCTTGGCCATGCCAAGCCACGTCCACACGTACTCCCCGCAGTTGGGCATGAACACGCAGACCACGTCGCCACGCTTCAGGCCCAGGTGTTCTTGCATCACGCGAGACACTTTGTTAGAGTTGGTGGCTATCTGTGGGTTGAAATGCATAGATATTTATATTAGCTTGAATATTTACATAAACATAGTGTACCTTTACCTTTTATTTTTCTTTTTTTTCTCTCTTTTTTGGCTTTACTATGATTAGGTACTCAATTTTGTGTTACATACATATTTTTATTGTTAAAACCACTGTTCGACACAAATGTAAATTTGTTGATGAATGAATAAATGAATGAAAACTTTAGTACACCCACATTTCGTTAGTTATGTTTAAGTTCCATGAAATGAGGGGTGCTCTATTGCCAACAATTAAGCACAAATCCAGACTCGAGCTGCTACTGAGTATTCATTACGGTTAAAAGTCGAAGTGTTGCTACATTGATGATCGCACTAATTATTTTTCGTGTAAATTATCGGCAAGTGCTTCTTTACGTAAGTAGGTTTTAACTAACACAGGAAAAGAAAACTAGGAGAGCTGCGCTTCAGCTTTCAGCCGATTATGTTGGTATTCACATATTGCATATTTTGATTAGATTGGTATTCGAAAATGTTAGTAGCACACTGCACCTTTCCTGATAAAATTAAAGGTAAACAAGTTGTGTTGACTTATAAAATCTCTATATTATCGAACAACGGCGTAATACGTCCGTTCAAAGGTGAAGGTCACAACAAGTTCTGCATTATGGCAATTTGTATACTCTAGAGAATGTGGTTGTTTGACTTTGAATTAAGCATAATCAGTGTATAATATTCCCACTGCTGGGACACAGGCCTCCTCTCTTCGAGAGGGAGTGGGCTGTAATCTACCACGCGGGCCCAGTGCGGGTTGGTAATCTTACAAGTGTTCGAATTTTTGGTTCTAGGACATGCCGGTTTCCTCACAATGTTTTCCTTGACTGTGTTGAGAGCAGTGGTGATGAAATTATTTACACAAAGAAAAGCGCCTGCCTGGGCTTGAACCCACAACAATTCGTAAGTCGGAGCCAATACCACTACTGCTCTCTGAATCTTGAATTAAGTAAAGATAATATGCAAATATTTAGTAGCTAGACAGAGGTTAGCCGCCACTTCACGTCAAGACTAATTTCACGGAGACTGATTAGAACAATTTACATTTTGTATTAAACTACGAGATTACTTCTGCTAGGACATCAAGCCATCGACATCATGCGTAAAGGCTTTAAGCCTGTGCTCTATCTGCAAGACCAGCTTTACTGGCTTTTATGTTTCCCTGCCATAATCAAAATATTACAACAAACAGGCACAATGCCATCCCAGAGACAAAGCTTTCATACCCTAAAAACCGGAACCAAGCAATGCTGCTTGGCCATAGACCACGAGGACGACCTTCTGAGATCTGTATGGTGGTAGTATTTATCTAGATGACCGCCTTCAAAAAGGGCATTCTTCATTAAAATAATATAGGTATTGTGCGAACCTCGCCGAAAGTCCAGTCACGGTCACCGACTACATAGAAGCACGGCGCGTCGGGGTTCCTCAAGGCGCGCTGGGTGAACAACTGCGCCACGGTGGCGTCCTGGCGTCCCCATCGTTTCGACCTGACCATGCCATTGGCGTAGCGCCATAGGAATCTGTGGAAAAAATAATAAAATATTAATATATCAACAATTAAGCTACTGGGCGGGCGCTTTTATAATTTCTAATGCGACGATATTCGTGGACGACCACGTCCATAAATATTTGGGAATACGTGCGTTATCGTAGACGGAAAAAAAGAGTCTTCATATTAGTATATTTCCATACATGAATAACTTACCGGTGTTATCGTGATGGGTAGATCGTGGACGTCCACGGTAATATCGCCACAATAGAAATTATAAAAGTGTACAATGTTTTGAAAATGGACTAAGTACTACCTACTTATTTCTGGTATTTGAATGTGTTCAAAAGACAGCCCCCAACATCACCAACTCTTCATCCTTCCCGGTGTTTGAGCTGGGGTAAAGAAACTTCACGCTAACATTTTTTATGTTTGGTATAAGATAGTGACCATAGATATAATAAGAAGAAAGAAATAATATTACACTTCTGTTTTTTTTTTTGGGTGGGAATTCTTCGAATCACCTCTGCCGCTCTGGGCTGAGTGGAAGAGCGTGTCAGACTTTGACTTTTACTGACTAAAACCCACCCGTGTTTCTTTAGTTGCCAGTGCCAGTGCCAGGGGATCAGTATCACACCTGCCTCCACTAATCACAACAATGTGATAGGTAGATCAAAGTCCGAATTATATAACTAATAGCTAAATGTTACTTGGACTTGCGATTCAATGAATAACACAACACAATAGTGAAAGTGTTTAGTAGTACAATAGTGTCAATCAAGATTCTAAGAGATTCTTATCGTCACTACGTGATGATAAATTGCATTCCCATCACAGTATGAATTTTTCAAAGAAGACATTACAATAAAACTTCGGTTTTTGATAGCCTGATTTATCTTGATTTTCTGATTATTCTACCGATAAGATTGGTTGAAAAAAAAAACAACACACTTTGATTGGTTAAGGGCTGATTTTTCCAACGCCAGATAATTCTATCGGAGGAATAATTTTGAATTTTTGACAGTTCTTCCATACAAAAACTGTCAGACGTCAATTTTATTCGTCGAATAAAAATTATCTGTCGATTGAAAAATCAGCCCTACATCGAAGATTTATTTATATAAATTGGTTTTCTAAAAAAAGAAACACCTACGCGTCAAAAAGAAATATCTAATAATATTTTTAAACTAGACTAGCTTCTGCCCGCGGCTTCGCCCGCGTGGATGTCGGAAATTATCCCACGGGAACGTGCTAACAGAATAAAATGTATGTTCTTCCCCAGGATGCCATCTATCTCTATGCCAAATTAGAAGTTCAGTGGTTTAGGCGTGAAAATGTAACATACAGTTTCAAGTTCAAATCCTCCCCTTAAAAACTGAATTACCCCTTTTTGTCCCGTCAGTGGTAAATTTTCGACAACTTTACATACTCATTATTAATAGCTATGCATTGCGGGTGACGTAACCTACGACAAACTTATTATTTGCGGTTGGAACAGTAATCGGGTCTAGGGATCGAACCGCAAAATAGTTTGTTTTTTATTGTATATACTTTTCCGGCATAAAAAGTACCCAGTGTGGTGCCCAGGATATTAAAGAATGATTATACCAAGTTTCATCGTAATCGAACCGGTAGTTTTTGCGTGATGCCTGAACAAACAGACAGACAGACAGAACCGACAGACAGACAGACAAAAAAAATTTTAATTGCATTTTTGGGTTCGGTGTCGGTGTAGTAACACCCCCTGCCATTTATTTTTTTGATATTTTCAATGTACAGAATTTTCACTTCTACAGATTTATTATAGGTATAGATGAGGTTGAAACCGGGGATTACTTTGAGCAGTCAACACAGTAATTTTGCGTGGGTAAGAGGTATAGCATTTCTTTCAGAAAATCTTGAAGCACGATAATAATCGCTACCTACGCGGCATACCTATGTCAATCTAGCTTTTTCGTAGAAAACTAATACCGTCGGTAGTAGTAGTAATGCTATAATTAGTTTCAAATCGATCGTACCTACAAATCACTCCAGGACTTTAATAGCTACAGATGTTAGATTCCATACAGGTAATGGTTAATATCGATTGTTTCAGTGTCCTTCAAAGTTCTTTTTCCACCTATGGACAGTATTCCATTATTAAATATTAACAAGGGAATAAATCGAACAGTACCTATTAAAAGATAGCGGTTGACTTGCACGTGACATGTCATAACATAATTTAATATTGTAGAACAATGACAGTTTTGGCATTAAACAATAGATAGTCATTAAAATAAACAATAACGTGAGTAGAGACGCCAGGCGCAGTTTCCGCGGGAAAATTATATTGAACGATGTAAAATCTTAAGACTAAACTCAATAGGTATTGACGTCCAAGACAATAGGCGTGTTTGGTATTGATTTTTATAAACAGTTCTAAACAACTTATACATCTCTGACAATAGCCTACAAATGGCGTAATAACTACGTTGGATCCATAATTTGAATGAACGTTTAAAAAATAAATAATAATAAGCACGGATTTTACCGTACCGGAACTGTAAATAAAGTGCTGCTTAAGTGCTCAGTGCTCAGTAAGCACAATGTTCCGAGCTTGGCTACGTAAATATTGTGCATGCTAGCGTACAATCCACGGTAGGGCGAGCTAGAAACGCTAATATAGAGGAAGCCATAAACAGCACTGCGGCTGCGGAGCTCGCCCGACAGTCACGCGAACAGCTTGGACGTGTTCGTAATCCTATAATTAAATGACTGACTACAATGCGACCTTCGTACCCAACAACCTTACAAATCTTTTTAAATAAAACAACGTGACAGATAGTACTTTTAGGACGGAAACTTTTACTACATCAATCGTTAAGAAGTAAGATCTAAGCAGGGATTTGTAATCATAAGTAAGTAGCATGTAAGTAGATTGTCTGGCACTTCGGATAGTGTACGTGATAGTGTAATAAAACTCTTTCGCTTTAATTTTCATCACGCTAAGGACCCTAAGGAGCCGAGCAAAAAGAAAAAAGACAAGAAAACGAAGTAATATACTATTATTATGTTCTGTGAGGCCCGTGGCTAAATAATAACAGCCGCACAGGTCGATCGATCAGGTTAAGCTACGCTTGCCGCGGTTGGTCTGTGGATGGGTGACCATCTTTACATACCGACACCCTTCCGTGCCTCGGAAAGCACGTTAAGCCGTAATTGGTCCCGGCTGTCATTTGTGGATCTTTGATAGTCATTACGGGTTTTCTTCAGAAGCCCGAAAGTCTGACAACCAGTCTTAGGCTAGGCAGATGATGATGTTCTGTGGTAATAGCGATGCAGGCGATGAGACGGGACGGGCTGAATCGGGGGAGCAAGAAATTTTACGCGGACGAAGTCGCAGGCAAAATCTGGTAAAAAATAAGCGAATACTTAACTGCGAATAAGGTAATGGACAGCAATATCCTGGAAACCTTCGTATTTGTTCATCGCGTCAAGCAAAGCAAAATTAACGTAGGAAATGGAAAACGTACTTAGTAGGAAAAGGTAGGAATGTAATAAAGAGGTTAAGTAATGAGAAATTTTCACGCGCTTTCATTCGTGTAATGTAAGTACTATTTTAATAACGTACTAAATAACATAATACCAGTAGGTAAGTGAACATTAGGTCCTAAAAATTTAAGACTGAAACGTCGATCGAATCGGTGAAGTACGTTTTTGTATTTATATTTTACTAGCTGACCCGGAAAACGTTGTTTTGCCACATAAATTATTTCTAGCTGCCCGGCGCTACTTCGTTCGCGTGGTGTCCTACCCCCTACCCTACTCCTACCCTACTCCTACACTACTCCTACCCTACTCCTACCCTACTCCTACACTACTCCTACACTACTCCTACACTACTCCTACCCTACTCCTACCCTACTCCTACCCTACTCCTGCCCTATTCCTACCCTACTCCTGCCCTATTCCTACCCTACTCCTACCCTACTCCTACCCTACTCCTACCCCACTCCTACCCCACTCCTACCCTACTCCTACCCTACTTCTACCCTACTCCTAATCTACTCCTAACCTACTCCTAATCTACTCCTAACCTACTCCTACACTATTCAAAACCCTATTATTCAATACATGCTTCAATTCGAGTGGACCAGAGTCTACCGTACCGAAGGGACGATCGTCACATGTTTGACAAAAGTAGGTAGAACAGTAGGCGTACCTACCTATATGGGAAAATGAAATTGTTGTTTTTACTATCTTCCTCGCAATTTTTCCATATTTTCTCATCGTTTAAACCTGCCCTGGACTACGACAAACATTTCAAAACCGAAATCAGCTAAATCGGCCCAGCTGTTCTCGAGTTTTAGCCAGACAAACGAACAGCAATTGATTTTTATATATAGATAGATAGATGTAAATATAAGTGCCAACAGATTTGTGAGACGTTCACCTTGTGTCTTCAAAGCGACGTCGGGCATTCATCTTGGTCGTTAACGTTCCATTATACTATTTTTCAAATAGTTTACCTACTTATTACGTACGGTCACGCTCTTTGCGAAAAGAAAAAAATGCGGTATCAAAAATAATGGTTCAGTCTTCGGTTTAAAAAACTTTATTTCTCTAAAAGAACATGCACTTAAATATGAGAAACTTAACAAAATATCTTAATTCATAAACATCGTCGTTCGATCTATGCAGTGAGTAATGATTTATTATTGTTAGTTAGCCAAACAACTATAACCTATTTAAAAAAATGTTCACTGATGAAGAATCTTCTTATGTTTTTCGATAACTTATTGTTATTATATAGCTGCGCTCCCTCAAACTGAATAGATGTTTTTAAGTCTTAACTGAAGGCTCTATCTATACTATAGCTATTCCTACTGTACTTTGACTTTTGGTATCAAACGCTTTCACGTCTAGCCCCGTGGAGGTTTAAGTTTTCCTTAAGCCATTTTCAAGTGTGAAGTGGCTTGAGCAAATTTTCGTTCTGTAGGTAATTCGAAGGCTATTCGAAGAAAGAAGTCTTTACACACGCTTGCTTTAGGTTATGCTAATACCTACTCATCGACAATGTGCTACTTTATAACTAAAATATCATCTTTTAATGCCAACATTATTTAATGTGCAAATTATAATGTTATCACACAACTGACACACGATGTCTGCAGGGTGCTTTTATGCGAATGTGACTCATGCAGCAGGTCGATAGTTTTATAAGTAGGTAGGTAATTAAAAAAATGCACAGGTAGAAAAATAAATGGCTATGACCTAACAAAAATATAATAATAGGCTCGCTCCCTACTAAATGGGACTCAAACATAACTACGAGTAGTGAAATGTGAACCTAATGGTAGACATCTCTGCTAACCCTTCGGGGAATACCTACAGGAGTGATGTTATAATAAATTCTGCATCTCCATTTTGAATAATGCCAAATCAGTTTAAGAGAGAAGAAATTCAATTAAATATTCTAAGTATAGTACTCCTGAATAGAATATTCATTCATTACAAGACTGTCGGTTCTTTAGTGTTATACTATGTAAATGGCACAAAAAAATATTTTTTTATACATATAAAAATTTAAAAACCGTGGGTATACTAGGTATTAGGAACACCCCTGCCTCACTCTTGGGGGAATACACGCGTGATGTTATGTAATGTTATAATAATTTCATGGCTTCATTGTAAAAGATTGCGTGTATAAAAAATTATATATATACTGATAACAAATAAGTCTGGAAACTTTAGGTACAGAAACCATGGACATTAAACAAACAAAACCATACAATTTCTTGTTTTATCAAACATGGAAATATCTAGTGTCTACAAAGTCATCGTGATTGAACAAGTAGACCATGCTACTACGATTTCTTAAGTTTTCTCTGTTCTTGTATCATTAACGTTTCTAGAGCAATGACATTTTTCTGAAGCGTTCTAAATAACGGAAAAATAAAGACAAAATTACACTAGCACATAAATGAGATTCAAATAAAACAGCTCTGTGGATATTGATTGGTGGGCAATGGTTGATAAACTAATGTACTAAAAGGGACAGTAGGGTAAATCTATAAATAGAAATAACTGAATGAACCTCACACATCTCGTGATAACAAAGTTAGACCCATTTCCCGCTTCTGAGAACATAACGCCAAAAAGGCAGCATCACAAGAAAACCTGATAAATTATGTAACAAGGAAACTACAGCATTGCGTATATAGGAGCTTGGCCAATGGAGAATGCCAAATTTTCTTTTAACATTCGCGCAACCGCTAGCATGGCGAACTGAAATTCAGTACTTACCTACGAGATTTTAACTGACACGTCAATTTATTTTACTGAACAGACTAAAGCTGTAGGTAACTATGTTTCAGGTGTGCTGAAAAAGAATTTATCAAAACCGGATACACGTAAAACTGTGTGTTTATTCTTTAGTATGAAATAAGACAAAACAAAAATCATTGTGCTACCTTTGATCCCAAAAAGGTTAGACGTGTTAGTGCCTACATTGTTACAAACCAGCGAAGTGCGAGTCAGACTCGCGCACGAAGGGTTCCGTACCATTATCTATAAAAATCACGTCTGTTGTATGGGAGCCCCCCTTTAAATATTTATTTAATTTTACTATTTATTATTTAAGTAAAAATACAACTGAGTATTTTGTGAATATTTTAAGTGCCTACCTGTTGCCATTATTGATATCGAGCAAAAAAGGGCAAAAAAATCGCGTTTGTTGTATGGGAGCCCCCCTTAAATATTTATTTTATTTTGTTTTTAGTATTTGTTGTTATAGCGGCAACAGAAATACATAATTTTAATTTGTGAAAATGCCAACTGTCTAGCTATCGCGGTTCTTGAGCTACAGCCTGGTGACAGACAGACGGACAGACAGCGAAGTCTTACTATTAGGGTCCCGTTTTTACCCTTTTGGTACGGAACCCTAAAAAGACGATATAGATAACAAACAAGTAAACAGCTAAATAAGACTTTGTTCGTACATCATAACAAAAATAAGGTCGACAAATATCAACAGATATTTTATTATCTGGTAGCATTAACATACATACCTTTGTACTTTACTACGCACATATTTGTGCAGACAATTAAACAAAGAGGACAAAGGATGCTGATAATTGCTGATATCACTTATACAGCGATCTCAATAAAAAGTAATGTGAATTATTTATTATCTTGGTTATTGCCAAATCCTCACTACGTGTTCGTCTTTTTAATATGAATGCCAGAGATTTCAAACCACATTGTATCCAAGCTAAGCGACCTAATCCTCTCTACTAGGACGAGAGTATTGGCACGGATGTGTGGAATTTTTCATAAAACATTCTACTAAATTCGGCGCACACTTCTTGCCACTAAAGTGGCCAAAATTCTTGTTTTATTTGGCATAGCAATATTAGCAATGTGTGTATTTCGCATGTTTCATCTAAGTACTTAATAGATTTCTAAAATTCATTCAATTTAGACCCATGGGTTCAGGATGTGCGTTGTCTGACAGTGAATACTGACAACCAACGTACAGTCGAAACTGCTGGGTCTTAGAAACATGATATTTTGCCGAAGAGTAATTGCTTTTTACAGCGAAAGTGAGCAGTACGGATTTTTTTTGGAAATGTATGCTCTAAAGGGGTTTAATAGGGGATGAAAGTTTGTACTTATGGAAGTTCGTGATTTCTGCCGATGGGAACCTATCGGGCGCACGGCTTGTAAATAACTTAATTGCTTATTTCGCTAACAAAACTTCATTTCGGCACATTTACCTACTACCTAGTATTAATACATTACTGTTTTAATCATGTGCTAGGCTATTTGTTAACAGGTTATAGCGATTATCCTGTTTGTTTTGCGTATCAAATAACTTGTGAAACGCTCCAACAACCGACAGTTTGTCAGATGAATGTCAACAGCGTTTGTGGCTCCTCCTGGGAAGGTTACAATGTTGCTGTTAACTGATAACATACATACCTAGCTATACAAATTTTCATTACCTAGGTTTATTGGTATGCAGTGTTACTTCATCATCATTAGCCTGTAGCAGTCCACTGCTGGACATAAGCTTTTCCTATTGCACGCCATTTAACAGTGTTAGTTATTATCTATTATATAATAAAAATGAAGATTTATTTACCGATAAACAAAGTAATTAACTATTCATTTAGATCATTGCTGCATTAGTTGATAACGTTTAACGATTAGTTTTTAATGCACATTCGCACAATATAATTAGGAGATGATATTATTATCAGAAGGCCAATATTCTCGTAATTTAAAATGTTCAAAATCTGGTCGCAGTGTCATCTCGGCGACAAACAAATGTCAAAAACTTGTCAAAATGTAGGGAAATTAGAGGTATTTTTGACAGATTGAGACTGAGATCAGACTTTGAACGTTCTTAAAATTACGAGAATTGCCCCTCTGGTAATTACTAACGGAAACGATTATAAAAACACAGGTGCAAGTTAAGATGTCAGGTGCAATGGCTGATGATCTGTGTAAAGATATCACTGTGTACCTACCAACTTAATTGTAATTAAAAAAACTGCTAAAAAACATCTGTGAGCAATATTTGCTCACAGATGTTTTTTATCTGCACGAAATTAAAACGCAATTCTTCTAATGTGTTTGTAATAAAACTGTTTTATCTTAAAATACCGGAACGTGGATCCGGTTTGTTTTATTCGTTAAAAATCAAAGAACATACTTTGACATAAAATTTTCAGTTGTACAAAATTGCTTTGTTCTGATAGAAAAGGCAAACTCAAACCACATGAGTAAAAAAAAAACTCATTTTTTTCAGCGCTTACAGCTACAAGTAAATTGAAGCTGCTATACATCAGCGGGGTAATTGCGTAACACACTAACAGTAGCTTTCATTTTGACAGTTCCACAACATTCATTGCCTTATTTAGTGCTAAGCAAACAAATTTTTCGTATATTTTTTTTTTAAATAAACGTTGGTACGCACGCACCCACGATACAGGAGTAATTCCTAGAGTGGGGACTCTAGGAATTACTCCTGTATCGTGGGTGCGTTTACAAACATTTAAAGTCACATACACAAACAGCCAGACCCGGAACAACTACCTGTAGGCAATTCAAATATTTGTTCCGTGCGGGAATCGAACCCGCGATACGCAGCGCAGCAGTCGATCGCTCAGCCACTGCGCTAACCGTGTCGTCAAAATATATGAAGTTTGATAGGATTAGCAATATCCTCCAAAATGATTCAGATTGATAGTGTGTTATTACGCAATTAGGGTGCAGGGCGGCCATCAGGGACATCGACGCGCAAACTGTAACCATGAATTCAGCACATGAATCTAGACCCCCTAGCACAGATATTCTCCTCAGTTATGAAAACCAAATCTACCGTTTCTTAGTCAGGTGAAATAATGACATACGAGGTCAAAATGTATGGATAAGCAATTTTTTTTAAAATAATAACCGACGAGGTATTTCCCCGCAGCGGGGGTTAAGAATCATGTTCTGAATCGATGGTAACAGGTTGCGCGTCGTATTTGTATATCTGTATTTCACACTCTGTATTGTATACTTTAACTTTCTAACAACATATTACTCATACCAACTTGAACAGTTTAATTATTATGAGAATAAGACAAGTCATTTGATAAAAGTAACACGACGGGATAATTTTTCGATTGTCAAAACGAACAATGGATTGGTGGTGCTATATAAACATTTCTGATAAAGCGTTTTGTATAAACAGTCAATTAAGAATGCGTAATACAGTTATAATATAAAATATTTGTAAACCGCGTGTGTCCGGTTTGCTTCGCCTAATCGCAGTGTATGAACGTACTTCGTCTAAAGTTCATGTCGAAAATAGCCACGCGGGACGAGAGTGTAAACAATGTATAAGATGATACGAGCAAGACCGATAGCTGCCTCTGAAAAGGTCGCGCGTTTTCAGGCATCGAAATTATACATAGGTAAATAAGGTCTGCATGCCTTAGTTATATGCTATGAGGCGAGTTTCCTACCGAAGGATTTTTTTTGCTTATAGCATTAACCTTGAAAATTAAATTTTTCAGTTTGTACATATTTTAGGAAGTTCAGGTTAACTGCTTTTGTGACGTGTAGGTTTGCAGTCAAAGATAAGATAGTGATTAATACGTGTACTATCAGCAGTAGAATTCCTAGTCTTTATCTGAACAAAGGCAAGGAAATCTACTTTAGGTATCTTTGTCCATGCATATTATTAGACTTCCTAACCTAACTTAACACAATACATCGTACAACGGCCTTTGTTAGTCCTTAGTAATCGTCCGAAACGATAGCCAATTATAAATAGATGTGGCACAAGGCCCATACGAGCAGGAAGAGATTTGCGTACTGCAAACATGCACGTAGAAAAACAATGGATTCTGATGCAATTTTCGCCATACTATAAAGAATTTATTCCGAAAGGTTTATGTGCCATACATTCAAGATCATTTTGCCGACGAGGCCTTTTCAACTTTCCATCTTTGTTTGGTCTTGACCATCTTTCACGGTTAAATTCTTGGCAAGACGAAAGTCTTGCCAAGAATTTAGCCGAAAAGAAACGCATTTATTTGTTTATAAAAGGGTGAAAACCCTTTTATAAACAAATAAATGCGTTTCTTCCACCATACATTGTTTCCCTGATTTTGTAAGCGCCTAAATGTCATGCAGTGGACTGTAGACAAGAGCTAAATTGGCCCATTTTAACACCTGGACCTAGACTGTTTGATCATTATGATAATGTGCCTGCTTTCATCGATTTTGATGTGAAATCGTGGAACCATACTTAAATTATTTGGTTACTTGCATATACACGAAGGTTTCGGTTGGAACTAATAAGGGTTTGGCACGCATGTTGCTAAACTACGTTTTCACCTAAACGGATTGTAAATACAAGGTGTATTAATAACAGAGATACAAGGGCGTCCCAGCAAGAGCTTGCGTTTCAAATTAATTATAAATTCTTTCCTGCATATAACTGTTAAAATATTTTACAGTAAAAAGTAGCTAAAATGTGGTTAAAATTGAATTAGAAAGAAAGGGCTTTTTTAATTAGGTACTTCTGTTTTTCAGAACATCGTCGTCGTAACACAGTGTCGATCTATTATTCACTGCTCTGCGAACGTCCTTCGTTGTAAGACCAAAAACAGTACGAAGTCACCCGAAATTTTCGCAGGCAACAAACAAGTCCTATGGGCAAAGGTGTGACGTAATCGGGTCACATTTGCAATTCGGCTAGAGGTTAGGTTGCCAGTTGCCATCATATCGCAGACTGCGCGGCGTGTTATTCCATCGATCCTCACAAACAATAATATAGGTCACATGTCCAGGGTTGTTAAGCAGATCATGGATTGGAATCACTTTTTACTGTCGTCCATTTTCATTCAGGACTTCAGCTGCATATGCTTTGCGTTCTGTACCCAATGTAATGCAGTATTCTATCCTAACAATGAAAAGCTGTAGGTCCTGTTTATTATGATTATGTATAGGTATCTTGACGTTTATGTCAAGGCTTTTACTGTCCGCCAACTAGACACAATAGTAAGTCACCAATGCAGTCACTGCACTGAAAAACTGTTAAGAAAATCTTTTAGGTGATGTCAAACATTTTACACATTTCGTTTCAGCCAGTGTTAGCCCTACTGGAGCGATAACGTGGCCTTGAACAAGGGCGAATACAGCGGATGAGTAAACCAGGGTGGGCACAGATATATGAGGAGTAAATGCAAAAGTGCGGAGGGACGAGCTTGACTGCTTAGCTCACCCACATTACGGAGAAACCAAAGCAAGAAAAACTATCACGAAGTGTTTGTAAAAGGGAGACCCTGCAGTGAGTTAATACAGGCTATACCCTGTCCATTAGGTTAACCATTTTTGACAGCTGTCTTAATAATAATAATAAAGTTTATTCTTCAAAAAAAGTAAAAATCAATGTGACGGATTCGGTGAGCCACAACCTAAGCATCGCTTGTATGTTGTGACTCTGGAGTGCAATTTTACAATATTAAACATTACATTACAGTTTGAGGATGTTAGATAGTTAATTACTGTAATTGGTTTTAAACCGTTTTAATGAAAGTAATATATAAATAGTTACAAAAAAAGATATCTTCAAATAAATAAAACATACGTAACTATTTCAGGTTACGTAAAAGTGAACTTTCAAATGCGTAATAAAATAAATATATAAACTGCCTTATCTTATTTACAGCTTCTTACAGTCATTAATGATAAATGATAAATGATTTTATTTTTGTAAGTAGGTTTGTACAAACACTTTTACACGTCAATCATATTTTAAAACTAGATGAGGTCGGCGTTTCCTATCTGACTAGTCTGAGAAGAAAGGCCGAAACAAACTCAGACGTCACAGTCTCTTTTAAAGTCCAGACATAATCTTGGTCAGATCATGTGAAGACCATGTAGATTTATGTCTGAGATGGTTTTTTTGAAGAAAGAACCAAACAGTTTGAGAGGACCTGTCCAGTCAGTGCACGCATTTGTCAGAAATCGTGCAGCTCAACTCAAAACTTAGGGAGCTCAACGATCCGACGAACAATACCAAAGAAAGGACATTTGGGTAGGCCACATTAATTACTCAAACTGCCAGACCACGACAAAAACTAAGAGAACAGAGAGAAAAATAATATAAATAAAATGACCCACATAGTCTTCACATTCACAATAATTAAAATAATAGAATACTTTACAAAGTAAGCAAATGTCATAGTATATATCGAATTCATCAATGTCAAAGTGTATATAAAAAAAAAAACAAAAAACATCAACAAAACAAAAATAAAAAAAAATAAACACATTCAATATGTAAAAATTGGAAGCAGCTTAATCCCAAGCCTTTTTGTCCTCGATATAAGCCTTAACGGTATAAAATGCTTTCTGGCACAACTTACGTTTAATGAATGATTTGAATTTATTAAGGCTTAGATCTTGAACGGGGCTTGGAACTTTATTGTAAAAGCGTATACATTGGCATCTGAACGAGCCACCTATTTTCTTGAGCCTTGTTGTAGGTAGAACAAAGGATGATGCACAAAATTGTAGGGGCACTGTCCCCACCTACCAACAGACTTGGGATTAGTTTTAATATTCTTATGACGAGCCATGAAAAGCATAATAATAATTTTTTCAACTAAAAACAATGGGGTTCATGAAAAAAAAAAAAAAAAAAAATTTATACAGGTTTCATTTTTCAAACAAAGATGTTCATTTTAAATAAAATAACAGTTCTACTCGAAAAGTACAAGTCTTAAGAAGAAAAATCAGTTACTTAACACAACAAAAAATCAGTTACTTAACAACTTTTACTATAGGCACACCTATCAATTCACAAAATAATAAGGCTACGAAATAAAATGATACAAAATGTGCATACCACTAGACCAGAAAAGTAGGAAACAACTGTAATTCTTTTGATATAAGGGTTGCTATACATTTTAACGGTCCGACATTAATCGTCACTGTCGGGCGGTAAAGTCGAACATGAACTTACCCGATCGGAATGATGCCGAATATAATATAGGAACCGGTTCGGTTCGGCTTTGTTGTTTAACAAAAATACCGCCGAACCGACACTGCCGACCCGCTTAAATATATAGCAACCTTTACTGGTCACTAATACTATTCGTCTACTATTACACCCATTAATAGGTCTGCTGGTAGATTAAATTCTGTATGACGACCCTTACCCATGTACCATACTATCGAAATAACATGTGCACAACTGTCTATCGTACGATTTCCTGTTATACAAGTGCAGTCTGTACCACTGTGTTATGGCATGTCTGTCTGTTATATCTCTATTTATTCAAATGTAACAATAGTACAAGCGTGACCTGACATGTCTCGATTGTATGCGCCCTCGAATCAACCAGGCATTATTTATATGGATATTATATCTTTGTAAATCATGCAATTGATTGTCTCTGAACAATTCTATACAGTAAATCCCATTGCGAATATGCTCAGCACAATATGATTTTGCAAGTTTTTTGTGGTAGGTGCCCAAAGCAAACAATATAACATCTTCATCTGTTAATTGGGGAAACTCCTCAAAATGTGGCATATTAGCTTCCATACCTACAAAATTCACTCTTTGCCTATTAAGATTTTTGCCTTCAACATAATTATGCAAGAGGTTGGGAGAATTTATTTGTGTTTGAATTATGTCTAGGAATTCTGACGCGAGCCTATTGTCCGTTGCCACACGATAGTGAGCATTTATTATAGACGCTGCGATGCGAAAGTCAATAAACATGTTGGGTAATGCACGATTAAAATAAGTTTGTTTCAATAGTTTGAATCGGTTTTTGAACTTTCCGTTCACCGCCTCCACGACCCATCTACATATTGTCACTAAACGGGACATATTCGCCTGTTCGGTTGTTAATTGAGTCGCGTTTCTATCTTTAGTAGGTGGCATATGAGCTTCATAGCCAAGCGACTCAATGTCAGGCAAGCTGTCCCTAAATCCTCGGTCCAAAATGAAGACGTCCCCCCTATTCAACAGCCAATGCAGCAGTGGCTCATCATCACGCATTATGTTTTGCAAAATAGTTGCATCTGAAGTTGTTGCTGGGAACGGGCCTAATACATCAATTATGTATCCATCGCTGGCAACCAGCACAAATGGTTTTAATAAGTTTCGGAACTTGTGGTGGCCATAGCTTTTTCTTTGAAATAAAAAATTACTGCTTTTTTCAATATATATGTAAGTTCCATCTGCAATTAGAATTAGTTTTGTATTTTCCTGATTTCCAAAAATATGTTTTGGTATTAAAAGGTTTCTATTAAGAAGCTCATCTCTAGAAATATGGCCTAGGCCAAGATGTCTTGGAACATATTCTTCTGTCAAACACTGTCGTGCTATTTTTAATCTATATTCGAACACTCGACGTGTCACGCCGAAAAGCGTTGCAAGTCTTTCATTTGATTCTCCTGATCTAAGTTTTGTTAGAAAAGCGGCGAGTACTGATCGTGGGTTTCTGGATTTTTCAGCAAGAGATGGCGTTTCTTCTAACATGCTATTGAATTGATCCAAAGTTAAACCGGTCCAAAATTGAATTTCACTGCTATTGAGTGAAGTCACGAATTCAAAATCGAACCTAGACCTATTGTTAATGGTATTAATTAACATGTGTGTCAAGTCACTAAAAAATGAAGCGTTAAAATAATTAGTAACGTTCACGTTATCCAATAACTGTTCAAAGTCGTTGTACATCAAATGTAGTTATTATTTGTCTAACTAAACTATCAAAGAACACACTTATTTTGTATATTAAGTGGCAGAAAATGTAACTGTTACTTATTTTAGATTGTGTATCTGCAGATAATACTTGCATTAATTGTAAAATAATTTTCTTTTTCGAGTAAATTGTAAAAAATAAATTGAAAAATTAAATAATTTCAAATTCAATTAGATTGAATACCCCATACCTACGGCAAATGTCGTCATAGTAAAAAATAATCTGGCTGCCAAAACGTGTAAACTGAGATACATTTAAAATCTGTTGGTGGGTGGGGACGATTCCGTGCATCCTCCTTTGTGTTTGTTCCTAGTATTTATATCATGGATATCACTGTATTTTTTAAACAATTTTATATTTTTATGGGCATACAAAAGATTTTCATAAATATACTGAGAAGGCACAGTCATAACATTAATTTCTTTAAATTTTTCTCTGAGCGAGTGTCTCGGACTTAATTTATAAATTGATCGAACAGCTCGCTTTTGCAAAACAAAGATAGTCTGAATATCAGCGGCATTTCCCCACAATAGAATACCGTACGACATTACACTATGAAAATAGCTAAAGTACACTAAACGGGCTGTCTCTATATCAGTTAAATTACGAATTTTTCTAACAGCGTATGCTGCGGAACTTAGCTTTTTTGACAATTTGTCTATATGTGGACCCCACTGAAGCTTAGCATCCAAAGTTATGCCTAAGAATACTGTGCTGTCTTCAGGATTCAATTCTTCGCCCTTTACCAACACATTAGTTTTCACTTGTCTAACGTGAGGCAACGTAAACTTAATGCATTTGGTTTTTTTCTCGTTTAGAAGTAAATTATTAACATTGAACCAGTGGACTACTTTAGAGATCGCGCTATTTACATCGTCAGTAACCTGCTGCTGACGTTTAAGTTTAAACAAAAGTGAAGTGTCATCTGCAAACAACACTATATCATGATTATCCTTTATGAGGTACGGCAAGTCATTAATATAAATAAGAAACAAGAAAGGACCAAGAATTGAGCCCTGTGGGACTCCCATTGTTACTAAAGATCCGGGAGATCTTTTTCCGTTAACATCAACGCTCTGAATCCTCTTACTCAAGTATGAAGTAAGAAGATCCAGAGCAGCGTTCCGGATTCCGTAGTGGCGGAGTTTCCTGATTAAAGTTTCGTGAAGAACGCAATCGAATGCCTTGGACAAATCACAAAAGATGCCCAAGGCATCGCATTTGTCTTCCCATGCATTATAAATATGTCCTAAAAGTTCAACACCGGCATCAGTAGTTGAACGACCCCTTGTAAAACCGAACTGTTTGCTATGTAATAATTTGTGTTTATTAAAAAATCTTTGCATTTGTTCTAAAATTAATTTCTCAAAAATTTTACTAAAGGTAGGTAGTACAGAAATAGGTCTATAATTTGTAGGGTCTGATGTACTACCTGATTTAAACAAAGGTATGATTTTACTATTTTTCATAAGGTCAGGAAACTCCCCACTGTC
The DNA here is from genome assembly GCA_945859715.1 of Apamea sordens. Lineage (NCBI taxonomy): Eukaryota > Metazoa > Arthropoda > Insecta > Lepidoptera > Noctuidae > Apamea > Apamea sordens. The sequence continues at coordinate 9,055,530 of OX243991.1, read as the reverse complement.
AATACAACTATTAAAGATAAGAGCTAGAGTAGGTGCTACAATGTCAATAATAGACTTAGCAACTTCTACAGAATTGCCCCACAGATCTGCAGTCTTTTTTACATTTAAAGTGTGAAAGGTTTTAATTATATCTCTACAGGTAACATGTTCAAAATGAAATTCCGAATCGCAACCATTAACATTTTCCATAAGCAAAGACTCAGCAACAGAAGGTGATGAGTTTAGGGATTTAGTAGTTGAAACGGGAATATCTGAAAAGAAATTTTCAAATGCCTCGGCGACTTGTGAGTCTGATTTTATTATGTTGTCATTAATAGACAGGCTGTAGTCAGTATTTCGGTTACTAGATCTTCCCGCTTCACTATTAATAATAGACCAGGTCGTTTTAATTACATTATTGCTGTTTTTAATCTTTGAACCCAAATAACGTGACTTGGCCATATAACAAACTTTTTTAAATAATTTTGAATAATTTCTTACATACAAATTAAATTCATCAGTGTTTACGTAAGTCCTTTCATTGTACAGTTCATAAAGCCGCTTTCTACTTTTATGAATACCAATGGTAGCCCAATCACTGAAACATGTGTTACTATTAACCGAGATAGTCTTGGGAATAAAGGTTGAATTAAATTGTTTACAGTATATATTAAAAAAATTATCATATAGATGATTAGGATCCGCATGAGAGATCCGCAAAACTGGTAATTTATCAGTGAGTTTACTTTTGAAAACCTTCAAGCGACATGCAGTTTTGGGGTTAACAGTGATATCTTTTTTAACCACTATTTTGTTTTGATTTGGAATAGTAATCCTTTGCCCGCAATGATCAGAATCTAGTAAATTTATAATTTCTTTGTGGCTTGGTATAATATCTGTATAAATATTATCTAGGCATGTGGCACTAGTAGGGGTTATTCTTGTGGGCTCCAAAAATAGGTTTACAAGATTGTAGGACTGAAACAGACTTATAATTTTACTACGAGAACCTGAGTTTTCTAATAAATTGACATTAAAATCACCGCAAATGATAACGGACTTGTTTGAGTTACAAATCCTGTCTAACACTTCATCCATTACCTTTTCAAAACAGTCATACAATCCTGATGGGGGTCTGTACACACTTAATACAACAAAATGCTCCAATTCTATACAGGCAATTTCAACTGTACGCTCAACAGATAGGCTCACAATATCGTTACGATCTTTAAATTTGAGCTGGTTACTTACTAAAATTAATGAGCCACCGTGTATAGCATTCAATCTGCTGAACGAACTACCAACCTGGTGATTATTAAAATTGAACAAGAACTGGTGGCTTTTCAGCCAATGTTCTGTTATACAAAGAATATCAATACTATTAAAATTCATAAATAATTCTACTTCTAAATCTTTGTTCATAAAACCTTGAATATTTTGATGCACCAGGTTGATACTATTTACTGATTTTAAAGCCTTTTTTGAGTTGCTTTTGCAATTCTGTACAATACAGCTAGAGGTATCCTCTATTGTCTTACTTTCTAATTTAAATTATTAGCAATGTCATTAATTGGTACCAAATTAGTGGCAGAATTATTTAAAATGTCATTGCGTTGCTCAAAAGAAGCAAGTTGTTTAGCCAAATTTTTGGCTGTAATTGAAAAAAAATATGATAGCGACACAGCTATCTGTCTTTTATAATAGTTAGGCAGATAGTACATAACAATGTTATATCTATCTTTTGTCAAATAGAAATTTTTACTAACATAATTGTTAAAATCAATCAAATGGAACAAGTTATTATTATAAATCAAGTTATATCATTATAATACCGTACGTGTATCAATCAATGTATTGTGTGTTGCTGCAATCACTAGCTCCATGTGTCAAAAAACGGTTTACCTAATGGACAGGATATAGTTGGATAAAAAGTTAAGGCTGTTTGATATTTGAAATCAAACGTATAAGTACCTACTCGAGTAAGAGTCATTACTTATTTACTAAAACAAACAATTATAACATTTAACCCAAAGTAAGGTCACACAAAATGACAACACGATTATCTTAGTTCATTAAACCTATGAGAGACGCATGTTTTGATATTAATAACAAAAACAGTTCATTAATTATTTATTAAGCAATCATGATAGGAGGTTATTTTTTTAAGATTAGGTACCTACGCTTTGCAATTTTTGTCTGCCAGGTGGTAAAGTAATATCAAGATTTCGATCAGTAAGATTCTATGAATTAGGTACCTCCAAATCGTTGGTTGTATAGACGGAAACTGATAATAAAATGAAGTATGGTAAATCATAATGTAGCCACCTGTTTCGCTATCAGCAATGTGATCAAATAATTATCATCAATGTGGCTTGGTACCTAAATCACGCTGAAAGTTTAATTGGGCATAAACGTTATAAACAATTATACCTAAACATTTTAAACATAATATGGGACTGCTATTAAAAATGAATTTTGGAACAATTTGTAGACTGTATCTATAATATTTGTAGATAATACAAGGTCACCTTCGCATTTGCCTAGAGTTGATACCCCTTTGGATAAAATTGTAATTTTAGTCAGACGACCGGAAACACCATAGTTTTTATTTTACCTGTTCGTATCGTTTACTTTACGTAATCATTTTTACAACAAAGCCAAAAATGTTGTTTCCTGGCTGAATTCCATTTTGTTTATCATTGTATTGAATAAAAAGCGCTTGAGCCACGTCTACGCTATTGCTACGCCAAAGTCTACGCTTGTAGCGAGCGTAGCCGTAGCACCCGCGTAGTAGCTACGTAGCACGCGACGTCTACGTGGGTGCTACGCTCATCTTATGCTTATGGCAATTAGTACGTAATGTTCCAGAACTTAACACTAATAGCTTAATACTAATCAGTGCTCACGTCATTAGGTACACAAAGCTAGGCTGTACGAATCAAACATTAATCATAATATGTCGTATATTGAAGCTTAGTATTGTCGAGCTAAAATGAAAAAGTATTTTTGCAATAAGTATTACATGATAGAACCGCACATCTTGGTTTTCCTAAATAATTCAGGTTCAACTTGAAAGCTTTTGAATAAAGAATGTGTTATTGTGTTGCTGTCAAAGGGTGCTAAAAGAAGTAAAGAATTATTGCGAAAATATTTCGCTTTTCCTGACAACTTTCGGGATTATTGCATGATCAATATGTCATGAAAAAGAGGATGTTTCACAATGATTTACCAATATTTTTTGCAATATTTCATTGTTTGAACATTTAAATGTCTTTACATTCTTGCTTGTAAAGCGTTCAAAGTACAAAGACTGTCTGTTATCATTCGAATGGACAAACAAAAATATTCCTAACAACTTATTGTAATTAATTTCACCTAACAATGGATAAGAAAATATAAATCGTTTGCAAATGGATCGATATTGGGGTGTCCTATGTCTCCCTTCGCCCTACGGCCGGTTCAATGCCAAACGTCGCACCATTAATATGTAAAAGACGAGAATTAAATGTCAATGAAGTCTTATTAGTAAATATATATGAATGGATCTTTTGAATATTATGCAAAATCTGTATAAATATAAATGAAATGCTGTTTATTGGTAAGAGCATCACTTGAGAACGGCTAGTGTGATTTGGCTATTTTTTGTTTTAAAATGTTTTAAAAATTCCGAATAAGGTTTTATATAGAAAGAAAAAAATTCAAAATCTGACCGTTTTTTTTCCATGAGATTTTTGTATGATCATAAGACCATAGGACAGGATAACGTCTGTCGGTTCAGCGAAAATAATAATATACAGGGTGTAAAAACGCTCACCACATAGCCGACGACTATATACGCATTCTGTACAACAAACTAAATAACAAAAATATTGCTGAAAAACGACTTTAATTTTTGGTGTGAAAATTTGCTGTTTACGGTAGTGCGTAATATAACACACGTAAAACATTGTGCTTATGGGTGCATGCAACGATACAAGGGTCGTGGGGGTATTTGAAGTTGTGTTATAACATTAAAAACTTGTTTTCGTAAAAAAAACGTCAGTAACCACAAGGTTTCCCAATTATGGTCCAGTACAAAAAAAAAATATATATATCACTGACTGGAAAAACAAGGGACTCTCGCCTTCGTTAATTGCTTTTTTTTACACCCGTTATATAACTCGTGTTTAAATCTTTTTGTCGCCGCAGATGAAAACGTGACAAACCGATTCACGTGTCTTTCAATCCACAGACAATTCTCGGTAAGCAGTTAAATCGTTAGTGCGACAACGTATAATGAGGGTAAGAAATAGTATAATGACAAGTTAGAGAGACCTTGATTACAATCAAAGGCTTGAAACACAAATTACATGGAATACTTCGAACAATGATCCTCTTTTAGACTAGGTAGCCATAAGAAGATATCACAGAAGTTGCTAAACTTGTTTCCGAACACGTGGCTTTGAATTTTAAGGCCAAAATTAGATGAGTTGGAAGAAAAATATATGTTTTTATTTTTATTTTGGAGTGGGAAAGAGTAGCTTTCCCACTCCTGAGCAAAGGCCTCCCATCCACTCCTACCTTTCGCGAGCCCGCGCTTCCTTCTTTCAGTTCAGATAATAGGTAATACGGGCTGGTGTCCGCAACTCCACGTCAATGCGCGTAATAAATCTTAATGAATAATACAATTTATTCATCAAAAATTAACACTATCATAATTAAGTATATAACCAAAATCAGCGAGCTACAAACTAATAGTTTAGGATAATATTATGTTGTATGATAGTAACATTCTGGAAGTCAGTTCTGTGGTGACTCGTATTAAGTGAAAACTCCTGAAAAATATGCCACGTTATAAGTTGTGCCTAAAACAATAACCTCAAGTCTTGTTAAGACTACTTAGGTACGTCTTCATTTCAATGACAAACATGAAAGCTGGCTTATAAATAATTCAGAGCCAGCCAGCATTTTCCATGTTAGTTTTAACATTCATGTTTATGTTATCCAGTCTAGCTTGTTAGCAAGGCAAAGGTACAGAAAGCTTCAGAAACGTTGAGCTCAGAAATCTTGACTCTATTAAGTTAAAACATGCGAATAACTAACCTAATTAAGGTAGATTCTTTGCAACAAACATATTTTTTTGCAGATATCTGCCGTAACTTTAGTTAAAAGACGAACCCACGCGGGTGTGTAGCCCCAGGCTACGTTTTGATGATAACCCTTATGACTATGGACTTTGAAGTTCCAAATTCTTTCGTGAATTGCGCGTATTGTTATTTATAGGTTTTTTTTACTCAAGCAGTATCTTTAAAAATGTTTGAAGGGCAGACATCGTAGTTAGATGAAAATAAAATAATTATTTGTTAATCTTATCGCATATATTTTTTATTGTTTTACATAACTTGTACATAAATTCATAATGCTATTGTAAATAGTTGCACGCCTGTCCTGCTCTACACATAATTATGTTAACCAAACTATACTATTGCTATAGGTATTTGCGCTAGTATCTATGAGAAACAACACGTGGTATCAATATCAACACTACTCGCTACTATAATTATGTTTACACGTACGTCTAGCTATTTATATAAGTTAGTTACCCAATCGATACCTATCATAGTAGACAGCTTTATTGTCTTATGCCTAGGGTGGCAAGGTTAGACGGTAAAACCTTCAGTTTCAATCATACTCATACGAGGGAAAATTATTTGAAGGTCAAGAAAATGCACATGCAAAATGCTAAGGGCTGATTTTTCAATCGACAGATAATTTATTCGTGGAATTAAATTGAAGTCTGACAGGTTTTGTATGGAAGAACTGTCAAAAATTCAATTCCTCAGATAAAATTATCTGGTGTTGGAAAAATCAGTCGAATATGAAATTTATTCTTGAAAAGCTCTCGAGATTGATATTGTATTCCCTAGTTATAATAAATGTAGTATTTGTAAGAAACGCTCACTTAGCAAAGTAAAGTCAAAGTGTGGTCTGTAAATCTTGTGCGTTGGAAGCTGGCCAAAGTGTGAATCATGCACATCTTTATTAACCAAAATGGACTGAAAATATTATAAATGCGAAAGTGAGTTTGTTTGGCTTTCACGCTAAAAAGGCTGAACGGATTGTTATGAAATTTGGCAGAAAGATAGTCTGGGACCTGGAGAAGGACATAGGCTACTTTTCATCCTGGATAGCAGACAAAGTTTCGGGGAACAGCTAGTAATAAATAAGAATAACCCTATGCAGGTTACGGAGGTATGCGACTGTTAATGCCGTGCCCGATTTAAAGATAAAATATACGTGGCTGACCAAGCAATTAACATTCCAAAATAAATCTATATTTCAGACTCGAAGACTAATATTTCAGATGAAATCGAAACAATCGTTTCTTCAAAGCTCAAGTACGTAGTTAACGGTAGGTAATGGAAATGTCAGAAAACGGTATTGATATCATTGTGACGTAGTTGACATAAATGTCTGTTAACGATGTGACTTTTGATCTTTGGCTAACTGAAACATAGGCTTAATGTCTAGTATAGAATGCCATTCATAGTCCTTTAATGCCTATCATACATAATGAGGAAATAATTGTTAATGTTATCGGTAGCAAACACCATATATATTACAGCTAACAATGTTATGTGTAGCATAGCAATAACAGAAAACGCTACGTCTAATGAAAATTGTATATGGATCGATAAGTAATTATGTAAAACAGAGCTAGGTCATAGCATAGTAGCTAACGTAGTATTGCTACGAAACATACATTTAGCAAAACATTAATGAACGCGTGCGATGTAGGAATGTTAACGGAAAGCTGCCAGGCCTCACAATACATACTTAAAAGGACAATGATTCATTTCAAAAATATATTTTAGTAACAAAGCGACTCCAAGCCGATGACAAACGGATGTTAAAATATTTAAACCTTGTCTGCAAATCTGTTCCAACGATATTGCTCTCAATTTTAGTTTTATCGCTCTATCAGCATCGAATCTTATCACACCATAGGATAGGTGCATAAATCGTAACAGCGTGTAGATAAATCCATGGTACCTACACTTACCATGTAATTTAAATAACTCAATAAACATTATACGCTAATTTAGGACATCACTATAAACGTCTGACAACAGAATATTTAGTTGTGCTACGTTGAGACGACCAATTAATTATATATTCAAAGGACGTCAGCAGTCCTTCCAGTTGCAAAGGACTCCCATCCTCTTTGGCGTCAAGTTATCAATAATATTATACAGCAATTTCTTCCACTGCAGATATTTAAAATTGAAAACTAACAATATACTTAAGTCCAACACGAAAAAATTGAGAACGTTCAAGTGCAAACTGGCTAGCTACCTTTATCTATAAATTAGCCGCATTACCATAGAGCACGAGGTAAACTGTTATTTAAATATCTAGTTAGGTAAATTATGAAATATCAATCGTGGTTTAACGTCAGTTCGTTCTATTGTTGTTATTAATCTTTGCACAGTGGCGCAGTATGTTTAGCCGATAATAAAGAGGTAAATAATGAACTCAGTGCAAAACCATGCAATTAATCTTCCATGAATTAAAGATACGTTTAACGTAGGTTTCGTTGAGACCTAATACAGATTAGTTTTTGACGCAGTGGTGGTTAATGCAGGTGTTTCTATACATGCTTTTGTTTGGAGCTGAGGAAGGACAATAATAAATACAAGGGTAACTTACTTGGAGTCCCTCGGAAGAGTCTTGATGAACACGTAAATGTGCCTCCTATATCGGTAGACGCAGGGTGCTATAGCGAGGATGACGAATATCGCCGCCTTAGAGAGTGTACTGAGCACGGCGGCCATCGCGGCGGCCAGTGCCATGAGAGCGACGAGCGCTGCCAGTATAGCGTCCATGCTGGCGATCGGCCCAGTAGGGCACACAGCGGCTAACTATACACCGGTAACAGATAAACAGTACGTGTGAGTACGATGCGCGAGCACTACGCACCGGGGACGCGCGCGTCCATCGACACCGAACAGTTTCGTATAAATGCAGGAAGGACGCGGAGCGGTGCTTGTGCCGAGCGAGCGACCGCGTCAATGGCTGAGCGCCGACCCCGAGCCCCCCTCGCGCCAGCTGCACATGCGCCGACAACAGCTGATCCCCGAACGGTAGGCGCGCTATGACACCCACCCCGGTTAAGTCATCTGAACTTGTGTATAAAATAATACCGATATAGGATATCACAATTATAAAATTTTTCGCGGATGTCGCTTAGGAGCTGACGTTTCACATTATTTGATAAATATATAAATATTTCATATTCTGAATTCAAACATATTTTTCTAAACGTCATAGACCATTTAAAAAAAATACTCTGAGACAGCTGGTAATTTTTACAAAAGAGGCTAAATATCCATAGACAAAAAAATTGCTCATGATATACCTACCTAACTGTTTTGATCAGCCGCTAAAGTATTGTCTCGACGCTTTATTATTGCCATTCTCAATCACGGCGGAGTATGCAGTAAGCTCGGTTGGTTACTCACACGCCTGAGCGGTTCCACGTTGCGCCGTTAGCCGATGCCTACCTATAACCAGCACGTGACAGGTGCTCCACGGTAGTGGTTCACAGGACGATGCTCATGCTCGGAATTTATTATTATTCATTATATAATGACGACGGTCATGGCCACGTAGACCACGATCGAACGAGGAAGGAAATTCTTATTATGTATCGGAAACTGATTAGAAAATTATGAGTCATACCTTTAAAACATTTTGGACTATTGTACCAACTTAAATTCGTTTATCCCCAAATGACCCATGATTGATTGGAGATCAGTAAAAAATTGGAAGTTTGAACGGAGTAATCTGCATGGTTTTCTATGAATACCCTATACAGAGATGCCCCAGCATGTACCGTTCTGTAGATTCTGCCTATACAGTAGTTATCTATTGCCTACCACTAAAGTCAATATCATGAAGTCATGATACATACATTCACGCCTTTTTTACCATATCTCTTGATATTTTCCACTCATAATCATATGTGGTGTAAACAAACCCACGCAAGAGATAAGTACCTAGTCTTCCAATTCAAAAGGAGTGTAATATAACCAGGCCGATCATCACTTGCTGCTGAACATAATTATCATACGGTAGGCCTTTTGCCTGGCTAACCCGGTCCAAGCTAAAATAAGTAGCCATTTTGTCAAACTACAGCATAACCAGGCTATAATGTTCCCAATGCTGGGACACAGGCCTCCTCTCTGTGAGAGGGAATTGGCCATAATCCACCATGCAGGCCCGGTGCGGGTTGGTAGATGTCACATGTCTTCGAAATTTTGGTCCTAGGACATGCCGGTTTCCTCACGATGTTTTCTTTCACCGTTTCGAGGGCAGTGGTGATGAAATAATTTACACAATGTAAAGTGCCTGCTTGGGTTCGAACCCACGACCTAAAACTCGTATGTTGCGGCCGTTACCATTGGGCCACCACTGCTCTACTACAAATTCAAACTCGCTAAAATATGTGAAGGCCTGGAAGTCGTGATACCTAAGTAATATTATGATGTTTGAAGATTATAAAGCAAATCAAACATTAGCGTTCAGACAATGCGAATGCCAATGATGTCATTATTTTGAGAATATATGCTAGACTGCAGAAAATGTTATTGTTTTATTATTCACTAGCTGTGCCCTGCGGTTTCACCCGCATAAGTATCAATCCCGTGGAAATATCAGGATAAAAAGTGCCAGCCCTAATCCAGGTCATGGTCTACCCATGTGTCAAATTTCATCCAAATCCGTTCAGCCGTTTTAGAGTGAAAGCTTAACAAACGAACATACAACAAATCGAATCTTTTCTCTTTTTATACTTTGGATAAATGTGAAAGTTTGTGTAGATGTTGGTTACTCAATCAAGCATAAACAATTAAACAGATAGGGTGCAGTCGGCTGCACTGCACGTCACAGGCAACAAAACCAGCTAGGCAAGGTCAAGGTGTTACCATCGACGTGCAGCTTACTGTACACTAGCTGCGCTTCGCTGTTTCACCCGCATAAGTTTTGATCCCGCGGAAATATCGGGATAAAAAGTATCCTATATGTTAATCCTGGTTATAAACTAACTGTGTTCCAAATCCGTTCAGTAGTTTTCGCGTGAAAGAGTAACAAACATCCATCCATCCATCCATACAAACTTTCACATTTATAATATTAGTAGGAAGTAGGATAGGATATACTGTCATTGTTTTTATGTCATACTGCATTTTGTCTTGCGATATTTAGCTCTATAATTTCTAAGCTAGAAAGGTTGTAACTGTAAGGCTACGTACGCACTGACAGGTGGCTTTCTTAGCGCCTAGAGCCTAGTGACTTAACATCCTTACATACACGCTAGGCGACAAGCGAAGGCGCCAACCATGCAGTGCGGCCGGTTGCGAAAATTCTAGAGCGTTAATTTCACTTCGCTACTCACAAGGTGCTAGACTAGCTAGCTAGACTCTAGGCGCTAAGCAGGCCACTTGTTAGTGGGTACGTAGCCTTAAGGTATGCATCCACACCAAAGTTACTTTATATGGAGCAACGTTTGCAAGTCTTAGTGGGCAACAACGGAGATCAAAAAGTTTTATTTTGTAAACCTTATAAAAAGTTATAGCAAGTTACATAATGTTGCTCTACAAAAAATAACTATGGTGTCATGTGTCGTACCTCGGTGAGGATGCACCTTTTGACACCGCTGAGCTAATTATGCAAGGATACGAAAAAAAAATTAATTAAAAACACCGTGTATGAAAATATACATTTAATGTAGTTTTTTCAACATATCCCATACCGTTAAATAATCTTACAACCTAATTTTATGTAACAAAAAATGACAAAGAAGAAACGAAAGTAAACTGTCTTAATACAAGACTGGAATAACTCGAAATTATAAAATTTTAAATAAAAAAATATTTTAGTATTACCGAGGCAAGTATGTATTGTACGCAAAAGCTCTAAAACTTTTTATAATACAGATAAAATATAAAAATAATAATAATGAGAATTCTTGGTAATTGATTAAACACAATAACAAAATATCGGCACTTAGATTAACTTAACTATAGTTTGATTTAACGGATAACAAATTCAATTAGAAATATTCCCACACCAGAAATAACGTATTTTGTTAAGTACAATACTTTTTAACAAAGCGTTGTTTTTGAGCTAACTAATGAGTCCTCTGAACAAACTACCTTTTTTGAAAAAGTATGAGGTATACTGTTGGCTAAGTGACTAAAAGTAACTAAAATTAATTGCAGTTGAAACTTATAATTTTAAAACACATACATTTTAATATGTGACCATGGAACTCCTCCTTAAAAAATAGACCTTATAACCAATAGATTGAGTCTAAATTTGATGATGTAGAAAAAAAGATTATTCATATGATACGCTTTTCAATATTTTTTTAATGTTGTTTCGTCGTATTCACAAATAAATGACATAAAATACAAATAAGTTTAAGATTTCAATGTCTGATAACAAAAAATATAGAACGCAATTTTATGCCAGCCTACCAGATCAGTCCATCAAAAATGCTAACTTTAATAAATTCATAGATTCCCACCTCATTTAGAACACGACACACATTATGAAACGCCAAGACTCGTGGCAGTCATAATCCGTGAGAGTAGGACAGAACGGAGTGTCGTGTCGTCTCACTCCCGCGTTTTATGACCGCGGCTGTCACGAACGTTGGCGTATACTACATAACTTAGCAACACCCTAAGAATTATTGCTATAACATTTAACAACGCCAAAGTTTTAAACATTTTCATCAAAAGTTATTTTTCAAAGAAGCACGCTTTAGAATACAATCTAGGAATGGAAGGTCTCTTAAATAGGTTACATTACGATACATATATACTTATAAAAATAGATACATGTGTTGTTTTACCACACTGCCGATGGTTTATATTGTACGAGCACAGAAAGAGATATCTCTAGTAAGCATGCCATAGAACAACATATTTGCAGTTATCAAATAGGTTAAAAAGCCTCCTAAGATTTATTATATCGAACCCCCGGTTTCTAAAAGCCTCTTGAATTTAAGGGGGTAATTCCCGCGAAATTCAAATCTTCTTACGTTTTTTGCAATTTACAGGTCAGTGCCAGGTTGTATGTTGAACAAAATATGATTTGCGACCATAACAATTATGTATGTACAGAAATATAATCATTATAATCATCCATTTAACCCTCTAAGTTCATATAACCCTATATTTCTGAAATATCAACCATATATTTTTTTTTTAATAAAAATCGTTGCCCCACACTAGGAGTTTCTCCTGTGTCGTGGCTGGTGCTGCTGTTTGTGTATGTATGTGAGTTTAAATGTGTGTAACATTTAAACTCACATACATACACAAACAGCAGACCCGCACTCTAATTGCGTAACACACAATCAATCGGAATCTGTATCATTTTGAAGCAAATTGCTAATCCATTGCTTCATAAGTTCGAAAAACTTGTCTGCTTAACACGTAAATAATGCAATGAATGTTGTTTTATTTTCAAAATGAAACCGATACCGATTGATCGTGTGTTACGCAATTGGGGTGCAGGAACAACTACTTGTAGGCCATACAAATATTTGTTCCGTGATGGCGACAAATAGAGAAATATGGAAGAAAAAGACATGTTGCGCTGACCACAGAACAGATAAAAGAGGTTAGAAGGGCCTTGTGGGCGGGGCAGGCGCGCCGCAATGTTGATCAGACGCTCAAAGTCAACCGAAATGTGAATCACCGCTCAACAATCGCGCTCTTGTTGTGACAGCGTTCGAAACTCCGCGGAAAAATAGAATTATGCCGTCTTGCGCTATTATAACGTGTCGGAAAAGAAGTCAGGAGTGTAATGTGGCCCGAGGAGGGATTTCTTATCACCGGTAAGTCCAAAAACCTTAAAATACGAGTGATATTTGTAATTATTACAAAAGTATTATGTAGTTTGTAGACAAAAACGATAAAATCGCATTCAGATGCACAATTATACATTGCTTGCAATACATCGGTATGATCTTGTACGACGTGAGCGGTCGCGCAATGTATTGCGTTCACTGCGAACGTCGCGTGTGTCGAGTCAAAGCATCTATTCAGGGAAATCTATGCGCATCGATAGTGTTGTACCAAATTGTAAACAATGTCGATATTAAGTATGTGTATTAAATGAATGATTATTTTCAGTAATGTTACAATTAATACAACTTCGTTTTTATTCACACTAATTTTATTATTGTATAATGTGGATTATTATTATTAATTTAGTTTCTTAGTTGGTTTTTCGTCTAAAATTTGGTTTGAGGTTTACTAACCTCAATCCAAATTTTGGAAAACTAAAAAAAAAAATTTAAAAAAAAAGAATTTTTTTTTTTAGTTTTCCAAGAGATCCAGGTACAAGAAAACTGTGGATTGAGGCAACTGGTAGAATTCAATGGATACCTACTAAATGTAGAAAATGATTATGTAACAAAACAGTCAGGGAATTGACAGATTGAGACAGATCAGACTGTGAACATTTTTAAAATAAAGAGAATGGCCCCCTCTTAATTAATCCTCATCCAAATAAATACGTTACTCATCACAAGTATTTAATTTTGAACGAAATTGTCCTTGATTGGATTTTGGATTTCAATGAATATGTTAGGAGATATCATGGTTTTAAAATAACTCCGCAAGGCGGCCGGTCATAAGCTTCCTATAGTAATGTACTAAGCGATAATCGTAATCGTCGTCGTCGTCGTCGTCTCTTAATGTAATGGAATATATTATTTTAGTAGGCCTTTTCCTCAAATTAACGCGGGTGAAACCGGCGGGCACAGCTATTATTCATAAATTAACATGATACATTTAATAATACATTTTTCACAGAGTAATTCACAATAAATTAATTAGATTATATTATGATAATTCGACTTAGCATTCGATATGGCCGTGAAATTTAAAATTTCGTTTTAGTTTTTTTGCAAATTGTAGCTTTGTTTTACGTTTTATGTTATTAAAAATGCAATTTTTCTTTCTTTCTATTATTATGACGTAAAACAGGGTTGCAACTAGCATAAAACGAAAGAAAATTTAAATTTCGCGGCTGTATCGGATGTTCGTTAAATTGACTTTGATTTAATTTTATTTATATGTAATTTGGATGTCCACATTATTCGTAACGTACCCGCAACTTAAAAAATTGCAAAACTTTAATTAACAAAATTACAGTAATTTTATCGATATGATTAATCGACCTTTCGGTCGCCGTAACTATTTGCTTTTACACGTGTGTGAGTGTACGTCCAGAGCAGTATTTGCGTTAGTGTGACAACCAATAGCAAACACGCGATCTAAGTGCATGTGGTTTATTTGTGTGCGTAATGCGCGTACGTATGATGTCTTGCTTGTAGTGGAGAGACAGGAGTGGGTGACAAGCGGCGACACGCGTTTTAATACAAATCAGGAACTATTTCCTTTCTAACCTCTTTTATCTGTTCTGTGGCGCTGACCCTAAAAAAATTGGGATATGGACAGGAGAGTACTGAATGATGATGAGGGTTATATGAACTTGAATTTCGCGGACTACCCTGGCGCTTCCCTTTTAAGCTGTTCTCAAATCTCTCTCTTTCCCTCTGATTTGTCGGTATTTCGCTCATGTCAATTTGATTGGCTGTCTTTATCAACCAATCACAGCAGCTGACAAGAGGATTGCTAGCCTATCAGAAGCCAGGCGGCAGACATCTGCTCAAATACCAGACACAGGTTTTACACATACACCTACGATTCGAAGTTTGACTTCTTATGATGACATACCCTGCGCAAGATTGTGATGATATGCGAAAATTAACAAAACAGTGTGAAGAGAAACATGGCGCGGCGTAGGTACTAAATGTTTTGAGTACTATGTGAAAAATATTTCACATAATATGCATTATACACACGGCTACACATCAAGCTATGCAAAACCAGTATTGGCTGACCGTTCATTGTGAGAAAATATCATACAAAGTGAGGCCAAGACAAACTGGTTTTGTATAGCTTGACGTGTAGCCGTGTGTACTGTAATATGCATTGCACTGAGTATGAATATTACTAATTACCCATGAGATAAAATGACTCGAGTTATGATAAGTATAGCGGCGAATAGCTCACCCTGCTATCAAGGGAAAATGCAGAAGATTGCTTCACTAAATTATGTAATTAGTTGCACAATTCCATTTTGGTTATAGCGTAAATGCAAGAAAAAGAATGTATACGCATCTTAAATATTTAAAGGAAGGACAACAGCGGCTTACGCTCAGCACAGGCCTAGAACAGATGTTCTGATGACATCGAATAATCAATTTTATTTTCAGTTTCATAAAGTGCAAAGTTGTATGAACATTGACATCATTTAGTTTTTGAACAGTTTATGTCCAACAAGCTATGCATGCTTGAGTCTCCGAAAGGATTCAGGTAAAGTTAGGTTTGCGCTGAGCCTTATACATATTTTATTCTAAAAGTTTACTTGTCTTAGACCTTGTTCACGAATATTATAAGGTTAGGTTTCAAGAGCTAAAACAGCTTAGTTTCCAGGACATAGCCTGTCATTTGAACTACTCGTAATAACTATAACAACACTGAAACAACAGACTTTTAAAACAGATCACAGCCTAATTTGTCCACTAATGATTTTATCATACTCCTCGACCCCTAGGGGCACGTAGCGACCTTGTTTTAGATCTAAGTAGTAAAGTTTGTCTTTTTTGACAAGTTTTGGATCGAAACCATCTTTTTGCAGATCAGTCTTCTTCATTTTAAATGTACCTGGGGAAGAAAAACGTTATTGTTTAATTAAATATGGCTTAATAAGGGTTAAGATAATTTAAAAACACATTAATGATGTTATACTGCCATTACTAATATTGTCTGTTTGGTATAATTAATAAACTATTTTTCTAACACAATTATGGGCAAAACAATGTTTGGCTTTTCTATAAGTATTTTTTGTGAATACGGGTGTTTGCGTCCTAAACACACGTTAGGTGTCAGAGAAGTAGACACAAATTGTGAAACAATTGTCTTCCATCAAATTATGTCATGCACCGAAAAGTTTATATGTTTGGTTTTATGGACACTAAAGGGATGGCGGAATGAGTTGGACTCCTTTTTAAAGGATTGGCCCAAAATTGCAGAAGACCAGGAAAAGTGGAAAGGGCCCTTCCCGGCCCTTGCCTTGCAGTGGGACTTATTAATAAAGTCCCCACGGTCTTCATAGTCAACCATCATCAAATCAATGTTAAAGACTTGCGATAAAACTCACCAGTCATATCTAAGCTATCCATAACCCTGAGGAAGACAGGTCTCGCATACACCGGCAGGTCTGTTCCGAGGTCTCGCGCCAGTTTATCCAGGTCCAGAGTGCCATCCACGTCCACTATGCCGCACATGCCCGCTCTCCCCTCTGTGTTTGGTACCTATAAGAAAACATAACATTAAGACATCATCATCTGCCCAGCCTTTTCCCAAGTATGTCGAGGTCTGCTTCCAGTCTAACCGGATGCAGCTGAACAGATGACATAAAACATTCCGCCTATATTTCCCGAAGGGGCATGTACATAACTATACCTAGCCCGATGGTTAGGCCGGTCAATCACACGTTCATACTAGCATTTTAACGAAAACCCAATACTGAATACTCAATATACAGGGTCAAATTAAATTAGCTAGCGAAACTCCGCAGACTTGATGGGTATCAAAAGAAGATTAACGACCGCTTTGAGTCGAGAAAATCTGTTTTTATTTGTTTTATCAGTTTTTATTTGTGTTCCGTTTTTATTTTTTAGATATAAAACTAAGCTTACAACAGAATGCAGATTTAAGAGGACAACGACTCGTGAAAAGTTTACTTCCCGTTGTCCCCGTTGGCCAAATGTAGGTTATGGGGACAACGGGTAATAAATTTAATCACGTCCCGCTGTCCCCGTGACGGGGACATGGCGTACGGGGACAACGGGAATAAACCATCGAAACTCGTGATGAGTTTCGATATCTAAAAAATAAAAACTTAAAGTTACTTAGTCTGTAAAGTTAACTCAAAATATATTTTTATTTCAAGCGACTACACTATCTGCGGTTGATAACACAAAAAAAAAACTTATCAAATTAATTTATTTGTTGTTTTTATCAAATTTAAATATCAAAATCAAAAGTAATTTATTCAAATTAGGCTGAGAATCAGCACTTTTTGAACGTCAAAATTACCAAAGATAGTCCCCCAAAACGCCCGCCCTTCACCACTTCCTAGTACTTTCGCGGAGAAGAAGAAATGGCGCAACAAACTCCCCAGCAGCACAGCTGTCTGTTCAGTTAGAAAACACTTGATTGTATACAATCAAGTTCAAACATCACGCTTGCGGAGTTTCGGTAGCTATTTAATTTGACCCTTATTTATTGTATTTCACAATGTGAACGTAGGTGGTAGGTTTATTAACATGATCAAGACTGCTTACTTTGACAAATTAGATTCCGCCCTTACTGCTTCGATATAAAGGCGCCAAAGTTAATCTGTTACCATGGACGAGAGGTTGACCGTAAACCCACATTTAAATTATGTTCTAATAAATAAATGAATAACAAATAAATAAATGGTTTATGATTCTATATCATAGGGAGGAAACTTCTTTTTGTTATCACGAGACAAATCGAGCTGTTAATAAGAATTTCGTAAAGGAAAAGCCTAGTAACACTGCCCGACTCGAGGATCGAACCCACGAAACCTCAGCAGTTCTGTTTACAACCATTAAACCGTCGAGACAGTTCTATTATTAGAACACTCTCGTGTGTTTCAACATTGTAGTATTTACTCGTACAAATACTACAATGTTGATACACAATGCTTCAATGAAGGCTCTGTGATGTAATTCTTGGCAGAGTAAAGTTTTTCATTCACGTCACAAACATGGTCTCTGTGGCGTCATGTGATGAATCCTGTAGTGCGATTCTGTAACCATCTCACCGTGAAAACTTAGGTGAAGTGAGCGTGGAGTGAGCTGTCATTCCAAATAATGCTAGGGATTGACATTACTGGCAACTCACATCAAGCTCACTTTACTTGAGTTTTCACGGTGAGATTTTTACAGAATCGACCAGCAGGACGAGACAGACATATTACATATTTCATTTTATCTTGGCTCCGAATTACACAAACCATAACCTATAGTACCACAGACAATAATCTATGATAGGTTATGTTTTGTTTTCTTTGAAATGCGACAGGATGGCTTTCGATCAAAAGACTCGTGAATGCTAGCATAAGCATTAGCTTAATCAACCAATACCGTTCCCAATGCCAAGACACAGGCCTCCTCTCGGTGAGAGGAGGTCGTAAACCACCACGCGGGCCCAGTGCGGGTTGGTAGATGTCACATGTCTTCGAATTTTTGGTTCTAAGACATGCTAGTTTCCTCACGATGTTTTCCTTCACCGTTTTAAGAGCAGTGGTGATGAAATAATTTACACAAAGTTAAATGCTACGACCTACAACTCGTAAGTCAAGGTCATTTCCACTGGGCCACCCCTGCTCTCGAGGGAGACTGCGCCATAAACTGGGCACAAATTAAGACTCCGTTAAAGAAAACATCATGCAATTCCTTACCAGTACGCCATAAACGACTGCGTCTCTATGGTCAGCCACCCTGGAGATGGCAGCTTCCACCTCAGTGGTGGAGACGTTCTCTCCGCGCCATCTGAACGTGTCGCCTGTTCGGTCTCGGAAGAACAGATAGCCTAGCTCGTCTGCTACCAAGATGTCACCTAAAAAGAAGAAAGTTGGTTTAATACATCAGGAATTTTTCAAAATATGTTGTAATCGTAATCAAAATCACCCCCGGTGCGACCTTGTCACTTTTGCAAAAAATGCAAAAATGAGTTAAATATCTAAAAATGATCCTAAAGCACCCCTTTACTTGGTGCAATAACGTTACTTTTGTAGTACGCATAGTTTCCGTATGAGGGCGTGAGTGTCATTGCCGTTTTGGTTTGTTTTGGCGAGGTGTCAAAGTTATAAATGCTTCTCCTGAAAAACTACATTTTTGCATAAGTGACAGTGTCGCACCGGGGGTGCGATGGTAAAGACAGGGATTGTCTTTTCACAGTTATTTTACTTCTGATTCAGCGTCACAGTGATCTTTATTCTCGTTGGAATAAGGTTGCTTTTCAAACGAAAAGCAACCTTATTGCAACGAGACAATGATTGCACAGCAACCGCTGTCAGATGTGAAATACCAGTGAAATACTACCAAATGGAGTGTTTTATTTGACTGAAGTGTATAGGTACGTCACACTTGGTCATACAATTCAGGTTAGCAAATGATGATGAAAATTGAAAATGATGGAAATTGGCACACACCAAGGGGTTTGCTCAGAAACCAACCCCTTGGTGTGTGCCAATTTCCATCAGGTTGTACATTCTGGCTGGCTTCCAGGGTAACCAAATTCGACAGAAAAGAGTTCGAAGCCTCAGGCCGATAGATTGTAAGCGAATCGTTAGCGTTGAGGGTCTATAAAGGTGCTAGCATGAATTACTGTTTAATTTAAAAATTGAATGAAGTTTTTCAGAAAACCTGCGCGTCTAAAGGTTAATTTGAGGACTTACCTCAAAATTTTCCGTGTTTTTTAATTTTAATGTATTTTCTTTGAAAAATCATTGAGTGTCAAAAATTCGCAATGAATGTGCGCAATATGGAAGGAGTGATGGGGCTATGGAGAAATTCTGCACTTGCATGCTGCGTGAGCGTACCGTGATCTATCGCACTCGTTCGATGTCCACCGCGCACAGGATGGATTGAAAGGTGTAATTGCCGTATGGCGTTCCAGTGTGAGGATAAATAAATAAATAATAATTACCTGATATAAAGGCAGCGTCACCGAACTGGAACACATTTCTGACTACTTTCTTGTCCGAGGCAGCCTTGTCCACATAACCAAGGTACTGACGCGCTGGATTACTTGCTTGAATCTTGCCGATAAACACGCCTGGCTCGTTGGGTTCTGCTAGCTGGAGTGAATAATACTTTGATCATGTTTCGGTCGAAAGATTTTTGTTCATTTATGCGTAGTTTCATTGAGCAAGTTGAATTTGAGAATTGATTTGTACTAAGTAAAATCTCAATTTCAAGATTTGAAGTTGAATGGCTGTGTCTAAAATTACGGTGTAACCTCACTTGTTGGATTAGGAGTTTAACAGGAACTTTCCAACACTATAGAACTTGGAGCACTCCTTCGATGAGCTCCATGTTGACTAAATAAGAGTGATGAGACCCATCTTTATTTATGTTTGTTCAGCTCCAAGAGCCACCCTTATAGAATGCTATCCGCGGTGCTGAAGTATGGGCCACTTTCTTTTTAGAAAAAAAAAAAAAACAATATTTATGCCATTGACACGCCAAGAAGATAGCTTACGAAGATCATAACTTTTAATAACATTACTTGTACTTCATTTCACTTTCGTGGGCTAACAAACTCAAATTTACTTATATTTTTTGCAATTTGCAGGTTAGTGACAGGCTGTATGTTGATTAAAATATGATTGGCGACAGTAATAAATATGGCTTTACCGAATTATAATGATTAGGATCAGCCACAGAACAGAAAAAAACAGTAGAAGTCGCAAGCTGGCGTTCTGTGGAATCAGCAATACAACTCCATATGTTAGAATTGGCCTCAAATGTCATGATTTCATGAAATAGTCATTCAATATAAATAAATATCTGTTACGGTCGCGAATCATATTTAGCTCAACATACAACCTGGGCCCCAAGTCTGCTATTTTTATAAATTCGTCATTCCAACACGATCCCATTCCCATCCCATTGTCATTTTGCTTAAAGTTCGTAATCTGCTAAATTCTTAATGGCGATCATTGGTCGGTCAATGGTCGCGTAATAGAATTGTGTCTTAATAACATTGTCGTATTGCCATTATTATAAAACCCGTTAGTAGAAATGATTTTCGAAAAACTACCACTACTTTATTTATGCCACATTTCATTTATATATATTTTTACATATTATTTATTAGTGTTTTATACAAGTCAAGTGTTTTATGTAAGTCAGTCATTCATTTATCATTATGTACGAGATTACCATTCTATGCCAATTCTTTCAATGGAGTGTCAGTGGTTGACCACTGGAAAGTCATAATGACGCCATTATGTTAGTTGATTACCAAACTTGTCAAAATCAACAATTATGAAATCAATGATGGCCCTGGTATTGAAAAAAAAACGTAAAAGATAATATTTTCGCGAGCTACCCTGACGCGTACCTAATGCAAAATGAGTTACCTGACAAAGTCCCCGTGAGTTTCGAATGGGTTCCCCAGTCTCCTGGTTCACTTTGATGATGGCAATGGGATAGACCCTGGGGAAGATTCTGGATACGAAACCGATGGCACCCGGCGTTCCGTCCACGTTAGCTGTAATGGACATTAAACATAATAATAAATTCATTTATTTGTCAGAATAAACCGGTATTTTGCATGTATTTGGTACGAAATTAGTCTAAAATGGACGAAGCTAAGAGTTTGTTCGTGGAATTAAAACCTTGAGTTTGCCACTTATTTTCCAAAAATGTAAATAAATATGTGTCCACTCATAAACTAGAGTTTGCGCTACGTCTACAAATACTATTAAGTATGACTTTTCAATAACAGCTACTAGTAATTCTGAAATCAACTTAATTTACACTAACATAAACTTGATATTCGTCTAAGTCGATATAACATCATTTCATCATTGGAAACAAGGATTTAAATTTGGTATAAGTTAGACAGATGATATGAGATTCTTTACTTGATCCTTCGTTCTTAAAGAGATATCAGATACTAAATAGTATCTTTATACAATTCAGTTTGCTTTTGCTTACCTATATTAGCATTTCCTTCTGTCGCTCCGTAAAACTCTGTAACGGCCTCGATGTTGAACCTTTTCACGAAGTCTTTCCAGATCTGAAATAATAGGAATAACTTATGAGAACAAGACATCTAAGAAAATTGGATGCAATAGCTACACAACAAGGCAGTAAAAATCAATCTGTCTAGTGGTGAATAAGTATCTACATGCCAACTGTGTTGGGATCGGCTTCCAGACTAACCTGAATACCAATATTTTACATAGAGTGACTGCCATTCTGACCTCCACAACCCAGGGGCTGCAGTCTCAACAATCATAGCGATCGCTTGACGACTGAATTCGGTCGTAAAGCGATCGCTATGAATGTCGAGACTACAGCCCCAGCTACTTGGTAACACGATGCCTCTTGGTAAGAGTATAGGTAATAGTATAGTTCATCATATTAATAATTTGCCTAGTTTTTTCCCAACTATGTTGAGGTAATATCTGCCGGATGCAGCTGAATACCAGTATTATACATGACGCGACTGCCTTTCTGTATCGTTCGAAAACTGTCGAATGTGTATGTCGTTGTTACTTGTTTTGATATAATTTGTTTTTATTTTTATTTATGACTGTTTAGTTTGTGATCTTCCTGTACCTACGAGTCGCAATAAATACTTTTTCTTTCTTTGTTTCTAAAAAATATCATCGTCATGTCTTTGCTATGCCTGTTCCAAAAGGTTAATTCCTGCAATAATCATTTCCTTTATGACGACATACAACTACAGAAAATAGCCAACTCATTGTCTAATAAAGAACAAGCTCATTCTTTGTTATTATTCGTTTATCGGTTTAAAAGTACAACGAAATGAAGTTTCTACCTACATGTATAATTAAATCGGTTAATGGTTAATAAAACAACACAAATGCCTGCGTCATTTATGTACTGATAAACGTAAATAACAGTCTGCTTGACCTTTTTTTTTTCGGATTGACCTTGGTCAAAGTTCATTGCACTAATTATAATTCGTTATGTCATGCTAATTTGCTCCTTAGGCCCGCTGGCATCACAAATCACTACATTTAGCGCTACACGAATTTAAACATCGTTTTAATACTGTCAATCGCGTGCGGTTTTATTTAGTACCTACCTAATTTATTTAGATGCCACCTAGTTGGTGAAAGCAACACGTGCACGTGCATTCATTCACCTTCAATTGCCTAAATGATAGGGGGGCAATGACTGACCGCATTTTGAATATTTAAACAGGTTATACAGGTGTTAAGTTGTGTGTTCCATTCGCCTCCAAAAATCACTTATCACAATGAACTTACCTACATAGATATCAATATGAAGAACTTTATCCAATTAGGTATAAGTATTACTTACCTGAATTGAATAAAACGAGTACATTACATTCTTTATCCAATTACATTACAGTTACAAGCGAATTAAATCAAATTGTATTGTATTTTTATGCATCAAATTATTAACTAGCTGTAAATTAGCACGACGACACGGTTGGCGCAAAGGCTATGCGATCGACTGCTGCGTCGCGTGTCACGGGTTAGATTCCCGCACGGAACAAATATTTGTATTGCCTACAGGTACTCGGGTCTGGCTGTTTGTGTATGTGAGTTTAAATGTTTGTAAACGCATCCACGATACAGGAGTAATTCCAAGTCTAGGGCAATAGTATATTAAAAAAAATAACGATTTTATTTTTACTTTGAAATTACATAGACGAGGCGTTTATAATAATAATACTATTTGGTTTACGATGTCTTGAACCAAATAAGGCATGATTATATATTTTGTGGGCTCATGAATGATGTAGATACTTATTTTTTTTTTTTAATTTCTTAATCCTTCTAGTCTATATTTTTTGTCTTGCTTTGAAGACGTAGCTAAATTCGAAAATTAGTTAACCAACTTTAGGAGGGGCTTGTGGCTAAGTAATAACACCCGCACGGGTCGATCCATCAGGTTAAGCTACGCTTGCCATGGTTCATGGTTGGTCCGTGGATGAGTGACCATCTTCACATAGATCCTTGCCTCGAAAAGCACGTTAAGCCGTTGGTTCCGGTTGTCGTTACGGGTCGTCAGTAGCACGAAAGTCTGACAACCAGTCTTACCAAAGGGTATCGTATTACTCAGTAACTGGGTTGTGGAGGTCAGATAGGCAGTCGCTCCATGTAAAATACTGGTATTCAGCTGCATCCGGTTAGACTGGAAGTCGACCCCGTCATAGTCGGGAAAAGGTTAGGCAAATGATGATGGTTAACCTACTTTACGAGTCTCGAGAATAACTAGGTTATCATAAAAACTGGATATAACTGGAATGTATTTGGACGCGAAACTTATGTACCAATATTTCGTATTTCTTAGGACGCTGAATTCATTATGACATGTGATGCAGATACAACAGATATACAAGGAAATATCTCAGTCATAAATATACATATATGTATAGTCTTAATACTCGTGTAAACAGATTGTGTTATTACTCACGAAAGGTGAATAAACTAGACATCTCAGATCAAGTCTTATCTAGATTTTAGCATTTTATATATCTTGGTGTGTGTACAGGGTTATGGGTAAAACAGTAACAACCTTCTAGGACTGTATGACTAACATCATAAACAACAACTTTTGTTCTATGACTTTTTACAAAACATAATACATTTACCAAAAACAAACCTTTAAGATTTCGTTGTTCTATCTGACCCCCGCTCTGCTCCGCTGAATTTTGTACTAGACACGGCAGTTTGTTTACCTAACTAGCGCTTTTTGGAATGAAGTTCCTTATCGCGCGTTGCGAAAGGAGGCAAGACGGAAAAAATTAAGACCAAAAGTTGGAACGACACTTTTTGCTATAGGTACAGTCACGAGCAAAAGTATGTATACACTCGGCTTTATTCAAAAGCGATTTACTCCTTTATTTTTTAATGAAAATGTATGTTGTTACGAACATAGAATTTTCGAACCCATAGGTTTATGTGATTTGTCGTATTTCAACGTGGCATTCGTTATTTCACGAAAAAAATGCAATTGAAAGTTGCCAAGTGTTGACATATTGGTGCTCGTGACTGTACTTAGTTGTAAGCCGTGCGGCGTGCGCGTGTTTCTCTGTCTGACTCTCTATCTCTTTGAACTTCGTTCCATCCGGGTGTCCCTTGACACCTCTCAAGTTTTTTTTTCTTCGCGTAAAGTTCGTAACAGAAAATCGAATATTTCAATCAGTTGAATTGAAATATTTTTATTTTTGTATGAGTCTAATGAATTAATAAAAGTCATAGAAGAAAAGTTGTTGTTTATGATGCTAGTAATATAGTCCTGAGAGGTTGCTAATGTTTTACCAATAACCTTGTATATGAAGAACGTATTATGTCCCCAACGAACCACTCACTGGGGCACACAACGGTTTATTTACAACTAGCTATGGCTCACGCCTTTGTATGATAAACTGCTCATAGGATAGATAACATTAGAAACGTCCTATATTCTAAAATAACCTCTCAATCTTCTAACAAGGATATATTTCAAATATCACGTTTCTATCTACAATGGTTTATGTTGCGGTTTGTCAGTCAGTCATTCCCTGAACTGTTTTATAAATATACTAGCGACCCGCCCCTACTTCAATCGGTTTTCACGGTTTGAGAAAACATGGAGATTTTGTTATAATGTGTAAGTTTCATATTAATGTGTTGTACACGTTAACCTTCTAGAATAAAGCTTCGGCCAAACCAGCGCGTCAAGTAAGACGCGGGACGCGAAGCGGAAGCGTCAACAAAGCGAAACTAAACGGGAACACCTGCGCGACTACAGCGGTCGCGTAGGTGTGCAGGCTTCACAGCCGCCGCGCGACTGATGCTCCTGCTTCGCAGTCGCTTTGGTCGCGCAGGTTTGGCAGAAGCTTTAATTCTTTAAATGATGGTGAAAAGAAAAACGCAAAAATCCGTTGCGTAGTTTAGAAGAACAACGCAGTCACACAGCCTGTCACGAAAAACGACTCTAATTTATAATAAATGTATAGATATAGGATTACTTGCCTGTGGCCTCAGCCCGTTGCCGTAAATCACGCGCACTTTATGTTGAGTATCAGCCGGCGAGGGGGGCGTGGCTAGAACGTAGCGACACATCTCACCTATGTAGTGGGCAGCCTGTGGAACACATAAACATACAAGGTGAATAGCATATTATTATGATCCACATAAATAACGAGGAAACATAAGAATATGTGAGTTATAAGACGTGATATGTAAAGCAATGCTTGCCGTAGAGTGAAGGAAATAAGTATAGCCTCAGGCAGGCCTCAGGCATTAAGTCCACCTTTGTACAGTATTTTTTTACTTGTGCATAAAGTTTTAATAAATAAAGCAGGTTGAAAAACCCACATATATAAAACCCATGACAGCATGTTTTGTTTACCGGTACAATAAGCCAAGCATAAATAACTAGATTCTACACATTGCAAAATAATCAAAAACAAAGTGATATTAGTTAGCAATGATCGCAGTCTTAAATGTTTGTTTCGCAAAGTTAAGTGGTCTATTAATAGATACATCTTTTAGGAACATCGATAGAAGACCGTTTAGGAACATCGATAGAAGACCGTTTAGTAACATCGATAGAAGACCGTTTAGGAACATCGATAGAAGACCGTTTAAATATTGCAAAAACATGCAAAAAATCGGTTATTCTTCACGATATCCACCAATAAAGACCGGATTTTATTTTGGCCATAAATGTTCACTGAATCAGGTTATATCATGACAGATTTATTTTTTAATCAACCTATACAACATCAAGCCTGCAGGCCAATTCTCGTAATTTAAAACGATCAAAATCTAGTCGCAGTCTCATCTTGGCGACAAACAAATGTCAAAAACTTGTCAAAATGTGACGTATTTTTGACAGATTGAAACTGAGATCAGACTGTGAACGTTCTTAAATTTAACAGAATTGCCGTCCTGTTTTCCCCGAAGGGTTCGGCAGAGGTGTACCTAGAGTACACCCACATTTCGCCTGTAGATAATGTTGTTGTATTTCTGTGAAGCAGGCCCAAGTCTGTCTGGAGTGGACTTGTGCCCAGAAAATGGCAATAGCATAACAGCATAATCAGCCTAGAATGTTCCTACTCCTGGGACACACGCCTCCTCTCGGTGAGAGGTAGGGAGGACCGTAATCGACGCGGGCCCAGTGCGGGTTCGTAGATGCCACGTCTACGATTTTTTAACCGACAAAAAAAAAACGGAGGAGATTCTCAAGTCGACACGTAATTTAAATGTAATATTTTTTTAAATGTATGACCACACATAACCTTTTACAGAGTAGTCCGATTTTGAGAGTTCGTTTTTTTTTGGTTCTAGGCCAGTTCCCTTACGATGTTGTCCTTCACTACACAAAGGAAAGCGCCTGTTTGGGTTCGAACCTATCAGTTACGACTCCTAAGTCGCGACACGTGGAAATAGGGCCGTCCCTTATTACATAGGACTTTCATTTACTATTCAATGCAGAGTAAACATTAAATTACGCAACCTGCAATATTATAAATTGCCCGATTCACTTGACTGGCTTCATGATATACATTAAAATATTCACAATAAATTGCTTGCAGAACGGCGATGGTACAAATAATTACATACTATAGCTACAATAGTTATGTCAATTATGTAGATAAGCATTCATATTGACCTTGTAAACTTGTTGTATAGTTAATAGAATCGTTGGATGATATTGCCTATAAATAATGATGCCTAAACTTGGCCAAGTTTTACGAATTTCTGTTCATTAATTATACTTGTATACCCGGTCCGAGGGTTTGAGGCACTGCGTGCTGAATCACTTAAAAACCTAGTTCGGCTGCAGATGCTAATATTAGACACAAGACACAAAAAAAAGAGGAAAAAATAAACGACCAGTGGTCCACTCTAGTCCTGGATCGAAACAGCTGGAGTCATTGGGAGAGGCATTTGCCCAGCAGTGGGACCGTAAAGGCTAAAAAAAGAGGAAAAAATAAACGACCAGTGGTCCACTCTAGCCCTGGATCGAAACAGCTGGAGTCATTGGGAGAGGCATTTGCCCAGCAGTGGGACCGTAAAGGCTAAAAAAAGAGGAAAAAATAAACGACCAATGGTCCACTCTAGCCCTGGATCGAAACAGCTGGAGTCATTGCCTTTGCCGCAGCAAGTGTGATGATGCAGGCTAACAGTAACGAGTAGTCATTAAGTACATGATGAAAGATAA
Source organism: Apamea sordens (assembly GCA_945859715.1). Classification (NCBI taxonomy): domain Eukaryota; kingdom Metazoa; phylum Arthropoda; class Insecta; order Lepidoptera; family Noctuidae; genus Apamea; species Apamea sordens. The sequence continues at coordinate 9,027,440 of OX243991.1, read as the reverse complement.
TTAATCATGATCATCAGCCAATAACAGTCCACTGGTGGAAATAGGCTTCGCTAATGGCACGAATTTGTACTCGATTAAGCTGGAAGTAGTAACAAATAATCGATACAACACATACTATGCTTATTTCAGAATCGCATTTGATTATTCGATTAATGATTCTTGAGAAGTAATTATCGTTATCGGTCTCGCTTTAAGGTTGTTTTTGTTTGCTTCATGTAAATCTTCAAATCAAATCAAATCAAATCAATTTATTTGCTGTAAGCGTTGGTACAATTTAGGTCTTAACATATATAATACAGATCCATAACACTTAGTCATAATAATGTGACATGCAAATATTTGTGTTTATAATTATCAGTAAGTCATTTTATAAATAATAATATAATTCAAATTCATTAGTAGTGATGTTATAATATTAAATACATCCTCAACATAAAAGAAAAAAAGATAATACCAGAGTTGAAAAATACTGTTCAGAATGTCAGAGGGTTGACGGTTATCATTTCTTCTTCAACCTTTTATCAAATAAGTCATTAACTGAGTAGAAGTTGTTTTCCCTTAACCATACTTTAAGACACCTTGTAAATTTATTAAATGGTAAGATTTGAATACTATTAGGTATAGCATTAAATATGCGACAACACATTGCATAGCTATTCTTGCTATACAATGCTGTCCTAGGAATTATGGGCAAAACTATTCTATTCCTGTGCCTATTACTTTTTGGAAATATTTCCTGAGCTTTTTTAAATAACTCCGTGTGTATTTTGACAAATTTGGCGCATTCAAAGATATACAGACTGGGAAGGGGTAGTATCTTGAACTTTTTGAAGAAGGGTTTGCAGGATTCCCACGGGCGTATTCCCGCTATTGCGCGGATGCATTTTTTCTGTGCTATGAACGCTCTCTGCCTTTCTGTTGAGTAACCCCAGGTGATTAGACCATATCTCAGCACAGAATCAACATACCCATAATATGCAGATAATACGGTTTCTAGCGCTGACGTTTTTGCGAGTTCGTATAGAACGTACACGAATTTATTTATTTTATTGCATACTTTATTGACGTGAGCCTTCCAGTTGCAGTGTTTATCAATTGTTATACCGAGAAATGTCGTTTCGTTTACTTCTTTTAATTTAATTCCTCTATAGTTGATGTCTAGATTTTTATTTTCACGTCCATATGTACTAAATTGAATAAAATTAGTTTTTGATATATTTACACGTAAATTATTTTCGTCAAGCCATGTTATTATCGATTCAATTGTATTATTTATGTCAGTTATATATTTATCAATGTCAGTATTATTTGATGTCATTATTAACGAAATGTCATCAGCGAACAGAAAGCAGGGGTTATTGGTAGCTTCGGGAAGGTCATTTATATACAGTAAAAACAATAGGGAACTCAGCACACCCCCTTGAGGCACACCAGCTTTGTTATGTTTGTACTTTGATCTGTATGACTTTAGTTCTAGTTTACTGTCAATTTTTTCGATTTCTACACATTGCATTCTATTATTTAAATAACTTTGTATCCATTGCAGTGCTGGGCCCCGTATCCCATACTTTTCTAGCTTGACTAATAGCAGTTTGTGTGATACAAAATCGAAGGCTTTCGACATGTCAAAAAATATGCCTGTTGTCTCAATTCGCTTATCTAAATTAGTAACTATTCTGTGAATTAGGTTAAAACAGGCTAATGTTGTGGATTTCCCCTTTTGGAAACCGTATTGTTCCTCCCTTAGAATAGCATGTTTCTCGATAAATTGAGTCAGGCGTTTGTGCATGGCATTTTCAAATATTTTTGACATTATAGGTATGAGAGTTACAGGTCTGTAGTTATCTAGATCTTCTTTGTTACCTTTTTTGTGGAGAGGTTTTACTACTGATTGTTTGAGTAGGTTAGGAAAACATCCAGATTCAAAAGAAAGATTTACTAGAAATGTTATGACTGGTGATAGTTCTACTGAGCAAATTTTTAGAATTCTTGTCGCTAATTCATCATACCCTACTGAGTTTGTGTTGTTCAAAGATAAAATAATTTTATGTGTCTCTTCACATCCATATGGTTTTAGGAATATACTATCACTTACAGACTGTTTAAGATTAACGCGAGTATTTTCAGGGGTATGATTAGTTAGATTGATCCAATAGTCATTAAATGTTTCAGCAATTTTATTCGGGCTAGTAACTACGCCATCTTTGTTCCTCACTCTTTCTATAACTTGTAACTTCATACAAATAACACCTCTACGATAGCATAGCATAATCAGTGTATAAAGTTCCCACTGCTGGGACACAGGCCTCCTCTCTGTGAGAGGGAGTAAACCGTTATCCACCACGCGGGTACAATGCAGGTTGGTAGATGACACATGCATTCGAATTTTTGACTCTAGAACATGCCGGTTTCCTCACGATATTTTCCTTCAACGTTCTCCGAGCAGTGGTGATGAAATAATTTTCACAAAGTAAACTGCTTGTCAGGGAACGGAACTACAACTCGTATGTCGCGGCCGATTCCACTGCGTCACCATACGATAGAGAATAAATGAATTCTTTAGATAACAACGCAACCGAGCAATGAACACCAATTTGCGTGCTTTACTAAGCGTAGCAAAATAATATCCTAATAAAAAAAAATATACCGCCAAAATTATGCGCGGCACCTAAGTTATATTATATTATACTCAATTTTCCATGTAAAAGTGACCATTATTTGCTTTTTATTGTATCTTTGCAATGCCTTAAAATATGTATATGAACCAAGGGTTGGGACTTGTGTCCTTAATACAAGTTATCCTGATAACTTAGCAAGGGTGCAAGTTACGACAACTTCTAGTGCTATAGTCACAATTAAGTCATAAGTATGTAACGTTTAATAGCTGTATTGTTGATACGAATAAATATTATTATTATTATATTATAATTTAACCCAAAAATTAATTATGTTCACATACCGTAGCCTTATATTTGACGCAGTCAGGGAAATATTGTGAGGCGGAAAATTTTGATTTTAGAGCTACTGTGCAGCCAAGTATCAGAGATTGACCGACGCTTATTACTCCTCCCGCGGTGTGGTAAAGGGGTAAGGGGCAGTACAACACATCGTGGCCTTCTAACCCCATGTAGTGGAGCCCAGTCGCCATGAAGACGAATCTGAAAAAGAAAAAGAAAACTGTGATACTTGTATATGGCCATTTAATTTTCTATTGGAATTTTAGTTTTCTTTAATATGTAGCTCATGGTTCCTTTCAGTGTTTTTCTCTTAGGACTTTTCTTCTGTTTTTTTCTTTACTGTTTAGAATCTACCCACATTGGATGAAAAAAACCCAAAAAACGTTATTATTTTGAATTTATTGGGGAAACTTCACAAGTGTGATGGTAATCGTATCTAACTATAATACAAGTAACAATTGTTGGTAAAACAAATGGTTTCTTTGTATAGGCAACTGTCCAAGAGGCAAAAGAATATTTTTAGTCTCACCTAGCATTAGAAATAACAGCAGCTTTAGGTAATCCTGTAGTTCCAGACGTGTAGATATACAACAGTTTTCCTTGGAAGCCCTCAGCGTCTGCCAACGTCCAGGGTGCAGGTGGCGTGGTCTCCACCAAATTGGTGAAATCAGCGATATCATCACCACTGCTTTCGACTTTGGGGTTTGATGGATTCAGGCGACGCTGGGAGAACTTGAACAGCTTCAAAGATGGGCTCAATTCTTTGGCTACATCCTGTATAGCTGGAATTAGTCATTTATTAGAAATCTGTGAATAAACAACATCTAGTTTTTGGGGTTTTCATAAACGTTGCTTGAAGTTAAGAGCCGTTAAAACGTCAAAACGTATGGTTAAACAGTCCCTAATCATGACTTAACTTTAAGTAACGTTTATAAAGAAAGGGGTATATTTCTATATGAGCATCAAAGATAAAAATAATTGATCTTGAACGAATCATCAAACTAGACATTTACGTTAATATTTATGCAACAAAAAAGTGTGTCAACAAATACTATAGGATCGCAACATTAGCATACAAATATCACGTAATAGAATTACTATTATTTAACTAATGGTTCCACTAGTTATGCCTATCTATTTTTTTAACATTTTATACTTATTATTAATGAATATGTTTACGTTATTACGGTTGACTTTAATACTTATTGTAGTACTTTTTTATAGGAAATGTATTTTTAATTATATGGGTAACAATGAGGTTTGACACCTACGCATTTAACGCATTGACGCAGTAATAGTAACGGGTTCATGTCAAAATATTGAAACGTTTAAAGGTTTCGAAATCACGATCTCTGCTCATCAGTTCAACTTAAGTTCGAAGTCCAAGGCTCAGGACTGTTGCTGCTTTAATGGATAACTAGGTCAACGATGAATCAGAATGTTCTGGTTATCAATCATACTTTGATCTTGTTAAGGTAAACTGCTCTACAATGTGTAGTTCCTACTTCCTAGTCGCAGTCATCTTTGCGCTACTAACAATATCCTGAGTTTACTAGCAGTGGGAATTAAGTACTCAGATAACGTCTGATAAAGATGTGTGGAAGAAAAATACAGACAGCAGGGTAATTGCGTAACACACAATTAGTATATAGATGGGCAATCTAAACCCGATGCTTTGGTAAAAATCCAATTTTCTGGGTATTTATCGAGTGTTTACCGAAGCACCGGGTTTAAACCCGGTGTATTGCCCATCTATATATTAGTAGCAATGGCTTTCATGTTGAAAGTTCAACAACATTCATTGCATTATTGACGTTATTGAGCAAGCAAATTTTTCGAACATATGAAGCAATATCCTTCAAAATGATTCAAATTCATGGTGTGTTACGCAATTAGGGTGTTGGTGCGAGTTCCTGACCCAAATAAACTTGTGTAAGGGCAGGAAGCGCATGAGTCATCAAATGTCCAAATTGTAGGTCTATTTTTAAGCTCAGTTCACTCGCTACATTCATTCAGAATCAGGTGACGTTAAATGGCATCATAATTTAGTTTTAATTTTGAATTCTACACGGTCGGAGCCGACAATGACAGGTCATTACATACTCGCTCGAAAAATGTATGTAGAAGTTTAAATGGAAGTTAAACAACTTCTACATAGTAAACCAGGTCAAAATTATCAAGGTTGTTCTTGACAATTTTTTGAGACCAAATTCAAAAACGTGAGCGTTCCGTGGTAATCAGGTGAGGATTGTGTCGAGAAAGGCTCACCACGTAATCCTCACCTAGGCACCTTTATATCTCTGGAATCACTTAGGTAATGACTATTTTCGAGATTTAGCATAGTGTTACGACTATTTCCTGACTATTTTTTGGAATTGAAACCAAGTCGATAATCCCAGCCGTTTGATTGTACTAGTGTTGAGGATTGTGTGGAGTTGTTCACCACACAATCCTCACCAACTTATAGCTATAACTTCGGAATCGGCGACTATTTTTTGAACTTGGTGCCTATTTATAACTAGGTATTTCTTGATTATTTTTTGGCGGTCTCAAAATTGATTTTCATGAAGTTTCCAAAGGTGAGCATTGGCGCCGATTCCCTTGTTCACAAACTAAGCTAAATTTAAGTTCAGTACATCTTTTTCTTTCTAATTCATTAAGAAAGGGACAGAAGATAAATATTAGTTTAGTCCTGTCAAATTAGTCAGCGCCTGAGGTAAATTGACGTATTTTTAGTAGCCATGTTTTTAATCACCTCTAACTGTCTATGGAGTATCTTAATTTGACAGGACTAAACTAATATTTATCTTCTGTCCTTTTCTTAATGAAACAGAAAGAAAAAGATGCACTGAACTTAAATTTAGTTTAGTTTATGAACAAGGGAATCGGCGCCATTGTGTGGTGAAGGACACTTAAATTATTAGGTATGAGAAAAATGCGGTAAGTAATGAATATTGGACATTGTAAAGTTCTTTTGGATAAATAAATTCTTGAAACCAAACTGTGATAAGAAATAAAATGATGATAAACAGTTTTTTTTATATTAGAATATTGTTTCTTCGGTTAGCTAGTTACCAAGAGTACGGTTCAAGGTTTAGAATGTTATTTTGTCAACAACTTGATAAAATATTAGGTAGATGTACCTAAACCTTTAGACGATACATCAACGAAAATTCGCAAAAATAAAACGAATGAATCCGTTCGGAAATTATGGCGGTTGGCAGTACGTTTTTTTACGATGTTACAAGTTTTCAACAAATCATGTCAAATGATACAGAGATCTCACGTTACAACGTGAGATCTCTGTATTGGCATCATTTGAGCCAGCCATTAATTTGTATAGTTACGGGAGTTTACAATGCAGTGTACATACAATGAACAAACTCATCATCAATTGTAACAAAAAACGCATAGTTCAACTTCGAGTTTTCGAAACGAGAGCGAGACTAAGCGCGATTATCACCCACCGTAAGGTGTTTTCATTACCTGTGGGTACATAGTACAAAAAACCGGTTTGAGTGTCTTACCGGCTTGGTACTCGTCGGAGAATATCAACGCGTCACATTTCGCGACATTGATGGAATGCACGAGAGCGTTGCCTCGCTGGTTCGTGTTTATAAGAGGCGTAATTCCGCCAAGACGGGCTATGCCCATCCACAGCGCGGGTTGTTGGGGGCAGTTGTTCACTAACAACCCAACAATATTCCCCTTCTTAATACCCTGTGCCTTCAGCACAGCTGTTACCCGCAAGCTGTAATCTTCCACCTAAAACAAAAACTTTGTAAATAAAGCCTATTTTATTTTAGCAACATGACTCAAAGAAAACACTTTGTACTGTAATGTGTGATTTCGAAGTTGACACCTTTGTCCTAATCATTACATAAAGTACTTTGCAAGAATATAGATAGAAGAGGTAGGTACCTATATTTAATATAGAATGGAGATAAATATTGGTACTTCAAGGTAAATACTTCTTTACCTCAAAATCAATATAAGAAAGTTTGTATGTCTAACAGGGGATGAAGTTTGCAACAATTGGTGGCAAGCAAACTTTATCCTCTGTTAGACCTGCTCAGAAATAGTTTCTATAAACATTTGTTAGTGCATTTCTAAACTCTGTATGGAACATTTATTTTCCTTAAAATACCCCCTTACTTATTTCAAATTTAAGACAAGGGGTTTATTCATAAACATTGCTTAAAGATAAGAGACATTTAAATGTCAAAAATTTATGGTTAAACAATTGTTAATAATTACTTTAAGTAACATTTATAAATAGAGGATTAATGACTAAACAGAAGTTAATAATTACTTAACTTCAAGCAACATTTACCTATCTATAATTAAAGGAATGTTTCAAGATGATGTTTATCTGTGACACAGTCAGGATTTTTTTTTTTTCATAATAGGTGTTTAATCATTTTTTGTAGTAATCTATAAGAGTGTGTATAGTTCTAGAAACCAATATCTAGAAACCTTATTTAAATATGAACTGTTAGTTTAAGTTCATTCTGAGTAAGTATACAAGTTTTGTAGCTGATAAATCAGCATGAAAAACAGTTTCCTTAAATACTTCATATTCTCAACTAACATCAGTGTTATCTCCGGCCTGCATCTTTGATATCTACATGATAATTAATATAAAGTGCACTTCCTTATACAGGGTGAAATTGATTTCATGGGCATCCTTTTAAGGGGTCATTGTAATCATCATTATGAACAACTTTTACTATGAGACCAAACCAGAAATCGCCAAAAAAAAAACAGCTGTTCCCTACATTTTGACGAGTTATGTGAACATAAATGTAGGGAACAACTGATTTTTTTTCGCGATTTCAGAGTAAAAGTTGTTCATAATGATGAGTACAACAACCCCTTAAAAGGATGCCCATGAATTTAATTCACCCTGTATTGTACCTACTAATAATTTACTTATAAAATAAAATATATAAATTGGGTCAAACTGCAATGTACTTAATTTAGTTTAATTTATGCTAAAAGGTTTTAATTTTCATTTGAAGTTGGATCAATGACTTCAAGTTGAACATTTAAAAATAAAGTCAAAAGACTAGGTGACACAGGTGACTAGAATGACCCGTTAAGGTGACATTAATCTTTCCAAAACTTTGAAATTAACATGAATTTAAACAATGGTTAATTAAACTGCTCCTACAATATTCAATGGAATGAATTACAGTTTCCTGAAGGACAAACTGTCACCTGAATGTGACTTTAAAGGTTTTCTGCATATTACATTTTTCAAAGGCTTAGCAAATGACATCAACTGTATTTTTTTGTGACTGCAGTCCGGTTGGCTAATAAAAAGGCTTAACATAATTATTAAAATAAAGATCATTTGCAATCGTATTGCAATTTACTGTGGGAACTGATTCAGAAACAGACAGATCTACATCAACATTAAATTATGTACATAATAAATAACATTAAGTTATGTACATATTAAAACAATTTCTTTTTTCTTTGAATTACAATAATAAGATTATACTGTTGAAATGGAAAATTTACTGTTTTATAATATTTTGTATATTATTGAAACAGTATTTTTTTATTTTCAAACATGATAATAATATTGTTGAATATTAAATACAATGTCCCCATGTTCATCTGAGTAGATGGATAGAAATATAAAAGTTATTGTAATAAGAGCGAGACAGGTGACTTTCTCTTTTATAATGCATCAGCAATTTCAAAAGGCACCACTTTCTTCTCAATTTATACTAAATTGTCTATGCTTTACCAGTACAAACTAGCATATATAATAACTGGTGATGGATTACCTAAGTTTGATTTCTACTGTGTTGAAATATGTCCTGTGTGTGTACAGCTTGTGAATTTGTAATGATGAACAACAAAATAGTAAGACCTGTTGACTTATGGACTAATCAATGTTTGTTATACTTTAATTTTGTTCCTAGGTGTTGCTTTTACTGAAAATTATGTTCAAAAGTGTTACAAACCTCCTTGAAGGACCAGACTTCATCTTGGAATAAGAAACAAGGCTTATCCGGATGCTTCTCCACAACTTCGTGGAACACATCAGGTAAAGTCAAGTTTTTGCTGCTGAACTTCCTTGTTATCCATAGGATCTTTATATATGATAATAAGGCTCTAGAATGGTAAAATAAATTATTGTTAATACTCTAATAAACAATGTAAATGTTGACATAAAAACATTTTGATCAAGTTGTTTCTTGAAAAATTTGCACAAACTACAGTGGAATTTGAACTTTGTGATTGATTTCGTATTATTTCTGTAATGATTAACGCAATCGAATAACAAATACGATACGATGACGTGCCAGTTTAGAACCCTTACCTGAGATCTCTTGGAGCAGTCCTAAGTGCGATGTAACACCAGTATGAATGGAACGCAGCGAGGTAAACACCACAAATAATTATAACACCCACAAACATACAAAGGAATCCTTGGGAGAGCCAAACGGCGGCACAGGCAGCCGCAACAGCGGCCAACACCATCACCATCACGACTGCTTTTCGCAACGAAACGCGTCTAACTGCTGAACAACGGCGACCCACCGTGGCGGTAGCGCGCTGTGCGCCCGTTGACTAGCTTTAATTCATTCACTCGCACTATTTGCGAGAACCCAAAGAGTAAAGTAATATAGAGGCGAGAACCTCTCAAAGGGCAAGCAAGTAACAGGAGCACTTTATTGTTAACTAAACAGTTTGTAGTCTCTTGACAATAACTGTAATCGCGCGCATAATCGTGTAACTAAGCGCACTTCAGTTGTAAATGGGTTCAGCCGCTGTTAATTATTCTTACAGAAATGCATTTAGAATTTACAAAAACCTAATTTTCGTTGTCGGTCAATGATCAGGTCTAATAAATATTATTTTGAATATGAGAGCACACTATCATAACTTGAACAAAATTAATTAATTTGGATAACACGCAATGTACAGTGAACCAGGCCTATTTTCGTTATTTGACGTCTGTCAATTTGCAATGTCAATGTCACCTTCGAATCACTAGAGAATCGGTAGAGCTAATATTATCAGTTGCGTTTTGTTACAGTTTACAATGTTATATGAAAATTGTTTGTGAATGCAATAAAATCATCAAAAATATTGGAGTAATATACTATCCAAAGTGGTTTATCAATATTGTATTGAAAGCAAAAATATTATTTTCTACCTCTTATTAAAACCATTGAGGAAAGCATTGTTTTTCAAACGTTTAGTTAACGCACACAAAACACACATCACATACTTTTCTGAATACTGGATGAGCAGAATTATTAGCAGTGTTCACAATTAGCTACCCTGGCACACATTTTGCTTTCGGAATATGGGTACTCGCGAACTATTTATAACATGGTTTTAGCACATTTTCGTTTACCCCTATTGAACACAATATAATTATAATAAAGTAGGTTCTAATAGTTATCAGTGGCGTAGCTAGCATGGGTTTCACTCGGTGTGGTCGTCATGGTATCACCCTGACAGAAAGCTGTCTATCAACGTAAGACGCGTTGAAGAAGCGACGACGGTGGCCGATCTGGAGGTTCGGGGTTCGATCATCAGGCCGATCACCCTTGAGATTCGTATTTTTCCAGTAGCCGACCCCGAGAGGTACGGGAAAAGACTAGAAAGACTGTGATTTGGTTTTTTATTTATTTACCGATTTGTATTATATTAGAGGTTAAAGTATGAAATTGCCGATTTGCACTGAAAAATTGAAATTCGTTCACGTAGAAAATTGTCCAAATCACGAAAAAAATGGTAGTCCGTTGGAGCAAGGTTTGGCGAATTAGCGAATACGGAGGGTGACGAATGGTTTCTAATTGCAGTTCCTGTAGAGTTAAAACGGTTTCTCGTGCTGTATGAGGTCTCGCGTTATCATGGAGCAATAATGGTGAAGATCGATTCATGAGTCGGGGCTGTTTCACTGCTAGTTTTGCTATCATTGTTCGGAGTTCGGCGCAGTAGACATCTGCCGTTATAGCTTGACCAGATCGGAGAAAGCTATCTATATCTATACTTATAATAAATCTGTAGAAGTGAAAATTCTGTACATTGAAAATATCAAAAAAATAAATGGCAGGGGGTGTTACTAGACCGACACCGAACCCAAAAATGTGATTTAAAAAATTTTTGTCTGTCTGTCTGTCGGTCTGTCTGTCTGTCTGTCTGTTTGTTCAGGCATCACGCAAAAACTACCGGTTCGATTACGATGAAACTTGGTATAATTATTCTTTAATATCCTGGGCACCACACTGGGTACTTTTTATCCCGGAAAAGTATATACAATAAAAAACAAACTTAATTTTGCGGTTCGATCCCTAGACCCGATTACTACACCAACCGCAAATAATAAGTTTGTCGTAGGTTAAGTCACCCGCAATGGAGTTCATTTTTATTCCTTTTAGTTTTTAGAGTTATTTAGGTTTATTTTTATATAAGTCGTAGGTATAGATTTTAATTGTAAAGTATAGGTAGTATATTTGATAGTGTACGTAGTGACCGTAGGTTATTTTATAATACTGTTAGGTAGGATTAGTCATTCGTATAGATATTAGTTTTTAGGGATTTTGCTTATTTATTGAGTTTAGATTAGTTATCATCAGAAATAGGTTTATTTAGGTAGGTAGGTATTTAATTTTCTGTTATTGAGTTATTTTTTTTTTAATTAGGTAGGTACTTAGGTAAAGATATCATATAGGTACCCTCTTAATCACCACTAATGAGACACAATTGGTTTTCTATTGTAATTAGCCACAAAGGGCCCGCGAGATAGATGGCATTCTGGGGAAGCACATACATTTTATCCTGTTAGCACGTTCCCGTGGGATAATTTCCGACATCCACGCGGGCGAAGCCGCGGGCAGAAGCTAGTAGTGAATAAAACCATGCTGAGACCACCAAACGGTTACCATTACCTATTTATTGGTAAGCTTTGCTTTGACCTGAGCCCGTATTCCCGTAATTTAAAACGTTCAAAATCTAGTCGCAGTCTCATCTCAGCGACAAAGAAATGTCAAAAACTTGTCAAAATGTAGGGAAATTAGACGTATTTTTGACAGATTGAGACTGAGATCAGACTGTGAACGTTCTTAAAATTACGAGAATTACCCCTCTGGGGTCAGCCATTGCATTTTTCGCTTACGGTTATCGTAAAGAATCCACTTTTCATCACATGTCACAATTTGATCCCATATTCCTTCATTTCTGTATCGATTCAACAAGGCATCACAAGTTTCAACACGCGTTTCTTTCTGCAGATCAGTCAAATCATGAGGCACCCATTTCTCATATTTTTTTATTTTATTTATTTGACGCAAATGAGTCAATATTGTTGGTAAGGTAACGTTAAACCATGCCGCTAATTCCTGGGTAGTTTGGCTCGGATCGGCTTCCACCATCTCTTTCAATTCATTGTTATTCACCTGTGTGGGCGGTCTTCCACGTGGTTTGTTCTTCAAATCAAAGTTTCCATCACGAAAGCGTTTAAACCAAAATCGCACGGTGCGTTCATTAGCAGTCCCCTCTCCAAACGCAACATTGATATTGCGAGCTGTTTCTGCAGCGTTAGTTCCGCGTCGGAACTCGTATTCAAAAACTACACAACTGAAAGTCGATAATCGAATGTTGCACATTTTTTAAAAGAAGAACTTCATAGGTACCATGTGAAAAAAGTTTCACTCAAAAATCTCAAACCATGAAGGTTCTATGTCAATTCGAAGGGTTTAGGCGCATTAGGGCTAATTCTCATTTTGGCAACCGACTCGCTAATGGACTACTTCTCATAATGGCCACTTCTCATTTTGGCTACTTCTGATTAGGGCGACTTCTCACTTGGGCTACTTCTCACTCGGGCTACTTCTCACTTGGGCTACATCTCATTAGGGCTATTACTCATTAGGGCTACTTCTCAAAATTTGGGAATGTTTATTGAAATAAGTACTGTCTTCATGTATATAAACTATTACAATACAATTCCCTATTATTAAATTTTAATGTGTTTTGTACTTTTCTATTGATAGATTTATCGGTCCATCGATAGACTTATTGATCACGTAGGTACCTACTCGTTTTTGTTTTTTTATAATAGGGTTTTTTAAAGGTTTGTGTGAAAAGGTTATATTTTTTCACGGTCGGGTGTCACCTTCGAATAGGTGACATCCCGAGCAAACTGCCCCCGCCGCCGCCCCGCCCTAGCTACGCCTCTAGCGCCACTGCACTGGTACATCTATATCTATACTTATAATAAATCTGTAGAAGTGAAAATTCTGTACATTGAAAATATCAAAAAAATAAATGGCAGGGTGTGTTATTAGACCGACACCGAACCCAAAAATGTGATTAAAAATTTTTTTGTCTGTCTGTCTGTCTGTCTGTCTGTTTGTTCAGACATCACGCAAAAACTACCGGATCGATTACGATGAAACTTGGTATAATTATTCTTTAATATCCTGGGCACCACACTGGGTACTTTTTATCCCGGAAAAGTATATACAATAAAAAACAAACTTAATTTTGCGGTTCGATACCTAGACCCGATTACTGTACCAACCGCAAATAATAAGTTTGTCGTGGGTTAAGTCATGCAATGGAGTTCATTTTTATTCCTTTTAGTTTTTAGAGTTATTTAGGTTTATTTTTATATAAGTCGTAGGTATAGATTTTAATTTTGAAGTATAGGTAGTATATTTGATAGTGTACGTAGTGACCGTAGGTTATTTTATAATACTGTTAGTTAGGATTAGTCATTCGTATAGATAGGTATTAGTTTTTAGGGATTTTGCTTATTTATTGAGTTTAGATTAGTTATCATCAGAAATAGGTTTATTTAGGTAGGCAGGTATTTAATTTTCTGTTATTGAGTTTATTTTTTTTAAATTAGGTAGGTACTTAGGTAAACATATCATATAGGTACCCTCTTAATCACCACTAATGAGACACAATTGGTTTTCTATTGTAATTTTTTTAATTAATTTTTTTTAATTAATTTTTTTTTTTTTTTTTTTTTTTTTTTTTTTTTATTTTAATAATGAATTTATTATTTGGATCAAACAGCTACAACATTAAGAAGATTAGTAGACGAGGCGTAAAATAATAATGACAAAGAAATTAATTATTATATAATTTATCAAAGGCTCAAATGGTCAAGGAAAATCTTGGAGAAATCTCCACCTCGTTTATAATGGAGTCGTGATAATTAATTACCGCAATAATCTGGGACTTATGGCAAACAAAGAGCTGATTAAATGATATTAGCCTGTTTTTTTGCACTGGAGTGTAATCGCCATTTTGAATTTGATTAGATGACGCTTGTTATTTCGGGCTCAGAAGCTTTTATACAGAATATAATTATCATAATTATTGTTTGAGAAAAGAATAATTCTGATGTTAGCCTGTTTTTATTGCACTGCAGTGTAATCGCCATTTTGGTTTTATGACGAGTGCTTTCAGGACTAGTTTTAATCACAAAAATTTTATTAGTTCTACTTTATAATAATAATAATAATAACGTTGTACTGGGATCGGTCTATCATCACTGACAGGACTGTTGTCGCCAACAAACCTGATATAGTGGTGATAGATCGATTAGTGCGCCTCGCAATGATTGTCGATGTTACCATTCCACATGACGGGAACCTCGTGAAAGCTGAGAAAGATAAACAAATCAAATATCTTGACTTGGCACACGAGGTTGTTGACATGTGGAATGTGAGCTCGACTGTCATAGTGCCGATTGTCGTATCGGCTAATGGCCTGATGGCCGAAAGCCTCGATCAACATCTATCGAGGCTCTCGTTAGGCGGTTGGATCAAGGGCCTGATTCAGAAGGCAGTACTCCTCGATACGGCTCGCATTGTGAGGAGGTTTCTGTCTCTGGAGCCCTAACCACCGGTAGCTTGGACCCTGCTCCCGACACCGGTGGATTACTATTTTTTTATATTTTTAAATGTTTTTTTTATACTAATATTTAAAAATGTATTAAAATAAGAATTATAAATAAATAAAGGACATAATAATAATAGTAATAATAGCCCCCTAAACAACCACACGTCCTGATTGACCATCTAATCACGTAGGGGGCGGACACACGAATGAGAAATTACTGGCGTGGCTAACGTGGCTCTGGAAACCCACTTAAAAATGGAGACACGATCGAAAAGAAAACGTATAGGACCGCTGCCCGGGGGCGATCACCGGGGCGCACTTGGAGCTGACGCTGAGTGTCTCCGCATGCGAACCGTCAGCGGTGAGGAGTTGAACAGGCGGGCTCCCACCGACAAAGATGCTACAGCCGAAATCAATGACGATGGTGACAGACTGACGGGCAGGACAAACACCCCTGTAGAACCGTATAGTCCAAGTACTGTATCTTACACACCTTCTGGACGTTCATCACCATCCATACCATCGTCACCCATACCATCATCACCTCCCATTATTAGTTTAAATACAGTCCCACCCACTCCGACCTTGAATGTTGCGCGGGAGGTATCTACCTTTTTACCCGCGTCCACCAAGGCTGGAAAAGCAAGAGTTCGCATGAGATGGAGCAAAGAAGTTAACCTATTCATCATGCGAACTTACCTATACATCACTAAGTTAGAGACCGACCTCACCACGTACAGAAAACAATTGCATGAACTTTTTACACGTCAATACCCAGAGATTACAGTTACAGAACAGAGAATTTCAGATCAAAGAAGAATCATAGTAAGAAATAAGCTCCTGTCTCAAGAAGTAATAGATCAGTTAAAAGAAGAAGTACGTACACAACTGCTAGAAGAATCAGAAAATATTGAAGGCGCCATCACTACCGCATTAACACAAAACGCAACTGAGTATAACCACCAAGACCAACCACAACCGTACACTCAAACACAACGAATCACACAATCTCAGCCAAACTTTCAATCCCACGCATATTCACAAACCACGCATACATCCACACAAACCGAAAATATAACAATAATGTTAGAAAATGAAATAGAGACTCTAGCCGATACCAATCAAATTTGGTCCACAGACACGCGTAACCAAGAAATACATGATAAATTTAAAACAGCTCTCACTCAATATTCCGGCATGGACCCGGCGGCTCGACCAAAACTTCCCAAACTTAGGTACACACCAAAACTTTTCCACCTTGTTAATTTATTTAATCAAAATATTCTGAACCAATATATTAGCGATGAAACTCAACTTATAGACCTACATACCCTGATTTACTGCACAGCATTAGTTATTTCCGAAGAACTTAATTATAAAATCACAGAATACACAGGTAACACGAGAAAAGGAAATATTAACAAACCAGCATGGCAGCAGAGACTTGAAAAAGATATAGAAAAACTTAGAGCAGACTGCGGTAGACTAACTCAATACATTAACAACAATAGATCAAACAAAGTAATTAAGAGAGTAGAAGCAATTTTTAAAAACATGACTACCCACACTAGACACGAAAACGACAATAGAAAACCGGAAGAGTTCTTGGACACATTGAAACAGAAATTAGCCCTAAAAGTACACAGGTTGAGAAGATACAAGAAAGCACAAGAACGTAAAAATGATAACTCCTTGTTTGCTACGAACGAAAAGAACTTTTACAGAAAATTACAGAAACCACAAACTGACACCGAAACTCCGACAGCCGAAAACAACATTGAACTACCAACAGCGGAACAACTAGAAACGTTTTGGTCTGGCATATGGGAAGAGCAAGTGCAACATAACGTACAAGCAGAATGGATAACAGACGAAGAAACAAAATGGAACTCACTAGAAGAAATGGAATTCGCTGAAATAACTGAGTCTGACATAGTTAGTATTGCAGCAAGACTACACAATTGGAAATCCCCCGGTATTGATAAAATACATAATTTCTGGTATAAAAAATTAGAGTCATTACATAAAGTTCTAGCTAAAAATTTAACAGAAATCATTTTAGGGAAACAAAACATTCCTGAATTTATTGCTACAGGAATAACTTATATGTTGCCAAAAACTCAATACTCACCACAACCTTCTCAATACAGACCAATTACATGCCTGCCCACAATATACAAGATCCTAACATCAGCAATCACTGCAAAAATCAATAAACACATAGAACACCATAAAATAATAGCAGAGGAACAAAAGGGGTGCAGAAGGGGCCACATGGGGTGTAAAGAGCAACTTGTTATAGATTCAATAATACACAAACATGCCGCCACAAAAAATAGGAACTTACATTGCACATACATAGATTATAAAAAAGCATTTGATAGTATTCCACACTCCTGGCTAATTCAAATATTAAAGATGTATAAAATAAACTCAAAAATAATAGACTTCTTACAGAACATCATGTACCGCTGGAAAACTACATTGCAGTTAAATTATCGACACAACGCTATCACTACTCGACAAATATCCATAAAGAAGGGAATATATCAGGGCGATTCTCTAAGTCCTTTATGGTTTTGTCTCGCTCTGAACCCTCTATCCCACCTACTTCATAGCTGCCAAGCCGGATATTCGCTTAAACATACCACAGAAGAAACGGTAATCTCACATCTTATATATATGGACGACATAAAACTATACGCAAAGTCTGAAAAAGAGATGAAAAAATTAATAGATACCACGACAAAATTTAGTAAAGACATAAACATGCAATTCGGATTAGATAAATGCAAAACAGTTCATATAATAAGAGGCAAAATAAAACCGGGAGACTATCCTGTTAATAATACAGACACAATCACAGCTATGGAACCAACAGATTTATATAAATATTTAGGGTACAAGCAACTCAAAGGAATAGATCATACAGCAATAAAACACACCTTAAACACTGAATACAAAAGAAGAGTGAACGCAGTATGTAAAACACAACTCTCTGGAAAACATTTAATGAAGGCTCTAAACACCTACGCGATCCCAATATTGACGTACTCGTTCGGTGTGATTAAATGGTCAAAAACTGACATCCAACAAATAGAGAGAACAACACGCACCACACTCACTAAACACAATAACCTACACCCTAAATCTGCTATAGAAAGACTGACCATCAAAAGGCAATACGGAGGGAGAGGCCTTATAGACGTCCAGCATCTCTGGCAGAAACAAAACGCCAGACTAAGAACATTCTTTCACTCCAAATCACACACAAGCAACATCCATAAAGCCGTAGTAATGAATGATATCAGCTACACCCCACTCAACCTACACGAACAGATAGATACACAAAACACTAGCAATGAGGACCCACATAAGCAAAAGTTAGAAGACTGGAAAAAGAAAGTGCTGCATGGACGGCACCCCCATGATCTAGAACAATCTCATATAGATACAATAGCGTCAAATAAATGGCTTAAAATCGGTCATTTATTTCCGGAAACCGAGGGATTTATTATTGCAATACAGGATCAGATCATAAATACTAAAAACTACAGGAAATTCATTATAAAAGACCCCACAATAACAAACGATAAATGCCGCAAATGTCACAGCCAACCAGAGACCATACAACACATAACAGGGGCATGCACAACACTCACACAAACAGACTATACACACAGACACAATCAGGTAGCAAACGTCATCCATCAAAAATTAGCACACAAATATAAACTCATACAAGATACAACCACTCCTTATTACAAATACGTACCACAAACAGTTCTAGAAAGTACTACACACAAACTCTACTACGATCGCGCCATACTAACGGACAGGACCATTCACTATAATAGACCAGATATAACCCTTCAAGATAAAGTTAATAAAGTCACATACCTCATAGATATTGCAGTCCCTAATACACATAATTTACAAAAAACAATAAGTGAGAAAATCAGTAAATATGCTGAACTGAAAGAAGAAGTGACCAGAATCTGGAGCCAGGAAAATGTCTACGTAGTTCCCATTATTGTCTCCACGACGGGTGTTATACCCAATCACCTCCACTACAGCCTTAAACAAATAGACCTAGAAGACTCAATTTATATAACACTCCAAAAAGCCGCAATTTTAAATACCTGTAGAATCGTTAGAAAGTTCATGCAAATTGACGAAAATGAAATCACTCCTCATAATAATTCTTCTTAAAAAATAAAAAATAACACCACACACACGCTACATTGACTTGGCTTGGGCCCGTTAATGTAGCTTAAACTAGCTGAAGAGCTAAGAAACAAAAGTTTACCAAAGTAATAATAATAGTAATTTTATTTCTCTCAAAAAGGTACAGTTTAGATTGATAGGATCTAGTTACATTTTTAAATATTATCCTTTGTGAGAGCTGGAGTCTATACTGGGTTCGGGACCTGTATGACAGATCTCCAGGCTCACACCCTTAAAATTACAATATTTAATGACACTTACGTACTACAACATTATAAAAGCTCCAAGTACTGAGAGGAAGAGAATTAATAGAAAAAAAAAAAGGAGATGTGCTATGTCTATGTGTGTCTTTGGAGAGTGTTATGTGTCCGTGAGTGCAATATAAGTCCTCACGCCCAGCGCCCACGAAGGCCACTGAGCGTGAGCACCCACTTGCCCAAAAGTGTGTGTGTGTGTCTGTATGTGGTTAACAAGGTGAAACGCGATCTAAGATTAATTTGAGTAGGTGAATATTTCCGATAGACGAAATTATTTTAGAATATTTAATATACTTTCAGTCTCCGCATAATCCAATTCAAGAAGCCATTTCGTAACAGTTCTTTTACATTTTGATCTGCACATAGGGTATATATTTAAAATATTATTAACCTTGTTATACACGTAGCTACTAAGGAAAGGGAAACTACGTTGGGCCGAACGACAGTTTGTGCGGAAGGAGGGACGAACAGCATGTTTACGTCGTTGGGAGTCAAATTTGCTTGGAGCATAGGGGGTTTGAGAGTGTGTGATTAAAACAAGATTAAGGATAAATAATTTGCGAACAGAGAGAACCGAACACGTGTTATAAAGATCGATGGTAGGAAAGCGGTAAGGTAACCGCCATCCGACCTTCAGGAGTGCCCTCTGAGCACGTTCCAGTTTGAGCATATGAGTTTTTGCTGATCCGCCCCAAGTAATTATACAATATTGTATAAGCGATTGGCAGAGGGCGAGATATACAAGTCTTAGCACCGTAGTGTCAGCAGCGTGACGAAGGGATTTAAAAATGTAAATCAACCTGCGTAATCGCGAGGTGAGTGTGTTTATGTGTGTAGAGAATGACAGGCAATCATCAATTTGTACACCAAGATATTTCACACAATTGATGCGAGAAAGGCAGGGGCAATTACAAGCTGTGAGGTGAGGTGAAATACAGGAGTGGGCAATCAAAGAATAAGGAGAGGAAGGTTTCCCAGCGACAGAAAATGAAAAGGTTAGATAATTGGTTTTGTCTACATTTAAAGTAAGCAAGTTTTGAGCCAACCAGTTGGTAACAAGGTTGAGTCCGGATTGTGCATGCTGGAATACCAGCTCCCAGGAATCTCCATGGAATAGTAGGGCAGTATCATCGGCGTATGTGAAGATGGATGCATAGGGAAGTGTTAAACGGCAAAGCTCATTTATATAAATAAGAAAAAGCGTTGGGCCGATAATACTGCCCTGGGGGACCCCATAAGATATGGGGAGCTCGTCGCTTGTCCAATCACCGATCCTGACGCATTGTCGCCTACCCGTGAGGTAACTCTCGAAGAGAGCAAGTTGAATGCCTCTAATACCGATCCGTTCAAGTTTAGCAATAAGATTGGGGACAGATATCGTATCGAAGGCTTTCGCAAGATCCAAGAAAATTCCAATTACCTTCTGTCTAGCACAGCATTATTTGTAGAAATTCCGGAACGGAAACCATATTGAGATGAAGAAAGAAGATGATTTTGCTCTAGGTACTTAACCAGTCTATTATTCATGAGCCTCTCAACTAATTTTGAAAGTGTAGGCAAAATTGATATGGGTCTGTAGTTATTTGATCGATCGCTGTCCCCGCCCTTATGCACAGGATGCACCACTGCCAGCTTAAGCGCGTTTGGAAAGATGCCGGAGGTAAAAGCTAAATTATATATATGAGTCAGATGGGGGGTGAGATGATTCTTAAAATTCTTAAGAAACGTGCCCGATATGCCATCAGAGCCCACCGCACAATCGCTTCTCAGATTCCCGATCAAAACGTACAAAATTAGCCACAAAGGGTCCGCGAGATAGATGGCATTCTAGGGAAGCACATACATTTTATCCTGTTAGCACGTTCCCGTGGGATAATTTCCGACATCCACGCGGGCGAAGCCGCGGGCAGAAGCTAGTAATAAATAAAAAAGAAGCTTGATTTGAAAACATTTTATTACTTACACCGTTTATCCATAAATATAAACATTGATACTTAGACTAAGTACAATAACATATGTGCATAATATATACATAATTAAAAAAACACATTTCTTAGATCTACTAGTTTCACGGGACTTATAAAAAGTAGCTAATAATACAGTAACTTAATAAATTAACTTATAATTAAATAATTTACTAGGATTGAAACACTATGTTGTCATTTACATTTAATTGAGCTGATTTAAGGACTCATTTTTCGCTTGATTAGCGTTGTGATTATGAACATTACAATGTTCTCCTTTTTGTAAAAAAAAGCTGTGAGAAGACAAAAAAAAAACCTACTTATTTAAATACCTGCTAATTAACATAATTATATGAGCTGGATACCTACTAGATAAGTAGGTATAGCAACAACTGCAGGTAGGTATTTATCCACCCACACGATATCATATTGATACTATAAAAGCTCATATCGATATGATATTTATACTATAAAAGTAGGTAAAAAATATAAGAATAACCACAAATATCAAAGTAATCCTCAACGCAAAAAAATGAAGAAATCAAAACTAAAATTGATCTAATTATACCTACATACTAATTATTTGTCACAAGTACTTGCACTTAACAGTATCACAAAATATTTGTTACACAATAAAGGCACAATAATAATATCTTCATGTAATAGTTTATAAAATTATACTTAATCACAGTCTAATTTGTCCTGATGTAATTTTCTCGTACTCTTCATTACCTAAAGGCACATACATGCCTGTCTTTGGGTCTGAGTAAAATAGTTTATCTTTCACCAATGAAGGGTCGTAGCCTTCCTTCTGCAAGTCCACTTTCCTCATTTTGAATGTCCCTGTAAACAAAATAGAAATATTAAGTACCTAATGACTTTTATTGTCTATAAAAGCTAGATGAGACGGAGGGAGGACGGTCAGTCACTTTGGTAAGACCAGCGGGATAACTGGAACACACTAACAGTAACAATTGTTTTCATTTTGACAGTTCAACAACATTCATTGCATTATTTACGTTGTGGAACAGATACATTTTTCGAACATATGAAGCAATGGATTAGGAATATCCTTCAAAATGATTCAGATTGTGATTGATAGTGTGTTACGCAATTGGGATATAGCAGCTATAATATGACACAGTCTCTTGCCGACAAGAAAGGCGAGGAATCAAATGGTCTTGAACTGAAGGCCAATTCCCGTAATTATAAACGTTCAAAATCTAGTCGCAATCTTATCTCAGCGACAATCAATGTCAAAACTTGTCAAAAATGTAGGGAAATTGAACGTATTTTTACAGATTGAGACAGATCAGAGGGGCAATTCTCGTAATTTTAAGAAGTCAAAAAATACTTCTAATTTCCCTATATTTTGACAAGTTTTTGACGTTTGTTTGTCGCCGAGATGAGACTGCGACTAGATTTTGAACGTTTTAAATTACGAGAATTGGCCTTCAGACTGTGAACAATCATAAAATAACGAGAATTGCCCCTCTGATGTAAGCCGAGCGAAGGGTTGATGTACCTAGCATTGCTTTGCAAACGCTACTGCTGAGCTTGAGGTCTTGGGTTCGATTCCAGGGTCGGGCTAAGTGTTATTGGGTATTTCTATTTGGAATTTCTCAGTAGCAGCCCGGAAGGTGGATTTATGCTCGGTTCATGACATTAGGCTCGTCCTCTAGGTATTACATGGGACTTACATAACTGGCGATTTGTACTGTAAGAACACTTCTGCATAACTCTTCAGGGAAACAAGGCGTGATGTTATGTGGTAATATAGGTAAGAGGACCTTAAAGTGGTGAGGTGAGCATGTCAGTCTTGACATTATGCATATCAGATAACATCATACGATTAACACAAAGAACAATAGGTCCATAATTTATACATTTATGGCGTCCATCTATTCAATACAAGACGCAAAACTTACCAGTCATGTCGACGCTAGTCATGATCCTGATGAACACGGGCCTGGCATACTTGGGCAGGTCTTTGCCAATGTCTTTCGCCAGTTTATCCAAGTCCAATGTCCCTTGTGGGTCTACGATGCCACACATGCCCGCACGACCATCAGTATTGGGTATCTGTAGGAGAATGAAGTTAGATTATGGAGCTGCGGGATAATTGCGTAGCACACGAACAGTAGCAATGGGTTTAATATTGACAGTTCAACAACATTCATTGCGTTATTTACGTTGTTGAGCAGACAAATTTTTCGAACATATGAAGCAATGGATTAGCAATATACTTCAAAATGATTCAGATCGTGATTGGTAGTGCGTTACGCAATTAGGATGCTGGTCCTGATGTAGATCCCAATTGTACGGACCAAAGGAAGAAGAAAGTCGTTCTCCTTACTTAATATTTGGTTTCGACAAGACTGTCAAATACGCTATAGGCAGTGAATTATTGCTGCTGTATGGAGACCGACCTTAAAAAATCGTGATGCTAGCACGTATTCCAGTTCTTTTAACACAGACCCAGCAAGACTCAATAAATAAAGCCTAAGCTCTAATTATTTCGGTGCCGGGCACGGTGGCCACTAAAAATGCTGGCAAATCGAGTCGTAACTACATTATAAGTAGTAATTTCATTATCCATGCCAGGACGGTAAAGCTGCGGTCTCATTGGGCGATGAGAAGTTTACTTCAGATTGCACTTTAGCTTAGATGGATATTTAACATTTCTTCCCAGTCCCACATACATTTTGAGGGCTGGAGAAGCGAGAAAAAAGTACCCAGAAGGGCTTGAGCTTTCCCGAGCAGTGGAATGATAAAGGCTTGTAAATTAATAATGAACTCACCTCAACACCATAAACGACGGCATCCCTCTGGTCAGTTACCCTGGAGATAGCAGACTCCACTTCAGTGGTGGAGACGTTCTCTCCGCGCCATCTGAACGTGTCACCTGTTCGGTCCATGAAGTATAGGTAGCCGAGCTCGTCTGCCGTCAGAATGTCACCTGTAACAAGATTGACTTCGTCATTGAGATGTTCTGAAACTGAATTGACTTTAACTAGTCGACCAGTCACACACATGCTTCAAATATAAAATTGCTGCCACTGGACTAGTCAATTGATTCACCTAACACCGGTACGAAATTTACATTATAGATCAACTTAATAAAATGGATTAGGTCTGTTCTGTCTCCAAAAAACTGGGTGGTCATAAAATAATAATCCAAACGATTTTTGGGAAACCGAAACATGTTGCTACGGTTTTTCGGTTCTAGAAAGCTTGTATTTTTTCGTGGTTTAACAACCACAACTACTGAGTTTGGTGATCATATCGATGATAAAGTAAGCGCTGTTGCTACTTGTACTGCCAACCCAACAAATATAGGTAAGAGGCGAATACTGACCTGAAATAAACGCCGAGTCTCCGAAAGTGAACACATCTCTGACAATCTTCTTCTCAGATGCAGCCTTGTCCACATAACCCAGGAACGCTCTTGATGGGTTGTCTGCTTTAATTTTGCCTATGAATACTCCTGGCTCATTGGGTTGCGCCAACTGCAAGTGGAAAAACATTATTTTGTTGAACTTTTCTCTCAACTCTACCAAAGGTAAACAAATTAAATTAGCTAGTGACCCTCCACAGACTTGATGGATACGATATCTAAACATAATAAAACAAAAATCTACATTGCATGCGCTCGTCGAACCCAATTTTTTTTTTATCCTGTTTAGCTAAGAGTCTGTGGAGTTTCGCTAGATAATTTAGATATAAAGTTTTGGATTGTTATTGTTGTGTAAAGTAAACACGACTTACCTGACATAATCCTTTATTGTTTCTGATAGGCTCTCCAGTTTCCGGGTCTACTTTGAGGATGGCGATAGGATACACAGCTGGGATTATTCTGGACACGAAACCGATTGCTCCCTGTTTGTTGTTGATGTTGACTGAAACCAAGACAAAACATTATGAGACACGTTCCATTTAAAAAGGAAAATATTTCAGAAATTTTTGCTCCAAGTGTCTTTCATTTTACCTATATTTGCATTTCCTTCTGTAGCACCGTAGAATTCGACCACCTTCTTTATGTTGAAACGTTTCACAAAATCGGGCCAAATCTGAAACCAAACACATATCTACATTATGAGAACTGAAAACAATGTCATCGTTATGAAACCACAGGGGCAATTCTCGTAATTTTAAGAACGTTCACAGTCTGCGCCCGTATTCCCGTAATTTAAAACGTTCAAAATCTAGTCGCAGTCTCATCTCGGCGACAAACAAATGTCAAAAACTTGTCAAAATGTAGGGAAACTAGACGTATTTTTGACAGATTGAGACTGAGATCAGACTGTGAACGTTCTTAAAATTACGAGAATTGCCCCTCTGATCTCAGTCTCAATCTGTCAAAAAATACTTCTAATTTCCCTACATTTTGACAAGTTTTTGACATTTGTTTGTCGCCGAGATGAGACTGCGACTAGATTTTGAACGTTTTAAATTATGAGAATTGGCCTTCTGGTCGTTAATTTCAGACCTTAAGTCTGAAATTGACACCTGCACTGATATAGTCTGTCCTCTTTACTCCTATTATCTCGGATGATAAGATATTTGCCCAGCAGTGAGAGAATTACTGGTCGGTTTAGTCACTTGAGATATCGCCATAAAAAAAAATGAGAGTTGTCAAGGGACACCCGGATGGAACGAAGTATAACTGGCTTGCTTTCTATAAGAGAGAGAGAGAGAGACAGACTGAGAAACACGCGCACGCCGCACGGCTTACAACTATAGCAAAAAGTGTCGTTCCAACTTTTGGTCTTAATTTTTTCCATCTAGCCCCCTTTCGCAACGCGCTAAACGTTCCAAAAATCTTACCGCTGGTCTCATTCCGTTGCCGTAGACTGTTCTCACTTTGTGTTGCGTGTCGGTTGCAGACGGTGGTGTCGTCAGCACGTAGCGACACATTTCACCGATGTAATGGGCGGCCTGGAGAATAAAATAAATAATTTAGTTTGATAAAATTAAAGCTTATCAACTCACTTAATCCACTGTCGCCTGTGTGTTATCTTGACTGAAATAGAAAAGCTTACCACAATATTGGGCAATTGTTAATGCATGTCCATGCTACAAATTTTGAACGACCAGATAAACTTATCGAGAGCTGGTTCGAGGTGGCGCGGGAAAAGAATTCCTGGAGGAGGCCTTTGCCTAGCAGGGACAGGGATTGATTGATTTGTCCAATATAATAATTAATAACGCGTTCCGGGTAATGCTGGGGTTGCCGCGCTTCTGTAGCGCGTCGGGGATGTTCGCGGACGCACGCGTTCCGGATTTCGGTTCGCTGGTGCGTCTGCGAATTGCATCACTGATGCGTCGGGTGCGCGGCAGCCCCAACAGTCTCGTGGCTACTGTTATGTAGGCGGCATGGTATTGTCCATTTCAACCTCATACAGCAGCAAATAGGTAAACCTAAATTATCCAAATATAGCGTCGTCGTGATTGACCAATTCTTTCGTAGAGTTAGACGAAACCGGTCGGCGATTTTTCGGAAGTTGCGTTAGTGTTACGAATACAAATGTCAATGTCATAACTACTATCGACAGTGGTAAGCAAACGTGATAGTCGTTCGAAATACCGGTGGCGGTTAAAAACATATAAACAAAAGATAACCTCGTAAAGCTAAAGCTAAAATCAAATATCATCGCATTACACACTTTCACTTCGACTACTAAGCAATTCATTTTTAACGATCAGTCGGCGCAAGCGCATGAACTTTTGATTTCCCTGCTTCTCAGCCTGCGCTTACAATGTGGCACATTAGTGCAGTGTAATACATACTTTCTCCGAGCTTTCACTTACCGTGGCATTGTACTTGATGCAGTCTGGGAAGTATTTGGACGCTGAGAACTTGTTTCTGAGAGCTACTGTGCAGCCGAAGATGAAGGACTGGCCCATCGTGATGCAGCCGCCAGCGGAGTGGTACAGAGGCATGGGACAGTAGATGATGTCATTCGGTCGCAAACTGCCGAGGTAGTGCACTCCTGATGCCATAAACACCATTCTGGAAATAATAAAAAATATACAATTATCAAAACTAATAGTATTATATATTTTAAAGAGAAAAGATTTGAATTTTTGTATGTTTGTTTGTTTGTAATGCTTTGACGATAAAACTGCTGAACAGATTTGTATGAAATTTGGCGCAATTACTCATAAAGTTAAGGACAGTTTCCTACTCGTAATAACGTTTTCCTGTAGTTGTTATAGTTAAGATGCCTGCACTCGCTGACCCGTCTCAAAAATTCGCCCTGCATTATGTAAATTCGCCCCGTGTAGATCTTGACACAGTTATGGGTATTTATTGATTTGAGGGTCGATCTTAACTGCGTGTAGTATTAAAATATTAATATTTATGGTTCAATTAACTTCGACGGTAGGTACTACATTATAGATACACTCTACAATTCTACATGTTGTAAAACAAAGTTGACCTCGTCAGTATCTACTTATTTGGTTTGTTATCTTAATAAATATACAGCACGATTTGATTTACATACCTAAGCAATTAACGGTTCTCAAGGAACGTAAGGTTGCAAAGGTAGGAATCACAAGCCTTACCTTGAAGACGAAATAACAGCAGCTTTCGGCAATCCAGTAGTTCCAGAGGTGTAGATGTAAAGCAGCTTTCCATTAAAACCTTCACCATCAGACTGTGACCAGGGAGCTGGGTTGGTGCTCTCCAGCATTGAAGAGAAATCATCTTCGGATGTCAAAGGCTTCACGGCATTGGGAGCAGTGTTGAGGGGGCGACGGACAAACTTGAATAGTTTGATGGACGGATTAATTTCTTTTGAAATGTCCTGGAATGCTGAAATTGAGAAAAAAATTATTAAAATTATTTTTATTTTTAATTCTTTAAAAATAAAAATAATTTTTGATTAATTATTGTTTGCTGCACCGGACGACGTCATTACGTCGGCGCCGGCTGTCGCTGAAAACCAGCACTGGGGCTCTGTCTGTCTTGCATAGGGTTGCAGCATACTGAGCTGAGCGATAGCCGTTTTGAGTAGATGTGACGCATGTCAACCATCTCTTATTGATTTATTTTTGCTTTTTATGTTCTTTTTGCGTTATGTTTACCACAAATAAACGTATTTTCTTTGTTTCTTTCATTTAGGATGATTGGAGAAACTTTTTAATTTATTTGAGGTAGGTTTAACAATATTGAATGACTTTTCCTCAAGTCCTAAAAGAAGGCAGTGTTTTGTATGTCCATTTAGCTGTATAATTTACTCTTAAATAATAGTACATTGTGGTATTTTATGAATTATTATTTTATTTTACCTTACAGTCAGAACTTGAAAAAAACATGTAAGCCTAACCAGTTTTACCAGTTAGGTATTTATCAACCTATACGTTAATATAGAATTAAAGATGTTGACAAACGTGTTTTAGGGTGGAGACCGCATATCAGCAAAAGCGTGTGTTCTTCTGTAGACCGCCCTCGGGCTAGGTGTAGGAACGATGTTCGCGTAATGGTTGGTAATGAATGGATAAAAAAGGCTGAGGATCGAGCTCAGGGGCATCGAATTGGAGAGAATCTGCATGGTCCACTTATGATCAGGGGCAATTCCCGTGTAATTTTAAGAACGTTCACAGTCTGATCCCAGTCTCAATCTGTCAAAAATACCTCTAATTTCCCTACATTTATGACAAGTTTTTGACATTGATTGTCGCTGAGATGAGATTGCGACTAGATTTTGTATGTTTTAAATTACGGGAATCGAGGCAATGTCTGGACATTAAAAAAGACGTGACCCTGGGTTTAAAAATATTTTTTCTTCTCTATTTATACTTAACTTACTTATAATGTATTCTTAGCCTTATCATCATCTGCCTAGCCTTTTCCCAACTATGTTGGGGTTGGCTTCCAGTCTAACCGGATGCAGCTGAATACCAGTTAGGATGGATGTTTGTTACTCTTTCACGCAAAAACTAATGAGCGGATTTGGATGAAATTTGGCACACAGATGGTTTATAACCCGAATTAACATTTATCCCGATATTCCCACGGGATCGAAACTTATACGGGTGAAACCGCGGGGTGCAGCTAGTAAATGATAATGAAGATAGACTAACCAGTTTGGAACTCGTCGCTGTAGATGACAACATCACACTTGGCGATGTTGATAGAATGGAGCAAGGTGTTGCCAGTCTGGTTGGTGTTGATGAGCGGGCACACGGCGCCAATCCTCGTGGCTCCCAGCCAGATGGAGGGCATCTCAGGACAGTTGCCGATCATCACCGCCACCGTATCTCCACGTTTCACGCCTTTAGCTTTTAAGACAGCTGACGTTCGTAAGCTGTATTCTTCCACCTAAAATTTATATTGATAGGTGGTATTATTGTTTTTGAAACTGTAGGGTGAAGCAAGGCTTATTCAGAAGTCATCGAGCTGCAGATGAAATGGCAGTTTCGCGAGAAATAGCAATCTGGTTCAATTATGTTAGACAGAGAACGTAAGACTTGTAATTTTTTATTATCTCATGAGTATTGTTGACTCAAAACGGCGAAGGAAAACATCGTGAGGAAACAGGTATGTCCTAGAACCAAAAATTCGAAGACATGTGACATCCGCCAACCCGCACTGGGCCCGCGTGGTAGATTACTAGCCCACCCTCGTGAAGAGAGTAAGCTTGTGTACCAGCAATTGAAACCTAAGCTGATTATTAAATGACTCTTGTTGACTTATTAACTTGTAAGAAGAGAGAAGACGGCTGCTATGCTATAACAAAATGAAAGGGGTTGACCCCTTTCCGCCGGAAACTGAAAAGAAATGGCGTGTGAAACTTCAGTTAAGTAACCTGAACCTCCCAATCTGATCGACACCAAATGAAAGTGATAATTGCGTTTTTTTTAAAGGTACCATAATTATTATTGCTATCCGGCGGAAGTTATTAAAATGTCAAATGGCGGAAATTTATGACAAAATAAATATAGCAGTGTGTTCTCAATCACGCCACGCAAGCAGCAGGGTTTTTAGATTACATTAACATAATTAATATTTGTTTTTAGAGTTCAATTTCCAAAGGGTGCCAACGGGACCCTATTACTAAGCCTACGCTGTCCGTCCGTCCGTCTGTCTGTCAGCAATAGTATCTCGACATGAACCCAGTTGAAATTTTCACAAAGTGTGTAGAAAATTAAAGGCAGACCCCCTTCAATTTTTTACACACTACTCCATACAAGAAACGTGTTATTTTCGGCGTTTTTTGCCTCGTGGTACGGAGCCCTTCCTGTGCGAGTCTGACATTCTGTCTTCATTTGGTCGGTTATTTTTTAAATTTATTTCTTATTCGATCCAATGTTGTTGACTAGGTACTAGTTACCTACCTATTTTAGATTCAACTGCTAGGTATAACGAATACCTAGCAGTTGAATCTAAAATAGGTAGTTCAAACTCAAACTCAAATCATTTATTTCAACTAAACCAATTACAGGCACTTTTTACAGTCCAAAGGGTCAGTCAGAAAGATGAAGATAGTTGCCCATTCCAAAGCGTAGGTACCTATGGAGAAGAACGGGCAAGAAACTCCACGGACACTCTTTTAAATCATAAAATTGTTACAAAATATTTGATTACATCATTCGTGTTGAAATTAAGTAGGTATGTGAGAACGATGTAGAAAGACTAGACTTTACCGACTTTAGTTATTTTCTAATTTTGAATCTTTCCACTAGCATCATCATCATCTGCCTAGCCTTTTCCCAACTATGTTGGGGTCAGCTTCCAGTCTAACCGAATGCAGCTGAATACCAGTATTTTACATGGAGCGACTGCCTATCTGACCTCCACAACCCAGTTACTGGGTAATACGATACCCCTTGGTAAGACTGGTTGTCAGACTTTCGGGCTTCTGACTACCCGTAACGACTGTCAAAGATCCACGAATGACAGCCGGGACCAACGGCTTAACGTGCTTTCCGAGGCACGGAGGGGTCTCGGTATGTAAAGATGGTCACCCATCCACAGACCAACCGCGGCAAGCGTAACTTAACCTGACCGATCGACCTGTGCTGCTGTTATTATTTAGCCACGGGCCACGGACTCCATCAGTTAGTGGTGACATCTCTTTGAGGCGCTTGTGGAACACAACGCGCTGTCGACCCGCGCTTGGTCCTTACCGCCGTCCGCAAGCCCGACCTATCACCACGCCTTAAGGGCTGAACGGATTTCGATAAAAGGCACACAGGTACACTTATTATCTCAGTAGTATGTTCCCGCGGGATTATATCCGGCCTCCACCAAGGCACAAGGCGAAGCCCCGGGAAAAGCTAGCAAAAAAACTACAATACATGGTCAAACTAAATGAGCTAGAGAAACTTCTCAGACGTGAGGAGTATCGATCTCTAATCATTTTTAAATTATTTTGGATGAAAATAATATCTACGCAAATCATTGCTGCCTGTGCAATGTGATTCATGTATCTAAGGATAAAATTACAATGCAAACACGCTAGCACATCAGGCTACTACAATATGTCAAATTTCTTTAATAGATTGTCAACTTTATCGCTAAAACATTAAGGTTCAAGGTTGATTGGGAAAATTTTACAGTTTCGGGTAGCTTGACCTGCTGGTGTCTGTACGACATTTACAATCCTAAAGTACGGAATAGGACAAACTTATCTTTTCAGGAAACTCCTGAAGGGCATAACATTGATTCAATTTTATTATTTACCTGTTGGAACGTCCATGTTTCATCTTCGAACAGGAAGCAAGCCTTGTTCGGGTGCTTGATCACCTGCTGATGGAAGATGTCAGCCATTGACCAGTTCTTCTTCGTGAAGTTCTTCGTAAGCCTCAGGATTTTGATGTAGCAATATAGGGCACTGCAAAGGAAAATTGAACGGTGGATGAAGATGGAAGTATAAAATGCTATTTATACCATTCCGGAATCCTAATTGCGTAACACATCATCAATCTCAATCTGAATCATTTTGATGGATATTGCCTAGCCATTGCTTCATTATGTTCGAAATAATTGTCTAATTAACAACGTAATATATCGCAATAAATGTTGTTGAACTATCACAATGAAACCCATTGCTATACTGATAGTGTATTACGCAATTACCCCGCAGGACACTACGCCTAGAGCTGTAAGCATCTAATGAAAAATTACCCCGCAAGACACTACGCCTAGAGCTGTCTGTAAGCATCTAATGAAAATAAATAAATATATATCTATGATTTAGTCGACATAACTGGAATCGACGCGGGAAGTGTTTTGTCTCGCAGTTTTTTTACAACTACGAACAATGTTAAACTGAAATACTGATTAAGTAGGTACAGACGCCAGCACATCAAGCTACTACAATCTGTCAGATTTCTTTAATAGATTTTCGACTTTATTGCTAAAGCATTAGGTTCAATGTTGAATGGGAAAATCTGACAGTTTCGGGTAGGTTGACCTGCTGGCGTCCGTACGTAAGTACTTAGTCTGTCGCATCTTATTTCCATGTACATCAAAATGTTTTAAATATATCTATAATGTCGTCAGTAGTACCTACTTATTTTTGACTAACGTTAGCTTTAACCTATGTGTCAATGCCAACTGCCATAAATCACATATACCAATACAATACAAATATTAACAACAGTCGACCACAAAAAAAACACAACGAAACTTACGAGAAATCTCTGGGACCGGTTAAGATGGCGACATAGATCCATCTCCAGTAGAAGGCTATGAGGTACACCACACACAGGATAGCGGCCACCAGGAGGCTGGCCTTCCAGTCCTGGAACACCCAGGTGATTGCACACGCCGCGACCAGCACGCCCACCGCAAGCAGCCCCATAGCCACCTTAGTCCAAGGTATGTTAGAAGTCGGGTTCACGTTTTTACTCCTCCCTTTTTCTAAGTCAGCGTCACCGTTTTTCAACTGAAAATAAAAATGCGATTAAAGCCTCTTTATTCAGAATTAAAATAAGTATAGTTACCGGCACGTAAGTTGGCAAGAGATTTTGTAGTGGGGGAAGTTCACGCATGTAAAAATGTATGAAATTGTGCGTGCGCGACCTTCCCCCACTACAAAATCTCTTGCCAACGTACGTGCCGGTAACTATAAAATGTACCTAAATAACAACTGATGTCACTCGGACAGCTGCCTGGGCCTGGACACATCTGCCGCGTGTCAGACGATCAGTGGCCCTGTGGATCCCGCTTAATGGAAAACGACATAGTGGTAGGACCTGACGGAGATGGCGGGATGAGCTGGACTCCTTTCACAAAGATTGGTCCTAAACAGCTCTGGACAGAGAGAGGTGGAAAGAGGGTAGGGAGGCCTTTGCCCAGCACTGGGACATTAACGGCTAAATATAAATAACAACTATTAAAAATTAACGCGTTTGAACGACGTGCTTACTCGACCGATAGTAACAGACTCACAGGAGATTTATCGGATAAACAAAATATACATGACTAGTACGATTGATATGAATAAGTATAAGATAAGATTGTCAGGTTATCTGCGGATTATTTTGTGGACTTTGCAATGATTTCAGTGCTAATTATTATTAAGATGAATGTTTAAGTCGTTTTAAATCTTTTGACGTCATGTGATGTTAGATAGATCAAGATCTAGATCTTTTACGTAGACAATAATAGTGAAGGAAAACATCGTGGAGAAACCGGCATGTCTAAGGCTCAATTTACACTGCCGCGGAACGGAGTGGAAGCGAGTTCTTTTTGTACAAAGTATAATGAACTGTATGTCAAAAGTGTAATTGCACAAATTAGATACACACATAACACATACGCACAGGTCGCGCATCTTGGGAATTATCGTGCATTCTCGGGAATTCCGGCAGTAACGAGCTCGTATCTAGTTTGTACGTTAGACAATTGACATAAAGTTCATTTTGCTATGTATAATATCGCTACGAAAACTCGTTTCCACTCCGTTCCGCGGTAATGTAAATTGAGCCTTAGAATAAAAAATTAGAAGACATGTGGCATCTACCAACCCGCACTGGGCCCGAGTGGTAGATAATAGCCCACTCCCTCTCGAAGAGAGGAGGCCTGTATCCCAGCCCAGCTGTGGGAACATTATAGGTTGATTGCAGATTAAACTTAATACTAATCCTTCTCTCGAGCTTTCACTTTTTAACAGAAACAATACTTGGTCGCGGAATAGACACGATCTTTTCTTCGCAAAACATTAAATTTAAACAACTCAACAAGCAGGCGGAGCTAGGGAAACTACAGCAAGTTAAAAATAAAACATAGAAAGCAAAGACGCCTGATCGTCACCTTTGCCATAACTTGAAAACAGATTACCTACCTATAAAAACTGTGAATAATACACCATTCATTAATTTAGCGACAGTGATAGGTTGTGAAACTGGCAAAATGACCCCCTTGACCCCCAATACGACAATAAATGAATACACTGACAATACTAATGCATAGGATTATTTTGAAACTATCAAATAAATCCTAACATCAAAATTTAAAACGTGATTTTTTCAAACAAACTAAATGGTACATACTTTTAAGTAGTAATGGGTTTTAAGTAGTAGTGACTATGGGTTTTGCCAATATTTAACTAGCTATCTAAACTATTAGAGAAATATTTGCTTCAATTTTTTGGGGGCATTACATAATTATAAGTAGGTAGTTACGAAGTTTATTTTACTGTCGTATTCTCGTCTCATAAATTCAGGAAAAAAAAAATAACCAGTGTGCAAACCATAAATTCAGCATAAGATTCTAGACCTGCTAGGGTTTTTGATGGTTATCAAAAAAAAAAAACAACTGTATCTTAGAAAAGTGCACATGAGAATCATAATGCTGAATTCATGGTTACAGTTTTTTATTACCGACGACGATGTATTTCTACGTCTAGAATCTTAGTGCTGAATTCATGATAACAGTTTTTTATTACCGACGACGATGTATTTCTACTTATAGAATCATAATGCTGAATTCATGGTTACAGTTTTTTATTACCGACGACGATGTATTTCTACTTCTAGAATCATAATGCTGAATTCATGGTTACAGTTTTTTATTACCGACGACGATGTATTTCTACTTCTAGAATCATAATGCTGAATTCATGGTTACAGTTTTTTATTACCGACGACGATGTATTTCTACGTCTAGAATTATAATGCTGAATTCATGGTTACAGTTTTTTATTACCGACGACGATGTATTTCTACGTCTAGAATCATAATGCTGAATTCATGGTTACAGTTTTTTATTACCGACGATGTATTTCTACGTCTGGAATCATAATGCTGAATTCATGGTTACAGTTTTTTATTACCGACGATGTATTTCTACGTCTGGAATCATAATGCTGAATTCATGGTTACAGTTTTTTATTACCGACGATGTATTTCTACGTCTAGAATCATAATGCTGAATTCATGGTTACAGTTTTTTTGGAACGAAGTTCCTTATCGCGCGTTGCGAAAGGGGGCTAGACGGAAAAAATTAAGACCAAAAGTTGGAACGACACTTTTTGCTATAGTTGTAAGCCGTGTAGCGTGCGCGTGTTTCTCTGTCTGTCTCTCTCTCTTTCTTATAGAAAGCAAGCCAGTTTTTTTTGTCTGTTTTTTTATTTGTTAATAATAAAAAAATATTATTATAACTTAAAAAAAAAATATATTACAATTCCTTCACTAATTAATAGAAAGGAACTTCGTTCCATCCGGGCGTCCCTTGACAACTGTCAAGTTTTAAAAAAAAAAACGTTGCCCCACACTAGGAATTTCTCCTGTATCGTGGCCAATCGTGGGTGCGTTTACAAACATTTAAACTCACATACACAAACAGCCAGACCCGGAACAACTACTTGTAGGCCATACAAATATTTGTTCCGTGCGGGAATCGAACCCGCGACACGCAGCGCAGCAGTCAATCGCTTAACCACTGCGCCAACTTTGCGCACTGGTTAATTATTTTTCTTGTATTGAGCAAAAACTTTCAAAAACTGATATTAAAATTTACATAGTTTTTGCCAAGACACAGATATTCTCAAAGACGAAGCCTGTCAGTTGTGTTTACTTTAACTTTTTGTAGAGTTCACTCTAAAAAAAGTTAAGCGCAACTGGAAATCTGGCGCGGTTTCCGTTATGTTTAACTTCTTTTATCATTTAACTTTATTAGGTACCTACTTACGTAGTGCGTTAAATACAGTAAATATCCTATCCTACTTCCTACTAATACTATTAACGTGAAAGTTTGTATGTATGGATGGATGGATGGGTGGTTGTTACTCTTTCACGCAAAAACTACTCGGCGGATTTGTATGAAATAATTATGGCACACATGGATACTTTTTATCCCGATTTTCCCACGGGATTGAAATCTATGCGGGTAAAACCACTGGGCGCAGCTAGTAAAAACAAAGACGTCGTAAAAACAAACAACCTACTTAATAGGTATCACGTTTTTCTCATTAAGTACAAGATTTTAACTTGTTGTTCAGTTCGATTTTTATACAGCGCGAGTCTATTGAACACTACCATTCAAGTCCGGAAAACTTTGCTAAATATATATATTATATTATGTTCCTACTATGTATTATAATGTTCCCGAAACCTTTACGTTATATCTACACTACCTACGTATTTATATAGGTAGGTATAGCAAATTGCTAAATGCTAAGCAAATTTAACTATTAAGTTAAAATGTCCATAGGCAATCACAACGTCAATTTTCTGTGTTATAATAGTTTTAGAAAAAAAATGAATAACAGTAACTGTTTTCCTTTTTTTTTTTCTAAATCTATTATAACACGGAAAATTGACGTAGGATGTAAATTTAATTTTTTTCTGAGAATTGTGTGGACATACAAACTTAATTGGCTTGTGTAATATCAGTCTGCCATTACCTTTTATTTTTGCCTATAAACTTTTTGCTCTTATTTATTTCGCACAAAAAGGTACAAAGGTGGACTTAGTGCCTTTTTTTTTTTTTTTTGAGGATGGGAAATCATCAAATGACTCCTCCCGCTCTAGGTGGAGCAGGAGGGAGT
The DNA here is from genome assembly GCA_945859715.1 of Apamea sordens. Taxonomy (NCBI): domain Eukaryota; kingdom Metazoa; phylum Arthropoda; class Insecta; order Lepidoptera; family Noctuidae; genus Apamea; species Apamea sordens. The sequence goes on along the minus strand of OX243991.1, from coordinate 8,990,139 downwards.
GTCAGACTCTTACTGACTAAAACCCACCCGTGTTCAAAGGTACAAAGGTGTGTAAAGGTACAAAGGTGGACTTAGTGCCTTAGGCATTCTCTGTGTAATTAGCTTCCCTGACTGTACCTCCCTATTCATAAACTGTTTGAATGGCATGTGTCAGATATTTAATTTATTACGTCTTTTGTTGGGAAAGGACAGTGTTGCACAGAGCTTTGCACTTTGTACTCAATCAATATTAACATATTCTGTATATAAAAACAGTTGCCGTACCTGACGCACGGCAATTGTTTCTCTGGCAAAAACTTAAAAATGACTAAACCGATTTGATTTTTCTTTTGTGTTTTTCGCTTTGAGTGTGGTTGAAGAAAAAAGGAAATTAGGAAAAACCTAAAGGAACACCAAAGACACCAACACACCAACAAAAATCGAAGTTTTGTCTCACGTGGGAAGTTCACCAGCCGATCGATTCTGTAAAAAACTCACTGTGAAAAATTAGGTGAAGTGAGCTTAGAGTGAGCTGTCAATAGTGTTAATCCCTAGCATTAGTTGGAATGACAGCTCATTTCACCTAAGTTTTCACGGTGAGATGGTTACAGAATCGCAGTGCAGGTCATCTAGTGTTTAACAAAAACCAGTGAGTTAAGCCTTTTATATAATAGGTAGGTACATAATTTAAATTATTTCCTTTGAAATAAGAGTCATGCTCATGCATAAATATGGGTTATAATGAATCTTTTATCCTACGGTTATACGTAGGTAGTTCCTTAAAGGGACTACGTGGGTAATTAGTCCGTGACTTGAGGTATGACGCGAAATTGTTATTAACTAGCCAACAGTGTTTCGCACGGTTTTTATGACTTGTCAAAACATTAAGATTTATTATATTTTTTAGGAGATAAGAAAGAAAGAAAATATTTTTATTTGTGATAAACATGACGCAAACGAAGAACACAGATACAAAAAAGAACAAGTTGGGGGAACATATGCGTCACATCGCTCAGCATAACGCTACGACCCTATACCCTATACGAGAAAAAGACAAAGACTAAATAAAATAAATACACAGTGTGAAAACCGCATCAAAATCCATTGTGTAGTTTAGAAGAACTGCTTAGTTCTTCTAAACACAATGGAATGGACACACAGACAGACACGAAAAGCGATTTCGTTTTATATCTACTACTAGCTGTACCCGTGACTTCGGTTGCGTGGATGTAGGAAAACGATAATGTATCTACAGCTATCTAGCTACCAATGAAAGTCCCGTCAAAATGAGTCCAGCCGTTTCGGAGATTAGCCGGAACAAATAGACCGACACACAAAAATTTAAAAATTCGATTTTATTTATAAATACCGTATATACTTTCATATGCATTTTGTAAAACAACTGTTATTTCGACATTACAAACGGTCACCTCAGTTTTATTGATTTGTATATAAGTAAGTATGATATAAAATTAAATCGCTTTTCGTGTCGTCTTGAATACATACACTGTATGCAAGATGATCGCTGATGAAAGTAAAGACAAAGCTAATGAAGTATGCCATAGAGCAGTCATATACATAATGAAAGATTTCCCACACTAGTTACCAAGACAATGTGCTATAACGTGGTGGAGTCTGAGAAGGTAATTTTGAATTTTATAATAGATTTACAGCCGTATTTAGTCATTATTTTTACAGCATGTATATGCTTGGAGAGAGTAGAGGAGAAAATGTTTTGTGTGAAAACATAGTAAGTATCATGCACATATTATTTTGCCAGTTATATTATACACTAGCTTTTGCCCGCAACGTCGTGTGCAATCCAGGATGAAAAGTAGCCTAAGTCCTTCTTCAATACATGGTCTACCCACGTGCCAAATTTCATTCAAATCAGTTCAGCCGCTTTACGTGGAAGCATAACAAACATACAAAATCCAAATCTTTTCACTTTATAATATTAGTTTAAATAAATCCCATAATTTGGGGCGAGCCTATAGTCAACCAACCGACCACAAATCTAGAAAACGAACCACAATAATGAATGTCTTGAAGGAAGAACCCCGCCATAACACTTTGTTAGTCCTCGGGAATCGAAGTCACAACCTAATAGTAAGTATACGCACTCGCGCTTGCGATTACGACCGACGATTCATCACATAATTTTTTTTTCGTACGTTAAATATATTAGGTATGTAGTTTGGTTCTTGTTAGCGAATTTAACAATAAAATCGTAGACGTCAGAAGACTGGTTTTTACTAAGAACTCCACCACGATTTCGTGATCAGAAAATAATCCGACTGATCAGTGCGATATTCAAGTGGTTTTCCTGTATCGCCTGTACCTACATAATATTATGTCAACTAAAATGTACCTAATGTAATATAAAATACCTTTGTTTTTTTAACTACTAAAATCGATTAACACTGCTACTTTCACGCATCATCTAGATTGACACAAAATTATGGGACAAATATGCTTTTTAGTATTTCATCATTATAATAGCTAAATGCTAATCGAAGAGTATCGTATTACTCAGGAGCTGAGTTGTGGAGGTCAGATAGGCGGTCGCTCCATGTAAAATACTAGTAAGTATTTAGCTGCATCCGGTTAGACTGGAAGCCGAGCCCAACAAAGTTGGAAAAAGGCTAGGCAGATGATGACTAGCTAAATGATAATCCTAAGTACTAATATTATAAACCTGAAAGTTTGTATGGATGGATGGATGTTTGTTACTCTTTCACGCCAAAACTACTAAACGGATTTGGATGAAATTTGGCACACAGATGGTTTATAACCAGGATTAACATATAGGATACTTTTTATTCCGATATCTCCATGGGATCGAAACTTATGCGGGTGAAGCCGCGGGGCGCAACTAGTATCCTATAAATTTTACTTCTGTACCGATTTTAATAAAATACAATAAAATCTATAGTTATTTTGTATTAAATGATAAATAAATGATAAATGATAATGTATTACAAGTATAGTGTTTATAGGAAAAATGATATCCATCAATGTGGGCGAAATTACCAACCCTTGGATGTCACTAAATCGTCGTAGTCTCATGTTAAAGTTGGAGCTGTGTCTGTGGATAAAACGTGTCTAAGGGAAATAATCAGATCAGCGCCTAACGGTAACAGAATGCTTGTTCTGATCTGGAGGAATGATTGAAGATAACTGTGAGTATGTACATTATGTTACATATTTTGCTCAATAAGTGATAATTGACTTTTATTGCTGACTTTACCTAATTATTGATCGATGATCCGACTTTCGTACATAGTAGTTATGTTTTATCCTCAGACTATAAGGTAGTAGGTAATATAACAAGAATTTATAATGACGTTACCTTTGATTTTCATATAACAAGAACAAGACAAGTTTAATACAAGAACACAAATATAATATGTATTTGAATTGATGTATACGTAGATAAAATAAATGAACAAAACTATTATTTTTTATTCACCACTACACCATTTCGGTATCATTATGATTTCCAAATAGAAAGTTACAATAAATGTTTTTTTTATAAACGTTACCTTTTTTTTTGTTGCCAGATAAACACAGAAACACTATGGTATGTGTTACACACGTTTAACTTATAAAACTATCCGACACAGACTTAGAGATGACAGACAGAGAGATGAATTCATAATTTTCGATCAAACAGGTTTTTTTTTAGTTTGTTTTGATTTAGAAAACATGTTAACAAATCCACTCATTTACTTTATTGAAATTAATTGAAAAATATTTGAGAGATACTTTTTAACCGTAGCGCGATTGTTTATATTTTTTACGTATTACGCGATTTAAGTAAACAGGTTTTTTAAGACGACAAATCGTTAATTTGTAGTTAGTTTTATCACTTAAAAAGTTTTTTTTTTTCGATTAATAACTTACGTTTGCTGTTGGAGAATTGACCGTCGTAAGACATGTATGGGAGAACATATTTTTCCACTACAATTTTAAGTTTGTTTTTAGAATAAAGTCATCCTAACTACACGGAACCCTTCATTGTGCGCAGTCCGACACGCACTTGGCAGTTTTTTTTAAATACATTTTTATAAAACGATTAGACTAATGCTTACCAACACCATCCCTTTGTCAATGTGCTTGGGTGTGGGTGGTATAATAATATTATTTACTCTGCCATCTTTGAAATTGCTATACAGCCTTCATGAAGAACAGTATGTCACTAAACATTTAAGACTGAGCATTATACTGTTATTTAAAAATAAATGATATTAAATAAATGCAGGTGGTGGCTCAGTGATAACGGCCCTGACTTAGGAGTTGTAGGTCGTGGGTTCGAACCCAGCTAGGCAGCGCTTTACTTTGTGTAAATAATTTCATTACCACTGCTTTCAAAAACGGTGATGGAATACATCGTGAGAAAACCGGCATGTCCAAGAACCAAAAATACCAGCTACCAACCCGCACTGGGTCCGCGTGGTAGATTCACTTCCCACTACCTATTACAGAGAGGAGGCCTGTGTCCCAGCAGTGGGAACAATATATTGATTATGCTAAATAAATGTAATTCAAGTGCCAAAAGATCCTGTAGCTCTGTAGGTTGGTTCACGATTATATGTGATCTCTTACCTCAAACTTGTGATTGACAATGTCTGTCTTGTTCATATTGTTGTCGACAACCATCTCAACGTTTGACATCTTTATGTTAATTTATTCACCTATATTTAAATCTAGGTATTATCCTTCTTATATGATTACAAAGTCCATTGTTCGTAGCAGCCCATTTGGTTAGACAACCTGAAAAAAAAAAAAAAAAAATTTAATATGTACCTACTTAACTTATTTTTTAAATCATAGGTCATCAATAATCAAAATCGTAATCATATCTTGTATTTAAATAATTATGCCGGAAAATACATGAAAAAAATAAAATATATAAACTTCCGAATTGAGAACCTCCTCCTTTTTTGAAGTCGGTTAAAAATCGTACTTTTGTGAAACAAACTGGTAACTTAGGTAACCTTTTTCAAGTAATACCTATAGATATGACCGTAAATTGAAACTATTTACGAAGGGTGTTTCTCCACTACTACGATTCCACACCCGCGCTTCTCCACCACTTTGGCAACAGTAGTCAAAATCAAAATCAAAAGTCATTTATTCAAATTAGGCTGAGAATCAGCACTTTTCGAACGTCAAGTGGACAAGCGATACGAGTCTATGGATTTCTACATCACACCAATAGTGGTCGGGTGTCGAATCCGAGTACTTAGTTGAGATCGCTAAGTACACGCTTTGATACTTGGTAAATCAAAGAAATCCATAAAAAAATTATCCATACGGTCAATGATGAGTCGTGTACCGTATGGATTTCTTTTTTATTATTGGTTATCTTTATTCATATTATTCTAATGCCGGTGCACTAATGACTATCACAGAGTAACGTCACATCAATCTACAAGTATAATGACGACAACTGTATCATAGATTGTGATGCAACAGATAAGCAACAACTTTCATTGACGGTCTGGGGGCTTACAACCAGCTCTAATAGCAGGGAAGAAGTTGAACTGCACTGCTCTATGACTAAGTACAAAAAAGCTGTGCAATTCAACTTCTGCCCTGCTATAAGCGCTGGTAGTAAGCCCCCTGCGATGTGTTTAGACATTTATATGTCACACGATAAGTATACCTACTTTTCTCTAATTCATAATACTTAGTGCAAAAGCACACGGATGTCGAAGCGCCTGCTTGCAAACATGCACACATTATTTGCGTATAAATGTGTTTGCATTGCACAAATAAACTCGTGACATTTAATTTATAAAAATTAGTAAAGATTGTAATACCACCAGCAGTGCGATTCTGTAACCATCTCACCGTGAAAACTTAGGTGAAGTGAGCGTGGAGTGAGCTGTCATTCCAAATAATGCTAGGGATTGACACTACTGACGCTTACATCAAGCTCACTTCACTTGAATTTTCACGGTGAGATTTTTACAGAATCGACCGGCTGTTAATATTAAAGTAATAATTTAATCTGCTTGAGTGCAAATATAATATACTAGCTTCTGCCCGCGGCTTCGCCCGCGTGGATGTCGGAAATTATCCCACGGGAACGTGCTTACAGGATAAAATGTATGTGTTTCCCCAGGATGCTATCTATCCCTATGCCAAATCAGAAGTTCAGTGGTTTATACGTGAAAATGTAACATACAGTTTCAAGTTCAAATCCTCCCCTTAATAACTAAATTACCCCTTTTGTCCCGTCAGTGGTAAATTTTCGACAACTTTACATACTTATAATTAATTATTTTCTGTTAAAAGTATCAATACTGAGTTTCGAGTTACTCGGACCGCGCATTCAATTTCTTCCACACAAACTTAACACCCCTATATCCCCCTTTGAGGAGTAGTTTTGAAAACCTATAATGATAAACTTTATTACTTACTTAGGCAAGTATTCTTGCCAAGTTTCAAGTTTAATAACTAAATGAATAAGATTTTTCATATAAACTGTATCCCCCGATTTTCAACCCCACAGGGGTGGAATTTTGGAAAATCGTTTGGCATTATTCATAACTTGATTCTAAGAATATTTATACCAATTTTCGAGTTAATCAAACCATGCATTATAATCTTCCCCTGAAAAATAGACTATCCCATTTCAGCCCGTCAGGGGTAGATTTTCAAAAAACCCTGATACACATTATTCTTTACTTTCAATATTAGGTATAAATACTGAGTTTCGAGTTACTCGGATCGCGCATAAAATTTCTTCCACACAAACTTAACACCCCTATATCCCCCTTTGAGGAGTAGTTTTGAAAAACTTGTAATGATACACTTTATTACTTACTTAGGCAAGTATTCTTGCCAAGTTTCAAGTTTATTAACTAAATGAATAAGATTTTTCATATAAACTGTATCCCCCGCTTTTCACCCCCACATGGGGTGGAATTTTGAAAAATCTTTTGGGAATATTCATAACTTGACTCAAAGATTATTTATACCAATGTTCGAGTTAATCAAGCCACGCATTATAATCCTCCCTTGTAAAATTAACTACCCCTTTTCAACCCGTTAGGGGTAGATTTTCGAAAAACCCTGATACATGTTACTCTTTATTTTTGGTCTTAAGTATAAACACTGAGTTTCGAGTTAATCGGACCGCGCATTCAAATTATTCCACACAAACTTCAACACCCCTTTATCCCCCTTTGAGGGGTAGTTTTGAAAAACTTATAATAATAAACTTTATTACTTACTTAGGCGAGTATTCTTGAAAAGTTTCAAGTTTATTAACCTAATGAAGAAGATTTCTCATATAAACTGTATCCCCGCTTTTCACCCCCACAGGGGTGGAATTAAAAAAAAATAGTTTGGGATGTATTCATAACTTGACTCAAATATTATTTATACTAATTTTCGAGTTAATCAAGCCATGCAGTAAAATCCTCCCCTGAAAAATTGACTACCCCATTTCAGCCCGTCAGGGGTAGATTTTCAAAAAACCCTGATACACATTATTCTTTACTTTCAATATTAGGTATAAATACTGAGTTTCGAGTAAATCGGACTGCGCGCTAAAATTCTTCCATACAAACTTTGAAACCCCCCAATCCCTTATTGGGGGGTAGTTTAGAAGAAAAAAAACTGACAATCTTCATAATTTATTTAGATAAGTATTCGTGCCAAGTTTCAAGTTTATTAACTCAAGGAATAAGATTTTTCATACAAACGAATTCCCCCCTTTTCACCCTCTTAGGGGTGGAATTTCGAAAAATCCTTTCTTAGTGGATGCCTACTCTTCACGAAGAATACACCCTCCAAATTTCATGTCTCTAGGACCAGCGGTTTAGGCTGTGCGTTGATCTATCAGTCAGTCAGTCAGTCAGTCAGTCAGTCAGTCAGTCAGTCAGTCAGTCAGTCAGTCAGGACTTTGAATTTTATATATATAGATGCAATCCTGTGCGACCTAATATCAAAGAGGTCAACGGCATTTAGTGATCATGAGTACTTAAGTATATTTTTTAATCTTACTTATTTACGACTATTAAAAGATTTTTCATATTTATTGTAACACTGGCTGTGCCCACGACTTTCAAAACAAAAATGTATAATTATATATATACATATATATACTATTACAAATATTGTCATCGTTGATAAGAAATATCAGTATCTATTAAATAAAGTTAATTAACACGTAACATGCACCGTACAATATTACCTAATGATTGTTATCTGCTATGTAATATTTTATCGTTATTATTATCAGAAGAAATCATATAGTGAGATTATATTGAGGTATTGCAATAGTATCAACTTATAGAAAGAACTAACTTAGGCCGGGATCTAGCATAATCTCAATCAGCCTATAATGTTACCACTGCTGGGACACAGGCCTCCTCTCGGTAAGAGGGAGTGGGCCATCCACCACGCGGGCCCAGTAGGGGTTGGTCACATGTCTTCGGAATTTTTGGTTCTAACACATGCAGGCCGGTTTCCTCACGATGTTTCCATCACTGTTTTTGAGAGCAGTGGTAATAATTACTATGTGACTATGTGTGTGTGTGTAACTACTATGTGTATCTTATGTTTTTTTTTATTTTTTTATTTGTAACAGTGCGTTTTGTTTGTGCAGAATAAAATCTTTTTCTTTCTTTTTTTTCTTTTAATAAAATTATTTACACAAAGCAAAGCGCTTGCCTAGCTGCGTTCGAACCCACGACCTACTACTCGTAAGTCGGTTCCGTTGTCACTGGGCCACCACTACTCTCCATTGCCGGTTTCCTCTCGATATTTTCCTCTCCTTCACCATTTTGAGAGCAGTGGTGATGAATAATTTACACAATGTAAAGTGCTTGTCTGGGTATATTTATATCTGGCTGTACTTATTATAAAGTTACAATACTGAATGAAAGTACAAAAAATTCCTATATTATTATGTCAGTTATGTCCGTTTGATTTCAATTGTTAATTGTTGACCGCCATGTAATCCGCAGTCGGAAATAAAACAATAGAAAAGGTTGCTTCATACTTCATACAAATCCGGATAATATGTCGTTCGAAGTCAGTCAGTGCCATAATTTTATGTTATCAGTGTTCCTGTGGCTACCATCACGATTGTACCATTGTGTTCGAGATAAACTCTTGCACACGTTTATTGTTACCTACTCGTGAGTCGTGATCATCATGTGTGCCATCGTATTTTGCATCGCTTTCTATCTTCATTGGCTACGAATTTCGAAAGGTATATAATATGTTTTTTTTATTTTTTTCGTAATATAGTGCATTCGTAGCACTTGCTACGCCGCGTAGCCGTTGCTTGAAGCTATCCTAGTACCTAAATAATAGAATCCCATTCTACTAAATAAATCCAATTTATTTTTATTAACTTTTTACACTAGGTACTACATTAAAAGGACTAACTAGGTATAGGTATATTATTATGTGGATAACGGTGCTGGTTGCGTTATTACCTAATTGTTCTATAATCTATCTGTACTAGTATTAAGCATTATTACGCAATTGTTTGTTGTCCTGAAGAAATAAAATAATAAAATAAATACAAAAACAAAAGGATATTTATGAAGTACTCGTCCGCATCGCTGTCATCGGAAACGTGCCCAGAAGACTGGCATTGCCGCGTTGAATTGCAATCCTGATTCTTCGGCCAAAGAATGACAAAGCCCTTAATAATAGATGTGTGTTATTGATCAGTGTCAGTAGACAAACAAAAACCATATAATACACACACACACGCATAACAACAACACAGTAACTATAGAGGTGTTTGAGTAGGTATCTAGTCAAGATACTCAAGTTCAGAGAGGCAATTCTCGTAATTTTAAGAACGTTCACAGTCTGATCTCAATCTGTCAAAAAATACTTCTAATTTCCCTATACTTTGACAATTTTTGACATTTGTTTGTTCGCCGAGATGAGACTGAGACTAGATTTTGAACGTTTTAAATTACGAGAATTGGCCTTCTGATCCTATTGTTGATTTTGTTTGCAGTTTTGTAATTGATTTCAAACATTAGGTTTAATTCAAATTAGCTCTACTCCTACACCTACACATCAAATTTTTATTATTCCCTGGTTAACTATTTCACTATTTATTGAGATTTTTTATTTTTTATTTGTTGGTATAGACGTGAATCAGGTATATTGTTTACGCAGTTACATTACACATCAAAATGGATTTCCTTCGGTTATTCCCCTTAGATATTTGCTTAAAAAAATACCCGACAGATGTTTAAAATCAAAGCATACAGAACTAGCCAATTATGGTAAACTAGCTTCTGCCCGCGGCTTCGCCCGCGTGGATGTCGGAAATTATCCCACGGGAACGTGCTTACAGGATAAAATGTATGTGTTTCCCCAGGATGCTATCTATCCCTATGCCAAATCAGAAGTTCAGTGGTTTATACGTGAAAATGTAACATACAGTTTCAAGTTCAAATCCTCCCCTTAATAACTAAATTACCCCTTTTGTCCCGTCAGTGGTAAATTTTCGACAACTTTACATACTTATAATTAATTATTTTCTGTTAAAAGTATCAATACTGAGTTTCGAGTTACTCGGACCGCGCATTCAATTTCTTCCACACAAACTTAACACCCCTATATCCCCCTTTGAGGAGTAGTTTTGAAAACCTATAATGATAAACTTTATTACTTACTTAGGCAAGTATTCTTGCCAAGTTTCAAGTTTAATAACTAAATGAATAAGATTTTTCATATAAACTGTATCCCCCGATTTTCAACCCCACAGGGGTGGAATTTTGGAAAATCGTTTGGCATTATTCATAACTTGATTCTAAGAATATTTATACCAATTTTCGAGTTAATCAAACCATGCATTATAATCTTCCCCTGAAAAATAGACTATCCCATTTCAGCCCGTCAGGGGTAGATTTTCAAAAAACCCTGATACACATTATTCTTTACTTTCAATATTAGGTATAAATACTGAGTTTCGAGTTACTCGGATCGCGCATAAAATTTCTTCCACACAAACTTAACACCCCTATATCCCCCTTTGAGGAGTAGTTTTGAAAAACTTGTAATGATACACTTTATTACTTACTTAGGCAAGTATTCTTGCCAAGTTTCAAGTTTATTAACTAAATGAATAAGATTTTTCATATAAACTGTATCCCCCGCTTTTCACCCCCACATGGGGTGGAATTTTGAAAAATCTTTTGGGAATATTCATAACTTGACTCAAAGATTATTTATACCAATGTTCGAGTTAATCAAGCCACGCATTATAATCCTCCCTTGTAAAATTAACTACCCCTTTTCAACCCGTTAGGGGTAGATTTTCGAAAAACCCTGATACATGTTACTCTTTATTTTTGGTCTTAAGTATAAACACTGAGTTTCGAGTTAATCGGACCGCGCATTCAAATTATTCCACACAAACTTCAACACCCCTTTATCCCCCTTTGAGGGGTAGTTTTGAAAAACTTATAATAATAAACTTTATTACTTACTTAGGCGAGTATTCTTGAAAAGTTTCAAGTTTATTAACCTAATGAAGAAGATTTCTCATATAAACTGTATCCCCGCTTTTCACCCCCACAGGGGTGGAATTAAAAAAAAATAGTTTGGGATGTATTCATAACTTGACTCAAATATTATTTATACTAATTTTCGAGTTAATCAAGCCATGCAGTAAAATCCTCCCCTGAAAAATTGACTACCCCATTTCAGCCCGTCAGGGGTAGATTTTCAAAAAACCCTGATACACATTATTCTTTACTTTCAATATTAGGTATAAATACTGAGTTTCGAGTAAATCGGACTGCGCGCTAAAATTCTTCCATACAAACTTTGAAACCCCCCAATCCCTTATTGGGGGGTAGTTTAGAAGAAAAAAAACTGACAATCTTCATAATTTATTTAGATAAGTATTCGTGCCAAGTTTCAAGTTTATTAACTCAAGGAATAAGATTTTTCATACAAACGAATTCCCCCCTTTTCACCCTCTTAGGGGTGGAATTTCGAAAAATCCTTTCTTAGTGGATGCCTACTCTTCACGAAGAATACACCCTCCAAATTTCATGTCTCTAGGACCAGCGGTTTAGGCTGTGCGTTGATCTATCAGTCAGTCAGTCAGTCAGTCAGTCAGTCAGTCAGTCAGTCAGTCAGTCAGTCAGTCAGGACTTTGAATTTTATATATATAGATGCGTAAATCAAGAAATTACTTATATATATAACTAGCTTCTGCCCGCGGCTTCGCCCGCGTGGATGTCGGAAATTATCCCACGGGAACGTGCTAACAGGATAAAATGTATGTGCTTCCCCAGAATGCCATCTATCTCGCGGGCCCTTTGTGGCTAATTACAGTAGAAAACCAATTGTGTCTCATTAGTGGTGATTAAGAGGGTACCTATATGATATCTTTACCTAAGTACCTACCTAATTTAAAAAAAAACTCAATAACAGAAAATGAAATACCTACCTAAATAAACCTATTTCTGATGATAACTAATCTAAACTCAATAAATAAGCAAAATCCCTAAAAACTAATATCTATACGAATGACTAATCCCACCTAACAGTATTATAAAATAACCTACGGTCACTACGTACACTATCAAATATACTACCTATACTTTAAAATTAAAATCTATACCTACGACTCATAAAAAAATAAACCTAAATAACTCTAAAAACTAAAAGGAATAAAAATGAACTCCACTGCGGGTGACCCAACCTACGACAAACTTAGTATTTGCGGTTGGTACAGTACAGACAGTGGTAATCGGGTATAGGGATCGAACCGCAAAATTAAGTTTGTTTTTTATTGTATATACTTTTCCGGGATAAAAAGTACCCAGTGTGGTGCCCAGGATATTAAAGAATAATTATACCAAGTTTCATCGTAATCGAACCGGTAGTTTTTGCGTGATGCCTGAACAAACAGACAGACAGACAGACAGACAGACAGACAGACAGACCGACAGACAGACAGACAGACAAAAATTTTTTTAATCACATTTTTGGGTTCGGTGTCGGTCTAGTAACACCCCCTTATTAAATATAAATTATTTTTATAAATAATTATTTAAGGTAAATTATTTTTTTGATATTTTCAATGTACAGAATTTTCACTTCTACAGATTTATTATAAGTATAGATAATATTTGCTTAAGATTTAGCTAATACGCAAATATAGCTAGACTATGTAAATCGGACTGAAGGACATGATCACTGCGGTTTCTAAATATTATTGACATGACACTTAGGTACATGTGTTAATTACTTATTTCCGCAAACATCTTGTTGAGTGGCTACTACGAGTCTACGAGTATATATATTATATTTTTTTGGCATTTAAGCTGAATAAAGTAGTGCCTAAACAAGAAAAAACGATTAAGTACATACATAGGAGATTTTTATTCTTGCATTCGCTATATGTGAAGTTTTTTAAGCATCTAAACTCTCCTTATTTTATTTTAAAGTCAAGAGAAAGAAATTAAGATATTTTTCATCATCACCAGCCTATTGCAGTCCAGCCCAGCAGTCTCGACATTCATAGCGATCGCTTTACGACCGAATTCGGTCGCAAAATCCTATCACTCCATACATTACACCTATTAATCCGGGACTTTGCGACCGAAATCGGTCGTAAAGCGATCGCTATTGAATGTCGAGACTGCAGCCCCAGTGCTGGTTGGCGTCTCTAATTTCACGCCATTCAGTTCGATTTTCGGCAATTCTCATCCTTCTGTCACCAGCGACCCTGCGAAGAATGTAGCCAACAACAAACGTCTTCGAAAATAGATATTTATAGCCCTATTTAGGTGGAAAAGTACCTCTCACGATGTTTTTTCCTTCTCCTATTGTACACCTAGTTAGGATTTTATTATTGTCGGATTAGTTCACTGACTTCTATTCATGAGATGATTGCGTAGACCTTGTGTAGGTACTAACGGATATTTGTGACAAGTTGTAAACAGCGTCGGGGCTTCGGTAGGTACACTAGGTTTTAAAAATAGGTTGTAAGTTTTTTAGGTTCTACTTTAAAGTTTATTTGGAGGGGCCCGTGGCTAAATAATATCAGCCGCACAGGTCGATCGGTCAGGTTAAGCTACGCTTGCCGCGGTTGGTCTGTGGATGGGTGACCATCTTTACATACCGAGACCCCTCCGTGCCTCGGAAAGCACGTTAAGCCGTTGGTCCCGGCTGTCATTCGTGGATCTTTGACAGTCGTTACGGGTAGTCAGAAGCCCGAAAGTCTGACAACCAGTCTTACCAAGGGGTATCGTATTACCCAGTAACTGGATTGTGGAGGTCAGATAGGCAGTCGCTCCATGTAAAATACTGGTATTCAGCTGCATCCGGTTAGACTGGAAGCCGACCCCAACATAGTTGGGAAAAGGCTAGGCAGATGATGATTTAAAGTTTATTTGGTCCCGTACCCAAAGGTCCACCTCTGGGTACGGGACCCTATTAGGTACTAAGAGGCCGCTGTCCTTGGGTCCGTTCGTCTATCACAGGGTTGTATCTTTTGAATCGTAATAGGTAGACAATTGTAATTTTCACAGAGTGTGTACTACTATGTGCGCTTTAGCAACAGATATTAAAACTTAAATCAAGTTTAAAATTACCCCATACAAAAAACATATTTTTATTTACTAAAGTATGTTTTTTTAAATTTACCTAGTGTTAAATAGGTATTGTTCAGTGGTACGAAATTCTTCTTTTGCGAGCCCGACACCCACTTGGCCGCTTTTTTTTTCAATCAGCCAGTTACACGTGTCGTGGGTTTGAAATCAGCGACCTTCAATGTTAGATGATAAAACATTGACTAGATTTCACTAGAAGATTTTGTTACATTGTTAGTTAGTTACAAGTGCAGCTAATAAAAGCGCGTTTATAATTACTGCGGTGTATTGCCAACACACAGCTTTGTGTACCTAAAGTTATACCTGCTCACTTATTATTTCATTAAAAAAAATCAAAGCATACGAAGGTCATACAACTTCTACTACGAAGAGAACTCTGAAATGAATGTCAGATATACTTGTTTCCTTCTTTGTTTTTAACCGACTTCAAAAAAGGAGGAGGTTCTCAATTCGACGGTATGTTTTTTTTTTGTGTGTTTGTTACGCGATTACTCCGCCAATTGTGGACCGATTTTCAAAATTATTTTTTGTTCGACAGGAGATACTTCTGAAGTGGTCCCATAGAAATTTCGACAAGATCTGATGATGAGTTTCGGAGACCGACAACGGAACTCTTCAATAAATGCCAGCAAATCAACGGCTATTGCTGCTATCGCTTATGTACGCATAACGTCACGCCTGTACGCTCTAAAGGGGTACGCAGATGTGTTCAGACCACCGTCCACGGTACACCCTCATTTCTGTCAAAGTTGTTATTGGGGTACCTCTAATCTTGTAAGTATATACAATTTGTGTGGGGTAGGTACACACGGCTACACATGAAGCTATGCAAAACCAGTATTAGCTGACCGTTCATTGTGAGAAAATATCATACAAAGTGAGACCAAGACAAACTGGTTTTGTATAGCTTGACGTGTAGCCGTGTGTACAACTAAAAAGTGAAAAATAAAAACTTAAAAAAAAAACATACGACTTCCAAAAAAAACCACTACAAAGAGCAAAATAACTTAATTTCTTTTTTCTTAACAAAAAACGAAAATGCGGAACCATCGACAACGACTTCCGAAATTAAAGTTATTTTTCTCTTTGTAGTGGTTTTTTTTGGATGTCTGTTTTTTTTTTGTAAAAATTTTTTTTGATTTATAAGTTTATTTGAAAAACAAAGGTGACATTCAAAGATGAAAGCACGTGCAGTCGCGTACGCATTCAATGGGAACCTCACTCGCAAATGAAAGTGAGTGTCAACGACCTTTGATAATGACATAATGGGTAGGTTAGCTTGAAGAAAGTGAAACCGAATCGAATTCAATGTTATCTTTTATAATCGGATGTACGAGTATAATAGATCGCTATACTGGTAAGCACGTATCCTTGATTGTATACAGGGCCAAATTAAATTAGCCAGCGAAACTGCATAGATGTGATGGGGTATGTACGAGTATAATATCTAAACATGATAAACAAAAATAAATTGATGCTTTTATTTGTGGGGTCAACGGCCCTACGCACTGTAGTTCCTTGAAGTATCAGTTTAATAAATTGGTTTTCTTTTGTGTAAACATCAAATGCAATAAATAAAAAATAATCAGATTTTTTCAACTCATACTTCAAGTAACTAATCACCAGCGGTCGTTACCCTAAAAAAATCATCAATTTTTTTTTTCGTTTTATCATATTTAGATATCTACATCTCACGTCTGCGCAGTTTCGCTAGCTAATCTAATTTGACCCTGTATTTTCGAATGTAACTAAAGTTCGACGCTATATTTTACTTAGTTAATTTAGGATATAATTTTGTTATTTTACAGTAAAATACTTATATTTCCAAAAGTACTGTTTACGATTTCACATTGCGATTATACAATCATACAATCATCGGATAGGTACGTACGTCTTCTTTCTATTCTCAACATAAATATCCGTAGGTATGTAAATATGTTTTGTAAACAGTGGATCTACGGATGAGTAAGAGTAAATATCCATTGTTTGTTTGACATAGGTTTTTCTTAAAGAATGTCACACAAACACAGTACCTAAGTAACAGGTTTAGTTAGGGGTGGGCGTTGCGACAAAAACCGTTTACAAAGACCGTTTTGCCTTCTACAACGATGCAACCGTTTTACGTCCTAAGTTCAAACAGTCTTCGTTGCACAAACCAGTCTTGGAATTACTTGGTGCGATTTTTTATTGGGGTTAAATATAATGACCACCATAAAATGCTTTGATACCCTTAGTTCTTGCACTTCAAATCGTATTCGAAAACCAAATGTAGTAAATGATCCCTAAATCTTAGCGAGCAAATTAATGCGCTATTTCTGCCTAAATAAACCACTATGATTGCCATAAAATGTAGGTTTATTACCAAATAAAGTATTATGATGCCATATTAAGTTATGTCTCCGACTTGCTGCAAACTAGACAGACGAGGATAATTAAAAAAAAAAAATGGTTAGGTTAGGTTAAAACTGTGACCTCCTACGCCAGAAACGACTAGATTGTATAGAAAAAAAAATATGGAAAAAAAGAGATTATTTTTTACAGGCTGTCGAGAACCGAACATGATTTATTTGGAGTCATTTTACTTAAGGTGGATGCTCCAAAGTAGCCCGCGAAATTCAAATTTTCTTAAGTTTTTTGCAATTTTGCTGGTCAGTACTAAGTTGTACATTAATTAAAATATGATTCGCGGCCGTATCAGAACGGACTCTCAAAAGAAACATTAAAACATAAAAAAATCTGATTGTTTTATAACCTTGAACTTTTAAAAAAGTGGCCTGCCCAGTGTGATAACACACTGGACAGGCGACTTTTTCAAAAGTTCTACATAAGTCTACATAATTCGATAAAACAATCGTTTTCTTATTTAAAATTATGTAAAAATGTGTTCATGTTGAGACGGTTTCTATGAATTAGTCATTATCCGCCGATATTGCCACACGGATTACATTATGATAGCTCAGATACGATACCAATATTCTTCAAAAAAATAGGCGTCAATAGTTGTGTTTATTCGTCTGGATTCATTTTGTAGAGCTCGCGTGCCTACGCAGGGTCTACGCAGGCTGTACACCGTGCTTACGCTACGTCTACGCAGCTGGTACGCTGTGTCTACGCAGTTTGTATGATCCAGACAACAGCTTCAGGATGTGTTTTACACCTAAAACACAAAACCTTAACTTGTGCATAATCAATATGCATAGATCATGATCATCTTTTTGATGCAATGTTCTCATTAGCACATACGTAATTCAAATTAATATTATATTTAGCTTCACTAATGGCTAGTGACTACCTCATTATCTAAGTATTATTTATTTATAATTACAACAATACGGATACTATGCTAGTAATAGTATCTCCAAGTATTTACGTTATAATTGGCAAGTTAGGTACATAAGACCAAATAGAAAATGTGGACTAAAGGTATACGCCATCTTTACCTACCTATAATACAGGGATTTGTATGGATCAGAATGTTGGGCCACAAAAGGGATGAATGACATGCAGCAGAGATGGGAATGCTAAGACACGTATAGTGTTACGCGAATGGATGGAATAAGAAATGAGTATTTTAAGAAGAAGTTCGAAAATCACACCGGTGACGTAGAAGAGTAAGGAAACACCAAAGACTGTGTGAGATGATATGGCTGAAAGGGGGTTACTACCGAGATAACAACTAATAGAAACTGGAAGAAAAAAACATGCGGCGCCGACCTCAAATAAATTGGGATAAGGGGCAAGAAAATGTTGAAAATGTAAACCGACAGGACAAAAAATTACAATGTATTGTTTTGAAGAAGCCTATGTCCAGCGATGAACTGCTATACAGCGTGTTTTTTTTTATATCCCATAACTGTAGGGGGTCATTGTACTCATCATTATGAACAACTTTTACTATGGGACCAAACCTGAAAACGCGAATAAAAAATCAGCTGTTCCCTACATTTATGTTCGTATAACTCGTCAAAATGTAGGGAACACCAGATCTTTTTTTCGCGATTTCGGGTTTGGTTTTATATGTTAATGATGATTGAGGATGACGAATCTTAAAACAACCAAAGTAAATGTCAGGTTTTTCAGTTTGTGTTTTTATGGCGATTTCTGCCACCATGGCTCAGCCGTAATTAAAGACTGGGTTTTCTCCATCGCGTATTATGTCAATATTTGCCGACGCGTAATCATCACTGATCAACGACCTTAATTTGTCATTTGTATCTTTTATTTCACACTGAATAATTATTACACATCGTTTGACGTTTGTTAAATAAGTAATTAATTAGTCCCACGCTAAAACGTTAATTTGTGTACTTAAGTTTGTTCTTTGTTTGTATAATAAATATTTACTTCCTTCAACAGTTATTCTGTCTATGTATATTTCTCACGAGTATGCGGATACTGTGAATATATTTAAGTACTTTACTGAGTAATATAGCTACCTTACCTAGTATAGCTACGTATAGGTACAGCGTGTATCAGAAATGTGTGGTCCTTTTTAAAGATAGGTATAGACACAGACACACCCGACAGACAGACAAACCAGGTACAGACCGGAAGGTACAGACTAACAAACTGGACTTCTCTCTCCATGGGACCAACATCGTAATCGGGAAAAAAATATCAGTTATCGCATACAAAGCTTCACTTATTCGACCCAAATGTATGGGACAGAAACACCCTTAAATATGACCACACATTTCTGATACACGCTGTATTTATACGCTTATATATTATTATATTATGCTGTATAACATGAACAGATACAAAAATTTACTTTTAATAAAAATAACTGTTAAAGTAAATAAAGAATGTTTTAACTTTACATAAGTTAGATACTAATATGGGTAATATTGAAATTTATCGATATTTTCTATTTGATGAATGTTGCATAAAAGTTTACAATGCAAATGTGGGTTTTAATGATGATAAGCATGACAAGATGGTTTATTGGTTCTCAAAGTTACAGACACTGTCTATATTTTATTACGGGGAATGTGAAAGTAGAATTTCGCGAGCTTACTCGTACGAGTGAAAGCTTCGAGTCTAGTCATTCCTAAATAATATAGAATTAATGCTTATAGTGAGTATATTTCAAAGCACGACTTTGTATTCATTGATATATAGTTACAAAGTTCAATGAACCGTAGATTATTGCTGACTGATGTCCGCAGTTTTTGTACAGGATACAAGATGGCTGCCGCCTTAGAATTGACAAAATGCAATTAGATTAAAAAAGTTGACCTGCTTTTTGGGCAATCAAGTAAAAACACGTTTCATTATTTATTTTAGGAACTAGCTCCTGCTCGCGACTTCTTTCGTGTGGAATATAAGATACACAATAGGTATACTAAAATACAAGCCACATTTTTATTAAAAAAAAATCAAAATCGGTTCATCCGTTCGGGAGCTACGATGCCACCACACACACAGATACACACAGAGAGACAAGTCAAACTTATAACACACCGTCGTTTTTGCGTCGGGGGTTAAATTTATTTATTTAAAAACTCCCTCACATCGCCTGCCCGCGCTGTTACTTCATTGGTGCTTAGTATTCTTTCCGACTTTTTGCTCAGCTGCTAAACGTATAGTAAATAGTATGTGTATGTACCTTCGATCAATAATAGAATCAGTCGCTCAAGTGGCCACGTTTGCACACACGTAAACATCTACATTTCTTAGAAAAAAGTTTAATAATATTAACAACTTCAGTTTATTATAAACCTTAATGCTTAAACATAAAGTTTAATTACCATTGCAAAATATATTTAAAATGTCGCTTGAAAATAAAATCATTCTATTTTTAAATTTTCAGTCATTTATTCTAAAATGAAACTTAAAGTCTAAGTAATAAGGTTAAAAACATACTAATTTGAAATAAGACCACAAAAGTATTTGTGGTCTTATTTTTCGGGCCGTTTTTGAAGCGGTTATCGGGAATCTAGTAATATTATTGATCGAAGGTATGTAAGTACAGTAAATTCCTCAAAAACTGGGCTGTCAAATGCAAAAATATTTTTAAGAATCCGGCGGGTAGTTCCAGAGATTAGCGCGTTCAAACAAACAAACTCTTCTTCTTTATTATTTTAGTACGTGTATAGAAGTAAGTCTGACAACCAGTCTTACCAAGGGGTATCGTATTACCCAGTAACTTGGTTGTGGAGGTCAGATAGGTAGTCGCTCCATGTGAAATACTGGTATTCAGCTGCATCCGGGAAGCCGACCCCAACATAGTTGGGAAAACGCTAGGCAGATGATGATGATGACATGTATAGAAGTAAATAAAAAGTCTGCCTGCCTGCCTAGCCTTTTCCCAACTATGTTGGGGTCGGCTTCCAGTCTAACCGGATGCAGCTGAATACCAGTATTTTACATGGAGCGACTGCCTATCTGACCTCCACAACCCAGTTACTGGGTAATACGATACCCCTTGGTAAGACTGGTTGTCAGACTTTCGGGCTTCTGACTACCCGCAACGACTGTCAAAGATCCACGAATGACAGCCAGGACCAACGGCTTAGCATGCTTTCCGAGGCACGGAGGGGTCTCGGTATGTAAAGATGGTCACCCATCCACAGACCAACCGCGGCAAGTGTAGCTTAACCTGACCGATCGACCTGTGCGGCTATTATTATTTAGCCACGGTCGAAATAATTTCTCTAGGTTATCCAGAATCCAAAACCATGTAGGATCATTATTCTACATGATTTTAAATTCTGAATGGTTCTAGATTTGTCGGTGTTACTGACCGTCAGTACACCTACGCTAAGGACAGTTGCAAAACCAAGATTAGTCACATTCGTTAACCTCAGGTTAGTTGATATGCGCAGCAGGTCCCAGCTGTTGCTACAAGTCTTTGTGGACAGTTGATGGCAATTTATGTGTCATGGTTAAGGCTTTTGAACTTGACGGATACCTTTCGTGTCTCTAACTTTTAATTGAGTTGGTACAGACGTCAGCACATTAAGCTACCCGAAACTGTCAAATTTTCCCAATCAACCTTGAACCGAACCTAATGAGTTAAAGATAAAGTTGAAAATCTATTAAAGTTTGAGTGTAGTAGCTCGATGTGCTGGCGTAGATAGGTACTACTTAAGTTTATGATGACACTTTCTCCAGCTTTTCACTTCTAATTAACATGGTGTTAATTAGTGTGTATGTTAATGACAGTGACTATAAAAGTGTTATGGAGCTAAGATAAATTAAGGTTTCTCTTCACTAGTATTGAAGACAAAGCTAGGCTGGTTGTCAGTGGTAAAAATCTGAAGATAAAAGATAGTATGTAAACTAACTGTAACTGCACTGGTCTCGTGGTTGCTAGCGCGACTGATGAGCCTGGAGTTCTGGGTTCGATTCCCAGGTCGGGCAGTGTGATACCCTCGTGCCTCAGAAAGCGCGTTAAGCCGTTGGTCCTGCGTCTGATCTCTCTCCGGTCGGACTATAAGAGTGAGGGAAGAGCGAGTGCCCCTGTGACTGCGCACACACTTGTGCACTATAATAATCTTCTGCGCCGAAGGCTAGTCTCCGATGAGATTGTCTGCCATGTCCAAAATACGATATGGTAGACTATTATTGGAACGAAGTTCCTTATCGTTGCGAAAGGCTAGACGGAAAAAATTAAGACCAAAAGTTGGAACGACAGTTTTTGCTATAAGTAGTTGTAAGCCGTGCGGCGTGCGCGTGTTTCTCTGTCTGTCTCTCTCTCTCTCTTTTAGAAAGCAAGCCAGTTATACTTCGTACCTTCCGGGTGTCCCTTGACACCTCTCAAGGTTTTTATGTAAATTACAAAAGGAAACTTTGAATGTTGCATAGATGCCACCTACAGTGCAAATGACAACTGTTTTTAGAACGAAGTTCGTTTTCACACGTTATATACTCTGCACAGGGCGAATGAGAGCTAGGCCGAAGAAATTGTAACATTTTGACCCCCACAACACTTTTGCTTAATATGTGTTTCCTTTTGTCATTTGTTACCTATTTGTAACTTTTTAGAGGGGCTCGTGGCTAAGTAAAGCCAGCACAGGTCGATCGCTCAGGTTAAGCTACGCTTTCCACGGGCGGTCTGTGGATGGGTGACAATCTTTACATATCGAGACCCCTCCGTGCCTCGGAAAGCACGTTAAGCCGTTGGTCCCGGCTATCATTCGTGGACCTTGACAGTCGTTACGGGTCGTCAGAAGCCCGAAAGTCTGACAACCAGTCTTACCAACGGGTATCGTGTTACCCAGTAACTGGGTTGTGGAGGTCATATAGGCAGTCGCTCCATGTAAAATACTATCCAGCTGCATCCGGTTAGACTGGAATCGGCCCCAACATAATAGGGAAAAAGCTAGTCAGATTGATATTGACCTACTCTAACTTTTTTAATTTATTTCATAGTGAGTCTTTTTTTCATTTGTTTTTTCTCAAACGTTGTTCATTTATTTCCTTGCGCCTGCTACTTAATAACGACACACCTCTTGATTTTTTTGTGTTATTATGTAAGGTTAGCTAGCTATATAAATATAATCCTTATTACCTCTATGTTATACTACAGATACCTAACATGTCGATGTTATTGACACCAGTATAGATTCGCCGGGTGACTGACATTCGATGCGACTGCATAATCCCTTATGTTCTCATTCTTGTGACACTAAACATATATAATAAGTATTTTGTTTTTATTTACTTTTAGTGTTTATTTGTAATAATAAGCCTTTTGCAATATGACTTATACATTATTAAGGATTTCCATACTTGCATTGATAATATTTTTGATTTGCGTAAGTAATTACTCGTAGTATCGTGAGTAGTGCCTTAGTTTAAAATAATGCCCATGACTTCAATTGCACCCTGTAGATAGCGACTTAGCAAGCAACAATTGGGATATTTTAAAAGGAACATAGGTAACTGGAGCAAACGAAATGTAGATAGTGGGAGAAGACCAACAAAACGATGGATAGACTGTGTGAAAGATGATATGGCTAGAAAGGGGGTGACTGTCGAGATGACGACTAAAAGTATGGCTTAAGAACTTTATTATTTCTCATTAAGAATTAACAATATTCACTTACCTACCTACTGAGAAACTAAAAAAAGTATGGAAGCAAAAGACATGTTGTTACGCCGACCCCAAATAAATTGACATACATGGAGCAAAAGAACTGGATTTGTCGAAACGAAACTAAATTAATCGACGGGTTGTTGTTATTTAGTTCCGAAGTACTGAGCTACTGTATCGATAAGAACTGAGACCCAGAAAAATAATTACTAATTAAAAATACACAATAAAAATCTAGATTGCCCGCTTCTATGACTCGTTTCGCCAGCAATTTTAACATAACATAACATCACGCCCGTATTTCCCGAATGGTTAGGCAGAGGTGTAACTAATAGTACAGCAATAATAACAACCAGAAATTACTCGTAGGTACCCGAAACTGTAAATTTTTCCCAATCAACCTTGAACCTAATGCTTTAGCGATAAAGTTAAAAATATATTAAAGAAATTTGTCAGATTGTTCCAGCCCAGAGGCAGGGATGAGATCTACGGTGGATCGTTCCACCGTAGATGCGCTTGCCCAGAAGAAGCCTATTCACTCTCGCCTTGAAGAGATTCGGGTTGTATGAACTCGGGAATGCAGACGTGGGCAGACGGTTCCACTCCTTAGCTGTGCGCATCAGAAAAGATGACGAGAAGCGCTTAGTGCGCTTAGTATGTCTCTCCTTTACGACGAGTAACGCTAATAATGATAGCAAAATGATAGAATTATAATCGTTTTTAGGGTTCCGTAGCCAAATGGCAACGGAACCCTTATAATAATAATAATATCCCTGGACATTTTCACACAGCGCCATCTAGTCCCAAGCTAAGCAAACTAATGCTTGTGTTATGGTAACAAGATGGCTGATAAACTACTTATATACATTTTTTTTTGTAAATACATACATATTATAGATAGAAAAACACCCAGACTCAGAACAAATACATGTAGGACTTACAAATATTTGTTCTGTGCGGGAATCGAACCCGCGACACGCAGCGCAGCAATCCGATCGCTCAGCCACTGCGCTAACCGTGTTGTCAAGTATTTATGGATTCGTCATGTCTGTCTGTCTGTCTGTCTGTCCGTCCGTATGTCACAGCCGCTTTTTTCCGAAACTATAAGAGCTATACTGTTGAAACTTGGTAAGTAGATGTATTCTGTAAACCGCATTAAGATTTTCACACAAAAATAGAAAAAAAACAATAAATTTTGGGGGTCCCCATACTTAGAACTGAAACTCAATTTTTTTTTTTCATCAAACCCATACGTGTGGGGTATCTATGGATAGGTCTTCAAAAATGATATTGAGGTTTCTAATATCATTTTTTTCTAAACTGAAGAGTTTGCGCGAGAGACACTTCCAAAGTGGTAAAATGTGTGTCCCCCCCCCCCCCCCCTGTAACTTCTAAAATAAGAGAATGATAAAACTAAAAAAAATGTATGATGTACATTACCATATAAACTTCCACCGAAAATTGGTTTGAACGAGATCTAGTGAGTAGTTTTTTTTAATACGTAATAAATCGTAAAACGGAACCCTTCATGGGCGAGTCCGACTCGCACTTGGCCGGTTTTTTTCTTAATCAACACACAAGTCACGATTACGGTAGCACGTGTGGTTCTATTAGTTATCTATCAACAATATTAATCCGATTAGTAGAACCAGCTTTTAGTTCAATTGTCTTTTCCTATTAAAACTTTTACTATGACTGGTTTTTACTTTATTAGAGTGCAGGCCGTATAAGTTGCATTCAATTCAAGGCTAAATTAAAAATTAATTAAATGATAAATTAGTCTGACTGACGCGATTGATGGCTATAACAGTCGCACGGGTCGATTGAAGGTAAAGCTACGCTTGCCGAGGTCGGGTTGTGGATGGGGACCATCCATTATCCCTTGAGAGGTACCGGCTGCCATTTGTAGATCTTTAACAGTCTTTACGGGTAGTCAGAAGTCCGAAAGTCTGACAGCCAGTCTTGCCAAGGGGTATCGTGTTACCCAGTAACTGGGTTGTGGAGGTCAGACAGGCAGTCGCTCCATGTTAAATACTGTTATTCAGCATCCAGTTAGACTGGGAGTCCACCTCAACGTAGTTGGGCAAAGGCTAGGCAGATGATGATGATGTGATGGATGGCTCAATAGATGCAGTCTTTGAGCATTTAATTCTACTGACTTAGGGTAGTTGCCTAGGTAAAAAAATAGTAATTGTATTTAGTCCGTCAGTTAGATTATCGAAAAATAATGGACACGTATTTTTTCTTTTGTCAATCAAACAAAAAATGACAAGGATAAAGCGCGTCAAAATTTGGGAGTGAGGGGTCGTGACTAGGGAATGAAGAACCGGAGCTCTTCTTGCGTCCCGGGATTTTCGGGATTACTTGTTGAAGGAACCGGGAGAACCGGGACTTTCGGGACATTTGGGTATTTTTTTACCTACTGCTGGTATTTTTATTTTAATAGGTCTTTAATATTTATGTATGTACGTAGGTAATGAAAACTGCATTAATTAAAGATATATGTTTTTAAAAATCAACGAAAACAGAACCATTTACTATTCCTTGAAAAAATAATCAACAGAAGAAAACAACAAGTCAAATCAGCATTTAACGCTCGCTATTATTATAAATTATATACCAATATCAATCAACAAATACATTGTTACTTTCCATAAAACAAAATAAAACGTAAATCCTTTTCTTAATTCTAATATAAACCAAGTCATCATCAGCATTCAGCAGTTATCATATCACTGAGACGCTTATCTTTAAGGAATATAAAATAATAAAATATGAAAAAGTTATAAAGGAATGAAATTAACAAAATATGAAAACGTTCAATTATTTAGTACTGTCTTGCTCATTATAATGGGTTCTTAAAAAAAATAAGTGCGTCTAAGCTTTTATCACTTAAGCGTGATCTTATTTTGTTGCACAGTAATCTTGCTGCAGAGAATATCCTCTCGGGCTCCACGCTGGTCGGAGGGATTGTCAGAAGGTGATCGTAAACTAACGACAGAAAACGGCCACGATCATTTTCAAAAAGAGCCTTTTCTAATTGTACTGTTAAAATCTTCTTGATCGCTTCGAACTCGTACATTTTTGGTAGCATTCAGTATTTCAGTATTAAGCTCATATTTTTTTGTTAATATAGCATCTCTGTGCAGATCATTATTTTCTTGATTTTGTGATGAAAGCTCTTCAGGTAGATGAACAGCTATCGAAGAAACGCTATTTGTGCGTGTTTTTTAACTCTGAGTATGAGTGACATACACTGTTTTACCTCGGGAAAACGCCTTATTTTGACAGGAAAACGGGCAGCAGTAGCAAGCTCCGGGTAAACCGATGAGCGAACCACTGTCTAAGTACAGTGTAGATTTTACACTATTAGGTTAGGTATTACAAAGAGGAAAGATTTGTTTATTTTTTTTTGTAGGTATTTTAGGTATGTAACCAATAAACTCAAAAACTACTGATTATATTTTAAAAATTCTTTCACCACTAAAAAGCTACAAGATCCCTAAGTAACAAAAGCTACTTTTGACCTCATTCGCTCGGAAAAACGTGTAGCAGCGGGTGAAAGCGCTAGGCGGACCTCTAGTTTTAAATAAAATCTTAGTAAGAAACCTTTTATTATATCTGAATGGGGAAACTCAAATTCTTAATTTATTTTTATACTTTTCAACTAAGTCCCGAAGGTCCCGAAAGTCCCGGGACGAGGTGTGATCGTCCCGGTTCTTTAGTCTATACAAAAATCCCGGGATTTCCCGGGATTTTCGGGACCGGGATTTCCCGGGACCATTCCCTAGTCGTGACGTCACTTGCTTGCAAAAGTGTCGCAAGCAAGTGACGTCACGCGAAACTTTAACGGGCGATATCTTCACCATTTTTTATATAATTGACACAAGAAAAAATACGATTTCAATATTTTTTGATAATCTAACTAACGGACTAATTAGATTTTTTTAGGAAAATAGCCTATTGCGTAACACACTATCAATCTTAATCTGAATAATTTTGAAGTATATTGCTAATCCATTGCTTCATATGTTCGAAAAATTTGTCTCCTCAACAACTTAAATAATGCAATGAATGTTGAACTGTTAAAATGAAAGCCATTGCTAATAATAGTGTGTTACGCAAATACCACACTGGTTGTGTGTTCGATGTCGCATCCGCTGAACTTGATATCGGAATCGCGGTCATACAGTTTGAGAAAGTAGCCGATAAAACTGTTCATTTTCTTAAAATGTCGATCTAGACTCTAGAGCAAAAAAGATTTATATGCAAAACTAGCTTTAACCCAACAGACGCTGTCCTGTCTAAAAGTGCATACAAAAATCCCAAAGAAAAAAGACCATCTATTTTTCCCGAACTGGACTAATTTCCGGGAATTTTTCCGAACATTTTAAAACCAAGAGAAAGAAAGAAAGAAAATGCATTTATTTGCGGCAAACATGACGCATAAAAAAAGGACATAAACACACAAAAAAAAAACAAGTTGGGGGTAAACATGCGTCATATTCACGCAAAACGGCCGGCAAAAAAATTGCCAAATTGTTCCGGCCGTTGTCAAGTGATGCGCTTACCAACCTTGGCCATATAGCAAAAAAAATAAGAGGTCTTTTCTTCATTCCTTTTTCTCCGCGTGTGTTGACTTGAGTATTAGGCATTTAAACCGTCTTTCATTTGCCCGTCCATGTCGGATGAGTGTTAATTTGAAACCTAATTTATATTCATCTCTATGCTTAAATACCTGCTCTGGAAATGTAATCGCAGAGTTCATTTAAATTTTTATTTCTTTTTTATCTCGGCAGGCATGGTAGGCATTGAAAATGAAGGTTGATATTGAATATGAGTATCTATTTAGGATTTTTTGTATATGCTAAGGACATTATTTCTTTAACAAAGCATGTATGATCTTTGCAAACGTGACTGCACATCCGTTTTAGGCGGTCAACAAACTTAGCTGCTTATTACTCAGTTGATTTTCATGAATTTACTCGCCCGTAATGTGCGAATCGTCAGTAAACTTATTTTAATATTTGACTCTTAGCGCTTCTGTTCGCTAGGGTCCTTTTTTCTATAGTTTATTGCATAAAATTTAAAATGTGCCAATTGCCTAATACATATTCTGGGGTTGTGAACTCGCACATGGCATAAATAAATTAATAACGTGCGTGTCACCTATAGTAAAAATAATATTATTGAAAAGTAACGATTCACCCGTTTCGGGCGAGTAAATTCATGCGAATCGACTAATAACCCAACCCAGCATTCTTTTTATGAAGCAAAGGTTTCAATATAACCATAGATGCGTTTTTTTCGTAATGTTGTACCTAATGATATATTTCGTCACGGTAAGCGAAGGAGACTATCGTGTTCAGCCAACAGACTCCGTGAGTTTTGCAACGTTGCGTAGACTGTGTTGTAACACCAAAAATTATAGTATTTTATACAAATATCGCGTTACTGTATTAGAATGTTAGCGAGGTTTCGAAAGGGCATTTATTTGAACTTGTTCTTGAATGGTAATAAATGATTTTATATTTTTTTATTTAGGTACTTCTAGACTTCGCAAAATGATCGAAGTTCTTAATTTTTTTATGCACTGTGCTTGTAAAATTAATTAGCTTTTTATAACAAACTATTTATCATACTAATTATGATATCCATAGTTACTTGTGGCTAAGTAATAACAGCTGCACGGGTCGATCGATCAGGTTAAGCTACGCTTGCCGCGGTTGATCCGAGGATGGGACCATCTTTACTTAACAAGACAACTCCGTGGCTCGGTTGGCCCAGGCTGTCGTTCGTAGATCTTTGGCAGTCATTACGGGTCGTCAGAAGCCCGAAAGTCTGACACTGTGACAACCAGTCTTACCAAGGGATATCGTATTACCCAGTAACTGGATTGTGGAGGTCGGATAGGCAGTCGTTCTATATAAAATACTGGTATTCAGCTGCATCTGGTATGAATGACTGCAGATGATGAGTTAGTTAGTACCTACTTAGTAGGTAACAATAACCGTATTAGATTGCAAGTGGATATCTACAGTGATTGTTAAATTTTTTGCTGTAGGTACGCACAGAAATGCATTTGAATTGTGAAAACCCCATTATTTTGGCTCTATACTTAAACCTATTGCGCATGCGCACATTTTTTGTTAGTCTTTTTGCTTATTATGTTTTTATCCGTTCGCTACATCGAGGCATCGAACGACTCCATAATTTTTGTTAGAAATTTTGATGTTTAAAGATTATTGCAATTGCTGAATTTCTTGAAATAGATATCATTGGAATACGTTTTCTTCATTTTCCGGCAACCATAAACTGATAAATTATCTACGAGTTACCTAGGTACTCAAAAGAAAAAAATACCTAAAGAATATATTTCAATTACATTTAATTGAAAAAAAATATGTTTTAATTGAAGTAACTCCGTAATTTATCAGTTAATGGCTGCCGGAAAATGAAGAAAACGTAGTCCAATGATATCTATTTCAAGAAATTCAGCAATTGCAATAAATTTTACAGCCTATAAATAAAGATTTACAGGCACTTTTGAATTGTCAATAGGTACGCCATACGTAAACCAACCGTCAATAAACCAATATTTCTTCCTTTGTTCCTTTCTTACTTTATTCTTTCCATAACCCAACCCTGAAACTTAACAACATTGTCTCTGAAAACGCATTGCACGTTAAAACTGTTCTTGAACGTAAATACGTAGACGCATGTACAATTATCATAACGAGAGCCTGCGCAAGCGCACGTAGGTACCTATAGTAATAACAAGGTCAAATCATAATGATGCTACAAAAAGATAATCGTCAGATTTCTGAGTAGTTACCTACCTACCTAATTAGATTTCCCCGGATTTATCTTTTTCGACGGCGCTAGATATGGAACATGTTTTAGTACCTAGAGTGTCGTAAGTAGTTCTTATACACTCAGCTGCACAGAAACTTGGTCACATGTAAATTTCACGATATTTCTACGAAAATATTATGCACATTCGTTTGCAGATGCAAAAATTCGTTGAATCTCCGTCTCACCAGTCTTTCATAGTACGTAGTCTTTCATACTAACATAGTTACGTAAGTTGTATCACTAACAAAGATCTATGGAGCAAGTTTCCGAAATAAACGTTTTATTATTATTATTATAGTTCTTTCCGACTGAATTCATCTAGGATGGGAGCTCGCACCCAGCACCTAGGTACCTACCAAGTTGTACAAATTGATGATACAGAGTATAACGCGGTCAATTTTTGACTGAAGACGAGAACCATTTCTCAACCGTGACACGTGTCGGTAGTCTGTTAGGGTCCTAATGAAATTATTATATTATCATTTGTCTTTTCTTATCGATAATGTAATTTATTATATTATTCGCGTGTGGAAAGTAATTAAAATAATCCTACCTATGATTACAAATGTCAAAGTGTGTATGTTTGGAAGTTTGTTACTCAATCACACAAAAACGGCTGAACGAATGTAGATGAAATTTGGCACACAGATAGTTTATAACCTGGATTAACACATAGAATACTTTTTGTCCCGGTATTCGCATGGTATCGAGACTTATGTGAGTGAAACCGGGTGCTGCTAGTTACTTAATGTGGATGGAGATTACCTCAGAACACAACTGATACTTTGTTGAAGAACAACAATAAAATACGCAGTTTCAACTGCAGATAAATGCGAAATTTATTTCTGGTTAGCAAAGAAATTTCACAAAGACGAAGCAATTATTCATGGCTTTACAAACTCGGAGATTTGCGTTACCACAACACAATGAAATTAACATACCGTGGAAATGCTTGCGTTTCATACACACTTCTTAATGTTTAAATGCTGAAATGATTAATTAATAATTACATACATGAATAGCAAATAGCAAAACATAGTGATAAAATCTTCTTAAAAAACATTTTAGCAGGAATATAATCATCAATCATCATAACATAACAGGCAATCAGTAGATAAGGAAGGATGTTTGATTGTGTTTTTGAGTGGTATGTTCTCTAAAATCAGCTTATCTAGGTATTTTGGTTGACCACTCTTCTGATGCTCTTTATGTAGGTAGATACATAATTATATTGTACCCTTTTTCCATTTTTGACAGTTCAAAAGTGCCTGCAAATGGTTTATCAAAAACTTATAAATATGCTTTGAGTTTGAGCTTTTCTTTTCAGTTTTCGAAACCGGCGCGGCGCGGATAGGGTGATAGTTTAGTTAGTAGGTACTACGTAGTTATTTTGTGGTAACACACTAACCGTAGCAATGGAATCAGTTCAACAACATTCACTGCGTTATTTACATTGTTCAGCAGATGAATTTTTCGAAAATTGGATTAACAATATCCTTTAAAATGATTCAGATTGTGATTGATAGTGTGTTACGCAATTAGGGTACAGCACCCTAATTGCGTAACACACAAAATCGGAATCAGAATCATTTTGAAGCAAATTGCTAATCCATTGCTTCATAAGTTCGAAAAATTTGTCTGCTCAACACGTAAATAACGCAATGAATGTTGTTGAACTGTCAAAATGAAACCGATTCCGATTGATCGTGTGTTACGCAATTATAGGGTGCCGAGCGATCAATTTTGATTTTGAAGAATGGGCCACCTTGTTGAATTAAAACAAACACTTGGTTCAAGATTTATAAACAGGCCCGTTAAAAATAATTAATTAGCAGACAACAAAAGCATAAGTACAATAAGAACAATAAGAAGTTGGTCTCATGAGGATTATTATTTTTTATTACATCTGTTGTGCTCATGATGTTTTTATACTTCCTGCTATGTCACATTGGTAGGCAAAGAACAATAATAAATAATACTGGGGCTGGTGGCTAAGTAATAATAGTCACACGGGACAATCGCAGGTTATGTTATGATGGGTAACCGTCCATAACATACTAAGACCGCTACGTGACGTTGCTGATTTCGCTGTCATTCGTACATCTTTGACAGTCGCAACTGGTAGCCAGAAGCCGAACAAAAAACAGTTTATCGAGTTGTGGATGTCAGATAGGCAGCCGTTCCATGTAAAAAAACTGATATTTAACTGCAGCCGGTAACACTGGAAAACGACTTTAACATAGTTGGGAAAAGGCTATGCAGATGATATATTTTTTGACGACACGGTTGGCGCAGTGGTTAAGCGATTGACTGCTGCGCTGAGTGTCGCGGGTTCGATTCCCGCACGGAACAAATATTTGTATGACCTACAAGTTCCGGGTCTGGCTGTTTGTGTATGCGAGTTTAAATGTTTGTAAACACACCCACGATACAGGAGAAATTCCTAGTGTGAGGCAAAGTTTAAAAAAAAAATATTGTCCCAACCCAACGCATAGCAGGGTAGCACTAGCGATCGGCACGAAGTGATCGATTGAGGCACAAAATATCTGGAAGTGCGTGGAAGAGTCTTGTTTCTTTGTATACAATATAATTATTATAAAGTACTCGCTGTTGCTGATGTATTTTTCTGCGATGCAGGATGAAAAGTAGCCTATGTCCCTCTCCAGGTCATGGTCTACTCATGTGCTAAATTTCATCCAAATTCGTTCAGCCGTTTTAGCGTGAAAGCGTAAAAAAACAAACTTAAATTACTTTCGCATTTATAATATTATTATAGTTAGGATTAATACTATAATTTCAAGACCTAACGATGTAACCTGTATTTCATTCATTCGCATAATTTAAGTATACCTAGCCAACCCACTTTTAGCACAGATCAATTATTCCAATCCAACCTTATAACCGACCTCATTAATTTCGTCTTTGTATCTTACCTACCCTCAATGTTGGCAACAAAAACCTTAACAAGAAATGCGATAATATGACCATTTTGGACACAAAAACCTTTTCAATCGGAAGTAATCGGAATACAATCGTACGATTCCCACAACTCACAACACATCCTTTGTTTCATAAACATTGGCATTGCTGGACGATTATGGCAAACGTAATGGGGGTCTCACCGCCTCATGAGTACAACTACACCATTCAATCACTGTGTCAGGCACATCCTAGCCTTGAGGGCGTCATGTCGCGTAATCAACGGTACCTACAGTCGTAATTAACTACCCAATGACGCGTCGGACACTTTTGTTTTAATAAATTAATTTCCCATCATAGAATTAAATTGCATTTTTGATTTATTGATACGGAAGTTTGTTTAGCTGTGAATTGCTGCATCTTTTTTTAGCAATCAGTATTTTTTTTTTGTTTTTGTGATGTAATATTTTGCATACTCTTTGTCTATTTAAAAGCCGAGCCATCAAGGACGCCAACCTTACAAGTGTGAAATACTTGATTGCTATATTAGTATTCAAATGTCACTACTTACAGGCTGATTTTTCTAACGCCAGATAATTTTATCCGAAGAATAATTTTGAATTTTTGACAGTTCTTCCATACAAAATCCGTCAGAAGTCTTTTACGAATGTTGTACCACGAATAAAAATTATCTGTGATTGAAAAATCAGCCCTTATTAAAATATTCAATGAATACTTCATTACCAACTAATTATTTTCACAAGCGCCACTAACAATGCTTGTTGCACGTAAGTACTCGTACTTATGCGGGCGCGCACGCCTGTGTTTCGTCATAAAAACATTCATACTCAGTTAAACTGGCATTTTCCGCATCCTGGACATAGCCCGGAACAGCTGCAGTTGTTTCCCATGTCGTTGTACGTTTTAAGACGTTATTTAGAGAACTTGGAATTAAAAAATCCATCATGTGAAAATAATATGACAAGAGATTTAAGGAAATGACAGAGCAATATGCTTCGAAAAGCAGTACAATTTACTTTTAGTGTAAGTAAGAACAACACCCCGACCTTGCTGTTTGCTGGGTTCCCACGTCCCCAGCAAACAGTAAGTTCTCAAAAGATAAACAAAACCAAATTATAGCAACCATCAGCGGCAAAAACATTAACTGAAATAGCAAAAACATTACCTTCAGAAAAAAAACAAAAATGAAATAATTAAGTACTTATATAGGTACCTACTTCTACTTCTTACAGGTGTCTTATTAAAAGTTTAAAGTGGTAATGAAACTTAATAACTAGGTATTTATGTACCTATTTATACAAAAGGTCGTGATGTTTTTGCAGGTTTTACATAATTTACATACAAGTCTGGTCATATTACATTCTGCTACCATAGCATAATCTTATTATAAGATATTTCGTTTGCTTCGTGAAAAAAATACCATAGTGTGTCACGCAATTAGGGTGCGGGTCAAACTGCACCCTAATTGCGTGACACACTATCAATCTGAATCTGAATCATTTTGAAGGATATTGCTAATCCATTGCTTCATATGTTCGAAAAATGTGTCTGGTCAACTACGTAAATAGCGCAATGAATAATGTTGAACTGTCAAAATAAAAGCCATTGCTACTGATAGTATTATGTTACGCAGTTACCCCTCAGGATTGAAAATACATTCGAAAGTTTCGAAACCATTTTAATGCAATACGATGTATTTCTCTAACTATTCTGTCACGGTTAACTTGAACTTTGAAGATTGTGTGTGTGAAATCATAGATTTCTATCAGTTTTTAAATATAAAAATGTTGAAACAACTGCATGTATAATGTTACGATATTAATTTTATTGCGAAGTTATAGGTACCTATTAGAGTCGTTGGAAATGCTCTTATCAAGATGAAAGATTCACTGTGCTTGCGCAGTCAGAACATCACAATTCAGAATGTAGATTATAATTATATTACTTAACTAATCTAACTATAAGATAGTTATACTAATTAAATACATAAACTATTTGTATAATGAGTTCTTAGCAAGATCAATTTTATATTTTGTGTATTTAATAAATATAGTTACAGCTACCTAATTCTTACATTTAATTATTATCTCCTTTATTTCAATATAAGTACATATAATTTATATTTGTAAATATCCTACTAATCCTTCTAATATTATAAACGTGAAAGTTTGTATGGATGGATGGATGAATGTTTGTTAATCTTTCACGCAAAAACTACTGAACGGATTTGGATTTTTGGCACACAGATGGTTTATAACCAGGATTAACATATAGGATACTTTTTATCTCAATATTCCCACGGGATCGAAACTTATGCGGGGGAAACAGTGGGGCGCAGCTAGTTAGAATATAAAAAAGTATAAAAATATAAAAAATAGTAGCCCACCGGTATCGGTAACAGGGTCCAAGCTACACCGGTAGCTTGGACCCTGTTCCCGATAGGATTGTAGGACAATGCGAGCCGTGTCCAGAAGTACCGCTTAATTATTACATAATCTTTACGTAAATTATAGCTGTCTAGATATAAGATAGAAGTTTTTTACATTCCTATGCTAGATATCAAATACCTCTAGCTGTGAGGCAGTCTTTTGAAGAATACAAAACTTTAAAAATATGTGTGTATGTGTTGTGTGGCTAAAACTTGCGAATGAAGGTTAAGTGTTTTAGAAATAAATAATAATAATAATTGTATGTATAAATTGACATTTTTATAACATGTTTTAGGTTTCTGTACCAACCAGTTTCCAATCTATCAAGTTATGAATAAAAAATATAAAATTCGGTGACATAAGGAAACGTGATTTTTATGAGTTCCTATTAAAACGTGTTAGCATCAGGTGACATAATCTTTATGATCCTAACCTTCGATCAATAATAGTACTAGATTCCCGATAAGTAAGCGCTTCAAAAACGGCCCGAAAAATAAGACCACAAATACTTTTGAGTGGTCTTATTTCAAATTAGTATGTTTTAAACCTTATTACTTAGACTTTAAGTTTCATTTTAGAATAAATGACTGAAAATTTAAAAATAGAATGATTTTATTTTCAAGCGACATTTTAAATATATTTTGCAATGGTAATTAAAGTTTATATTTAACCATTAAGGTTTATAATAAACTGAAGTTGTTAATATTATTCAACTTTTTTCTAAGAAATATAGATGTTTACATATTGTGTGCAAACGTGGCCACTTGAGCGACTCATTTTTGTTAATGATTCTTAATCTAGTACTATGATTGATCGAAGATCCTAACCTATATAAATATCTGAAGAAAGTATCTACATGGCTAGCGAAAAAGGTGTCTAAAGTAAGATTCTAATCTAGATGATGAGTGAGTTAGATGAGGAAACCAGGAAAACTAAGATGTTTCTTTTATATCTAGTAAATAGGACCTTCCCAGGGATTTCGTCCGCATAGATTTCGAACTTGTTCTTGAAAAGTGCCATCCCTAGAAAGGCTAGAATTTTAAAATATCCTACCAAAATGGGGGCAACTTTTGGGGTAGAATTTTCGAAAATCCTGAAACACTCATTTTTTTTAACAAAACAATGCAAACAAATAGATATGTATAGTGTTAGGTATTACTTAAAAAATGACATCCCGAATTTCAATCCAGGTAGAATTATTGAAAATCCTGAATAAATCCTGAAATATGTTTTTCATGATTTTTCACCACAAGCCCAGACAACAATTTTCATTGGTACATAAATTAAGGATTTAATTTGAACCTGGCCTCATTGGTGGCCTCCTTCAGTGGTTTAGTCAAGCTCCACCTCCTTTGACGGCACGGTTGGCGCAGTGGTAAAGCGATTGACTGCTGCGCTGCTTGTCGCGGGTGCGATTCCCACACGGAACAAATATTTGTATGGCCTACAAGTAATTGTTCCGGGTCTGGCTGTTTGTGTATGTGAGTTTAAATGTTTGTAAACGCACCCACGATACAGGAGAAATTCCTAGTGTGGGGTAACGTTTTTTTAAAAAAAACGGTTTGCACTCCGGGAGTGCCGGCAGAAGTGAAAACTTGAATATTAACGTTTTGCATTTTTGATATTTTGGAATGCGGTCTACTCTCCCTCCGTCTTACGAATTTTCGATCAGGTCACGTGTCCTGACGCGAGTTTAACATTTTATACCCATCACAAAAAAAGTGCTCACAAAGAAGTTTTCACTTCAAAAACAAACAAACAAACCTCGATAAGTCAGTCAGGACATCTCTCTTTATAAATAACGCAGAAGCGCTTGCGACCACAAGACCAACGTAGCAGTCAACTCTCACTCTAATCTGTCTTTAGATGCCTACTTTATTATTATAGAATAGCTGACCCGGCAAACGTTGTTTTGCCATATAAATTATTTCTAGCTGCCCGGCGCTACTTCGATCGCGTGGTGTCCTACCCCTTACCCTACTCCTACCCTACTCTTACTACTCCTACCCTACTCCTACACTACTTCTACCCTACTCTTACCCTACTCCTACCCTACTCCTACATTAATCCTACCCTACTCCTACCCTACTCCTATCCTACTTCTCACCTACTCCTAACCTACGCCTACCCTACTCCTATCTACTCCTACCCTACTCCTACCCTACTCGTAACCTACTCCTACACTATTCAAAACTCTTAATTTAATACGTGCTTCAATTCGAGTAGACCCGGGTCTACCATACCGAAGGGACGATCGTCAAATGTTTGACAGGAAACTAGGTAAAACAGTTTATATGCAAAAATGAAATTGTTGTTTTTACTATCTTTCTCGCAATTTTTCCATATTTTCTCACCGTTTAAACCTTCCCTGGACTACGACAAACATTTCAAACCCAAAATCAGCTAAATCGGCCCAGCCGTTCTCGAGTTTTCGACCCAAACGAACAGCAATTCAAATTTTATATATAGATAGATAGATTGTCCATTATCCAACACCCTAATTGCGTAACAAATTCAAAATGATTCAGATTGAGAGACACATTTTTCGACCATATGAAGCAATGTATTAACATTGCTTCATATGGTCGAAAAATGTGTCTGCTCAACAACGTAAACAACGCAATGAATGTTATTGAACTGTCAAAATGAAACCCGTTAATACTGATAGTGTGTTACGCCATTACCCCGCAGTAAAGGTCCCCGATATGTTATCTAAAAAAGGTTATGCTTATTTAATACCTAGCAACAATAACAATATCATTAGATACCACGTACTATGATACATAGATAACATTAATCCTATGGGTACTTAACTACTTTGATTGAATGATTTTTTTTAAATCTATTTTTCTAATGACGCCGGGAGGGGCGGCCTTAAGCGGACATATAAAAAACTGGGTTGGCGATGCTACGATCCTTACATACTTGACCTTTCTGGAGAACATCACCAATAAGGTTATTTACATTTTTAACCGTTAACAAACGCTAAAACGCGCGCGCTGAAACGCTTAAAATTACCTTTAAAACCAACAATAAAATTACCTTTTATTGATTATTGAAAATATGTAAATTGAATATCTGTGACTAGCTTATGTTAGGTAGTATAACTATTGTAAATACTTTAATTATCTATGATACGAATTTACACCAAGTTTTTATTATTAAAAGCAACTACGATGAAGAAAATTTTGTTTGTATGTCCCAAATAATATCACTTAGGTATCTACTAATAAAACCACATTGGAAAAGTCTGACCGCCAACCCGCTCATCGCGGCCGTAAGACAGACAACGATGAGGGGGGATGGCGATCCAATCCACGCCGCAGTGTACTGCGATTTGAAGTTGGAGCAATAAGTTCCCAGTCGCAACTGGGAATTTTATTCCGGCTTGCCACCTGGTGGCAATCCATGTGGGAGCGACTGGGAATATACGCTTTTGGGCACTTTTCCTGTTGACAGCGAAGCGGACGAACATTTTGATGCCCTATGATTCTTACCCCTCCCTTTTTGTATAGGTACGTGGGTATATGTGTACATACATATAGACTGTTGCCTATGTCTCATGTAAATATTCTTAATTAATTATTTAAAACTAGCTTCTGCCCGCGGCTTCGCCCGCGTGGATGTCGGAAATTATCCCACGGGAACGTGCTAACAGGATAAAATGTATGTGCTTCCCCAGAATGCCATCTATCTCGCGGGCCCTTTGTGGCTAATTACAGTAGAAAACCAATTGTGTCTCATTAGTGGTGATTAAGAGGGTACCTATATGATATCTTTACCTAAGTACCTACCTAATTAAAAAAAAAACTCAATAGCAGATAATTAAATACCTACCTAAATAAACCTATTTCTGATGATAACTAATCTAAACTCAATAAATAAGCAAAATCCCTAAAAACTAATATCTATACGAATGACTAATCCTACCTAACAGTATTATAAAATAACCTACGGTCACTACGTACACTATCAAATATACTACCTATACTTTAAAATTAAAATCTATACCTACGACTCATATAAAAATAAACCTAAATAACTCTAAAAACTAAAAGGAATAAAAATGAACTCCACTGCGTATGACCCAACCTACGACAAACTTAGTATTTGCGGTTGGTACAGTACAGACAGAGGTAATCGGGTATAGGGATCGAACCGCAAAATTAAGTTTGTTTTTTATTGTATATACTTTTCCGGGATAAAAAGTACCCAGTGTGGTGCCCAGGATATTAAAGAATAATTATACCAAGTTTCATCGTAATCGAACCGGTAGTTTTTGCGTGATGCCTGAACAAACAGACAGACAGACAGACAGACAGACAGACAGACCGACAGACAGACAGACAGACAAAAATTTTTTTAATCACATTTTTGGGTTCGGTGTCGGTCTAGTAACACCCCCTGTAAATTATTTTTTTGATATTTTCAATGTACAGAATTTTCACTTCTACAGATTTATTATAAGTATAGAATAGATAGACTAGCCAGTCGGTAAAATTACAAAAATGATGATGGATGAAATGCTCAATTGTTATCAAAACTCAGTATAATGTAGTTAGAGGGAAAATAAGCTTCGTTTGTGGGAATATAATAAACAAAAGAATGAATCGGTGCATTCACACAACACATTCAAGGCTAACCACGACTAGGTATCTTCACCGTATAATATATATTTTTCCACAGCTTTCTTTAAAGTTTATCCCACGTGCAATGATTCTTTCAGTTTAAAAGATTGCTGTCTGAAAATTTCTTTCACCTCATAAAACTTGGCTACAATTACCTGAGAATGATATTGTTATTAATATCTGGTAAATGACAGTAATTACCATATTTTTTTATTGTTGCTAGGTACGTTATCAGTCGACAGCGATGAGAATTCATGAGAATTAATTTTCATCTTTTGTATCAATGTGTCAATTTTAGTAAAACAATATTGCTTTTGCTTCGGCTCTACTTTTTCTCATGTTTTATTTTTACAGACGTATTCCGAGCTTAATTTAAGACACTGTTCAGTATAATGTCCTAGCTATAAATATCTCAGGGGAATGTACTTTAATGGACAGCCGGAATTATCCATGGAATAACCCGACAAATACAGGTTATGTAGGTGCATTACACGTTGGTAGATGATTATTTTTTGTTCAAAAAAATTCAACACGCGCTAAGCCAGCGAGCGGAAGATTCTGTGAAGGGGACCCTCCATGACGTCAAAATGCAACGCTGTAGGCACTTTCTTTGTTTAACTCCAATGAGTAAGAGGACGCTTTTGTATCGCTGTCAATACTTTTCGAACTTTCCCTAGCCTACGCATAACTGCAATTTTATATTGACTAGAATACTAACTTTAATGCGAATTTTAAAGAAGATCATTCAGGTTTCATACAAAGTCGGGCCCAAAATCGAAAGTGCCGCCGGCAAACGGAAAAGGATGTTTTTAATTCGTTTGGAACATCATCTTAAGCAATTGGTACTATGACACCAAAGCGATATAACTATCATATAAGCAGCTACACAAGTTCGAAATAAATTTAAATATATCATCTAAGTATTAATGTACGTGGACTTATTTAATGGGCGTTTTTGC
Source organism: Apamea sordens (assembly GCA_945859715.1). NCBI lineage: Eukaryota > Metazoa > Arthropoda > Insecta > Lepidoptera > Noctuidae > Apamea > Apamea sordens. The sequence goes on along the minus strand of OX243991.1, from coordinate 8,948,682 downwards.
CATGACTGTAATTCTGTAAGTGTGACTGTAATATTTAAAAAAAAAAACGTTAAGTTCGGTTTTCCACTTAGATTATGAGTATATTTGTGTTCTATGTTTTGTGCATACCATGTCGTGTGAACTCGTGTGCAAGGTTACTAATTCTCGCAAATAAAACAATGGCAAACATTTTTTACTCATCATCATCATTTCAGCCGAAAGATGTCCACTGCTGGACATAGGCCTCCACTAAGTACCTCCACTTCGACCGGTTCTGTGCTTCTCGCATCCAACGGGTTCCTGCGGTCTTCACAAGGTCGTCGGTTCACCTTGTGGGAGGCAATCCAACGCTACGTCTTCCGGTACGCGGTCGCCACTCCAGAACCTTTCGGCCCCATCGGCCATCTGTTCTGCGAGCAATGTGCTCGGTTACCTTGGTTCTCCTGCGGATGTTTTCATTTCTGATTCGATCACGCTGGGAAACTCCAAGCATAGCCCTCTGCATTGTCCTTTGGGTGACTTTAAGCCTTTTAATAAAGCCCATTGTGTGCGACCACGTTTCAGTGCTTTATGTCGTTTCACTGGCAACACGCACTGGTCAAAGACTTTCATCTTGAGACACTGCGGTATGTGGGACGAGAAGATATTACGTAGCTTCCCGAACGCTGCCCAGCCGAGTTGGATTCGATGATTAACCTCTTTCTCGAAGATCGACCTACGCAACTGGACAGTTTGTCCTAGGTAAACATACTCGTCCACGACTTGGAGTGTAGCGTCTCCGATCTTCAAGACAGTGGGTGTCACAGTGGTGCAATTGACATGACCTTCGTTTTGTCCATGTTCATTTTAAGACTTTCTTTCTTTCGGAGGGTCTACTGAGGTCATCGAGCAATGTACTGAGGTCATCGAGCAATGTACTGAGGTCCTCCATAGTCTCAGCCTCAGCCATGACTACGATATCGTCGGCAAACCGAAGGTGAGTTATGTACTCGCCATTGATGTTAATGCCAGCCCCTTTCCAGTGACCACGTCTCCCTGTCTCACACCTCGCTGCAGAAGGGATAGCTTTCGAGGTCTGATCCTGGAGTCCGACTGACATAGTGGCGTTTTTGTACAGACACTTCAGCACCTCGCACTTCAGCAACTTCTTAATACTATTTTCAATTATTTTATTAATACTATTTCTGAGGTCGAACTAGAACACCTTCCGCAATTTTATAGCTGGAGCCGTCTTGCATTTGGTTTATACTGTGCGTAGGTTAAAAACCACCAAGTAGGTATTATGTTCTCTCTTCCTGAATTAGAAATTGACACGTAGCTATGAAAGCTACCTCATGTTTTATGGTGTTTTCATCAAATTGTTGTAAGTACCTACATAGATATATAGGTATGTACATTGTAAAGAATGTATTAAGAACCTACCTATATATGTGAGCTTGAATGTGAATGTAGGTTTGAGGTAAGCATCAAATAAATAATTATGCATTCTTCTCTAAGTATTTTAAATAAATATTGACTAAGGTATTTTTTGAGATAAAAAATATGCTTTGATATAAAATCCTTAGTTAATCTATAGATACTGGGGGTAGAACGTGGTCAACAATACATTTTTGCAAATAATTCTTTAGATAATTATTTAATTATCTGCTGATAGAGTTCCTACTTACGTAATTAACTCGATAAATGTAATCAAAATCGTGATAAAATTGTCTTGCAATCGGTTACGTATTATGGCTTAATAAAAAAATGATGAGATTTTTCTAAATCTAACTTTTATTGACCACTCGAGATACAGAACAAGTCCTAGTTCAGCTAGCTCCCCATGATAGAGAGGGTGGCAAGGACATCCTGATACCATGGAGTCAATACATGATTCTGAATCCCCCTGCGTTGTAATTTTTCGTTGGTTACCTATTAAACTGAAAATTATTGGAACGAAGTTTTGGAACGAAGTTCCTTATCGCGCGTTGCGAAAGGGGGCTAGACGGAAAAAATTAAGACCAAAAGTTGGAACGACACTTTTTGCTATAGTTGTAAGCCGTGCGGCGTGCGCGTGTTTCTCTGTCTGTCTCTCTTTCTCTCTCTTATATAAAGCAAGCCAGTTATACTTCGTTCCATCCGGGTGTCCCTTGACACCTCTCAAGTTTTTTGTTTTTTGGCCGTTATTGTCCCCACTGCTGGGCAAATGCCTCCCTACTCTCTTTCCACCTGTCTCTGTTCAGAGCTGCCAAGGACCAATCTTTAACAAAGGAGTCCAGCTCATCCCGCCATCTCCGTCTAGGCCTGTCGCGATGTCGTTTGCCATTAAGCGGGACCCACTGGGTCGTAAGATTGGCCCACTGATCGTCTGACATGCGGCAGATGTGTCCAACCTAGAGGCAGCTTTCCGAGGGACATCAGTGATTTAGTGATGAAAAAAAAAACTGCTTTTCTTTTTGATAACCGACGAAAAATTTCTACGCTATCTAGAATCATGTGCTGAAATTGATGGCTACAGTTTCAATCAATCATTATTTTTTTGTGAACACAGTTGGTCGAGCTCTATGTCCTACCAATAAAATTGGTTTACAAATATTAGTTTTTTCAGTAATAAGTCGGAATCTATACTATACAAAGTCACGTTCAAGTAAATTATGTCAATTAAATGTTTTATTAATACATAATTAATCAATTATCATTTATTTTTAAATGCATGCCAATGGTAAATTATAATAAAAGGCTAATATTTCATCATATTGTAAATAACGTCAATTAAATGTAATATTAATAAATAATTAGTCAATTATAATTTATTTTTACATGCATGACATTTGTAAATTATATTAAAGGGCTGGTAATGTCATATTTTATCATTTGAAAATTCTTTGATAGAGTAATACGTCTTATCTATTATAAATAAATACAATTTACTTTTGAACTTGCGGACACTATCTTCACTCCTTATACATTTTGGTAATTTATTATAGACCTTCGGAGCCACTACTGTTTCTGTATAGTGCGGTACTGGATCCGACTGTTTGTAACCGTTTTGTATCGATGTCCCTGCCACCCTGTATACTCCTAAATACTGGCTTATAAGAATGTGTAAACAATTGCATTTACCTATTTTTTTTTTGTGAAACTAATAAATTAAAAAAACACAAACGAAGTAGGTAGGTACCTACCTTGAATTTCTAACAACCGAAATAGTCAACATAAATTCTACAGAACGTATTTTTTTCTGTTATGTATCAATGGTTTTATTTTATATCCTACCTTATTCATGCTGACACATAAGCATTTAATAAATTAATATTATGTACTTAACGACATTTTTACTGCTGGGTACTTAAAATACTGGACTTTAATCTGAATAGAATAGAATAGAATACTCTTTATTGTACACCATACAAATTACAGGACATAAATTCAAAAAAAAAAAACAATTAAGTAACTAGTTAATACTATAATTGGGTAGCTACATGTAGTACCTACTGATAAGTACTTATTCTATGGTTCCCTTTACCTATAATAGGTATCCTGAAATTTAAATGAATTCTTTCCCCTCTTTTTTATATATACATGTGCATATTATTATTTTTCAATAGTCGGATAACTTGTATCTGAGGAATAAATATTGCAATTTGACAGATCTTGTATAGAATTGGTTTATTCTTCAGATATAAATTATCTGACTATTGAAAAGTCAGCCGCCTTATTAAGTCTGTTAGGTTAATATTATTATTAAGTAAATAGTAAATACCTATTGTGTAGTTTGAAAATTAAAAAAATACTTAATTTTACATGAAATTATATTGTCAGCTTTTATTAACTAGGCTTTTTTATTGATCATACCTAGTACCTATCCTAAAATATAAATAATGAGTTTGATTTATGCGAGAATAAATTTAATTTTCATAAGGTATATTTCATTCAACCTTGGCATACAATACAGCCAATTTAGGATGGTTAGGTAAGTATCTAAATGTAAAAAAGAACTTAATTTTAATAAGTACTTACATACAAATAAAATAATTTCACTTACAATTCCAATCCAACAAAAAAATCTCAGCACTGATCCGGAATGATGTACAAAATATTTCACACAAATATTACGAAAACTTTTTTCATTTACAACTTTTACCGTTCCGTGGTTGCGATAGTTCAAGAGCTCGACTCTCGACAACGCAAGCGATCGCGGTGCGGGCTGGCGACTTTGTGAAGGCGGCGCGTGCAGATGCGGGCAATGCAACCGCGACTATCGCACGAGCGGAAACGTAACTCCGCGATTGCTCAGAGTGCTCCAATAGTGAGGTACCGGGGTGATTCTGCTAAAGCACTAAAGCCGGGCTTTCACTGCAAGTGGAGCTCCGTAAGGACTCCTAAGGGGAATCTGTGAAGTAGCCCGCCATCGTAAAATTTCTTAAGTTTATTGCAAACTAGCTTCTGCCCGCGGCTTCGCCCGCGTGGATGTCGGAAATTTACCCACGGGAACGTGCTAACAGGATAAAATGTATGTGCTTCCCCAGAATGCCATCTATGTCGCGGGCCCTTTGTGGCTAATTACAATAGAAAACCAATTGTGTCTCATTAGTGGTGATTAAGAGGGTACCTATATGATATCTTTACCTAAGTACCTAACTAATTAAAAAAAAAACTCAATAACAGAAAATTAAATACCTACCTACCTAAATAAACCTATTTCTGATGATAACTAATCTAAACTCAATAAATAAGCAAAATCCCTAAAAACTAATATCTATACGAATGACTAAACCTACCTAACAGTATTATAAAATAACCTACGGTCACTACGTACACTATCAAATATACTACCTATACTTTAAAATTAAAATCTATACCTACGACTCATATAAAAATAAACCTAAATAACTCTAAAAACTAAAAGGAATAAAAATAAACTCCACTGCGGGTGACCCAACCTACGACAAACTTAGTATTTGCGGTTGGTACAGTACAGACAGTGGTAATCGGGTATAGGGATCGAACCGCAAAATTAAGTTTGTTTTTTATTGTATATACTTTTCCGGGATAAAAAGTACCCAGTGTGGTGCCCAGGATATTAAAGAATAATTATACCAAGTTTCATCGTAATCGAACCGGTAGTTTTTGCGTGATGCCTGAACAAACAGACAGACAGACAAAATTTTTTTTAATCACATTTTTGGGTTCGGTGCCCTGCCATTTATTTTTTGGATATTTTCAATGTACAGAATTTTCACTTCTACAGATTTATTATAAGTATAGATTGTAGCGCAGCGCTGTATTAAGTATGTCGTATGTTGATCAAAATTCAATACACAGCAAATACACAAAATAATTACAAAAGAAATTGTTTGAATGCAAAAAATAGGCTATTTCCTGAAGATATGACGATTTCCAGCAAATGTCATTTCGAGAGCTACACCTACTTATTGATGTTTTGAAAGGACTGAACGAGTTAACGAATAGAGATTTTTTTTTACTACGAACTAAGGAATACGATCGACCTGCAATCAAAAAAAAATTTTTTTTTCCTTTCTTTTTTTAAAAAACGTTGCCCCACACTAGGAATTACTCCTGTATCGTAGGTGCGTTTACAAACATTTAAACTCACATACACAAACAGCCAAACCCGGAACAATTACCTGTAGGCAATACAAATGAGTATTTGTTCCGTGCGGGAATCGAACCCACGACACGCAGCGCATCAGTCGATCGCTTAGCCACTGCGCCAACCGTCCCGCCAAAATGCCAAATAAACCGTTACTAAACGAATTTTTACATTAACAATGTTCTATGAAAAAAAAATAACGTTTCTGAATTTTGTGTTATAGTGCTAATAAATACCATCATTATCAACTCAAAAGATAGCTCAAAGCACCATGATTTTAATTTCTATTGCGAAAAAAACGTAGGTACATTTTTTTAATTTAAGCCTCTGTGTAAAATTTTATATTTTCGTTTAGTAACGATCTTTAAAGGTGCGATATGTATAGTGATGTTTCCTTCTCTGCCTTTAGGGAAAGGTAAAACCTATTTAGCCTCGTTGGTCCTAAAACCTATTTATGTAGCTGTTCAAATCAAATCAAATAACTTTTATTTGTAAAGAAATACAGATCTTGAGTTTGGTGAACAGAACGCTATGTTATGCCAGGAGGCGTACAAATATGGTGTGCATCTAGCTCAACATTGCGAATTTAAATTTCAAAAAAAAAAAAAAAAAAATCTGTACTCCGTTCCGCTCAGCTATTTCTCGCTCATTGCCCTCTTGCAATGGAAGCCGGGCTTTACATACAGATATTGTGATACTGTCACCGTGAGACATAGACATATAGGAACGCGTCTCTCCATTGAATCGACGAGAAAAAATACAATCAAGCAGTGCATCACTGCCGACTAGAAAGTCGCAACATCATAATAATATGAACCGAACGTGATGGATGTTTGATAGCTTGTGTGTTTGTGGTTTTTGTTGACGCGATGTTATTGCTTAGGTTGTCATCCTACTTTACAGGGTCAAATTAAATTAGCTAGCGAAACTCCGCAGACGATATGGATATCGATATCTAAACATGATAAAATAAAAAATAAAAATATTTGATGTTTTTTTTGGGGTTCAACGACTGATTTTTTTTTTTTTTACTTGAAGTATTTCTTGGGAAAATCTGTTTTCTTTAGTTTTGTCGTGTTGAGATACCGATAGTTATGACGTAAAGTTTACAAAATAGAAAGCTGATTTTTAAACTGATAATTCGGTCAAACTGATGGTCGGTGACTCCACACAAAAACCGTCTAATTCATTGCTTTTTGGTTTTATCATGTTTAGATATCGAACCATCACGTTTGCTGAGTCTCACTAGCTAATTTAAATTATTCGTAACTATGGTGACGTACCTACTAACATAGACTGCATTATTTCTGATGTTTATTTATAGTGCAGCCTCAAATGCCAAGTGCCTAATGGCCCTGGGTCTCTAGGTCCGGGCCTGATTCTACCATTTTTAGGGTTGCGTACCTCATAAGGAAAAACGGAACCCTTATAAGATCACTCCATAATTGTCCGTCTGTTTAGACCCTTTGTCTCAGGAACGCATGGGGTTATCAAGTTGAAATTAATATCAAATTCTCAGAGCTGTAATGCCTTGAAGCAGTGAAAAAAACTAACTTCTAAGTCAACGCAATCAAAAGATACGGGTGTGGATGTTCCGTTTATGCCGCATATTTTGACACTCGAAACGGAATCAAAACCTATAGGGTACTTCCCGTTGACCTAGAATCATGAAATTTGGCAAGAAGCAATGTCATGTAGCACAAGTGAAGGAAAAATTCGAAAACCGTAAAGTAGTTACATACTTACAAATGTGTTCGGAACCTTTGGTGCGCGAGTCCGACTCGCTCTTGACCGATTTTTATTTTCCCCTACAGTTAAAACTTTACATAATAGTGATAGTAAACCAATAGAGGTTCAGCGTCACAAAACGAAATTGTGTGAGAAATGACAACTCCAAGTGGTCATTTATCACACGATTTCATTTCGTTTTGCATGCGAATGATTTTGACTGCATTCGACAAACAGTCGTAACTAACGAAATCATATTCTGGCAAAATGTGGGTGTTCGTACTACAGGTGCACCGCTGCCCTTCTCCTTCGGGGCATAAAGGCGTGATGTTTTGCTATGTATCATCATCGTCATCATCATCAGCTTACAGCAGTCCACTGCTGAACATAGGCCACATTTATTGCACGCTATTCAACCCCATTTTCTGCCACTCTCATCCAGCTGCTACCAGCGAAGATCATCGCTCCACCTAACCTGAAGGCGTCCTAACTTACGTTTGCCGATTCGCGGTTTCCACTCATTCGCAGTTTCCATTCATGTGCTATTTAAACGATGTATTTTAAACTAACAGGAAAGGCTACCGTACTGAAAAAAGATATTGCCATTGTGACACCCAGTAGATAATTTAATCATCTGCCTAGCCTATTCCCAACTATGTTGGGGTCGGCTTCCAGTCTAACCGGATGCAGCTGATGAGCTGAATACCAGTATTTTACATGGAGCGACTGCCTATCTGACTTCCACAACCCAGTTACTGGGTAATACACGATACCCCTTGGTAAGACTGGTTGTCGGACTCTCGGGCTTCTGACTACCCGCAACGACTGTCAAAGATCCACGAATGACAGCCGGGACCAACGGCTTAACGTGCTTTCCGAGGCACGGAGGGGTCTCGGTATGTAAAGATGGTCACCCATCCACAGACCAACCGCGGTAAGCGTAGCTTAGCCTGACCGATCGACCTGTGCGGCTGTTATTATTTAGCCATGGGCCCTCTCAGTAGATAATTTAATATGTCATAATATTTTATCCAGTACTGTAAACACTGTTACTGTTAGCCTGCATCATCTTACTACTGGCCAAAGACCTCTCCCCATAACTTCCAGCTCTTTCGATCCAGGGCATTCGATAAAGTGGATCACTGTGGTCGTTTGTTCTGTCCAGCTCGTCTCGCCATCTTCTACAGGGTCTGACGCGACGCTTTCTACCTGTGTCAGGGCTCCACGTGGTGGTTATTCTGGCCCACAGCTTATTGGGCATACGGCAGACGAGGCACACATCTGTAACGCAGACTGTTTTAAAAATAAACAATAAGTCATTTCTTTTTTTTTAATGATACAATAAGTTAGTAATGTATGTTAAATTATACATGCAATGCATGACTGACATTCACCTTGTAAGTACCTACTGAATTTACACAAAAAGAATATTATTATGTGCCTATGTACTTAATTTAAGTTTTTACACAACAAACAGTAACGTCTATTAAATAATATTAATGTATATATCTGTGCATTGCCTTGCGGAGTAACTAGAGCGAATAGAACACCAAACATTGTAATTTTGAAACAATGTTATGTGCAGACGATTCCAAAATGTGTGCAACACGAAGTTACATTAGGTGTAGGTACATTGACCTATGAGATTCGCAGGTTTTTGGAGAGAAGTATTTTGATTTCTGCTGCATATTATGCAACTATTATTTAACTTGAACTAGGTTTTATAGTGTGTGCAACAGTGCAACAATCACTTACAGGCAAACTCCGCATGCATAAAGAATTTGTACAAAAAAATAAAATTATTAATCTAATTTAATGTTAAGTAACTTATTACTTAAGTACAGTCAGCAGCAAAAGTCAATTAACACTGTTACTTTTACGAATCATCTAAATTAATACAAAATGATGCGATACATTGGTTTTCTCTATAATTAAGATTTAAACAACTAAAGTGTTAACCGACTTTTGATGCTGACCGTACCTATCTAAAAGTGCAGATGACTCTCTAATCATCCTAATCCCTTACATTTTTTTATATGCGCATGATACTTAGGCTCTCGCTCCATGTAAAATACTGGTATTCAGCTGCATCTGGTTAGACTGGAAGCCGACCGCAACATAGTTGGGAAAAGGCTAGGCAGATGATGATTATAAGAAAAAAGAAAGAAAAATGGTTTATTCCGCACAAACAAATCGCTACGCTAACGTTTATAGGTAAATGCGAGAGTAACTCTGTATGACCATTTTACGGATTTGGACGAAATTTGGCTCTCGGATAAACCGTGACCTGGATTTCCTAATCCAGGTCGGTCCTAGGTAGTAAAACTACGTTCTCGTGGGATTTTTCTCCATGTCCAAACTGTCGAAGACGCGGCAAGATTTAGTTCTTGATACTTAAGTTAATAATAATAATAATATCCCTGGACATTTCACACAGCGCCATCTAGTCCCAAGCTAAGCAACCTAATGCTTGTGTTATGGTAACAAGATGGCTGATAAACTACTTATATACATTTTTTTTAGTTAAGAACTTTATTTTGTTTAATTAATTAGTCCCCTTAAACAATAAACTTGCTACGGGCTACGGCCTACGACATCGACTAATCTATAACCGTTTCGCGGTCCTTTTGCCCTTGTACGAGTAGGCTGCACGGCAGAGGTAACACTTGGACCTTGAACAGGCCCAGCGTAGTACACAGATTCATTTTAAGGCCAACTTCTACTGGAATTGTTACCACTGGCGTGCTGGCCGTACCTGAAAGTATAATAATAATACGTTTGTATACAATAATAAAAATAACACATTTGTGCCTACATTAATTAAATCCTTCACCTTAGACCTGTGAATAATTAACTTATTCATACTTCGTACCTGCACTGGTACCTATACAATAAAAGCACACATCTTTAGATAAGTGCCTACCTATAATAATTACACTCGCGAGCAATGAAAAAGTTCCAGTGACATAGCACCAAATTACTCCTAAACGGGAAAGGCTGCAATATTGAAGTACATTTAACAGCGCATCAGAATATTACCAACTAAAAACGTAAATATTGTGTTCAAATTTTAAATTATATGTCTTAGGAGAGATTAAGGTGTTGTTTGTCGGCATTTTGTGGGTGGAACTGTTTAATTGCTTGCGAGTGTAATTATTATAGGTAGGTACTTATCTAAAGATGTTATAAGCATAATCAGCCTATAATGTTCCCACTGCTGGGACACAGGCCTCATCTCTTCGAGAGGGAGTGGGCTGTAATCTACCTCGCGGGCCCAGTGCGGGTTGGTAGGTTCACATGACTTCGAATTTTTGGTTCTAGGACATGCCGGTTTCCTCACGATGTTTTCCTTCGCCGTTTTGAAAGCAGTCGTGATGAAATTATTTAGACCAAGTAAAGCGCCTGTCTGGGTTCGAACCCACGACCTACAACTCGTAAGTCAGGGTCGTTCCACTACGCCACCACTACTAGGTACAGACGCCAGCAGGTCAAGCTACCAGAAACTGTCAAGGGTGAAGGGCGGGCGTTTTTGGGGGACGTTTTTAAGACAACTGACAGGCGAAATCTAGCTGACATATTATGGCAAATAATTTAATTTAATGTTCTGTGTCTTTCCATTTTAATTACTTAACATACCTAATATTGTATACTGTCAAGTATTTTCTAACTGAGCAGACAGCTGTGCTGCTGGGGAGTTTGTTGCGCCAATTCTTCTTCCCAGCGATAGCACTAGGAAGTGATGAAGGGCGGGCGTTTTTGGGGGACTGTCTTTTGTAATTTTGACGTTCGAAAAGTGCTGATTCTCAGCCTAATTTGAATAAATGACTTTTGATTTTGTCAAATTTTCCCAATCAAGCTTGAACCTTAATGCTTTAGCGACAAAGTTGAAAATCTTTTAAAGAACTTTGACAGATTGTAGTCTTGATGTGCTGGCGTCTGTACCTACTGTTTATAAATCTATTATGTTGTTTGTACAAGACACCCTAGTCTTTTATTATCCTTTCTTCCGAACCGAGTGGTATCGTGTAAAAACTGGGGGCCTACTCCGAAGTGCAAAGTGCGAATGTTCGGATCGGACCGACACATGGCCGAACCGAATATTATTGAAAAATGCGAAAAAAGTTCGGATAGGCTCAGTTGGGTCGGGACCATAGTCAATATTCGAAAGAGTGTAGGAGTGTAGGATCGGAACCGACCGAACCAAATAGTAACTTCGTAGCAGGAAACGGCCGAACATTCGGCCGATACTACTTCGGAGTAGACCCCCTGTACTATTTCAATCCGATAAGATCATAGACTGGACATATCTGACCTAAATCTAAGCAGCCCTTCTTAAAACCAAGTGGTCAAGGGCTGAGGGTGTGAATTTGTTTAGTTTTATTTTGATAGTTAACCTACATAGCAATGTAGTGCAAGGTAGATCTTTGGTACAAATCTTTCTGTAATGTGTTAGTGACGGATAGTTAGTGCTAGTCTCGGTTGGGCTTCATCGCTTTTGGCTTCGTGATACAATGTCATTGGCATGCATTTAAAAATAAATTATCATCATCATCTGCCTAGCCTTTTCCCAACTATGTTGGGGTCGGCTTCCAGTCTAACCGGATGCAGCTGAATACCAGTATTTTACATGGAGCGACTGCCTATCTGACCTCCACACCCAGTTACTGGGTAATACGATACCCCTTGGTAAGACTGGTTGTCAGACTTTCGGGCTTCTGACTACCCGTAACGACTGCCAAAGATCCTCGAATGACAGCCGGGACCAACGGCTTAACGTGCTTTCCGAGGCACGGAGGGGTCTCGGTATGTAATGATGGTCACCCATCCACAGACCAACCGTGGCAAGCGTAGCTTAACCTGAGCGATCGACCTGTGCGGCTGTTATTATTTAGCCACGGGCCCCTCTCCTCCTCTCTCTTTAAAAATAAATGATAATTGATTAATTATGTATTAATAAAACATTTAATTGACATAATTTACTTGAACGTGACTTTGTATAGTATAGATTCAGACTTATTACTGAAAAAACTAATATTTTTACATCAATTTTATTGGTAGGACATAGAGCTCGACCAAAATGTATATTTAAGACCTTATTGTAATACCTGTGTTCACAAATTAATAATGACTGATTGATCCGTCTACCTAAAATCGTGATCATGTCATTAAGTCACTAGTCAATTCAAACTTCTAACTGCCCCGTTGGTTTCAAGTGCGCGACTGCTGAGCGTTGGTTCCTGGGTTCGATTCCCAGAGTTAGTGAGTTTTTCCATTAGGAATTTCTTAGTAGCAGCTCGGACTTTGGAAGTTGGTGGTTTCATACCCCCGTGACTCGGAAACCACGTTGGTCCTGCGCCTCTCCGGTCGTGTCGGATTGCCGTCCCATCGCGCTATGAGAGTAAGGGAAGAGAGTGCACTCTGCGTCTGCGCTTTTAGAATATCTCACAAAATCAATCAACTTTAAAATCTACAATATACATTTTAAAGTAAAGTAAGTATTTAATTTTGTGTGAAAGAAAAATATTTCGTACTCATTTGTCGAGCAATCGCCAGCTCTCATTATTTATGACTTCACACTTCACAATCATTACATTGCTTTTGTAGGTAATGATTCATTACCTACAAAATCAATTCATAAGTACGTGTTTTATTTATTTCACGTTAAAGTAATAAAATTCTAACTGCAGCTGACATCATTATTGTAATAAACATGTTACCTATTTTAATACGACCGAGTAGAATAATTTATAAGTATTTAGAGGTATGAGGAACAGGGTGTAAAGTTCACTCAACCTCCATAGAAAAGGGAGGAACCTCCGACCAGACGGGTGTTGTCTGGCGGGCAACTTTAACAGAACGTTAGGCTAATAACAAGTGCTGTCCCCCGCGCGACATTTAATCAAAAAAATTTATACGTACTTACGTAGGGTCATTTCAAAGTTATTTTTTTCTTTTTATAGGCTTTCACGTTTATACCTTTTTTTTCTATTTGTGGCTATTTTTTCATAGCTTTAACTGGTTTTAGGCTTTTTACGTTCATACTATTTCTATTATTTTGTGTCGGGGGTTTTTCAAATTTTTTATTAAATTTTTTTAGGTACTGACGATAGCGTAGCAGCGGCTACGATGCCTACGGGTGGCTGAGGTATGTAGCGCGTAGTTCTCCTGAGTACCCGTGTGTGTAAACACCAGTTTGCTTTTTCCAGAATTATCTTGTAACCTTGAACTAATACCCCCAATAAGTAAGAAACGGAACCACTCATAAAATCTCCTATCGAAAGAGAATCATGCCTTCACGCGGCCCTGAAATTCACAAGGTTTATTTCACCTTTACCTCCAGACACCTACATTCAAAAATAATATTTTACGATGATTAATTAGTAAGGATGTAGAAAGAAATGAAAGGATATTTGCAGCGAATCAAAAGATATGTACCTACCTAGATTTATTTTATATTTCATTTTATTTTTATTTGTAAAAAACTTTCTTACAAAAAAAAAAACAACCGACTGCCATAAGAACCTGTATTCCCGTTGGCCCCGTAGGCCATGTCCCCGTTAAAGGGGACAAAGGGAATTTAATAAAATAATTAAAATTACTTCCCGTTGTCCCCGTACGCTGTCCCCGTTAATTTATTGTAAACACTACAAACTGAAACATAACTTTAATTTCGGAAGTCAGTGTCTTTGATTTTTTGTATTTCGTTTTTCACCACCGACTTCCGAAATTAAAGTTATTTTTCAGTTTGTAGTGTTTTTATGGAAGTCGGTTGTTTTTTTTTTGTAAAAAAGTTTTTATTTTTCACTATTTAGTTGTGAAAAACCAACGAAGCAATTTTATTTTCTTGAATTTTTATCCGTAGTTTTGGTTTAACCCGATGAATGTCGTAATGTCTCGCGTGGATCTACGTTCCGACATTATGAAGGGTTAAACCAAACTACTGAACCGATTTTGATAAAATTTCTATGGGACCAATCTGGAAGTACCTATATTCTTTCACATAAAAAAATAATTTTGCAAATCGGCTATAAAGGAGTTCTGAGGAGTTCTGGAGACATACATAAAATTTTTTTGTTTAAAATACAGTCGAATTGAGAACCTCCTCCTTTTTTGAAGTCGGTTAAAAATAATATTATAAGATGATTAATCAGTGAAGAGATCGATAGGACAGTAGCAGCGATTCAAAAGGTACTAAGATTTATTGTTTAGACATACTACTATTTTAATACACCAACTATTTTAATCCCTAACAACCAACACAATCACTAGGTACTTACTATAATCTTATCTAATAATTAAATTCTTTAAAAATATTTCTATCTAACACTTTGATAGTGGACACCACACGTAGTGTACGTAGGTAGGTATCGTCATACTACAATAAAACTTGAGGAATCCAACTATAAATATATGAATATTGCTATGGGTCCAACTGATAGTCGGATAGTTATTTTCGGTTAAAAAGCAAATCAATACAATTAAGTCATCATCTGCCTAGCCAGTCGGCTTCCAGTCTAACCGGGTGCAGCTGAATACCAGTATTTTACATGGAACGACTGCATAAACCCAGTCACTGGGTAATACGACGCCTTGGTAAGACTGTTTGTCAGACTTTCGGGCTATTGACGACCCGTAACGACTTTCAAAGATCCTCGAATGACAGCCGGGACCAACGGCTTAGAGTGCTACGTCGTAGCCGATGCGTAGATTATCCGCTACGCAGCTACGTCGTCGCAGAGCTACATAATAAATTATCTGCTCAACAACGTAAATTGATTTATAGAAGATTTTTATTGGAACGAAGTTTTGGAACGAAGTTCCTTATCGCGCGTTGTGAAAGGGGGCTAGACGGAAAAAATTCTTACGAAAAGTTGTCACGACACTTTTTGCTATAGTAAGCTATTGTAAGCTGTGCGGCGTCGCATGTTTCTCTGTCTGTCTGTGAACTTCGTTCCATCCGGGTGTCCCTTGACACCTCTCAAGTTTTTTTTTTAAATAGCGATTTCTTTTGCCTCTTACTACCTACTTTTGTTTGAGATAACTAGAATACAAAATTCAATTACATTTGAATATTAAAACTATAAAATAAGTCGATAATTGTTGAGAGATTTACAAAAACTAGTTTGTGCAATCATTATTTTGTGGGTAGATAAAAAATTATAATAGGTACAGACGACTCAATGTTCGCTTGATACAAGGCATAGACTACTATTTAATACTAGAGATACATGGGCTCACATGGGCTCATGGTGTGTTATGTTATGCATATCATGAATGTAGCTTCAGGATAATAGGCCGACGCCCTGGCGGTCTGCAGAGAGGAACCTAACTCTGAGCAGGACAATGTAACTTAACATTATTTTATGATGCACTAGCCGCCCGCGGGTTCGCCCGTGTGGATATCGAAAACATGCCACGGGAACGTACTACCAGATTAAAAGTACCCTCAGGTTATAAACTATCTGTGTATCAAATTTCATCCAGATCCGTTCAGCCGTTTTCGCGCCAATCTAGAATATACATCCAGACAAACCACCTAAAATTTTCAAGCAATATTACTTTTTTCAAAAGTATTTCAATGTACCGTACCTACAGTTTTGACTTCTTTATTTTTTAACTACATATGTAAAGAGATCTTCTACGACTGCTACTAACACCACACGCTACTTTAATGGGCGAGCGGGTATCTTGATTCAAAGACGTGTCAGGATGATCTGTGTTTATTTGATAATTTGTCCTATTTATATTTACATTCACTTTGGTACAAGTAGTGCTTAGCCTAAGATATACATATTATTCATAACCAGTAAGTAACCACCACATTCGTCAGATGTCGCTCGATGCGCCGCGCATGCGCGGAGCGCGCATAATTCAACGTCGCCCGGCGCGCGCCTCGCTCGCTAGACTATAAGTAGAGGCGGGCGCGCCGCGCGCGTCCTTTTGCTCGGGCTGCCGGCGTTGCGTGAAGATCTCTGCGTGTCATCGATTCGTGTGTCGCCGTGTCGCGCCGCGTGGCTTCTACTGCGTCGTGTGTCCACCTCTGCTGCTACGATGATCTTCACGCATGTCGTCAGCCTTGAGCCCAAACCGTTCTTTTCAGAGCGAACTTCTTGTTTCTTAAAACGGAGTCACGTTATTACGTAGTCCTTTTCAGGGCGGTCTTCTTCTCTGTTTCTTTAACTGATTTGTCAAACAACGCAGGGCAGGTATCGGTTTATGCAGGTGGTACGGTACTGAAGGTAAAGGTATGTGTTGGTTCTGGTACTGGAGGTAAAGGTATGCGTTGGTTCTGGTACTGAACTTACTGAAGGTAAAGGTATGGTAAGTAACTGGCTTGCGTCACTACATCACTCCCCTCTAAGCGAAGCGTACGTTGTGTTTTACCGCGCGGCCGGATCGAGTTACGTATACGTGTCGCGCGGTGCGCTGGGGGTCGATGACCGCGGGTCGACGGTCGAAGTTGTTGAGCTGTTTGTGCGCGATGCTTGTTGTTGCGCGCATGTTGTTGCAGACGTGGTAAACTCTTCTTCGTTGAGTAGGTGCGCTGGCTTAAGTCTGTCTATTGAGACAACTGTAGTTCGAAGTGGCATCTGTATGGTGAAATGTTTGCCATCACGTTGAATCACCTTGAACGGACCGTCGTAAGGAGGGGTCAATGGACTTCGCACGGTATCATTGCGCACGAAAACATGAGTACATGTCGTTAGGTCCTTGTATACAAACGTGCTCCTGTTGTTGACACGTGACTTGCTGCTCGGTGCGAGTGATGCCATTGTTTCGGTCAGCTGGCGTACGAATTCTGCGTCTTCATTTTTCGGCTGTGTAGGCGCGAAGAAATCTGACGGTATTCTCAGTGTCGATCCGTAGGTCATCAGGGCCGGGCTGACTTGTGTGTCTTCACGAAGTGCTGTACGTAGTCCAAGCAGCACGGTCGGTAATTCCTCGCTCCAGTGTATGCCGGCGCCTCTCGCCATGAGCGCGGCCTTCAAGGTTCGATGCCAGCGTTCGACTTGACCATTTGCTTGAGGGTGGTATGCAGTAGTTCGTATCCTGGTGATGCCGAATTTCTTCATCAGTGCAGAGAATAACGATGATTCGAATTGCCTTCCTTGATCCGTCGTTGCACGTAACGGGCAGCCAAATCGCGATAACCATCCCTCGTAAATCGCCTTAGCAACGGTGTCGGCGGTGACGTCACGAATAGGTATTGCCTCCGGCCATTTAGTGCAGCGGTCGATCATTGTTACTAAATATCTGTAGTCGTTAGATGGCGGCAGTGGTCCCACGATGTCAACGTGAACGTGTTCGAAACGCGATGATTTTTGGAACTCGCCGAGTGGACTGATAACGTGTCGTTGAACTTTCCCGCGCTGGCAACCGATGCATGATTTCGCCCACAAACCAACTTCTCTGTTCATACTTGGCCAAAAAAACTTTGTAGACATTATTCTTCTTGTTGTTCGCACACCAGAGTGACTTAGTTCGTGTTGCGCTTTGAATGCTACTATACGATAAGTCGCTGGTAGGTATGGACGAACGTTGCCGGTCGATGTTTCGCATATGATGGGTCGTTGACCTCCGGGCAATGTGATAGGCGCAAACTTTAGACTTGGGTTTGACATGCAGCTCTTCAGTTCTTCATCATTTTCTTGGTCTTGAGCGAGTTGGTTATAGTCGATCGTGGAATGTGACAAGTTGATTTCTTCGATGCGTGATAAGGCGTCCGCTGCTTCGTTCTTATCACCGTGAATGTATTGGATCTTCGCACAGAACTGACTAATGTAGTGTAGCTGGCGTTCTCTTCGTGGTGTATCGCTACTACTCGGTGTTCTTGTTAGCGCGTAAGTTAGAGGTTTGTGATCGGTGAATATTATTAGGTCACTGCCCTCTATCAGCCGACGTAGATGTTGCACTGCGGTGTACATCGCTAATAATTCGCGATCATACACGCTGTAGCGTCGCTGCGTCTCACTCATAGTTTTTGAATAAAATGCCAGTGGTCTCCAAATGTTGTCCACTTTTTGTTGAAGAACGGCGCCGATGCTAGTATTCGATGCGTCGGTAAATAAACATAGCGGCGCGTTAGGTATCGGGTGAGTCAGTGTCGTTGCCTCGAGTATGCTTTGTCGGCATTTCTCAAAGGCTTGTTCTGCTACTTGTGACCATTGTATCGGAGTTTTGTCGTTCTTCTTACTGTTGTGTAGGTATTTATTTAATTCGTGTTGGTACTCGGCTTGATGAGGTAAACAACTACGGTAGAAGTTTATCATTCCTAAGAATCTTCTTAGTTCTTGCACTGTTTGTGGTTTCGGATAGTTGACTATGGCTTGTATTCGTTCTTGAGTAGGTTTGATTCCCTCTGATGACACTTCGTATCCGAGGAACTCGATGTTTTCCTTGTCAAACTCGCACTTGTCGATGTTAAGACTCACGCCGTAGGTATTTAGGCGTTCGAGTACTAGTTCCAAGTGGCGGCGGTGTTCTTCCTTATTTCTCGAGTGAACGAGCAGATCGTCGACGAAACAGAATACGTTGTCATCTAGTCCTCGTAGAACCTCGTGCATGAAACGTTGAAAGGTTTGACCGGAGTTTCTTAAGCCGAACGTCATGCAGGTGAATTCAAAGAGTCCAAATGGTGTTATTATAGCTGTTTTTTGAGCATCTTGTTTTGCGATAGGTATCCAGAAATATGCCATTTTCAGATCGAGTTTTGAGAATATTTTCTTTCCGTGAAGTTGGTATGTAAAATCTTGAATTCGTGGAATGGGGTATCGGTCGGGAACAGTGACGGCGTTAAGTCTTCTGTAATCGCCGCATACTCGAAGTGATCCGTCTTTCTTCTTCACGATGTGAAGTGGACTCGCCCACGGACTGTTTGACGGTTTGCAAATTCCCATCTCGATCATGCGCTCGAATTCGAGTTTTGCCGCCTTATATTTGTCAGGCGGTAGAGGGCGCGGCCGTGAGTAGATCGGCGGCCCAGTTGTCTCGATGTGATGCGTGACGTCATGCTTGGCTGGAGTTTTGAGTGTCATTGGTCGAAGTACATCTGGATATTTCTTTAGCAGGTCGTGATGAGTGTGGTCGCGGTTGACCATGTAGATTGATTCTTCTTGGCTGTTTACTTTCACGGCGTTTACACTGAGCTCGGTTACACGGTCGATGAGTTTTCTTTGGTGCAAATCCACTAACAGTTTATGATGCACTAAGAAGTCGGCGCCCAGTAATGAAGTCTTCACATTGGCGACGACGAAAGTCCACTTAAAACTTCTTCGTAGGCCTAGGTTGAGCTCGAGTGTGCGCTCTCCGTAGGTACGAATCTCTGTTCCGTTTGCCGCGAAAAGTTTGTAGCCTGCATTCTCCGCCGGTCTTGGATATTTCTGGTTTCGAGCGGCTAATACTGATATGTCGGCTCCCGTGTCGATAAGAAATTTCTCTCTATTATTTATGTCGATCACACATAAACGGCGGCTTGGTTGGTTTACATCGACGCCCGCCACTGTCGATGTACTTTCTAGTTTTCCCGCTTTGCTGCTAAAGAACACGGTGCTTCGCATTTCCGTGCCCTGTTGCCGTACCGGTAGTGGAAACGGCACATCCAGTCGGGATCGCCGGGCTTGCGGGCGTTATCATTACGCTGTCTTGATTGTGAGCGTGAGCGGCTACGATGCGCGGAGTTTTGGCGGGAACGGTGATACGACGAATGTTGATAGTTGCGGAGCTCGGCGACTTCGAGTGACAATTTCTCAATTTGTTTCGTCAGCATATTTATTTGTAGGGTCGTTCCTGCTGGACTTGTTGTCGAAGGGTTTGTTGTGGAGACTGCGGCGACTGTAGCGGGTTCAAAATGCTCCATCATTTTGTCTGCCGTTGCAGCTAGCACCTCGAGCGATGACTCGGTGTTGACGGAGAGCACGGCGCGAACTTGTGCGGGCAGCTGGTTGAGCCACATAACCTTCAGCGCTTCATCAGATAGTAGCTTGCCACTGAGGTCGCGCATTTTACGCAGCAGCTGGCTTGGCTTGTTGTCGCCGAGTTCGAGGCCGCTGAGTAGCTTCTGTAACTGCCGATGGTCTGATTCTTGGTACGTTGAGATGAGTCTGTCTTTGAGCGTGCTGTACTTGCCGGTGGTCGGTGGGTGTAGAATGATGTCTCCGATTTGTTCTAGGTCGCTGTTGCCGAGTAGCGGGACGACGAGATTGAATTTCTGCTCCTCACCTATCTTGCTGGCAGCAACGGCGGCTTCAAATTGCGCGAACCACAGGCGCGGGTTTTGGCGCCAAAATGGTGGTAGTCGTGCCGGAAGTGATATCGTCGCCACGTCGTCGCTCTTCTCTGTTGTGATGCCCTGAGCATCGCTAAACTCGTCGTTCTTCATAGTGATGGTTCCTCTGAGATTCTACTGGGATTTTGCAGGAGTTCGATGTTGCAGGAACTCGGGCTTCGGCTTCAGGAACGTGTTCGTTTTCACGGGGTCACCAATTTAATGGGCGAGCGGGTATCTTGATTCAAAGACGTGTCAGGATGATCTGTGTTTATTTGATAATTTGTCCTATTTATATTTACATTCACTTTGGTACAAGTAGTGCTTAGCCTAAGATATACATAATTATTATTCATAACCAGTAAGTAACCACCACATTCGTCAGATGTCGCTCGATGCGCCGCGCATGCGCGGAGCGCGCATAATTCAACGTCGCCCGGCGCGCGCCTCGCTCGCTAGACTATAAGTAGAGGCGGGCGCGCCGCGCGCGTCCTTTTGCTCGGGCTGCCGGCGTTGCGTGAAGATCTCTGCGTGTCATCGATTCGTGTGTCGCCGTGTCGCGCCGCGTGGCTTCTACTGCGTCGTGTGTCCACCTCTGCTGCTACGATGATCTTCACGCATGTCGTCAGCCTTGAGCCCAAACCGTTCTTTTCAGAGCGAACTTCTTGTTTCTTAAAACGGAGTCACGTTATTACGTACGTCCTTTTCAGGGCGGTCTTCTTCTCTGTTTCTTTAACTGATTTGTCAAACAACGCAGGGCAGGTATCGGTTTATGCAGGTGGTACGGTACTGAAGGTAAAGGTATGTGTTGGTTCTGGTACTGGAGGTAAAGGTATGCGTTGGTTCTGGTACTGAACTTACTGAAGGTAAAGGTATGGTAAATAACTGGCTTGCGTCACTACACTACTATAGATATTAATTCATTTGAACTAAAGAATGCTACAAAATGTAGGTGAGTCAATGACCGCTATTGTCACGTTAAAGCAACTCGCGCGGGTGGTGTTTTTTCTATAGAGACGCTCTCGCCTGTTTTCTTTCTGGTTAATGAGACTACTAATTTACTTGCTAAATGTGGGAATACGGGAATACTGTAGGTACAGACGCCAGCACATCAAGCTACTACAATCTGTCAAATTTCTTCTAAGTATAGATTTTTAACTTTATCGCAAAAGCATTAGGTTCAAGGTTGATTGGGAAAATTTGACAGATTCGGGTAGCTTGACCTGCTGGCGTCTGTACCTACACCTCTACCTAAGCCTTCAGGGATTACGGGTTACTGGCATGATGATAGAGAAAATAGAAAATATCTTTATTGTCCAGGTAATACAGTAAGCAGGTTCACAGGTTAGCAGCAAGTTAAAACGACATGAGTGGCTTGAAATAGTACCTACAGCTAGGTTACATTAAGGTATTTGCTGGTGAGCCAACTATTTACACAGTTAGTCTATCTTAGTAGTATCTTGGGGCTCGGAGTACGAATTCCAGAGTGGAGACTAGAGAGGTGATTTCAGCAGTGCGATTCTGTAACCATATCACGGTGAAAACTTGTATTATGACTAATCTAATATTTATCTTCTGTCCTTTTCTAAATTAAATAGAAAGAAAAAGATGCATTGAACTTAAATTTAGTTTAGTTTGTGAACAAGGGAATCGGTGCCAATTGACAACTCAATCTAAGCATAGTATACTATTGTAGTCTTTGATCTAAGCTCACTTCACATAAACCAGCTTAACCTTTAACTTCAACTTAACCCTTAACCCCCCCCCCCTACCGCGAGCCCCCGGCCCCCCCTCCTTACCCTTTGCCTTTAACTTTTCACGGCGAGATTTTTACAGAATTGATCGGCAGGTAGGTAATGTAGGTATAGTATGGTGCGTGTATGATAAATTAATCGATTATGTAGGTGTCCATTTCATCAGTAGGGGATCCCCCCTACTGATGTGTTTGTACATTATCTAAACTCTTTATTTACTCTATAACTAAACGTTTTACAACACATGATAAGTAATTATGATAGGAATATAATGTTATTGAAAAATATAAATCAGAGTAGGTACAGCTTGGCAAAAAAGTCTAGAAACGGAACTAATTTTTTGTCTGTTGGCAACATTCCCAAAATAATGACGTTTCATAATAAACAAAGTTCACGACTTCGTAGAATTTTTATTTCGACCATCCAACGGTGATTATTAGTGATTAATAAACGTAAAAAGTGAAAAACAATGAATAAAACCATTCGAAGTGCTGGTAGGGAGGTTATTTATAAGGTGTACTGGCGATGTCTGGCGGAACATGAGGCCCAAACTATTCTTTCCGATCTTAACAATGTTTACCAATTAACCGCTGATATGACAGGTATGTCAGAGTTTGTTTTGTTGTTTTTAGTTAAATTAAGTGTTAATTGATGAACTCAAAGCTGTTTTAATTGGCTTGCATACGGAATCAGTAGAAATTTTAAACAATAAACATCGAGCACATAGGTTATGTTTACATTTTGTTTGCATTACTCTGGTATAGCGCGCCTAGATTAATTGATACTTTGGTGACTTGAACTCTACCTAAAAGAAAACTCAATTTCTACTTAACATAAGCTTTGAGTTTGTTTACAAGGTAGTGATGTATTTGTTGTAGCTTTTGCATTAGAAATTTAACAGAAATTATTGTGCCATAGACTATACTTATTAACTACTAAATACCTAACAAAATCTATTTATTCAATACAGGTAAATCTGTTAGCACTGTAAGAAGAGTCGTGCTGGAAGGAGATAGAAACAAAGGGGTATTTTCTACATCCGGAAAACACAGAAAAGGTCGTCGTCGCAGAGGAAGATTTTTTGGAATAAAAAAGAATAATATTATACAATGTCTTTTTATTTTTTATTTCCAAAAAATGTTGTGAACGACAGGAGTATTTCTCAAAATACTCATTTTTAGGTAAAAAGTAATCAGTTGCGTATCGAGAAGACGTCCTTGTTCAATTTAACAATACTTACTGATTTGAAAAAGTAACTTAAAGAGAGAATACATTTGTCCAATTGAACAAAAAAATCAGCTAAGTATCAAGATTAGGTTGGTGCGCTATTCGGTTGCAGCGGGTTGCCATACGAGCAGCACAGTGGCGCCTCCATTATTTTCTACTCTTTTTTGCCAAGCTGTAATCGTGTTCAGAGAGTTCATTACAAGTTCGCATATCTTGATATCTATTTTTAACTTATTATGAAATGTTTTACATACAGAAGAAGCAATGGATTTCAAACTCAAACTAGAATAAGCAACTACATGGCAGCATCCCGCCTTAGGGTATTAGTGTTCTGTGGGCAGCATCGTCGGAAACAATCCATTATTTTTATGTTATCTGTGGTGGTCAATGAGTCATTTTGAATGAAATGAATGAGAGCATGCCTAGTGATGTTTGTAAAGGAATGCCATTGACATAGAAAAGTATGGACTGGAAATACCTACAAAAAAAGGGTGCATACCTACAACTCGTATTGTCGCATAAAATGGCTGCCATTGCTAGGGTTGTGTCAATCAAGGAACAACTGTTATCTCGTTGTTACTATAACGAGTAACGATACTATATACGAGTTTTACTAGTTATCACGTTTGGATCACGATGGATTTTGGTGCTGTGAAGTGTGAACCACAGGCCGGACCTAGCTAGGTCACTCGGACCGAATAAGACGCAAGATTATTTATGTTAACATCGCAGAATATACTGATATCGTTCCAGCGGAGGAACTAGTTTCGGAAACTATTACGGTAAGTCGGCAACGGTACAACACTATTCCATTATGACATCTGTTTGTAAACAAACGAATGAATTAACAAATATAATAAAAAGGCCTGTTATATGGAAATGAACCCAAATATCAATACTTTAGCCATGAATTCATGATCGCGTTACAATTGTATCATCGATTGTGTATTATTGTATGTATTAATGCATGAAAACCGGCTACTAACCTGTGCAACTACAATTGAGGTTGATTTTCATTCTTTCTTGCCCCACACTTCACAATACAACACACAGGCATGTTGAACTTCTGTTTTCCAACATTTACATGCAGTTTTAAAAGGTAAAATCCTCGTAATTTTCTCGCAAATCTCAATAATACAAAAAACAAACAACCATTTGACAGCAAAACTACCACGAAACTCGTCACCTAAGATGGCTGCTACGGCACTTACCTACAACTGTCACTACGTCAAGACAAAATGTTGCCATAATTAGCAACAACTTAAAATATAGTTGTCTCTTTTATCAAATGAGATTATCTTACTAGAAAGAATGAGACATAACGATATTTCAAATTCTGAATCATATTTCACTCATATTTGTATAAGCAAATGTATGTATAGAATAACGCGGCATCTCCATGTTATTTCCTATCTCAATGAGGAATGCCGAAAACCATAACTTGATTTATTTCATTTGTAAAAGTAATACGACGTTTTCATGGATTACGATTCCTCAGCTGTGAATTTAAAGAATATCGTTAATTATTGTTAAAAGATAAAAGCCTTTTTACTTTTGATTGGTGATCGGAATCTAACCGCTGTTTTAAATGAGTAGTATAAAATAGTAGTTTGCTGTTTTAAATAGTAGTTTCGTGGGTGCATGACTCCCCCCCCCCCCCCCCCCAAATCATTCAAGCTGTCAAGATCTGAATCATTTACTTGCCTTACTAACTTAAAGCTGTACTTGAGCCAGGAAAACCCCGATGGGCATATAAAAAAACATTAAAGGCAGACATGAAGTAAAAACTACTTAAAACAGTGGGTTTTTTAACACGCCTAAAAAAGCTTTTACTTTAAAAAGCCTGCAAAAAAATATAGAATCTAAGATGCAAAAGCGAGCGAAGCAAACTCGGGATATTGGGCACCCCGCTAGTACGTAAGCTTCAAAAGGCTTGGGTTAGGGTCAGATTCAAAAACCTTAACTGCTGTAAAACGAGTTTAAGCTTTTTGATAAAGTAAGTTCTCTTTCTGTATGACCAATTTGGCAGCATTATTAAGTAACATCCCCCCCTCCCCATATACAAGCTGTGTCCCTGAATAGCATAAATAATGTGAAGCTGGAGATGTACAGACGCCAGCACATCAACGTAAACTCTATACATAAATATAACTACGACGCGCCGTGGAGTGTTAGAAAGAAAGTATCCTCGGCATGATTGGTGGAGTTTTCAACGTTTTTAAAATTGCCCAATGGGTGCACATACTAATAATTGGGAGCCAATCATCATGTTTCACTGGGGAATGTCACATTTGTCAATATTATCACGATACTAATATCGCGATATCGCAATTATTGAGCACGATACCGTGATACGGCCTATTATACCATCAATATTACCACGGTATCGTGATATTATTGACAATGTAACATGCCCCAATAGGAATAAGCCACACCCACTCGCCCCTGCGCGCCCGCCGCTGCTTCCGAGTTCTCCCGATCCTTTACGAAATTAAACGAAAGTCACATCGTTCGTTTACGTCAGTTGCGCTTGATCCATAACTATGCGTACGTATTTGAAACCCGTTCGTTATGGTATTTATGTTCTGTGATTTAGAATCCTGTGTGCTGTGCTGTGAAATTTCTTAAAACATTTTATAAATATAATATTGTGGCACCTCAGTTGACGCAAATTCAAAGAGGGCGCATCATAGTGCTTCGATTGAGTGGATGCCGGGTGATAGATATTTGTCGGCAGACGGGCATAACGGTGACGGTGAGTAATATTTTTTGTAATCATAATTTTTGAATTAAATTATAGAAAGGCTATTATTGAAAACATGTGTCAATGGTGTTTTTCTACAGAATTTTCGAAATATAGTTAACGCTACGCGCTGTTCCAAGCGTAAAGCGTAAATTCAGAGTTATACGTAGGTAAAGAGAATTCGATGACTATTGTTTTTGATTCCATTTAGTCATGAAACATTCTAAACAAAAGTTAATCCAGTAGGTAGGTAGTGATTGGATTTTAAAGTAAATATCTAAGCAATTACGCACTTTCTTTTTGTCCGTTGAAACATTGCTGGGTCAAATGTGTTCTCGTGCCCAGCGGGCCCAGGGGCTGCAGTCTCGACATCAAGTTTCGCTAGGACATCTTCCATTATTGACTCAAATAACGAAAAGTTCTGATAATTAGGGGGTCTGTAAACGCACACTACAACATGCCTAACAAGCTCAACACAGGACAGTTCGATGCAATGTTCAATCGATAAACCCACTATGTCATTTCGTTGTTTGGATTATAATACAATTTTTAATCAAGATTAAAGAACCTCCACGCAGCATAGATTTACGATTAAAACAACTGCCCACACTATAGTTCTCTTAACTAATTAGCATTTGGTAATCCTATAACCAATGTTCAGTACAACAAACAATGTCAAACTTTGTTTTTTCCAAAAACATTTGAATTTCTAATAATTTGGAAGACATACCTTGAATATTTTGATGAAATAGTGTCAAGGCATTCTGCTGATCTCCTTTTTGATATTTACTTAATTTATAGCAAGAAGATACCTTGTTGTTGTTAGGTATAAGAATATTATTACTGGTACCTTCTGTTGTCTTACAAACTAGTTTAAAGATTATTCGGAGTTAATCCCAAGACTTCAATGTTATCACCAGGCAGTGAGCTCATAGTGCTTAAGGGAAATGGAACCTCCTTCGTACAATTTGTATAAATATTTATAGCATTTGAGCTACACTTATTTAGGTCAGCCACCTTACTATTAGTATTATTACTAACTGTTTTGGTGTTAATAATACAAGACTTCGACATACTACTTATGTCTGAGTTTATGTAAAAAGCTAGTAGCCTTGCTATTATGTGTCTAAAGCTAACAGGCAGATACACAGTATCCCTAGTCGACTTTAAAGATTCCACAAAACTGTTGGTGTCAAAATATACAAGCTTGTCACTGTAATGACTAGTTAAAAAGTGCATATGCTTATTAAGCATATGAATATAATTGTTCTGTCTAGTTGTCAATTTCTTAAAATATGGGAAAGCACACAATATTACTTTTCTACAATTTAACTTTAACAACTCAGTTACACAGTCAGTGATTTAATATTTTTTGACATTAGAACTGTTACCTACAAATACAGTAATGTTGGTTTTAGGATTAAATATATTTCCTGTTACTGATGTCATTATTTGTTTGTAGGTTGACCCTGGCATACAATAATTTTGAGTAGAATAACTCAGGTTGTCACTAATTAATTTACCTAAACCTCTTCCTATACAATCTGAGAACATAACTGAATCATGACTACTGAAAGATGGACAAATACCAGTCTCAAGCTGTACTACTTGAGATAGATCTTGCACTATATTAGGTACGTCTTGGTTAAGGTTACAGTCTTGAGACAAACTCTCAGTCTGGGACGGGTCCTCCGTTGCCTCAGGCTGGACAACAACAGGGTTTAAAACCTGACAAGTACACTGACACATAACTAACTCACTAGCAGCAAGAATATGTTCTTTAATTTGGTTCTGAGAACCCACGTATTTAATGTAAAGGGAACTAAGTGTGCTCTCAAGTACCTGTATGTCAGACTGTAAGCGCTGTGTATCAATTTCATAGATTTTTCTGCTGTCTTCTAATTTAATTTGCTGATTGTTTAATTTATTTATTAGATCAACACGTTCTTTCCTCAGTGGAATATTTTTGGAAAAGTGCTTCTGTTGTTTCCTAAATTGATTACATTTTTTAATTATTCTATTCATTCTTGCATATTTATTCATTTTGTTATGACTAACTTTATAACTATAATTATAATTCTGTTTCAGCAAGGAATCTTGAGTAAGGTCAATAGTTGTTATGGAATGAGGGTTACAATTACTATTTAACAATTCATTATATAAATGGTTTTTTTCTTTAACCTGATTACATTCTATTTGTTTTCCTAACTGGTTAATGCGACTATTAGCATGAAATAATTCATCTTCTAGGTCCCTAACTTTGGTTAAAGCCTCCTCATACAAAAAACTACAGTTGTTGAAACCATCCGTGACCACCTTCAATTGGTAGCGTTCATCAACAACATTCAGATATTGTTGATGTAGGTCTACTAGTTCCCGTTTAAGGCTTGATATTTGTCAACAATTTTCTTGAACTGCTCCTCACTTTCATCATTCTCCAGTAGCAATTGGTCATATTGGAGTTTCTTTGCTTCAAGTTTTTGGGAGGGCCGTTCTCAATTTAAGGTCCATCTCCTGAGCAGTAGCCTTACGGGTCATCACAGGCATGGTTTCAGGATTAGTTACTGAAAGTAGAATAGAGAAACGGTGAGAAAAAGTAGGAGACAAATAAAATAAAGTTGGAAATGAAAGGGAAAATGAAAGATGTTAGCGTAGTTCAATGAAGAAATTAGGTTGGGGTTGAAAACAGCTCAAGCCAATTCAGTAAGTAAGGTAATATTATCAAATTTGGATGATTTTATTGCCTTACGAATTTTACTTTTCTTTATGTGGGTAGGTTGCCTAGATTTTAAAGTTATTTTTTGTTTAAATATTACAGTAGGTATAACGGCAATGCAAAAATAAAGATCATGAACCTTTTTATTCTTGTGTATTATCTTAAGGATCACAATGAGAATAACAAAATCTTTGCTAAGTTTCGTTTTCTATGATGTAAACAATGCGATCTAGACCCAATGCAGAGATCTAAATCAGCGAACTATTTATGCTAAGAGGTCACGAGGATATATGTAACAGAGTTACAATAACGATTGTGTGCTATTATAAAGTAAAAGTAAACAAATACTCCCCGTTTTATTCCGCAGTACGAACGTCAGCTGTTGGTTTTAGGTTACCGGTACCGGTGTGTAACAAACACTGTGTATTACTCTTTCTATTAACAGGAAAACAATAATCCTGAGTATTTATGCAATTAAATTACGTTTACACATAAAATTACACCTTAATTTTACTTAATTACTAATAATTTAAAAATAATTTTAAAATACCATCATATCGATCTCTTTACGACCAAATTCGGTCGCAACTCGCTAAGTCCCGGATTGACAGGTGTAATGTATGGAGTGACAGGGCTTGGCGACCGAATTCGGTCGTAAAGCGATCGCTATGAATGTCGAGACTGCAGCCCCTGCTTAGGCTTAGTTAGAATCTAGTTACCACGCTATCGCATTGGGTGTAACCCTGTAATGGTAGCGATGTTAGTGTGTAAATAAATAACTTAATCACTTTATGTAAGCTATTATTGTAGGGAATTATAAGTATTAATACATCTTTGCATAGTAATTGAGTAATTATGGGCAAATACACTATAGCTATTTGTTTCGTTCCAGAAAAAATCTGTTTACTTCTGGCTTCTCTCTGGCTGGCGGTGGGAAGAAAGAGGAACCATCGGAGCCCATCGCCGCCAACCGGGCGGCAGACGCCGCACACTCTGCCGATCCTTTTCTGACCACACGAATAACATCAACTTCGTACAGCGTAAGTCCATGTGTAGCTTGTAATCATAAATATCACCTCAACTTATTCATCACTCATAAAATATGGTTTTCTTAAAAAGTGAATAACAAAATTGATTAAAATAATTGATACCTACCTACTATCTAATAGAAATGTAGGTAGGTAGTTGGAAGGGCGCTCGGCGCTCACATTATTACCTACTATGTATTAGATAAATCTTCCGTGACTAAATAATAACAGCCGCACAGGTCCCGTGGCTAAATAATAACGGCCGCACAGGTCGATCGGTCAGGTTAAGCTACGCTTGCCGCGGTTGGTCTGTGGATGGGTGACCATCTTTACATACCGAGACCCCTCCGTGCCTCGGAAAGCACGTTAAGCCGTTGGTCCCGGCTGTCATTCGGGGATCCTTGACAGTCGTTACGGGTAGTCAGAAGCCCGAAAGTCTGACAACCAGTCTTACCAAGGGGTATCGTATTACCCAGTAACTGGGTTGTGGAGGTCAGATAGGCAGTCGCTCCATGTAAAATACTGGTACCTATTCAGCTGCATCCGGTTAGACTGGAAGCCGACCCCAACATAGTTGGGAAAAGGCTAGGCAGATGATGTATTAGATAAATCTTCAGTTCTTTACAATCTACCTCAACAAGGGTGGAAGTTCTCAATTCGACAAATTTGTTTATCTTTATATTTTGAAGATTTTTTAGCCGTCCCGTACTCATTTAAAGTCTATTCAACTAATGCTATTTCAAGTTAAACAAATATCGATTTTATTCCAATGGTAATTAGGTTGATTTCAGAGTGACTAGCACTACTAGACTAGCAGTT
Source organism: Apamea sordens (assembly GCA_945859715.1). NCBI lineage: Eukaryota > Metazoa > Arthropoda > Insecta > Lepidoptera > Noctuidae > Apamea > Apamea sordens. Next base: position 8,917,831 of record OX243991.1, on the reverse strand, counting down.
ATAAAAATGTTTGAAGTTCTAACGTAAACTAAACTTTATGATGTAGGAATTAAAGTTATTTTTCCATAAACTCATATTTGTTTACATTATCTGCAAATAAATCGCGAATGCAGATAATAGTTAAATTGGCCCGTACTATTTGTCATACTAAGGAATCCTAGGTAAGTATTAAATTGACAAAATTTTCTTTGTTTTAGATTTCAATGGACACAGCCCGCCTTGGGGAAGCCGGAAGACAACTGCCGCGTGCACACCTGCAGGGTGGTGCAGGCGTGGTTCGCGGCACAGGATGACGTCATCCGCCTGCCATGGCCTGAATAAATACCTATATCTGCTTATATTTGTATTGTTATGTTATTACAATTTTACAGTAGGTATCTATAGTTATTAGAGTTTAATTTATGTAAGTAACTTTTTATTTATCATTTAATAATAACTTATTGGTTTGGCAACGATTTACGCTCCCATGTAAGTAGTTATATTTCATAACAACTGAAAGGCCGATCTTGCGTATTTCTGAGGTCAAGTTTGGGCTCTTTTAGGTCATGTCATATTCTTCGCGCTAATAAGACCCGATCGAACTTAGTTTAGTCTACAACACTACTACTACCTACAGTACACTCAATGTCTGACACCGTGTCTGAACACTTAGACACTCGGTGTCGCAAGGTGTAGGTATTCGTTGAGTTTTGTTCACACACAGAGACACTGTGCATGGCGTATAGTGTCGTAGCCTAAACTTACCATTAGATGATACGGCACTAGTAAATAATGCACTTCAATCACCCGGGTTTCCGTACGAACCTATCCTATGTATTCAGCCATCCATTCTCAGAAACTTTCACATTAAATAGTAGCACAGTTTTACAATCCATAAGTTGTATTTTAATATTGTAATTATTTTATTTATCAAAATAAAGGTATTCACCATTGTTATATTCTTCAGCATTTTTCCATTATCTACTAATTGTTGGTTATAATTTAAGTTAGGGCCGTCACCCACTGGCGGCATGGCACGACAAGGGATTAGCGCAAATGATTTGGGATCTTATTTTATCATGGTTAGCATTCACATTTCGGGATGCCACGGCATGCCAGAACGTCCCGAAGGATGCCAAAGCAGGCTGTGACATATCAATGAAATTGTCGTGCCGTGCCGCCTGTGGGTACCGGGTCTTATACAGCCCAGTCCAATTATATTAATCTAGGTAAAAGCTTACTTTTGTTTGGCGGCAGCATTTGATTTTGCTTGGCAACCATTGGTGACAGATGTAACTGTATAATTAATCTGTTACAAATATTAATAAAACTAATACCTACTAATAATTGTTTTTTTTTGTTTATGTTCCTTTTCGCGTCATGTTTACCGCAAATAAACGTATTTTCTTTCTTTCTAAAAATAAAAGCGTGTAAAAAAGAAATATTATCTACTTATTTTTAATCTATTGTATAGTTTGGTTTTATAAATTTTATTGTAGGTAAGTATATTTAATTTTAGAGTAGGTATTTGTTTTTTTTAGTTTTCAATTAGGTAGGTATATTAAATAAAAAGATTAAGATTATTTTATTCCGCATTTTATTTTGAGATTTTTTCGCGCTTTCACACGCGTTCCCGTAGTAACCTATCCTATTCCTATGGGGCTGTCTCCACGAGCGAGAGAATCGCGACGAGTCCGCCCTTATATCGTCGGATAATCTCCACGAACGAGCGATAATTCCGCCGCGTATCGTCGCGAGTCGTTACGGAATCGCGGCGATTCCGCGGCGACTCGTAACGGTATCGCCGCGTTTCCTTGACGTCACAACGAGAGGCAATGCTGAAATGACGCTGCGTTTGACAGCGCGCCCGCCGCGCGCTCGTCGCGAGAGCGCCCCGAGCGCGCGGCGGTCGCGTTGCTAGTCGCGGCGGGCTAGCAACGATGTAATGACGTTTTGCGTGCTCGTTGCCACTCGTCGCATCGCGGCGATAATATCGCCGTGTGGAGACGGTTCCATAGAGAGTGTATAGAAAAACGTGGCACGGCGATAATATCGCCGCGATTCTCTCGCTCGTGGAGACAGCGCCTTAGTCCTTTTCTGATAGGTAGATAAGCAAAATTCCATGATGATCGGTTGTGTAGCTAAGGCGCCGAAAGCAGGGGGGAGCTAGCGCCGTATAGAATCTATTATACGGGGCCCCGACGACGCCACATTTATTTACTCAAAAAAACTTTTTAGTACTTAGTTTGGTTACTATTTGTTTACTGGTAAAATTTACAACTCAAAAGTGAAAATAAAAACTTTTTTGAGAAAAAAAAAACAACTGACTTCCAAAAAAGACACTACAAAGTGAAAAATAACTTTAATTTCGAAAGTTGGTATCGCTTGTTTCGCATTTTCGTTGTTCGCCACCAAAAAAGTTTTTATTTTTCACTTTTAAGTTGTAACTTTTACCAGTAAACAAATAGTATCCAAACTACTGAACCGTTTTTGATGAAATTTCTATGGGACCAACCTGAAAGTATATCCTTAAAAATAAAAAAGAATTTTGCAAATCGGCTTATAAATAACGGAGTTCTGAGGTAACAAACATAAAAAAATACAGTCTGATTGAGAACCTCCTCCTTTTTTGTAGTCGGTTGAAAACGTCACTGTCCTTTTTGTAAAAGACCCCGCCCGAGTTCCCAAAGAAATAGGTTCCTACGAGAACCCATGGCCTTTTCTTTCCGAAAATCTAGTTGAATGGCGTGCAATAGGAGAGGCGGCATAGTCCACGGCTGGACATAGGTCTAGCAGTGGACTGCTATAGGCTGATGATGATGATGAAATAACGATAATAATAGATTAGAATTATAAAATTAAAATTTAATAGAAAATTCATAATCTTCGAAATCGTATCTTATTACTTAGAACTTGCATGTAAAAGCAAACTTCGGTAGGTATAGATAATTCCGTTACTAAGTTCAAACTTATTATTTTAGTAAAAAGATTGTATCGCGGACGTAACGTTAATCTCAAACACGGCCGGCGGCGGACAAGAGACTTTATAGGTATAATTAATTGGCTAAACCTTACACAGGTTCGTGACGGGGTAAGTATCCATATTTTTTTTCAAAATTTCACGCAGTTGTGTTATGGGTTTTCAGCATTAAATTTCGTAAAAATACTTAGAATAGAAGAGCAAGGAACGCACGAAAACAATTGACCGCCAGCCTGCCAGTAAGTAGGTAACAAAACCCGCAAAAGGTTATTTAAACCTGCTTGAAATTAAAAAAAAAATGTTTTTCTCACATCGGGTTATACATACCTGATGATAATTAATAAAATTGTGTAACGGTGTATACCGTAACTACCTACCTGTTTAAATGTAGGTAATATGAGTATACTAATACCTACTTAATACTTATAGGTAATAGAAACAAATAATAATATGTAAAAATGAAGGATTAAGAAGATATCATTTCAATAAAACAAATTGATTATAGCTTTCGTATGTATTTGAGGCATTGCGCGGGCCGCCTGTTTTTATTACCATTCCATTATTTCGATTCGATTCAAGTCAAAAGTATTCATTCAACCCAACTGCTACGCATTTCTTATCGCATAGTAAGTACACCACGACGCGCACACGCACACACTCTCATGTACGCGCTGCAGCACGAAATATTACAAGTAAGAACAGACAAAAAGCTATACATCTCTTTCGCACGATTCTCGCTGTTGTTGCTCATAACGCGTTCAAGGTCAAAGTGGGGTAACTTGATGTGCTGGCGACTGTACATGAACCTTACCTCCCCAAAGGGTTAGGCAGGGGTGTACCTCCTAAACGAGTAGTACTTACACCCACATTTCGCCAGTTATTAAGTGCTATGTCATAGGGGGGCGAGCCTACTGCCGCCAACCGGGCACAAATCCAGACTCCAGGCTGCTTCTGAGAATTTTTTGATGGAAAAACCTAATGACACTTTACCCGACCTAAGAATCGAAACCAGCTTCATATCTGGTTTCGCATGAGAATGAGGTCCTCCTCATGCTCAACTGTAACGCTTTCGACCACTAGACCAACGAGGATATGTACCTCAGTTAAAATACTCCTCGGCACCCATGGTGACCCCCCCAAAAATCTTGGGCTGTGACCACGCCTGAATTGGACGGGAATCCAACAAGACCGGAGAGACATCAGGCACAGGATCAACGGTTTAACGTGATTTCCGAGGCACGGGGGTACAAACCGCCAACTTCCAAATACCAGGCTGTTACTTTGATATTCTTAATGGAAAAGCCCAACAACACTTTGCCCGACCTGAGAATCGAACCGGAGACCCCAGGCTCAGCAGTCACGGTTGCGACCAATCGTCATAAATGGTCGATTTACAGTACTCTGTAAGTCTGTACGATTAATGATTATTAAATCTATTAGCAATTTAATAACAAACTAGTATTAGATGTATTAAAATAAATGGTTTAATAAAAAAATGGAGTTATAACGGTGAACATGCAACAGATAAATTAATGTGGACATAGTGGACATCACTAGTGAACCGGTGACATTCCTATTCGAATCTGACATAACCTGTGTGGTTTTATTTCATTCCAGGGCTGCCAGATTGTATAATTGGATACAAAAACTGTATAATTAGGTGACTGATCGTATCCTCTATGTATCCTGGATCCTCATGTATAATTGGATACGGTAAACCTAAATGTTGAAGTGAAGTGCTGCATGAGCTCAAAATCAAATAATGGGAATGGTAATTATACTAACTTTTTAAGTCTTTAATTTATTGATTCTATTGTAACCATTTAACAGTTTTCATTTATCACTAATAACTGGCCTCTGACCACCTCTAACGAATAAATTGTAGGTTTGTGTTTGTCTGATTTCTAGTCTTGATTTCTGAAACTAAGTATTTAAGAATCTACATTTTTATGTTTTGTATTGAGTAAAATTAAATTGGTATTGTAGGTAAATACTAACTAAAGGTTTGTATGGGGAATTAACCCATATGCACCTTAAGGCCATTAAACGGGTAGCAATCTGTCACAACAGCTTGCTATATTTAGAATGATAAGTATATAAATATAAGGCTGCTCTCCCATTGCAACTAAGCATAGCAAGTTGTTGTGACAAATTGAATTTAACCACTCAATTTTTTTTTTAGTGTTCAACTTCTCTGTTAAAATCTGTAGGGATATACTTTGAGTTGCCATTTGCCAATGTTGTCTTAGATGGATGCGTGTTAAGGATATTCATACTAAATAAATAAATAAATCAATGTAGGTAAGTTCACACGATAAATAATCATTATTGTGTATGTGATGGATTTTTTTTTATGGAGTGTATCCTGTACATTCAATTTCGTATAATTTCAGAAACGTGGCTGAATAATTTAAAATTATCTACTGGCAGCCCTGTTTCATTCACCGACGAATCGTTATGGATGTCGGACTCGGAAGTGAACAAAAATTAAAATATCAATTTCGACGTCGATAGTTCTAGGAAAAAAATATCGATTATTGGTAAAATGTAAAAACAATTGTTTTCAAAAAAATTATGTATTTAGTTCAGTCCTAAGTCGATAATATCAATAGGGAGGTAATTTTTACACAAAATATAAATTATTTGAATGTACAAATCTCGCAATAAAAACAAAGGTATTTTCATAAATAATTATATCTTTTATTTGGCAAAATTACAAAATATACAGCCTCGTCTTCGTAAATGTGCCACATACACACAGTCACACACAACGCAACGCAAACAAAAAATAGTCAATTTTTTTTCTTGTTCAATTTTTTTGTTGGATTCTAGGGACTTTAGTTACATAAAAAAATATCGTTTTTATACCATTTTCGATATTGTTTATTTTAAATCGATATATCGATTTATTGAATCAAATTATATCGGTCACAAACATCGATATATCGAATTGAAAATATCGATATATCGATACTTTTTCAACAAGCCTACGAATCGTCACTTCATAATGTATAATCTAATCTATGATCGTCACTTGTCACTGTCAGTGTGTCACAGGTCACTCACTTCAGTCAGTCACATTGAGATAGGAAAAAACATGGAGATGCCGCGTTATTCTATACATACATTTGCTTATACAAATATGAGTGAAATATGATTCAGAATTTGAAATATCGTTATGTCTCATTCTTTCTAGTGAGATAATCTCATTTGATAAAAGAGACAACTATATTTTAAGTTGTTGCTAATTATGGCAACATTTTGTCTTGACGTAGTGACAGTTGTAGGTAAGTGCCGTAGCAGCCATCTTAGGTGACGAGTTTCGTGGTAGTTTTGCTGTCAAATGGTTGTTTGTTTTTTGTATTATTGAGATTTGCGAGAAAATTACGAGGATTTTACCTTTTAAAACTGCATGTAAATGTTGGAAAACAGAAGTTCAACATGCCTGTGTGTTGTATTGTGAAGTGTGGTGCAAGAAAGAATGAAAATCAACCTCAATTGTAGTTGCACAGGTTAGTAGCCGGTTTTCATGCATTAATACATACAATAATACACAATCGATGATACAATTGTAATGCGATCATGAATTTATGGCTAAGGTATTGATATTTGGGTTCATTTCCATATAACAGGCCTTTTTATTATATTTGTTAATTCATTCGTTTGTTTACAAACAGATGTCATAATGGAATAGTGTTGTACCGTTGCCGACTTACCGTAATAGTTTCCGAAACTAGTTCCTCCGCTGGAACGATATCAGTATATTCTGCGATGTTAACATAAATAATCTTGCGTCTTATTCGGTCCGAGTGACCTAGCTAGGTCCGGCCTGTGGTTCACACTTCACAGCACCAAAATCCATCGTGATCCAAACGTGATAACTAGTAAAACTCGTATATAGTATCGTTACTCGTTATAGTAACAACGAGATAACAGTTGTTCCTTGATTGACACAACCCTAGCAATGGCAGCCATTTTATGCGACAATATGAGTTGTAGGTATGCACCCTTTTTTTGTAGGTATTTCCAGTCCATACTTTTCTATGTCAATGGTCAGTCATCAGAGCCATTGAGATACTTTTTTATGTCAATGATCAGAGCAGAGCAATCAAAACAAGTGACTCACCTCACTTGTTCTGATTGACTATGACTATTTTTATTGAATCGATTGACTTGACTGTAGTTCGGGCGGGCGCCGGCTTATAAGTTTCATAACTCTCCAGTGTATTCCAAACAACATTTAGTACATATAAACCAAGTGTGGCATAAATTCAGAATGTCTCACTTCAAGTTGGTATCGTCGACAAAAGCTTCCGATGTGATTCCTGTGAACAAATATGTGTCGGAGAAGACCGGTATCACCGTGATCTTAGCCGGAGTTGAGGGACCTCTGGTCAACGTTTTCTTTTATCTGGGTAAGTTTTTATTAAAAAAGAAACGGTCAGTGGGTCATCTTAGGAGCGGAGCTCTGGTACTAAAATGTACCAGAGCTCCTTCACCACTTCCAGAACTTCAAAAGATACTAACTTGACGAAAGTTTTGATTCAACCCACTTGCTGTTTCTTATCTATAGTTACCCACAACCGTGACATGGACTTACCTTTTTTATATGCAGTACACAGCTAGATAACAATAATTCACAGAGCAAATAGGAAATCTAATCTAATTTAAAAACAATGATAATATCATTATAAAATTCCCATTTATTTTCATTTTCTTTTAGCAACTGAAGCTCATGATGATGATGGTCTACCCGACACTTTGAAGCATCTCATCTTCCTGGGGTCTGAGCGGTACCCGTACAAAGGGATCTTGGATTTACTGGCCAACCGTTGTATGGCTGATTGCAAACAAGCCTGGGTTGATAGGGACCACACGTGTTACAGGGTGCGCACTGCGGGAGACGCTGGCATGTTGACACTACTGCCGATATACCTGGACCACATACTGTGGCCTACCCTCACTAATGAAGGGTTCATCACAGAGGTCCACCACATTGATGGCATGGGGGAGGATGCAGGTGTAATGTATTGTCAAATGCAGGAGAATGAGAATACTGCATACAATAGGTAAGTAACATGATCTGGGTTCTATTTTATGATGATTGAATTTTGATAGTAATTAGTAAAAAGTACTGAGTAACACCTCTATATAAATCTGATTAAGGGCTGATTTGCTGATATGTAGTATGGAAAAACTCAATAATTCAAAATTTATTTATTTTACCATTTATGTACAGACACCAACACATCAAGCTACTACAATCTGTCAAATTTCTTTAATAGATTTTCAACTTTATCGCTAAAGCATCAAGGTTCAAGGTTGATTGGGCAAATTTGACAGTTTCGGGTAGCTTGACCTGCTGGCGTCTGTACACACATAGGACACCATGGCATCATGTAGGGCATCATGGTATCTTACCATTTATTCTCAGGATAAGACTTAGGTATTGTTGATATAAAAGTTTTGTAGAATTTGCCCTAGTGAGGATAGCAGAACATTATTTTTTAAATTGTTAAAATCTTTTCTTGTAAAATATTATGATAATATGACAGCACCACACAATACATCTAAATATTTTTTACAGATGTGAGCTACAATTATTGCGTGCCATGTATCCAGAAAGTGGCTATTCATCTGAAACTGGTGGCATTATGAAGAACCTTAGGACATCCACTGATATTATTAAAGTATTACAAACTATCTTCAATTGGTTTTGCACAAAAGTGAAAAATTGTATATTAAGTATTATAATCTATATATTTATGTATATAAAATTCAAAGTCCTGACTGACTGACTGATACATCAACGCACAGCCCAAACCGCTGATCCTAGAGACATGAAATCTGGAGGGCGTGTTCTTCGTGAAGAGTAGGTATCCACTAAGAAAGGGTTTTTCGAAATTCCACCCCTAAGAGGGTGAAATGTGGGGATTTTGTTTGTATGGAAATTCTTATTCCTAGAGTTAATAAACTTGAAACTTGGCACCAATACTAATCTAAGTAAATTATGAAGTTTGCCATTTTATGTTTTTCTAAACTACCCCCTAAAAAGGGATTGGGGGGTTTCAAAGTTTGTTTGGAAGAATTTTAGCGCGCGGTCCGATTAACTCGAAGCTCAGTATTTATACCTAGGATCGAAAGTAAAGAATAATGTGTATCAGGGTTTCTCGAAAATTACCCCTGACGGGCTGAAAAGGGGTAGTCAATTTTACAGGGGAGGATTTTACTGCATGGCTTGATTAACTCGAAAATTAGTATACATAATCTTTGAGTCAAGTTACGAATACATCCCAAACGATTTTTTTTAAATTCCACCCCTTTAGGGGTGAAAAGCGGGGGTTACAGTTTAAGTATATGAATAATCTTCTTCATTATGTTAATAAACTTGAAACTTTTCAAGAATACTCGCCTGAGTAAGTAATAGTATTATAGGACACCATGCGAACGAATAATTTATATAAAAAAACAACGTTTGCCGGGTCAGCTAGTAATAAGTATATAAATTCAATTCTATTAGAAATAATTACAGCCCAGCGAATGTAATTTGAGATAAAATCTCCTTGGCTTTGCGATTTACTGGTTTTCATATAAAAGGCAAACTAAATAGTAGCTTTTCGCAGGTTAGAGACTTCCACAAGAAATTCTACCGACCAGAAAACCTGACAATTGTACTGACAGGTCAGATAGAAGCGGAAGATGTGTTTGCAGTCCTAGCTACTGTCGAAGATGACATCATCGCTAAGGTAAGAAACTATATCATGACATCATTTGCTCAGCAGGTGTGTCAGAGATAATTGGTCTTATGGAGTGGAATAACAATCATTCTTCTCATACTTTTTCAGAGTGTATTTCGCTTGTATGTGTTTTTTTTTTGCATGCATTCCGGTGGTCTGATCTTCAAACTGCACGGGAAGAGCTAAATCAAATCCTTATTAAAATTAAACAATTGCTGCATCCAAATTACCCACATCTCGAGTCGTCGCGCTTTTTACTTGGTAGAACAATGGCTTTTAGGCCCCGTTTTAGGCGTTTTTCCCCGCGGCGATTTTTTGTCGTACACTGGATTTTCAACCCACTGCACAGAGCCGAGAGTTAAAAATCCAACATTGTGTTTTTTTGACGCGGTGGAATGCGCTCAATTAGATTCACCGAGAGTCGAAAATCCAGTGCACAATGAAATCCCGCCGCGATATCTATACGTCTGTGAGAACGCGGGCTTAGTCTCATTGAAACGACCTAGGCTAGGTCACACAGGTATTTTCGAGTCTAATACCTAAGACACGCAGCCTGCATTAGATGATTCAATGCTTATGTCGTCGTCTATGTCCATAGGCATTTTTTTTTCTGACAATTACGTCGGTTATAGTCTGTCTCGTGGCTAAGTAACGCTTGCCGTGGTTGGTCCGTGGATGGGTGACCATCTTTATGTACCGAGAACCCTCCGTGCCTCGCGGAAAGCACGTTAAGCCGTTGGTCTGGGCTGTCGTTCGTGGATCATTTACAGTCATTACGGGTCGTCAGAAACCCGAAAGTCTGACAACCAGTCTTCCACGTCAACCAAGGGCAATCGTAGTATCCAGTAACTGGGTTGTCGAGGTACATAGGCAGCCACTCCATGTAAAATACTGGGGGTCTACTCCGAAGTAGTATCGGCCGAATGTTCGGCCGTTTCCTGCTACGAAGTTACTATTTGGTTCGGTCGGTTCCGATCCTACACTCCTACACTCTTTCGAATATTGACTATGGTCCCGACCCAACTGAGCCGATCCGAACTTTTTTCGCATTTTTCAATAATATTCGGTTCGGCCATGTGTCTGTCCAATCCGAACATTCGCACTTTGCACTTCGGAGTAGGCCCCCTGGTTATTCAGCTGCGTCCGGTTAGATAGTTGGGAAACGCTAGACAGTAGAGAGATAGTTGGTCTCGTTGATCTAGTAGTCGAATGCGAGATTGATGAGCGATGAGATCCCCGGTTTTTCAGGGTTTGATTCCCGAGTCAGGCAGTGTTTTAAGGTGTTCCTAATCTGGTTTTGTGCCCTGTTGCTGGTAATGCTGGCTCGGCACTCGGCTCTCGTGGGACTTCAATACTTGACTGTCGAAAAGTGGGTGTAAGTAACAATGTTGTTACTTACACCCGGGCATAAAATCAGACACCCACACTGTCTGTATTATCTGTGGGCATACAGACACCCACAGATAATACATACAGGCGTGATGGTATCATCACGCCTGTGTGTATTATCTGTGGGTGTGATAACGACGAAATATATTGCAATACAGAATATGACGACCTAAAGAAGGTGGCTGGGACAGACTGGATGCGGAAGGCGGAGGACAGGGTGTCATGGCGCAGCCTGGGAGAGGCCTATGTCCAGCAGTGGACTGCAATATGCCGAGTTGATTGATTGACAGAATATGTTATTTGTGCACAGAGAAACAGTGATGCTCCAGAGAAGTGGGTCAAACCTTGGCAGACCATCCCTCCTAGGCCTAATTACGGCGAGTTGAAGGTGCAGTGGCCCGCAGACGCTGAAGACTGTGGTCAGGTATGTGTTCATTAATAAGGATTTTATATTCCAATAAAATAGGACTTCTAGTTTTTAGTCTAATCTGAAATTTACAGCAAAATGTTATAAATTCTTTGTTTATAAAATAATGTTTTTATACGAATGAACTTTCTGTCTAACACTGTTTGTCCACCTCACAACGTCAGCGGGACGTCAACGATGAACGAGATTATTCGATCCGAGCGTGACGTCCTGGTGCCGACGTGTGGTGGACACGCGGCCCTAGTACTTAATTTCGCGACTTATTTTCCAAAAATGTAAATAAATATGAGATTATGGAAAAATAACTTTAATTCCTACACAACAAAGTTCAGTTCACCCTACAACTCCAAACATTTTTATAACTTTTTCAATAGTGCTAGTCACTGAAATCAACTTAATTACCATTACATTAAAGTTGATATTTGTTTAACTTGAAATAACATCTATTTGAAACAAATTTGAATAGACTTTAAATGTATTATCGCTACTTCGGCGCTGTCGTTCTCGTTGACATCCCGTTGACGTGGCGGTGGACAAACAGCCTAAAGTTCTTCTCCAGATACTAAAAACTTCTCACTAAATATTATAAGGTGTAGAGGTGTGAATATCCGCAGTTTAACATTGACATTTTTATCATTGCAAATACAATTCTATCTATCTGCTTAAAAATGTGATTACGTATGTAACAAAATGTTGACAAAAGGTGTGTTGTACTCTGTTTGCCATTACAAATAGTTCGTAAAAATACATTCTATCATGTTTTTTTTTACACTTACTATTTTCCTATAAAGGTTATATTCGCATGGCGCGGTCCTCTTCTAACAGATCAGACAGCAACGAAGGATCTAAAAGCGTGCGCGATTCTTCTGCGGTACCTGTGCGACACCGCTGCCGCGCCGCTGCAAAGATGCCTGGTCGAGAGAGAAGACGCCTTGGTTGGAGATGTGAGACTAATTATGTAACAATGCCTAGAACATAGGCCAGCATTCCTACAGAAAATCCCAATTAAGACAATGTTTGGTAATATTGGTAATTCAAATAATAAGTTACTGCAAAACTTAGTAAACGCTTTTCATCTCGACGCGATTCAACTACAATTTTTTTTTATACAGGTTGTGGTTTTATTTAGGTTTGAGCGTGTCTGCTATATAAGAATGTGACCTGACTTGGGGTTTGACATTGGAGCTGATTCCCTGGTTCACAAACTAAACTAAATTTAAGTTCAGTGTATCTTTGTTTTTTCTATTTCATTCATTAAGAAAAGGACGGAAGATAAATATTAGTTTCGTCCTGTCAAATTAGTCAGCGCCTGACGTAAATTGGCGTATTTATAGTAGCCATGTTTTTAATCACGTCTTATTTGTATATGGAGTATCTTAATTTGACAGGACTTAACTAACATTTATCTTCTGTCCTTTTCTTAATGAAATAGAAAGAAAAATATGCACTGAACCTAAATTTAGTTTAGTTGGTGAACAAGAGAATTGGCGCCATGTTTACCAGATTAGGCGAAGGGGCTTAAAAACGGGCAGTTGCAGGGTTATCGGTAATTTACTCTACATCCTGTATATTCTAAACGGTTCTGCTCCAAATCGTCCTCTTGTTAGCAAATACCTACCTACGCAAATGCGTCTCGAATACTACTACAATTATTCACAACATACATTTTTCTAACAGATAACTTACGAACTAACAGAAAACATAGCATCTCTCATCAAAATAGAACTCGAGAACGTTCCTATTGCCAAGCTAGAGTCAGCTCGCGACGAGGCGATAAAATGCCTACAGTCGGTATGCTTGGGTGAAGACCCGGTGGACATGGAACGCCTGCGCAGGCTGCTGCGCAAACAGCTGAGGGAGGCCATCGCTAGCCTTGAGTCGGACCCAAATCATACTGTGGCGTTCAGATGTATTGCTGATGCGCTGTACTCGCAGAGTGAACATCATGTAAGTAAAGTCATTATTTGTTTACCAATTTGACTACAAACTTACAATATTATTGTCCATAAATTCAAATCACAATTGCCAATCATTGACCGTTGTATGAAATGGCTATAAGGCGGCTAATAATGATTGCACTGACTATTTTTGTGGCTTTTTTACTATAGGATAATATGAATAGCTAACTTCAATATTGATTCTTATTTCTTACATACATAATCAGCCTATAATGTTCCCACTGCTGGGACACTCGCCTCCTCTCGGTGAGAGAGAGTGGGCCGTAATCCAACACGCGGGCCCACTGTGGGTTGGTAGATGTCACATGTCTTCGAATTTTTGGTTTTAGGACATGCCGGTTTCCTCACGATGTTTTCCTTCACCGTTTTGAGAGCAGTGGTGATGAAATTATTTACACAACGTAAAGCGCCTGCCTCGAACTTACGACTTGTAAGCCGGGGGGCCTTTACCTCTGCTCTTCTCTTCGAGTTATACTTGATTTAAAATAATTCACGCCCAACATTTTGTTTATAAAGCGTCAAAAATGTATTGTTTGGGGTTAATAAATCTTGACATTCAAAGCTCTTCTGGCAATATAAATTGCTAAGGATTGGGGCGACCCTTATCACGTGTTAGGGTTGACACTTATATATCGTCGAGAGGACTGGGACTCGAGGTGGCATTGCACAAGTCAGAGGCCATGTGTTTTCATGGTCCATGATATCCATACCATCGCGCTGCGTAGTTTCGCTAGCAAATTTAATTTGACCCTGTATTGGGTACTTACTGCCTTTATGAAAAGGCTTGACATAGTTATATCCCTAAAATTGTAGAGCATCTGATGGCGCTTTGGAACATGCTGATGCTAAATCTCGTTTCGTTCCAGTTCATCTCCCGTCTGAACCCTCAAATCGACCTGCTGGCGTTACTGAAAGAGTCTCCCGACTACTGGCTCGGTCTGCTAAAGAAATACTTCTCTGAGGACCACGTCACCGTCATGGGATCTCCTTGCATTGAGCTGCAAAGCAAGTACGTATCTGCTCTTAAATACTGTCACCTTCTTTTCTGCCTTCTGTGTCTCCAAACATGCAATCAAAGTGACCGCTTCACTGTTACCGACGACGCCGCGGAAGTAGCGAAGTTTTGGGCCAGCAAGACCTGAGAAATGTCCTGCCAGCGACACGAAGAAGAAGAAGACTGTCACCCAGTTTCTGGATCGAAAATAGAACGACATGTCAAAATTACGTTAATTAAGGTGATCTGATTGACTGAAGGTAATTTGTGGATAATTCAGTCAACCAATCACAGTACTTTTCGTGTGATATTATTTACTAGCTTACGCCCGCGGCTTTGCTCGCTGGGTATGTCGATAAAAAGTAAGTCTATGTCCTTCCCCAGGGTTCAAAGTACCCCCATGCCGAATTTAATCAAAATCGGTCCAGCCGCTCCAGAGATTAGCCGGAAAAACAGACAGACAAAAAATGTTATTTTGGTATATGTACCGTATATACATTCATATGCATGTAGTAAAAATCGGTTATTTTAATATTACAAACAGACACTTCAATTTTATTTATTTGTATAGATTAGATTATTAAAAAAATCTTCATGAGAGTCGTTTTAATGGTTTTCGAGGGTGCTGTAACCGATATTGAGGTCAAAATGAAAGTCCAAGATGGTGGCTGCAATTTTTTTTTTAAACTTCTACCACCATTGGATTTTCATTTTGAACTTCGTTCCTGCCGGGCGTCCCTCGACCCTACACTTTTTTTATATAAGTTTATAGTAATTGTTAAAAACCGGTCAAGTCCGTGTCGGGCCACGCGCAGTGTAGGGTTCCGTAGTTTTTATAACAGCCAAGTGCGGGTCGTATTCGCTGACTGATTGTTTCGTATTATGATCTAACTGAAAGCCAAACAAGACTACCTACCTAATTTGACTTCCTATACAAATCCTCACCTGCCGGTCGATTCTGTAAAAATATCACCGTGAAAACTCAAGTGAAGTGAGCTTGATGTGAGTTGTCAGTAGTGTCAATCTCTAGCATTATTTGGAATGACAGCTCACTCCACGCTCACTTCACCTAAGTTTTCACGGTGAGATGGTTACAGAATCGCACTGCAGATCCGACAATTTTGCACGGAAATTTTTTATTTTTTTGCGATTTGGGTAAGACGGGAAGTTTTTTTTTTTTTTGTTTGTTTTCATAGCCGGTGTAGCAACTGTTTTTTTTTATTTTTATAAAACTTATTTAGGAATGAAACAATAGCGCGATACAACTGACGCTTAGCGCCATCTATCGACATTTCTATGGAGTTGTTCGAAATTTTCGGGTCTAATACAATTGGTCAACTATTACTCGTAAACTTGTAAAGCCTTGAGTGTGATAGTTTTCCTTTAAACTTCGTTATATACATAAAGGTACTACTGCCGTGACATTTGAATTTCTAACTACAACCGTTTTGTTGGTAGAGGGGGGGACACTTTACTCTCAACGAAAATTGGTACTTTAAAGCTTGATAAGTCACGAACGGTTTACTTAATCAAAAAACGGTCTTCCAAACCCCTAATATTTTTGAACGATAGACCTATCCAACGATATCCCACACTATGGGAAGGACGAAAAATATCATCCCCACTTTAGACGTAGGGGAGGTACCCAAATAATTGGTTTTTTTTTTCAATATTTTATTTTACCACTTTTTCGGCGTCATTAACGTGTATGTATACTCATGCCAAATTACAACTTTCTATACTCCATTTATAATAGCATTAGAAAAAAGAGGCTCGTAGAAGCAGGAATGCAAAACATTTTATTTCAAAGTTATGATAAAACAATTTTAAGGGAGATGCTTAAATTCTAATTTTCTTGCGTTTTTTGCAATTTGCAGGTCAGTGTAAGGTTGTACCTTAATAAAAATAATATGATGCGCAACAATAAGAAATATGTAGGTAATCTTTTATCTGTTCTGTGGGTAATAAATGTAATAATACAAATTTAACCTTAAAAATCATCAATACATCCCTTTAAATTAGAATTCGTCTGATTTCGCGGGCTACTGCAGCGCATCCACCTTAATTAAAATTGTTTTAACAAATATGGACGTACAATATAAACAAGTAGGTTAAAATTATGCTTTATTTATAGTAACGTCTTCATCACTCATTACAAACTTACAACAAAATGAATGAATGAAACAACCGATCACAATGATGATTTAAAAATTAAGATTAATGGAAATAATAATCATGTTTTTAAAATATTTTATTTTAAATAACAACTTACAACACAATACGTTGGTGACATTTCTTCGTCTTCATCATCTAATTTAGTCACTATCATCTGATGATGAAGATGTTTCACCAACGTTAATTTGTAAATTCGGTAGAATTATAGTGAAGCGAATAACGTTCCAGGTATTGTTCACCCCTGCTTCTTTTAGGTTTTTAGCATTGACACTGTAATTTTAAATTGGAGTTAAATAATATAAATAAATGAAAGCCACATAATTTCATAAGATAAATAGTTAAAATGGTTACAATTAAGTGTGACAGCTACTGTAAAAATAGATCATAATAAATTCGGCGTCTATCGTAATGTAACAATATTTATTGTACATTTGTTACAAAGTGTGCATTAAAAATAACCATTTTTAACTTCTTTCTAATGCTATTGTAAATGGACTATAGTACCAATAGTTTTTGAGCTAAACTGCGGACAGACAGACAGACGACATGGCGAAACTATAAGGGTTCCTTGTTGACTACCGAACCCTAAAAATGATATTTTTTATTATTCAGAATGGCAGAAGAAGAAAAACAACGGTTAGCAGAGCAAAGAACGGCACTCGGTGAAGCAGGACTAGCTGAGAAGGCAAAGCAGTTACAAGAAGCCATGGCTTTCAATGAGGTAACCCTACAGACTATTATGTCATGAATTTGAAGACACTGAATTTTCCTTAGGAAAAAACTCGCCTAATGGGTACATACTTAGATAATAGAATGTTATTGATTTGTAGTGCGCCGTGACCGTTTGTTTAATGAGTGAGAATTTCTATTTGAAGTTAACATAGATAATAGAATGTCATAGGCAAAATCTACACCTGATTGTTTCTTAATTGATACTAAGCGACGAACGGACGACGTGAAGCGGCGCGTGAATGAGTATCGAACTAAAGTGCGACCCGGCCGGCGCGCGGCAGCCCCACTGAATTAGCCCGGGAAGCCGACCTCGCCGCGTACTTGCCACTGGCCACTAATAACAAAAAGAGTAATTAAAAAAAGAGATCGATCCACAATTGCCGGAGAGATATCGCGTAACATTTAGAAATCAGTTAAAAAATGTTTGGAACCGCTGATATTTAAAAAAAAAATTAGTACTTTTTTTAGTTAAACTTTAACGTAATATGGTAGAAAAAAGGTACTAAATATTGAATAGTTCAATAATTAAAAAAAAACCATCCATTAACATGCCTGACCAAATTGTTGAATCGTCATTATGGAGGGACCAACATTATGTTCGATATTTCTCAAACGATTCAATATTTCTAAGGTATAATAATTTAGGTATTGAAATACTATATAGCTAGGATATTCCTCCTACCAGCCTATCCATTTGGTCCCTCTAAAACAAATGAGCATCGAACCGTGTTCCGTCGACGTCAAAGCCTCAGAAAATAGCTACGACTGGCATCTGAATGTGTTCGGAGTCTAGCGTTCAGTCGCTAATCACCAATGCTGAAAATATCGTGTCTGCTTTGGCCCTATAAATATTACGTTAACAATATCATCATCATCATTTCAGCCGAAAGACGTCCACTGCTGGACATAGGCCTCCCCCAAGCACCTCCACTTCGACCGGTTCTGTGCTTCTTGCATTCAACGGGTTCCTGCGGCCTTCACAAGGTCGTCGGTCCAGCTTATGGGAGGCCTTCCAACGCTACGACTTCCGGTACGCGGTCGCCACTCCAGAACCTTTCGGCTCCATCGGCCATCTGTTCTGCGAGCAATATGCCCTGCCCACTGCCACTTAAGTTTGGCAATTCTCTAGGCTATGTCGGCTACCTTGGTTCTCCTGCGGATCTCTTCACAATATGAACCTAAATAATTAACATAATCCATTTTTTTCCTAGCGTCCTCCCCCTGCCGACATGTTAGCCTCAGTGCCCCAATGCAAGTACAAATGTCACAACATGAACTCCTGGAGTTCAGACGGCGAGCCCTGCCCACACTTCGATCTAAAGGAAGTGCCTGTGTACGCCAGAGTGCTTAGCTTGAAGACCGGCTTAGTTTATGTGAGTATTTTTATTAGATAGAACAGAAGTTTTTATCACAGACTAACTGGTTCCAGGCTGCAGTTTGGTTAACGTAGCCAGAGAGCATAAAAACAAAATACCAGAAAAAGTTAATCCATTAAGTATTTAATTGTTTTAAGAAAAGCGCACTCATGGACATAAAGACACGTTTCCGTGAAATTTGTATGCATTATCCTTTCACGCAAGCTAGCCAACTCCAATTATTTAACTTTAACACTCACCGCTGCGTGGTCCGCCGCAAAGAGAGAAGATAGATGGATGATAGATAGATGATGGTAGAGATGGATGAAAGTTTTATAAAAGTTGCATTTTTAAATCCACTTTGAATCTTATCTTGTTTGTACACGGTCCCATAGATAAACCGTAACAATAGTCCTTTAGATTAAAATTGAAGGCTACTGGGAATGTGATTGAAAACGATGTAATTTTTGGTAATTTATATCGGCAGTTTTTATTGCCACGAACCCCGAAGCTCGTAACAATAGCTATGCCGATCCTATTACAAAAAATCTTTCACTGATTTATTAGAAAGCTAAATTATTGCCAAGTGCCATAGGATAAAATGTTTCTCCCACGCGGGCGAAGTCGCATGCAGAAGTTCGTTTTAAATAATACTTATTCTTACCATACAGATAAACCTAATATTCGACACAAGCTCAGTAGATGAGTCCACCCGCAAGTGGCTCCCTCTACACATGAACGGCCTGGCAGAGTGCGCGGTCCACCGCGGTGACACGCTGGTGCCTCACGAAGACGTCATCTCCGCCAAAGAACAGCTGATAGTCAGGTCTTACAATGATATCGGCTTTGAACGCTCCGGGAACTTCTCTGTCGGAAATTTTGGAAACTTTGTGAATATTGAGAGGAGGGTGAGTGGGAAGTTAAGTAACAGCATACAACATAATCATCCTATAATTTTCCCACTGCTGGGGCAAAGGCCTCTCTGTGGGAGTAGAAGCATGATGGTGAAATTGTGCACATTCGATCGCATTGCCAACTTTCCTATCATATTCCTGTAATTTTGTTTGTATATTCGATCAATTGTGTGTTGATTTTGTTTGTATGTTCTGTAATTTGTATGGTGTACAATAAAGAGTATTCTATTCTAATCGATCGATTTACGTTAGAACGCAGTCCAACGCACACAAGGCATCTCACGCACGCATGCCCACGCACGTCACACGCGCGTCGTCGTCGCGCGTTGTCCGTCGCTTTACTTTTACCCGGAAAGTCTTAATATGTTAAAGATATAAAAAAAATATAATTATGTGACGTTCTTTTTTTTTAATCATGTTTTATACAAACTTTTGAACTATTTTATAAAGGTATTCTGCAGTAACCTGGATCTAATCAACTGTTTATTTTGTTCCCGTACAATGATAACTCACTGACTTAATTATCTCCCTCCTATTGACTACTCATTTCAATAATATTTTAATGAGAAAACCAATACATAATTGCTTTTCTTATCAAGTGTATGGTTACAATAATATTTTCCTATAACATGGGCATTTTATTTTCTAGTGTGAACCTCAAGATTATGAAGAGGTGGTAAATCATTTGTACGAGATACTCTATGCCGCTGAGATCACGAAAGAAAGGCTGCTTGTGTTCGCTCAGAGACTCATCAACGATGCTGCTGAGGTAAATATCCATTAATAGGTTGAAGACACCACTTGGACATCAAATTTATTATATTTATTTATTGTTTTTTTAACGAGCTTTCTGCCCGCGACTTCGTCCGCGTGAAATTTCTTGTTGCCCCGACCGACCCTGTCCGCGCATCGCATCGCCCGCCCGCGCTGTTACCTACTTCGTTTTCTGACTTTTTGGAACGAAGTTCCTTATCGCGCGTTGCGAAAGGAGGCTAGACGGAAAAAATTAAGACCAAAAGTTGGAACGACACTTTTTATGTTGCTACGAACATAGTATTTTCGAAGCCATAGGTTTTTGCAATGTGTCGTATTCCATTGTTGTTTTCTTTATTTCACGCAAAAATCGCTATTGAAAGTTTCCTAGTGTTGACATATTAGTGCTCGTGACTGTACAAGTTAACAAGAAATGAATTCAGTCAATCAGGCAATGAAATCAGTTTATCAATCACGAGTTTATTTTAAGAAACTAAGAAACAAAATGCGTTTCTTGCGCCTAATGTGATCCATAAAAGTAAAGATAAGGCTAAAAAGCTAAATGACTTCAAATAGATCACGCCATATTCTTAGAAAGAAAGAAAGAAAAATACGTTTATTGGCATTACAGCAAAATTACACCTTAAAACTATAAAAACAGAAAACAAAGATTATAATGCCAAAAGGGCCTCAACTCAGCATAATGTCAGATGACAACACAAGGTGTACCACCTGACGCTGATTTTCAGCTGCAACACACGAGAGCCATACCGTTTTAAAATCGTTTTAAAAAATTAGCTCAAACTATTCTAGGTAAGAAGATTCGGCGACAGAATGATGTACGACACCCTCCGTGACTCAGTCTACAGCAAAAACAGCAACCTCCACTGGGGCACAGTTCTTCGTCAACAGAAGTTCCTCAAACAACTCATAGAACAATTGAATGCTGGAGGAGACTCTGCTGAAGCAGCACTTTCTGAGGCTAGGAAAACCTTCAAGAATATCACACAGAATTTGTGGCTCCATCTAGCGACTGACTTTGAAAGATATAAGCTTAGTACTGAACCGTGGAAGAGATTTGGCGCGGAGAATGAGATTACGCCTGTTGCGTAAGTTATTTATTTTATTGAATTGTTCCCTTTATCTTCCTTTTTTTTAAGCGGGTCAATATATTTTAACAAAAGTGATTTAAAATTCTAATAGTCCAAATGTTTGAACTGCTTTAACGTTTTGATTGACTAAGGGCTGATTTTTATCTTATTGTGGCATCACAGTTGAAAAACTGTCAACTAACTTATGGAGGCCACTGTATTTCAATCTGATTTTTGTTGAGCCATTCGGCATCAGCTAAATAAACAGTTATTTAGAAAAGATAGAAAATTCGTTTATTTGCGCCCAACATTTCGCAGAGAAAAAACACGGTTGAAGTCCCGACATTATTTTATTGGCACCTCATTTTGTATTTATTTAATACTTCACACACAATTTTACAGAGGCAGACTTAACGCCATTGGCATTTTAATTCCGATTCTTGCTATTTATTAACCCTAATAACTGAGGACGAAGGTTAAACATTGCCCTGCATAATAATTGCAATACTGTATAGCAAGACGATTATACTATCCTCCACTATCTGTCCAGACCTCGTCTATACTGGGACGCCGAGCTCCTGTCCGGCTGGGGCGGCGGCTTCGTGCTGGGAGTGGAAGGCTTGGACTCGTGCTCCTTGGCACAGATGAGCCCCGGGCCGCTTGGATACGCTATTGAAGATATCGCGCCGCTTATGGTCGCACTTAACTACTTCACGCAGTTTGAGGTATTGTATGAGTTTGTGCGGATTTGAGAGTCTAGTTGTTTTTATGTCCGTTGTCCGTGTACTAAAAAGTTCTTTATATTGGTATCCTATTTCAAAAACAGTTCGGCTTTATCAAAGCAAACATCCTGGTGAAATGCATGATATACATGGGACGTTCCTAAACAGTGTATCTCAAAGCTTAATACTAAAATAGAGCCGAAAACCGACTGGTTCTAATTGAATACTGCTTACTTTTTATACATAATTTAATTCAGAGCTGTCCAAACCAAGGCCCGCGGGCCACATGCGACCCGCGGCTTTAATTAATGCGGCCCGCCAAATCTTTGTAAAAGTCCATATTCAACAATGAAGTTTATAAAATCGAAATATAGGTCTTCATTAACATTATATAAGCATGCACTGCGTCTAGCTACTATCAATATTGATGTTGACAGAATTGTAAAAGATAAATTAATGAAAAAGCAATAAAACTAATGATACTATACCAGTATTTTGTTTTTAAAAATAATTTGCCCCTAATGTATTTAGTAATTTTTATTGGCCCTAGATCCTATCTAGTCTGGACAGCTCTGATTTAATTAATCTAATCTAACTAGCCTGTATCGTCCTACTGCTGGGCTAAGTTTAATTAAACTGACACAAAATTGTTCGATTACCTGCTTTTCAGCATTTCATGTGTTTGTTCAATCAGATATTTCAAAAGAAACCGATGATTATAAGTAGTTAGTAGTATATAAGTAGTTTATCAGCCATCTTGTTACCATAACACAAGCATTAGGTTGCTTAGCTTGGGACTAGATGGCGCTGTGTGAAATGTCCAGGGATATTTTTTTTTTTTTATTATCTACTTTCCTCTGCTGACTGCACCTATTTAAAATGTCTAATTTAGATTTTACGATATTAGAAAAGGTCTAGCTGAGAACAAAAAAATATTTGTTCACTTTATTACACTACAGCGTTAGTTACTTGCGATCGTACGTACTATGGGCAAAAAGTCCGCGTGCTCACCTTAAAGGCGATAATCGCATAGCACGGTTCACGACTCGATCGCACAATGCATGCGTTTTGACCAATAGGATGCACGAACCGTATTTTAGTCGTGTGCGTATTAGTATAATGATGTATAGAAGTGTGCGACTCTCACTAGGCGCGTGCTATGCTCACTAAATTGTTTGTGAGACGATTTCCTTAATGGGCATGGCTGGCGTGAGCTCTTCATGAATTCTTATTTTGTTATTGACTAGCTTCTGCCCGCGACTTCGTCCGCGTAGATTTCGGATTTGTGACAGGATTGCGTATATCAAAAGGAAATCAAAATAACCCATAAAGATACTAAATATATTTTTTTTAAATAAATAGAAGTAAGAAGATGAATTTTTTAAACTTTGCGAAAATTATGAAAACTTTATAACACTATACAGATGCGATGTAAATAGTTATATTATGACTTGATTTTTGATTTTGTAAACTTATTTACCGACAATCGTAATATTTTAATTTCGCCATAACTTAAAAACCAAACGTCCAATTTTAATCATTCAAAGACCAAATATTATATACATAAACTGTACTTAGTGATGAAATAATTTATTTTGATAAGCATTAATAGCATGAGTAAAATAAAAGCGCTTAAATGTAGTCCAAAAAAAATTCAAGATTTTTAAATAAAAAAATGGTTGTTGTGCCTCACTCGACATAGATAGGTATAGTGTGTCGCGGACTTTTTTGTGGATATTTATAAGATCTACAATTAATTTAAACATTTTATGGTTCTATCTTTTATAGTTTAGGCAGCGTACGCAAAATACGTAACTTTTCTGGTTTATTTTTTACACCTTGTCTCCGAAAAACCCAAAAGTCTTACGGAACCCTATTTTTTCCAAAATAAAATTTAACCTACGTTACTCGTGGATAAGGTAGCTTTCGAATGGTGAAAGAATTTTTTAAATCGGTCCAGTAGTTTTGAGCTTATTCATTACAAACAAACAAAGTTTTCCTCTTTATAATATTAGTATAGACAAGAAGTAATTTTAATAGGTACTCATATCTTCTGTTTGGTTTAGACAATCGATGTATTATTGATATTGCTGTATTAAATTAGTATCAACTTTCCACAAAAATAGAATAATTTGGAATAAGAAATGTCAAACTATGTATTTACATATCTATTACATCCACTTTAATTATCTCTCTCTATCGGGGTTATAAATTTACGTTACTTATGAACACTTTCACTTGACTGTCCAATTTTCACCATATCCTATGCGATGCCGCCATACAAATCGGAGCGAATGCACATAAAGGTATTCTTTTTACTTGTGCAGTGCTATTGAAAAGTAAATAACTATATGTCTATGTGATTACACTTGGGAATACGTATATGTCAAGAAAGAAGCAAGTTACGTAATTTTATTGGAAATTGACAACATATTTTGGTATCTTTTTCTTTTATTGCTCTACAAATTCGAACATATGAAGCAACGGATTAGCAATATCCTTCAAAATAATTCAGGTAGAGATGTTTTGATTGAAATAGCACAATAATTACAGTAATAATTCTTAACTAATACTTAGCGCAGTTCATACTATGTTATCAGAGCTTTTTGTATATAGTTGCCGCAACTTTTGCCGTAATGCCAACGTATGGCCCTTGTATTAAGCCGCCCTATTGTTTAACCGGATTTCCAGACATTCCCACTAAATAACAATGGGACTTAAATGATGAACTTATTTTTATTGCAGTTGCAAAAGTTGCGGCAGCAACATAGAGCAATAAAAGAATAAAAATAAGTTCATTGTCTTAATCCCATTATTATTTAGTGACAATGTCTGGACACCCGGTTAAACAATAGGACGGCCTACGGCCATACGTTGGCGAAAAGATAACCAATTTTATTACCTTAGGATTATCTCAAATGTTTTGCAGTTGTTACTTGTATTTGGTTCAATACTTTTAACAGTTGTAATATTCGTTTTATCCATTAATTTATCACACTATTGAATTGATTGTAAATAAGCATAATAACGAGATTTCACAAATAAGGTATCTTTCTAATCAACTCGACAGGCGCGTTGCCGGCATTGCAACCTACCTATGACAAGTTTTTTTTGACAAATATAACATTCATTTAGTTCCTACGCCACGCGCTACTTTAAAATTAGGTAAATACAGCATTTTCTTATTATTACCTACTAAGTGAACAATCTTAAACTAGTTTTTTTCTAGTTTTGTTACACAATATTTTTAGAGAACATAAACAAAGAAAGACATAGCCCTCTCAAATCGACGGCACGGTTCGCGCAGTGGTTAAGCGATTGACTGCTGCGCTTCGTGTCGCGGGTTCGATTCCCACACGGAACAAATATTTGTATGGCCTACAAGTTCCGGGTCTGGCTATTTGTGTATGTGAGTTTAAATGTTTGTAAACGCACCCACGACACAGTAGAAATTCCTAGTGTGCGGCAACGTTTTAATAAAAAATAAAAAAATCGTGTCGTATATCTTGTATTTCTTTATCTTAATAATTAACAAAAATATAACAAAAAACTAAAAAACAACAAATTCACCAAGAAAGGCAGCATGACACTAAATTGAAGACTTCGAAATCGTTGGCAATGTTTTAAACTATGACTATAGTTTAAACAGTGACATTAATCAATGAATTAGTATAATACAAATTGGAATACTGAAAATTAACCTAAAAATAGCTATACAGTGTTATTTGTAAAACGCTATTAACCTCACAGGACAAAAATACTAACACAGTCTTTCTATGTTTATGTTCTCTAAAAATATTGTGTAACAAAACTAGAAAAAAACTAGTTTAAGATTGTTCACTTAGTAGGTAATAATAAGAAAATGCCGTATTTACCTAATTTTAAAGTAGCGCGTGGCGTAGGAACTAAATGAATGTTATATTTGTCAAAAAAAACTTGTCATAGGTAGGTTGCTATGCCGGCAACGCGCCTGTCGAGTTGATTAGAAAGATACCTTGTTTGTGAAATCTCGTTATTATACTTATTTACAATCAGTTCAAAAGTGTGATAAATTAATGGATAAAACGAATATTACAACTGTTAAAAGTATTGAACCAAATACAAGTAACAACTGCAAAACATTTGAGGTAATCCTAAGGTAATAAAATTGGTTATCTTTTCGCCAACGTATGGCCGTAGGCCGTCCTATTGTTTAACCGGGTGTCCAGACATTGTCACTAAATAACAATGGGATTAAGACAATGAACTTATTTTTATTCTTTTATTGCTCTATGTTGCTGCCGCAACTTTTGCAACTGCAATAAAAATAAGTTCATTATTTAAGTCCCATTGCTATTTAGTGGGAATGTCTGGAAATCCGGTTAAACAATAGGGCGGCTTAATACAAGGGCCATACGTTGGCATTACGGCAAAAGTTGCGGCAACTATAAACAAAAAGCTCTGATAACATTGTATGAACTGCGCCAAGTATTAGTTAAGAATGATTTCATTTACATCATTACTTATCTAGTGCACTAGATAAGTAAACAAATAGTGCGTTGCGAATGCTGGGGCGCGGCGGTACTAACTACAAAATACAGATCTAAAAAGTGTTATTACAACAAAAACTTGAAAGTCTATTTTTGGTTTTGTGAAAAGTCATAGAACAAAAGTGGTTGTTTTTGATGTTACTATTATAGTCCTGCACTCCTGCCAAGTGTTTTAAAAATAACCCTGTATAATGTAATTATACAGTACGTTAACTAACGAAAGGCTTTCCCGCTAACCCGCAATACAATAGCGTCATGCTAAAAAAATATGACCACTCAAAAATGGTAATGGTGGTTTTTAAATGGTAATATTTATTTAGCATGTATGGACGCTATTATAGAACGCCTTTCGTTAATTAACATACTGTATGTTAAAAATTATAATTAAATTAATATTTCGTCGCTGCTCCTCTCGCATCTAAAATGAAATGTCGTAAAATTATATGGCGATAGTAATATACGGGAAGCGTCAACAATTAGCGAGATGCAAATTGCCACTGCCGCACTCTGGCTAATGACTTTGAAATTTTGTTACACGCCCTTTACTCACACAAATGCATATTGTCTCTAATTGGGCGACACCAGGAAGGGGTGTGGTTTGTCACTAGCTGCGCTTCCGCAGAAATATTTTCTTAAGTGAGCATGCTCATCTTTTGCCGATAGTACGTCATAAAAAGTGATTTTTAAAATAAAAATGTACCTTGTTGTTTATTCCATAGGGCCCGATGTGCCGTATGCGAGGCAGCGATCTGTCCTACGGCGGCTACGCTATAAGCACGTCGCCGAACGAGGGTAGATTGATATTCTCTCTGTACAGAGCAACCAACGCGGTCGCCGCGTACAGCAAAACGAAGACCCTTTTGGTAACTATATTTACCTTATTTAATACGTAAACGTTAATACTGGTATTCAGCTGCATCCGGTTAGACTGGAAGCCGACCCCAACATAGTTGGGAAAAGGCTAGGCAGATGATGAATACGTAATCGTTAAATATATTATTAACTACTTCCCTTTTTGGTTTACGTATTTCTTAGCTTTTATATTCTTTTGTGAAAACATTGTTTCAGAGTGTTAAATTCAGTGATCTATGTTTGTTTGCCTTCCAATTTCAACTCTGCTCGGCTATCAAAAACCGAGAAATGAACTATTTCTTGTAGTTCTACTTCTGTAAAAATCTCACCGTGAAAACTAAGCTGAAGCTTGAAGTGGATCAATAGTGTGAATCCCTAGCATCAGAAGGCGTATTCTCGTAATTTAAAACGTTCAAAATCTAGTCGCAGTCTCATCTCAGCGACAAACAAATGTCAAAAACTTGTCAAAATGTAGGGAAATTAGAGTTATTTTTGACAGATTGAGACAGATCAGAAGGCCAATTCTCGTAATTTAAAACGTTCAAAATCTAGTCGCAGTCTCATCTCGGCGACAAACAAATGTCAAAAACTACAATTGCCCCTCAGATCTCAGTCTCAATCTGTCAAAAATTACTTCAAATTTCCCTACATTTTGACAAGTTTTTGACGTTTGTTTGTCGCCGAGATGAGATTGCGACTAGATTTTGAACGTTTTAAATTACGAGAATTGGCCTTCAGACTTTGAACGTTCTTAAAATTACGAAAATTGCCCCTCGTGGAATGACTGCTCACTTCACCTAAGTTTACACGGTGTTTTTTTTTTTGCGGAATAGATAAGTTGGATTTTTATTGACTGTTAATATGTCGGTCAGCCAGTCATAGCAGTTCACATGACGCAGGCTGTGTCTTCCGTCATATAATCGACTCGGTCGGCACGACGACACGTCGACATGTTCGGGATCGCTGAACACTATGATCGCGACAATTGTAATTCACGCGACAATCGCTTTTATTAGGTCACGGGTTCAGCTTTATAGTTCATTCTTTTGTTGATCAGACTTTCGGATAGTAGGTGTTAATTTCGCAACTACAACGCTTTTAGCGATAAGACCGCCTATTGTGTCACCCGTTGTAAAATTTATACCTGTATTCTTTATGGTGTACATAATAAAGAGTATCTATCTACAAATTCTCTTGTCCTATAGGAGGAATACCTGGCCGACCCCAAGTTTGATGACGATTTATTCGCGTCTGCCAAGAATACGGCGCTATTTGAAGTAATTGAGAAGGAGGAGTGTCCCGCAGACGCCGTCGAGCAATCCGTCATTAACTATCTGTACAGAGTTGCTCCTACATACATTAAGTAAGTTAACCTCCGCCACAAAAACGTTTTTCTGGTTTATTTAGAAAATGATGAACTACCTTACAAACTTTCATCCCCTATTTAAGGCTTTTAGGGGATGACTTTTCAAAAATACATCCTTAGTGCTCAATTTCGTTATAAAAGAAACTCTTGTGCTCCTTGCTTATCCCAGCGATTAAGGCCCTTTGTACACGGTACGGCGTATAAATTAGAAAAACTGAAATGAATCAAACATTGCATGATATAATAAGATGGTTAGATATCAACAAACTAAAATTAAACATTGCTAAAACGAGCGTACTCGATGTTTTACTTCACTTTAAAACATCGAAAAGTAAACCTGTCCATCTTCATGTCGCGTATAATAACATTAGCGTAAAGCAGGTACATAACACACGGTATCTAGGGGTAACACTTGATGAGCACTTAACATGTAAAAATCATATTATTGAGATACTCGGCAAGAAAATTTTTCAATTTGTATTTGCGCTAAGAAAAGTAATAAATGTAACGTCAAGAGAAACCTCCATAATGGTGTAGCATGCCTATGTCTGTTCGGTTATTCGCTACGGCATAGTTGTGTGGGGAAACTCTTCAGAAATAGATCGAATTTTCATTGCTCAAAAAAAGTGTATCCGCGCAATTTTTAATATGGAGTGGTCTGATTCGTGTAGGCCTATATTTAAGTCACATAACCTTTTGACTGTACCCTGCATATACACCCTTACATTTTGATCGTTTTAATCCTTAAAAGGGTTCATTGGACTCATCATTATGAACACACACAGATGGCGCTACTGCCAGGCATAACGTCAGCTCCGCGTATTTTACTAACAATGTTTAATAATAATAATAATATCCCTGGACATTTCACACAGCGCCATCTAGTCCCAAGCTAAGCAACCTAATGCTTGTGTTATGGTAACAAGATGGCTGATAAACTACTTATATACATTTTTTTTTGTAAATACATACATATTATAGATAAAAAAACACTCAGACTCGGAACAAATACATGTAGGTCATACAAATATCTGTTCCGTGCGGGAATCGAACCCGCGACACGCAGCGCAGCAGTCAATCGCTTAACCACTGCGCCAACCGTGCCGTCGACTATAAATAATAAAAAACAACGAATACAGTGCAAATAACATCAAATCTAAGTGGAACATTAGACTATCAAAACAGTGTTTTATAATTTGTCTAAAATTACCTTTGTTTGTAAAAGTGGCGGTTGTAGAAAAAATATAAAAGTTCAAAAAGTCCGTCTTACTAACGTTTATTTAGCTGTATGTACAGAACAACTATTTCAACCAACTTCGACATGAACAAGTTGGCGTAGTGGTTTCGGTCGCTACCGAGTAAACTAGTGTAAGTGTAAACTAACTAAGTGAAACGAGTTCCGTCCCCGCCATCGACATCGACTTTTTGCGACGTCTAATTTGTTAAAATCTTTATGTCTATACTGGAAGTGGCGGCCTTTCGCCAAAAGCAATAACATTGAAATTGCCTGGGAATTGAACGCGATATCTACGCCTCACTGATTAAATACGCACTTAATTAATAGAATACACGTATTATCACACTCACTTTTACACCCTGTCCGGGTTTCTAAACTCTTAAATATACTATTATATTTATCAACTAGCTTCTGCCCGCGGCTTCGCCCGCGTGGATGTCGGAAATTTACCCACGGGAACGTGCTAACAGGATAAAATGTACGTGCTTCCCCAGAATGCCATGTATCTCGCGGGCCCTTTGTGGCTAATTGTACAAAGGGCCTAAGGCTGTGCTAATTTGTCTAACAATGCATTTAAAAGATTTGTTAAGTAGATCTAATTCCATTTAGGAGCCGTCTAGGGTAGGGTTAGTCCTCACTGTTTTACTTTTTAAATAAATGACACTAGTGCAAACACTAAAACAATGACTTTATTAACACCGTTCTCACCACGTCTCGTAACCTCAAACTATCAGATGTTGGGCGATTAGGATCACTAAAGTGTGGGTCGGAGGTATTCTAGTTTTGGAAAACACAAAATCAGGAGCTAGATCTTTTCGAAACTTACGTATTTTTAAACTTCCTACACCAATAGGTGTTTTCTGTTATTATTCAATATATTTTTTGTCACAGCGATCTAATCTGCGCCGTATTAGCAGTAACACCAGAGGATGCGCACGCGGCGGCGGCTAAGTGGTTCCCGACTCTGTTTGACACGCAACAAAGCAAGGTCGCCATCGTCTGCCATCCCAACAAAGTCAAAGACATGAATACTGCCTTTGAAAAGTAAGTTCTGCTTCTTTTTAATCGACTTAAAAAAAGAGGTTTTGTTTTGTCCCGTACATAACAACAAAAAAGAGACTGTCGATCCAAAATGGTGGCGCATTTGTGGCGCTGCGATCGCCGCTTTTTTGTTGTCAATGCAAAAAAAATAGTGTAATTTGATAGAAATTTAGAAGTGGTACAATTTAAGCGCCGGTTCAATATAGGTTACTCTCCCCTATGTTATAAACGCAGCGATTTTTTTTTTAAAGTGATATTGCAATTTTTCTCGACGAAATAGCCGTCGATCGTTTAATTGTTATTTTAACTACAAAATATTTTATTAGCCCCCGACAAAAACAGAGGGGTGTTATAAGTTTGACGTGTGTATCTGTGTGTCTGTCTGCGCCATCGTAGCTCCCAAACGGCTGAACCGATTTTGATTTTTTTCTTTTTGTCCACAGAATGAACGTGAAGTTGGACGCGCTCGAATCTATGGAAGCGTCACATTTCAACAACTAGGTGCTTTAAAGTGTAAAATCATTAAAATTTTAATACAAAGCTATTCTAATGTTTTACATGAATTTATTACATGTTATCAGCATTGCAAAACAGTGTAAGTATTTTAACAAAATGTACTGTTGTTGGTTGTGCCTGCTTGGCTGTGCCTCTTGTATTCTAAGAATAATATTCATAAGTGATTCATTTTTATAACAACTCGCAATTATAAAATATTAATATTCAATAAAATACGTATATTTACTTATAGCATGTGTTTTATCTTTACATACGTCCAAAGATCCAATAGTGATTGAATTGAAGGATATTTTCACACCACCTGAAATAAAAAGGTTAATTATCGTAATTTTTTCATTGCCTTTGTACCTATAGTAATATTAAAAAAATAACTTTAAAATCTAGGCAAACTACCCACTTATAGAAAAGTAAAATTCGATGCAATAAAAACATCCTTTGATAATATAGCCTTGAAAACAGCTCTTCAAGCCAATTCAGTAACCAACCTAATTTCTTCACTGACCTATGCTAGCATGTTTCATTTTCCCTTTCATTTCCAACTTTACTTTTTTTTTTCACACCGTTTCTTTATTCTAATTTCAGTAACTAATCCTGAAACCATGCCTGTGATCACCCGTAAGGCTACTGCTCCGGAGATAGACTTTAAATTGAGAACGGCCCTCCAAAAACTTGAAGCAAAGAATTTCCAATGTGACCAATTGCTACTAGAGAATGATGAAAGTGAGGGGGAAATCAAGAAAATAGTTGCTAAAAACTCAAGCCTTAAACGGGAGCTAGTAGACCTACATCAACAATATCTGAATTTTGTTGATAAACGTGTTAGATATTTCATCATCTCTATAAATAAAAATGAAACCCGTTTTCCGTTGTCACGACATAACATGAAAATGGCTTGACCGATTTGGCTGATTTTTTTTTTGTAGTTTTCTAATACTCTGTACAAGGTTCTTACGGAAAAAAAAAATAAGAAAGTTGCTTCACGCGAACGAAGTCGCGGGCGAAAGCTAGTTTTGATATAATTATAAAATTAGTATATTGTTTGTTGGATAATGGCATCTGTCACATTTACGAAGCTTGGGACCAATTACCATCTGATGAATGCCTTACTTTCACACTATAAAAACAATTACCAATAAGCCATTTATATAGTTTGGATTTGAAGTATTTAAGAGGGAGTTCCCTTGAGATAACTTTATTCTCATAAGAATAAAAAAATCACTCTTACATGAGAATATTAAAATTATAAAATAGGTAAGTCGATATTGTTGAGATTTACAAAAACTTGACATTGTACAATAATTATTTTGTGGGTAGATAAAAAATTATAATACAGACGACTCAATGTTCGCTTGATACATGGGCCCATGGTGTGTTATGCATATCGTGAATGTAGCTTCAGGACAATAGGCCGACGCCCTGGCGGTCTGCAGAGAGGAACCTAACCCTGAGCAGGACAATGTAACTTAACATTATTTCATGATGCACTAGCCGCCCGCGGGTTCGCCCGTGTGGATATCGAAAACATGCCACGGGAACGTACTACCAGATTAAAAGTACCCTCAGGTTATATACTATCTGTGTGCCAAATGTCATCCAGATCATTGACTTAGAAAAGTATGGACTGGAAATACCTACAAAAAAAGGCTGCATACCTACAACCAACCTACCCGAGATATATTTTACTTTACAAACTCATATTGTCTCATAGAATGGCTGCCATTGCTAGGGTTGTGTCAATCAAGGAACATAGGTGTTACTATAATGATTATCGATACTAAATACGAGTTTTACTAGTTAACACGTTTGGATCATACCTAATATTATGTACTTACTTAAAGTCCGTTGTAATTGTAACAGAAAAAGATGAGTAGGTTAATTATCTTGCCATCTGTTATCTATACAAAAAAATAAAATTGAAGTGTCTGTTGGTAATTTCAAAATAACAGCTTTTTACTAAACGCTTATGAAAGCCTAATAAATACTTTTAAGAAAAAAAAAACTGTGTCTGTTTGTCCCGGCTAATTTCTGAAACGACTGGGCCAATTTTGACGGGATTTTTACTGGCAGATTATGTTACAAGGAGTAACTTAGGCTACCTTTATTTTAGAAAAATCATTAGGGTTCCGCGCAAAAACAAGCCAGGCAAATATTATTTTTGCGTTTGGTAGCCAGGATGGTTTAGGCTATTTAACATCACCCTTAGGAGCCGAGCAAAAAGAACGCTAAGCGAAAACGAAATAATATATTTGTAATAATAGCGCGGGCGGGCGATGCAATGCGGCCGGTCGGGGAAGAATGAGTTTTATAATAATAATCATTTTGCCGATAGTCGTGACAGCCAATGGCTTAATAGCCAAGAGCCTCGACCAACACCTGAGGAGGCTCTCTGAATCAAGCCCTTGATCCAGCTGCCCAAGCTGGATCAAGGGCTTGATTCAGAGAGCGGTACTTCTGGACACGGCTCGCATTGTCGGGAGGTTCCTCTCTCTGGAGCCCTGAGCCCTGTTCCCGATACCGGTGGGCTACTATTTTTTATATTCTAATATTTAAAAATATAATCGATATATTTACTTAAAAATAAAGTTAATTAAAATAATAATAATAACATTTTATTTCAGGTATTAACCTATAGCATTAGTGTGGCTGTTATTTTAGTATACTGTGTATTTTACGACTTCTATGCGAAGTCGCAGGGCACAGCTAGTCTGAGAATAAAATGTATGACGTGTTTTTTCTGCACAGAATTAAAAAAAAAAACTTGCTTGCAGAAAATGTGCTTTCGCATATTTTACCTCTGGGTTGGAAGGCCAGAAAGCAGTAGTTTCTGTTAGGTATGCGGACCCTAGTGAAAAACAAGATAATCACTAGGGAGAATGGGATGGGATGTTCATATTATTACCTACTAGCTTCTGCCCGCGGCTTCGCCCGCGTAGATGTCGGAAGTTATCCCACGGGAACGTGCTAACAGGATAAAATGTATGTGCTTCCCCAGAATGCATCTATCTCGCGGGCCCTTTGTGGCTAATTACAGTAGAAAACCAACTGTGTCTCATTAGTGGTGATTAAGAGGGTACCTATATGATATCTTTACCTAAGTACCTACCTAATTAAAAAAAAAAACTCAATAACAGAAAATTAAATACCTACCTAAATAAACCTATTTCTGATGATAACTAATCTAAACTCAATAAATAAGCAAAATCCCTAAAAACGAATATCTATACGAATGACTAATCCTACCTAACAGTATTATAAAATAACCTACGGTCACTACGTACACTATCAAATATACTACTACTTTAAAATTAAAATCTATACCTACGACTCATATAAAAATAAACCTAAATAACTCTAAAAACTAAAAGGAATAAAAATGAACTCCACTGCGGGTGACCCAACCTACCACAAACTTAGTATTTGCGGTTGGTACAGTACAGACAGTGGTAATCGGGTATAGGGATCGAACCGCAAAATTAAGTTTGTTTTTTATTGTATATACTTTTCCGGGATAAAAAGTACCCAGTGTGGTGCCCAGGATATTAAAGAATAATTATACCAAGACAGTTTCGTCGTAATCGAACCGGTAGTTTTTGCGTGATGCCTGAACAAACAGACAGACAGACAGACAGACCGACAGACAGACAGACAGACAAAAATTTTTTTAATCACATTTTTGGGTTCGGTGTCGGTCTAGTAACACCCCCTGTAAATTATTTTTTTTATATTTTCAATGTACAGAATTTTCACTTCTACAGATTTATTATAAGTATAGATGTGTTAATAAGTGGTGGAGTAAAAATAAAGTAAGAATTATTTTTTTACCTTTGTGTTATTGGTGTGATAATGATTCAAGTAAGTATAACGTTTGATTAGTAAAGTAGGCTTACAAAAGCAATTGTTGTAACCTATTAATTTCTAAACAATATTAACTTGTTCAAAAACTGTCTATGTGACACTTTTTCAGACATTCTTCGACCGTGATATCTAAACCTTATAATCTAGGAAGGTCTTAATTATGGATTTAATGAGGAGTAACTTATGGTTACTGTTATGCTCGGGATCAGAGTCTGCATGAAAAAAAGTATTTAAATCATACAATTCACACATGAATTTTAAAATGACAGACATACAGCCTCGGTTTCGATTTTTTTTTTTTTTTTCTATTTGAGTTTTAATTATTTTTCTGTCTTTTTAAATTTACCTATGACACTAGAAGAAGCATATTTAAGTCCTCCTCTTGATTTTATATAAATCAGGCTATTGATTTGTTGCTCTCCGATCAATAACGATACACAGACATCGCATTTGATTGACGCATTAACTTTCTTGTAACGAATCCAGATATTATTATGTATTCTAAGGCTGGTTTTCCTCTCACGCTTACCGCCGGCACTGACGGTTGGCGCGTAGCTTGTCAGCGCTGATCGGTCAGCTCGGATCGTTTTAGTAACTATCGCGCTGATCACCGTGAAGTACAGACGCAAATAATGTCGATGGTAGTGAAAATTGTTGCCGCGTACTATTTAGCAAAGAAAAAACGTCTGCAAATGAAAAAACTACATGTTCATCCATTGATAGTGCAGAGAATCTTCGCAGGAGAATTCTATATATTTATTATACGGCCAGTTGAGAGAGGACGAAAACAAGTTTTTCAACTATTTCCGTATCAAGAACACAAGAAGCATCAGGAACCATGATGAAGTTCTTGATGGTTCTTGAACCATCAAGAAGTTTTGACGAATTACTAGCAAAGCTCCAAAATAAATTGGTCCATTGCAGCTTACGTCGTGCCCCTATACAGCCGATTGAACGCTTGATGGTTACTTTAAGGTAAGAAAAATAAGTACACTGAAATGTTAATTATTTATTGCAAGAAACAAATATGAAAAGCATTACACTTGTTGGAGATGTTAAATATTCTGAAATGAACCGTTTGGATGACCATTCTCGGTATAAGAAGCTGTTTGATACCCCGGATGTCTTGTTGTTGTCTCACAGTCATAATTGTGTACAAATATTTTGTGGCTCATATTGTGGTGGTGAATTCACCTCTGGGGATGTTAAATTTACCGTGGATATTGAAATAGGTGGTCTACCACACCACAGACTACCTACTATATTTGTCTCTCCTTAATTTTAATCCATCCAAAGGTTGTCTTTAAAAGATCGCTCTTCGCGACAAGACCGCCCATTGTGTCACCCTTTGTAAAATTGTATTTATATTATTTATGTTCTGTAATTTGTTTGGTGTACAATAAAGAGTATTCTATCTATATATAATGCACATTTAGGACTCTTTAACTTTTGATCTTGGTCAAAGGTGTACTGGTATAGGTAATAGGTACAGCGGGCTGGTATCCGCAACTCCACGACGATGCGCGTATTTTGTTACCCCAGCAAGAAAGTGTCTCCTAGAGTTATATGAGTAGAACGTATAATTGTTGCCTTATCTGCTGTAAATGTGCCCCACATAAAAAATGTGTGCCCCCTGTCGTTTTGGAAAAAAACGGAAAAAACGATTCTTGCTGGGGTAACGTTTTTCTAGCAGGAAAATTCTAAACGAATGATCGGAGAGAGAAAAATTGTGCATGGCCAGACAGCTTATATGTATGCCAAAATGTGCCCCCAAAAATAAAATCTGTGCCCCTTCAGGTTTTCGAGATATTGCATTTCCTGCTGGAGTAACGTTTTGATGAATCGTATATCTCTAACTAAAACGATTGCATGTGCCCCTGTAGAATAAACATATACGAGTAGCTCTCAATGTGTGCCCCTTAGTGCCCCAATTAGTTTTAAAAAAATATTTATAGTTTTCAAGTTATCGCGGTTTTATGAAAACCCGAAAAAAACATCGCAGCGCTTAAATGAGACAAGATGTAAGTTCGCTGAAAACTGTATTCGGTCCTTCTTGACGCTAATAATAACCATACAAAGTTTCAAAACTGTTCATGCATGCGTTTTTGAATAATCTTGCTAAACGTCAAAACGAAGGTGTCATAACTTTGACGGCAAAATACAAGGAACCGGCTCAATCCCAGATGTGTAGGTGTAAACCAAAATCTTGTGCCTTTAGTCAAAAATATATGGTGAAAATATTCAGCTTGGAATGTTTCGCATTAAGTAAATATTAACAAAAAACCAAAATATGTAAGCAACGGCTGGTTATCCGACCAAACTTGAATGACTACTAAAAAGCGACGGATTCATACATATCGAAGACCTTCTTTGCTTTACTCACTAACCGGTTTACACGTGTTGGGCCTGAGTACACTGAAGTAGAAAAGTAATAAAATAAAGTTGTTATTGGATTATATTCTACTAGCTGTTTCTATGACCTTACACATGATTAAGTATATTATAAATAGTAGCCTAAGTGCTATTCCAAGGTAAGCTATCTTCTCCATTCTAAATTTCATTAAAATACATCCAGTAATTTATGTGTGAACGAAAGATATGGCAAATGGCAAATATCCAGATATTTGCCAGGTCTTTGACCCAAAATTTGATTGGTCCCGATGTTTAAAAAAAATATAGTTCTTGAAATGTGTGATGAATACCTACTACTAAAAAGAGGTAGCTCTTTTTTGTATATAAATAAAAAGCCCGTATTTGTCTTTTTATATATTTTATATTATTATTGATAAGCCGTAGGTTTAGATATTCGCGGCTGTAAGACGTATGTAGTTACAGAATTAAATAAATAATCATTTTATTCTACAGGGGCACATGCAATGGTTTTAGAGATATACGATTCATCAAAGAGTTACTCCAGCAGGAAATGCAATATCTCGAAAACCTGAAGGGGCACAGATTTTGTTTTTAGGGGCAGTTTTTGGTCTTCTTTGTGAGAATGTCAATTGATTGAGGTAATGAAAACTTATTTAAATTTAGAAATTAATAATAATTTAGAAAAAAAAAATCTTTTGATATGTCACGCCGTTTAAAAATTGTTACCATACCAGAATTGTTTATGGAGCCCGTTCTTCTGTGAAACATTTTATAGTCTCACGTTAAGTTTCTATTGGAATCAAGGAAGTACGCATGGTCGTGAGTTAATATGTCCATGTAGAGTAGATTGTTAAAATTTTCTATTCGCCAGTTATATATCAACGATCTACTGTTGTATTTGTATGTCGGAGAACAGATGATGATATTTGTGTTTCATTGTAGTGATAGTGAATCTCTGATGAAAAGTATCTTGTCAAAATAGTCACGCGTTGTTCGGAAGTCTTCTTCGCCAATGATGATGATGCAAAAATCGTTCATAGTAAATGATTGTAGTTTTGATTCTAGACCTTCAAATAAAAGCTCTGTACTGCCGTTAGTCATTAGGTAGTGGCATTTATTGTAATCTCTTGGAAAAGTTTCTTCAGCAACATAGAAAATATTGTTGCTCTTGTTGTTGCTAATTATGCAGATTTTTTTTTCCATTTTGTCACGTTTATGTTGTTCTGGGGCTAAGGGTAACTTTTTTATAGAGTTCATTCTGTGTAACTAAGTTTTCATTGAAATGCTTGAGATTTGTGTCTAAAGATAGTATTTCAATCTCTTGATGTGCGCTTCTTAGTTCAAGTGTCAATTTGCTGATTTGTTGTTTGAGATCGTCTATGTTTCATCTGTAGATATGTCAGGTAAACTTGTCATGCTATCGCTGTCCACTGTGGAACGGGACGATTGTTCATTTTGCGTGTTAGGATCAGAACTCGTACATCGTCCATCGAAACGTAATATTGTCAAGAAAGTTCATTTTGAATGTAAAGAAGATACAAAAAGTGATTATTGGTAACTTGGATTTGAACTCAGGGCTGCCCGTTTACATCAACAGACCCAACTTGTTACACTATAAAGCCAAATGTTCTTAATTGGACGTGTCGAAATTATGCATCTCTTCGTTGAGTTTTTACGTTTGTTTGCATACTACCGCCCTCTATCGAAGTGTTCCTAAGTTATGTCAGGCAATTAATCAATCATAATGATTATTGCATGCGATCGCGCAGCGGCCGTGATTTCTTCAGAGTATTTGTTTAGTGTAGATAAACCTTTGGATTTATTCATTTGTAAGAAGTCTTTAGGTCCTGTTAAATCTTCTATCACAACAGCCTCTTCCATACTGATACATTTTTTTCTTCGAAGGAATTTTACAATGTCATTCAAATTGGCAATTCTTTTGTTTTTCTTTCGAATCCTTTCGTTGAGGCATTTAATTGTTTGCTGTTGCTTGACACATTTTTCTTGTAAAGTCTTAATTTTTTCAGTTTCTACAACCTGAAAAATAAATTATAACTACTTTAATCATAAAGTTACGTCGAAAATGCCGCTTTGTAATATTTGTCTCATGCTAAGTACAGACGCCAGCAGGTCAACCTACCCGAAACTGTAAAATTTTACCAATCAACCTTGAACCTTAATGCTTTAGCGATAAAGTTGAAAATCTATTAAAGAAATTTGACAGATTGCAGTAGCTTGATGTGCTGGCGTCTGTATATAGATCCTAAAAATCCATTGTATATTTACATTTTAGCACAAAGACCAGGAAACATGCTGAAAAATCATTGAAAGGTGGGAATTTGACACAGAGAGGATACAGCATTGGTACAGTAACGACACTAACTTATAAGTGAGAATTCAGCGTGATGTTATTTTCGTAAGAACCTCTAGTAAACTTTAATCTTCAAAAATGGTGTACTTTTCAAGAAGGCCAGCAAACCGTTACAGAGTCGCCTTCTAAGTAGATACATACCTCTTTGTGCACTGTTTCAATAAAAATTCGATGGGGTGACTGCAATGGAGGCACTACAGTAGATGTACAAGAAACAACAGATTTTTTAATGTTGCTCTTCTTTCTTTTACACAAACCAGGTGACTTTGGATGTAGTTTTTTGTTGGGTGCCTGAAAAAAATAGGTACTAATATTATGATAAGCAGTATACATGCAAATACAACCATATTGGCAAGACAATCTGAGCCAATTAAAATTGACTCTAATTGTCTTGAAACCTTTACGGATCGACACAGAAAAAAAAAATCTAATCCAACGATATATAACTCATTTTGGCCCAAATGGCGCATTAGCATTTTCTCCTTTCTAGTGACGATATGATTTTTTTTATTTATGTAATTAATATACAGGGCGTCCCACGGCTATGCCAGATAGAGGGAAACTACCTTGAATATTGTAGATGGAACATTTTATTGAAAGAAGACATTATTTAACATTCGCCAAAATGGCGGTCACTTCGAGCACTTGATATCGTAGGGCAAGAAACAGCAAGATTTTAAATATGAATAACATCATCAAGTTATGTTAGTTAATAAAAAAAGAAAATTGATACGCCTTCTTTTTGATATGTGTAAAATTCTATGTGATCATTTGTCTTTTGTTTTTTATTTCTGTTACACAAATTCTTTATATAGCTCATAGAATTACACCATCTATAGTAGAATACGAGAATCCCAATGAAATTTATGGTGCCCTTTTTGATGTTGTGCAAAAAGAGTACCAATCCACTTTTAAGACCAAAACTATTAACATTAATGGTTCCTCTGTTGGCTTTAATCAATGGGCTACTCCGGGAATTTATAAAAGTAGAGCGAGACTATACGAGTTATATGGTTTGAAAAAATACAGGTTTGATACTCCTTTCCTAGAGTATGTCAAAAATTATTCAAAAAGATTAGTGCTTTTGCTAAATCAAAATTTTTAGGCGATACAATTAAAAATTCTAATAATAAAGTAAAAACCACTTGGAAAATTATTAACAATGAAACGG
The DNA here is from genome assembly GCA_945859715.1 of Apamea sordens. NCBI lineage: Eukaryota > Metazoa > Arthropoda > Insecta > Lepidoptera > Noctuidae > Apamea > Apamea sordens. The sequence goes on along the minus strand of OX243991.1, from coordinate 8,876,314 downwards.
GTAAATCTGTTAAACAAGAAAAACAACTGGAGATTATGGTCGACAACAAATTAGTTAATAATGCAGCTGACGTAGCTGAGGCATTTAATGAGTTTTTTGCCAACATACCGATAACTACGACTCGCTCCTTAAATTCGTCCCCGTCTAAAGCTGAAGACCTTTTGCATAGTAGTGTACCTAAATGTAGTCCTTTATTTAGTTTCGAACATGTAACCCCGCGTGATGTAGTTAATATTTTTAATACACTTAAGTCTAAAAACACCGGTGATTATTGGGGCATCTCCATTAAACTTTTAAGTAATATAATAGACCTCGTAGCCCCCTATCTAGCTGTTACTTTTAATAAATGTGTTGATTTAGGAACTTTTCCTGACCTCATGAAGAGTAGCAAAGTCATACCATTATTTAAATCAGGTAATAAGAATGACGTTGGCAATTTCAGGCCTATTTCTATTTGACCTGCGTTTAGCAAAATATTTGAAAAGTTAATACTCAAGCAGTTGCTAAGACATTTTAATTTAAACAGCCTCCTCCATAATGAGCAATATGGCTTTACAAAGGGTCGTTCAACTACAGACGCGGGTGTTGCTCTGCTGAGACACATATTTGACGCATGGGAGAAATCGCAAAATGCTATTGGAGTTTTCTGTGATCTCTCCAAAGCCTTTGATTGCGTGCACCATGACACGCTTTTGCGTAAGTTACGTCATTACGGTGTCCGAAACGTGGCTCTCAACGTAATAATTTGTTATTTACATAATAGGGTCCAATGTGTAGATGTTAATGGCGCGAAATCTTCCGGGCTACCAGTTCAGTTAGGTGTTCCGCAAGGCTCAATACTGGGTCCATTTTTGTTCTTAGTATATATCAATGATTTACCATTCCATTTGAAGGGCATCTGTGACGTTGTACTGTTTGCAGATGATACCTCTCTTATTTTTAAAGTAGACAGGAATAGACAAGATTTTGACGACGTAAACAGTGCACTCTCAATAGTTACAGATTGGTTTACGTCAAATAACCTAGTTCTCAATGCCAAGAAAACGAAATGTGTAAAGTTTGCCTTACCGAATGTCAGAAATCTAGGACCCAACATCGTCTTAAATAAAGAGGTGCTTGAAACAGTAGGATACAGCATTGGTACAGTAACGACACTAACTTATAAGTGAGAATTCAGCGTGATGTTATTTTCGTAAGAACCTCTAGTAAACTGTGATCTTCAAAAATGGTGTACTTTTCAAGAAGGCCAGCAAACCGTTACAGAGTCGCTTTCTAGGTAGATACATACCTCTTTGTGCACTGTTTCAATAAAAATTCGATGGGGTGACTGCAATGGAGGCACTACAGTAGTTGTACAAGAAACAACAGATTTTTTAATCTTGCTCTTCTTCTTTCTTTTACACAAACCAGATGACTTTGGATGTAGTTTTTTGTTGGGTGCCTGAAAAAAATAGGTACTAATATTATGATAAGCAGTATACATGCAAATACAACCATATTGGCAAGACAATCTGAGCCAATTAAAATTGACTCTAATTGTCTTGAAACCTTTACGGATCGACACAGAAAAAAAAAATCTAATCCAACGATATATAACTCATTTTGGCCCAAATGGCGCATTAGCATTTTCTCCTTTCTAGTGACGATATGATTTTTTTTATTTATGTAATTAATATACAGGGCGTCCCACGGCTATGCCAGATAGAGGGAAACTACCTTGAATATTGTAGATGGAACATTTTATTGAAAGAAGACATTATTTAACATTCGCCAAAATGGCGGTCACTTCGAGCACTTGATATCGTAGGGCAAGAAACAGCAAGATTTTAAATATGAATAACATCATCAAGTTATGTTAGTTAATAAAAAAAGAAAATTGATACGCCTTCTTTTTGATATGTGTAAAATTCTACGTGATCATTTGTCTTTTGTTTTTTATTTCTGTTACACAAATTCTTTACAAAATGTAAGGGAAAAGTTTTCTGCAATTTGTGACTTTTTGAGTACTCCAATGATGGTTGGTCCCATAGAAGTTTTTGATCAGTATTAGAAACAGGATCGATTGGCATCAAAAAATGTTTTTGTGTAAAATGGCTATTTTCTTGCTAACTATATTTTTTTTTTAAATCTGTGAACGGTGTTCAAATTTCCATAAAAATTTTTCATCAAATTTCCATATAATTATGGATAGTCTCCTAAGACCATTTTCGCGTAGCTGCAACGGATAAGGTACCCTTACTGCCCCGCTGAAAGTTTCCACCCTGTATACTTCTATTTATTTATTTCAGGTCAAACAGCCAGCCAGGATAAATTATTAATAAAGCACTTACCGAAAATACTGTGGGAACAGAGTTATCACGTAATCTTATTACATCAAGTGTTCTATTGAAACAGCTTTCTTCAAAGTGAAGTGAACAGAGGTACCATTCTTTATGCCGGGGATTAATATTTTCTTCCCCAATAGCCTCTAACCACTTTTTCTTTAATCCTTCTTTTTTAGGAAACCTATAAAAAGGCAAGTATTTTTAACAATAAATCATTTTGGTTAGAGCTGCTAACATGTAATTAAAACCAACATGAAACATCAGAAGCTAGGTGCACGGTTCCAATTTGTCATTTCCTATGGAGAAGAGCCGGCAAAAAATCTCCTCGGTTACCCTTTTGAAAATAATTGGCTTTTACAATGTTTTTAAATTACAATGTTAATAGGTAGGGGAGGACAGTGTAGGCCTGTCAACATGTACCAGCTACTTAACAAAATAGAAATAGAAAAGTCAATTATTTTTAAAAGTGTAAAAAGTGGAGTTTCTGGCCGGTTCTTCACCATAGGAAACTACGAATTGGAACCATGCACCTAGCTTCTGACATTTCATAAGTGTCCATGTAGGTTTATGTGAAATATTTTGATTTTGGTCATGTGAAGTGTGAACCACTGGCCGGACCTATAATAACTAGGTCACTGGCAAGGACCGACTATGACGCAGGATTATCTAAGTTAACATCGCAGAATATACGGATTTCAGCGGAGGAACTAGTTTCGGAAACTATTACGGCAAGTCTGCAACGGTACAAAACTATTCCACTATGACATCATATTTTTGTAAACAAAAAAATATCATTCGTTTGTTTACAAAAAAATATTAACAAATATAATAAAAAGGCCTGTTGTATGGAAATGAACCCAAATATCAATACTTTAGCCATAAATTCATGATCGCGTTACAATTCCAACATCGATTAAGTATTATTGCATGTATTAATGCATGAAAACCGGCTACTAACCTGTGCAAAGACAATTGAGGTTGATTTTCACTCTTTCTTGCACTACACTTCACAATACAACAAACAGGCATGTTGAATTTCTGTTTTAAAACAGCAGTTCTCACAGAGCATGTAAGCAGTTCTAAAAGGTAAAATCCTCGTAATTTTCTCGCAAATCTCAATAATACAGAAAACCATTTGACAGCAAAACTACCACAGAACATGTAACCCATAGAGTATAGTAACCATTGAGATAGGAAAAACATGGAGATGCCGCGTTATTCTATACATACATTTGCTTATAGAAATATGAGTGAAATATGATTCAGAATATGAAATACCGTTATGTCTCATTCTTTCTAGTGAGATAATCTTATTAGATAAAAGAGACAACTATATTTTAACTTGTTGCTAATTATGGTAACATTTTGTCTTGACTTAGTGACAGCTGTAGGTAAGTGCCGTAGCAGCCATCTTATGCGACGAGTTTCGTGGTAGTTTAGCTGTCAAATGGTTGTTTGTTTTTTGTATTATTGAGATTTGCGAGAAAATTACAAGGATTTTACCTTTTAAAACTGCATGTTAATGTTGGAAAACAGAAGTTCAACATGCCTGTGTGTTGTATTGTGAAGTGTGGTACAAGAAAGAATGAAAATCAGCCTCAATTGTCTTTGCACAGGTTAATAGCCGGTTTTCATGCAATAATACATACAATAATACACAATCGATGATACAATTGTAACGCGATCATGAATATAAGGCTAAAGTATTGATATTTGGGTTCATTTCCATATAACAGGCCTTTTTATTATATTTGTTAATTCATTCGTTTGTTTACAAACACATGTCATAATGGTATAGTGTTGTACCGTTGCCGACTTACCGTAATAGTTTCCGAAACTAGTTCCTCCGCTGAAACGATATCCGTATATTCTGCGATGATAACATAAATAATCTTGCGTCTTATTCGGTCCGAGTGACCTAGCTAGGTCCGGCCTGTGGTTCACATTTCACAGCACCAAAATCCATCGTGATCCAAACGTGATAACTAGTAAAACTCGTATGTAGTATCGTTACAACGAGATAACAGTTGTTCCTTGATTGACACAACCCTAGCAATGGCAGCCATTTTATGAGACAAGAAGAGTTGTAGGTATGCACCCTTTTTTTGTAGGTATTTCCAGTCCATACTTTTCTATGTCAATGATAGTAACTAAAAAGATGTAACCCCGTATTATTATTATACTCTTTGATGTAACCTAAAACTACTACAATACAAAACCTTAGACAGAGGATATATAGACAAGCTGTTAAAATAATAATAATTGCGAAAGTGAGATGACACATTTCAAAATGTGTATGTGTGAGCAGGACATAGCATGCATTTTCTATCTCTATTTGTGTATCGGTTTTTGTTGTTTGGCATCGATGTGATCGATGCCAAACAAATTGTGTTAAAATATTTTCGTTGATAAAAAAACTGTGAAACGCATACTTTGTGTAATTTCTGTCTTTATTGATATTCCAAAAGGTAATATTTAGTGTGTAATGATGGTGAGTGGCTGTGTAATCGGCTGTAAAAGTCGTAGTGAACGAAATCAACCAAACATAACCTTTCATCGGTAAGTAACATTTTTTACCTATTACAGCAAGTAAATTAACAAAATATTGTACAGACGCCAGCACATCAAGCTACTACAATCTGTCAGATTTCTTTAATAGATTTTCGACTTTATTGCTAAAGCATTAGGTTCAATGTTGATTGGGAAAATCTGACAGTTTCGGGTAGGTTGACCTGCTGGCGTCCGTACTTTAAGACTATTTTGTGTCAATAATAAGCAAAATATTGTGATAATTTCATCTAAAAAGACGATTAAATCCTAACTTGTTTTTCGTATTAACCGACCAAAGTGTGAAGCATTTTATGATAGGCGGATATCTATGTTACTTCGTGTCTTTTGTCAATAGTCGGATAATACCTTAACGGGGATACCAGCACTTATTTGTTTTTATCACTGAGCGTATTTCATTTTTAATTTTTGTTTTTAGTTTTTCGAAAGAACCATTTTTAAGAAATAAGTGGACTGAGTGTACGGGCCGAGTTAACTGGCATCCAAGTCGTCACTCCCGAATCTGCTCACGTCATTTTGAAGCTAGTTGCATTCGTTCCTGTTTTTATTTTAGGCTTATCACCAGATCAAGTAAAATCAAGTAAAATATACTTTCCTTGATAAATCCTTTACTGTCCAGGCCGCTCGTTTATGGAATGCATTGCCAGTTGAAATAAAACGCGCGCAGTCGTTACAGGTGTTCAAAAGACTTGTAAAGGACCACTACTTGTCGTTGTGATCTTGTTGTCCTAACTGCAATCATCTACAGTCTTCTTTTATTTTTAGTTACTTGTATATATAGAATGTTCAAATTCAAATTCATTTATTGCGAATACAGGTATAGAGAATACAGATGTTATCGAATAATTTTGAGCCGCTATATTCAGCCTTTCAGCATGCAATATTTTTGTTAATTAATTTTAATTTTAATGTCACATTATAATTTAATTATTACATACATGCATAGATAAAATGTCAAAATCCAAAAAAATCATTATGTCATACAATAAATGTCATTTAAATAATTATTATTAAAAATTAAAAAGAGAGAGGTCAAGCACTACCATGTCTATAATTTGTCGTTTAGATACTCACTTATACTATAATATGCCTTATCAATGAGAAACTGCTTTAAAATGAATTTAAACTTTTCAGTATTTGTGCAGTTTAATACTTTTTTAGGCAGATGATTGTAAATGCGAGGAGCCATACAAAAAACACTTTTACTGAACTGTGCAGTTTTGCTCCTCGATGGACAACACACTTTTTTACAATAACGTTGGCTTACAAACGATTCAAATAAATTCTTATTTAGTGCAACAAACACAGCTATCTCATAAATATAAATACATGGCAGGGTTAACAATTTCAACTCGATGAAAAAAGGTTTGCAACTATCTGTACACTTAAGTTTACAAATCATCCTCACGCACCTCTTCTGTGCCTTAAACACATTGTCTTTGTCAACTGAGTTCCCCCAGAATATAACACCATACCTCAGCAATGACTCCACATATCCGTGGTAAGCAGTAATTACAGCAGATTGGTTCACAATTTTTCTGAGCATATATAGTGCATAGGAAAATTGGCTCGGTTTTGTACAGATTTTTTCCACTTGGGATCTCTAATTTAAGTTGCAGTCAAGATGCAGACCAAGGAACTGTGTACTCTCTACCTCATTAATTTTTTGTCCATTGTAATTAATGTCAATATCAGTTATATAATTAATTCTGTTTCTAAACGTCATTAAATTAGTTTTATCTATATTTATTAATAAATTGTTATATTTCAACCACTGAATTATTTGATGAAGTGTTTCATTTATATTTGATGTCAAATTTTCTTTACATTTGTTAGTGAACATAACTGTACTATCATCTGCAAATAAGACCAAATTTTGTTTAATTAATGTATGTATTTTTATTTAATGTATGTATTTATGTATGTATAATTTTGGATATGTATATATTTGTGTATCTATTTTATTTTATTGTATACATTATGTTTGCACCAACGACAGTCCCATTTTATGTCAAGGAAAATCACTGTCCATTCTAAGGATGCCTGGAAGAGATCGCAGTAATGCGATAAGGCCGCCCATTGTATATTTTGTAGTGTGCCATGTATTTTTTATGCTATGTATTTTTGTGGTGTACAATAAAGTATGTATAAATAAATAAATACCTATAACATCAAAAAATCGTAGACGTAGTAGACGTAGTACAAACAAAGTACTCAATAAGACGTACCATATTACCCACACGATTGGGGTAAAAGTCTAAGCATGACAATATTAATTGCACGTACCTGCAGTAGTGTACTTATGTCGAACTATCGCTATCTCATACCCCATACGCTGAGGCGTTGTCTACCTACTATTCTCTGTCTACGTACAGACGCCAGCACATCAAGCTACTACAATCTGTCAGATTTCTTTAATAGATTTTCGACTTTATTGCTAAACCATTAGGTTCAATGTTGATTGGGAAAATCTGACAGTTTCGGGTAGGTTGACCTGCTGGCGTCCGTACAAAACCAACCACAGAGTAGGCGTACATTATTATTATACCAAAGACTACAATATAGTATGCCATAGACTAAAATAAATATAATTATATAAAATTCGAATGAAATGAATGTGTAGTACAGTGTGTAGTACATACCTATACTGGCTACACGAAACTCGTCGCTCTGCGTCGCATTAAGGTGGATGCTCCAAAGTAGCCCGCGAAATTCAAATTTTCTTACGTTTTTTGCAATTTGCTGGTACTAAGTTGTACATACGTTGATTAAAATACGATTCGCGGCCGTAACAATTATGTATTTACAGAATTATAATCATTAAAGTCATCAACACAACTCTCTAAGATCAAGTAATCCTACTGAATGACTATTTCATGAAATCTTGACATTTTAGGATTATGCTAACTTAACAAGTTCTATTACTGATTCTAATTATTATAATTACATATTTGTCATGGCCGCGAATCATATTTTAATCAACGTATTAATTAGTGCTGACCAGCAAATTGCAAAAAACGTAAGAAAATTTGAATTTCGCGGGCTAGCGTGGAGCATCCACCTTAAGAGCTTATTACACCATCCTAAATATCGGAAGACTACTAATTTACTTGCTAAATGTGGGAATACTGTAGGTACACCTATACCTAAGCCTTCGGGGATTACGGGTTACTGGCATGATGATAGAGAAAATAGAAATAGAAAATATTTTTATTGTCCAGGTAATACAGTAAGCAGGTTCACAGGTTAACAGCAAGTTAAAACGACATGAGTGGCTTAAAATAGTACCTACAGCTAGGTAATAATATGGTATTTGCTAGTGAGCCCCAAACTATGTAGTGTAGACAGTTAGTTCTGTATCTTGGGGCTCGGAGTACGAATTCCAGAGTGGAGACTAGAGAGGTGATTTCGGTGAAAACTTAGGTGAAGTGAGCGTGGAGTGAGCTGACATTCCAACTAGTGCGAGAGATTGACACTATTGACAACTCACTCTAAGCTCACTTCACCTAAACTAACAACCTTTAACTTTAACTTAACCCTTGAGTGCAGAGAGTTCACTACAATTTCGCAAATCTTGTATATTATCTATTTTTAACTTATTATGAAACGTTTTACATACAGAAGAAGCAATGGAGTTCAAACGAGAACTTCGCGTCTAGAATAATATGCAACTACATGCCAGCATCGTCGGAAACAATCCATTATTTTTATGTTATCTGTGGTGGTCGATGAGTCATTTTGAATGAATGAATGAAATGAATGAGAGCATGCTTAGTGATGTTTGTAAAAGGAATGCCGAATACCGTAACTTGATTTATTCCATTTGCAAAAGTAGCATACGTTTTCATGGATTACGATTCCTCTGTGAATTTGAGGAATATCGTTAATTATTATTATTGTAAGTTAAAAGCCTTTTTACTTTTGATTGGTGATCGGAATCCAACCGTTGTTTTAAATGAGTAGAAAAAAATATAATCTTACAAATTAGTAGAATGGGCTTTACCAAAATATTGTTATTAAAATACAGACAATAAATTTAAATCAATTTTAGATAGATCTCGACTTCTAAAAAGGGCCTCGTTTTCAACAAAATTATAATGATCCTCTAAACTGAAATCCGACCATGGCGGCCAATCTTGCTGAGATAAATGGAACGCCTCAGACCGAGGTAACGCCGCATGAGTCATGTTTTTTCGTGCGTGCAGCCGGCTCCATCGAATTATAAGACGTTGTCACATCAAAACTTAAAACAGTGGGTTTTTTAACGCGCCTAAAAAAGTTTTTAGAGATAGAGATGCAAATGCGAGCGAAGCAAACTCGGGAGATTGGGCACCCTGCTAGTACGTCAGGTTCAAAAGGCTTAGGTTAAGGTCAGATTCCAAAACCTAAACTGCTGTAAAAACGAGTTTAAGCTTTTCGATAAAGTTCTCTTTCTGTATGATGTTTAAAAAAAAACAGACTATTCAAGGTGGAGTGCTGAAATTTTCAGGCTCGCTTCGCTGGCTCTTGCAATTCACATGCCTATTGATTCTTGAGCTTTTTTTCATAAGTCGACAAAGCAAGTTATTCGTAGTCCTTTTGGAATAACGGGCTCGCTTCGCGCTCGCTTTCCCCACCCTACATAATCTACTGTTTTAATACATACGACCAATTTGGCAGCATTATTACGTAACATCCCCCCTCCCTCCCCATATAAAAGCTGTGTCCCTGAATAGCATAAATAATGTGAAGCTGGAGATGTACATGAACCTTACCTCCCCAAAGGGTTAGGCAGGGGTGTACCTTCATATTTAAAAGGTAATACTTACACCCACATTTCGCCAGTTATTATGTGCCATGTCATAGGGGGCGAGCCTATTGCCGCCAATCGGGCACAAATCCAGACTCCACTCCAGGCTGCTTCTGAGAATTTTTTTATTGGAAAAACCCAATGACACTTTACCCGACCTAGGAATCGAAACCAGCTACCTAGCTGGTTTCGCATGAGAATGAGGTCCTCCTCATGCTCAACAGTAACGCTTCCTACCACTAGACCAACGAGGATATGTACCTCAGTTAAAAGACACCTCGGCACCCATCGTGGCCCCTCCGAAAATCTAGGGCTATGACCGCGCCTGGATGGGACGGCAATCCAACAAGACCGGAGAGAGATCAAGCTCAGGACCAACAGCTTAACGTGCTTTCCGAGGCACGGGGGTACAAACCGTCAACTTCCAAATACCAGGCTGTTACTATGATATTCTTAATGGAAAAGCCCAACAACACTGCCCGACCTTAGAATCGGACCGGGGACTCCAGGCTCAGCAGTCGCGCTTGCGACCAATGGTCATAAATGGTCGAATTACAGTACTCTGTACGATTAATGATTATTAAATCTATGAGTAATTTAATAACAAACTAACAAAGTATTAGATTTATTAAAATAAATTGTTTCATAAAAAATTGGATTTGTAACGGTGAACATGTAACGGTTAAATGTGGACATAGTGGACATCACTAGTGAACCGGTGACATTCCTATTCGAATCTGACAGATTTGACATAACCTGTGTGGTTTGGTTTTATTTATTTGATTTTAATTCATTCACCGACGAATCGTCACTTGTTCTGATTGAGTCAATTGACTGCAGTTCAGGCGGGCGCCGGCGTATAAGTTTCTTAGCTCTCCAAACAACATTTAGTACATATAAACCAAGTGTGGCATAAATTCAGAATGTCTCACTTCAAGTTGGTATCGTCGACAAAAGCGTCCGATGTGATCCCTGTGAACAAATATGTGTCGGAGAAGACCGGTATCACCGTAATCTTAGCCGGAGTTGAGGGACCTCTGGTCAACGGTTTCTTTTGTCTGGGTAAGTTTTTATTAAAAAGAAAGTTCTGGTACATTTTACTTCAAAAGATCTTAACTTATCAAAAGTTTTGTTTCTACCCACTTGCTGTACCTATCTTAGATAAAGTAACCCACGACAGCGACGTGGACTTACCTTTTTTAAATGCAGTACACATCTGGATTACAATAATTCACAGAGCAAATAGGAATTCTAATCCAATTTACAAACAATGATAACAGCGAAATGGTAACTGATAAGGACGTCATTACAAAATTTCAATTTCTTTTAATTTTCCTTTAGCAACTGAAGCTCATGACGATGATGGTCTACCCCACACTTTGGAGCATCTCATCTTCCTTGGGTCTGAGCGGTACCCGTACAAAGGGATCTTGGATTTACTGGCCAACCGTTGTATGGCTCATGGCACAAATGCGTGGACGGATACGGACCACACATGTTACACAGTGTACACTGCAGGAGACGCTGGCATGTTGACACTGCTGCCAATATACCTGGACCACATACTGTGGCCTACGCTCACTGATGAAGGGTTCATCACAGAGGTCCACCACATTGATGGCGAGGGGGAGGACGCTGGTGTAGTTTATTGTGAAATGCAGGGGAGAGAGAATACTGCATACAGTAGGTAAGTAACATGATCTAGGTTCTATTTTATGATGATTGAATTTTCATAGTAATTAGTAAAAAGTACTGAGTAACATCAATAATTCAAAATTTATTCTCAGGATAAGACTTATTGTTGGTCTATGTAGTTTGATGGACTTTGCCTTAATGAGGGTAACAGATTTTTTTTAATTTTTTTTTTCTTTCTTGTAAAATATTATGATAATATGACAGCACCACACATTACATCTAAATATTTTTTACAGATGTGACCTACAATTATTGCGTGCAATGTATCCAGAAAGTGGTTATTCATCTGAAACTGGTGGCATTATGAAGAACCTTAGGACATCCACGGATAATATTAAAGTATTACTAACTACCTTAAATTGTTTTTGCACAAAAGTGAAAAATTGTATAATAAGCATTATAATACATTATATATTTATAATGCCTGTCTGTATGATGAATTGATGACGATGAATGTCTGTCTGTATTTCTTTTTGTTCATATATTCTAATAAGTATCTATAACGTCTAAAAATAATGTAATACAATAAGCATATAAATTCAGGTCTATTAGAAATAGTCACAGCCCAGCGAATGTAATTTGAGATAAAATCTCCTTGGCTTTGCGATTTACTGGTTTTCATATAAAAGGCAAACTAAATAGTAGCTTTTCGCAGGTTAGAGACTTCCACAAGAAATTCTACCGACCAGAAAACCTGACAATTGTACTGACAGGTCAGATAGAAGCGGAAGATGTGTTTGCAGTCCTAGCTACTGTCGAAGATGACATCATCGCTAAGGTAAGAAACTATATCATGACATCATTTGCTCAGCAGGTGTTTTAGAGGTGATTGGTCTTATGGAGTGGAATAACAATAATTTTCCTCATACTTTTTCAGAGTGCATTTCGCTTGTACGTGTTTTTTTTTAAGAATGTTGTCAAATTCTTTCACTTGCCAGATATTTTAAATTTTGGGTGTCTTATACTTAGGCACCGTTAGCATTTAGAACATAGGGTGCCCAATCGCGACGCTGAGGCAGCGGCAACGATGTTAAAGCCACGTAAAGTCGTACTATCGTCGTAACGTCGGGCTGGCCAGGCGTGCGGGCGACTGACAGCACACACCTTCAGGGGGTAGCACTTTGCAAAGTGCTGCTAGTGGGTCAGCAGACCCACAGCCCATCCCCCATTTCTATATGAATTTTCAAAGAAAACTGCAACCATAAGAGATGATGCAATAATAATATACCATTGCAAAAAGTATTCATTGATGTATGTGTGATGCGCCAGCACATCAAGCTACCCGAAACTGTCGAATTTTCCCAATCAACCGTCAACCTTAATGCTTTAGCGATAAAGTTGAAATACTATTAAAGAAATTTCACAGATTGTAGTAATATGGACAAATTGGCCTTTCTATATAATACTTGGAACTTTTTTTATGCTTAAATGAATCTTAAAGGGCTTTGAAGGTCCAAGGCATACCAACCTGTCCGCCATTTTCTTTTTTTTTGTTCAAAAACGCATGAAACCTATATAAATCGATAGCTGACATCAATGCAAACAAATAATCACTCTGAATGTCTAAAATAATCAAACATCCATACAAAAAGATATACGCAAGCAAAAGATATACCCAAATTCTAAACGAGTTTCCAGGTGTTAAAAAGACGACAGCTATACAATATGTCTAGTAAATATATTATTTACTGAGAAACCCATTTCGAGAGGTTTTAATGCTGTTTCATTGTCATTTAGGCTAGGCACAGCTCTGCAGGGTAATTGCGTAACACACATAAAATGACAATCTAGCAATGCCTTTCATTTGACAGTTCAGCCATATTCATTGCGTTATTTATATGTTGTTGAATAGATGAATTATTCAGATCTATGAAGCAATGGATTAGGAAATTTCTTCAAAACCCTCGCATTGTGATTGTGTGTTACACTCACAATTAGGGTGCTGGTCAAACTGCACCCTAATTTCGTAACACACTATCAATCACAATCTGCATCCTTTTTAAAGATATTGCTAATCCATTGCTTCATATGTTCGAAAAATTTGTCTGCTCCACAACGTAAATAACGCAATGTATGATGTTGAACTATCAAAATAAAAGCTATTGCTACTGTTAGTGTTCCGCAACTACCCCACTGTTATTGTGTCGTATTTCTGCCTAGAAAACAAGTATTGGGGGGCGCAAAATATAAATCTTGCCACAGGCGCTAATGCCTAAGTCTTAAAAATACAGGTGGTACAAAATACTGGCTTAAAAACTACTTAAACACTACCTCGAAAGTTTTTGTAGCCTAGATTACATTTTCATGAAAACCTGTTAATGTTTGACTAATAATAGAGCCAACTACAATACCTGTATACAAAATGATAAGAATCTAAATAACAGTAGGTAGTTTACTGGAGCTAGTTTAATGTATGAACTCAGGTCAAATCAATAATAGCCATTTGTAAGCTGTCTACTCCATGCGACCTTGGCAACAACTTTTAAAACTATACTAAAATAATCAAATGCACGATGGATTTATCTGGCTTTTACCCAAATTCTAAACGAGTTTCCAGGCGTTAAAAAGACGACGGCTATACATGTCAAGTAAATATATCATTTACAGAAAAACCCATTTCGAGAGGTTTCAATGCTGTTTCATTGTCATTTAGGCTAGGCAAAGCTCTGCGGGGTAATTGCGTAACACACACAAAATGACAATCGATCGCAATGCCTTTCATTTGACAGTTCAGCCATATTCATTGCGTTATTTATATGTTGTTGAATAGATGAATTATTCAGATCTACGAAGCAATGGATTTTTCTTCAAAACCCTCGCATTGTGATTGTCTGTTACACAATTAGGGTGCGGGTCAAACTGCACCCTAATTTCGTAAGTTCGTAACACACTATCAATCACAATCTGAATCATTTTGAAGGATATTGCTAATCCATTGCTTCATATGTTCGAAAAATTTGTCTGCTCCACAACGTAAATAACGCAATGTATGTTGTTGAACTGTCAAAACGTAAGCTATTCCTACAGTTAGTGTGTTGCAATTACCCCGCTGAAGCGAACGAGCGGGATGCAGGAAGCAATTGCGCGCCTCGATTGTTTTAATTACTAAGAGGTCACGTGACTATGTGGGCCGGTAAGCATCTACAAACGAATGTGTGCATAATATTTTCGTAAAATTGATAATCGGTGAGCAGTGGTGGCCCAGTGGTAACCGCCGCGACTTGAGTTGTAAGTCATAGGTTCGAACCCCGACAGGCGCTTTACTTTGTGTAAATTATATTTCATCACCACTGCTCTCAAAACGGTGAAGGGCATATCCTAGAACCAAAAATTCGAAGACATGTGACATCTACCCACCTGCACTGGGCCCGCGTGGTGGATTACGGCCCATTCCCTCTCACCGAGAGTAGGCCTGTTTCCCAGCATTGGGCACATTATAGGCTGATTATGATGACGCGGCTATTTCTGTCAGTTTGAACACCTCCATATGAGATAGTTGACACAATCAGCGCGACCGAATCTCGTCCCGCATCCTGCTCTCTCCGCTTCAGTTTGGAGTTTCCAAGTCTTAACTACGAGCGTCTTTAGCGATTTGAGAACCGATTCATCTTCAAGTTGCATGCCCCTGGTACATGCATTCCGGTGGTCTGATCTTTAAACTGCACAGGAAGAATCAAATCCTTATTCAATTTAAACAATTGCTGCATCCAAATTACCCACATCTCGAGCCCTCGCAGCTTTATTGGTAGAATAGTGGCTCTTAAGCCCAAGTTCGCACGGGCGTGTTTTTCTCCGCGGCGATGTTATTTACGCACTGGATTTTCAATGCTCTGCTAAAAGCCGAGAGTTGAAAAACGCAACAGTGTGTTTCTTTGACGCCTTGAAATGCGCTCTGTTGGATTCTCAATGCTTGGCTCAACACAGAGAGTCGAAAATCCAGTGTGCGATGAAACCTCGCCGCGATATTTTTACGGCTGTGGGAACGCGGGCTTAGTCTCATTGAAACGACCTAGGCTAGGTCACACAGGTATTTTCGAGTCTAATACCTACGACACGCAGCCTGCATTAAATGATTCAATGATGCTTATGTCATCGTCTATGTCCATAGGCATTTTTTTTTCTGACAATTACGTCGGTTATAGTCTGTCTCGTGGCTAAGTAACCAGCCGCATGAGTCGATCGATCAGGTTAAGTTACGCTTGCCGCTGTTGGTCCGTGGATGGGTGATCATCTTTACATACCGAGAACCCTCCGTGGCTCGGAAAGCACGTTATGCCGTTGGTCCCGGCTGTCTTTCGTAGATCATTGAACGTCATTACGGGTTGTCAGAAACCCGATAGTCTGACAACCAGTCTTACCAAGGGGAATCGTAGTATCCAGTAACTGGGTTGTGGAGGTACTTAGGCGGCCACTTCATGTAAAATACTGGTTATTCAGCTGCGTCCGGTTAGATAGTTGGGAAACGCTAGACTGTAGAGAGATAGTTGGTCTCGTTGATCTAGTAGTCGAATGCGAGATTGATGAGCGATGAGGTCCCCGGTTTTTCAGGATTTGATTCCCAGGTCAGGCAGTGTTTTAAGGTGTCCCTAATCTGGTTTTGTGCCTAATCTGGTTTGGTTTGTTGCTGGTAATAGGCTCGGCACTCGGCTCTCGTGGGACTTCAATACTTAACTGTCGAAAAGTGGGTGTAAGTAGGTAACAGTATTGCTACTTACACCCGGGCACAAAATCAGACACCCACACTGTCTGTATTATCTGTGGGCATACAGACACCCACAGATAATACATACAGGTGTGATGATAAATGTTAGGAGATTACAAACTGCATAGGTAACTAACTTTATTTCGGCGGCATTTCGACTTTTGAACAGAATAATTACAGGGTCAAATTAAAATAGCTAGCGAAACTCCGCAGTCGTAATGAATATCGATATGTAACATGATGTTTAGATATCGATGTTTTAAGGGTGTATCTCTAAACCAGATATACTCCATTTATGTTAATTGGAAGTGATAACTACGAAATATATTGCAATACAGAATATGACAACCTAAAGAAGGTGGTTGGGACAGACTGGATGCGGAAGGCGGAGGACAGGGTGTTATGGCGCAGCCTGGGAGAGGCATATGTCCAGCAGTGGACTGCAATATGCTGAGTTGATTGATTTACAGAATGTTATTTGTGCACAGAGAAACAGTGATGCTCCAGAGAAGTGGGTCAAACCTTGGCAGACCATCCCTCCTAGGCCTAATTACGGCGAGTTGAAGGTGCAGTGGCCCGCAGACGCTGAAGACTGTGGTCAGGTATGTGTTCATTAATAATGATTTTATATTCCAATAAAATAGGACTTCTAGTTTTTATTCTAATCTGAAATTGACAGCAAAGTATTATAAATATAGTAATGAACTATTCTGTCTACTAACACTGTTCGTATTCGAACTGAGCGTGGCGTCCCGGTGCCGACGTGTGGTGGACACGCGGCCATTGTAAATGTATGTAACGCTACTTCGGCGCCGTCATCTCTAATTCTATCGTCTAATTTAAAGTACCTCTCGGGATACTAAAAACTTCTCTCTCAATATTGTGAGGTGTAGAGGTGTGAAAATCCGCGGATTAACATTGACCCTGAAAACATTTTTATCATCTATTTGCCATATAAAGGACGACGCCATATTATGGTCGTAACAAATTAATGTTGACAAAAGGTGTGTTGTACGCTAGTTTTGTTTTGCCATTACAGATAGTTCGTAAATAATACATTATATCATGTTTTTTTTTTTAAACCAATACAATTACTATTTTCCCATAAAGGTTATGTTCGCATGGCGCGGTCCTCTTCTAACAGAACAGGCAGCAATGAAGGATCTAACGGCGTGCGCGATTCTTCTGCGCTACCTGTGCGACACCGCTGCCGCACCGCTGCAACGATGCCTGGTCGAGAGAGAAGACGCCTTGGCTGGTGATGTGAGACTAATTATGTAACAATGCCTAGAACATAGGCCAGCATTCCTACAGAAAATTCCAATTAAGACAATGTTTGCTTGGTAATTCAAATAATAAGTTACTGCAAAACTTAGTAAACACGATTCAACTACAATTTTTTTTTATACAGTTTGTGGTTTCATTTAGGTTTGAGCGTGTCTGCTATATAAGAATGTGACCTGACTTGGGGTTTGACAATGTTTACCAAATTAGGCGAAGGGGCCTAAAAACGGCAGTTGGTTATCGGTAATTTATTCTACATCCTGTATATTCTAAACTGTTCTGCTCCAATTCGTCCTCTTGTCAGCAAGTACCTAACTACGCAAATGCGTCTCGAATACTACTGCAATTGTTTACATCATACATTTTTCTCACAGATATCCTACAACCTAACAGAAAACATCGCTTCCCTCATCAAAATAGAACTCGACAACGTTCCTATTGCCAAGCTAGAGATGGCTCGCGATGAGGCGATAAAATGCCTACAGTCGGTATGCTTGGGTGAAGACCCGGTGGACATGGAACGCCTGCGAAGGCTGCTGCGCAAACAGCTGAGGGAGGCCATCGCTAGCCTTGAGTCGGACCCACATCATGCTGTGGCGTTTAGATGTATTGGTGATGCGCTGTACTCGCAGAGTGAACATCATGTAAGTAATGTCAAATTATTTGTTTACCAAATTGACTACAAACTTACAATATTACTGTCCATAAATTCAAATCACAATTGCCAATCTTTGACCGTTGTATGAAATGGCTATAACGCGGCTAATAATGATTGCACTGACTATTTTTGTGGATTTTTTACTATAGGATAATATGAATAGCTAACTTCAATATTGATTCTTATTTCTTACATACATAATCAGCCTATAATGTTCCCACTGCTGGGACACTCGCCTCCTCTTCGAGAGGGAGTGGACTATTTTTCATTGATTGGATTTTGAAAATTGATTCTTACTTTTAGATAAATTATGAATGCAAAAGTTATTTGTCTCGATTCTAATGTTTTTACAGGTAAACTAATTAAACATTTTTAATTAAATAAGAAGGGAATGCAGAGTATCTTGGGTTTTGAGGGTTTTGCCGAAAAATAATTTATGTTAACAGTCGGCCCGGGCGATGATGGAATTCGAGGGGCTCAGCTAGTTATACTGAATTTCTACAAACCTTGAGACCTTGTTATCAAGTTCCTATTTCTCTATAAAATATGACAGAATAAACACAACTCCTGATAGTAATTATTTCATTATTTACTACTGAATCAATTTCAGTAACTTTTAATTTAGGTTTTTTTTTCGAAAATTATGTATTTTGCCATTCTAATCGCCGATTGAGTCAAAGAAAACTAAATCTCATTTCAAGGCAATAAAGTAATGCTACACCACGGTCAATACGATTTTCTTAATAATAATAGTTAGGTTTAAAAAGAATAGCTTTCGTCATTGTAATATGCTTTTAAATTCAAATTATTTATTAATCACAATTTGTACAAGAATAGAATAGGTGACCCCCAAACTAGGCATTCGCCTGTATCTTGGGAGTCAGAGTTGCGACATTTTCAAAGTATGGTACAGTCACGAGCAAAAGTATGTATACATTGGGCTTTATTGACAAGCGATTTACTCCTTTATTTTTTAATGAAATTTTATTTTGTTACGAACATAGCATTTTCGAAGGTTTATGTAATGTGTTGTAATATATTTCAACGTTGCATTAGTTATTTCACGAAAAATTCGCAATTGAAATGTGCCAAGTGTTGACATATTGGTGCTCGTGACTGTACATAGTGATTATTGCAAGATAGGAAAACAAAAACTAAAATACTAACTCAATACTCTAATTTGAGTGTAGGAGATCTGCGTTAATTATGTTACATATTCTATTCTATAAAGTATGGCAGAAAAACTGTACTGGACAACTTGACACATGAAAAAGTAGAACTTACAATCCATACAATAGAATCAAATGAAAATTGATTGCCATGTTCAATACATTCATGTGACAGTACATAAAACTTCGAACTATTTGTTTTTGCATTAGAAAATAAATGAGAAAGAAAATAGTGTATTTTCTGTTATGGTTTTAATAATGCACATCAACTTGGTACTGATTTGTCAAACAATAACTATTTATGATTGGCTCTCAGTTACGGTCTGATGAGAACTTGTTATAACAAACACGTGAATGTAACAGATGATATAAAAGAATAATTCCCTGTTATTGCATAAGCGTAGCATAATCAGCCTGTAATGTTCCCACTGCTGGCCTCCTCTTCGGGAGTGGGCTGAGAGACATAGAGCTATTTCAGGTAAAAATTTGCCCAAGAAAATTTGCATTAAAGAAAATATGTCGCTGCGCTTATTGATCTGTTGAAAAGTACGATGCGAAACTATGCAGCCGTGATGGGTAACACGATAAGTACCCATCAGGTCTGTGAAGTTTACACAAAAAAATAGATTTTTTAAACTGATATCGATACCTACACGCTACGTAGTTTCGCTAACATATTTAATTTGACCCTGTATTGGGTAATTCTTGCCTTTATGTAAAAGCTTCACATAGTTTTTTTTTATACTAGCCTACGCTGTCCCAATCCTGGGCAAAGGCCTCCCCACACTCCTTCCATCTATCGCGAGCCCGAATAGGTATATTTAATTTCACCTAGTTACATCCCTAAAATTGTAGAACATCTGATGGCGCTTTGAAAATTGCTGATGCTAAATCTCGTTTCGTTCCAGTTCATCTCCCGTTTGAATCCTCAAACCGACCTGCTGGCGTTACTGAAAGAGTCTCCCGACTACTGGCTCGGTCTGCTAAAGAAATACTTCTCTGAGGACCACGTCACCGTCATGGGATCTCCTTGCATTGAGCTGCAAAGCAAGTACGTATCTGCTCTTCAATACTATCACCTCCTTTTTTGCCTTCTGTGTCTCGAAACATGCAATAAAAGTGACCGCTGCGCTGTCACCGACGACGCCGCGGAAGTAGCGAAGTTCTGGGCCAACAAGACCTGAGAAATGTCCTGCCAGCGACACGAAGAAGAAGAAGACTGTCACCCAGTTTCTGGATCGAAATCGAACGGCATGTCAAAATTAGGTTGATGTCAAGTGATCTGAGGGGCAATTCCCGTAATTTTAAGAACGTTCACAGTTTTTCTCAGTCTCAATCTGTCAAAAAATACTTCAAATTTCCCTACATTTTGACAAGTTTTTGACCTTTATTTGTCGCCGAGATGAGACTGCGACTAGATTTTGAACGTTTTAAATTACGAGAATTGGCCTTCTGATTGACTGAAGGTAATTCGTGGATAATTCAGTCAACCAATCACAGTACTTTTGGTGTGATATTATTTATTTATTCATTTTTTTTCCACGATGTACAGTCGCCAAATGAAATAAGTAACCAGGGTCGCCGGATATAGCTGAAATTTAGTAAGAAACCGATGGATGTTTTCGAATAAAATTAAATTTGATAAATTCTTTTAAAAAAAAAAACAAACAGTTCGTTTGTTTTATATTATTTAAATTAAATTTTATTTGAAAACGAAAGTACATGACCCTGTTAGGGCGCAGCAAATTAAGTTATAACTAGGTTAGTATGGCTAACTAACTACGACAAGTCAAGTATATATACTTGACTTGCGTTTGAATTGTTTTTTGCAAATTTTTATGTTGATTCCAAAAACCGGGTTTGCAGAAGGTTCCAGATAATTTAGTTACAGACACGTCTGTAACACTTATCTGAATTTATTTGCAATTTAAATTCATTCATTTTAACCTGCTGTATACATAGTTATAAGTTGTTTGATGTATTGATAGGGGTTATTGAAAATAATAATGTGTACTATACCTATAATAATAATAATAAGTCTATAACTATACTAAAGATTAGGAATATATTTTGAAATTAGATAAAGCAGACCAAGAAGGATTTTTTTTTACAACAAGCACCTGGACAATTTAGTAACTATAGAGTAATTCTAAAAAATGATATTTTTTATTAATAGAATGGCAGAAGAAGAAAAAAAACGGGTAGCAGAGCAAAGAACGGCACTCGGTGAAGCAGGACTAGCTGAGAAGGCAAAGCAGTTACAAGAAGCCATGGCTTTCAATGAGGTAACCCTACAGACTATTGTGTCATGAGTTTGAAGACACTGAATTTTCCTTAGGAAAAAACTCGCCTAATGAAGAATACATAATCATATAGATTTTACGCTTTTAAGAGCCGATATATACGTCTTTTTATGCGCGTTATTTATCTTCATTGAAAAGCAGCACTAGTTGCGTTTGCAGCACCATTTTACTGTGCGACAACACGTAAGTTACGCCGCGTGCATAGACCCTAAAACAAAAATATTATCAGCTTTTTAACCGACTTCTAAAAAAGGAGGAGGTTCTCAATTCGGATGTTTGTATTTTTTTTTTTTTTTTATGTTTGTTCGCGCATAACTCTTTCGCTTGCCAACCGATTTGAAAAATTCTTTTTTTGTTGGAAAGGGTATACTTCCCAAATGGTCCCATAGAAATTTCATCAAAAACGGTTCAGTAGTTTGGTTTTTAAACCAAAATTACTGGTAAAAATTACAACTTAAAAGTGAAAAATAAAAACTTTTTTGCAAAAAAAAACAACCGACTTCCAAAAACGACACTACAAAGTGAAAAATAACTTTAATTTCGGAAGTCGGTGGCAAACAACTAAAGTGTGAACCCAACGACACCGACTTCCGAAATTAAAGTTATTTTTCACTTTGTAGTGTCGTTTTTGGAAGTCGGTTGTTTTTTTTTTGCAAAAAAGTTTTAATATCCACAGAACAAAGTACTCGTTTTCTCATAACAAGCATCAATTTATTTATTTGTTTGTGCACATTTTATTACAATGCATAGGTATACTTTCAATGTACAGAAACGCCTCGTCTTCAGATTTATTATACAGGGTGGCAAGGACATCGACGCGCAAACTGTAACCATGGATTCAGCACATGAGTTTAGACCCCATAGCGTAGAAATTTTTCGTCGGGTATATAAAAAAAAGTTTCTGTTACCTACGCGGTCAAAACGTATGGAACAGCAATATTTTTTTTTAATAACCGACGAATAATTTCGACGCTATGGGGTCTAAACTCATGTGCTGAATCCATGGGTACAGTTTGCGCGTCGATATCTCTGCCACCCTGTATGTATGGATTAATAAGATAACGGACGTTACTCAGAAAGGGAACTGGGCCGGACATGTTTGCCGCATGTCAGATGACAATTGGGCTAAAAGAAGCACCGATTACCCACTAAACGCACGACGCCATCGCGACAGGCCAAGACGAAATTGGCGGGACGAGCTTGACTCCTACCGTTAGGACTGGCCGGCACTCGTAAAATACAGAATTGTGTGGAAAAGGGAGAGGGGGACTTTGACTAGCAGTGCGACAATACAGGCTATTTAGATGACCATATTTTTAGAAAAGCTAACAAAGTCTGGTCTTTAAAAATGGCTGCCACAGTTTACCAAGCTATCTGTTGAATCATTATGTGCAGCAAGCAAGGCATTGTTGTATGAATACAATTAGCAAACTAATCATAGAATTAAATATGAGTCATACAAGGATCTAGTGTTATGAACGTACAATTATGGTAACCATAAATTTATGTAAATTAATGCTAAAAGGTTGTGTATGGGCGCTTGCACTAATTGGTTATCAACTTTTCTAAGATGTTTCAGATTGTAAGCGGTACTCAATTTTATAGCTATTGTGTACTAACGTGACAACCTATTGTTTTTAATGAACAAATGGAATTGTCGATGAACATAAAAAGTTGATGTTCATCTATTTAAAGAACAAATGGACATTTTGATTTTCAAGCTCAGATATTCCTGTATATGAACGTGCATAATATTAGCCACCCCTCCCTTCTCAATCTGCTTATAGATATCGTTAAGATTCAGGGGCAGGAGCATAGTCTTTGTGTTCTGTCGCTGTAAATCTATAGAACAAATCGACATTATGATTTTCAAGCTTAGATATACTTGTATCTGAATATGGCCGTCAAAGTTAAAAATTTTGCAGATTATTCCACTTCTTTTTCAGAATCTACTTTTTGACACTATTAAAATCAATCAATCACACAAACACTATGCCCGTGTTTGTGTTCGTTCGTGGTAAAATAAATGAGCATCGAACCGTGTTCCGTCATGTCAAAGCCTCACTAAATAGCTACGACTGGCATCTGTATTATTTATTTATATATACTTTATTGTACACCACAAAAATACATGGCATAAAAAATACATGGCACACTACAAAATATACAATGGGCGGCCTTATCGACTGGCATAGTCTAGCGTTCAGTCGCTAATCACCAATGCTGAAAATATCGTGTCTGCTTTGGCCCTATAAATATTACGTTAACAATATCATCATCATCATTTCAGCCGAAAGACGTCCACTGCTGGACATAGGCCTCCCCCAAGCACCTCCACTTCGACCGGTTCTGTGCTTCTCGCATCCAACGGGTTCCTGCGGCCTTCACAAGGTCGTCCGTCCACCTTGTGGGAGGCCTTCCAACGCTGCGTCTTCCGGTACGCGGTCGCCACTCCAGAACCTTTCTTTCGGCCCCATCGGCCATCTGATCTGCGAGTAATATGCCCTGCCCACTGCCACTTAAGTTTGGCAATTCTTGGACTATGTCGGCTACCTTGGTTCTCCTGCGGATCTCCTCACAATATGAATCTAAATAATTAACATAATCCATTTTTTTCCTAGCGTCCTCCCCCTGCCGGCACGTTAGCTTCAGTACCAGTGCCGCCATGCAAGTTCAAATGCCACAACCTGAACTCCTGGAGTTCAGACGGCGAGCCCTGCCCACACTTCGATCTCAAGGAAGTGCCTGTGTATGCCAGAGTGCATAGCTTGAAGACCAATTTCGTTTATGTGAGTATTTTTATTAGATAGAACAGAAGTTTTTATCACAAACTAACTGGTTCCAGGCTGCAGTTTGATTAACGTAGCCAGAGAGCATAAAAACAAAAATGCCAAAAAAATTAATCCATTAATTTTTGTTTTTTTAAGAAAAGCGCAGTCAAGGACATAAAGACACGTTTCCGTGAAATTTGTATGCATTATCCTTTCACGAAAACTAGCCAACTCCAATTATTTAACTTTAACACTCACCGCTGCGTGGTCCGTCGCATAATAATATGTAGAGATGAAAGTGTTATAAAGGTTGCATTTTTAAATCCACTTTGAATCTTATCTTGTACACGGTCCCATAGATAAACCGTAACAATAGTCCTTTAGATTAAAATTGACGGCTACTGGGAATGTGATTGAAAACGATTGTCTACTGAGTGGAAAATCGTTCCGACACTTAATACAAGTCGAGGGTTCTATTCAGGTCGCACAAAGTGCTATTGGGATTTTCCATCATCAATTTCTTAGTAGAAACCCGGAGGCTACACTTGTGCCTGTTCCGCTCTATTACATAGGACTTGATACATAGGTTTAAAGAACTTTATTTTCTCACTAGCTTCTGCCAGCGGCTTCGCCCGCGTGGATGTCGGAAATTATCCCACGGGAACGTGCTAACTCTATCTATATGCCAAATCAGAAGTTCAGTGGTTTAGGCGTGAAAATGTAAAATACAGTTTCAAGTTCAAATCCTCCCCTTAAAAACTGAATAACCCCTTTTTGTCCCGTCAGTAGTAAATTTTCGACCACTTTACATACTTATTATTAATTATTGTTAATAGCTGTGCCCGCGACTCCGTCAGCGTGTAACTCCTTGTGTGTTATTAAGTTAATGTATTGGGTAGTACATGCCGTTCGCGATCAGCTGTGAGACGTAATTCCCTCTCAGTGAAGGTTTCGGACTCACGGGATAGTACAGACGCCAGCACATCAAGCTACTACAAACTGTCAAATTTCTTTAATAGATTTTCAACATTATCTCTAAAGCATTAAGGTTTAAGGTTGATTGGGAAAATTTGACATTTTCGGGTAGCTTGACCTGCTGGCGTCTGTACATGCAGTTCGCGATCAGCTGTGAGACGTAATTCTCTCTCAGTGTAGGTTTCAGACTCGCGAGATAATGTATGCCGTTCGCGGTCAGCTGTGAGCCGCAATTAAATAAATAAATAAATATCCCTGGACATTTCACACAGCGCCATCTAGTCCCAAGCTAAGCAACCTAATGCTTGTGTAACCTAATTCTCGTTGTGAAGCAGTTTCAGCTTCTCGGGATAACACATGTTGTTCTCGGTCAATGGTAAGCCTTAGCTCTCGTTGAGAAGAGCTTTGAGATGCCCGTGATGTAGCTCGTCTCGCTCTGTCAGCTGCTAATTGCATCTCTCTCTCGGGAGAGCTTTCATTGGCTCGAGAAGTTGAGGCACTAACTCTCGTATCTTTAACCGATGTGCTCTTTCCTCTGCCGATTCTTCAGAACGCCTATTTCTCATTCTCTTAGCTTCTCTCGAATTTCGAAATAAAGATAATCGTTTTTTAGGTGGCATTGATGCAGGCAAATGAAAATAAAGCTAAAACGTAAATGAAAATAAAACTAATTTAAAAAAAGTGAACGTAAATTAGCCAAAACTTACCTATCGGTATCTAAAAATCTATGCGTAACTACTACTACTTCACCTAAAAAAAAAATGTAAACTATTAATAATTTGTAATTCGAACGAATATTTAAACACTACTAAAATAACTAATACCTATTTTATAAAATAACAACAAAAGAAATCTAAAAATAAATTATCAAAGTCGCGCTGATAAGCACGGTTTGTTAATATCAATTAAGTATTGTCTGTCAATAAGGTCGAACGCTCTGAACGTCTATTCGCATCAACAGGCAAAAATTGTATGAAGCTCGCGCTCGCGCTCGGACGCCCCGCCTTTTTATACCTTCGGCCGCGAGACGCGTCGAGAGTGATTCAGTATTCACGCGCGATGGCTTATTATTAGCGTATTTCATGTATAACTTTGGTGTTTCTATACCGATTTCTATGATTCTTTTTTATGGAATAGTTAATAATGTTAACTTTTTTAATTAGGGATGACTGAGAGTGTTATAAACGTAAGAATAGACAAATATACCTAATCAGAAAGCTTCGAACTGCTAAGCTATCGGGAGTTACACGTGTTATTGTGAGTCAACCATAAAAGATAGACATATGCTGTCGTGGGATATTTTTTATATAATTTTAAGGAGAACATTTCCGTCATACATGATTTCTGTGTAGCTTTAACCATTAACGTTGCACACGCGACGGAAGCTTAAAAAATGGAGAAACTTCTCCCGTTTTCCCAACATTTCCCTTCACTGCTCTGCTCCTATTGATTGTAGCGTGATGAAAAGTATACTATAACCAGCTCAGGAGTATGAAAAATAATTGTACCAAGTTTCGTTAAAATCCGTCGAGTAGTTTTTGTTTCTATAACGGTTATACAGACAGACAGACAGACAGACAGACAGACAGACAGACAAAAATTTTACTGATTGCATTTTTGGCATCAGTATCGATCCCTAATCACCCCCTGATAGTTATTTTGGAAATATATTTCATGTACAGAATTGACCTCTCTACAGATTTATTATAAGTATAGATAAAAAAATAGTTTTTTTTTAAACGTTGCCCCACACTTGGAATTACTCCTGTATCGTGGGTGCGTTTACAAACATTTAAACTCACATACACAAACAGCCAGACCCGGAACAACTACCTGTAGGCAATACAAAGATTTGTTCCGTGCGGGAATCGAACCCGCGACACGCAGCGATAAAAGTAATAATAAAAGTCGATCGCTCAGCCACTGCGCCAACCGTGTCGTCAAAGTTCACTTAAAAATTTTAAGTGAACTATGTTCTTCATTCATTCGAATCTCATTTAATGAGATTCACAAAAATATCTTATTAAATTAAAATAGGTACAGCTTTAGCTTAGGGCGACAAGTTTCATACTACAACTAAATAATTTTATTTCACAATCTGTTCAGCAGTATCTCATTAGAAATAGTGACTGTAAATATGCAATTTTAGTTTTTTTTTTTTGGAAATATTTAAATTGTCACACATTTTTATGTCATTAGGCAGGCTGTTGTAAAGTTGTACTGCCTCAAACAGTATGCTAAATAACAGATGAAATGTAAATTACACTTTGTCTGTACTATACACCGCTGCCTACTCCATTTTGGAAGTAAGGCGTAAAAAATATCTAAATCTAAACTGATATTACAGCGTGTAACGGAAGGGGGGTATCAACCCTGAAGGAGGTGAATGTGCTCATGAAACTCAACAACTTTCCCCAAAGAACATAGGTCGAAATATGAAAAAAAATTTGGCCCTCCCTTACAAAACTGACTACCAGCTGATTGATTTACTAAGGGAGGGCCAAATTTTTTTTTCATATTTCGACCTATGTTCTTTGGGGAAAGTTGTTGAGTTTCATGAGCACATTCACCTCCTTCAGGGTTGATACCCCCCTTCCGTTACACACTGTATAAAGAGGTAAAATGGTTTGTTTGTTTGTAATAGATATCTTTGGAAGTACAGCATAGCTATTCACAACCACTCGATACGCTGCCGTGCCGTAACGAACATCAATCAATGTTATCGCGTAGGAGTCTTCACGCTGTTCACAAGTCTAAAACCCGAAAATGTCTTTAGTTTAAATCATATAGACGACCGCTATTCTTCTGACTGCTGTTAGCTGCCCCCGACAGCAAACAGGGCAAATCTGCTTGTCAAAATGTGTCATTTTCGATACGATAGCCTGTCGGATGGTTGTGAATAGATTATGCCGATCCAATTACAAAAAACTTGACAGATGTCAAGGGACACCCGGATGGAACGAAGTTCAAAGATAGAGAGAGAGAGAGAGAGACAGAGAAACACGCGCACGCCGCACGGTTTATAACTATAGCAAAAAGTGTCGTTCCAACTTTTGGTCTTAATTTTTTCCGTGTAGCCCCCTTTCGCAACGCGCGATAAGGAACTTCTTTCCAAAAATATTTCACTGATATAATAGAAAGCTACACTAGTGCCGTAGGATAAAATGTGCCTCCCACGCGGGCGAAGTCGCATACAGAAGTTGGTTTTAAATAATATTTATTCTTACCATACAGATGAACCTAATATTCGACACAAGCTCAGTAGACGAGTCGACTCGCAAGTGGCTCCCTCTACACTTGAACGGTCTGGCAGAGTGCGCGGTCCACCGCGGTGACACGCTGGTGCCTCACGAAGACGTCATCTCCGCCACGGAACAGCTGACTGTCATGTTTAACAATGATATCGGCTTTGAACGCTCCGGGAACTTCTCTGTCGGACAGTTTGGAAACTTTGTGCATATTGAGACGAGGGTGAGTGGGAAGTTTTAACTAGTAGAAGTCTGTTGAAGTATACATCCCACTGCTGGGACACAGGCCTCCCCTCTGTGGGAGAAGAAGCATTATGGTGACATTTTGCACATTCGATCGCATTGCCAAGTTTCCTATCATATTCCTGTAATTTTGTTTGTATATTGAGATATCGATTTACGTTAGTACGCTGTCCAACACACACAAATCATCACACGCACGCATACACACGCACGACGCACGCGCGACGTGCGTGTGCATTACTTTTATCCGGAAAGTCTAATGTGTTAAAGATATAAAAAAAATATTATGCGACGTTCATTTTTAGGGTTCCGTTGCCAAATGGCAAAAAACGGAACCCTTATAGATTCGTCATGTCTGTCTGTCTGTCTGTCCGTCCGTCCGTCCGTCCGTCCGTCCGTCCGTCCGTATGTCACAGCCACTTTTTTCCGAAACTATAAGAGCTATACTGTTGAAACTTGGTAAGTAGATGTATTATTTTAATACGTCATAAATCGTAAACCGCAATTTACCTTTCATTCAATCAACTCATGATTGATTTTTATAGATAATGGTATGGAACCCTTCGTGCGCGAGTCCGACTCGCACTTGGCCGGGTTTTTTTTATCTTGTTTTATACAAACTTGAACTATTTTACAAAGGTATTCTGAAGTAACCCGGATCTAATCAACTGTTTATTTTGTTCCCGTACAATGATAACTCACTGACTTAATTATCGCCCTCCTATTGACTACTCATTTCAATAATATTTTAATGAGAAAAACAATACATAATTGCTTTTCTTATCAAGTGTACGGTTACAATACTATTTTCCTATAACATGGGCATTTTATTTTCTAGTGTGAACCTCAAGATTATGACGAGGTGGTAAATCATTTGTACGAGATACTCTATGCCGCTGAGATCACGAAAGAAAGGCTGCTTGTGTTCGCTCAGAGACTCATCAACGATGCCGCTCAGGTAAATATCCATTAATTAGTTGAAGACACCACTTGGACATCAAATTTATTTATTGTTGTTTATTGTAAATTACAACGGTAATCCCAATTACATAGAGATTGAAACAGGTATGGTATACAAAAATATTTCAAATACTACGATTTAGTTGCTGCTGAGGCCAAGTATCATCATGACTGCTTCATTTCCTTCTTGAAACCGAACCCTGGGGTTAAAGTCGGTCGACCTCAAGATGAATCTACAAATCTGGCAATGGAGGAAATATTCACTTTCATCGAAAATAGCGATGACTGTCAGTTCACTTTGAACGAATTGAGAAATGTTTGCAAAACTACAAACTTAGATAACAGGACGCTAAAGGTTCGATTAAACGAACGCGTTCATATTATGACGATTACAACTCTTTCAACTATCTCAAAAACTGTGGCTCTTAGGAAAAAGTATTTAGACATTTTTTATTGATAATAGGGTAGTTGCCTGTGTAAAAAAATGATTATTATATTTAGTCCGTCAGTTAGATTATCGAAAAATAATGGACACGTATTTTTCCTTTTGTCAATCAAACAAAAAATGACAAGGATAAAGCGCGTCAAAATTTGGGAGTAGGGGGTCGTGACGTTACGCCTTGCTAAAAAGTGTAGCAAGGCATGACGTCACGTGGAACTTTAACGGGCGATAATATCTTCATCATTTTTTATATAATAAACAAAAGAAAAAAATACGGGTCCAATATTTATTAATAATTTAACTGACGGACTAATTAGATTTTTTTAGTCATCTAGCCTTTTATCTGATCTACAATTTTGGGTCTGGGAAAATTTTATGATAAAACTTATCCGCTTTGCTGAAAATCGCGAAATACTAGTTTTTGTGACCTTTGACCCCGAGTAAATTTTTTTCCAGGGTCGGATCGATGAGGACTTTTCACATTTCATTTATAATAGTGTTTTGAACAATCCTACCAATTTTCAGCCGAGTGTGAATTTTTGTAACCTCACCCCTATTTTTGGTCTAATTTGACCGGACTATAATAGCGTCTTGGCTATTACAATATTTTTTAACGCTATTGATTCATTTTTTGTGCCAGAAACACTTTAATCATAGATTCAAGTTAACATGAAATTAATTCAGTCAATTAGGCAATCAAATCAGGAGTTTATTTTAAGAAACTAAGAAACAAAATACGTTTATTTGCGCCTAATGTGATCCATATTAGTAAAGATAAGGCAAAAAAGCTCACGCCATACTCTTAGAAAGAAAGAAAAATGCGTTTATTAGCATTACAGCAAAATTACACCTTGAAACTAAAAAAACAGAAAACAAAGATTATAATGCCAAAAGGGCCTCAGCCAGCATAATGTCAGATGACAACACAAGTGTACAACCTGACGCTGATTTTCGGCTGCAACACACGAGTGCCATACCGTTTTAAAATCGTTTTAAAAAATGAGCTCAAACTATTCTAGGTAAGAAGATCAGGCGACAGAATGATGTACGACGCCCTCCGCGACTCAATCTACAGAAAAAACAGCAACCTCCACTGGGGCACAGTTCTTCGTCAACAGAAGTTCCTCAAAGAACTCGTAGAACAATTGAATGCTGGAGGAGACTCTGCTGAAGCAGCACTTTCTGAGGCTAGGAAGACTTTCAAGGATATCACACAGAATTTTTGGCTCCATCTAGCGACTGACTTTGAAAGATATAAGCTTAGTACTGAACCGTGGAAGAGATTTGGCGCGGAGAATGAGATTACGCCTGTTGCGTAAGTTATTGATTTTATTGAATTGTTCCCTTTACCTTCTTAGCGGGTCAATATTTAAAAAAAGTGAAGTGTCATGCAAAGTGACGAAAGATATTCTATTCGGGAAACTTACAGCTAAGTTATACAGTTGCATTAGTTGGTCGTTTCACCTGTCATTTCACTTGTGGGTCATTTAGCGTAATGGTCATTAAGCGTGTTGGTCATTTCGCGTATTTATGACGGTAACCATCATTGGTCATAATGCGAATTAGTCAATATGCGTCGTCGTAACGTTCTTAAACAATATGAAATTGACGGTCATTTACAACAAGTTTCCACTGATAGCCACTAAATTTTTTTTTCACATTATAGGTACCTATAACATAAATTAGGAAATAAAAAGTACACAATCATACAACGATACGACAAAATAAATAATTCCCGAGTTCATACAACCCGAATCTCTTCAAGGCGAGAGTGAATAGGCTTCTTCTGGGCAAGCTCGTTCCACCGTAGATCTCATCCCTGTCTCTGGGCTGGATTGAGGTCAAGAGTGAGCCCATTGTCAATAAAAAAAAAAAAAAATAGAAACTAAAAATCATTTAGACGTAAACAATTACTTTTCCGTAAAGAAACTTTTTACCAACAAATGGTTAAGCCGAGAAACACTGGTATTGAATATGTATATCCAAATTGCACATGCAATGTCCTGCATCATCATCTGCCTAGCCTTTTCCCAACTATGTTGGGGTCGGCTTCCATTCTAACCGGATGCAGCTGAATACCAGTATTTTACATGGAGCGACTGCCTGTCTGACCTCCACAACCCAGTTGCTGCGGTAATACGATACCCCTTGGTAAGACTGGTTGTCAGACTTTCGGGCTTCTGACTACCCGTAACGACTGTCAAAGATCCACGAATGACAGCCGGGACCAACGGCTTAACGTGTTTTCCGAGGCACGGAGGGGTCTCGGTATGTAAAGATGGTCACCCATCCACAGACCAACCGCGGCAAGCGTAGCTTAACCTGACCGATCGACCTGTGCGGCTGTTATTATTTAGCCACGGGCCCATCATGCAATGTCCTGCATATGCAACGCAATGCTGTATAGCACGATGACTATTCTAACCTCCACTACTTTGTCCAGACCTCGTCTATACTGGGACGCTGAGCTCCTGTCGGGCTGGGGCGGCGGCTTCGTGCTGGGAGTGGGAGGCATGGAGTCGTCCTGCATGGCACAGATGAGCCCCGGACCGCTCGGACACGCTATTGAAGATATGGCGCCGCTTATGGTCGCACTTAACTACTTCACGCAATTAGAGGTACAGTATGAGTTTGAGCGGATTTGAGAGTTTATGTCCGTGTCCTTTACGTGGCTAAAAAGTTCTTTATAATGGCACGGTCTGCTTACTTTTTGTACTTTATTGTACTGTATACTGTGTGTCTGTACTATGTTGTTTGCAGTGGGACAATACAGGCTAGTTAGATTAGGTTAATTAAATTATGTAACTGACACAAAATTGTTCGATTACCTGCTTTTCAGCATTTCATGTGTTTGTTCAATCAGATATTTAAAAAGAAAACGATGATTATCTACTTTCGTCTGCTGACTGCACCTATTTAAAATGTCTAATTTAGATTTTACGATATTAGAAAAAGTCTAGCTGAGACCAAAAAAATATTTGGTACACTTTGTTACACTACCGCGATTGTACGTCATAAAAAGTGTTTTTTTTTAAATAAAAGGTACCTTATTGTTTATTCCATAGGGCCCGATGTGGCGTCTGATCCGAGGTTGCGGTCTGTCCTACGGTTATGCTATACGCATGTCGCCGAACGAGGGTAGATTGATATTCTCTCTGTACAGAGCAACCAACGCGGTCGCCGCGTACAGCAAAGCGAAGACCATTTTGGTAACTATAATTACCTTATTTAATACGTAATCGTTAATAAATGATTAATTAACCACTGCCCTGTTATACTCTTTTGTGAATAAAGTATTCTACAGTTTTAAATTATACCTATGTTTGTAACTTCTACTTCTGTAAAAATCTCACCGTGAAAACTAAGCTGAAGCTTGAAGTGGATCAATAGTGTGAGTCCATAGTAACAGCTCACTTCACCTAAGTTTTTACGGTGTTTTTTAGCAGAATTTTTGCTGAAAACGCTGAATTTTTAATTGACTATGTGTGTCGGTCGGCCAATCATAGCAGTTCACATGTCACAGGCTCTGTCCTCATATATTATAAGTGAGTCTGTCGGCACGACAACACGTTCAGGTCTGCTGAACAAAATGATCGCGACGATTGTAATTCACGTGACAATCGCTTATATTACAACACGGGTCAGACAGCTTTATAATTCAATTTTTTGTTGATCAGACTTTCAGGTAATAGGTGTTAATTTCACAACTGTTGTAGTTTTGAGACCGCCCATTATAAAATTTCCCCTTGTAAAATTTCTACTTTTATATCTGTAAGTTTTAGTCGTTATGGGTAGTCAGAAGCCCGAAAGTCTGATAATCAGTCTTACCAAGGGGTATCGTATTACCCAGTAACGGGGTTCTGGAGGTCAGATAGGCAGTCTCTCCATGTAAAATACTGGTATTCAGAGCTGCATCCGGTTAGACAAGAAGCCGACCCCAGCGTAGTTGGAAAAAGGCTAGGCAGATGATGGTCTGCAATTTTTATGGTGTACATAATACAGAATATCTCGTCATCATCATCTATAACTTCTCTTGTCCTATAGGAGGAATACTTGGCCGACCCCAAGTTTGATGACGATCTATTCGCGTCTGCCAAGAGTACGGCGCTATTTGAAGTTGTTGAGAACGAGAAGTGTCCCGCAGACGTCGTCAAACGATCCCTCATGAACTATCTGTACAGAGTCGCTGCTACATACAACAAGTAAGTTAACTTCGGCCACAAAAACGTTTTTCTGGTTTATTTAGCTAGCCGTGTGCCCAATTGGAAAATGATGAACTACCTTACAAACTTTCATCCCCTTATAACGTCTTTAGGGGATGAATTTTCAAAAATACATCCTTAGTGCTCCAACTTTATACTTCTTGCTTGATCCAGCAATTAAGGCCCCTTGTACACGGTACGGTTTCTTTAAGGTACGGCGTATTAACCGCGCCGTAGAAAAAACGTGTCCGTAAACAAGCTTCCATAGTGATCCATACAACACCGACGACCGTGCCTACACATGGCAAGAAAAACGTGTGTGTACAAAGGGCTTAAGGCTGTGCTAAGGACATTGCTCTGCGCCCATACATTGTTCGCCCTGGAACCAAGAGCATCGGAAAATTATGTGTTGTACTGTCGATCATTAATAAAATCCTATAAGATCTTATTTGTATAGCGGACTAGCTGCAGAATAGATATATTTCAAAAAAAGTATCAGATTTTGAGGTTTATAATCGAACCATAACAACGAAAATTAGGTATAGTTTTTCATAGCTCCAAGTGATTTTTAGGAAACTAAAAAACAATAACATACATGTAGCTATTTTTTGTACCTACCTACCTAGATAATTAGGTATCTATGCAGTTTTTTTCTAAAGCCTAAGTGTATGTAATTACAACGTTAAAATGCATAGAATCTAATTAACATTTAATTACAACAGGTTGTTGTAATTAAATGTCTATTTTTTTTTAGATAAAATGTTTGTGTGTATTATTGTCTGTCTCCTTAGATGATAGTGGTGATGTAGCACGGTAGATAGATAGCGTTAGTGTGCATTGATTTGATAAATGGCTGAGCGTTTTTGAGTGAATGTTCTAGTGATTTAGATTCAAAAACATGCAACAATTAATTAAAAATTCGATCGATCGATTGCAATCGATTGGGCATCCCTAATCTTTTTTGATAAGACATGACGTTTGGCGAAGATGGCGGCGATTAATATTATTAGTCAAGTAAAATACTTTAAAATGTTCGTTTTGGCATGTAGCTAGTCCGTGTTACAAAAGTATTTGCAACTAATATAATAAAATAGACAATTAATTATCGTGTATGTCCGATATTTCTTGTGCACAGGGCGATTCCGGACAATGTCCCTTGTCTATCAGTGCATTTAAGAGATTTATTAAGTAGATCTAATTCCGTTTAGGAGCTGGCTAGGATAGTGTTAGTCCTCAGTGTTTTAGTGCGAAAACGAATGACGCTATTTGCACTAAAACAATGACTTTATTAACACCGTTCTCACCACGTCTCGTAACCTCAAACTAGCAGATGTTGGACGATTATGATCACTGGTGATTACCGTGGTCAGGTAAAATATGACATTTATGTTTTACAAAGTGTGGGTCGGAGGAATTCTAGTTTTGGAAAACACAAAATCGGGAGCTAGATCTTTTCGAAACTTACGGTTTTTAAACTTCCTTTAAAAACCGTAAGTTCGTCGGTTTTTTCCGTTATTATTAATTTTTTTTTTTGTCACAGCGACCTAGTCTGTGCCGTATCAGCAGTAACACCAGAGGATGCGCACGCAGCGGCGGCTAAGTGGCTCCCGTCTCTGTTCGAAACGCAACAAAGCAAACTCGCCATCGTCTGCCATCCCACCAAAGTCAAGGACATGAATACTGCCTTTGAAAAGTAAGTGCCTTTTGTTTCTTTTTAACCGACTTAAAAAAAGATGATTGCAATTTGTACTCCACGAAATAGCCGTCGATCGTTTTAATTATTATTTTAACTACAAAATATTTTATTAACCCCCGACAAAAACAGAGGGGTGTTATAAGTTTGACGTGTGTATCTGTGTGTCTGTCTGCGCCATCGTAGCTCCCAAACGGCTGAACCGATTTTGATTTTTTTTCTTTTTGTCCACAGAATGAACATGAAGTTGGACGCGTTCGAATCTATGGAAGCGTCACATTTCAACAACTAGGTGCTTTAAAGTGTACAATTATTAAATTTTTAATACAAAGCTATTCTAATGTTTTTTATCCGAATTTATTACATGTTATCAGCATTGCAAAACAGAGTGTAAGTATTTTAACAAAATGTACTGTTGTTGGTTGTGCCTGCTTGGCTGTGCCTCTTGTATTCTAAGAATAATATTCATAAGTGATTCATTTTTATAACAACTCGCAATTATAAAAGATCTTTATTAAATAAAATACGTATATAGCATGTGTTGTATCTTTACATACGTCCAAAGATCCCAGGGTGCAATCTTCGTTAACAATTATAGTGATTGAATTGAAGGATATTTTCACACCACCTGCTGCCTGATGTCTGGCTCGAGCCGGGAAATAATATTGTACTGAATTACATTATAACCCGCTGGCTAGCCAAAATCGTCATTTTTGGAGTCATTTTGGTTCTGTGATATTCAGAACCGTGAGACTGGAAATGTTTGGTTTCAGTAAGAAAGGATTGCGTGCTCCGTCAATACAGACAGCCCCGGATCTAAGGGGGGGCAAACAGGGGCACTTGCCCCGGGCGGCAGTTTCATGGGGGCGCCAAATCCTTGAGACAAGAATTCGAAATATCGAACAAATGAAGCCTCTTTTCCTACAATCTCATAGGTTTTTATCAAGTAATCGAATCTTAATATAATATGCTTGAAAAACAAACTTTTCTATTTCCATACACCCAGTTAATTTTTGAACACATACTAAGTCATTTATGAACGCATCTTAACAGATCAAGTAAATTTTTGAACGCGTGCGTAGTGTCCGTGATCTTTCTGCCAGCGGAATCCCCGTCACATCTATACGAGCCGAGCCGAAAAAATTCAAACAGTCGAACTTCAAGTGACAACACTGTTTGTTTATGTCGTTGATTGCGTTTGCGAGTAATCAGCGCTGCAGCGTTAATATAATAAGTAATTTATTAGTGAAATCATATATTATCGTAGTGGAAATCAACAATTTGCAAGAATTACAAATACGTAAGAAATAATTACATATTAGAGGTATATTTTTATGGGTGCTTTTTTTGTTTTTTTTTTTATGTACGTTTTATGACTATAGATTATAGAAACCAGTTAGTGGGATATTTTAATTTACTGGGTTTTTTAGTATTGTATTTATAAGTAAACTCTACAATACAATAAAATCTTCAAGAAGAGGTAACCAGAAGTACCTATAGTTACTAAACATTGCAATCAGGACTACGTTTCAGTGAGCTTCAGCTTTCATCAAACTATAGATACATATTATTTATATTTTTAGGGTGGAAAAACCAAGCGATGAGCGCACCAAGAAAAAAGCTTTCTGAGGCTGAAAACAGAAAGAGAGCAAAAGATAAAATTGAAGATGCAATGAATTCGGCACAAAAATGCTACTCATTGGCAGTTTTAACAGTTTTTCTCAAACACTGAAGGGAGGGGGCGCCACTATCAAGGTTTTGCCCCGGTTCGAAAAATCGTAGATCCGGGGCTGAATACAGACTCAAGTCACCTGCAGAACGGGCGCCCAGCCATTATTCCATGTTCTTTCTGGTACCGAAGTCAGATCAGACCCTCCGTCCTACCTTCAATCTCAAGCAACTGAACCAGTTTGTAGTAGCCAAAAAAATTCAACTATTCAGTCACCCCCGTCCAATTTTTTTGCAACAACAAGTTTGGACGGCCAAACTACAACTGAGCCAAGCATACGAGGGTGATGTTGAAAGTTCTTAGAAAATCAAAAACTGAACAAACTAGCAAGTTATTCGTTTTATTATATCTTTTCAAAATAGTGTCCATTTACATCAATACATCGCTGCATCCGATGGAACCACTGAGAAAAGCACTTCGCCCACTCGTCCGTAGGGGGGGTCTCTTCGACGGCATTTTGAAACGCAGCCACTGCTTCCTCGGCGTCCATAAAACGTTATCCTCGAAGTTTTTCTTAAATCGCAACCGCGAGGTCGGGGCTATGGGGCGGGTGACCCAGTAATTCCACGTCTGACGTCGGCAAGTAGTCGATTGTTTGCTTGGCGGTGTGCGACGAGGCGTTGTCGTGGTGAAGGAGAATCCTACTGCGAGGTCGTTTCTCCCGAAGTTTTTCCAAGGCAAACAATTTTATTGTTAGTATATCACTCTGCAGTAACTATTTTTCGAACCTCTAAAATAATTGTGGCGTAATGACCTGTCCTTCCGAAGAACTAGGCTACCATCTCTTTTCCCATGCTTCGACCTCTCTTTACTTTAGTTGGCAACTCCTCGGAAGGAAACACCCAGACCGCAGACTGTCTCTTAGTTTCAGGATCATAACAATAAATCTAGCTTTCGTCACCCGCAAGTATGTCGAACACAACATTTGAGTCACCTCCGTTCAATCTTTGAACCATTTCACGACACGAATCAACACGACGGAGCTTTTGGGCCTCTGTCAAATTATGAGGTAGGTATCCACCGGGCACAAAGCTTCCTGACCGCTAAATGTTCATGGAGGGTTTTGCGCACTTGACCAATTTATATATATTAGTCTATGCGACACTAGACTGAGTGACTTGACCACTGGGACAAATGTATCGGATTACGATTTTGTTCGTTATGTCCTGTCTGTTGTTAAGTAAATAATTTAACGTCTTTGTACGCCGCACAACACTGCCTGATATTATCTTCAGTCGTCGCCGTATAAAGCCGTCCCTCACGCAGATCATCGCTGAGATTAGTGCGACCACGTTTAAACTCATCAAACCGATTGCCGATTATAACCGATGTAAACAGTGGCAGGAGATGGGGTTCATCGTGATAGGCCAATCGAAGTCTATCATAACTTTCTTGTTGACTTAAATGACATCGAAAGTTATAAAAAATCATTGTACGAATATTTTCTATGGTGACGTGACGCAGGCAACTTTCAATTTGCCGCCAAATCGTAAACAAATGACAATGACAAACATAGATTTATACACTATATACTCAGGATTCTAACGAGGTCCAGAATCCTTCGTTACGTTCGGGGTTCAATATAGCTCTCGTGACATAAGACATGAAGGACCGATAGCCGGTGGAGCAGCCGAGTCCTAGAGTGGAGACCGCGTATCGGCAAGTGTACCGTGGGACGGCTTCCAGCTAGACCTTAAGAGGTAACGCGGGTGGTGTTTTTTCTATAGAGACGCTCTCGCCTGTTTTCTTTCTGGTTAATGACCATATGGCTATGATTTTTTACAGAATAATAAATGTTAGTTACTTGTATGTCCCTATGTTTTCCTTTTTGATAATACATTATTTTTATAAGCACTAGAACCCTCAAAAAATGCTCAAAATTGCCTATTTAGACCGCTGTTAACAGAGGCCTAGGGTACAAATTTGACAACTATTAATGAAAAAAGGAAAACATGGCGACACAGTATATATCCTTCTTATCCAGTTTATGAAATATCTTTTAAATTGGTTCAATATTGGAAGAGAAAATAGGCGAGAGCCAAACCTCGAAAATGTGACTTTTTACTTAGGCTATTCAGTCGGATCTGCAGTTGTCCTTATCGCACGAATTAGAGGGCGATAGGCAGAGGCGAGAGGGCAGAGCGACAGCGATAGTTTCTTCAAATACCTAATTTTCAAGTCTTTCCGCCCGCATGGGATGGACTGGATGCGGAAGCGTGTTGTGGCGTAGCCTCGGAGAGGCCTATGCCAGCAGTGGACTGGGATTGGCTGAGTTGATTGTATAAAAGCGTTGTAGGTCTTTAGGTTGTGATAGTTTCCAACTGGGACGAACTTGTATCCTATTTTTTCCAGGGATTACTTATAGCTAATAGCATTGACTTTTTAATAAAAACATGACACTATTGTGATAATAATTTTAATCACCATTTATGAATCTTAAAGCTATGTATGTCTATACAAAAAATATAACTTAAATTTAGTCAGATAATTAGTGAACATCATTTTAAATCATCTCACAACCGCTGCAACATCTCCATCATATAATTCAAACCCATCCATATAATAATATCATTGTTCAACATTGTAACAGAAATACTGGTTGTTCAACGTCAACAAGCTACAGTGATCGTGAAAACCGTCACCTAGACACGGTTTCTACAATAGTGGATCAAATAGACTGGATAAAGAACTTTCTAGTAAATTGAGCTGTCTACTACATCCAGCGATTAATCACAATATAAGTTATAATATAATATTTTCAACACTTATGAAACATTAATTTTAACAGCTTTTTGTCGAATCTTCATAATGCCATCCAGAATGTGTCGTCAAATTCCGTGTTTTCTATCTACAACTTGGATATTTTAGTCTTCAATATTCCGTGAATGTTTATAATACTGGTTAATTTTGTTAGTGAATTTAAAAATTCGTGACACAAAAATAATGTGGCCAGCACCCTAGTTGCGTAACACACTTTCAATCACAATCATTTTGAAGGATATTGCTAATCCATTGCTTCGTATGATCGAAAAATGTGTCTGTTCAAGAACTTAGATAATGCAATGAATGTTGTTGAACTGTCAAAATTAAACCCATTGTTACTGATAGTGTGTACGCAACTACCCCGCTGCTTGAAATACATGTTATGATTTTTAAATGTAGCGTGTAGGCCATTCTATTCGCATAGTCCCACCACCCACGACTGGTGAGGTATATATTAATATGCAATATAAATTACTTGTCTAAACATAATAAAATTACATTGTACATGCAAAGATATATTTACAATTTTTATAACTTTCTATACTAATCGTAATGAAAATAAGGATTTATCAAATAACATTAAATTTAAGGTCTACTATGCATATTTGATATGCATAATATGTAAATAATGCATGTTCAAGCACCAACATGTGTATAATATGGGAAATATATGAAGCATAATTTTGTATAATATTTTTTTAGTTTCGTTTTTACGAATCAACATGATCTTTATCACTGGCTCAGTGGACACTATTCAATCCGTTAAAGATACGTATTAATAAATGTACGTGCTTTGAAGAGAGATTTGGTAAATGTTAAAATTACACATTAATTAATCTAACATTATATTAATTCGCTATGGATATCTACCTGACGATTAAAATTCCCTAATAAATGAATGACTAATTTACGTTAATCATATTCTACGTAATAAAAGAGGCGGCCCCATTTACACTACCTAACATGTGTGGTTCGCGAATAATCGCACACACACCGACACACGACGCGCTGGTGTTGCGTGACCCGCACCTCATACAACGCTTCGGTCGTTTGTCAAAGTTACGAACGCAATAGGTGAACGGAACATAAAGGGCCTTTAAAATAAGGGTTGTTTATAACCCAGGTACTTATTAGCAGAGGATGTAACCAACGAGAAGTAGAGAGTATTTGATCTATAATACTAACTACACAGTGTACAATGCATAGCCAGAATGTTTTCTAAGAAACGAAGTCGTCGCCAACTTTTAAAATAAAGGCCTTTCTATTATTTTTTCATTAACTTATCAGATTTTGCTGCCGAAAAGTATGTCTTGCTTACGTTAACAAAGTTCCTATAATTACAGCAACAATTTAATACGGTATCGTTTATTTGATAAACTCCTACATCGTGCCAGAGGTCGTGCAGCGGTCACACGCACGTACATATCGTGAGGTATCAAGATTATAATCTAAGACCTCGAAAATGTTCCTCACCACTTCGACACGCCCGCTCGACGTCTGCTAAAGCTAACTTTCCATATAACAAATCCTAATTAAATGGCCGAAACCTGAACTTTAACCTCGAACCTTAGACCGGCAAACGGTTGCTCTATGTTTAGTGAAAGAATTTAATAAAATATGAACTTGTTATCTAGCTGCGCATATCTTCTCCAGTCTCGCCCTCGCTGCCTCATGCTGGGTTCAGATACTTCAGACCCAGATCTATTCTTTTTCCTTATGTACACGAACGTGAAGCCTCAAGGTGTAGTGTCGTGGCTAGTTACATCATGTTGGTGTCGATGGGCGGCGCGTGGTTGCGGAGAGCGTCTCGTATGTACCCGCCTATGCTGCCCTCGGCCACCAGGTGGAAGAAGAACAGGTGCTCGAAGCCCTTCAGCGAGATGGAGCGCAGTGCGGGCAGGCGCAGCAGGAGTGCGGCGAAACGACCTTCTTCAGAGCCGCGCGACCGTCGGCAGTACTCGTCCAGGCAAGAGAACATCTGTAAAACCACAAATTAATCTTACAACCATATCCTTGGCACACATTTATCAAACAAATCAAGTAAGTTTTTCTTTCGTCTGTCCTTTACTATTACCAGCCCGTGCTTCGCAACGGTTTTAACGACTTGACAAAAACATGGAGATTTATTTATGATATGTATGCCTAATGTTAATGTATTATACACGTAAACCTTCCGTAATCAATTTTCTATATGGTGGTGAAAACCGCATCAATATCCGTAACGCAGTTTAGAAGAACAACGCAGTCACATATACAGACACGAAAAGCGACTTTAATTTATTGTATAGATTAAACTAGCAATCATACACTGTCTTCTCTTTTTTTTGGTATTTTTCATTTAATTTTGTCTGACTTGCTGCCGCGGGTTTTGATAGTAATCATCATCATTATCATATCAGCCGAAAAACGTCCATAGCTGGACATAGGCCTCCCCCAAGCACCGCCACTTCGAGCGGCTTTGTGCTTCTCGTATCCAGCGGATGTAATAGAATAGAATAGAATATTTTTATTTTCAGACCGGAGTCCATAGGGTTAGTAACAATTTTAACTTAAAATCTAGTGTTAGTAGATTACAGGCACATAAAAATATACAATTAAATTTCGGCATGGAGCCGCATCCACCTGCGCAACATCGGGGATTCCCACCGATCTACGAATAATACTAATACTAAACTCAAAATCCGCAATTTTTTTCTTAAAAAATCGATAGTGACGTCTTGAACAATCGATGATCATGCTTAGATGCTGCTCGTTTCTATACATCCAGCAACCAATTCAGATTAAAAAAAAAGAATTTCTATTAATAACAAACACCGTGTTCGCAACAGACTCATTTAAAATTCAATGTTCATCGCTTTCAAATGCAAAGGAGGTCAAATGTGATATGACAAACGCGAATTCATTGTCATATATACCTATTGCGTTCGTAACATTGGTCGTCGAGCGTCGCGAAAATGACACTGCAACGAACATTTAAATTTTTATTCAAATGTATATTTCTGCGGTCAGGTGCTATTTCAAATACAATGTATGCAAATTACCTTTTCTCGTAGAACTTCGACTTCTTGTCTGTTTTTCAGTCCTTTCACATCTGGAAAAATAAACGAGAGTAATTTCAACATGTTTATTTATGGTTTTAGCACACGTGAATAAATATGTGCGAGTTTTAAGTGTTTCGTTCGTGGTTTAGTGTAAAAATAGAGAGATTAAGTGTAAACGGGAATGTAACGTTTATTATTAAACAATCGGTCAGCCGATGACAACAGGAATAGTTTAGTCGCTGTAACTGACACATATTGCATATTTTCAGTACATATTGCATATTTTTCTGCACAAATCACATTATCAGGGCAAAGGTATTTCCAGGATATCAGCGGTCTAGAACTCAAACTCAAATCATTTATTTCAATTAAACCATTTACAGGCACTTTTGAATTGTCAAAATTAAATAGTCGGTCAGTTAGTCAGAAAGTTGAAGCTAGTTGCCCATTCCAAAGCGTAGATCTCTATGGAGAAGAACGGGCAAGAAACTCCACGGACACTCTTTTAAATCAAGACATTTTTACAAAATCCTGGTTAGATTATTTTTATTGCTTCTGTATGTGAGAAGGCACAGACATACAGGCTGGCAGGGACATTGACGGGCAAACTGTTACTCTGGATTCAGTACATGATTCTAAACCTCCCAGCATTGAAATTTTTCGTTGGTTATTAAAAAATCTGCTGTTTCCTACAAATGTGCAATACCTACTCGGTCAAAATGTATGGAAGGGCATTTTTTTTTCAGCGGGCTTCTCAATCATACGCAGAATCTATGGTCAGGTTGCGCGACTATGTCCCTGCCACGCTGTATAAGACGACATCTCCACGGTCTAGCTCTAGAGAGTCGCTGCGATATTCGCGCCGTGTCATCAAATTATAGCAGCGATGATTTCGGCGTAGATTGATTATTTTAGTTTCTATTGAATTTGAAGGAACAGCGAAACTATCGCCGCGATTCTCTCGACTATGGAGATGGCACCGGGATTTTGGAACCCCACGGTTTTACCCAACTGCCCCAGAAAGAGGGTAATGTTTTATAAACAATTGTGTTCATGTGTTATTTCTGCCTACTAGTCATATCATAAAGTTAT
Source organism: Apamea sordens (assembly GCA_945859715.1). NCBI lineage: Eukaryota > Metazoa > Arthropoda > Insecta > Lepidoptera > Noctuidae > Apamea > Apamea sordens. The sequence continues at coordinate 8,831,663 of OX243991.1, read as the reverse complement.
TACATACCAGGGTTGAGCAGTACGATAGCCTTCAGCGCGACGTACTCAGCCTGGTCCACACGCAGAGTGCGCATCTTGAGAGAGAGTTCTGAGAGCACGCGGTCGAAGATCTGACCCACGCCTGCTTGCAACGCCGAGTTACGGTGAAGGGTCATGCCTGAAATATGGTAAAATTTATAGTTAGTCACAGTACGACATACATATTTTTTAAAGTGTAGGTACCTGTACAGACACGGCGGCAATTGTGCAATTCCAGAAATCCAGACCCGCGTGGTCGCCGCCGTGTCTGAACGGGTATGTACTAAATTGTAAAACATGTGGACTTTGGAAGGGAGATTGCTCATAAAGAAATATAGTCAGGGCGGTGGCGTTATTTTAAAGAAGTCATTTCATACCGGTTGAAAATCATAGCAATTATAGTTTTTCCATAGCACATAAGAGATCTGAGAGTCAGCTGATCCAAAAGTGGAGGAATACATAGTTACAGAGAGCCTATTTTGGTAGGCATGTCAACGCTATAAAAAAAAAAAAAACAATGTAATTTCAAACCGCGTCAAACCTGGGATGATTTTTTAAAATCGTCTTCAACTTTAAAAGATTAGTCAACCGCATAGAAATAAGGGGAATTTAATGTAAGTCACATAAATGAATACCTCCCCTAACATTATGTTATACAAGGTTTGACTTGTTTTTCCTCCATGGAGATGACTCTTGTAATACAAGACAAGAGTCAGGGATTTCACACAATTTGTCAACAAACCCTGATTTGGTAATGAAAAGGAATAATACTTATGCTGTCTTTCTGAACTAGTCCCAGTCTTGGTATTTGCTGCGTAAAGTATAGAATAATACGGAGGATAACAGTTTTTGTCCACTTGTGACTTCATCCTAAAATTAATCATGGTGTTGTATACAGGGTGACAGGGACATCGACGCGCAACCTGTTAACATCAATTCAGTACCTACATGATTGTAATCGATGCGTTGAAAGTCTTCGTCGATTAGACTATGTGGGTCATTTTATTTATATTATTTTTTATTTTTCTCTCTGCTCTGTTAGTTTTTGTCATGGTCTGGCAGTTTGAGTAATTAATGTGGCCTACCCAAATGTCCTTTCTTTGGTATTGTTCGTCGAATCGTCGAGCTACTTAAGTTTTGAATTGAGCTGCACGATTTCTGACAAATGCGTGCACTGACTGGACAGGTCCTCTCTATCTCTATTTGTGTGGTTCTTTCCTCAAAGTACCATCTCAGACATCGATCTACATGGTCTTCATATGATCTGACCAAGATTATGTCTGGACTTTAAAAGAGACGGTGAATTCTGAGTTTGTTTCGGCATTTCTTCTCAGACTAGTCAGATAGGAAACGCCGACCTCATCTAGTTTTAAAATATGATTGACGTGTAAAAGTGTTTGTACAAACCTACTTACAAAATAAAATCATTTATCATTATAAAAACATGCCGTCATTTTTCATTCAACCGACGAAACATTTCTGCGCTAGAATCATTTGTGTTGAATTTATGGTAACAGGTTGCGCGTCGATGTCCTGGTAAGGACATCGACGCGCAACCTGCAGCCTGCAGCCTACTTTGCAGCCTGTATATTGCTATCGAGGATGACAGTTTTTATCCAATTGCGACTACGTCCTAAAATTAATCAGGGTGGTGCATAGGTATAACTGGCCAAAATTCTATAATTACAGCTTACATAACCAATAATAATAGTAGACACATAGTATATTTGAATACAAAGTCCAGGATCTTGCGATTATTATTATGACCTTACAGGAAAACACGAAATTCAAGGTTAAAACACAAAATAACTGGCGTGGCAGTGTTATTTTGATGTTTTGTGTTACGTAATAATTTACATTAAATTTGATTATCTTGATTATGCATAGAATCGTGTTCTAAAAGTCACAAACCTTTAGAAAATTGAATCTAAATAAAAACTTATTGCTGCCTAAATTATAAATGACGTGACTAAAGGGCGTAAGATAAGTTCTGTTATTAGTATTACACCACAAATAACAAATTGGGCAGTTGCCTGCTTAAATTCATTAAAATAAACTTGAGAGGTGTCAAGGGACACCCGGATGGAACGAAGTATAACTGGCTTGCTTTCTATAAGAGAGAGAGAGACAGACAGAGAAACACGCGCACGCCGCACGGCTTACAACTATAGCAAAAAGTGTCGTTCCAACTTTTGGTCTTAATTTTTTCCGTCTAGCCCCCTTTCGCAACGCGCGATAAGGAACTTCGTTCCAAAAATCGCACAGGAAAAGTATGACATAGAAATATTTAAGACGAGCACTTAACCTAAGTTTTAAGGCTCACTTCATTTACAAGTATCTGCGCCCTGCGGTTTCACCCGCATAAGTCTCGATCCCGTGGGAATATCGGGATAAAAACTATGTCCTAATCCAGGGTCATCGTTCAAATATAAAACACCAGTACCTACATAAGTACTTTCGCACACTCACTCTTTGTTCAGTGTTTGTATGTAAAATGTTTTTCCCCACTTGGCAAGGAAATGTCAATGCTAATTTTTATGCACGTTTTATTTACTTTAGCCAGGGGACGGTTTGGCAGTTTACTGACTTGCTAAGAAGGTTTAGACTATGCAAGTCAAATTGATTTGCCAGAATGCAGGTTTTCCACGCATGATCTTAAAACTATAATGGGCGCCTTTACATTCTACCACTATTTAATTGTGCAAATATTTATCTTTCAATAAAAATTAATACGGAGTGGTGATAACCATGTATTGTTTTAAAAAGAGTAACCGTGGAGATTTTTTGCCGGTTGTTCTGTATAGGAAATGACCAATTAGAACCGTGGTTCAGCTTCTGAAGATTCATAAGTGCCCATGTAGGTTTATCCATACTAATATAATGAACACGAAAGTAACTTGGTTAAACGGATTTCGATGGAAAATGACGCGAGTTAGAACATAGGGTTCATTTTATTCCGGTAGTACGGCCCGCGAGCAAATGCTAGCGTGAAACAAAATATTTTGAAGTTGAAAGGTTCATTATAATCTTCGATAGTACTAGATTCCCGATAAGCGCTTCAAAAACGGCCCGAAAAATAAGACCACAAATACTTTTGTGGTGTTATTTCAAATTAGTATATTTTTAACCTTATTACTTAGACTTTAAGTTTCATTTTAGAATAAATGATTGAAAATTTAAAAATAGAATGATTTATTTTCAAGCGACATTTTAAATATATTTTGCAATAGTAATTAAACTTTATGTTTAAGGTGGATGCTCTAAGGTAGCCCGCGAAATTCAAATTTTCTTACGTTTTTTGCAATTTACTGGTCAGTACTAAGTTATACGTTGATTAAAATATGATTCGCGGCCGTAACAAACATGTATTTACAGAATTATAATCATTGGAATAAGTAATACAACTTGTTAAGTTAGCATAATCCTAAAATGTCAAGATTTCATGAAATAGTCATTCAGTAGGATTACTTGATCTTAGAGAGTTGTGTTGATGACTTTAATTATTATAATTCTGTAAATACATATTTGTTACGGCCGCGAATCATATTTTAATCAACGTACAACTTAGTACTGACCAGCAAATTGCAAAAAACGTAAGAAAATTTGAATTTCGCGGGCTACCTTGGAGCATCCACCTTAAGCATTAAGGTTTTATAATAAACTGAAGTTGTTAGTATTATTAAACTTTTTTCTAAGAAATGTAGATGTTTACGTGTGTGCAAACGTGGCCACTTGAGCGACTGATTTTTGTTCCTGATCCTTAATCTAGTACTATTATTGATCGAAGATTATAATAGCCTCCGCGAGCACTTAAATACGTGTCTAGCGGACCATAAGCAGTCAGCCCCGCTTCTACCTTGCTAACTGGGATATATTTTGACCACAACATGATTTAGTCCCATATGGTTCGTGTTGATACGAGAGAAGCAGAATAGTGAAGGTTTGTGTACGTACCGGGCATGAGGCACATGAGTTGTGGCGGCGATGTTGTCCTGTTACCGGTGCCGTCGACTCCGTCGCGCTCCTCAGTCAAGTACTGGAATATCAAGAAGGGAAACACTTTAGAATAGGCACATAAAAGTAGTACGTTTTAAGTATATTATTAGGACTGGATGGTCTTTCAGTTTTGGATTATTTTTTTTCTGTTTACTGATAAATACAAACTGAATTAATGTTGGTAAAACTGTGAAGTCTCAATCTCATCTAATAGAATAAAAGTGTCCCTTCAATGAATCACCTCATGGCCTCACAGCTCACACCACTGTACTGGAGACTACTGCTGGAAAATGTATCCCGTATTTCACCCTCAAGTCACCCCATCAGCTTACTTTTAGATCGCCTGTGTTGTCCTACTGCAGGACAACTTGCTGCAACTGCTTCCCTTTTTCCACTCAAACCACAAGGCCTCAACACATTTCTCCTCAGTAATTAAATCTGTACGCACCTCCATAGACCGCCATGCGATGGCGAATAATAGCAGTTCGTTCCAGGATCCTTTGATCAGTAGCGTCTGATCCTCTAACTCCAGCTGACTGAAGTGGGGAATGTCGCGCGCCCACACCACCAGAGCTGCTATCTGTTTGTTGCCTAGAATGACAGAATATTATATATTTAATATTATTATTATATTTTGTAACAATAATATTTAAGGTTTAAAAGAGTCTCCATGGAATGTCTTGTTCTTCTCCATAGGAACCTACTACACTTTGGAATGGGGAACTAGCTTTATCTTTCTGACTGACCAAGTCCTTGACAATAAAAGTTCCTGTAGATGGTATAATTGAAACTAATGCTTTGAGTTCGAAAATGGGATATTGTCACGTATTTTTTGTTACACATTTGTACGGTTAAAAAGTTCAGTTGGGTGTGCGAATGCTTCCCGGGCCCCCGACTCATACTAGCAAGACGTATCATGGGTTTCAGTTAGTTATATGACTCCGCAATAACTCTCCATTCTCTCCAGACAGAACCCTGTGAATGGAGAGTTATTGCGGATCAATGAGGATTTCCCCTTCCCATCAACTGGGCTACGGGAAACGAAAAATATTTCATACAGTTTTATTATGAAATTCCTACAAAGAGAGAAAACTAACCATTTAGTTTCTGATGACATGGCGGGGATCACGGTTCCTAAATTCAATTTAAGACTAGGCTTGAAGCAGTTGAAGCCTGGGGGTCTACTCCGAAGTAGTATCGGCCGAATGTTCGGCCGTTTCCTGCTACGAAGTTACTATTTGGTTCGGTCGGTTCCGATCCTACACTCCTACACTCTTTTGAATATTGACTATGGTCCCGACCCAACTGAGCCGATCCAAACTTTTTTCGCATTTTTCAATAATATTCGGTTCGGCCATGTGTCGGTCCGATCCGAACATTCGCACTTTGCACTTCGGAGTAGGCCCCCTGAAACTGCAGATCGGCGGATGAAACTCGAAGCTAACCTAAGGCTCAAGCTGATAAACCTGTTCCCAATAAATAACAAGACTTCGCACCGTTTCATAGAGGATCATGTTATGTTAGAAAAGTTAGCCTATTTAAACAATGAAACAAGCAGGTATGATTTGCGATGAATATTTCAAGAAACAGCATCATTATTAGTCACCAATGCTGTTATTGAGGAGGAGTGGTGGCCAGAGGTAACGGCCGCGACTTTCGAGTTGTAGGTTGTAGGTTCGAACCCAGACAAGCGCTTTACTTTATGTAAACTATTTCATCACCACTGCTCTCAAAAACGGTGAAGGAAAACATCGTGAGGAAACCAAAAATTCGAAGACATGTGACATCTACCAACCCACACTGGGCGCGCGTGGTGGATTACAGCCCATTCCCTCTCAAAAAGAGGAGGTCTGTGTCCCAGCAATGGGAACATTATAGGCTGCTTACGATATTATGTGTTTATGAAAATTCTAGTAGCGTAAGCATCACAAAAACAATCTAAGCATTGCAAACTTACAAGACCACACCTCATTCGCAGATCAATACACAAGTAATGTATACAAGTCGATTTTATCGCATTCCTGTTGACATTGATTGATGGCTAACATCATTGATACCTACCACAATTCTATCAGACGTATTTACTTACAAATAAGGAAACTCGTCCTTGTAGATATAATGTAATCTGAACGGCAAACAAAACTGTTTTGTTCGCAAATAATAATGAGAAAACTTATTTTAAGAACGGTTCTGTTATCGATCTGTAGGTATACATTATTGTGACCCCACGAGACAAACATCTTGATTGCACTAAATAAGCACGTACTGTGCGCCATTAATTTTGTATGAATACAAACTTAGTATCAATTCGCAATAAATTAAAAGGGAATTACGGCTTAATCGAATCTGTACCCACGCAAATTATAGGTAGGACAAACAACAAGGAAAAGGGATTCCAGTAAATATATGTTGGGACTGAGAAAAAAAAGGTACCTACAAAAACACAAGAGAATAGGGTTCTGTAGTGTTTGGAGTTTATTTCTCGAGCGATTCATTGTCATCAGCTCATTTATGTATTTATTTATTTAACACTTCCAGCACACAAATGTACAGAGGCGGACTTAATGCCATAGGCATTCTCTACAGTGGTAGGTGCAATCATGAAAATTGTGGAATAAATATTTAGGCTTATGCTCGGTTCCTGTAAACCAAAACGAATCGCTTACCAACAGTAGCATTTTTTTTCCAAACTGGGCATTCATAGATTTGTAAGCTAATTTTACCTGTGATAGCTACTTCCATATGGGAGGGTCTACTATGAAAAGCTACTTCATTATTGGTAAAGATACAAGTCTTAATTTTAACCAAATAACGGTTCATAAATTATAGGAGTCGGCCATTAATCTTTGATAAGTTATCGTTAAATATAGTCATGATTGTCTTATTTAATTTTAAGATAAGACACCTTGTTGGAATAAAAAGTGATAGTAGAAGGTGTGCTCCTTCTACTATCACATAGGTCCGGATTCGAAACAAATAACTTTTTTTTTATTTTTTATTAAGCTTAACCAACATTAGGGTACTTACTTGCCTGGGTAAAAAAATAATAATTATATTTACTCCGTCAGTTAGATTATCGAAAAATAATGGACACGTATTTTTCTTTTGTCAATCAAACAAAAAATGACAAAGATAAAGCGCGTCGTCGAAAAAAATTTGAGACGGGGTCGTGACGTCACTTGCTTGCAAAAGTGTCGCAAGCAAGTGACGTCACGCGGAACTTTAACGGGCGATATCTTCATCATTTTTTTATATAATTGACAAAAGAAAAAATAGGGGTTCAATATTTTTTGATAATCTAACTGACGGAATAATTCGATTTTTTTTAGGAAAATGAGCCTAATGTTTATACTAGTACATTAGCAGCTTATTATTTAGAATAGGATACAATAGCGGATGCAACATTTAATTATAGGTTAACACCGCTAGCACAAAAAAATATTTATCAGCACATACACAGGCAGAAGGTACTTTTAATTATTACATTTTTAATAGATAAAGTGTTAATTGTTTTTTCTGGAATTACTCAGTAGTATGGATTATGCCCGGTTGATGGCAACAGACTCGCCTCCTATTAAATGGGACTTATACATAACAGAGGAGCAATTCTCGTAATTTTAAGAACGTTCACAGTCTGATCTCAGTCTCAATCTGTCAAAAATACGTCAAATTCCCCTACATTTTGACAAGTTTTTGGCATTTGTTTGTCGCCGAGATGAGACTGCGACTAGATTTTGAACGTTTTAAATTACGAGAATTGGCCTTCTGGTGTAATGTGGGTGTGTATAATAATATGACTCTGCCTGCAGAGCAGTGATGGCCCAGTGGTAACGGCCGCGACTTGCGAGTTGTAAGTCATAGGTTCGAACCCCGACAGGCGCATTACTTTGTGTAAATTATTACATCATCACTGCTCTCAAAATGGTGAAGGAAAACACCGTGAGGAAACCGGCATGTTCTAGAACCAAAAATTCGAAGACATGTGACATGTACCAACCCGCATTGGGTCCGCGTGGTGGATTACGGCCCATTCCCTCTCACAGAGAGGAGGCCTGTGTATCAGCAGTGGGAACGTTATAGGCTGATTATGTATATTATATCTCTGCCTAACATCTCTCATTACAGGTGTTGTTTTTGTTGTTTTGAAGACCTAGTAATTCTTTATGTATCCAGGGTAAATAAGAGTGGGAGCATACCTACACTTCGAAAAGAAATTATAAGGATAAAAGAAATGCCTTTTATACTGATGTATCGATTTACCTCGCGTTGAGGAAAATTTTCCTTGTATACTTGTTTTTCATAAGAATTTATTATGGCCTCTGTACAGTCTCGAGCAAAAGTATGTATACACTCGGCTTTATTCAAAAGCGATTTAATCCTTTATTTTTTAATGAAATTTTATGTTGTTACGAACATAGCATTTTCGAACCCATAGGTTTATGTAACGTGTCGTATTTCAACATTACATTCGTTATTTCACGAAAAAATCGCAATTGAAAGTTGCCAAGTGTTGACATATTGGTGCTCGTGACTGTACGTATTTTCCTTAAAATACAGGGTGGCAATTCAAAGAAATACGAATCACATTCAGACGAAAATTTATAATTTTGTTTTTTATGATGTATTGAATAACTCTGATTTCAAGCTCTCGTTGAAAATTCCAAGCGTATGACTGCTAACTGCTTACTAAATAAGTACCTAGGCATCACGATTTATATCCTAGGAAAGTCAATGAAAGGCAGAAAATACAGGTTCAAATTAAATTAGCTAGCGAAACTGTAGACGTGAAGGGTATCGATATCAAAACAAGAGAAAAAAAAAGATTTATTGGGGACAGCGACCGCTGGTATTGTTGTTACTTGAGTTACAGTTGAGAAAATGTGTTTTCTTTGGTTTATCGTGTTTAGATATCGAAACCCATCACGTTGAAGTTTCAGAAATCTGTTTTGTTTTTTGTTGTGTAACAAAATACAAAACATATTTCTGAAACTGATATTTCAAATGACTACACTAACTGCGGTCGATGACCCCATAAAAAAAAACAATACTAATTTATTTTTAGTTTCCTTATGTTAAGATATCGGTACACTGCACGGAGTTTCGCTAGCTAATTTAATTTGGCCCTCTCGATTTTCTTCAAAGATTGAAGAGTATAATTATGTACCTAATTATAGTCTACCATCGATCACTAATATAGTCTACCATCGCCACCTACATCGCCCACCCGTTACGGAACACAATACACAAAGAAAATGTGACTTTAAAACTACGCAAATCACTTATCCATGAGCAAGTTAACGTTAATATTCCAAGAAACTTGTGTGTGAATAACAAACTATGTTTTTTAAATATTATCTTCGTCGTCAATTTTTTGTCAGCTCAACTTGACAAGGATAAACAGCTGGAAATAATTACGAATTCATGTATGGTGTCGAAGACAGCGATTTTAATCGCATTCATCAGTGTACAGACGCCAGCAGGTCAAGCTACCCGAAACTGTCAAATTTTCCCAATCAACCTTGAACCTTTATGATTTAGCGATAAAGTTGAAAATCTATTAAAGAAATTTGACAGCTTGATATTTTGGCGTCTGTACGCACGGCTACACATCAAGCTATACATAACCAGTATAAGCTGACTTGTGATTGTACGAAAAACCTATACAATGCGAGGTCAGCTAAAACTGGAAATGCATAGCTTGATGTGTAGCCGTGTGTACAACACAAGATATCCTAAGATCCTAATTATTACTAGTTGGGGTCAAATCGAAATAGAATTTTAATGCTTACGTAAGTACATCTAAGGTATGAACTCATCATCATCTATCTAAACTATGTTGGGGTCGATTTCCAGTCTAACCGGATGCTGCTGAATACCAGTATTTTACATGGAGCGACTGCCTATCTGACCTCCACAACCCAGTGACTGGGTAATACGATACCACTTGGTAAAACTGATTGTCTACTTTCGGGCTACTGATGAGCCGTAAGGACTGTCAAAGTTCCACGAATGAATCTAAGGTAAGAACTATAGATATAATATTTTATTTTAGGGATTTATGGACTAAATAGAGCAGTGGTGACCAGTGGTATCGGCCCCAACTTCCGAGTTGTAGGCCGTGCGTTCGAACCCAGGCCGGCGCTTTACTTTGTGTAAATAATTTCATCACCACTGCCCTCAAAACGGTAAAGGAAAACATCGTGAGGAAACCGGCATGTCATAGATCCAAAAACTCGAAGACATGTAACTTTTACCAGCCCGCACTGGATCCGAGTGGTGGATTACAGCCCATTCCCACTCGAAGCGAGGAGGCCTGTGTCTCAGAAGTGGGAAACTATAATATTATGGTATTGGTTAAATACAAATAATTATGTACTAATTAACTCAACGACCTACATTTACAGACCTCAGCTTAGGTTTCCCACGTACCTAAACTGTAAAAACGTACGTAAGAATGCTGGTACAAAAATGTTTTAATATAATAATTGAAGCAACATACGTATAAAATATATTTTGTAGACACAAATTGTGACGCCATTTTAAACCAGTTCGGAATTATGTATGCCATTGTAATCATGTATTTATGTACATAAATACATATCAACATACCTAAGTTTTTATGTTGCGTGGAATTTTTATTTCTGCGTTTTAATCTCTATAGATTCGTATCATACGTCAATGATTTTGGATAGAGGCTGGAAGTATGTGGGATTATATTCTTCTAGCTTCTGCGAGAAACTTCGTGTCCGTGAAATTTGTTGTTCCCCGACCCAACCCATCGCATCGCATCGCCTGCTCGCGCTAGTACTTCGTTTTCGCTTAGCTATCGCTTGTTGTTATACAATGTGATAGGGGTGGGACTTCTAACCCGTTAAGGCTGAGTACTACATCTAATTTTATCGACAAAAAAAATAATATGCCCCATATTATTTTTTTTGTCGATAAAATTAAGTGAGCGCAAATTATTAATAATTTTATGGGACATAGTTTTGAGTAATTCGTGAAAATATTGAAAAATAGCGATTTTTTCGGTCAAAAAAATTCAGAAATGTTTTTTTTTTCTCACCAAAACATTATCAAACATATGAAAAAAGTAATGAATTAGTTAGCCAAGGTTATTAGCTACCGTTTGTCGTTTTTTTTTTTGTTTCTACGACGCATACAACCTTTGATATCACACAAAGTATCAAGCGCGCCGTAGTACATTAAAAAAAATATTAAAATAGCCATAATTTTTAGGGGAAGGGGGTTCAACCCCCCATATTATTTTTTTTGTCGATAAAATTAGATGTAGTACTCAGCCTTAACGGGTTAGAAGTCTCACCCCTATCACATTGTATAGGCTATATAACAAAAACGATAGCTCTCTCTCTCTCTCTCTATCTTCAAGAATTGGGCTATCAAATGCAAAGAGAATTAATTGAAATCCGATTGGTAGTTCCGGTATTACCCCCTGCATACAAACAAACAAATTCTAACTCTTTATATTATTAGTATAGATTTGGGAACTTGGGTTTAAGAGGCTAAAAGTATTTTTTCTGAAGGCTGCAAGAGTTAGCAGCTTGGCAAAGGTTATATTTTTTTGGTAAAGTATAATATAATTTTTCAGTTCTCTTTACCTTTTCATCTCCGAGGTAAAAATTGTCATTTACAAATAATTCTTCTATTTTCCTAAAGATTACAAAACTAAATGAAATCTTGATGACTTTTTGTCCTTACACACATCTACTCTAATATTAAACAGAGGTAAAGTTTGTGAATTTGTATTTAGGGGTAATCTTCGGGACTACTGACCGATTCCGAAAATTATTAAACTAATAGGAAGCTACAGTATTGCAGGACATCATCACCTGCCTAGCCTTTTCCCAACTATGTTGGCGTCGGCTTCCAGTCTAACCGGATACAGCTGAATACCAGTATTTTACATGGAGCGACTGCCTATCTGACCTCCACAACCCAGTTATTGGATAATACGATACCCCTTGGTAAGACTGGCTGTCAGATTTTCGGGCGACTTTCGTAGCGACTGTCAAATATCCACGAATGATATCCTGGACCAACGGCTTAACAAGCTTTCCGAGGCACGGTATTGCAGGACATTCTAATTCCACGCAGACGAAGTCGCGGGCAAACAATCATTTTCAATGACGTGACGTTAATGAAAATCATCAGAAGGCCAATTCTCGTAAAAAAAACGTTCAAAATCTAGTCGCAGTCTCATCTCGGCGACAAACAAATGTCAAAGACTTGTCAAAATGTAGGGACATTTGAAGCTTTTGACAGATTGAGACTGAGATCAGACTGTGAACGTTCTTAAAATTACGAGAATTGCCCCTCTGGTGTTCGGTTAAAGTTAGGTCATTACATAACATATAACACAAACTGCATCATCATGCCGAATCAAAATAAAAATAACAGCGATTCACCGACGTGTGACCGCGGTTTGAGGAATAATCGCACTAATTACATATTAAACTTCAAGAGAATTCGTCAAGTATTGTTTATCAATATATATGTACTATGTTTTCCTTCCAACAAGCCTTTGTTTAGGGCTTCATAGAAACACGTAGTTTAGAACCCGGAGAATAATTGAGAATTAAGTTGAGTTTCCTTTATAGCTTGGGGACCTAATGCCATTTGCTACTAATTAAAATTAGTACAGGAATAGAAGTCCAAAATAGCAACAGACAAACATAATTGACAAAAACAAAATTTCCATGGTTCTAGGTACACGACCTAAGTATCTACTAATATTTATCAAATAATAATTTTTGCTGTGCCCTGACAGGGTCTACAACGGCTCTTAGCTCTAAGCCTTTTGTTAACACCTTGTTTTACCTTGTGGAACGCAAATAAATGAATAATTGAATCTATCTGAAGCTCAATTCACTCACTCAGATCCATGATGGAGCGTATCGGGCACAGTGTGTACGTCTGACAGAGCGCACTTTGACTTTACTTGGCTAAGTAAGCGTCTTAAACGGATGGGAACTTTATTTGTATAAAATTAATGGTCATATTCACATACACCTTGTAACGTAATGTACAGACATTTATTTTCATGCGATCCTCCAGGTTAGAACAAGCATTCCGTTACTGTTAGGCGCTGTTTTGATTGTCTTTCACGACACCACGCCACGTTATTTATCCACAATCAGTACACGGACACAGCCCTCAACTTTAACACAAAGTTACTACGACTTAGTGACATCATAGGGCTGGAAACTTCGCCTATATGTCTATGAATGTTGGTTGCTCTAAGTGCACGTCACAGCATGCCATGGAACACTGAGGGCCCGGAGCCTTGAACGCCCTGAACCAGATATTATGTAAATATATCCCAGTTTTCTCCATGAACTATAAAGCATTTAGGTAAACCTTGGTAATCCTTACCTATCTGACAAAGGCTGGAGACAGGGGCGCGGAACTTAGGCGGAACGTTGCTGTCAGGTCCGACGCGGAGGAACTGGAACTCTTCACTGGGGTCCGCCACCAGCGACTCCATCTCCAGCAACCGCTCGATTGATAACTCCTGGAGGGAAAAGGTAATAGGGGATTCATAAAAAGTCCATGTGCTTAGAGTTACAATAAGTTGAAGCAAAGAGACAACAAAGGATTATTTTTATGATGACTTTTATCAAAAACAAAGACAATTTAACTTAAAATGCGTCTTACTTTGATTTCAGAATTCTGAAAATACTGATAATTCAGTATTTTCAATTCAATTCATCAATCAATTCAATTGTTCGGTAGGTAAATGTGAAAACGGGAGAGACTGTATCAGCATCTGCCTAGGCTTTTCCCAATTATGTCGGAATCAGCTTCCAGTCTAACCGGATGTAGTTGAGTACTAGTATTTTACATGGAGCGACTGTCTATCTGACCGCCACAACCCAGTTACTAGGTAATACTATACCCCTTGGTAAGACTGCTTGTCAACTTTCGGGTTTCTGACGACCCCTAACAACTGTCAAAGATCCACGAATGACAACCGGGATCAACGGCTTAGCGAGCTTTCCGAAGCAGGGAGGGTGGTGTGTTAAGATGACCCACCACGGACCAACCGCGTAAGGCGTAGCTGAAGCTGATCGATCGACCCGCGCGGCTGTCATTACTTAGCCACAAGCCCCTCCAGGAGAGACTGAATAATTTTCTCAAAAAATTACGAGTTTAACGTCCCTATAATAGAGGTAAATTTACTTTATATGTGGTTATCTACAACTATTTATACAACGTGTAACAATAAAATCCTGAAAGTACTTCTATCTATTTTTAATTTTTATACCTACTCGTATAAGCTTGATTGTCCTATACATATAATTCAATGGAATTCCAAGGACTTATAAAATAAAATTTAATTAAATAGGTATGAATAATCCTCCTACATAGGTAATCTACATAATAAGATACTGTGTATCTAATTATTGTGGCAATATTTAAATAACACAGATTAAAATGAGATTCTATAAGAGACAGGTTTAACCATTATTACTGTGTAATTATAACAATTCTGTTTTATTGCCTAAGAAGCTTGAGTTTGCAATTTTGAACAATAAAACGACCACTGAAACTATTACTTGAATGCATGAAGTATTAAAGGCTATAAGAGGCTTTACGGTCATTGGATTCTCCGCACTTAAATCCACGGAGTCTGTCATATTATCTCGCGTAAAAGCTTTCATTAAAAATACTCCAGCGTTTAATCTGTCCAACATAATTTACAAACAGTTCAGTAATCAAGTTCATCACAACTCCAAGAGTGAAACGCAAAGAATCGATATCGGTAAACACAAACAGGTACTCACAACTCGCGAATGCTCGCAATAAACAAAGAAATCAGTCGTGGCGCATCACTAGCCGCGTTGTTTGCACACCGGCCATTTTGAATGAATACCACGATATAACTTTACTGCTTGATGCTAGGTAAGTAGCTACTACCAGCTTCTGATATACGCTAATTGGTAGCCCGAGGGGCAGGAGAAAATGTAATATCTGTTGTAAAGAGTGAGCAGTAATTGAAGTTACTGTTGTTGTTTTTCGCGTAGGTTTACAGATACACTATAACAGAAAAATAGCTTGTATGTACATTTGCACAACAATTTATTTAGTTTGAGGTTAAGTTCATAAATACCGTAGCTTCATGGGTGATTATGATCACAAGGTGCGTTTATATTTGTACGTATTTCAATTTCATGTTCAAACACTAATAAAACGCGTTCTTCTTAAAGTAAAGAAATTATTTACTACCGATTTTTATGTCCATACAACATGGTAACATTTACGAGCATATTTATCCTCAATTGAAAAAATAACGAGTTGAATTATTATTAATATGTCGAGTGAACCTAGACATAAAGCCTTGTTCCATACTTTGTCCCATTAAAATCGGTTTGGTTCCAAAGTTATAATGACATTTATGTGCAGAAGTAAACGTTCAACGTAGTAACTTTTCATTAAACTCAACTTAAACAAGAACTGAGTCGGGTGCAAAATTGTTTATACGTCTCGGCATCGTTAGTTCACATTCAAATATAATTTCTGTTTTATATTCACACTAATTATGTTAGTTGAAGTAAAGGGCACGTGAAGTATCCAAGGGCCTAATTAGGGCCACTACTTCTTGCAAACATCAGGCTGTTGAGCAATAAGATAATTTATTATATAGTATTGCGCATTCCGATGTTTTATAGTGACGCTAGATTAAGTTGGCATTGGTACTTTACATATACGGGCATATGAGGAGCGATTTCATCGTATAATATAGATGACCTAGCCGAACTTACTCATCGGATTGTATATCATTTGACTTTGAGACACAAAGTAATTTACATTATCAGACTATCATATCAGCTACATCAAATTGTCATAATGATGTTCTTAATGCCTTTGTTTACCAAACACATTGACTAGATTGGTGACTTATTGATGGCACGTAACTTTCTTCTAGCAATGACGTAAGATTTAATGCACAATCTCATGACTGCCTTTGACGACGACACGTTAAGGCAGAGAGTATTCAGGGGGTCTAGTCTCTACTCTCTAAGCACAGAATCGGTAGTATCACCTTCGGCCATAAATTCAGTTCGGGGCCCGAACTAAGAATGTATGACAATATGGTTTGACAGCTGTCCTTACTCCAGATGTGTTTTTGTACGTCCAAAAAGTTAATTAGTCGGGAGTAGGGTTCATTCTGAAGTATCGAGCTACTTTCAGCCGGGCCCTTATCTTCGTTGACGAACTTAGAGAGTAGGCCCAGAGACGACCGATCTCTTATGACTAAACTTTAACTACAAAAGTACAAAGTTCCTCCTAATCACACGATTACTGACCTGTACTTGCACTGAGCTGCTTGGATGTGCATCCTCTGTACCTCTGGCGGCTCTTTGCCTCTCCTCCTGAACCGCCTCCCGCTTCATCCCACACGCGAGACATTTCTGGTACCTGCAGTACTGGCACCTGTTCCTCTGCCGTTTGTCTATGATACAGTTGCGTTCTTCACGACACGCGTACGTCAGGTCTTTTCTTACTGTCCGTTTGAAGAAGCCTTTGCAGCCTTCACAACTGGAACAAGAAGGTTAGATGTTTATTGTGGTACTTTGGCAGTAAAACCGATATTCTATCATAATCATAAACCAGGCCGTTAGTAATCGTAATCTGCTGGTATTTGAATCTCTTTAAAAAGACGGAAATACCTAAAGCTGCCATGACGGACAACCAAGGTTTCGAAGAAATGTAAACTAAAATGCTAACCTAGCTACCGAAGCCCTAATTGCCCCGCAAGAGCCTCTATTACATATTTAAACAACCGTTGAACGTAATCGATTTCTGTCCAACAAAAGCTACTTATAACATACATACATTGTTTCATTCGAGTCGAGAAACATTTGAATGAGCATACATAAGTATACAAAACATGTCAAAATTACCATAAAACTGGAAAAACAATGCTAGTTAAGTATCTGTTAACAGCTAAAAGTAAATACTTTTAAAAGAAATTTTATTTATTATGTGATGACTTTGGTATGATACTGTCGACTAAAAACTTTAAGTAGATGAGAATGATAAAAATAATTAGAATTTGTATGTTGCACTTATTATTCAACAGTAACTGATATCAGCTAATGATGATATATCACCTGCTAAGCGTAAACAGACGATAAAATGATTTGGGAGTCCACTAAGAAATAATTACCCTTCGCAGAGATACCACTAATAGACAGTGGACATAACTTCTAATTGACTATGTTATGTAGACACACTAGGACTGACCATTGCATGTTTGAAGCATTGATCGATATCATTTCATGTAGCAATGGTATAAATAGATTGAGCCGTCGCGTCGACAGCTTGGAAACTCTGCCTTTGAATTAATAAAGAGTTTGGAAACTGTATAATCGTTTGTCGATATAGAATGCTACTGAATTAAGAATGAAGCGTGTATTAAAAGAAACGTCCAATTATGACATCAAAGAATATATTTTTTATGAAAAGTTACAATATATCAAAGTATTTAAAGAAACCATGGATCAATAAGACACCTCATCGTCCTACATGCATTTAGTTAGAGCAACAGCAACTTGTGCCTTCGACAGATAAAAGCATAGCCGTAACTTTTTGTAATCCTTCAAAAGACCACTTTAAAGCCTTATTTCACCAAGATTTAACCCCATTCTATCTAAAGTTTTCTCAAGTAACACTCTGAATAAGAATGCTCCCAGTATATTCACTTCTTTATCACAGCGACGCGGAGCATGCATCACGAATCAATTTAGCACATTGTGGTCTATTTCAAATTCACTTCATTCAATTGGTGTTACTCGCATAACATAAATAAATGAGCTTTATCTATTCCCATTAATATTAACACGAGGGTATTACGTAATAATAGTGGTGGTAGAGAAATACTATATTTTCTGCGTGGATATAATTCCGACAAATCCTTCGGGAATAACGGATGACATCGGCGGGCACTCGATCATATTATCCCACATAATTTCGATATCCTTCGGTGTTGAGCTGAATTGACTATTGATGAAAATGAGAAAACATATTGAAGCCTCGTGTTATTTGTTGTAACTTGCTCCTTGACATTGTGAGACAGGATCAGTCCAAATGAATAACTCTGATTAACGATCGTTATTCTAATAAAATTATATTACGAACGGTTGAGGTATATACTGATAATCAAATTAAACGAAGGATGCATCAGCTCACGAGAGACATAAAAGTCAGCTTAAGAAGCAATAAAAATGAAAAAGTAAGAAACAACTACGCAAATGCAGCAACAAACACTAAGGAACTTCTTATAGCTGCCTGCTTACATCATTTTTGAAAGGGAAAACCATCAACAATATGACATCACTAGTTACTTATCATATGTAGGACTTGCATCCGCATACGTGAACAGAAATCAAGTTTAGAGGAGATAAAGTTTTCTTTCACCTATATCTCGGAAAAATATGGTCCTTCTACACCTTTGTGGCAAATAATAAATCCTACTACAATGCCAGTACCTACTACTAATCATTCTACAAATCTTTGTGCAGAATCTTGCATAAAGATTACTCATGTTTTCTATGTAGAACTGCGCATTACTCGGCGAGTTGTGCAATGAAATAAAAAGCACGAGTAAAATCAATAAAAGTCCGGTCAAAAGGAACAAGCGGTGACGCATGTAATTCTCTCAGCCCGACGTTAATGACATGATTGCGTTTTGTGAGCCTTCGACATGTGTTTCGCAACTTCGTCCAGTCGTGATCGTGACGAATGCCACTTTCTCTTTACCTCACCACTTAATGGGATATTGATTTTAGGAATACAAATACACACGTAAATTATTCCTCGAATTTAGAAACTCTAGATGCTAAGTGATATCGAACCGTTACCTATATGAAATTTTTCGCGCGTTCGTCATTCTATATTTATGAGTCAGACACAATGTTGTGAAGAGAATTTGTAAAACATATGTGTTTATGTTTTACCTAGGTACTACGACACGATAGCTGTATCAATGGTACGCGACCGTGGTCGCGGGCGTGGTCGAGTGGCCATTGTCCGATTTCTTCAAAGTTTACAAACATAGCTTTAAATCTTGTATGTTAGAGCTTTAAATCAACTCGTGTGCAAGCTCGCACGCCAATAAATTAGGCAGGTAGGTTAGGGTACTACTCTTTAGAATTCGCGAAGAACACCCTTTATAACTCAGTTATTGTTTTAAACCGATGAAACCCTCGTGATATATTGGCGATTAATATGTCACAGTTATTATGCTATAATTTAGTTTTATGGACTAATTAATACTGTATAATTAGGAATATTTTATGTTCAACTGTTTGTAGGTATAACCTGTGTTTCAAGCACACACAAATAAACAAAATGGCGCACGGCTAAATCGAACTTGAAAGTTATGAAGGACGTACAATTCAATAGATCTACAATCGTGTTTAGGTATTAACAGTGGACTACGAATCGATAATTGTTTTTATCAATGCTGTTAACATTGTTGTTTGTTAGATACGAAATTAAACAAGCGAAATACTTTCACTAATTGAAGGGTTTTATGGCAATTAAGTAAATGTCAACATGTCAAAGGCTTGTGCGTGTATAGCTGAAACGATAGATAACAACATGTGTGCTGGCATTTAACGAGTGGGCTTTTGATTAATATCACCACATATAAACGCATTTATTATATATATTAATGCTTATATTGATGCTCTAACTGTAGTCAGCTCGCTGCTTCTCTACAAGGTTGATTTGAGCTCTCAAGATTAATCTAAGTGAACTTCAATAGACTATATTGATGACTACAATTTCGGGTTCGGCATCGATATAATAACAGCCCCTGCTACTTTTTTTTATATATTTCCATTGTACAGACACCACTTTTCTACAATTTTATTATATGTATAGATGTAGCTTACCTTACCTTATCTCACTGTTTTATATACAAGGTATATTTTCTGATCTAGAGACTTCTAAGATTAATCTTCATGAACTTCAAAAGGTTATATTTAAGCTCTAGTAGCAAGTCGTCTCGTTGCTTTATATACATGGTATACTTCTCTAAATAGAAAGCTATACTGTGTGAAATTATTATCATCATCATCAATCTCTTGCACATATTCCAATTCATTTGGGGTCGGCTCCTCTTCCATACTTCTCTATTCGTCGTCATCTCAGCAGTCGTCCACTTCCTAGCCATATCATGTTTTACTCAGTTCAGTCTCCAGTCTTATACCATCTACATTCATACTCAAAACTTTCCTCACGACATTTACATTATTTCTCCGCATCACTTGCCCAAACCATGACACAAGTATATAATCTTGAACAGATTTTTGAGAATAACAGAGTCAGTCTTTTCTTTCTCTCAGTATTCAGATCAGAAACCTCCGCACTCACACTAAATGAAAACCCATCAAAGTGAGAGTAGTTTCACATTTCATTGAGTTTTACGTTAACGTAATTTACATAGCGTCCGTCGGTCGATACTGCGCATCCGACTGAGAAAACCCTTGCACTTCGCAGAACACAACTACACTAGACAGCTTAGAATAACCGGCATTATCATGTAAGAATTAATTCGATCGTACATGCTATGGCTTCCTTTTGCCTTGGAGAACATAATTTATGTTTCCTATGTAAATGAGTATCCATGGTGAATTCATTAAGTGAGGTAGGTACTTCACTTAGGTAATGTTTCTTCGGAATCTAAGTAACTGTTTCACTTTCTCCTTACGAAATTAACATTCATTGCGTTATTTACGTTGTTGAGCGTACAAATTTTTCGAACATATGAAGCAATGGACTAGCAATATCCTTCAAAATGATTTAGATTGTGATTGATAGTGTGTTACGCAATTAGGGTGCCGATCACAGGGATATAGGAGATAGGCAGTTACATTATCCTGTGGCCTTAAATCATCATATTAATATTTCAACCATAGAACTAACCAATTGATACTTATTCACAAACGTAACACCTAAAAATACAGCAGCTGATGGCAATTAAAAGGTATGCGTCAAACCTTACGGGGGTTTCCCCAATTATTTCTAACGTAGGATTCCGTCAGTTAGTCCGCCCATTTATTTCCAGTAGCAATCTTATTGATAAAGAAAGAAATCTTTACTTATTCGTATTTATTGTAGACTAGGTTTTAGTATTCACTCAAGACGAAAGTAATTGAATTTGGTGTTTGATTTCGACTTGTTAAACGTTACAATAAAAGATTTCTTCTTATTCTTTATAGCTTTTAGTATAGGTACTTATCTAATCTTTATTAGGTTTTGTCAAATTACGCTTTCACCTTTAGACTGTAAGTAGGCTTTTGAAAAACACTTTTACAGGTTCATGTTTTGTGAATTGGTTTGGAGGGGCCCGTGGCTAAATAATAACAGCCTCACAGGTCGATCGATCAGGTTAAGCTATGCTTGCCGCTGTTGGTCTGTGGATGGGTGACCCTCTTTGCATACTGAGACCCCTCCGTGTCTCGGAAAGCACGTGAAGCCATTGGTTTCAGCTGTCATTCATGGATCTTTGACAGTTGTTACGGGCAGTCAGAAGCCCGAAAATCTGACAACCAGTCTTACTTAGAGGTATCGTATTACCCAGGCAGTCGCTCCATGTAAAATACTGGGGGCCTACTCCGAAGTGCAAAGTGCGAATGTTCGGATCGGACCGACATATGGCCGAACCGAATATTATTGAAAAATGCGAAAAAAGTTCGGATCGGCTCAGTAGGGTCGGGACTATAGTCCATTTTCGAAAGAGTGTAAGAGTGTAGGATCGGATCTGACCGAACCAAATTGTAACTTTGTAGCAGGAAACGGCCGAACATTCGGCCGAAACTATTTTGGAGTAGACCCCCAGGTATTGACCCACCCTTCAGCTGCATCCTAGACTGTAAGACAACCCTAACATAGTTGGGAAAAGGCTAGGTAGAATTATGTTTTGTGAATTGGTTTGAACGAGACTAGCTTTAGTCCTCTGTTGTCTGACTTAGTCGCTAAGAAGCTTAATAACTAAGCTCCTGTCACAGCCTAATCTAGGGATTGCTCGGAGCATCACACGCCCACATAATAACGTTATTCATCAAGATCAAGACGACAAGCGGCTCATACACAATCATCATAACAAATCAAATGAACCAGTAATATTATTAGGGAGTACCCCTAATAATGTATATTACAAAAAAGCTTTGGTACAAAAATAGCGGTACGCGTACTGTCTATGTACATGCCTCAAAACACGTGCCAACGAACGAATTTACACTCTATACATCTCATCATAGCCGTACAATTATTTATACGACGCGAAAATAAACAAATGTGAGAATTTTCGGTATCAGGAATTTGTTGCGATTAATTTGTTGATAACGCCCTTCCTTCGCTTAGGGGTGTCGGAGGAGTTAGGGATTGTTCTCGATAGAAGGGCGGATCAGACAGGCGATTTAGTAGATATAAATGAACGTAAACATCGTATCTATACTATACTATATAAGCCTGAGTAGGTTTGTTTGTTTGAACACGCTTATCTCTGGAAATACCGGTCGGATTAAAAAAAAAAACTTTTGCATTAGATAGCCCAATTCTTGAGGAAGGTTGTAGGCTATTTAACATCCAAAAAGTCAGAAAGAATGCCAAGCAAACGAAAACTAAGTAATAGCGCGGACGGACGATACGATGCGACGCGGTGGGTCGGGGCCGAAATTTCTCGTGAACGAAGTCGCGGACAGAAGCTAGTAACTAACATAATAAGAATGAGAAATGTCAAAGTTTGGATATTTTTGAATGTGTATTTTGAAGGTATGTTTGTTCAAAATCCGTTCAGTCGTACAATCGTGATTAAGTAAGTATCAGGATTTAACGGCTGAACGGATTTTGATAAAAATTAACCCACAGGTAGACTGTGACCAGAAGGCCAATTCTCGTAATTTAAAATGTTCAAAATCTAGTCGCAGTCTTATCTCGGCGACAAACAAATGTTAAAAACATGTCAAAATGTAGGGAAATTAGAGGTATTTTTGACAGATTGACACTGAGATCAAACTGTGAACGTTCCTAAAATTACGACAATTGCCCCTCTGGATTAACATAAAGGATACTTTTAATCTGGGTAGATGTCACGGCTTCCCTAGGATGCAAATGAAACCGCAGGCAACAGCTAGAGTAATATGAGCTTGTGAGAGATCCCTATTATCCTAATACTGTAGATAGTGGTGGAGTGGAGGCGAGCACCCCATGATTGATAGCTACCCGTCCTATGAGGGATGTTCTACGTCAGTGTCTATGAAGATAGGAGGGTGATCTGCTCATGCATAATGAAGCTAAGCGTCAGGGTAGCCCGCGAGATTCAAATTTTCCTACGTTTCTTATAATTTGCAGGCATCAAGTTTTATGTTGATCTAAATATGATTCGCGGTCGTAAGTAATAAATATTTATTTATAGCATTATAATCATAAAAATCATCAATACAACTCTCTAAGTTCATATTACCCTATTGATACTTGTAGTCATTCAATCATACTAATATTATAAACGTGAAAGTTTGTATGGATGTATGGATAGATGGATGGATGTTACTCTTTCAAGCACAAACTACTAAACGGATTTAGATGAAATTTGGCACACTGATGGTTTATAACCGGGATTAACATATACCTACATATTAACATATAGGATATTCCCACAGGATCAAAACTTATTCGGGTGAAACTGCGGGGCGCAGCTAGTAGGATAATAAGTAAAACTAGACCGTCTTATTACAAAATGAAATCTAACTTTAATTTAAGCCTAAACCTTTGAGCCAGTATTAGTATTTCGAACTTTATATCGATTTAGGCAAAGTTCTTAATACTAAAGTGACAACTTAGCATCGAACTGAGCTGTCATTCTTGTATTAAAAACTGTATTTCTATAACAGTTAGGTTCACTGGATTGGTGGTTTAAACCTGATCTAAAGAAAACCCTTGCTTTGTAATAAGAAGGAGAAAAATAAAGTTTGTCTTAAGTTTAATTAGCTCAAGACATTTGAGGGCAAATCTAACTCAAGGAGTTGTATTGCTAATAAAATTCTAATGATTATAATTCTGTATAGCCATATTTGTTACGGTCGCGAATCATATTTTAATCAACATACAACTTGACACTGACCTGCAAATTGCAAAAAAAATAAGATGATTTGAATTTGGCGGGCTACCTTCGCGCATCCCCCTTCAACGTTATCATGGTGTAATCCACGACGACCTTCTTCAAATTTCAAAGCGACACACAAAACGCGCAAATCATTTCTACCTATATTGACACAACATGTGACGTAAAAGCCATGAAAGACTACCTGCCCTCCAGTAGTGATTTTGAAATCAGCATAAAAAATTATCAAGGTGAAAAAAATGTCTTCTGAATACCATTACGAGCGGCTACCGATCGATAGAATTGTAAATCGTTTCAATAATGTATAGCTGAGCGAGTATTTTAAACAGTCTGTGAAGTTAGCCCCAAATAGTGTTTAAAAAACGTGTAAATATATATAAACAAATCGTATAAACAAGCACTCCCACGCCCGCCAACTTCAATTAAAATGTTAGGGAATAATAAGAAGGTGTAAAATCTTTAATTTTGCGCATGCCATAACATAATATTCATTTTACACGCAACCAATAAATGTTGTAGCTAAGCTACAGGCTTGAACACAGACGCAATACTAGCGCGGCTGTCTAGACGGCGGGATCTCTAGCTACGTATATTATATTAACATAACAAATAAACGGTACAACCATAATTACTTATACAGCATGCATCAGAAAGGTGTGGTACAGACCTGAACCACTTTCTATACAGGACCAACATCGTAATGGCCAAAAAAAACCAACTGTCCTATACAAATCTTCAATATTATTTCTTTCGCGATTACGATATTGGTTTCGTGGAGTAAATAGTACAGTTTGATGATCTGTACGACACCCTGCTGATGGCTGTACACTTATCTACTAACCAATAATATTAAGGTATTATTTTTGCAATTATTCGCACTAAGTTTAATTAAATGACATCAGACGTGCGCAGATGTCATTACAATCAGTCGTAATCGTAGCATAGGTTACTATTTTCAGCAGTAAATAATATCTATCTCTGGCCTTTCAATAATGACATAAATGATCTTTGAAGGCAGAGCTTCGGTTGTGAAAATATTAATGGTTAAATGGGTTAAATATTATTAGTTGCGAAGGCCCCTCATTAATGAAATACCTCCTAATATTAAATTGCTTATTAAAACGACACCACGTCTCATAAGTCGTCTTCTTTAATAACTACATAACATTAGCCATATACCATAACATGCCTTATATATACAGACACGTCGTGATATAAAATCAAGTTTATTTTTTCTTTTGTAATAAAAATTCACAATCGCCAGCCATTTTGCATTTTTAATTAAAATAATAAAGATCCATGGCCCATCACGGACCGTAACTGAACGCGAGACGAATTGATTGACATTTAATTCTATTCGAATGGTTCCAAGAGTCTAGGATTCCCAAGAGTGATCTAATACCTTCTCAGACTTGAAAATAAAAGAAAAAATGAAATTATAACGACCCACCATTTTACTTTTCCCGAGCGACTAGCGATTCAGCAGATATAAACCCCTTAATTTGGTTCGTATTTATAACTCCGTCGCATTTAAAAAACAATAATGAAAGGTGTGCGTGTATTTTGCCAAAACATATTCAGGGCTATTTTATATTTACCCACGGTTTTCGTCTATTATTGTGAAACATCTCATCTTGCTACTATGCCCGTCAGAAAAACAAAACAGCTGACGAAAATGATGAATGAACTATTTTGCATAAATGTTTCTAACAATTTACTAGTTGGGCGTAATTCGACGTAATAGGAGAATTTAGTTTTAAAGATAGGAAGACCTTAAATATTGATAGATCCCTTGTTGCAGACCCTTCTAAGTTTCAAAGGCATTTGACCAATTTATGTTGCATATGGGTGGGGTAAAAAACTTGAGCAAAAACTTCACAGCCAAACTCTTGTTTATCGAACATCTGGCCCGAGGCAGGAGAGTTAAGTTAAAATATCGAGACCGAAGTTAACACCTTCCAAGTAACTTAATTTATATCGATAATAACATCACGTATGGCACACAAAATACTTTTAGGATGCGAGGTAACAGCGTCTCTACATAATAATATAACAACCTCGTTATGAGAATATACGAACGTAATTTTGAAGACATTATGTTGTAAGTACCTGTATACTCCATAATGTTTTCCCGACGCTCTGTCTCCACATATAGAACAGAGGTGCTTGGAACCACTTAGGGGGTGATTCGGGGGGTAGTTTTTGAAGGCGGGAGGCGGGGTGGAGTCGTCTCGCAGGCCGTCTAGCATCGCCGTGTCTGGCTTCATCTCCGGCGGTGACATCGGCGACATAAAACCGCCCTCCAAGTTCAGCCCTGCAATAAAAAAGTCTAATCAACATCTGAACAACTTCAATAATGAAAATCTTAATTACAGACACCAAGCGGAGGCGTAAATATATATTTTTCTTTTTGTATTGCCACTAACAGCAGTTATTTGAGTATTTCATCTTTAAGAAAGGATTTGCTTGCGTACAGAATAAAATATTGATCACTTTTAATTTTAAAGTCAGTCACTACTAAACCCCTATAGAATTATATACTTTCTAGATTCAAGAGTGTTTGTAAAAATAAAGTGTGAATCTTATCATTCATCAATCTTGCAAAACTTTGAGCATAATTTGACAGGAAACGATAACTCTTGTACCGAGTAAGCATTATAGTCGACATGCTTAGAATTAGAAGCATTATCGAAAACATAATGCAGTATTAAACAAATTCTCCGGAAAACAAAAAAGTATGGATGGCAGTTGTTCCAAAAACCAACAAAACCGGTTCATTAGTCCGAGGGCTTCTGCAGCAGACAAAAAAGAAAATAAACATACACAGCTACCACCCTCATTCTGCTGCGCAGTAGAAAATTCGATTTCCTAAAGAACTTTGCTTTGAATTTCTTAAAAAAATATTTTTCGAATTGTATCGGCCAAGTGGGCAAATTTTGCCGAATTATTCTGGCGAGCGATGATTGAAAATGTTCAGGTGTTTCCAACTGATATAAGTTTGGTTTAAAAGCATACGTGACGCAATTCTCGTGTGCAAACGTGTTCATAGAATGTAAATCTTGTATTCTCGTTTAGTCCAAGTAAAACATACAAGCTAAATGCCATAATACCAATATCTGATCTATTAACTAAACTTGCTTCGTTGGTCGTGCGCCTTGCAAACGAGTTGCCATTGTCTTAAAACATCCAAATCGATATCACATAAGAAATCTTTGCACATGTATTGGTGTGGCTTGCATCTTATTTGATACTGCCCTATCTATCTATATTATATCTCGAAGGTTTAATGAGTCGTTTCGGTAACTGGAACACTTCCAGTTTTCTGATTTATGTGGACGGTCTTAAACTACTACCAAGTTGTAATTTAGCAATAACTGTTTCACCATCTGTGTCCGAGAACATAAAGAAATTGCGTTTCACACAAAATATAAGAATTTACGATCAATTAAGTATAGCGTTTTTGAAAAAATATTTTAGCAGCTTATTAAGAAAAACTTGTTTCTCTATGAAAGAGTAGGTAGATGATTATTTCCTGCTGTCATGGTTTTGCTTTTGTGCGGTGTTGATGAATCAAAAATAAAGATAATAAAAAGTGCTTCATCATGCCAAACAGATAATAGGAAAATACACACTTTAATTAATTTGTGCCTCATAATTTAATAATAATTATGCACCGAACTCATTAAATTGTAGATAGATAACAAAAAACTGGCTCATGTTTTCTTGAATTTTGTTGGTTATTAATAACAATCAGAACAAACGTCAACTATCATATCATAGTTTTATATTTAAATGTGACATCATTCGTACGTAGGTAATTAATAAGTAAGCGCAACGTTTTATTTGTTATACGTTGAATATTCACTGTAGAAAATACATATGTTTGAACATACTACAGAGTACAAACCAACAGCTTTATAGTCTTAATGCTTAGGTAGGAATTGAAAAACTCGTTTCAAGTCATCATAAAACAATAGAAAATAACCAATTTGTGGCTATAAAACAGTTTACTGCAAATACTAAACAAATCTATCTTCGTTGCTGTTCATCTTTATGTTTCAGAGTAAGTATGAAATGCAACATGAATGCAGATTGTTAAAAACAAGCGTTATCTTTATGAGAGAGCCGGTTGCATCGGTCGGTTCACTGGTAATACATCCGTTTCTTGAGTAGGTACGTAATCATGTCTGTCCATCGTGGAGCGACTGTTTAGGGCTTACGTCACCGTCACAAACAAGAGATTACCTGATACGTCATTTCCGATATCTATTAAATTCCTATTGGCAAGGGCCGACAGGTTTGGGAACAGTTCTTTTTTTTTGTTGAGCATGATCCTGAGTTTTTTGACGTAGTCTTTGACTAACAAATAACAAACATGGCGTAATCTATAAATAAATCTTTGTTTTTTTACGTAATTACCTCAAAAGCTTGTCTGTTTTTTTTTAATCTTGGTTTTTCGCATGGCATGATATTGATGTTCTATCTAACGAAATCATGAGCAAACCACTTATGTTAATGGACATCTAACATTAGAAATTATAATAGCATACGACCCCTACCAGGAAAAAAATATCCTTGACAGTCTTGAAATAAACATTTTACAGATGCAAATAATAAATATGGAAAGATGTGAACATGATTCTCATGGAAGCTATTATTTTGAATCTTGAGTAGTAAGGAAGGTTTTGAGTACCTAATGTGGACGGATGGCGGAAGACTACAGAAACAAAAGATGCAATGAAAAATAAAAGATAAAAACCCGCCAAGTGGGAGTTGGACTCGCACAAGAACGGTTCTGTACCACTAGGCAAAAAACGCCAAAAAAACACGTTACTTGTAGCGGCATAGCGGCAATACACACTGTGAAAATTTCAACTGTCTACCTATTACGGTTCATAAGATACAGCCCGCTGACAGACCGACAGACGGACAGCGGAGGCTTAGTAAAAGGGTTCCGTTGGCGCCCACTGAGTGCGGAACCCTAAAAAGGGGGTCAATGTTGAAATGACGGCTGATAAAGACGATTCAAGAATAAGACATACTCCCCCAACCCCAAACAAATTGGAATAACGGTAGGAACATAAGTATGTCGTTCTCATATCGATTGTATTCGTTGTACAACAAACAATCCAAAATATGGCGTTTGACATTTAAATCACAATAGATGTAACTTTAACAATGTAAAGGAACTTTCAAGGTCCATAACAAAGCGTGGTTCTATGGCTTCTGAGTTGAAACGTATCAAGCCTACAGCTACATGAGTAGTACGTTGACGAAAGACATTGTGTACCTGTGTCAAGCGAACACTTTCAATTTCTATTTGTGAATAGACCGCTAGACCATAAATCAAAACAAGAACTAAGAGACGAAAGACTCGATGTATTTACTGAACTAATAGTTTTGGATTAACCTTTTTGATACAATAGTCCTGCGGGGTAATTGCGTAATATACTATCGGTAGCAATGGCTTTCATTTTGAGACTACTATAAATATACATTCATTGCGCTATTTACGTAGTTGAGCAGACAAAGTTTTCGAACATTTATGAAGTAATGGATTAGCAATGATATAAAATGATTTAGATTGAGATTGAATAATTAATTGATAGAGTATTACACAGGTGCTGCATCCTAATTGCGTAACACAATATAAATCTGACTCTGAATTATTTTGAAGGATATTCCTATATCATTGTTTCATTTCTTCGAAAAAATTGTCTGCTTAACAACATCCTAATAACCTAATCTGGAGAATGTTTAGCATTTTGGGGTTGCTAATTTCCTGCGAAAAAGAAGTGTCTGGAACTGTCTCAATTTTAAGCTCATCCAGAATTGCAGAGACATTTTAATCACATAATGACAAATATTTCTAGCTTTTGCGTAATGTTTTGTTTTTGCGTGTTGTTGCCAATTCATCAAATCGATCTAAGTAATTGACTACATTATTTTAAATTAGTATGTTCTATAATTATGTTACTTATTTTGTTATTTTAAATTGCCTATTTTGATTATTATTTTGTTTATTATTATTTTGATTATGTTATCTAATACGAGTATTTTTATGTTACGTCGAAATTGTATTACTCCATGGATGTTTTATTTGTCTGACTTTAATAAATGAATTGAATTTATTGTAATATCGGCCATGGCTATTGGTACTATTTTCCTTAGAGAAAAGTTTGCCTTAGATTTTCGAAATCAAACTTCTTTTCATTTGTATACGAGTTTCGTCATCTGAAAATGAACTTTGGATCTGTTCACAAATAATTCTATACTTAGTTGATTTCTAACATTATTCCCTTCATCTTGGAGGTTTTCTTGAGAAGCAATCGGAGTCTTTGAAGCGGGACTTTAGAAAACTACAGTTCAAGTCCTTTGTGGAAAACGTCTAAGCGTTTGCTCTTTTAACATGAAAATATAATTTCAGAAACTTATTTCCAATTACTCCGCGTTTCATTATGTAAGGGACCTTTGAACAGTTTCACAATTTGCTTGTTTAGAAGTGGGTTCCTTTGAATTCTAGACCATTTGGAATTCTGGATTAAGCTAGGTAACGTAGTGACGACAGACGAATACAATGATTAAATCCAGGTACCCAAGACCTAGCTATAAGAGTTCCTAAGTCAGCATTTAAATAAAATTATTTCATTCTGCCATAAAAGTTCATTTCTCGGTAAAGTGATTACGGCCCAGACTGAAACCTACGTAGCTATCTCAAGGCAAAATCTTATTTCAAAGTCTATAAACTTGTTTCATATAATACACAAACTGTTATTATATAGTTAGCTCACATAAATGTCGACGACAAGACAAATTAGATTTATAATTGAGTTTTATTTCAAAGAGATATAATTGTGGCGCGTAATAACAAATTTCACTCTCGCGAAACGAGATCTATCGTATAATTTCATGTTAATCTTCGTAATTAACGAAAATCAGTGAAAAAGAAAGATTATAGTCACACACGCGCCTACCAAGCGGCGAAACGCGGTGTTATGTGTGAAAAACAAACATGCAGATTTAATTTACATTATGAGTGTATACTTAGTTTGATTACTTTTACTGTCGTAAGGTGACTTTAACAAAGATTAAACTATTCAAGTAAAAATTTATCTTAACAAAAATTATCAATTTTCGACCTCTGTATGTACCTACTTGCTAACGCTGATAAAAGTTAGGGAAGTATTTTTTTAATTGATGTAAAAACTTATGTCGAAAATTAGTTTTCATCATATTATAGTCTAAAAATTACGAATATAGTGAAATCAAAAACTTTCATAATCTTGATACTTGATTAACGTTATTTTTCATCAACGGTGTGTGACAAACGACCAACTTTTACAATATGGGCTGTGAAGTGTGAACAGAAGGACAAAATAATACATTTGTAAAGTATGAATTCGCACTATCTACAATACTAATTGAAACTAAATTACAATAGAACGGAAGCGTGTTACAGTCCTATCATGACATTGAATTTAACACAGGTATTTATTATACAAGCCGTTTATTATACACTACCAAAATTTTGCCACATGAAGCTGATGAAAAGGCCCTCTGGTCTATGTTTAGCAGAAGAACATCGCTTACTTACTCTTGTTATAATTTAAGTATGAGATTTATTATCATTCCGTTCTGTACTCTGTACAATCGTACGTATGTACTTATTTAATTGCTTAGTATATGTAATCGCAGTTCCGATTCGCTAACGTTCTTAACCTTTGTATGATGAATTATAATGTCATCAATATAAATAAACTGACGACAAGTATCATGAATCGTTTTAAAAACATTGTCAGTTTTAGACTTGCTTTGTGGTAATGAATAACTTGTTTATATGACGCTGGTATGTACCAAGCAGATAGGTATAAAGTAGTTTCTTATTCACATCCCAGTTTATCAAGCAACTAAAACCATTGATAGATATAGAACAAAGGCTTCTACATCGCAAACCTTGAAAACAGCTCAGCTGTTTGTTTAGTTTTAATTTACATATTTAGCACAAATTTTATAATTACTACTGCAAAGGCATGAATTGCCATAAACAACAAAATAACTTCAAAATTAGACAGTTTTTTTTTTAGACTGACCTACTACTCTCTAAGCATTAATAATCGCTACAAGAATAGAACGTGTCCACGGTAGCCGATTAATTTAAAATAGAATTTTACATACATATATAAGTATCATATTGTTCACACAAAATACAAGTTTGCTACGGAAAATGTTTCTGCTCCGAGAAGAATTTTCCGTTGCCAATTACATAATTTGATATTTACATTGAATATCGAGTGAGCAGTCGACAGTCGGTATGTTAGACGGTGTAGCCATCGGTTGAAGCATGTTTCCGGGCGACGTAGGCGTCATCGGCTGCTGCTGTTGGCCCGGCGGCAAGGGCCTGGCCCAGTTGATAAGTGCTGTTACCGACATAGTCGGTTTGTCTTTCTTCGCCACGGACATGGCCACGCACAAGCATCCTCACATCACTATTAACCCACTGCACTTCAGCGACGTTCAAAAGTAAACTGCACGGATACACAAGTTACGACGGGCAACTTAGCGCGCGATGCGATGGTCACGATCAATTTACGCTGCGAAAGATCAAACCCGTGAATTATGGTAATGACACTAGGCTTCTAAATAATACGTGCAAATGTGACTGAGCGTGCGACGCCGGAGATACGGACAAAAGCGTCAGAGCCGCGACCGGGGAGTCCGGGGACAAAGCAGACGTCGTAGTGACATTGTGATAGCGACTGTTATTGCACCCAACGCGACGATATCGCAATGCAACTCGTCCACAATGCGCCACGAGCTTCGGCGCTGATGCTTAGCTAGTGACTAATGCGCACTAAAATTCAACAAGCTCGAATTTGACAAAAAATGTACCCGTCAACTTCCGCGCAGTTACCGGCGTGAAGGTCTCACCCGACGTGCTCAAGGTCCGCATACAATCATACGTGAGTAAATCTGATTTATGTTGAAAACGAGTTGCTATAATCACATTTTTTGCCTTTAAAGTTGCAAATGATTCCGAATTGAACTAGATAATCTAAAATTTTATAGTTATATGTTAGAATGGAATCATCTACCTAAATAATTGTAGTTGTTAGCAGTCGGCCTTCGTGATCGTGGCTGCGGCGCGTTTCTGTAATTAAGTTTTACGTCACTCATAGACCGAACTCCCTGCGATAGCCTCTACCATATAAAAATTCGCTATGTCACTTAGTAAAACCTAGCGCGATTAAATGGTACTTATTCATTTGATCAATTGTTTGTACAATCAAATATTTCTTTACTTAAATCTTTTTCAGGGACGCAGTCACGCGGCGTCCCCTCGAAAGCTTTTAATACCAGAATGTTATCAAAATGTGTCTTCAAAGCATCCTAACTGATAACCGAGCACACATTAGAGGCGCGTTTAAAGTATTGAGCATCAAGAACGATAATTCAAAACATGGCCAAATGTTTGTTTGTATGTACGGCATATGCGGCCTTGGCGCTGTGCGTATAGGGACGTCCGCTGCACGTGTTGAGGGCGTTCGTCATAGATTGACAACAAAAAGTTTTCCGGTCCTAAACCAAACAATGTGTAGGTAACACCTTGACGGTGACGCTTTAATGTAGCTCAACTTATTTTATATTTTTATATTATTCTAAGCATCCAGTCATACAAAACATTGTAGTAATGCTAAACCTACTATTATTTATTAAGTATCACGAAGTGGAAGGGATTTAGGATTTTTTACTTGTATAAGGAAAATACACAAATGGGCCAGTATTCATATTTTTTCGTAAGTATATAGAAATCTAGAACTAGAAAGTATAGATCATCAACAGCAACCAGAAAACTTAAAAAAACTGTCAAGTACCAAAAAGGCAACGTGCGCTATACATATTGCGATAAATAAAGCTAGAGTAACGTCGTACATCGTAAGGGTTTGGCTCAGAAAAATAAATAAGATAATAACGAGATATTAGATTACATCTGGACCACATACTGCGACGCTCAGTAAACGAATAATCGTGATCGATATAGATGAACAAATAAACCCTATAATTCGTTACAAAGAAAGTAAACACAGCGCAGGCTGTCAGTAAATTTTACCGATGAATATTTTACTTTGAAATATAAATACAATACAAAATTGATATTATAATAAATCCTTTGAAAACTAAAAAGCAGAATTGGAAGCGCGAAAAGAATATCTATCTTATTTACGACGACAGCGTAGGCGTTTGATACAATTCACTTTCAATTCAAAAGAAACCAGCCAGCCGTGAATTCATCCATATCCATTTACGCTCGGTTTAGGGTGTAGGAAAGCACCTACATCATAGAACTACTACATTACCCGAACCTGTCAATCAAGCCGTATCCTTGGCGACCCCAGAGCTATGTAATTGATAGCCTCTCGTGGGAACAGAGGATTCTTTCGTGAATTTATCTTAAGTAAGTGAACTTATACTTAGAGCGTGTTGAACAAGACAACTAATCAATACAGAAACCAGACGAAGGAAACACGCCATCGACTATGCGACAAAGGCTTTAGTAAAACGCCACACCGTCGCCTTCAGGCACGAAATGAATGAATTGAACCATTATGATATTGTCGAGATTGATGGGCCACACAAAGGGAATCACTCCGACAATGACTAAGCGGACACCAACACTACCGGTAATAAACTTCACAAAGGAAATATTACATATTGTAACGACATTATTATTTATAGACTTAGCGATAAAAGTACGAGCAAGTATCATATTTATGGAAGAGTGCTAAGAGAATTAAGATTTCAATTGCAGACGTGAAAACATTCTGCGCCAGATTAAAACGATGCAACAACTTGATAACTTAGAATTACGCAGCGCTCAGTGAGCGTAGAGCAGTTTGTCGCGCTATCAAGGAATGTTTCCACTTTCCTACACTTTCTTTGGTCTGCATGACGTGCGTGCATACGCGCATGTGGAGTATATGGAGATGGAAATCCGCCTGCCCCCCTCCGGTGGCGCTATCGATCTGCACCGACCTTGACTTGACGCGCGCTCACCAGCCACAATTAACATTGACAATAGCTTTACTGTGACAATACCGACGCAGGCGCAACACCTTATCAAACTCTCCGAATTTACATACTTTCCTTTTTATTTGTTTTGCAACATTACTGCTCAAAATTTTAATTAACTATAGGTAAGTAATGTTCCCTAGTAAAAATAGCAATAAAATTTTGGTCATCGTTAAGAAATAATATAGCTAGCTAATGTTAAAAAAAATTGGCCATTAAATGAAATAGGCGGACGCCTAATAGTCATTAACTGATGCTAGCAGCTTTTACGAGACAAGTAATGCAAAGGCAAAGTTAAATAGCGTCCTAGATTTGACCCGTAGAATAGCAGACGTGCGACGCGCGGCGTGCGGGTGTACGGTGAGTCAAAGACGCGGGGGCGGCGCGTGCATTCGCCGCGAGATATGGGTAAACGGAACGCAGAGAGAAGCGCGCCGCGGGGGCCTGCGACCTTGGCGATTCACTGACGACTACAGGTGTTTTTTGTTCGTGCACAAGATCGCTGAGCGATGCCTCTGCTGGCCAGTCTGCACTGGGCGAGCCGGTAGACGCGCGGCGCGGGGAGACCAACCGGAACTCCAACTACAAAACAATGATCATTTTCAATACAGAGATGCGTTCATTGTGAGACTTCGTGGTAATTATAATTATTATTGCTAACCTGTACGGGTATAATATATTAATAGACACGTGATTTGATTTCGAATGGATTTTTACCGTAGATAAACAGCTATCAAAATGCAGGTGGTACAATAGCGTTTAGTGATTAGATATCGCGTAAACATTTTAAGTTGGGATTCCCATTCATCTTTTCAATGTATACAATGTTATATTTTTTTTGGGTTTGTAACATTTTCGGGAATATCCACTTGCAGTTCGCAAGGAATCAGTTTTACCTTATCCATGATGTAGAGATTTTTAATAGGGTCAACGTTTTGCTTTTACAACATTGAGCTTAGAGAATGCGAAACATAATTCTTTACGTATGCTTTATATTCACACCTAGTTCAAGCAAAAACAACTGATAGGCTCCCTTATTCTTCTGTAATGTCACCCACGCGAACTGTGCTGTTTTTGACCAGGGACCACACGGTAAACAGAGTCCAGAGATGATGTGGTGCAAACATAGTAAGCAATGCATCATTGTTGGAATTTGTTACGACCTATTGTTTGTACTTCGATCGTACTTAAATTTTATTCACGTGAGAAGGCATTATAATAGGTATGAATATCAAAGTTGTACTAAAAATACAAAACCCTATTAATTATCAAATTCCATAAATCGTCCAATCATTGAATTTTGCATCTCTGAAGAAGAAAGTAAGAGTCGTAAGCTTTTTTTTTGTTTCGCGGTGGAAATCCTCATAGTCTTCCTCCATCGTGGGGGTGACAGAGGGGTATGCCGGACTTTTACCGGCTAAAACAACCTGTTCTACCTCTGCCTATGGCCGGGGGTGCGGGATTCGCATACGCAGAAACCTAGAAACAATCAATGTTTTTATCGACCATATAAAATGATATCCATATCATATATGTTTGTATTAAAAATAATGAGAAGTAGAGCGTTTCATCATTTACCCAAGCGTTACATAATGACGCCAAGCGTTGTGTCGACACGAGACCTTGGCCGTGACCAAGCCACAGAGTAACACTTCCCGCGGCGTGACGTGACGCCACTCGCGCCTGCGATTAGGTACACGCAACAACAATAAACTAAACACTCCTTAACAAGCTGTAATAAATTCGAAAATATTTTAATAAGCGGCTACAAAGGCTATTAACAAATCAACTCAATTTGTTTGTCTTGTAGCTCTGATAAACAATGAATAATTGAAATGTCAACTACCAAAAGACGCGGGTCGCGAGTCGTGCGAATTTGTAAACAATCTAATAAAATTACATTTGATTAAAACATGAGTAATCTCTTAATGAGGGAGTAGCTGATGTAGAAGTAATTAATGAAGGAAAAAGAGATGGCCAAAATAAACAACTGTTGTGCGATGAATCTGGAGTAAAAACAAATGTGTCTTGATCTATTTCCGAAAACAGAGCTTCAGACTTCAGAGGATAACAAAATATTGCTAATACTGTCAGTCATGCGTTATATTGTAATGTATCCCATAACCATATGAATCAAGGAAGGTGGAGAAAATAAAATACGGAAACAAGATGGAACTGCGTTAACAAAAACGTAATGCAACGTATTAGTATTCCATATGTGAAATACCACGAGGGCGGCGATGAATTCCAATAGAGTGGAAGACCTTGACAATGATACAACTTGTCTTGTATTTGTCTTGAATAACAGCTATAAAAATAATTATTGTGCCGCTTTAGTTGATAATAGTGCACGTTACGATATGCCCAATAATATCTTGAGTGAAATATATGTATATGAATTCATTTAAAAATGTAGATAAAGTTACTTTTCCAGATTTTCTATTGTGTAGCCCAATTTCAGAAACGCAGCGAATAATTTTATTATCAAATCAGTTTAGCAGTAGATTACGAATTGACATTGTTTGTGGTGCATATACACAGATGATAGAATATTAAATCAGAACTGATTTAAATGCTGGTCAAACTTAAGTTACTGTGGATGCCTCACAAAACTGTGCAGTTAAAATTGTATTAGAGATTGAAATAAAACAAGAATCGAAAGAATACCAGCAAATGAGAAATCGAATATAGAAACAATGATTCAGGGCTAGCAGTTAAAGGGGTAATCAATTCATTATAACCATGGGTAATATGGGTTTATAATTTATGATGAGATGACAAACATCAAACGTTCTGCTTCAGTTACTGGCATGTAGTAATTTAACAATTGTCATGTCTGTTTGCCTTGGTTGTTTCCTAGAATTAGTCGTACAATATTTATAGATTGTTAAAGTTATCAAGAACTTAGGACTTGTTTGTAGAATTTCAAGTCCTAGAAATGATAGTAGTATATTGGATGATTTTATTGTCGTTTGATCTCAGAGTAATTATTGGAAAACTAAGATATGGAGTGTCAATTTCACCAATGAAACTGAACGTAATCAGCACATCTAAACCGCGATCAAGAGCTGACAGTGTCAATATATTTCTTAGCAATGATGACAGTGACAGCTTTAGAACGCAGTTTTCATCGCGTTCAATTTCGTCAGTGAAACCAGCCCTTAATAACTAATCGTTATCCAGGTAATTTTTGTCCAATAACAGATATGTACTATGGATTAATCTTATGAAAAGTATTCCACTGGTTTGCGTTCAAGAGCGAAGTTGAGGTTCATAAGAAACAAAGCTGGTAGAAGACAATTTTGTATGCATCAGAATTTTATGGTCAGATGATTCAAGATGAATGATGATCGAAGTCGAATTAACTCTTTACGAGCAGTAAGCCAGTGCTTTATAAACTAGAGAGGATAACGACGGAAATATCTCAAATACTTCATAAATACGATACACATTAAAAGCCTTATAGAGAATTAATTAACCATTGTTATGTTGGAAGGCAAAAAGATGTCTCTGTTAATCCTAGAGCGATCTTGAAACTGACGAGGTTCCGATCTCATCACAGTCTGCTTTGGCACGCTTTCGGTACTCTGTTACATCATCCTGACGTCAAACTATCAAACGAGGAAAGTTCTGTCTTATCTCGATATGAAAATGGGGAATAAGCGAATGGAAATGCAGCGGCTAGAGCAATAGAGCATGGAGATAAATTTATTCAAAACACTAGAGTCAATACACTTGCAACCTTGCAGTGCTCTTTACGACTCGTGTCAGATAAAGACATAAGGGCATTAAAACATTACAAGTTTATATTGCGTATGTTAACGTTGTTGATTTTAACTTCAATCATAATATTCGAGAACTGTTTTACTTTTCTTCACATAAGAATTAAGTAACTAGTGTTTTTGTTTTTTAAGAGCTCTGAAACTGAACATTTTAATGAGCGCAGAAACATTTCGAAAACATGATGAGTATTTGCTCCTGGCACATAAATTATCTAGGTATCATAAAATGACGGTGACGAGAAATGAACAGAATTTTAGATTGAATATAATCTACCTTAATTAGGATAGAAAAGAAATTAGTAATAAAAATTAAATTGACTTAAGAATTGGTTAATTGCTAATTATAGGTAATATTGAAAGTTGAATAACTGGTTATCTTCACACAAAATTCGCCAAGATAATGTGCACATAATATCGCATACATAATCATAGAAACACCAGCAGACGATGGTAGGAATTACGGCTGTTAAGTTGCATGGGATCCAAGAGCGCTCTGATTTCCAAAGTTGAAAATCGTGAGACAACCCTAAATCGTCAACACGAGTGACACATCACAAACATGGGTGGCTAATGCGCGCGTAGCCCGTCATGACGTCTATCATCAAAGATTAATATTGAAATTACGGTAGTTAATTTATGTTAAATGCCGGTTACGGATCTTGCATCGATTTTCGTGTGTGTCGCGAGCGGCGCCGTTCTCGCGGCCGATGCGGGCGGCGTCGCTGCTCTGACTGGCGCGCCGCGTCCCCGCTCGTACCCCGCATCGCCACCGTTTGTTTTGCTGTATTTTCGTTGTTAATCATTCTCCTTGACCTTGTGCGACGTCGAGTGGTCCACTGCACACGACTGCGCACCCCTCGCCCTGCCACCCGCCCGCGCTGCCTGTCGCGCCGCATCGCACGTGCTTTAGTCCTTCGAACCGCACCATGCAATGTGACCAGCCAGACTATACGACCTTTCGTTTCCTTGAATCTGTCTTATTCGCTAGTCTATTAACCCATTTGACTATAGACTATCTGATGTCCATTATAACTTTGATCATATAAATGAATGTAGCTCTATCTTGGTGTTTGTAATGGGTTTTATGCAGGATGCATAAAACCAGTTTATCTAATGATATAATATCATTGCTAATGGTCAAATAATTAACTATTAGTTATAAAAAAATAACCATTAGATAAACTAACAATTGATCAAAAAACACATTTTGCAAAAATTTAACCATTATTTACTATTTTTAACAATTGGTTGAGTTTAATTACAGATCAAAAAACCGGTCCTAATAAGCACAAATTACTCAGGGGTTAGTCCTAATTCCGATCCGTTTAAAAAATTAATCCCAATTTACATACATGATACATTTATAATGTATTGTATATTCCTCTTATGCTTTTCATTTTCAAAAGGAAATTACGCCGTATATAATTTCCTGGCAAGATTCGAAGTACATATGCACGACATACAATTTAACTACAAGAGAGCATCATTTTAATTGGCTGATCAAGGAGATTATTAATTTGTGATTATCATTTTTGTCAATATGTATACCGAAATATTTCTTTAGACCAAAATTTGGGTACACGTGTTTCTCTTCGGGAAGTTTCGTTTTCAGAAAATTACTGTCTGTCCTAGTTTAGTCTCGCATAACTTTTGTTTTGAAACTGACCTTCTTTACTTTAAGCTTCCTCTCATAGAATATAATATGGTAATGATTGATTGAGTTTTTCCAATGCATATAATTTCTGCGGCATTTTGCTGCTATTAACGGCATTATAAAATTATGATTTCTTCAATAGTTATTTCTTGTTCGTTTACCATTTTTTGATAATTTTGCTACCATCCTTAATGGTCCTTTCCTTTTACTTTATGAGAGGAAATAGCTCTTGTATATGTAATAGCTATAGACTTATAGTTGCTATGTACCAAAATTTTATTTGACGATTGGAGATTTATCATAGTTTTTTCTTTAAAGAAATTTCTTATTATTGAAGCTTCTGCAAGTATACATATATTATTATATATATGCTTTTGTTTCGTGTGTTTGGTCATGATTAATGAATGAGGTTCAACTAGTGTGTCGTCGGATATATTGCAGCTGTCAATACTGGCTACGCAAAGTAACTAGGTGGGCATTAATCCGACGTGTTTAGGAACATTAAATAATTGGGCAGAGAACGCTGCCCAGTGGGACGCCAAAATATCTAGAGCATCTAGAGCAGGGATCCCCAAACTATTTTGGACAGCAAAGTTCTTTAGGAAATCGAATTTTCTACTGCGCAGCAGAATGAGGGTGGTAGCTGTGTATGTTTATTTTCTTTTTTGTCTGCTGCAGAAGCCCTCGGACTAATGAACCGGTTTTGTTGGTTTTTGGAACAACTGCCATCCATACTTTTTTGGAGAATTTGTTTAATACTACATTATGTTTTAGAATTCTAGAGTATATAAAAAAAAATCTTTACTCGTCAAAATCTTTTTGTTGTTCTTTAAAAAACATAATATAGCCGTACGTATGATAGATGTGTTATGTTTACAGTTGGACTAATAAATGGATTTTAATTCAGATTTATGCACATTGGTGTATAAAATGTTCGGATCCAACTTTTTCCAAGAACTGACGAAAATAAATTGTTATCATCTTTGTTATCTTTGAAAATAAAACAAATGTATCAGTGCCAATGTGACCTCGACAGATAACATAACTGATTGCAAAATCAGGTAAATGGTCAGCAATAAAAATTCTTGTTAGAAAGTAGGTACCTACATACCCAGTTTCATTGATTTTTCTCCTTTTTAGAGGAATGAGAACCTGTGATATGAATATGCTTTTACTAACATTCATAACAACTTGACGAA
The DNA here is from genome assembly GCA_945859715.1 of Apamea sordens. Classification (NCBI taxonomy): domain Eukaryota; kingdom Metazoa; phylum Arthropoda; class Insecta; order Lepidoptera; family Noctuidae; genus Apamea; species Apamea sordens. The sequence goes on along the minus strand of OX243991.1, from coordinate 8,789,792 downwards.
TATGTAGTTTCCTGTTCTGGTAAAAATATTATCCTGTTAGCAAGATGCATTTATGCATCGCCATAGATGGAGAATATATTAGTGCCAGGATTAGAGGCACAGAGCTACAGGCAGAAAGTCATGAAGGCATCTAGGCATCACGCTTGTTATCCTCTCAAAGGGGTAGGGAAAGACAAAACTATAGTAGGCCCAATTTCGCCAGTCATATTTAGGCAAGTGATAATGAATTGGTTAGCATATAAACTGGATATTGAATGTGGGGAAATGGAGATCTACGACGTAGAATTAAAGCGGAAGTGGGATATTCAAGGCTCATCGCCTTTGCCAAGCAGATACATGGAAGATGGCTAAAAGCAATAGCGGAATGGTTGATAAGATCGAAGCGAAGATCTGCAGACAGAATAGCAGTTGATAGCAGAAGGCCAATTCTCGTAATTTTAAACGTTCAAAATCTAGTCGCAGTCTCATCTCGGCGACAAACAAATGTCAAAACCATGTCAAAATGTAGGGAAATTAGGAGTATTTTTTGACATATTGAGACAGATCAGAAGGCCAATTCTCGTAATTTAAAACGTTCAAAATATAGTCGCAGTCTCATCTCAGCGACAAACAAATGTCAAAAACTTGTCAAAATGAAGGGAAATTAGAAGTATTTTTTGACAGATTGAGACTGAGATCAAACTGTGAACGGTCTTAAAATTACGAGGATTGCCCCTCAGACTGTGAACCTTCTTAAAATTACGAGAATTGCCCCTCTGATATTCGTGGATATGGATAGCATTGGATCTTCCAAGTGGCTGTCTGCAATATGTCAGGAGCGAACCCTCAGCTTTTTTGATGCATTCACATGCATTGTCTAAAAGAGTTCAGCATGATCATGATAATGGATCGGAAAGAAGGAAATGCGCTCAAGACAAGAGCGTCGGTGAAAGCAGAGCTGCAACTTGTACCTGCACCCCCCATTTAGGAAGACCGCATATCTTGGAAAAATGGAGACGCATCGTATGTGGTCGAGATCCGCAACAGTGATGGAATAACGAAGAAGAGAGGATAGATAAGAGGGAGGCCTGTAACCGGCAGTTGAGAGACGAGAGGATACAACAAGTGAGTGCTTTATCAACATGGCATTTTTATGTTTTAATTTCTTTTATTTTTGTAAAAAAAAAGCCTGTAGCACTCGTTATCTACTCTCCAATAGATTAGGCAGTGGGTGACAAACATAACCAAAAAATAACAAAGATAATCTTCTGTATTCATTGTTTGACTTCTTTTTTTTTTTGTTATAGTAATAAAACTTTTTTAATAATTTCTACTGAAACCTCCACGAAGTTGTTTACCAGAAATTACCACCTATAATACTTTAGCAAAAAAAAAATCGGAGACTTCGGCGCAAATAAATTTTTGAATGCGTTGAACGTAAAAACTTCCTCCTTTTTAAGTTTGATTCAAATAGGGAGCATCCATTTCCAAGGTATGTTTATGTTTTAAAGAATCATTTTACTTCACAATCCCATTCATGTTTGCAACGCCATCTAGTAACGACACAAGGGACTACTCAGTAAGCGCCATCTAGGACATTGGAAGGGCACTAAACTTCAAAATAAATTCTACAGAGAATCCTCTCATGATCCTTTGTGCAAAGATGATTAACATAATTTACTATGCTGAAGACATCCTTATGCATAGACTGGCATTCAGTTTTCGATTTCAATAGCATATTATGAATTATTTATATGAGTATTTGATAAAAATGTTTTTGTAATCGATTGTCATCCTCTAATAAACACCTCTATGATGATGAAAACGTTATTAAAAACATATTATAAATATGTTATCTGTATGTATATTTCATTTTTAATAACTATATATTAGATATACTATTAATTTACTGTCACTTTAAATAAACACACAGTAGGTAATAATAATCCATGACTGATTATTTTTCTGAAATAAAATTCCTTGTTAGGCACTGGGTAAAGTTTGGTAATAGAAGTCTGTATTCCTGACTATTTTGTAGGAAACAAACAATTATCTTTAAAAACACAGATCAATGGAAAATAAAATATAATCAGCAACCAGGACATATTCTCTAAAAATGTAAACAAATATGACTTTATGGAAAAATAATTCCTAATTAATTCCTTAATTCCTACACAATAAAGTTCAGAACATTTTTATAACTTTAATGCTAGTCACTCTAAAATCAACTTAATTACCATTTAAATAAAGTTGATATTTGTTTAACTTGAAATAACGTCAATTTGAAACATTAATAAAATTTGAATATAGGTACTTACACTAAAATTGTACAAATGGTTTTCTAATTTAAAATTAAATAAATAATAATAATATTTTACTTTAACAGTGTTACTAACTTAGTCTAAGTTTTAAAGTATAATTTATTAATGATTGCAATAACTCAATGACAGTGCAATTTCTATGTGATACATGTAAAACAGACACTTACCTTATTTTGTAACAAGAACAGGTTTTTGGGCCAATTTTTATTTTTTAATAAATATTTATTATTAATATTTATGAAATAGTAATGGTAAGTAAAGTACCAATAGCAGTGTGGTGTGCCCACAGAAATCCATAATATTTTTCAATCTATTTGACACAAAAGAATTAAACAGTGTTTTTGTTGTGAATTCAATACACCCCTAATTAGTGTTTAATTAAGGTTCTTAAAAATGAACATTTAGTTTATTCTGATTTTATACTAATGAGTTACAGAATGGATAATTTGAGGTAGACTGACAGGCATCAGCTACTATATAAAAGGTTTTTTTTAAATCAATTGTAAAACTTCACAGACATGTATTGGAATCTAATAGCAGTAAGAATACAAATAAATAGCAATACAGATATTGTGAGCAAATGTTTTATAAAATAGGACTAGCATATTGTAACCCAGATGCAGAAGCACGATGCATTTGAAAGTTGGTTGGATAACCTTACATACAATGTAAGATTATCCTTTTCTAATGAAAAATTTCGTTAGACAAAATTATCTTTTAACTTACATGCTGAAGCAGAATCTAGCTGATATATTCAACCTGTTAAAGCAATTTTATGCATTTTTTAAAGCTAGCTTTGAGCTAGAGTTGTGTTCCATGTTATTGTTGATTAAAGGTTTTACATCAAGGTGATTTTAAATAGTTCTAAGCTTTATTTAGTTTCACATGCTATGCTACCAATTTGTGTATGGGTCACTTTCATAAAGGCATAGTAGGGTCTGAGGGTCATCTTAGGACTTCTAAAAGAAATATAGTAGAAACAATATCAGTTGTAAAGTTTTCCATGTTTAACAACATTCTTATATCTTCTCACATCTCACACCCACCACATTCAGTTTAAGTCTGAAGCCATGACTCGTGTGTAGTGCTTGCGTAAATACTAAATACCTACCTAATTATACTGTGCCTCAATCGTACAATAACACCTTTTAGTAGTCTGAAGTATAATCATAACTTGAGTTAAACACAATACATGAAGCAAATAATACACTCCCTGGTAGACTGCAATACGAATAAACTAGTAATTCCTACTGGAACAGTTGTTTATCATGTAAAACAAGGACCTCAGTATCGTAGTTCTATGACATGGGTACTATCAAATAGGATAGTGTATGATTTTGGCACAACCAAAGTTTTTGACAGCATAGTATAGTTAAAATTTCTTACCTGAATCTCTCGAGGGCTCCATCATCTGGTTTAATGTATCTATCGTTTACGATATATTATTTATACCACTTTCATAGAACAGTTCAGTGGCTAACGATGAACCTGTCAGTAACAAGGTCGTTGAACTAAATATACCTATAGGAAGATGAAATATACACCCCCTTGCTGTACACAAATGTCTTTGAAGATATTATGAGACACACTAGTAATAAAACTTTATTATAATCAAAAAAGGCGATAAAAGTGGTTAATATTTATAAGAATTCACCAGTAACCCAATTTCAATTAATTCTCAGTGACATAAAACAACGCGTCACGTCACAGTCGAATTTTGTTCAGAAATTTTGACGATACTGATGATATTGAAAGAATAAAATTTCCGAACGAAATTCTGTTTTTTTTTTGGTGTCCTGGAAACGTAGACAGAGAATAGCATTCTCTGTCTACGCCTGGAAAGTATATAAATATAAACTTTTCTAAAGAAAACTGTATCTGTTCACTATATATATTTTAGTAATACCTAGTAATAATAATTTAGTAATACTATTTTTATGCGATCCGTAAAAAGTAATTAATTCGAAGAATACTTTCAAAAGATTTTGGTCATTAACTTTTTCTTACCACTAGAAACTTAACATTTTTGTATTTTTCAAAAACAGGAGCTTACTTTTGCTTGAAATAGTATTGCAGTTTTTTTTTCAATAATTTATTGTCTATGATCTTAGCGGAACGCGACTTTTTTTATTTTTCAATGTCAAGTTAATGTCATCTAATAAGGTCATCAGACTCAGTTCTCATTGTCAATAGAAAGTTTACCTGAGTTAATGCGTTCTATTGGTCAAAAAATTAAGTAGTTTACTAATAAACCAATCAAATTACCGAAATACTGATTGACCTTGTACCTGTAAGTTTGAAATTGGAAAAAGTTTTATATAAATACGTTGCTGACAAAATTACAAGTTTACTTTCTTGAGTTTCCCGGCGTAAATGTTTAGTGTAATTTCCGCATTTCGCATTGTAATAAATTTATTATCAGTACGACAACATCCTTAAGTGTTTAATAAATACGTAATTGTACGAGATTTTATAATCGACAAAAAATATTAAAGCTTTTTGTAAGTGAATAACCTACGTGAACATGGAAAACAAAAATGATTTTCAATATCCCCACACTTTCATATTGTGTGGAGCGTCTGGAGATCTTGCAAACAAAAAGATTTATCCAACTATATGGTATCTATACAGAGACAACCTTTTACCTCGCCATACCAAGTTTGTTGGTTATGCTCGTACGAAACAAACGATATCAGAAGTTAAAGAGAAATGCAAAAAATATTTAAAAGTGCGTCCGGGAGACGAAGAAAAATTGAAGGAATTCTGGGAAGCGAACGAGTATTTTGCTGGCTCCTATGACAAAAGAAGCGACTATGAAATGCTCAACCAGCTAATTAGCAAGTCTGAAAAGGGCCCAATTGCTAACAGAATATTTTACCTAGCAGTGCCACCAACTGTGTTTGAAGATGTTACAGTAAATATACGAAACGCATGTGTATCCATTAAAGGCTTCACAAGAGTTATCATCGAGAAACCCTTTGGTAGAGATGATACAAGTTCAGACAAGTTGAGCAGTCACATATCTGGCCTGTTCAAAGAAGAGCAGATTTACCGAATTGATCACTACCTTGGTAAAGAGATGGTTCAAAACCTCATGACTATCAGATTTGCTAATCAAATATTCAGCCCTTCATGGAATAGGGAAAATATTGCATCTGTACTAATCTCTTTTAAGGAACCATTTGGTACAGAAGGCCGAGGGGGTTATTTTGACGATTTTGGTATTATTCGCGACGTAATGCAGAATCATCTTCTTCAAATTTTGTCACTTGTTGCTATGGAGAAACCTGTTACTTTGAATCCGAATGATATAAGAGATGAAAAAGTTAAGGTTCTGCGCCACATTAAACCTATTGAGCTGAATGATATTCTCGTCGGACAGTATGTAGGTAATCCTGAGGGCAAAGGTGAAGAAACAGTGGGATACCTAGAGGATCCAACTGTGCCAAAGGATTCTGTAACACCAACATATGCACTTGCTGCACTTCGGATTAATAATCCAAGATGGCAGGGTGTGCCTTTTGTTCTTCGCTGTGGAAAAGCTCTGAATGAGAGAAAAGCAGAAGTCAGAATTCAATACAAAGATGCACCTGGTGATATCTTCAATGGACATGCTAAGAGAAATGAACTGGTGATACGTGTTCAGCCTGGTGAGGCTTTATATTTGAAATTAATGAGCAAATCACCTGGAATGAAATTTGACCTGGTGGAAACTGAATTGGATTTGACATACAGTATGCGCTACAGGGAAGCCGATGTCCCTGATGCATATGAGAGACTCATTTTGGATGTATTTACTGGTACACAAATGCATTTTGTACGTAGTGACGAACTAAAGGAAGCTTGGCGTATTTTCACGCCTGTTCTCAAAGCATTGGAACAGAAACATATTAAACCTGTCCCATATGTGTATGGATCACGAGGCCCTCCTACAGCAGATAGTAAACTTGCTTCCTATGACTTTAAGTACACTGGCTCATATAAATGGCAGAAGCCGACACTATCTTAAGTTGAATTAGATCCTGGTATCTAGAGCTGATGGTGGTGGTTTGCTTTTGTGGTTTTTGATAATTATTGTTTAGCGTGATAACATTGCAACAACTAGTTCAAGTTATACAGGTTATTAAGTTACATTCCAAATTAATCACAATTAGTTACTAATTTTGTTTATTTACTGTACCTCTTACAGATTTTTATTGTTATCTTTGGAAAGTATTTTTTAAGCCATCATTATTTATTAATTATACTAGTTTTTGCATGATAGTATAATAAATTAAGGGGACCATTTTAACTTTATGACAACTGTTGTGTGAGTGCCTTATCCACTTCAGCAAACTGCCTGATATTGACTTGTGACAAATAAATGTAAGCTATGATAATCACGTGAAGCTCATAATATTTGTTGCCGCTGATCCAATTATTTTAAGATAGTCAGAGGTCAGGTCACTCATGTCAAAAATGGTGATAAAAGAAAATTAATTTGATATACTATTTAAATGCAACTAAAAGATGGTTATTATGATAATTTATTTATGTATACATATCACGGTAATGACTAGATATTAATAACTGATGAATATTTTTATACCAATATAAATAAAATAAAATATGTCTGTAATTTCAACTGTAATGTTTAACTTTGGTAAGGAGAGTAGGTCAATACTTCCTAAATGAGGTAGCTACAATATTATTTTGTGATTTTTATACAAGTCTACATACACCTTATCAATAAGTTAATTTGTTATTTTACATTTAACAAAAGTTTTTTTATAAGAAGGTTTATCACGGGATTTCACATATTCTCAGTTTCATTAATAAGTTAAAAAATGTTTTTTATTTGTAATTTAAAGTGCATGCATTTAAAAAGTGTATTTGAAATGATAGTTCAAGTTGATATTTTGTTAGGAATTTAAAGCATTCATGACAAAGTTTATTTCCATTTTTTTTTTACAATATTTTACAATATCTCGGCGGTTGTTTTGCTAATAATATTGCAATTGTAATATAGCTTGCTATCAAACTTTATCCAATATTTAATTGGATTTCAAAAACATTATCATTAAGTATAAGTATTGAATTTGAAAGTGTCCACTTATACATTAAGTTTGTTCAACAATATTGTTATTGGTATATAATACTTGACAAATGTATTGTTATTGATCTGTTTCTATTGGTTTTATTCATAATTATTTATTGAAAAGGACTTTGTGCCAATGTAATGCATAATAAAACAAGACCTTTTGTAAAGGTGATCACCCATTGAATTGACTTGCATTATCGATCTGTATAATTATACTTGGGAGGCATATTGACAGCAATATAAATGTTCTTTCATTCATCATTTTATATAAAAGGCTTTTAACGCTGAAATAAACAGTATGGTGCTGAAAAATCTTATGTTTTTCCTTTGATTACCTACCTACTTAGAGCCGCTATGTATAAGTATCTCAAAATTACTGATATTACCTAATGTACCTACTGAATAATATCAACAAAAATAGCTGATCGTCGTGATCGTAAATGTCATGCTAAGCTGCATGCTCATTCTAGCTGTATCACGCTTGTTTTGCGTGAGTCAATAAAAATGTACTCTGTGGTGGTCATGCCTAATTCCGTGACAGAAAACAAGGAGCTTGCAAAAAAAAAATGGTTTGTCATTATTAGTAGCGTGATGATGATATTTTACACAATTACGCCATCTATTTTAAGAGAACTGAACCACAATAAAAATTAAATAGTCTCTTGTCTGGTAGCTAGGTGGCACTACAAGAGTGTCTTTTTTATAACCAATGTTACCATCCACAGGGTAGGAGGAAGTTCGAGTTTCGAGTGGACGAAAAGTACTTCAACTGTTGAACCTGAGAATAGTAGAAAGCGTAAGAAAATTTGAACTTTTAGCAATTCCACCGAATAGCTTAGTTAGTAGAAATACAAATTTTGAAGGGTACTCCAGCGATGCCAAAAGTTAAAATCTTCCGTACTCTAATCCAAACTCCACGAGGGTGCAATTGTACAAAAAAAATAAACGTACGTATAAAGTATAAACAACGTATTTTTTAAAGTAATGCAGCTACCTAATTCACTTCAGTAGTAGAGTTTAATTTGCGCCACGGATTTTAATAATATTGTTTTCGAGAAACCAGGAAAAAACACTGTAGACTAACTTACCGCTTAGCGATTAGATATAAAAAAAGAAACGCTTAGTAAAGTTTCAATTGCATAGCTCTTATACTTTAGATTTTATTGATATCTAAAATACCCCGATTTCGTCACTGATTCACTGACTCATTGATAATCATCCATATTCTTAAGGTTCTTCCGGAAGTCCTAGAAAGCTGAAATTTGGTATGTAAGCTAGTAATAGTACACGAACAACAAAAAAATCTTAAAACTTGAAACTTTTACCCCCACCCCCAACAACTAGGGGGTGAAAGTTTGTATGAGACTTCCGTAAATTTTGATGCTAGAGGTCTGAAAATTTATTTAGGGAGTCGTTGTTATAAATAATATATATAGAAATAGAAATATAATACTTATAGAAAATAATTATGTGGCCAAGCCACATTTTGACTGAGGTGTAGAGTTTGCGAAGTTAGTTTGCCTTGTAGAGTTAGGGCGTGTAGAGTTAGAAGCTTGGCTCTACATGAGATCTGATTACTTTTTGACAGTGCGAGCTACATGGTCTCGTCTTACAAAATACTATCAAAAATGCTTCGATCAATAATTATTGATTCGATCTTTAATAATTTATTCGCGTATTTACTAGAACGAATTGCGATATGAAAGAAACGTAACTAAAATGCGCGCTTGAATGTGGAGTTACGTATACCAGCCCTTTATAAAACATAATACAATTTATGAATTAAACATCCTATTCTTTACAGTGCTTTTTCGAGATTCGATGTTCGGCGTGAGTACCGCCATATTTTTCTACTATTCTATTATTTCGATTTGATATAGTAACACCGTGAAACTTCCGTTTGTGCTTGACATTTGAAAAGGTAGAAAATAATACCACGCGAAGGCGAACTTGGATTCTATAGCATAAAACCGAGATAGATAATCGAAATAGTAAGAAGTGTGAAAAGGACAGCACAAGAGTTACATAGTTTAATGTTTTTGTTGTGAGTATGTAGTGTGCGCTGTCATGTCAGCTGAGTGATTATTGAGTAGAGCAATGGTGGTGTTTTTACATTTTCGAGAGCTAAAATTATAAACAGCCTATTTAGCTCGTGCAATTTCGCTTAATGTGTTCATTCATTATATAACGTGATGAATAGGAATACGTGTTAATGGATTTTGTTTGATTGCTTGGCAATGCTCTAAGGAGTATTTGCGAGTTTTCTGGACTGCGTAAGTGCTAAAAATCTTTGTTGTTCAAATTTTTTTTCATACGTAAAAACTGAACTGGTTTACTTAGATAGATGATCCAGTCTGTTGCTCCATTATTGTGTTTCTATATTGCACCAAACGTGGTATTTATTTTAACACTGAATATTATGTAAAGTTTACAAATGTACCGATTGTGCAGAGAGTCCGTGCTATGACGTTGTTGTTTATTTTAGGCTTGTCTATTCGATTTAAATTACGCGTGGTATTTATTTAAATGAAAAAAAAAATACATTTGTTAAAAATATTGGTTACATTCATTTTTTTACTACTTACACATGATGATTTTCTGTTAAAAATTTGCAAATTTATAATTTTTTTGTAATTTTAATATGTAGATCTAATAAAGTATGTAGGATATTTAAAAAAATATATATTTACATAAATCTGTTATTGTTTATGACATCACAGTTTACAAACAAATAACAAAAACATTACAAGACAGCTCTCATGAGATGTTTGAAAAGATGGCAAAGTATATATTAATAAAATATTGAGTGAGAACTTTTAATTTTACATAACACCACACCTATAATCCCTGAAGGGTTAGGCATAGGTGCACCTATAAACCCATACTTTTAATTTAAATGCTTCTATTATAATAAAATGCTCTTATTTAACCTCTTGAATGCCGTAATTACAGACACAATTAAAAAGCCATTGTGTCTCGCGTAGATCTACGTTCCGGCATACGAAGGGTTAATCAATTTGAAGCTGTGCTTGCTAGTACCTATTATAACAACAACCAGATCAGAAACCATGACAAGGTTTCAAGGCTTTCATCCAATGTAATCATCTACCAAAGTACCAACTAATTATTGAACATGCAGATTTTCCGTTCAGTACATTACATATGAGATATAATGTAACAGTATTGAATATATATATATCTAATAATGAAATGACTCTCCACAAATCTCAGTTTTATTACAATGATGTATTTTCTATGTGGTGTGTTAGAGGGTTTGGTCACCGCACTTAGTCCTTCAGGTGCAATTGTGCGTGGGCCATGGCGGCCGTCTTCCAACCTACCTTCTCCCCCTCCAGAAGTCGATTATATCTCCAGTATAGCTATTCACAACGACTCGATATGCTTCCGTACCCGATTGAACATCAATCAATGTATGTTATCGTCAGAGTCCCCTAAATGCATGTTACCCGAAAATTTTGTCAGTTTAAATCAAATAGACGATTGCTATTCTTCCGACAGCTGTTTGCTGTCAGGGGCAAGATAGATCAGGTTATCGAAATGTGGCATTTTAGATACGATAGCCTGTTGAATGGTTGTAAATAGCTATTCTGGTTATAATGTTCTTTTGAACAGTCAAAAGAACATTATAAAGATGAATAAACATTATGTATTTTGGTATGAGGTTTTATCAGTATCTAATATCAATTCTCTAGCTAGTTATCTCACGTGATTTATCTATGTTCAATGATAAATATAATGGAGAAAGATTACAGACTTACCTAATCTAGGTTCAAAATTAAACTTTATCAATTCATAATTTTAATTTGTAGTGTCCATGGATACGCAAGACAGATGCAAGCGATAGTTACGCTAGGGAGTGATATATTTTAGCTGTGAAGGAACCTAATATACTGCCACCATGCTGTATGTTTTTCATGTGGATGCTGGTCAAATGACCACTTATGACATGAGCCTCACATTGCAGAAGTAAGTATCCTAATTATATTATTATAAATGCGAAAGTGAGTTTTTTTGTTACGCTTTCACTCTAAATAGACTGAACGGATTTGGATGCAATTTGTGAATCGGTTAGACCATGACCTGGGTAAGGACATAGGCTACTTTTGATCATGGATTGCAGACCTGGTCACGGGTAACAACTAGTGAACTATAATATTGTTATAAAAGAATACTGGTATGGTCAGCAATAAAAGTCCATTAATACTATCATCTTTGCATACCATCAAAAAATCTCACAAAATGTGTGCTGGATACACTGTTTTTCAGCATTTTAGCAAACACTATAACTTACAAAAAAAAAAAAACTATTTTATATCTGTTACAATTACATTTTTTTAATCCTACGTCCTTCCAATATTATAAATGTGATAGCTTGTACGCTTTGGATGCTTGTTACTCAAACACGCAAAAATAGTTGAATGGATTTGGATACAACTTGACACAGATAGTTTATAACCTGGATTAACACACAGGATACTTTTGCCCCAGTAGTATGTTTTTAAAACTGAAGTGTTAAACGACTTTTGTTGCTGACTGTACTATGATAGTTGTTGTTTATATTATGTTTATGAAGAACATACATGTATTCTCAAAACAATATTCTAAAAATAATAATATTCTATTGAACTTCAACAGAAATAATTGAAATTAGTAATCATTCAGTTTTTGCTTTTCTACTCTTTGTGCTTAACAATTTTACAAGTCATGCACCTATAATTTATCTTACTCATAGCAACATAACTCGTCATTATTTTAAATAAACGAGAACTACTAAACTATTATCTAATAGCTTCTAGCTTAGTACGAGAAGTTCTCGTTTATTGACATTATCTAATTATATCAGCTGCAGACATTGGTTTACGCTATATCAGCGGTGCAGTGCCGCCGGTACCGCGGTGTGCTACCTCGCCCGCATGCGGTAAACCGCACGGCGACATGCGTTTTAACAAATTATGCCGCTCTAACGCATTCTGCAAGTAGTACCATCGCAGATGTGCATCGTTTGTTGTTATTCCTTGCTTCAACACAGCAAAAATTAATTTAAAAAAAATGACAATGCCGCAGATGTACATTTGTACAGATACGCAAATCCATACTAATATTATAAATTTGAAAGTGACTGTCTGTATGTTATCTTTTCACACCTAAACCACTGAACGGATTTCGATAAAATTTGACGAGAAGATAGATGGCATCCTGGGGCAGGACATAGGCTACTTTTTGTTCCAGTAGCACGTCCCCGTGGGATTATTACCGACATCCACGCGGGCGAAGCACCGGGCAAAACCTAGTTGTTTAATAAAACGAACTTGACTAATAAAACGATTATTTTTAGCGTGTCTTCACTCAAACTAGCAATAGAGAGGAAAACTAAAGTGTCAGCAAACTCCTTGGTGCTCCTTGTGAGCGGGGGCGAAGTTTTACAGTCTGATCACATGGTGTCCTCATACAGTGCTGGGACAGACACTAATCCTATATACATGTTCAGCAAACCGTCTGTCAAGGAGAGCCATTTGAAACAGTCCAGTAAGTCTTATAATTGGTTAATTACTATGCAATTAAAAATTCCTTTCCGTACCGTACTAAGATTAGGATTTTATTTCTTAACAAAATGTGTAAATGGGTAGTAATTTTCCTATAAATAAACATGATACATTTTGGCTTCATCACTTCATAATGATCATCAGTTTATTTATTTATTTAATTTGTATGTTATCTTCATAACATCATTTCCTAAGTTATTTACAAACAAACGTACATCGGATGTTATCATAATATCTGTATTATTCATGGAATGTGTCATTTTCAGTGTGCGATTTAAGCCCAATAGTGGAGTTAAGCACTGGGGAGTTTTCGAGCGAGTGCCGAAGTGCTTTCGATGGTAAATCGGTGGCGGAGTTAAAGGCTGCTGTGGAGAAATGTTGTGCCCTGCAGCCGAATGTATACACTGTGATATCTTGCGCGACGCTCGCGCAGCAGTTCAGTGACCTGGCGCTCGAGGTGTCCAGCAGTTGTGACCAGTTGGTGCATGAACAGCATCTGCAACACCAAGTAAGTGAACATCCAAATTAGGGGTTTCGAATGCCGGATTTTTTCGATACCGGTATTAATATCGCATAGAAAATTTCCAATACCGGGATACCGTATTATACTAATTTTTTTCCAAAATTGATTTTTATAATTAAATAATTAATAAGTTTCGCTGCAAAGCAATAAAGTACCGTTTTTTTTAAATATAAAATCACCTTTTTATTGTAACTATACTATTCTCTTTCTCTTATTGTATTAGAAGCCCTAAGCCAAATGTGTTACATGTTTATAACAAGATTTTTTTAGACTGTTTTTAAATCACACTAAAGATTTTTCTCTTTTGAAGATGAAGTAGGTAAAGTCAACCACAGAAGGCCAATTCTCTTAATTTAAAACGTTCAAAATCTAGTCGCAGTCGCATCTCGGCGACAAACATATGTCAAAACCGTATTTTTTGACATATTGAGACAGATCAGACTGTGAACGTTCTTAAAATTACGAGAATTGCCCCTCTGATCAGTGGTAACAATTTGACGCTGACAGCACCTTTATGTCGTAGAGTATTTCCCTAGGGCACAAGCCGATCTATTCTGTAATAATCTTACCGTGTAAACAGGTGAAGTGAGCTGTCAATAGTATCAAATTCTCAGCCGATCGATTCTGTAAAAATCTTAACGTGTAAAGTTAGGTGAAGTGAGCTTAGAGTGAGCTGACAATAGTGTCAATCCCTAGCATTAGTTGGAATGACAGCTCACTCCACGCTCACTTCACCTAAGTTTTCACTGTGAGATGGTTACAGAATCGCACTGCCGGTTGAATGACAGTTCACTTCACCTAAGATTTTTACAGAATAGCGTTTTTCTTCTTCTTTTTTTCTTTGCCGGTAAAACATATTTTGGCCTTGAATAAACTCGTCGTAGCAAAACGCATTTGATTTACGAAAAACCACAAAGAAAGAATCATCTTTCTACAACACGAAATCGACTGATAAAATCGTAGACCTTGAAACTGTATTTAAATGAATCCGAAAAGTGTTACGCAACTCTTAACTCTATTAAAGTTGGGGAGCGATACAATACATATTAAACAAGTTTCCGTAATTAGCACGCGCGAAGTGACTGATGCCAGGGACTTTAACCGTATCATCGTACCGAATCCAACTAAATGGATATTACGCTAACTACTTATACATTCTCGTGCTGTTATAATACAGTTCTTATCTGAATATTATTATCTAAACGGTATTTTTGGCCATCAGATTGAAGTATCTACTCTGCATTCATATGCAGAGTTGATAAACCAGGCCAAGTATGTGTACACACTGTCGGTGTATTTTGTATTGCTATATATTTAAACAATTGTTACAAGTCAAATAACGCATAATAATACTCTATTTAAAGTACGATACGGAAGTGGTCTCTCAATCGAGAAAGGAAAACAAACATCCAAACAAACAAACATTATATAGGTATATTTCTAAAAGTAGAAGAGGTTTGGAGTTCGTGGAGCACTTAATTAGTAAGTGCTCTAAGAACTTAGATAACCAGTGCATTAGTGTGTCAATAGGTACACGTTTAAATGACTTAATTTGCTTTAAATTATTTAAACTAGTTCAAGCAATCGGAGCGTCCGACCTCGACCTAATTAGAATCATTCACTTGATGATTCCTTTTCTAAAACAGGGATGGGCGGCTGTGGTCGCTAACTTGGAAGACATTTTCAACGAATTCTGCGAGAGATCAAGAAATTTTAAAGAGTCATTCAAAAAACATCGACTAAAAAAGGAGGAGTATCATGAAAAGTTATCTGGGTGAGTAATTATTCGACAATTTATTACATATTATGTTTCATAGATAATTATATATGTCATTTAGGGGCTTTTTCAGTGATAGTGTAGGATCTACTTATCTACCAGATACATTCATTAATCATGTGTCAGATTCCGTATGAAATTATGCTCGATAAGTTAATCTGCAGTGCGATTCTGTAACCATCTCACCGTGAAAATTTATGTTAAGTGAGCGTGGAGTGTGCTGTCATTCCAACTAATGTTAGGGATTGACACTATTGACAGCTCACTCTAAGATCAATTCACCTAACTTTTCACGGTGAGATTTTTACAGAATTGATCGGCTAAACTTAAAACTGGCCATTCATTTTCCAAAAAAACTTTAGGAAGTCTCTACAGAGAATTCAGAACAGCTAAAGAAACGTATAATTATGCTGTGTATTTTAAAACTTTCATAAAACATTATAAACCTGTTTATACAGTCTACATGTTAGCAACTAATATAATTACAGTAAGCAGTACTTACACACAGTTAATGCAATCAAAATGCACGGCACGTTCGTTCGTGTCAAAAACTATTAATGCAACCCGTTCAAGTTCACAGCAAGTTCAATATTGATTTATTTACTAACACGCCACTAACAAATAATTCGCCTTCAAAAGAAATACGTAAATAAAAAAAAATTGACCACCACTGTGGTACTAATTTATTTCTTTTTAGTATTGAACCTTGAACAAATAGCGTATTTTCCGGTATAAGTGTAGTGAGTTAGACTGGAAAAATCTCTTGAAGTTGTTCATACGTTGTTGTATAAAAGAATTCGTCTCGATTGAAGTGAAGAAAAATGTTACTACAAACTACACATGAATTCCTCGTGGATATTAAAGCCTTATATAGCCTAGGTGCGTAATAATTACTCATTGTGTATGTTTCATGCCCGAGTGTGTTTAGTTGACCTACCGGCGTTCGTGCTGCGCTGTAATTTTATGAATAAATTGTAGGGTACAGTCGTGCGCGCCATGCCTGTAATAGGACAGTGCAGCACTTTGGTATTGATTCAAGACGCCTTTGTCTAGTCCGATGCAACCGCACGTACCTACCCCATACGAATGTACTGCTTTGTCTTTATGAGTTCAACACACCGCTTTCTCTTTGCGATGCACATATAAAACCCAAATATACGAGTCATTTGTTAATGCTATATTTGTGTCTGTAAAGTTCAAAGTATTTTCGGGTCACATTCGGACTTCGGCGGACACCGGCGCATTTCCATTGACCCTGACCGACTCGCCCCACTTCTGTTTTGCCTATTCTTGCGAATATTTCTGTCTAGACCAAACTATGAAGATAAGCACGATCCTTGTTATCTGCCCGTGATAAGTAAAAACAACAATGATTCTGAATATACTTTGGCATCTAAATATTTCGTAACGCAAACGAGTTTAGCATTTGAAAAGGAATGATGTTTAGTCTGTGAAACAAAGGGAACAAACAGATAGTATCCTTGTAATACATAATTACCTAGGTACAGGTAGTCTGTAATGTTCTGTAAAGAGGTTTTTCCGTGTGAGCTAACGTTTCAGCTAAATAATTCATCTCTCAGAACACCTCTACAAATACACCGAATATAACAATACCAGTCGAAGGTGTATCAATAAATAAGTGCTTGAATACTTTATGTTCTAGGCTCAACGAAGTTTTAGAATCTCTAGGCAAGATCCCAATACTGTCCGCACTCCAATTAAATGCCGAGGCTCATCGATTCTCTGCCTTTGATGTATTTGAAGACACAGATTTTGAGGGTCCTCACTACAGGATCACTCATCCTTTGGACAACAGTTCAGAAACGAAGGCATGTCAAGATTTTGGGGTCGAAGCGTTCAAACTGTCCGACGAAGATGGTAAGTAGTTAAACCAATATACGTCTGTTGAATTTACCGAGTTATTATCACACTATTTGTGTAATGAATGCAAACGGGCTTGTTGAAAAGAAATTCTTTTTCGTCCATATTTTAACAAAAAGCGTGCTACAAAGTTATTCGTCGTGTCCGCTTCATTCATTCGGTCCAGTCGTGTCTTTCCTGTAGGTAATAACAAGGAACCGATTGAACAGTTAATAATGTTAGTAGGCTAGTCGTTGAATTAATTCAGCTTCCAATGTCAATGAGTCGCTGTACGACGACCTAGCTATATTTAGCTAATGACTTTTTAACGCAAACAGGTTTGAGTGGAAACGATTATGGGCAGCGGTGACGTCACCCATGTGATTTGAGGGTCTTTTTGACAATCAATTTTATAGAGATTATTGTGCCTCTGCTATACGCTTATAGGTAGGGCACTGACTGATAACAGTGATAACGTATTCCAATTATAACACATCTGAGGCACTGCTTTAGCTTATCTTTGTTGTGAGTTGTGCAATTGATTGCCCCGCGTGCACATCCACGACTGTGACACTGCCTAAAACTGTGATATTCGATGTTATAAATATCATTAATCAATATGCGAAATATGTGTCAGGCCATATGAATTTCAAGGGTCATTGGTACAAGAACAATAAAAAATAATGTTGTCCTTTTTCTGTGGCGATAATTTCACATACTTACTTGAATAATTGTAATGTAGGCATTAATAAAATAAAGTCCTTACAATTCTGGTAAAATGTTGGTAAATCACGAAGCATAAACCTACATTATAACGTCTAACCTCACGAAAAAAGAAATACGTAGGAGGTCCTAATTTCCCAGTAGAGTTAGCCCACGTTCACACGGACGTAAAATTATCACGGCGGGATTTTATCGCGCACTTGATTTTCAACTCTCGCTGTTGAACCGAGCATTGAGAATCCATTGTGCATCCCAGTGCGTCAAAAAAACTTCTCTTGGCGCGAAAACCGCCGCGGGAAAAAAGCGCCCTTGCGTACAGTCACGAGCACTAATATGTCAACACTTGGAAACAATATCAATTTATGCGTGAAATAAGAACCAAATAATACCATATGCTCAGACATAAATTTTTATTATTATTAACGAAAACAACAATGAAATACGACACATTGCAAAAAAAAAACCTATGTGTTCGATAATACTGTGTTCGTAACAACACAAAATTTCATTAAAAAATAAAGGAGAAAGTTGCTTTTGAATAAAGCCAAATGTATACATACTTATGCTCGTGACTGTACCTGGGCTAGCCCAAAAAATAAATTCGTAGGCGGTTCTAATCTCCCAGTAGAATTACTCAGAAAAGTCTGAAAATATTAGCATTTGATACATTGTTTTGTTTACATTGTGTCAAGTGTTATCGTTTAATTATCTGTATGTATTTACTCTCAATCTAGCTACAATAAATTATCGTTATTTAGTGTTCATAATAACATGTGCCACGCACGTGAACCGCGTTGAGTTTTTCCTGATTCTGTTCTGTCGAAAGCAGCAAAGCTTTTATAAATAAAATAGCGAGTAGTTATTATCTTTAAGGAAAAAAGAGGTAAAATCTTCAAAAAAAAAAAAAATGTTTGGGTTAAGATATTTTATTTTTGAGTATGAATGTCGATGGATTTAAGGGTAGGGGAATCAAAGAAACGATGGATGGAATGTGTGAATGATGATATGGTTAGAAAGGGGGTGACTATCGAGATGACGACTAATAGAAAAAGACATGTTGCGCCGACCCCAAATGAAAGAAAGAAGAAGAAAGAAAGAACTATGTCTATATTCATATGTCTACCTGAAATAAATGTATTATTATCGGGAGTGTTCTTTTTACTCAGCTGTTAGACTGGTTTATTATTATTATAATAAATGTTATCGTAAACCGTTATGAGCATCGTAGGCCTTAGACATAATAAATGCTTTCACATAAATATAGAGTATGGAAAAGGTTAATAAACTTTATAGCAGGCGGGATTGGTGATCGAGGTCTATTATTCATAATTCTTGGGATTCCTTTTACCCACTGAAAAATATATACTTACCTATGGACTTTGGATTTCTGATCAAAGACTTGATAACACTCAATAAATCTGCTGTTAAATCTTAATGTTTTCCATGGTTGACACAAATAACACCCATTCAAATAGGGTCATAATATTAGGATGGCAGGGAAGGTGTGTTCCCGCATTGTCGAGACGGGGGGCTCAGTAGCCGTGGCTTGGTTACCCACGGTGAAGCCAAGAGGAACCCGAGGAAGGGCCGCTCGTCAGGGCTTTGTCAGTAAGCCAACGACCGACGTAGCGGCCAACAAGTTGGTTGCGGTGCCGCTAGGGCGACATCGCAACTGAGGCGGGCCGAGATGTCGTATGGGAGGCATCACGGCTGAGGGTTGGAGGCCGCGGCGGGAGAGGAGTTCCGGTATTGCGGTGCGCCGTTCTCCCTACCTTCCGCGGCCTTGACGGGGTCGCCACCGTCTGATGGCAGACGCGGTTGGACCAAAGGGGAGGAGTGTTGGTATGACGTTGGCCGCTCTCCCTATCCTCTGCGGCCGAAAATTGGCAGACGGCGGGGCCAGTGACCTGACCCGTCGCAGGGGGACCAAGGGTGCCCAGACACGGGGTCGTCTGGCACCCATGTGCTGGTTTGGTCCCTGGGGTGGTCACGGCGGGCTATGTATTCTGGTGCGCCAGTGATAGGGAGTACAGGCTTTTACAAATCGTGGGGTAGTTATATTATATTTCCATATGCCTATGCACATGCCGTATAGTTTCTACCGAAATTACGGACGTTTCTTGCTCCTTATCACCTCCGGACATAAGATTACTTATTTTGGGGCCCGAACTAAGAATGAATTTTTTTTATTTATTTATTTCAACAAAAGAGTACACAGATGGGAATACACAGTTCTTCTGCCAAACTGCAGAACAGTTTGTTGGCAGTGTTCTCGTGGACACAGCTATTTTTCTGCATGACACCACGATTTGACAGTTGTCCTTACTCCTGATGTGTTTTTGCCCGTCCGAAAAAGTTAATTAATCGGGACTTCATTCCAAAGTATCGAACTATTCAGACAGGCCGGTATCTTCGTTGATGGACTTAGAGAGTAGGACCCCTTCTTTGTTTTTGCTGCTCTTTTGAAATCCTCATGGATTTCCTCCATCGTGAGGGTGACTGAGAGGGTACCGGGATCGGCAGGGTAACGGGATCGTCCGAAAGGGTTACCGCTGCCCTGGAACATAAAGGGCTAAAGAAGGAACACGGGTGGGTTTTAGTCAGTAAGAGTCTGACACTCCCTTCCGCTCCACCCAGA
The DNA here is from genome assembly GCA_945859715.1 of Apamea sordens. NCBI lineage: Eukaryota > Metazoa > Arthropoda > Insecta > Lepidoptera > Noctuidae > Apamea > Apamea sordens. The sequence goes on along the minus strand of OX243991.1, from coordinate 8,769,327 downwards.
GCGGGAGGGGTCATTTGATGATTTCCCAGTAACAAAAAAAAAAAAGTGGGACTGAGAGTATCTTTTAGCCGGACTCTTACCGACTGAAACCACCGCGGTGTTCCACCTCTGCCTATGACCGGGGGTGCGGGATTCGCATAACATTCACCGCTCTCATGGACTTAGAGAGTAGTACCCCTGCACTGGGACAATAATAGACTACTAAATATTTTCCAGAATATTCATTACAGCTTCATATAAATCTTTACAGTGTTCGACCAAAAACTATCATCAGGCAACGAGGGAGCGTCGGCTTCGGAGCCTTTACCCCTGGTTCAGGAGTCTGATGAAGGAGTCACGTTCAAGGCACAGTCCTATGAAAGCAAGGAGGAGCCTTCCCTACTGCACTGGATCCTCGCACAGGGGAACAAGGCGTCTCTTCAGGATATATTGGATTATTGCCAGAAGGGATTAGGTTTAGTAAGTATACTTTGAAATGAGGTTGATGAAGATAATTAAAAGATGATGACGTTTGCAGTATTTCGCATGCCATATTAAGATTCTAGTTTGCGAACATGTTGCTGTGAGAGACATACAGTGAAATATAGTACTTATAGCAATCGTGGCAGCGTTCAAAATAGAATAAAGTTCTAAAGAGAATTGGCGTAATACGGTCCAACGTTTTCAGGTCAAACTCTTTGGAATTTTACAAATGCATTTTCCATTCATAATGTCTACAAGAGTAATGCGTATTAAATTATTATCAAAACGCATAAAATCTTTATCAAAGTATGTTTTCAGGTTACACATGTTCTTGCTTACGTTCTCGTACAGCCATTAAATTTGTATAAAAAGTTACTCAGTAGTATGGTAACGAACTTGGTATGGTTTCGATGAATGTTATGAAATAATTAATAATAATAATTAAAATTATTATTATTATTATTAAAAAAAATGTTTTTTTATTTTTTAAGTTATAAAATAATTTTTAATATTCGACACAATGTAAAAATTGTTAAAAATTAAATCATCATCATCTGCCTAGCCTTTTCCCAACTATGTTGGGGTCGGCTACCAGTTCCAGTTGTTAAAAATAAAATAAAAAATAAAATACACTATTATAACAATATCAATAAACACATTAGAACAATATCAATAGAAAAAAAGTAATATAAAAAATATAAACATGATAAAATACAAATGAGAGTACGCGACCTTGACCTACCTCAACTTTTAACTGCGTATGATAGTCCATTGCTCTCAAAATACATTACATAAATTGCTACTACAATCTCATAAATCTCATTACAGTTAGACGCTGATCCCCTGAAGGAGCGGGAAGCAGAACTGTACCACATTCTGGAGTACGCCAACCTGCATGGTCTGAAGCATATCAAGGGTATTGAAGAAAGGCTGTATGGTCTTGACCAGCTCTTGAATGACGTGAAGAAGTTGGAGCGAGACCAACGCGATCAGGCTGCGTCGCTTATACAGGTGAGGTGGACTTTAAAAGATTCTGGAAGTATTTTTTTTTTAAATATAATTGACTTAATTTTCTTTTTAGGGTTCCGTAGCCAAATGGCAACGGAACCCTTATGGATTCGTCATGTCTGTCTGTCTGTCTGTCTGTCCGTCCGTATGTCACAGCCGCTTTTTTCCGAAACTATAAGAGCTATACTGTTGAAACTTGGTAAGTAGATGTATTCTGTGAACCGCATTAAGATTTTCACACAAAAATAGAAAAAAAAACAATAAATTTTGGGGGGTCCCCATACTTAGAACTGAAACTCAATTTTTTTTTTCATCAAACTCATACTTGTGGGGTATCTATGGATAGGTCTTCAAAAATGATATTGAGGTTTCTAATATCATTTTTTTCTAAACTGAATAGTTTGCGCGAGAGACACTTCCAAAGTGGTAAAATGTGTGTCACCCCCCTGTAACTTCTAAAATAAGAGAATGATAAAACTAAAAAAAATATATGATGTACATTACCATATAAACTTCCACCGAAAATTGGTTTGAACGAGATCTAGTGAGTAGTTTTTTTTAATACGTCATAAATCGTAACGTAACGGAACCCTTCATGGGCGAGTCCGACTCGCACTTGGCCGGTTTTTTTTAACATAGCACTGTCCGATTGATTCTTTCAAGTTTTGGCTTTACTTATGTGCTTGTTTCGACTATTGCTCTCTACAAGTTTCGGCGACGAGATCTCTCGCAATTTCGTAAATTTTCGATTTCCAAACATACATATGACTGATAATAAATTCTCTATCCAATGATTGAACATATATTCATAATGATATCAATAATAATCGATGTTGACAACTGCAAAACTGGGCCAAAGAAATGAAAATAAATCCCAAATGCACTACATTTTAGATATTCATACCGATACTCTAACAGCCTTATTTCAAAACAACGATTATCTTTAGAACCATCCGAGCCATTTTTGAATGTTGGACTCCATTCCGACAAAGTTAAAGCACTAATTACAAAAACTAATTTCAAACACGAGACTAAGTTGTCAATTTTGTACTAAGTTCTACCCGCGACTTTTTCCCCCGTCGTCGTTTCCTGCGTCGCTTGCCCGCGCTATGACTTCGTTTTCTTACTTTTTTTTTTATTTGCTCGGCTCCTAAGAGTTCTAGCATGATGTTAAATAGCCTTCCTCAAGAATTGGGCTATCAAATGCAAAATACAATATATATTGTAGATAGATAATGAGGTCGAAGTTCCGGGTTTGGACTAAAATTTTAACTCGTTTTGTAATAAGACAGGTTGAGTTTGCTTTTCCTTATCAACTTCGAGGATACCTACACACACCTTGGAGTGGCTGCAACCAGTTGCTCAACTTCGCCATAAAATAAATGTAGGCTTGATAAACAAAACGTGACACTGTTGCGCGTTTATGATGTGGAACCGTTTATACAAAGGAGTTCTATTTCGAAGCATACATTTTTAATTCGTTATACTTATTTCCATGGGCATTAAACGTGTTTACATTGTTGAATACATAGTTAAGGTACAAATCTAAATTTTATATTTTTTACTTGATTGGTTGTTTGCTTAGTCAGCATATAATGTTCCCAATGCTGGGACACAGGCCTCCTCTCTGTGAGAAGGAGTACAGGAGGAGAGGATTGGTTGTTTATAGTATTCGACTAACGAGGTTGATTCTTGTGACAGTCTGTAATAGCAGGAATTCTAGAGTGATAAATATATCTTACTATTTAAAATCGGAATCAAGTGTATTCTGAAAAAGGTTTTCTTCATTTGTTGCACTCAGAACAGAGATTTCATGTTGTTGCATTTCATGATATATGTAAGTCATTCTTATGACACTGATATCACGTCATATCATTATCATTGACACGGGTATCTTTACATGAACGAACTGATCGTCTCGCTCAGCAGTCAACATGTCGGATGCTATATTGGTGTCAACAATATGAGCTATGCGGACGACATGGTGCTGCCGAGCGCGTCGATCTGTGGGCTGCGGAGACTGCTCAGTACGTGTACGGAATACGCGCATGGACATGGTTTAAAATATAATGGGAAAAAAGCCAATACATGGTTTTTCAGGCCATCGGTGTGTCGAACCCTATGAATATTCCGATTGTTTATCTCGATGGTATTCCAATAGACCGAGTGAACCAATTTAAATACGAGTATCTAGGGCATCTACTCACCGAGGACCTTAAAGACCATGCTGACATGGACCTGGTCGGTACGAGCCAACACGATAGCCCGCAGGTTTTCACGTTGTACTACGGGTGTGAAGGTCACGCTTTTTAGAGCGTACTGCACATCCCTATAGGTATACGTGTAGCCTGTGGGTTGACTATAGTGTAAGGGCATACAGTGCCCCCGTGTCCAGTTCAACAACGCGTTCCGGGCGGTGTTGGGGCTGCGCCGTTTCTGTAGCGCATCAGCGATGTTCGCGATGGCGCGCACTGATTGTTTCCACGCTTCGATGCGTAAGCGGTGCGCGTCTCTGGTGCGCCGGGTGCGGGCCAGCCCCAATGCTATCCTGGGCCAGGATTCCTGGCAATGATCGCGAACAGGCTGGACTGCCCTTATGTCCGTCATTGCAGTGGCAGGCATGTTGCTGTTCCTATGCCGACTAGAAAGTTATAATTATTAAGTTTATTTTTGTTTTTATATTTTTTTTTGTGACCTATAATGTACAGTCACGAGCAAAAGTATGTATACACTCGGCTTTATTCAAAAGCGATTTACTCCTTTATTTTTGAAGGAAATTTTACATTGTTACGAAAATAGCATAAGGTTCAAATTAGGCTAAAGGCTTAAATGTCACGATGACTTCTGATTACCACTTTAAGGACACCGAAACAAGGTTGTAATTTGAATGACTCACGCATCAACTCCGTTTACTTTTCTATTTCCATATTTCCTATCTAATAAAACAAAATAACTTTGTTCTCCAGTGCCGCGAGCGTCTAAACACAGCTTGCGACCCTTCCGTCCTGCCCACATTAGTCCAGTCCCACTGGTGCCAGCTGAAGAAGCTGCTGAAGGGACATCAGACGCTCATCGACATTAGACGGCGTATCGCCAAATCGAAGGACGAACTCTCACATATATTGAAGGCAAGATTAGAGTAAGTAGACATGCTGTGCTATTATTAATGGTAACGAATAAAACTTCGCCATGAAGTAAAAGTAAAAGACGCTCAGCGGGGTAATTGCGTAACACACTAACAGTAGCAACGGCTTTCATTTTGACAATTCAACAACATTCATTGCGTTATTTACGTGGTTGAGCAGACAAATTTTTCGAAAATATGAAGCAATGGTTAAGCAATGTCCTTTACAATGACATTAAGGTGCAGTTTCTTTTACTTAGCGAGTCGATAGGAATCTTGACTAGAAATACTACAACAGACACTAATTAGTGACATTATTATTCGTTCCTACGTTTAGGAATGTCAAGGCAAGGATACTTTTGAAAAACCGGCACCACATTGCAATTCAAATCATACTACTAATTAGAACAGGGTTTTCCTTGTTTTGTCAACTCATCTAGGGCCTCCCAAACTGCTGAAGTCACTATCCTTGATTGGATTGATTCCTATAAAAGTTAGGATAATTAATTGTAGCATAATTTGTTATAAGCAGCGTCGTTAGTGTTATTGATATACCGATTTGAAAGCACATTAGTTACCCAACGTCAGCTAACCTCCCCCTTTCTAATTTGCAGGGCGGTCCTAATGATCGAGAACTCGATGTCGGTGCAGGATGCGCACGCGATGCTTTCGTTCCAGTGCTTCAACCGACTGTCGCGGTACTTTGGCATCGTGGCTCAGCTACATCGAGCTCCGCAAGTGTTTGTCAGGGCTGTGCACGAGGTGTCCAGGAGACGGACCTTTTCACAGGCACATCTGAAGGTATGATGAATTTTTTTGCGCGAAAAGGGTAGATTGGTTGCGTATGGTGGTGATGTGGTGAGAGTTAGGAAATACCAATATTAAGCAGTGGGCTGCATTTGGCTTAGACACCTCCTATAGTTAAATTACGCAATGATATTACAGTTTTTTACAATCTAGGCACAATGGACACCAAGACACGTGTCCATTTGCATTTGACAGTCATTGGGGTTGTAAACTAAAGGAATAGGACAGGACTGAGGATCTGACATCACGGGTTTCTAATGGGGATATCCTATAGTTGGATACTTCAAAGAGACGTTTAACTTCTAACTATGCGTTCTAATAACTATAATTAATCCAAACTAAACTGACTGTTTAAATTCCAGTGGGCTACAGACCTCGCTGAAAAACTGCTCAAAATACACGACGAAGAAATTAGCAGGCGGCAAGAGTTCAACACAGTTTTCGAAGGTCACTTTCTACGGAGTCTGTTCCCCGGTATGACGGAGCTACCGCCAACGTTTGCCACTCAAGGCCCGCCAACGTTTGACGCCAACCTGCCCAAACTCACGGAGGCAGATGTGACGTACATAGCCAATGCGTTCCCAGACCTTAGTGAAGATATACCTAGTTACGATATGGATACTACTGTGCAGTTTTTCCAACAGAGGTATGATATTTGTAGACAAAAGTGTGTAAACTTCAATTCGTAATCTCAGATAATTTACATTCCATCGGCACTTAGGTATTCAACTGTATACTTTAGTGTTTATTTATTATTTATTTATATATACTTTATTGTACACCACAAAAATACATAGCATAAAAAATACATGGCACACTACAAAATATACAATGGGCGGCTTTATCGCATGTGATGATGTATGTGTGTGTGTGTTTTGTATTTTAAGTTGATTTTTGAGTGACCATTTGTAATAGAAATGTCCATTTTTTTTTTGGTTGCAATGAAATTTGAACTTTGAGTGGTATGACATAGAGTTCAAGTGTTTCCAAAACGTGTTAATTATCTGAGATTCTGAATTCTAAGAGTGTTATTGGGCAATGTTAAAATGTATTTTTTTGTATGAATTTCAGAATACGGGCTTCGGAACATGAAAGTAAAGATATGGATATTCAAGTGGATATGGATAAGTGAGTATTTTGTCGAACTTATTAAAAAAAAAAAAAAAACCGTTGCCCCACACTAGGAATTACTCCTGTGTCGTGGGTGCGTTTACAAACATTTGAACTCACATACATAAACAGCCAGACCCGGAACAACTACTTGTAGGCCATACAAATATTTGTTACGTGCGGGAATCGAACCCGCGACACGCAGCGCAGCAGTCAATCGCTTAACCACTGCGCCAACCGTGCCGTCTTTGATCCTGAATTAGCTTATAAGAATGTGTGTTATTAACATTTTGATATTTCTCGTTCCACAGAGATTTCGACTCAGTAACGGAAGCCAGCGACTTCGAAAAGCTAGGCGGGCAGAGTGAAAAACAGAAAATCGACATCTCCACTCTGTGCATTCCCGAAACGATGGCCGTATCGACGGTGACCGAGGTGCGAAAACTACCGGTTATATTGGAAACCGCGGAGAGCCCGAAATCAAACGAGTTCGAAAACTCGGATTATTACATCGAGGAGTCGCTACCGTCGAGCTTGGAATGGGGCCGGGACGAACGACAGGTGTACATCGACCCCGCGACACACAACACGCCGCTCGCGTAAAAACTCCGCGCTATACGTACAGTTGAACAAATATATTAGTATACAGGCTCACTTGCAACCTTTTCTAAGTTTAAATACTGTTGTAAGTGACATAAGTAGTCAAGTCTTTGTATGTTTAAGTGTGTCTTAAGTTTTAAAACCCATTTACACCACAAATCAGTAAAGACATTTAGCGCTAAACGAATATAAAACATCGTTGTATTGCTGTCAATCGCTTGAAGGTGACACGGACAGAAACATGATTTAAATATGTTTAGCGCTAAATGTATTTTATTGAGTGAGTTGTGGTGCAAGCAAGCCTAAAAGTACAAATTCATATTGGCAGTGGTAGTGAAAAGATTAATAATTTGGCCTGTATACCCAACTGTATTCGACTGTACCCCGCTCTCGGAGCTCTTACCTGAGTGGTTGCCGTTTTGTTATTCTTTTATTTGCTCCTGTCTTCACCGGCCCCGTATGAGCTGTTTCATATTATTTTTCATTTGCGTATTTTTTCATTTTCTTTGAAGTGAAAACTTTTTTATCGGCGTTGTGCACTTTTTTGTGATGGGTAAAAAATGTTAAACTCGCGTCAGGACACGTGATCTGATCGAGAATTCGTAAGACGGAGCTCGTGTCAGGACATGTGACCTGATCGAAAATTCGTAAGACGGAGGGAGAGTTTTTTGTGATGGGTAATAAATGTTAAACTCGTGTCAGGACACGTGACCTGATCGAAAATTCGTAAGACGGAGGGAGAGCTTTTTGTGATGGGTATAAAATGTTAAACTCGTGTCAGGACACGTGACCTGGTCGAAAATTCGTAAGATGGCGGGAGAGTAGATCGCATTCCAAAATATCAAAAATGCACAACGTTAATATTCAAGTTTTCATTTCTGCTGGCACTCCCGGAGTGCAACCCGTTTTTTTTTCTTGATATTGGTGTGTAGGATTGTGACGTCCAGTAGCGTTCGTAGAAACTTTATCTACTCAATATTCTGAAGGTCTTTTTAAATTTCAGGACAACATGGATACACACAGAATAAATATGGAGAACCTGCAAGAGTTTTTAATAAAAGTCTATGCGGTCTGTAAAGTAAATATTGTATTTATAGTTGAGGAGCTGACGAAGTTGAAAGATGAGGTTAATGAACAGAAGAAGTTCATGACGAGTAAGTATATAGAGATATTAGAAGCGTGGGAGAAGAGCAATGCTGAATGTGCAATCAGATTCCGTGAGGAGACACAGAGGCTCACAGTAGACCACGAACTAGAACTAAGTGATATGAAAGCAGCTCTCAACGAAAAAGACGAAGTTATAGCTACTCTTAAAACAGACACAGAAAACATTAAAAACTTACACCAGAAAGAGATAGAGAGATTAGAAAAAGAACACCAGGAGACGAAAGATTTACTGGACAAGACAAGAGAAGAAATACAGGGATTTGAGAAGAAGTTAGAAGATATCGAAGCGCAGAAACAGAAGGAGATCAAAGACTTGCAAGAGAAGATGCATCTGGAATATAAGGCTGAGATTGAGTCCTTACGATCGAGGTAAGATTTGTTTCAATTAATTATTTTGTTCATAATATATATGTTTCTCATAATCGAATATTTCTTACGCATTTCTTTCTGAAAATAGTTGTGGACTAAATTGTATACATTTTGTCTGATAAGCGAAAGAATACGATTCTTGGTTCAGATAGAGGTGTGAATATATACAACGTGGCGCTACAATGGCGACATTAATTTAACACACGGGTAGGGCTAGTGGCCAGTAATCATAAAAATTATAACAACATAAAAAAAATCGTAACTTGAAAACTTCCATCTGCGCCTCTCGCCGACATAGGGCTCTCTCTCTTTCCTTCAATTTGCCTTCTCTTTGCTCGTTAATTGTTTTAATTACATTGATGCGTTGTTATGATCCGTGACCCCGGCAAATGACCCCTGCGCTACAGTTCTTTAAGTCAGGTTGCTCTAAGATGCGATTTTATAAAATTGTTAATGAATAAATAAATATTTATAAAATATAAAAATATAATATAAAATAATATTAATAAAATATATTCATAAAACTACAACGCAAAACCGTATACGTGTGTTAAATTAATGTCGTCATTAAAGCGCCACGCTGTATAGTACAGCAGATTTCCTGAGTTATAATATAATATAAGTCCCAAATTAAAAATAACAGAACCTGCTGCTATTAAACTGGCGCAATATAAACTCCAGAGAAACATCAATTTTGCTCGACCCGGGGATCAAACCCAGAATCCCTCGTTGAACAGTCGCTTTTGAGACCAAAGAAGCAGCCAAACCATATTCTGTCTTTAACACCCACTAAACCTATTTTTCTACCTATTTTTCCCCAGGTTCCGCCTAGTAGCTCTAACAAACATGGACCGGTCGCCTTCCGAGTCGAGTCTCGAGAAAATCGAGCGTACTGACGTCATCGAGATATCCAGTCACAACGCGATCGTCATGCAGACTAAAGAGAATGCTGAGGTTGAGAAGGAAGAGGCTATCAGAGAAGCGGTAGCTAAGGCCGAGGTGGAATGGAAGGCCAAGATGGAAACGGAAATCGCGGCCATTAATACGAAATATGACTCGGAGAAACAGGTATGTGTTTACGATAACGTATGCCGCTTATATTAACTGTGGAGTGTTGTACTGAACAGTGTTGCCATAACGATGGAAATATTTCGAAATGGGTTCCTGCCAAGGAATGTTTTATTGCCAACAATAGTCTGCAAGGCATTAGAAAACGGGCATAAAACGATACATTTGGCAGTAATATGCCACAAAAAGACTCCCATGGTTATCGGATGAGACGACGCTTTACAAAGCCGAACTTTTTCAATAAAGCTACGGTTTCCTAGTTAGTGGTGACCGCACATAGCCGCAGTGACGGCTGTCATGAAAATGATGACAGCGGCAAAAATTTAAATTGTTAGATACGCCCGCGATTTCACAGCAAGAAAAGATAGTCGCGTTTCTGTTCCGTTTTGACACCTCTGACACACAATGATGCAGTGACTTGACATGATTGTCATGTAAACGCTATATAATAATGTGTGAGCTCACTCTTCTCAGTATGGACACTTCACGTGACTAAGTACGGTGAGGACTAATCTAGCAATTTAAATCTTTGGGCAGCAGGGTTTGACTTTACGGTGTTAAAAACTCTCTCTAGGAAAACACACCAACGGTTCAATGACGTCATTCACCGGTAAATTGCGGACGCTATGTGGGCGGTCACCGCTCATATAGGAAACCTAACTGGATGTGCCATTTTTACGACCGGTTACTGTACATTGCGTTGCTTTCTTTTTAAGTAGTATGTAGACAATGCGCTTTCGGCAAATAAAAAAAAAAACAAGATCAATGTAATAGCGTTTCGTTTCCGCACTCTTCACCTAGATTAGCCACCACTTTTTATTTATTTCTCACACATTTCGCTTATAGCTTTCATCGTCGATGTCGACAAACGATGTCACCCGTCGGTTACTCTCGGAGAAAGAGCGACAGATAGATGCGCTGCGGGAGCGAGAGGCAGCTTTAGTGAGAGAGTGCGGCAAGTACCGCGATACTATACAGCAGCTGACTGATCCAGAGACTAACGACCTTGATGCGCTGCTCAAGACACAGGTATGTTCGCTTTAGGCTGAAAGGAAAGGATTTTTTGACGGCATTGAATAATGCACTTTATTTTTTAGACTGTTAAAGAGCAAATTTATATGAACATCGACGTTGATATTAAAAGTCTCATCAGGCGTCCTCTAAACTCCTCTAGGGCCCTCTAGTTTGCACTTTAATACTCCGATTATAAGGTTTATTATTCATTGGCTCAAAAAAAAAATGCTATTCTTTGCTCCTTTTTGGTCTGCGCCGAGTTGTAGTAGTACATTATGCCGCCGATATATGTATTGCAATTGATTTGCAAGTACATAGTTACTTTCGGTAGTATTGATTTTTATATCCTTATATATTGCTTTGTGTGCAAAAAATCAGACACTAAAATGCGTCACTGTCACAGTATTATGTAAAAGTAAAACGATTAGATACCCCTTTAATCGTCATTGTTTGTAAATAAATAATAGCTATCATTGTCAATGGGGTACATTAACTGTATCATTATATTATTCTAGCTGGCTTCCCTCGAAAACGAGAACGCAGTTTTGAAGCAGCAAGTAAAAGATTTGAAGAAAGATTTGGAGAAGAAAGTAGAAGAAGAGAAAAGCCGAGACGACGATAGCGATGGCAGGTAAGCAGGACAACACTAGGCAGTAAACATTTAACAAATAACTATATAATGTAACTAGAAAATACGAGAAATTTAAGTAATTTACTTTAATTTAAGAAATATGTATTGTTAAAAGTACACACATATCACATCCATCTTTGTTAAAGTTAAAAAAGGCTAAGTTTATAATCATTATTTTTAAACCTAGTGAGTTTATACCGCATTTCGTGCGCTTTTGGCGAGCTAAAGACGTGTCTTAAATAGCGTATGAAATAGTCTGCGTGTGTAAATACAAAGGCACAAAGCTTGCAAGCGTTTTCAAGACCTTGGCTCGTGGTTGGGTGTGTTTACATTACCGTATGCATGGATGGGTGACCATCTTTACATACCGAGACCCCTCTGTGCTTCGGAAAGCATGTTAAGCTGTTGGTCCCGGCTGTCATTCGTGGATCTTTGACGTTGCGAGTCGTCAGAAGCCCGAAAGTCAGACAAGGGGTATAGTGTTACCCAGTAATTGGGTTGTGGAGGTCAGATAGGCAGTTGCTCCACGTGAATTACAGCAGTCAGCTGCATCCGGTTAGACTGGAAGCCGAAAAGGCTAGGCAGATGATGTAAAGATGTTCATCTCGTTCATGTGAGTGCTTCAGGTCAAACGCTACTACAGATTTAAAAATCCATAATCTTCCAGGTCGTCTCCCAAGAAGGAAGACAGTAAGAAGTGTCGCGGTCGTTGTCACACGCCGTACGGTCTGTCGGCCGGTACTCTGTCGCTGTCGTCGTGTCTGCCCGGGCACACCGTGCTCGTCATGTGGGACCCGGCGCATCTCAACTATACTGTACTACAGGTAAGTTTTATTTAACCGTACGACAGTACTAACACTTGAACCTTCACGAAATGAAGGCCCTGTCAAAGTCAAAATGTTACTATAGACGTGGACTTGACAATTCTATTGTCCTACTAATATTATAAACTCGAAAGTTTTTGAGGATGGATGGATGTTTGTTACTCTTTCACAAAAAACCTGCTCAACGGATTTTGATGAAACTACAGTAATATAGCTTATAATTAAGTAATTATAGAATAAATAACACATAGGATACTTTTTATTCCGTTATTTCCACGGGATCGACACTTATGCGAGTGAAACCGTGGGGCGCTGCTAGTATAGCATACATTGTAAAAAAAATATGATAGGACGGTTTGATTTGCGCAGTTGCCGAGTAAATAGCGGCAGTAAGGATCGAGAGTTTGATCCCGATGAAATGTATATTCTAAAGTAAACTCCAATGCGATACAGGAACAATTAAGAAAGGTCATTTAAAAAAAGAAATTAAAACCTTTGCTTTTGTCCTTTGTTTTAACGGAAATTAGGTGCCTTCTTTTTGCTAGATACTGTCACAAATCTTTATGTTGTCACGTTTTGAGATGTTATAACATTTAAAAACAATTAAATCTGTTTCCAGGAAGCATCAATAATGTACTTCGTGCACAGTGATTGTCTACCGGCGCTAGATTTGAGCATACAAGCCAAGAACGAAAGTGAGAGACGACTGTACGCAGTCGCTACAGTCGAGTCCAAAGAATACTGCTATGCCAAAAAGGTAGGTTAATTTGAACCTAAAAATATTAAAACAATAATAATTAATTTCGAACGTTCATCAGTATGCAATTTTTATTTTATTTTTTATTACATGGTATCAGATTCAGACAACATTTTAATATTGTGGAGATTGGTGCCTGAACTAAGCTTTAGACCTGTATTTCAGAACACCAGAAGGCCAATTCTCGTAATTTAAAACGTTCAAAATCTAGTCGCAGTCTCATCTCGGCGACAAACAAATGTCAAAAACTTGTCCAAATGTAAGGAAATTCAACATATTTTTGACAGAATGAGACTGAGATCAGCCTGTGAATGTTCTTAAATTTAGCGGAATTGCCCCTCAGGTGTCCGCCCTTTTACAAAATGATACATTTTGCTTTGTTATGTACTTGTACACTGACAATCTAAAAGATAAATAATCAACATTACAAAAAGATTGATGGCTCGAGTGGAAATTTTAAACTATACACTAAACTTTTGTTAATTAGGTTATTTGTCTTTGGTTTTTTTTAAAACGTTGCCCCACCAGGAATTTCTCCTGTGTCGTTGGTGCGTTTAGAAACATTTAAACTCACATACACAAACAGCCAGACCCGGAACAACTACTTGTAGGCCATACAAATATTTGTTCCGTGCGGGAATCGAACCCGCGACACGCAGCGCAGCAGTCAATCGCACCACTGCGCCAACCGTGCCGTCTAATTGTGTATGTGTGGAGTGGTGTTGGTCCGTGCGAGCGACGTGTGGATGGGTGTGTGTGTTAGGCGCTTATTTAGGGCAATAAATGCATTCCAATTGAATATTAGGTGGGTATAATTATATTTTCAATTTGAATTGTCTTCCAATAATGTGTATTATTGGAGGCTTCGATATTTTGTTACAAAAGTTTGTCTCGAACCAGTTTACATTTATGTGTGACTATCCTTACTATGGACGATACTGTACAGAGCGGCAACCGCTACGGCATGCCGCGCGGCTCGCGCTTCTACCGCGTGCGCGTGCGCCCGCCGCGCGCGCCGCCCGCGCCGCTGCCGCCCTGCTGCGAGCATAAACACAGGACCGGTACGTACACACTCTACCGCTCACTTAATACATGACATACATTCCTGCAAAGTAAAGCCTTATTTCATTTTAAAAACAGATAAAAAAAAACAGTTTGTAATGTTTTTATATATTTCTAAAATTATTAAGTTACATCGTTCATGAAATGTTTTTATCCCAAAAATCGCATCGCATCCCTAGATTGTGTGATGCCCTTCATTTGTAATGTCTTTAAAGGTTTTCTTTAGGGTTTAGATTTTTGACTCATGACTCGGACTATGATCCGCATAATGAGGTATATTGGTAGGAATTAAATTTTCTTTTTAGTAAATATGTGAGTATTTTTTTACAATAAACATAGAGAATACGGTTTATTTTCTGGAACCTCCGATCTGAACCGGTATGACACCATAAAAGATTTTTATTAAAAAAAAAAATGAACATAAAATGTCTAATTAATATTGAAAGTAAAACACACCTTTTTGTTCTGCCTTTAATGGTAACTGATTTGATTGAAATTTTACAGCGAGGAGTCTAGAAAACCGGAAAAAAATAGAGGGTAATTTTATCTCTGAACGTTACACTGGTGTGGCGTGCACACGCACAGCTAACTTTTATAAAAAGCTTTAAAATCTAGCACATTGTATTGGAAAATTCTCTGACACAACATCTTTAATACAATACTTTTATGGTGTCTCATTGGTTTTAAGCTAGCACCATCAATGTGTAGTTTTTGCTTCTTGCCCTGCGCTTATCCATGCTCTTTAGTCTGCTCCAAGTTAGTTCAAATTGTTAGTTAGTAGTGACCAATAGAAATAATTACCTTTTAAAAGCATGCCTTTGATTACACCCTTTCATGTGCCTTGCTTTAATACAGGGTGGCAAGGACATCGACGCTCAACCTGGTACCATTCAGTACATGATTGTAAACCCCAAAGCGTTGACAATATTTAGCCGGTTATTAAAAAAAAAAGCTATTGCATACATTTTAACCACGTAGGTATTGCACTTTTCTAAGAAACAGTAGATTTTTTTTTTTAAATTAACTGTTTTTAAGAAACAGTTAATTTCTCCGCTAGGGCGCGTCTAGAATCATGTGCTGAATTCACGGTTACAGTTTGCGCGTCGATGTTTCACCACCGTGTTAAGCATAATATTTTATACAGATGAAGTTATAAGTAATATGTTATGTCTGTCTTTTGAAAAGATCTTAACGTGATGTTGTGCATTATTAAAACACGTGCACACAAAACTGGCACTAAAGGCGTGACGCCCGTTTTCTATGAACCTATTCAATTTTTTCTACATCTATATATTTATTTGAATGCCTTGTTTGTCCTTGTGGTCATATCTGTGGCCGTACTATGCCGTCATTGTTTCGCTGCGAGAGAGATGGAGCTATACAGTTCAAATAGCACCATCCCTCTTTCGCATCGGCACAGTGGCTTTAACACTTCATAGTACGGTTGTTGTTGTCTAACCTCGCACGCGCGTTGCGTTGCAGATGCAATGAAGGGCGGTGTGCTGCCGGTGTTCGGTGACGCCCGCCCGCTCAAGAAATGGTTGACCTACATGCATGCCCCAGGTCTTTGCTTATTTCTCTTCATCTCTCACGTTTTCATTAGCTTGCTGAGCCTCACGTCATGCTTATTTGTTTTGCTTCACCGCCACATGGATTCATATAATTTAGTTTAAAGTTGGTGGAGATCAACCGCGGCTAAATGGCAGATTGAGTATTTTAAAGGTCGCCACAGTTAGGATATAATAAATTGAAAGTAAATCAATTATAAGTTTTCAAGTAAATAATACACATAATTTTATCAAAAAATAAACTATATTTTTCTTTATTGTATTTATTCTATACTGCGGCGACCCGCATGCTACTATAATGGCAATAATAGCATAATGTCCTAGCAAAACAAATCCTGTATTTACAGTATCTTTGTAATTTAACAAACCCCAGATTAACAAACAGTTTTTATATGACTTACATACATATGTAACCCGGTACGGGCAACACTGTACAATTAAAAAGGAGCTTTAAAAATCAACGTGTATCTTTCTAAACAGACCCACAGAAGTCAGTAGACACAAGTCAGTCAACGAGTTCAGCGACGGAGGAAAGCGCTCGAGCGGCTGAAGTAGCCACGGCAACACTAATCAACCTGGAGTCGCCGGTGTCATGCAGCGATCCTGTTTCCGCTGCTTCGGCGCATACGCACTCTGAAGATCAGCTGGATTCTATTGAGGCCAGTGAGCAGTGGCAGAACGCTAGGATGCATCTATCTACCATTAGTACTGTGTAAGTAATATTGAACTTGGATGATAACATATCATTACGCTTGTATTCTTCGAAGGGGTACCATCAACCAGGCGCAAATCCTGACTCCAAGCTGCTACTGAGAAATTTCTAATAAAAAAACTCAAAACAGAACAAAACAAAACAGGCAAAAGGTTATTCCTTTTGCCTGATCTGTTAATCATTTAGAAATATTTAGGTTTTCCTTGATCTTTCTAATGTAGTGGAAAAAAAAATGCCCTTTGATAAATGTTGCAAGGAATTTATTGTTATCAACACTTACATTTTCAAGTTCAAATTATAACATATATACTCGTAATAATTTGAATTTGAAAATGTAAGTGTTGATAACAATCAATTCCTATATAGTATATATTAGTATGGGGAAATTAATTTTGCAAGAGCCTCACACTAGCTATAATTTTATTGTTACAGTACGGACATGGAATGCAGCGTAGGTCGTTGCGTGGGAGCAGAGCCCTTAGAGCTGACAGTGAGCGCAGTGGCCGTGCTGGGCCGCGGGGACGGCGGCGCGTCCGAGCTGGCGCAGGAGGCCGAGCCCTGACACAGCGAGCGGCCCGCACGCACCGCCACCTAGTACCCGCACCGCCTAGTAAACTAATGGAGTGACTATCATGTACTGAGTTTGTATACTCATATGTGAAAAAGCCGTATCAGGCCAGGTCTGGAGCCGATTCCGATGTACTTGGGATATGGCTAGAAAAAAAGTCGCTGGGGTTAACGTACACAAACGCTTAAATCGCCGTGGGATAACAGCTTGAAAAACGAACCTTGCCGTGGGATACGGCGGTGATCATTTGCTGATTACAAGTCTTCTCACACGCAGCTCTCTGACGTGTCGTCAGAGTTTGATAGCAGGGAAAGAGTACTAGCACTCCATTTTTTTACTACTCCGTGCGCTGCAGCTTGCTTGTCGAGTCTGCTGGAATGGAAAATTACAATCGACTTCATTCGACGCGGCTGTGAGGAACTCGCCGTCTGAATGTCATGCGGCCATGACGATGCGGCCAGTCTGTGTCTTCCCCGGTACTGCTTCCATCCTGCCGGTCGCATCTGTCGCGGTACATTAACTCGCGCGCCACGCGAGTTCTCCGTGTTTCCCTCTCTCCTATATTCTGTGTCTATTTAGAATATAACCTAGAAATTACCGTCTCCGATTCCCTCTATTGAAGTTCGTATCTCAATTAGGCAGTGATTTCTTCTCAATAGTACAAATTTGTTTAGTCGTGTTGTAGCTTTATGTGATCTTATGTTGCGAATGTATTCGTATTGTATTTTATATTTCTTATATCTACGTTGTGTTGTGTTATATTTTAGTTTCCCTTATTTCAGATGAATCATTTATTTTTCTTATTGAATACCAAACTATGTTAGCTATTTTATTGTAGTATAGTGTTATTGGTGATTATCAAGTTATATTCTAGCACAAAAATTAATATATGTGGTATCGCTGTGTACTTGATTTCAGAATCAGCGCTTTGTTCACAGATCGACGAAGTGCATTATATGTCTATACGTGTCTAATATGGTTAGAGCCACATTTTCCTTAAGATTCTCCTACCTTTATAAGTACTATCTTGATAACTAAGTCATAGTGATTATTTAGTAGGACAGTCGTTCCTCTTAGGAATTATTCTTCTTTACAATTTGTCGATAGGCTTCAGCGATGTTAATGCTTTAAACACTCGATCTCGCCCCTATTTGAGCTCTGAATCCTTACCGAATCCACATTGTAGCTTAGATACTTATGATATTTATAGTTTCGCTAGAGTGAAGTGATCACTCGAGTTGACAGTGTTTGTTTGTCCTACGCTCCGGTGGGAGGAAGAGAGAAGAATAATATAAATTATGAATAGTGAGGCACAGACACTTGCGTCCGAATATTGTTTTAGCCTTTCTAATACTAAACTAGATTCGTTCGAAGCGCAAATTATGGTGTTATTGTAAAATAAGATGACATGCTTCACGTTAAATTTGTTTGTGGCCTTATTATAGTGGCGCCCGACGTGGGGCTACCGGTGTCTCGGCCGAACTCCTCCGGGAGTGCGGCCGGAGCCACGCGCGGCGGAGTGCCGACTGCTGTGATAGTGCGTGCTGTGCTCTCCTCGACCCCTCGCTGAACGGTTCTACATGTGCAACTCACAAAATTTTGTGTAATTAAAGAGTTAGGGAGCTATTACTAAGTGTAAAATTAATGCAAAAATTAGCTGTACGTATATTATATATTTGTACATGTAAAACCGTTCGAACATATTCGGCTACATTAGCAATATTCAGAATTGAATATATTTATGACCACTTTACAGATTTCTTTTCAATTAGTTTTTAGTGTAAACGTTCATATCAACTAAATCAGTTTCCGTTATATAGATTCTCAATATTTATCGTAATAACTTGTGTTGAGACTGTAGGAGACAATGTGGTCGACTTGTTCCCAAGTCTTGCAATATACGGGGTGCACATTGTGCGGGGTGGCCTGCCGGTGGCGTTGTTTGTCCGTTTTAGTGCAATACCAGCCCGGATATTGCAATATTAATGCAATCATTTGTAAATACTTGTTTGAGATATCGTTATAGGTACCGATAATTGTGTCGAATTTAATTAAGTTTATGATATTTCGGTATCAGCCAAAATTCGCGATGGACAGTGAAGGTTTATCGGTTTATGAAGTAACATGAGAACTGCTTGTGGTCGTTGTGATAGATCAGTGGTGTGTCGCGTGGTTTTATTTGTGCTGGACACGAATAAGCTCATTTGCAATGAATTGGGCTTGGGTTGCGGACGTGTGTCATCAAAATTATGGTGTCGTGTAACGTGTCAGTATGAAGGTTTTCGGAATGTTCTGCAAATGCATAATAAATCGTGCGATCGCTTAATGGACTATTTTGTAGTGACCAATTTTATTGTTAGAAATTAAAAATGTAAAATTGACAATTTTAATGTAATTTTTATATACAATAAATAGACCTTTTTATACAAACTGTTTTTTATTTTCTCACATTTCAAATGAAGGAGATAAGTCTCCTAAAAACCATTGTAGGAACATAATGCTTATAATAAATCTATCTTTGTATCTTAGAGACAAAATTAACAACTTAGGCTAGCTTAGAGTTACAATATTTACAAAACTATGTACAGGAACATTATTATAAGAGGCCACTGAAAGCGTTCACAGCTTGCTGGTGCTGAACATCAAAGTACTGTTTACATTCAGACATATCGTTGGAGGTGAAAGCGCAATCTGAGTAGTTCCACGTCTGCATATCTAAGTTAGTTTGCGCACAATCCTGTCCGTACCTGTAGAACCTCTGCTCCTGCATATCCATTACAGGAGAAGTTCTACTTTCAGCAGGATAGTATTGTTGCGCCTCTTCAGGGTAATACGCTTGGGGAATGTATGTTTGCTGCTCGCAATAAGGTTCAGTTTGCTGATAACCACCAAACAGTTCCGGGGAGGGGGTCTCGCTGGACTCTGAGCCGCCCGCAGCTCTTTGCCAGTCCAACCAGTACGCTTCCTCAGGCCGGGAGTTTTCGCTATTGAGGTCAGCGAAGGTGGGTGGTGATTCTAAAGTGTGTTCTTCTAGTGGGAAGTCTAGTCTGATGGGTTGGTCGAGTTGGAAGATTTCTTCTGGGTGGAAGATGTCGTCAGCTGGTAGTGCGGTCGGGTCGTAGTGTTGTTGCTGGAGGGAGGGTGCGGGAGGCGCGGGAGGTGCGTATGCTTGGTACTGCGGCTCCTGGGGGGTCCACGCTGTGGTGGCGTAGCTCTCTGCCGTCATCTCGGGACGCCACCGACACGAACACTCGAATGGGCCACAGGTGCATGTTAGTTGAACTGTTGGCGTAAAAAAACGATAAATGATGAGTTTTGTTCAGAATGTGTGCATTATTGGAAGTTCAGAATAAGAGTTGGATGAATAGAGTTGGTGCTTAATAGAATAAAACTAAATAGCCTGGTATACTAGGCGGATGTCGTATAGTGATCAGTGAGTGTACAAAGATCGGTAGCAAAAATAAAAATTCAGGGACAGATTGCTTGAGTAGGAAGTCAAAAAATTAAGAAAAAAAACGACATCTCATTAAAACGAAACTCAACTCACCTCTTTGGTTATCTGGTATAAGTGGTGGGGGTTGTGGATGTGGATTGCACACTTTCTGCGCCATTTGTTTATCTGGTTTCACTGTTAATATCTTGTCTGCTATGGCTGCTTCTCTTGCCAGCAGTAGTGCTAAGCCTCGTACTCTTCTGCCGGCTCCGAGTGACCTCCGTACTTCGCTGGCCCCTTTAGCTTCAGGTTTTGGATGGTCATGGGCACCCTTCGCTTGGAAGAAGATAGCGTGTTCCGTATGACGCCAGAAGTGAGTAACTGGGTAACCGCAGTGTCCTCGACAAGGCAGGACTTCTAAGCGACCACCGCTGCAGAGTCTGTTTGGACATGGTTTGCCTGTTTCAGGAAAATTAACATTAGGGAAAGTTCTATTTTATCATTTAAAAAAACTGATCTGATACATGGGCAAAAACGGCTTCATCTGTTATAGGTACTGCCAAATGGTAGGTAATATAGTGTGCTACCAAATGTTCAGCGTTAGAATTTAGGAAAGAAAGAAAGAAAATGCATTTATTTGGGAAGAAGATTTCTACTTACCTATCTCCTGCTAGATAATACGTAACCAAGGGTCAATAGAGATCAGGAAAAGTAAACTAAAAGTATGAATAGTTTAGTGATTAGTTAAAATATACCTCCAATTCCATTACCTTGCTGCTTCTTCCTCGCTTTATCACAAATCGCAGGTCGCAGATGCACTCTGGACCCATCAGGCAATCTGCATCTTTGGGAGCAGACCAGCACTCCTAGACAGCTCTTCTTGAGTATATGCACGTTGTGGTTATTGGTGTTCCTCATGGCCCATCCTGAGGCGTGGCGTCTTGCTTCTTCGCACCCAGGTGGGTATACACGGCGCACGTGACCGTCGCACCACTCGCCGAACGTGTCGAACGCGGCCACGCGCGGGACCACCGCGTCGTTTATGTCCCAGTCTGGTGTTTGGCCCTCCGACATGTCGCGGTTGCTGGTGCTGTTGGAGTAATGGAAGGTTGTAGAACATTTTGCAGCAGTACGCAGTTTTTCATGGCACGGGTCGGAATCGGTTTCATTTTGACAGTTCAACAACATTCATTGCGTTATTTACGTGTTGAGCAGACAAGTTTTTCGAACATATCAAGCAATGGATTAGCGATTTGCTTCAAAATGATTCTGATTCCGATTGATTGTGTGTTACGCAATTAGGGTGCAGGTAAGCATATTTATAAAGAAAAAACTAAATTAATGCCAGAATGTTTAATTAATTTGATGAGGCAAGATAGGTATAAGTTTATATTTTTAAATCTTATCTACCTGGAACTATCGTAATAGCTTAAAAAGACACCTACCTATTTAATAAACAGATGAAAACACCTACATTCATTCAATAACACCCATAGACAATACACCTACATTCGTCCGTATTTCCGTACCTACCTACCTAAATATTTTAATCTTTCGTTCAAGCTAAGGTTCCAGAATAAAAAGCAAACATCCAAATCGCGGAGAAAGCTCGGTTCCCCCTCACAAGCCCTCGTTGAGCCAATTGCTTCAGAATTACATCGTCTGAAGGGGCGGCCGCGCCTTAATTGGGCAAATAACTTTGTGTAGATATCCACTTACGAGGGAGTAAGTAAATAGAGACGAGTCTTTGAACATATTTTAGATTGTCTACAAAATGGGCGATGAATGGGGTTTCTAAAGCTTTGTTTTAAGTCCTCTAAGTACCTAGAGGTTAGGTAGCGGTATAGTATAGCACATTATTCATTGGGTCTTGCAAACTATTGATAAAAACAGAGGATTTAGGAAGGGATTAACTTCTACGATTGTTTTGTTACAGTCTTTATGTTTGCGACGGTTCTTGTGGTAGATCATACTTAGTACCTACCTAAATCTGGAAAAACTTTCCATTATAGGTATAAGGTGTCGTTTTGCATCCTCGTCAAATTCAAGGAGGTAACTATGCTACTGATTCTCGTCACTACTACACACTACACACACAATAATGAAATCAGTAGATTTTTTTTTCTAATTTTCGCATATGTCGGACACGTATTTTAAAACGCGCCCTGTGTGATACCGCACTGTAACTGCCCTTTTACACACACATTATAACGCGGCCGCTTTAACGATACCATAACGCGATTCTGTTCTTTGTAAGTGGTGTATTCTGAAATACTATCAAACTTCATCATCATCTGCCTAGCCTTTTCCCAACTGTGCTGGGGTCGGCTTCCAGTCTAATTGGATGCAGCCGAATACCAGTATTTTACATGGAGCGACTGCCTATCTGACCTCCACAACCCAGTTACTGGGTAATACGATACCCCTTGGTAAGACTGGTTGTCAGACTTTCGGGCTTCTGACTACCCGTAACGACTGTCAAAGATCCACGAATGACAGCCGGGACCAACGGCTTAACGTGCTTTCCGAGACACGGAGGGGTCTCGGTATGTAAAGATGGTCCCATCCACAGACCAACCGCGGCAAGCGTAGCTTAACCTGACCGATCGACCTGTGCGGCTGTTATTATTTAGCCACGGGCCCCTCCTATCTAACGAAATACTATCAAACTTAAATAACTAAAAAAACAAGTATGTATTCATTATTTACCAGGGATCGTAATTTTATTTGATTATTTATGTCTTTCATAACAGCCTCCTGAAATTTGACGAGTATGCAAAACAACAGCTTGTATATACAGTTCTCCAGACCGTATTTCTGCTATGGCGGCCAATCTCAACGGAGACTAGCCTTTTTTTTTTTTTTTTGAGGATGGGAAATCATCAAATGACTCCTCCCGCTCTGGGTGAAGCAGAAGGGAGTGTCAGACTTTTACTGACTAAAACCCACCCGTGTTCCTTCCTTAGCCCTTTATGTTCCAGGGCAGCGGTAAACCCTTTCGGATGGTCCCGCTACCCTGGCAGGACGGAGACTAGCCTTCGCCACGGGAGATAGGTATTATGCCTAAGTATCTACCTAGCAATAACGTGTAAATTAAGTAGAATTCTAATCTATCTACCTTCCTAACTCTACCTAAATTTCTACAAACCCTGTCCCGATAGATTTAACAACTTATGACTCACGGTACAGGCTCAGTATTTTCGCCTATTCAAAATAAACCAGCGGTTTAATGCGTCAACAAAGCAACGTCACACTTTCAATGAGTTTCAATTAGATTCAATTGGCTCCCTCCAGCACCTTCCCCAACCCTGCCCAGTTTGTCTTCGAGTTTATTTTATGTTTCTACGATTTATTTTTTGTAAATGTTATTTGTTGATTCGTCTAACGGTCCTCATAAATTTTGGAACGAAGTTCCTTATCGCGCGTTGCGAAAGGAGGCTAGACGGAAAAAATTAAGAACAAAAGTAGGAACGACACTTTTTGCTATAGTTGTAAGCCGTGCGCGTGTTTCTCTCTCTCTCTCTCTTTGAACTTCGTTCCATCCGGGTGTCCCTTGACACCTCTCAAGTATTTTTTTTAAGTTGAGCTGCACCAAATTGTGTGACACTCTATCAATCACAATCTGAATCATTTTGAAGGATAGGTATTGCTAATCCATTGCTTCATGTGTTCGAAAAATTTGTCTGCTCAACAACGTAAATAACGCAATGAATGTTGTTAAACTGTCAAATTGAAATTGCTACTGTCAGTGTGTCACGTATTTACCCCTTTACCAGCGACCTGGCCGTGTTACTGTTACCTATTTAATTATATGTATTAACCTATCCTGCTAGTTTCAATTATCTATCTACACTACCTACCAGTTGACGGTCTGCGCAGTAAACTAGCAAAGCCCTAGCCGTTATAGTGGCCATCTTGGATTGTTGCATTACAGGCAAATGATCTCGGGTCAGGGAGCGCCTTTACATTTCATGTTGCATTGCATAAATTAGGACGACTTATTAGCGTTACATTTCATGTTACAGATAGAGATTGCTGACACGTACCTACCTAACATGAAATGTAACAGTCGTTGAATCAAATCTGCCTAGTTGTTGTGTTACATATTCATGTTGCATTGCATTATAGCCAAGATTGTCGCTCTTTTATTACATCTTCATAAGTTCGCTGATTTGTTCTTTATTTTAATAGTTTATTTCATTTATTTTCAACGGGTTAGGTGGGTATTTATTTTTATGATTCATTCGACACGTCGGTCGTTGTTATGAGTATATTGTAATTACGTATTTATGTACTATCTATTTTCACTGAGTGTCATAAAAAAAGCTTTCTTTTGAATTGGTTATTGATCATAAATGCCTAGTAGTGGTACCTAATAGTTGTTCATAGGGTAATAAAATTAATGGTAATTGGTGGTTCGATCTTAACAACTTTCTATATTTAACTTCAGCACGGTAGATAGGTACAGTCACCAAATGAGATAAGTAACAAGGCTCGTCAGATATGTAGAAGTTTAGTAAGAAACTGATAGATGTTTCCGAATGAAATTTAATTTGATAAATGAACTGCTTGTTTTCTACTTACTAATTTGATTTTATTTTATTCGAAAACATCCATCGGTTTCTTATCCATCCATCCATAATCGTTGCTTTATAAAAGCTCAACTAAGATGCAAATTCACGTAGACTATAGAAACTATGGGGAATATAACTTCCTTTTTCTCTCTCTAGATATAAGTGGTTAAAGAAAGCATTGCTGTGCATTCATGAAAACTGATGCAATACCTATTGTTGTTCAATATGGCTATGGTGGTATATTTTAAAATTTTCTCCATATTCAAACTCCTTGACTTAACCTTCCCTAAGTATTCCTTCGTTCTCTACTTTTCATGGAATGCGACTTTGCTCTGAAATCCCATCTCAAAAAAACCAAAATATATTTTTGTAAAGATGCTGCTAGATATAAATACGGTAGGTACTTATTAGGTAAGTTTGTCTAATACTTAATTTTATTTTCCTTATATTGGTATGTTATACCTATAGATACTTTAAAAAAAAATTATCTACTTTATTTGTTAGGTATTGTTATCCATCTGCAGCAACAATAAACAATAGGTATTCTATCCTATGTTATGACGTAGGTATTTCCCGGAATCATATAGTAGATATTACCATAACCTAATCAGTTATGTTTCCACTGCTGGGATAGGCTTCCTCTCTGTGAGAGGGAGTGGGCCGTAATCCACCACGCGGGCCCAGTGCGAGTTGGTTAGATATTAGGTAAGTAGTAGAATTTGATTTTTTCTGAAAATCATGGTTATTATAATATTTATACTTTTAATGCTGAGCGCGCAGCTCTAGATGCTTGATTGTTTACTTGTCTAGAAGTAGGCACTGTAGTTGATATAAAAAAGTAAAAAAACACGCCTAAGGCGAATCTATACTTTTTACCTGAATGAGTGATCGCTCTAGTAGGTAGAGGTACTTACCTACTTATAAATGTAAGTGTGTGTGTTTTTTTTATGTAAGTAGGTTTGTACAAACACTTTTACACGTCAATACCGTAGGATGTCTTTAGACATATTTAGCCATTCCCCGGCATGGCTACAAAACCATCTACCTAATAAAACTTTAATGAAAAAAAGTGGTTTTATTTATTAAAATTTTTAAACCTATACCATTAATTAGTAGTACAGAGCTACCTATAAATCTACAAAATTAACTATCTCTCTTAACGGGCAGGTAACCCCTAATCACAAAACTGCTCTATGTAAAGTAAACAGCTCTGTGTAGGCACTGTCTTTAAAAAAAAAAAGACTATTAAAACGTTCAGTATAAATAAATAAATACTTACAGGATAACCATCTCCGAAAAGATGCAAATGCTTCACAATCACAATGCAGGTAACCTGTCCAGTCCTAAACAACAATCACAGTCCATCTAGCCACTGCACACGTCAACGATTTGTCGCGAATATCGATACTATTTGTACAACACATCTACACACGAGGAAAGCGTATAGCCCACTAAGTTGAATAACAAAAATAAACATAGGGATGATATTCCCCACCATACTGCGAGGTGGGGACGGCAATCAACCAATCACAATCCCCCAGTCCCATGACACCGCCTCCCGACCAATCGGAACACGAGCTTGAACGCCAATGACGGTTTTCCAAAATGTTACGTTTCTATTTTTCAGGTAAAAATGGGAATTTTCAGTGCGCTGCCATTTTTAGAATGGTATCGTTATCAGTTGTAATGTTGGTATTATCGTATTTTGTTAAAATGTTAAGTAGGTACTAATGTTAGCTGGTTATTAAGCTTAGTTTGTATGTTATACGTAGGTATTGCGTCAATATTTTTCAGGCTTGGAAATATCGGATTACCTACGTGGGCTACCGCAGGAAGCTCACGCGTAGGTATTGCGTAACATTACCCAACTTTAGGTAATGTGGATTTTTCGTGAAAAACCGGAAAATTTATATGAAGTTCAACTTTTTCAACACGTATCCTAAAAAAAACCGATTTCGAAAAGCACAATTAAAAAAAAACAAAATCATACAATTTTCATAATTTTTTTTTGTACGGCTTGAAAATTGTGAATAAAATTAGGTGTGATTTACCGGATGCGGATTCTAGTCTACAACAGGAAATGGTGTGTTGTATGGTGCTCTTAGGCGATAGGGTCATAATTAGCACTTACCCTCATTTTACCGTGTTATTGCGACTTGTAAAGTTTTGTAGAATATTGTAGAGTCACTAAACGCAGCAAACATACAATCTTCATGATTCCATCCATTGTGTGGAGATATGTACTTCTTTTGTGGGTGACATCTGAAAGCAAAATTGTGTTTAATAATAGTTTCTTTGTATTTTAAACACTTGGTCATTTATCATCATCTGCCTAACCTTTTCCCAACTATTTTGGGGTCAGCTTCCAGTCTAACCGGATGCAGCATGCATATTTTGGAAATCAATTCAAATAGCAATAGATTATTAAGCCTCTTTAAATCATTCAATCTGTCAAATGTGTTTTTGGAACCAACACGAATAACTACGGCTACTGCTACATGTATTGATAATGTTTTCTGTTGCTGCGAATATCTAGAGAAGGGCATTGTAAATTATCTCCCTTCTGATCACAGCGGTCAAACCGTTTATTTTAAGTCCAACACACCAATCCAAAAAGTGCAGATTCAAACTAGACCAATAACATCGAGTAATTTGAATAAGTTTAATATAACATTAAATAGCAAGTTAAGTGTTCAGGGCCTAAGTATGACTAATGGTAATATTTTGTATAAAGAATTATTTTCATTGGTACAAACAGAGTTCAATCATTATTTTAAGAAGAACTCTAAAACTATTTGCCCTAAGTTTTTATTCAGTGACTGGGCAACTAAAGGAATCAGAAAAAGTAGGGATAGATTATTTGAACTGTATGGCCTTAAGCCGTATATTAACACGGATACTTTTAATAAGTATGTTGCTACTTATTCTAAAACTTTTAAAAATATCTGCAAAGCAGCTAAAGCTTCATTCATTAGTAACAAGGTTAAATCAGCAGACAATAAAATAAAGACAGTTTGGAAGATTATTAACAATGAAACGAACAGGAACAAAACACGTAATACTGATTTCACACTTAACACTCCCCGCGGTCTCATTAGCGATAACATCGATGTTGCTCAGGAATTTACAACTTTCTTTACCAATATCCCAATCAAAACTACAGAAACGTTAAATTCCTCGCCCGCACTAGCTATAGAATTATTGAGAGCGAATGTCTCAGCCTGTACTGTGGAATTTAAATTTAAACATATTGACCCTATAGTTATTATAAAAGCATTCAGGCAACTTAAGATCAAAATTACCGAAGATCTGTGGGGCATGTCTACTAAAGTTTGTCAATCCATTATTGAGACAATTGCACCCTACTTAGCTTTAATATTTAATTTGTGTGTAGATCAAGGGGTATTCCCGGATTTAATGAAGTTCAGTAAAGTTATTCCACTTTTCAAATCTGGGGACAGCAAAGACACAAATAATTATAGACCCGTATCGGTTTTGCCGGTTTTCAGCAAGGTGTTTGAAAAAGTAATGTTAAATCAAATGCTCAATCATTTTAATCGTAACAACATCCTACACGATCAACAGTATGGTTTCACCAAAGGACGTTGTACAACTGACGCCGGTGTCACCTTATTAAAACACATCTTTAACGCATGGGAAGAGGCACAAGATGCAATAGGCATCTTTTGTGATCTATCCAAGGCATTTGACTGCGTGAATTACGAAACACTGCTCTTGAAACTTGAGCATTACGGACTGGGTAAACTCGCTGTTAGCTTAATAAAATCATATTTAAATGATAGATTTCAGCAAGTTCAAATAAACGGTGTGAATTCATTGGGTTTAAAAGTCAAAATGGGTGTGCCGCAGGGCTCAATATTGGGGCCGTTCCTATTTTTAGTATATATAAATGATTTACCTCATTTACTAAAAACCCGACCACAAATGGTGTTATTTGCTGATGACACATCACTGATTTTTAAAGTAGATAGACGTGCACAGCAGCTTGACGACGTAAATAATGCTATGCTTATGGTCCATAATTGGTTTACTGTAAATAATTTAGTATTAAATGAGAAAAAAACTAAATGCATTAGATTCGCTTTACCGAATGTTAGAAGTAGTGAATGTCACGTTGTATTGAATAGGGAGATACTTGAATTCGTCGAAAGTACGGTTTTCTTGGGTATCACGCTTGACTCAAAGCTGCAGTGGGGTCCTCACCTAACATCACTTGCAGGGCGGCTAAGTTCAGCCGCTTACGCTGTCTGGAAAATCCGTCAATTAACAGACGTGGAAACCGCAAGACTGGTCTATTTTAGTTACTTCCATAGCATCATGTCTTACGGTATTTTGCTGTGGGGACGGGCTGCAGATATTGATTCTATCTTCATTCTGCAAAAGAGGGCTGTCAGAGCCATCTACAATCTCAGCAGACGCGAATCTCTAAGGCAACTGTTTAAAAAAATTAACATCATGACGGTTCCTTGTCAATATATATACGAAAACATTATGTACGTTCGAAAACATCTACATCTTTTTAGTAAGATAAGTGACAGGCATAACTTTAACACTAGGAATAGGAACAAACTAGATCAGCCGAGCTTCAGATTGTCTAAAGTAAAAACTTCTTTTATGGGGTACTGTGTAAAATGTTATAATAAAATACCACTCGATATTCTTCAACTAAATGAGAAGAAATTTAAAACATGCATTAAACGCACACTATGTAGACAAGCATATTATAAGTTGGACGAGTATATAGTAGATAAAAATGCTTGGCTTAATGCTGGTCCTGCTCCACAGGCAGTTGGGCTTACAAGTTGATCACAATTTCAATATTTGGAGGAGATGCTTCCCCTTTTTGTTTTTTTTTTTTTTTAGTGTTTATTTTATTTAATCAGGATTAATTTTTAATAGTTCAGTATTAAATACCTCTTCATGATTGGTAGAATTTTTTTTTCTCTCATCTCTTAATTAAATTGCAAACTATAGTTTTGTATAATTTAGAAGCATTTTTGAAAATTCTGTAAATGTAAGAACCATGGATCCGTTTTTTATGATATTTTGATGTTGACTTGAAAGAGCATGGCAGTTGAGAATATGTCATGCTCACTTAAATGTCTCACTGGTGGTGGCGCGTGTGTTGGATCATTCGGTTCCCTACGAAATGGTTGAGCTGGGTGGTGCTGATCCACGCGTCATGTTCGTGAACGGGCGCCATCTGTTGAGACTGGTCATCTCTTAACTGCCAGGGCTTATTTTTAATTTTATATTTTAATTTGTTTCCTTACATTGTTCTCACATATAGAAGCAATAAGAATAATGTAACCAGGATTTTGTAAAAATGTCTTGATTTAAAAGAGTGTCCGTGGAGTTTCTTGCCCGTTCTTCTCCATAGAGATCTACGCTTTGGAATGGGCAACTAGCTTCAACTTTCTGACTAACTGACCGACTATTTAATTTTGACAATTCAAAAGTGCCTGTAAATGGTTTAATTGAATTAAATGATTTGAGTTTGAGTTTGAGTTTGCAGCTGAATACCAGTATTTTATATGGAGCGACTGCCTATCTGACCTCCACAACCCAGTTACTGGGTAATACGATACCCCTTGGTAAGACTGGTTGTCAGACTTTCGGGCTTCTGACTACCCGTACACTTGGTCATTTAAGTAAATGGCTAACAATTGTATTTCCAACACTTGGTTAGATATTTATGGCTAAAAACAAGGTTTCATTTTCTCTGGACTCGACTTAGGGCTGATTTTTCAATCGACGGATAATTTTTATTCGTGGAATAAAATTGACGTCCGACAGTTTTTGTACGGAAGAATTATCAAAAATTCAAAATTATTCCTCCGATAAAATTATCTGGCGGTAGAATAATCAGCCCTTAGAATGAAAAAATCTGGGTGTTTTATTTACGTAGATCAACGTTGTTTTTACCTACCTACGAGTACCAAGGTAGGCTTGTACGAGGCTTATTGGAAACGGAAGGAAACGCCGACCTCATCTAGTTTTAAAATATAATTGACGTGTAAAAGTGTTTGTACAAACCTACTTACAAAATAAAATCATTTATCATTATCATTTATTTGTAAAATACACCCTTTAATAGGGCATGAACTGCTGAACATAGCTACTTAGGTATGGTAGCTAAGCTTCCGGCCTTTTCACGATCCTTGTCGCATTTTCCTTGTGACTAAATAATAACAGCCGCACGTGTCGATCGAAGGTTCAGCTACGCTTGCCGTGACCATCCATTACATATCAACACCCCTCCGAGCCTCGGAGAGCACGCTAAGCCGTTGGTCTCGGCTGCCATTCTTAGATCAGTCGAAGCCCAAAAGTCTAACAACCAGTCTTACCAGAGGGTATCGTGTCACCTAGAAACTGGGTTGTGGAGGTCACATAGGCAGCGGCTCCATAGCCTCCATCTAAAATACTGGTATTCAGCTGCATCCGCTTAGAACGGAAGCCAACTCCAACATAGTTGGTTTGGAGGCATGAGGAACAGGGTGTAAAGTTCACTCATCCTCCATAGATAAGGGAGGATCCTCCGACCAGACGGGTGTTGTGTCTGGCGGGCTATTGCCCAACGATTGATGTTGGGAAATTGTATCTATGCTAATTGCGCGGTAAACTCTGCTTGCGAGATGCAGGATTTGCGTGACGTCAGTATGACGCGTTGTTCGCATGTGGCGTTGTAGATACCGCTACATTGGGAAAAGGCTAGGCAGATTTATTGTCAAAGACTTATAAAGAAAAGTCACTACGTGGCAAAATGTAAAATAGCCTCAACGTATTTCCCTGGCAGCTGCAGTAGCATAATAATTACAGAATACGATATATAAGGCAAGTGTTCAAGATGTGGAGCGTTCCTACAATAAAATGAGGCAGGGCGCTTCATGCGGGCGCACGTTACAACGACGCGTGCGCATGGGAAAGCTGCTTTCTAGCTATTATTGTTATGTTGCAAAAATATATTTTTTTATTAAGAAAGAAAGAAAAAGTATTTATTGGGACTCGTACAGGAACACAACCGAAACTAAACACAGTCAAAAATAAAAAAAATAAGTTAAATATATAAAAAAAAGTAACGAACATAAAACTGAAACAGAAAGTGATTATAGTATAGAAGAGTAGCCATGTTGTTTCGAAGTTTAAATAATGGAAAATCTGTTGGAGGTTTCTCGAAAATTCGGCTGATGTAACCAATAAAGTGACATTGTTCTGTCTTATTTTTTTTTAACTGCGTCGACTGTAAAAAAAAATATGACCGGATAATTCCTAGAGCGGCTATCTTAACAATTGTATTAGCTAAATCTTTTGTTTTGGTTAACTAACTGTCGGGCGACAAAGTGATATACTTAATAATCTTTTAATCCGGTTTCTAGAGCTTAGAGTAATTTAATCTTCACGGTTTTATGTACCTACCTAATAAGGTAGGCACACAATAAGTGATAGGTACCGACATAAGCGAGTAATTTTTTTAGGAATCTATTGATCTGTAAAATCCATAAAACCCATTGAAGTAAGTAGGTATCATGAATCTGCGGTGTGTATAAACGTAGTAATTTACGGAGGAAATCATTGAATAATTTTAATTTATTTACCTACTTGAGGTAAGGTATAATGTTTGTTCATTTACGCATAAACCCCTTATTTCAGAAACGTTGCTTAAAGTTAAGTAGTGATTAGCGACTGTTTACCCATAGATTTTTGACGTTTGAACGTCATTTAACTTTAATCATCGTTTATAAATAAACCCCATGATATCAAAAATTCGAGAGCGAGACTAAAATGAAGCATCTTATTTTGCAAAGCAAAGTTAATTTCTTTAGTTTCACTAACGTTTTATGATTTCTACGAACCTTTGTATATTATTTACGGTATTAAGTGGCGGTGGCAATAAATGGCAATTTAGTTTACTCTGATCATTTGTTTTCGTTTTAATCTCTCCTTTGTTTTCACAGCCGTCCGCTAAAAGGATTAAATCCGTTTAAACAAAATTCTGGGGATTTCGAGATTGCTTTACCGCTAAAATATATCGGAGTCTATGTTAGGATTTAGACCGGTAAAACTTCAGAGTGATTTTGCGGACTTAAGATTGGAAACTGGGACATGTTGGGACCGGTTTATCCGTTTATATTGTTGCTAAGATCGGGATGATGTATTAAGTAAAGGTTTTATCGTCAATTACGGGACCGCTTCGTTGGCGGATAAACAAAAACAGTTGTGTTTAGTTTCTGCTGCCCAGGTTTGTTTTAATCTATGTTGGTCGGCACTTTAGTTGCCACCTCAAGTCTTCATTTAATATTTTGTATGTTTTGTTTATCTGTAGCCGAACTGGGACGAGTCCTGCATCTTGGCATACACCGTCAGACCCCTCAAAACAGACAATAACACTAATACGTATAAGCCCCATGCAAAAGATGCATCAATGAATAATCTTATTAGACAAGAAAAACGGAAACAGTACAAAAAATTGTGTGTGCCTGTGTGTGTGTAGGTATGTGCTCGTGATTTTGTGTAAGTGTGAGAAGTGAAAACTGCTCTCAAAACGGTGAAGGAAAACATCGTAAGGAAACCGGCATGTCCTAGAACGAAAAATTCAAAGACATGTGACATCTACCAACTCGCACTGGGCCCGCGTGGTAGATTATAGCCCACTCCCTCTCGAAGAGAGGAGGCCTGTGTCCCAGCAGTGGGAACATTATAGGCAATGTAGCTATATTGATGTGAAGTGAAAGGTCTTGGGGCGTTGAGTACCTATGTATATAGTGTAAATACGTCTTACCGCAAAAATAAAATTGTATATTTGACAAAAGCATTAACTATTCCTGAATAATGAACAGGTTCTCTGTTTCCTCATAGGAAAGGGCAATAATTAGGTAGTTATGAACCTTTTTTTTACATAAAGATTTGGTGAGCGGATGTTGAGTTCTGTATTTATTTTTTTTGTGAAGAAAAGGAACAGCGCGGAATAGCACTTTAAAATCTTCTTGTGAAAGATGTTGTTGTTGTTGGGATGGTGTTGTTGTTTATGCTGAGCGATGGCCGTTTTGCATGGATGTGACTATGTGACGCATGTTAACCCTTAACTTGTTATTTCTTTTTTGTGTGTTTGTGTTCTTTTTATGCGTCATGTTTGCCGCAAATAAATGTATTTTCTTTCTTTTCCGTGTACGTTGTGCTTTCAGCGCTTGTTGGTCAGTATTGGGTCATAAACGAGTTCGCTATGTCTTCTTGAAAACAATTATTTCTATGAACAATTGCCCAGAGACTTAGCAGTACTGATAAAGTGTTCTTGTCGGGAACAATTTCGGTTTAAAATTGCTCACTTTTAGTATCGAGCGTTGAGCATTTTCTAAGTACTTGATTTTGGTTTTAGGAGTGTCACCCCAGGATAATATACATTATGAAATGATGGACTGGCACAAAGCAAGGTACTTAACTCTTTTTTAAAAGAGTCGCATGTGAGACGTGCCTAAGATTTTTGAAGACGTAAGACAAGTTTACGTACCTACCACAAACAGCTTCATTAAAGCTAAAATGGCAGACAACTGTAATACCCAGGTAATCAACGCAGTTTAGAGGTTTACAAATGCAGTTTGGTTTGGAGAGACATCTGTGTGGAATATTGTGGTGCTATTTATTGATGATTCTAGTTTTTTACCGGATAGAAAACACTAGGTATTTTGATTTTTCAAGGTGCAGAGTTAGGATATTGCTATGAAACTACTCTTGAACCATATCGCAATCAACCTGAGGGGCTACTCCGAAGTGCAAAGTACAAATTTTCGGATCGGACCGACACATGGCCGAACCGAATATTATTGAAAAATGCGAAAAAAGTTCGGATCGGTTCAGTTGGGTCGGGACCATAGTCAATATTCGAAAGAGTGTAGGAGTGTAGGATCGGAACCGACCGAACCAAATAGTAACTTCGTAGGAGGAAACGGCCGAACATTCGGCCGATACTACTTCGGAGTAGACCCCCTGGACAGCATCGAAAACCTCATTCCAATTATCGGCACAGAAGAGAAGAGTCAGGTGATGAGAGATTAGCTGTGTACCTACCTACTTATTATGTGCCTACAATATATTCAGCTACCCACGAAAGTGTCTGACTGATAATTGGCACTATTCCTCCATGATTCGTTTAAAAACATGATTAAATAATCAACACAAGTATCGTTTTATGATTGGCGTAGAGGCCGAGTCCCCTTTATTTATCGCCTCGGTCACCAATTGACGCCCACGAGTAGAGTTGGCTTGCGAACAATTTGCGTCCCCAGCCCTAAGGAAGTGGCCAATTCGCAAAATTGGGATCAGTTCCGGCCCAGAACTAGAAGAACACCAAAAATCATGTGTGAATTTGCCTCTATCAATATTAAACTCATATCCATAGAGACAGAAAAGATTTAGGTAAAGTTGCAGCGAATTTTAAAAAGATTGATATATTCGTTATTTGTTTTAACATCATTTAATATGTTATAACCAAGTCCAGCTTGCTTAAGGGTTAACTTATGTTTTACTTAAGTGAGGTTTCCTGTAAAACCGTGCAGTGAACAACTAATGAACTAGTTGTTAAACTGGGGCCTCTTGACTTGCGACCGCCGCGCCAACTTGTCTTGTACCGGACTATTTAGCGACTTAACTTTGAGGGGGATGCTTATCTTTGTCAAGTTTCAGACAGTCTCAGATACCTCTCTCTGCAGAGGTAAATCACACAATTTTGTACAGTTTTGAACTGTGTCTTCTTGCAAGCAGATATTTATGAATGAATCTTGAAACCAGGTAAGTAGGTATTATTGCCGAACTATCCATATTAATTTATGCTCGTAAGTCGTGACTGTACTGTAAGATATGTAGTAGGTATGTATAATTTGGTTACACAAATAATCGAAGAAAAACTAAATCTTTAACTTCTTATGTAAGTACTTACAAGCTGAGTGGGAGGTGGGATTTCCCAACGGCATAAAATTACAAACTCCATACAAAGTTTGATGTAATCCCTTCAGAGAAAGTTTTTTTCAAAAATCGTTAATGCTCACTATAAGGAACTCTTGTGCAAAATGGTCTTCTAGACTCCGCGGTTTAGGCTGTACTTTGCCTGTCAGTAAATGAAGTTTTAATAAGTAGATTTCGAAGAAAATCTGTAGGTAAGGTGGATTACCTCCAAAAATTTGCCGGGAGTCCTGTATGAGACTCGCACAGACCAGGGAAACATGGCACAAAAGCGGCGGAGGCCTATACTCAGCAAAGGTGGAACAAGGCTACCAGTGATGAAGTAGGTAAAGAAGAATAATCAATTTCAAATTCAGAAAAACATCGTGAGGAAACCGGCATGTCCTAGAACTAAAAATTCGAATATATGTGACATCTACCAACCCGCACTGGGCCCGCGTGGAAGATTACAGCCCACTCCCTCTCGAAGAGAGGAAGCCTGTGTCCCAGCAGTGGGAACATTATAGGCTGATTATGCTAAATTCAAAGTATAATCAAATCTTCCGAAACTTAGTGTTTATTTTAGTTTAACAGTTTAAAACCTCTATACTTACAATATAATTTTGCTATAGAGAGCTACTACTTATCTGTATGTGTATATTTTTGAAACAAAAGTAATTTGTACACTACATGTGCAGTATATTTGTCAGTGGAGGCTGGTATCGGGAAACGGGGAGCCGAGGAGTGTACAAACACGGAATTAGCGACACAGCGCACTGTCAACAGTGATCAAAGCGACATGTGCTGCTACGATACATTTTCACACGCGTTTTCATTCGATTTAAAGTTTTCCTCGTATACGAACGAGGGAGTTTCCGTGTTTTATGTGTTGTTTACAATACCATATAAATCTTTTGTCTTTTTCGGACTGTGATATCGTCGTACGAGGACTGCGTTTTTTGTATACGAGTGTTGTCGAACGTGACTTTATAATAGGTGTTAGAAAACTAAACAGTTGCGTCAGAATCACGAGAATCTTTGTATCTTAGGTGTCCATAATACGCATGCATTTGATATTACTATCACAAAATTCACTTGTCAAGTGCACAATAAGTAGTATGCGCTTTCAGGTAGATAACGAATCCATCCTATTATATCCCATCATGAATATAGTCCAGTCAGATAAACCAAATCAACTACACGTAGCGATCTGTTCGTGACGTCACAGATAACCCTTTGCGGCCATTGATAACGGATCTCCATATCTGCATTGTGCCCCACACTCCCCATCTCATAAGCCTTTCCACACAAACGGTGTTCAAACAAAGGATCAAATTAAATAAAATCCGCAGACAATCGCGCACACTGACGAACACTGGCGAATACAGGCGAATATACATGAAAGAGAGTTAATCAAATAACTATTTGGAAGTTAGTACAAATAGCACGCCCCCGCGACTCAACTGTCATACAACAAATGAATGGTGATTGACCTCTGTGTCGATTGTGTGGAGTGTAACTAATGCGCTGGTGAAAATGCGCAATGCGTTTGACTTTGCAAATGCTTCAGCTTGGCCGGCTGCGTTTGGATTGATTGTGTCTTGTGTGTGGTGTTCAATATGGATGTCAATTGGATTAAATTCATATTTGGGGTATCCTTTCGATGTGTGTATAGTCAGAATGTCTTATTTTAAAACTAGCTTCTGCCCGCGGCTTCGCCCGCGTGGATGTCGGAAATTATCCCACGGGAACATGCTAACAGGATAAAATGTATGTGCTTCCCCAGAATGCCATCTATCTCGCGGGCCCTTTGTGGCTAATTACAGTAGAAAACCATTTGTGTCTCATTAGTGGTGATTAAGAGGGTACCTATATGATATCTTTACCTAAGTACCTACCTAATAAAAAAAAAACTCAATAACAGAAAATTAAATACCTACCTAAATAAACCTATTTCTGATGATAACTAATCTAAACTCAATAAATAAGCAAAATCCCTAAAAACTAATATCTATACGAATGACTAATCCTACCTAACAGTATTATAAAATAACCTACGGTCACTACGTACACTATCAAATATACTACCTATACTTTAAAATTAAAATCTATACCTACGACTCATATAAAAATAAACCTAAACAACTCTAAAAACTAAAAGGAATAAAAATGAACTCCACTGCGGGTGACCCAACCTACGACAAACTTAGTATTTGCGGTTGGTACAGTACAGACAGTGGTAATCGGGTATAGGGATCGAACCGCAAAATTAAGTTTGTTTTTTATTGTATATACTTTTCCGGGATAAAAAGTACCCAGTGTGGTGCCCAGGATATTAAAGAATAATTATACCAAGTTTCATCGTAATCGAACCGGTAGTTTTTGCGTGATGCCTGAACAAACAGACAGACAGACAGACAGACAGACAGACCGACAGACAGACAAAAATTTTTTTAATCACATTTTTGGGTTCGGTGTCGGTCTAGTAACACCCCCTGTAAATTATTTTTTTGATATTTTCAATGTACAGAATTTTCACTTCTACAGATTTATTATAAGTATAGATTGATGACTTGGTTAAATTTTTGACGACTCTTTTTTCTTCGGAGTCTTTCATTACCAATTTTTTTTGCAGTTTTAATTGCTCTTGCGTATAGGTACGTTATTCTTAGTAAGTACTACCTATATAAAAGTAGGTAAAATGCCTGTACCTAGGTAATAAATTTTTCCCAACACATTAATTTCGCACTAAATATAAAATTGATGATTTTATTAACGCAGGCACTAACGTTTATTGTGAATGATAAAGACACAAGGTGAAAACTCATAGTTGTGAAAGGCAGTAGGTGTGTGTTAGTTAATTTATTGTCGCCCGTTATCTGTAGGATGCGGGCTGCGCGCGCGCCGGTGGCAGTCATGGCGACGCCCCGCCTCGCTGACGATAGCTGCTGCTTTTTAACATGCAGCACGCGACTATGACAACTGTTTCTTTATTTTATGCCTTAAATTACTGAGCTGGACGATTATATCTTTTATTTTTTCATTTAAAAATAATGGAAACAATGCCGCCTGTGCGTTTTGACGATAAGGCTTTTATCGTGACTAAATAGAGTACTTACATCAAAAGTGTGTCGAAGCAAAATCAATCATATTGTAACTATACCTTCTATTCAGATGCAGAAGAGACAGTCACAAACTAAGATGCTGTTTTCTGCAACCTGAAGGAAGAAATCATTTTTCAGCATGAAAGAATTATGCGAAATGACTTTGGTAACGGCGTGATCGACTTCATAAGTTGGCGCAGAAAACTGTTCTTATTCTCTCGAAATGATACCTCATTCTAATCTAGCAAGAGGTAGGTAGTACTTAGAACTTTGAATCATAAATAATAAATACAAATTATTTGAGCTTCACATTCGCCAAAATGTATGAATATTTCCTGCATTGTGTTCACCCCGACCAATTTGTTGAATCATTTGAATTTTCGAATACAGTTTATTTTGCATAAACATGGGCTCGTCGCGACATTTCCGCATAATTATGCGAACGTTTCTATGGGAAAGATTGATATATGGTGGTATTATACTAATTGCAGTACGTTAGAGACATTGTTGGTATTGTGAGATTATACCATAAAATTGATATTTATTGTAGGGCTTGATTTTTAAGCTCACTTGAATAGATTTTCGTAGAGGTAGTGATTGTCAAAAGTCAAAAGATGTAAAAAATTAAAACATTTCTTACTCTATTTTGAATAAAAATAACTTAATAAGCTCCAATTCTATGCATCACTATCTAGCTAACTTAATAAATAAATTACAATGTAGGCCACCCCTCGAAAAATTAATTTTTGACGAGTAGCAATATTACGAAAGTAATTATGGTCTCACCGGTAGGCCCATTTCACGCTAACCCCAAAAACAATGGGTTTTCAATGGGGAGGCGATGGGGGAATAATCTAATAAACGAATAAAGATGTTGCGTGATTTCTAGATATCATAACGTGGGAACCTTGATTGGTGAGTTTAATTAATTGATGTTCATTTGTGGCTCACCGTGGGAAAGGCGTTAATAGGATTGATTTTTGTGCGGATGATTCATGTTTTGGGTGGATGATGTTTAAAATGATATTATGATAGTGTTGGAAATGGGTAGTCACTTGGCAGGAAAGGAAGATGAATTCTAACGTTAGAATGACGTAAAATGAAGTGACTACCATCGTTGCTAGATCTTGATAATGTTAGGATAATGTTGATCTAGATGATGTTAGGAGCTAGGACGTAAACAGAGAGATAAAAGTACTCCGTCTGTGTTTGCAAGATCTATAAACAACATCGACAGAGCTTTCTGTGCGACCATCATTTGAATAAGTGTTTGTTGCATTGCAGTTGAAATTTAAATGTGGACAAAGTTGACGATGCAATATCTAGATAATAAAATTAATTATCTACAGGAAACTGCCCAAACCCTCAACTAAAGATTCACAGGAAAATACAACCCTAAATAACTTCAAATGATAATCTGATATTCCTTTAAACTCCGGAAATCCGATATTTCACATAGCATTGAACATTTAGAGCTAAATGTAGCCGGCGGACCATTAAATTTTATTTCAACCCGCGAACTGCGGAGGGTGGCCAGAGTGTAAGGGCTCGTACACATAAATAATAGCAAAAAACATATTGCGTTTGTTGCTCCACTCATTATGCGCAATTAGCGACGATTGTGACAGCGGACACCATGTGAACGGATTTCATGGCATTGTCAGTTGGATGGTCCCAAAAAGATTCTCAGTGCGTGCCGTGTTAATTACACATTAATCAAATGTGTCTCAGGACGTTTGTTTTATTTCTGATTTATTTGGAAAATAAAGTCAAAGCATTTATTTCGAATAGGCACATAAAAGGCACTTAGGAACGTTAAAATGTACAATATAATAGAATTGTAAAAGGTAGTTTCGTATCGTACCTAATAAGTATACCTACCTACATGTAAAATAAAGTTTAATATTGAAAATATGCATTTCATTTTTGCCAAATTGCCACTATTTAGGTTCTAACATTGTCATAATTAATTCTTTAAAAAATTTATACGATTTTGATTGATGATTAGTGACAGTTCAATTTCAATCAAACCAAAAAGGAAACTCAATCCAAAAGTAATTTGTAAATTCAAAGGTTAAACACAGTTTTAATGCATTTATTTAACCTAATACTTACTGCCCCTCTGTTAGTCGAACGCATTAGTAAAATTAGAGCGGTGGGAAAGGGTTGCGCGTGCGCCGCCGCGGCCGCGAATACTTTATGTTTATTGTTATTAGAACAATATTTGTACACTCGAGATGTACGGTTATTGCCGACGTATCATATTCAACGCATCTGAAAATTACCTTCCTGTATTTATGACAGATTCATAAATAAAGGAAGGACAGATTCAACAACACCATTCTAAAATAAATCGCTTTTATCGTCACGGTAAAAAGTGAGAATTAAAAATAATGTGACAGTGGGGAGGTGCTATAGAAAATATATTTCCGGATTAGTAAAATTAAAGGTATATTCTTCATATTCAATGATCAATCAGGCTCCCCTGTGGTCAGTCGGATGCGGAAACAAGCTGAGACTATTGTAATCCCATCGGCGGCCATTTAGCTGGTGGTATCAATAGATGGTCCGACGTGGGCACGCGTCCAGCTATCATTCTATTGTTACAAACGATTGATGTATTTAGCCGATTATTTGTTTACAATATACATAATAGTGGAATTTAATGTGATTTTAACGAACGTTACTTATTATGTAGCTTGTTTAATTTTAACAAAGCTGTGAAAATCATAAATTCACAACGTAAAGGCGTATTTAGACGGACGTAAAATCGGGTATGCACATCATTCAAATTGTTATTTAATTATAAAAAGCATCCGTTTAGGTTTGTAACGTTGTAGTTGGTTAAATTCAAAACCATTTAAAACCCATACTAAGCCTTTACAAAAAGCCATTGATTCCCATTGACAGATCATCAATAAGACGCCGCTCGTCAGGGGTTGCGAATCGATGCGATTAGCCGTGGTGATAAAGTGCACGCCTGACACTACGATTAACTGGTACCAATGTTGAGCATCGTAAACACTCGTTAGATTGTATTTTGAGGAATTTGAGTTTTTTTATGAGGAAAGGGTGATGGTTTTCGCAAAACGGAATTTATAAGCATGATTCCATCGAAACTGTGGATGAAACGGTGAATGATGGACTGAAATACCCCCATCCATTTGTTTAGCTATCTGACTATCATTCTTGTATATTCTCTCACAGTTTGCACTAAGCATCGGGCCGCTCCCTCTTCGTCTTGTAAAATCTTAATTTTTCGTAGGCTGCTACGAATGTGCTACGAAGTGCTACGAAAATTTGTAAATCCAGCATTATCAAAGACAAACAGTAGGTACAGCTGTTGGATTCTGCAGTAATTTTTCCTATTATTGGTTCACATGTTTTGTATCCCACAGAATTATAAAGGTACAAACGCCAGCACATCAAGCTATCCGAAACTGTCAAATTTTCCAATCAACTTTGAACGATAAAGTTGAAAATGTATTAAAGAAATTTTACAGATTGTAGTAGCATGATGTGCTGGTGTCTGTACTTACATATTTTAGATTCAATCAGATCATGTAAACCTACACATCCCCAAAACCCAACAATTTCTAAGTTATTTGATGAATACATACTTTTACCTTTTGTTTTCATACCTGTTCTTTCCCTACCTTTACGACTTCACGTTATCTTGGGCACGCGTCGCGCGTTAGGTGTACCTGGCGCGTGCGATGCGCGTGGGCACGTGGGCGCGCCGGTGCGTGCGCGCACGTGGATGCGCCCGCGCGCATCGCCGTGTTGGCGGTCAGCAGAGTGCTGAGTCTTGTTCCAGAGAAGGTCCATTTCACAGTGTCATGCAACAATAATTGAGTGAACATTAGTAAGGAGCTTTTTATAAAACTTTAGGTAAAGGAGTATTCTTTAAAAAAGAAACCCCTTGCCGGGACATATTGCTAATAAATAAACAAAGGTAGAATATTATCTAAGTATTTCTTTGAAAGTGCCATGTTATATCCTCTTTTGTATTTTCCGTTAATGCCAAAAACGTAATTGTACGTAATAGTAATGTTATATTGTATTTTTATAGTAATAGTGTCAAAGAATATCCTGAAAGACTACATCACAACGCCTACTTGACTTTTGTCCGATATTTGCAAAACGTCATTCAACTGTTAAACTTCTACAAAGGAGTGAATAGGGTCGAACAAAAAGAAATCAGTGTCGGATGCGCCCGCGCATAATATTGGACATCAAATGGATGCGTTTACGTAAATATAGACTACCTTTTATTATCTGCGAAGTTTGATTGCGGTCGAGAAGCGTGTCTCTCACCCCCCGAACTATTCACCAAGGATGATTGATCTACGGCAGATTGACAGAGTTTTTATAATACCAGTCGAGGGTATTTCGGTACAGACGAGCGAATATTAAAGGCAATTGTTGTTTAATTTTTACAGTGGTGGGGTCGTTTCGAGTGTTGTAATAATGTTTTGATAATAGCGGTATCCGTTCAGCTCATATTTCTTATTCAGAGTGCGTGGGACCGCGCCCGGTGATTGCGCTTGCACTGTCTGTTTGAATTTAAAACGTTTAGGGAGGACCGTTAGGAACACCTTGTAGTTTTAATTTAATGACAAATATTATCATATCTATACTTATAATAAATCTGTAGAAGTGAAAATTCTGTACATTGAAAATATCAAAAAAATAATTTACAGGGGGTGTTACTAGACCGACACCGAACCCAAAAATGTGATTAAAAAAATTTTTGTCTGTCTGTCGGTCTGTCTGTCTGTCTGTTTGTTCAGGCATCACTCAAAAACTACCGGTTCGATTACGATGAAACTTGGTATAATTATTCTTTAATATCCTGGGCACCACACTGGGTACTTTTTATCCCGGAAAAGTATATACAATAAAAAACAAACTTAATTTTGCGGTTCGATCCCTATACCCGATTACCACTGTCTGTACTGTACCAACCGCAAATACTAAGTTTGTCGTAGGTTGGGTCACCCGCAGTGGAGTTCATTTTTATTCCTTTTAGTTTTTAGGGTTATTTAGGTTTATTTTTATATGAGTCGTAGGTATAGATTTTAATTTTAAAGTATAGGTAGTATATTTGATAGTGTACGTAGTGACCGTAGGTTATTTTATAATACTGTTAGGTAGGATTAGTCATTCGTATAGATATTAGTTTTTAGGGATTTTGCTTATTTATTGAGTTTAGATTAGTTATCATCAAAATACTGGTATTCAGCTGCATCCGGTTAGACTGGAAGCCGACCCCAACATAGTTGGGAAAAGGCTAGGCAGATGATGATGAGATTAGTTATCATCAGAAATAGGTTTATTTAGGTACCTAGGTATTTAATTTTCTGTTATTGAGTTTTTTTTTAATTATGTAGGTACTTAGGTAAAGATATCATATAGGTACCCTCTTAATCACCACTAATGAGACACAATTGGTTTTCTACTGTAATTAGCCACAAAGGGCCCGCGAGATAGATGGCATTCTGGGGAAGCACATACATTTTATCCTGTTAGCACGTTCCCGTGGGATAATTTCCGACATCCACGCGGGCGAAGCCGCGGGCAGAAGCTAGTGTTAACTAAAACCGTTTATAAGTTCACGGTGTAAATATTAAATTGTTTTCGTTGTAAAAAATCTGTTTTTATAATCTGTTCTAATAATAAAGTTGAAAAGTTTGTTTGAACGGGCTAATCTGTAGAACTATCTCTGGGAT
This sequence comes from Apamea sordens, assembly GCA_945859715.1. Taxonomy (NCBI): domain Eukaryota; kingdom Metazoa; phylum Arthropoda; class Insecta; order Lepidoptera; family Noctuidae; genus Apamea; species Apamea sordens. The sequence continues at coordinate 8,724,680 of OX243991.1, read as the reverse complement.
TTGATAAATTCTGTTTGCTTTTGATAGCCCAATTCTTGAGGAAGGTTATACTTAGGCTATATATTAATATCACGACTCTTAGGAGCTGAGCAAAAAGAAAAAAAAAAGAAAAGCTTAGATAATTATGATGAATTATATTAATAGTATTGAAAGTTCAATTTGACTTGCTCAAAATTTTACAAAAAATCTTTAATTTTTTTAATAAATTTTGATGGTCGTCTATTGTGTCACTATGAACTAATAGGACAGGACATTTTATTATTCTTTTTAAGGGCTGAATTTTCCAACGCTAGATAATTTTATCAGAGGAATAGTTTTGAATTTTTGACAGTTCCATACAAAATCTGACAGACGACAATTTTATTCTACGAATAAAAATTATCTGTCGATTGAAAAAACAGCCCTTAAAGTGTTAAGTTACATTAGATATTATTTTAATCTGTCACAAATCGACAGCTCGCCATTGAAGGCTGACCCTTGACGGGTACTTATTTGGCTTAGTAGAGTTTTTTATTAGTATTTTTTACCCACCGCTCGGACAATAGAATTGGAGCTATTCGATACTTTAGCACAATGTGCCCACTGATCCTCATTGATCGCCAATTACTGGACATTAAGTACCTAAACGCTTTTCATGTCCGCTATTTGTAGCAACAAATCAAATATGAAAGGAAACAGAGTACAATGGACCGTTCAAGATCTGCATTCAATATTTTTGGCTGTTATTATTTGTTCGATAAGCCTGTTTTTTCGGACATTATAACAAAGGAATGTGGGAGCTTATTTTTTTATTGTGGCCGCGATAGGATTTTGCGATAAAGACGAGGTCAAAAGTTAAACCTATAAAATATTTTATTACTTTTTTTTTTTTTAATAAAGTGTCGTTGTTTAAGGCCGCGTATTACCTGAAAGCGATCTTCGCGCGAGAAAGTGGCTGTCGCGCTTTTTTATGTGAATATGACATAACACGCTCCATCCATTAAGTCAGGTTATATTGCGCGCAAGCGCGTTAATTAAGAGATGTACTCGTACATACCCCATTATTCAGGTAACCGCGAGACAATCGCTTTCGGTTTGGACTCAGGGTAACGTTAATACAACTAACTAAAACGGTAGCAAGTAAATAAAATATCCAATCAATACTCTACGCGCGTCCTGTACAGTCGGGGTTGTCCGCGCGCGCGCAACAAGGTGTGCTTGTCGAGGCGCACGCGCCACCGCGTCCATTGTCACGCTCGACACGCTCATCACACAGTTCCAATGGAGCGCGCACAAGAACGCACATTATTGCACATTTATTGCGCATCTTCAAAGCTTTGTTAGCTTTGTTACATCTTTTATTTGCTTTTTATCAATAAAAATGTCGGCCGACAACGATGTATGTTTTCACGCTATAATTCATAGTTACTGTGATTCCTTTATTAGGGGAATTGTTGAGAATTTTACAGATTAGCGGAGCAAATAACGTTCTCAGGTTTCATTTATTTGTGTTTGATAACGTATTAGCTTACCCACTGTCATATTTTTTTTGATGGTACAGCCTCCGCTAAGATGAGATTCTTTGCAAAGTCTCATACCTACATATCTCCACAGTCGGAAACGTATCTTCCCCAACAGTACCAACATAGACGCTTGAACTTCCGTCTTTAAGTCCCACGGTGAATCACAGATCACTCGAGACGGTTCGTTTAAGGTCTTGGTGGTCATCTGAGAGCGGAGCCGCGCCGTCTGGTGGCTCAGACATGCGGGCCTCTCACTGGGTCACGACCGCCACACCGACGGCTAGTGGATACAGTGCCCATTTGAGGACACGTAATTCGGTTATAATTGGGACTAATCGAATAGAAGATTGGGGAAGGTCACTTATGTTGAAGGCGTGTTGGACATCTGGTGCGGCTAATTGGCCGACGACACGTCATGTAGAATTAGGAAGTTCATTCCTGGTTTTGGAAACCCGGAAACCCACAACGTAAAACTCTTGATGTTACGACATCATAATGCCGTGCAATATGACAATGATAAATCAGACTACCAGTAATTATCTACTCAAATAGTTTATTAAACATGATTAAGCGTATTTATTTACTCGTTCTATTGTTGGGCAACCACAGCCGGTGTCAATTTTCAGCGCAGCCACACGACCGCCTCCAAATATTGTGATAATCCGTCCATTCTCCATTGTCACTCGATGACTTGATAAAAAAATATAAAAAGTCCATCCGCAAAGCATCCCCTGGGACCACTCTATGGCGTACTTCTTCCCTTATTCCCATAATCTATTCCAATTAACTGACAGCACCATATTGTGATATTAACACAATGAATTCTCCCCTCTGTAAAATGCAATCCTTGTGATGAGCAATAGTCATCTTTCTTGTCGTGTGGACTATGGTCCATATTTCTGTATGAACATTTTGATTGCTTTTTACGTTTTGGTACACTTAAATAGATCTTATTGTTGGTATGTGTATTACAATTTTGATTATTTTACTTATAACCGTGACAAAGGGTTTATGGATTATTATTTTATTTATCATCTTAATTCTCAACTATTGTTTTGTTTAACTTGTCTTGTATTTTAACCTGAAGGCCAATTCCCGTAATTAAAAACGTTCAAAATCTAGTCGCAATCTCATCTCAGCGACAATCAATGACAAAAACTTCTCAAAAAAGCAGAGGTATTTTTGACGGATTGTGACTGAGATCAGACTGTGAACGTTCTTAAAATGACGAGAACTGCTCCTCTCACGTCAAAAATAACTTATTTTTTTAAACTAGAGTTCGGTGTTTCCTATCCGATAACTCAAAGAAGAACGATTGAAACAAACTCAGCTGAACAGTGCCTCAAGTGAATTTACTTATTTGATTTTCGTTAGATAATTATTACATTATAATTAAGTCCGCACACTCAACACTTGACTATTTGACTGGTAATTTATCACGTATGACGTCAGACGCGGGCCAGGTGCTGGTGTTGCCACCAACACCACCTATCGTAATCAGGCATTACACTTACAGAGTTCACTGTCATGTGGGTTTCCTTTTGATACGCCTTAACTGTTTTGAGTTGAAAAAAAATACGTAATATCGCTTTTGTTTGGAACTCGTAGCTTAGCGTCGGATGGCGGATTCCGACGGCCGACGGTAACCATGGTAAAAGACAATTAAAATCATAATACAACAGTTTCCATTATTTTTAGACTTAGCTTTAATGATGATCATATAAATGAAAGTAGTTAAATTAGAGGCAAAAAAAATTATTTATGTAAGGATTATCAACAAGATACTTACGTACATTACATTTATCTCTTACCATAATAAAACTTGTATAACATACATTATCTTGTAATGTACACTCAATTACATTACAGGTAACCACAGCTTACATAATGATTTTTAATTTCCTTTGCCAAAATTAGCTAAAAATGAACAGTCATAGAAACACTAGTCTCCATCCGTCTGTTTATTTCCCACCTACAACACGTCAAACAAACTACGACAAATTACCGATATCTTACATCACAATCATCCAAGCTAACTTTCCGGCGGCTAATCCTAACAGATAACCGGTCAACCCTCCCTCCCGTCAGATACTAGATGGCTGCTATTAACCCTGATATAATCACCATTGTCTTTGCCCTTTCCCACAATCAGTCGATTAGGGTGGCTCCGTGCGTTACCGAGTTAGCGCTGATACACTGATAGACCTGATAGTAATAAGCTGTTTTGGCGGGTTATGTTCCTACCTATTATTGTGGTTGGTGATAATGTCAGAGGCATTTAGAGGTAATTTTGATGAAGTTAACTCAATATCTATTTAATTCTTGAGGCTCGATTGAAGAGAATCTTTTTCTTTTATTTTGTAAAAATAGGGTTTATTTATAAACGATGATTTAAGTTATGGCTAAATAATAACAGCCGCACAGGTCGATCGGTCAGGTTAAGCTACGCTTGCGACGGTTGGTCTGTGGATGGGTGACCATCTTTACATACCGAGACCCCTCCGTGCCTCGGAAAGCACGTTAAGCCGTTGGTCCCGGCTGTCATTCGTGGATCTTTGACAGTCGTTACGGGTAGTCAGAAGCCCGACAGTCTGACAACCAGTCTTACCAAGGCGTATCGTATTACCCAGTAACTGGGTTGTGGAGGTCAGATAGGCAGTCGCTCCATGTAAAATACTGGTATTCAGCTGCATCCGGTTAGACTGGAAGCCGACCCCAACATAGTTGGGATATGGCTAGGCAGATGATGATGACGTTTAAACGTCAAAAATGTATGGTAAAACAGTCGCTAGTCAGTACTTAACTTTAAGCAACGTCTGTGAAAGAGCTACGAGAGTCAAGTCATGATTGTCAGTTAGTTGAGGGTATATGTACCTACTTATAGTAGATTACTGTATCCATTTTTTAAGCAACTCCTCACCACCATGCGGCTATTTACGATCAACTAAAGTAATCAAATGACCACACTCGTCTATTTAAATATAGGTGGCAGCTGTAGAACTTGAACAAAAAGCAGCACGTGCTAACATACTTAAGGTAAATCGTCAAAAACGCTCGTTTCCCACACAAACCGCAACGGGCGGGCGATAAAATCCATATGCCAATTTATATCGAGAAATATAACTATGTCGATAGAAAATTACTGTTTTGTAACGAGTGTCGTTCTCAAGAGCAGCAGGAGGCTCGGGGGCGATCGTATCTCCGTGTGAGATCTGCCGATTTTACGAGCCGGTCCACAAAGCTTGTAACGACCGCGCTGTAAAATTACAATCATTGTTTAAGGGTTTTGGCTCCGAATGAGGTAGCTACTTAGTAATTGTTATTGTAGGTATTATTGACTTGTTGGTTTTACTGTAAAGAAACAGTAACAATTATAAAAGGTTGCACGGCGATACAGTTACATGGGTTTGTCAAATGTTTTGTGGTTGTTCGCGACAGTCTTGTATTGTTTTGTTTATTGTTTCTTGCAGTTTAAAATAAAGCCGTCTATGTTATATTTATACCGTGAGTTATATTATATAAAAGCTGGTTCCAGCCCGATGATCTAACGAAAAATATGTCCATAATTATGTATAGGTATAACCTTACTTTATTGTTAAATTAATATAAATCCCATTATTTAAAGTAGTAGTTATTTCAATTTATTTTTGTAATCTTAATTCTATCCTTTTGCTGTGCCATACAGGGTCCATATGTTTGTACCTAGCTATAATGCCCTTTGTAACATCTTTTTTACATTCAAAATTATGTAGAAATAAAAGCCCTACCACCACCTCGACCATTATAAACATAGGTCTATGTCTCTTCTCTAATTATCCAGTTGGGTATTTGGTTTATAAGGACATTCCAGTTTAAGTACAAGATGCAATCGATATCCAATCAAATTCCGCAAGCACGTACAGCATCACTCCTGCGCAGTGCTCTGCGCCCGCGCATCGCAGCGCTATGAAAGGAGCGCTTCATGCAGGTGGCCGACATACGATACGCCATTGTATGCCAGCTCGGCGAAGCCTCCTCCGTTTGTCTCCCGTCAAAAGAATTCCTCGCAGACAACTCACCCCGCTACTAATTACGCGAGGACAAAGAGTAAAGAGCTTTTTGGCGAGAGTTTTGTACCTAAAAGCTTACCAAAGAGCTTTGAAGTTGTGTAGCATAATCAGCTTATGTTCCTACTCCTAGAACACAGCAGTGCGATTCTGTAACCATCTCACCGTGAAAACTTAGGTGAAATGAGCGTGGAGTGAGCTGTCATTCCAACTAATGCTAGGGATTGACAGTTCACTCTAACCTCACTTCACCTAAATTTTCACGGTGAGATTTTTACAGAATCGATCGGCAGGCCTGCTTTCTTCGAGATAGAGTGGAAATCAACCATGCGCACCGAGTGTTCAGGAATTGGTAGATGTGACATGTCTTCGAATTTTTGGTTCTATTCTAGGACATGCCAGTTTCCTTCATCGTTTTGAGTTGTATGCGTTGAATTAATTGAATTAATTTGGTTTGATGAAATTCATGCCAAACAAAAATATGAAAAAGTTAGTTACTAAAGAAAAGGGGACTGCTGTCAAACATAATGCTGATTTCATGACTTGTAGGTACGGTAGACAGCACGGCCCAAACCAACCAGTTTTTTTTCCGATGAAGGCTTTGCTTGTAAAACTTGAATTATGGACTGCAATGAGATCAGTTAAGACACATCTCAGATTAACATTATTCGTATAATGAAGTGACCCATCTGATTTGAACTTGATCAGTGCGTCTGACTCATCTTGCGTATACGCACAAAGTGCGCGAGCGATTCAAACGAAATGAAAAGCGTTTTGTGCGGTATTCCATCCATATTGAGAGTGCGCATGTGCGCCGCTTACAAAAGCTTTGCGAGCACAGGAGGCTTTGCGTACCTTGTTCTATTTAATATTGATGTCTGCTGCGATTTGGCTTGAACAAATAAATAATAAGTACCTATTTAAACATTGGTTATCCTTATCATGTTTAATTCATCCAGGATTTTGTTTTGATGAAACCTTATAAGTAAAAAATATGTTGCGTGATGATTATTTATGCGTCTTATTGCCCCTGTATAAACACTCACGATGTGGGTGCTAATGGCTATTACAAAATCATTTTATCAAAAGAAGTTATATTTATTACCAATGCAAATTTTAATATATTGACCATTAGGCTAGTTTTCTATACCTATATAAGTTAGGTGAGGTCCACATGACAGCCAGCACGTGTCTAAGCCCGTATCGTTTGCACCCGATGTTCGAATCTAACGTCCGCAGGTAATTGCGTAGCGTTTGACCAAACGTTTGCTTGCATTTCCATTTTGTCATTAGCAATTGGCTATTAATTCTTGGATTATGACTGGTGGTGGACATAGGGGCTTGCAATTTTCACATCGGCAGCTGCTGCTACGAGTATATGTATCTGTGCAAAAACTTTTCTACGAGGAAAGCCACCTGCGTGATTCAATATTATCTGTATCTAATCTTGGCCGCGCATACGTCGCCTGCGACACGTGTACCGATGTATCGATTTATCACTTTGACCAGAGCTTTAATGAAACTAGATTAGTATAATGACCAACAGAGGCTTTGCGATAATGATAGATAGCGTTAATGAAGTCTGTTTTTAAACAGATGTGTTAGAATATTTATTGTCAGAGGTGTAAGAAAACTAATTTCGCATTCCTTATATGTAGGTAGGTTACCTATAAGTAGGTAGGTCCGAATAATGTTAATTAACAACACTTGGTAAGTGTTGTTGTGAAATAAACTTTATTTCAACTATTTATCGTATTAACAACAACGTAAATGAATTGCATAAGTGCTGATATTGTAAATAAACAGTGTTTAAAAAGAACAAAACGCCCTGGATAATGGATAATAGGATGCGGTATAAACACTGGGAGAAACTAGTCGTTTTTATAACCGCTCCTTACACGGATAGGGTAATTATCACGTTCGCAACCATTATGTAATGTCCACTCTATAAAATCGCGACAACTGGTTTAGCTCGTCCTGTTCCAGCTTGGCTAGGGCTGCCAGGAAATGTTTCTTGAGAATTACTTTGTGTGGTTATTCCTTCAAATTACATCATAGCTTCGATTGCAGTGAAATAGGTAAATCAATCAAAGTAAAATCCTATTTTTCCCAGGATAAAGCAAAATAAATTAAAAACATTGTTTACGCAAATGTCTCGCTCGTCCTGTGGAGGTTATCTCCTGAATAAAGAAAAATAAAAGTATAACAGCGGTATCCTCTGCACTGTTTTATTTACATAAAGATAGTGGTAGTAGTAATGGTCATTTGCAAATGCTAGCGTTGAGGTCCATGTGTTTTTACAAGTTTTACAAGCAGCTTGAATAAAACAATTTTTAATAAAACATTGCAATTCTATTAGAATATATACAATTTCCATGACGACTGCGAATTGTGTAGTATTGATAATCAAATCAATGTTTTGCAAACTTACTTTGTAAGCCAGCCCTGGCCCACCACGTGGTGATAGGGCAGCACCTGTTAGCTAAATATATCTAAGCTGTTGCAATCAGCTCGAGCATCTGCCTGCCTAGATTATTACGCAATAACTCTATGCCTTTAAGTGTGCACACCAGTCCAGATGTACACCAGGGAGCTATGAACTTGTGACCACTTTATGGACTACTTATAAGATGATATTGCCCGGATAAATGAATAAATTGATACGAAGACAACGTTTATTTATATTGCCTTAACATGTAATTTAATAAGCAATTTATGCACGGATATCGTGGAATAATTGGTTACGGCAGGGTTTATATTTTATTGTAAGTTTACTGTTGAATGGTTCTTTTAATTTTATTAGCACCTAGCTCGTTTTATTTTGAAGGAAAAAAAGGTTGTTGAAATGTTTACGATTGCTGAGTTGGTTGACCGTGTGTCTATCTTGGCTATATTTTTTCATTTGACAAGAATACAGCTTGGGTGGGCCATATTTTGCAAATTGGACGATATTCTGCAACCAGCCAAAATTCTACAATGTCTGAAGACCAGCCTCTACAAGCAGTGCGTTCCGCCGACCATGACGTGGTAGACACTACTGTCATTGTGGGTTAAACCTGGATGAGGCTGGCCAGGAACGTGGAGATTGGCACGAACATAAAGAGCCCTGTACCCAGCACTGGGTGAAGTCAGGCCGTGGATGATATCGATGATGAAATGTAAATTATACATTTCGTAGCTTGTTTAAAGTGGTGAATCATTATATTGTAAGGCTCTTGGGACTATCGATAAAACGTAAAAAAAAAACGTGGCGTTGTATCACCTTTACTAGCGTACTTACTTACCTAAGGACCAAAAATATGAGTTCCATATATGTGAAGGTACCTGAAGTAGAAGATAAAACAGGTCAAATACCAAAGTATTAGAGAAAGTTAAAAGGACAGTAAAAGAAGTATTAGAAGGAGGTGGTCTTAATAGAAGAATTTGTCAATAGGTGAAGAAAAACATCGTGAGGAAACCGGCATGTCCTAGAACCAAAAATTCGAAGACGCGCGCTGCGTGGTAGATTATAGCCCACTTCCTCTCGAAGAGAGGAGGCCTGTGTCCCAGCACTGGGAACATTAGAAGCTGATTATGCTATGATGCCATGCTATGTGGCTGTAGGGTTATAAGCTAAAAAATAGTTGAGCAAATGTTTGAAATAATTCGAAAAATCTATAATAGAAATTATCCATAATTAGGCTTTGTGTTAACAGCGTGCAAGTAAAATAAACGTACCTTCGCCGCGTGAACAGCATTAATTTAGCAATACTCGTAATAAACTAATTACGGGTCCAGATGTGTAAGGTAATCGCAAAAACTACGGTGGTCTGAAGATCGTGAGGCAAAAATGCAGCGAACCTGTTATTTAAGTAGAAATAATGCTATTCTCACTAAGTGTTAGCTAATGACTTAATAGAAACTTAAAACCTTTCTTAGTTCTTGTAAATCGTCTATGCGTGGGGTCATCAGCTATGTGAGTAGGTAGATAGACCAGAGCAAATTCAATTTACGATATTTAAAAACCTTCATTAAATTGATATGAAAAAATGCAAAGAAAGCTATAAATTGCAGTAATTTTATGACAACAATTTTATTTAGATAAGTTTTAATTACAAGCTTATAAGAATACATTAGCTATATCCGGCAAAAATATAAAATTGAAATAGGGTAATATTTTGTAATACCAATAAAAAAAACTTGTACTTAGTGTAAAACATCAACAAAGTAACGTAGCTTTTAAGTTTCAAGATAATTTTAACATTTACTTTTAATATAAAGAGTGTTATTTAACAACCGTTACATTATGATACGTAACGCGGTATATTTAAATGGTTTTATATGAGAATTTATTTGTATTCGCATTGAGTTTTTCCCAGCGGCGCGTGCGCTTAATTGTGAGCCCGCATCCACTGATTGACGTAGGACTTTGGCGAGCACAATACCGTTACACTTTCCACTGACACCCTAACTTAATGCAATACTTGTTAAAGAGTATTAACCCGCCAATTGTTGAGTCATTTATCATCAGCAGCTTCGACAGGAAAAGTGTTTTTGAGGAAAAAAGTATTAACACAATGTGGTTTCTGTTTTAGGTTTCAACTTTCTGCGCAACTGCAAAACATAGGTAAGTTACATTACCTAGGTATTACTGTTTTCTCTCATCATTTATATTTATATATATATTTTTGCATTCATTTCTGGGCCCGCTCTTGACCTCAATCACGCGGAAGGAAAGCGATGCTTTCCGACCTTGATCATTCCCAAAATTATCATTTAATTACCTTGTGCTTGTCAGATACAAACTAAGAATAGTAACTTTAAAGCATTGCTTAAATTATTGACTTTCAGTGTGAAAACATATTTGATGAAAATGCAACTTCCCATGTTGATCTATGCTGCACTTTCCATCAACAGTAGATATATAAAAATAAACTTGATATCAAATAGCTCCGATAAAAATAAATACAAAACGAAAAAAATAATTAAACTTGTGTAAACTAGTTAGGTATAATCTAATGTGATGATCTGAATGACATGACATGATACATAGAGCTCAGTTGGTTTGTGACAGAAAGGTGGGTAGTCGCACTGCCCAGGTGGTCAGGCAAACCAGCCGGCACACGACGCATCTTGCACCCTAAATGGATGCATCATCCTTTCGTATCCCGGGCTGATCTTTGAACCGAAGTCTATTAGTTTATGGGTAGACAAAAACAGTATACAAAAAAGGTTTAGATAGAAAGTTGTATCATCGTCATTTATACGTCCGTTAAAGACAGAGAGTTGCGATTTGAATATACGGACAATTTACATAAGTTGATAGTCAATTTGCTAAACAATTTATTTTCCTAACTTTAACTGGTTACTCATAATATTTATGCTTAACAATTTTAAAGATCTTGTGAAACATATATAATCGTTGTATTACAAAAATGGCAGTAGTTAAATATAGGTAATTTTGTAGTGGCTGGGCAGAAATAGATAAAATGCATGCGTATGCATGCATTTTATCTATTTCTGCCATACATACTTAATTTACATTTTAAATGAAGCGCAACAAACAGCTTAAACTTTAAACAAACATTTATGACAAAATAGTTAGTGCCATGGTTAGTGCTAAATATTTAAAATCCAATTATGTTCTTCGAAACGTAATAGAAAAGGCTCTCGTGGTCAAAACTAAATAGCTTTGGACATTAACTAAATATTCTAAAGTACGTGTTACGTGCCGAGGGCCATTTCTTTATAAATACCATAGAGACATAATGGTCAGTCTGTGGTCAGGGGCCATAAACGTTTTGCACCTTTCACGCTCTCAAATGATTCCTTTGTCTATTTTTATGGGATATTAAATTTCACTTTTCATTGTCTATCTATGGATTCACTTATTATGTTGCTGCGTCTATGTTGTGTTCTTTCTGAAGAGGTAATGTTATCTACTTAATTTTAATCCCAATTATGTTGGGGTCGGCTTCCAGTCTAACCGGATACATTTGTACCAGTATTTTACATGGAGCCTATCTGACCTCCACCACCCAGTTACTGGGTAATACTAATACGAAACCCCTTAAGTAAGACTGGTTGTTAGCATTATATCTAACTTAATAAGATTCTTAAATTCATTCGCTGTCAGACATCGCATGAATAGGTAACTACTAGGTGTACTAACCTAACCTATACGTAAATAAACACGTAAAAAGTTGCTATTATGTTATTTAACTATCAATATACATATTTCCATTTTATTCTTTACAGAAGACATCGATTTCGTATAATAATATATAATCATAATTTAATCACTTATTACCAAGCCTACGTCTATCAACAGTTTAGTTCACCCTAACTGAATCAGTTTGACAGTGCGAGCGGGATAGAGTGATGTGAGTGGTGTGTGTGTGTGTGGTGTGTGTCTGTGTGAGTGGTGTGTGTGTGTGTGTGTGTGGGTGGTGTGTGGTGTGTCTGTGTGTGTGACATGGCGCGGGGAAGTGGGGGCAAAATATGAATTTCAACTGAACTATTACAGTTAACAAAAATTAACAGCGAAGATGAGATTTTGAACCATTTTACCGTGTTCAAATCTAAAGATGGATATGATGGTGCAGTTAGTTTTAAAGTTGTTTTTCCTGCTTTTAGGAAACCCCACATTTTCCTTAACAAAATAATCTAACATTCATATATTCTTGTGAAACATACCAGAAACGTCGTCACCTGCCTAGCCTTTTCCCAACAATGTTGGAGTCGGCTTCCAGTCTAACCGGATGCAGCAGAATACCAGTATTTTACATGGAACGACGGCCTACCTGACCTGCTCAACCCAGTTACTGGGTAAAACGATACCCCTTGGTAAGACTGGTTGTCAGACTTTCGGGTTTCTGACTCCGCGTAACGACTGTCAAAGATCCGCGAATGACAGCTGGAACCAACGGCTTAACGTGCTTTCCGAGGCACGGAGGGGTCTCGGTATCTAAAGATGGTCACCCATCCACAGACCAGTCGCGGCAAGCATATCTTAACCTGATCAATCGACCTGTGTGACTGTTATTATTTAGCCACAGGCCCCTCTCTCTCATATACCAGAAACGTATTCTAAGTTATTACCAATACACTAGCAAGTGAAGGTAGTTAGCCACAAGTCACAGTAGTGCTTACGGTATCTGGAAAAGGCTTTTCCTAATTACTTGGGGTGTGTTTTGTTTGGTGCTATCGGCGTGTAACGAGCCGCAAATGGGTGCGATCGCGCGATCATGCGGGCTGCCCGCCCTTCGCAAGCCGCCCGCCCCCGCCACCCGCCCCCGTGCCCCCGCGCGCCTCAAAGGCCTTTGTACGTGTGCTGAATTGAGACACGGTGATGAGCGGAGCGGGTAACTTGTAAAGCTATGATATTGATTTATTATGAAGCCTAAGTTGTACTTGATGGTCACGAGTGAATTAGCAACTGAAGCTCAAAAATCAAACTCACGTGCTAGCGTTTTGAGGGAGAAACTTCTGTTCAATAGTAGGTACTAAGTACCAAACTATTAGGTATTTATTCTGTATGATTAAACATGAAAAAGAAAATTGATTTGGTCCTAGAATCTACCTAAAGTAGATTCAATTCCCCAAAGAAACGGGGAGAAGTTATGGCAATAAATTACTCAGAACGTAAAATGAAGGTCGGAATACTAAACATTTTATGGTTTCAAGGAAAGAAATGATGTAATAGAATAGAATAGAAAACTTTTATTTCAGACAGGAGTCCATAGGGTTAGTTACAATTTTACTTACACAATACAGGGTTATTTATAATTGGCTGGCTAAAACAAAAAAAAAAATTGCCTTTTTTGGGGTCATCGAATGCATAATAGTATTATACTCATTTGAAATACCTATCAGTTTATTTTTTTTTGTGTAAACTTCATAAACGTGGTGGGTATTGATATATCTAACCACGATAAAATAAGGAAACAGTTTTACTCAACCCATATTTCAACAACACTAAGCGTGGTCGTTGACCTATTAAAACCAACATCACATATTTTTATTTTTATTTAGTAAATTTAAAATATCCCTGTATATCAAATGTGTTTAGGTAAGAAGGAAAATTGTGCTAACGATTACGACCACACAAAAAGCCCACAAAATCGCTTGCGCCCTACACCATGTCCTCAATCTCTACAGATAAGCACGGCAGTGGTAGCAGCGGAATCTCGCGTATATCCTTGTTAATGAGTTTATCTCACATGTGGTGCAATTAGCCCATTGAATGTGGCACAAGGATTACTACGAGGTGCGCGGTCAAAGCTCCTTGTCTTCTATTCTCTTTATTAAAGTATTTTCATTTTCATAACGCTATTTTTCAGAGGAAATCATTCTGGAGTTATTGTGCTACTGAAAATTAGTTTTATAAGTGAAAAATTGTACATATTTCTGAAAAAAAAAACACTTTTTCATATGAAATTAGACGAGGTCAGTGTTGACCAAGATTACTTCTGGACTTGAACCTTTGACCTCTAAGTTACATAGTTTAACTCACGCTATGTAACTCAGAGGTCAAAGGTTCAAGTCCAGAAGTAATCTTGGTCAAGCAAGGCATTAAAATGATGCAAATGACCCCAGCTGGAAGTCTTTAAATAGACTCTGGAGTCTGGTAGGCTGAAGCAAAGAAAACCTGCTCAGGTGGAGATTTACAGATGACTCCGTCCTGGAGTGTAAGTGTGCTGCTGTCCCAAAAACAATGGAGCACTACAGGAGCTGATGGGCGCTACTGAAGGTGCCGAGCTTGTAGTCAAATTCCGGGCTGACTCCATATACATATGTATATTGCCATCGACACACTAAGAGGAAGAAGAATGACTACATTAATGTATTTTGACTGTAAATTTAGTACCTGTTTACTACACATTATTTTTGTTTTTCTAGTGGTGACAGGAAGTAAAAAGCACTAATTGCGCATACGTTTTCATTAATTACTACTGTCATAATGTCACTCTATTTTAATTAAAACTATAAACGTGTAACCTGTACTCTTTGTCTTTCGTATATCACGTGTTTCCTGTGCTGCCATTGGTTGGTGGTTCGCGGAAAATCGATCGCGCTCTATGTAGGTTGGCTGCTACACAATAGACGAGTAGGTAGGGTGGTGTATGCGTACTATATGAACTACATAGTAAGGTTATTCCCTCTTATCGTTTCATCATTGGTTTGTAACAGTATGATTGACAAATCCCTACGTATTTTCCCTCGTTGTTTAGATAAAGCGAGTTCAATTTCACAGTGCTATATTTAGAATAGTTTGTGTGATGAGACTTGCAGGTTTTTTTAGAATAAAACTAGCTTCGCCCCGCGGATCCCGAGGGTATATCGGGATAAAAAGTGTCCTATATGTTAATTGAGGTTGTAAACCATTATGTGTGCCAAATTTCATCCAAATCTGTTTAGTAGTATTTGCGTAAAAGAGTAACAAACATCCATCCATCCAAATTTTCACGTTTATAACATTAGTAGGATTTTCCTTCAATTTCAAGGATTTTTCTTCAATTGGTTCACCGACAATTGTTTACACCGTTCTATGCTCAATGTGACATGCGAAAGTGTGTGTGCCACAGTGCAACAGTCACTTACAGGCAAACTGCGCATGCATAAAGAAGTTGTACAAAAAATAATATAATCTAATTTAATTTTAAGTAGGTAAGTTAAGTATCTAAACAATATTAGATGATGACAATAATGATATAATTTAAAAATTGGTAAAAAATTATATTTAATAGTCTTATTTTGGAAATTTTTGTAAGTAACTTGCTTAAGGAAATGATCGGGCTGACATGGTTAATGGTTGCAAGTCCCTAAATAAATAAAGAGAAAAAATAAAAATAAAAAAACTTTAAAATATATGTTATCATCTGCCTAGCCTTTTCCCAACTATGTTGGGGTCGGCTTCCAGTCTAACCGGATGCAGCTGAATACCAGTATTTTACATGGAGCGACTGCCTATCTGACCTCCACAACCCAGTTACTGGGTAATACGATACCCCTTGGTAAGACTGGTTGTCAGACTTTCGGGCTTCTGACTACCCGTAACGACTGTTCCACGAATGACAGTCGGGACCAACGGCTTAACGTGCTTTCTGAGGCACGGAGGGGTCTCGGTATGTAAAGATGGTCACCCATCCACAGACCAACCGTGGCAAGCGTAGCTTAACCTGACCGATCGACCTGTGCGGCTGTTATTATTTAGCCACGGGCCCCTCTTATATATATGTATAATGAATTAAAAATTGCTAAAAGCAGCCTTTTAACAAAAACAACATGGCTACATTGTGACGATTTATATGATGCTTTCATCCTCGTACTTACATGGAACAATTATGTAAATGACTGGATGCAATATGGTCTGTGAATTGCCCCGCTATCTGACCATCCTATCAACACGCGAGTTTTACTAATTGTATGCTGCTGTTATTGCTTTATGCTTTTTTAATAGCTCATTGTTTAATATTGTTTTTAATTGAGAACAATATTAGAAGAGATAAGTAACACATCAAGTACGATTAAGATATCATTAGGTGCGACAAATGTAATAGTAACATGGAAATAAACACAATAATAATAATACAATAATATACACAATCATAACAGATGAACACTGTTCATGTATAAGACCCTAAGTTTCTACAGCCTTGTGTAAATGTGCAAACTGGCACTATTCTTATTTATAACAATAATCTATCACGCAAAATAATAAGTTACAGTTTAATTGGTTATTAGCGTTTTAGGTAGTCAATTATTAATAACTTTGTTCTTTTAAGTATAGGAAAAAAAACGTGATATTTGAATAAGCGTTATTTACCCATGCTGCATAAAGCTGTCTTGTAAGCTTAATAAATCACCAAACTGTGACCATTTTTTCAAGTTATACAAGTCTAATGCAGCAATAGTCCCTCTACATACTCCTCATGAAATCATCTTCAAAACAATCTGCTATTCGTACAACAACATTGAATAGCGAACAAGCTTTGTTTGTCGGAGAAATGCGGATGACCACAACGAGGCCTTGACAGTTCAAGAAGCCTCTCCTCCTAGCCCCAAGGGTCCTTGCTCCTGATTTACGGGCTCCGAAAACCGCAGGGATTCAATGTGCCTTTGTTGCAAACGCACTTTTATTGAATAATAAAATATTTCCACAAAATGAAACAACTTTATAGGTCCATAATTCCCTTTTAACGATCGCTGTTATGAAAATTTTTGCTGTTTTAGAAATAATCTTTTGTATTTCTATTTTAGTATTAGGCTTATTTCTTTCGACGAAACTTGCGCTTTTGAGTTCAGAGACTGTGTAGATTAATTAATTAAGAATTAAAATGAACTGTACATAAAAAAAGAACTAATTAATAAATAAAATAAAAATATAATTTCCTAACATAACTAAAACTAATAACAAACTAAAATATGATGTCAAAAAATTTCTCCTGGTGACTGGTAATGTAACCAAGAGATTGGCGCCATGCCACGTTGTATGGCAATGCTTAGCCTCTGGCTAAGGTAAAAGCCAGCCTTTGGGTCATGCAAAGTTTCAACTAGCCGTTTGGGGATTAGTGACTGGGTTTAAATTATCGTTAGAGGAATTCTAATAGGCCTCGATACAATTAGAAACTACTAACAATTAAACAATGACATCAGCAACATTAAATTAGTGGCATGACGATAAAAACATAAAGGTAAAACACATTCGTGCTGAAGATACCATCGTTTGGGAAAACGCGAACACGGAGATAATGACTCGATGAATAATAATGAGCTCTGTAAGTGTGAATCACCAAATATATTTAAATTGTTATCAATTAAAAGCAATATAATAGCGATTTGAGTCGCGTACTCTGGCCATATGGCGTACCGCACGGACTGACGTGGGCCCATAAAGTTAGCGCTTTTTCTACCACGGAAAAAGCGTTTATAGAACTGTTGTCTGTGTCACAAAGCTATAACATACGACAAATCCGGTAAAAAATTAGTAAGTAGCAGCCACCAAGGTGTGTGAATCCAAATGAATAAGGTTTGTTTTTAGCTTGCCACGTGATTTTTTACCGGATTTGTCGTATGTTATAGCTTTGTGTCGAGCTAAAAAAGTATAGTTTAGTTAGTGGTAATGGACTACAAGCAACATGATTACATAATTTGGACCTGTAAACGTAAACTGTAAACAATAAGTAAGTTGGTATCTGTATCCATTTTACTGTGTGTAAATTGATAATAAAATAAAAAAAGGTTGATAACAGCGGATTAATACAAGCTCCTTCCAAGTTATCGATTACTGTCACCTCACCCGCTTGTTCAGTGGCCTTCAACTTGATGTAAATTTGTCGTACTCAATTGAAGTTAATAGGAATGTTCCGAGGGTGAGGATCGCTACTATCGCCAGCTGACGCGAGGTGTGAGGGAATGCAGCCCTCCCTCGACACTCGACGACGGATGCACAATTGATGGTCAAATAAAAAAACGCATGTTGATGGCACGGACGTGGGAGGGCCCACTTTAGGACAGTAGGCATTATGGTGGAGATAGAACACGTAATATGAAATGGAATAATTTTGCATGGAATTTCAATGCTATCATTTAAATTGTGTTAACTTTAACACCATATTACAATGTTTACTAAATTATTGTTTTAAAGCTATACAAGTTTAGGATATTTTTGTCGTCAGACCAATAAATTATTGGTCTGAGTTTTTGTCATTAGGAGCTGTCAAATACTCGCTGTAGGAAGATGCTGACCAGGGGGGTGACCACCACCTCTTACAGCAGTATTATTTTAATCTTACTTCAGTGTGAACAAAGATGGAGCTATACGTTCCGTATAGCTCCATCTCTTTCACACACTATCCTAGCGGGAAAAAATATAATCCAATAAGCAAGAGGAGAATTGATTAGATGTGCTTAGTTATTTATTTATGCATGTGCTATATAATCATAATTAATTTTATTACTTCATTAAATTTAATCTAATCAATTTAATTACCTCGTAATAAGATAAAAAATAAATAAAGTTATTAAAATATTAATTGAGTATTTCTAACTAACCCGTCTAATAAATATTATAGAAATAAATAAACCACTCTATGCCCACACATCTGGAGTGAATAAATAAAATAAAATATTCTAACACACATTTCCCTATATTAGTAGTTTAGTCAAACAAATGTGTTGCCAGCAGTAAGAAGTGGTAAGGGAGGGTGAACCTCATGAATGTTAAGCAAACAGATAATATGAACGGCTTAGCCTCCCCTCTGATAGCGACGATTGTTCACAATTGATGTTATTACTTGTCTATAATTGTTAGATGTTCTTGTGTTGACTGTGTTTTATAGAAAAAAAAAGGCAAGGCATATCGTTTATGTAGGGCGTCGAAATATTACTACTGTGATCCATAATGACAACTAATATAATATACTAAATAATGTCATGTTGACAAAAAAGGTCGATCGCAGCTGTCATTTTAGTCTAGCAAATTAAAAATCAGAGTTCAGGTACAGACACATCAAGCTTCTACAATCTGTCAAAATTTCAACTTTATCGCTAAAGCATTAGGTTCAAGGTTGATTGGAAAAATTTGACAGTTTCGGGTAGCTTGACCTGCTGGCGTCTGTTACTTACCAACAAATTTTTTAATAGGTATTATCGCCGCATTGCACAATTTTCGTCTTTTAGTAGCCTCCAAAGCGTTAAAACAACACTCGGCCTTTCATATTATTGAAACCTAAAACACAAAAAATGTTTTGTAAACGACTTAAGTAAGTCTGCCAAAATTCTAAAATATGTTGCTTTCTAAAAGTTCTAAACCATAAATAAAACATCGAACATAAACATTCAGTAACAAATTGGATTGCAGACAAAAACCCTTTATTACCGTAACCTCAGTTAAACTGCCACCAGAACATTATTTTTATGTCAATAATACCTGGGTTGCACGGATGCACGTGGCAGCGACAGCTGGGCCGATATCATCTTGTTGGGGACATCGCAATACGCCGATAAATGCATTAGCATTGTGGGTGGTTGAACTTGTCACTGCCTGGTATTGCTATTTTGCTAAATGTAAATAAACAAAAACAATGCTACGCTAACAAAATAACAATAGATGCATGACAATCACAGTGAATAGAATTAATTTCTGTTGTGTTCTAATTTTAAAATTATTTTTTTCAATCTGGGCATCAAGTAGAGTATGGCGCGTTCAATTTTTTGAATTTAGATTTTGAACTTGTCGTGGAAATCGAGAATATCAGGAATATTATAACAACCTTGTTTTGACTTCGTAAAAAAAGCGTTTCTTTTGTGGCGCCAAAATAAAAACAACTAGTTTTCAGTTTAGTACCTTTATGTTTCATTTTACTTAGATAGTTAAGTTTGTTTGTAATGCATTTAAGATCAGTTGAGCTATAATAATTAAATCCATTTATTTGGTGTGTGTTGTGAAAATCGTCAGGTGCGTAATCAATAAGTCCATTATTTATAAACACAGCGCGTGTTTATCGATGAAGCTTTGAATTTTTAGCAAGCTTATGTTGAAACTAGTTCCTAACCTTATTGTAAAAAGGCAGCCAATAACTATTAGTTTACACTGTGCAGTGTATTGAACTAGGATGTGATAGAAAAGTCTAGATTTAGTTAAGTAGTAGCATGGGAACGCAGCTGCGGTGACACCTGCTTGCGACTTCTAATGCCGCACACGCAGAATCTCAATCGCATTAGAATTTAAAAGTCGTAAATATCGACGTTTTCCTTAAACAAGTGACAATATTATGTAGAACCTGATAATTATTGACTTTTTAATGTTAGTCGTGGAGGAGCGTGTATGGATAAAAAATAAAAATGTCTGGATAAAAAGAAATTAAGTATCGTCGATTGCTTGCAAAAACACTGATCTAATTAAGATCAGCCTTTTTGCAAGCAATACTAGCTTAATTACATACACATATGGTCTTACAATGTCATAAGTTATTCCTTGGGTTCTGCGTAACATATATTTTTATTTTAGAACTAGCTTCTGCCCGCGGCTTCGCCCGCGTGGATGTCGGAAATTATCCCACGGGAACCTGCTAACAGGATAAAATGTATGTGCTTCCCCAGGATGCCATCTATCTCTATACCAAATCAGAAGTTCAGTGGTTTAGGCGTGAAAATGTAACATACAGTTTCAAGTTCAAATCCTCCCCTTAAAAACTGAATTACCCCTTTATGTCCCGTCAGTGGTAAATTTTCGACAACTTTACATACTTATTATTAATAGCTGTGCATTGCGGGTGACGTAACCTACGACAAACTTATTATTTGCGGTTGGAATAGTAATCGGGTCTAGGGATCGAACCGCAAAATTAAGTTTGTTTTTTATTGTATGTACTTCTCCGGCATAAAAAGTACCCAGTGTGGTGCCCAGGATATTAAAGAATAATTTTACCAAGTTTCATCGTAATCGAACCGGTAGTTTTTGCGTGATGCCTGAACAAACAGACAGACAGACAGACCGACAGACAGACAGACAAAAATTTTTTTAATCACATTTTTGGGTTCGGTGTCGGTCTAGTAACACCCCCTGCCATTTATTTTTTTGATATTTTCAATGTACAGAATTTTCACTTCTACAGATTTATTATAAGTATAGATTATCTTTTAATTTCGAACATATTATTAATATTCTAGTGATATTTATTTTAGAAGTATGTAAGTATGTATATGTCACCGGAAGATAACAAGATCTGCAAGTTTATAAATTTCCTAGGAAATTTATAAACTTTCGTTAGATTCTAAACGAGAGATAAATTGTATTATTTTACGCCCACATTTTGTATGCCCACATGTATATAAGTATATTATTGGTTTTATTTTACTAAGGGGTGATTTTTCCAACGCTAGTTAATTTTATCTGAGGAATAATTTAGAATTTTTGACAGTTCTTCCATGCAAAATCGGTCAAACGTCAATTTTATTCCACGAATAAAATTTATCTGTCGATTGAAAAATCAGTCCTTAGTGAATTGTTTTGATTTTATGTATTATTTTCCTATCGCAGGTATGCTGGAAGAGATTTCTTTAGAATTTTTATTTTACCAATTTTTCTGTTATTTTCTCCTTGACTGTTTTTGTATGTGTGAACATAAATGATTAAGTAAATAAATATTCTATATAAAACATAATATCACAACGCTGTGAAATGAAATTATCTCAAAAATAAATCACCCAGAAATAAAAACAAACAGATAAATAAAGGTCAAAACATCATTGTTAATTTTTTGCTCGTAGATTGAAATATAAAAGCGTTTTTAATTGCTCGGGATTATGAGAACTCTCATATTAATTACCCCCTAAATGAGCTTAACGTTTTGTCGCTAAAGAAAAAAGGGTTGAATGTACTTGAGGGCTATTGTTTTTGGCCTATAAATCTAATGTATTATAATTAAACAGTTTAATGTGTGACAGTCGCTTTGTCGTATGCAAATGTCCGGGGAAGAGTGGAGTGGGGTGGGAACGGAACAGCCCCGACAATATTGGAGCGCGGCGGGACGCCACTTCACTGCCGAGGTTAGGGAAGCTGTTATTATGTATGGTTTTAAACACTCGAAAATTTTGATTAGAAAACCGTGGGCTTCCGATGGACTTTCTGATACATTATGAATTTTGTGACGATATTTTTGCTAATAGTCGCTACGTGTAAAATACTGGT
Source organism: Apamea sordens (assembly GCA_945859715.1). NCBI lineage: Eukaryota > Metazoa > Arthropoda > Insecta > Lepidoptera > Noctuidae > Apamea > Apamea sordens. Next base: position 8,702,457 of record OX243991.1, on the reverse strand, counting down.
ATTCGGCTGCATGCGGTTAGACTGGAAACCGACCCCAACATAGTTGGGAAAAGGCTAGGCAGATGATGTTGAGTTGCAACTGGCAATGATAAAGCTAACAGTACATTTGCGAAATTATTGGATATATATATATACTTATATAGCTCTTTAGTAGGTATTTGAAAAAGTCTTGGTATTATTAAATCTCTGAGATAGTTGTTGAAGTTGTGAGTTGAAGAAACTACATTTCTTTCAAAACGATTCTTTAGTAGGTAATTATGTAGACTTACTCGTATCTAATAAGTTTTTACTCGTAATAATGGGACAATACCACCATTATTGAGCAACGAAATCATACTCCGATCACTTACTTACAGGCCAAATAATTAACAATGAATTAAATAGGCCCCTAGTTTTATAGCCTCTTCAGCCACAAATACTACTGTAGAGACGTATTTCTATAACTTGTGAGCAATTGTGAGCATTGTGAGCATTGTTTCGAGCACAAAGCGTAAGTAGCCACTCTAGTATGAGAAACTGTTGCTTTACCGCCAGATCGCGTGTGGGAATGTGGGTAGTTTTATAATGCTACTGGTTACTTATTACCGATTGCTTATGTTTAATTTTAAGATCTTCTTTGTATTTGTTATTACTTTTGCAGGTAGGTAATTCATCATCATCTGCCTAGCCTTTTCCCAACTATGTTGGGGTCGGCTTCCAGCCTTAATACCAGCATTTTACATGGAGCGACTGCCTATCTGACCTCCACAACCCAGTTACTGGGTAATACGATACCCCTTGGTAAGACTGGTTGTCAGACTTTCGGGCTTCTGACTACCCGTAACGACTGTCAAAGATCCACGAATGACAGCCGGGACCAACAGCTTAACGTACTTTCCGAGGCACAGAGGGGTCTCGGTATGTAAAGATGGTCATCCATCCACAGACCAACCGCGGCAAGCGTAGCTTAACCTGACCGATCGACCTGTGCGGCTGTTATTATTTAGGGGATCCCTTCTTTTCGCATAATGTTCTTTGTCCTAATATACTTCGGCATAACGATTTTGGCACAATTTGTTTTGGCATAATAATACTTCAGCATAATTTTTTTAGGCATACATTTTATGTTGGCATAATCATCTTAAAGACTAATTTGTTTTGGCATAAATTTGATTCGCATAACGTTACTAGGCCTAATGATTATTAGCATAATAATATTTGGGCATACAATTAATAGAAATAACGGAAACAAATTTGAGTTATTTTTACGTAAATATTTTCACTCGATTCTGAATCACTTTTTCCAAGAGTCGGGGTGCCCCAAGGTCTAACACATCTCGATTTAGTAAAAAGGCAATGAGAACTTAGGATGCAAGAGCGAGCGAAGCGAGCTCGGGAATTGGGGCACCCCGACTCGGACAGGTTAGGTTCGAAGGGGATGACGGGGGCTCAAGTGAGCGAGCGGAGCGAGCGAACGAGCCCCCGTCATCCCCTTCGTGTTAGGTTCCTTTAAACCCTGCAGACAGAAATAGGGGCCCCGCGAAGCGGGGCTCCGTCGACTACGCCTTATTATTATTGTTATGCTTAATAAAGTTATGCTTTAGAATGTTATGCTTAATAAAGTTATGCTTTAGAATGTTATGCTTAATCATTATTATGGTTAGAGAAATTATGCGTAAAAAAATTATGCGTAAGCTGTTATGCGTAAATAATTTATGCGAAAATATAATTAGGACAAACAAAAGTATGCCAAGTTATATTAGGTCTTAAAATTTTATGCAAATGGATAGGGAACCATTATTTAGCCACGGGCCTCTCCACACGGGCCCCTCCTCTTTTGCAGGTATGTAATTGAAAGGTAAAAATAAGATTTCACTTATTGTCATTTGGATAGTATGTTAATAAAATCTTTAGGAGAAAATTGACAAGTTTTCTTCCGTAACTTAGAAGTTTTCCGAGTTCCTTGAATGTTATATTTCACAATCATAACTTAAGATCGGTCGTTATGAAAGCAAGTATCGAATAAAATGCTACGTACGGTCATTTCTTTCGATCCCGATAAGATCTTCGACCACTATACCGAAAAACAGCTTCCGATCATGAGATCCGAATACTCAAATCGGCATTCAATAACAAAGTATTAAAATAGCATTTGAGCAGTCAATTAGGCGGCAACGTATCGTGGATGGAGATACCGCGATGGTGGTCCATTGTGGGCAGACGCCCCGTGGCTGCCACGTCGGCCACTCGTGCGCATACAATGCCACGACACTGTTTCCTATTTTTATAACTGTTGCTTTTACTGCCGCTCCGATGACCGCACTAGAGGTCGTGTTTTGTGGGAAGTTGGCAATATAGAAACATATTTATTTAGATATTATTCGCTGGGACTGGCCTTAAAGTTGAAGTTCATATAGCTTTGAAGTTTCAAAAACACATAATTTATGTTAGATTTAAAGTTAATAAACTTATACGTCAGTGTGATTTCAATACACCACTATTCTGCCAATAATTTATTTGCCCATTAATTTAACCCTAAAGCTGCAAAGATTCTGTCGATAAAAAATATCGTTAAACACTTCAGTGTAAACTGTAAATCATAATAAGAAACGGTACCTTATCAGCGTTATATCAAACGGTTAGATCTTAATATAAAAGAATGGCGAACAACCGGCGACCTCCCGACTGTTCCCAACTGTGGATCCAGTGGCTTGTTACTTCACACCGTTGTCAAAGAGTTGGGTCGTTCGTCTAGCGATCGAGCTGATAGATAAGTTCGTTCTCACCTCCCCGTGGTCGCAAGCGCAGTCGCCGCGTCGCGAAAGGGTTCGCCGAATAATTGCAACAATCAATTTGAAGGAGCTATCGAGCAATTTGTATGGTATTTGTGCGGGCTGTCACCCGCTGATGCTATCGAACGCCTCGGGGATCCAATGGGAAATGTTTTTAGTAGTTACTTTCTCACACCTCAAGTGCCTAATTAAAATGACTAGGAGCCTAAGGCGCTCTTGAGTAGTTTCCGAATATTTGTAACGAGATTAATTTTATACACCACTTATGGTTACGGGAACCGAGGTTTTGTGGTGTTCACAAACGATGGACAAGCAGATGCTATCTGACTAATAGCTTTTTTTCTAATGAAATATTTCAATTTTCTACGGATTGCGCAGAAATCAAGGCTGATTAGGTAAACCAAAATAAAAAACACTGTCAGTCAACCTACTTGATACTGATCTTCTATCTAATCCATCAGGTGCGCCATAGAAAGTGTCCCATAACTAAGTTGCACTTACCAAGAATCCCGTCGCCGACTATAACTCACCTCGGAATCATAATAAGACATAAACATCAGCTCGTTGCAATATGTCACCGTGTAACAAAGCGCTGCGGTAACGGTCCGCATCATTTGTCTGCCGTAACCCTGTTATTTATGATCTCCTGCCGAAGAAGGAGGACAAAAACGAGACTGCTGTTAAATATTTGCCCTGAGACAAGAGGGGGCGATAATTCGAGGCTATTATGACGTCATTTCACGCCCTTTGTGAGGTCGTCACGGCGTGTCATCTGCTCCTCGAGACGCCTGCCTCGACTATCTCTCGATTAAATCTATTGTGTCATTTTTTCAGTGAGCGCAAGTCGGATGCGCCACCGACGATGATTTCGTCCCGTTCGCTTGTTCGCTCGACTTTGCTATAAAAACACTCGAGGAGCTGCCCTATTGTCTCGAAGCCCTTTTACGAGCTCCGTTTTGTGACGCTGTTATTGTTTGCGGTTGATAAACATCTCGCCACTAGGTAGGTAGGGATCATCGTCACTTTTACTGGTGGTTTACATTATTAGAGCTCCTTCGTGTTTGTTTGTCAATTATTGTTGTACCTACTCAATGGTTGTTTGGGACGTCATTTTTTAGGATGGACTTAATGAATACGGAGTTGTTGTCATTCACCAAGGATTTGCCGATGAATACAGAGTCTGCTTTCAAACAAGATCCGAAGTTGGCGGCTGCAATTGATAAGCTTTGTAGTAGTGAGAGGAAATTAACGGGTGCTGCTGGAGTCGTGTTTCTTCCTGAACGTAAGCTAGAGTTTAGTGAAGTCCAGCAGCTTGTAAAAGGGTCCGTAAATGAAAAAGGTAATTTGAAAACAACTCATCTGCATATGATCATGTTTATTTTAATCAGTAATAAATTATACTAAATTTTAATACTTTTCAGCTGCCCTCAAGCCTTCATACATCCTATTGAAGGAAACCAATGACGCAAGGAAGTCGCTAATAAAAAAAGTGGAGGATATTCTTAACAACATCAACCAATGTGCAGAGAGTGGGGATACGCCCAAACTTGTTATAAGAAACCAAAAACTGTGGAGCAATTGCATTTATGATTTAGATAGGTATGAAGACATTGTACAATTACTAGCTTTTGCTCGCGACTTCGATTACTTGGCGATCTTTCTGAGATTTTTCCTTTTTGCTCGGCTCCTAAGGGTCGAAGCGTATGCTAGAAAACCTATAACATTCCTTAAGAATGAGCTATCAAATTCAAAAATATTTTTTTAAATCCGACTGGTACCTAGTTCCAGAGATTAGCGCGTTTAAACAAACAGACAAAAATAAATTTCTTTAGTATATACTAAAGAAATTAAAAAAAAAACAAAAATAAATTTCTTTAGTTTATACTAAAGAAATTAAAAAAAAAACAACAAATAAAAAGTTCAGTTCGTTATTTTTGTTCGAACGAGCGCGTTTTTCCCATTGCGATATTTTCGTGCTCGGGATTTTTAACGCGCTATTCTTTGAAGCGCTGGAATGCGCTCTGTTGGATTCTCAATGCTCGGCTCAACACCGAGAGTTGAAAATCCAGTGAAGAAACAACACTGAGAAAATCCGTTATTTTTAAGTATGTTGCGAAAGTCGGCTTTTTGTAAGAATCCTCACAATTTTCAACGACTTAACACTTTTTCATGTCCGATTTCAGAGTAACATTGAAATCGTTCAATGAAGCAAAGAAGACGACGCTTTGTTATTCCAGTAGCGAAGACAAAACAAGATTTAATACTATTGTTTTTGTGTTGACAAAAGTGCATGAATTACTTTCTAAGAACTTAACTGTCACCAGACGGTGAGTAGCAGTACTCATATAATTAATTACGGTAGCATAGAATTTGATATTGTTAAAAAAAAAGTCTCTTTGCGGTAACTGAAAATCATCATCTGCCTAGCCTTTTTTTCCAACTATATTTGGTCGGCTTCCAGTCTAGCCGAATGCAGCTGAGTATCGGTATATTTCATGGAGCGACTGCCTATCTGGCCTCCACAACCCAGTAACTCAGAAACTCCTTGGTAGGACTGGTTGACAGACATTCGGGCTTCTGACGACCCGTAAGTAAGGAATGACAGGCTTAACGTGCTTTCCGAGGCACGGAGGGGTCTTGGTATGTAAAGATGGTCACCCATCCACGGACCAACCGCGGTAAGCGTAGCTTAACCTGATCGATCGAGCCATGCAGCTGTTTTTACTTAGCTCCTAACGAGAACTGCAAAAATAGCGATACCTACTTAATTGTAAATATAGGCACATCATTCGAGTGTTTTTCTACAAAAAATCGAGCTTTCGAAAAAATCTGTATCAATGACAGGAAAGCAAAGACATTAAATTATCTCTCTCTATTGACGGCCATAACTGTATTTTTTTTATTAATCTTAGAAGCTTGAAGTGGTTTCTATATATATTCCAAATAAAAATAACGTAAATAAAGTGTAGATATATACGAGTAGTTGAAGTTTAGTATAATAAACCGATAGATGTTTTCGAATCAAATTGAATTTGATAAATTAACTGTCTGTTTTCTTATAATTAAATTAAATTTTATTCGGAAATATCCATTAGTTTTTTACAAAACTTCAACGATATCCGATGACCTTGGTTACTTATCGCCTTTGGCGACTGTACATGTAAAAATCATCGTCTTCTAAATCTTCTATTTCTTTCAGAGAGCTGTTCTATCAGAATGTGATGCGGCTTCGTAACCAAGCTAACTTGGACGTGGCTGTGAGGGATGTGTGCTGCTTGTTGGAGACTCCTCCCTGGAGCCTGGGTATTGTGACGACAGCTAAGGGGCTGATCGCCGGCCCTCTGACCATGCACCATCGGGATGGCAGTATGGTTGAATGTACGGCTTCAGGTGGTAAGTGTTTAGATTTATTCTTATTGGACAATCGCATGCATTACTAAGGAAAAAAAACGTACATTGCTTAACTCTTTATTAATGCATAATACATGTGCATAATATTATACTTTTCAAATACAATTTGGTGAAATATGAAAATTATTGTCTTGGTAGAATACTGATGATGTATTAATATGATTTTTGGCAAATGATACACTACGGGTAATATGAAAGTACCGTGTTTGTCGCGTCGCGACTTGCACGCAATTTCATACAAACCCGTAGACTTGATGTTAGAGACAAATTACTTGCCGAGACAAAAGTTGCTCGTGGGAACCCTAGTTTTGATGAACACAACCATTTTTATCCATGATCATAATCGCGTTCTACATAAAACCTTCGTTCTTTTGTTTCATGTTTCCTCTTCATTGAAGGAGTTCTGATACCACAAGATATTATTGGCATCAAAGAGTTCCAGTCTACTGCTAAGTACATTTTGGTTGTGGAAAAGGACGCCATTTTTCAAAAGCTGCTTGATGAAGGCGCTCTGCTCAGATTGGGACCAGTCATTATTATAACGGTATTGTACAATTATTGTTTTATGAACTAAAATCTAAAAAAAGCTTTACTCGTCTCATGTTGTTGTTCATAAAAAAATATTACAAAGATGATTCTTAGGTCTCTATAAGTTGTATGTATAAACTAGAAAAAAATGACAACAGGTAAAACAAACCCCGGTTGTTTTTTTCATTGTACACCTACTTAGAATAGTAACCACTTTCATACCTAATAAGTATTTCGCGAAGATTTGTCTTCTAATCAGACGAAAGATAAAACAAGAAAACTTAACACCGACCATTACCATAATGTACTACACCTTAATAACACACTATTCTAAGCTAATATATTCAACATCCACCGCTCTTAACATCCCCCATCCTTGTATTTGTCTAACAAGCAAACGAGATATAATTGCCGACGGCTAGTCCGATGATTTGCTGTAATCGCACGATAATGCTCTCGTTGACACCGAACGGGATTCATAATAACGACAGCTGGGCTTATAAGCAGTATTTTTGCATATTTCATGTTTAACGATAAACTGTGATAATTGTAAGGTATTTTTTCCGATCGTTAGAGGTTTGTTATCGTGAGCATAAATTGAACTTGCATCTCTTGGTAGATACAATCATTGATCTACAACTTAGGTACAGTCACGAGCACCAATATGTCAACACTTGGCAACTTTCAATTGTGATTTTTTCGTGAAATAACGAATGCAACGTTGAAATACGACACATTACATAAACCTATGAGTTCGGAAATGCTATGTTCGTAACAACATAAAATTTCATAAAAAATAAAGGAGTAAATCGCTTTTGAATAAAGCCGAGTGTATACATACTTTTGCTCGTGACTGTACTACACATTGTGGGTATCTATCTAATTTAATTAAAAAGTTACTACACTGGAAATAGTTTCCGATATCTTCAGCGCAGGACTTTCGCTTTACTATACTCTGGCAATTTGAGTACTTTATGCAACCAAATGTCCTTTCTTTGGAATTGTTCGTCGAGTCGTTGAGTTCTATTTACAGAATAAACAATTTCATTTAATTTTACTTAATTAAAGATTTTTTCTACAGAAAATTATTGTCAATGTAAATCTTGATAAAATTACAAGTTCAAAATTCAGTAAAGTCCTGAAGTTAAAAGGAGATAAAATCATGTTTGAAAAAATCTTTTTGTTTTTACAATCAAATGGAAGAAAAGATTTTATTAATATGATTCCCAATATTTCTAGGGAAAAGGCTATCCTGACGTGTGTACCCGTCAGCTATTATCTCGCTTATGCACCGAGTTAAAGCTGCGTGCGCTGGCGCTGGTTGATGCCGATCCTCATGGCTACGAAATATTCCTCACCTACAAATACGGATCTCTGGTACATTTACTATCTGTTTATCACGTCTTTACTTCATCATCTCATCTGCCTAGCCTTTTACCAACTATGTTGGGGTCGGCTTCCAGTCTAACCGGATGCAGCTGAATACCAGTATTTTACATGGAGCGACTGCCTATCTGACCTCCACAACCCAGTTACTGGGTATACCCCTTGGTAAGACTGGTTGTCAGACTTTCGGGCTTCTGAATACCCGTAACGACTGTCAAAGATCCACGAATGACAGCTGTATCACGTCTTTACTTAGCTTAGAATAACTATTGACATACAGAACGTCTTTTGTTTAATTTATTCAAAGGACTCAACTGTGTTAGTTTAGCATTGACATGCCTTATTATGACTCATAGAACTAACATACGTTTCAAAAAGACGTCTGATTGTCGAAAACACGAAGAATTAATTGTAAAACACTACCCATCCTTTGAGCTTCACCACTTTCAAATCATCTCATAAGATCATCACAGCTGGCGATAAATCTCCATAAAATGCCACCGTTTACTACACTGAAATCTCTACTTTCAGGCCCAATCGCACCTCTCATCATCCCTAGCCTGCAGTTCCCTAGTAATGCTAGGAGCTCGTCATAGTGACGTCATGACCTTAGCCCCGAATGAAGCACGTCTGCCACTCACTGAACTAGATAAACGAAAGCTGACGAATCTTGTCAAAAGACCCTATTTGGATACTCCTGTTGGTAAGTTTTCATGAATAACTTGATAGTTTTGGGTTGCTAAAACCCAAAAGATTCGAGCATAACCTTTAAGTTGCCTAGGGGTTGCCTGGCAACTGAAAGTGTATGCCTCTAGCTATAGGCCAACCGCTTAACTGAGACGTCGCCTGAGGTAGCAGCGCGGTGCGAGAGAGGTGTGGTGACGTGATGCGAGAGCTCAGTGATTCGTCAACTTATGACAACTATCACCCCTCCCGCACCGCACAGCTACCTTAGACAACTTCACAGCTAAGCGGTCTGCCTATAGCGTCCAGATCATTCCGTGTTATTATCCTGAAGACAATCTTAGGAGAACCTACAAAAAATAATTTTAGTTGTAGGTATAACAGATTTTTCATTTATCTCCATGTCTCGAAAGCTATGTATATTATCGAGGCAGTTTTAAAAGTTTTCATCGATACAATAATAATTTTCAGGCGCTCGAATAAAAGAAGAATTGACAGTAATGTTATCTAGGGGCACGAAGGCTGAAATAGAAGCATTAGCGCCTACCACTGCCGCACTTTGTGATGCATACCTCCCTGCTAAAATTATACAGAACGATTACTTAGGATAATACATATATGTATTTGTAAATAACTTTTTGTTTTATTTAAATAATAAATTATTTTAAAATCTATAAAGGGTCTTATTTAACGTCCAAAACAGTTTACATAATTTTGTACCTTTTAATAAATTGACATTTATCCTCCTCCTCTAAATTTTAAGTGAAAAGAAACGAGCATACAGCGTGCCTTATTATTAAGATTTCTGTGATACAGCGTGTAACAGAGTTAGGGAAAAATCAGACACGAGAACACGACACACCCAACAACAAATAGCATTTTGAGGAAAACTGCTACGATGGGTCTACGAGTGCTACGATCAGTAGCACCACCTATCAAGACGCTACGCCGCTACGTCGTTGCGTAGTACGCAACTGATTATGTAGAGGACGCTACTAGAAATGCTGCGGTAATTTATTGATCGATCTGTTCTGAGTTTTTATCCATTCATTTATATTCAGTAGGTACATTAACTGAATTTACTTCAACAATATTTTTGAAAATATCCTTGTTGTTTAAACTTATTATGATACTTAACTAACCTTATTAACTTTCCAAAAGCGACCACAATTCAGAATTTGGTATAGTAGTGCCATCTATGTAACGACGTGCGGTACCAAAATTACATGCTATGTTCAAGTCGCACCAAAGGGGACGCAACAGCCGCTTCACGTAATGTCAAGTCGTACAGGCAGATGGCGTTTACTTACCTAGTAGCGCCATCTGTGAATAAATAAAAAAATCGTGTTTGGAAAACACGGAGCTAACTTTCACAGTTCTCATTGAAACCTATTTATTAAATAATTGTCTGTGATTTATTATCAAACCAAAGACATGAAATTCTTTGTCAAAGCCGACAGTCTTGTAGATTGCTCGCAAAAAATGTGATAGTTAAAAGTTATTACCAGAAGAAGCTCAGACGAAATAGTGATCATAATTCTCTGGATAACATGTAATGCCAGATCTAAATTATTGCGTTCATAGCCATGGAAAATAATGGCGACCTACTCAACGACAAAAAGTTTGTCAATAAGGCCAGATCCCATAATAATACAGCGGCCATGAAACTAAAGAGCGAACCGTCGAAACGAAAGTCGTTTAACGTGAATGAGGCCGTGAGATCTTTAGACTTGGTGTTGGGTAGACTGAAGAAGAGCAAGCTAGTGAACGGTGAGTACACGACGAGCAGACAGATAGACCCCGATGCGCAGGGAGCCACGGACATGTTCATGGACATGTGCACGAGCACCAGCTACCAGCCGGGTACGGAGAACGCGTCGCTGATGTCGATGAACTTCTCACACTACGAGCTGATCCGCAACGTGTCGCGCTCGAACTGCTTCTCGGACGGCGCGTACAGCGGCAACACGTGCAGCGCGCAGTCGCACCTCAGCGCCGCCGACCTCAACGTCAAGGACGAACACCTCGAGAGGTACTTCCGCAGCGCCGAGATGTGGTCGCGCACCTTCCGGGACAGCGCGCCCAGCTCTCTACATTTCGAAGTACCAGACCAAGCACAGTAACATTTTACTATCTTTACTGCCACAAATAAAACTGCAATATGAACGATTATGTAAATTTCAAAATTTTATTTATTCAAAGAAACTTTACAATAATAACAGAATAATCTCAGAATTTTTACAAATTAAACGTACCAATCTATACAACACTGTAACTCTTAAACGAGACGATAAGATTTATAACACTGATTAACAATAACGTAGATTTTTAGATGATTTTCTAGGGCCATCGAACGGCGCGGTACTGAATACAACATCTTATATGCTCGAACATTTCAACTGGACTGCCTTGATCTTGTGACCCTTCAGATCGCTTTCGCTGGTAGTTAACTTTCCAACACGTACTTTCAGTATACCAGAGTGTTGTATTCACTATCGTTCGTCTTCAATCTAACCGCTAAGGGAGCAATCCGCGGCACTCTAAAGATACAAGGCGGTCACTACGCTGCATCCCAACTGCACTCCACCCACACCCTCTGTATCGATACCCTACATTATTACTTTGTTATATTGCTTAGCTAAATTGACAAATGTTTCTACTGACTTCAACTTTCCCTTAGGTCTTTTGGTTTTTGTATTGCTTAGTAAGTTTATCTGTAGTGGCCCAAATCATAATTTAATACCTATCTAATAGTAATATTCATTGTGTAGGTTGAGTGCAGTGTAGCGTATAATGCAGGGATCCTAAGAACACAGCATTACTGATTCACATTTATACCACATCCATTGAATCTGGATAAACTAGGACGAAAATCTAAATTTATATAGAGATTTTATCGAAGGATTTTAGATAAACAAAATTAACAATTACGTAGCTGATCAGAGTTGGAAAAGTGAAATAATTGACATAGTCATCACATAGTTCCTACTTTCCTGCATCAAGAATAAGATAAGGTATGGAAGCTTTCGCTGTACTGGAAGACGAAGGACTATAGACTTTGAAAGGAGTAAAGTCAGGAGTGAAGCGGCGTGCAAACGATTAGATCCATCATTGTGCTAAGATTTAGTAACAACCCGGTAAGTATGTCGTTTCTTTATATAAATACTATAATATGAATTTAATTGGTGTTATCCGCTGAATATTCCATAATTTAACTTATGAGAAATGGAAAGTATTCTTAATTAGCGCGAGGGCCGGCTGCGCCTCGTGCAGGCCGCAGCTCGCCTCGCCATGTATAACTAGAGAACATTCGCTAATGAAATCAATACGTACAACATGATGTAAAATTTAAAGCACCCGGTTTCCGAACTCTCTCGTATTTTATCTAACTATAAAATCTCATGTGTGTGATGTACACGTAGCCCGTATTATATTGTCTATGTTTTGTTTCATAATTGGAGAACAAAGCAATTTTGTTTATTTTTATAATGGAAGAATTTTTCAAAATATCTAAATTAACATTAACCTTATGATAATTATTTTTAATAATTACAACGAATTCGATTTCACTAGGCCCTACGCAATGTCAGATGGAGACATTATAATTATTATTTAATATAATTAATCCATTATCGTTACAATTATGCAATAGAAGAATCACAGCATCCTTAAGACCATAACGGCAATTGAAATTAATCTCATCGACGTATCGTAGGTATTTAATTATTACAATGATTGTAAAATTTAGACCAAATTGGCAGTCTTCACAAACATGGAATGTACGATATGCGTCTATGCAGGTATCCGATAACACTTATCAATATCGGCAAACGTTTATTATCTCTATACAACAACAATGAATTATCTAGTTATGTCACAGTTACGGAAATCAACAACAATGTGTCGCAGTGTCTGACAGTGTCCGACAGTGTCGGCGATACCCTGCCGCGCACTGCGACACCCTACCTTCCATATGCCCTCTATGTACATACATAGACATCACAACTTCAAACATCTTCATTTAAAAACTTAGAGACTGCGTTACTGAAATATCTATCAGAAAGGCAAATTTTCTAGCTCAATTTATAGACTATTTTGTACAAGCTTAATACTCAAATGTTTTGTTTGAGTCCTACAGTGAAGTGATGTCCACTGACTACGAAGTATCGGGACTGTATGGCTCAGGGTGGCCAGCTGAAGGGATTGTGACTGCTGACCCTCTCTGCCGGACGCTCTTATCGACTAGGAAGATTAGGAAATGATGATGTGATGGAGCCAAAGCAGCTAAGGTTAGGGGATGATCAAGGTCACTTCATTTCTAAACATTATAAGTCACTATAAAACGCGTTTCATTCTATCAAATTACATATGATTAGAATTATTCTATGTACATTGTCGCATGAGGTATTTTCAACAGCGCTATAATTTTACAAAACATAACACTTTAAACATCTGTAACACAAATATTAATTTCAAAAGGCCTAGTAAATTTTCCCTAAATGATAAGCTCCTCATTTCGTAGTTTAAGTGTTTAACAACAATCATCGAAGTAAAGCATTTTTACAAAACTAATAATATGTTCGACGATAAGTAAAATAATTGAGTCTGTGTTTCTGTCAGTCAGCTCTCAATACGTAAAGTTGAACAATTTGTTATAACTGTGTAATATAACATTATGTACAGTACAAGTGGACACTTCTATAGGAATAGATAAAATAGAAAAGCTTGATAGTAAAGGCGCAGTAGAAAATAGTAGTAGAAAGCCTAATAGAACAAGCTCGGGGTTGTAGTCGTGACGACGATCTGTGACTTGTGTCTCATACCGAGGTACATCGTCAAGTTACAAAATGTGTTTGATATCTAACGAGACTTCTTTCGTGTCTACAATTTATTCCCTATCTAGGCTCTTAGGAGCTAGCAAAAGACACAGTACGATAGTTTAGCCGAATGGTGCTGAAGCTGAATCATGGATTCGATGAGGAAATATTGAATTCGAAGAATTTATTTTACTTTCGTAGCCCGTCGTCTGTTTTCTATTTATTATAAAATCAACCTAATTATGTCACTAAGACTAGTGTTTTTTAGTAATTCAATTCATGCAACTTTATTCATCATAACAAATTTCATAAGTACCTAATATTAATCACAAGAGGTCGCACTCACACGTCACGTCGTCGCTGTCTCGAGGCGTCGCGTCGTCGCGTCGTCGCCGAGCCGTGGGGAACACATTTGATTAAAGCACTATGTCTCATGTACATATTTACATATAACGTAACAATAGCTGAGGTCTATCTGTCGGGGGGCGGCAGCTTGGTGTCCTCGGGGTCGAGGGAGAGGCACTCGCGGAGGTAGTCCTCCATGGACCGGTACACGTGCTCGATCACGCCCTTCAGGTCGTGACCCTCGTCCGCGTACGCCTGGGGACAATCGTTTAATATTGAATTCATGAAAAGATCCAAGCTAGAACCAATGTATTCAATGCAGGAGGTTCACTCTAGCAAAATCTAAAAAACCTTAACACTGCAAATAAATCTAATACTTGATGTTTTTCGAGGGATTCAATCATTTTTTGGAGATCATGTAAAAGTCCTGCCTGGCACAGGTCTAGAATTCGTAAAGTAGGCCTTGACAATAGAGGTTGCATGTCAGATAGTGTACCTGATACCGGAACAGCACGCCAGCATCAGTGAGCGCGCGCGCCAGCTGCAGCGCGTGCGGGTAGGGCGCCGACATGTCGGCCAGCCCGTGCACCAGGTACAGCGCGTGCGCCGGCACGTGGTGCGCGCGCTGCGACGCGTCGGCTTCTACGTAGCCCTTGTAGTTCACTGACGGCTGGCCCAGGATGCGCTCCGTGAACGCTGCGTCTGGGGAGGTGAAGGGACAAAGTCAATGTTTGATAACTTGTCTTTGTAATTTGGCACTTAAAGCAGAAATCTGTCAGTAGGGACCCTAATGCCTAGGGAGTCACTGGGCCTAGCGAGTCACTTTGCGAGTAGCAAACTGAAACAAACTCTCGAATTTTCGCAACCGGCCGCACTGCACACTTGGCGCCTTCGCTAGTCGCCTAGCGTAGCGGTTCTAGGCGCTAAGCATATGTAGCTTTAAGCTTACAACACAACAGTGTCACTAAGAAAATAAACCCTTAAACAGTTTGCTTAGCAAGTGTGCGGTTGACTGTACCTACGCAAAATTACTTCTGCAACTGCAACTTACTAACTGGAACTCCGTAGATAACAAGCATTTATAAGATGCATAGTTCTAGAACATGATCTGAACATCAATTAGTTTAGAACTCCAATTGGTATTCGAAAACGGAAGTTGTAATTTGTTAGGTCCACATTCCGTGCTATTAATGAATCTTTCGCAATATGGACCAGCTAACTTCTGCCAAGTTTGACCTAACTTCTAATGTCTGCCTTGAAGACAACAAACCGCTTGCAACTTAATTCTTAGTAGACTTGATTCTATCAAATCAAAAAACCGTTTCCGTCTATATTGTCTGGAAGGTACGGTCACCAAAGGGGATAAGAAACCTGGGTCGTCGGATAGGTATAGTTGAAGTTTAGTAAGAAATCGGTCGGTGTTTGGAATCAAATTTCGTTGAACTTTAATTAATTCGAATTTAAAAGAAACAGTTCATTTATCCAATTAAATTTCATTCGAAAACATCCATCGGTTTCTTACTAAACTTCAACTATATCCGACGACCCTGATTACTTTTCTCTTTGGTGACTGTACCTTCTAATTAGTTCAAAGACAACTATGAATTCCTCAAATTGGAATTGCATTGAAGTCACGACGTCAAAGGACATTCCGGAACGCGGTTGAACTTTGCGTTGAGCTTTTAATTTGTGATTTCCAATTGTGAGGCTTACTGGCTGAACCTGCTGTTGGTTGGAATCTGCTGGATGTGGGACCGGTCATTGTGGCGATGCTTGTGAAGGCCTTTTTATTTATATATTTTATTCTGTTCGGCTAACTTATTTACGAATAGTTGTGCCCGCGACTTCGTTCGCGTGCATGTCGGAAAACGAATTGGATTTCATGAGTTATTTTTCTCGGATCCCTATTTCTAGTTATTCTTTATAAAATCAGCTATCTGCCAGTAAAAGTTCTGTCAAAAACGGTCCAGTTGTTGTAGAGATTAGCCGGAACAAACAGACAGACAGACAAAAATATAAGTGTACGGGTTATAGTAGTTAACTATATAATTTCATATGCATTTAGTAAAAAACTGTTATTTTGACATTACAAACAGACAATTTAATTTTATTAACTATGTTCTTAAAAAATATGGAGTTTAAAACCATTTACAAGTTTCTGCTGATAAACACTACAATAAAAACGAAAAAGTGGGACAGAGGAATAGACGTGTTTCGGCTGACTAATAATGACGATGCCAGAGTAGTCAGTTACTTACTGTAGTAGAGCCAGTCAGTGATGGGCGAGACGGCGATGCCGCACTTGAGCGTGGACTGCTGCGAGCCGAGCAGCATCGCCGTGACGTAGCCGCCGTAGCCCCAGCCCCACACCGCCACGCGCGTCACGTCCAGGAATTTGAACGTGTCTAATAAATATCTGGAAAGTAAAGGATATTTTGAGGGATTAGTTGGGATACTGCTGTAGATACTAGCTCTCTGCAACTTTATGGATTATAATCTTGGTAGAAAGGTTGAATTTGGGATGTATCAGTCAGTGAAAGTCAAATATTTTGTAACGATTTTATGATTTAAAAGAGTGTCCATGGAGTTTCTTGCCCGTTCTTCTCCGTAGGTACCTACGCTTTGGAATGACCAACCAGCTTCATCTTTCTGACTGACCGACTCTTTGACAATTCAAAAGTGCCTGTAATTGGTTTAGTCGAATTAAATGATTTGAGTTTGAGTGCTTAATTGAAACTGATGCAATATCAAAAATACAGGAATACTAACCCTCGTAGATAGAGATCTACGAGGGTTAGTATTACTGTATTTTAAGAATAAATGACTTATGATGAAAATACAAAAAGACTTGGTTCCCTCTGAGGGAAGCAAGTCTTTTTGTATTTAACAAACAAGTTAAATACAAAAAGACTAAAACAAGCAAGTTTTTTTTGTATTTTTTGTATTTAATATAAGTGCAATATCACGATAATGGAGTGTATGGGAACTATCAAAGTCAAATCATTTATTTAAAATAGCCACATATAAGGCACTTCGTGAACGTCAAAGGACAATGCTCATGGATGTATAGAATCCCGTACCACGCTGCATCAAAGTCAAACGTTGTTTGTTATAGAGTACACTTATCATATTAACTCCTACAAAAGTTCTTTTTGTAAACAAAAGTCGGGTATCGCAGATTAAAAAAAAAACGAAATAACCTGAAAACTAGGTACCTTCCGTACTTCATTTTGTTTGACATGTCATACACAAACGGCTATTATTGCTAGTTTAAATAAAAATTCTATTCTATTTTATTGTAGTTATTTTAATTAATGTAGAATCGGCAAAGTATATTTTTTTTACATGTTTTTTGAAAGACGTGTTCATGACACTTTTAAAATTCAAGGTTATACTAATCATATCATTTGAAATGGAATGTCATGTAAAGGGAATAAAACAATATCAATACTTTTGTACTTTAAATTAAATTCCCTGTTCAAAACTCAAAACCCCGACGCGTAATGTCGTAAAAAAATATGAAAATAATTATTACAATATTTTGATCTTGATGCATGAGACTTTTTGGTACGGCTTCTGGTCATTGTATTTTACGAAAAATTTAATTGATTCTAGTCGCCCCTTGCAAAAGGTAGTTAGGTAGGTAGTTTCGTAGAGAAGAATGGGTAAGAAACTCCACCGTTACTCTTTTAAATTGTATCGTTTCCATGATAGCGCAGCAGTAGTTGACAACAGTACATGTCAGGATACCCATTATAGCACATATAGCATGCTCCCTAAGCTGTAGTCTGTCGTTGTATTTACCTAATAACAGCCAACTGGTCGGCGACCTCCACGCCTCCGAGCCGGCCGCGCAGCAGGGCGCGGGGTAAGCCGCGCGCCCCCGCCACGTCCAACTTCACGTACACCACGTCGTTGCGCGACGACATGTACGAGCCCCAGTCCACCAGGAACTCCTCTGTCACCTGCTGACTGCCCGGCCTGCCGTCTCTGTAACAATATGCATCAAAATTGAGATTTCTGAAGATTGAAGTCGTAAAGCTGACGCAGATTTGGGTGGATCATCATCACCATCCACACTTTTTTGTGTTCAAATGCGATGTACTGCGCCTTTCACGATTTTACTGAATACTTATTCCACGAATTGCATGTAATTGGGCAATCGGCATCATTACTTCAAATAAAGGAACAACTGCACTTTTAAAATTGCAAATAGTTTTGAAGCCAAATTAACTTAAAAGTCGCGCTTAGGTACTTGACTAATGCAAGTCTTCGGTGCCGCCAAGTTGCAAAGACTTGGCAACAACTCCTGTTAATTTTACCAAGGCTTAATATCAGAACAACAAGTTTGTTACGAAACTGTATTTTTTTTGGCGGAGATGAAACTTATATTTTAGTACGTTGTAAATTTATGACTCGTTCTCAAAGTGGAAATCACACGGCACGATGCTAGAGGTTTATCCGTACTTCCAACTCTGAATTGACTCATTTGTAAACAAGCTTA
Source organism: Apamea sordens (assembly GCA_945859715.1). Classification (NCBI taxonomy): domain Eukaryota; kingdom Metazoa; phylum Arthropoda; class Insecta; order Lepidoptera; family Noctuidae; genus Apamea; species Apamea sordens. The sequence continues at coordinate 8,684,011 of OX243991.1, read as the reverse complement.
TAACGATGTACTCCCTCCCATCCACCCCGGTATTCCTACACCTATTTCAGGTGCACCAGTATGGTCGATGGAAATAAATCTTAGAAAGAGATACAAAACAACCTGACTAGTAATATAAAAATAAATATTTAGCTAAGGTAGCATAATGCCCGAGCTCGCTTTCCAATGAAAGTTTCCAGTGCTATGAGGAATAAGGGTCATTTTGACAGAAAGAGCAATTCCTGGACAAAGTGAGTACCTAATAATAGTAAAGGACTTACACATGAACAAGCACGGGGAAGGCGGCGTCCCTGAGCTCCTCCCTCCAGGAGGGCGGCAGCAACAGCTGCACGCGCGCCTTGGAGCCGCTGCCCAGCGCCACCTCGAACGAGCGCCGCGTTGGCAGCGCCAGCTCGCGCAGTCGTACTGATCTGAAGATTAGAGTCCATATTTTGTATATGTGGGATAAAGATCAATGCAGGGTTCAAACTTATTACCTACTCATTTAATAAGTGCTAATAAAATAAATATTGTAGGATTCATCATTAACCTAACTCTATTATAGGTATATGGAAGTAGAATCGATTAAAATAATTAGAAGCACCGAAATAAAAATGACAATTTTGTAGTATAGTTTCAAGATAGACAGAAAGATTTGACGGTTTCAAAAATCACACCTTGCATTTATTTTCGAAGACTGACAATCGGCAAAGTTCTGGTGACTTTTCCTCAAAAGCCCCAATCAAGAACCGAAGGTTTTGAGAACATAGCAACAAATTATATGATGTTGCTTACCTATAAGGCCTCGTATCGTACAAAATTCTCTCTAGCTTATGCGTCCTGGCGTCGTGCAGCCCCGCGAGCGGCGGGCCGGGCCCCCCGCACTCCAGCACGTAGTGCGTGATGCCGAGCCGCGCGCGCGGGGGGGAGAACGTCGCGCGCCAGTACGAGCAGTTCGCGTAGTGCAGGCGCGCCGGCCACACCGCCAGCTCGCACGTCAGGCAGCGCGGCTCCTCGCGCTCGGCCCGCGCCTTCACCGAGTTACTGCCCCCCCCGTACGAAGGGTCTCTAACTACATACACCTGCCTCTGACCAGGCCTGTCTGCACTGCCTGTTGCGAACAAAACCCACAATCAAACACACGCCAGGAGTTTCACAGTATCAAAACCATGCCCTGATCCAAAACACCAATGGGGGGTCATGAGAGTTAGTAACCAGTGAAGAGGACGTTGGGTTAGTAAACTGAACCTAGTCAAAAAAGAACACTCAACTGCACTCAATCTAAATACTTAATTTGATTTGCTCCCTTCGCCAAATCTGGATGCAGTCTAAGTATTGGTAACGTTTCTTTGTCTAAACCTTTAAATCAGAAAATAATATTTAAGGAGATCACCTTAAACTGGGTATCCACTACGTTGGTACACCAATTGAACTCCGTCCATCGGCTTTGGAATATGACCGTTTTTATGCAAACACAAAGCAGATGGGCTGAACACAGTTGAGTGTGCGAACATGTGGATAACAAGTTTTAAAATAGTACTCTTTTCCTCATGTAGTAGAATTACCTAAATAATAAACTAAATGGTTCTCCTGGTCCCATGCCAGGATCTCTGCGACCTCGACCTTGCCGTGGGAGAGCACGGCCATGCGTTGGCGCAGTACGTCCACGTGTTTGATGTGCGTGTAGTACTGCCCCCCTCCCTCCTGCACTGCGGCTAGAAGGAGGAACGCACTGCCGTCTTCTGAGTAGACCGGCTGTTGGTGGACTTCTAACCAAGGCTCCTCTGTCGCTTTTTCTGAGTGTGTCTGAAACAGGAACCAATTTATTTAAAAGACTGAAAGCGAATAGAAAATCAATACGTAGAAAAAGAAAAGCCCTGACTCAAGCACTGACTGACTCATCAACGCCCAGACGAAACCCTTGAAGCTAGAAAGCTGAAATTTTGCATAGTTTGCCTTCATGGTGTAGCCAAGGAATAATGCCGGATTTATCGAAGTTCCCACTGGATAGGGCGCACGAAGTCGTCGAAAAAGTGCTAATTGGAACGAATAAAAAAGGTGTTAATATCTTACCTCAGTGCAAGTCCAGTTAGGAGCATAACAACTGCTATAAACTGTAAGGTTTTGCGCTCGATTCATCCACACTACACCTACATGAGAATTGTCTTTGCCCACCCACTGGGCTGATATGAGATAATATTCCCTGGAACACAAAAGCCTATATTAAAACTTCTTCCCTTCATTTTATAACATGTGTAAGGTACTTTTGGTAATAAAATACGTACATTCCATCTAACGTACTCGGAGGCCTCACTTCCCATCTCGGCGGCGAGGTCGCGTTTTGAACACTTACTATCCATAACTTTACCTTTGGTATTGCACTGCCAGGCTGGAAAGTAACAAGAAATCGCAATATAAATATTTCTTTCGCTCATAATCAGCATCACTGCTGGGACACTGGCCTCCTCTCGGTGAGAGGGGGTGGGCTGTTATCCACCATTCGGCCCAGTGCGGGTTGGTAGATTTCACATGTCTTAAAATTTTTGGTTCGAGGACATTCCGGTTTTCTCACGATGTTTTCCTTCACCGTTTTGATAGACTGCTCTCAAAACGGTGAAGGAAGACATCGTGAAAACTTTGTGTAAATAACTTCATCACCACTGGATAATGAAGTTATTTGAGTCAATTTCAACAACTCGATTTTTTACCTAATTTCCATGGACATTTTCATTTTCAGGTTTTGTAAAAAACTTTATTAATAAAGCGCAACATATCCACATTTTAGATACATTTTCTAAAAGGGGATTATATAATTATATTATATAGAGAGTTATTTGGGCCACCGAAATTGGCGAGCCGCAGAAATTTTATTATTGCCACCGAAATTGTTCGTGTCCACTGAAATAGTGAATTACTAAACTTAAATCAGTCTTACAAAGTTAGCAATCAAGGAACTGATTTACCCCTATGATCCCCATCATAGGACTAAAAAATTGTTCTGTATTAATGGATTATATCAATAAAACACTGTAATCACATAGACTCGTGTAATGGCTGACAACCAACTGCTTGACAACCCACATATAGGATTATTAACAGATATACTACAAAAATATAATCAGTTTAAAATTTACTTATAATTGCTATACATGCAGTTAATCAGTTAGCATTAATTTTGATTCCTTGTACGTATCAAAATGACAAATTAATTAATTAATTAATTAATTGATTAATTAATTTAATAATCATAAGAGTAGCTCAATAAAAGCTATCGCTCTGAAGATAAACTATAAAAAATAATGATGTTAGACATCAATCAACATTAAGGTAACTAAGATAATAAGAAATATTCTTTAAACAAAGAATCACTAACATGGTGAAAATCTTCAGAAAATATTTTCATCATCACTATCAAAAATATTAAAATTATTTCTGGTAACTAATTCTTTGGAATATTCAATGTGAGCATCATTATCAGTCTCAATGGTTTTTTTCAAATTTTGACATTATATCTGTATTAATATTTTGGAAAAATGAGTCTCTCAGCTTTGACAGGGTCGCTTTTAATTTTTTCTCTTCTTTTTTGCTATGCAATCCTCTTCTTTTTTAACCTTTGTTGGCTATCTTTTTTCTTTTTTGGATTACTAAAATAAAAAAGATACATAAAATACTGTTGAGTCAATTTAAATTCTCATATTTGATTATAAAAGCAGGAGCAAAATCATGGGATTTATCAGACTGTAATGGATTGGATAATGCTATCTCTGTGTAATCTATAACTAGGTATGTTAAATGAGTTCTGTAAAAGTAATTTCGGCATAAAAAATATTGTATCTTTTCAAAAACCTTCATTAACATTAATACAATAATTGATAGGTAATTTCTGTGGAGTCGTGTAATTTCCGTGGACACCCAGATGCCACGGAAACCACAGAAATTGACCCACAGAAATTGGAAACGTGGCTATTTTTTTTAAATTACAAGAAGCTATCAAGGCTATGACTATGTTTTCTATAATCTTAAATGTGTACCAAAGGCTACGTATCATGCATAAAAGTGATACCTTTATTTCTTGAAAAAAACCTTTTAATACCTGATCACCGAAATTGCAAAATTTCGTTCCGAGTAAACTGAAATCATGTATTTTCATTTTTGGCGGGAAGATGTGGCGATATGATGCACTATCGTTCTCACTGCGCGTAAGTGCACGACTGTCTCTTGCCGGGCAGGTATTTATTGTTCGTTTAAACTTATTGGTGGAAGCTCAGGACGGCGAAACAAAATGACCATGGAAATTAGTCATTTCGCTCGGACAAAACTACCGTTGGCATGTATTCATTAACTATGAGTTTAAATATTCAAAAATAATTAGCTTCTTGTAGGTCAATTATTACTTAACGCAATCAAAATACTTTTTCCTATATATGTTGGAAATTATCTTCCTGAGAGGTAAATGCTGTGTATGAAAGTGATTATGGACAAGACACAGAAATTGATAATTCGTCATTTACAGATTTTTTTCTTAAAAAGTAATAGTCTTATAAATATAATTTAAGTGGCTTCATTTACATTCACGTCTCTTTAATTCTGAGAAAAAAAATCGTTGCATTATCTGTAAAGGAGCACTACGTTTTCAGCCTAGACGCGTAAATTTTTCGCCTGAGAAATTCACTCATTTACACAAAGTAAAGCGCCTGTCGGGGTTCGAACCTACGAACTAAAACTCGTCTTACTTATTTAGCTGGGTTTTGCAATTTTAAAAGGATCATACATAAATATATTTTATAGCACTGTGTGTCCTAAACCCGCACTTAAGTCACGCTTTTCTGTGACCCATACACCACACACACCCATTCGCAACTCCTCACGCACACTCCTATACACTCACACACACTGTACACTTAGAAATGCTTAGTTGGTGCTACCATTTCACATAGCTCTGTATGTTGTTTCTGCTGTATGTATTTGTATAGTTAGTAAATTGTAAATCCGTAATTGGCTGTAAGACTAGCTTATATATTTTAAGCAAAAATTCAGAGAGCTGTGGATTTTGTGAATAATAAATCTATACTTATAATAAATCTGTAGAAGTGAAAATTCTGTACATTGAAAATATCAAAAAAATAAATGGCAAGGGGTGTTACTAGACCGACACCGAACCCAAAAATATGATTAGAATAATTTTTGTCTGTCTGTCGGTCTGTCTGTCTGTCTGTCTGTCTGTTTGTTCAGGCATCACGCAAAAACTACCGGTTCGATTACGATGAAACTTGGTATAATTATTCTTTAATATCCTGGGCACCACACTGGGTACTTTTTATCCCGGAAAAGTATATACAATAAAAAACAAACATAATTTTGCGGTTCGATACCTAGACCCGATTACTGTACCAACCGCAAATAATAAGTTTGTCGTAGGTTACGTTACCCGCAGTGGAGTTCATTTTTATTCCTTTTAGTTTTTAGAGTTATTTAGGTTTATTTTGATATAAGTCGTAGGTATAGATTTTAATTTAATTAGGTATAGGTAGTATATTTGATAGTGTACGTAGTGACCGTAGGTTATTTTATAATCCTGTTAGTTAGAGTCATTCGTATAGATATTAGTTTTTAGGGATTTTGCTTATGTATTGAGTTTAGATTAGTTATCATCAGAAATAGGTTTATTTAGGTAGGTAGGTATTTAATTTTCTGTTATTGAGTTTTTTTTTTAATTAGGTAGGTACTTAGGTAAAGATATCATATAGGTACCCTCTTAATCACCACTAATGAGACACAATTGGTTTTCTATTGTAATTAGCCACAAAGGGCCCGCGAGATAGATGGCATTCTGGGGAAGCACAGACATTTTATCCTGTTAGCACGTTCCCGTGGGATAATTTCCGACATCCACGCGGGCGAAGCCGCGGGCAGAAGCTAGTAAATAAATAAATAAGTAGTCCATTTTTACACAGAAAAGCGTAACTTTAGTGCGGGCTTAAGTCACACGAGCTATAAAATAGTATACAATACGTGTGACTAAGTAGTCTATTAAGTCACACGTATCGTAATGTACTATTTTTTTTGGCTGAACGTGGAGGGGATGTTTTACCAAAAATATAATTAGGATGAAATTAACGAGATGACAATAAAAATCCATACCGTGGGATATCTGACAGTGACTTGGTCGGGGAAGACAATGTGCGCTGAGGCGTTGCTGGTGGGCAGCTGCAGGAAGCCGGCACGCGCTGCGCCCGCGCTGCCCAGCGAGTCGGCGATGCGCGGCAGGCGCAGCTCCGACACCGCACGGTCGTCGTACTGCACGTACAGCACCAGCGTACCGTCCGCCGAGCCCCATGTCGCTGACGGCGTTTTCGTCACCTCCTCTGTTAGAAAATAATGAAAATAATATTATAATTTAAAGGAGTATCCATGAAGTTTCTTGCCCGTTTTCTCTACAGGAACCTGTACTACGTTGTGGAATGGATGACGAGCTTCATCATTCTCACTGACCGACTTCTTGACGATTCAAAAGTGATTATAAAAAGGTTTAATTAAAATAAATGTTTTGCTTAGTTTGAGTTTGAACGTATCGTAATTTAATGAAACGGTTTTCTTCGGCATCAGAATCTGAGTATTCAATTTTATAGCTTGATGTCCATGAATAAACTATACTTTAAATAAATGACATGTTCGCGCATGTTTAAGTTACTTGCCGGGAACTGTAACTGACTGACTGAACGTAGTAACTCTAACTGAGTTTCCATTCTGTACTCACCTTGATAGAGAAAGTCGGACACGCCATTGTAGACGCTACCGGGCGTGGCGTCGGTAGTGAGTCGCAACAGGGGCGCTCTGCGGGCGGGGGGCCCGGGCCGCGCCAGCACCTCGTTGTCGGCCGCCAGCAGTAGCGACCCGTCGTTCCCCAGCCAGGCCGCATGCTGCCACTCCCAACTGCGCTGGCCCTCGCCAAACAGCGGGATGTGGTGGCTGTAAGGATATGAAGCAAGCTGTAGATGGCGAAGTTTTTAGGAAAAGTGAAAAAAAGTGAAGCGGTTCTTTACAAGGGCCTTTACAGTTGACTGTTGAATGCAAGTAATTCGTAGCAATATTAAAAGTTGTAGTCTAAAATACTCTACGGCTTCGAACTAACTTAAATAAAGCTAATTCAGTCCAGTGTTTGAAAATAAAGGTCCCATAACTTTTAAATGGCGCTTGTGTTGATGTTAGTAACATAATCATTATCCCAAACCTGATTGCATTAAGACTGCGACTATCAAAGTTAGTTTCAAACAACTTTGAAATTGTAATAACTTATTCAATGCTAACAGCCCTATCACTTTATTTAATAGGAAGGTTACTAATAAAGTAGGAGAAGTCTGATTGCCGCCACATTTTCTGCAAAACTAATTAATCCGTTCGGAATGCCGGCTCTTTCCTACGATAGGTACCTACTTACGATCTACGTTGGAATCCACGAGTATTCGAGGATTAATTTGTCGGCAGCCGGTGAAATTATTAGCACGTTTTTTTAAATTAATTACTTAGATATATTTAAATATGCGAACAGTGTACTAACTTAACGAAAAGGTTACCTAAATAAGCAGCATGACTGTCATGATAACGTCAAAGTAGGGACAATAGGGAAGACCATATCCATGACTTCTGTGAAGTTTCACCAATTCATTTGATTTGACCTTTTATAATCGCATAACTTTAGTATATGATTTACAGTTAAGGTGGTACATTATACAGGATGGCAGGGACATTGACGCGCAAACGAATCATGAAGTTAGCAATGATTCTAGACCCTCTACTAGCGTATAAATAACTCGTACGTTATATTAAAAAAAAATCTACAGTTTCATAGAAAAGTGCAATACGCGATCAAAATGTATGGAACAGTAATTTTTTTTTATCATTTTCTGGATCCATGGTAACAGGTTGCGCGTCGATCCCTCCCAACCTACTATATTAGACAGAAATATAAAAGCCCCTTTTTATTTTAATTTATGTTTGCATCATACAAGTTCCAAATTCCAATACCGTTCATAATAAAGGTTCCCCACGAAATCGAATGCACACAAAGTAAACGATCTAAGAACAGGGGCGAATGTCGTTATGATATGAATTCAGTGCCACGCGAGGAGCCGCGGCAACAGGTGTGTTGGTTGGCAAAAATAATCCAAACATATAGCTCTATTTCGTAACAAGTTTAAAGTTTTAACTCTAAGTGTATCTTAAATTCTCGACGGTGCAGTAAGTTTGCGAGACGGTCATTCGAAGCCGTAAAGTATTACCTCCCCCAAGCCAAATCCTCCCTTCCCCTCCCACATTAAAATTCCACTCGCAAATTTTGAAATAAATTGGAAATCGCATTCACGTACCTATCGTCAAATCGATTTCTTCACCCGCGAGACGACCGGGGAAAGAAAATTCACAAAAGAGATATGATTTAAAAGAAAAAAAAAACAATCTGGGGAGAAACGACTCTCTTTAATATCGGCTTTTTAAAGCTAGTCGCCTGCGGATACGCTTTTAAAACTTTTTTTTTGAGGTAATGTCCCATGAAATATGAGTTTTAAATTGTTTTCGACAGTCACTTTTGTTATATACCAGCTCGAATATTTCAGGCTGTACAGATTCAGAACAAGAAGGAAGTAGGTAATGGTTTTTCAACTATGGGCTGATTTTTCATAGTCTAGATAACTTTTGTCTGAAAAATTATTATGACAGTTTGACATATTTTCTATACAAAAGCTGTCAAACCGCAATATTTATTGCTTATATAAAAATCAGCCGTTAGTGAAGATGCCAGATAAATATTTAGTTAATATTCTGTGAAGTTTACGTTTGTCTATACCAATATCTTTTATCGTCAATTTGTTTAGCTCTGCATCGGCGAAAGAGAGCAAAATGTTGAGCTACCCGCGGGATACAGAATATAATTTATTGTAGGGGATGCAGCAGCAGCTTATAGTCGTATTCAATATATCTCAAGCTTATTAAGTATAGTAACCTCCTCTGCTCTCATCATTTGTAAATAAATTCATCTATATTCAATAACCGCAAAAGCAAGAAATACTGCAGATACCATTTAAATTATAGTAGAAACAGATAAATGTGTAAAGGAAACAAATTGAGATCGTGCAGATATTTTATATTCTTCAGGGGGAGACGAGGCATGCCGTGCTCGCCGCGCGTCTCCCACATTTGTTATACTTTTCACAGCACCGATGATATATAAGCAATAGCCTCTTTCTACAAATAATTTTCAACCAAAAATTCAATGTGCACGTCAAAATGAAGGACTGGACGTCCTCTGATATGCCAAACAAACGCCACTCTTGGGAGAAGGTGCGGTGACTGAAAACCAATTTAGGGCACGAATTTAATTTTCAGTCGGAAATTTAATTATGGAAACTTCGGGGTGCCTTTAACTGAGACCTTTACGACGTTCAAGCATCAAATATCAAAAGGTACTCACTCATTTGTGACGTCATAAACGGTGTAGTGCGCAGTAAACGTCCGTCGGTAAACCTGCGAAATAATAAAAGTTGAATAACTTTGTCCGAGAGAGGTGCCGACTTGGTAATGACCGTCCTGTTTATTTTGGATAAGAAAAAATAACAATTAAAAGGTTAACTGTGGAGTGCTACGTACCTCCTTGATATTGTGTTGAAAGAGCACGAAGCGCAAGTTCGGGGAGCACTGGTATCCGCGCACATTTAGCTGCCTCTGTGATCAAATTGTAAAGTTCGTTTGTAGCCAATTAGCTTTAAAACAACAAAAATGTAATAAAGTAAAGTAATGCATTGTTTTAAGTAACACAAAAGTCCGAGTCAACTCTCTGAAAAACCTCTTAGGGTTAGCGTATACTTTGCGGACGAGGGGTGAGTTGCGGTCACACGACCATAGTGCGGTCCGAGAGAAGCTTTCAGGAGCGAGTGTTGATGTAATAATAGAGCGTGCGGGACGCGCACCGACTCGATAAGTACCCAACACGGTAAAGGTCGCGGGAACAGAGTCAAGTGAAAAGCTAAACTGACAAATTCCGCGTTTAACTTCGGTAATGTTCATAAATGTCTTCATTCCTTCATAATGCGAAATATCCTCTTTAAAGTCGGCGGCATACTCAAATTTTCATTCCCCGAAGCCCGCTACCCGCAGCATAATAACGCCATTATGGAGAATCGGGGATGTCGCCATAAATTTTACAGTAAAGAGCATCGAAGTAATACCGTCCGCACTTACAGAACTTGGGTACTAACATGTGAACAGAGGTATGAAAAAGATAAAGAGTTTCATTTCTTTTATCTTTGTTTTTTTTGTTGGAAAATGTTACGTTACACACGCTGTTAGTCAGAAGTTAGGTAAACGCGCTGCTAGGATATTGCAGTGGATTCCTCGAAAGTAATATAGTTACAGTCGGAAGGATTTTACCTAGATTGAATCATGAGCTGAACGTCTAGACTAGATATAATAAGTTATAGCGTTGTATAAAGCCTGACTTACTAGTGTGTGATTGGTAACGAGAACAGAGAGCGTGTTGTTGAAGGTGTCGAGCGCCAGCAGGCCGCCGTCGTCGGCTTGGTACACGAGCTGGTGCGAGCTCACCCACGTGGTCGGCAGCCGCTCGCCCGTCAGGTCGCCGTGCAGGAACTCGTCCAGTCGCATGCGGCGACCCGACCAGTACAATAATTCGTCCACATACCTGGCCAAAATGTAAAGGATCTTTTGATTATTCGCAAGTTAACTCCCACTTTTCAGCTTTTAAAACGATGACAATGGCAGAATTAACTTTCTTCCCAACCAAACTTCTCTTATCAAAGTTTGTCTCGCCAACTTTCGCATACTTAAGTCATTTATAAAAGAGTTAACTAAGTGTTTTTCAAGATCCGAGATAAAGTAGAGCAAGAACAATAAAAAATGGTGACTTACCCTAATAGATAAATAGCTGTGACAATACCGGCTATGACAAAACTGATGACCATCAATGAAAATATGATGCTCCGCCAGTTGTGGCCATCTCCTTGGTATAAGTCCTGGAAAAATATTTGTTCATTACTAGGTGTGAAGAATGGGGTGGTGAAGGTGTGGCGAAGTAATATGACATTCGTCAACAATCTCGAGCGTGGCTAAAAATAGGCGAAGAAACGGGGATTTGATTTATGACGCCGGAAGGTGTCGGGTTCAATGGCGCGATATTACGACGATTCCGTCGACTAAGGCTGTTTAACTTCGATAGCTCGTCGCCGGAACATTGAATATTGTTTTTATGAATTTTGCATTTTAAAGTTATTTGATTTATTTCCTTGAAAAGCTGTGATTTAGAAGTGTGGGAATAAAAACTGATCGCTATTTTTGGAATATTGCGAAGTTTACGTTGCACTCGTGATAAGTTAGGTAGCTACTTCAACGATTAATGACGATATTCCTACCTTTCTTTCTCCTAAAAATATCTGTTAACTTCTTTTGCTCCAAACTCATGTCAAATTGTTTAAAAACCAGTTCTCAGATAATTCCACTGATTCCTACTAATAGACTAATATTATAAGGCGAAAGTTTGTGAGTGTGTTTGTTACTGCTTCCCGCTCAAACGACAGCAAAAAATAGTGCAAAATCTCACCTCCTCCTTGGCGGACTTGGGGTCGGCGACTTGCAGGGTCTCGTCGGGCGGGAGGCGCCAGGAGCCACCGCCGCCGCCGCCGCCCGAGCGGTCCGTGTGGCCGGTGGCGTGCATGCGCCGGCGCCGACGCGCGCGCACCCGCCACCGCGCCGCGCTACGCAGCCGCGCCCGCCGCGCTGCCGCCGCCTGCCGCTCCGATGCGCCGCGTGCGCGGAATCCGCCCCATCACTGCAGACAATGATTTTAGATTATAGACTAGATAGACATCTACTTTTTATTTATTACGACAGACAACGCACAGTCTAAACCGCTGGGTCTAGAAGTTTGAAATTTTGCACAAGAGTTTTGACGTATGGTGTGGAAAAATCAGTAGTGTGACAAACGAGAAAAAAATTCCTGTTTGTCATACTGGTGTGATAATCTGGTGTGACTACGAGTCAGCAAGGGTTTTGACGACGGGCACACGGCTTGTGCAACATAAATTGTTAAAGAGAAGTTCAAGAAGTCAGCGCTTATCAATATATTGCTGTTCTTCACTCATTCATTAAAGACTTCGAAGCTATACGTCTTCAAAAGATAAATAAAATCAATCTTCGATGTAGATTTTCGTCTTATTTCAATTATAACGGAGTGTTCATTTTTTTCCTGATTACCACCCAACTAAGGTCTTCGATGCAATCATGCCGCTTGGAATAAAGCCGCAAGTTATATTAACTGCTTTCGTAGTAATGTTGACTTATGCCGATGGCATAGCTGCGATAATGCATATAAAATAGACCTCATTTCAGAGCAAATGCGTTAAAATACAGAAGCTTAAAATGGATCCTATTATCTTCAATACGATTGTACCCGAGCAAAATCCAACCGAATATTGTGGTTTTCTCTCAGCAAGTCGAAATAAAAGTGGCATTTACTGGCGTAACTGCTCTTGTTTAAGCTGAATTTTCAATTTTATGCGGTGAAAAGGAACAAAACAGCACCGCAATGCGTGCAGCCTGGTCGCTTCATAGGACCACTACAGTGGCGAGCCGGCTACGGCCCGACCACAGCCGCGCATCCGCTTGAAAAATTGCAACGAGACCAACCCCTACATTGTACTGCACTCTACGCCTCTTGATTCTTTTTACAGTTTTATCTAACTATTGTTTTTTATACACGAAAACAACCTTTTGTTATTTTGGATGCTTTTTGTGAATTGCTGAAATTCGATATGTAGACCTGAAAGATACTAATGTAGATACATTTTAATCAGAAATAAAGTTATTGGTTTGAAAGTAAGGCAAAGTTTTCAAGTACGGGGTAATAGATAATTTGTTAATTGTTTTCGCTGACGTGTCCAGTCAATACGTAGTGGTGTGGGGTGTTGGCCTTCCGCCAACTCTCGCGCACACTCTCTACTTTATACATTCGCTCCACGCCAACTTTACGACTTCATTTAGCTATTATTTCAACTGCTCTCTCGATGTGATTTTTTAGATAGATGCCGTTTTTATTACCCGAATATTCAGATCAGTCGATCATTACAGCGAAGCGAATGCGCTTACCAGATAGTAAATACATCGAAAATAAACGTCTGTTAGAATTACTGCTTCGTAAATTATCATCGATGCCTTATGACTTGGGCAGTATGCCCGTAGGCCGCCTGGCGTCGTGCGACCTCGTAGACATTTGGCAAGAGTACTGCTGATATTTATTCCTTTTTGAGATAAACTAGAGCGTAGAACGCTAATCGTGGGCTACTTCGGGCACCCTATATTCAAAGTACCATCGATTCCAAGTTTTCGAAGCAATAAGTTTTTCTTACCTCAAAACTTTAAACTGTAGTCAAACTACTTAAGTTAAGTGTCTTTCGGTAAGATGAGAAGCAAGCAAACTTTCGAAGCGAAAAGTTGTTGCAGCCGGCTCAGATTAATGACGTGAAATACACTGAAGCTTGGAAGTGCGGCGAGGGAACCCCAATTTTGAGCATTAAACATGTTTCTTATAATTAGCTTTGTAGACGTTTAAATACAGCCTTTATAGCCTCAGAAGGCTCTTAAATGGACTCAGCTGCAATGCGGACGGTCAGGAATGGAAGTAAAATAATGTTTGTATACAATTTACGGACAAGATACAGAGTTTGGGGACAAAAAGAGGTCACAGCAACATTCTCCTTGCTCACTAAAACAACATTCTGCTCTCAACAGTAGGTAGGTAATTGATTCTGAAGTATAGATAATGATCTTGATGATATTCCCATATGACGTTAATTAGGAGGCTGCAGCTCATCAAGACATTTACGTTAGAAACAACCCAGAAAAATCTTCAAAGCTTTTAAGCGAACAATGCCGCAAAGGAAATAAAATATGTAGATAACACTTTGTACAGTGCAGCGGTCTGCAGTGGGATTGCGACAAGCTCCACCTGGAATGCTTAGACGGATTTATAGCATTAATTAAGTAAGTGAGGATTTATTACGACTCCGCTCAAGAGTACCTACTCCGGAACTCTCCGAAGCCATTCGACAACTTTGTTGCCACTGTGAGCAGTTCTTGCCGACCTCTTGTCCGAAACGATTCCGTTTAAGACTTCACGGTCACACACAGTTATGTGCCTTTATTGTTAAACTTTGTGCTGTTTCGTGCTCACATAAATTTTCGGGGTGTTTGTACAGATGTTGGAAAGCACGTAGTGCAACGTTGATTGTTTCATTTGATGGATTGCTTGCAAGCGTGGTCGCTGAGTAGGAGGTGGGTGTTCAATTACAGGTATTGGAAAGAGTTTTGCTTATTTTTTGTGAAACTCTCAATTCAGTGAATGGGGCAGTGGGCGTACGCTCGCTCCTTTTCAGTAACGTGTGTAAACAGCTGCAGACCGTTGCATTCTGAGATAATCCCGATTTCACAGACAACTGCAACTTGCCGCTGTCACTCTAATTGTATTATTGTCCTTTTAAATCTAGATTATTTATAGTGTGTCAAGGCTGGTCGCGTCCTGGCGCCTCGCCAGGATCTAATTCAATTTGTACACCCTAGGGCCGCAGTTACTCTGCTTGGTATTTTTTATGATGCCATAAAGCTATTAAACCTTGTTCCGTTAATGTGTTTCGTTTTAACGCCATGATTTTATTGTGAAAAAATGGACTAACTAGCTCATATACCTGCTTTTAATGACTTTTGTTTCAGCTTTATAGGTATACCTGATTTGACATTAGTTACTTCCAGTGTACCTAATGTGGCTATAATAATTATTACGCGTGATTACTTTTTTATGAATACTCATGAGTTTATTAGAGTAGCTTCATACAGATTCGTAAAACGTTATATTCTTGCCGTTAACATTTACATCTCCCCTAATAGATACGTTTCAAGTTGCCAAATTCAATGGTCCTTGCAGCCATTCTGTGGTGTTGTTCACCCAACCGGAAATGCCGATGGCTTTCGCCGGCTGAAAAACATTAAGGGGGTATGTAATACAATAGAAGATTATGTGGAGAGATTGACCAACTATAACCTACTATAAACAAACTAAGTATTGGATTCATTGTGTTATAATCTTAGATCGATAGACTGAGGAATGATGTGATTAAAGGCAAAGGTGCGGTTTAAAAGAAGATGTAGGGAAAAAAATTGATGTTTCAAATTGAGGTTATTTCAAGTTAAACAAATATCAACTTTATTTAAATGGAAATTAAGTTGATTTCAGAGTGACTAGCACTATTGCAAAAGTTATAAAAATGTTTGAAGTTGTAGCGTAAACTGAACTTTATTGTGTAGGAATTAAACTTATTTTTCCATAAATATCCATTTCCATAAAATGTAAACAAATATGAGATTTGTTTACATTTTTGGCAAATAAAACGCGAATGCAGACTAGATGGTTTGTTCATATTGCGAGGATGAATGAGAGGTGACTAACAAAAAGTATTTACAAGATAGATGTGAGTTGAAATGCCGGCTGGTGACGCCCTTTATAGTAAGTAACCTTATTGGTAATGTGCTTCAGAAAGGTCAGATGCGGAGTACTCGCAACCGGTGCACGATGTGCGTGTATGAACGTAGACGAGGCAAAAGAGTTAGGGCTGCCACGTTTTTGTAGTGCTTTCGCTATGTTTGCTGAGGCGCAGACTGATGATTTTTTCGCCATAATCAGAAAAAGTTGCGCCTTACTGTTAAGGCGTGTGCGTGGCAGCCCGAATGGTATTCTTAACGCATTGTCCCAGAGGTGGGACTCGCCAATGTTGATGAGGTGGATGCGACTGCACGCTAGCGGCCCCTCATACTTATAATATAATAGGTACTATAATATTTTATGTGTTTTGATTATCTATTTGTTTCTGTTTAAATTATATTTGATTATTATTATTATTTGACTTAATTATTCTTTTATAGGTACATGTTTTGACATTCCCGATTAATTTTTATATTTTTTGTATTTTTTAATTTATATTCATCTTTGTTTTTATATTGTTTTTATGTAATATTATGGATTTTTATTATCTGCAATAAATAAATTGAATTGAATTGAAAAGGTAAGGATCGTAGCAGGTGGTTCTGTAGTGTCTGTCTACCCCTATGGGAAGAAGGCGTGATTCTATGTACGTATGTAATCCTAAATGTAACACAACGTTAAATTGTACTCTGAGTAGTAATAGGGTCGTATATCGACTTTCCAAAAGTTACTTCAAAACTAACCGAGCCGCTTAGTAGGAAAACAACATGAAAAAACAGTATCAGGAAGTCAAAAGCAGAAAAGAATATAGCGAACAAAACATTTTCCCCTAAGTCCCCATAACTTGCGTGTTTTCCCGTGAGTGAAAACAACGACATCTCTTCATCAAAAATCCATTGAAGATGGCTTGAGTATGAATGACTTACTTAGCGCCCCGCGGTTTCAAACGCATAAGTGTCGATCCCGTCGGAATATCGGGATAAAAAGTATCCTATGTTTTATTCTAGCTATATTACTGTAAAGTTTCATCAAAATTTGTTCAGTAGCTTTTGCGTGAAAGAGTAACAAACATCCATCCATCCATCATGACAAACTTTCGCGTTTATATTATAAGGATATCATGGAGCCATTTTGCGTTATAGAGAAGATACACCTGCAGATAACTGCAACAAAAATAAAGAAATTCAATATCAAAAGTCTTTATTCAAACTAGGCTGAGAATCAGCCCTTTTTGGCCGTCAAAATTACATAAGAAACTCCCCAAAAACGTGCGCCCTTCACCACTTCCGAACGCTTTAGCTGGGAAGAAGAAGTAGTGCAACAAACTCCACAGCAGCACAACTGTCTATTCAGTTAGTAGAGGTTGATTCTATACAATATTAGGTAATTAATTGTTTTAGCTTCCACTACTTGCTCTTGCGCGCTTTTATAAATGCTTGCGGGCGAGAGCGGCATTAAAGCTTTCAGCGTAAATGCCTTCCGCGTATCAATTAATTTGCGAGCTAATTGATACGAAGCGTATAGCTTGCGTATTATTCATGACTAGCTTCTGTTCGCAACTTCGTCTGCGTAAAATTTGTTGTTCCGCGACCCACCACGTCGCATCGCATCGCCTGCTCGCGTACTTCGTTTCGGTTAGCGTTGTTTCTGACTTGACTTTTGCTCGGCTCCTTAGGGTTTTTTGTTAGGCGTGATGTTATATAGTTTATATAGCCTTTCTCAAGAATTGAGCTATCAATTGCAAAAATATGTTTTCAAATCCGACTGTTCAATCTGGAGATTACTCCCTACATACAAACTTACAAACCAACTTTTACCTCTTTACAATATTATATTATAGAAATATTAATATTACTCTTTATATTATTATAGAATTATATAGATTTAGACATAGTTGGTGCTGCCAGTCTATTCTGAAAAAATGTCACCGTAAAAACTAAGGTGAAGTAAGCTTGACGTGCTGTCATTCCACCTAGTGCTAGAGATTGTCACTATAGACAGCTCACTTCAAGCTCACTTCACCTAAGTTATCTCGGTGAGATTTTTACAGAATCCATCGGCTGGTCTCATTTATACTCTGAGGTTCAGGGTGACAAGTTGGCAGTTGCCAGTTAAATCGCGCGGCGATGTAATCTTTTTATCGAGGCAAGAGATGCTCCGATTAAAGCTCTCATAAAGAGACTGTTCTTCTTAATCTAGATAATGTGCTAGTTAACGCATCGTACTGATTGAAATATAGGGTCCATTTTTCTCAATTTTTTTTAAACTATGCTTACGTTCTGTTTCTCAAATAATTATTGAATAAAAATTCTTCATTAGGTGAATATTAATAGGTATCCTATGTTGTTTGTATATTGTGTATAATTTTGGATTGTAGTATGTACACGAGCCTGAGGCAATCTGAGTTTCCTGTTGTTTTTTTGTTTGAATATTATGTGCCTTACTTAAACTGGGTCAAATAAACTAATTATCTTTCTTTCTTTCGTTTCTATATTGCTTAAATTAAAAGATTTGCACCTACTACCATAATTTATTTGATTCATTCCCACGATAGCCACAGCATCGAACACTTAAATTATAACCATTAGCAAAAACTGTTAATGAATGAAAACGTGGTAACTTTAAATGTGGTAGCTATTAATGCAAATTACTGAATTCATTAGTAGGATGTTTATGACTGTAATTTAAAGCGATTACGGCCTGCAAGGCTGCACTTTAAACTTTTTTATTTTACCTACTTTTCATATTTTATGTGCACCAATTAGGACGTCACTTCAGCTCGGTACCATTACTGACTTGGCATCAGGGTGTCTGAGTCTGCATTCCAAGAATTCTAGGTGAATACGTGACACCCAAACATATTTTCAAACGTGCGTGGTGCAAACAATTACCCACAATGCTTTCGTAGGCAAAACAAAGCCCATGGTTTTTTTTTATCTCCTGGATTTGTTACGAGTGCCAATCACTACCGTTTTTTAAAAGAACGTTGTACCAAACCAAAAGGTTCCAAAAATCAGACCAACAAAATTCAGGTCAGGTTTTTCGGGGAAAACCAAAAAAACTCGCCGCATCGTTAACTGATATCGCATCGTTGTGATAGGAACGCATTTTTATTTTCTTTTAGCGAACTTTTCAGTAAACGGGTTCACAAACGGTTAAAGTTAAAACTTCTTCACTTTTTATTTCTTTAATTCAATCTGCGATGTTTATGCGGCGGCTAAATGGCTAAATGATCGCCACTACGATATCAGTGCAAGATCTCGACGCTCCACCAGCTAATAATTTAATTTCATTTGGCGAGCAGCCCATCTTCGCACCTGTACCAAGCTTGAAATTCTTCGTTATTCATAGTCCATCGAGCTGTGGAAAGAATCGAGTTATGAATAAAAGAAATGTTGCGATCGAGATCATCAAAAAGTCGTAGCGACATTGACCCAGTATGACTAAAATACTTGCAATGTCAAAGAAAAAAATGTTCTCGATGTCTGCCTGTAATTTCGGAATGAGTGGAAAACACTTTTAGTTTTCTCATTCAGTTTGATATTGTACGTAAATAAAAATGTTTGGGATGTTCACTCTTTCAATACTAACATTATTGAGGCAGTCTGATGAATTTATCTGGCTCATTGCCTGTACTAATAGTGTCTACTCGGCTGAATTTATTTGACGTTTGTTTATTTTGGTATTAAGGCGTGTTGTTAAGAACCGCATTCCTAATTAAATGTCGATTGACATAATTAAATATTTGACCTATTTCGCGATATAATGCAGTGTAATATTGATAGATGGTGACGTTTAATATCCTGGCGCGTACAATACGGTTCTCAGCTGGTCCAGTGTCCGCTCTATAAATCTTGACTCTCTGGGGATTCAGTTGGCGCGGTCAACTTGTTCGGAGAAGACGTCGGATGAACAGCCTCGCTTACAAACTTGTGCACCACAACACGTTACTCAGTAACTAAGTGATTGATTGCCGCTCTATCGCCCGGATAGTTTACTACTACATGTTGGTTTACACGCACCTCTGGTTACAGTTTAAAATTGATGAGGCGCTCGGTTATATACGCCAGCGTCCACGATGAGAGGCATGATAAATCAATATAATTCAACCTGAATTACTCAGCTTTATATTCACTGAGATCGGTGCCAATGTGATTCATATACTTAATATGATTCGTGAATTCTCGCTCCGTCGAAAATTTGCATAGAAGTCATAAAATATCTCGATTCGTGTCTCGCTTTTCCGATAATATAGTAGTTGATATCGGCAAGAATAGGCCAAAAATACCAGGTCATAATGATCATAGAAGGGTTTCTTAAAAAAAGTAATATCGCCGAGGTGAGGCGTAGGTAGGCGACATTCATTTTCCGTGGGAGTGTCTCGTCTGTAAAGGGGCTTGCCGAGATTTTCCTACTATGAATACGACTAAGCTCTATTTATACTTTATAACAAGACTACAGAAAGTCTTTTAAAGTAAAACGGGACTCGACTTGATTGAAATCTTTAAAACTTCATCTTCCACGTTTTCAGGATTATTTTCTTTGTACTTAAGTAGAACGACGTGCTTTTGTATGTTTACATACAGATCTCTCTTTTAAATAACTTTTGAAGTCCGTTTTTCACGAAGCCAATTGGTAAAACTTTGGTTAATTTATTCCAGAGTCCATTTGAGGTTACAAAGTAAAAGAGTTAAATGCGAGCAGTTTGAGGTGTATTCTAAAGGTTCCACAAAAGCCTTTATTGACCTCAAACACGGGTGTTTGGCAGCCTCAAAATGGACCAGGTGAGGGGGAAGCACAAAAGAGCCGAGGGGTCAAAAGGCGATTTGAGTTTTCCACCTAACCGCTACAAGCTATTGGTTGAAATAAAAAAGATGCTGATGTATGTACCGTATGTCGGTTGAGTCAAGGATTAAAATTGTTAATTAATAAACTGAGTCCAGAGTCGTGAGTGCCGTTTATCAATTATTGTTCTGCATACATTCATTACTTATTCCAAAAATAAGCGATCCGAACGAAAATATTCCTTTACTAGCTTCTGCCCGCGGCTTCGCCCGCGTGGATGTCGGAAGTTATCCCACGGGAACGTGCTAACAGGAGGCCTACCACCATCTTTAGCAAAACAATCTTATTTCAAGAGAGTTTTGTTTCAATCTTATAATAACAATGCTCATATTCGGATAAAATGTATGTGCTTCCCCAGAATGCCATCTATCTCGCGGGCCCTTTGTGGCTAATTACAGTAGAAAACCAATTGTGTCTCATTAGTGGTGATTAAGAGGGTACCTATATGATATCTTTACCTAAGTACCTACCTAATTAAAAAAAAAAACTCAATAACAGAAAATTAAATACCTACCTAAATAAACCTATTTCTGATGATAACTAATCTAAACTCAATAAATAAGCAAAATCCCTAAAAACTAATATCTATACGAATGACTAATCCTACCTAACAGTATTATAAAATAACCTACGGTCACTACGTACACTATCAAATATACTACCTATACTTTAAAATTAAAATCTATACCTACGACTCATATAAAAATAAACCTAAATAACTCTAAAAACTAAAAGGAATAAAAATGAACTCCACTGCGGGTGACCCAACCTACGACAAACTTAGTATTTGCGGTTGGTACAGTACAGACAGTGGTAATCGGGTATAGGGATCGAACCGCAAAATTAAGTTTGTTTTTTATTGTATATACTTTTCCGGGATAAAAAGTACCCAGTGTGGTGCCCAGGATATTAAACAATAGTTATACCAAGTTTCATCGCAATCGAACCGGTAGTTTTTGCGTGATGCCTGAACAAACAGACAGACAGACAGACAGACAGACAGACCGACAGACAGACAAAAATTTTTTTAATCACATTTTTGGGTTCGGTGTCGGTCTAGTAACACCCCCTGTAAATTATTTTTTTGATATTTTCAATGTACAGAATTTTCACTTCTACAGATTTATTATAAGTATAGATTGTTTCACGGATTACCGGAATGCGATTGAATGCCTACCGCTGTTTAATTTTCAATTCATGTTTATCCGATATCTGAGTAATTTGCATGCAGCCAGTGATTTAAATAATGATCCACGGTAGGCCCAGCCAATCTCTCCGTTAAGTTATGGTAATCTGCTTCTCGAATATTATTATCTAGCTACCTCTCTTTATATCATGTCGGTGCTTTCCTTTGCTTTCATTTTACGCTTTGTGTGTCCTTATTTACGAGAATACCATTGTATATTGTTGAAATTCGCGTAACAAGCTATGTACGTGGCAGCGGCACCGAGTTAAACCTATGCGCCTGAACTTCTCTTGTTTTATTTTGACGTTTTTATGAAAATCTCGCAACACACGTGTTATTAAACTAGTACTGAAAAGTTTTTTTGTTTCGCTCGCACACCTCGGGTGGAAGGTAAATCCAATAACATGTTGTTATATCGGATTTTCCGCCTTTTTCATATTGTGCTCGCAAATATTTGTTCAGGTAAGCTTTTAATTAACAGTCAGTGATATAAGTATTGATTCGAATAGTGAATGCCAGTCGAATGCACTCGCGTGTGGATGCAGAGCGCACACAATCGGTCGGGTCGGTGTCACGTCTGTCACGTCGGCGTGCCATTCACGCCCCGTGCCACGTCACGTGCCCTCGCTGTCACGCTTGTCGTGAATACGATGGATTAGTCGGCGCTGGTGTCTGGGCACAGACTCACAGTCAACTTACAGTACCTACTCATTTGCATATGAATGACGCTAATCTACCCATGACAAAGTTTGCCTCAAACGTCGAGCCTGATGGTAATTTCAGTAACTGCTGAACGATGTTCTAACATCTATAGCTGTTATAAGCTCTCGATTGTACCTACTATTTACCTAAGAAACGAATAAAATAATACCTGCATCTGTTTTCGTACCTCTATACAAAACGTTGACCGCCAAACGTGTAGGGGAAATGTAATATTTAGAAAAGAACATAAAAACAAACAATCGAGCAAAAAGCCTATAAAAATTTAATAATACCTCGTGTTTGTATCTCGGAGAGCAATAAAAATACACTTTATTTTTTGTGGTTCAAGGGTTTCCTATGTCGTTTGTGGGCGGTTAGCACACTGTGTCGGTTATATCTGCGCAAATGTGCACCTTCTGAGAAATCTATATACCTACCAATAATAAAGCTAAAGAGTTTGCTTGTTTTTTTTTTGTTTGTTTGTTTGAACGCGCTAATCTCGGGAACTACCAGTCGGATTTGAAAAAATATTTTTGCATTCGGTAGCCCAATTCTTGAGGAATGCTATAGGCTATCCAACATCACGCTAGGATTCTTGGGAGCCGAGCAAAAAGAAAAAAGTAAGATAGAACGCTAAGCGAAAACGAAATAATAGCGCGGGCACGAGATGCGATGCGACGGAAAGAAATTTCACGTGGACGAAGTCGCGGGCAAAAGCTAGTTATGTATATCTTTATACGTCATTTATAAGTTGTTAGGGTTCCTCTCGGCGGCGGCGATCTCTCGCGTCCAGCCCTGGTCCAGGCCATGGTACGGAGCGAGAGTGCATGGGAGGCCGTCACCTCCGTGCGAAGCAGTAATGCTCGCGAAGGAGGAGGCTGAGCGCGTGAGGGAGAGGCAATCACTGCGCCCTCACGTTCCTAGTCACCGCAGGAGACGCCCTGGACGGGAGTCAACAGCCGACTCCCGGCCACTGTAGGCGCGGGCTTGCGGGCGGCGAGCAATGGGCAGATCGCCGCCCGGTAAGGACCAGGCCCGGGTCGAAGGAGCGTTATGTTCCACGCGCGCCTCAAAGAGATGTCAGCATGAACTGACGGGGTCCGCTAGGGCCGATGCCTGCCAGGGCTGCGGGTTGTTCGAAAGAGATACCGTGGCATAGGCAACTGAAGGAACACGGGTGGGTTTTAGTCAGTAAAAGTCTGACACGCCCTTCCGCTCAGCCCGAGCGGTAGAGGTCATTTGATGAGGCAAAGGCCTCCCTCTAATCCTTCCATGTTCCGCGAGCCCGCGCGTCCTCCTTCCAGTTTTGACGGAACCTATCCAGCTCGTACCGCCATCTCCTACGTGGTCTGCCGCGACCTCGCCTCGCTGTCTTAGGGGCACTAATTCAGTGCTATTTGGGCCCACAGTTTGTCCGGCATGCGGCAGACATGTCCTGCCCAGTCCCATTTAAGTTGGGCAGCCTTTTGAGCCACGTCAGCTATCTTTGTTTTGGAGCGCAGTATTGTGTGTCGAACACGAATTAACTTAACGCCTAGTATACTGCGCTCCATTGCTCGTTGGCAGACCTTGAGTTTGGGCTAGATAATCCACTGTTAAAACAGCTACCTTTACCGGACAGAAATTGTTCTACACCAACGAGTTCTGCGTTGAATATTTATAATGTTCCCGAAGTTGATTTAGAGCGGCTAATTTAAGAACGAGATTGTTAATAAAATAGTTCCCACTTTCGTTTCTGTATTAATTTAATACTAGCAGATGTTAGAGTTTAACGAGTGTTGATAATTCCGTCCTAAATACACTGTCAGACATTGAAAACAGTTTCTTTAAAGACAGTATTGTTTTAAAAGAGAAATATCGCCATTTAAGCAGGTTTCAGAGATATTTTTTGTGAGATGTTGTAGTAAATATTCTGAAGGGAGACATAAGTACAAGAGCTTCTCAGTCGCGGTTCATTACCCTGAGCCGTGCGGTGCAGCTCGCTGGTTCGCTCAGTAACAATATCGTTAGCCTGTCTCAATCCCCCAGCATCCTCGTCTCTAACTTATCTCGGATCCCTATTGTAATAACATTTCAAATGACATGAAACTGAACGTTCAAATCGAGATTGTCGAATTGCGATCGGATAACACAATCCTGGTGTAGGAGAAGCAATCGATTCCAACTCTTGATTCTAGATCATTAGTTTGAACTCCCAAGCCACGTTAATAGACCCCCGAGTGCTCGACCGGGTGAATAATGCTATAAATAAATCCACCGAGAGTTGAGCGCATTCAATTTTCAGTTGTGTTGTGTCCCATAAAAAAATTTGACGGCATATTCCATTTTAACTTTGCGTGTGTCCCATCCTCGGGGACTGGCTGACTTAACTTTGAATGTGTTGTTTTATATTAACCCTTAGGATCACCCTCAATTTTCGGATGAATAAGTTTTCACTTTATATGAGTTGTGAAGAAAATTAGTTACATTGGATGTATGGAGTTGCGCTAACGAAAATCAATAAAATAATAGAAAAGTGCAATATCTACGCGGTCAAAATGTATGGAACAGCAATATTTTTTTTTAATAACTGTCGAATTATTTCGACGCTATGCGGTCTAAGCTCATGTGCTGAATCCATGGTTACAGTTCGCGCGTCGATGTCCCTGCCACCCTGTATATGATAGCGTCTGGCCGAGACTTCATCTGCGTCAGATTCCATATTCCCCCGACGCACCTCGTCGCATCGCATCGCCTGCTCACGCTATTAGTTCGTTTTCCTGTTCATCCTTACTTTTTTTTTTGCTCGGCTTCTGATAGTTCTAGCGTGATGTTAAATAGCCTATAGCCTTCCTTAAGAATTAGGCTATTTAATGCAAAAAGATTTTTCAAATCCGACTGGTAGTTTCAATGACTAGCGTGTTCAAATAAACAGAAAAACAAACATACTTGAAAAGTATGTTTGTTTTATTATTAGTATATAGTTATAGAAGATAGATAGATATAGGTATGTATTTGATTATACAGGGTTATTTGTAAAACACCAGCAACCTCTTAAGAGGTCATTGTACTCATCATTATGAACCACTTTTACGATGGGACCAAAACTGAAATCGCAAAAAAAAAATCAGCTGTTCCCTACATTTGTGTTTGCATAACTCGTCAAAATGTAGGGAGCAGCTGATTTTTTTTTCGTGATTTCAGGTTTGGTCCCATAGTAAAAGTTGTTCATAATGATGAGTACAATGACCTCTTAAGAGGTTGTTGGTGTTTTACAAATAACCCTGTAAGTATATGATATTGACCGACTCATATCCAAGGATAATCATAAACGGTACTCCTGTGATCACGAACGTTCCAAAGCGCTGGAAACGTGGAGTAATGTAAAAATGTATGAGATGAAATAAACACGAAACGTTCCGTAAAAGTTGTTTCATTTCAATTTGCTCAGCTCAATACAAGCTCAATATATTAAGTCAGCTATGAAAAAAATCGTCTACCTTGTGGAAAACATAGAAATACATAACTACATAACATAACATTACGCCTTGTTTTTCCGAAGGGTTAGGCAGAGATGAACCTATTGGTAAAAAAGAAATACGTTCTTGTGTAGATAGGTCATATTTACGACCATGATGTATGAATTTTACTTAAAACGTTGCACTATGAACTAAAGGCTAATACTCGTAATTAAAAATATTCAAAATCTAGTCGCAGTCTCATCTCGGCGACAAACAAATGTCAAAAACTTGTCAAAATGTAGGGAAATTAGAGGTATTTTTAACAGATTGAGACTGAGATCAGACTGTGAACGTTATTAAAATTACGAGAATTGCCCCTCTGATGTTAATTTTTGTAAGTCGGTATATGTCGCCATTTTAACGTCCATCTATCGCAGTCTCATCTCGGCGACAAACAAATGTCAAAAACTTGTCAAAATGTAGGGAAATTAGACGTATTTTTGACAGATTGAGACTGAGATCAGACTGTGAACGTTCTTAAAATTACGAGAATTGCCCCTCTGATGTTAATTTTTGTAAGTTGGTATATGTCGCCATCTTAACGTCCATCTATCGCAGTCTCATCTCGGCGACAAACAAATGTCAAAAACTTGTCAAAATGTAGGGAAATTAGACGTATTTTTGACAGATTGAGACTGAGATCAGACTGTGAACGTTATTAAAATTACGAGAATTACCCCTCTGACCATGAACGTTCTTAAAATTATAAGATGTACTTAGATGTAAAAGGTTCTGTGATATAACATCATTTTATAATTCTAAATTCTAAAATCGTATTAAAGATGATGTTCAATCTTGACTAAAGTAAATTTTTTCTTTAAAATAACTACCACTACATTTTATAGCCACTATTCACACATACCTACATATTCCAGGCAGAACCTGGAGCTAAGCCACAGCTCATTAGCCTGGGTGACTTAGCAGCGGGCTCTCGAGCCGGCCTAGTGGTCGGATCCAGTGCCTAACATCGGATAATCTGGAGCGGCTCGTTACCAACTTGCACTGCACGACATGTTGCAGAAATATTACGTTATGTCGTTGAATTATTGGAAAGTTAGAATAGGGTAGTTGCCTGGGTACAAAAATAATAATTATATTTAATCCGTCAGTTAGATTAGCGAAAAATAATGGACACGTATTTTTACTTTTGTCAATCAAACAAAAAATTACAAAGATAAAGCGCGTCAAAATTTGGGAGTGACGTCACTTGCTTGCAAAAGTTGCAAGCAAGTGACGTCACGCGTAACTTTAACGGGCGATATCTTCATCATTTTTTATATAATTGACAAAAGAAAAAATACGGATTCAATATTTTTTGATAATCTAACTGACGGACTAATTAGATTTTTTTTAGGAAAATAGCTTATTAAAGATGCAGCATTTTGCTGCTGAATGCGTTCAGAGGTAGGTAAGCAGGGTCGTCGGATATAGTTGAAGTTTAGTAAGAAACGAATTGATATTTTCGGATAAAATATTATATAATTAATAGAAAACAAACAGTTCATTTATCAAACTAAATTTCATTCGAAAACATCCATCGGTTTCTTACCAAACTTCAACTATATCCGACGACCCTGCATATTATCTCTTTTGTTGACTACGTAAAATGAATGAAAATACACATTTTATTGATTTTACAACAGATTTTATACCAGTCTAATCTAAGGTGTATCTACTTCACCCTGTTCATCCTGGTAGATATGGCTGTTAGCGATAAGACCTCCTCCGTTGTACTCTAAATATTACTGGTGACTTATGGCTTTGTTAAGTATTGGTGTACAAAAAAAAAAAAACGTATTCTAACAATTTATCTATCTATCGCAAAGTAAACAGTAACTACCAGCGATCTTGAAAAACGAACAGTAAAGTTGAAAAACAAAACAGAACTTTTTTTAAATTATTTGCTAGATAACTATAGATTAATCCGTATGGATATAACTGCCAGGTGGAGCGAAGTGTAACGATACTGTTATTTTTATTCAAATCGCTACTGAAATCCATGAACGGCAATCAAATAATAATAGTTTCCTGGTTATGCAAAATGTATGTCTAGTTCCTAGTCTAAATGTCACTTCAAAGTCTTTTACTTATCTCAATTGCTTTGATACGCTCGTTGGGTATGCAGCATCCACATCCACATATGTAGAAAATTTAAAACAAATTCAGTTTGCAATGAGTTGAGCGGTTCCCTCCGCTGCCAATACGGAAATTGACAAACAAGGAAAACTTCTAACGTGGGGGAGACGGCACAAATATTATGAGATAATACGGAGAAAATCTTTGACGAAATGGATACAAATATAAATGTAATACATATTCTTGGAATTCATAGGAGTGTCTCAATGTTACATGTGATTTTACAGCTCCATCTTACGGCAGGGTCATCTTTAGGTATCAATATACTAATTAACAACTAGAATGACGAATATGGACTAAGCTAATAAAACTATTTTAAACAGTTGCGGATAGGAATATTTCATTTTTTAATGACGATATGGAGCTGAACGATTTGGGATTATCTCGTTGTTATATATGTTTGGGTTTTTCATGAAATACATAAGCTTCTACTCCTACTCCTTCACAGTGCACGCGGTGTGGTTGTGGAATTCACTAACGCCTGACATTAGGGACTGCCAAACTGTTGCAGTTTTTAAAAGAAGAGTAAAAGAACACTACCTTTTCACCCTATCATAGTTGTGTATGTATTTATTATTTTGATTATAATATAATTATTATCATTCTAGTGATATTTATTTTAGAAGTATGTATGTATGTTTATGTGTATGTGTATGTATGTAAGTATATTCTCAAAATATTTGTTAAATTGTTTATGATTTTATTGTATTTTTTTTTGTCTCCTTTACTCTTTCGCACGCTGTCTACATCTCTCTATCTATTGTCCTATCGCAGGTGTGCTGGAAAAGATTTCTTATGAAAGATTACCTTTGTACCCATTTTTCTGTTCCGTTTTTTTTTTCTTGTCTGTTTATATACGTATGTACACACATTTATAAACAGACAAGAAAACAAAAAAAAAACAAAATGCAAAAACATAAATGGTTAAATAAATAAATAAAAATAGAGAAAACACAATAGTAGAGATAAAATGAGATAAAAAGGGACGTAATTATACACGTGTCTTGTGCAGGGATATCCAACAATCTACAGGAAATAAAATCTGCAATTCAAATGAAATTGCCCCAACATTTTTTACTGGCGGTCAAGCAAAGGGTCATGATTTGTTGTCATCGTCTCTCGCGTCAATAGTAGCCGGAATAAAATACTGTTATGGCCTTTTTGGGGCTACTATAAACATTTTCTGATTTGCGGATACAGAATTCACAGTGTTTAAAAAAGTCCCATCGCATAGCCGTCATACATCAAACTAAATAACATTGAACAAAAAATAATTGTTGGGAAACCACTTTTATTTTTGTTGTGTGATAATTTGCTGTTTCCAGCAGTGCGCAATGTGCCATACGCAAAACATTATGCTTAAGGGTGCATGCAATGGTGCGGGAGTGCTTGGGGGATTTAAAGATGTGTTATTATATAACATTAAAAACTTGTTTTCGTAAAAAAAAGCTCAGTAAAAGTTGGAACTTTGACCTTCAATATCTCCTTAACCAGAAGGTTCCTAGGTATGGTCCAGAACAAAACAAAACTTGAGAAGTGTCAGGGGACACCCGGATGGAACGAAGTTCAAAGAGAGAGAGAGAGAGAAACAGACAGAGAAACACGCGCACGCCGCACGTCTTACAACTACCTATAGCAAAAAGTGTCGTTCCAACTATTGGTCTTAATTTTTTCCGTATAGCCTCCTTTCGCAACGCGCGATAAGGAACTTCGTTCCAAAAATAAAAATACAAGTGACTCTCGGCTTCGTTAAGTGTATTTCTACATCCGTTATACAGTGACAAATAAAGGTTGCAATTTTTTTAAGCAAATTATATTTCTCATTTTTCCGATCATCTCTCCACTAATTCAACATTCTAAATGTTCATTCCACGCATTTCTTGCGTAGACATAGCTGGAAGAAAGAGACAAGCAAAAGAATGCTGACACTCAACAAGTGGGTTTTATAAATACAAAAATGTTATACAAGAAAGAATTAAGTAGTGTAATTTATATTGTTCGAATCATATGTTGCAATGGTTTATTTTATTTCTTGTTTTGATTTTTGTTTTTATTTATTTATGTTTAATTGCATGCTGCACTTGTACGTCACACGTCAGTGCCGGCTGCCGCTGAAAACCAGCGCTGGGGCTCTGTCTCGTATAGGGTCTTAGCATTATGCTGAGCGATGGCCGTTTTGCGTGAATGTGACGCATGTTTACCCCCAACCTGTTTGTTTTGTGTGTTTATGTCCTTTTTTTTATGCGTCATGTTTGCCGCAAATAAATGCTTTTTCTTTCTTCTTCTTCTAAATAATATAGAAGTCATCCAGTACCTCATCGTCTGTCGGCTTCCAGTCTAACCGGATGCAGCTGAATACCAGTATTTTACATGGAGCGACTGCCTATCTGACCTCCACAACCCAGTTACTGGGTAATACGTTACCCCTTGTTAAGACTGGTTATCAGACTTTCGGGCTACTGACGACCCGTAGCGACTGTCAAAGATCCACGAATGACAGCCGGGACCAACGGCTTAACGTGCTTTCCGAGGCACGGAGGAGTCTTGGTATGTGAAGATGGTCACCCATCCACGGACCAACCGCGGCAAGCGTAGCTTAACAAAACATTTTTAATTAATGCAGCTTCACTAAAACATTGATAATACTACGGAATTTTCTTGCAAAAATTGTATTTTCAGTATGAAATAAATTCCTGTACAGTGCAATATTTCATCAATTTGTTTGAAAGCGTTTCACGGCACCGCTATAGCGGAAGATTCTGAAGATAATTAAAGTGCAATTGCAGTGGCACAGTGCTCGTTCGACCGTTAAGAGGAAATTGAAAAGTGTTATAAAATATTGAGCAGTTTTGGGTCGCTACCTTACAATTTCGACTTGTTACTTACGTTAGAGGAAGTTTTCTTTTACTTTATAATTACTATAATGCGCTTTTATTCTATCGTGACGATATTATCGTGGATGTCCTCGTCCACGTCACAGCATCACTATAACACAGAGAAATAAAATGTATGGAAATATATTACCCTTTAGGACTCAGTCCTATAAGCGCTCGTGCGCGCTCGCGCGCTCTTTATAATAGGGTACATCGGTTAACTAATACTTACACGTTGACCAAGTTTACACTGAAACCAAAGCTCATATATTTTTTTTATTTATAAAAAATGTTGCCCCACACTAGGAATTTCTCCTGTATCGTGGGTGCGTTTACAAACATTTAAACTCACATATACACAAACAGCCAGACCCGAAACAATTACTTGTAGGCCATACAAATATTTGTTCCGTTCGGGAATCGAACCCGCGACACGCAGCGCAGCAGTCAATCGCTTAACCATTGCGCCAACCGTGCCGTCAAGGTTGGCGTAGTGGTTGGTTGCAGAATTTGTCTTATGACTATACAGAAGATGCTTTAACGATCACCTCATGAATACCTTTCTTAATACTGATACATGTAATTACTGAGTCACTTTAACCTGATTGATGCATTAATCAATGTTTATGAGGAACTTTGGCTCTTAAGATACAAGTATCTTTTTACTTAGTTCAGGAGCCAGCTGTTCGACCTGCGTTTGCCCACTGCTTGTAAAATCATGTGTAGTGTATGTCTAGTCTTATGTGTTTTTTCTAACTTTTTATTTATTTTATTTATTAAGTATATGAAGACGCTTTTAAATTTCCGTCTACGATAACATTACAACGTACACGTTTTTCCATACATTTTATGGACGAGGATGTGGACGGCCACGATGACATAGTGACGTTAGAAATTATAATAGCGCACATAAGATAAAGGATGCCTAAGTATAAAAGCTTGCCCTTGAAGAGATGGTGGAAGTAGAATGCCTGCTGATCTGTTTTTCAGAAGCTATTCAGTAAACTCTTTGTTTGTTAGGTTAGAACCCAATTCAAATGACTATTCAGTAAATCTCACTCGTTGAATTCGAAGACATGTGACATCTACCGACCCGCACTGGACCCGCGTGGTCTACCACGCGGGTCCAGTGCGGGTCGGTAGATGTACACAGCCCATTCACTGCCGAAGAGAGGAGGCCTGTGTCCCAGCAGTGGGAACATTATAGGCTGACATGGGTCAGTAAATATAATTGAAATAAAAATCTTTATTGCAGACTACAGGACACATGAATTATACCTACCTATCTTAATTACTCTGACGGCACGGTTGGCGCAGTGGTTAAGCGATTGACTGCTGCGCTGCGTGTCGCGGGTTCGATTCCCGCACGGAACAAATATTTGTATGACCTACATGTATTTGTTCCGAGTCTGGGTGTTTTTCTATCTATAATATGTATGTATTTACAAAAAAAAAATGTTATAAGTAGTTTATCAGCCATCTTGTTACCATAACACAAGCATTAGGTTGCTTAGCTTGGGACTAGATGGCGCTGTGTGAAATATCCAGGGATATTATTATTATTATTAATTACTTAGTTGCAACAAAGGCATAAAGACACTTCAGTAAGTAATGTGTATTTAAGTAATTATGTAGCTGCATCAAAGATAAACCCCGTTGGTGTAAGAGTCAACAAGTAAGTGAGTTAATATCCATGTTATCTGTAAAACTAACCGAGTGCTATCGTTTATTTGATTTCCCCCGACAGCTCTAAGTTGCCGACATCTTATGTACTATGTATCTATCACGAGGAAGTTACAGCTCTTATGACAACATAAAATATCCTGTAAACTATTTTCACTTGATTAAATTCGCTGCACTGTCAATATTTATGGAGGACATTTTAAACTCAAAGCTAACAAAGTACCCAAACTCAAACTCAAACTCAAATCATTTATTTCAATTAAACCATTTACAGGCACTTTTGAATTGTTAAAATTAAATAGTCGGTCAGTTAGTCAGAAAGTTGAAGCTAGTTGCCCATTCCAAAGCGTAGATCTCTATGGAGAAGAACGGGCAAGAAACTCCACGGACACTCTTTTAAATCAAGATATTTTTACAAAATCCTGGTTACATTATTTTTATTGCTTCTATATGTGAGAACAATGTAAAGAAACAAATTAAAATATAAAATTAAAAATATAAAATTAAAAATAAGCAGTGGCAGTTAAGAGATGACCAGTCTCAACAGATGGCGCCCGTTCACGAACATGACGCGTGGATCAGCACCACCCAGCTCAACCATTTCGTAGGGAACCGAATGATCCAACACACGCGCCACCACCAGTGAGACATTTAAGTGAGCATGACATATTCTCAACTGCCATGCTCTTTCAAGTCAACATCAAAATATCATAAAAAACGGATCCATGGTTCTTACATTTACAAAATTTTCAAAAATGCTTCTAGATTATACAAAACTATACCTTCCTCAGGGGTCGCCAAATACATATAACAACTAATGTTTGGCTTTGGAGCAAATTGCAATGCTCTCGAGGTTAGAGGGGAGGTGACTGCAAATATGAACATTTTCAGTCATTTAAATTAGACTTTGACCAAATTTTTGCGTTAAAAAGCAACGATTTATTTTCAGGTTTCGGAAGCCACCGTGTTAAAATTACTTTTTATAGACGCTTGCCAACCAATTCGAAAAAATATTTTTTTGTTGGAAAGGGGATAATAGGTACTTTCCAAATGGTCCCATAGAAATTTCATTTCAAAAACGGTTCAGTAGTTTGGTTTTTAAACCAAAATTACTGGTAAAAATTACAACTTAAAAGAGAAAAATAAAAACTTTTTTGAAAAAAAATACAACCGACTTCTATGTAGCTAGACTTGTACCTATGTAGCTTGATAAACCTATCCATTGTA
Organism: Apamea sordens; assembly: GCA_945859715.1. Lineage (NCBI taxonomy): Eukaryota > Metazoa > Arthropoda > Insecta > Lepidoptera > Noctuidae > Apamea > Apamea sordens. The sequence goes on along the minus strand of OX243991.1, from coordinate 8,650,342 downwards.
GACTTCCCTCCATCCCTTCTAGCCCCTACACAAATACCTTCAGAATGCAGTTACTGCTTCCTCACACTCTGCGTATTATCGATGGCACTTTCTTCCGTATGATCGCGAAATAATCGTCGGTGTGCGCATCAGCGAACATACCAGAGGGGTAATTCTCGTAATTTTAAGAACGTTCTCAGTCTGATCTCAGTCTCAATCCGTCAAAAAATACTTCTAATTTCCCTACATTTTGACAAGTTTTTGACATTTGTTTGTCGCCGAGATGACACTGCGACTAGATTTTGAACCTTTTAAATTACGGGAATACGGGCCCTGATGCACTACGTAAGGGGAAGGCCTGAACAGGGCCCTGAAGTCATTGTTATATTACCATTGGGTTATGCCTATAGGTACAAAATATAATCATCATCTGCGTAGCCTTTTCCCAACTATGTTGGGACCAGCTTCTAGTCTAACCAGATGCAGCTGAATACCAGTATTTTACATGGAGCGACTCTGTCTTCCACAGCCTAGTTACTGGGTAACACGATACCCCTTGGTAAGACTGGTTGTCATAATTTTGGTAATACGTGTATGTAGGTAACGATTGTCAAAGATCTACGAATTACAGCCGTACGGAGATGTCTAGATTTGTAATGGATGGTCACCCATCCAAGAACCAACCGCAGCAAGCGTAGCGAAACCTTGATCGATCGGTGCGGCTCTTAATATTTAGCCACGAGCCCCTGGTTTATGCCTAAAGGTACGAAATATAAAATCGTAATATACTATGTATCGCAGCACAGACTGTCGTCAATGCCAGATATTTCAGTATTCCTATAAAAAGGGGTATCAAAATGTACATCTCAAGAACGGCGTCAACACTTTCAATGAAGAGAAATGTCTCCGCGTCAGATCTTGAAATATCCCCGGGGAAAACCAATAATAACACCGGAGGACTCACTGAAATTCTATTACGTTTTATGTACCTACCTATAACGAACAATTTTATAACACATTTTGCGTAGTAGGTACCTACCTACCTGCTATAATGTTCGTATAAATAGCGAACGGAGAGTGAGACGTAAAAAACGAAATTATGATGTTGTGTTTTATATGTATGTGTACTTTATGTATTTTTTGTGGCTTTAAAATTAATGTATTTGTTTATTTGAGAGTAAGGTATTACTCGTATACGAAAGTAAGCTCAATATCAACAAAATCGTCATGTAATTTTAGTATACAATTTCACTTTTACTTATCGTAAAACTTTCTTACATGCACGTTCTAAATAATCGATAAGAAAGATATCGCACGGCGCAGCACTATCTACATAATAATAAATGTAGAACGGACTTACCTATTACCTAATAAATTGAGATCTACTGGCTTCCATGATCATAAACTATTAAATTAACATTACTACGGACCATCACCTGTCTGATGTTAGTACTACACAGATTATAGCTACATCTGTGGCTTATCTAATAATAGAGTTATACCTACTATTCTATATTTGTGTGCCGAGGATCAACAACTTGTTGCAAACATCGCTGCATCACAAAACATGTTGCGCTGTGATTGCTCTATTGGATTTACCTTTTTACTGTCCATTACGAGTTCATATTAAAGTTTTAAGTGCACGACATATTCCCCTTTATTCATAAACGTTGCTTAAAGTTAAGTGGTTACCTTACATTTTTGACGTTTAAACGTCACTTAACTTAATCGTCGTTTATAAATAAACCCTTACATGTAGTTTGAGTTTAAAAAGTTGAGTAAGGTAAAAAACGTAATAATATACTTTAGTTTTCTTACCTATTTGCTTATTTGTCTTGGTTACATACACAGAGGTATATGCTTTATGTATGTATTTATTATATTATGTAAATGGTACACCACAGGCTACCTCACAGAAATCTTAATAATAAGGCAAGATTTCTGTGGGCTACCTACAGTATTGTCCCTTCTTCTCCTTTTAATCCATCTAAAGGTTGACTTTAAAAGATAGCTCAGAGCGATAAGACCGTCCATTGGGTCACCCTTTGTCAAATTTCTAAATTTGTACCTATCTATAACTAGCAGCGCCCTGCGGTTTCACCTGCATACGTTTAGTGTCGATGTGGGAATATCGGGATAAAACGTATCCTATGTTTTATTCTGATGTATTTGCTGTATTACTTTAAAGTTTCATCAAAATCCGTTCAGTAGTTTTTGCGTGAAAGAGTAACAAACATCCATCCATCCATCCGTCCATCCTCACAAACTTTCGCGTTTATAATATTAGTAGGATTTATATGGTGTACATAATGAACAGTAGTCTATTCTATCGGTACTTTTCGTGTAGTAGGTAGGTGTAGGTAGTAGAATACGTAAACACAATGACACCCGACAGTGGATAAAATATCGCTCGAACAGAGAGTTCACGTGGGGATGCGGTGCCAATGCAAGTTTTTCCCAACCTTACATTTTCCAGTGTGCGGCTAGACAGTGATAAAATGAGATTGATTGTAAGAATTTCGTAGATCTGAACTGTAACAAATGGCTTGAAAGATTCTCAAACACAGCCTTAAACGATGTAAAAGACTACTTTCATTCTTTCCACAGTTTTCTATCCATTTTCCATTTATAAAAAAGTCCATACTCCATATTCCATAAATAAACACATCCGTAAAAAGATTCGAAGGTGTGGTAGACTAAAAGAGTGCCACATTATGCGGCTATTCCCATAAAAGTGTGTTCACGGCTTATCTGACCGGGCGGGTGGCGACCGTCAAGCCAGGAAAATGGATTAGTGGCAAAATGGATTATCTGGCACCCTTTATTCACTTTAACCACTGCACTTACGGTATTCTAATCCAATTCTTTCACACGACGGTTTTAACACGTTCATTGTCGATTGAATATCTCGATTTGAGTTAAAAGAGTGAAAGAGCAGTATCTTTATTCTTTCTAATAATTGCATTGGTATTTATTATTTAAACTACATTATATTTAGACATATTTTAGTAATATTTATATTATTTTAGAAGTATGTAAGTATATTCTTATATCTTATGTAGACAGACCATATTCGCAACACTACACTGCGCTCCAAGATTACTGATGTTGCTCAAAAAGCCGCTAAGCTGTAGCACAGATTACTAAATAGTTACTACGTGGGACTGGGCTGGCCACGTCTGCCGTATGCCCAATAATACGACAACGTGGAGCCCTGACACAGCTAGAAGTCTAGAAGGCGTCGCGGCAGACCCCGTAGAACATGGTTGGACGTGCTGGACAAAACAAACGACCAGAGGTCCAATTTAGCCCTGGATCGAAAGAGCTGGAAGTCATGAGAAGAGGCCTTTCTCCAGCAGTGCGATGATGCAGGCTAACAGTAACAGTATGTTTATATTTAAATTAGAGAATTGTTTTTAACCGACGAAAAAAAACGGAGGAGGTTCTCAAGTGGACGATATTTTTTTATGTTTGACCACGCATAACATTTTACAGAGTAGTTCGATTTTGATAATTCTTTTTTTATTGGAAAGTGTGTACCCTAAAGTTGGTCCCTTATAAATTTGGAAAAAAATCCAACCCTAAGGGTGGGAAAATAGGGGTGATTTATTGTTCACTCACATATTTGAATGCTGAGTTGTGTATTATTACTCTACTCAGTGCCACATATGCCTGTCCTTTGGCAAACAATTAGCAGATTATAACCACAAAAAATTATAAAATAAAAACATTTTAACAAAAAAATTAAACCACCGAAAAAACTGAAAAGTAAAAAATAATAAACCTTTTTTATTTAACCTTCTTATACTAATGTTAAGTATACCTAAATAATGTTGAGTCGGCGCTGTTCAAATTTAATGCAATTTAGTGATCCTTGTTTATTGATTTTGTGTATTTTGTTTTTCCTTATACTCTCTACACACGTTGTCTACATCTATTTATCTTATCTACTTTCCTATCGCAGGTATGCTGGAAGAGATTTCTTTAGAAATAAGCGCCACCTTCGTACGTATTTTTCTGTTCCTTTATTCTTGTCTGTTTAAATGTGTATACATAACTGGTTCAATAAATAAATTTGTCGTGTCTCTATAAAAGTGTCAAAACGAGCAACTAGAAAAAAGCGTACAAGAAAATCGTGTAATGTTTTCGGCATAACACTGAAACGTGGTTGTTCGAAGATTAGTCCCAATAAAAGATCTATAGGTGTTCTCGATATCGCATTGGAAAACAAGATTGTGACCGTGTAGCGGGTGTGCTTAATGGCCTGGTCGGGACACGAATCTCGGGCTCTCGGGACCGAGGCGGCAACAAACAGCCTCCTGCGGGTCCGATCCCAATTTATTAGTCGCGTCGAGCCACGGAACGTTCGAGCCCATAAAAAATTTACAAGAACGCGTCCGTCGGTTACTCGATGCAATTTATTCGGATTCGTACCTGAACTAGTTTCGTGATATTTTCTCGGCTAATGTGTAATATCTCTTTTATGTACGTGATTTCCTTGGGTTGTTTTCTTTTGAGGTGCGTGCGTCAGAAATGTGGAACGGTAATAAATAGGTAAGTACTTACGCGGGAGAATATGTTGTAGGTATATATGCGTCAAAATGTCACTTGGGTTGTAAAACACTTTAATTTAATGTTAATTTACAATTTCCTTTCATTTAAAGACGTAATGAGTTACGTTTACACCGTTTGAGGTGTTTATGTCAAAATAAATAATATTGAAACGCCTGTACGGTGTACCCTACGCTCACGTGATGTTCCTGTTTATAACTACTTTGTAACCCACTTGGGTTTAATAATATATTCAGTGCACGAGTACAGAGTATCCTGAACAGGGGTAGGCAGCACCTGTCACCTGCTACAGAAACTATTGGTGTGACGCAAATCCCTTTAAAACCGGCACGTATATACTGTGACACATATGCCACAATGAGCGACACTTTATAAAACAGAACGATATTTTTATTCTATTTATAGCTCGCGGATTTTACGACTTGTTAAAACTTAGAGTTTTAGTTATCATACGCATGTTTAATATAAATGTACTTTACTGTTGTACCTTCCGGTCTTACCAAGGGGTATCGTATTACCCAGTAACTGGGTTGTGGAGGTCAGAGAGGCAGTCGCTCCATGTAAAATACTGGTATTCAGCTGCATCCGGTTAGACTGGAAGCCGACCCCAACATAGTTGGGAAAAGGCTAGGCAGATGATGATGACTTTTGTACCTTCCGGAATAAAGTCTCTGAATAATGGCGAAAACCACATCAAAATCCGTTGCGTAGTTTAGAATAACAACGAAAAGCGACTTTATTATAATACATGAACAAATTCATAACAAAACGAGTCCCAGTTAAACTGCAAAAGCAATATTTCCTAATTACCAAAAACAATAGCAGCGGCTAATTTCCGGAATTTATGCATACGTGCATAAATTGTGGACAGTATGCACATAAACAATAAGGTTGTGGCCGAAACGTTATGACGGGAACCAAACCAGTTTTAACAGATAGGTAGGTAGTGTAGGCACTCTAACTCCACAGTTCAGCTTACTTTTCATTCTGAATAAATAATTTATTATTCTACGTCCACAATGGTTGCAACTTTTGCCCGCATAACTTTGTGTTCAGTAAAATAAAATGTTATTTTACTGCGTTCACGACGGTGCCATCAACTTGAATGTGGTTAAATGGCTCTATATGCGTATATTTCGTATCGAATTATATTTTGTTGGTTTTATCGAATATTTTTTAGGCTGGTGTTGGCCATTTACCCGATAAAGAAAAAGTACGGGTTTGTAAAGTTTTATTTTTATTTTGAAAACAAATAATAAGAGTAATGAATACTTAGATTATGTTCGAATTATATCTACAAAACCCGTATTGGACAAGCGTGGTGATCAATGATTTCGTCTCTTTGTGCCTAAGTGTATGTATATAATAGGTCTACCCTGAATACTGGAATGCCCTGAAACTACACGAAGAAGTCTTTCAAGTTAAAACCCTCCAGTATCAAACGTTTATAGCAGCATTCGTAGCAAATCCGTAGTAGCCATTACGTTGTAAGGAACTTTACAATGTTCCACAGAAAACTCTTCAACAGTTAAAAGTTACAAAACTGTAGCATCCACACAATTGAACAAGTTGCCTGAATACAAAAATAGTTTCGTTTCAATAACCCTTCTATAGCCCGCAACCTAAAGTACATTTAAATATAGTTCCCAATAGAAATCGTGCCATTTTCGACCATATCCACTAGTCCATGAAATAAAGCTTCTGTATTTAAATGAAACGAAACGGTCCAACGGTTTTTAGCTTTTTTATAGGCGGCCATTATTTATTACAGCAGCGGGACGGCTTGAAATTAAAATGAGTTCTTTCGTACAAAACTAGCTACTCTAGGTAGCTGGCTAGTTGTTAACTGTAGCACTACGGTACGATAGGCGAAAGAGATACGTGAGCAGGCAATTCACTGCTGTGCTAAGGAAGTGTGCAGTTATCGCAATTTTTGCCACAAATTGCATTTTTTACGACCATTTTAGTGGGCTGTGGAGAGTCATCTGTATTTGACAAGTTGAAAAGACACCATATTGACAACAGATGCTTTTGTAATTCGTATAGTCTGTTTGAGTTACTAGAGCAGTGGCGGTCCAGCGGTAATGGCCCCGACTTACGAGTTGTAATTCGTAGGTTCGAACCCAGACAGGCGCTTTACTTTGTGTAAATAATTTCATCACCACTGCTCTCAAAACGGTAAAGAAAAACATCGTGAGGAAACCGACATGTCCTAGAACCAAAAATTCGAAGACATGTGACATCTACCAATCTTACTGGTCTGGTGTGGTATATTACAGCCCACTCCCTCTCGAAAGGAGGAGGCATGAGTCCCAGCAGTGGGAACATTATAGGCTGTTTACACTTTCATCAGATACCTTTGGAACACCCTATAGATATTTGTTGACAGCCTGCACACAAATCTATTTCCCCATGTGTACACGTTCATAAAAATCCTAATAATAAAGTCAAAGGAATTTGTTTTGATTGATATTAAAAATAACTCACGTTCACCAGGCGCCTGTGATGTTTATGTCATGCTCTGTTTACATACGTTACGGTCCTCACACACCTGTAACAAAGCAATAATGTGTTGTTATTACTAGCTATAACTATGTGCAAACATTAACTATCGATATTAAACGTTCAATGGTGAAGCTATATCAAAGTACACATTAATTAGAGGAGCATACGGATCAATGTTGTGTGTCAATAATGCTAATTATTGCTGTTATGCGTGCCAACAGTTCGCGTAACAGCTTGACATGATTGTCTTATTAATAATGTTATTGATGCTACGGAGCATAAAATTGTGTGCGTTAATTTTAATTTGCCTTTCTTCTCAAGAATTCGAAGATACCGTTACGAGTACCTAAGTACTTATACTTATGTATACACGTTTAGCAAAATTCAAAAGTAGTTTTCTCGAGCAATAACGAGTGCAACTTTGAGATAAAACCTGTTTTATATTAGTACGGGTTCCAAAACGTTGAAGGAAAACATCGCGAAGAAATGGGCATGTCCTAAACCCAAAAAATTTCGAAGACATGTGACATTCGCCAACCCGCACTGGGCCCGCGTGGTGGTTACGGCCCACTCTCTCTCACAGAGAGGAGGCCTGCGTTCCAGCAGTGGGAACATTATAGGCTGAATTTGTTACTCGTATGTGTATGTATGGGTTCCAAAATACTAGGTACATAAAATTACAATCAATACACTAACAGAAAATCACTTTTAGTTAGCTAATTAGTGCTCGCAACTGTTTCCAGAAGATATTTTCATCAGTTCACAAAGAAGTTTTTTTTTGTGTGTGCATTCAACTCCAGTTTTCACGTACTGCATCATAATTGCTTGAAAAAACAATTTCGAAGGATTTTGAACGAAATTCCTAATCCTTACTTCATAAATGTTTGAAAAATTCGTCTGCTCGACAGCGATAATGAATGTTGTTGAATTGTCAAAATGAAAGACATTGCAGTTGTACGTGTGTTACGCAATTACCCTGCTGGTGTCCGACTCCCTGTTTTAAAAACTTCTCTATAAAAATGAGTAGTATGGTGATTCGACAGTTTCGCAATGCAGGGTGTAAACTTCGCGGTAACATTATGTGCAGGGTGCGGTGCTGTGCGAGATCCCACTTAGCTAATGATGACTCACACTTTGTGGCCACTAAGTGTGCGACTGACCACAGACGGAGGCAATAACTTACTGCTGAAGTTCTGGGAATGCAATTTTGTGGAAGTTCAACGAATTCAACTATGTTGTGATGTGGTCTATCTGGCTGGGAATTTGGGATTTGCCAAATAAACCGATTTTCATTACATATGTACTTTCAATTTGGTGTGGCACAAGTGTGGCAACTACAAAATCGTCGCATTTAAAGTCAGGGAATTTAATTATTTTCCAAATTGACAACCAACATTAATTGTCCGTGTATTCAAATCTCAACTGTCGTTCCAGTTGACAGTTGTATAAAATATCTACATCATGTAGTAATAAAACAACTGATTTTCGTCTCTTCTTAAAAAAAAAAAAAGTTTTCCAGCTTTTGTTGTACCGACACTTCAGTAAACTGCGTTTGTACTAGAGGCTACAACAAGGCGTAGTTCTTGCTTAATATACTGGAGTTCTTGTGTTTGGTTAAATAGGTAGCTAAGTAGGTAAATAAGCATTTTCGACTGAAATTGAAGATAGAATTTACGAAGAAAAAAAAACTCAAATATAATAAATAGATCACAATCACGTCAACTTAATGTATTTTGTAATTTAAGTAGCTGTTCACTACCATCAGTGTCCAAGCTGTCTTTAGGGCCCAACCCACATTGTAAATGTTGTACGAAAAATACCCATTAGCGAACTAAATGCCAGCCACTTTGTTTGAGCTATCATTAACTGTTAACAGCAACTATTTATAAACCTGTCTGTTTAAATTATATTTAATTTGTAGCTATAAATAGCTCAGTGTACCTACCGCTTCTAGACGCTTCCTTGTGTCAGAGTTATGCTGCTATCATTGATTTATGATGAGCCAGGCATTAACACGCCATTACAAAGTGAACTTTGTAATGACGAAAATGTTGCAGACTATTTTTACGACGCTTTTCTATGAAAATAAACAATAAATAATCGTAAAAGACAAAGAGTTACGTAGCGTTACGATCAACAATAAAAAAATTAAATTAAAAATTTAAAAAGCCCCGACACAAAAAAATATTAAAAAAACTATGAAAAAATAGCAACAAATAGAACAAAAAAGGTATAAACGTAAAACCCTATAAAAAGAAAAAAATAACCTTGAAATTATGACCCGTAAGTACGTATGAAAGTTTTTGGTTAAATGTTGTCGCGTCGGGGGACCGCTCTTATTATTAGCCTAACGCCCTGTTTTAAAGTTAAAATAGTAGCGTAACACCCCGTCGTTTTTGCTTCGGGGGTTAAAAACACCACTTGGACACAATCCCTTAGGACGAATTTCACCAAGAAACCAGAATGCGACCATTGCGCTGACTTTTAATATGCTGGACTTCATACTATCGATGACAAAATGAAGACATTTGATTTTCGCCGTGTTGGCGCTGACAGCAACGTGAGCGTCCTTGGAACTAATATTTTTGATAGCGAGTTTTACGAGATGCGCATACTCTCATGATAAAAATGTTCTAAATACATACAAAATACATAAAAGTTTTATTCCACGATTTGGACTAAAATCATTAGAGACTTACCAAAACAAAGCGACGGCCATTTGCGGCAATGTGTCAATTTTAGTTAATGAGACGCTCGAGCGGGGGTGCTTTGAATCGGCACAAAAAACAACTGTAATTTCGTATAGTATATTTAGTGCAGCGTACTTGTATACTAAAAGTCAGTGCATCATTGTTATAGAATATTGATACTGACAGCTCTTGACTGCGGTTTGGATGTGCTGATCGCGTTCAGTTTAATTGGTGAAATTCACCCTTAATCAGTGTTACGATCAGCAAAAACCCCACTTTGACACAATCCCTTTGTCTCTTTTCATATATCAAACTATAAAACAGTTTAATAAATGCAATCGTAAATAATTTATAGCAATCGCCACGCAAGGGCGGATCCAGGGGGGGGGTCATGGGGGTCATGACCCCCCCCTGGGCTGGGTCCAGGACCTAGGTGGACCACTAATTAAAATTGTTCAACATAATGTTTTTATATATTTTTTGTCACAATATAGATTTTATTTAAGTACTTTCAATATTTAATTATTTTAATATAATACTTTGTTTGACGCTTTAGCTAAAGAAGTAGGTGAGCAGCTAGATGTAGAAATTAAATGTCCCAGAATAGTGTCAAGACAAATACATAGGGCCAATAACCAACCTGCTCAATCTGCTGAAGAGTATTTCCGCAGAGCCATAAACATCCCTCTTCTGGATTCAATAATAAGTGACCTACAGGACCGTCTGTCTCCTGAAATACTTAATTTCTTTCAGCTAAGCGTTTTCATTCCAAATACAGTAATCAAGACATTGAAACTGTGAAACAACTATCAACTGATTATACATTGATACTAGATAATCTAGCTTCTGTCGTTGTAAACGAATATCGGCTGTGGATGGTGAAGTGGCAGCGGAATCAGGACATACCGCAGTCGATTTCTGACCTTATTTTAATTTGCGATATTGAAAGGTATCCTAATATAAGAAAATGTTTATGTATTATGGCTACACCACCTGTTAGTGTACGACAGCGGAAAGATCTTTCTCTACGTTACGAAAAATCAAATCGTGGCTAAGAGCTTCAATGGTAGAAGAACGTCTAACCGGAGTGGCACTTCTCCACGTCCATAAAAATGTACCCATTGAAGCAAATGAAGTGCTAACGCGTTTCGGGAGAAGACGTAAAAGAAAAATTGATTTTGTTATTTAAATATAGGTAGGTATTTTTAGGTGTAATGTAATGTAGTCCTTTATTTAGTTTCGAACATGAAACCCTGCGTTATGTAGTTAATGATTTTAATACACTTGGAGTTTTCTGTGATCTCTTCAAAACCTTTGATTGCGTGCACCATGACACGCTTTTGCGTAAGTTACGTCATTACGGTGTCCGAAACGAAGCTCTCAACGTAATAATTTCTTATTTACATAATAGGGTCCAATGTGTAGATGTTAATGGCATGAAATCTTCCGGGCTACCAGTTCAGTTAGGTGTTCCGCAAGGCTCAATACTGGGTCCATTCTTGTTCTTAGTATAAATCAATGATTTACGATTCCATTTGAAGGGCATCTGTGACGTATGTACTGTTTGCAGATGATACCTCTCTTCTTTTTAATGTAGACAGGAATAGACAAGATTTTGACGACGTAAACAGTGCACTCTCAATAGTTACAGATTGGTTTACGTCAAATAACCTAGTTCTCAATGCCAAGAAAACGAAATGTAGTTCGCCTTACCGAATATTAGAAATCTAGGACCCAACATCGTCTGAGATAAAGAGGTGCTTGAAACTGTAGGCTCGGCAATTTTTCTAGGAGTAACAGTAGATGCCAAACTTCAGTGGGGACCTCATATATCAAGTCTAGCGGGAAGGCTCAGTTCGGCTGCCTACGCCGTCAGGAAAGTAAGATAACACTGACGTTGATACATCTCGTTTAGTCTACTTTACTTATTTTCACAAACGTTATGTCCTACGGTGTTCTGCTGTGGGGCAAAACCGCTGATATACAAAATATAATTGTCCTTCAAAAACGAGCTGTTCACCAGCTAGGTGCCAGAGTTTCTCTAAGAGATTTTTTTTAAGATATTGATATTCTCTCTGTTGCATCACAATTCATCTTTGCCAACATCTTATATATTAGGCAAAATTTATACTTGTACACTAAAAACAGTTATATTCGCAGTGTTAACACTAGAAATAAGGACAAGCTACGTGCCCCCTTTCACCGGCTTCATAAGATTCATAACTCATTTGTTGGGCTTGGTATAAACCTTTTATAACAAGATACCCTCTTCTTTGCTAGACTTGCCTTCTAATGCGTTTAAAGCTCAAGTAAAATCCAACCTTTGTTCAAAGACATACTATTCCATCAACGACTACTTACACGATAAGAATAGTTGGTCGCCCTAATTTAACGCAAGACAATGTTTATGTTCTTTCTCCAGAATTAGCTTACAGACAGGTTATTGTTAAATAATAATAATAATAAGTAATTTTGATTTTGAGTACAGTACTTACTTTTATTAATAAAATACCTATTTTTACTTGTATCTATTATTATCAAAATTAAATTATAACTTCTTGTGACTTGACCACGACTATGTGACCCCCCCCCTGGCACCAAAGCTGGATCCGCCCTTGTCGCCACGAGTAATCTTTCATCGCGACTCGACGGTAATTGCATGGCGCGAATTTATTGCGATTCTGATACAAATGAAGCTGTTAAATGTTCATTTTAGACATACAATCGTGTGGATTGTGATTTACTGGAAGCCTATATATATTTCTTCTATTTTTGTAACCCCAACCCCCCCCCCCCCCCCCTGTAACATCAATATGGAATGCAATAATTTAATATGAATAGGTATGAAAATAAAAAGGCAGCCTAAACTGAACATTGAATATGATTGAAAAGAAGTAATTGCACGAGGTACCCACGAGGTGTAGTGTGGGTACGAGTCTGATGCCGAAAAGAAAATATCGTTTTTAGATTTTTGTCAGTTTGTCTATATGTTTCGGATTAGCGCAAAAAAGCCTGACCAGTGACCGGATTTAAATGAGTTTATAATCTGGATTAACATTATACACCCACACAAAGCCGTGGGCAAAAGCTAGTGTAAAATGAATTTAAAAAAATGATTTTGAATTTCAGTTCCTGATATTATTATTTTTAAAAACTTTCTAAGAAAGAAAGAAAAATATTTTATTCTGCACAAACAAAACGCACATTACAAATTAAAAAAAAGACAAGATACACATAGTCAAAAGCCTCGTACTCAAGCATAAAAATGTTGACACTTTTGTCTATTGCTTGATTCAGGGCGAGATTCATAACAAAAACAAAAATGCCAATTCTTCGACGATGCGAGCTGAATGTTTCAGAGTAAAATGCTAAACTGTTAGTAGGTACCTACGGCTATAAACATTTGTGAAATTATTTTATCCGGCTAGGCAACTACCATTCCTGCATTCTCAAAAGTGTTTTAACACTGTTAGTACTGGTAATAAAAGTAAGTACTTTAAAAATTCTTTGGAATGTATTTCAATTAGCGTACGCACCGCGTACGCTAATTGAAATCTTTAAAAATGTTTTCGTGTTATGGCATCTTATAAACAAAATGAAATGCGAATCATTTCGTTAAATTGTCTGCGTCAGAATAGTTTGTTTTGCTTGTCTATCATGATGTTTTTGCAGGAATAGAGAGATGAAATGAGATATTGGCGCCGATTTCCTTGTTCACAAACTAAACTAAATTTAAGTTCAGTCTTTTTATTTCATTAAGAAAAGGACAGGAGATAAATATTAGTTTAGTCCTGTCAATTTAGTCAGCGCCTGACGTAAATTGACGTATTTTTGGTAGCCATGTTTTTAGTCAAGTTTAAACTGTCTATGGAGTATCTTAATTTGACAGGACTAAACTAATATTTATCTTCTGTCCTTTTCTTAATTAAATAGAAAGAAAAAGATTCAATGAACTTAAATTTAGTTTAGTTTGTCATCAAGGGAATCGGCGCCAGTATTTTATAAATCATTTCCTCGCTCTATCTATAATCTGTGTAAGTACCTTATTATTTTCACTCTTTACATGTTTTCCTAAATCTTCTTCAGAGGGAAGTCCAATCTGAGCTGGAAAGCAAGACCGAAATTCCGTCGTTCATTTCACAGGTCAGGCTTGTATTCGTATTAAATAGATAAGAGGGATTCCCATCTTTTTAGAAACGTCCTCATTTTAGTCTCAATTTGTCAAAAAACCTCTATACCCTGACCATTACGTAAACCGTTTTTTGATAGATGGAACTAGTGATTGTAGCAACACACAATACCTTGATTAATACACGTACGGCATTATAATGTCTGTGAGAAACCATAAATAAGATAAGGAAGTTTATAATATTTATGTTGTTACGCATTATAAAGTTAACTTTTACGTAATCTGGAATATGTACGTTCTCAGATAGCTATCAAAAAACGGTTAACTTAATGGACAGGGTATATAACTTACCTACATTTTTGACATTGATTTTATCGCCGAGTTGAGAATAGAAATATTTGATATAGATATTATGAGGGACTCAGCAACGTTCTAGTTTTCAGTTATACCTAATTGAATATACAGATTGCAATGCTATTATGTCATTATATTCTGGTTATAACATAGTACCTACCTATTGCAATTGATTTACCGATTGTGATTACTCCGAACACAATTGGGTATTTTAATTCAAAACTGTTGCTAATCTGTTATTGAAGTTGTAATGTTTAGACATAATAGGACTACTTATTGTAGGAGAGATAATATACTTACCTACTTATTTTTACAAAAGTGTCAGTCCTAGTTAAAACAAGTTTTATTAATTATAACCACGACTGATCTTTTTAACATACGTACTTCAAAACGAAGGAATTCGATTCTACTGTATTTTTTTTGTATGTGTATGTTACGAGATAACTCCAGCAATAATTGTGGATCGATTTAAAAAACGATTTTTATAATGGATAGGATATGTCTCAAAGGTAAATTATTAAAATTAAAATTTTGTTCACTTTGCTTAGATAGTTTTTGAGTTAGCTTCAATATTACTTATTTCTTCTTTTCCACTTAGTTTACATTGATGATCTTATAATATCTTCCTGTCACTGATATTTACATAACAAGTAGTGTTATACGAATTTAAGTGGGGTCGGCAACTAAATAGTAAAAAATAAAAACTTCAATTTATCTACAAGAACTTCACCCAGAAAACAAGCTGTAACCTTTTAATTATTTCTTCAATTAATCAAGCATCTGCAAGTACCATAAGGGGGTAGCGAAGGGTATCGGCAGGCGATCGAAGTGAGCAATAAGTTACCAGCTCCGATGTTCCGATGAAGTGATTAGTTAAAATCAGGGGCGATTAGCCTTCGCTCCACTGCACGCGACGCGGGGCTATCCAGCTTAGCGCTAATCGACTTGCCTCAGGTGCTATAAGTTTTGTTGTGCTTTCGTTATTTTTGTTAAAGATAGTCTCTAGGTAGTTAATTTGTTTTCAGGAAACCTACTTCTAAAGTCACAATAAAGAATACCTGTCAATCTAGACTTTGGTAATAAGTTAACTCAATTCAATGGATCAATTTGATGGGTTATTTTCTTTGCGATAGACTTGATTTACTGTGGATAATTTTAGTATTCGCTACAAATATTTGATTGACTTGTGCAAAGATTGTTTTTTTAAGTAAGTAATGAAATTGAAAGTGGCTGTGATGGACTGGACGCGGAAGGCGAAGGACAGGGTGTTGTGGCGCAGTCTGGGAGGTGCTTATTTCCAGCAGTCGACTGCGATAGGCTGAATTGATTGAATGAAGTCCAACACAAATATATTTCATAAACTGAAACAAAACCAACTCCAGAGTCTTATATTAACCCAAGTACAGTCACGAGCAAAAGCGATTTACTCCTTTATTTTTTTTATTAAGTAAATTTTATGTTGTTACGAACATAGCATTTTTGAACCCATAGGTTTATGTAATGTGTCGTATTTCAACGTTGCATACGTTATTTCACGAAAAAATCGCAATTGGAAGTTGCTAAGTGTTGACATATTGGTGCTCGTGACTGTACATGACGTATCTTTTAATTCAAGCAACAAGACTCATAGTGTTAGTAACAATGTACTTACATACCTACTATGTTACTAATAAGTACACTTATAAAGAAAAAAATCAAAACCAAATGCAGCAGTGCGATTCTGTAACCATCTCACCGTGAAAAGTTAGGTGAAGTGAGCTTAGAGTGAGCTGTCAATAGTGTCAATCCCTAGCATTAGTTGGAATGACAGCACACTCTACGCTCGTGAAATTTTTACAGAATCGATCGGCAGAAACAGTTTGTGACATCGTTGCTGCAAGGTGACAGGCCCAGCCGAAACCTTGCAGCCGTGGTTCACAAACTCACAATCAAGCCTGCTAGCTATCATAGATAGGATGCTGTTGGCGCTGCCCCGTACCCTATGGACCAAGGATGCGCACCGTTTTCGCATCACCGCGTAGAAACAGTCCACGTGAGCTTTTTTTTTTTTTTTGAGGATGGGAAATCATCAAATGACTCCTCCCGCTCTGGGTGGAGCAGAAGGGAGTGTCAGACTTTTACTGACTAAAACTCACCCGTGTTCCTTCCTTAGCCCTTTATGTTCCAGGGCAGCGGTAAACCCTTTCGGATGGTCCCGCTACCCGTCCACGTGAGCTTCAGCAAACATCCCAGATGCGCTGCAGTATCGGTATTAAAACAGAAAACTTTACCTGACTACATAATGCGTTTACTATCTTCGTTCTCAGTGTAGTCGTGCCCTAAGCGGCCCTTCCTTCCTATTGCCATTGAATAAGGCATAATTTCTGCGTAAATGTCTGAATCTGAAATTAATCGGTTTCCGCGAAAATTGGAACATTCCTTCCTTGTCTAAACTTGGACGGAGGCTGAAAGTGGTCAGATGTTATCATTAGCTATCTCAAGTTGTATTTGTTGGGTAGTTTGACGGCTGTCCTTGTGATGGTAATTTATAGTAAGTAGAATATTAATAAATAGGTTAATCTTCTTTTTCTTGTGACTAAGTAATAACAGCCGCACGGGATTGGTCTGTGGATGGGTGACCATCTTCACATACCAAGACCCCTCCTCCTCCCCGCTCCTCCGTGCCTAGGAAAGCACGTTAAGCCCAACGTCTTAACGTGCTTTCCGAGGCACGAAGCATGTCCCGGCTGTCATTCGTTACGGGTCGGTCGATTCGTTATGGGTCTTTGATAGTCGTTACGGGTCGCCAGAAGCCCGAAAGTCTGACAACCAGTTTTACCAAGGGGTATCGTGTTAACCAGTAACTGGGTGTGGAGGTCAGATAGGCAGTCGCTCCATGTAAAATACTGGTACTGAGATGCATCCGGTTAGACTGGAAGCCAACCCCAACATAGTTGAGGAAAGGCTAGGCAGATGAAAATGTAAATTTTCTTACTGAATAGTTTAGGTAGGTAGGTACCTACTTAGATAAAAGTCAAAGCAATGATTTAAGCAAATTATAAAACTACGTATACCGTACTCCATTCGGAATAAGATTAGACACTTAAACAAACCGTTTTTACAGTCCGTTAAACCGATTTTAACTTCTATTCCGTAGGCATAAGGATGGCACTAAATGCAAAAAAGTGGTTTCAATAACAACTATTTACTGCAGCTGCCATTTGTCATGCCAGCAACGCAATAGAAGTCAAAATCGGTTGAACGGACTGTAAAAAAGGTTTATTTAAATAGGTATCTGATCTTATTCCGTATGGAACATAGTGTAAGTAATGTGCATCGCTTCATAATCAAAATCATCCTATTATGAAATTAACCTTTTTGGCGCAGCCGTGAGGCACACACTATTGTTGTCTGAAACATTATTTTTTATTTTATTATTTTTGTATTTTGTGTTTCACGAACTGTGTCCAAATAAACTTTTTTCTTTCTTTCTATTATAGGTTGTTCCAGTTTCAATGTGCTGATCTTTGAATTAGTAATTCAGTATGAATTCAGTAACAAAATTATAACTATTACCTTCGCAGCTGAAACTTTTCGCTATTTCATATTTAAAAGGTTGTTGGAAGAAAAGGCTGTAACAAACTCAGAGCTCACCCAAGAGCTCTGAGTTTGTTACAGCCTTTTCTTCTCAGAGTAGTCAGTTAGGTACTTTATGAAACACCGAACTCATCTAATTTTAAAACATCGTTTAATTTTGACGTGTAATAGTGTTTTTTTTTAAACCAATTTACAGAAACTAATATCGTTTATCATTTATCTATCTAAAATTAGCATCCGGTTGAACTGGAAGCCGACGCCAACAAAGTTGGGAAAACGCTAGGCAGAAGTATTCTGTCCTATTCTATTTTTTTATACATGCATATCTAGCACTTCACCCGCGATTTCGTCCACGTGGATTTCGTACTTTCTCCTAAATTTTTTAAGACTCCCCTCCATACTCCACTCCAAAAGGTAGTTTTGATAAAATCATGATATCAGAACTTTATTCAGAAAAGCTTCAAGTTTATACATGAAAGGAATAAAATTGTTCATATAAACGTCCTCCCTTTTCAATGTTTTTTAAAAAATCGTTTGGTACGTTTCAATTGTTTGACTAAAACGTTATTTATACCCATTTTCGCAATAAAATCTGGCTTGTTAAACTGTATTAACCCTTTTCACCTCGACACACATGATTCTTCTCACACATGAATCTTTTGTTTTAAGTTAATTCGACATTGACAACTTGTTAAAATATTTCCATAGAAACTTTGACATTGACCTAAACCATTCGTGAAGTTTAAATAATCATATAAGTATAACTTTATTATTTATTACCCCTAAAAAGGTTAGTTTTTGAAAATGTATGATTAATTCAGATGGGCATTTGAGCCAAGTTTCAAGATTTTAGATCAATTAAATGAGATTTTTCATATTAACTGTATCCCCCTTTTCACCACCAAGGCAATAAAAGTCTTTTTTGACCTTTCCATTATTTGTCTTATATGTTATTTATACCATTTTTCAAGTAAATCAAGCCACGCAATAAAATACTTCCCTGTGAAATTGACCCCCCTCTTCACCACGCTAGGGGTAGATTTTCGAAAAACCCTGATACACTTTATTATTTATTATGATCTCAAATATACGTAGGTACTGAGTATCGAGTTAATTGGACCGCGTGTTAAAATTCTTGCGTACAAACTTTTACACCCCCAATCTCCCTTCAGTTTAGAAAAATAAAAAATGACAAACTTTTTAATTTAGTTAGATAAGTATTTGTAACAAGTTTAAATTTATTTATACTATTTTTTTGAGTTAATCAAGCCACGCACTAAAATCCTCCACTTAAAAATCAAATTACCCCTTTTTGCCCCGGCGAGCATCAATTTTGGAAAACCCTATATACCTACTTATTATTAATTATTTTCTGTCAAAAGTGTTAATACTGAGTTTAGAGTTAATCGAACCGCGCGTTCAAATTCTTCTGAATATGAGGCTTTGATGGGTAGTTTTGAAAAACTTATAATGATAAACTTTATTGCTTACTTGGGAGAGTATTCTTGCCAAGTTTCAAGTTTATTAACCTAATGAATAAAATTTATCATATAAACTGGATCACATTGCTTTTCACCCCCGCAGAGGCGGAATTTTGAAAAATCATTTGGGATATTTTCATAACTTGACTCCAGCCAACGAATCTTCGAGTTAATCAAGCCACGCAGTAAAATCCTCCCCAGTAAAATTGCTACCCCTTTTCAGCCCGTCATGGGTAGATTTTCGAAAAACTATGATACACATTATTCTTTCCATACAAACTTTAAAACCCCCTTCGAGGGGGTAGTTAAGAATAAAAAAATAGCAAACTTCATGATTTACTTAGATAAGTATTCGTGCCAAGTTTCAAGTTTATTAACTCAAAGAATAAGATTTTTCATACAAACAAAATCCCCCCGTTTCACCCTGTGAATGTTTGGGTTCTATTTCGTTTATAAAGCCCCCCCCCCTCCATAGTAGTTTTTCTTATATATCTTCCATGTACAGACAGTACTGATAAATATATTGATAAATGTTAGAACAAACTTGAATTTTAATTTTTTTTATTCAGCCTTGTTCAAGGATATGATAAATTGTGTCTGTTACATTCATTTATGCATTTCTCACTATCTTGTAGGTATTATCTATACTTATAATAAGAATGTAAAAAAGTTGTGTCTGTACATTGAATATATTTAAAAAAGAATAATTGAGGGGGTTTAAGAAACAGTAATAGAACACGAATCTAAAAAAAAAAGTCTGTCTGTTTGTCTGTTTGTCTGTTTATCTGTTTGTCTGTTTGTCTGTTTGTACACGCTAATCTCCGAAACTACTGGACGGATTTGAATGAAACTTTTTTTGTTAACTAGCTATTAAGCCTGGGCAACATATAGACTATAATTGATTTTGGAAACTGGAACACCTGATGCAGAACCGCAACAGACCAGCTAAACTATAAGAGTTACATAAATGGCGCCTTAGAAAAAAATGTTGTGTCTGATGAGCATTTTCTGTTTAGAGAATAAAATTGAAGATCCGGAACACCTGATGTGGAACTCTTAGAGCACAGCTAAACTATAATATATATAGATTTGACATCTTAGCAAAAGTTATTCAGTCTGATGAGTATTTTCTACTGCGAGAATAAAACTCGAAGATCGGAACACCTGATGTGGAACTCTAAGAGCACAGCTAAACCATAACGTATATAGGAATGACATCTTTGCAAAAGTTGTTTAGTCTGATGAATATTTTCTGCTGGGAGAATAAAATTCGAAGATTGAAACATCTGATGTGGAACTCGGAGAGCACAGCTAAAATATGGCATATACAGACATGACATTTTAACAAAATTTGTTTGGTCTGATGAGTATTTTCCGCCGAGATAATAAAAATCAAGGATCAGGAACATTTGATGTGGAAATCAGTTTATACTAATATATTAACATAAGCTAGGAGTACCTCCACGCAGTGAAGGCGGTAACAGTTTGGGCCTTCTTTTCGATGACGATGGTAAATTCATTGAAAACTTGGCTTCACTGGCTAAATCATAATATAATAGATATGCCTTCGGGCTTATGTTATTTGAGTGTTTAATTTCCTTTTCCATTTATCTTCGTGACACGGTAGCCTACCCGGTAATGCAGGGGAGCAGTCACTTAGATCTTAATTGCAAAGTTATTAAAGTACATTAATAACTATAACCATGCCACGAAAGAGGTCAAATCTTTCGCAATGTTCGAAAATTAAAGATCATTAGATCCCAAGAATCAAATGAAGAACGCCAGGCAAGACTTGATGCTGTTCGACAACATCAGGCTGTATCTCGCCCAGCGGAAACTTCTTCGGATCGTGAAGCACGACTTAGCGCTGATCGTGAGCGTCATGCATCGTCTCGCGTTTCTGACACTTTCACACAAAGAGAATCACGCCTGCGTTCTCAGCGTATTTACGCATCTACATCTAGGTCTCTAGAGACCAGTGAGGATCGTGATGCGCGACTGATCGCTGATCGTGATCGTCATGCATTGTCTCGCGAGTCGGAAACGTTAACGGAAAGAGAATCACGCTTGAGTTCTCAGCGTATTCTCACGTCGACTTCTAGGTCGTTAGAGATCAGTGATGAACGTGAAGTGCGACTGGCCGCTGATTGTGATCGCCATGCATTGTCTCTCGAATCAGAAACGTTCACAGAAAAAGCATCACGCTTGAGTTCTCAGCGCATTCGCACGTTGACTTTTAGATCTCTGGAGACCAGTGAAGAACGTGATGCGCGACTTACGGCTGATCGTTATCGTCATGCATTGTCTCGCGAGTCGGAAACATTCACGGAAAGCGAATCATGCTTGAGTTCCCAGCGTATCCGCACATCCACTTATAGGTCTCTAGAAACCAGTGAAGAACGTGATGCGCGACTTACGGCTGATCGTGATCGTCATGCATTGTCTCGCGATTGAAGACAGACACTGAAAGCTGCTGGTGTTGATTTGAGAACCGGCTGTTTTTCTCATGGCCAACTTTATGTTGCTTTCTCAAGGGTTAGCCTTCCGGGTTTTATATTCTGGCACCCGACGGAAAAACCAACAATATAGTTTATAAAGATTTTTTTTAGAATAGTTATGTTAACTAATTGATATTAATTTCGCTTCATAATTTCGGAATGAAAATAATTCTACCTTTTTATTTTAATGAAGTTATAACCTACCTATTGTCTACAACACTCAATCTAAGGTATACCAAACAAAACCGATGAAGGATTTCGATTAAGTAACGCACAGTTCAAACTCTTGCCGAAATTCCTATCGGAACGAGAAAGGGACTGGATCCGCGTACGAAGTCGCGGGCAGAAGCTAGTATATACAATAAAAATGAGAAAACTTCACTCCTTCTTAAGTTATGCATGAAAAATTTACACAATGCAAACTATGAAAACCTTAGGAAGCTAAAAAGTTGAAATAACCAGTCGCTGAAGACAGGGTAAGAAAGTTGTCTTAATTTTTCAAGAAAAAAGGTTTTGTTTAATAACGTCCGAAAAAATGGCTGTTTTCGAAGAAAAAATAAATAGTTGGCCGTTTGCCAGTAAAAAAAAACAAATTAAAAAAGACGCAGTAATGGCATCCGATTGGTTTTCGATCTCAAGCGGCCTGTGTGGACAATCTTTTTTTAAATAGGTTTGAATGGAAAAGGTTTTATTGCGAAATAATCTAATTGCTAATTGCTTGTCTCGTATCCATTTCAAACTTTAAATCTATACTAATATTATAAAGAGGTAAAATTTGTTTTTTTGTATATGTATGTAGGGGTAATCTCCAGAGTTCGCACAATTCTAAAAATGTTTTCACCGGTAGAAAACTACATTATTTGTGACTGCTATTAGGCTATAAATTATGTTTACATCATGCATTTTAGCTGAACTATCATAACTTTTATCTAGTAAGTCGGAAAGAAATAACTCTTAAAACAGAATTATTTGCATGCGCTGCCTAAACAGTAGGATATAACTAAAAACAATGTATGGCAATCTGGTCCATCTTAAATAATTCTACAAAAACGTCCGCGACACCATACTTATCTTTTAAAAAAGGGTTTTTTTGACATGCTTAAGTTTGGATGAAAGTATAATTTTTAAATATTAATCCTTATCAAAATTAATTATTTTATGATCACAAGGACATTATAGAGATAAGATTTGCCCTTTACAGTATGCCAATTGGTCATATAGTTTCGGAGATAATATTACTAAAACGCAAAAAGTCGCTAAAACATTCAAGAATACAACTTTCATGATCATACCGCTCTCTCTGCACATGCTTTGTGCAGACGTTTTATCCATTTACTCATAGATGGCGTTGTGCAAATACTCATACTTTACGCGGATTGATGACAATTTCGGTATTGTCATTGGGTGATGTAAAATGGTTGGATGCCGTTCTATTGATTTCTATGTATTGATTTTGGTTGTTGGATGTTATAAATACTTCGTTCCTTCTCCTCTTCGTAATTCTGGTTTACGATTATTTCTATCTCAAGTTGCGGTAATAATAATAATAATAAAGCTCAAGAGTTTGTTTGTTTGAACGCGCTAATCTCTGGAACTACCAGTCTGATATGAGAAAATATTTTTGCATTTTATTGATTGCCTAATTCTTGAGAAAGGCTTAGGTTAGGTTAGGCTTATTGAACATCACGCTACGACTCTTCGGAGCCGAGCAGAAAGAAGAAAAGTCCGAAAGAAGAAAAAACGCTAAGCGAAAAAGAAGTAATACCGCGAGGAACAAAATTCCACGCGGACGAAGTCGCGGGCAGAAGCTAGTATTGTCATAAATAACATAATTATTTATACCGTTAAACTTTTAAAATTTTCTAACATTCAAAAGTGTAACATTAACAAGTTGAATGTAGAAATGTATAAGTATTAAAAATGTAATTCTGTTCGATATTGTAGCACGTATTGGCAATTTTGCATACATCTTGGGATCAGACGACAGGCGCGCTCCCCGGAGGCTGTGTTATCAGCGCCACTATGACTCAAAGGAGGCGACATTTACATGAAACTTTCTGTTTGTATTCCTTATGGTACTGTTATCTAGGTTTATGCTATACTTTGGGAGATATGAACTTTTTTCAAGGAAATTAGTAAGTCATTCATTATAATTTTCAAGGATTTCTTGGTTAGTAAAAAGTTAATTAGGTACCTACGTAGATCAAGATATTTTTGGCGCAATTTACGTAAAAAAATATTTTCACGATAAAACTATTTTTACATTTACCTACTCGTAGATATATCTGTATTTTTATGGTGTGCATAATAAAGAGTACTTAGGTATTCTTTCATGTTAGAATTTTTCTTTTTTATGTGAGCCTACTCTGTCCCACTACCGAGCAAACGCCTCCGCCTATTCTATCTATCTATCTTAAACATTTCCCAATAATTCAATGTAACAGCACTAAAAATAGTTTTTGTATCGTTTAAAAATTGATGACGTAACACCCCAGTTCAATTTTACAAGCAATAACTTTCCCGTTCGAGGCGATCTCGAAGCCCGTATTTTCCTTTAAAAGACGTACCTACTTGTAATGAAAATTTATGTTGGTGGTGTAATAAACGATATTTCATTGTTACTAGTTTCTTAGCAGAAAGTCTGGGACAGTTTGCAATACATCGTTGAAATAATGCAGTCACTACTGCCGGAGCCGTCAGCGAGTGTCGCGGGTGCCTTCTCTTCAAAACAATGGAACGCGTCCCGCGACCGATTTTCTCGAGCTCACCGAGATTACGGAAAAGAGTTTTATCTGTGTTGTCATAAGCACTCATATGCTGTGGAATGCGAAGGAAATGTGATAAAAGCTTACTGTCCATTGAGACCCCGTGCCGAGAGCGCGGACATTGCATTTGCATACAGTAAAAACACTTCCCTATGGGTCAAACAGTATCAAAAGATAAGCTCTAACCAGACATTTTTCGCGGCAAACATCTTCTAATATTGTGTTATTTGCTCACTCACTGTAAATTCATCTGTACAAACGTATTGATCGTCTTTTGAACTGTAAAAGAGGAGTTTAAGAGGTCGAAATGAATTCCGTGTCGGCGCGGCTGCAGCGGGTTGTAATTTAATTAGGCGTCAATTTGAACGGGCGCCGGTGCGGGGACGTGCGCCGAATGCCGCGTTGTTCGACAAATTTCATTACAACCAATTGTTGTATGCAGTGTCGGAACCTCGGAGAAGACCGCTCAAGCGGTAATACTGCCACCAGTTACGGCGTTCGCTGAATATTTTAAAAATCGTTCGAGTCTAACATTCGTCGTCGGTGAGCCGTAGTTTTTTAGTTCTTCCCGCCGGAAGTGTGAGAGTAAGGACTCGGGAACTATCGGTAACAAAGGATAAGAATTCTCGCATCGCCTACAAGTTTGAAACAAAGTCTGAAATAGACTCCTAGTCAACATTGTTAAAGGAGTTCATGATATCTGAGCAAAATGCAACAGTCGTCAACTGGGTCTAATTTTGCTCAGAAAGAAAAGCCACTTTATTTTTCGCTCCCCGTTCTAAAAATATCTAAGTAGGTAAGTAATTCATTCAAAAGCGTGCCACAAGAGGCTAAAAAGCGGGCCCTTAATCGAATTTGTATTCTTGAAACTTGTAGCAGATAAGGGAATGCTTAAAAGGACAAATTGAAAACGCCAGCGACTAAGTGATTGATCAAAGCACCACTTTGTTTAGTTCACTATCAGTGAGCGAGGAGCGCGACTGATAAGCTTCATAAATCAGAGAGATAAGACGACCGTTCGGGCGAATACTGTCGATAAGTTTGCGGTACTGGAAAAACTTACCTATTGTTAGTTGTGACTTTCCAATGTAATAAAGTTTTGTTGTGAAATTGTATCTTGATAGTACAGTATCAAAACGTATCCATCTAGCTGACTTTTTCCCGAAGCACAGACAATATACAAGGTAGCGTTCGGGAATATACGTTAGCAGGTTGTTCACGGTGTGTTCGCATTTAACTTTCTTTGTCGTCGCGACAACGCGGCGTAGACGCTGCGCTAGCGTCGCGTAGATATGGTTTGATATTTTTATTTCGATACCAGCTCTGATGCGTCCTACTTTCATTACTTAAAAAGACAGTATTTTGCTGTGACTTCATGGTCTTGCATTTGAATGAGCAGCAGTATGAATTTAAATTTAACACAACATTATGTCCATTTAAATATTTATAAATAACATTTTTAAATATTTTGACGAATGACAGCCGGGACCAACGGCTTAACGTGCTTTCCGAGGCACGGAGGGGTCTCGGTATGTACAGATGGTCACCCATCCACAGACCAACCGCGTCAAGCGTAGCTTAACCTGACCGATCGACCTGTGCGGCTGTTATTATTTAGCCACGGGCCCCTCACTTGATTTGACACAACATTAATATTATTCTTTATTTTGTTGTTTCGTTTGAAACCGACCTATCAGATTAAAAGATCACGAATTCTTGATACAGTAGCTATAATTAGTGTTAGCTACTGACTACTGTTAATTTCGTGCTAATAATACACGCTGCGCCACGACGTTGAGGTTAAAAATAGGAAAGTTGTATACTACAGAGAACTATTTCTGTCTGCTGGTTATCAAATTGTTGTGATTCACTGAGACTTTTCGAGTTAATATGAGCGGAAACTATCATTAAACACAAGCTGTGAAATTAAAGATCAAAGTGAAATATTGCCATAATGTAGTCACGGGCTCGTTAAGTTGTAGGAACTCAACTGTACTGAAAATAATCATTATTACAATTAAATAGCCGCCGGGCTACAAGCATGTCCACCATCTGCCTAGCCGTTTCCTAACTGTTTTTGGAGCTGGCTTCCAGTCTAACCAGATGCAGCTGAATACCAGTATTTTACATGGAGCGACTGCCTATCTGACCTCCACAGCCCAGTTATTGGGTAACACGATACCCCTTGGTAAGATTGGTTGTCAGACTTTTGATCTTCTGACGACTAATAACGACTGTCAAAGATCGACGAATGACAGCCGGGATCAACAGCTGAACGTGCTTTCCTAGGCACCGAGCGGTCTTGGTATGTAAAGGTGGTCACCCATCCACGGACCGACCGCAGCAAGCAAATTGTTACTCACTATAATGGGAAAAATCAAAGAAAAATGGTCCTAATCATCCCCGTTCCTGGTCGGATTTGACTTATCGGCAGTCAACTTAATCCTTGAAAAGAAATATACGAGGAGTAATAACACAACAGGAAGAATTCTGCTTTGTAAAATATATATCTCGTTAGTGCGCTTCGTCTCCTGCAAGCGGTCATTAGCGAGCGCTTTATTTAGCGATCAAACAGCAGGTAATTGTGAACGATAGACTCATTAGGGACCTAATAAACACCGGCTTAGGTACTAACGAACATAGGTACTAGGTATATATTTTGTTACAACAGTCTGTAGAGGATCAGTCGAAGATGACACCCAATCACCCTAGCGCGCGGTCTATGCTACTAAGTCAGTCACAGAGCACGGAGAGGTTTCGCCGCTGCTCTCTAGCAGCGGCGAAACCTCTCCGTGCTCTGTGACTGACTCCGGGCCATTGTGAACTCTTTCCATACAAACCAAGTGTGTCACCGCTTACTCTCACTGCGACACCGATGACGTATAAAAACTGACAGCTTTAAGGGACCTGAATCACCACCGAAAAGGAAGCGACTAGCTAACGGCTAACGAGTATTTTTTCGCTCAAGCAACTGAGATGTAGCTCCCGTGTCTATAATTGATAGGTGACTGTTCAGGCCTCCGGCGAGTATTCGTTTGTCGCAGTGACAAGGGTTATCAAACAGAGTACTCGCTAAGCGACGCTCGCTTGGCGGGCAGAATACTCGCTGAGAGAGTCGCGAACTCGATGCTCGTTGCTCGCCAACACGTTTTTAGTTGCTAGATCTACTCGACGATAAGTACCTAAATGGTTACGATAGAAGTTGTGCTCTGAACGCATTTTCGTCGCCACCAATTTTATTAGAACTGCCGTCTCCAGAAGTTTCCGGAGCAATGATACCGTGCTCTGTGGGTCTACCCGCTATTCAAACATCAGACGTACATATGACGTCGTCGGACGACTCACATGCAGTAATCCCTAAAGTCAATTAACAATTACATGAAGAGAGGTAGAATCATGTGAAATGGCACGTCCGTAACGCTATATAACATAATTAGAATACTTGAAAACCTTACAGCCATGCATACAAGGCTTCGGAAATCATTCATGATTTTTCGATAGGTAGGTATACCACTTAAGTCTGGCCAAGGTTTTCGATCTAAATAGCAAACATTTCATGAGCTCATGCTATTAAGATAAGAGCAATTCCGTGAAGCCTTCAGTGTGTTTCAAGCATACTTGATTCCAAGACCTTGCTTCATGATTACAGACAGAGTTAGGTCAAATTGTAGACGAAAATTGCATACTCTCCGAGTGCAATTTTCGTCAAAAGTTCAACTAAGCATATGGCTTCCGAACACAAAAGGCAACGACGGACTCACTTCGACGTCCATTGCTGGAATACTAACAACTTTAATAGACCTCTTGCGTAAAAGAGTAGCGATGTAGGTTGTAAAGTGCATCTACGTAACTGGGGTAATATTATTAGACAATTTCGTAGAAATGTTATCCGTGTAGCAGTTGGCTACGCGGTTGCTACGAAAAGTAATTAATTAAAACTGATGAATAAAATTATTATTTTCCAGTTTGCAGATGGATTTTATTGTTGACATTGGTTAGTCTAGCTGGGAAAATGTCATGATGAAAGTTTTCAGTATGCTATAGGAGTAAGGATAGAAGACCAAAGAAACGATAGATGGACTGTATGAAAGATGACATGTAGGTTGTATTAGCCAATATATCTCTCTCTCATTGATGGTGGTGAGAAGCATGGAAGAAAAAGACATGGTACGCTGACCCAAAATGAATAGGAACAAGGACAGGAGAGTGATGATTGGTTAGTCTTGCTCCTTTCGAGTCAGTTACCAAAAGTTGTAAGCGAACCAAAGTTATCAGTGAAAATAACGGTTGAAAATGCCTTCTAATGAACGAGGCCCAACTCGAACGGTAAGAAATTGTCATCCCTCCAAAAAGTTTCTTCGGCAAAACTGAAACGGCCATTTAGTCAAAAGCCCTCATAATAGTCCTCTTCAATTTTAATCCTTCTTACCTCCCTTTTATTCCTCCAGCGAATTAGTCATTCACAATTCACAAATTTAATTCAGAATGCAATAATTTTAACCACATCCGCGGCATTTACATAATCTGTTGAATTTAATTTCACGGATAATACTATTTCAATTAATATTTCACGTTAAACTGACTTGTGGTTATTGGCTATTATCGTTAAACATGATAATTGGAGATTCATATCATTTTATCTTTAGCGTATGCATTTCTGAAAAACTGGTAATGATTTAGGATAGTTTGAATGGCTCTATAGACAGTTGAAAAGCTTCATGTAAATCGCTGATTTGATAGTTCTCGATGATGATAATGATTAGCACCGTATTCTAAGTGATTGTTAAAGAAAGCCAAGTGCGAGCCGGAGTCGCATACAATGGGTTCCATGCCACAATGCAAACAACGCCGAAAAATGCACGTAATTTTTAATTGTATTTAATTTTTATTATTTGTTTTTATGGCGGCATCGGCAGAAATACACACTGTGATGATTTTAACTGTTTATCTATTACGGTTCATGAGATACAATCCGCTGACAGACAGACGGATGGATTACTAGACTCCGCTATCCGTCCATAGGGTCCCGTTGGCACCCTTTGGGTACGGGACCCTAAAAAGCCTCGACATCGTTAAGAAAGTGACGCCATTTTAAAGCAAAACTCTTTACCGCATGCTAGCGCAATACATATCAGTGCTATGTGTACATTTCAAAAACCATTTAGTATCAAATTTCTTGAGATGTCAACTTAACAAAATGCGGATAGCACGTTTTCTCGGTTACGTAATGCGGAGAAAAGAGAGGAAGGGAAATATTGCATCAAAGAGAATTTGAAATATTGCCAACTACATGCGTCGCCGGCCGAATTGATTTTGCAGCCTTTTGTGATCTCTGAAAGATGTTCCACTGCTATACAATTTATATCTAGTGTTGCTGTCGAATGATCAATCTATCTTGTATGTGTTTCGGAATCATTCCAAATCCATTGGACCGTTTCAGTACGCGAATGTGAGCCCAAAGCATAATTCAAGGTACACTTGGCTGTTTCTCGTGCACGTATTGCCTCATGTGCACAATGCAGCGCCCGTTTAGAGCGCTTTAGAGTTTCCCAAAGCGTTTTATACAAAAGCTTACAGCCTCTGAAACACGGAAGAGTTAGCATGAATGATTCTATCCGGATACGTGACGCGGCATGCAGTAAATCATTTTTATTGTGAACAGAGTTAATACGGTCCATTTGAAGCAGTAACATTTCGCAGCTGTGTATTGTGCCTACAACAGAATGATGTCATAAACGGAATATGTTTTTGCGCTGATGTAAAAACCTGATATGATATGAAGATCAGGATCGCATAAAGAGTGGTATAATTTTGGTAATGTGAATATGAAATGAGACGTTGTAAGCGCAAAGAGGCGTAAAGAGATGACGCCTGGAGCGTTACCGCGGAGACGGCGCGGCGCGTGGGTGTGCCAATGTGATTTAGAATAAAAAAAACTTAAAAGCTCTTTAGCGTGTTTGATAGCAGTGATATTAGTTATGATACCTGTTGCGCGTCTGAGCGTCTTTCATTACACAAATGCATGCGGCGCGGGTGTGGGAGCTCCTTTATTCAGATACATTTTCTTTAGTATCTCGTGTTTGTCCTCGGAGCGTAGTTAAGTACGAACTTGAAGTGAATTTTACTTTAAAAACTTTAAGTAGATACATTCAGCTTCGTGTTATCTCGTTGACTTTACTTTGTTAGTGTAGTTTTTCATTACACGCTTTGTCTACTGTTTTAGTTATGTAAAGTGTTGTAGAAGTTACAAGGATAGATGGCCGCGCCGCCCTTTGGGAGTTCGCTTAGTTTTAAATAGCTGCAGTAGGGACCCGTAGGTATGTTTACATAGATAAATTTGTACTTATATTTATAGTATCTTATATTTATATTTGTATAATTAGCTATTATATTATTTATAGTTTTAATAGGTTTTGCGTTCCTTTATATTTAAAAATATTTTTCCTCAATTTTTCACAATGGACGTATCACTACTGTTTGTGTTTGCAGCATCCACAGGTTGACTGGTAGAAAATACCTATGGTATTAATTCAGCCTCTGTACATGTATGTGCTTAAAGCCTTAAAGTATAAAAAGTTAAAGTTAAGTAAGTAAGTTTAAGTTTAAAGTGTGCTTCTGCCTAGTTCGGGTGGGTCGCTACCTAACACTCGAACTCCGAACTATAATTACTTGCACCTGTTATTTAAAAAAAAAAAAAATTTAGTTGTAGTTTACTTTTAGACACTATAAATGTATGGGAAATTTGCCACTCCTGATATATGTACACCTTTTGTAATCGTTTTTATTAAATAAATTATTATTATTATTAAAATAAATACTTAAATACCTTTAATAATTAAAGTAAAAATAATTAGTATCTGCTATACTTTTTTCCTTCTATTTGAGTTTTATCCTGGCTATTACTACAGCTTTAGTTTCCTCAGAAAGTGGTAAAAGGTCACACAATAATGGCTGTTCAAATACAGACCGTTTTTTGACTAATGTCAAATGCCAGTAAAATTACTGATTTTCATGACGGCCATGTAATATGGCGGAACCGCTTTCCAAGGAAACCAGACTTCTCAAATATCAAAGGGCCAATTCTCGTAATTTTAAGAACGTTCACAGTCTGACCTCAGTCTCAATCTGTCAAAAATACCTCTAATTTCCCTACATTTTTGACAAGTTTTTGATATTGATTGTCGCTGAGATCGTCGTCAGTACTTAGCCCGAAAGTCTGACAACCAGTCTTACCAAGGGGTATCGTATGACCCAGTAACTAGGTTGTGGAGATCAGATAGGCAGTCGCTCCATGTAAAATACTGGTATTCAGCCGCATCCAGTTAGATTGGAAGCCGACCATAGTTGGAAAAAGGCTAGGCAGATGATTTGTTATTTTCCATCATGTTAAAAAGCGGAAGAAAATACGCTTCTTCGTTAAATCTAACTAAGGTGGAGAGAATTTATCCAACATTATGTATTTTTAATGCGACAACTTTATTCATGAAAGTGAAACCAACTTTATGGATTCATTTACATTCATTGTTTGAATTATATTTTCATGGAAAATTTTTGAACGGTTTTTTCGTCATGAATGTGTTACTTATTCGTTTTTATGTTGAATGAAAAAATATTTTAAATTCCTAGACCTACAATAAATCTAAATCTTTAATTATGCAAATTATAAAAACAAAGTTGCGTAGATCTTTTAAAATGCAATGGATTTTAATGCGGTTTCCATCATTTAGAGCATATATTCTGGATTGTTTTTGTGTATAATAAATTAATCTTTAGTTTAGATATAGCATAGAAATTTCGATTGCACTCGTGCGCAGCAGGGTGGGTCGCTAATATTTTCGTGGTTATCTGTTTGACTGCATTTTCCTTCTAATCTACGCAACCGATTTGAATAAATTTTGATCATCATTTAGAAAATGTAATTTGGAGCGTTTATGTGTAATAATAGTAGAATTAAATCCGTATAATAAAGAAATATCGATGTTTCGTCAAATCGTAAAATAAAACCCGTGTGATGCAGAGATGGGTTGCTAGTCTATAATTATACAAGCACTGAGATTAACCAGGTTCGCAGGAGATGTTATAGTGCACAAGTGTGTGCGTAAACACAGGTGCACTCTCTGTTCCTTTAATCTCATATTCCGATGGGACGGGAATCCGACACGACCGGGCTGAGATCAGGCGCAGAACCATCGGCTTAACATACAGATGCCAGCTGCAGGTCAAGCTAGCCCGAAGCTGTCAAATTTTCCCAGTCAAATTTGAGCCTTAATGCTTTAGCGAAAAAGTTGAAAATCTATTAAAGAAATTTGACAGATTGTAGTAGCTTGATGTGCTGGCGTCTGTGCTTTCCGAGGCACGGACACCATCAACTTCCTAACTCCGGGCTGGTACTGAGAAGTTCCTGATGGAGAAGCCCAATAACACTTTGTCCGACCTGGGAATCGAACCCAGGACCCTATGCACAGCAGTCACGCTTGGACCACGAGACCAACGGAGCGGTTAACACTGCACGTGCTGTAAGCACTCAATACTGTGTTGTTAAAACATTCAATAAGCCATTATTAAGCTCCATACATTAAAGTTTCTTCATTACAATCTGGCAGGCAGTTAATGGATCGTTTAAATAAAACAGTAGCGCATACGCATGTTAATTGGCGTGTAATATTGAATTAAATCCGCCATTTGGCTACAGGAAACAATCAGCGCTCTGGGCCGCGGTTAAGGTTGTCACACGAACAGAATAGTCTAGAATTTATTGGACTTTTAAACGCTTTTATCTAGATCTGTAACTTAGCTACTGTGGGCGAATCTGACCATTGAAACTAAACGCAGTCACTTCATGTACTTATATTTAAATTAAAAATTTAAGATAATTTCAAGTTATGGAACGACAAACTGAATGTCCATACTTAACAAAGTTCTATTTCCATTGCAACCAAAAATTGATCAGGACCTTTTTGTTACAAATGGTCACTCAAAAATCAACTTAGAATACATTTCACTAAAGTAGATAACTGATAAAGTGGCGATGGAATGTAAATTATCTGTGATTATGAACACTGATAAAGTACGCACTCAAGAGATGTCAGTGTCAATATTCCACAACAATGATGACACTGACAGCTCTTGAATTCGCACATAAATAAAGTTCGTTTTTAAACCCACTACTAATTTGACAGGTGTAATGTCAAATTTCTTTACTAAAAAAACGCAAACACAAAAGACTTAAATGTCAGATTAGTATCTGGGATTAAAAAACGAACTTTAATTGTTAATACTAGTAAAAGCTTATTTCAGTGGGTTGTATCAATACTTTTTCTGTTCACTACGTTTTGCAGATGAAAATTTGTTTTCCGGATCATTGGATTTTCATATGGTTTGATTTTTGACAAACCAAAGCCAGCATTTCCTCTGCCTGTATACTATTTCAAAGTTAATATTCACGTTAGCGGCTCATGGTATCTTTTCATACCTTTTTGCGTTCAAAAACTGTCAAAACTCCATCAAAGAAAAATGTCCGGCAAAATGTATAAGCTACGTCCGTCCAGGTTTTATATTTTCGCAGTGGCAACCAAAATTATAACTACGCTACGTGAGCTACGTCGGTCCAGCAGTGCGATTCTGTAACCATATCACCGTGAAAACTTAGGTGAAGTGAGTTGTCATTCCAACTAATGCTAGGGATTGACACTATTGACAGCTCACTGTAAGCTCACTTCATCTAACTTTTCACGGTGAGATTTTTTACAGAATCGATCGGCAGTTTTTAGATTTTCGCAGTGGCAACCCTGTTGCAGTGGAGAGCGCATTCGGCAGGCCGGTGGGCACCTCGGGACTTATGCTAATGACGGATTTAAATATATATTTTAAGGCATGAATTCCGTATGAGGTAAATATTATGACGCGAATATTTTACCTTTTGTGGAATTACCTGAATGCTAAAAATGTATTGTGGTATGTTTTTGTTAGATGTATGTTTATTTTTTAACCAGAACGTGCGCATACTTTTCCCTCGTTCTAGTTAGTATATATTTACAAGTATTATGAGGCATTCTACGTTATTTAACTTTCATATTTGATCCTTTGTTTTCAGGGTTACCAGTAGATTGCCTGTTAAGAGCAGAGGAAATATGCTCTATAGATACTGTGTTATGATGTTCAGCCGCATACATAATATTGTGAGATTCAAACTTATGTGGCTTCTGAGTAGCTATTTCTGTCTCATCAACATCATTTGCCTAGTCTTTGAATACCAGTATTTTATATTGAGTGACGGCCTCTCCAACCTCCACAACCCAGTAATTGGGTAACACGATACCCCTTGGTAAGACTGGCTGTTAGACTTTCGGGCTTCTAACTACCAGTACCGACTGTCAAAGATCTAAAATGGCAGCCGGGACTAACGGCTTAGCGTGCTTTCCGAGACACGGTGGGGTCCCGATATAATCTATACTTATAATAAATCTGTAGAAGTGAAAATTCTGTACATTGAAAATATCAAAAAAATAAATGGCAGGGGGTGTTACTAGACCGACACCGAACCCAAAAATGTGATTAAAAAATTTTTTGTCTGTCTGTCTGTCTGTCGGTCTGTCTGTCTGTCTGTCTGTTTGTTCAGGCATCACGCAAAAACTACCGGTTCGATTACGATGAAACTTGGTATAATTGTTCTTTAATATCCTGGGCACCACACTGGGTACTTTTTATCCCGGAAAAGTATATACAATAAAAAACAAACTTAATTTTGCGGTTCGATCCCTATACCCGATTACCACTGTCTGTACTGTACCAACCGCAAATACTAAGTTTGTCGTAGGTTGGGTCACCCGCAGTGGAGTTCATTTTTATTCCTTTTAGTTTTAAGAGTTATTTAGGTTTATTTTTATATAAGTCGTAGGTATAGATTTTAATTTTAAAGTATAGGTAGTATATTTGATAGTGTACGTAGTGACCGTAGGTTATTTTATAATACTGTTAGGTAGGTTTAGTCATTCGTATAGATATTAGTTTTTAGGGATTTTGCTTATTTATTGAGTTTAGATTAGTTATCATCAGAAATAGGTTTATTTAATTTTCTGTTATTGAGTTTTTTTTTTTAATTAGTTAGGTACTTAGGTAAAGATGTCATATAGGTACCCTCTTAATCACCACTAATGAGACACAATTGGTTTTCTATTGTAATTAGCCACAAAGGGCCCGCGACATAGATGGCATTCTGGGGAAGCACATACATTTTATCCTGTTAGCACGTTCCCGTGGGTAAATTTCCGTCATCCACGCGGGCGAAGCCGCGGGCAGAAGCTAGTATAATAATAATAATATAATTAGCATACAAAAATCAAGGAAACAATAACTCGAAAATATAATATAATTCCCAACAACAACAACAACATAGTATCAAGTCCCCAAAAAGCTGCTTCTGCTAAATATGACTCCAAACACTTCAAAGGCACTAAAACATCTATAAGTAATTAATGCAAATATAATTCTCTTCTAATTCTTAAATATTCGCATAATTCTTCTAATTCTCCACACAACATACCTACTTAGTAATCAGACATTAGCAGATAGTTTTATTGATGTAGTAACGTTGTGGTAGTTAGTTTAGGGGAGTTTCATTACGTTATTTAACACGGCCTCGTAAACTTTATCTGTTGGTCGAAGCGTCGAAGCAAAGGCTCGTAAAACAGGCTAACTGCTCGGAAGCATACAATGGTGGCGATCAATCGCGTGTGTTGTGTTTTTGCATTACGGTCTGAGCGTACTGTAATACAGAGGAAAATGTTAGCCGGATTCACCCAACTCCCGTTAATTTATCTGGAACAAAATTTTATAGAGATTCTGTTCCCTTTTTTCCTTTTTTTTTTGCTAGCTGCTAGCTGTACGGTATACGGAAGACCAAATAAACGATAGATGGAATGTGTGAATGATGATATGGTTAGAAAGGGGGTGACTACCGAGATGTCAACTTATAGAGGGGTATGGAAGAAAAGGACATGTTGCGCCGACCCCAAATAAATTGGGATAAGGACAGACGAATGCTGATAGTAGCTAGGTATAGGTACGGTCTCTGGGAAACAGACCCTTTGTTAAAATCGGCAGCAATAGCCTAACAAGTAGTTAGTAAACAGTTCGACAAGAGGTCGCGAGTTGCACTATTGAAGTTAATCAATTCCTGGCATAGATAAATTGTTTATTTGTCAGCTTGGGTGGATTTATTTATCGAATTTTAGACCTTAAGGAGGTGGCTGGGTCAGACTGGATGCGGAAGGCGGAGGATAGGGTTGTGTCGCAGCCTGGGAGAGGCATAATTATGTCCAGCACTGGACTGGGGATAGGCTGAGTTGATTGTTGATTTTGAATAAAAATTGTAAGTAACAACACAGTGTTCCTAAATATATGCAGAACTACAGAACAGAACTAGGTAAGTAAGTATAGACACCGATGATAAATGAGTAAACTTGACTGAATGTATGGGGTTGGTTGCACGACCCGTTGACGTATATCTATAGCCTCTACTGGGTGTACTTTTATGAACGCCTGTGCTAATCCTACGAAGAATACAAGCGTGTTAGTATGTGTGTGTGCATCGAGATTAACGAAGCCTATTCAATATTGAATAACACGTTACTACAACGTTACCTAGATCCATTTGTTTGCGCATTCACTTTTGCGAGTGTTGCCAGTGCTAAAATTCAAGTTGCATGCTGCACACGTAATGGGAATAGGATTTCTAATTTGTGCACGATACGGGTAGCTAGTATATTCCACCTATTAAGTAATTGTATAGTTGCACCCTTAACTACAAAATAATTGCATGCATGTATTAAAATTAAATTAATAGCGGTTTTCACTAATGAGAATGTGCTCCAAAAGAGCTTAGCTGCAATTTGGTCTCAGTGTGGAATTAAATGTTAATTATAAATGTACGTTTAATATGTAAATAGTTACAAGCGAGGGTACTGACTGTTTTTGTTTCATTATGCGAAAACAATATCTAAATATTGCGCAGTTATCAAGGTAAACATACCGATTGCTGGTACTTAACTTGTTTTTTCAACTTGCAAGACCTGCCCGGACTGCATCAATCTTTATATGTGTTACGTACCTGTGAAAAATAAAACCAGAATATTAGTTTTTTGAAGTGAAAACTTCTTTAGCGGCGTTGTGCACCTTTGTTGTGATGGGTAAAAAATGTTAAACTCGCGTCAGGACACGTGACCTGATCGAAAATTCGTAAGACGGAGGGAGAGTAGACCGCATTCCAAAATATCAAAAATGCAAAACGTTAATATTCAAGTTTTCACTTCTGCCGGCACTCCCGGAGTGCAACCCGTTGGTTTTTTTTTATATTTCAAGGAAAAAAGCTATAATTAAACTTCTAAGTCATCATCATCTGCCTGGCCTTTTCCCAACTATGTTAGGGTCGGCTTCCAGTCTAACCGGATGCAGCTGAATACCAGTGTTACATACAAACAATACATCTAAACTTCCAAGTGCTTTATTTTTTTTTTTTTTGAGGATGGGAAATCATCAAATGACTCCTCCCGCTCTGGGTGGAGCAGAAGGGAGTGTCAGACTTTTACTGACTAAAACCCACCCGTGTTCCTTCCTTAGCCCTTTATGTTCCAGGGCAGCGGTAAACCCTTTCGGATGGTCCCGCTACCCAACTTCCAAGTGCTTAAACTAAATTATAAAGAGTTTTTTTGTTTGTTTATTTCAGACTAGCTGCGCCCTGCGGTTTCACCAGCATAAGTTTCGATTTCGTGGGAATATCGGAATAAAAAGTATCCTATGTGTTAATCCTGGTTATAAATTATCTGTGTGCCAAATTTCATCCAAATCCGTTCAGTAGTTTTTGCGTGAAAGAGTAACAAACATCCATCCATCCATCTATCCATCCATACAAACTTTCACATTTATAATATTGGTAGGATGATTCATGGAAGTGTTGATCCGATTACTGATAGAAGGCTACACTATTGCCGACTCCCATAAGATGGTAAATTACTGCTTGCCACGCGGATGAAGTCACGGTCAAATGCTAGTATTAGATACAGGGTGGCAAAGACGACGCGCAAACTGTAACCATGAATTCAGCACATGATCAGCAAATTTTCCTCGGTTGTAAAAAAATAATGAAATGCTTCATAGAAAACTGCAATACCTAAACAATCAAAATGTATGGAACAGCATATTTTTTTATATAGCCGACGAATATTTTAGCGCAGGGTGTTCAGAATCAGGAACTGAACCCGTGGTTACAGGTTGCGCGTCGATGTAAGTACCTGGCACCCTGCATACGACCTATTACACTCATAACATTGGGGAAAAGAAAAAAACAAAAGAACAAAAAGAAAAGGGGCTACCTCAGACACGTTGAAATGCTAATTCTTATTTTTCCAAGTAATTTCCCGGGCTTCTACGGATACAACTTTATCTCAAGACACGACCCCAGGATAATGGGACGTTAAAGCTCAATATCACTACGTCAGTTAGTGCTCTCATTCTCCGTAAAAAAAAGGTAAAATATATTACCATATTCCAAACTATGAGAGCTACTATACTATACTACTATTTTTACAAAAAAGGCAAAAAATTAGCTTCTCCAAAATATTACACATTAAAAGAATTTTTTGATTATAAGACTAAATAAGTAAATAATATGTTTTTAGTAATAAGGATTAAGGATCAGAAACAAAAATCAGTCGCTCAAGTGGCCACGTTTGCACACACGTAAACATCTACATTTCTTAGAAAAAAGTTTAATAATATTAACAACTTCAGTTTATTATAAACCTTAATGCTTAAACATAAAGTTTAATTACCATTGCAAAATATATTTAAAATGTAGCTTGAAAATTAAATCATTCTATTTTTAAATTTTCAGTCATTTATTCTAAAATGAAACGTATAGTCTAAGTAATAAGGTTAAAAACATTCTAATTTGAAATAAGACCACAAAAGTATTTGTGGTCTTATTTTTCAGGCCGTTTTTGAAGCGCTTATCGGGAATCTAGTATTATTGATCGAGGAATAAGGTGGATTTATTTTGTTGTACCTATAATAGAAATGTTGTATTGTTGTGTTTTTATTTTATTTTATATTGTGAGTACAAATGTCCATAGTATAAGTGTTTTGTATTGTTTATTAGAGTATAAGTAGCTTAAAAGTTAGGTTTTATACCCACGTGTACATTAGGTTTACATCTATATCTATACTTATAATAAATCTGTAGAAGTGAAAATTCTGTACATTGAAAATATCAAAAAAATAAATGGCAGGGGGTGTTACTAGACCGACACCGAACCCAAAAATGTGATTAAAAAAATTTTTGTCTGTCTGTCTGTCTGTCGGTCTGTCTGTCTGTCTGTCTGTCTGTCTGTTTGTTCAGGCATCACGCAAAAACTACCGGTTCGATTACGATGAAACTTGGTATAATTATTCTTTAATATCCTGGGCACCACACTGGGTACTTTTTATCCCGGAAAAGTATATACAATAAAAAACAAACTTAATTTTGCGGTTCGATCCCTAGACCCGATACTGCAAAAACCGCAAATAATAAGTTTGTCGTAGGTTAAGTCACCGCAATGGAGTTCATTTTTATTCCTTTTAGTTTTTAGAGTTATTTAGGTTTATTTTTATATAAGTCGTAGGTATAGATTTTAATTGTAAAGTATAGGTAAGTAGTATATTTGATAGTGTACGTAGTGACCGTAGGTTATTTTATAATACTGTTAGGTAGGATTAGTCATTCGTATAGATATTAGTTTTTAGGGATTTTGCTTATTTATTGAGTTTAGATTAGTTATCATCAGAAATAGGTTTATTTAGGTAGGTAGGTATTTAATTTTCTGTTATTGAGTTATTTTTTTTAAATTAGGTAGGTACTTTTTTTTTTTTGAGGATGGGTAATCATCAAATGACTCCTCCCGCTCTGGGTGGAGCAAAGGGAGTGTCAGACTCCTACTGACTAAAACCCACCCGTGTTCCTTCCTTAGCCCTTTATGTTCCAG
Source organism: Apamea sordens (assembly GCA_945859715.1). Lineage (NCBI taxonomy): Eukaryota > Metazoa > Arthropoda > Insecta > Lepidoptera > Noctuidae > Apamea > Apamea sordens. The sequence goes on along the minus strand of OX243991.1, from coordinate 8,609,774 downwards.
GGCAGCGGTAAACCTTTCGGATGATCCCGCTACCCTGGCAGGATTAGGTAGGTACTTAGGTAAAGATATCATATAGGTACCTTCTTAATCACCACTAATAATAATGAGACACAATTGGTTTTCTATTGTAATTAGCCACAAAGGGCCCGCGAGATAGATGGCATTCTGGGGAAACACATACATTTTATCCTGTTAGCACGTTCCCGTGGGATAATTTCCGACATCCACGCGGGCGAAGCCGCGGGCAGAAGCTAGTTGTAAATATTCGTATGCCGCTAGTAGCGGCGGATGTGTCGAACTTATCCATATGTACCAACCATCTTTGTACCTACCATATCCGACGAATAAACGTCTTTGTCCGTGAACCGAACCTAATTAAATACTCCTTGAATCAAGCTCCTTCCTTAATTTTTCTGTCTTATTATAATTAACGGTTTTCACTTGAGGCGGCTACATACCGCACTCACCCGAGCGCTGTTATGGAAACGTCCGCGCTTCCCCGATAATCTCCCCTTTTACCCCCACAAACATCAAATTACACCTTGAACACACCAAAAGCTAAACCGAAAAGCTCTAGTCACAAGGGCATAAGGTAGGAAATAGAATAGCACAGGTGCTCATTAAGTTGCAAAAGTATCTGTGTAGACGCGCATTTCTGCCGGCTGAATGCTCTGAAGGCAGGTTCATTAGTGTTCACAGGACCATGCATTCGTTTCGGTAGTAGGAAGCAAATGAAATAAAAATTCGTACCGCACCTAGATACGCGGCCCGGTGAAATTCCAGAGGATATGAATCGGAAAATTCAACCCGGGCTCTTTTTTTACCTCGTTTCGGAATGAGGACGGCAGATACGGTTAAATGACATACCTCGGCACTTTTATTGTGTATTATTCTACGCTCCCCTTTGATTTGATGTTAATCAATTCGAGATTTTCCTATTACGCCCGGGATCCTTTGAAATATAAAATATTAATTTGGGTTTAGGGTCGAAGTTGGAACGGAAGAGGTTTTCGTATGTAATTAAGATGTTTTGCTCGCCATGCTTGCGACTCTCACCTTATTATATCTGCTATACAAATGTAGAGACCCCATCTAGTGTGTTTTACTGTCCCACGTAAATAAGATACTAATTAAAAAGAAAAAAAGATACCGTTTCTCAATAATATGATAGCAGTTGTGAGTCTAATGATGCAGGGCCATGAGGTGGCCCGGCATTGTTAGACTCACATAAAATCCTAATAATATAAGGTTTGGATATTTAAAGAGAACATGATCACAATCATGTTCTCAGGGATCAGTCACCTAAGAAATAACTAGTTTTAAAATATGGACCAACAAAATGTTGACGTGTAAAAAGATCTACATAAATAAACATTTCATTTCTACTTGATTGCTTTTCAAGATGATGGTTGTAACTAAAGCTATTTTCCGTTGCCGGGTCTTGCAAGTAAACATTATTATTGTAAAAATAGAGTATCATCAAGAGACGTCGTTTGCGAGGTAGGCAGAGGCGCTAAATTGAGTTGTCTCGGGAAACGATAGTCGCATTAAAGTAGGTAATGTTGATAGTTTGTGCTCGTCCATATTGTAGATACATAAATGTTCTTCATTATCTGTTATGGGATTATGTATCTGTGAAGCTGATTGTCGGTTGATAACAGTAGGCTCGCTTCCTATTACATGGAACTTATCAATAACTGGGGAAATGTGGGTAGTACTTATTCATCTGCACCTCTTTCTAACCTAGGGCATCTGGTAAGATATAATGTTATGTTATATCTTTCAAGTTTATAGAGTTTTTTTTTTTTAAGTTACTGTTAGCCTGCACCATCCCACTGCTGGGCAGTGGGATGAAAAGTTGCCTCTCCCCATGAAAGTGTTGTTTTCAAATTATTGATGCGGTAATTTAAAAACAGTTTTCCTTTAAAATGAATGCTAAGCTTTTAATTAACAACTATCTGATAAAACTCATCAATCTCCGTTAAAATTCAATGTATAACTATAATCAATTAAAGTTCCGATCTGATAGCAATACATTGTAACACGAAGTACAGCCGCGGCTACTGGCCGCCGCATAATATTGACGAAGTTTAATTGACCAGCTGCGAGTTTCTAGCCACACCAACTTCGCCCAGCCAGCTCAGATCATGTGTTCAGTTGTGGCATAAAACACGAAACAATGCAGCCTCATCAGCTATCTACACGAACAACTTTTAACGAAGAACTAACGCTCAATCTAACATCGAATTAAACTTGGTTCGCCACTACAAATATGTCTTCGGAAAACTCTCAAACTTTGTAACGCCATTTTTTTTCAACAAAATTATCGATCCGCTGAGACATGATTGAGTAACAAAGAGAAATAACATTCTATTACAGAATGAAATATGGAATGTAGATCCCGCGGGAGCTCCCTATTGTGTAGAGATAAATATCCTTCTTCTGAACTGATGCAAGTTTCCTCGTGCAAAGCTCATTGTGATCAGTTGTGGACGTGCTTGTGGAACCAATGAGCGACCATGTGAATCCCCACTAGATAGGATGTTCACTAATTCCACCCGTAATACGTTAATTTGCTAAACGCCAGTTATCAAGACTCCCAAGTTTAGATTAAGTCATTATTTTAGAGTACATCCAATTACCTCTGAATTGAAATCCGCGAGGTATATGAGAGATAGCGTCTAGTATATAAGAAGATTTGTCTCGCGTTTCAGTCCATTTTCAATTCGAGTCGCGTTTGCCATGTTTTTTACCTTACGTTGGCAATATAAAAAGTAGTAGCTAGACGATAGCTTACGTTCTAATATTCATTCAAAAGACGCGGTCTCATCTCGCGAATCTCGATACTGGTTGAATTTATTTGAGAAAAACCAAAAGAGTATTGCGTGTAAGTCGAGGCGGGTGGCCAAACATTGAATAGTATATTGACTAGCGGCATGTCTGAGGCGAAATATATACGTGGTATATGTGCACATAGGCAGTGTTATGTACAAAAGTGCTATTGTTGCTCAGATAAAAGAACTTCAGCTGCCTATAAAGTATTGGCAAGGTTCTCTTGAAAGCAAATAGTTGTTGAACTTTTTGCAATCTCGCGCAAAGATTGTTGCAACGTCTGTCTAGCACAGTATTACAGTTGCGAACATTGTTGACGAAGTAATGCCATTGTGGAGCTGCAGCTACGTAGTAAGTAGTTGGGTACATAGAATAATGAGGTACATTTCAGTAACATTCTGGAGATCAAAAACATACTTGAAAGTAACAAATAGTGACAAGTTTTGCTAATGAGAACAGCAATCACGACATTTCGTCGTCCACTCAATATTTTTTGTAACTTTTCATACTGATGAATATTATATTAACATTTGATATTCTACATACATACTTGACCTTTATTAAAGGAAGATAAATTCGATAAAATCATTCAATCGTGATCATGATTGACGGGTACTAATTCATCCATACAATTTCATCTATCGTGAGTTCGTAAACAAAATATATACAAAGGAGTTATGTAAAATAGATGGTATTTTACTTATCGAATTCGATGGAACTGACTAAGTTGTAGGATTACAAACTGTTAAGTAGAACTAAAGTTCATGAATGGAGCGAGGGACTTTTTGTTTTTTTTCAGATCGCCGACTAACTTTTAGTATGTGGAGTTCTAACTTTAAAGAGTTATAGCAATATATGGCTACTGAAATGATAATTTCAGCCAGTGACTCATAAGAGAAAAAAATACATTTATTTGCGGCAAACATAACGCATAAAAAAGAACACAGACACAAAAAAAAACAGGTTGGGGGTAAAAATGCGTCACATCCATGCAAAACTGCCATCGCTCAGCATAATGCTAAGAGGAGAAAGAGTCCCGGCGCTGCTCTTACAGCTGGTCTTTAAATTAAAAACAGGATTTTAAGTATCCTGATATAATTGAATGAAGACTGATCACAGTAAATAGTGTAGTAGGACAATATTATATCGGCCTGGCCTTTTTCCAACTATTTGGAACAGTTTGGGGCAGCTTACAGTCTAACTGGCTGCAGCAGGACAATACATATTAGAAAAATAAGGTTGGACATTACATTTAAAATGTAAACAATGATTACAATGTAATTTACAGCCGGGCGCGGCATCGCGGAATGCACGCAATTAGCGCATCGAGGAAGAATGTCATTATTTTCGATAAAAAGTATTGCACTGTGACAATGTTTCAGCGCCCCACAAACTTTACGAAATATTCAGTCAAAGTCGACACAAGTCTGAGGTGTTAGTTGTGTGACTCAGTGTCGTACTGCGACGAGTAGGTACCTACTTAGAGGTAGTAGCTGGATCTGTTCACTTCCTAATTGCATGCACTTGTCAACGATTACAGGATCCCGTATCGGTGGCAACCGTGGCAGAATTCCTGTTACAGTTTCATCTTTCCTTAATCCGTTTCCCGTACCTACTAATAAACGAAGAATAGGTAATTATGGTGCCCTTCTATACAAATAAATTAAAGATGCAGTGTCTGAATAATAAAATTTTTGTCTATCTGTTTGTTCCAGCTAATCTCCGAAAAGGCTGGACCGATTTTGACGGAACTTAGACTGGCAGACGGGACTTTCATTTTAGAAAAAGAATAAGGGATCTGCGCAAATAATGAAAACCCATGAAATCCAATACTTATATAATATAATATCCCTGGACATTTCACACAGCGCCATCTAGTCCCAAGCTAAGCAACCTAATGCTTGTGTTATGGTAACAAGATGGCTGATAAACTACTTATATACATTTTTTTTTTTGTAAATACATACATATTATATATAGAAAAACACCCAGACTCAGAACAAATACATGTAGGACTTACAAATATTTGTTCTGTGCGGGAATCGAACCCGCGACACGCAGCGCAGCAGTCCGATCGCTCAGCCACTGCACTAACCGTGTTACCCGTGTTAAGTATATACCTACGTATATACTTTTTCACGGCTAAACCACTGAGAGGATTTCGATAAAATTTGACATGGAGGAGATAGAGGGCATCGTGAGGACATAGGCTACTTTTTATCTTAACAGCACGTTCCGAAGGTTACGTTGACGAAGCCAGTAGCGGTCAGAAGTTAATAATAAATAAAACGTTGCATTCGAAACCGTTGAGTAAAAGTAGTTAAAACTTTTCACATAGTTTTTAGGTTCAACAAAACGAATACCTAATTCAGTCACGGTTTCGTGCCGTACATTTGTACATCCGCGCCTGCACAAGTGGCAAAACTTTTGTTTTCGCGTTTCTTCATCATACCAACGTCAAAGCCGTTAATTGGAAAGGTTCACAATCAATTCCCGGTTTTGTATTGATTTTACACACGCCAATAATTTGCTCGAATCGCTCTATCGGCGAGGCGTGCGAACAATATAGCCTTTCGTGAACATTTTAGAATGGCAGTTATCAATTTTGGATTATTGGAGCGGCATTCCATTCATTTTCGATACGTGCACGCTGATACGTGCAGGGTTTTGTTGCGAATTTAGTACTGAACGGGGTAATTACTGTCATTACTGACTATTTTGAACACCCATTGTATTACAAATGCGTTCATAACCGACATAATGGAAAAGGAAAGGGACAAAGGGTCACCCTCTACTGTTCTTATCTTTAACGCTTGATGGTTTAAGATTAAGATCTTTCAAGAATAAATTGATTTTCCTAGTCAAGTATTAATACTTTAACCAATGTTTAAGTCAAACTGCTTCGTTGGTCTAGTGGTCGCAAGTGCTACTGCTGATCATGAGGTCTTGGGTTCGATTCACAGGTCGAGCATAGTTTTATTGGTTTTTCTATCTGGAATGTCTCAATGTCAGCCCGGAGCCTGGATTTATTCCCGGTTTATGACAATAGACTCGCCCCCTATACGGACTTTAACATAACTAGCGAAATTTGGTTGTACTAAAGGTGCATTTCTGCCTAACCCTTGGGTAATAGAGGCGTGATGTTAAGAGCTCAACTGTCACTAATGAGACACAATGACTTTCTCTTTTATTACTAAACTTAATAAGATAACTAACTATATAACATAACTTAAGCCTAACATACGACGGGTTAAGTTATGTTAGATAATAGTAAAAGACAAACTGACTGTTGTAAGAAAATTATTAATTGTTATGAAACAACAAAAAAATGAAACAAAACAAAACAAAAATGACAAACAAAAACATGATGAATGACATTTTCTTATGAAAGAAAATTCCCAATAGAACCCACCAAATAAAAGCAGTCCCACCACTAGCTAACTTCCCAACAGAAAAGCTACACCTTTTATATCAATAACATATTTGACGTTGCAATGTCAAAGAGTAGAGCAAAGTGCACAGACTGTCGAGATGATTGATAGCCCGCGTGATGGATATGTGGCGCTGCCTCAGTGCGGCGCTGGCACTACAGCTGTCAGAATGGTTATGATACATGTACGCGCGTAATATTGTGCTGAGAAGCTGCAAGACATGTGTGGCAGTTGCTTGATTAGTTTCTATGATTAGGCTATGTCGGTGATTTATTGTGGTATGGTCTAATCTGCGTAAAATGGTGTTTGATATTAAAGAAGTAGGTAGCTATTAGAAGTAGGTACACATAATATGTGGGGCAGCTCTTAAAGACCAAACAATTAAAGAAATAACCACAAGAATAGCCAGCGGATGGAGAAAATACTGGTCATTGAAAGAGGTTGTGAAATCCATAGATCTAGGCATTGCCATTTAAAAATAATAGTTTTCAACACCTGCATCTTAACGTCTATAGCATAATATATGGACGCGAATCATGGGCACTTAAACATCACCACACCAACACAGAAATAACCTACAAGTAAAATGGATCGAACAAGAAATGAACATCTAAGAGATAAAACAAAAGTAACAGACATCTTGACCAGAATTGACCAGCAAAAATCGACGTGGACATATTGGGAGTAAAACAGGAAAAATGGTGTAAATTAATAACTGATTGGTGTCCCAGAGATAGTAAACGGGAAAGAGGAAAACAACAGAGGAGATGGGAGGGCGAGATAAAACTTACAGCGGGCCCTAACTGGAGGAAAGTGTCTCGTGATAGAATTCAATGAGGAAACCGCTAGAGGACGCTTTTGTCAAGAGGCATGCAGAATTGAGAGACATACTATAACAACGAGTAAAAACAATTCAGAACAAAAAGGTGAAAAATTGGGAGAATTGGTGTGAGGTGTAAAATTAAATATTTCAAGGGCTGATTTTTCAATCGACGCCGCGACGATAGTTATTATTCCTCGGAGTAAAATTGACGTCTCACAGATTTTGTATGGAAGAACTGTCAAAAAATCAAAATTATTCCTAATGATAAAATTATCTGGCGTTGGAAACATCACAGGTGTTTCCGTAGGTCATGTGAGGGTAACATTGCCAAACAGTCGGGTGTCAATATTTTTTTTTGGGATAGGCTGATTATGCAAATGTTAATAATTATTTTAAAAGACAAAAGTTAAATTCTTCTTTTCATCATATAGTGAGAATAATTATATTGGGTGGCATGACATTGCCGCGCAAACTGAAACCATACATTTAAATATTTTTTTCCATGCTTGCTTGGCTTTTAGTATGTCTGTCATTCTTTCTGCTTCATTTTTCTTCTTGTTACTTTTTTTTAATATAATTTGTTTTTATTTTTATTTTTAACTGTGTTTAGTTTGATCTTTTATACTTTTTCTTTCTTTCTTTACCAATACGCCTAACTGTGCGACAAAAAAGTGAGTCCGCGTATCACTGGTTAGTTTCCCTCAGTCGTCAGTTTATTTATGGCCTACGTTTGGGTAGCGCCTTAAATCATTGAACTCTCTGTTAATCTATAAATAGAACTTGCTTGTTATTTCACTTCAAAATAATCCATGTTACTTCACTTGATTGATCTTGACCTTTAAATGTTGGATTAGCCTTTGATTAAGATTGCTCAGACACAACTCTAAGAATACAGCCTCCTTTCAGCGAGTGTCTTCAGGGACGAGTGGAGGATTATATTCGATAGAGTAAACTTAAACTCTGCCTCTATCGACAGTTTGCTAAAGAGAGATGTTCGTAAACAAGATTAAACTTCGTTTTTCGCGTTTTATGATAGATTTTGTTGTCTAAACTAATATTATAAAGAGAAAATATTCGTTTTTTTTATGTTTGTTGGTTACGCTTTCACGCTTAAAAGGTTGAACGGATTTGGGTGTTATTTGGCACATGCGTAGACCGTGACCTGGGTCACAACATAGGATACACAGACAGACACCATTCATCCCAATATTCCCACGGGATCCATACGTATGCAGGTAAACTGCGGGGCGCAGCTAGTAATTAATAAAAGCACATAAAGACTTTTTGAAAAACCCCGCCAATTCTTGTTTCACATAAAATTGTAATAATATTTTGTCTGTGTCTATGTTTGACTAGCTTCTGCCCGCGGCTTCGCCCGCGTGGATGTCGGAAATTATCCCACGGGAACGTGCTAACAGGATAAAATGTATGTGCTTCCCCAGGATGCCATCTATCTCTATGCCAAATCAGAAGTTCAGTGGTTTAGGCGTGAAAATGTAACATACAGTTTCAAGTTCAAATCTTCCCCTTAAAAACTGAATTACCCCTTTTTGTCCCGTCAGTGGTAAATTTTCAACAACTTTACTTACATATTATTAATTATTTTCTGTCAAAAGTAACAATACTGAGTTTCGAGTTACTCGGACCGCGCATTCAATTTCTTCCACACAAACTTAACACCCCTTTGAGGGGTAGTTTTGAAAAACTTATAATGATAAACTTTATTACTTACTAAGGCAAGTATTCTTGCCAAGTTTCAAGTTTATTAACTAAATTAATAAGATTTTTCATATAAACTGTATCCCCCGCTTTTCACCCCCTTTTTGTGGAATTTTGAAAAATCGTTTGGGATTATTCATAACTTGATTCAAAGATTATTTATACCAATTTTCGAGTTAATCAAGCCACGCATTATAATCCTCCCTTGTGAAATTAACTACCCCTTTTCAACCCGTTAGGGGTAGATTTTCGAAAAACCCTGATACATGTTACTCTTTATTTTTGGTCTTAAGTATAAACACTGAGTTTCGAGTTAATCGGACCGCGCATTCAAATTATTCCACACAAACTTCAACACCCCTTTATCCCCCTTTGAGGGGTAGTTTTGAAAAACTTATAATGATAAACTTTATTACTTACTTAGGCGAGTATTCTTGAAAAGTTTCAAGTTTATTAACCTAATGAAGAAGATTTTTCATATAAACTGTATCCCCGCTTTTCACCCCCACAGGGGTGGAATTTAAAAAAATCGTTTGGGATGTATTCATAACTTGACTCAAAGATTATTTATACTAATTTTCGAGTTAATCAAGCCATGCAGTAAAATCCTCCCCTGAAAAATTGACTACCCCATTTCAGCCCGTCAGGGGTAGATTTTCAAAAAACCCTGATACACATTATTCTTTACTTTCAATATTAGGTACAAATACTGAGTTTCAAGTAAATCGGACTGCGCGCTAAAATTCTTCCATACAAACTTTGAAACCCCCCAATCCCTTATTAGGGGGTAGTCTAAAAGAAAGAAAAATGACAATCTTCATAATTTATTTAGATAAGTATTCGTGCCAAGTTTCAAGTTTATTAACTCAAGGAATAAGATTTTTCATACAAACGAATTCCCCCCTTTTCACCCTCTTAGGGGTGGAATTTCGAAAAATCCTTTCTTAGTGGATGCCTACTCTTCACGAAGAACCCACCCTCCAAATTTCATGTCTCTAGGACCAGCGGTTTAGGCTGTGCGTTGATCTATCAGTCAGTCAGTCAGTCAGTCAGTCAGTCAGGACTTTGAATTTTATATATATAGATATTCACGACAAAACTAATAATCATATTGATATGAAATTCAGCACAGATCTTTTTTATCCGTACCTATCCATGAAGTATAATATGTTTTCTACAATGCGAGCAAAACCGTGGGCAACAGTTGTAGAATTTCTGCTACTTCAGAAGTAACAGAAACTCTAAAAAATACACATGTGCGTAGTACAAAACTGACATCAAATACTATAACAATGATGAGGTACTAAGATGAATGTCGTTACATGTCATGTCACACGACTATAACGACGATACGACTCAAAAGTGCGGCCACAGTACTAAGTTTTATGAAACTCATAAAAACGCATCTTAGGAGGTAACCGAGTGATTATGATGAAAAATAATAACGTTTTATGTCTTCAGGAAATTAGAAATTTGTAATGTTGTGACTTGAAGCAATAAAAAATGACGATTTGCGGTCGCTACTGTATTTAAAAAGCGACGTCATAAAAATGAAAACACACATTATAAAAATGTACTTAAATTGTTTATTCGCATCTTCTTTATGTTGTTCTACGCTCGACATTTTTGCGAAGGGTATTTTTCGTCATTCCATTCCTATGTTGTCGCCAGATTGTATGATTCGTCATTATACAAGCGGCACTTCAGTTTTAAACGCTCGTCGGTTTGTAAAACGCCGAAGGCAAATTGATCATGCTACTGATCGTAATAATATCGCCAAGAGTCATTTGTTAGGGTATCCATGATTAAAGGATGCTTAAATCATGGCTAACCTAAAAAAATACTCTATACAGAGTGGCTGAAACATGGACGCGCAAACTGTAACCACGAATACGTAGACGTAGTAGCATAGAAATATTTAGAGGGTTATCAAAAAAACAAAAATACTGTTTCATAGAAACGTGCATTATCTACGCGGTTAAAATATATGGAACAGCAATTCTTTTTGGAACGAAGTTCCTTATCGCGCGTTGCGAAAGGGGGCTAGACGGAAAAAATTAAGACCAAAAGTTGGAACGACACTTTTTGCTATAGTTGTAAGCCGTGCGGCGTGCGCGTGTTTCTCTGTCTGTCTCTCTCTCTCTCTCTTATAGAAAGCAAGCCAGTTATACTTCGTTCCATCCGGGTGTCCCTTGACACCTCTCAAGTTTTTTAAATAATTTTCGAAATATTTCAACGCAGATCATGTATGAATCTATAGTGTCGGGGTGCGCGTTGATGTCCCTGTTACTCTGTATATCCTTACCTATATACGTATATCAGTACCAAAAGTTAAGGCTTACTAACGCCTAAGCCCCAGCAAGTCACAAAGAGCTCAACTACAAATCTAGGCGCTATATTCTTACTGAGGAAAGCTATATAAAACACCAATATGTCACTTTTTACAACACAAGTTTACCTCCAAGCTATATCCACAGACTAAGAAAGTTTTCGCCAGTACCGCCACACAATTACGTGTACCGAGGAGGCTCACACTAATTAAACTTCCAAACCTCTATCTATCTCGTGTCATTAGATGACCGCTGACCAGTTTGCCAACTCGTCTTCAAGAGCGGGTACCGCAAATTTCCTTAGTTGGGTTTTACAGCATGTGTGTAAACTGGTACGTATACTGACTATAATATATTTTTTTAGAGATGATTTTTTAATTTAATGAATATTACATATATTTCCAGCAGAGCTGAAGAGCTTGTGGCTAAGTAATAACAGCCACGCGGGTCGATCAATCAGGTTAAGCTATGCTTGCGGAGGTTGGTCCGTGGATGGATGACCATCTTTACATATCAAGACCCCTCCGTGTCTCGGAAAGCACGTTAAGCGGTTGGTCCCGGCTGTCATTCGTGGATCTTTGACAGTGGTTACGGGTCGTCAGAAGCCCGATAATCTGACATCAGTATTACCCAGTAACTGGGTTGTGAAGGTCAGATAGGCAGTCACTTCATGTAAAATACTGGTATTCAGCTGCAACCGGTTAGACTGGAAGCTGACCCCAATTTTAGTTGGGGCTAGGCAGATGATGCTATATTTTCAGCTTATGGTATGTACTTTTCAGTCTAAGGCCCACCGGTGAGTAGAGCTATAAACTAGAAACGAGTTGGCGAGCAACGAGCAGCGAGAGAAGACGGCGACGAGCGAACACTCGCTGGGTTAAGTATGTATCAAGCGTGAGTCTCTCAGCGAGTGTTCTGCCCGCCAAGAAGAGAGTGTCGCTGAGCGAGTACTCTCTTTGATAGCTCTTGTCGCGTCGTGTGATGAACAATCAGCGACCGAAAAAAAAACAACGGGTTGCACTCCGGGAGTGCCGGCAGAAGTGAAAACTTGAATATTAACGTTATGCATTTTTGATATTTTGGAATGCGGTCTACTCTCCACCCGTCTTACGAATTTTCGATCAGCCGGTCGATTCTGTAAAAATCTCACCGTGATAACTCAAGTGAAGTGAGCTTGATGTGAGTTGTCAGTAGTGTCAATCCCTAGCATTAGTTGGAATGACAGCTCACTCCACGCTCACTTCACCTAACTTTTCACGGTGAGATCGTTACAGAATCGCACTGCTGGTCACGTGTCCTGACGCGAGCTCCGTCTTACGAATTTTCGATTAGGTCACGTGTCTTGACGCGAGTTTAACATTTTTTACCCATCACAACAAAAGTGCACAACGCCGCTAAAGAAGTTTTCACTTCAAAAACCTAACTTACAATTTTTCGTGTGTCTCTTAAGTTAATATCGTTGATATGTAGTCGCTTCCTCGTCGGCTGGACAGGTGCCCTAAAGTCCATTTCTGCATGTAGGTAGAAAAACAAATAAAACGGACATTTCAATCTGCTCTAACGAGCGGCCAGGACTAGAATTTAATTTAGTGTCTACAAACGCTACCCACACGAACGTACCCACCTAGAACTACCCTCTAATATACGTAGAACTAAGACAAACAAGATTGGGGGATTCAATTAAATTTAAAGGTAAACACGAGAGCTACTAAATCTGTCACAAAATCGTCCTTCGCTGCCTAATATGTAAATGCAACGGAATATTAAAAGGGGTAGTCACAATAAGGGGCACAGTCCGCACGTGAAAATGATTTATAGCATTTAATGTAGTAATGGAAATGCTAATTCCGCACGTTTCAGCGCAATAACTCGCGGAGGTTTTTCACAGCAACTAAATTAACACCCTTTGTGAAGCCGGTTCGCGTGTTCGCTCTGATTCGGTGTCCGGATATGGCGTTAGTGAAGAAGCCAGGGTCGCCCCCCGGCCGCGGGACCTCGCTCACTATTTAAGTATCAACCCTGTATTTTTCACTATTTAGACGCACCGAGGCTGTAATTTGTTTTCTTTTATTTAGGTCCTTTTGTTCATTCTTGTGTTCGGCCTTTAGGGAAATTATGTAGTAGCAACATTAATTACAATGCCACTCACAAAAGAAAGCTGGGTGTTTCTGTGAACAAAATATTTACCTACTTTTAACTAAGTACCTATATGAAGTGCGTGGAAAGCTTGGGGAAACTTTTAAACATTCGGCAGAGAAAGTGGAAAATCGAATTCGACTATCGAAGTTTCAGTCATCGAATGAGTTCCGGTATTCAGACACGCGAAGCAATTTAAATAAATAAGACCTCCGGTGTAGGCATTATTTTATAACACAATATCCTATCCTATCCTATTATCTATAGATGGTATAAAATAAAGTCGCTTTTCGTGTCTGTCTGTCTGACCGATTAGTTCTTCTAAATTACACAGTAGATTATTATGCGGTTCACGCCACCATTTAGAGAATTTGCTCCAGAACGTTTATGTATAATACAAAGTCATCTCGATGATTTGACTTCCCGCCATTGCACACGGGCGAGGAAGGGGCGGATCGCTGGTAATATTATAAATTAAAGTCACTTTTCGTGATATCGTGTGTTTCTGTACGACCGCGTTGTTCTTCTAAACTACGCAAAGGTCTTGATGCGGTTTTCACTATCGTTTAGAGAATTTAAGCCAGAAGGTTTATGTAGGTTTTCTTACCCCTTAATAAGACTGGTTGTCAGACTTTCAGGCTTCGGACGATCCGTAACGACTGTCAAAGATCTACAAATGACTGCCTGGACCAACGGCTTAACGTGCTTTCCTAGGCACGGAGGGGTCTTGGTATGGAAAGATGGTCACCCGTCCACCGCGGCAAGTAGGTTTATATTAATATTAAACTTACACATAACATGCATGTTTTGTCAAGTAATAAAAGCTGTGCGAAGCAGGGGCGGGTCTCTAGTTGCTGAATAATGCCGCTAGCTGTTCTATAATGCAGCTTTCCTTTTAACCTACATAACTTTACAAACTTACAACCATTGATTAGGTACAACAGGTACGTAATTTAGATAAAACATGGCGTATCAAAGTTTAAAATCTTACGGAACTAGTAGTTTAACGTTGCGAGCTTCCTGAGGCGTGTAGCTTGAACATGCTGGTCGGATATAATGCCGGTAACACGGCCTGAGTAATATAATGTAAACTGGGATATACGACGCCATATTTTATACATATATCCTATGAATTTTGTTTGTATAACTTATGCAGTTTATTTATAACAACGTAATTTCCTTAACTCTTTGTGTGCAAGCATTTGTGCCATATTTTTCGTTTTAGATAATGTTCTGTTTTAGTTTTCACCAGACTATTGCATTTCCTCTTGTATTGTTTGTTACTGCGAATTGCCGGTCTATGTTTTATTTGCAGAATCCTCTCGAAGTTAGTTTTTTGCGATGCGACAATTTTTTCTCTTATGTTACTACTTTATTCATTTTAGCAGTTAGACAATGGTTTATTTTATTATCTGCTAAAAACAATTGGCCAGGCGAGGGTTTTTATGACAATCCTGCTAATATATGTCTTTACCAATCTTCAGGTTTAAGATATTAATCTTGGAACTGCGGACTTACCTACGGATCCATTGAACCTGCCGCCTATAATCATGGCCTGGTATTTCCTAGGGTTGATTGGCAGTCCAATAGACCGCGACCACTCGCTAATCAAATCCAGGTCATGGTTCATGGCTGAAACAGCGGCTTCCACATCTTCTCTTAGGAAATTATTGTAAAGCTGCAGGTCATTGGCATAGAGATGAAAGTAAGAAAATATGACTCTGGTGACAGAGTTAATAAAAATAGAAAAGAGAAGAGGAGAGAGAACGCCACCCTGGGGCACACCTGCGGTAAGAGAGCACCAATCAGAAGACGACTCGTCAAGACGAACCCGCTGTGAGCGGCCATTAAGATAGGAGTTAAACCAACCAATAGAGGAAGAGGAGAAATTTAAAGATTTAAGGATCCCTAGAAGGATGTCGAAATCGACAGAGTTAAAGGCACTCCTAAAGTCGAGAAGTACAAGTAAAGGGCAATGGACCACAAATCTCTTAAGATTTGTGGTCCATTGCCCAGCGGATGTCATCAGTAACTTTCAAAAGAGCCGTTACTGTGGTATGACCAGGTGGAAAACGAGACTAAAAAGGATTAAGGAGGTCATTCGCAGATAGAAAGGCAGATAGTTGTTGATGAACAATATGCTCAAGAACTTTAGAGATTTATTCTTTTATTTCTGAATTTGAATAATTTTCAGTAAATTTTACCGTTTTTTCATTACCATATATATTTAACCAAATTCTGTCGCAAAAACTTATGTTATAATAATAGTTTAGGCACTAGTCTAGGCCACCTAATCGCATGTAGACTAGCAATATTGTAATATCTAATTGTTTGGTCATTACATGGTGCCTAAAATAATTTTACGACCTCTGTAACACTGCGTGAGATTTATTTTATGAAATAGTAACGTTAAAAGTTTACGAGTCACATTACATAATTGTTTTGTGAACAATTACGAAATCGTGACGTAGGTAAACTTATGTAACTTTAAATGTTTTTAAGGTTCAGCCAATGTTTGAGAACAATTGTAGGCTTATTATGCCAAGTTTCAGCTGTTAATACATATAAGTAAGTCTATTTTATGCTAGGTACAGAATAGTGTAGATAACGTAACATGAAATGTAACACACGTTGAAACTTGCCTAGTTGTTGTATTACATTTCACCAATCTGTACCTACTCGGCATTGCAGTGAAGAAGAAACTATGTGCTGAAAATTCTATATAATACTTAGTCTAAAATGTTTGAAATGACCAACACGTAGTAAGCAAACGTACTTAGTGATAAAAGTTATAGCCTTATAGTATGAGAAAATGCCTCTCTGCAACTACATTGTAGGACGCTGGTTCACAAAAGGGCTGGTTTAATTATTTTACTAAAAGAACGCATCCCTTACTATTTATTTTGCCTCAGTCTAGCCGTTTTTCTTACGCTCATTAGCAAGTAGCTCATTAGCATCATGGCTTGTTCAGTTCAGTTCCGTTTGCCATGATATACAGTTTTTTTAAACAAATAGATTTACTTACAACACTGGCGTATAACCTTTGTACAGAAAAATCTGTAAGAAGTATATTAAACGGTATTTAAACACGCATTGTCTCGTAGGATATAGGTATTTCTATATTTCTACAATAAGCTTTTTTGCTGGGCTTCTCTAAAATATTATACATAGTTATTGAACTTGCTTATATATATACAGTGCAGCAGTGCGATTCTGTAACCATGTCACCGTGAAAACTTAGGTGAAGTGAGCATGGAGTGAGCTGCCATTCCAACTAATGTTAGGGATTGACACTATTGAAAGCTCACTCTAAGCTCTTCACCTAACTTTTCACGGTGTTATTTTTGCAAAATTGATCGGCAGGTTTTTCAAAACTCTTTTCTTTTCTTTTCACTACTGGTAGAACGTATTCTTTATGTTTTTCCTTGTGCAGTAATAAATATACTCTAGTCCATTAAAATTGTTCCATTAACCCATAAAAAAGTCTAAATTATAAATTAAAATTCTCGAGCTTGTATCTGTGACACATTACCATTATTAACGGCTTATTTGTCCAAAAGCTCGCGTGTCGGAGTTGCCCTTTAAAGTTTATTCACAATGGCAACACTGATAGGATTCGGAACTGAATTAGAATTGCTAAACAACTGAATGTGCGGCCTGCCCTTCTATCCTTCAAGCTGCTTTATGTTCAGCATGACACGCTACAAAAGAGCTACTTTAAAAAAATACTCTTCTATCATTCTGGCTTACGAAGCCAAAGTTTTACGAGAACAAGATACTCCGATAAAGCTTTGTTTTTTGTTTAGAACTTTTTTCTTTTAAAGAAAAGGAGATAGTTTTTTTTATCTTTAGGTATGGGACACGTGAATCGTTATCAGCAAGGACAATACAGCTTTAAAAGAAAACAATATTTGGTGCCCAAAAGTCGCAAAAAAAAATATAAATATGATACAAAATTGTACCACAAACATTTCCAATTCTTCGATTCCAATCGTGAGACCCCAAAAACTCAATCTGCAAACTAATTTTAAAGTAAAATCTAAACAATTTCCAATATCGGCAGATTGTTTGTTACAGAGTGACAGGGCAGGGCGGCCGGGTCTCGTAATCGTGGCAACGATCGATCAGCTGGGACGTTCGATGATGAATAGCAAGGCGTCGCCGTGGAAATCTTGATAGCTCTCGTCCGTGGAGTTGGTAGGAAATGGAATGACAATGTTCGGGTGAATGGGCTGATTTGTGATGTGATCTTTTTAGTATAAATGTTGTGTTGTTCTTTTGGATTGTATTCTAATGAATACCAAAGACATCTACTAAAACAACTACTATTCATGTATTTAACCCAACAACATGAATAATAAATTAGCTATGATAGGGACCAGCTACCAAATTCAGCGTGATTTGAGCACATTTTATAGCTGCTCAGATTACTCTCACTCTGTCGATCACTAAGTCCAAATACTTCTTTACCTACCCTCCCCCAGCGACGGCCCTAGCCGGGTTCCTTGCCTCACAAGGGGTGCCCGTAGTGGATAGGAAAGTTTATGGCTGGAGGTCGATTTATGAGACTTCCACGTAATAGCCTAGTTAAGCAGCCCTTCAACACCATCGGTCAACCTTCTAGGTTGACATGCCAGATGCCATTCGCGAAAAAGAAACCTAATTACCTGTCTGTTCCACAAGAAATCTCGTCATACTTGCCGTTTCTTACCTCGACTAAATTAAAGAACAGGACTGTGATTCACGCATATATAGTTCAGCAGTGGAACGTTTAATAACACTCCATTTGTTAAGTAATCTATGTCTTCACCCGATAACGTTATTCTATTACCTGAACCCCTTCGAGCCACAGGTCAAGCCGTGGGTGAAGGTTAGATGTACAGATATAGCTCGAAGGATAGATATAGCTCGCCAGTGCTTAGCTTATCAGGCTGATCAGCTGGATAGCTTTCGTGCTGAATTTATTTGTGTCTATAAAGGGAGTAACTGTAAATTTCGAAGTGTTATGGCTTACTATTTTCGTGCTTGCTTTCACGTATGAGCTAGTTCGGTTTTTGCTTCATTTATTTAGGTGCTGTAGTTTATAATAAAGAAGCCTAATAATCTTATGCTAGTTTTAAGCACTATTAGGTAGGTACTACATTTGTGAAGAGAAAATAAATGAACTTTTTTTTATCTCTGTTGATGCCATTAAGAAAATTATAAGTGAAATACACGGAAAAGTGTCGATACCTACACACGATTACGACGATTACGACGACGTTTTGTATGACCTACATGTATTTGTTCCAAGTCTGGGTGTTTTTCTATCAATAATATGATAGAAAAACACAACACACACACACACATGATATAATTTCTGTTTTTTTGCATTAGGTTGCTTAGCTTGGGACTAGATGGCGCTGTGTGAAATGTCCAGGGATATTATTATTACCTTACATTACACTACAAATAGATTCATTATGTACAAAAGAGAAAGCAATCATGTTGTTATAGATAATCGCTTGAGTTAACTGTTTGCTCAACTTCTCAGAGAACACGCGAACCATAACCCTTTCAGCCAGTTTACTCATTTAGGATAAGGTTCACTTATCGTGCCACCTAACTACACAGGAGATGAAGAGCTTCCGGCTACGTTGTGTGCTCCGGATATTGTCTTGATAGCGTGAACACGGCGGCTCAGTTGCGTGCACGCAGCGTCAGCATCGCATGTCCAACACCAACCTTATCGAACAGTAATTAAACTAACTCCTTTATCTCTAACTAATCTGTTAGCTACCTCCGTCTCGCGTGCCCGGCATTCATTATCCACGTCAGATTTTTTACACTCGCATATCGTAACCAAAAATAAACCTTTACGTTTTCTAGAACACATTACTAGCATATAAAAGTAAGCTTTCATTAAATGGAAGTTTGCTCAGCGCCAATTTATGACAGAAGTCTAATAAAAACTTTGTCAACACGACATCGCATGACCACTTCCTTATTTTGAATAATAAAGTGTGTTATAAAGGGACCCTGATCGTCACGCGTTCGGCTTCGGCATCCGATTAACGTGTGAATTTCGGCGATCACGACTTAACTCGGCTCACGAACTGGAACTCATTTCCCGATGAAGTTGAGATGGTATTGTGCGAGCTATCTCATTTCCTAAATGCATTCTGTTATGTAAATACCGCTCGTGACTTATTGTGGCGCCAGACTAGGCCCGAGCCCTTCCATCGTGGTCCGTCGTACTGTTTCTTTTATCCCTTTCTATACTGTTTTTATGTTTCCTTATGTAGAATATTACGGATCTTTTCTCCTATAAATCTATGTAAGCACTAATAATAAGAGTTTGTTTGTTTGAACGCGTCAATCTCTGGAACTTCGAGTCGGATTAGGAAAATTCTTTTTGCATTTGATAGCCCAATTTTTGAGAAAGGCTATAGGATATTTAACATCAGGCAGGACTTTTAGGAGCTGACCAAAAAGAAAAAGCTAGAAAGAACGCTAAGTAAAAATTAAGTAAAACCGCGGGCGATGCGATCCGACGGAGTGGGTCGGGAGAGCATGAAATTTCACGCGGATGAAGTAGTGGGCCGAAGACGAAGTAATTAAAATATAAGTACACATTGTCATGTAAGTATGTCACTGTACAGATACGGAGAGATTGAAATAGTTAGTATTAATAATGTTAATAACCCCACCGCCATATCTTTACGTTGACGTCGTGGTGGGGCTTGCGCGCTCTAAACTCTAGGTCTGTGACGGAAGAGTTTATTTTGCCGGATCAGGTCTAGGGTGAGGAGCCAGACCAAGAGAGATACAGAAACCCGCAGGGCAGCATGTGGCGAGCTGTTGGGCAGTAGCGACCCCACGGACCCTATCTCCCGGGAGAAGTCTTGTTCCTCACCCCTGGCTTGCCTTTATTGACCGGCTGGAGTGAATACTGACGAGGAACAGAGCTCCCACCTCATTCTTGCCTTTATTGGCTGGCTTGAGTGGAGATTCGCAAGAGCAAACGTGCTCGGAGGAAGAAAGTATTTAAGTAAGATGCTGGTAGGGACCTCTTGACCGTACTTCCGGGATTGTCCTGATAGATGTGGAATATCTCTCCACTCCTCACAAGCACCTCAGGACATGTTGCCCCCTTGTTGCTATGACACTGCGCGCTAGCGACCGTTTTCGGGGGCCCATTATTGAGTGTGCAAGTCACCCCCTGCCATTTTATCTGTGAATTATATTATCATTGGTCAGGCAGGGGACATATAGACCTTCCATAGTTCAAGGTAACCGATCTACTATAGCCAACCACACCCATAGCCCAGTATATTTTGTTTCGATGTCCTGCAATAGTCCTGCATCAACCGGGGGTTGTCCTTGGGTGCACTTTCATATATGGTGCATACAGGGATAATCGTCGGTTGGTGCCTCCTCCATTTAAAATTGTCTAAGGGGCCTCTGCGGGTTGGCTTCTGCCTCTGGTACGCCTTTCAAAGGTTCGGGATCCCAGGGTCCCGAGATATGCCAATTTCAATAATAATAGCCTCGACCAACACCTGAGGAGGCTCTCGTTGGGCAGCTGGATCAAGGGCTTGATTCAGAAAGCGGTACTTCTGGACACGGCTCGCATTGTCAGGAAGTTCCTCTGGAGCCCTGACCTTTGCAGCTTTGTAGCTTTGTTCCCGATACCGGTGAACTAATATTTTTTTTATATTTTTAAATGATTTTTTATCTTTTTGTTTATAAAAGGCGCAGTGGTTAAGCGATTGACTGCTGCGCTGGGTGTCGCGGGTTCGATTCCCGCACGAAACAAATATTTGTATGACCTACATGTTATTTGTTCCGAGTCTGGGTGTTTTTCTATGTATAATATGTATGTATTTACAAAAAAAAATGTATATAAGTAGTTTATCAGCCATCTTGTTACCATAACACAAGCATTAGGTTGCTTAGCTTGGGACTAGATGGCGCTGTGTGAAATGTCCAGGGATATTATATTATAACTTTTGGTCTTAATTTTTTCCGTCTAGCCTCCTTTCGCAACGCGCGATAAGGAACTTCGTTCCAATAGTAATGAAAAAAAGAGAAAACATCTTTTCCTTTAAAGTTAGGATTACTTCAATTCCACCTCCGTCAATTTTCCAAGTTCGTTAGAAATAATCGTAGCTCGGTCAGCAGAAACACTCAATCAGACCGGTGGTTACTCGGTTTGACACGTTTGATTAAGTTCCTGAGCAAGTTCCTCCGTTTCTCTGATGCATTGCTCTAGTACTTCTTGTCGAAATTAGTTAAGTTAACCTCGAAAAAAGTTTTCAGTGTAAGAATCCGTATGTAAATTAAAAAGTTTGCTGTTTTGTAACTATAATAACGTTTATGCAGAAGTAGCCTTCCAGGAATCGTTGCCTACAGAGCCAGTTTTAGTTTTAAATTAGATTTAATTTTAATAAGGTTGAGTTAAGCAAAAATTCGTGTAAAATCCACGAGAACCTACAGCCGACAAATGCTTTGCAGTTTGCAGGTGTGGTGCAACTAACTTTGGTATAGTACGGATTATATAAATAAATATAAAAATAGTATCAAAATACCCTCCACGAATCCGTATCACCCTTGCTGCAAACATCGCTGATTGACTAATATATTCTCTATTGCAAGTCACTATATTACTATGTTATTTTGGGATATTACTATTAGCCATGTTACTGTAAATGTTTGGAATCACCAGACAGTTTCATACTGCATTATCAACAAGCTTCCATAATGATGCATACAACACTGACGACCTTGCACTCGGCGAATAAACGGAAGTTTTTCTCGGCGAGAAAAATGTGTGTATACAAAGAGACCTCGTTTTGATATATTTTTTTTTATTTATTACTGTTGATTGCCCGTGACATCACAGCGGGCCCTATCAGAATACCAGCGCTATGACATTTATTTTTTAAATGTCGAAGCATAATGCTGAGATAGGAGCCTTTTGGCCTCGTATAGGACTTTCTGTTTTTTTTCCTTTTGTTACTTTTTTATACAATTTGTTTTATTTTTATTTTTTGACGTGTTTAGTTTAGTTTATGATCCTGTACGAGTCACAATAAATACTTTTTCTTTCTTTTTTTTCTATAATTATGATAAAAAAGAACCAACGCCAATAGAGAATGGGTACAGTACAGCCTCAGTTAACCACCTAGCTGTGATTTAAACGTTTCTGTTATAAACACCGTGAGTATTGCAGTTTAATACTCCCCGTTAACTCCTCTCAATACAAAGAAGTGTGCTTCAAACAGGATTCGGTTCCCCACAATTGTGAAAGCCCGCCGCGACGTAACAGGATTTTAGCCTGCACACGAACGAGATCGCCAGTCAACTCCATATGCGATAAGCCAACGGTTTGCTATCGAATTTCATTTCAATCATTTTATTTATTCAAATAGTGTGTATCGCTTGGTTGGACAAAAGAGAAAGAAATAAATATTTACTGATTGTTATAGAAACACTTCTCTCTTTTCAAAGCTGCCAAGGACCAGTTCTTATTGAAGGAGTCCAGCTCGTCCCGCCATCTCCATCTGGGCCTTTTGAACAGAGAGAAGTGGAACAGAGGTAGGGAAGCCTTTGCCCTACAGTGGAATATTACAGGCTGATAATAATAATGTAGAAACACGTGTATATAATATAAAAGATATGTTTAAGTTTTCCGGACTACAAATAATATACTTGACGGAGAAGGTATGTCTGTCTCTCGTTAACATCAGGCATAATTTAATTACTGTGGGCGTACTATGGGTAGTGTTGGTTATTGCATAATAGAAACACGCTTTACAGTTCAAATCAGATTATAATTTACGAAAAGTTAGTCACACTAGCGAATCATATACACACACAACTCAACGATACGGAACGCGCGACAGTTTCTATCCACATGTTGTTCGTACGATGTCCAATGTTTCTATCTTATCGAGAGCTCTGCTCACACCGCTTTTTGTAGCCGTTGCTCTCGTCTCCCCACGAACTCAGGCTAGACTCTGTCTAGCGCCACGAGATGGCGCTAACGTTCCGAATAGTTAAACGAATGACTCCGACATACTTATCTATTATTTTATGCATAAGTAAGAGTAGCAGTATCCGTGGAGTTTCTTTCTTGCCCGTTCTTATCCATAGGGACCTACTTGTACTACGCTTTAGAATGGGCATTTGCTTCATTTTTGTGACTGAACGATGCCTTGATAATTCAAAAGTGCCTGTAATTGGTTTATTGATGATGAGATTTCAGTTTGAGTTTAGTTTGCAGTGTCTTCTAAGAATATCAGCATATTTTGTGCACCTGCGGGGCCATATTCTGTTGTTAAAAGAGGCGGAACGACTATTGATCACCACACTTCACTTCATTTCTTCATCTTAATTATTGTTAATTGTGTTAGCAGTTTCATCATTTTCTTCACGTTTTATCACGATGTTTTTCCAAAGCAGTCTCAAATTGCCAATGTTTGCTTAGTAAATGTAATTTAATAAGGATGGAAAATACGAGTAGGTAGTTGGCATTCGCATCCCAGTGAACAAATAAAAAAAAGATAGATAAAAAGTTACACTTTTCTATTGATTGCATTTTTATCTTTACATTGTTTCCTATTTTGTCAATTTTGTTCATTTCTCGTGTTCTATTTATTAAGTTATATTTTGTTAAAGTTTTACTGTACAACGCCTTAGTTTTATTTAAATCCGTTATGTTGTATACTTATATTTAACTAAATTGTTTATTATTTATAACTTTATTGTACACCACTACAAAACATACAATGGGCGGCCTTATCCTTTTCTGCGAATAACAAATAATTTAATACTGTTTAACAGTAAACCAAAATTCCAGGTATCCAACATTAAATCCCGCATCATTTAATACAGATCCATTTTAAAAATATATTTTAACAAAAAAGTATCCGTTGAAAATTAAATATGAATCGGTAGTTTGGTCGAATCACCAATTTATTAATTTGTGGAGTTTGCAGGCTTGCGGGTCAATTATTTTGTTGACCGTGATGCTAACAAGCTAACTATCCCGGGAGTGAATAACGCGATGTTCACATGCGTTTGAGTATGTTATTGTTTCGGAAATTGGAGGGTTCGATGTGTTTCAATAATTGGATATGCAGAGATCATAGATGGAGTGTTTAGATTGGTAATGTTGTTGCTTATGACTGTGATATTGACTACTTCGATATTTGTATTTTGTGATACTTGGTTTTGTCTAGATTAAAATCCAAAACTGACCAGTGCTTAAGTAGCTGCACAAATGTTTACGTAAAATGTGAAATAAAACAAATTATTTGAAGATTAAAAAAATATCCATTTTAGGATCATCTTCAAAATTTACTCGTAGATACGAAAAACTCTGCCTAGCCTTTTCCCAACTATGTTGCAGTCGGCTTCCAGTCTAACCGGATGCAGTTGAATGACAGTATTTTACATGGAGCGACTGCTTTTCTGACCTCTACAACCCAGTTACTGGGTGATACGATACACCTGGGTAAGACTGGTTGTCTCAGAATTTTAGGCTTCTGACTATACCCGAAACGACTGGCAAAGATCTACGAATGACAGTCGGGACCATCGGCATAACGTACTTTCCGAGGTCTTTCATACTCAGACAAAAGAATCCATTACTGAATTAAATGTCATACTGTTGGCTGCCGGCAATATTTTATTGTTTTTTTTTTTACATTTGTGTTATTTTCCCTTGTGTGATAATTTATCGATATTGTTTGGAATTGAGTTATGATTTATATCACGCCGGTATGTGGCCGCGGTGAGCACCTAAACCAATTTCTGTTATATCCAAGTAACGATAGTTTGCAGGAACCTGGAATTTTGGCGATAATGTGTTCTCCTGTTAGTTTTGCTATGCACCTTAGTACGTGACACCGACTTGAACAAGATATTTGAGGGACCTGGAATAGAGAGAAAATTGAAATCTGCAGAGTAGAGATTTATTGACAAGTCCGCATAAGCAACCGCCACTATAAACTTGGCTGCCAACAACAACTTTGCCAACTTTTCCCGTCGCGATGCTGTATTGGTCTGCTATAACTTAAATAACTTACCTACACAGTAAAACAAATGAGTTTAGGGTGGCGCAACCGCCGCACGTTTATTAAATTCAGAGTCGTAAGTTCGGAAGTTCGACATGGCCGCCGGAGACATTCCTGCTAAAAATTGGCCGCTTTTGAAACTCTACTGGTTTACGATTTAGCCCCAGTATGCCAGATTTTTACGAGTAAACTTTTCTGATATAATACCCCAAAGCTGGGACCGTTCGGGGAGAAGTGATTAAACATGAAATTTGCATTTGCACAAACAGCCGCTCGTAAATGATAGAGATAGGTATTAAGTACTTTGAAAACAATAACAAAGTTTTCAACTCAAATAAAATGTAAGTGTGTACCTCCGTCACGCGTTTTAATGCGGTTTCGAAATCGAATAAGTTTCGCAGCGGGTCGTGGCGGTGTGTTGAAGGAAATCCCCAACAGTGAGAAACCGTCCCGCATCATAATGACGGGGATACAATAGCGGATCTGTTCCGGCCCGGAGTCCCGGAGGACACGATAACTGAAGAGAGAGTTATGTTCCTTGTAAACCGCACTCCGCTGTGTTGTATGAGTAATTGGGCGTAGTGCTCACACATGACACATGTCGGCCTGTACATTGCAAATTGCTTCCTTATGAATAATTCATGGCTGTACATAGTTTTAATTGCAAACCGAGTGTAATTTACAGTAAAATAACTTTGAAAACAGGGGTCGTGCACGTTTGGACACCTCTTCAGGCGTCTTAAAATGGAGGTAGATTTTCTTAGCAGCAATTTGATGGCGTCTCACCGGAATATACCTAAAATGAATAGTCGGTTGATTGCTGGATTGCAGTAAAAGATGTCGACAAAAGGCTTTGCCTCGTTAAAACAGCCGCGTTGGTTTTCTAAAGGATCGCTGAGGAAATGCGGAGGAGAAAGTCATTACGATCTCTGCGTAGGATTTCAAAGAGGTTTGTGTCGATGTTTATCGTGTGTTACGTATTTAATTAAGGGCTGATTTTTCAATCGACAGATATTTTTTATTCGTGGAATAAAATTGACATCTGACAGTTTTTGTATGGAAGAACTGTCAAAAATTCAAAATTATTCCTTCGATAAAATTCCTTCTGACACCTGTTAAAAAATTGTGTAGATTTTTTTGTAGGTTCGTACGAGTAGGTGCGTTTACAAAAACTAATACCCAGCTTGTGTAACACACTTTCAACCATAATCCGAGAATTTTGAATGCAATTACTAATCCATTGCTCTATAGGTTTGAAAAACTCGTCTGCTCAACAACGTAAATAACGCAATGAACGTGGGTAAACTGCCAAAATGAAACTCATTGCGATAAATTGACATTTTATGTGTGTTAAGCAATTACCCCACTGAGGGCATAGACAAGTGGAAATTGCTTTCAAAGCGTTGTGTATTTCTACAAAGACTTTGAGCAGGATTTACATAAGGTTTTCGGTAGCTTATGTCAGACCGATATATTTTCCATCGTCGTTTTCGCTGTTAGAATGTCACTTTGTCTAAGCCTTCTAGTACAAATGCATACCTAATATCTCGTAAAAGAAGCATAATAGCAATATCAGCCTATAATGTTCCCACTGCTGGGACACAGGTCATCTGTCGGTGCGAGGGCCCGGGTCGTAATCTACCACACGGGCCCAGGGGCTGCAGTCTCGACATTCATAGCGATCGCTTTACGACCGAATTCGGTCGCAAAGTCCTTTCACTCCATACATTACACCTGTCAATCCGGGACTTTGCGACCAAATTCGGCCGTAAAGCGATCGCTATGAATGTCGAGACTGCAGCCCCAGTGCGGGTTAGTACTCGTAGATGTCACGTGTCGTCGAATTTTTCGGTTCTAGGACATGTCGGTTTCCTTACGATTTTTTTTTCTTACACCGTTTTCATCGTAAAAGAAGGAAAGTATTCAATTCCTATTATGATAGACGGTAAACATATACCCCCTAGTGCACTAGAAGCTTAAAAGCCATCTTGATAATTTTACCATAAGTAAAACGTCGAAGATAGGAGTGTTGCCAGGAACGTGTACCTACTTACAGAAAGGTCTTTGACCTTTAAGAGATATGGGGGATTGCGTAGGAACATACACTACGTTTCATAATATTGAAGATTTATTTAATCCAGTGTCAATCACCATGGTAGGAAACATCCGCAAAGATCAACACTGGCTGAAAATAATCATGATTCAAAATATTTCATAGAAT
Organism: Apamea sordens; assembly: GCA_945859715.1. Taxonomy (NCBI): domain Eukaryota; kingdom Metazoa; phylum Arthropoda; class Insecta; order Lepidoptera; family Noctuidae; genus Apamea; species Apamea sordens. Next base: position 8,582,220 of record OX243991.1, on the reverse strand, counting down.
CAGCTTGAAAACGTTATTCCTTCAGAAAAAAAAGAACTAGCAAAAAAAGTAGGTATCTTTGAAAGCACAATTCGCTTTTGAGTCGCGTTTAGGTGAGAATTTAATTAATTTCAACGTTTCGAGCGCTATTCGTCCTGCGGAGTGGAGCCCATAAAACCTAATGGACTTTCTCTGTCTAGCGAAAGGTAATTTTGCGTGAGAGTGAGACGAGACCACTCCTGTCACGACCGTCCTGCAAATTGCAATCTTGCTTGGATTTGCACAAATTATTGTAGTGTGATTGCGAAGCCACAGTGGTTTAAACACACGTGGTTTGAATGAAAAGGTAAATAAGTAAAGAGGGCATTTGAGAAACAGCGGGGTAATTGCGTAACACACTAACAGAAGGAATGGCTTTCATTTTGACAGTTTAACAACGTTCATTGCGTTATTTACGTTGTTGTGCAGACACATTTTTCGAACATAGGCAGCAATGGATTAGCTACATCCTTCAAAATGATACAGATTGTCATTGATAGTGTGTTCAGCAGTTAAAGTGCATATTGGGACTAGAATACATGATAAATTATTTTTTCTCTAAGTAATTAGAATTAGAATTAGCTGTGATAAACAAATCACACACACAGACAAATCTTCTGAAAGTATTAATAATCCTGTATCAGATCGCCATCGATCGAAACATCATTTAATTACCTGTACAAAATTAATTTACATTCTGTCGATAACGGGTCTAATTTGCAGGTCAAAAGAAAATTAAATCAGCGCGTCGATATTCTGAAGGGAAAGTCTAATGCAATGGCGATGTTGCGTCGATAAAGAAGGGGAGGCAAGGACGCCGCAGGCTGCGTCAAAATTTTGTCGATTACGTAATTTCTATTCAAAGTATATTCGAGACCCGAGTGGCTCGAGCAGGGTTGCCAAAACACAGCTCAGGGAGGACTCAGACGCTATCTACTCAGGGCCGATCCCCTAGGAAACATCTTCAGAAATTCGAATGGCAGCGGGCCATCCGACGCGACGGGACTAGACGAGCATTACACTAAACATCGGTGTGGTGACCCTATCATCCTAGCTCGCATTTTATTGCCCCTGCGCTGCTCAACACAGACGCAGTAGCTTGCAGGGCGATGAACCTTTTACTTTTTGAGTGTCACTTAAGAAAATTCTCGTTGCGTCGCCACAAATGACTTCGGTCGACCGCTGTGTCAGCATTTCTAACAAAGTTACGGTTTTCGTACATACTTAGCTAGGGTAGTAACTTGCTGTCGTCATTGTAAAGGTCGAGGTTACTATGTATTGTCCTCAACGGCGCAATACTCAATGAAAGTGTCACCGAAAATAGAGTTCATAAATATTAAAGGCAAATCTTTTCCTGAGGGTTGAGTTTATCTGCGTTTCGTGACGTCACGACGATAGCGTTGCGTACGGCGTGCGTGTTACGCAACAGTTTGCACTCTCCGTGTAGATTTCATTTTGTGTTTATAAGCATCCCACGTTTATGTAGGTAAGTCTGTAACTTGTTTAATAGATTTAAAAACTTTTGAATGGAGGGCGAAGTTTGGAGGGAAAATGTTCGTGTGAGTAGCACGCGAGGTGAGCCAAATGAAATATTGTACGTAATACGTATATTTCGCGAGTATGAAGTTATTAATGTTCGGCCAAGTAAATATGAACAATGAACATCAACAGAATGGTATTTGTGGTGTAAATACTGCGCAATATTTGGATATAAATATATGATACAAGGCCGGGTTATGAATGGGCTGTTTCAGAGTTATTCATCAATTTTGATGTACAATGCAGATAATATATATAAATACGTTCTCCTCCACCCTCCGAAGAATTTATGAGAATTCTATAACATTTTCAACTGCAGATTTTTTTATTTACAAACAATATAATATTTATAATATAATACTAGCGGACCCGGCAGACGTCGTCCTGCCCGGAAAAGTAGCGCCACCTACCGGGTCTAATTGTATTTTCAAACCATCCAGGAACCCATTGAAATATACTCTAAAAATTTCATCCAAATCGATCCAGCCGTTTAGGAGGAGTTGGGTGACAAACACACGTACAGAAGAATTATATATTTTTTATTAAGATAAGCTAGGTAGCAGACTTAAAATAATAAATGATATACATTGTATACACCATTAAATTTTGATCGTTTTAATCCTTAAAAGGGGTCATTGTACTCATCATTATGAACCACTTTTACTACGGGACCAACCTTGAAATCGTGAAAAAAAAAATCTGTTGATCCATGCATTATGTCGAGTTAGGTATGCGAACATAAATCTATGGATCAACTGATTTTTTTCTTAGGGTTGGTCCCGTAATAATTGTTGTTCATAATGATGAGTACAATTACCCCTTTTAATTAAGTATTAAAACGATCAAAATTTAACGGTGTATAAAAAAATAAAAAGGGAAAAGGACCATATCAAAAAATTCGTCCGCATCGCTGTCAACAGGAATAGTGCCTAAAAGGCTGGCAGCGTTGTATGGCGATGCTGATCTATGTCCGCCGTATGATTCTTACCCCCACTATTTTTTTTTAAATACGACATGTCACTGTTAGCTTATATAATGTAAACATTATCTTGTTTGAAAATAAATAATATGAACTCATTGATACAAAAAAAAATTACAGAATCACTACTAGGTAGTTCTTTGCAATCGTAATTTCACAATTTTTCCGATGTCGTTACGACGAAAATCATTAAAAAGCTGGCCATTAAGTTAGATCTCATTACGAGAAGCCATCAAAACCGACATATAACATGACCACCGCTAATTAACGGTGTCGTTCTCATTTAGGAGATAATAACACAACACATACAAACCTATATATGCGAATCCATAACACACACGCAGGAAAGTGTTGTGTTTATTTACATTCATGTTTTTTTACATTACAAACTTAACTTTTCTTTCGCAAAATCGACTCAACAAACATTTTTCCAAGCGTTTCAGTTTTTGCGGCTGCACAATATAAAATGGTTGTATCTAAAAAAGGTTTCATGTGTTGCGTGCGTAATCTTAGCCGGGCTGCTTCATAACTGTCAGCTGCACTGATAATCGAACCTGCTCCTTCAATATATGAGGTAACGACAGCTTTTTGCACCCCATACGCGTTCCTCGCGTAATATTTATGATTTGTACACTTTTTTCAGGGAAAACAAAGTGTTGGGGGCGCCTTAGCTTTGAATAAAGATGAAAGATGGCTACTTTTTTTTTCAGTAGAAAGAATTTAGCTTTTCCGGAACAGCAGGTCTTGCGGTGTTTATTGAAATTAAGCATAGGTATTATTTTTACACGATCAGTGATCTACTTTAGCCCTGGAACGAAACAGCTAGTAGTCGTAATGGTTATTGGAAGAATGTGAAAGTAAAAAAAATAAACAAAATATGAAATAATATTATTTTTGAAGACATAGTCCACAGTATTATTATTAGAAATCTCTTCAACTATACGAAAGAAACAACAAACAAAAATAGAAGAAAGAAAACGAAAAACAAAAGAATATATTCTTGTGCTACTTGACTGGGTTCAGTCTCAATAGCGCATCGTATGGGAATCGAATTAACAACCTCTCTCTCGCCAGTCTGCGCCACAACACTTGCACAATTGCCGTATGTCTTTTGTTTTCCGATTTCAATAGCTTTGCAAAGGATAGATCAATAACATGAACTGTTGGTTACGATGTTATCTTAAAAATAACTTAACTTATAACGATATTAATAGTCGGTCATAAAACTTAATTTATCGAGTAAGACGTTATTTTGCGGAAGTGTATTTACAAAAGCAACTAATGTTTTAGTAGGGGAAGAGCTCTTGAGTCTCCTCGAACGCCTTGGTTATTACTACATCCAATCGAATAAGCTAATAAATGCGATAGTATGTGACTTTCTGTCATTTATTATTATTGTGATCCGATCTACATACACACATACAAATACATAAACTCACGCGTTCTTCCTATGGGGGTAAACAGAAACAAAAGAAGGCTACCTGCTAACATCCGTACATACAAGGAGTGTGTAAGGATCGTAGCAGGCCTCGCGAGCGTGCCTCGTTTTACGTTCATACATCTGAGGGGCAATTCTCGTAATTTTAAGAATGTTCATAGTTTGATCTCTGTCAAAAATATCTGAAATTTCAATCCATTTTTGGACATTGATTGTCGCTGAGATGAGAGTGCTACTAGATTTTGAAAATTTTTAATTTCGCGAATTGGCCTCCTGGTCTCACACGCACGCCGGTTGCGAGTACTACGCGACTGACCTTCCTGAAGAACATTAACAATGATGAGATAAAATTGCAAATAACATTTGAACAACGATGGTAAGATCTAACATACATACATCGGACTTCACACTTTTTATTTAATCTCTTTTTTTTTTTATTGTTTGTTTTGTCTGATGTATGTATCTGGTCTGGTGTATTGTGTGTCTTTTAGTTTGTGCCAAATAAATATATTTTCTTTCTTTCTATCTATTCTGTACAAATCTCACCGTGTAAACTTATACCCTGTCCATCAGAGTAACCGTTCTTTGACAGCTGTCATTAGAACGTACATATTCCAGATTATGTAAAAGTTAACTTTATAATGACAGTTAATAATTGACAGTTCTAGTTGTTAATAAAGATCAAATTCGCAAAACACGTATTCGTTTGTATGAAACTGACAGGTGTCAAGAACGCATTCTCAAATGTCAAAACGGGCGTTTTATTTTTTGATAACTTTAATGGACAGGATATTGGTGAAGTGAGCTGTCAATAGTGTCAATCCGTAGCATCAAGAAGAATGACAAGCTCACTTTTCACGGTGAGATATTTAGGTACAGAATAGATCGTACCTTCGTTGTTCAATTATTTGAGATTTTTTTTCTATTTTGCGACAAGAAATGCCTATCATTTTATTCGATGCAATGTTTAATTATTTACCTACTCTGTGGTTACAACATCATTTTATTTATGTACTTACAAAATGTGTTCGTGGTTAAAACTGTCACGAGTTCATATTATCGTCAGCTTTTGTAAATTAAAACCGTTTTAATTTTGTGGCAAAATTAAATTTTCACTGTAAGTAAATAATTTCATAATAATATACCTACTCACATCGCACACTATATGATAATTTTAATTTTCCCAAAAGATACCATCCCATAAAATCACAAGACAAAATAAAGAATGCATTAACTAAAAAATATGTAGATACAACACCAAAATAAAAGTGCACCCGCATGTGTCCGAAGTATTCTTATTTACGAGCTCGAACGTAACACGATTCTCCGAGCTGCCGCCTAAAACTACCCTCAGAAAACAAAGAGAGAATACACTACATTTTGCATATTCCACAACACTACTGAACAACGCTGGCTACGTCCTACATGTGTTTTTAAAATGGAAACTGTGCTAGTGTGTAATCCTCAAAAAGGTGCACTTTCGGTTATCCACTTTTTGCCACTTTTCGTCCACCTTATGCAGGAAGCGAATTTGTTGCTATTTAGTCTGAATCCTGAGTTCGTAATAAAAATGTTTTATAATAATATTTTTATAATATTTTCTTTATTTCTTTTTTTTTTTTAATAATATTACTATTACTTTCGCCCCCTGTTATCTACATGGAACAGCTACTATGGGTACACCGCTGCATAACCTTCCGTGGAAACCAGACGTAATTTTAAGTTATCTATACTTATCTATTCTATATACTTATAATAAATCTGTAGAAGTGATAATTCTGTACATTGAAAATATCAAAAAAATAAATGGCAGGGGGTGTTACTAGACCGACACCGAACCCAAATATGTGATTAAAAAAATTTTTGTCTGTCTGTCGGTCTGTCTGTCTGTCTGTCTGTCTGTTTGTTCAGGCATCACGCAAAAACTACCGGTTCGATTACGATGAAACTTGGTATAATTATTCTTTAATATCCTGGGCACCACACTGGGTACTTTTTATCCCGGAAAAGTATATACAATAAAAAACAAACTTAATTTTGCGGTTCGATCCCTAGACCCGATTACTGTATCAACCGCAAATAATAAGTTTGTCGTTGGTTACGTCACCCTCTGTGGAGTTCATTTTTATTCCTTTTAGTTTTTAGAGTTATTTAGGTTTATTTTTATATAAGTCGTAGGTATAGATTTTAATTTTAAAGTATAGGTAGTATATTTGATAGTGTAACTACGTAGTGACCGTAGGTTATTTTATAATACTGTTAGGTAGGATTAGTCATTCGTATAGATATTAGTTTTTAGGGATTTTGCTTATTTATTGAGTTTAGATTAGTTATCATCAGAAATAGGTTTATTTAGCACGTTCCCGTGGGATAATTTCCGACATCCACGCGGGCGAAGCCGCGGGCAGAAGCTAGTTTATTAATAATTAGGCTTTTCAACAATGAGTAGGTACACTGTTACTCAACAATTTGTTTAATGCAAACTTAAGTCAGCACTTCATTACCTATAGAAAAGCACAGCTTGCACTACATTATGCGCAGATAACACAATTTAATTGTGTGTTTATTGTTATTTTTCAGATTTGCATTTTATGGCCTCTAGCAGGTCTGCCCACATAAGGCATGGCGTTCCAAGTATCTGGACTGATAAAATGACGTGGAACAGTATCTCGGTTAAGCCCGTGTCTGTATCTGCACAACCTCTATGGCATGTTCACACAAAAGTAGTTTCTTAGTTCAGTTCTAAATCAATAGCATAGCAACATCACAAAGAAAATATAACTACAAGAAGTAGGAGAGCTAACAGAAAACGGGTCTCATCAATAGAAAGAGACGGAAATGAACCGACCCATTACGGACCGGGTCCCGGAATGACGGGCCCGGATTAGAAGAGGTCAACCCATCTTGCAACTCGTTCTTTTTATTAGAATCTTCCACTTGGTTCTTCAAAGCGTGGCCTATTATACGCATAGGCTTTGACGTTGCAAGGGGAAGGGTTTTTATCTACATACCTTGTTAAAAGAAATGCTCGTTATTGAAGCAAGATAAGATGATCACAGGATTCTGTAAGTACCTGTAACAAATGCAAAAAAAGATATCAGTTAACGCTAGAATGAATGTCGATGCAAATGGATGAATTTGCTTTTGACAAATGTAACAGTACCCTAATTGCATCCTTGATCATACCTTTTTAATCCATCCAAAGATTGTCTTTAAAAGATCGCTCTTAGCGATAAGACCGCCCATTGTGTCACCCTTTGTAAAATTTCTATATATGTTTGTAATTTATATGGTATGAAGAGTATTCTATTCTATTCTATTGAATAACACACTATCAATCATGTTGAAGGATATTGCTAAACCATTGCTTTCTGTGTTCGAAAAAAATGTCTGCTCAACAACGTAAATAACGCAATGATTGTTGTTGAACTGTCAAAATGACACACGTGTAATGCAATTGCCCCGCAGGTATGCAAAAAAAATCATTTTTACAAAAGACACAGTGGGTTCAACTGTACCTAAACATTATTTAGGGTGTTTTTTATTCGAGACATAACCATGTTCGTCGTGTTTCCTTAGACAAACTTTGCTCAATCAATCATACTTAGTTACACTGTTAGTCCTGACGTCCCATCTCAACAATTCACCCCGTGCAAATACCTACATCTTTCTATGAAACATGCATCCCTGCGCATCTCAGTTCCCATTAATCAAGACTATTTGGGTGCTAATGGAGGCTGCTATCTGCCATCGCCTGGGACCCGAACCTCGTAATTATTACCACAATACACTTTGTGCTGCTAATTATATCAGCCGGTAACGATCGGAGCTGAAATTATTGGAATCGAAAACTATTGAATGTTATTGTAGATTTTGCATTGTACATTTTGGATAATATGGACCATTACCACCTTTCAAAGGGTTAATGATAATTTGTTTATCATCAATTGAGTTTGTCAAGTTAAAACTATGGGTTCAATCACCTTGTTTTTGATGTAATTATTAAAGTTCTATAGCTAACTTCATATTCATAAAGAGGAAAAATGTTTAACATAAATCAGCAACAGACAAGAATTTTGACGGTGTATCTGTTGATTTTCGTCTTGACGGGCTTGTGGCTATGTAATAATAGCCACAATAGGGTCGATTGATCTGGTCCTTCGCTTGCCGCGGTTGGTCCGTGGTTTACATACCAAGACCCTCGTGCCTCGGAAAGCACGTTAAGCCGTTGGTTCCGGCTGTCATTCGAGGATCTTTGATAGTCGTTACGGGTCGTCAGAATCACAGACTGACAACCAGTCTTACCAAGGGGTTGTGGAGGTTAGATAGGCAGTCGCCCCGTATAATATACTGGTATTCAGCTGCATCCGGTTAGACTGGAAGCCGACCGCAACATAGTTGAAAAAAGGCTAGGCAGATTACGATCAGTTGATTTTCTTCTCTAGAGATGCATCTTCACCTTTTATTATCACGAAGTCTCATCACGTATGCGGCGTTTCGCTAGCTAATTTAATTTGACCCTGTATTTCTTATCAACCAAATCCGTACTCAATGAACAAGCGAAAGTTACCTTAACTACCTGTTACCATTTAAAAGCTTAACGAATGAACGGATTTGGATGTTTTGCAGACTGATGGACCAGGTGGTCTACTCCGAAGTAGTATCGGCCGAATGTTCGGCCGTTTCCTGCTACGAAGTTACTACCTATTTGGTTCGGTCGGTTCTGATCCTACACTCCTACACTCTTTCGAATATTGACTATGGTCCCGACCCAACTGAGCCGTTCCGAACTTTTTTCGCATTTTTCAATAATATTCGGTTCGGCTATGTGTCGGTCCGAACCGAAAATTCGCACTTTGCACTTCGGAGTAGGTCCCCAGGTTACTGGGACATAAGTATATTTTTATCACGGTAATACATTCCCGTGGGTTAATTTCCGACCTCAACGGGAGAAGCCGCGGGCAACGGGGCAAAAGCCAGTACCTAAATGATGAAATGATGCAAACTTTTCAAAAACTTTCAAATCTAACTGAAAACGTGAAAGGATAATAAACGAAATGAAACGAAACGATTATTAGGATAAATAAAATAAAATAAATATTTTATTTAGTATTCAAGTTGGTAAAATATTGACATAAGTGTTAGAAATGATTTACAAAGGTGTTGTAATGTTAGATGCCTGTACTAGGATAAACCAGCAGGGTAATTGCGTAACACGCTATGAGTAGCAATGAGTTTCATTTTGACAGTTCAACAACATTCATTGCGTTATTTGAGTTGTCGAGTGGTCATTTTTCGAACATATGAAGCAATGGATTTGCATTATCGTTCAAATATTCAAACTGAGATATATAGTGTGTTACGCAAAGACATATAGGGTGTTGTATCAATTAGGGTGTTGTATCAATTAGGGTGTTGTATCAATTAGGGTGTTGTTTCAATTAGGGTGTTGTATCAATTAGGGTGTTGTATCAATTAGGGTGTTGTATCAATTATAGGGTGTTGTATCAATTAGGGTGTTGTATCAGGATGATCTGGATATTGTAGGAATAGATACCAAGTATAAAAGAAATTTTCGGTCTTCTTTCAGTTTTTGACTTATAACTTCTAAAAGATGCTCTTTAAAAGGTAAAACGGAAGAAGTCACACTATAAATTTTTAGTGTTTACACAATTTACATTGGTATCCTATTTCACATCAGCAAAATAAAGGACAAAATTAAATTATCTTTTGCGAAACTTTGAAATCAAACTGAAAACGAGAAAGGACAATAAACGAAATCTTCAAAAATGTGAACATCACACGGCAAAACGAAGTGAAGGGCCAGCTCTCACAAAACATCTTTATTTGGCTGTGAAGAGGCAACTCCGTAAAACTCTCTTGAAGGTTCTCCTTTCAAAGGTTTCATTTCAAGAGTTTCCAACAAGTAACTTTAGCAGTTTATCAATCTTTAAAGCTTGGGCAGTAGATACTTGAAGTACACAATAAAATACAACGGAGCACGGAGCTGATTAAGAGTTTTCTGAACTGTTTTGTATACCGTTGAAGTGTTATTATTTATTTATTTATTGGATCGCCAACAGAGGCTGTACAGTTACATGCATATGAACAAGCGCAAATACAACTGTGCGTTTCCAATTTTATTATAGGCGACCACATCATTCACTATAGGTACAACAAGTTTGACAAGGACGAACACATTAAAATAAATCACAATACAATACACGAAAATTACTTATAGAAGGAAAAACAAAATTAAAAGCTAACGCAACGCCTGCAAAACAGTACGGGTACAAAATAAAAAAATAATACAAACTAATTTCAAACAAATTCAAATAAAATAAACTATTCATTAAAGAAATAACCATAGATCAACAGAAAAAAATATATATTAGTTAGATACTAGGACTTTTAGGTCTTTTTTAGGGTTCCGTAACCAACGCTGTCTGTCCGTCTCTCTGTCCGTCTGTCTGTCACAAGGCTGTATCTCAAGAACCGTGATAGCTAGACAGTTGAAATTTTCACAAATTATGTATTTCTGTTGGCGCTGTAACAACAAATATTAAAAACAAAATAAAATAAATATTTAAGAGTGGCTCCAATACAACAAACGTGATTTTTTTTTGCCTTTTATTGCTCGATATCAATAATGGCAACAGGTAGGCACTTGAAATATTCACAAAATACTCAGTTGTATTTTTACTTTAATAATAAATAATAAAATTAAAATAAAATAAATATTTAAGGGGGGCTCCATACAACAGACGTGATTTTTATAGATAATGGTACGGAACCCTTCGTGCGCGAGTCCGACTCGCACTTGGCTGGTTTTTAAAACTTTGATGTTGTTTGTGTTTCATGGAAAACTTTATGATGTAGGTTCAAATAGGGATTGACGGTACAAAAAGTGGAGTTTCCAAGTCTTATGCCCTGAACCAATAAGTTAAATTAAGAATTGACCGACTAGTGGTCGCAAGCGCTACTGCCGAGAATGAGGTTCTGGGTTCGAGTCCCAGGTCGTGCAAAGGTTTTCACATCAGGAATTTCTCAGTAGCATCCTGGAGGATGGATTTGTGCCCAGTTGATGGCAATAGAGTCACCCCCACACAACACATGCCACGTCCGCATGACACAGGACTTAGGCCTCTCGCCCACGGCGACGTTTTGCAGCGATGCTGTCGCGCGTTCGCATCAATACAGTCGCGATGCGGTCGCTAGCTGTTTACCCTCGCCCACACCACGATTCTCAGTCGTGATGCAAACGCGATACCGTCGAGATGCGAGTTGCACTGATGCTCGGTTCTCCACACACGCGCTCCTCCCAAGGTTCTCTCCCCGATGTCGCGATGCTGTAGCGCGTTGACATGGCTTCTGTAGCGCGTTGCAAATGCGACTAACGCGCGTTAGTAGCGATGCTGTCGCGCATTTACGAAACGTGCGACAGCATCGCTACAAAAACTCGCCGTGGGCGAGGGGCCTTAAACATAACTGGCAAAATGTTGATGTACTTCAGGTACACCTCTGCTTAACCCTTCGGAAATTACAAGCGTGATACTATGTAAGAATTGGAACAAGGGGACACTAGTGAAAATGTTACTACTTACTGAGTTTTTTAATCAAAAATATTTCATATATTCTCTTTGCTGGGAAACTAACCTTTATAACTATGTAGGTTTCCACCTAATATGAAATATTTGCATGGCACAGTATGTTGCAGTGTAGGTGTACCTACACTGCAACACACCATGTAGCTAAGTGGTGCTCTGGTACTTAACAAGGTTCAATTACATAGACACTATCAGTGCGAAGTGCTTATTAATTAGTATTAATCACCTGATTGATATTAATGATATATTTACATGAACCTTCATGTAAACATGCAAATTAGAGGTATTTTTGACAATGATTTGATTAAGACCGAGATCGGAGGGGCAATTCCCGTAATTTTAAGAACATTCACAGTCTGCCGGTCGATTCTGTTAAAATCTCACCGTGAAAACTCAAGTGAAGTGAGCTTGATGTGAGTTGTCAGTAGTGTCAATCCCTAGCATTATTTGGAATGACAGCTCACTCCACGCTGACTTCACCTAAGTTTTCACGGTGAGATGGTTACAGAATCGCACTGCTGATCTCAGTCTCAATCTGTCAAAAATATCTCTAATTTCCACGCATTTTTGACAAGTTTTTGACGTATGTTTGTCGCCGAGATGAGACTGCGACTAGATTTTGAACGTTTTAAATTACGAGAATTGGCATTCTGACTGTGAACCTTAAAATGACAAGAAATACCCCTCTGGTAAAGGTGAAGATTGCGCCATCAAAGAATTTCTAGTAAGTTTTATTTATTCAGAGATTCCTGGAGCCAGTCACGGAACTGTTTTATATGTAAAGAGAAATCTTCTATAAACATAGATTACCTACACGTCATACGTCACTTTACACGGCACCCTGGAAATGTTCGCGCAAATCAGCATTTCTGTTGTGTGGCATGCTAACTGCGGTCGTCCACACATAAATGTCTATCTACGAGTACTCGTTTGGGGCCATCCATGAATTATGTCACACGACTTTCATGATTTTTAGAGCCCTTGTCACAGGTGATTTGTGTGACCTGGCGTTACGTCAGATTTTTTGCAATTTTATATTCAGCCCTTTATTAGGATGATTCTGGTAATAAGCTGCATCTGGTCAGACTGGAAACTGACCCAATATAGTTGAGGAAAGGCTAGAAGGAAGAATGAATGCAGTACACTAAGTTTTTCGTTAGAGTTTTTATACTTTAGATTTATGACACCCTTTGTCACACGATGTCACACTTTGTTTACGTGTGACGTAATATAAGGATGGCCCCTTGTGGAGTGACAGCAGCTGCCATATATTAGCTGATATAGTTTGATGAATAAGCCAGTGCTTTGGCTGCATTATGACGTCAGAATCCACAATGATTTAAACTCCTTATTACAATTTATGAAACCGGGCAGAACGAAAGTGCTTCTATTGCCTTCAATTGTTTTTGGATGTTAATTTTAGGCCTTAGGACGACCAGCGGGGTAACTGACTAACACACATACAATGACAATTGATTCTATTGTTTTCATTTTGACAGTTCAGCAGCGTTCATTGCGTAATTACGTTGTTGAGCAGATACATTTGCTGAACCTATGAAGCAATGGATTACGAATTTCTTTAAAAATCTTCGGATTGTGATTGAAAGACGCAGTTAAGGTGCTGGCTGGATAGAAAACCCGGTAATAACTATTAGATTTGGTGATCTGTGTATAAAAGCATGCTCTTGGAGTCTTGGCTCAGGTTTGAAGTTTCGATTTTCCGAGACATCAGTTTTATTACACATGTAGGTACTTTTTGAGATGCCAAGTTATCTGCCAACAACTAAATTGGTACAGCGGTGCAGCCATGAATAAGATACAAAGGCGAATTGAGAGACGCACTTTTGCATATTGTGGATAATATTTTTTTTTGACTGACCTTTTCTGTAGACCTGTGCCTACCTACTTCATCTAGCTGTATTACTATCCAGGATATTCTAAACCTTCTCAGAGGCCAAGGTTCAGGACATAACCCTATTTTTATTTTTTTTCAGTGGGAAATCCTCAAAGATAGCCTCCGTCTGGGGAGGACTAAAACCCCACTGTTCCTTCTACCACCATTAGTCGGGGTCTCGGGAGATACATGTATGCGTGCAGGCCACTTCATCAAGTGCGGCCGATCACATGGTCCTGTCCTCGTGTCACACGAAAACATAACCCTAAAAATTAGAATCAGTCGACTAACGACTGATGATTACACTTTATGTATGCTTTTGTCCTTAGAAAACAACGATTTTGTAAAGAATGCGTATGTTGCGACAAAAGGCTATAGGCTAAATAATAAAAATGCCTTCTCATCGGACAAGCAAGAAACGATTCAGGAGTAACTGCATCCTAATTACGTAACAGACTATCAATCTCAATTTGAATTTTTCGAAGGACTCATTAGTAGGACTTAGGAATCCATTGCCTCATATGTTCGAAAAATTTGTCTGCTCAACCACTTAAATAACGCAATGAATGTTGTTGAACTGTCAAAATGAAACCCGTTGCTACTGTTAGTTTGTTACGCAATTACCATGCTGGTTAGAAAGATAACAACATCCTCTTGAATGTACATACCTACTTACTTAAATTGACAACAGCTACACCATACAGCAAAGGGCTGATTTCCCTAAGGGTCTGAGGGTTTTCTGTAGTTGCGGGAAATTCGAAAAACTTCCCATATCGTGCCCGATGGAGTGGATCGTACTCATGCGTACTCGAGAGTGCATTAAATGCAATGTATTGGAATACAAAGTAAGTTTTGATTGCCAATTTGGCTTTATTGATGAACACGATTATTTGAGTTTTATAATTGGTACAGATGCTAACAGATGCGCGAGGGGTAGGGTACCATTTCAACTTTCAAATCTCTGAGACAAGGGGTAACCAATTAATACAGACGTTCATATACCAAAGGTAGACCTCCATCTTTGGTATATGAACGCCTGCTTTCGGCTTTAACATCGACAGGAAGCCGTTTCGAATCAAATCGCGAATAGAAATTGAGCCAGCGTGTTGCTCAATGCATATGCTTTTTCAGTATGTGAAGAGGACTTTGCCCTGCGGTGGGACATTTCCAGGCCAATATTATCATAAACCGATACGATGCCAGACAAAACATTCTCTCTATTGCATTGACGTATCTTTTATAACAGAATCTCCCAGTTCTCACATATTGCTCAGTCCACATGAATGAGCAATGTTGACAATACATATTTTATTTTGCTCGGATATAAGTTATCTGCCGATCGATTCTGTAAAAAGCTCACCGTGAAAAGTTAAGTGAAGTGAGCTTAGAGTGAGCTGTCAATAGTGTCAATCCCTTATTATTTTTTTTCCTGCGCCCTGCTCTGGCAGGCTAAGGTCTTAGACCATACCACCTCGTCTTCAGTGCTTATTGTCCTTCTTGACCAAAAGTAAGACCAAAGCCTCGTCTTCAGTTAAATCCTTCTTGTTCAAAAGTAAGTAAGGCCAAAGCCTCGTCTTCAGTTACATCCTTCTTGTTCAAAAGTAAGTAAGGCCGAAGCCTCGTCTTCGGTTTCATCCTTCTTGTCCTAAAGTAAATAAGGCCACAGCCTCGTCCTTGGTAGTTTATACCTTGTTTTAAACTTATTTTAGGCCAGAGCCACGTCTTCAGTATTCATTAGCCAAAATCATAATAATATGGTGTCATATCCGTGTATTCGTCATATTCTGCATGTTGTGTTGTAAGGTCATATCCTGCCATCCAGTGCTGTCAATAAATTTATATAGTGCTATGTATGTACTGTAATTTTCCAGCAAACCTTAGCATTAGTTGGAATGACAGCAGCTCCACGCTCACTTCACCTAAGTTTTCACGGTGAGATGGTTACAGAATCGCACTGCTGTTTATGCTTCTTCCATAACTGTGTGTTAAGAAACGCAATGTGTCCACTGTCAAGATCATCATCATCTGCCTAGCCTTTTCGCACTACGGATCTTTCACAGTTATTTATAGATACCTCTGATTTTGCATCTCTGTCAAAATCAATAAGTTATTACTTACTGTTGAGTTGCTGTCATTGACAAGTCTGTCAAAATGACAGTGATCTTTATTAATTACTTACTATTGTATAGAATCAAGATCGCCTAACTGAAAAGACAGCTGTGCTGCTGTGTTTGTTGCCCAAGTGGTGAAAGGCGGGAGGGGGGTCATGTAATTTGGACACACAAACAAATGATAGCCCGGACTAACGGCTGTAGATCTATATCGAAATAATAACGCTATGCTTATCGAATACATAAACTCCGGTTAAGAATAGACCGCGCATTATTGAGTCATTGTTAGTTCGCGCGTGTCTCTTAATATATTTATAATATTTGCGTCCAATTGTGTCAACAGCCAGAAATATTTCCTAACTGACGTTTGTTTAGTAACTCGAGATAATCATTCTGTGTTGATTACCGAGTCATCATCTTTTGTTCAGGGAGTCCTACTGGATTAGCAACGATTACTAAAACGTGACGCAATGATCTACAGATGAAAAATTCCAGCTTCCAAGCCAATAATAATAACGCTGAAATATGGGAAATATGCACTCGCAAATAAAGTGTCATACGAGTTAAAATAATATTTACAAGGTAGGGCGTTGGGCCTAAAAGCAACTCCAGTCATACGATGCGTAAGAGATGCGTATCCCTGGTGCGTAGACTACGCGGCAGCGCCAACAGCATCCTTAGCACGATCTCTAGTCGGCTGGACTGTAATTACATTACGGTAGTTTTAAGTATTACTAACACTAGTCTATAAGAACATTGTTACTAACAAAATGGACACCATGGTCTGAAATAAAATGTTTTTTATTATAAACTCACCCTTCTTCCCATCGGGTAGACAAAAACTACAGAACGCCACCGGCTACGATCCTATACTCCTTTTGCATCGTTTACGGTCATACATCTGAAGGCCAATTTTATTCTTGTAATTTAAAACATTCAAAATCTAATCGCAGTCTCATCTCGGCGACAAACAAATGTCAAAAACTTGTCAAAATGTAGGGAAATTAGAAGTATTTTTTGACAGATTGAGACTGAGATCAGACTGTGAACGGTCTTAAAATTACGAGAATTGCCCGTCTGGTCATACACGCACGTCGGTTGCGAGTACTACAGACCTGACTTTTCTTAAAAACTTCACCAATAAAGTAAACGAAGAAAAATTTCTTTCACGTAAACATCGTTCTTAATGAATAGACAATGTACTAGATTTTTATGACGAAACAATGTACATTTATGAGGGTCAATAAAAATTATTCATCATCACCATATATCATCATTGACTGTCTTGTTCCACTGTTGAGTTTCCTCCCTTTTGTGTCACGCTTTCTGAACTACGCGAGTCTCGTCTAGGTTTAAACCTCAGTATTTTTAGTTCATTCACCCATCTAGCTTCATAATTGATTTGACAACACACCTCCTTTCGCTTTTTGGTAATCATTCAATTATGGCTCTTTTCCGCCTGCCATCACCACGCCTTGCCAAGCATCCTGCCCACCCGTAGTCCGAGAATTTAATAACTGAAGCGTTTTGACACATCGCGACACAGGCGTAAAGCTAAATACCGGTTCATGCCGGTTTTAACTGCTTTATACTGGTAATAAAGGATTAAAATGCGGTAAGTGTGCGGCCAGTATCACGTTGCGGCGCGGCGGCAGGTGGCGGGTCTCATTTATCTTGCGCCGCGCTGATGAATATTTACTCATGTTAACTAGGTGTGCGACGGTCATTAGTTGCAGAGAGTAAGCTTCTAAATCGGTAGGATGTATTAAGTGGATATACTGAGTGATCTTAATATTAATGAATTGATAAAAATCTTGCGCAAACTTATGGGTTCTTCCGTCAGGACTTTATCAGTAGCAGCTCGTAGTCTGGATTCGTTCATGGCAACCGGCTTGCCTACTATTCAATCATCATCATCTCATTTCAGCCGAAAGACGTCATCTCCTAGACGTAGGCCTCCCCCAAGCATCGCCACTTCGACCGGTTTTGTGCTTCTCGCATCCAGCGGATTCCTGCGGCATTCACCAGGTCATCGGTCCATCTTTTGAGAGGCTTTCCAACCCTACGTCTTCCGGTACGCGGTCGCCACTCCAGAACCTTTCGTCCCCAGCGGCCATTCGTTCTGCGGGTGAATTGTGGGTGTACTAACACCCTAAACCTCCGCCTGACTCTTCCAGGAAAACAGACTTTATGTTAAGTTAAAAAAAAAAAACAATATTTCACATCAGCAAGATGTTATCTATGATATATACATTTTGTTATCTATGATAGATACATGTCTAAAATACATATTAGTTATAACACAGTTCGTGCCAGATATACAGTATGCTGATTTAGGTATTCAACTCATGCAATAGTTTACATAATATTTCACCCCAAATCAGCCAATTAATCTCCCGGTTTCAATCTGAGAGCCATCCAAATAAATCCTCATTACATTACGGAAGTGAATTAAAATTAATACAATAGTTATAATGCATATTTAATGTAACGCACCCTTGCACTCTCCAGTTAATTCGAAACCAAAATTATTCGAGGTTTTAAACCGTTATTGAAATTCTGAATTTTAACTGTTATTAAAAGGGGAATTACATAGTTAATAAACTGCGGGAATGTAACTAAAAGGCAGTGTGTAATATATATGTAGGTGAGCAGTAGGCAGCTAATTTGCACGACCTTTAAGTGCACGCTTTAATATGCAACAAAGTGTAATTTGATCGCGATAAAAAGCAAGGCTAAACTTAATTAGAGTAACAAGGCTCCTGGAAATTACGGGGCTGGGCCCCTCTATGCAATATTTATGACTTTATGCTGCCTCCAAGGCTGCGTGCCGTAAGGAGCTGTTTATCTTCCAGCACCTAAAGCTATTAAGATGCAATCTCATTGTTCAGCATTCTATTAGCCGGTGCACGCAAATAGCTCTTGTTCTAAATTTATCAAGATTTCGCCTCTCCTTTGTGTACAGGTAGTTTGATATAGGAAAAGATTGCTTGATATACGGCTGCATGCTTCGAGTAAACCGATTATCCATTACGTTTGAATAGTTTACACGAATACGTTAACTTTTGTTTTTGGAATCAGCTTTATGAACAAACTATGCGCATCGTGTGAACTAACACTGCAAAACTCAGTCTGGTTTTTATGCTCTTTTTATTATTTTTCCTAGGATCAGCGCACCCGAGAGCAACGACAGATGAGTTTTATGAAAGCACATAACACATGCAAGACGTGACAAATAAACTTTTTATGCTGCGTACAACAACAATAGGGAATATATTACAATTTGTGTTAAACATGTCTGGGTTTAGTCTCAAATTCTCGGCGAGAAACGCGGGCTTTTCGCTGAAAAATGGAATGTTTCTATTACTTTGTTTGTTCACTGGGAAGCTTCGCCCACAGATGTTCGCTCTTCTATTGAAGTGTGAGTGCAATGAGAATCTTTTCTTATTTCTTCACTGTCTAAATCAATATCGTCTCCTTCCTTTGTCTGATCAAGCAAATATTTTTTCGAAAAATTTTCTTAGTTTTTATTGGAAGCTCTGTGTTTTGTCTCTGGTATTTTTCTAGGGAACCGTAAAGTTTAGAAATACCTTTTATAAAATCTTAAAATCAATGTGTTATGAGTAAGCTGACTCGAACAACATCTGCCATGTTTTGTCTCCTAAGTTGACTGGTAGAAAATGCCTCAGGCAGTAAGTCCACCTTTGTACTTTGTAGTATTTTTTTATCTGTGCATAAAGTTTTAATAAAGTAATAAATAACTACAACTATAATATAACATGTATTCGTCAGATGCTCTCTGAGACTGATTTTTAAGAAAGCACACACAAACTTTGGCAGTAATTTTCCTGCTTACTTACTAAGAACTTCAGGTAATAAATCTGCGCTTCAGAATGCGGTCGCACTTCATCAAGACTAACTACCATTCACCAACATCAAACTTATTTAAATCTTCACCTACCCGCTTATTAAAATACCAAAGTTCGCACCAAGTTTCTTTTCCCAGTCATTGGTGAGACGAGGCGAGTTTGTGCAAAAAAGATAGAAATTAAAAGGTTTGTTATATACAGGTTGAAATTAAATTCATAGGCATCCTTTTAAGGAGTCGTTGTACTCATCATTATGAACAACTTTTAGTATGGGACCACACCTGAAATCGCGAAAAAAAAAACAGCTGTTTCCTACATTTATATTCGCATAACTCGACAAAATGTAGGGAACAGCTGTTTTTTTTCGCGATTTCAGGTTTGTTCCCGTAGTAAAAGTTGTTTATAATGATGATTACAATGACCCCTTAAAAGGATGCCCATGAATTCAATTTCACCCTGTATACATACAGATTAATGAAGATAAAATTGCAGGAGTAAGCCGGTTGGATAAACAGCTTTGGGCCCCTGCGTGCCCTGGATTATACCCTCTACCTATTTGAGGGCCCTTCGCTAACTTACGCAATCACTGTGATTAGAGTGGGTAATGACTTTTCATAGCTTACTAACTTAGGTATATTTTGTCAAATATTAATAGTTGTTTTCTATTTATTATTACCAGTAAAAGCGCGGTCGCGTTTGTTTGATCATACGACTTTTAGTCAGACATTTCTAAACCAGTTAACGTGCTTAGTTGACTTATCTATTTGTTATAGGAATTCTAATCCACAGTTCTTACACACAGCCAGTCACAGAGAGTCCTATCTCAAAAATTTGTGTTTTATAAAGATGTACTTAAAATTTTTGCGACTCGCCCCTGTTTCGCGAGGTTTTACTACTTGACAAAACATCGTATTTCTTTATTACATATAAGTTTAATATGAATCTATTATACACCTAAACCTTCCTGAATAAATTCTCTAAATGAAGGTGGAATGGAAACCGCATCGAGATCCGTTGCGTAGTTTAGAAGAACACACACGATCACCAGGCAGACACAAACATAATGTGTAGGTAATAGATACGACTTATAAGCAGACGTTTATAAACCAGTCTACATCCTTAGCTGCCTTATTGATTTTGTGTTATGTGTTCCTATGCCGTAACGTGCTTACATCTATGTCCTATACAATCTTGAGTCTCGATATATAAAATCGTGGAACAACGTATCCGAGTCGGAAGTCAACTGACACAACGTTTCGGTTGACTTGATAGTGGTCATAAACTCCTTTGGCAAGTCGGCCATATTTATTTTTATTACTATTTTTAAGTACTATCTAATAAACTACAACTACCCTTGGATATTTAAGAGACTAACAGCAAATAAAATGTACTACTGAACATTTATTTCCCATCATAAAATGGTTGATTTGTTTCTTGTAACTGGGATAGTACTCGTAAAGTGTATTCTTCATCACTTATCTCGTTCAGTAAACAAAAATGGCTACCAAGCTCCCAGATTTCCATTTTGATAAAATTGTTTTGTTTAAATGGTTAATTCCGAAGTTTTTTCATCACCTGCCTAGCCTTTTTCCAATTATGTGGGGGTTGGCTTCCAGTCTAACCGGTAGCTGAATACTTTAGAATACTTTACATGGAGTGACTGCCTATCTGACATCTACAATCCAGTTATTTTAGGTAATAAAACCCCTTGGTATGACTGGTTGCCAGACTTTCGGGCTTCTGACGACCCGTAACAACTGTCAAAAATCCACGAATGACAGCCGGGACTTAACGTGCTTTCTGAGGCACGAAGGAGTCTATGTAAAGATGGTCACCCATCTAACGACCAACCACGGCAAGCGAAGCTTAACCTGATCGATCGACCCGTGGGGCTGTTATTACTTAGACATAAGCCCCGAATTCCGAAGTTTTGTATTTGATGTAATGAATACTGTATGTTTCTTGCGAATATGGAGTCGTTCAACCTCACCTAAAAATCTACGAGTATGTTTGAAGTAAATAAATCGTGGATTCCACGCGAAGTATGTTTATAAAATAAGTTGCGTAATGGAAAGTACACTGTATGATTACTACAACGCCTGCTATTTATGTTTTTATGCAGTAAAATAGCTAATGGCTGTATTTTAATAGTTTCATGTAGATTCTAGATCGGTGTTAACTGATACGATTATATTCCAGGTTTTTCGCAGCAAACATGTGCTAATTACTTTGGTGCAAAATAACTTTTTAGAAATATGTTCTCTAGTCAAATATTTTTTTTTTCTCACTTAATACTTCGCTGTTATTTTTAAAAGCTGCAGATTTTACGACGCCATATTTTTTGCAAAAATCAAATATGGAACAATATTCCCCCATATCTAATATGAATTCTGGAGGTTCACGTTCATTTATATAATTCTAGCGACCCGCTCCAGCTTCACACGGTTTTTACGACTTGACAAATCATCGAGACTTCTTTATTATATAAATAACTAGCTTCTGCCCGCGGCTTCGCCCGCGTGGATGTCGGAAATTATCCCACGGGAACGTGCTAACAGGATAAAATGTATGTGCTTCCCCAGGATGCCATCTATCTCTATGCCAAATCAGAAGTTCAGTGGTTTAGGCATGAAAATGTAACATACAGTTTCAAGTTCAATTCCTCCCCTTAAAAACAGAATTACCCCTTTTTGTCCCGTCAGTGGTAAATTTTCGACAACTGTACATACTTATTATTAATTATTTTATGTCAAAAGTATTAATACTGAGTTTCGAGTTGATTGGACCGCGCATTCAATTTCTTCCACACAAACTTAACACCCCTATATCCCCCTTTGAGGGGTAGTTTTGAAAAACTTATAATGATAAACTTTATTACTTACTTAGGCAAGTATTCTTGCCAAGTTTCAAGTTTATTAACTAAACGAATAATATTTTTCATATAAACTGTATCCCCCGCTTTCACCCCCATAGGGGTGGAACTTTGAAAAATCGTTTGGGATTATTCATAACTTGATTCAAAGATTATTTATACCAATTTTCGAGTTAATCAAGCCACGCATTATAATCCTCCCTTGTAAAATTAACTACCCCTTTTCAACCCGTTAGGGGTAGATTTTCGAAAACCCTGATACATGTTACTCTTTATTTTTGGTCTTAAGTATAAACACTGAGTTTCGAGTTACTCGGACCGCGCATTCAATTTCTTCCACACAAACTTAACACCCCTATATCCCCTTTTTGAGGGGTAGTTTTGAAAAACTTATAATGATAAACTTTATTACTTACTTACGCAAGTATTCTTGCCAAGTTTCAAGTTTATTAACTAAATGAATAAGATTTTTCATATAAACTGTATCCCCCGCTTTTCACCCCCACAGGGATGGAATTTTGCAAAATCGTTTGGGATTATTCATAACTTGATTCAAAGATTATTTATACCAATTTTTGAGTTAATCAAGCCATGCAGTAAAATCCGCCCCTGAAAAATTGACTACCCCATTCCAGCCCGTCAGGGGTAGATTTTCAAAAAACCCTGATATACATTATTCTTTACTTTCAATATTAGGTATAAATACTGAGTTTCGAGTAAATCGGACTACGCGCTAAAATTCTTCCATACAAACTTTGAAACCCCCCAATCCCTTATTAGGGGGTAGTTTAGAAGAAAAAAAAATGACAATCTTCATAATTTATTTTGGTAAGTATTCGTGCCAAGTTTCAAGTTTATTAACTCAAGGAATAAGATTTTTCATACAAACGAATTCCCCCCTTTTCACCCTCTTAGGGGTGGAATTTCGAAAAATCCTTTCTTAGTGGATGCCTACTCTTCACGAAGAACACACCCTCCAAATTTCATGTCTCTAGGACCAGCGGTTTAGGCTGTGCGTTGATCTATCAGTCAGTCAGTCAGTCAGTCAGGACTTTGAATTTTATATATATATACAACGTGTTTTTTTTGTTATCCCATAACTCTAGGGGGTCATTGTAATCATCATCTATACATATAATAAAATCGTAGGAAATTCAAAACTGTACATTGAATATTTTTTAAAAAGAATACTTGGGGCGTGATCTACAATCGTTATGAATAACTTTTACTATAACTATAACTAACTAAATCTTGGTTGGTTATTGTTGTAATTCTAGGTCTCATTAATAAATCAAGTTTAACTTAGCTGCTTCTCTCGTCTAAATCAAAATGAGAAAGCGGATACCTACCGACGCTTGTAAATTAAATTCAGTATAAATTATAACATAACCCCGCCATCGCCATTATTCTCCACACGGCAGCTACTTACCATTTTCTCATTCAACCATATCCTGAGATCGCAACTTGAGTAACAGATTTAGTAGCATTTCATAGTTTCTCTCTACGTGCCCAAGTTCAGAATTTATGGGGCTAAACTTAGTAAAGGATATGAGCCACGAGCCACGTAGCCTTCCTACATTATACGTACAGGCGTTAATACTCATTCCCGACTTAATATTACCCGCCAACTTTAATTACAGGAAGGAGAATTAATGTATTGTAGAATTAAAATTAGCAAGTTCCTCGTACGTGGGAACGGTTTCATTATGCCGCTGCGATGGAGTTATTTGTGTACTTGTAGTACTTAACTGTGTTATACTTAAGTAAACCAGGAGCATGTAAGTAAGTTATTTCTTCTCGAATAATTGTATTATAAAATATACACATCACACTATATCGAGCTCAGTTGACAAAGCGAATCTATTGCCACGAGGGCACTAAGAATGTGCATAGGTACATTTTACGAAGATTTCGGTTCTAGATCCGAACAAATCGGATTTGCGTTCAATTTTCACAGACTTTCGGAAGCTCCCGAATTCAGCCGAGCAAAACCCGACCCGAATACGGCGCAAGAAAATTTCTAAATTCCCAACTCGCCTTCGTAACTTAGAATTTGAAGGATTTAAATCTTCGCTGACTTGTCGAGATTGACCCGAATCGCAATCGGTATTTTTTTCGACAATTGCTTACTTTTGAAATGCTATCGTGAACACGACCCTTTTTGAGGCAATCCCTCTTTATTTAACATTCAATTTATAAAATACGAAGCGTACCTATTCGGGAAATCATTTTCCGATATGATATATCGGTTTCCGAAAGCACTACAAAATGTGGCAACAAAATTGTCATTTTCGGCATTTGCAGATAAAATATTTTAGTGCTTGAGAAAAGAGAACGTTCAAATATTACAGCTATTGAGAGGCAGGAAGGAAGGAGTCGCGCAGGTGGATATCACCTGTCGTGCCGGGAGGCGGCAGTTCCGCAGCGCGCGAGCTCACACGAGCTCACTCGAGCCGCCGACCCTCCCCGCCAACATTTGTTACCTTTACGGCCAACATTTATTACCGTGCCCGGGCGCTCGGCGTTCGTCTCAGTAAATATACTTAATTAAAATTACCGCACGCGACCCTTGAGAATTCGCACGTGAACATGAAGACGCGTTATGAGATAAAACTTTAGTACAGGTCGAACGGTACTCGCATCTGTTTCACTAAATGAGTAGTTCACTGAAAAATATAAAGTATACATACAAGAGTTTCAGTATCTATCTGAGCAGAAATGCAGCCGCGATCCCCAGGCGAGTTCGGCGAATTTCACGAAACATAAATAAGTATATGTTTGCATTTTAAAGTTATTGCTTTAAAAGCTCTTGGTCTTGTTTGCGGCGTTTTTCAAAACCCCGACTACACGGTTCTTTTTTATATCTTTGCATATTCTCGTATAAACACTGGTAACTGGGGGCTCTTCAACGTTTAGAAAGAGTGTGCTCGTGTCTAGGGGAGTCGTTTCAAACTTATATTTCGACAGAACACTTTAGCGCTTGAAAACTTTCGCATGCACTCGCCAGCTCCAAATATTTAAGGTGAAAATTTTAAGTAATATGTATACTTTATGTGCTCCTCCATGTACGTGGTGCATGTTACCACGTCTCGCTTTTATGAAGCTGTATTTAACTACAAAATGCGAGTTTCAAAACTGTACGTGATCGCATCAATAATCAATATTCACTTAGGGCGTGAAAAAGTAGGTGTTAGTTAACAGTCTTATCATGACTTAGATTACAACGAAATAAACGTCAGTGGTGATGATTATCTAACCCATCGCTCTTGATACACCAAGGGTCCTCAGACCCTCGTCTACCCATAGTCCCCGATACGAACGTAACTCGAACTTCGTACGTTAAGGTTCATATTCCTATAATATTCATATGGCACAAGACTACTGATACAAGTTAGCCAAGTCAATAAAACAGCGAAACTTCGTTACAAACAGCTTCGTTGTCGTACAAATGTCTGTTCAGTATTGGAGACACAAATTCTTCGTTTATTTTGTGTTACCACACGTCAGGTCCGCGCGGAGATCGGATAAGGACACAAAAAAATGTGTACCATTTCCTGTGCTTATTTAAATTGTGTCATACTTTATTGTGATTGTGTGCTGTTTCCTTTTCGCCTTACTTGCGCGAGTTCAAAGGAGAGTAATGGCTTTTACGTGCTGGAGACTGCATGCATCCCGCTAATTGAAACTTCAAAACACTTTAGAATTAATGGGATATCTAACAGATATTGAGGTTCTGTTTTGTTGTTGTAATATTATAGCTTTTAATTTTCTTTTTAGTATCCAGCAAAGGATATGATAAATTCATTTTGTATCTGCATGATATTTTGATTACGGACTGATTTTTCAATAGAAAGATAACTTTGAGGAATAAGTATTGCAGTCTGACAGCCGACAGTTTTGTATATAAAATAAATGTCAAACTGTCATAATTTTATTATTCTTCATTAAAGTTTTCTGATTATTGAAAAATCAGCCCTTAAATAAGGTAAAGATACAAAAGAGAAAATCCATAAACAAATTATCTATTATTTATCTTCAATACTTCGTTAAAATGTTTGTACAATTTCAGCCATTGACAATATAAACATTCAGAGTCAGAGTAACTGACTAACAGAGTCAGTCCTACTAAGGACTGACTCCTGTTTATATCGTGATGTCCGTGATTCTAGGAAATGCAGAGATCGTGCAGCTGTGTTATTGGCACAGCTGTCCATTGTAGGCAAAACTACAGTTCAGTTCAGTTCCGTTGATCGTGCGTCTCGTATTGAAACCTAAATTTTTGAACCATTTATGAAAAATTTATTCCTTGTGCAAAATTATTACGAGGAAAAAATGATGGGTTAAAATTTTTGAAACAAAGAGCTACGCAAAAAAGTAAAGTACAATACTAGGAAAATTTTAGTCTATGAACACTGGAACAAATATGTACAAGAACAGTAGAACAGTACTTAGAATTATAATAGAAACTGAAAACCTAGATTCTTCAAAGAAGTGTAAAATATGAGATTGACAAACTTTCATCAACCATTACTTATTGTTTTTTTCTTTATTTTGTTTTTATGTTCTTTTTTGTGTCATGTTTACCGCAAATAAACGTATTTTCTTTCTTTCTTTCTTTAGAAGTCCCTGCCACCCTGTATAGTCTACCTATACAGGCTGGCAGGAACATAGACGCGCAACCCGTTACCATAGTTCAGTACTTGATTCTGAACCCGTAGAAATTTTTCATGGGTTATCAAAAAAAAACAGCTTTTTTATAGTATAGAACAGTGCAATAATTACGCGGTAAAAATCTATGGAACAGATTTTTTTTTACCCTCTCAATTTTTACGCCCTAGAATCATGTGCTGAATTCATGGTTACCTACAGTTTGCGCGTCGATTTCCTGCCGTCTTGTATAGAACGTGCTCCATTAAACATGATTGTTAATTGTATATTACAGTCGAACCCTTATGACTGCCTGCACATTAAAAAACTACAGGTTGTAACGACCACATAAGTTATGCATTTGTTACACGTAACATAAATAAAACTTCGCTAACAATCCACATTCAATCTTATAATCCGCCATGACAGGCCATTCCCAGTAATATTTCCAAAGACCTACATTTATGATTCATAAGACACATTAAAAAGGCTTATACAGAACGGGGATTATGATGAAAGATCACCGCTCAGTGGTGATTAATGAAACGTAATTAATTACTGATAGTACGCATGTGTTCGGCTGTAGGTATATGAACCGGGGATTAACAAACCACGGTACCTTTGTGTTATTTTTCATGTGACAGTTTTAAAGGCTGTTGCCCTGTAATATTCAATGGGTAAATGTAATAAAAAGATCGGTAAAACATTTACCAAATTTTCGGTAATTGTTTGACTGTCTGAATGTCTTTAAATATATTCATTTATGTTCAAATTGACGTTATTTCAAGTTAAACAAATATCAACTTTATTTTAATGGTAATTTAGTTGATTTCAGAGTAATTAGAACTATTGAAAAAGTTATAAAAATGTTTGAAGTTATAGCGTAAACTGAACTTTATTGTGTAGGAATTAAAGTTATTTTTCCATAAACTCATATTTTTTTTACATTTTGGGCGAATATGTCGGGATTCAAATTAGGTAAGACGACTTAAGAGCGTTTACAACGAACGTACGGCATTTCATACAAACTGTACTGACGAAAAATAGTGTTACAGTTAAATTTGACTGATTTTAAATTTTCCATAGAAACAGAGATTTCCAATTATCTTTTTTTAAATAAGACATTTCGAAAATGTTCTTTACTAACTTTTTAGACCTTTGTATCCTGCTTATGCGTATGAAGTTTCATTAAAATCAGTTCATGCATTTCGAAAAACAAGGACTTGAAAGTTTGTATGAAATGCCGTACGTTGTAAACGCTCTTCGGGAAGCGCCAAGGTAGCCCGCGAAATTCAAATTTCGTTACGTCTTTTGCAATTTGCAGGCCAGTATCAGGTTGTATAGCATATTCAGCCTTTTAATGTTCCCACTTGCACTGCTGGGACACAGGCCTCCTCTCTTCAAAAGGGAGTGGGCTGTAATCCAACACGCGGGCTCAGTGCGGGTTGCTAGATGTCACATGTCTTCGAATTGTTGGTTTATGCCGGTTTCCTTCACCGTTTTGAGAGCAGTAGTGATGAAATCATTTACACAAAATAAAGCGGCTGACTGGTTTCGAACCTACGACCTACAACTCGGAAGTCGCGGCCGTTACCACTGGGCTGCCACAGCTCTTGTAATAATACCTACATAATGTGCTCAAAAAACATCTGTATTTTTAATAAAATGTTAGATATTTTTACGGTAGACTGTGTGAAGCCAATTTCCAGGAATTGAAACGATGTGTTCAAATTCATGCATTTTTTCAGGATTTAGTGTCGATGCCGAGACCGCATCGACACTAAATCCTGAAAAAATGCATGAATTTGAACACATTCTTTTTTGTGGAACTGAATTTGAATTGTTTTGGCACAAGAGCAATATGGAAGCCTCCATTGTTTCGACTTTGATTTTATGCCCTGAATAGATTGTAAGCCTTGTAGACTGTAGATTTGTAGACCGTTTTCTATTTGATTAAGTATGTACCTGGTACTTGTTGACCGTGCCACGGAAAGCACGTTAAGCCGTTGGTCCCGGCTGTCATTCGTGGATCTTTGACAGTCGTTACGGGTCGTCAGAAGCCCGAAAGTCTGACAACCACTCTTACCAAGGGGTATCGTATTACCCAGTAACTGAGTTGTGGAGGTCAGGTAGGCAGTCGCTCCATGTAAAATACTGGTATTCAGCTGCATCCGGTTAGACTGGAAGCCAACCCCAACATAGTTGGAAAAAGGCTAGGCAGATGATGATGACCTGGTACTTGTTGACAGGCCTACAGTGATTTGTAATTTGAAAACATTGTGAAAGCAAATTAAAATTAAAGCCTACAACATACTGTGCCTTTCCTTGACGCAGTCAAGGCACCGAGAGTTCTTAAAGAACTACGCACTATGTTCATTGCTTATTCTATTTCTTTGATGCAGATAAAGATTGTTGTAAGACTGAATAATAAGCAGAAGATGCTATTTTTATACGCTGTATCTATTCACGAGAAACAAGTACAAAATGCGCGAACCACAATCAAAATGCACTATGAAAACACTCAAATAGATACCATCCAAGCAAAAGTAGAGGAACTCTTTCGGGCTTTGGGGCAACCTGGTAGTTAGCCGGGTGCCAAGATTACAGAGTACTGAG
This sequence comes from Apamea sordens, assembly GCA_945859715.1. NCBI lineage: Eukaryota > Metazoa > Arthropoda > Insecta > Lepidoptera > Noctuidae > Apamea > Apamea sordens. The sequence goes on along the minus strand of OX243991.1, from coordinate 8,552,630 downwards.
AGCTGAGTGGCCAATCTGGGTACCCGGCTTACTACTGGGGCTGCCCCAAAGCCCTCAAGTCTTCCTCACCCAAACTGGCAAGCGGGAAAGCGACCGCCAAGGGAGTGCCCGTCAATGAAGGTGCCCGAGAGGCTCAGTCCCCAGAGGCACTAAGCCTCTCGGGCATCAGGCCATCCCTCTGACCAAATCTTAATCAACCCAAAGCACCTACAGCTTTGGTCTCCCAACCCTAGGCTATCCCAGCGCTAATGGCTACCACAGTCCCAGCGCACAACACAACAACCAAATTCAAACCACCAAAAACCAAACAACAACTTCTTGAAAATGCCACTGCGTGCCACTTCAGGAGAGTTTATAAACGGAAATCGCTGGGCGTTCCTTACCTGTAATGTAACTCTGGGAAATAAAGTAATCAGTTTTATAGAAATACTTGAAAATCGCTATTTCGCGTGTCTCCCTTTTAATACAGGGGTTCATTCAATTAGCCTTCACTGCATGGAATTCTCTGCGTAATTAATAAACGTATGTTATTACGTTGAGTTATTTACGTTAATTAGGAACGTTACCCGGTAATGGGTTACGCTGTTATTTTCAACTAAATCAATTTTGAGTTGATAACGTTACGCGTTATCGCGCGTACAACACTAGTACAGCCAACATTATAAGTAATTTATAACACCACGCCTATTTTCTCCGGGAGAGTAGGCAGAAGTGTATATTTAACCCGAATTTCATCAGATATACAACGTGCTTTTTTTTATATCCCATAACTCTAGGGCGTCATTGTACTCATCATTATGAACAACTTTTACTATGGGACAAATCATGAAAGCGCGAAAAAAAATCAGCTGTTCCCTACATTTATGTTCGTATAACTCGTCAAAATGTAAGTTTGTTTTCAAAATGGTCAGATATATGTTTTGGCGATAGTAGACTTTTCGTCCATTCAAATAATGACTATTGATACTACCCGCACTAGGGTAGGGATGTATCGATAGATCAGCGGTTTCGCAACACGCCTCTGTGGTCGGTTAATGGCCATTGACGAGTTTAAATTGCACGCGAAAATTATAGCTGAACTCGCCTACATGGGTTTCACGATTTTGCAGGCAATTTTGATGATTATTGGGGGGAGAATTTTACCAAAATGATGAAAATTAACGTTAGTAGAAATATTTGTTGTTCAGGAGACTTTTAGCAGAATGCACTATGCGACTATATAAAAGGTCAAATTAAATTAGCTGGCGGAACTCCGCAGATGTTATGGGTATCGATATTTAAACATGATAATATAAGGTTAAGGTTGTCTTTAAAAGATCGCTTTTAGCGATAAGACCGCCCATTGTGTCACTTCTACACTCACATCTATAGTACTCATGGTGTACATAATAAAGAATATTCTATTCTATAATATACAACTATTTCTTTTAAGAACGTAGGTATACGGCGAACTGTCTAGTAAAAAAAAAAAACTGTTTCATCGAATCTAAAACAAGGTTTACATTTACAAAATCAGCAAGTTGCCATCTTTTTCGTAAATATCTCTGACAGATCTGACGATGATATTCCTTTTTATTTGAAAACAAATAATACATTTCTCTGGGAACGGTTGCGAAAATATCGCATCATTTATCTTCATCATTACTTTAGCATGTCAGTAAGATTTCCCGGTTTCGTATAGGTAATCAACTTACTACAGTTAGCAATTTCAGGAACAACCATAATGTTCCGTTTTGTATGATTCGTGACGAATGCCTTTCAGACCCGATTGAAGTTCAAGAATCATTCATAAAGAAATTATGGAAAAAAAATAAAGAGTTAATCTTTAGAGATTATTTACGAAAAAATATGTTTTCGCTAAATGCTTTTGGGCAGCTACCTTAACCGTTGTAGTTAAAGGAATACGGTCTTAGGAGACTTTCCTTAACTTTTTCAAAAATTTGAATTTGCAATCGCAGATTTTAAAAAAAAAATTACAGTCGGCAGAAAAGTGGGTTGGGTGGGGTTTCACAAAAACTTTTTTATCCCAATCGATCCTGTTTCTTATAAGGATCAAAAACCTCTACACTTCTACAGGATCAACTGAGGTTTGAGTACTAGAAAAGTCAGAATTCTCCAACAAAAAAAAAAACTATACATTTCGTCGGAAATGAGACTAAAACTTACTTTTTTATGATCATGATAGACACACCCCTACAATGAAGACTGGCTGAAAATAAACAAGCTGCCCAACTCAAAAAACCAGCCTGTATAGATGTCCATGGTATCACTCATATCCCATCCACTTAAAAATATTCTCTTAATCCTCTAACACAGCATTCGCGCTACGTCACAATAGGTTCCCATACATACAACTACACATATTTGTATGACGTAAACTCGACGCCACGTGCTCCGGTCCGTACATACCGCCCATTTCTTCCACATTCATGCATCTTTTCATATATGCGGCTGCGGGTTTCTCCAGATTGTAAAATGTGTGTCACGCATTCTCGAAAAGGGTTGGCAGAGAACGATGAGAAGTTGTATAGCCACATTTTCCAATGACGGTATTCTGTCCCATGCGTTAGGGGTTGAGCCTTGTCTGCCGAATATGCTACCATCCAGAACTTCGATCAATAATAGTACTAGATTCCCGATAAGCGCTTCAAAAACGACCCGATAAATAAGACCACAAATACATTTGTGGTCTTATTTCAAATTAGTATGTTTTTAACCTTCTTACTTAGACTTTAAGTTTCATTTTAGAATAAATGACTGAAAATTGAAAAATAGAATGATTTTATTTTCAAGCGACATTTTAAATATATTTTGCAGTGGTAATTAAACTTTATGTTTAAGCATTAAGGTTTATAATAAACTGAAGTTGTTAATATTATTAAACTTTTTCTAAGAAATGTAGATGTTTACGTGTGTGCAAACGTGGCCACTTGAGCGACTGATTTTTGTTCCTGATCCTTTATCTAGTACTATTATTGATCGAAGATCCAGAATGTTCAAATGGAAGACCACTGTAAAAACAGTAGAAGCGAAATTAGGCGTATCATACGCTTGGAAAAGGAAGAAAAATGGCGAATTAGAACGGGTTCGTAGCGACTGTTTCGATTCTTTACATAGGTAGCCCCAATTTATTTGGGGCTGGCGTAACATGTCGTTCTCATCCATAATAACAATAGTCCTCCAGACCTTATATCGGCCATAGCGGGCAATCTCAACGGAGACTAGACTTCGGCGCAGGAGATATTATAGTGCCCAAGTGTGTGCGCAGACACACTTGGGCACTTCTATATTTCTCTATTAGTCGTCATCTCGGTAGTCACCCCCTTTCTAGCCATAATCTTCCACACAGTCCTTTCATCGTTTCTTTGGTCTTCCCCTACTCCTGTAGCCATATTCATACTCAAAACTCACCTCACGATATACTACCGTAGTTTTATTTCTTTTCTGTACCAAATAGTTTCTTTTTTAATCTTTAAATTTAAGGGGCTTTTATAACGCACAGCGTATGTCAGTCCCATCGTAACCTAATACAGGATACACATCAAACTAATAAGATTAATATATCAGGGCCATAAAGTCGAACAACTTTCTCGCATCTTCAGAGCTCGGCTTAGATAGTATTTGGTGGAATTTACCTATATCGTTCTTGTTTAACTTCAAAGCCCTGAACAACTTACTCCTATCAGCCTCAAAGCGAACATATTCCATCAACAAGTGATGCATGTCCTCCACAACTCCACACACCTCACAGTTGGGAGAGGTTTGTTTTCATCAAGAAAACGAATTTGTTACATGGAATATGTCCAGATCTGAGTCTGTGAGCCGTAACCACTAATTTCCTTACCAAATAGTTAAATTAAAAATATCAATCTTTCTATGAGGCTGATAAAAGATCATTTTAGATAGCAGAAAGATATAGGTATAAATATAACCGTCGCCGCGCCGGGTCTGTTCGTCGTGTTTGTTGTACAAACTTTTAATTGGGTAAACAATTTACTGTTAACGAAGCAGGCAAGGGTCTCGCTAAAAATGGTGCTGATAGATTCTTATTTAGCTCAGTTTATTGGAAATATTGTCAATGTTTTAGTATTGAGATTTATTTTTAGTAACTGATTTATGATGTTAGAAATGGTAGCTAGTTATTTTTTACTTTTATATTTGTAATTCATATGTTGTACGTATAGAATACTCTATAGTATGTACGTCATACTATAGAGTATTCTATCTATGTATCTAGTTAATGAAGAATTTCTTGTGTTTTGTGATACCTATAAGTATTTATTTATTATTATTTATTTATTTACACCAATAAGTCTTACAGTATTCCAAGACGATGTTATACAAACCTATTAAACTATCTATATCTCATAAAATATACTTAAACATAAAATTCAACAATAAAAATAAAATAATAAGAAATGCTATATTTTTTTCAAACTTGTGTGCATCCTTCAATGCAACTTTGTGCTCTTGATACAATCTATAATAGTAATCGATTGTGATAACACTTATTTTCGTCTTTCTTATTTTTATCAGTATTCTTCCCGGAATCTTGATGACCACCGTTGGTCACCTATACATAATAACCCTAGGTTTGCTGAGGTCTTGTCGATTTTAGATATATTATAAACTCGAAAAGTCTCAAATGCTTATGCTGTATTGCAAAAAACACGCAATGATTATAGACATTTAAAGTACCCGGATTTACCAATTTCTTGACGACCTTAGAGATAAACTAGAAAAGGCTCAAATGCCAGCACTATTTACGTTTATTTATATCCTAAGAATATATAATGAAGACATGTACTTATTCGTGTCATAAAAGATGAAACACTCAACGCATAAATAAACGTTTGTTTGTTTGCATGTATATGCAAACACACAAACAAGATGTAAATATACTCAAAACATTAATAAAATCTGAAGTACAAACATCCTAAATATTAACGCAGAGTTAAATTAAGCACTAAACCGAATCAGTGTTTACGGTATATAGCTATTTACTCAAATCGTTAGGAATGTGTAAATATTTCGTGCGGGTCACCCCATTTTGACGTGCGTGACTGACTGACCGTATGCCATGCTCTTTGTTAATTTTTTACGACGTATATGAGTCTGTACAGTAGTACTATTAACAGATTTTTGAGTAATCCTACTAATACTATAAACGTGAAAGTTTGTATGGATGGATGGATGTATGTTTGTTACTCTTTCACGCCAAAATTACTGAACGGATTTGGATGAAATTTGGTACACAGACAGTTTATAACCAGGATTAACACATAGGACTTTTTGTTCAGATATTCTTACGGGATCGAGACTTATGCGGGTGAAACTGTGGGGCGCAGCTAGTATTACTATAATTTATTGTTTGTTTACTCCAGGGATCATGCCTGAAAAAACTCGTAAATCAGTGTGTCGGTTGCGATTTCCGTGGATGGGCAACCATTCTTTACACATCGGAATATACTGGGTGGCTGAGACATCGACGCTCAACCATGGATTCAGTACATGATTCTGAGCTCGGGACGTTGAAATTCTTCATTGGTTATTAAACAAAAAAATGTTGGTAGGTATTGTACACACGGCTACACGTCAAGCTATACAAAACCAGTTTGTCTTGGACTCACTTTGTATGATATTTTCACACAATGAACGGTCAGCCTATACTGGTTTTGCATAGCTTGATGTGTAGCCGTGTGTACTTTTCACTGTTAAACAGCTGATATTTTTATTGATAACCGACGAAAAATTTCTACACTAGGGGGTTTTGATGTGCTCAATTCATGGTTCCAGTTTGCGCGTCCAATGTCCCTCTCCCCCTGTATACCATGCTTTGGAACGCGCATTACGTGTCGTCAAAAGAATAAAAATAAATTACGGGCACTGACAGGACAGGTCCATTCAAATCAATGTGGCTTTTTCCTCAAACAACCATTTGGACACTAATCTGCATGGTCCTCACATGATCTGGACCAGGACCATGACCAGGATAATGTCTAGACTTTAAAAGAGACTGTGACCTCTGAGTTCGTTTCGGTTTTTCTTCTCAGAGTTCCTAGTCAGTTAAGAAACAGTGACTTATCTAGTTTTTTAATATTTAATTTTTGATATAAGAAACAGAACTCGAAAATTTCTGCTGGGGAGTTTGTTGCGCCACTTCTCTTTCCCAGCGATAGCACTAGAAAGTGATGAAGGGCGGCCGTATTTGGGGAACTGTCTTTTGACGTTCGAAAAATGCTGATTCTCAGTTTAATTTGAATAAATGACTTTTAATTTCTAACATAAATAATCATACAAAAATGCCTCATTAGCACATTTTCTTTCAATTTAGGTAAATGAGTCCAATTGAGACAGTTAAAAAGTTCTGATTCAACCCCCGATATGGAGAAAATTACATGGATGGTAGAAATTTGACATTCAGAACATTTTTCGACAATTTCATCGTTCAGCGTGATAGGTGGCAGCTCGATCGTGTTCCGAATATCTTCTACATAAAGAACCAATGCAAAAATATTTCACTCTGGCCTGATTTTTCATCTACTAACTATGCTCTTATTGAAATCATACGGCTTAAACCGCAACGACTACGATTGTGGTGCACTCTTATATCATCCACCTATAGATACATATATTTAGTTGAGTAATGGATATTGCTTGCATTCTACACGGTAGGACTACCATTTTGAAACGACCTCTTAACTTGATTTGATTCAGGGTTTAGTATTCCATAGCAGTGCAAAATATAAGGGGGCCTGTTTTATCGCCTGAAAATGTGCTGCCTCATCTGAAAGAATCTCGTTTCAACTTATGATAAAGTAAAAATAGCTCAGCATCAGCTAAAGGGTATATGGGATATTTGATTGCTACGCCGTAGCTCGTTCGTAGCCTTCGTAGCTCGTAGCGCGTAGCATTGGATTTGTGACGACACGCGTGACGTAACCGCCGCACCCCCGCCCGGGCGTGCGTCACTCCCCCCATCCCTCCTCTCGACACGCAAATCATTGGCCAAAATCAACAGCGATTTAATGCCGCCATTAACTACCGGAAGGTGGATAAATGTACGGTGCATGTGTTCGCTCAACCGACTTACAATGCAGGCAATTTATAACAGGCGACACGATTTACCGTGAAAATTAATTAGGCGCGACTGTCACGGTATGTATTTACTGTTTACTTAATATTTTGTGTTTGCACGACGTTTTGGGGTACGAGGGCGGGTCTAGGGCTGAAAAGGAAAGTCAAATGTCTCCAAGTCGGTGTAACGCGAACATTTACATAAATATAACAACCAGCCTTAAGGACTTTGATGGAATGGGGTTAAAGTACAGTTTTGGAGCGAGTGAGCCATTTTCTTTGGGCTTGAGCGTCAAATATGTCGTTAAAGTGAAATGTTGATGAAATAAGGGTAATCTGTGATTTTGTTTGGGTATTTTTATTAAAGATGTGAATACAAATAGAAAGCATTTGTCCACATTAGGTTCCATTTAAGAATCCTTTTGTCTTTGTTGTCACTGACAATTTTGTCTGGTTTATTATTGATTAAATTATAACACCAATGAGGCCAACCTATTTACTAAACAATAGCTTTTTTTATTGAATTTTTAGGTTATGATCGTACCTATTTCTCAGTATTCCAGTTAGACGAAGAATAATTATTATTACAACTGTAATCTAGAGATCATAAGGAACAAATATATATTCGTTTCATTAATAGACACCACAATTTTTGGTAGGCCTAATCGCCGAACAAAAAAAACGATCTCCTTTAAACCAACCTATAGAATATGCAAGTGTTATGCAAAATGAGAAATCTACATTCAAGGAAACGGTGTTTGAAGTGGCTTTTAGTCCCCGTATATGGTGAGTATAAATGTGTTCAAACAACGGGAAACAACTATCGGTTAGCTACATACGGGCTTCGGTATTTCGGTAGACCGTTACTGTTTGTTCGTGTACGTAGCACCCTTATGCAATATTCCGCGAATAGAGAACACCAGTTACCGCTATCCTAACAAAAAATCGGTAGTTATTTTCAAACAGCTGTGGTTTTAAAAGAACTAGAATACCGTTTATTAATTAACAGACGAATGTTTTGCTCGATTTTTTCATATCGATTTTTCCGAATGTGAATCGAAAAACTTCCCGAAATCCGATTGAGTCAGAATTTTGCACACATGTGTAATTTAGAAGATATTATAATGGCATGTCACATTTATTAACGTAAAACAGAAGTAAATAAAAATGCATTAAAAAAACACCACTAAAAATGTTTTTAACAATGTTTTTATTTGCCTTCATTCAACAAAAGATTATAGACAGTTGAAACAATAGTTTTATCATAATTATCAAACACGTACAGTCAAACACAAATTAGTAGCGACTAGCACTACGAAAATCGCCCTTATTGCTACGACAAAAGGCGCTCTCAATCTCAAATTATTACCACTGATGAGCTATTAACTGTACAAAAAACACCTAGCTTCCCCTCTCATTTATCTAACATATTACAAACCGCACGCTCTGCTTTGAGCACTGAGCTTTTTGACGAAAGTAAATACATAATGTTGTTCCGTCACCGCACAGAGCCGCGGTGTGTCAAAGCCAGTTGTTTTGAGCCCGCAGGAAATTATCACAGATTGTTTGAACGTCAGCTGCGAGCGACCCAGTTCAGGTGCGTTCAGACCGGACGCATACGTGAATATTTCATTGGCAGGTAGTGTTACATGGATTTTAACACGAGGGATGAAAACTGGAGGCCTACTCCGAAGTGCAAAGTGCGAATGTTCGGATCGGACTGACACATGGCCGAATCGAATATTATTGAAAAATGCGAAAAAAGTTCGGATCGGCTCAGTTGGGTCGGGACCATAGTCAATATTCGAAAGAGTATAGGAGTGTAGGATCGGAACCGACCGAACCAAATAGTAACTTCGTAGCAGGAAACGGCTGAACATTCGGCCGATACTACTTCGGAGTAGACCCCCAGGATATAAAACTTATTGGTTCGTTTACAAATATTCATTATCTTTATCATTGGTAGCCGAGTTCCACCCACGGTAGATTGAATATAGGTCTTCTTCCTTCTATGCTATGCTGCCCTAGTCTATGCGAATCTTATACAACCGTCACTCGATCTATACTCTAAAAGACTCACCGTGAAAATTTAAGTGAAGTAAGCTGGCAGTAAGTAATAATAATAATAGTTTATTTCAAAATGGGATTGCAAAGTTTACAAATGTTGCATATACAGGGTGTTATTGACAGCCCTCCGCAAACTGATAGGGTGGCTTCAGTACATCATATTAAGATGACCGGTACATGTAATTCTTTCAGGAACATTAAGGGAATCCAAAAAACCAGATTTGTTTTATTACCTCACACGCAACGTATCGTTACCGTGGCAAAACGCACGTAGCGGACGGCAGCGCAGCGAGCTTGAGCAAGGCAGTTTTCAGCTGTTTTATTTACATAAATGGAGTGTTGCATACAGAGAACGTAATTTTACATTGAAATAAAGGAATATCAGCAGAAAAAACGGCATAATTTTTTTTTTTTCCTGAGAAAATTTCCAGTGGGATATGATTCAGAATAAGGAGCTGAATCAGTCCTGTGTTTTTGTGGAGGGCTGTCAATAACACCCTGTATGTAATTTTTAGGTTCAACTATACAATAAAGACGGGTGAAGTACTGTTCTCCTAGATAGGCTAGAATTTAGCCTGTGTTAAGGAGAGACAGTGCCGGTCCCCTGATTGGCGGATTATTATATAAATATTGTGTGTTTAAACATTAAAGTTTGAAACAGCATCTGGACATAAGTGTAGTTACTGTACAATAGTTATCCATAATAAATAAATAAGTTTAATTTCATCCACTTATGTAAACAACAATTCACAGCAACAATACAAAAATGTGACAAAAGACAATAAATTCAACCAAAATTAAAATCATATCACAAACAAATTCACAATCAATATAAGAATTAAGAACAAAATCAAAATAGAATCAAAAACCAAATTAAAATCAAACCAAAATTATAAACAAAATTAAAATTAAGATATAAATTAAATTAAAATTAATATTAAATATAAAATTATATTATATTTTATTATTATTTATACAAGACATATCTAGTGTGTGGGTATGCGCGTGTGCGTCTGTGTAGGTGCATTGTGTTAAGTGTGTAAAGTAAGTAACATGAGGTCGAATGACAGTGAACTGTCATTCTGTAAAAATCTCACCATAAGAACTTGGTGAAGTGAGCGTAAAGTGAGCTGTCATTCACTAATGCTAGGGATTAACACTATTGACTGCTCACTCCAAGCTCGCTTCACCTATGATTTCACGGTGAGATTTTTACAGGATACACCGGCAGGTTTTGATCCGCTGTCTTTCAAATCAAAGGAAGAAAATGCTTGTCCTAACTTCTTTCTTGAAAGTTTCTGTGATCTAAACGCAGCTTCACGCCTTCTCAATTCCCATCCGTGTTTAGGAATAATTTCATATGTAACATTCGAATTGCAAATATTATTTTGACGTCCCCGTTATTACGTAACTAAGGAATGTGACGTCATAAATAACATCGTATGAGTTATTGCGGCAGATGTCTTTATGTTAAACATTTACATAAATATTCGTAATAATAATTTAATTTGCATTAAAGTAAGTATCAAAGTTACGCCGATGTGATATTTCATGTTTCAAATTAAATTATTGCTTCCCAAGTGTAATTTATTTAAGTATTCATTTTCATACGTGAAATGTCGACTGTAGATAGTTTGCATAGATGAACAGAATTAAATGTACAGTCTGCAACCCCAATGTATTTAGGGTGCTACCATCCAGAATGTTCATACGGAAACTGCAAAACAGTACAATCGTACAATTAAAACTAGGCGTTTATAATTACACCTAGAAACCGTAGAAAAATTGCGAATTTAACGTGTTCTTATCGACTGTTTGGTTCTTCATAAAGGTAGTCATCATCATCACTCTCCTGCCCTCATCCCAATTCATTTAAGGTCAGCGCAACATGTCCCTTTCTCTCGGCATTCACTCCCTATCCCTATCCTCCTATCCCTATTCTCCTATAGCCATATCATCTTTAACAAAGTCCATATATCGTTTCTTTGGTCTTCTCTTACTCTTATAAAACCACCCTTAAGTTTAACCTCTTTAAACTTAACAGTTTTAATGTTCTTTTTTATTTTATTTTTACTGTTTATATTTTCTGTGCGTGTTCCATATGAAATATTTCTCTTTCTTTCTTTCCCTCCGAATTCATACTCAAAACTTTCCTTACGGCATTAAGGTGAATTAACAAAACACTACCTACACTACATCTACTCATGATCTAACTGATCTACTGGCAAGATTATTTTAACAAAGCTCCCTAACCAAGCCTGCTTAGTAAAGTACTTTACTAAGTATTGGTCAGGGAGCTTTGTTGCTGTCTGTACTGGGTGGGTTGGTACCTACCCACGTCTCAATTCTCAAAGCTTTCAACTCGATTACAGAGGTGGCACCTCCAAGTGAATTGTCACGTGGGGTAAGTGCATTATACAGGATGTGTACACGTTCAGTTATACAGACTGACTTGGAATTCATTGGCTATCTTTCAGTGGGTGAAAGTACTTCTGAATTGGAACAACGTTTACTACGGCACCAACTCTTAAATATTACAAAAGTTACGGCTACAATTGAAATACTCTAAACATATTTGACAACACGGTTAGCGCAGTGGCTGAGCAATCGGACTGCTGCGCTGCGTGTCGCGGGTTCGATTCCCGCACAGAACTAATAATTTGTAAGTCCTACATGTATTTGTTCTGAGTCTGTGTGTTTTTTTTCTATCTATAATATGTATGTATTTACAAAAAATAAATGTATATAAGTAGTTTATCAGCCATCTTGTTACCATAACACAAGCATTAGGTTGCTTAGCTTGGGACTAGATGGCGCTGTGTGAAATGTCCAGGGATATTATTATTATTATTATATTACAATAAATTGTCACGTGTCAGTTAGGTTGGGTAAAGTCAGGTTATGTCTATAATGAGCATTATTTTTGATATTAAAAAAGATCATTTGCATTTTGATAATGACGAAGGCCCTCCAGTGTATCCTGCCCTTTATGACATACGGTGCCGAAACGTGGACACTGACAGTCGGGCTGGTCCACAAATTTAAGGTCGCTCAGCGTACTATAGGCTATATGCACGGAGTTTCTTTGAAGGATATAATCAGTGCTATCGGCATAGCGTGCAGAATAAGTAAGCTGAAGTGGTAATGGGCTGGCTATGTTTTTCGAAGGACCGATGGCCGGTAGAGCAGACGAGCCCTGAAGTGGAGACTCCGTATCGGCAAGCGTAGTGTAGGGTGCCCCCCAGCTAAACGACCTTAAAAAGTGGCTGGGACAGACTGGATGCGGAAGGTGGAGGCTAGGGTAGAGGCCTACGTCCAACAGTGGACTACGATAGGCTGAATTGATTGTAGATAGATTTTCATTTTCGGATCAGTCCATCGTAAATTTTCACTAAAGGAGAGATTTTTCAGGAAAAGTCCGTATTAGATTACCTATGAATTCAAAGTTAGCCTGTACAAGTTAATGGCTGCGGGCTGCATGTGAAATTAAAGGCAGAGTCTTGCAGCGCTTTGCAGCGATGTTTGCTCACCGGTTGAGCACATAATGCATACGGGTCGAGTATGCATGCACTTATTTAAGTACAGTTTAGGGACAATTTTTTTCCGGATTTTGTACATATTATTTAGACACTACTACGTTTTAGTAAGTTATATTTATTATTGAAACGTTCAACGTGTGAATTTAAGTAAGCACATTGCATTTTCCATTATATTTTTGAAGTGAAAACTTCTTTAGCGGCGTTGTGCATTGTTGTTGTGATGGGTAAAAAATGTTAAACTCGCGTCAGGACACGTGACCTGATCGAAAATTCGTAAGACGGAGGGAGAGTAGACCGCATTCCAAAAATGCACAACGTTAATATTCAAGTTTTCACTTCTGCCGGCACTCCCGGAGTGCAACCCGTTGATTTATTTCTGCTATTCAGCTGGTATGCATCCAATTAGACTGGAAGAATTGGGAAAAGGCTAGGCGGATGACGAGATGATGACTTCATTTTCCACACTTTTATTAAAAACTCTGCTGTCAAAGAGGGTATGATGATAATTATGTTTCTGGCAGAATATTCATTTCTTTAGCAACCAACAATTTAATTTTTTGCAGTTTAAAAAAGAAAAAAAAGTATTTATTGCGTCTCGTCGATCACAAACTAAACTCAGTCGAAAATAAAAAACCTTTTGAAGTTAACAAAGAGAGTTTAATGATCCATCACCAACAACAAATTGATACAGTTACCTACTTCATATCTAATTCTCTACCAACTACAAACAGAGGTATTATCACTCAAACGTATTCCTTTTGTTTCTCTCCTCGTATTAGTGCAGTATCGTATTCTATTGTATTGTAAACAGAGCCCTCACGATCGAACTCATCGCGCTCTCACCGCCATTCCGTCACTTTACGCGATAATGTTGCCTTCCGCGTAACGCTTTCAGATATTCGAGACTCCACTTGATAGAGATTATCTTCAGCGCTGAGATGAATAAAAAGAGTGATAGAGTACCTATATAATATGTATCTTTATGAGTATCATGAATAAGGATATCTACAGATTTGGTTCATTTGGTTGCCAATTTTCGGAAATTTACATGGATCCATGGAATGGATAGCTTACATTTTTTTTCCATTTTTTTATTTCTATATCAAGTTTTTTTTTTAAGTGATCGCTTTGAATGGCTACAAGAGACCTACTACTGTCACTAGAGTTCATATTTTGTGCTCACATACTTTGTAGTTGTAAACAATTTTCTCCATACATCAATATTATGTCACGGTCAATTCTCCAACTGCAAATGTAAGTTTGCAATCTTAATTTTTTTTATGTGATAGCTACAAATGAACGATTTTCGGACTTTTTCCTTTACTTGTTCTATAAAACCTTGCTTCTTTCCAAATTTTCATGATTCTAGGTCAACGGGAAGTCCCCTTTTAGGTTTTGATTTATTTGCGAGTATCAAAATATGTCGCATAAAAGGCCGTATTTTTTTATAGCGTTGACTTACAAACTTGATTTCTTTAGAGCTTCAAGGGACCGTAGACCTATGTATTTGATATTAATTTCTTGATACCTCCACGCGTTCCTGAGAAAAAGCAAACAACTAGACAGACGGAAAACGAAGTGACCTTAATACTTAAGTGTTTATGAAAATTGAGAAGAAGAAACTTGAGGTTTGCTGGTTACTTATCCTTGAATACACAAATGCCCATTCCTCTAATAACTCTATCGATGAAGGTCACAAGTCGTATCTTGGTTGTCGGTACACTACTGTATCTTATATCAGGCTTATCCCAACAAGGAAAAAGCACGAACAATATATTTGATCGCAATCATGAGATGAAATAAAACGATATTTGGCAAGACTCCGGCTGCGAGGAGATACACAGCTTCCATTTGATATCTTTAGATACTTAATATTCACAAGTATATAACGTACTCGTATACTTGTGTAGTAGCAGTCTTTTGTGTATCGACATCTTCACTATCACTGAGTTATTTTTGTTAAATATTCTTTTTTGTACTCTCCTTCTCGTTTAGATTTTAGTAGGTATATTGAGATGTTTGACGACTCAATTGGTGATATTTTTTTGGAACGAAGTTCCTTATCGCGCGGTGCGAAAGGGGGCTAGACGGAAAAAATTAAGACCAAAAGTTGGAACGACACTTTTTGCTATAGTTGTAAGCCGTGCGGCGTGCGCGTGTTTCTCTGTCTCTCTCTCTCTCTCTCTTATAGAGAGCAAGCCAGTTATACTTCGTTCCATCCGGGTGTCCCTTGATACCTCTCAAGTTTTTATTTAGTCTATCACTGCTGGGCAAATGCCTCCTTACTCTCTTTCCAGCTCTCTCTGTCCAGAGCTGCCAAGGACCAATCTTTATGAAAGGAGTCCAGCTCATCCCGCCATCTCCGTCTGGGCCTGCCGCGATGTCGTTTGCCATTAAGCGGGATAATCGGTGATATTATGATATGATAATATTTATCACAACATAATCTCTAAATCCAAACTTGAAACTCGTCGCCTACGGTCTCCAGTTTGACTTTCGGGTGCGTCAAATATCAAGGTGACCAACAGATGGATATTTATTCCAGTCTAGGTTCTAGTGTAGAGCAACGTTAATGAAGAACGTTATAGTCAAGAAATCTAATTTATCCATAGTTAAACCTATTTATACTCTCTTTGCCTCACTTACTACAAAACAACCCTAAATTGAACTTAACTAACTAAAGACAACATTAATCATTAACCTTTATTAATTCCAAAGCAACACAAAGGTCGCAGTCATTAAAATTAAACAGTTAAACGCGAGATAAAGCCAGAAACGTACCGAATGCTCGCCCTTTTGTCAGGCTGAGGCAACGTTCTCCGCTTTTATTGGGGTAACAACCCAAAGAAGAGCTGTAGAGAGTGTACACGTGCTGGCACTGCGACACTACGAAAAACTAAAGGCTCGTTTACACGAGGTGACTTTTACATCTGTCAAGTGGCGTGAATTTCCATGCGAGTCTTGTAAGCGAGACTCGCCAGCACTCAAAACTGCTCGCCTACGATTATGTCACACGAGACTAGTCTGGCTTTCTTGAACTGTGATTCGGAAAGTAGAAATATCACCTGCGATTTTTTGTTTCTTTCAAAGGCATGACGAGCTTCGACTTTTAACATGCGACTTTTAACTGTTTACACGATTCTTATTTTATCTTCTTTAAAAAATCGCCTATTTGATGCGAGAAATTCCACGTAAATGAGCCTTTACTCGCTGATACATTACAACAATACTCTCTGGAGTTGCGTAGAGTACAACAATGGATTAGCGAACACTGCTCATTGTTCAATGGAGTACACATCGGGGAATATTCCGGCTTTTTACCCATCGATACTGAGTGTCATTTGACATATTGACGTCGTTTAACTTTCTGTAATTGCCTTTTTTGTGGGTTTTACGTGCATGTGGGTTTTTGTTATGGAGCGCAATTTATTTAGGAGTATTGCTCCTGAAATAGGTACAAATTCAAATTCAAACTCAACGCATTTATTTTAATAAATCCATTTACAGGTGGCTGTGAATAGATTTATTCAAATAAATGCATTTGAATTGTCAAAGGAGTCGATCATTCAGAGAGATGAAGCTAGTTGCCCATTTCAAAGTGTAGGTAGTTCCTACAGAGCAGGATGGGAAATAAACTCCATGAACACTCTTTTAAATTATATTTACTGCAAAATATTAGTAACATCATTAATGTGTAAATGTCACCAGAGACCGGACCACCTACTACACTAAGAAGAAAGAAGAGTATTCATCAGTGTCGTCCGGTTAAACCTGGGCATTCAGACAACCCTCCTAACTACCTAATATTTTGACCCCAGCTTATATATCCTCGAAAACATCGTGAGGCAACCAGCATGCCTTAGAACCAAAAATTCGAAGACATGTGACATCTACATCATGTGGGTTGCGTGCGCTTGCCGCGTTGTGGATTCTGGCCCACTCCCGCTTATAGAGAGGAGCCCTATGTCCCAACAGAGTGGGAAAATTGTAGGCTGATTATTAACGTGTAGAGCATGTAACACACGAGGAACGAAGAAAAAGAGGACATTAATTTTCATAATTGCCTTTCTATATGGTATTAGTGACTGAAACATTGCCAGTAGCACCAATTTGATTCCATAAAAAAAATCATAGACATTATGACGTTATAAGGAAACAATGACAAAAAAGAAAGTCGAGACCACATGGCGCTATAACTCATCAAAGGAGCATTTACTGCAGAATATAATGATCTCATTCTAGGGCGCCTTCAGGCTAGTTGGAGTGACGATCTTCGCAGGATGGCTGGTAGCAGCTGGATGAGAGTTGCCGAAAATCGAGTCGAATGGAGTGCATTAGGAGATGTATATGTCCAGCAGTGGACTGCTAAAGGCTGATGATTATGATGATAATGACTTCAGCCTCGCTCGCTTGGAGTGCTCGAAACAGGCAGTTAAATTTTATTTATTTTTAATAATACTAAATGCAAGAAAAAATAATGTTTTAAAATTTTTGTCTCTGTTGGTCCGGCTAATTTCGAAAACGGCTGTACCGATTTTGACGCCACTTTTATTGGCAGATAGCTAATGATTTAAGGAGAAACTTCAGCTACTTTATTTTAGAAAAAGAAAGAAAATCAAAGGTATTATTGTCACACGAGGCAGCAGCTAGTAAAGAAAGAAAGTAAATTAGTTTATTTGACCCAGAGTAAGGCACACCTAAAATAAGATATCGTATGGTTTCAAACTCATGAGTCACTCTTGATATCGGTAAAAGCTGCGGTCAAGGCAACTGGCAAGCGGTATGTCTTGGCTCCAACTGCATCCTACTAGGGAAAAGCTAATAGGCATAACCGTATAATTAGCCAATTTGGGTTACCTTGAGTACCTACTTACTAAAATAGCTCTGTATCTATATAGGGTGGCAGGGACATCGACGCGCAACCTGTTAGGTACCAGGTTAAGCACTAGGAAGTGGTGAAGGGCGGGCGGCAAAAGACAGTTCTCCAAAAGGGACTGTCTTTTGTAATTTTGACGTTCGAAAAGTGCTGATTCTCAGCCCAATTTGTATAAATGACTTTTGATTTTGACCATGAATTTAGTACCTACATGATTCTGAACTCGCTGCGTTGAAATATTTCGTCGTACAAACATTTCTGCGCTGGGGGTAGAATCATGATGGTCTAGAATCATGTGCTGAATTCACAGTTTGCGTGTCGATATCCCTGCCACCCTGTATGGAAACAGTGCTATTTTATCCTATCCTACTAATATTATAAACGTGAAAGTTTGTATGGATGGATGGATGGATGAATGGTTTGTTACTCTTTCACGCAAAAACTACTGAACGGATTTGGATGAAATTTGACATATGGTTTATAACCAGGATTAACATACCTATAGGATACGTTTTATCCCGATATTCCCACGGGATCGAAACTTATGCGGGTGAAACCGCGGGGCGCAGCTAGTTATGCAATTTTTTTTCCCATAACTCTAAATAAAAACACTACTTACTCGCAAAGTTAAATATAACCTTATTTTTGGAAATCGGAGTCTTTGTTTTGTATTTAATTTTTTTTGAAGGCGGTTAAAAATAATTCCGCTACATACACTGTCGTGTTTATACGCAAATAGTGCGAGTAGTATTAAAATTATTATTATTTCGATTTGACTCAACGTGAAGTGTTTTTATTATGCTACAAAATCAAAACGAGGTGTTAATTGATTTATTTACACTTTCGCAGACTATCTAATAATATTCAAAGTGCATATTTTCGAGATGTGATACATTTCTATAGTTAGCTTGTATCTGATTTAATAAGACGCGTCTGTTGATGTCATTTAGGAAACGCTCTAAGATTTATCAGTGCCAAAATGAAATGCGCATCACTCGACATCTCCAATTTGTCGCTGAAGTGTGCTAAGGTTTGTAATTCAAGGTTTTCCCTATTAATAACATGCCTTTCTTATAATTTTCCATATTTTACATATTTTTTCGATTAATTGGTAGAACTGTGGTAAATAATACAGGTTCCTGATTTCTTTTTTGATCTTGCCTTGTTTTAACAACTGAAATGTAGATTTACGAATTAATTAGGTAATGTGTCTAAAAATACCACTACGCTTGCCGCGGTTGGTCTGTGGATGGGTGACCATCTTTACATACCGAGACCCCTCCGTGCCTCGGAAAGCACGTTAAGCCGTTGGTCCCGGCTGTCATTCGTGGATCTTTGACAGTCGTCACGGGTAGTCAGAAGCCCGAAAGTCTGACAACCAGTCTTACCAAGGGGTATCGTATTACCCAGGAACTGGGTTGTGGAGGTCAGATAGGCAGTCGCTCCATGTAAAGTACTGGTATTCAGCTGCATCCGGTTAGACTGAAAGCCGACCCCAACATAGTTGGGAAAAGGCTAGGCAGATGAGTAACTAATGGTTAAATTTTTGCAAAATGTGTCACCCATCCACAGACCAACCGCGGCAAGCGTAGCTTAACCTGACCGATCGACCTGTGCGGCTGTTATTATTTAGCCACGGGCCCCTCAACCATTAGTTACTATTTTTAACAATTGGTTGAGTTTAACTACGGTTCAAAACATCGGCCCTTAGTGTACTTACATGAGCGAACTTACTCCCACTACGCCAAAACCTTGCCAAGTAATGTAATAGTAGGTACATTACTTGGCAAGGTTTTCTTATTAATCATTTTATGTAATTTTAAACATAAAATTGTAAAATTAATTTATTAATAAAATTTATAAAATCGATCTAATTTAATTCCTATGACAGAACGAAATTCTGAAAATTTTACAATACAATACCACCGAAGGACTGTCGAAAGCTCAACTCAGATATAAAAGCGATGTAGCGGGAACATCCGAAAGGGTTTACCGCTGCCCTGGAACATAAAGGGCTAAGGAAGGAACACGGGTTGGTTTTAGTCAGTAAGAGTCTGACACTCCCTCCTGCTCCACCCAGAGCGGGAGGAGTCATTTTATGATTTCCCATCCTCAAAAAAAAAAAAAAAAAAGATATAAAAGCGATATGTCTGTACGCCTACATAATAGGTACCTACCTACTTCGTATCGGATACATCAATGCAATCGAACGTCTGTCTTTGTTCTAAGTAAAGTAGTCTGACTGTCTGACCATTGTGATGAAGATTTCTACCGATTGTTACAACTTTTCTACTTACTCTCCTGAAAGAACCTTACATTCCGCTTTTACAGAACCACGATTGTTATAATAAGACTATCTTTTCTTTATATCTAGCTTGAACGGAATAGAAATAGCTTTTGTGAGCTTGAAAGTGCTTTTATCCTAATAAGTACCTATGCTACATAATTAACTTGACTGTATCTAATCATTTCTATTTTTTGCCAGAATCAGCATTGTCATACAACGTGGAAATGCTGCCAGCTTTTTCGTCAGTTTTCCTGTTGACAGCGATGCGGACGAATTTTTTGATGTCCTGTGATTCTTTGCCCCTCCCTTTTTTATATACTTGTACATATACTAGTACCGCCTCGCGGTTTCACCCACATAAGAGTCGATCCCGTGGGAATATCGGGATAAAAAGTATACTTTGTGTTTTTCTAATTATGTATACGCTACGAGTACCTATTACTGTAAAGTTCCATCCATCCATCCATCCTCACAAACTTTCGCGTTTATAATATTAGTAGGATAGTAGGATTAGTAGGAAGTAGGATTATCTTGTTACCACAAGGATGTCTAATTGATTAAAATAACAAATCATACTCACCATCGCATCTCCTAAGTAATTATTCCCTGAAGTACGTATTTGTTTCCAACCAACTTCATTAAACAAGTTTCAATACCAAAATCAACTAAATTGTAATATACTACACGGTCTACAGCACCCTAATTGCGTAACACACTATTAATCTCAATCTGAATCATTTTGAAAGATATTGCTAATCCATTGCTTCATATGTTCGAAAAATGTGTCTGCTCAACAATGTAAATAAAGCAATGAATGTTGTTGAACTGTCAAAATGAAAGCCATTGCTACTCATAGTGTGATATGCAATTACTACGCTGGTATCATTTACTTTGAAGCTGACCGTACGCGAGGTATTTCAGGTGCCATAACAGGCATTACTGTTCATTTCCCGCCTCTGATTGAAATCTAGGGGTGTGCCAGGCCTCTAACTTACAATCAGAACATTACGTGTTGCTCAACACTACAATTTGAAACCAGTGATTGATAACATTTCACATTATATAGCGTTTGTTTCACGAAATACTATTACTTAACAAATATAGGCGTTGCACGCGAGCAAAGGTATACGTAGTAAGAATGTTTAATCTTTGTAATCTACACAACTCATAAATGACTAGGGATGTATATGATGTAGATTAAAATCGTGGGTTAACTTTTGTAATGAAATTGGACGGTGAAGTAAAAGTTCGCTCAGAGTCTGTCTAGTTGTCAGGGAGTTTACATACGCGCCTTTTAAAATGGACAGTTAATTTTTTCTCGTGACACTGGCGGATAACGAGCTTTTTTTTTTTTCCTGCTGATATATTGTTGCATTTGTTGAGATTGGAACCTAGGAAGTTTAATGATTATTTTGTGGTATATTGTTACATGTATACATATATGTAAGTACAAAAAGATGGTATTGAATATTTAAAATAGCCATCTAACACCAATTATTCCAAAATACGTACGATACCTACTTCTTACTTTTTCTGTACCTACCTATAATTAACACACGCAATAAACTATCTGTATACCATTATTTCGCAGACATTGGTGATAGTTACACATTTACCTAGTTTTTAACGTATTCTGTCACTCATATAATATTGTAATGTGTACAACTGTTTTATCCTACAAATTTTATAAACGCGAAAGCTTCTAAGACTGCATGGATCGACGGATGGATGTTTGTTACTCTTTCACGCAAAAACTACTGAACAAATTTTAAATAAAATAAATTGTAATATAGCTTATACATTACAATAACACATAGGTACTTTTTATCTGCAAATTTCCACGGGATCGACACTTATGCGGGTGAAACCGCGGGGCGCTGCTAGTGTCTCAATAAACTTAAATAAAATAATGTTGGAAATCTTGTTTCAATGCAGAGCTTTGTTTGTAGTTAAGCAGTAGAGCGTTGTATTTAAGAGTAATTTTCATGTTTTCTCACATGAAAATTAACCTACAAAAGAATACATTGCGATTCCCTTGCTACGGTGATAACTTATAGCTTTGCTCACAAAGTGACTGCGTAAGAGCCGCTCCTGCATAGCATCATGAAAATTAAATATTTAGTTTTGAACCAGCTTGCGTCGCACCCGACCTCCATTAAAGAGATTACTATAACGCAAGGAAGAAAAACCAAAAATAACTAGCATTCCACCTTTCGCCTACGCACATTTTCCGTCCATCTGAACATTCGTTTTTCCATATTCTATTGGATTCCTTCAACTCACACACCAGTCACTGTAGGTATATGCATACAAACTTAAACATACGAGTAACTGCCAAAATATGGGTGTTGTATTTCACCTCTGCCAACCCTTTCGGGGAATACAAGCGTCATGTTATCAGGCCGTGTAGTGTATGTCATCGAGGAGCCAATACCAAACATATATCACTTTGAGCAAACTGACCATGTTTACTCAAACACTAACAAATTACGTGCGACTCCTGGCGAGCAGTTTTATTTGCTTTCAGCGCATTCAGTTACTAACTAGCAATCATTACGCCGAGTTAGGTACCTAGTTAGTAGTTACCTACTTTGTACTGTTAGTATCTAGTACGCAGTTGTATGCTTTGTGATGTTCAGTGTGATGAAA
Source organism: Apamea sordens (assembly GCA_945859715.1). NCBI lineage: Eukaryota > Metazoa > Arthropoda > Insecta > Lepidoptera > Noctuidae > Apamea > Apamea sordens. The sequence goes on along the minus strand of OX243991.1, from coordinate 8,530,135 downwards.
AGTTTTGTTGCAGGTGTATACCTACGGGTAATTACACCCCAAATATAAACTGCGATAAGTACCTCGCAATCGCAGTTTAGCTCGCTCCCTCGATGCCACCTCCATGTAAAACAAATAATAATAATAATATCCCTGGACATTTTACACAGCGCCATCTAGTCCCAAGCTAAGCAACCTAAATGCTTGTGTTATGGTAACAAGATGGCTGATAAACTACTTATATACATTTTTTTTTTGTAAATACATACATATAGAGTGGTTACGAAATAACATCCTCACTCTAAATGCTGCAAAAACGAACTATGTCACTTTCTCCATAAAACATATCAGACATACAAGTTTTTAGAAGCTTTTACATGCAAGTTTTTAGATCTATTCGATTTCGATACGAACGTCATCAATGCACTGGCACAATACATTAGGTTTTACATCCACCCGCATTTGAATGCCTATGGTATTCAGTCTAACGAACAAAATGCAAAACGATGTTGAGTATCTTTGCACTTGTTCGACCAGCTTCATCGTTCAGACACAACTTCATATATGCGGACTCCGGATACACGTCACGTTATTTACACAGGGAGTCCGAATTCGACGTCATTTGAATTTCCCGAATGCGGGCAAACGGACACGTGATACTGTCCCTTTACACTCAAGAGTCCTATCCTAATAAAACCATCCATAGCTTCTAATATTATAAATGCAAAAGTAACTTTGTTAGTAACAACGAGCTCACACAGATAGACATGAAAAGCGCAACAACCGACTTCCAAAAAACACAACAAAGTGAAAAATAACTTTCGTTATTTTAACGTTCTGCGTACCCCTTTAAAGGGTACAGGCGTGATGTTATGTGTGTGTTTGCGTAAGCAATACATACATATGCGATAGCAGCAATCGCGGTTGATTTGCTGCCGTTTATTGAAGAGTTCAGTAGTCTGTCTCCGAAACTCATCATCTGCCGGTCGATTCTGTAAAAATCTCACCGTGAAAACTCAAGTGAAGTGAGCTTGCTGTGACTTGTCAGTAGTGTCAATCCCTAGCATTATTTGGAATGACAGCTCACTCCACGCTCACTTCACCTAAGTTTTCACGGTGAGATGGTTACAGAATCGGATTGCAGATCTTTTCAAAGCATTTCCTACCTCCGCGATTACTTTATTATCGCTTAGCGTTTAGGTACACATTAGACATTATAGCCGAGTAAAAAAAAATCAGCAATCTTTTTACTTTACTCGGCTCCTAAATATCTTAGCGTGATGTTATGTAGCCTATAGCCTTCCTCAAGAATTAGGCTATCAATTGCATTAAAAAAAAATCCGTCTGGTAGTACCAGAGATTAACGCGTTCAAAAAAAACAAATAAACTCTTCAGCTTTATTATCTATATATATAAAATTCAAAGTCCTGACTGACTGACTGACTGACTGACTGATTGACTGACTGACTGACTGATAGATCAACGTACAGCCTAAACCGCTGGTCCTAGAGACATGAAATTTGGAGGGTGTGTTCTTCGTGAAGAGTAGGCATCCACTAAGAAAGGATTTTTCGAAATTCCACCCCTAAGAGGGTGAAAAGGGGGGAATTCGTTTGTATGAAAAATCTTATTCCTTGAGTTAATAAACTTGAAACTTGGCAGGAATACTTATCTAAATAAATTATGAACATTGTCAGTTTTTTTTCTTCTAAACTACCCCCTAATAAGGGATTGGGGGTTTCAAAGTTTGTATGGAAGAATTTTAGCGCGCAGTCCGATTTACTCGAAACTTGGTAGTTATACCTAATATTGAAAGTAAAGAATAATGTGTATCAGGGTTTGTTGAAAATCTACCCTTGACGGGCTGAAATGGGGTAGTAAATTTTTCAGGGGAGGATTTTACTGTATGGCTTGATTAACTCGAAAATTAGTATAAATAATCTTTGAGTCAAGTTACATCCCAAACAATTTTTTTTAATTCCACCCCTGTGGGGATGAAAAGCGGGGATACAGTTTATATGAAAAATCTTCTTCATTAGGTTAATAAACTTGAAACTTTTCAAGAATACTCGCCTAAGTAAGTAAGTAATAAAGTTTATCATTGTAAGTTTTTCAAAACTACCCCTCAAAGGGGAAAATAGGGGTGTTGAAGTTTATGTGGAATAATTTGAATGCGCGCGCGGTCCGATTAACTCGAAACTCAGTGTTTATACTTAAGACCAAAAATAAAGAGTAACATGTATAATGGTTTTTCGAAAATCTACCCCTAACGGGTTGAAAAGGGGTAGTTAATTTTACAAGGGAGGATTATAATGCGTGGCTTGACTAACTCGAAAATTGGTATAAATAATCTTTGAATCAAGTTATGAATAATCCCAAACGATTTTTCAAAATTCCACCCCGGTGGGGGTGAAAAGCGGGGGATACAGTTTATATGAAAAATCTTATTCATTTAGTTAATTAACTTGAAACTTGGCAAGAATACTTGCCTAAGTAAGTAGGTAATAAAGTTTATCATTATAAGGTTTTCAAAACTACCCCTTAAAGGGGGGTCATAGGGGTGTTAAGTTTGTGTGGAAGAAATTGAATGCGAGGTCCAAGTAACTCGAAACTCAGTATTGATACTTTTAACAGAAAATAATTAATAATAATTATGTAAAGTTGTCGAAAATTTACCACTGACGGGACAAAAAGGGGTAATTCAGTTTTTAAGGGGAGGATTTGAACTTGAAATTATATGTTACATTTTCACGCCTAAACCACTGAACTTCTGATTTGGCATAGAGATAGATGGCATACTGGGGAAGCACATACATTTTATCCTGTTAGCACGTTCCCGTGGGATAATTTCCGACATCCACGCGGGCGAAGCCGCGGGCAGAAGCTAGTTAGTATATGTAAATACATGATGAAATACAAAGTACACGCAAACGAAATCGCGGCAACAGCTTAGTACCTATCGTAATAAATCATTACAGTAACAGAGTTACAGAACCTATTTTTAGCACCAAAACAATAGGTCAATTAAAAATTAAAATGTTTCCAAAATGGCGGACGAGTCGCACAAACAAATCTATTTTAAGGACTTATGTGATTGTGTAAACAGGAATACGGTTTCCTTTGTATCATTTTACGGTTAATTAAGCTTTCTGGGCAAGTGCGGCTGCGGCTTAATAGTCGATTCGCACGAATTTCCTCGCCTAAAACGGGCGAATCGACACTTTTAAATATTTTTTTATTTAAAGTAGGTACAGAAAGAGAAGTGATAAGAGTAAAATATTTTGAAACGTGTACGTGTTTCTTAACCTTATTGCATGACATTCAAAATGTGCCAATTACCTAATACATATTCCTGGAGTTATCGATTCGCCCACAAATAAATTAACTTCGTGCGAGTCGCTTATACACCGTTAAATTTTGATCGTTTTAATCCTTAAAAGGGGAAATCGTGAAAAAAATAATCAGTTGATCCAAATGTTCGCCTAGGTCGACATAATGTATGGATCAACTGATTTTTTTTTTCACGATTTCAGGGTTGGTCCCGTAGTAAAAGTTTATTTTTATTTATTTATTTATTTAGTATAAAGTTGTTCATAATGATGAGTACGATGACCCCTTCTAAGGATTAAAACGATCAAAATTTAACGGTGTAGAAAAAATAATCCTACTGATATTATAAACGAGAAAGTTTTTATGAACGGATTTGGATGAAATTTGGCACACAGATGGTTAATAAGGATTACCATATAGGATACTTTTTATCTCGATATTCCTACGGGATCGAAACTTATGCGGGTGAAACCGCGGGCGCAGCTAGTATTATTTAAAAGTCGATTCGCCCGTTTGGGGCGAGTAAATTCGTGCGAATCAACTAATAAGCCGTGGCTGCTCGCTAAATTATTGGGAAACGGATTACCTAGTGAGCTGGGAAATGCTTGGTTTGTGAGTAGTGTCGCGGTTGGGTTAAATACGAGTATGTACTTCTATTGCAAAGCAATGATGTCACAATATGGTATAAGTGACCGCTGTTTTAACATTTTTTACTCATTCAAGTGAAAGCAGTTGTGATTCAGTGGAAACGGTCGCGACTTACGAGTTGTTGGTCGTAGGTTCGAACCCAGACAGCCCTTTACTTTGTGTAAATTATTTCATTTCCACTGCTCTCAAAACGGTGAAAGAAAATATCGTGAGGAAATCGGCATGTCCTAGAACCAAAAATTCAAAAACATGTGACATCTACCATCCCGCACTGGGTCCGCGTGATAGATTACGGCCCACTCTCTCTCATAGAGAGGAGGCCTGAGTCCCAGCAGTGGGAACTTTATAGGCTGATTATACTACGCTCTTTGAATAATGTCGTACAATTTCCAACGTAAGAAGAAAATTTACCTTATATCAGCGTTGCACACGTCATCAACTGTGAACATGGCTATAATAATATAATTACGTTATAGTTTAGCAGGATCAATAATTCCTGGTTCCGATGCTAGGGATATTAGGCTAAGTACGCACTGCGATGCGATTTATAAATCGCATGTTCAAATCGCAAACGCATATTATTTTTCAAGCAAATTGTCAAACGATTTTTACCACAGTGCGCGGACTCTAGCATATTATATTGTTCACCGATTAGCGATTATTATCCGCAACGATTGAAATTCGAAGTCCTTAGCCTTAAGGTCGTACATGTTTTAACGAAAATATCATGATCTTAGAATATTATTGATTCTTTGTTGTTTCGCAGTGATCAGCAACCAACCTCGAAATGGTTATTTAACTACAACATTTAAAAAAAACCGGCCAAGTGCGAGTCGGACTCGCCCATGAAGGGTTCCGTTACGTTACGATTTATGACGTATTAAAAAAAAACTACTCACTAGATCTCGTTCAAACCAATTTTCGGTGGAAGTTTATATGGTAATGTACATCATATATTTTTTTTAGTTTTATCATTCTCTTATTTTAGAAGTTACAGGGGGGGGGGGGGACACACATTTTACCACTTTGGAAGTGTCTCTCGCGCAAACTATTCAGTTTAGAAAAAAATGATATTAGAAACCTCAATATCATTTTTGAAGACCTATCAATAGATACCCCACACGTATGGGTTTGATGAAAAAAACAATTTTGAGATTCAGTTCTAAGTATGGGGACCCCCAAAATTTATTGTTTTTTTTTCTATTTTTGTGTGGAAATCTTAATGCGGTTCACAGAATACATCCACTTACCAAGTTTCAACAGTATAGCTCTTATAGTTTCGGAAAAAAGCGGCTGTGACATACGGACGGACAGACAGACAGACAGACTGACAGACAGACAGACAGACAGACATGACGAATCCATAAGGGTTCCGTTGCCATTTGGCTACGGAACCCTAAAAATGTGCTTCGCCAATTTTGCTTAGACCGTAAGCCGACAACAACCCAGTCTTAGTAACATACCGGAGATAGAAATAGATTCGCTGTGACACTTTTAACATTCATCATCATCTGCCTTTTCCCAACTATATTGAGGGAGGTTGGCTTCCAGTCTAACCGGATGTAGCTCAATACCAGTATTTTACATGGATTGACTGCCTATCTGACCTCCACAACGTGACACTTTTAACATTACTAGTGAAATATGCCTGTTTATTATACCAATAATAAACATGCATATATACCCCGCTGGGGAATGCATGTGTTATAAAGTTGTAGCAAAATAGATGAAGGCACAAAGCTCAAAGCATTTACCGTTACCGCACACAATAAACAAAGCACAGAAACAGTAATGAGTATTAATAATCCAGTACAGTTCACTTCGATTAAATCGAATCAGATTTCCATATTCCATTCAATCGAGTATTGACAGATGCAACTCGATTCATAAAGCCGCGTTACATTCAAAGAATTACTTTATTAATGATAAATTTTTGTCGCGATTTTGCGGCACATGAAAATTGTGTATTGAAAAGGTGTAATTTACCTGAAATTTATAATTTTAATAATCAAGCGGCCAAGTGCGAGTCGGACTCACACACGAAGGGTTCCGTGGCACATGGCAAAAAACGCCGAAAAAAGCATGTTCCTTGTATAATAATAATAATATAATATAATATCCCTGGACATTTCACACAGCGCCATCTAGTCCCAAGCTAAGCAACCTAATGCTTGTGTTATGGTAACAAGATGGTTGATAAACTACTTATATACATTTTTTTTTTGTAAATACATACATATTATAGATAGAAAAACACCCAGACTCGGAACAAATACATGTAGGTCATACAAATATTTGTTCCGTGCGGGAATCGAACCCGCGACACGCAGCGCAGCAGTCAATAGCTTAACCACTGCGCTAACCGTGCCGTCAGTGTTTGGACACCCCCTTTTATTTCGCAATAAAAATACACACAGTTAAAATTTCAACTTTCTACCTTTTACGACTCATGAGATAGAGCCCGCTGACAGAAAGACGGACGGACGGACGGACACAGTGGAGGCTTAGTTATAGGGTTTCGTTGGCACCCTTTGGGCAGGAAACTCTAAAAGCGATGATGATTTTCATGGAAAGTACTTCTCATTTCAATATGTTTAAACAGCGTTTCCGACTATCGTAAAGTGAGATGAAAAGTCAAACATTTTCAACTTCCTGCTTACAGTAACAAACTTGCAAAACTTCAGCACATAAGTGCACAGGTGATAAATTCATGGCACATAATCAGTTATTAGTAAATGTGTGTTAAATACCTGAAGTGGACGAGCATAAAATACGTGCTTAGTAATAACCAGTAACAACGCTTCGACCATCCGAATCCATTAAGAGATCGGTGTTAAGGGGGATGCTCTCTTGTTATCTACTTCTCCTTCTCTATCATTACAAGCTTTTATTTAACTTGCACTGTTCGTATATATGTTTTCAAGTTGTCCGTCAAGATTTGCAAACCATTTTTCGACCAATTTTTTTAATTTGTTTGGTATTTTGGCTTCGTACAGAACCCTCATGTTTTTTTAATGTTTTATACACTGTGGCTATTTTATTCTGTGTTTGTGTTTTAATATTTAGTCTCTGTTCTTCTTGTGAGTCCCAATAAATCGTTTTTATTTTAATTTAAATATTCCTATGAATGGTCGTTTTTGAAGTGAAAACTTCTTTAGCGGTTGTGCACTTTTTTTGTGATGGGTAAAAAATGTTAAACTCGCGTCAGGATACGTAACCAGATCGAAAATAAGACGGAGGGAGAGTAGAACGCATTCCAAAATATCAAAAATGCACCACGTTAATATTCAAGTTTTCACTTCTGCCGGCACTCCCGGAGTGCAACCCATTTTTTTTTTTTGTGAGAACCATATTTTGACATGACTGTGATTATCCAATTCATTTAGCTACGACTTGTTTTTATTTATTTGTTTCTTTTTGATTATTATTTGACTTATGTTTAAACTACTTATGACTTTTGTTTGTTTATGGTACTTTTTTTAGTTTAAGTATAGATATTACGTTTTTTTTTACTTGTAATATCTTAATGTATTGATATTTCTTGTGATGTGACTTGTAAGAATCCCTAAAAACCAATAAATGACTATGATTAATTTATTGTTAAAACATCGAAAATGTTTGGTTTGAAATGAACTGGCATTGACTAACTGTATCAAATTATTATCCTTTTAGGATAAACATTTATACTTGTTACTAGAATAAGGTTTCCATTCAACCCTAAATATTACCTTTTTATTCAGAGGTAAGAATATTTATATTGGTATTTCATTTAAAGCGCCTTAAGCGCTGGTATTAGGAGCAAAGTATAAGGATTAGTTCGGCTGCAGGTCGCAGGTGGCACTTCGATGGCTGATGGCCTCTCGGCCTTCCCCGGACAACCTCCCAGCCGGTATTGGGGACATATACCCGATATTTGGACTTTAATGATTACGTTTAGAAAAGTAAGGTTGGTTATGTATAAAACAATGACACAGATGCACTTAAAATTCGGGGAAGTATTAAAATTTATAGAGTTTACGTTTTGCAAGAAAACATTTAAGTTTGTGAAAGAAACTTTGAAATTTTAATTCCTGGTTATAAACTATGTGTGTGTCAAATTTCATCCAAATTCGTTCAGTACTGTTTGCGTGACAGAGTAACAAACATTCATCCATCCATCCATCCTTACAAACTTTCGCATTTATAATATTAGTAGGATTATACAGCGTGTATCAGAAAGAGTATGGCAATATTTGAGGATGTGGTACAGACCATCAAACTGAATAACTTTCTCCATGGGACAAACATCGTAATCACGAAAAAAATATCAAATGTCCCAAAAAAAAAACTTAAATACCTACTCGACCCAAATGTATGTGGCGGCTGATTATTTATAATGAGAACATATATACTTTACTTTTGGTTTATACTAAGTATTTAATGCCATTAGGTCCAAAAAGCACGAATACTGCATTTACGTATCAGTAAAACTTCCATACCACTTAGTGGAGTTTCAAATTCACGAGAATATTATAAAGGGAGGTATGCACATTAAGTAAGTAAAGTATTTATACAGCGGTGTACGACATAGCACACAGCGCTTTAATCCGATTACAGCAGTTAATAGCGCTTTAACATGCTTGCTACCTGCAGTAAGGAGGTTGACAGTATTTCCTACTAAAGACATACATATAAGCATTAATACATTATACAAAGTTCCCTATTTGTTTGGGACACATTACTCAATAGGTACTATCAAGAATAAAGCCAACAATATCTTTGTATGTGTCAGTCTGTTTATCACAAGATGTTAGCTCAGTAACGCTACTTTTTTTTAAACTTGTTGTTTTGGAGCTTCTGGGTCTTAAGTTTGGAGCCAGGGTAAATAGTCAGTGAGAATACTCTTCCTATTGTCTATGTGGCAGAGAATTTCATACAAATTCTGTGTATGTAGTGCCTCTCAGGAGGCTGTGAAAAAGACCCATGAGAGAGATTAGATCTTAGATCTATCCCAGACAAAATAATACTAATGATGATGTCCTACAATTGTGCTAATATATAGATACCGTCACCTGGAGCAAGCCAAACACTATTTCCTAATACGAATAGGACATTGAACGATACAAACAGTAATAATTACAACAGCTTACACTATGTTTAGATTAATACGAGCAACCTCTAGTAAGGCCACGGCGAGTGTCGCAGAGTGTTGGAGCACAGCCAATGTTATAATAGTTTATAGTAGTAAGTATCAGATCTGATTCTATTACAGATAACGAGGAAATTAATGCTATTTTAGATTTTATAGACAAAACATTTTTATTGAAATAAAGTTTGAGGACTTGAGGACACTTGTGTGAAGGGCTCTTTACACACCATGTTTATTTTTAGCGCACTGACTTCCGATTTTAAAGTAAAAGAAACTGGGAAAATGAGGAATCATTCCTCATTTTGGGGTTTATTAATTATAAATGTTACTTAAAGTTAAGTAATGATGAGCGACTTTTTAACCATACATTTTTGACGACAAACGTCTTTAGGCAACGTTTATAAATAAACCCTTTATTTTTAAACATTAATTTTGTACTTGTTGCTGTATCCTACAAGGTTCGCCATTGTACCTTAGCTTTAAACCATTGCAAAACCTTTAAATATTATGAAACGCAAATAAAGATATGAATGAAAGTCTAAGATAAAGCGTACCCTAGATCTACAGTGCAAATTAATGCTTTATATTATTAATTAACAACTAGCTTGACACTCAAAAAGTATTCTAATTAAGACGGAAAAGTTGGATATTGGCTGGATAGAACCTTTCTGAATACTCAAAACTCAGATTAAAAAAATATGTTTTGCAACAGCCAGAGGAATATTTCGTAAGTATATGTAAATATGAATATGGTTGCCAATAAGCGCTGTTTATAGTAAACAGAGTTGTGACCTAGTTTTTGTTTTAATTTATGGGTTACAGTTACACAGATGAGGCTCCTGCGCCGCATAAATAATATTCAGTTACGATGTTATGATAAATTGCTCCGGCTCTCATTCATCAAAATCTTTGCCTCGCAAAATCATTGAACGAAGGTAATAACACTGATGGAGGTTCCGTAGATTACCAGGAAGCAACGTTTGCTAAAATGACTCTAAAATTGGTTGGAGAATTCGAAAGTCACACGATAGTTGAACTCCAATGAGCGAACAAAAGTTGAACGTTGTTCCCGAATTTTAAAACCGAAAATTCGATCGATGAAAATGAGAAGAACATAATCGCAGCCAAAACCTGTAGAATCACAGTTTGTACAAAGACATAATATCTAAAAACTTCTCCATTCTTGGAAATGGAAAAAGCAAACTGTTGAAGCAAAAAAATAACTTACCTTTATATCATAATCGGTGAAGACAGAAGCGCTTTGAGGATAAAAACCAAACTCACTATCTCCCAACTTCAATACAAGTTCATGAGAAAATTCAGCACAGAAGTTTAAGTTCACTACACTACACCTTCTATTTGTCCATGAATGTACTAACAGATGTAACTTAGGCACTTTAAATATGACTGACGGAAAACTAAGCACTAACACTACTGATCGTCTCACCTACACCAATGTTCGTGGAACTGACGCACCTGGAACAAAAAGTAATGATTAGGATTATGTTTCAGAGGATGTGAAAGTTAGTAATGTAAAAATATGTGGTGAAAAGTTTATGATCAATTAGCTTCCGCCTGCGGCTTCGCCCGACTGGTATTTCGATGAAAATTAGCTAGCCTTTGTCCTTTCCTAGGGTTCAAAGTATCTCCATACTAATTTTCATCAAAATCGGTCGAGCCGTTTCGAAGATTAGTCGGTACAAAGAGACAGACAGAAAGACAAAAAAAATAAAAATTGGTTTTTAGTTATAAAGTACCGTATCATATGAATTTAGTTAAAATCTGTTATTTTGAAATTACTAACAAACTACTTATTATTATTCTATTCAGATTTCATAATGGTTTTATGGCAACGAAATGAATGTGTCGATTTTGAGACCTAAATCTAAGATTACTTTCCAAACGTACGTCTATTCCCAGAAACATTAATATATTTATTTTTAGACAATAAAAATGATAAAGGGCAGATTTCAGTCACGCAACGTTTCCCATTCGAACAACCTAATCATGTAACTTCTACTGAAATCCAGATCAATTTTGTTTGACATTTCTTACATTCCGAGAATGGTATGAGGTTTCGATTATCATAAAAATTACGCGATTACGCAGCAAGTCATGATATTATGAAGAAGTGATCAATACGAAACACCTATCGATATACAATTGGGGTGTATATGTCATTGTTTACCGCTCAAGCCTGCCGGCTCTGCGGACGTGACTAAGCCAGTTTTCAACTGGAACATATCTCGTCTCTGCAATCACATCGCCCGCTCCCTCGGACCGTATTATCATTCGTACAAAAGCCCTCTCTGCGTAATAGCCGGCGATCAACATCTAGAAGAATTTTTGCAAAAATTTCGCCATCAATCTTCCCCGTGTAAAAAGCCGGCAGGACTAGACACTTGATTTATCTATTTGAATATTAGTTCGCCATCGTTGGGGGCTCTGCGATAATACGCATTCCAGTCCCAAACTATTTTCATAACGCGTTATGTATTGTTTTTATTATTGGCAGCCATTAGTAAAAATTCAGGTCACAACAGCGACAAACGTATGTGGAGTGAGTTTGTGATAAATTGGATTCGGAAAATGATGGGGGATTTTTCGTGAAAAAATGCGTTCACTGTGACTAACGAGATAAAATGTATGTTAACTACGTAGGTGTAGGTAACAGATCGGTGTCTAAATTAGCGTTGTGATCGAGTAGCGCCGAGGCCCGAGTGGAGCCGAGTGGTGCCGACGAGTCTAGTGGTGATGCAGTGCCCGTCCGTAATAGGGACGAATGGGAAAATGATACAGCAACATTGCTTTGATGAGATATAGATTGATTATGTTGCCTTTATACGGATCACAAATTCGAGTCGGTGTGAACTAGATAGGTAGGTAAGTAATAGGTAATACGGGCTGGTGCCCGCGACTCCACGCCAAAGCGCGTATTTTGTAGGTAGGTAACTATCTATATATTTGAATGAACTTGCCAATATTGATTAATTACTCTATACAAATTAGCTGCACTGTTGGTAAAAACAGCCTTAATTAAATTAAATACAACTTTCTTAATATTTTAAGAATAGTATACTCAACATCACTGTGGGTGGAATCAATACATTTTCACGCAGCAAAATCAAAATATATTGAAGAAACCTATTTTAGGAGGCTAAACCCAGTAACCGCTATAATTTCACCCATTTCCGACCACGCATTCAGCGGAGCGGACACTCTTACATCACTGCCTCATAGTTCCTTTAATTTAACACAGATTTTAATTAAATTCTGCAGGAATTCAATACCTAAAGGCAATGCCTAAAGGCGAAAGAGAAATTAAAAAAGAAAGGCATCAACTCCGTTACACACTGTGCTAAATGGTTTTCGAATGCCTTTCCGAAACCAATGGGTATATTTTAATTAAACTATATTTTATATCTCAGGCCTACATGTTTTCACTTTACTGTGTCTTATTTGAAAATAGAGATTTATGAAACCTGCCATTGAGACTTGGAAATTATCCGTTTGGTAGCATCATCAATATTAAGATCCCTAGTCTATTCTGCAATATTCTTTCCGTGAAAACTTAGGTTAAAAATTATAAACTCAAACTCAAAACATTTATTTCAATTAAATCATTTACAGACACTTTTGAAATGTCAATAAGTCAGTCAGTTAGTCAGAAAGTTGAAGCTAGTAGCCCATTCCAAAACATAGATCTCAATGTAGAAGAATGGGCAAACAACTCCAAGGACACTCTTTTAAATCAAATCATATAAATTTCTGAGTACAATCGTGTTTTCTGACTGACCGACTCCTTGACAATTCAAAAATGCCTGTACATGGTATAGTTTGAGTTTGTAAAAACAAAAAGAACTCAAGGATTTGAGCAAGACCTATCAATATAAGTCTTGCTCAAATCCTTGAGATCTTTTTGATCTTTTTGATGACAATTCATCAAGGAAGATATAGCAGTTAAATGAACTGCCCAAAGAGTTCTCAATGATCTTGAAGAAAGTAAGTAAGACTAATGACTTAATCACGCAAAGGACAAGGCCGTACCTAATCAGAATAAAGTCAAAGACAAATCATATAAATCAAATACGCACATAAAAACCAATTTTGAACGTCAAAATTTACAAAAAATAGAATTTGTTCTAGTCACCCCTTCCAAAAGGTAGTTTCGTATGGAGAAGAATGGGCATGAAACTTTTTTTTAAATATTTTACATTATTTTGAAACCATAACTATATTATATGTGAAGACGATGCACCAAGAATAAAATTAATACACCACAAAATATATAAAGAATTAAAAATAAAGCAATAACAGGTAAATTAATTATGATTGTGATAGGTGCTCACATATTTCTTATATTCCAATGACGAGCTATATAAAACGTATAAGGTTTCATGAAACCTGAACGCGTCGGCCATAAGTAGCTTACACTATTAACATTGCTTATTGACACATTTATTCTGTCTTTTGAACATTTAAACCACTGACTATGAATAGGAAATAATAGTTTTGTGTCCGCTTAATCAAAATACCAATAGGTTTGCACAACATTTAATTATGTGTATTGATAACGGCGTGCTTAACACTGTAACAATAATGTATTTATGTACACTAGATAATTGCTATTTGTGTGGGCATACGCGATTACCAATGTTTTTGTGCCCAGTGCGACTATTTTAGTCCAATTTCCGATCATTTCTGTTCGCATTTAATTATATGACACTATTCAGGAAGCATGTGTAAGCCATTCATTGTTGTGTCTGGCACGACGCATAGTCATCGTCACAATTTCGTTTACTGAAAATTATTCGTCTAAAGAATCCGAATGCGATTCATCGGTGTAAAACGTGAGGTCGCATTCTGCACCACGTGTTCGCTATACACGTTAGAACGATATTTCACACATTACACGCCCAATTAGAAGCAGAAATGCATTAACCGCGCTACGAAATAAATACAAAGTGAATTCCAAAGGAATTTAATCAAAAGTGAATGTTTTAAAGGTTGATTGAAGCCGGCAAGCACCACAATAAAGTAACATACCAATGTCAAAGGGGTAAGTGTGCGGTGAGTGCGGTGAGATGAATCTCACCGTGACAATGTCTCAGCGTCGGTCATACGGGCACGGTGGGCCAACTGGGCACAGTGGGCACATAATTGATTGGGGTCGAGGCGACACAAGTGGTCCGAGAGGCAGTTTCCTAACTAGCTTTGTAGTAGCAAGCCTCGGGAGTAATTAGGCGGAAGGGGGAAATTGCATCTCTTGGGGATAGCTCACAAATTGCCCCAAACGTCAGCAACTCCCCAACTGAAATGACAATTTGCCTTTGACTATTAGTTTTCCGGAATTCGCAAGTGAGCATTTCTGAGTGTTAGGGGCTTACGAGCTACGGCCGAAGTCGGGAACTTATATGTTTACTTCTACGCCCAACTAGTAAGTTCGGAGTGAACTCAGTGGCTCTCATATGCATTTGCAAAATATATTATGCCAACTGTGCTAAAAATTAATTTCCTAATAAACGTACAATAACTGTTTGCTGTTTTATGATTTATGGTACAGTAAACACATTTTATGTTGCTGTGAATATTTATATGGCTCTATGCACAATACGGATGAAATCATGTTTGTATTGAAGTAAATCTAACTACAACCAAATAATTGTAACCAAGTATTTCCCTTAAACTTTTACTGCGCTCTCTGCAGGTTGAAAAGCAACCAAAACAAACAGCAGTTCATTCCGAATGAGTTAATTGGGTTCGCGTAACGAGCACACGACCAGCCCCTTTAATCAAGAGAACAACACAAAAATAAAGTAACATCGTAAGCAACTTTATAAAATCCTGAATCCTTCTTGCATCCTGTTTATATATTAGTACCTTTATATGTATTTTATTAATTGGTATAGGATATTTATATTAATTTCGAAACTAAAATGGTTTTTGTTTGTACTCCTATCTCCATAAAAAATTGACTGATAGTCAAGTTACTGGTCCCCCGATGTACCACTAGCCACTACTGTACATGAAATTCAAATAAATAAACCCTGTTTATAATACTTGTATTTGTTCAATAAGAAGAGTTAGCACTCAAGCAAAGTGGACGGAAGGCTGTAGATACCCGCAACATGGCACATTGTCACACCGCGTGCCAAATATTCACCGTGACAGAGTTGACACTCGATCTTCAGCAAAACCTTCATATATATCTTAGATATTTATGTATATCGGGTATTTGATATAATTTACGTAGAGTTAGATTAGGTTTCATGTAATAGAAGGCGAGTCTATGGCCATCAACCTGCGAAACGTGGGTGTAATACAGCTCTGCCTAACTCTTCGTGGGATACAGGTGTGATGTTTTGTTATGTGTTAAGTGATACTAATTTTACAATTATTTATGTCCCTCCCATTAGTAAGTAAATCATATTGGTCGTAGCCGGTAAAGCAACCACAAAAAAATAAAAATTGTAAGGAAAATAATAAGAAAATCCTAAAGACAATTGTCGAAATGTCGAGTCTGTTATCTCCATGTTTGTCATCAAACACGTTATCATAATTTTGGGCGTGAAAACCGAGCATGTCACGCCGAAAAATATTCATGAAAGAAAATCAACTGAAATGAAAACGCACGTTCGGAGAAAATATTAAAATTGCGCTGAGGTGGCCATTTTAGAGATTTATTCCTCCGTTATTAGAATCATTTTGCGAAAATGTGTGAAGTATCAAGATTTTTAAAGATACGAAGAATAGGCTAATATTTTCAATTTAAGTGGAATATATTTTCATATTGAAACTGGTCACAGATCACTGGGAGAGCCAACTGTTCTAATTAGTTATCTAAGCTAGGCTACGTGTTGGTCCCCGAAACGTTCATTTATCAAACGAACAAACGATGACAGAGCTCATCTTCTCGAGAGCGTACATTTTCAGTCCACTACAGACATTTAAATGTTCAGACATTATATCTCTGATATTTCTAAAATATTTTGTTACTGAAAGATGTGTGCCGCGGTCGACATTTGGCATCAGGCCAGTGCTTTTGCTGTTTTCTCCCTCATGACATCTTCTATAAGATAAAACGAAGTCTGCGTCTCGAAAACCATTATAACATTAATGACATCCATAATAATTCCCTTTTTTTTAAAAATAACAAAGAAAATTTAAATTTCCTCCACGTTTTCATATTCTCTTAGGTTCGCATTATATTTCGGCTGCCATTAGAAAGCTTACGCATGCCTGTTTCTATTTCGTTACAGCCTTAAGGAAGACGCAGAAAATATTTAGTAAGTTTTACTTACCCGAGCAATTTTTTTTTATTACCATCAAACGTGATTTTCAAAATCTAACCGAATTTTGAATATACTTTTAGTCATTATGCGCGCGCCAGAGAAGGTTTTTACGCGGATTAGGATACGGCAGATAATAAAGCAAAAAAACTACGAAGTGATGAATGAAAAATGCACGAGTGTAATGTGTAACGTGTGCAGCGTGCGGTGTGGTGTCGCGGCGCGTACCTTGTCGCGAGTTCGCGAGCGCAGCGATGCAGCGGTGCAGCGAGAGAGCGCAGGGCGACGCGAGCCGCCGCCTGCCTCCGAGCGACTGCCGCCCGGGCCGCCGCGCGCGCCCCGCCCGCGCCACGCGCGCGCCACGCACCGCCTGCACCGGCACACACGGCCGCGCCACCGCACGCCGCGCGCTGAGCTACCTACCCTCGTCCGAGCCCGCAGCGGGCTCACGCACCACGCGATTATCGATGTGTTCTGTGAGATGTGTCGCGCGGAGCAGGGACCGCGGGGCGCGGCACGCACCGCCGGCGGGGCCTGGCGGGGGGAGGGGGGGGGGCGGTCCTGCGCGCTGCGTCACGCATCTGTCTCGACGCTTTCTTGCGTGCTCCCGCAGCCCGCCATCTGCAGAGACGTGCTGGCCGGGCTCGCTCGGAGCGGCTCGGGCGCGCGCCGCCCTCTCATTGCGACGGTGTTAATGCCCTCCGCGAAACTCTTCGCATTACATCCGTAAAGCTCAATAGAGCCGAATTATCAGATATTTGCCGTTCAACGCTGGCAAGGTCATATTTTTACTTATACGAAAATCTGCCCGCGTCTCTTGGAAAATGTTCATGTTTTATTTTCCAAGAAGCGCGGGCAGTTTACGTTGTTTCCCGCTGCTGTTATTACTTTAATTAGTGCCTGCTATGAGTTCCGAAGACAGAAGCTAGCTTTAATTACAACATAAATTAATATTCTCTTGATAATTTTGATATAATTTTCCGCTATCTCTTGCTTGTTTGTGAAACCACGTGTTACCAAACCATCACATAGGTTTAAGTTCTAATTTGACTTGCTCAAAGCTCATTATTTGTGCTCGACAGAACTAGCGTCCACATTAGCAAATAATAATTATACAAATACCCAATAAGCCACTGAAGAGAACTCGATAAAGCGAATTCTGTTTTCCTAGACCCTATTGATTGTGTTGAGTAAAGTGACGTGGAATCAAAAGGCTCTTGAAGCGAACGTTTGTAGCCAGTAGAACAGCGAACATCAATCACTGCGGAATCAATTCGTAGGAATCGCCGATGTATTTGTTATTCAGGCGATGTTTTCCTCGAGGCGGGGATACACTAAGGTGGATTATAAAATAATTGCAAGCGTAGGTGGTGGAACACTTTTAATATTTCACAGCATTATACTAAGAAGACGATATGAATAAGTGATACCTTGGTGGGTTACCAAGTTAAGTTAAGTTTCCATAATTTCTAGCTCGAATTTATTTTACTTTTGGATATTGAAGGAAATACACTCCCAAACCAAAATCATGAACTGCTAACACATAGATAAGCTGGACGGTGTGACATCGTCGCCACCACATTATAAGCCATTAAACGTCCACTACCGAACCCAGACCTAATTAACAACTCTCTAATGAACGGTCACCAGACACTAAGGCCATAATCACTAGCTTAGCAAACAGATCAAATCTTATGGATGACCCCACTTACACTGTAGCCTGTACTAACTGTAAGAAAAAGGAAAACTCTTTTAACAGGAAACTTTATTGAAATTAATGTTGCATTTCGGTATTCAGCGGCTGATCTGATGAAAAATGTCTGTAGATAAAATTGCACCTACGAGGCTGCGATCCCACCGTATGGAAGCTCCCTCTATCGTGGAATAATTGAGTTATATTCCCGAAGAATTCCAGTTAGTGAGATTACTGTGTAACTCATCTGACAAAATGAACATTCCACTTTGTGTTAAGATTGGTTCACACGTGTTTATAAGCTGGTTTCTGGAATCAGTTTTGATTAAATTAGTCTGTTATTTTTAGACGTTCTTGTGTTTTTTTATGAATTAGTTGTAGACCGTTTCCCTGTGTCATAAAATGTACCTTTTTAACACAAGGAAAATGCTAACCTGTACTAGCTCTACTCTCTATTGGGAGCAGTAAGTAGTAGCCCAGTGATAAGGTCCCCCGACTTACAAATTGTACGTCGTAGGTTCCAACCCAGGCAGGGTTAAGTACTTTGTATAAATAATTTCATCAACACTGCTCTCAAAACGGTGCAGGAAAACATCGTGAAGAAACCGGTATGACCTAGAACCAAAAATTCGTAGACATGTGACATTTACAACCGGCACTGGGCCCACGTGGTAGATTAAGCCACCCCCTCTCGAAGAGAGGAGGACTGTGTGACCTTTATAGGCTGATTATAATTATGAACCTCTACTAAACTGCCATATATCAAACTTGTAGCGGTATCTACAACGCCACATGCGAACAACGCGTCATACTGACGTCACGCAAATCCTGCATCTCGCAAGTAGAGTTTACCGCGCAATTAGCATAGATACAATTTCCCAGCATCAATCGTTGGGCAATTGCCCGCCAGACACAACACCCGTCTGGTCGGAGGATCCTCCCTTTTCTATGGAGGTTGAGTGAACTTTACACCCTGTTCCTCATACCTCCAAAAACTTATTCAACTTTTGCAGATTTGTGCAACGGGTGGTGCTGGGGGTTAAGTAGATTGTAACTGATAAAACTTTAGATGTGAAACAACACGTCAAAACAAACTATGATAACGTCGTAACAAAATCCCAAGTTCGGGGAGGGCAAAATCCCCCGCTGATGGGACAAAGGGACGGAATTTATTCTTCCGGATACTAATGTACGGAAAGTATTGTATGGGGACGGAATCCGCAGCCGCTCGTAATAATATGTCCTCAACCGTAGATTCTACTGCCTTCAAACAATTCATTTTCTTGAAACAAAAATATGGGGAAACTCGTCACGGTTCAAAGGAGATTTTTTTTTTTACTTTGATCTAATTCTCCTGTACTTTCAGATTTTGTAAATAAGGTCATTTTCTGATGTATTTTATTCTAGCGTGTCTTTTTGCGGCAAAGTCATTACCCTATCTCAATACAAATAGCCTTTAAAAAGCCCCAGAAGTGGCCCTGCTTAAAAAACGAATCAAGGACATCAGTCAGTATTTCACTGCCTTGAACAGGTTGAATGCCGTAAATACAGGAACAATTAAAAAACCATTGTGTTTCGCATGGATCCACGTTCTAGCATAAGAAGATACATAGCACAACCTCTGGAAGTCGTAAAGCCTCTCCTCATCCACATTCAATCTTGATGTGCAAACATGGTGAACAATAGCTCAATCAGCCGCATACTCCGCCATTATGTATAACGAGACCTATGCAAATTGTTTGAGTACAGACCGTTTTACCAATACCAAGATTTAGTATGTTGTTCAAAATTATGTGGGTAACGTCTGTGGTAACGAGTGGGATTAATTTTGTTTTTTTTTTTTTGAGCTGTTTATGTCTGTAGTCGGAGCAGTGGCCCAGTGGTAACGGACGCGACTTACGAGTTGTAGGTCGTAGGTTCCAATCCAGACAGACGCTTTACTTTATGTAAACTATTTCATCACCGCTGCTCTTAAAACGGTGAAGGAAAACATCGTGAGGAAACCGGCATGTCGTAGAACCAAAAATTCGAAGACATGTGACATCTACCAACCCGTACTGGTGATGGATTAACCCACTCCCTCTCACCGAGAGGAGGCCTGTGTCCCAGCAGTGGGAACATCATAGGCTGATTATGCTATGTCTGTATCTGATTGTTCGGTAGTACAATCAGATACAGACATAGCATAATCAGCCGGTTGTATACCTGAAGGCCAATTCTCGTAATTTAAAACGTTCAAAATCTAGTCGCACTCTCATCTCGGCGACAAAGAAACGTCAAAAACTTGTCAAAATGTAGGGAAATTAGAGGTATTTTTGACAGATTGAGACAGATCTGATCATGTCTCAATCTGTCAAAAATACCTCTAATTTCCCTTAGAACTGCGAACGTTAGAATTGCCCCTCTGATACCTGTCAATACAACCATTCTAATAGCTAATAAAGATCAAATTAGAAAAAACTTGAGAGGTGTCAAGGGACACCCGGATGGAACGAAGTTTCTTTCGATTAATTAGTGAAGGAATTGTAATAAAATTTTATTTTTTTTAAGTTATAATAACATTTTTTTTATTATTAACAAATAAATAAACACAGACAAAAAAAACTGGCTTGTTTTCTATAAGAGAGAGAGAGAGAGAGAGACAGACAGAGAAACACGCGCACGCCGCACGGCAAACAACTATAGCAAAAAGTGTCGTTACAACTTTTGGTCTTCATTTTTTCCGTCTAGCCCCCTTTCGCAACGCGCGATAAGGAACTTCGTTCCAAAAACACGTATTCGTTTGTATGACACTGACAGGTGTACAAGAACGTATTCTCCCGTCGACCGCACTGTACTGACCAATATTTTTACTAACACAGCATGACTACTTTATAGTATCATAATAGTAAAGACATCCTGCTATGTGTAAAGTTTTTTCACAAGATACTTTGTATGAAAGAACATTTAATACTTTCAGCGCAGGCCACCGAACAGAATAAGATAAGATGAGACATCAAACAAGTTGAGTATCATTCTAGTTTCAAAACTAACAACACCAGCAATTCCCGCAAAGTTGTCACAGATAAGTTAGCAGCTACGTAGACATGAGTTCCGGGTGAAAATATTAAAGGAGTTAAACACAAGCGTAACGGGAAACTTGACATATATTTCTCACTTTCTGACAAGGGGCAAAGGGACTTCACAAAATCACCCTGCTTGCTTTTTTTTCTGTTTTGGCTTTTTCTCAACCACGGGCAACGGCGGTCCTTTGTATCGCAGAGTTAACTGCAGCACCCTCTCAGCCTCTCGCACGCCACTCAGCCGAGCACCAGACACGGTGGCGTAGTGTCCGGGCACCGTGGCCTCGCCAGCGAACAACAATATAGGGGGGATAGGCTCAGTAGGCCCCGGCAGCGGACACGCTAACGACCGCTGTAGGTTCCCGTCAGATCCGTATTTGTCATAAGAATATGCCCCGCAGAAGAAGGGGTCAGAAGTCCAATGCGATCGTAAAATTGTCATTGGATAAGGTATAGTGGGGTTCCCCGTCGAGATACGTAGTATTTCGGTCAAGCCTTCAGCTATGTCTCTGTCGCAAAGACCTTCCATCATGTACGCTTCTTGGCCTACCACCCAAGCACACATGACATGCTTACTATTTGGCACAACTTCTATTGAAGTTATTCCTCGCGTCCAATCAGAACGATCACAAAGCTCGTTGCAACAGTATCTGAAGTTCAAATTTCCTTTATGCCAAAACCAAAACGGGCGACAATATTCCATATAAATTTTATTACAAAATCCAAATCCGAGGCAGCGCATAGCATCTATTTTTGACGCTGGGAGCGTAGGACAAAACATTTTGACAGCATTATTATACAACACTCCGAGAGACACCGTTACGATGACGTAGTCACATGGAAATTCATCACCATCCGTAGTACATACGCAGGCTCGAAAACCTTCTTTCTGTGATGTTCCCCAGTAGATACAGTTTACCGGCTTACAATAACGAATAGCTCCTTCTGGTATTTGACGTAACAACGGAGCCAGTATACCTACTAACCCCAAAGGCACACGTACCTCGCCGCCGGGCATGTTCATGTAGCAGCCGACATGATCGGCGCACAGCATCGCCGTGTCATCCCCGCAGCGCGCGCTCAGCATGTGACACAGACCGAACATTATTCTAGCTGCGTCATGTTGTTGATCCTCGGGATACTCATGCAGCTCTTGTTGAATTCGCAGACTCATAAAATTGATTAGGGAACCTGCCTGTTTACTACCGCCGAGGCAGTATATTTGAGCCGCTTCTTCTTCTATCTGACGAAATTTGTGGTATGCAGCTAATGTGGGTGGAAACGCCATTTTTCCCGTTACGATTCGGTTGAAGAGGCCACGAGTATGTGCAGAGCCGGGCACACCGGGACGGGGAGGATCTTCGGTGGCGGACATCGTATAAACAGGATGTGTGAAGCTATTATCTGGCTTCCAATGTGATCCTAATTCAGCAACGATGTCTCCAAGCCAGCACGAGTGTATCCGACCACCGGGTCTGGAAAGAGTCGGCATTTTTATAGTGGGTCTAAAACATACTAAAGTATCAACTACATTTTCCTTTTATACTTATACGAACCTCTCGTAGGCTTCAAGCACCACTATGTTGTTGATGCCGCGCTGCGAGAGCCGGGCTGCTGCTGACAGGCCCGCCATGCCTGCCCCTATGATAACGACACGGGGCTCCGGGTAACATTTTTCGACGTCGCAAGGGTCTATGGCGCATAAAGCGCGGTCCTCTAAATTTGGCCCACAGTCAGAAATAGCGAAGGGGCTTTTGATCGTCGGCGCCCTGGGACATTGAATCGCATCCGACGCCGGCGCCGACTTCGACTTCCTAAAAATGGTATTGAAAAACTAGGTATATTTCATTGACCATGCGGAGAACGTGTGGCGCCACTAAGGGAAGGCATCTCTTATTGAACAGACAACTACGAGAATAAGTACCAGTTTTTTGACTCAGTACTAGCAGATGAGAAAAACGAGCGTTTATGTAGTCTTATGAGAATCTATAATTATTGTGTTGTAGTGTTTGTGGTTTTGTAATTGTGTATTATTGTTTATCGTAAGATAGGATACATAATATTCTCTGGGTTTCCTACTGTTCCCCTGAAAGTCTCAAACGCCAAAGAGGGGAGGGTTATCGCCCACGTTGAGAACCTATATGGCCTAAGCAAACATAAGTATAAGTAGATTCCTGCAGTCAGTAAGTACCAAGCCGACATAGTCCACTTAAGCTGCAGACTATGTCGACTGCACTTCACCTTAACCGATGAGCATCAGCATACTCTTATGAAACGATGTTAATATTATCATACACCATATTTTCTGCCAATCTGTTTTTAAGTTCGTGTTCGTTAATTCTGAGGAAAAGTGCCGCAGTGAATGCCAACCCGATGTTGACTCATCATGTTGAGTACACATACCTTCGAATCAAAGTCTTCGGCCATAGCTTTCTTCCTAAAAGTAGTTTACTGAAATTTTTCATATGTACAAGCGAAATTTAAGAGTCTGTAAATTCACGTTACATGCCTAAAATTAATGCGGTACGGAGTTTACTGTATGGAGCACTGACGTCTGAAGTGCCAGAGAAACTTGTGACATGACCGTTTTGTCATAGAGTATTTGTTTAGTTTATTTTTGTCGTTGTCAAAATAGTTTCAGATGCAGCATTTAAGTTTATGCCACCTGTCGGGCACCGGGCCATGTCTTGCAGAATAAAGCCCCATTTACACGATGCAAGTTTCTGGCCTATTGGCATACAATAAAATACCGGTCAAGTGTGAGTCAGACCCGTGCACCGAGGGTTCCGTACAAATTTGTAGGTATGTAACTACCGGTTGTCGGATTTTTTCCTTTACTTATGTTACATGACGTTGCTTCTTGCCTTTCATGAATTTAGGTCAACGGAAAGTATAGCCTATAGAGATTCCCTTGCGAGTGTGAAAATATATGCGGCATAAACGGAACATAAACGCTCGTATCTTTTGACTGCGTTGACTTAGAAGTTCACTGCTTTAAGGGTTACAAACCCTTAAAGCAGTGAACTTATTCTTCTTCTTCTTGAGTATTCTATATTAATTTTAACTTGATAACTCCACGCGTTCCTGAGAAAAAGGGTCTTGACAGACGGACAGACAGATGGACAACGAAGTGATCTTATAAGGATTCAGTTTTTCCTTTTGAGGTACGGAACCCTAAAAAGCAGAAATAAAAGTTGCATCGTCTAAAGTAAACGTTGCTTAGACAATGGAGCTATTCTTGTTGCTTCAACTTACTTATAATAATATAGCAATATTATAAAATATCAAGCGCGGATCTAGGTTTGGCAAGGCAAAGCGGGCAAATGTTTCTTTCTGGGAGGATGGGGGACGGGGGAGGAGAATGTCTCAAACCATGAGAGCTTTTAAAAAAAAAACCGTCCAGCCTCTTTTTTCTGCAAATTCAACAATGTGCCCCCTTTTCGAGGATGACTACGACTTATATTATCTTAGGCTTGATTTGTCAATCGACAGATAATTTTTATTCGTGGAATAAAATTGACGTTCGACCTTGACGACGACGAAGACATTGAACAGCAACATACTCTATGTCCTTAGAAAAAAGCTGAGAAAGCATTTGAAACCCCGCCAAAAGATTCACGGGTGAAGCTCGACCTGAAGCACCTGGCCGCGACGTCGTTATAAGATGCCCATCCATAGACAAATATCACCCATCTCTCCACTAGCCCAATGCTTACTCAATGATGCATATCCGGTATGGCTCTTAAATCCTTTCCTATCCTAAGGGCACGTCTACCCTACAAATACCGCGCCCCCCGGTCTACTCTTTGATATGCAACGCCCTCTGTATCACCATGGAACATGGGCATGGAACATGGGACTAGTGCGAATATTGGGGTTCATTCGATTAATCGAGTCTGCTTTAGCCACGCTGGGATCGGAGCATTTCATTCATTCATTCGTGGAATAAAATTGACGTTTGACAGATTTTGTATGGAAGAACTGTCAAAAATTCAAAATTATTCCTCAAATAAAATTATCCGGCGTTGGAAAAATCAGCCCTTAGTAATATTTCGATATAATTATGCTATCAAACTTAATGCAAATAGGTTTTACAGTTCAATAAAAGTATTAGCCTTTTTAACCGACTTCTAAAAATGGGTTTTTTTTTTTGTTTGTTCGCACATAACTCCGTCCCTTGCCAACCGATTTGAAAAATTCTTTTTTTGTTGGAAAGGGTATACATCCCAAAAGGTCCCATAGAAATATGATCTGATCGACCAGATCTGATGATGAGTTTCGGAGACAGACAACGGAACTCTTCAATAAATGCCAGCAAATCAACGGCTATTGCTGCTATCGCTTATGTATTTATTGTTTACGCAATCACACAATATAACGTCACGCCTGTACGCTCTAAAGGGGTACGCAGATGTGTTCAGTATACCACGGTACACCCTCATTTCTGTCAAAGTTGTTATTGGGGTACCTCTAATCTTGTAAGTATATGCGAATTTGTGTGGGGTAGGTACAACTAAAAAGTGAAAAATAAAAACTTTTTTGAAAAAAAAAAACAACCGACTTCCAAAAACGACACTGCAAAGTGAAAAATAATATATATATAAAAAAAAAAAGTAGGTTGTGTTTTTTTCAAAAAAGTTTTTTACAGAAAACTTTTTCTAGAGACCTTAAAAGAAACTACTACTCTTTGTTTTCACGACCATATTCTAGTCTAGATCATAGAATATCGTAACTAAAAAAGAAGTCTCAGATATCCAAGTTTGAACGTTGCTGTGGTTGACGAGTTTAGTCTTCCCGAGCTCGAGACCCAGTTACCAACAACAATAAAAACCTTTGTTCAAAACTTGACCGCAGAATATAAATCTACGAAACACACACAAGTAATGTGTAAAGTAACACGTTCTTTGTAGAAGACCAAGTGAAACGGTTAATGTTTTATTTGGCAGGGTAACAGGAGCGTTCTGGCGCCTCTGTGATTTTTCTCATTGTTTTTGCGGCGCACTAATTGCTAGACTTCTCCCAAGTTTGCTAACTGTACACTGAGTAATTGTTTTTACCATTTGTATAAAGTATATTTTCTTTACGGCTCAGTTTTCTTTGTTAGCAGAATAAAGGAACGGTCTCTACTTGCAGTAAGGTAAAGTTTCCTTTAAATAAATATTAATGTTTTGCTTTGCAGACGATATCAGTTTAAAAAGGAAATAAAACAACAGTTGTTCTTAGCGTACGAATCTTTATAAATATCACTAAAATAATGTTTACATCGAATTCTAGCTAGACTTACAATCTAAAATTCATTTCTTCGACGGTAACGAGATCACAATATGACAACGTGTCTCGTGACACGAGCACAAGTAGTAGTCATTGAACACAACACTGAGTGACGTCGCACATTCACGGTTCGAAACATTTAGTCCAGAAGCGATCCAACATGTGGTAAAAATGTCGACTGACGCCCAACAGCGAGTGCTTCTCGTCCGCGTAGCTCTGTAAATAAAATCATTGATACAATAAAGTTGTGGATACTAAAAAAAAGAGTTACAAGCTTTTCCCAGCGGATTTGTCTGTGGACTTTAGAGTATTTGCAAACCTTCTTTTCTGGGTTAATACCTAGTCTATCCTATCCTATAATCCAGGCCAATTTATACCTAAGTGTCAAACCTTCATTTAAGATTTAAAGGCTCCACAAAAAAAGCCATTTGCTAAAGTTCTTAAATACGAAGTAAAGGTCCCAAACGAGTAGATCTCTCTATTTTTACAAGACTGTGTGTTCCTTTTCAGAGCTTTTCCCGTGCAGTCCTTTCCTATTTGTTTTACCTCTTTTACATCACTGTCCAAATCACAGATGATCTTTATTCTCATTCTAATAAGGTTGCTATTGGATTGCTGCCACTGACAGGTCTGTCAAAATCATTGTGATCTTTATTCACGTCACAGTAAGGTAGCTGTTGAGTTGCTGCTGTCAAAAATAAAATAACTGTGTCGGACTGTACAGTCACGAGCACCATATGTCAACACTTGGCAACTTTCAATTGCGATTTTTTCGTGAAATAACGAATGCAACGTTGAAATTAGACATGGGCGTTTTCGTATTTAGTTGCTAACGGATATGTAACCGATATTCAGTTTTCATATCGATATCGAAAACCGTTTTCAGATATCGTTATCAGTAGTACGATTTGCACAAGTAACTGAAACGAACGAAACGCAAACTAACGACAAACGCAAACTCACACTTTTACCTTTAATACATTGATATAGATACTTTCGTTTTTTAAAGTTTAGTAACTAAATAAATAGAAACTAAACCTTATTGCTAGCGCATTAGGATATAGATATTACGCACGCACTATTATTAACCAAATAACCAATCACTAGCCGAAGTTACGTAATATTCGCTTCATCACTTTTACGCCAGTAAAACATTGAATGGTAAGACAGAGACAAAGCGAATGAAAACCGTCGATGTCATATCGGCTCGTGATGTGAAGTTTGCGTTTTCGTAGTTCGTTTTCGTTGTTGCGATATGGACAGATATGGATATGGATGAAACCATAGCTCGATGAAGTTTTTGTGAAAACGGTTATGTATATTTAGATATCGATATGGTATGATACTAAACACATATCCGATATAAGTTACGTTTTGATATATCGAACCCATGCCTAGTTGAAATACGACACATTACATAAGCGTATGGGTTCGAAAATGCTATGTTCGTAACAAAATAAAATTTCATTCAAAAATAAAGGAGTAAATCGCTTTTGAATAATGCCGAGTGTATACATACTTTTGCTCGTGACTGTACACTATGCATTCTACCAAGCAGGCTAGAAAATGGAGACTAACATTAAAGACAACCTTGCTTTGTCTGCTTGGCCACTAGTATACTACCAACGACCACCGTATTTACTGGTTTCAATATCGAATCAGTAAATCTGCCTAGCATTTTCCCAACACTGGTTGAGTTGTCTTCCAGTCTAACCGAATGCAGCTGAATATCAGTATTTAACATGGAGCGACTGCTGATCTGACCTCCACAACCCAGTTATTGGGTAATACGATACCCCTTAGTAAGACAGGTTGTCAAACTTTATTAGGATATAATTTCATGAAAACATTATAATGCTGTTCCTTACCATCTGCTGAAAGTCAATATCATTATGCTGCAACTGCTTCGCCAACATCATGCTATGTTGATAATGCACATTGTCGTCGTCAGTGCCGTGCACTAACAGGTACCGGCGCCCGCGCAACTTCTGCGCCTCTCGGATGAGGTCAGAGCGCTCGTAGCCCAGCGGGTTCGCTTGCGGCGTGTCCATGTAGCGCTCTGTGTACATTGTGTCTGAAAACGGAAGGAGATAGTGGTAAAATTAGCTTTTTTTCGGTAGGCAATATTTGTAGCAGCGTTTATGGATGCAATAGAAACTGCATGCTCTTTAATGGTTTTATAACGAGGCTTAGTACAGCAGTGCGATTCTGTAACCATCTCACCGTGAAAACTTAGGTGAAGTGAGCGTGGAGTGAGCTGTCATTCCAAATAATGCTAGGGATTGACACTACTGACAACTCACATCAAGCTCACTTCACTTGAGTTTTCACGGTGAGATTTTTGCAGAATCGACCGGCTGGACTACTCCATTATATGGACAAGACCAAGATCCATCAGTTTGTCTCGGACCTTTGGTTAACGTTCCATTAAGTAGCTTTATCGAAATAGTATTTCCGCCGCAGCAGCCGGCTAGAGCGGTGGTAGCCACGTGGTATTGGCACCGAGTTACAAGTTGTAGATCGTGTGTTCGACGCCAGTCAGGCGCTTTACTTTGTCTAAATAATTTCGTCACCACTGCTCTCAAAACGGTGTACAAAAACATCGTGAGGAAACCGCCATGTCCTAGAACCAAAAAAACGAAGACATCTATCAACCCGCACTGGGCCTGCGTGATAGATTACAGCCCACTCCCTCTTGAAGAAAAGTGGCCTGTGTCTTAGCAGTGGAAACATTAAGTATATGCTGATTGTGATTGTGAGGAAGAGGTTTCTATCTGGACCTCTTTTCAGACAGAGACCTATTTAGTTTTGACTGCAGACTCTTAACTGCAATGGATGCTCTTGAACTCTTCTATCCTCACCTTATCTACCGCAATCCATTGGTGGACTCTGACCTCTCTCAACCTGCGACACTACTCCCGGTTCTTCGTGTTCCGCATCGTGTGTCCCAGCCACCTTGACTCTTTCAACCTAGGTAGAAAGCGTCACACGCAACGCTTGCCAAACACGCGTAAGTAATATCTCAAACCTTCGCTGTTGAAATCTAAAGGAACTCAAATTGTAATAAGCACTTCAATAAGTTCGATAGAACAAAAATATCTTACCATAATACATCCAAGAAGTGACAGGCGCGACGGCAGCAGCACAGCTGAGCGTTCGCGCATCATCTTGAATCAGCATCATGGTTGACACGAACCCGCCGTAGCTCCAGCCCCACACGCCGACGCGGTCAGGGTCGATGAACGAGTATACGTTTAGTAAACCCCTGAGGAAATAGAATGGTACTCTTTATAGTAGGTATGGCTACCAGGAAGGTATGAACAGAGTATTCTTAAATTTTATAGCGTCGAGAGAGCAGTGGTGGCCTAGTGGTAACGGCCGCAAATTACCGTCGTAGGTTCGAACCCAAATAGGCTCTTTACTTGGTATAAATTATTTCATCGCCACTGCTCTCAAAACGGTGAAGGAAAACATCGTGAGGAAACCGGCATGTCTTAGAACCAAACCTTCGAAGACATGTGACATCGACCAACCCGCACTGGACCCGCGTGGATTATGGCCCACTCCCTCTCACAGAGAGGAGGCCTGTGTCCCAGCAGTGGGAACATTATAGGCTGATCATGCTATGGTGTCGCTTATGACGTAGGAACGCTTCAGTGAAGTCTTGTTTATACCTATACCTAACCCTATGATAGTCTATTAATTATAGCCCAGAGGGTTTTTGAGCAAGTATTGTATAGCATGTAACATGAGTTGATAGCTGAGTTGGTGCGGCCTGATGAGAGAACACCGAAAATATATTTGAAAAGTTTCCTGTGGTCAGGAGACCACATTCAGATTTCTAAAATGAACCAAAAAATAAAGTGATCTTCAGAGCTGTTGGTTTTGGTATGACCGAGTGCGGCCACTAAATGTTTACGCTTAATCCCCTAAATCCATCCTTATGTTGTCTGTAATAGATAGCTTTAGCGAAAAGGCTGCCCATTTAAAACCAAAATCAGCGCAGTCGCTGAAAATCAGCGCTGGGGATCTGTCTCGTATAGGGTCTTAGCATTATGCTGAGCGATGGCCATTTTGCGTAGATGTGACGCATGTTTACCCCCAACTTGTTATTTTTTTGTGTTTGTGTTCTTTTTTCTTTTTTTTTTTTCGCCGCAAATAAATGTATTTTCTTTCTCCCTTTCTTATATAAATCTGTAATTTTTAGGTTGTACATAACAAAGAATATTCAATCTATCTATCTTTGAGGCCTCAGAAAGTTTAAATAAACCGTGCTCGTGAAAAACTGGGAAAAAACAATAGAATTCGAATGTTACAGCACAAACACGAGATTGAGTTAAAATGGCACTGTCACACGTTGTTTCATATTCACGGCAGTTATGCAAATTGATTTAACGCCATAGCCAACAGCGTAGTTTTTAAAGTAATCTAATTGTTGTTCGGGGCGCTCCTCTAACAAGTTTTGTTCAAAAAAGTATGAAAAAATCCGGATGGCACCAGATTTCACCGGAAATATTATTGGAACGAAGTTTCTTATCGCGCGTTGCGAAAGGGGGCTAGACGGAAAAAATTAAAACCAAAAGTTGGAACGACGCACTTTTGCGTTGTTGGGGCGGGCGACGGGGTCTGTCAGACTCTTACTGACTAAAAACCACCCCGGTGTTCCATATCACACCTACGCCGGGGGTCACGGGAACGTACGATCCTTCCGCGACCCCCGACTGGTGCCGGGCCCACCGCAGCGGGCCTCCTCGGACGCCAACTTCTCCTGGGTCTACCTCGATGTCGACGGACGTTTTATGGAACCCAAATGGTGGTAGATTTGGCCAATGACTCGTTCGACATACGGCAAACATGTCCGGCCCAGTCCCGCTAAAAATTGGCTGCTTTTTGGGTGACGTCGGTGATTTGTGTTTTTGTGTGTTGTTAATATTCTTGTTAACTATGTTTTCTAATTTATGTTCCTCTGTTTGTAACAGCATAATCAGCCTGCAACGTTCCCACTGCTGGGACACAGACCTTCTTCAGAGGGACTGGGCCAAAATCCACCACGCGACGAGATCAGTGCGGGTTGACTATGTTCTCTACAATATGCATTAAGAATTAGCATTACCTACTGATGCAAGAGGCGATGCCTTTATCTTGCCTGTCATCGTGTACACTGAACTTAGTAAACCGATTGGCCGATAAAACATAATAAGGTTAGACATGCTAGTACACCCAGTTTGTCCAGACGCCAGCACATCAAGCTACTACAATCTATCAATTTTTTTAAATAGATTTTCAAGTTTATCGCTCAAACATTAAGGTTCAAGGTTGATTGGGAAAATTTGTCAGTTTCGGGTAGCTTGACTTGCTGGCGTCTGTACGTCAGTATCGCAATCCCTCTCTGCAGTCTGTTGTTATTAGATCCATAGAGGACGCTACCTTTCGTCTCTTTATGCGATAAGAAAGTAAATAAAAAAGAGGTCGAATACTTAATTCACCTGTAAAGGTGTCAAAAGGACAAATAGTCTGGAACTAAGGTTTCCTACTTTATTTCAACGACGCAGTGCGACGTAAACGTAAGGTAGTGTTAAGAAGTGGTCAGTTAATTGGCTTTTTAGGTCAGCTTAGCTTGAACGGCTTCGAATTATACACTTAAAAGTAAGTAAGGATGATTTATTTCTCGGGAAATTGTATTTCAACTAACATTACTGCTGTGGATGATAACCATTGTTTTATTTAAGTTAACTACTTTTTCCGTCAATAACCATGGTTATGCATATGCCAAACAATTGCTTTTTATTTAATGGCTCCAATTTATATGCATGCAGGCCTTTATGCCACTTTTACGACACCTATTTATAATGAAAAAATAAATTACCTTATAACAAGTTAATAAAAGGTAAACATCATCATAAGTTGAATAACAACACAACCAACGTGCATAGAGAGTTGAATTCGAGGCCAAGAGCAGGCTCTTTAGGAAATAAAAAAGGTTTTTTCCAAGACGCGAATTAGGTCCAAAATGGAACCAAATTATTGCACATATAGCATAACACTAAATCATATCATGTTTGCTGAAATACGGTAGAAAAAGCATTGGTAGATCAACAGCCAGATGGTGGGACTTCCTACAAAAGATCCTGGGGAAGACCAGCTGAGCTATTCTGTTAAAATCTCACCGTAAAAACTTCAGTGAAGTGAGTTGTCAATAATGTCAATCCCAAGCATCTAGCATGGTGGGATGACGTGAAGTGAGCGTGGAGTAAGCTGTCAGTGTAAGCTAAGTTTTCACGGTGAGATGGTTACAGAATAGCACTCCTGGATGAGACTCGCACAATACAGGGAAGCATGGCACAAAAGGATGCCTATACTCTGCAGTGCCATCTTCCTTTCATACCTGATGGTAGCCAAAGTATCGGAAACTTCAACAGTTCCAAGCGCGTTGTTGACGGCATGCATAGCTTCCACGCCCATGACACCAGAGCCGCGCACATCGATGGACGCCACGATGTAACTCCTGTTCGTTGTTAAGTACGTATTATAGTATTCTGTAAAGTAGAAAAAAATATTATTCTAAGCTTTCTAAGCCTCTAAAACTGAATGAAATGGAGTGGCACAAACAAATTTGTCAAGCTCTGTACGAGTTCTACCTACTAGCCCATCAAATGGACCATTGTGCGTGGTGAAGCTCTGTATCCAGTATTTTGTTTGGGCAACGAGTAAACAGGTGCACTTTCTTTGCTTTTTTGCATGGAGTAGGCAGAATTAAACTACAGATCTATTTACCGCAATATAATTATTTTGCTTCTTTAAGAAATGCCGGTAATTTTAGGCTTGAAAGTTTAATGTAATAGAGTGGCACAAACAATGTATATGACGCCCTGTATTTTGTTTGTACAACACGTAAACAGGAGGACTTTTTCTATTGTAGCCGAGGGTATTTTCCGCATACATACATAAACTTATGCCATTTCCCATGGGAGTAATCCGATAATAATAATAACTTTATTGAAACAGATAACCTTTACAAAAAAATACTTAAAGATTAGGTTACAAGTTTAAATAGTAAAGGTAGCTAAAATAATGGAAACCATGCCTCCTAAATTAGGGAAACCTGTGACTTAGGAGTCAGTGTTCTACTGTTACTTCGAATGCTCCAAAAAACCTTTCTGTGT
This sequence comes from Apamea sordens, assembly GCA_945859715.1. NCBI lineage: Eukaryota > Metazoa > Arthropoda > Insecta > Lepidoptera > Noctuidae > Apamea > Apamea sordens. Next base: position 8,496,572 of record OX243991.1, on the reverse strand, counting down.
GTGTTATGTTAGAGAACCTAATTACATAATTGAGGCAATAACAATGAACATAAAGCTATCAATATGGAGTGTGGAAATATGAGTAATATCTGTTTTTATTTATTTTGTGGGAGGGGTATGAATGTATGCGTGGGTGTGATAGAAAGGCGTATGTGGGGGTGTGTGTGTGTGTGTGAGGGTAATCAAGAAATACTTGAATTTTTTTTTGTTGTTTTCAAAAAAGTGTGCCAGCCTTTTACTTACCCCGTTGTAAACGATACGGACGATTTTTTTGACGCCAATGAGCTCCTCCCTTTTACTTTTATTTTTTACTAGCTTCTGCCCGCGGCTTCGCCCGCGTGGATGTCGGAAATTTACCCACGGGAACGTGCTAACAGGATAAAATGTAGGTATGTGCTTCCCCAGAATGCCATCTATCTCGCAGGCCCTTTGTGGCTAATTACAATAGAAAACCAATTGTGTCTCATTAGTGGTGATTAAGAGGGTACCTATATGATATCTTTACCTAAGTACCTTCCTAATTTAAAAAAAATAAACTCATTAACAGAAAATTAAATACCTACCTACCTAAATAAACCTATTTCTGATGATAACTAATCTAAACTCAATAAATAAGCAAAATTCCTAAAAACTAATATCTATACGAATGACTACTCCTACCTAACAGTATTATAATAAAATAACCTACGGTCACTACGTACACTATCAAATACACTACCTATACTTTAAAATTAAAATCTATACTACGACTTATATAAAAATAAACCTAAATAACTCTAAAAACTAAAAGGAATAAAAATGTACTCCATTGCGGGTGACTTAACCTACGACAAACTTATTATTTGCGGTTGGTGCAGTAATCGACTCTAGGGATCGAACCGCAAAATTAAGTTTGTTTTTTATTGTATATACTTTTCCGGGATAAAAAGTACCCAGTGTGGTGCCCAGGATATTAAAGAATAATTATACCAAGTTTCATCGTAATCGAACCGGTAGTTTTTGCGTGATGCCTGAACAAACAGACAGACAGACAGACAGACCGACAGACAGACAGACAAAAATTTTTTTAATCACATTTTTGGGTTTGGTGTCGGTCTAGTAACACCCCCTGCCATTTATTTTTTTGATATTTTCAATGTACAGAATTTTCACTTCTACAGATTTATTATAAGTATAGATTATAATATGTAGGTACATAATTATGTATACTTATGCATGATATTGTATATATTTTAGAGTTAGCTTGTATATTGTATTTAAAGCTTTTAATGTTTTCTGTCTTTAGTCAAAATCTGAAGCACTTTAAAAAGCCTTCATCTATAAACAAGTGCACCACAATGCAATATTATTCTATCTGCAGACACAACGTACGAAGAGAGATGAGGTCTTGTGCAGCACGGAAACTTTTGAAATAACTTTTGAAGTTGCGGCCTCGTCATCAACTCGAACTGCATGTGTCCTCATTTCAACCAATGTTTAACTTTCAGGCATCGAACAACCAACTTTGTATGTAGGTAATGTTATAGGTTAGGCAGGAGTGTAGTACTTTTTTATGTTTTAAGCCTTATCAAAAGATATGTGGTATAATAGGACATATTTTTGGTTGAAACTAGGTGCTCTAGACTATGAACGAGCAGATGTAGGTACTTAATCTGCATTCGCGACATATTTGCCAAAAATGTAAACAAATATGAGTTTATGAAAAAATAACTTTAATTCCTACACAATAAAGTTCAGTTTACGCTACAACTTCAATCATTTTTATAACTTTTTCAATAGTGCTAGTCACTCTGAAATGAACTTAATAACCATTTAAATAAAGTTGATATTGGTTTTACTTGAAATAACGTCAATTTGAAAGAAATAAAATTTGAATATACGTTCATCATCAGTGCACTGTATAAATAATGTTCTTAAATTCGCTTTAAATATGAACACTACCACAGTGTAGTGTTTAGTTATTTTGAATGTATACAAACGAGCCTAGGACCTTTAAAAAGACTTTTTGGCGATACCTCCTAAACCCATTTGGGCCAACTTTAGATTCAATTATTTGTCCAGCCTAAAATCTAGATAAATAAAAGTAATAAATAAAAACTTACCTAAATCAAAATTATCCTTAACCCTGCTGGTCCCTGGACCCGCGTAAACCCTGACTATCATGGGGTATTTCACTCCTGACTGCATGTTGGGCGGCAGCAGAAGTTTGACGTGTCCCAGAGGATTCTCTCCGACTGACACCACGTTGAACAGTATCATTGGTAACTTGTACTGCTTCAGTTTATCTTTCAGTCTTATATTATCTTTGATCAGTTTGAAGCCGTCGGTCTGCAATAAAGAAAATAACATTATAGACAGGTTGACGGGTACTTAATTAAAATTTATTTTGATCTTTAAGGTCCCGTAACCAAAGGGTGCCAACGGGACCCTATTATTATTAAACCTCCGCTGTCCGTCCGTTTGTCAGCGGGCTAAATCTCATGAACCGTAATAGGTAGACAGTTGAAATTTTCAGTGTGTATTTCTATTGCCGTTCATCATCATCTGCCTAGCCTTTTCCCAACTATGTTGGGGTCGGCTTCCAGTCTAACCGGATGCAGCTGAATACCAGTATTTCTATTGCCATTATAACAACAAATAATAAAAAATAAATTAAAGTTGAAATTAAAGGGGGTTTCCATACAAAAAACGTGTTTCTTTTTTTACAAGCTATTTTTTGCTTCCCCGAAAGTTGCAATACGATTTTGATAAGGGACAGAATATTAGCAATCAATTTTCTCGAAATCTATTTTATACTTAAACTACCTACACCCTGCAGTTTCACCCGCATTTGTCTCAATCCGGTGGGAATATCGGAGTAATACTTAAGTATCCTTTGTTCTAATCGAGGTCATCCGTTCAGCCGTTTTAGCGTCAAAGCGTAAGTATCAAACAAACACAAAAAATCTAATCTTTTCTCTTTTTATAATTATTACTTTAGATAAAAAAAACGCTATAGGTAGACCAAAACTTACCGCACTATTATATAAGAAGATCTTCGGTGGGCTGTAAGCAGAGCTGCACGTCACAATAGCATAGCTGGCACCAGGCGAGAAGGACGCCGACACGTGGTGACACGATGGCTCCCTGCACGACGCACATCGCACAACTCCCCCAGAGGTAGCCCACATCTGCCTCAACCACGGCACATTGCCCGGAGACACCACGTAGTAAACAGTATCAGTGTCTTGGTTCCAACCTAATATCGACGTCACTGACGAGTTCCCAGGACTCAAGTCCTCAGTAGTCAGAGATAAGAAGTTAAATCGACCCGCATGCGGGAATCTTTGGTCACCGTGGTACAAGTTTTGTATCTCCAGCATCTTGTTTCCCGATCTGTCGAAGAATGGCTTCCTCACATCGATCCAACCGTTGGATTCGGAGTGCTCCTTTACGATACTGCACTTATCTTTTTCTAAGTCACAGTTGACTAGTACGCTGACGTTTTGTCGTCTGTTAAGCCATAATACTACGAGGTTTTGTTCGGATGCCCAGTTTACCCTCCCCAGGTAGTGGTCTAGTCCGACTATGTCAACGGGTGCTGGAATGTTCCACGGTTCTCCATGAGGGTCGTCGAGTTTGAAGACGCGTAACCCTACTGTTGGATTGGTTCGACCTGCCTGACAATAAAATTGGTATTGTTAGAGATTACAATGTTAGAAAATATAGATCAGAATGTGCAAATTATGACATTCACCTAAGCATCAAGCTTTTTGGAAGTTTCTCGCTTAAATCTTCAATATAGGAAAAAAAATTCAACAAATGTGCAAATTCTGTCACCATGAATACAGCATAATTATGATTATATGAAATTTATATTATGATAATATGAAATTTTTCGTCTAGGGGGTCTAGCCCCCCTAAAATTTCGGTCTAGAACCATATGCTGAATTCATGGTTACAGTTTCATAATCAGCCTATAATGTTGCCACTGCTGGGACACAGGCCTCCTCTCTGTGAGCCGTAATCCACCACGTTGCCCAGTGCGGGTTGGTGGATGTCACATGCCTTTGAATTTATGGTTCTAGTACATGCCGGTTTCCTCACGATGTTTTTCTTCACCGTTTTGAGAGCAGTGGTGATGAAATAATTTACACAAAGTGAAGCGCCTGTCTGGGGTACGACCTGCAATTCGTAAATCGCGGTCGTTACCACTGGACCACCACTGCTCTGCGGCGCGGTTACAATATGCGACTTGATAAAAAAAATCTGTATAGTTTTTGGACAAGTGCTTAACAATTTATATTTGTGGTAAGCAGTAAATCCATCTCATTATCTATAACTTGTGTTAATTTACCTTTGGATACTTGAAGTGTACAATTTCAGGATACTGGTTGTTTACGTCGAAGGGCTGCCCGTAGTAGGGGTACGTAGCTGTCGCGACGTTGCTATCGTTGAACGAAGCCACAGCTAAATAGCTGCCTCTGGGAGAGAACCACATGGCTTCGGCTGCGTTGAACATCTCCTCTGAAAATAAACATAGGAAATTAGTTGTTAGATAAACTTTTTTTTTATAGTTGGTACTGGAGCAGGCTTTGGTCAGCATTGGCTTCGCTGGCTTTGTGTGAATTTCATTGACAGTCTTTTCAACTTCTATTATTATTATTATGATTATTTGAAAATGCAACTCCATGACACCTAGGTATTATTGTGCTGACAGCCGTCACGCAAAGTTTACAAAAAATTTGTTTCGGGAGTTCAAACATGGCGGGACTACATTTTTTCCAGCAATGATTCTAAGTTCTCTACATAACCATCATCTGTCGAATGATCGTAAGATATACAAATTCACCGTACGAATAAGAAGACCCCTACAGCTCACCTTCATAAATCCAGTCAGCGACACCATGGTATATTTCCCCAGGCTTGCCATCCTGCGTGAGAGCCACAGCATTGTCAGTGTCCACATCATGGACATAATACACGTTGTTCTCTCTGACGTATGCCAGCGAACGTCCACTGCCCCATACCACCACGTCCAGGGAGTTCCGGCCCAGTCTTATGATCGATCTGGATAAAGGAGGGAAAGAAGCTTTTTAAAACACTGAATAAATACTGTCTTCATTACAAAACAAGATTTATCTTAAAGCCCATGTTTGAATTTCAAACTTTATTCCTGCAGTATTAAAGTTCTAACTACAAAAACTAATTCTACGGCCCGCTTGCACCACAAATCACTAAATACGCGAATTTAAAACATCGTTCAGTTTCTGTCAATCGTTTGAAGATGACAGAGATAGAATGTTGTTTTAAATATACAGGATACATTTTTAACCAGTGCGCAAACTGATACCATGAATTCAGCAAATTATTCAGAAACCACCTGCGTTGAAATTTTTCGTGTTATTAAAAAAAAAATTGCTCTGCCATACATTTTGACTGCGTCGGTATTGCACTTTTCTACGATACAGCTGTTTTTTTTTTTTTTTGATAACCGACTGAATATTTCTACGTTATGTCTAAAATCATGTTCTGAATTCATGGTTACAGTTTACGCACTGGTTAAAAAATTATCCTGTATTTAGGGATTTAGCGAATTTTAGCTTAGTCGAAATAAGGTTAGTAATACAAAAACTCGTTTCGTAATAGATAGTAATATTGCGATTAATCGGAAGAAGTTACAATAAACTTAACATCTGGCATAATTATAATGCCACTATCAAAATCATGTGTTAGCTACACATGATTTTGATAGTGGCATTATAATTATGCCATTATAATTATGGTGTTACCGTATGGACAGTGTGAAACCCTTAATACTACCTAGATTAAAGTCAATATTCGATTTTTTTATTTGAACATAATTATTCATTTATTTTAACAATATCCATACATTGAGTATTCTATTTAATTCCACATATTCCACTTGTACGTATAAGGAAGAATCTGAATTACCTTTATGTATGTACGTAATTGAAAGGGAAACAGGTGTTTATTTATTAATAGGTAGACGTATGTAATTAGTTGTGTAAATAGTCATGTATTTTCAGGAGGAAGGCTAGGCTATTTAACATCACGCTAGAAGCAAAAAGAAAAAGTCAGTAAGAACGCTAAGCGAGAACGAAGTCATGGCGCGGACAGGCGATGCGATGCGATGCGAGGCGATGAGATGCGATGCTATGCGATGCGATGCTATGCTATGGAGGGACAAGAAATTTCACGCGGACGAAGGCGCAGGCAGATTCTAGTCATAAAATAACCAGAGAAAACCTATTGTGTAGGTTGTACACATAAAGCTAGTGTTTATCTCGTTATTTAAGTATATCTTTGGTATCAAAAACAATGTGTAACAATAGTACTTAGTCACGCTAATACAGTTTCCGTATCGGAAAAAAACTATATTTCCCATAGAAAACTGTATGTAACAAAGGGAATAAGTGCATTGTCGACAAACTATTCGTTCAATCTGTACATAGTATAAAACAAAGTTGATCTTTGAGTCTCTATGTGTAACCGTATTGTCCTTTTAAACTACGTAACGGGTTTTGAATACTAGTAGTAATGTTCCCACCGCTGGAACTCAGGCCCCTTCACAGAGAGGGGGCCGTAATCCACCACGCGGGCCCAGTGCGGGTTGGTAGATATCACATGTCTTCTAATTTTTGATTCTAGGACTTGCCAGTTTCCTCACGATGTTTTCCTTCATCGGTTTGTGAGAGCAGTGGTGATTTTAATAATTTACACAAACTAAAGCGCCTGTCTAGGTTCGAACCTGCGACCTACAACTCGTAAGTCGTGACCGTAACCACAGGGCCACCTCTGCTCAAAAAAAACTTTTTTGCAAAAAAAAACAACCGACTTCCAAAAACGACACTACAAAGTGAAAAATAACTTTAATTTCGGAAGTCGGTGTCTTTGGGTTCGCATTTTCGTTGTTTGCCACCGACTTCCGAAATTAAAGTTATTTTTCACTTTGTAGTCTCGTTTTTGGAAGTCGGTTGCTTTTTTTTGCAAAAAAGTTTTTATTTTTCACTTTTAAGTTGTAATTTTTTTACCAGTAATTTTGGTTTAAAAACCAAACTACTAAACCGATTTTGATGAAATTTCTATGGAACCATTTGAAAACTATACCCTTTCCAACAAAAATTTTTCAAGTCGGTTGGCAAGCGAAGGAGTTATGCGCGAACAAAGATAAAAAAAAAAAAAATACTAACATCCGAATTGAGAACCTCCTCCTTTTTTAGAAGTCGGTTAAAAAAAGATATCTGACTTTGATTAAATCAGGCCACAGTCAGCCAGCCCAAGCCCTTTAAAAAGCCACAGAATAACTAATAGTACTAATGAGTAAAGCCTAAAAACGCACAGGAATAGCGAATAGATAAAATCTAGTTAAGAAAACCTCAGGAATCGAACAATACCTATAAGAAAGTAAGAAGAAATAAGCATAATAATTTGTAATTAAATAGTTATGTTAAACTTAGGGACGGACAGACACCCTAAGCGGATTTGGTATTTCTACAATTATATTAATTACCTTCATATACTATTGTTCATAAAACAATACTGAATGACATGTTTCATGAGAATTGGAAACATAATAATTAATGCAATTAATGTTATAAAATGTAAGTAGAAGATACGATTGTTTCACTGTCACAAACGGTTTAAACAAAGTATGTTAATAAACGGTGTGTGAGATAAGTAATATAACCATTGTAAATGTAGTTATTTTTCTTGAAAACAATGTTACAAAGGAAGGAAGGGTGGTTTTGTAGTAACTTACTAACTGCCTACTTACGGTTCTCCGATAACGATTAGGTCATATGTGACTAGGGTGGCCAACCCTATACAATATAGTAGGTATCCTAATTTATCAGAGGCCTAAATACAGAAAAATATATAGTAGGTGAAACTACTATATTAGCATTTAAAGAAAGAAAAAGTATTTATTGCGACTCGTACAATGCGTAACTTATGTAAAATACATATTATATAGCAGTAGTAATATATGGAGCAATGTTGGCCCAGTGGTAATGGACCCACCTTACGAGTTGTAGGTCGTGAGTTCGAACCCAGGCAGGCACTTTACTTTGTGTAAATTATTTCATCACCACTGCTCTCAAAACGGTGAAGGAAAACATCGTGAGGAAACCGGCATGTACTAGAACCAAAAATTCGAAGACATGTGACATCCGCCAACCCGCACTTGGCCCGCGTGGTGGATTATGGTCTACTCCCTCTCATAGAGAGAAGGCCTGTGTCCCAGCAGTGGGAACACAGCTTGCTTGCAGCATGCTTAAATATACTATGGTGGAAATTTGAAAAATGTTTATTATACCCTATACCAGCTAGCCTGTATTGTCATACGAGCAAAGGCTTCTGCTCACACCGATTTCGCTTGTCATATACATCATCATCTGCCTAGCTTTTGCCTAACTATGTTGAGGTTGGCTTCCAGTCTAACCGGATGCAGCAAAATACCAGTATTTTTTCAGTCTCGTCAGAATACAGGTAGATACACTGCATATACAGTATGAAGTCCGATATGAAAATAGACCCATCGTCAGCTAAATGGCCAGACCAGAGCCACACATGTGCGTTCTACTTAATACATAAGTTATTTGCTTTGATTACTTACTTGGTCTCAAGGTCGTATATCCAGTACTCGGCGGTGCTCGAGTGCCTGTATTTCTGAAATAGAAAGTTGTATTGTAAAGTCACGTACACATAACCTATATGTTATATTATGAACTAGCTCAGCTACACTAATACAGTCAGCTACGAAAGCTGATAAACAGTTTAGTTTTTAAGTTGGTCGGTCCAAAAACCACGGTTCTATAGTGTGGAGTCTGCCAAGAAGGAAATCGCGTTTTTAGTTGGTGGATGAAAAGTTGGTAGAAGGATGGTGTCAGATGACACTAGCTGCCTAAAATTGGATTAACGGGTAATCTTTAGCCGCTGTTATTATTCCGTTATAAACTTTCACATGACAAGCTGGATAGGTTCCGTCAAAACTGGAAGCTGGACCATAATAATGTACTCTGTGAGCTGGACGCTAGCGGGCTAGTGAAAGATAATATAATAATATCCCTGGACATTTCACACAGCGCCATCTAGTCCCAAGCTAAGCAACCTAATGCTTGTGTTATGGTAACAAGATGGCTGATAAACTACTTATATACATTTTTTTTTAAATACATACATATTATTAAAAAAAAAAAAAAAAAAATTATAGATAGAAAAACACCCAGACTCAGAACAAATACATGTAGGACTTACAAATATTTGTTCTGTGCGGGAATCGAACCCGCGACACGCTGCGCAGCAGTCCGATCGCTCAGCCACTGCGCTAACCGTGTTGTCAAAAAAGATGGAAGAAGTGGAGGGAGGACTTTGGCTAGGAGTGAGACAGCGCAGGCTAATAAAAAAATACCTTTCACAACGTGTTATGTGCAATGTTTTTAAGTTTAATCCGTGATATAACAACATCCTAATTATTGAACACATAATAAAATCGATAGATGCCTATACTCAGATGTAACTTGAGCAATTACACACACTCGTGAAGAGTTTGTGTTATCTAAGTTATATCCTAAGTTATATGTAATATTACATGCTGAAAAGGAGTGTATCGAATATATTTTTGTCAATTATAATATTTATAATATATGATAATTAACCATCATCTGCCTTGCCCTTTCCCAACTATGTTAGGGTCGGCTTCCAGTCTTACCAGATGCAGCTGAATACCAGGAAATTTTACATGGAGCGACTACCTATCTGACCTCTACACGTCCATGTTATCTGACGAAAACACAATGCGCGTTAGTAAGGCTGGATTAAATGATAATTAACCATCATCTGCCCTGCCTTTTCCCAACTATGTTATGGTCAGATTCCAGTCTTACCAGATGCAGCTGGATAGCAGTATTTTACATGGAGTGACTGCCTATCCGACCTCCTCAACCCAGTAACTAGGTAACACGATACCCGTTAGTAACGCTGGATTAAATGAATAATTAATATGAAGGTAAAAGTAACAGTGTCAACTGTCAACGATTTTCGTTGCGGACCGTACTACGTTCGAATAACTAATTAATTTTATCACAGAAACCTGCAAGTGATAATTAGATATTGTATACGTTTTGTGGTAACGGTTGGCCGAATATAGAATAACAACTAGACTTCCTTTTATGTACATACGTATTTACATATTATTCCTTTTATAACGAATGTTTATCAATTTTGGTTTGTGTTATAGTTTTGTGGTTTAGTTAAAGTACAGTTATAAAATAAAACCATAATTATTTTATTTAATTGAATTTAGGTGCTACCGCGTCAATTCTAAGTAAATATCTTAGCTATATCAAAGTCAACGCATTTAAGTATTCAAATAGGCACATAATAGGGCATTTTCAAACGACAAAATTTACAATAAAATAGAATAAATCAATTTATTCTAGTCGCCCGTTCGAAAAGGTAGTTTGTTATGGAGCAGAACGGGCAAGAAACTCCACCAATAATAAACTGGCTCTAGGTGTTTATTTAATACGCAAAAGCTTGTTTATAATTTCCCTTTTATATGCCAATTCAAAAACAATTTAATGGGATCAAATGCTAATATAATGATTATTGTTAACACGTGGTTTTCATAAGATCAAACACGCAGTTCTTATGTTAATTACCTACTTGTAATTAAAAAGTAGACTAGACGGGTGTTATTTAATCAAGCGCAGTTCACAAATAAAATACTTTTTAAATGTCTTCGACTGTTACGTTTCATTATACAACTCTGTCATTTTATATTTTAAAAAAATATTTCTTTTTTTATTGCTCAATTGGCCTGCTCTTGACCTCGATCACGCCTGGTGGAAAGCGATTGATGAGGTATATGACGGAACGAGCGTGCCCAGGAGATGCCTGGCTTTGAAGACAGACGGGTTAAAGGTGGGTTAAACTTCCGTTATAGCTTGTCTTATATAACAGTTCCTTCAAAAAAATACACCCCTATTTCCTTTACCAGGTACCGATCAACCTCAACGTTCAACTTCATGAAAATCGGAACAGTAGTTTATACGTAAACACGTACGAAACATGCAAGAAAAACACACTTAGGTACATACAGATTTTCACATTTTATGTAAAGATACATCGCGAGATCGCGAGGTCGTGCACCAAGCGTGTCTAAACAACAAAATCGTGCTTGTATGTATGTATTTATGTATGTATGCTTCGTAATACTAAATCTAAGAATTAGGCACGCCTTGACCTGAACTATTAGATAACATGTGTCGCAAGTGTTGAGAGAAGGGAGTCCGGGCAGTAGCCAGTGAATGTTTGCATGTAAGTAGGTAGGTATTATATATATTACTAGTAGCATGTAGTAGTCGCGGATATAACATGATTCTGATAACAAAACGACGTGAATTTTAATTAAAATTTGACGTATGTTATTAAGACGTCAAACTGTTTTATGTAAAACTAAAAATGTATGCGTAGCGTACCTACGTGTTTTTGACATTTTAACATACTTTTTTGCTAATATAATGTAGGTATATGACATTTACATTTACATGAACGTAACAAACTGACATTTTTATCCTTCCTGCAATTTTGGTAGTTTGTAAAGTACGCTTTCCAAAATTTGAACGTTCATATTGACACACTAACTTATATTTTTTTTATTTTTTTATTTATTAAATCAACAAAGGAATTTGATTGTATGTATAGATAACTAACTATTTACACTAGGTACTAAATTAAATGACTAACTAATTATTAACTTTATTATTGTTTATCGAACATAGAATTGTGTACCTACAAAATTTTCTACATTGACTTATAGAAAACTAGACTTTAAAAGAAATGCGCACGCATTACTTTATGTACAGAAAACAATTTCTCTATTTGCATACTTGGTCGACGGAGCTGAAACGTCTAATGGGGGTACTATTAGCCATAAATACTGCATTCGTCTGACTTAAACAGCGTCTGTAACACTTTAGTACATATCAGTATTCATTCACTTTCAGACACGAATATCGACTAATTATTACAGTAAATGGTCAGCGGAGTAAGTCAATTAACACCTCAGTTTTTTTTAATCAGAACTCATGTCAAAAAGTAAAAAAACATTTCGATGTTAGTAAACATAAGTGAACAAACTCGTGACTATTAAATTGAAAAGCGGGGTAATTGCCTAACCCACTGTCAGTAGAAATGTTCAACAACATTCATTGCGTTACTTACGTTGTTGAGCAGACAAATTTTTCTAACGTATGAAGTAATGTATTTGCAATATTCTTCTAAATTATTCAGATTGAGATCGATAGTGTCTTACGCAATTGGGGTGCTGGATAATAGTAAGCATCCGAATCTTTTTCTTTTCTCTCCTGTCAACTGTCACGCTATGATTCACTCCTTGATCCTTAATCTAGTACTATTATTGATCGAAGGTGTTAATAAACTTTCGTTGCTAACCGTACCGACCATCTGATGATACGTTGTTACGTTTCACGCTATACCTACGTAACAAATACGTGTGAAAATACCTACATACGTACCTACCTACTAGGCGTAATATTACGCCAATGACGACTATTAAAACAGTTTCCAATTAAAGTACAGGATTTCATAATTTTAATCGTAGTTCTTACGCTGTTGCTAATGACTTGAAAAAAAAATTGTAAACTAAAATGAATGAAAATCTTTCAGCGTGAAAATTGAAAATTCATTTAGGCATGCTTGATTAGCCTACACTGAAAATTGCCCATGAAAGTGATAATAGGTAGGTTGGTGGTGGTGGTGGGTAGGTGGTGGGTAGGTGGTAGTGGTAGTGTGTGATTCAGTCAGAATGTCTAAATAAAAAGTTATCACGCAGAGTAACTGCGGGGTAATTGCGTAAGGCATTATCAGTAGCATTGGGTTAGATTTTGACAGTTCAATAACATTCATTGCGTTATTTACGTTGTTTAGCAGACACATTTTTCGAACATATAAAGCAATGGATCAGCAATATCCTTCAAAATTATTCAGATTGAGATCGATAGTGTCTTACGCAATTGGGGTGCTGGATAATAGTAAGCATCCGAATCTTTTTCTTTTCTCTCCTGTCAACTGTCACGCTATGATTCACTCCCTTTTCTTTCATAACATTCCTCACATAGGTAATTCATCCATCTGTTCATTGGCCTTCCTCTCCCTCTTCCATCAACATTTATAGTCATCACACTTTTAACCACATGAGTTTCCTCTCCTCCCTACATGGCCCATAACAAGTAAAACGATTTCTTTCCAACTTTTCTGGCACTGGCGCCGAATTCAAACTTCCCCTTATTTATTTACTAATTTTTTCTTAAATTATTTATTCTCGTCACTCCACACATTCATCTCAACATTCTTATCTGCTCGTCTTCAACATCCGCATTGAAACCTAATTTCAGCTATATTAAACAAGCAAAGGAATTTAGCTAGCGAAACTTCGCAGACGTGATAGGACTCGATATCTAAACACAAAAAAACTGATTTTCTCAATTAAACTTCATGTAACAACCAGCCAGCGGTCGTTGACCCCAAAATTAATTATCATCAAGTATTTATTTTTTTGCTTTATCATGTTTAGATATACCCCCATCAAGTCTGCGGAGTTTCGCTAGCTAATTTAATTTGACCCTGTATTTTATGTAAAGGGTGATAATCTATGTTATTACTTACATACAAATAACTATTTAATTTGCACTAGGTACTATAAAGGTAAAGGTACTAAATAGGTACTAAATTAAATAACAAGCAAATAGGTTTCTATTTATTCATTGTCCCTGGAACACTCACGTAGAAAATGCAGTTATCACCTTGTGAGCATTCCCTAATGTTATTGCAAAAACGACAGGAATGTACCAGGGTAACATAATGGTGCAAGAATTCCCTCGCTGTGAATCCCAGATGGCAGCGACGGAGTGGCGCGAAAGTAAGAGATGAAGCAATCCAGTTTTAAGAAAGCGACAGAACCTCTTTTGTTTCGTCAGTAAACGCATTGTTAAAGGAGTTCACGTAATAACCTTGCTTAATCAATTGGTCAAGATGACGAACCGATTACGAACACCTATTGTCTCATCTGTTTTTTTATATTTAATCAATCAAATAAAAAATTTATGAGATAATAGGCGTAATTCACAATCCGAACACAGATTGTCAACAATCTGTGTTCGGATTGTGTGATTCGATACCAACTATTTCAGGGTTTATTTATAAACGATAATTAAAGTTAAGTAAATTTCAAACGTCAAAAATGTATGGCTTTAAATAGTCGCTAATCACAACGTTTATGAATAAAGGGGTATATGTTATACATACGAAAATGCTAGGTAGGTAGATGATGATACCTACAAAGTTAAATCAGAACTAAAACATATTAAAAATATTCCATACTGGAACCATACCATACCATACCATTCCATACCATATAATATTTCATACTTTAAGCCGACCCGTTGGGATCGGCTTACAGTCTAACCAGATGCAGCTGAATACCAGTATTTATTTAACTTTGTAGGTAAGTATTTACGTAAATAAACTGAGGTATGTTTTTTCCAAATTTTAATATGCAAAATACCAATTTAATAAGCTACCTGGGGTATATTTAAATTTCCTTATGATAAAACTAGCGCTAGAGATGCATCACCTAGGGTGTTATTTTTGTCCTTGAATTTAACAGGCCACCAGAATATTTCTGAGTTAAATTGAAAACAAGAAAAACTTTTTACAAAAAAAAAAAACCGCCTTCAAAAAAAGACAAACAAAAACGTTCCTGCACTAAAAAGTAAAAAATAAAAAATTGAATTCCTGTAAAGAAACTTAATTTAAAGGTAAACTTATTTGACATTAATATTTTGCAAATATTCAAAATTGTTTACTGCTTTTTGGAGTCGGTGCCAGCAGTTGTATCCTGTGCCATTTATTTTTTCAATTCACGATTATAAAAAGCACCGACTCCAAAAAGAAGTAAACAATTTTGAATATTTGCAAAATATTAATGTCAAATAAGTTTACCTTTAAATTAAGTTTCTTTACAGGAATTCAATTTTTTATTTTTTACTTTTTAGTGCAGGAACGTTTTTGTTTGTCTTTTTTTGAAGGCGGTTTTTTTTTTTTGTAAAAAGTTTTTTTATTTCTAGCCGTTTAGTGTATTTTTTATTATAATATAATGGCAACGTAGTTAATATCTTTTCTACATAGAATATTATTTTGAAGAAGTACCAATATCATACAAGTAGGTACATATTACTGTCTACTTTCTGATCTTTAATTTGATCCCGTAGAGAGATGATAATATGACGCATGAAATACTGTCGATTCTTATAGTTACAATAAAAAAGTTAAATTAATCTTTGGTATAAATTCAAACAGACAGGTAAAATTCAAAGACTCCCAACGGAATGTAATCTATTTTAGCATTATTCAATACACACGTGCATAGATAAGCCGGTAAAATACAAAGAAACTGACGCAATTGTTACTTTAAAACCAATTCAATATAAAAACCTATTTTATCATTATTAGGAACATTCAACACAGGCAAGTTGGAAATACAAAGCGACCAACGCTATTGTTATTTTAATGAGTCATTCAATGTAGGAACCTATTTTATCATTACTAGGAACATTGCACAAGTAAGTCGGTAGGTACCTACATAGCACAAGCATATCGGTGAAATACAAATTTAAAAGCAAGTTGCTGATGGATAATCCTGGCTACGAGGTTGTGTCTATGCAAATAGTCTCCGTTAGCTAGATGGTATTATTTTTCCTTTATCCATTTTAAGTCATATTAATTTACATTTTTAAATATTTTTCACAAAATCATGTAAAAAAAAAACATTTAAAAATATAAAAAAGTAGAAGTCCGCTGGTGTCGAGAGCAGGGTCCAAGCTACCGGTGGTTAGGGCTCCAGAGACAGGAACCTCCTCACAATGCGAGCCGTATCGAGGAGTACTGCCTTCTGTATTATTTTTATTATTAGCCGTTCAATATTTCATCATCAAAATGCCTTTTTTATAAATTCGAATTTAGTCTTACTGGGAAAAACGATAAGAACTGAGAAACGATAAGAACCGAGATAAAAACAAAACGAGAAAAATAGGTAAAAATTCAAAGAAACCGACACTATTGTTCTTTTATGACCCATTGCACCACTTATGTGTAAACGCAGTCCACGTGGATTAATGCAAAATAGCCAATACTAAGCCAAGCTCCGCCCCCAAACCCTAATTGATTGGTTATTTAAAAACACACACGGTACTGCTGAAGACGTCCCTGGTGCATCATTGTTTGCGATATTCGTCGCGTGGATTGCAGTGTAGACCTGTGACGTGTGATAGTGATATTTTATAGTGTAATAAAGCAGAGCTGCTTCATTACATTGGTATGTAATAAAACTTTTGATTTATCAATCGTTGAAGTACTAATTATAACTAGTAATTCAACGATTTTTTTCAATTTGTAAATAATTTTGATCCCATATTTTGCGCTGAATTTATAGCAAATTATCACCGAAATTGGGTTAAAAAAAGTTTTATTTCGATTTTGCAACATTTTTTATTTCAGCTTTTTTATTTGTCATTATTATTAGTTCTTGTTTAATTTTCTTAATTTCTCATTATTATTTGTTCTTATTTATTATTATTATTTTTTCGTTAATATTAGTTATAGGTTTTTTTTCTCGCGGTAATATTAGTTCTTGCTGATAACTTTTATAGTGCTAGCTTTTTTTTAAATTACTTTACATAATTTAGTTAATTTTTGTTCATTTCTTAGTTTTATTTATTTGTTCTAGCATTATTTTTTATCCCGTTTTTTAATAGATTTAAATATTTGTTTATTTTTTTCTTTTTTTGCACTCTATAATTCATTTATAGAAAGCAAATATGGGTAGACCTAGTAAACGCGCTAGCCGTATGAGACAGCGCCGTTTAAACGAGACAAGCAAAGATCATGAGAAACGTTTATCTCAAAGTAGGAAAACCACATCCAAGGCTATTTTAAATGAAAATAGTGAACAGCGCGAAAAGAGGCTTTCAGAAATGCGGTCTTATATGAAAAAAGTCTTAAACAGTGAAAACCCCAAAAGGCGCACCCACCGTTTTGGTTTGATTCAGGATCGTCTTTCCAATGAGACAGAGGAACAACGTTCCCATCGTCTCGGTTTAATCCAGGATCGCCTATCTAATGAGACGGAGGAACAACGCGCACATCGCCTTGGTTTGATCCATGATCGACTTAATAATGAGACGGAAGAGCAACGTGCTCATCGTCTCGGTTCGATGCAGGATCGTCTTGCCAATGAGACGGAGGAGCAACATGCCCATCGTTTCAGATTGATCAACGATCGTTTATCTACTGAGACAGAGGAACAACGTGCCCGTCGTTTCAGATTGATCAACGATCGTTTATCTACTGAGACAGAGGAACAACGTGCCCGTCGTTTCAGATTGATTCGCGATCGTCTATCTAATGAGACGGAGGAACAACGTGGCCATCGTCTCAGTTTGATCAGTGATCGCTTATCGAATGAGACGGAGGAACAACGCGCCCATCGCCTTGGTTTGATCCATGATCGACTTAATAATGAGACGGAGGAGCAACGTGCTCATCGTCTCGGTTCGATGCAGGATCGTCTTGCCAATGAGACGGAGGAGCAACGTGCCCATCGTTTCAGATTGATCAACGATCGTTTATCTACTGAGACAGAGGAACAACGTGCTCGTCGTTTCAGATTGATTCGCGATCGTTTATCTAATGAGACGGAGGAACAACGTGGACATCGTCTCAGTTTGATCAGTAATCGCTTATCGAATGAGACGGAGGAACAGCGTGCCCACCGCCTAGGCTTGATTCATGACCGTTTATCGATCGAAACACCAGAAGCTCGTTTGAATCGACTTAGTACAATGCGACAAGCCAGCCATGTTCGCAGGGACATTACTAATGAACAGTCTTTTCAAACAACTATCAATGTTTTCGCCGATGTTTCATGCGATGTTTGTAAAAAAAATATTTATCCACAACAGCGGTTCAATTTACGAGCAAATATGTATAATACACTGTTACCTGAAGAATTAATTGCTTTAGATAAAATAACGACATGCTCCCGTTGTAATAATCATATACGGAAAAGAAAAATTCCACCAACTGCATATTGGAATAAAATGATGCCTGCAGAAATACCACCTGAATTAGCCAATTTGACGAGCTTTGAAGAACGGTTTTTATGTCGAATTGTACCGTTTTTAAAGATTGTGAAACTAAACAACCGTTTCAGCCAAAATTGGTGCAAGGGGCAGGTTATTTTATTTGCAAAAGATGTTGTTGAAATAGCCGAGCAGTTACCACTGACAGCCCATCAGGCTGGTTTAATTTTGGTTGTGGAAACTTTCGAGAACCTTTCAAGTTCTAAAGAATTCGTTGTGGATACCCAACGATTAAATGAAGCTTTAACTTGGTTAATTTCCAACAACCATCTTTATAGAGATGTCCGAGCACATTTTGAAACTACGGCAAATATTACTCCGTTAGTTCAAATAGCGGATAATACTATTCAAGAAGAGGGTACTGTGGAAACTTCTTCGAACCATTACGTCATTATAAATGACAACAAGGCGATATTACGCGGATCATTTCACCAAGGAGACTTACGGTTTAATTCTTCACGGGGTAAACAATGCACCGGAATAGCAGCTGTTGCATGTGCAGCATTCAATGTATTAGATCCAAACAAGTGGTCCAAGAGTGATATCGATTATATAGTGATTATTGGCGATAAGTATTATAATGACTGCATCGCTTCTAGAAATAATCCTGCGTTTGGTGAAGTAAACCCTGAATACCTTGCTGTAACCGATCTTATGCCAAGTCTTGTTTATAATAGACGAAATATAGCGATTACAGTACTTGAAGAAACCAATTTTAATGGTCACTTAGATAACGACAACAGTACCGATGGTTTTCCTAATCTGAGTAATGCTTTAAGAAGTTTTTTCACAGAATATTCTAGTGGAATACTTACAGTAAACGCAATCTCGGTAGCAGTACATTACAGGACATCAAATTATTACCTATTTGATTCCCATGCACGAGGTGCCAAGGGTGCTTCAGCTCCTAAGAATGGTGCCGCTTGTTGCATGCGTTTTACAGACCTGGACGATTTACATACCGTATTACGACGTAATTTATTTGTATCGCCCAATAAAGCATCAGGAGGGAATTTACGGGACAATCTTAATGTGTACTCGTTAACACCACTAGTTGTAGCTGTAGACAACCAAATGCAATCATTTAGACCTGAATCGGAACAATCCGCAATGGAAATTATGGAGAGTCCAACATTTACACCAAGCAGCAATCTCCCCCAACCACCAATACATGCTATCGAGTCTGGTCAGAAAACGCTCCAACCAGCATTAAGTCAAGGACCACAAATACAGTTACCAATAGGTGCTCATAATTCCTTGGACACAATTTATATCGAATCGACCAGTATGCTCCAAAACATAGACGATAATCTGCCTAATTTAGAAAATGTTGTTGAAGTGAATACTTCTTCAACAGATGATACAATGAGATTGGCCGCTATTACGAGGAAAACGGTACCGCCATTAAATTTAGAGCGTGAACGCCGTATGGAAGAATTGTGCTGGTATTTCCTTTATCCAGATGGTAAGAATGGTTTTGGTGAAGAAAGAGAAAATCCAGTTACCCCTTTGGATTATTTTCAAAACCGTATAATGAGTAATGAAAGGAGATTTAACAGAAACGAGTATTTATTCTATGCCCTATCCATTGTAGAATATTTTCGCGCAAAATCAAGTGTTTCCGTTTCATGTAGGATGCGTCAAGGCCACGGAGAACATACACCTCAGGGTCTTGTAGATAATATGCATCTCACTATGCGAAATATTAGAGGATCAGCATCATATTGGCAAAAATGTTGCTCTGAATTAATAGCAATGGTTAGAAGTTTAGGGCCTCCAACATGGTTCTTAACATTTTCCTGCAATGATTTAAACTGGACAGACATGATTAAAGCCTTACTAATCGCTGATGGACGTGACGTCGTGGATGCTGAGCACCTTACATTTCCGGAGCGCTTAGATCTAGTGCAAAGACATCCGGTAGTAGTTGCTCGACAGTTCACATTGCGAGTTAACGCTCTCATGCGATTTTTAAAGCGCAATCAAGTTTGCTTGGGTGGTCCTATTGAAGACTTCTGGTACCGAGTGGAATTCCAAAACCGTGGCAGCCCACATTTGCATATGTTAGTGTGGTGTTCTAATGTTCCGGAATTCTCTACTCCACAAGGAATAGCCGTAATCGAAAATGTGGTTTCATGTTCTTTAAATTCTGACGATCTTGTGTTGCGCAAGTTAGTCGAGGATTTACAGATACATAAACACACTGCGACGTGTAAAAAGAATCGCCAGGACGATGGCTGTCGTTTTGGTTTTCCAAAGCCAGAAAGCCAGAATACCGTCTGTCTAGGCCCGGATGAAGCACTTGCCAATAACGGACGATTCTGTCTATTAAAAAGAACCTCAGAAGAAAGCATGGTCAATAATTACAATGCAGTCCTTTTAGGTATATGGAAAGGAAACATTGATGTGCAACCCTGTGGTAGTGTCACTGCTGTAGCTTACTACGTCGCGAAATATGCAAGTAAGTGTGAACCGCATGATACAGGTGACGTTATAAGGGAAGCTATTTCTAAAGCAAAGAGGCAAGGTGGTGACGTTTGGAAACAGTTGTTTTCAGTTTCAATGGCTATTTTAAATCAACGCTTGGTAAGCGCGGTAGAATGTGCATACAGATTATGCCATTTGCCATTGAAAATGTCATCGCGAAAGACTGTTTTTGTCAATAATTGCAGACCAGAGGAACGTTTTAGACTACTGAGGTTTGACAGTGATGAAACCAGCATTTACAACAACATTTTTGACCGTTATATGTTACGTCCAAACGAGCTGGAGGATTTAAGCCTTGCTGAGTTTGCCGTCCGTTATGAAACGGTTTCAAACACAATATGGTCAGAGGATGATGGTGATGTGGAGCTAAGAGACGAAGATAATATTACTGCAGTAAGATATATTAAGTTGCAGGACAACACGAGAATGCGTGTAAGAAATAGGCCGGCAGTATTACGTACCCGCTATTATACAATTAATAGTGATAAAGAAGCGTATTATTATAGCCTAATAGTATGTCATATACCATTCCGCAATGAAAACGAGTTACTACTCGAAAATGAATCCGCCGAAGACGGTTTTATGAGACGCCAAAGAGACCTTCGCCCGTTGCAAGGTAACGTAAGCGCAGAACAATTTGCTCATGCTGAGCAAATTATTCAACAAGCACTCGCCCAAGTTACCGCGCTTAATGCTGCACGTGAAACCCATGTAGAAAATGCTTCAGTATTATGTGGTGGTGAGCAGATTGTAAATCGCGATGAAACCTTCTGTGAAGACATGGGAGAACGAGCTCTCATGTCAGATGAGCAGTTCCTGGGAAGCATCCGAGGATTAAATATCCAGCAGAGGAATTTATTTCAGAAAGTGTCATTGGCAATCGAAAACGATTTACATGGTCAAGAAAGTCAACTGTTACTTTTTATCACGGGTGGTGCAGGTAGTGGTAAATCATTCCTCTTAAAATTAATCGTGGAGCATATTAAGCGTTGTTATGCACCAACAGTAGATACAATGCTGAAACCCAACTTTGTGGAGGTTGGGTCATTGACTGGTGTTGCCGCCCGACAGATATTTGGGAAAACGCTACACAGTATTTTTTTGCTTCCAATTGAGAAAGGAAATACTATGCCATACAAAAAAATTACCGGGCAAAGACTTGAAAATGAGCGGCGTAAGTGGCGTTATATCAATTGGCTAATCATAGATGAAATTTCTATGGTTTCTTATGAGAATCTAAGGATAATTCACCTGAGGCTACAGGAATACAAAAACAATGACAAATTATTCGGTGGAGTCAATATTTTGCTATTTGGTGATATATTTCAACTTCCTCCAGTTAAAGGGAGTTGGTGTTTTCTGCAGCCATCGTGGTTCTCTGCGGAGATAAATTTATGGCATCAGTTTTCTTTTTGTGAACTGACCATAAATATGCGACAGCGCGATGATACCGAATTCATCAATTTATTGAATAGTTTAAGGGTAGGCGAACTGACAACGGCTCAGTTGGAGTTATTATGTGAGCGTCGCCACGTGCCTTTAAATGGTGAATTTGCGGATGGAGTTGCTGTTCGTATTTTTCCTACGGTTAGGCAAGTCGACGATTATAATGATAAAATGAGTAAGGAAAATGCAAAGTTGCACCGGACTTATCAAATCAACGCAGTGGATGAGTCTCGTGAAGTGGCAACATATGGCAGGAAACCACCAGACAACGTAATTCCCAAAGACGTCAATAACTGTGGTGGTTTTCAATCGTCAATAAAAATTGGCGTCGGATCCAGAGTCATGTTAAGACGAAATATAGCAGTCTCAGAAGGGCTAGTAAATGGAGCTATGGGCATAATAAAAAAAATCAAATGGCCGGCCTTAAGAAGAGATCAACTGGAGGAGGGGGAGCTACCGGAAGCCGTGTACGTGAAATTTGATGACGATACAATTGCTGTTAGGCTTAAAGATAGTGACGGTTGCATACCTATACCTCCATCAAGTACTACGTTTCAGGCAAAAAGGGGTTACGGAGATGTAGAGCGTCGTATGCTGCCTCTAATATTGAGCTGGGCGGTAACAGTCCATAAACTACAAGGGACCACCCTCGAGAGAGCTGTGATCGACCTTGGTAAAAAAAACTTTGCAAAAGGACAAATATATGTCGCGCTAAGTCGTGTTAGAAGTTTGGAAGGCATAGTGTTATCAGATTTAGACGCCAATAAATTATTGAATCGACCACACGATGATCGAGCGATGACAGAGATAACAAGGTTGCGGAATCTGCCATCTGATAATCAAGACAACACATAACGTACCATTAAAATTATTTGGAGCTCTCTAATGTAAAAGATAAATCGTCAAATACCCGAATTATTTGAATTATAAGTTGACATAACCTATCTTTAAACTTCAATAAAATAGATTGTGGAATATGCCTACCGGGGAAACCACATTAAAAAAAACGCGCCCAGCACACTACCTCATAGGTGGCGTGGAAACGTGTGCATACTACCAAGAATACAATTTTATTTTAGTAAATAATAGAAGCGATTTTTTTTTAAACATTGTAAGCAAAATGCCTTTAATATTTCAGAAGTTATGTTTTGTGGACACATTGATGATAACATCAAAACTAGATTTTCAATGGCACCTTGTATTCAGAGTGCATCTCATGACACTTCTAAGCCCAAATACTGTTAAGATACATTGTTTTATTTTGAAGTTCTCATGCCAACCTTCCACCTTCCAGCTCCATCATCAGATCAGTTCGATAGTAACTTATAGCCAAAGTGCATTTCATGACAATTCTAATAAGCCCAAACACGGCTAGAATACGTTGATTAATTACGGAGTTCCGGTACCTGTCTTCCGGCTCCATCATGATCATCAGATCAGTTCAATGATAACATTTTCAATATAACTATTCAGGATTGTATGTTTATTTGTATTGTCATAGTTGCTTAACTATCTTGATTGTGATATCTATGCGAGTGTCAAGTTCCGTTAGCCATATCTGATCTTCTTCACCAGTTCCACTTCATCAAATGTTACTTTTTGACTGTAAACGCTTGATTTCTCGATGAAAATATTAAAATTACTATATAGTTGCCTATAATATTTGAGGAGTTCCCTCGATTCCTCATGGATCCCATCATCAGAACTGGATTTTGAAAAAAATGGGACCAATCTGGAAGCATATCCTTTAAAGTTAAAAAAAAAATTTGCAAATCGATCCATAAACAACGGAGTTCTGAGGTAACAAACATAAAAAAAAAAAATAAAAAAAAAAAAAAAAATAAAAAAAAAAAAAATACAACCGAATTGAGAACCTCCTCCTTTTTTTGAAGTCGGTTAAAAAATCTATACTTGCATACAATACGTAAAGTAATTAAATAACCATGTTCTTTAATAATTAAGTAATGGATTTAGTTTCAACCCTTTGAAATGCAATAAAATCGACAAGAAACTCACCTTCTGTTTGTTCGTCATTAGCAGCAAATATTTCATGTCCTGGGAGAACGTTGACATTGTGAAGTTGCGAATCTTAGTCTGTAAACAGAAATAAACAACAATATTTAAATCAAAATAAAACTTAGAACAGCTTCAATAACCGTCCACAGTATAGGTTATCCACGTGGGCTATAACGCCCTCTCGTGGGCGTTTGAGACTTTCAGGGGGGCAGTAGAAGACCCAGAGAAAATGATACATCCTATGTTACGACTATATAAAATTACACGTTTAAATATAATCGTGGCAATAACTATTTCAGCACCCTAATTGCACACTATCTAATCTCATTCTGAATCATTTTGAATGATATTGCTAATCCATTGCTTCATATGTTCAAAAAATTTATCTGCTCAACAACGTAAATAATGCAATGAATGAAATTGTTGAATTATCAAAATGCTACTGACAGTGTGTCACGTAATTACCGCGCAGATTCTCGACAGACGGTAAGTAAAAACAAATGGGACTCTAGAAAAACAAATATTCTCAAAGTGGGGTGGTGAGCAAAATAAGTTTGAGAACCTATGATGAACCATACTTTTATGAACTTATACGGTGAAGTTATGCGGTGGTGATTCAAAATGTCATTAATCACAATAACCAATGAAACTACCAAAAGAACTACTTTCCTGTAGGTTTAGAAACCACAGAAACTAACTTTCATAAATAAGTTTCAGTGACGTCATACGCGGTCACCTCTGGAAACCGTAGCTTTACCATTTTTGAATTAAGGATTTGAAGTTGAGAACTTGTCAAACTCTACTTTAGCATACTAACTTAAGGTGATTCCTCCAATGTAGGTACCCTTTTTATATTTTTTTGGGGAGGTGCTCATGGGTACCCTCCGTCTGGGAAGAACAGAGGGTTACGTCGGACTCCTACCGACTAAAACCCCACTGTACCTTCTATTACCATGAGTCGGGGGCCCGGGATATACTTGTACATTCGCCGCAACCCTGACTGGCTCCAATGTACCCTGCGAAATTCACTTAGGTACGTTGTTTGCAAAAGAATCCGGCATGTCCTAGGACCAAACATTCAAAGACATGTGACATCTACCAACCCGCACTAGGCCCGCGTAGGGGATTACGGCCCACTCCCTTTCACCTAGAGGAGGCCTGTGTCCCAGAGCAGTGGAAACGTTGTAGGCTAATTATGTGTGAGTGTATTTGCAAAGAAATTTTAACATTCGCGGGGTTTCACCTTAAGTATGGCTAAAGTAAAGTATAGCATGACATTTTATGTAGCTTTAATGGCTCAACAATAAAAACACTTCAGCAATCTATGAAACGAAATTCAATACAGCAACAAAGACTGCTGGAACACTTCGAACGCCCAGCATAAAAGAAATACAAAACAAGCCACAAGTAAGTATGAAAAAAATGTCAAAGAAAATCGTTTAGTATTAAAATCTACAGTTCCTCTTACCAAGTCATTTTCATCTAGCACTGCAGAGTAGCTCTCTTCAGGCACATTGAATTTCCAGACCCCGAGACCCGGTTCTTTGTAAATGTATTCTGTATCTGAAATGAACATTCTCATTAATACATATTGTTTAATTACGAAAGGATAGGTAAGTTAGTGGATGGGTACGGGACGGGACACTTTACATATTGAATGTTTTTATTTTTTTCTGTTTTGTTGTTGATTTTTTTTATATACTACTAATGAATTTTATATATAGGTACTACGATTTTTTTTATATGACATTTGCTTACTTTGTAAAGTATTCTATTATTTTAATTATTGTGAATGTGAAAACTATGTGGGTCATTTTATTTAATATTTTTTAGTTTTCTCTCTGTTCTGTTAGTTTTTGTCATGGTCTGGCAGTTTGAGTAATTAATGTGGCCTACCCAAATGTCCTTTCTTTGGTATTTTCCGTCGAATCGTTGAGCTCCATAAGTGTTGTGTTGAGCTGCACGATTTCTGACAAATGCGTGCACTGACTGGACAGATCCTCTCAATCTGTGTGGTTCTTTCCTCAAAATGCCATCTCAAAGGTCTTCATATGATCTGACCAAGATTATGTCTGGACTTTAAAAGAGACTGTGACCTCTGAGTATGTTTCGGCCTTTCTTCTCAGACTAGTCAGATAGGAAACGCCGACCTCATCTAGTTTTAAAATATGATTGACATGTAAAAGTGTTTGTACAAATCTACTTACAAAAATAAAATCATTTATCATCTGTATATCACTGGGTCCGTAAGTAGGGTGAGATAGTATCAACTGCCCTGCCGGTCGATTCTGTAAAAATCTCACCGTGAAAACTCAAGTGAAGTGAGCTTGATGTGAGTTGTCACTAGTGTACCTACCTAACCTACCCTAGCATTATTTGACTGACAGCTCACTCCACGCTCACTTCACCTAAGTTTTCACGGTGAGATGGTTACAGAATCGCACTGCTGTTGTTCTAGTGGTCGAAAACACTACTGCTGAGCTAAAGGTCCTGGGTTCAATTCCCGGGTCGGGCAAAGTGTAATTGGGTTTTGCCATTAGAAATTTCTCAGCAGCATTCCAGAGTCTGGATTTGTGAACATTTGATGGCAACCTATTATATATAGTACAGGTGAAATGTGGGTAACTGGGTGCTGTATAGGCACCCTGCCTTACCTTTCGAGGTATACAGGCATGATGTTATTACATTACACATTGTTTAATTACAAAAGCATAGATAAGTAGGGTGAGATAGTCTCGTTAATGAAGCTCAATGAGATGCCATTAATGTGAAGCGTTCTCATGATGTTAATGTTTAGGAGCTAGTTAAACAAAGATTGTAAGAGTGTCTTAAGAACTTTAATCATCACGTAATATCTTCAAACCACGCCGTATTCCCAGAGACAGATAGTAACTCATACAGACATTTCGACGATTGTGATTTTCGATATTTTATCTTAAACATCTTGAACTAGAGACCACACAGTGTTACGAATAAGATTTTTTTTAACGGAAAACCCAGTAATTAACCCGATCCGCGGATGGAACTAAAAACCCTACTCCTCGCCTAACGGCCGTGCTTGCCTAACTAGACTATCAAGGTAGTTAACCATCATATAAATTGAACTAGTATAAGCACCAACCATGCCCAATTTCTTATATGAAAGTACTAGCTGCGCTCCGCGGTTTCACTCGCATACGTTTCGATCCCGTGGGAATATCAGGATAAAAAGTATCCTATATGTTAATCCTAGGGCTGCAGTCTCGACATTCATAGCGATCGCTTTACGACCGAATTCGGTCGCAAAGTCCCGGATTGACCGGTGTAATGTATGGAGTGACAGGACTTTGCGACCGAATTCGGTCGTAAAGCGATCGCTATGAATGTCGAGACTGCTGGGGCTGGTTAGAATCCATATGTGTGCCAAATTTCATCCAAATGCGTTCAGTAGTTTTTGCGTGAAAGAGTAACAAACATCCATCCATCCATCCATACAAACTTTCACGTTTATAATAATTAGTAGGAGTAGGATATAAAATATACACGGTGTAAGGGATAACGACGCGCAACAAAAAAAAATACGGTTTTATACATTTCGGCCGTGAAGGCCTGTCACTTTTGAATGAAACAGCAGATTTTTTTTAAACAATCGACCAATAATGTCTACGCTGTGAGGTCTAGAATCATTTGCTAAATTCATGGTAACAGTTTGCTCATCGATGTCCCTTAAACCCTGTATAGCTCCTGTTTTTTGGAATAGACAAATACCTGAGACCCATTGTATAGTGAGTTGTTCTGGAAAGAAGCTGATGGTCAGTGGCACTACTTCCTCGAGTGCAAACGTCCGCAAGCCACCTGTTAAGTACGGCGATGACTCCGTGTGGCAGCTCAGTAGCGCCAGGACCAAGCTGATGATCGTTTTCAGCGACTGTTAACAAACAAAGAAACCTTAGAAAATATATAGGTAGAGGATGCTTATAAAGAAAATATTTATGGTCTGTTCCAAACACATGAGATGAAAATGTAAACAAATGGATCAGAAAACGTAGGTGCCGATTTGTAGAGCTCCACGTACGAATGCTTTGATTTGATTATTTAAATATACCAGAAATTCTAATTTAAAAGAACCATAAAGATATAACCTCAACTTCCATCGATGATTTTTAATGATATTGAAACAATAATTGTTGGAAAAATGTGGTGACATGTGAAGTTGAAACTTTCTAAATACAGATCAGATGAACAGTGTTACGAATTCCCAATAATGAGCGGTTGCGTAATAATTTAACTTACAAAGGTTATTTACACTTTCATCAAATTCTTTTGAAACAGACTTTAGGTTATTTAGTGAATACTATAAGATCATGTAATTCAGTAGTTTAACTAGCTATCCTCATCATTAGAACCGTCCTGAAAATTCCATAGCTGAAAATTGGTTTCCTTATACCTCCTGAACCCTAAAGTAGTTACACTGTGTAGAAAAGGTTAGTTTCCGCTCATACAAACAAAACAACTGCAACAACATAGCTATTGAATTGGATGGGACGTGTTCATGTTTATATGGCAAATAAACATCCTCACTCGCATAAAAACAAAAGAATAGCCATCATTGCAATAGCTAGGTACATCTTTACCGGCATAATAAGCGTAAAACGATAAAGCGACATGACATGATATGGAAAATCGATTTACTCTGATTTCCCTTATAAATATCGAGATATTTCGATAAATAATGATGTTTCTATTTTCAGTAGACCTTATTAACAATAATATATGGCAATAAGCAATAAAACAGTTAAGTAGGTATTTGAAATTGTCATATTTCCAAGGGCATAAACACTGTAGCGGGATCGTCCGAAAGGGTTACCGCTGCCCTGGAACATAAAGGGCTAAGGAAGCAACACGGGTGGGTTTTAGTCAGTAAGAGTCTGACACTCCCTTCTGCTCCACCCAGAGCGGGAGGAGTCATTTGATGATTTCCCATCCTCAAAAAAAAAGGGGCATAAACACAACAATTTTTCCACGCACCGTCGACGCGCTTTTTCCTACGCGCTCCAAATGCAACTACAGTCCTTTCATAGTCAGATATTTTACCTCCGATTTTGTATCACTGTCAAAATCACACTAATCCTTATGTTCGTTGTAATAAGGTTGCGTTTGGGTTGCTGCCACTGACAAGTCTGACAAAATCACAGTGATCATTATAGTCGTTACTATAAGGTTGCTGTAGGAGGTAAAAAACGAAAGAAATGTGGTGGGACGCACGTGTGCATAGGCCCTAAGTACTACAAAAGCACAAGTAATCCAGTTAGACCTTCTAGTTTCATACCTAATTCTGACAAATTAATGGTCAAAGGCGACAACGAACAGGCAGAGACCGCGAAACCACGACAAATAAATTATTTAGGTATTTAGAATATTAGTTTATACTCATTGCCTGGAGCCAATTATTCTATAATAAATAATGATTTACCTTATACACAGAAGGTAGCCAAATAACAAATAACAGTTTTAATTATGTTCAAATATCACGTAAACGCCCCTTGTGCAATATCATGACAATAGAATTACTTAACAAGCAACAAAATAATTATAGTAATGATTATTTTTATAATAATCTAATCATAGTAATAATTACAGAATTGGGCTGGACACATCTGCCGCATATCAGACGATCAGTGGGTCAAACTTACGACCCAGTGGATCAAATGCTTAATGGCAAACGACATCGCGGCAGGCCCAGACGGATGTGGCGGGATGACCTGGACTGCTTTGATAAAGATTGGTCCTTGGCAGCTCTGGACATAGAGTAGTGAGGATTTGAGCGTTCGCAGACAGCATACATGGCATGGCATGGCTGATTTTTTGTGGGAGCTAAATGAAACAGTAGAGATCAAATGTACTCGTATCAACGCACACGTCCGACAAAACGTAGGTCATACAAAATAACCTATTGTAGGACAGCTACAAAACGTACATATGCCGTGTGCGAGCGCGCTCAAACTGTTTTTATGGCCATACTTGGTGCGGTAAGGTTTTGTAAATTCAGAGACCGCGATAATACAACGTTTAAGTCACCCTTTCAGTCTGAATATTTAAGTTTCCAAAACTACAATAAACCACTGCAGCTTTAAATCAATTACCAATCAATCAAACGCCAATTTAAATTTCAACATTAGCGATCCAAGTCGTTTGCGTAGCTGTTTCATTGAATGGCTGAATATTATTCAGGCTGCTAGTTGAACGCTGAACGGCTAATTAGTCCTATCTCTGTAAAGATTCGGTATAGACATAGGTAAAACTTAAGTACCTATAGGCACAGGTAAAATGAATAATGTATATTTATAAGAAATCAACTAAGGAAAATTACCTTGAATGAGGATAATTTACTTATTGTAGGAATAAGTAAACCTATTAGAAAACTTAGTTATGCATAGGTACACACGGCTACACATCAATTGTATAGGTATTTCGTACAATCAGAAATCAGCTTAAACTGGTTATGTAAGCTAGCCGTGCGTACACCTAAAGTAAAAATATTATCATGTCATTCAATGATGTCATGGAACAGCGTAAACCATCAGCCTACTCAGAAACACTTACGGAATTCATATTTTCATTTTGGTGGGTTTTTCTAATTTTACCAACATAACAAACTATAAAATACTTACTGAAAATTCACGCCGAAAGTTTTTGTTTTTTTTTTATGTCAAAAAATCCACTGGGAAAAAGACATACAGCCAGAGTAAGCCAGCCAGTATTGTTAAATAATAAAATGCAACCTTTTTGGTTCTCCGTTTTTGCCTTCTGTCACACATTTATTTCTGCAATATGCGTGAAATACATTTTGAACAGAGCACAAAAATACGAAAGGTTTGATACCTTTTTTTCTGTCCCCTGAAGTAGAAACGTATAGGTAACATAATATCACACCTGTAATGTCCGAAAGGGTAGGCAGACATTACATATAGTCCCGTATAGTAACGTAGTCACATCTACCAACCCGCACTGGGCCCACGTACCTATATGTATGTGCCACCATCTTCTATCTCAATCACTCTGTACCGTTCATGGCCATTGATCTTGCAGACCATCATTACTCAATCTGTTTGAACATCCGAAACTACTTTGACGTCCTAGCCTAGAGCAAGTGTAACTAAGTGCAATCAGTCTTTGGAGAATGTAGCCTAGCTAGTCAGTTCCATTTGCAATGTTTTTTCATCAGCGTTAACTACAGGGCATAGCAAAAATGCTGAAAGGAACCATGAGGTGAATTTTAAACAAAACAAAAATAACTTAAAATATTAACATTCTTTGAACTTTTATAATTTTCAATCTCTTCAGCAGCAGCACATTACCATGTAACAATCATGGGTGTAAAGTTGCTAGAAGTTCTCTCTATTTTGAATCATAGTCGTATAAACTGCTCGAAGTGACAACCATTTCATGTTTTTTTTTATTGTCACGTTCTTCATAATTGAGTAGTTCACCCAGTATATACCGCCATGTACTCATGGGCGTAGCTAGGGAGGGCAAGGTCGGGCATTGCGCACTCTAGAAACTTCTTTGCCCACCCTAGAAAAATTGACAATATTGAAGTAAGTACTTACTGTTTAATCACTTTTTATTAGGGTTCCGTACCTCAAAAGGAAAAGACGGAACCCTTATAGGTCGTACATTTTGACCAAGGTAAGGTTTGTAGAGTTGGGCTCTCATTAATTAGATTAGCAAGATGGCCGCCCCCCTAGACAAAGTCCCTAGCTTCTCCAATACATGTACTTATTTTACGAGCATTCCTTTGCTTCCACAAGGTTACGGTGATGATATTCCACACAAAGAACGTCCTTTAGGTTCTTTATATTAAGATTTATTTGACTTGGACATTATTGATATGACCAGTAATGACCATACGTTATATGTGAGCCAGCAAACACATCCTCTCATTTAAAAAACATCAAACTCTCATGGGACAAGGATATTTTCAACTGAATTTATTTGAAAATACTTTTTTTTTACGGTAAATAACCCTCCTTTTTTCTACATTACTAGGCCTAGTAGGACAGTTCAGTTTAAATCGAGTATATTTAGGATAGGGGTAAAATTTTATAAGAAACTACCGAGTCATGTGTAAAATATTGTACCTAACCTTAAATATGTTTTAAATTAAATTCAAAGAATTCTTTCTTCTTTTAGAAAAACGTTGCCCCACACTAGGAATTATTCCTATATCGTGGGTACGTTTACAAACATTTAAACTCACATACACAAACAGCCAGACCCGGAACAACTATCTGTAGGCAATACAAATATTTGTTCCGTGCGGGAATCGAACCCGTGACATGCGGCGCAGCAGTCGATCACTCAGCCACTGCGCCAATCGTGTCAATCAATGTTTTTTTTATTGACAAATATACTGCCTATACAGGATAAATCTTTAAGCAGTGCGCAAAATGAAACCATGAATTCAGTATAATGATTCTGAACCCACGTCTCATCCACCTCTTTGTCCATTATATAAAAAAAATGAGCTCTTCCATACATTTTACATGAACGCGTCGGTATTGAACTTTTCTATGAAACAGATGATTTCATTTTATAATAACCACCAAATATTTCTACGCTAGTAATATTTTGTATAACCATGAATTCAGCACATGATTCTAGACCTGGAACCATATGCTGAATTCAATGGTTACAGTTTGCACTGGTTAAAAATGTATCCTGTATAAATGACAAAATTAATAATTTCTAGTAATAATGACTAAATTACTTTATTAATATGATAACGATATTAAAATAATAATACATATGTACATGTGAAAAAAAAACAAGCAAAAGAATCATAGGGCATCAAAAAATTCGTCCGCATCGCTGTCAACAGGAACAGTGCCCAAAAGGCTGGCAGCATTGCCACGTTGTATGGCGATGCTAATTCTTTGGCCAAGAAACAGGCCAGCCCTCTGGTCACGTGAAGAGTCGACTAAATTGAATATATTATTTATATGAATAATTATAAAATAATGGAATTGGACTATGTGAATCAATTATATTGACGCATGATAATGGACAATGACCAGCTATTATGAATATTTAATAATTTTATAATAAGGTTAAATTAAATTAATACTTAAATTATAAACAGGAAAAGTTTGTTTGTTTGTAGGTATGTAGGGGATTAGAAAAATATTTTTGCATTTGATACACCAATTCTTGAGGAAGGCTATAATACAGGGTAAAACACCAACAACCTCTTAAGAGGTCATTGTACTCATCATTATGAACAACTTTTACTATAAGACCAAACCTGAAATCGCGAAAAAAAAATCAGCTGCCCCCTACATTTTGACGAGTTATGCGAACATAAATTTAGGAAATAGCTGATTTTTTTTTTCGTGATTTCAGTTTTGGTCCCTTAGTAAAACTTGTTCATAATGATGAGTACAATGACCTCTTAAGAGGTTGCTGGTGTTTTAAAAATAACCCTGTATAACTTCACGCTAGGACCCTATGGAGCCGAGCAAAAAGAAAAAAAGTCACCAAGAACGATTAGCCGAAATGAAGTACCAGCACAGGCAGGCGATGCGATACGATGGGGTGGGACGGGGAACAACAAAGTTCACGCAGACGAAGTTGCAGTAGTGTGTAAATAACTTTTTTTAAAGGGGCTTTCACGGCTTGACAAATTCCCCCTTCCCCTAAAGAGAAATATTTCCCCCCTTTTTTTGGGTGGGAAATCATCAAATGACCTCTCCCGCTCTGGGCTGATCGGAAGGGCGTGTCAGACTTTTACTGACTAAAACCCACCCGTGTTCCTTCAGTTGCCTGTGCCAGAGGCCACGGTATCTCTTTCGAACAACCCGAAGCCCTGGCGGAATATTTGCCCCTCTTGAGCGAAAACCTAGATTCGTGCCTAAACAAAGATCAGTTATTTATTTCGATTGAAAAGTAATCTTCATTGTTTCGTTGAATAACCAATATCACGATCGTCATAACGGCATTTAAATTGAATAAGGCATTGTTACGTTTGTGACGATTTTCAATGGCGGACGCCAAGAATTATTTGCCGGTGATAATCGGGCCTGGCCCTAAATGCATAAGTTGTGAAGAAAATTCGTGACAATAAAAAACTTATGTACATACTTAACTGCAGCTGCGCTGCGTCGCAGGTTCGATTTCCGCACGTAATAAATATTTGTATGGCCTACAAGTAGTTGTTCCGAGTTTGGCTGTTTGTGTATGTGAGTTTAAATGTTTGTAATCGCACCCACGATACAGGAGAAATTCCTAGTGTGGGACGTAACGTTAACGTTTTTTTTCTATGAAGAGATGCGCAGGAGAACCAAGGTAACCGACATAGCCAGAAGAATTGCCAAACTTAAGTGGCAGTGGGCAGGGTACATTGCTCGCAGAACAGATGGCCGATGGGGCCGAAAGGTTCTGGAGTGGCAACCGCGTACCGGACGACGTAGCGTTAGAAGGCCTCCCACGAGGTGGACCGACGACCTTGTGAAGGCCGCAGGAACCCGTTGGATGCGAGAAGCACAGAACCGGTCGAAGTGGAGGTGCTTGGGGGAGGCCTATGTCCAGCAGTGGACGTCTATCGGCTGAAATGATGATGAAGATTATCTATGGTACGAACAGACTAATGTCATTGGTAGTTTCATGTGCATTGTGTGAATATTATCTACATTCAGGAAAATTAATTGTTGATCAAATTGAAATCCTTCGTCAATTTGCCGTGTTCATACAGGATCTACAACTGTCAAGTTGTGATTAGAATATACGGATAATAGCTGGTAATCAATTTGCTTAACAATAATTTCCCTGACAATGCAAAAAACTAAGACTAGCGGTGTCAATGACTTGGCATTTAGAATAGAATGACACTTGCGGAACCGTTTCCATTGTGCACTTCTAAACACTTCGAAGTACATCTGTCATGCAATTTGCTTGAAAACAAGACTTCCAAACAGACCACTGATAATTCTAAGGGATCGTGCACATCTGACCAATGCGTAAGTCGAACCTCGTAAAGTGGGGCTACCTCGACGGAACGGCAGTATCCGCAGCAGGGTGTGGATGTGTGGCTGTGTCACAGACTATGCTCCACCTCCCATCCTGCCCTCTGTGTCCCAAAACTTAAGTTAAGTTTTGGACCAACAAAATTTGAATAACTATTCAAATTTTGTTGGTCCAAAACTTGGCCACTTCCACGACGTTATCGGTGGCAGCGCAGAGTTTGGCTGCGTGTTTTGGGACACAGAGGGCAGGATGGGAGGTGGAGCATAGTCTGTGACACAGCCACACATCCACACCCTGCTGCGGATACTGCCGTTCCGTCGAGGTAGCCCCACTTTACGAGGTTCGACTTACGCATTGGTCAGATGTGCACGATCCCTTAGAATTATCAGTGGTAGAAGCACTTTTAATTTATAGGCGCCTATAGAGCTGAAGTAGCAGTGGGCCAATGGCCGGTGCAGCTGACGGGTCCTGGGGGTCTACTCCGAAGCAGTATCAGCCGAACGTTCGGCCGTTTCCTGCTACGAAGTTATTAAAAATGCGAAAAAAGTTCGGATCGGCTCAGTTGGGTCGGGACCATAGTCAATATTCGAAAGAGTACTCTTTCGAATATTGACTATGGTCCCGACCCAACTGAGCCGATCCGAACGTTTTTTCGCATTTTTCAATAATATTCAGTTCGGCCATGTGCCGGTCCGATCCAAACATTCGTACTTTGCACTTCGGAGTAGGCCCCCAGGAGTGGAGACCACTGTCTTATCGTCTAGCGTAGTGTGGGACGCCCCCCAGCTAGATGGACCGACGATCTCAAAAAGGTGGCTGGGATAGATTGGATGCGGATGGTGGAGGACAGGGTGTTGCGGCGCAGCATGAGAGAAGCCTAGGTCCAGCTATGGACTGCGATAGGATGAATTGATATAGACGAAAATTCCGAGAAGGAACTTCAAGAAACCATACTTTCCATCCGTGCAATGATTTTCTTCTTTTAAACATAACAATCGTGCACATCTAACACATGCAGCAAATGAACGAGATTGATAAAAAAAACTGTTTGTATTAGCCTAATCATAAACAATAGCAACAATAAGGACTGTTTATTCTGCATAGAATAACTACCTGTTACTATTATATTCAAAGACTTATGACTCGCCTCACACGGCTTCTACGACTTGACAAAACCTCGAAGTCTTTGTTTTCTTTTAAGTATCATAGGTGTAATTTTGGCTGGACACATCTGCCGCATGTCAGACGATTAAGAGGCTAACGACCCAGTGGATTCCCGATTAATGGCAAACGATATCGCGGCAGGCCCAGGCGGTGATGGCGGGATGAGCTGCACCCTAATTGCGTAATACACAATCAATCAGAATCATTTTGAAGCTAATTGCAAATCCATTGATTCTTTAGTTCGAAAAATATATCTGCTCAACACGTAAATAACGCAATGAATGTTGTTGAAATGTCAAAATGAAACCGATTCCGATTGATCGTGTGTTACGCTATTAGGGTGCTGTACTCCTATAATAAAGATTGGTCCTTGGCAGCTTTGGAAAGAGAGAAGTGGAAGGAGAGTAGGGAGGCCTTTGCCCAGCAGTGGGACGTTAATGGCTGATAAAAAAAATAATGTGTAATTTTAATTTATGATACCATAAAGTTTCCGGAATAAATTCTCTAAATAATGGTGAACACCGCATCAAAATCCGTTTTGTAGTTTAGAAGCACAATGCGGTCACACAGACAGACATGAAAAGCGACTTTATTTTATAAAAAATAATGTATACAAAATTTTCTTTTGGGATAATGACGGCTATAATCACTATTGGCATTGTTTACGTCAATGTCTTACTTATATGTTTTTTTTTCTTACGTATGCGTGTGCGCAACTACATACAATATGTACCTATAACTCCAATGATTGATGGAACAAATTTGACAAATAGTGTACATTTGTGAAGGTTTTCCACGCTTTCATGTCATATTCAAATATTCACTTCAATGACAACTTTTGTTTTGTTATCTTTTTAAGATATTACACAAAAGCCACTTCGTACACCGCATTGTTTAAAATACTCAGTTTTTTTTACACTAGCCACATATGTTATTTCAATCACTTGGTGACGGTTTCAGTAATTTAAAATTTTATTAATGTTCGTCCATGTATTACAAAAGGCAATTGATTGTTTTAGTCAGTTCTTTAAAACTTTACATTTTATGACGGTGTGCCGCAATAAACCTGGTAGGTACAGTCAACAGCAAAAGTAGATGATTAAAATCAGAAATTCAATACTAATGAACGGAGTTCGCAGCTATATGGCAGCTGTACTAGTAGTAAATGTTTGGTATAATTTACAATCACATGCTTTTGAATCACTTCGACACCACACAGTTCTGACGCGAACTCCGTTCATTAGTAGGTATTGAATTTCTGATTTTGATCATCTACTTTTGCTGTTGACTGTACACTCGAGAAAACCAAACCCTGTCAAAAAAATTACGAATTTTATGAGCCTTTCGAGTCAACGAACAGATTTGGATTTAAAAACCAAATTCATATAAATTACCCACAAAGGAAATGAAGCATTTTCATTTATAAAACCACTATTCAAGTACCTATTCTTTTTCGCTATCACACAACAAAAATATCCTTCTAAAATTCAATGACCGTGATGATAGTATAAATAAATAAACAGAAGGAAATACTCACCATTTCACATGCGTATACGCAAGTACCGCAGGATGCGAGGTCGGGACCTCCTCAATGAATGCTAATGGTCCAATCAGTGGTCATCACTCACACACCGCACCGTTCGTTGTATGCGCACGAGTTGACGCGGAGGCGCGCGGTTACCGACTGGAGGAGCCGCGAAGCTGACTAGCTGACGAGCCTCCCTATCTCCACCAGTCACCACGCTCATCCTAAAGTGCGAAATACGGGCACAATTGTTTTGTTTTTTTTTTTCTCTTGCTTAGACCTAATTCGATAGTATAGCAATCAACTATTATTAATAGTTAATCTTCTATATGTTAAACAGCAATACTCAATTAAAATTAAACAAAAAAACTTACCTACTTAATTAGCTATCTAACTAACAAACATGTACCTGCATCATCAGTCTACCAAAGATACATATAACTTAACAAAAAATAAAAATCCAAACTGTTACTTAAAATCTTAAATAATAGGTAAGATCCTATAATTCCTATATAACCCGGATTGCGAATTATTAGTATTTGAGTCCATACTTGCACTAGAAGGATATTTCACACGACGTACACAATGAATAACGAATTAGTTAATGCTTCCTTGTTAACAAATATTACCATATATTATGTAGGTACTTTTAAAACAATACCTTAATATGAATTTTGCTTTCAATATGCGTCATCTATCTATTCTATACTTATAATAAATCTGTAGAAGTGAAAATTCTGTACATTGAAAATATCAAAAAAATAAATGGCAGGGGGTGTTACTAGACCGACACCGAACCCAAAAATGTGATTAAAAAAATTTTTGTCTGTCTGTCTGTCTGTCGGTCTGTCTGTCTGTCTGTCTGTCTGTCTGTCTGTTTGTTCAGGCATCACGCAAAAACTACCGGTTCGATTACGATGAAACTTGGTATAATTATTCTTTAATATCCTGGTCACCACACTGGGTACTTTTTATCCCGGAAAAGTATATACAATAAAAAACAAACTTAATTTTGCGGTTCGATCCCTAGACCCATTACTGTCTCAACCGCAAATAATAAGTTTGTCGTAGGTTACGTCACCCGCAGTAGAGTTATTTAGGTTTATTTTCATATAAGTCGTAGGTATAGATTTTAATTTTAAAGTATAGGTAGCATATTTGATAGTGTACGTAGTGACCGTAGGTTATTTTATAATACTGTTAGGTAGGATTAGTCATTCGTATAGATATTAGTTTTTAGGGATTTTGCTTATTTATTGAGTTTAGATTAGTTATCATCAGAAATAGGTTTATTTAGGTAGGTATTTAATTTTCTGTTATTGAGTTTTTTTTTTTTTTAATTAGCTAGGTACTTAGGTAAAGATATCATATAGGTTCCCTCTTAATCACCACTAATGAGACACAATTGGTTTTCTATTGTTATTAGCCACAAAGGGCCCGCGAGATAGATGGCATTCTGGGGAAGCACATACATTTTATCCTGTTAGCACGTTCCCGTGGGATAATTTCCGACATCCACGCGGGCGAAGCCGCGGGCAGAAGCTAGTTAAAAATAATACATTGTACAAAGAAACTCTAACTTTCCCTAACATTGATTCTATCTATTAATCATTTACACAACGTTTTGTATCCCAATTAAACTGAGTTCATAGCATTTAGAAACATCAATTTAAAGTAAGCCACAGCTAAGCACTTGATAATATTGGTATCGGTGGCGGTGACGCAAGCGTGCAACGACCGGAGATCTCGTCACATGCAGTTATGTGAGCTCTTATACAAGATCCTTTCCAATATCAGAAGTAAACCCAAACAAAACAAGAAGACCGACCCAAATAACGAGAGTGACGCTTCGTTGTGTACCAACACAGGTGATGAAACATAGATCAAGTTTACACAACATTTGGTTAGACAAAGACTAACAAGAGGACTGCATCTGAACGAAACGTCAAACTCAGGGACCTGCACCCTAATTGCGTAACACACTATTGTTCTCAATCTGCCCCCTAATTGCGTAACACACGATCAATCGGAATCGGTTTCATTTTGACAGTTCAACAACATTCATTGCGTTATTTACGTGTTGAGCAGACAAATTTTTCGAACTTATGAAGCAATGGATTAGCAATTTGCTTCTAATATAATGGACTAGCAAATGTGTCTGCTCAACAATGTAAATAACGCAATGAATTTTGCTGAACTGTCAAAATCAAACCCATTGCTACTGATGTTACGCAATAACATCGCTATTTGACCGCCGACGAGGAAGCGACTAGTTATCAACAATTTTCTCGCTGAAGTAACGTACAAAAGATTGTAGGTCCCGTATTAATAGAGATGCATATCCAACTATTCACACCACTAGAAAGTAATCTTTTGTTACAGGTGCAGCGATAAGACCTATCAAAGAGTACTAGTTCAACGACACTCGCAAGACGAGCAGAACACTCGCTGAGAGACGAACGTTTGGTACATATCTAATTATCCAGCCTGTCTCCCAGCGACGACCTAAGCCGAGGTCAGTACCCCACAGGGGGTGCCCTTAGCGTGTAGTCGCTTAGTTTTTAAGCATTTTAAGCCCTGGCTGGAGGCCTTAATCTATTGAGGCATCCACAGGCAAGCCCCGGTTTAAGCAGACGACAACCTCATAGGTTGAACTGCGAGAAGCCATTCATAAAAAAAGAGTCCTAATCTCTCGTCACCGTCGCGCTCTTGCTGTTCGTTGTTCGCCAACACGCATCTCGTTAATCGCTGGGCTGGCTATAGAATAGGTGCCCAGTAAAGCTTGCCAATGACATCAGCATGTTACCGGATTGGTAAACGCGGCTATCAATACTTTGATTTGTTGCCACAAAATGTTAGGGGTTTGTATGCCACAAACCCCTAACATGATGGTATAGTCGTCGTAACATACGTCTAGGTAATTATATACCCTTCACAATCTAGCTTCGCTTCACGTTTGACTGCTACTGACTCTCCTAATGTTAAACAGTGATGCAAGAGGTGGATAAGGCATGGTGCACGCTTGTTTAGACATAGGTTACTCGAGACTTGCAGATTCCCGAATTAACCCGGTAAGGCTATGAGGAAACACAGATTCCTTTACAATGTTCAGAAAATACTTCCTATCTCAAAGTATTAGCATTGCCATTCAACGTGGCAACGCTGCTAAGTCTTCTGGGTACAGTCACGAGCACCAATATGTCAACACTTAGCAACTTTTAATTGCGTTTTTTTCGTGAAATAACGAAAGCAACGTTGAAATACGACACATTACATAAACATATGGGTTCGCAAATGCTATGTTCGTAACAGCATAAAATTTCATTAAAAAATAAAGGAGTAAATCGCTTTTGAATAAAGCCGAGTGTATACATACTTTTGCTCGTGACTGTACGTTTCCATGACAGCCATGCGGAC
The DNA here is from genome assembly GCA_945859715.1 of Apamea sordens. Taxonomy (NCBI): domain Eukaryota; kingdom Metazoa; phylum Arthropoda; class Insecta; order Lepidoptera; family Noctuidae; genus Apamea; species Apamea sordens. The sequence goes on along the minus strand of OX243991.1, from coordinate 8,455,292 downwards.
GATTGCTTCAACGCATAAGGGTCATTATATTTTTGTGTTTATTTGTATAGTGAGTGAGTTAGTCATTTAATTTAGTACCTAGTGTAAATAGTTAGTTGTGTTATAATATTGTAGTACTTCTCATGTTAAGTGCAGTTGTAATTCTAATACTTTCTCGTATCGTAACTTTAATTTTCGCCGAAACATTGCCAACGACCTTCAGGTTATTATAACCAAAAGGTCTCCATTTCTTTGTGAATCCGCCATCGTCATCTTCAAAGATATATTTTCTGGCTATAAAAGTTCATTGGATGCCTGGGATATGCAGATTTAGTATTTTTATTCGTGTTTTTTAGGGTATCAAGTCAAGGGTCTGGACAGATTCGACGACTGTGGTTTTGTGGTCAGTGTTTAAAACGATTATGATGACCAGACCCAGTTTACAATAACATTTTTAGGTTTAATTCCTAATAGGGTAGGCAACTTATTCCCTAATGACTTAGAAGGTATTTTTGATAGGTAGAAGGTACCTGGTAAATAGGCACATAAAAGGCAAATTTGATGTTCATAACATCAAAATTTACAAAAAAATAGAACTGATTCCAGTTGCCCCTTCCAAAAGGTATAGTTTCTTATGGGGAAGAATGGGCAAGATACTCCACTTAACTGTGATGGGAACACGAGATTCTCTAAAATACCTGTAATGGAAGTGCAACTAGAAAAATAGCATTCTTATCATCACCTTGGCAAAAAGATTGGGGGTCATAATAAAACCACCTACTTACGATTTTTTTTTTCTTTGGTAATTGATCATGTCGACTATTCTGCCAGCGTCAACTTATGATATTTTTATAAAAGAAGAATGCGACTACACACCTCCTTGACATTTCAACCTTTTACGAAATGAACGGTATAAAAACCGTTAGTCTATTTTGATAGTTTAGATATTATGAATGATATTATTAACTAAGGATAAGTATCTACAGACATTATGGACCATCTAGAACTTTTTTCCTGTTATAATCTAGTCGTAGAATTGATGGATTCTGAATGAAATGATATAAAAGAGAAGGGCACAGTTCAACAACATTCATTGCGTTATTTACGTTGTTGCGCAGACAATTTTTTCGAACACATGAAGCAATACATTAGCAATATCATTCAAATTTAGATTAATAGTGTGTACGCCATTAGGATGCAGGAATATGGTGATGATCAATAGATCACGTACGTAGGTAGGTAGGTACAGACGCCAGCACATCAAGCTACTACAATCTGTCAATTTTTTTTAATAGATTTTCAACTTTAATGCTAAAGCATTAAACCACGCATTACCTACGTAGCTATTTAATATTTAGATATAAGTTGTTACGTGTACAGTTCATTTTAATTCTGAGTAAACATAATACGATATTGAGGTAATCTTTTGAAACATACTACTTCATTAAGTATTCCTGACCGCAGGAATTGTAGTCTAAGTATCTACTACAATTCGAACGTGAAGGTATCAACGGATTACTCAGTATTCACCTATCATAACATAATATTCCTGTAAATAGTATCGTACCTATACTGCAATAAATCTGCCTAGCTTTTATCCAACTATGATGGTGTTCCAGTCTAAGCGAATGCAGCTTGATACCAATATTTTACATGGAGCGACTGCCTATCTAACCTCCACAATCCAATTACGTTCCTTCCTCGTGGTCAAACTTAGTAGTCAAACTGATTTGACCACGAGGAATTTTAACATTCTTCGTGGTCAAACTGTAACTATATAACCTCTTTGAACATACTGTATACGATGTAGTCTTATTGTACAGGGAAAAATAATTACTGGGTAACACAACACGATACCCCTGAATGATTATAATCAGATTTTTTGAGCTCAGACTACCCGTAACAACAGTCATTTCAATACATTTAATTAAACATATTTTTTATTCATTACATTCCTTTGTTACAATAAGTAAATCAATTTAAAATGCACGTAGGTGGAACTGCAGGCAAAAGCTTGAAATAAAATAAATTTGTTTTATTTAATTTTAATTATGGACGCATTCAAAGTAGGTAACGTAAATATTATAAGCGGGTTAATATGCGTAACTTATGTAAAATATTATGTAGCAGTAGTAATATATGGAGCAATGGTGGCCAGTGGTAATGGACCCGGCTTACGAGTTGTAGGTCGCGAGTTCGAACCCAGGCAGGCACTTTACTTTGTGTAAATTATTTCATCACCACTGCTCTCAAAACGGTGAAGGAAAACATCGTGAGGAAACCGGTATGTCCTGGAACCACAAATTCCAAGACATGTGACATCTACCAACCCGCACTGGGCCCGCGTGGCGGATTATAGCCCACTCCTTTTTACAGAGAGACGTGTCCCAGCAGTGGGAACATTATAGACCGATTATGTAGGTATGTAAAATATTTGTTATATGAAAAATAATAGTTAAACTAACTTCTAGCCCTGGTTTGGATATCAATTTTGAAAATATTGGATGTAGGTTGGAACATAGTTAGAGCCTTCCGCCTGGGCACGCGTTACCGTGGCTGACTTGGAAATCTCTAAATAGACTTCGAACCCAAGTCAGCCGGAGCAAAGACTATCTCCACAGACGGAGGTTCACGGACGGCTCAGATCTCCATTGTGTATGCGGCTCCTCCCCACAGACAATGGCCCGCCTTCCATCCTATTTATAGCTACATCATCATCATCATCTTATAGCTACATCATCATCATCATCTGCCTAGCCTTTTCCCAACTATGTTGGGGTTGGCTTTCAGTCTAACCGGATGCAGCTGAATACCAGTATTTTACATGGAACGACTGCCTATCTGACCTCCACAACCCAGTTAGGTACAGGGTAATACGTAATACTTATAGCTACATAATGTCGTTCATTTATTTTGCCCTCAGTCTTCCTACGATCCATCAGCTCCTTGACTTCATTCTCAGCCTCCATTCTGTCAGGGATCTGACTACTCCATCTGCTGCCACTACATTACTATCCATCCATTTACCTAAGTTTAAATTAGCCTAGATATCAAAATGTCACCGTCATTATGTATTTGAGTCGAGCATATATTTAAAATACAAGCCTGAATCAGCAATGGCTCCTGGGTGAGTAGAGTTAACTGTATCATTCCTTATAGATATTATGAACATAGTAATTTGTTATTATTAAATTGTTTATTTGACCGAGATCCTGGCTACCTTAGTTTGAAGCAATAAAAACAATCCTATTAATAATATTATAAATGTGAAAGTTTCTATGTTTGTTACTCAATAAAAAAACGGCTAAACGGATTTGAATGATATTTACCACACAGATAGTTGTATAGTTTACAACCAGCAGTGCGATTCTGTAACCATCTCACCGTGAAAACTTAGGTGAAGTGAGCGTGGAGTGAGCTGTCATTTCAAATAATGCTAGGGATTGACACTACTGACAACTCACATCAAGCTCACTTCACTTGAGTTTTCACGGTGAGATTTTTACAGAATCGACCGGCTGATACACATATGATATCGATATCTAAATACTATAAAACAAAAGACAACAGATTTTCTCAACTCATACTTCAAGTAAAAATATTACCAGCGGTCGTAGACCCCAAAAAATACTCTAAATATTTTTTTATTTTATTTTATCGTGATTATACATATATCGATATCCCTTATGTCTGCGAAGTTTCACTATCTAATTTAATCTAACCCTGTAAATGCAACCAAAACAATCACTCATACAATTATGAAAAAAAGAACTGTATTTCAGCAACGTTAGATCAATCATCAAATAATAAAAACACTAACAAATTAAAACGTGCACGTTTCTCTTGTACAATTACACGCACAGTTTGCAGTTTGATTTTGTATAGAACTACACAAAACATAAACTTAACTAGAAATGAATGGTTGTTAGATATTTACTACAAACTGTTACTAGAAACATATTTGTTATTTCGTGCCTAACAGTAAAATTCACTGTAAATAGTAAGTAATTTTGGTTGCACAATACACACTGGTGTTCGTAAAACTCCCTGCTGTTAACTACATAAGTTAATTATATGCTTCTAATAGTGAGTTCAAGTTTGCAGTGTAGGATGCGAGGTTCGGACTCATGACTTCTCGCTTAACCTATTCAACGCCATTAGCCTTTGAGCTGGGTATTGCTGGTTCCTTACTTTTGGGGTAACAAACAATTGTTGCTGATATCCTGTCATCTGTCAGGCAGGAAGACACCTCAAAATTTTCCGTGTTTTTCAATTTTAATGTATTTACTTACTTTGAAAAATCATTGAGTTTCAAATATTCGAAATTAATGTGCGCAATATGGAAGGAGTGATGGGGCTATGGACAAATGCTGTACTTGCACGCTTCGTGAGCGTGCCTGATCCATCGCCACTCGTTCGATGTCCACCGCGCACAGGATGGATTGAAAGCAGCACATGAAGTGTTTTTTTGCTCCATTGGTGTAATTGCCGTATGGCGTTCCAGTGTGAGGATAAATAAATAAATAAATAAATTCGGCCTATGGCAGACTCATGTCCAGCAGTGGGCTGGATGTAGGTCTCTTCCGATTTTCCGCATCTGACCTTCCGCATTCAGTCTTTTGCAGCCACCTTTTAGGTAAGATCGTCTTCGGCACCACTAGCTATAGTACGAGTATTTTTATTTCACGAAGTGACGCGCGCTTTGCCTGTGGCAACCAAGAAGTGTATAAACACGCTGTGAATGTGTGCGTGAAGACGGGTAGCGTCAGCATAATGTGTGGGTATTTAGAGGCATGAGGAACAGGGTGTAAAGTTCACTCATCCTCCATAGAAAAGGGAGGATCCTCCGACCAGACGGGTGTTGTGTCTGGCGGGCATTTGCCCAACGATTGATGTTGGGAAATTGTATCTATGCTAACTGCGCGGTAAACTCTGCTTGCGAGATGCAGGATTTGCGTGACGTCAGTATGACGCGTTGTTCGCATGTGGCGTTGTAGATACCGCTACAGGTATGTTTTGTGCTGACGCTACCCGTCTTCCGACTTCGCCATTGGCTCGGACAGTACTACCTACCGAAAGCTCCTGCGCTTATACACATATTCACAGCTTGTTTGTACACTTGGTAACCACAAGTAACGCTCGCATCGAGATTGAAATACTGTACACACGGCTACACGTCAAGCTATACAAAACCAGTTTGTCTTGGCCTCACTTTGTATGATATTTTCTCACAATGAACGGTCAGCCAATACAGGTTTTGCATAGCTTGATGTGTAGCCGTGTGTACGTTTCAATCGTGAGATTAAAATACTGTACGCTACGCCTCCTTATTAACTAACCCCGTTTCGCAGTCTCGACTCAACAACGCGGCTCCAATGCCCATACATAGGTCATCGGCCATCGGTCCGTGTAAGGCAATAGTTACCTACTTATTATTTAAAACGTGGACTGTAACTTTTAATTCGGAGATTCCGTTTCCTATAAACAAAATCGTTTTGCTTTTCAATGGTAGCATTTCTTATTGCCAAACTGGGTATAGATTCGTAAGCAAATTTTACCTGTGATAGCTACTCCATATGGGAATTTTCTATGCAAAGGTATGCTTCATTATTGGTAAAGATACAAAGAGTCCTCATTTTAACCAATAACAGTCCGTAAATTATAATAATCGGCTAATAGACAGAACAAATCGTAGTTTTTAATTTTTGGAAAATGGATTCAAAATAAAATTTCATCACGAGAAGATCTGCTTGGTCAACAAGTGTACAGAAAGATATCCCTCAAAGATGCTGCGATCAATAGTGATTAAGTGAAAGGAGGCGAGAAGGGCCATCTCCGTTACGCAATAGAACACAATAGTGCAGCATGACTGGCGCAGACGCAACCGCTATGAAAACGTACTTAACCGATAATTGCTAGGCGTATTTCTTTGTCGTGTTATTTTGGAGTGGGGCTTATGGTGTCTGCTTTTGTTACTTGTATGGCTTGTTGCTACAAAATATCTAGATCACACCCTTTTTAGTACCTACTTATAGGTACTCTACTACAACGTAACTAATGTAGTAGGTACCTACGTCATCGGCAATAATTTACCAAATTATAATTGCTACCTTACTAAGAAATATGTATTAGTTACGCGACCAATCGGAAGTTAAACAGAAACTATTATTTTACGAGCTGACAGCAATCGTTTAACTACATTTCGGAATCTGACATTTAAAGAGTAATGATATTAATTTAAATGTTATGTTTATTAATGTTTTATGATTTACGATATCGAAGCACGTACAATGTTACCTATTTTCAATCTCGTCTTGTATTCCAATTCAGAACTAAATCGATTGAAATAAATCTAGTAGGTAGAGTACACGTGACATTTTTGGGTCGAGTTATGATGAATGGCTTCAACGTCGCGTTAAAAAAAAACTTGAAACAATGCGGATCAACTGGCCAGGTTTTATGGTAACAAAAATCTAGATTGTGACAACATTAACAGCGGCCAGACTGGACTGGTTTTAATTGCAGTGCCTGTACAGTGTATACATGCTTGATAAACAATACAAATGAATCGTGAAGTTTTATTGCTGCTTTGGTTTAGCTGCACGGCACTGTAAAACTTTTTAAAATGCAGTGCTAGGATTTTTACTCTCTGAATTACCTGACTCAGCCAGAATTATGACCATTGCTGAACGTCTCAAAAAGGTAACTACACATCATCAACTTTTTGGTGTAGGTAACCCGAGCATCCAACTTTTCAATTCAATTCAATTTATTTATTTCAGATAATAAAAATCCATAATATTACATAAAGACAAAGATTAATATAAATTTTAAAAAAATACAAAAATTCAAAAATTACAAAAATTATTAAAAATTACAAAAATTATAAAAATTTATCGGGAATGTCAAAGTCAAATAATAATACCACTTAAAAATAATAAATCAAATAATAATATAACTTTTGCACTCGGAATTGCATTTTGATTCCCGCATCTGTTTCAACTATTTTACTATAAGCATATAAGTATTATTTATCTAGATACTTCGCATACGATTCCATAACTTCACACTCCAGCCGCGATAAAAAGATAATTAATCTTAATATTATGATGCGGGATAGACCGTTTATAAATGACCTCAGTCTATAAGTGGGTAGTCCTCAATAAACCTCAAGGGTCAAGGTATAACTGATGTACCTAAGGGCCTGCGCCCACTGGCGAAACGGCACGGCAGGGGATCCTACGTCATAAATGCAAGCGCATACTGACGGAAACAATGCCGCGGTATCCTAAGGCATGCCGCGACATCCTTTTTCAATATCATTGAAATTGCAATTATATTGTCATACTAGTAAGTTGGCAGTGGAGGCCCAGTGGTGACAGCCCCGACTTACGTGTTGTAGGTCATGGGTTCGAACCCAGCCAGGCGCTTTACTTTATGATTTCATCACCACTGCTCTCAAAACGGTGAAGAAAAACATCGTGAGGAAAGCGGCATGTCCTAGAAACAAAAATTCTAAGACATTTGACATCTACCAACCTGCACTGGGCCCGCGTGGTGGATTACGTATATTATGTATACCTCCTATTAATTTATGTTATTACTAGCTTCTGCCCGCGGCTTCGCCCGCGTGGATGTCGGAAATTATCCCACGGGAACGTGCTAACAGGATAAAATGTATGTGCTTCCCCAGGATGCCATCTATCTCGCGGGCCCTTTGTGGCTAATTACAATAGAAAACCAATTGTGTCTCATTAGTGGTGATTAAGAGGGTACCTATATGATATCTTTACCTAAGTACCTACCTAATTTAAAAAAATAACCTACCTAAATAAACCTATTTCTGATGATAACTAATCTAAACTCAATAAATAAGCAAAATCCCTAAAAACTAATATCTATACGAATGACTAATCCTACCTAAAATAACCTACGGTCACTACGTACACTATCAAATAGACTACCTATACTTTAAAATTAAAATATATACCTACGACTTATAAAATTAAACCTAAATAACTCTAAAAACTGAAAGGAAGGTCGCACAGATACAGATAATACTGCAAGTGACGTAAACTACGACAAACTTATTATTTGCGGTTGGTACAGTAATCGGTCTAGGGATCGAACCGCAAAATTAAGTTTGTTTTTTATTGTATATACTTTTCCGGGATAAAAAGTACCCAGTGTTGTGCCCAGGATATTAAAGAATAATTATACCAAGTTTCATCGTAATCGAACCGGTAGTTTTTGCGTGATGCCTGAACAAACAGACAGACAGACAGATAGACAGACCGACAGACAGACAGACAAAAATTTTTTTAATCACATTTTTGGGTTCGGTGTCGGTCTAGTAACACCCCCTGCCATTTATTTTTTTAATATTTTCAATGTACAGAATTTTCACTTCTACAGATTTATTATAAGTATAGAAGATGTATACTTTTAAGTTAAAGGTGCATAGAAATATCACTTACCGTGCCGTGCCGCCAGTGGGCGCAGGCCCTTAAGTGTGACCATTGATAGTTGGCAGGCGGTAGTTGGTAATGTCTGATCCAGTACAATACCTTCCTACACTACACACAAATTGTAGCTACAGTCCGCGCAAACTAAGTCTGCGCCCTGTCAAAATCGGAAATAATCGTTTGCCACCTCGACGTTTCTATCAAGTGTCAAGAGAGTGTGTGCTGTGTTCCGTGTTTTCCAAAGTAAATATTCGCCATCATTATGCCGAATGTGATTAAAAGTGCTGGCAGAGATCTAACCTCGAAGTTCAAACACGCGCGCAGACTTAGCTTGCGCGCACTCTACGAACTTTTACTCTTTCGAGCTAATCTTCTCAAAACTCTCACTGACGTATAAAAGTCCTTAGTTGCACTGCATGGGACCAAGCATAGCTATTGCAAAATTAATGAAGCAGTCCCCCTATCAACACGCTTAGTCATCTAACGGACGCCATGCTTCATGAAGCTGCTTTTGCGCATTGCAGAGCTAATTACGATTGGTGCTTGACAACACCAGTCCGGCGATGTGTCTATTATCCTGAGGGGCAATTCCTGTATTTTTAAGAACGTGCACATTCTTATCTCAGTCCCAATCTGTAAAAAATACCAAATTTTCATAAATTTTTGACATTAATTGTCGCTTAGATGAGATTGCGACTAGATTTTGAACGTATTTTTTTTTTATTACGGGAATTGGACTTCTGATTGTATCAAGGCATGTACAGACAGCTGAAAAAATCCAAATAAACATTAATCGCAGTTATTTGAGCTAACGTTTCATAAAGATAATTACTAGCTGCGCCCCGCGGTTTCACCCAAACATACATCCATACAAACTTTCACGTATATAATATTAGTAGGATAGTAGTAGAATATAACTTACCGTACGTTTGACCGCGAAGGAAGTTTTAAACATGCTAGTGCATGCAGTATTCAGTAAACGGAAGAATCATAAAAAATCAATAGTAAATCGTAACGGCCTCTATAATAAAGACATACACTAATCGTGAAGAAGACCGACGATCTCGGAAGTGGCAGCCGGACACAATAGATGTTTATGTGTTGTGGTTCATTTTGTTATGCTGCTTCGTTGATCTCCTGACCTAGTACCGTTGGTTTAAAAGTGTTATGAGAAGGAGTTGTGTAAGAGATTGAATACGGAAGTAGCAAAATAAATGAGTCTGATATTCAGTTCGGCGTTCTGTGGGTTATGAGGTTAGGTTAGGCCTATACAAGGACATTAATAAATATTTATCGCCTTCCATCATGCGTCCTCGAGATCAAGAGCAGTCCGATTCAGCAACAAAAAATAAATAAATAAACGTACATCTAATACTCGCATTGTATAATGCGAGTATTAGATGTACGTTTATTTCATCGTTATGAACAACTTTTACTCATCTGCCAAAAAAAAAAAAAGCTGTTCCCTACATTTCTGCTCGCATAACTCGTCAAAATGTAGGGAGCAGCTGATTTTTTTTTCGCGATTTCAGGTTTGGTCCTATAGTAAAAGTTGTTCATAATGAGGTTGTTGGTGTTTTACAAATAACCCTGTGTATATCCTAGACACTGCGTTGGGCTTTTTAAAAGACCCATAAACGCATACGTATACGTAGTAGGCGGCTTTTTCTGCTTTTCCAGGAAAAAAATAGTTTCAGTAACATCTGGGCTGAACTTGGCCAATATTTATCAAAAAGGGGGCATGTACCTATAGTGTCACGCTATTTTAAACTATATCCGGTGTGCGTTGCGACTATTATTGCCAAATTGAACTGCACCGCGCTTAAACTGCTCTGCAAACAGTTGCGGTACGGGCCCAATTTCGTTCCTATTTACTTCAATACGGTCTTTTGCAAAGTACTTTGTGGCAGGATGCAACGACGAGACGGCAAAGGTCAGTTTGGGATGTCAATTACTGCATGCTTAGAGAAAGTTGAACTAAGAAACTGGTAACACAGGAAGCTAACCAAAAGTGGTTTGGTACCTGCAGGTAATTAAAATCCTTGTTTCCGGTACTAGCCTTTCCAAATAAGAAAGTAATACTCTTCTTATATATAAAAATCAATTGCCGTTCATTAGTCTCGCAAAAACTCGAAAATGGCTCGACCGATTGTGATGAAACTTTGGTAAGTGTTTGTGAGTGCGCCGGAAAAGGTTCCTAATGTGACAAGCAAACGACGCAATTTCGTTTACTTGAATTTTTACCCGTAATGGTTTAAAAACCAAACTACTGAACCGATTTTGATAAAAATTTCTATGGGACCAATCTGAAAGTATATCCTTTCACATAAAAAATCAAAACGGCTTATAAATATCGGAGTTTTGAGGTAAAAAACATTTAAAAAAAAACAACCGAATTGAGAACCTCCTCCTTTTTATGAAGTCGGTAAAAAAAAGGATAACAACGCATACTAGCATAGGTATATAGTATACACAGTATTTTTTTATTCTTTCTTTTTTTTATTCTATTCATTAGCACAAGCACCTATTAGCTAATTAAAAATAAAAATCTCAACTTTACAAAATATTTTATTGGAAACATCTACAAAATTAAACTTAAGTGCCTGCACTTGAACATCATAAATAGTTGGGTAAAACATCTTTGCTAACAGCATCTCTTATTGGAATGTTATTAACAATACATCTTTGTTTACTTACAGGAATACGTCTCAAATTGGAAAATATGTGAAAAAAACCAACTGTTTCATTATATAAAAATTGAGCTGGTTTAGTGCAGTACCTATTATTACATCTTATTTTTTCTTTGAAAATGATCTAAGGGGTAATTACGTACACACTAGGAATGTCTTTCATTTGACAGTTCAACAACATTCATTGCGTCGTTCACGTTTTGAACAGACAAAAATTTCGATAATAAAGCAATGGATTAGCAAATTTCTTCAAAATCATTCAGATTGTGATTCAAAATATTCAAGTGTGTTACGCAATTAGAGTGCTGGTCCAGATGTTCAAAGCGTACAATCGGAGTATTTTCTATTACGTAAACCTACAATAAGTACATTTATTATGTAAGTAGGTATTAGAAGCCCCAATCTTCCAGCTTGAGACAACGCGTCCAGTAGTGATCCATCGCGGTGTATCTGTGTAGGTTCACTCCAGCCAAACTGTGAGCCTCATCTGGGTACGACTGCAAATAAAACAGATTATTACAAACTACCTCTTCTAAACAATAGGTATGATTTTTTTTTATTTTAAAATATCGTTTGCAATTGCTTAAAAACTGGTCAAGTTATCATCATCAGCCTATAGCAGTCCACTGCTGGACATAGGCCTCTCCTAATGCACTCCATTCAACTCGATTTTCAGCAACACTCATCCAGCTGCTACCAGCCATCCTGCGAAGATCGTCGCTCCACCTACCCTGAGGGCGTCCCACCTTACGTTTACCGATTCGCGGTCTCCACTTAAGAACACGTCAACATGTAGTCATTGGTTATAAACGTTTTAAAATAACAGCTAGCCAAAGACGGCAGTATCACAGAAGTGACGTCACGACTCTGTAATTTCATACTATTTAGCGCCATACATTGTCCGTATCACGCTCACTTCGCCTAGAAGCCAGCTAGTTTGGTGGTCACCGTGGTCCTTCTTACACGCTTTTCCAGCCTGATAAGACGGTGAAACGAGTGTTCTTGTATACAGGGCCGTTTAGACCCCATAGAGTCGAAATATTTCGTCAGTTATTAAAAAAAAATTGCTGTTCCATACATTTTGACCGCGTAGGTATTGCACTTTTCTATGAAATAGAAGATTTTTTTTTTTATTACCGACGATATATTTCAACGCTATAGGGTCTAGTATCATGTGCTGAATCCATGGTTACAGTTCGATGTCCCTGCCAACCTGTATGTTACTGTACAAGTATTTTGCTTCACAAACATGGTAAGTTATAATTTTGGACAGAACTATACCTAAAGTAGACCATTGGTACTCACCATCTGTTCAAACGGAATATCAGCCTGCTGCAGCGCTGTCATCAGCTTAGCCGCGTTCTGGAAGTGCACGTTGTCATCAGCATTGCCGTGCATTAGGAAGAAATCATGACCGCGGAGTTTCTCAGCAAGGAGAGTGACGTCGCCATCTTGGTAACCCTTCAGGTTGTCCTCAGTGGTAGGGAGGCCCATGTAGCGCTCTGTATACATTGTGTCTGGGGAAGAGAGATTGGCAGAATTTATAGACCTATCTTTTTTATTAGGGTTCCGTACCAAAAGGGTAAAAACGGGACCCTATTACTAAGACTTCGCTGTCTGTCCGTCCGTCTGTCTATCACCAGGCTGTATCTCAAGAACCGCGATAGCTAGACAGTTGAAATTTTCTCAAATTATGTATTTCTGTTGCCGCTATAACAACAAATATTAAAAACAAAATAAAATACCCAGACGTGATTTTTATAGATAATGGTACGAAGCCCTTCGTGCGCGAGTCCGACACGCACTTGACCGGTTTTTGTATTAGTTTAATCATTCTAGTGCGAAAAAGTCTCCAGGAAAAATTAACATTAGGGGAAGAAATAGAGACGTTGTAGGTTTGGCCGAAGATGGCGAGATGAACTAAAAGCAGCTCATACTTTTCCATTACTGGGTCAATTATAATATCGAATCGAAACGAGATAAGTTGTGGTAGATTCTGAACTGAAAATCAGGGGAAAAGGGAGGTAGTAGAAGGCAGTAGATAACTCAGGGGCAATTCTCGTAATTTTAAGAACGTTCACAGTCTGATCTCAGTCTCAATCTGTTAAAGATACCTCTAATTTCCCTACATTTTTTATAAGTTTTGACATTTGTTTGCCGCCGAGATGAGACTGCGACTAGATTTTGAACGTTTTAAATTACGAGAAATGATACTTTTAATATAGATCTTATTTATCTCGGATTGCCATATTTAATTTAATGCACCGTTATGCAAAATTATCAAGTTTTGCATTCTTATAATTATTAGCAGTGAAACACTTTCGAACATGTATGCTAATATCAAGCGAAAGTATTATCTGATTATTACACGAATTAGTTGTGAAAGTATATTTTAATAAATCATAAATTAAGTATTAATTGGTTTTAATAACAAAAAGTTCATTTTCTATTAAATGTAACAAAAGCAATCAAAAAATATTTTTTAAGTTTATTTCTATTATAAGTTTACCAAACCGCACTGGGCCCGCCTGGTAGATTACGGCCCACTCCCTCTCACAAAGAGGAGGCCTGTGTCCCAGCAGTGGGAACATTATAGGCTGATTACGGTATTATAAGTAACACATATCTAAGCTGATCATTTTACTAACTAGGTTACAGTTGGCCTGCAGTCAAACCAAATACAGCTAAATATGTTATTTTATATGGCACGACTGCTATCTGACCTCAACAACTCAATAAGGACATTACCGAAATTCTAAAATGTTGTAGATACGTAAAAGTACGTCAGGCTCTTGGCAGTTGGCCCTGTTAGAACGTTGCTAACTGGCTAATATTTTTACCACGGGATGAGCTGTTCTTTAATAGTTCGTTTGTGCGAAAATGCTAGACAAAGAACCTGACTCGCTGTGGCACATAAAAATTACAATGGCTGTCGAAGCCAGGTGCCAACCCCAAAAAATCCCTTGACATCAACTCTTAGGAAAGACATTCAACGATCGACGTAAAACCATTAGTAACTCATTGCAATTTAACTCTTATCTCGGTAAGGTAAAGTATAAATTAGAATGACTGCCGAGAATTTTACTTAAAAAACTCAATCATTTTAAATAATACTTTATAACAATGAGATAAGAGTTACAGTGCAATTACTTACTAACAGATTTACACCATTCAAATTTTATTGTGAATGCGCTGCTTTTAACTTACTATAGTAAAGCCAGGAGGTGACAGGGGCTGCGGATACACCACATTGGAACATCTTTTCGTCATCCTTCAGCATTGTCAGCAGAGTCGCGTAGCCGCCGTAACTGTGGCCCCAGATACCGACCCTGGTGCGGTCCATGAACGGGTACCGTTCTAGCACTTGTCTGTGAACAATGAACAAGATGAAGACCGTGCAGAAGACCAATTGTCGTAATTAAAAAACGTTCAATTCAAGTCGCAATTTCATTTTAACGCAAATTCAAAGACTTGTCAAAAGTGTAGATAAATTAGAGATTTCTTTAGCAGATTCAGACTGAGTGAGGTTAGAACGTTCGAAACGTGAATGTTCTTAAAAATACAGGAATTGCCCCTCACACCTAACCAACTGCGCAAGTACAGTTAGGTACTGGATTATTTTAAATGGATCATTATCAAAAAGGCTAAAACATATGAATATGATTTGTCGAATCGCCGTAGGGGAGAGGGGGGAGGGAAATGTTATGGAATCAGGCGGATATAGTTTTTGGTGGAATTAAAACTATATATTGAAATTGCATAAGGAGGAGTGGGTTAATAACCATCAAGTGGAACTAAGATATTCCACCGTTAACCCTAGAATGTATCTTCATGATCAAAAATTAAGAGTTGTTATTGTGTTAACCCTTTCTAAAGTTAAAGTATCCTATACCAAAGATTATAACCTTTTTTAGGAAAAAAAGGTCCTATAAATAAAATTCTAATATAAATAGTAATTTTTGGCATAAGCTTCATTCATAGAGATTGCAGCCGGCCTCGTGTTTATAATAAAACTTTTATGACTTGGTTTGCCTCATAGGTTTATTGAACTTTGTTGCATCAATCGTTGTGAAACGTTCTACGTGCACAGAAGTGTTGCAAAAAACACTGTCATATAAGTAGATATTGTTCTAATGTTACATAATGATCATTAGAACATTATCTACTTACCATAAAAGAGTTTTTTTTTGTGACCATGTAACGGTGCAGACGAGCACCCATTGTTTCGCGTCATTCCTGACAAAGGTGACCAAACAAAGATTTAAATCGTTAGATTCGGATGTGTGAGCTTAATCTTTTCAGTATTCACACTTTTTCGCGCGACCTAAGTACGGTGAGGACGAATCTAACGATTTAAATCTTTGTCGTCAAATAAGACAAAAACAAAGCAAGGCAGAAAAAGCCCTTTGTCGCGTAAGTTATCAACAGAACCCGCGAACTTGTACCTATCTATCATTCAAGCCTTGTTTTTACTGCAATTTACTCTTAGAAAATTTACTGTGGCGGTTAGTGGGAATATTGATAGAAAACCTAGAGTGACCCTGAATACGTTACCTAGGTACGTATCTACCTATTCCTTTGGGTTTCCCCTAATTAATAGTACAAACAATTAAGCAAACACCAATTTAGTAGGTAAGTACACGAAAAAAATATCGATAATTTTACATTCTAGGTAATAGGAGCATTAGCTAAATGGGAGATTATTCGACAAACAACAGCTGTTCAAATATCGATTACTTGAGTATCAGGAATAGAATTACTTCATTAATCTGAATCAATCGTAAAATAGGGGGCGAGTCTATTGCCAAAAATCAGACTTCGGGCTACTACTGATACCTACTACAGTCCAATAACATTTAGTCTGACCGGTGTATCGAACCTAGCACTCCATCATCATTCATTTCATCTGCCTAGCCTTTTCCCAACTATGTTGGGGTCGGCTTCCAGTCTAACCGGATGCAGGTGAATACCGGTATTTTACATGGAGCGACTGCCAATCTGACGTCCACACCCAGTTACTGGGTAATACGATACCCCTTGGCAAGACTGGTTGTCAGACTTTCGGGCTTCTGACTACCCGTAACGACTGTCAAAGATGCACCAATGACAGCCGGGACCAACAGCTTAACGTGCTTTCCGAGACCCATCCACGGACCAACCGCGGCAAGCGTAGCTTAACCTGATCGATCGACCCGTGCGGCTGTTATTACTTAGCCACAAGCCCCTCAGGACTCCACGTAACATAACTGGTGAAATGTGGGTGAACTACACACCATTAAGACACACACACACACTATAAGTAATAGGTAGGTAATAGGTAGACTAATAAGTCTACCTACTTATAGTTGTATCATCATCCGCCGCTTTCATGAGGCGTGATCGAGATCAAGAGAAGGACCATTCAGCAGCAATATAAAAATATAACTGTTTAATTAACACACCTACTTTATCTTCTAAATATTTGCATGCCGTCACTAAATGGTGGAAATGTGACTTTGCACTGAATTTTGTACGTAATATCTCTTACATACCACTATCAAAGCAAAAAAATATATTTTGATTTGATTTTTGATTGTTCGAGAAAACTGGGGGTCTACTCCGAAGTAGTATCGGCCGAATGGTCGGCCGTTTCCGGCTACGAAGTTACTATTTGGTTCGGTCGGTTCCGATCCTACACTCCTACACTCTTTCGCATATTGACTATGGTCCCGACCCAACTGAGCCGATCCGAACTTTTTTCGCATTTTTCAATAATATTCGGTTCGGCCATGTGTCGGTCCGATCCGAACATTCGCACTTTGCACTTCGGAGTAGGCCCCCAGGTTCGTAATGTCATTTTGTTAATCTATCTATATCATCTCGTGTAGCTAGCGATAGTGAGAAAGAAAGAGTTTCCTGTATTATCAAACAACGCGACGCCTGAGAAAATGTATTTCTTCTACTAATAAATGAGCGAATGTATTACATAAAACCGCTAATTGCGGAAGAAATTATAAAATACATAAATAAAAACAGATCTTACATTAATTTATTCATTTAGGTCAATGGAGGATACCTGATTGTTAACTGTTGAACTGGTTTTTTGGTACCGATATTATTATTTATTACGTGTTTATTATATAAGATTAAAAAAAATAATGACGTAATCGATTTTCCAATAAAAAAATCTCTACGGTGTTTCTAGTTGGTTCTTCTCTACAGAAAATTAATAATTAGTGAACCTTACACCTAAATTATTCTGAGACAAACCGTGACGAAATACCATACAAACTTTCATCCCCTATTTAACCCCTTTAGGGGATGAATGTTCAAAATTACTTCCTTATACTCTGTCCAGTAGGTTAACCGTTTTTTGACAGCTGCCTAAGAATGTAACTATTTCAGATTACGTAAAAGTTAACATTGAAATGCGTAATAAAATAAATATATAAACTGCCAAATCTTATAGAATTATTTTATTTATGACTTCTTACAGACATAATACCGTAGGTGTATTCGTTTTGGCAAAAAAAAAAAAATATAATTGCTCACTAGTTCGATCTGTCAAAAAACGGTTAACCTGGTGGACAGAGTATAATAATAATAATAATATCCCTGGACATTTCACAAATCGCCATCTAGTCCCAAGCTAAGCAACCTAATGCTTGCGTTATGGTAACAAGATGGCTGATAAACTACTTATAAACCTTTTTTTTTGTAAATACATACATATTATAGATAGAAAAACACCCAGACTCAGAACAAATACATGTAGGACTTACAAATATTTGTTCTGTGCGGGAATCGAACCCGCGACATGCAGCGCAGCAGTCCGATCGCTCAGCTACTGCGCTAACCGTGTTGTCAAATATAGTTCCCACCAAGTATAGTTCCCACTATATCTACTTACCTACACTAAATCTTGTATTGCGCGTGTCTGTCAGTGAGTGAATGCAAAGATTTTATTATTATGTACCTAGATAACATCCACAGATGCTAGAACTGAGAAGCACAGAACCGGGAGATGTGCCATGCATTTGTCCAGCAATGGACATCGTTTGGCTTTCGTTTTTGACTTTCTTTACTAATGGCGCCGATTCCCTTATTCACAAACTAAACTAAATTTAAGTTCAGTGCATCTTTATCTTTCTATTTCATTAAGAAAAGGACTGAAGATAAAATATTAGTTTAGTCCTGTCAAATTAAGATACTCCATAGACAGTTTAGACGTGATTAAAAACATGGCTACTAAAAATACGTCAATTTATGTCAGGCGCTGACTAATTTGACAGGACTAAACTAATATTTATCTTCTGTCCTTTTCTTAATGAAATAGAAAGAAAAAGATGCAATTATCTTAAATTTAGTTTAGTTAGTGAACAAGGGAATCGGCGCCAATATTAGTTTCTAATAAGTATTTTTGTGTTTCCATCAACTGTATGAAACAATATTATAAATGATGATGAGGATTACCTTAGGATAACGAAGTGGTCTTCCACCTCTACAGTTCCCAGCGCGTTGTTGAGAGAGTACAGGATCTCTTGCCCCTTGAGGCCGGAGCCGCGACCGTCGGCCAACATGTAGATGATGTTGCGGTGCGTCGTCAGGTAAGCGTGGTAGCCTGGTAGTGTTAGAACTTCATTAGATAATGTACTTAAAGCCTTATCTTTTTAAAACTCTTTTTACTTTAGAGCTTCTTAATTAGGTACTCAATTTCCTTGACCAATACTATTTTCGAGTTTCATAAATCTTTTGTGTAACTCAACATTCATTTGATGATGTGTGTCCAATCTTTAGTTCCTTGAGCTACTCTTGAGATCTATGCCCAGAAATCTACAAATTATTATCAAAATCGATAATTATTTACTCAAGTCCATTTTTCGGGTTTACGACTCGTCATTCGCCAGTAATAACCGGATTACACGAAGCTAGTTTTTGAAGTTAGTATAGCAAGAGCAAGTATAGCTAGTGATATAAAAAAATTGTTCTATTTTTAAGCTAGTAGCGTCTCCATCCACTGATTTAGCATTTTACTAGCATTACTGACTAGCATTTTACTGTACTAACACAAGCCAGGATAGTAAAATGCTAGTGCCTCATGTAGCCGGCGAAGCTGGCACACCATCGGATCCTTTTACTTCATGATGTCAGTCACCGCAATGCTATTAGCTTAAAATTTAATAGCATCGTGTAAACAGCTCTAGCATGTGCCAATTTAGGATAGTTGACCAGGGTATTACTTGCTTGCTAACCTAATTTAAAAATACTAGCGTCGTGTACAGTCACCAAAGGAGATAAGTAACCAGGGTCGTCGGATATAGTCGAAGTTTAATAAGAAACCGATGGATGTTTTCTGACTAACAATGTGTAACTGAATTAATGAAAGTAGTTTGTTCAGAATCGTTTACTACATCAATTTCTGTCATTTTTAGTATAGGTAATGTTTTATCCCAAAAATTATTACGTAAATTACAGTCACAATTCCGTGCAGTCAAAACAAACCAAAATGTACGAAGTGCCTGCTACGTTAGACACGTTACGTGTGTGACTGTGTGCAGATTTATAAAGTGACCACAATTTTCTCCTACAATCGGTAGAACTAATTTAATAAATAATCAATGTTTTATACGTAAAAGTAAAAAAATTCAGTGTACATTATGTATATTGATTATAACATAATATTCTAATTGGGGTTTTTGGTGGTGTGCGTTAATTCCGGAACATCTTGTATAAGTATAGAAACAAGAGGGACAATTCCTGTATTTTTAAGAATTAATTAATTTTTTTAAATAATTATTTTTTAAGCATTCTAATCTCAGTTGCAATCTAACAAAAATGTATGTAATTTACGTATATTTTTGACATTGATTGTCACTGAAATGAAATTGCGACTTGAATTTGATAGTTTTTTAAGTACGAGAAGGACGGTTTCCTGAAAAACAATTGAACGAATCATAAAATAAATAGCAAATAAAAAGTCACTTACCAACAGTGAAAGTATTCATCACCGTATGGGTATTAGGTCCGGAATATACGTAGAACACTACAGGATACTTCGTGGTGGCATCTTCCATGTTCAAGCCAGGAGGCAAGAGGAGCCTCACAGGGGCAGGCGAACCGTTCTGCAGGGGAACTGTCGTGATGATGCTTGTCCAGCGAGCCTTGCCGACCAAGCGCTGGCGGACGATCATGTTGTCTTCCCAGGTCGCGAGGGTCACGTTTGTCTGGGTAATATAGGATACACGGTTTGAAGAAAGAGGCAAGCATATTTTTCGTAAAGGTGATAGAAAGAGATAGTTGATAGAGTTCTGTTTTCCTTTAGAGGAAGTAAAATGTTTGTTTCTACATCACGGTTGACTGGTTGAAAATATCTATGGTATTAACTCTGCCTCTATTTAGTGCTCTCTGTATTTAATACTTAAGTATTAAAAAATAATAATAGATGCGCAGGCGCAGTTAAGCCCCATAGTCACTAGAACCCACATTGTGTGACCGAAAGGCGTAAAAAATTAGCAAGCTGGTAGGAGCAAAAAAACGTATAACGTTATGTTTGAATTTGCATGACCTTAGTCAAAGCATTGTCAAAGGAAATAGAAAAGTCAAGCGACAACGTGGTCGTAGTTGAACGTCGTCACGCTGAGTTTGGTCTCGGTCATCGGTTCCGCGTTGCAATAGGTATATTCACAATAATATCATAATTTAGACGCACCGTACGCACATTCTTACGTGAACCGGAACCGTCACGACCATCAATACATTTACTCGTCACTTTTATTGTTACGCTTGACGACTAACGTTCGCCCTACGTCAGCGTAAAACTTTTAAATCTTAAAGTATAAATCGTGTTCTTCCGTTCAACGATAAAAATCGTTCCAATGTAGTCGGAACAGCCGGTCGATTCTGTAAAAATCTCACCGTGAAAACTCAAGTGAAGTGAGCTTGATGTGAGTTGTTAGTAGTGTCAATCCCTAGCATTATTTGGAATGACAGCTCACTCCACGCTCACTTCACCTAAGTTTTCACGGTGAGATGGTTACAGAATCGCACTGCAGTTTAAGTGACGACCACAACAGTAACTACTCTGTTAATAAACGCGGCCTTCACCAGATCATCAGTCCACCTAATGGGTGGCTTCCCAACGACGACCCTTTAAGGTGAGTATAGACTACAACATTTTCTCGAGCATTTCCATGTAATGTGCGAATGCTCGGCGTTATGTTACGGGTAAATGCTCACAGCGAGTGTGCATTTACCAACATTTCGTTGTACCTTGCATTCATTCTTTCCTCCTCGTTGCTCGACGAAATGTTACACCAATACGCTCGACGAAATGTTACACCAATATGCTCGTTGGTTTGTAATAGAGAGGCGAGCGTGCTCGACGTTTAGTTCGTAAAAGGATGATACACTAGAACATATCATAGAGCGGCTCGTTGTTCTGTTACAAGTAAATGTTGTAGTCTATACTCACCTTTATAATTCGTGCGTGGATAAATTTTACCGTCAATGGCACTAAAGTCTATTCAAATCATTGTTTCCAATTGACGTTATTTCCACTTCAAAGAATATCAACTATAAGAAATAGTAAATTAAGTTGACTTTAGAATGACTAGTACTATTATAACATTCATAAAAATGTTTGAAATTGTAGTGCGATCTAAACTTTAAGTGTGGGTTTTAAAGCTGTTTTTAAAAACACGTCTCTTGTTGGAAACTAATTTGCGAACGAGGTATTATTGTAAAATGAACGTGTTTGACACATTTTCTCGATGGAACCTTAGTGAACTATAGGTACCAAGAACTCACCCTAGGGTTTACGATGAAGGTAGCCGAGGGTTCCTCGGGCGAGGAGCAGGTGATGGTCATGAAGGAGCCGCCCGTGCTGACGGTGGCCGTGGCCCAGGAGCAGCGGCCGCCGTCGGGCAGGCGCAGGCCGCAGCTCAGGCAGCCCGCGCCGGCGCCCGCGCGGTGCACCTGCGTCTCCCACGGCGCGCGTTCCACCGTGCGCGTGTAGTAGCTGCACGGAGGTTATCATGACTTTTTTTAACATTGCATAATACCCGTTACAATTTAACCAGAAAAGGTTTCGGTAATCTTCGTATTTTCGAATTAGCACGGACGTCATGCCACAGAGTAACACCGCACAGAAGCGAAACTTCTAAGTTTTGTACTGCCGCGCTTTATAGTAGTGCAAATATCATTGCGCGTGTGGATGAAGTTTTCCCTCTGTCGAATTATCTACTCCGGTCACAGATCGTCATCTGTCACCCAAAAGGTCTGGAATTGTATTGAGTTGTTAATCAAATTTTTTAAAACCATGTTAATACAAAATAGGCAAGTCTTCTGTGGTTATAACAGCTCTATAATATAAGATCTTATCATTGCGCGTTCATATTTCCGAAGATAGACAATAAAAAAAAGCTGATTTAAAGCGCATACTTTGCTTGGGATATGTTTACCTTCCATTTTTTCAATTCATTTGTAATTTCTAAGTTTATATGGAAACATAATTACTGAAGATATTTTAGTTATGTTAATGTTTAGTGTTCGATTTCCAACGAATAGATATTTTAGAAAAAAATCCTCTATTGTCATTATTCATGCCAAAACGTTACAATTATATTCACTATAGCTTCTGCCCGCGGCTTCGCCCGCGTGGATGTCGGAAATTATCCCACGGGAACGTGCTAACAGGATAAAATGTATGTGCTTCCCCAGAATGCCATCAATCTCGCGGGCCCTTTGTGGCTAATTACAGTAGAAAACCAATTGTGTCTCATTAGTGGTGATTAAGAGGGTACCTATATGATATCTTTACCTAAGTACTGTAGAGGCTTGTCTGCCGAAGGCAACCTCATATGTTGCAGGCCGGATGTAATCCCTTCGCCCATAACCTTACTTGTGAGTGGACGTGTGTTCGGTTAACGCGTAAAATCATAAAAGTGTGCAAGTAACTTTAACCCATAACCGAAAGGTTAAAACGGTCAATCTTGCGTAGAGATAATTAAAAATATTAATTGTTTCCGATCGGCCGTCGCACTGTTTAAGCGCCGCTAACCTAAGTACCTGTCGCGCCCCGCCCACTCGAGGAAGCAGGACAGTCGTCATAATTGCCATCCCGCCTACTCCAGCGTGCGTTTGAGGTGTACTTGCTTTGCACCGAAGATTCCCAAGCTTGTCGTTGCGTCGCGTCGTGTGTTATTTGACGAAGATACTTTCGACTAGCAAGATGCCACTTAATCGTACGCCGCCGCCACCACCAACCTCCCCACTACCGCAAAACTTAGACGCAGATAAGGACATAAACATTGAGAGTGTATGCAATGCTGCTGTGGGAATTCAACATTATGATTCCGCGCCTGATTTACGGTCGATGTTGGACAATATTACTGCAAACAAAAAGAGGAAATTTGATGAGTTCGATACTTGTAGTACCGATGCCATTAAAGAGATGTTCACACTATTTTCGCAAGATCAGGCAGCGAGGTTTAATGAATTACAATCAACTATCAGCAGCCTTAAAGAGCAAAATGATAAGTTGACGCAAAGTGTGGAGCTCATGTCAAATAAATACGACGAGTTTTTGGCCAGAATTTCGCAGCTTGAATCTGAGAGGCGAGTGGATAAAATAATAATTGAGTCTCTTGAAGAAAAAATCGAATATCTCGAACGCAAATCTCGATCGACCGGCATTGAAATTCGCAACGTACCGAAAAGCGCTGGTGAAACTAAGCAGGATTTATGTGCCCTGCTGGAACGTGTTGGACAAACTATCAACGCTCAAATTGATCGAAATTGTGTAAGGGATATTTACAGGATAAAATCGAAAGACGCCTCTAATCCAATCATCGTTGAACTTACAACTGTTTTGCATAAAGAAGAGATCCTCGGGAACGCAAAACGATACAATAAATCGAAGAAACCCGGCGAAAAACTAAATACAACTACCCTTGCCTTACAAGGTCCAGTAAAACCAGTTTTTATATCGGAAACTCTCACTGCAAAGACACAAAGACTTTTTTATCTGGCCAGAACGTTTCAACAACAGTACAACTACTCCTTCTGCTGGACATCTCATGGTGTTATTTATCTCAGGAAAAAGGAAAAAGATGTGCACATCAGAGTTTCCTGTGAAAAGGATATTGAAAACCTCAGGAAAGCGGACTGACTATTTTATTCGGTAGTAATTCCTTTAAACGGATTAATGAGGTTTATTTTTATTTTTTCACTTTCTAGTTATTATCACATCCGTTTAGTTTGCATGCATAAAAAATATTACTATGTTATAAGTACACATACTACTCCTTACACATTTGACTACGTACCTGCTGTAGATTCTCGTAGAGCGAATGCCTCACCCGCGGCCGCCTTAATATTGATAAGACTGCTCTTTGTTGTTATAAAGTCCCGTAACTTTATTTATAATACCAAAATTGACAAACTTCAATTATATCATATTTACTCAAATTTGGAAATCATATTAAACTCATTTTCACTGGAATATTGTCAGCTTGATCATATATGTTACTTCCGTACCAATGGCTGATTTTGATAATCTTTCAAATAGCATCGATGAGTTTGTTGTATCGGAATCTTACGAATGTGAAGTTGATGACTGCAACAAAATATTTCCACCACATTCATCGCTGTCAGTTATTACTCAAAATGTTCGTAGCCTGAATTGTAACTTTCTAGGTTTTCAGGTTTTACTAACCAGACTCGGGTTTGATTGTGACGTACTCATCCTGACCGAATGTTGGCTGACTTGTGTATCTTGTATTCCCACAATTAGCGGTTATTGTTCATTTTTTACTTCATCAAACCCGCTGCAAAACGATGGCGTTGTTGTGTATATAAAGGAAGAACTTAGCTTTTGTGTTGAGGAACCTAATATACGGAATTGTAATTGCCTCGTGATTAAAATAGGAAACAACGACACGGCGTTACTGGCTCTCTATCGGTCCCCCTCTTACTCTAACATTGACCCTTTTTTGACATCACTGGACGAGACTCTGGTGAAATTATCTGGTTATAAAAATATCGCAATAGTGGGAGATCTAAATATAGACTTAATTTCCGAGAATCTGACTACGGCTTCCAATCAATATCTGTCTCTCACTGCCTACCACGGTCTACTGCCAGCACATACTTTTATCACTCGTGACGCTAGTGGCTCTTGTTTAGATCATGTGCTCTTGAAAACCAAGCTCCCTTCCATTACCATTGTTCCACAATCTACGCTCACAGATCACAAATCTGTCATAC
The DNA here is from genome assembly GCA_945859715.1 of Apamea sordens. Classification (NCBI taxonomy): domain Eukaryota; kingdom Metazoa; phylum Arthropoda; class Insecta; order Lepidoptera; family Noctuidae; genus Apamea; species Apamea sordens. The sequence goes on along the minus strand of OX243991.1, from coordinate 8,429,914 downwards.
TTTCTTTGAAAAAGCAACAGTCGCGTAAGTATGCCTTCTTAACGCGCACTAAAATAGATCAGGAGGGTCTAACTCAAGACATAAGCAAAATTAACTTTACTCCGATTTATGAAACTGGTGACTGTGACTCTGCACTCAGCTATGTCATTGGTGAATTAAAGACCGCTTTAAGTTTTAATTCTGAAACCATTGTACTTTCACGTCACAAAAGGATTATAAAACCATGGATAACACAGGGCCTGTTGCGCTGCATGCGCAACAGGCCCTGTGTTATCCAAATATAAACTACATAAAAAATCGAAATCATTTCCAGATAACATAATTCTTAAAACAACCTACATTCGATACAGAAATTTCTGTAACTCAATCTTAAAGAAAGTTAAACGTAATTATGATAGAGAACTTGTTCGAAAAGCTGGTAAAGATAGCAAAAAGTTGTGGGATACAATAAAAAATATAACTAATTCAGCAAAAAATGTGAACTATCCAAAGGAGTTGCTTTCAATAACGGACACTCCTCAACTCTCTGTGAATGAAATAAATTTCTATTATTCTAACGTTGGCAAATCATTGGCTGAACAAATAGCGCAAGTACAGGCCACGGCCCCCGAGGAAATTAAAAAGTCCCGTGACCAAAATCTTAATTCTTTTGTACTTTTTGACACGGATGAAGATGAAGTTATGGGCCTAATAACTACACTCAAAAATGATTGTTCTGTAGGTTGGGATAATTTGTCAAACCAACTATTGAAAGATCATAAGGATATTCTTGTGCCTCACTTAACCTACATTTTTAACATGTGTCTAGTAAATGGTAGCTTTCCCAAAGCCCTTAAAAAATCTCAGATCCGACCAATTCACAAGGGTGGGGCCAGAGACCGTATTGAAAATTATAGGCCTATTTCCATATTACCTTCGCTTTCAAAAATTCTTGAAAAAATAATCAACAGACGCTTAGTAAACTATCTTGAAAGTAAGCACATTCTATCTGATCATCAGTTTGGTTTTCGCCGTGGTAAATCCACTGATCACGCTGTTAGCAATTTAACGAATTTTATAACCACAAATTTAGATAAAGGTAATAAATGTATAGCAATATTTCTCGATTTAGCAAAGGCTTTCGATACGGTCTCTGTTCAAATCCTTGTACAAAAATTGGAAATGATTGGCATTAGGGGGAAACAACTTACCCTTTTGACCGATTATCTAACAGACAGGACTCAATGTGTTAAGGTGGGTCCCTATACTAGTACTGATCGTCCGGTGACTTATGGTGTTCCGCAAGGTAGCATCCTTGGCCCTACGCTTTTTCTCGTTTACATAAACGATCTCCTTTGTCTGAACTCATTTCATGGAAAAATAATCACATATGCAGATGACACTGCCCTCATTTTCGCTGCTAAAACATGGAATGAGACTTACCAGCTAGCCCAGGAGGGTTTTGATTTGGTAAAAAAGTGGCTTTATGATAATGTACTTACCTTAAACATTGAAAAAACAAAGTACCTGACCTTTTCGATCCGTAATCCTTCACATGCGAGTCTAAATCTAATCGCGCATAACTGTACCCTTAACACTGTGGGTTATTCTAAATGCTCATGCGCCCCTCTAGAACGTGCAAAGACAATTAGATATTTGGGCGTTGTAATTGATGAAAATTTTAGCTTCAAAGCACACATTCAACTGCTGAGTAAAAGGATTCGTAAGCTTACCTACATTTTTAAAACATTGAGACACGTAGTGACCCCGATATTCCTAAAACAAATTTACTATGCCCTTTGTCAGTCACTGATTACATATTGCATATCGTCGTGGGGCGGTGCACCGAAAACTACGATAAACCAACTTGAGGTTTCACAGAGAACCATACTGAAACTCTGTACTTTTAAGCCTTTCCGTTACTCCACCACACTTCTTTATGAATACTGTGAGGTGCTGACTGTGCGCCAACTGTTTGTCTTGAGTATCGTCTCAAAACAGCATGTTATCTTGGAGTACAATCCAACTCTGTTAACAAGGCGGAAGGGTTTACCTGTATGCAAGAGGTTATCACACCTAAAAACGGCTTTTATTCGTAGATTTTACCCATTTTTGGGCCCTTATTTATATGACAAAATAAATAAGATTCTAGAAATATACTCGATGAATGAGGTAACTATGAAGAATTCGGTATCCCTGTGGCTTTGGAAATTAACGTACGACCAAACGGAGAATATGTTGACCATCCTGAAATAGTAATACAGCAGTTTGTCGGCTTGACCTATAGAATCTACTAGCTAAAATTACGTAATTCTCTACACACCCTCTTACACACATACACTCACCTTCTTCACCTTACACACCTAGAGGACATCAACCTTTCATTATTTTTATATAATTATGCTCATATTTTAATTTTAACTTTTATTTTAATTTTAATATACTGTTTCCTTTTGTTATTAAGCTCATACTTGCATACCCAGTCCGAGGGCTTGAGGCGCTGCGTGCTGAGACACAGGCTATAAACCTAGTTCAGCAGCAGATGCTAATAATTAGTCACAATTGTAACTGATTTACTATTAAGCATAATTTTATGTAGCTAAGACAAATTGTGTAACCTGTATATTCTTTTGGTCTAATAAATATATTATTATTTATTATTATTATTATAATTTAGCGCGGATGTCATTCGAACGTTCAAGCGAGTGTCAAAGATAGAAGGTTCTAGAATAAGAAGTGACAATTAGACGATAAGACGTGAATACATTCTAGAAAATATAATATTCTAAAGGAATCACAGTGTTTGATTCCTCCCGGTACCTTGGAGGGCTCGTCTAGCTCTCCACATAGTGGTGGAGGCGCCGGGTAGGCAACGAATTTGCGCGAAAGTTGCGCATTATGGGAAGAAAAGTTACCCCATACGTATATAACGAATAATTTTGAAGGAGCGAGACCACTCGCATACAGAGGAAAGAACAGGCGCAGAAAAGCCGCCTGGAGTTCATACGCAGCTAAGTGGTTTTATATTTTTTTTTCTAAAGAGAGTAAGATGGCTCAATTTTATACGGGCAACAACGGATGCCTGGAGGAGTTTATTGAGGCATTCAAAGTAGTTGCCCACTACAATACATGGCGTGAGAGCGATTGGGCGCTGATATTGGGCGTATATCTTAAGGGTGCTGCCCAGTATGTTTTTAGATTAATGTACCGTGATGGTATGAGCTTTGATGAATTATGTAATGTGTTACGAGCAGAGCTCCCGTGCCGATGTCACAGTGCATTTTGTAAGTTGCAACAAGAGGAGATTGCACAAGATCTGTCTGAAGGAAGTGGACAGGAAAATGTTATAAATGTAGATATTGATGCTTCTCTATTATTTAGTGGAACACAAGATGACCCACTACAAGATGAGCAAAGCTGCCTAGAAAGCAGCGTGGAAGTAGATGCTGATGGAGAAGATAATGACGAGCGCAGCAGCCAGGGGTGTAGCCCTGCAGAGGAGGAGAAGAAGCCGATGGAAGTGTTCGAGAGTGAACACGAGGAGGAAATTGACGAATCGGGTCAGTCCAGTCCTTTTATTAACGTAATTAGCAATGTTTCAGAGCATCAGGATGAGCATCATGTTCACGATGTGGAATCCATTAACAACGACTTCGTTGGTGATCAAATTGTTGAGGATAATTTTTTGTTTACTGATTCCGAAACAAAGGAGAATGGTCATGTCGAGTTGTCCACGGAAGTAAAGGAGAATGCTCAAAGCGTCGGAGTGTCATATGACCATAGTAAGGTGGACGAAATTAACAACAACAAAACTAATGTAGAGTTGTGTGCAGTCAGAGACAAATACACAGAGGTGATGAACAGTTCTGTGCAATTGAAAGACTTATTCAATTGTCCTACAGATGAGGGTGCAGACTTTAATCGTAGTGATTTTATCATACATCGTGTAGATAACCCCGCGAGTGATACGTCATTTTCAAGTCAATTCAATTCATTTATTGCGGATAAATTACAATCCTTAGGAATATTAATATTGTTAATAGTTAATATGGTTCATCCACAAAGTGGACTAAATAATATGAAAAAAGCACGAGTGAAGAAGAAAATACTCATTTGTTAGAAAAGCTAGAACTAAATATTTCCTTGTAAAATGTTTTCCATTGATATGCAACATTTTAAAATCATTTTCTAAAAATAATCAACATTTTATAAAGAAGTATAACGGCGGTAGCGTGCGGGCAGAGAAAATGAAGCGAACGGGGTGGGTAATATTGCGTATAATAATTAATCAGGCACACAATAGTCTATCTTATTAGGTACACACGGTAACACGGTATGGAGCTCTCGTATAATAGTTTATGTATGCCGGCGCCGCGCAGTTGAGCGTACGCACTCTCTATCAACGAGGCGACTGGCGACTGGCCGACTGGCGACGCGAGCGGCGCGCGGCAGCGGGGAGCCGCGGAGCGGGGGGGGGCTTACCCCTCTCGAGCAGGCGAGGCGAGGCATGGACGAAGTAAGTTCGTAGCGAGGCGGCGCGCGTACGCGATTCTACGTTGTTACAGAAGTTATTAATTTTAAAATACAAGTTTAGAAAATGTAAGTTCAGAGATAAAAACTTTTCATATTGTGATGTAAACTTGTTGTCTTTAGTTGTCATTCATTCTAATGTCAACGTCAGTTAGATGTAAATATCGCTTTTAGTACATTATTTTAATTCGATCATTATGATATGGTATATTAACATGATAACGTTTGTATGTTTGCATATGCTGGGACTAAATACCGGACGCGGCTGGGAGCGAGTGAGGTGCCACACCTCACGGCTTCAAGTAGTCCGAGGGAGCGACTCCAATAGTAGGCTGTTAATAGGCTGAGATAGCATGAACGTACTCCAGAATTGTAGTAACGCGAGTTAGGAGAGATTTTTAGATTTGCAAACTGTGGTCACTCCTACAGGGGGGGTGACACTCACCTAAGCTGAAACCAACTTTGCTTACGGGGCATAGCCTTTGCAAAGTGTGTTTGGTTGACACAATTGGTTCAACTTATAGTGGAGGACCCACAGTTATATCAGTATGGACTGATGTTATATGGAGTTTACTGAGAGCGGAATAGATTTTTGGAAATGTTTCTTTTGGAGTACGGGCGTAAGTTAGGCATTTTCGATGGAAATTGACCTCTGAGCCTTTTCCCTCCCTCTGGCTCAACACCGTCCGATGGGGTAAAAGAGTTTGAAGTTAAGACCATTTATTTTGTTAAGCCTCATCCAGGCTGATGTGAATTGTCACGTCAATTTGTTTATATTTAGGAGGCCGCGTCGCTTCTTTTCCGCCAGTTTTGGCGCGACGAGGTTTAAGCAGGACTGCGTTAGTTTATGTTGCTGCATAGTGGCACATGTAAATATTAATTTACCTGACACTTGTCATGGTGTCAGACTCGCGATTCGTTCGTCCTGACTTAAGCCTACTCTTGCAAGAGTTGGACCTCACACTGTATGATATCTGGCGTTAGGTATTTATCATCATAGGGATAGGCAGGAAGGGCCTGAATGTTCGAATGGTGTGAATAAAAGTCTTGTTTAGAAGCGGGAGCATACCAGTCCTTTTATTCAAGGATGGGCGTAGCTGATGTAGAGGCTTGTCTGCCGAAGGCAACCTCATATGTTGCAGGCCGGATGTAATTTAGCGCGGATGTCATTCGAACGTTCAAGAGAGTGTCAAAGATAGAAGGTTCTAGAATAAGAAGTGACAATTAGACGATAAGACGTGAATACATTCTAGAAAATATAATATTCTAAAGGAATCACAGTGTTTGATTCCTCCCGGTACCTTGGAGGGCTCGTCTAGCTCTCCACAGTACCTACCTAATTAAAAAAAAAACTCAATAACAGAAAATTAAATACCTACCTAAATAAACCTATTTCTGATGATAACTAATCTAAACTCAATAAATAAGCAAAATCCCTAAAAACTAATATCTATACGAATGACTAATCCTACCTAACAGGATTATAAAATAACCTACGGTCACTACGTACACTATCAAATATACTACCTATACTTTAAAATTAAAATCTATACCTACGACTCATATAAAAATAAACCTAAATAACTCTAAAAACTAAAAGGAATAAAAATGAACTCCACTGCGGGTGACCCAACCTACGACAAACTTAGTATTTGCGGTTGGTACAGTACAGACAGTGGTAATCGGGTATAGGGATCGAACCGCAAAATTAAGTTTGTTTTTTATTGTATATACTTTTCCGGGATAAAAAGTACCCAGTGTGGTGCCCAGGATATTAAAGAATAATTATACCAAGTTTCATCGTAATCGAACCGGTAGTTTTTGCGTGATGCCTGAACAAACAGACAGACAGACAGACAGACCGACAGACAGACAGACAGACAAAAAAAATTTTAATCACATTTTTGGGTTCGGTGTCGGTCTAGTAACACCCCCTGTAAATTATTTTTTTGATATTTTCAATGTACAGAATTTTCACTTCTACAGATTTATTATAAGTATAGAAGATACTTACTAAGCCAGGTTAGTTTCGTCCATGCCGATAAAGCTATTGACGGTGAAGGCTCCAGGGGTGACGGAACTGGACACGATCTCCCCACCGACGCGAAAGCTGACGTACAGGTGTTGCCAGATGCTGCCGTCAGCCTGTTCCAGAGACCAGCGCAGAGAGACGAAGAAATCTCCCTTGCTGCTAAAGCGTGGCATCGCGATGGGCACCCAGCCGTTGGGCTGTGCACGAGGCTCTTCCTAAAAACCAGATAAAAATGTTTATACCAGCTTTTACCCGCGACTTACTCAATATACAGGGTGGCAATATTCAGCACATGATTCCCATTCCTGTATTTATTGCATTCAACAATGTGAAATCAAGTAGGTTTACAAAGACATGATCATTGCCTATCGGGCTCAACAAATTCGGAAATAGGAAGACGGCTTTAAGTTGACAACTTAGTTGTTACAATTAATAATTTTATGTAACATTGTAACATTTGGAAAAGTAAAGCCTATGTCAATTTCCGGCTCATAAGCAAATAGTCACTTCATCGATATAAAGTCAATGTTCACAACCGGAGTGGCGAAGCGACCTATTAAGACCCTTAGTACACCTCCGCCACGAAAATAATTATGGGAAATCGCTTAACGAATTTCGCTAAAGAAAGAAGAAAGAAAATGCATTTATACACACAAACAACGCAATGTGCAGTGCATTTTTACTACATTATGGCACAATTCGAGTAGCGGAACCTCATGGGAGTCAGTTGAATTGTAGCAATCGGAGCAAAATATCATCACTTTCAATTTAATAAATACAGTATAATAATTGTCTAATTCGGACCTCTTAGATTAGTTTTTCCGTAAAATCAACAGCCATTTTACAGAAAAAAAAAATTGTTTCGCTTTATAAACTTGTCGACTGCTACCGATACGTGCGAAACAAGCGCGGCACCGCAACCAAATAGCGGGTTGAGCGCGGAGGTGTAACCGACAGATAGGCGATAAATCATCACGCGGGAAAGAGTTAGAATCTTAGTCAAATCTGTGCGTTAGAACAGGCAGTTTCGCTTCTGTTTCGCTTGTCGTACAACGACAACACGAAACAGAACCAATTCATGGCAGGACTACGAGCATTGCAGTTTCGCTGTTATGGTTTCGCAGTGGAGATGTGATCTTTAGTTCCTTTCGCCTACGGTTCAAATTGATATGACGAAATAAGAATAATGAGTCTTACAGGGCCTACCATCATCTCTTATAGCAGCATTATTTTTAATCTTACTTCACGGGGGAAGAGATGGAACTATACGTCCTATATAGGAGACACATGGTGTAGCACTTACCTCACAATCCCCAGTGACAATATTACAGATTCTGAGCACAGAGTAGTTCTGTCTCCTATTCAACCAGTGCACCGCGATGTCAGTGTCTGTGATCCATATCACGCCTCCCAGGATGTGGTCTGCAGTAACAGTGACCGGCCAGGGCATTGTTATAAAAGTCGGCGTGTTGGTCGCTACCAGGGAGGCCAGGTCCACCACGCGAAGTATAGCCGTTGGATTCTCGCGGCCGACCTGAGGGGCAATTCTCGTAATTTTAAGACTGTTCACAGTCTGAAGGCCAATTCTCGTAATTTAAAACGTTCAAAATCTAGTCGCAGTCTCATCTCAGCGACAAACAAATGTAAGGAAAAAACTTGTCAAAATGTAAGGAAATTAGACGTATTTTTGACAAATTGAGACTGAGATCAGACTGTGAACGTTCTTAAAATTACGAGAATTACCCCTCAGATCTCAGTCTCAATCTGTCAAAAAATACTTCTAATTTCCCTACATTTTGACAAGTTTTTGACATTTGTTTGTCGCTGAGATGAGACTGCGACTAGATTTTGAACGTTTTAAATTACGGGAATACGGGCCCTGAAATATTGGTGTTTAATAGTTTACGTTCAAAGGATCAATGTTCAGTTTCTCAAATCGTTAATTATGGTAAAGAAGTGAAGCTTCCAAAGGCACCATAGATTGTTACAGAGTAATTACAAGGGACTCTTCAAACCGGACACAGCAAGGCTGTTCGATGGTATTATACCATCGAACAGCCTTGCTGTGTCAGGTATGGTGGTCGTATTTCTTGGTCAAATTTCTTCACAAACACGGCTTATTTTTGCGGGAAATATTTAATTAGTGAAGGAGAGTATTTAGTGCCCTACTGCTGCGCAAAGGCCTCCCGCCTTTGCCCAGCAGTAGGGCAGTAATGGCTAATAAATAAAATTAATTGGTCTCTTAAAAACATCTTAGTTGCAGGTCGCAGTTACTGGCATAGTAACTGCGACCTGCCGGTCGATTCTGTAAAAATCTCACCGTGAAAACTCAAGTGAAGTGAGCTTAGTGTCAATCCCTAGCATTATTTGGAATGACAGCTCACTCCACGCTCAATTCACCTAAGTTTTCACGGTGAGATGGTTACAGAATCGCACTGTTGCAACTTAGATGTTTGATGTTTTTTTTTTCGTAATTTTGATTTCGTATTTATAGGACAACAAAATGGGAATTATATGTATATAGCTCACCAAAAGAGGCACGTCTTTTTACGCACGAGGCAAGTAATATCTGTTAATATTTTTAGGAAAACAAAATGGTAATTATTTGGGGTTGGATTAAATAGGGACATGTAATTTTTTCAATTTCAAAAGAATATCCTCGTACCTTGGGATACTTCAGGTCAACGAGCTCAGGGTAGGGATCATCCCTGTCCGTCTTCTCGTCATAGTAGTAGTAGGAATAGCTCTCAACTTTAGTGTCGTCATAAGTCGCAAAGGCCAGGTATGACCCGTCCGTGGAGAACCACGTCGCTTGACCGGTGTACATGACATCCTCTGAAATGGAAGTTTGATGATGTAGTTATGCTATGTAGTATCATATAAGTATCTACTTTTGTATATTTACGTAGGCTAGTAAGAAGTTCTTTTTTTTTTTGGCGCTATGGAGCAAGCTATGCTCGGATTCTAGTTGAAGGATAAAATCAGGAATTAAATTATCCGGAGAAGAACCGGAGTTACCGACATAGCTTGCAAAGCATGCAAACTGAAGTGGCAGTGGGCTGGCCATGTTTGTCGAAGGACCGATGGCCGGTGGAGCAGAAGAGTCCTGCCGGTCGATTCTGTAAAAATCTCACCGTGAAAACTCAAGTGAAGTGAGCTTGATGTGAATTGTCAGTAGTGTCAATCCCTAGCATTATTTGGAATGACAGCTCACTCCACGCTCACTTCACCTAAGTTTTCACGGTGAGATGGTTACAGAATCGCACTGCTGGAGTGGAGACCGCGTATCGGCAAGCGTAGTGTGGGATGCCCCCAGCTAGATGGACGGATGTCCTTAAGAAGGTGGCTGGGACAGACTGGATGCGGAAGGCGGAGGACAGGGTGTCGTGATGCAGGCTGGGAGAGGCCTATGTCCAGCAGTGGACTGCATAGGTTGAGTTTTGATTGATTGATTGAGTTAGTAGTTTTAGGTATTTAAATACAGTCACGAGCATACATATATGTATTAGTAAGGACAGCTCGGCAATTACCTCAGAGGGGCAATTCTCGTAATTTTAAGAACGTTCACAGTCTGATATCAGTCTCAATCTGTCAAAAATACCTCAAATTTCCCTACATTTTGACAAGTTTTTGACATTTGTTGGTCGCCGAGATGAGACTGCGACTAGATTTTGAACGTTTTAAATTACGAGAATTGGCCTTCTGATTTCATGATTAATCAAGTCATTTATTCTAATAAGGCTGAGAATCGGCACTTTTCAAACGTCAAAATTACATATGACAGTCCCCCAAAACACCCGCCCTTCACCGAAAGCACTAGGAATGGTGAAGTTCACCACTTCCTAGGGCTTTCGCTGGGAAGAAGAAGTGGCGCAACAAACACCCCAGCAGGACATTATACAGGCCAAGGTCAGGGGACGGCCAGGGGTCGTCCTCTGACGGGGAGCTAGCCTCGGCTCGGAAAATCCCCACCAGTAGGCGGGGAGGAGTCCGAGAGCGAGGCATTGGGAGGGGGCTCACTGCTCGGGAGGCGGCAGAGCTGGCGGAGAAGCCCGCAAAGGAGGGGGGAACCGGTCGCGCGGTCGCTCCGGAGACCTCCAGTGACGAAGCGGGCGAGGTTGGCGGCCCTGATGCGGACCGCATGACGAAGTTTGCAGCGGTCGTGGAGGCCGCGATCAGGGACGTGTCCCTGAAGAAGCTGCAAACCTCCAAGAACAGGGCCGTAGCCTCGGCAAAGGCCGCCATCATGGCGGCAGCGGAGGCGGTCAACTGCGCCGGTCCTTCGGCTGGCGAAGTGGCCGAACTGAGGGCGGAGGTCGCCCGCCTGACGGCTGCCACGGAGCGTCTCCAAGAGGAGAATAGGAGGCTCCGGGCAGACCTGGCCGGCCTGAAGGACACCGGCAAAGCGCAGGCGACGCCGGCAGCTAGCCAGCCAGCCAGCCAGCCAGCAAGCCAGCCAGTGCCGGTGGAGAACCAGGTCCTGAACCTGGTTCGGCAGGAGCTGGCGGCCTTCCAGGCGCGGTTCACCGCCCTGGAGAACATAGTCCTGCGCCCCCCTCTGGCGGGTAGGACGGCCCCTGGGCCGAAGGCGGCCTCGTATGCAGCCGCGGCCGCCCCTAAACCCGGGCCGTCTGGCAGGGCCCAGGCGCCGGCTAAGCCGGCGTCGGCTGGAGGAGCCCCGGCGCCGGCGAAACCGGCGTCGGCTGGCGGAGCCTCGGCGCCGGCAAAGCCGGCGACTGCCGGCAAACCCCCGGCGAAGGCCCAAAGGAAGGGCAGAACGGCTGGGGAGGCGAAGGCCCCAGAACCTACGCCTCCCCCAGAGAAATCTCCCACGGCCAACGCCGAGTGGCAGGTGGTCGGGGAGAAAAAGAAGGCGGCCAAGGCGGCCAGGAAAAAGGCGCAGAGGAGGCGCCGCAAGGAGCGAGCCGTCGCGGCTAGGCTTCGCTCCCCTAAGACTGCGGCTGTAGTAATAACACTACAGCCAGACGCGGTCAAAAGGGGGGTGACCTACTGTGACGTGCTCACTAAGGCGAGAGCGACGGTGGACCTCCAAGAGCTGGGGATCACCGGGGGCCTCCGGCATAGGGTGACCGCCACTGGTGCCCGCATGCTGGAGATCCCCGGTGCTACGAGTGGGCCCACCGCTGACGCCCTAGCTGAGAAGCTAAGGGCGTCCCTCAACGCGGACGAGGCTCGAGTCTCCAGGCCCGTTAAGTGCGCAGATATGCGCATTGTGGGCCTGGATGACTCCATAACGGAGACGGAGGTGGTAGCCGCCGTCGTCAGGACGGGCGGGTGTCTGGCCGACCAGGTGAAGGCGGGCACCATACGTCCTGACTATACGGGCATGCGAACCGTAACGGTAAGCTGCCCAGTGACGGCGGCTAGGAAAATTGTGGAGGGAGGAAGGCTCCTGGTGGGCTGGGTGTCCGCGCAGGTTAAACTGCTGGAGCCCAGACCTCTGAGGTGCTACCGATGCCTCGTGGGGCACCACGTGAGCGTCCAGTGCACCTCGGAGGACCGCAGCACTCTGTGCTTCCGCTGCGGTATGCCCGGACATAAGGCCGGCTCGTGCACCGCCACGCCGCACTGCGCTGCATGTGCGGCTGCTGGCAAGCCGGCCGATCACCGGGCGGGCAGCAAGTCCTGCGCCCCACCCGCCGATGCCAGGAGGAAAGGCAGGCCCTCCGCCGCCGTCGCCGCCACCACCACCGTCGCCGCCACTGCCGCCACCGCCGCCGCCGCCGCCACCACTGCCGCCGCCGCCGCCACCACCGCCGCCGCCACCACTGCCGAGGGGCCCTCACAAGGGGCCCAGGAGGGGGCTGAAATGGAGGAGTAATGGCTCCGCCTTTACGCCTCCTCCAGGCGAACATCAACCACTGTGCCTGCGCTCAGGACCTGTTGCTCCAGAGCATGGCGCAGTGGTCGATTAACATCGCCGTGGTCGCTGAGCCGTACTTTGTCCCGCCCAGGGATAACTGGGTGGAGGACCATAACGGCTCAGTGGCCATAATTTCGTCGGCTGCCGCCGGTACCCCGTCCCTCGAAGGTGTCACGAAGGGACAGGGGTGCGTAGCAGCACGGTTCGGAGAGATTGTGGTAGTGGGAGTCTACTTCTCTCCGAGCCGAACTCTTGCCGAGTTCCAGAACTCTTTAACAGAGTTGAGTGTCGTCGTCGCCAGAAGCCATCCTTTCTCCGTGCTAGTGCTCGGGGACTTCAACGCCAAGAATGTGGCATGGGGTTCCCGTTGCACGGATGTGCGGGGCAGGATGGTGGAGGACTGGGCTCTGGAAACAGGCCTGGTCGCCGTGAATCGGGGTTCTGTCCCTACGTGTGTGCGGATGCGGGGCGAGTCGGTAGTGGACATCACGTTCGCCAGCCCCGCTCTGTCACAGCGTGTTATTGACTGGCGCGTCATGGAGGAGGTGGAGACCTACTCCGATCATCGGTATATCCGATTTGATGTCTCCACCCAGACCTCTAGCGCGCTGGTCCAACAGGCCCCGAGTGGTCCGCGGTGGGCGCTGAAGCAGCTGGACCGGGAGCTCCTCCTGGAAGCCTCGATCGTGCAGGCCTGGGTGTTTTCACCGGACAGGCCTGCTAACATCGACGATGAGGCGGAGTGGTTCCGGGAGGCCATGTCCGAGATTTGTGACGTGGCAATGCCCCGAGTCCGGCCAGGATGCGCCCGACGTCGGGTGTACTGGTGGTCGCAGGAGGTGGAGGCGTTGCGCAAAGCGTGCGTTGACGCGCGACACCGGTACACCAGGCACCGCAGGCGCCGCATCCGCCCTCCGGATGCGGAAGCCACAGAGGCGGAGCTGTACGAGGGGTACAGAGCGGCGAAGACCGCCCTCCGTGAGGCTGTCAGGCGGGCCAAGGATATGGCCCGCGAGGAGATGCTGGAGACTCTGAACAGAGATCCATGGGGGCGCCCTTACAAAATGGTGCGGAATAAACTCCGCACCTGGGCCCCCCCGCTGACTCAGAGTCTCCGCCCTCAGCTGGTGGAGGAGGTGGTGAGCGCTCTGTTCCCCTCACGGGGGGAGTATACTCCCCCGCCTATGGCTCCGCCACTTGCGGTGCCCGAAGCGGACCACGCGGACGACGACGACGACACCCCTGAAGTGACCGGGGTAGATCTGAGAGCGGCGGTAGGCAGGCTGAAGGCCAAAAACACCGCCCCAGGACCCGACGGCTTGCCGGGTAAAGCCTGGGTCCTGGCCTCGAGGGCTCTCGGGCCTCGACTGGAGGCGCTCTTAAGCGCATGCATGGAGAGAGGCCAGTTTCCACTCCGTTGGAAGACGGGGAAGCTGGTCCTCATTCAGAAGCCGGGGCGCCCTGCGGACTCTCCGTCCGCATACCGGCCCATAGTGCTGCTTGACGAGGTTGGCAAGCTCTTTGAGAGGGTAATTGCGGGCCGCCTCGTCGGGCACCTTGTAGGAACTGGGCCGGATCTTGCGGATTGCCAGTTTGGCTTCCGCAAGGGGCGCTCTACGGTGGACGCCATCATGCGCGTGAGAGCCCTCACGACGGGGGACGCGGTGTCCCGGGGTGGGGTGGTCGTGGCGGTGTCACTCGACATCGCCAACGCGTTCAACACCCTGCCCTGGAGCTGCATTGGGGAGGCACTCCGGTATCACCGGGTGCCGACCTACCTCCGTCGAGTAGTCGGGGCGTATCTGACGGACAGAGCCGTCATCTACCCCGATCGCGACGGGAACTGGAACCGGCGAGAGATGTCGTGCGGTGTCCCACAGGGATCGGTTCTGGGGCCGCTCCTGTGGGACATCGGTTACGACTGGGTGCTGCGGGCCGACCTCCCTGAAGGCGTCAGCGTAGTTTGCTACGCTGACGACACGCTGGTCCTGGCGCAGGGGAGGTCGCATCAGGCGGCGGCCGACGCGATGACACGCGGGGTTGCGATAGTCGTGGAAAGGATCCGGCGGTTGGGTCTCGAGGTGGCATTGCACAAGTCCGAGGCCATGTCCTTTCATGGGCCTCGGTACGGGCCACCTCCGGGATCCCAACTAGTGGTAGGAGGGGTTCACATCGGCGTCGAGACCACGATGAGGTACCTGGGTCTCGTCCTCGACAGCCGATGGAACTTCGTCGAGCATTTCCGACGTTTGGCCCCCAAACTGGAACGGGCCGGGGCCGCCCTAAAGCGGCTCTTGCCCAACCTGAGGGGGCCAAACGCCTCCTGCCGGAGGCTTTACGCGGGGGTCGTGCGGTCCATGGCCCTATATGGGGCCCCGGTATGGGCGCGTTCACTGCGGCTTCGAGCCGCACACTACCTGAACGCGCCCCAAAAGGTGGTAGCCGTAAGGCTGATCCGGGGCTACCGCACGATCTCAGGCGAGGCAGCAAGCCTCCTTGCCGGACTGCCACCATGGGATCTGGAGGCGATAGTCCTCGCGCGCCTATACGATTGGCGCGCGGAGGCACTACGCCGGGGGGAAACTCCGCATCCGCGGCAAACCGCGGCGGAGCGGACGAACCTCCGGCGCGATCTCATGGTGGCATGGAAGGAGCGACTATCGCAACCCAGCGCAGGGCACGCCACGATAGCGGCGGTAAGACCCCTCTTTGAGGAGTGGCTAGAGAGACGTCACGGCGTTCTCACCTACCGCCTGACGCAGGTCCTCTCCGGACACGGATGTTTCGGGAGGTTCCTGCACATCATCAGGCGGGAGGAGACGCCCGGGTGTCACCACTGTCAGGATCGCCCAGAGGACACGGTGGAGCATACAGTGGAGGTCTGCCCTGCTTGGGCAGAGCACCGCCGTGTCCTCGTAGAGGCGATTGGCAGCGGCGGCGACCTCTCGCGTCCGGCCCTGGTTCAAGCCATGGTCCGGGGCGAGAGGGAGTGGGAGGCAGTCACCTCCTTCTGCGAAGCAGTCATGCTAGCGAAGGAGGTGGCGGGGTGG
Source organism: Apamea sordens (assembly GCA_945859715.1). NCBI lineage: Eukaryota > Metazoa > Arthropoda > Insecta > Lepidoptera > Noctuidae > Apamea > Apamea sordens. The sequence goes on along the minus strand of OX243991.1, from coordinate 8,414,439 downwards.
GCGAGGGAACGCACTTTGCGCACCTCACGCCTCAGCCGCCGCGGGAGACGCTCCGGGCGTCGGGAGCCGCGTGACGACTCCCGGCCACCGTAGGCGCGGGCCTGCGGGCGGAGAGTAATGGGTAGCTCTCCGTCCGATCAGGACTAGGCCCGTGCCGGACGGCGTGTACGTGTTCCACGCGCGCCTCAAAAAGATGTCAGCAAAAGAGACGGGGCCCCATAGGGCCGAAGCCTGCCAGGGTAGCGGGACCATCCGAAAGGGTTTACCGCTGCCCTGGAACATAAAGGGCTAAGGAAGGAACACGGGTGGGTTTTAGTCAGTAAAAGTCTGACACTCCCTTCTGCTCCACCCAGAGCGGGAGGGGTCATTTGATGATTTCCCATCCTCAAAAAAAAAAAAAAAAAAAAAAAAAAAAAAAAAAAAAAAAAAAAAAAAAAAAAAAGGACATTATACAATAAATACATAGGTTCAGAGCTTAATCTACCTTGCCATTGCGGATAGGATTGGTCATCAATGACGATGACTCATCATAATAGAACAATGATGATCTTGAATCGTAATCAACAATGTTAAGTCTCTTTTTCTGTTCACCGTACCTTCATACACCCAGTCAGCGTGTCCATTATAAATAACGCCTTCAATGCCGTTTTCGGTGATCTGTATAGGTTCGGCGGTGCTCGATGGGAGATAGAACAGGTTGTTTTTAAGCACGTAGGCCAAAGCGTGTGTGTCGCCGCTGCTGAAGATGCAAAGCTGCAGGCGCTCTCCGTTCGCGACTTTAGTGATGGTTCTGAAAATAAATGTTCAGTGTGGTATAAATGTTTTAAAGCAATAGGCAAGTATTCTTACTATTTTAAAGGCAGTAAGTAGTCATACTAAAGTCTACGATCAAGATCAGAGCCGCTCTGTATATACGCTGTTTTTTTAAGTGGCGCTCAAATGACAACTGAACCAGAAATCAACATTGACATCGTAATATAATTTAAGATGAGTTTATAGAGGTATGTGTTCACTCATCCTTCATAAAAAAGGGAAGATCCTCGATCCAAACAATTGATGGCAGGACGTTGTATATGCTACTCGCGCAGTAAACTCTGCTTGCGTGATGCAGGATTTTTATACGTTAGTGTGATGCGTAGTTCGCATGTGACGATGTAAATGCCGCCACAAGTTATTTTTTTACAGGAGCCCTTGTTACCTTAAAATATACTGGCAATTAAACAAATTATAAATTATACTTACTGTGTGGCAATATTATAGAGGGAATATTCAGCAGTAGTCGAATATCTGTAAACCTGTAAGATATAGGTATTATTATTTACAATTACTAAGTAAATATTTCGATATTACAATACAAATAATTACGGTACATATTTGAAGGGATTAACGATTTCAATATCTATAGATATGTTTATCATTATAATTTTATATTCTAACCATAAAGATAGGCTAATCTAATGTATGGTTAATAGCACAGAACAGATAAAAGAGGTTATCTGTTCTGTGGTTAATAGGACGCGCGTTTTGAGTAACTTACCGATCGCACTTCACTTGAAGCCAGAATGAAATTTCCGTCTGGCGAAAGTATGGGGTTGTTAGTGTTCAGCAACTCCTGGAAAGTAAGGTCATGGTCATTAGCTCGGAAATGTATTAAAACTGATATTTCTTACACACAACATAACATCACGCCTTATTTCCCTGAAGGGTTAGGCAGGCAGAAGTGACCTGTTAGTACACCCCATGTACACTCACTTTAACCACATAATTGATGTTTCTTATCGATAATTAACTCGCACGTTGTATTAACTTTATGCTAATGTAAATTAAGGTGATTTTAGATTGATTATCACGATTAAAAGACTCGTATATTTTGTTGAAGTTGTAACTTGTAACGCAAACTGAACTTTAGGAGTATATAGTTATTAGTTATTTTTTCAAATACATTTTTATAAACTAAGTCACTAACGCCGAATTTTTGCCATCAATGTGGTAGGTACAGAGTGCCTATACTCTGTTATACAAACGGCACCAGTGTAAGATATCTTCCATTATTTCATCAAACTCAAAACTCAACTCAAACCCATAATCATACATAAGCAGCCTTTAATATTTCCACTGCTGGGACACAGGCCTCCTCTGGTGGTCCACAGGTGGGCTGTAATCCACCACGCGGGCCCAGTCCGTGTTGGTAGATGTCACATGTCTTCGAATTTTTGGTTCTAGGACATGCCGGTTTCCGATGTTTTCCTTAACCGTTTCGAGAGCAGTGGTGGTGAAATAAATTGACACAAAGAAAACGCCTGCCTGGGTACGAACACTCGTAAGACGCGGCCGTTACCACTGGGCCACCACGGCCCCCACTTAAACCCGATCTGTTAATAAATTTGTAGATAACACACACCATAAGCTCTCCAGACACGAGGACGTCTTCCTCTAGAGTGTTAACATTGTACACATAGATACCAGGCTCGCCAGCGCGGGTGAATGTGAACTGGTAGTCTGGAAGGGAAATATTAAGGTAAAACTACTAATATTGTAAAGATAGAGAAGTTTGTGAGTTTTTGTATAATTATATGGAGGGTAACCGGAACCACAGCTCCTATTTGAAAAAATATTTCACCATTTGAACACAGTCATTTACATTATTCCTGATGGACATAGGTTAAGTAATATGTAAATATAGGTACCTACAGGGTGGCAGGGACCAGCCGCGCCAACTGTAACTAGTAACCATGAATTCACCACATGGTTCTAGACCCTTTAGAGTACCTAGTAATTTTTCGTCGGTTATCAAAATAAAAATCTGCTGGTTCATAGAAAACTGCGATACCAACGCGGTCAAAATATATAGAACAGTAGTTTTTTTTTTTGTGTAGGTACAGTACTGGTGGCCCTATTGCTCTCTTGGAGGAGGGTTATGGGGTCAGTGAGAACGTGCCTCGGACGGCGAAGTTTACTGATTTTAGAGGGTTCGACAACTAGAGGGTTGCGATGGTTGGCGGCTGTGTCAAAGAAACACTTGGAAAGGCGTTTCATGAACTGCTGGATAGTTGGGATTTTGAGGTCAACATGGAGGTTCTCATTTCGAACGAACCAAGGGGAGTTTGTGGCATTACGGAGGAAGCAGTTATGGAGGGTCTGCATCCAACATGTACCGAATCCATGGTAACATTTTGCGCATCGAGGTCCCCGCCATCCCGTATGTACCAGATAATTTCAACCTTAGCGACCTTAGTGAAGTTTCAATTTACTAAAAGTTCGAAGTTACAGTTAGAAGGCCAGGCACAGGCTACGCCAGGCAAGTGCTGTTTTTGCTAGAGCTCGTACCACCGTAGGTAGGTAGGTACCCTAATACACAACCCAACAAAATAATGGAGCAATTATTTTGTTGGCTTGTGTATTTTCTTAGTCAGTCTTAACAATGACCAGGCTGATTGAAAGCTGTTTTCTGGTAGGTAGGTATTTCAGCAGACCGACTGCCTATACCCTGACTTCTAATATCAAAAAGTCTTATTTAGGTACGACACCGATCTGGGTTTAACTTTCAACGGTAAGTTCCTTCTAAGTTATTCTTTCCTGATAGTTGTCCAATTAAATATCTACCTATTTAGTAATGTAGGAACTTACCCGAAATCCATCTTCCAGTAAATCCTCTCTGGCCGAACTGTCCACTCACAAAATCTTGAAGAGTGAAGTTCTGTTGTGCAGTGGCAGACACCACCAGCACGGCAAGTATGCACCACCACGAAGCCTGCGCCTTTTCGAATTATGACGAAATACGTAAATTATAGGTTGCCATTTCTTTTATTTTTGTTCATTTAAGTTTCGGGGGCTTTGCTACCAATCACGAATTGAAAATGCAATGAACTGGCCTAGAAAGCCGTATCAACCAAGGTAAAGAATTATCTTTTCGAGTGCCTGTTTCAACTCATCACACATTATCTATAGGTCGTACGGACCTATAGATAATGTGTGATAAGTATAATGTATAAATATTGTTTATTATTTTTTGTTTATTTACATCTATTTTATTTAACTATAATAAGAATAGACTACACTTACCATGCTGGATCCTCTTTCCTCCGAATTTAGTGGTTGGCGCTTGTAATCGCCAACTCAACTGCCTCAGAATTATCATACGAATTTACTAGTCATATCCCTTGACAAAGATATCGGCTGATAAGTGCAGATTATTAACCAAATATTTAAGATATGATTTTTAAGAAGTCGATTAGAATGTCTTACAATATTTGTACAGGTAAATAGCTGCGTCATGTACGCCCTAACAAGATGATATCTCCTTGCGTCATTAGCACTTTATTTACGAGTTAATTACTCAATATTCTTCTAAAAATTCGATTTTTTTTCTAGTCCTATCACTGAACGTTTGATTTTGTGATTTACAAATGAATAATTTAAACTTCTGCCAGTAGGTGATGCTGTGTATTTGTGCGCTATAATTCTAATGCTCATACCGCGCCTGTAGGAACGCAGACGGGAGCGCTTGCGCAGGCTGTTTATCAGAATCGGCCACGTGAGTGCGTGTCGGACCACGCACAGTGAAGGGTTCCGCAGTAGGGCTAAATATATATATATTTATTATATAAAAAACGTTACCACACACTAGGAATTACTCCGGTATCGTGGGTGCGTTTACAAACATTTAAACTCATATACACAAACAGCCAGACCTGGAACAACTACCTGTAGGCAATACAAATATTTGTTCCGTGCGGAAATCGAACCCGCAACACGCAGCGCAGCAGTCGATCGCTCAGCCACTGCGCCAACCGTGTCGTACATTTACGCGACCACAGTATTGATTTTACAAGTCACAAAAAAATAAGTTCAGTTGTTTTCTGCGGTTGTAACTTATTATAAGTAACTGTAAATATTCCATAGCTATCTAAAAAACTAATTACTTTAATAACAACGTTACTTAGAAACATCATAATCTAGTGAATTACGGGATCACCCAAAATGTTTATGTGCATTGTTTTTATTTTGTCATCCGTCCGGTTTACACATATATATGGGAAATGCCATCCTTAATTTTTTTTTGTTTAACTTGTTCTGTCTCAATGCTGGACAAAAAGCCTCCGCCAAGTCCTTCCAGGAACTCCTTTCCCGCGCCACCTCGAACCCTCGCGGTACGCGTCATCAACTCGTCACCGCTTTGTGGGCCGACCTCGGCGGCGCCGTCCATCTTCAGGCACCCATTGTGTGGAAACTATTGCCTAGCGGTCATCCTTCCACTTTTAATTATAGTTTCGTAATTTCACTAAACCATCTTTTATCAGATTTTCATCGACTTAGTGCAGTCTCGAGTGAAATGTCTGCGGGATTCGAACGGACAGTCTGACAGACGAACATCACATTTGGCTACGGAACCCAAAAACAGGGTTGTAATAAAAATAATTATGTGCGTTCTCCATTTCATTACTCAAACAGTAGAAGAACTACTTGCCTTCTCACACAATCCACTATAAAATTACTTTTGGATATTAGTATCATCAATGAGAATTGAATGAATTAGGTAGGTCTGTATATCTAGAAGAGGGGACCAGGCCCCTAAGAAATGGACCAGGGAAAGCTTAAAAAAAACAGCAAAGCATTTCAGATAGGAAAGTATTTATTCAACATCAAATGAACCGAATATACTCAGACATAAACATAGAAACAGTACGACGATTACCTGACTAACTCGCAATATACTTTTGCGCTACGTGTCTATCTATCGAGACGACGATGCTGGCTACATTCCCGAACCAAATATGTCCATTTCCACCAATTGAGGTACCATCATCAGCTGATCCTCTGCTATTACAAATTCTTTATTCGCGTTCTTTAAATCTTCTGTCGAAATCATGATATTTTTCATCTAGTTGATCATAATTATGAATCTTCAATATTTTCATTCCCCAGAATACAGTATTACTTTTTGTACTCTGAATGTTTGTTTTGTTGGTTCCGTTGATTGTAGTCGTTGTCATTATACAGATAATTTCGCAACTGTATCACCAAACGCGCCATGCGCACACGTCTGGCCGAAAGGCGCATATCGACGCAAAGTCAAGTGGAATCGACGTCAATCGTAGAGCATCTGTTTCCCACAGCGGACGTCCCCTGCTCGTTTTGATCAAGTGACTGCATTACGCCGACGACGAATTAAATCATAGGCTTTCCTCCGAGCGTGCCTTTCTATAACATTTTGTATAAAATCAATTCATGTCCATTTTTCAGAAATCCTGCCAAGACTATCTTGAATTTATCGCCCTTAAACCTAAATTGCAATATGACTAACATGTAACAAAATTATTCCTCAAATAAACAAAATTAAAATTACTGTCACTGAAGACAGTACTACCTGAAAAGGAATATCGACTGAGCGACAAATATTAATATGAGTATGAGTTAATGAAGTGTGAGTTCGTGTGAATGATCGTGACTGCATGAGTGTCTGTGTAGTAGTGTTAGGATGAGGTGTGTGAGTGAGTGAGATGTAATGATGCGGGTGTGTATGAGACGGACCATGCTAGTGACGGCGATGCGTCCGGCGCAGCTCCTGCAGGCGCCGCTCGTGCTCGGCCATGTGCTGGCGCCGCTGTTCCTCCTTTATTGCTATCTGGATAACAGAAAATTGCTAATCAATAAATATACAAATTCTTTTGCTGTCTCAGCCATGGCCGAACAAAAAATAATCATACGAAAATGGCCCAAGTTATGATTACTAATGTTTTCCCTCCCTATTTTGACTAACACATTGGTGGCGGGAATGAAAAGAATATGAGGCCCCGTGATTTTGTTGCGCATAACACATGCGACGACTTTTAACCTTTTGGACGCCATTGTCACATGTATGTGACCAACCCAAGCTTACCCTGTACGCCAACGTCACAGATGTGTGACAAAAAATATGGAGTACAAGAAATAAACAATTAAACCATAAATTTTTAAGGTATTTATATAAACACACACAAATATGTGTTTATATACCTTAAAAATGTAAGCTCGTATTTATGCATAAAACGAATTAAATTATACCATGTATATCAAGAGATTTGATGAAAAAGGAGAGGAGGTGGGAAGTAGTGTGAGGCTAAGTAAAATTTTAATGTCATGAGTAGGTAGTGTTTATTCGAAAATTACAGACAAAAGTAAAAACACAGTTGTTTATCGATAAAGTTTTGGAATTCCTATTCTTTTTATAGGTTATTTCACTGAATTTGTTGCGTGGGGGGTACCTACACAAGGTTAAAGCGTCATTCACATCACATGCGTGTAATGCGTGTGTTGTAAGAAAAATATGGCATAGGTGTGAGTGAGGATGATACGATTAGCTGTGGCGGTCAATGAGTTAAGGCATAAAGACTCCAGAGGTGAAACTTATAGGTACTACTGATGATCAAAATTAAAAAAACCGCAGTAAAGCTTGAAAATGTTTATAAAAAATGTTTTTACTTTAATTTACCGTTTCAGCTGAGAGCGGCAACCAGTATATGCATGGAGTTGTCTTAGTCTTTCTAAACAAATCATCCAACAGCTTGGCAGGTGCTTCTTCCTCTTTCTTCTTGAATTTTCTTGCTGTAATCAAAGACATTTTGTTTAAAAAAAACTAGAATAAATAGTAAATAGAGATTTATCAGCAGGCCACATTATTACTCTCACATTTTAATGAATAGCATAATCAGCCTATAATGTTCCCACTGCTGAGACACAGGCGTCTCCTCTTCGAGAGTGAGTGGCCTGTAATCTACCACGTGAGCCCAACGCGAATTTTTGGTTCAAAGACTTGCTGGTTTCCTCACAATGTTTTCCTTAACTGTTTTGAGAGCAGTGGTGATGAGATTATTTACACAAAGTAAAGCGCCTGCCTGGGTCGAAAGCACGACCTAAAACTCGTTGGGACGGCTACCACTTGATCACCACTGCTAATGTGCAGGTTGATCAGCAAATAAAACATATTTTAGCATACAAAACATGGTGAATATTCCTTGTAACTTAATTTATTTATTTATTTAAGGTCAGCCAACAATTGTTTACACCATTTTTTTACAATTATACTTGCTTAATAGTACGTTTTAAGTGCAACAATTACTTACAGGCTGACACAACATGCACCAATAAAGGTTATCTATAAGTAATACAATATTATAAAGCTAAAAAAAAAGGTACTTACAGTCTAAAGATTTTTTTGGTAATTTGCATTAATAATGCAGCAGCGAAACCTAACAAAATAAGCTATTCAAAGTGTTTTCAATTACATTATGTGTGGCTAAAACCCACAGTTACATTGTAAGATTACGACAGTCAATCAGTCAACCCAACATACCATGACAAAATCGAGCCATGGCTAAGTGTGATAATAAGATGTTTACTGGCTAGCCAGTAAACAGTAGGGTTCAATCTGAATTCAGAACATTATTTAAAATTGTGTCTGTAACATGCCTAATATAGAAAAACTCTAGTAGTCTCCACCTATGCAATGAAGCAACTGTCAGTCTTCGAAAGTTGACAATTAAATGGGTGGAGTAGTGAAGGGCAGTTATTTTAGTTCAATTTAAGATCAAACTCAAACTCTTTATTGCATTCATGTGTACATTTCGATGTTACAATATAAGTAAGTTCCAACATGAAACCCGGTTAGGGCACGGCATGATGATGCCACCAACTGCAACAGACTGCTTGAAAAGTTGTTCTGAACTTTTAATTTACACTCGGGGTTGTCTATTTCAAGACTTGACCTATTGACGTCTCAAATCTGCCATTTTGATTTTATAAAAAGAAAACCTAGCCTATAACGAACGCGCGACCTAGACGAATCAATAGGCACATTAAACATTAAAATCAATCTGGCTGTAAGAATGCTTCGAGGGTATAGAGAATCTCATATAGATAAGATACACATGAAAACCATAACCCTGTCTTTGTTGTCGCGCAGTCGGGTAAAAAATGTTGAAAGTATAAATAAGTATGATAATTTTATACCTGGCTCGGGACTTTTCTCTGGGGTTCGATGCCTTCTCTTATCCATGGGCCGTTCATCACGCCTTAGCTTATTATTATCTTTGTTGTCCTTGTCTTTATCATTCTTGCCGAGGTCCCATTCCCGCGTCACCGCCTTCCGCTCCCATGGTTTCTCCTAATAAACCAATTACAAAAATTTATTCATTACAGTTGAAAAGTCTGAATAAAATTAAGCTAGGGTGCTTTTATAATAAAGCTGAAACCCTGTCAATTATTTTCTACTCATGTTCAAGCAAAGTTACTGTTTTAGTAACTAATTGTTTACATACTCTACAAAAGTGATAATGCAATGGCTAAAGCTGGTATGGGTATCAATAGATAGTGTTTCAATGAAACCACATGTTAAAATCTTACCAATTCCCCGCGTTCCCTTTTCATGTCTTGCTCCCGAAGCCAGTCCTCCACAGTTCCAGGAATAGTCGAAACCGGTGTGGTGTCTGTCGCTTCATTTAACTTTGCCTTATCAAAGGCTTCTTGTGTTGAAAAGTCAACTTGAAGCGTTTTAGGGTTTGAGACAGGCCATGTGACACCATGCAAGGCATGCCTTGTCTCTACTGCTTGGCTGAAAAATAAGTTATATCATAAGTATTCAATTTCAACAAAAAGTATATTATGTCAGAAGAAATATACATAGATATTACAATAAGAGGAAATATTATCGAAAACTAGTAAATTTCTATATCAGCCTAGCTTTTTCCAATGTTGGGGTCAGCTTCCAGTCTAACGGGATGCAGCTACTACCAGTATTTCACATGGAGAAACTGCCTATCTCACCTCCACAACTCCATTACTGGGGTAACACAATACCCCTTGGTAAGACTGGTTGTCAGAGTTTTGGGCTTCTGACTACCCGTAAAAACTGACAAAGATCTAAGAATGACAGTCAGGCCTATCAGCATAACATCCATTCCTGGGCATGGATGGGACTCGAATGTAATGAATAGCGTAGCATACCGTACGCGAAATACGCGCAATGTCGTGGAGTTGCAGACACCAGCCCGTTTTACCTATTACCTATTGGCATAGCATAGATTAACCTTCAACTAATATCAAATAGCAAAATTGGAAAAATGAATATAATAAAAGAAAGCATAGTAATATTAATAAAAGTACTCACTCCTCAGTCTCATATTGAACAAAGCATTTAGACTTAATTCTATCTATCCAAAACCCATTTTCCGTAATTCTTCCAGTTCTTTGTAATAAATTTTTCAACTGTGGCAATGTGAATGGTCTCACCAAGTTTGTGATATACAATATACACGACTGTTTATTTCTGGGTGGGCTTGGTGGTCTAGTTATTATACTATCATTATCCTTAATTATTGATATTTTTCTATTGGAAGCTAAATCTCTTGGTTTAGGAATATGAGGATCTTTGTTATTCTCTTCAAGTTCCTTTTTCAATTCCACATTTTCTGTATTATCAATAATAATCTTTGGAAGCACAGGTCTTTCAATTCTTTCCTGATTTTCTGATCTTCTGTGTTTCTTCTCCTCTATAACTTCATCAAACTCGACAGGTTTTACATCAGGTATAATATCCTTCAAAATGTCAGTTGAAATTGTTATTGACTTCTGGGTTGTGATCTTAGAGCTCCTAGAGCCCCACCTTCTCTTCCTGCCCACTACAACTGGAGTAGATTGACCATTAGCAACTGGTTCTTCTGTAATCGATTTCACAGATTCTGAGCGTTGTAACTCTTTAGTCTTGTTTGGTTCTTGGTCAGATTTCTCTCTTGCTGTCTCCGCAGGTTGGCCGCCAGACTCAGTTGACTTTTTCTGCTCATTTGTTTCTATAACTACTTTTTCAGAACTCTCTACAACATCAGTTTTATTAGTAGCCTTTTCGCCTTCTGATTCATCTTTGTCAGTTTCCTTACAAATTTTTTCTTCATTATTTTTACTTACCTCTTGTTCTTCTGATGCAGGTTTTCCTTCTTGGGGCACAGTTGGTTCCTTTTTTGGTTCCTCCTTATTTTCTTCCTTAGATTCCACTTTCGATTGGCTTGCTTCATTGTCCGATTCACATTTGCTATCCTCTGCATGAAGCTCTAGAACTTCTGACTTCTCAACAGATTGGCTTCTCTTCCGTTTTGGGCTTTCCTTTTCTTCTGTGTGCTCAGGACTTTTGCTCTCAGTTATATTAGATGGTTGTACTTCTTGGTTGTCCGAGTTAGATTCAGTATTTGCTTCTACTGGTGGTGATGCAACTCTAGTTTCATCTTTAGGTGAAACAACAGTTGTATCAGCATCAGAAGTTTTGTCTGTGTCATGTGACTCAGTTTTCTTCGAATCTTTACTTTCAGGTGCTTCTTGATTGGTATCTTCACTGGATTGGAGCAAGTTTTCACTTTCATTCACCTTTAAGTCCTCATTAGTTGTTGACACAGGAGCCTCAGATTCTTCAACTGTTTCACTTTGTGTTACTTCATCACTAGATTTATCTTGATCTTGTTGAGACTCCGATTCATGATCAGGTTCTTCTCCCTGACTGTCAATGTTTTTATCAGTTTCTTCTTTTGAATCCCCCCGAGGTGCTCGTTTGGAACGATGTTTGGTTTTCTTTTTTTCGTCGGCTCCCTCTACACTAGGCGTATCGCTGGAACTGGTCGCACGCGAATGCTTTCTTTTGCTGCGTGGAGATCTATCGACTCTTTCCGGAGTGGATGGCGGTCGTGTCAAGCATATTTTTAGTTTTTTAATATCTCCGGGTGTCTCAGTAGTTTTCACGCGCCACACCTGATCCAGAGCTTCTTCGGGGCTGTCCTCTTTGGCGGGCGTTGTTGGTGGTATTTTTTCAGGTTCAACGACGCTTTCCACTTCTCGCACAGGACTTGCTTCATCAGCAGATTCATTGTCAGTAGACGAAGACTGCTTTCTGCGTCTACTAGTTCTAGTACGTTTTACCTTTTCAACCTTCTTTTCTGGCGAAGCCTTCCCTTTTTTACTTGCGGTACGCTCACTTTTGCGACGCATTGCAGCCTAAAATAAGCACAGAAACCAAAATTAAATATGATCACTACTTTACTAGTTACATACAAACACAATTTCAAACTGTAAATACCAGTAACTAATTATTTGTTGGCTAAAAATTAACTTCCAAATACTTTCATCAGCGAGCTCTACAACAGAACAGAAGCGAATAATGGCCGCGTGCCATTTTATACGGTGTTGCTATATTTTAAAAAAAAACAATAAATATGATATTTTAATGTTGATACGAATCCATGGAATTAGTAAATTCGAGTTCGTCGCACAAGAGAAGTCCCACGGCAATATGTGAAACTAAGCAACATTTCCACAATTAAACCCTCCTATTTCAGTTAATTTCAGAAATCATACACCTTTCTGTTGAGACGAGAGCTTAGACAAAAAAATCTTTTTCTTTTTTCTTCACTCTCATGTCGCGAAATGTGTCTAAACCTGACGCAAACTTAATGTTAGCGTCTATCAAATCACCGCCTAAGAAGTTTCACTTCAAAAACAAGCCTATCAGATCAGCCTATAATGTTTCTACTGCGAAATCCACCACGCGGGCTTAGCGCGGATTATGCATAGATTAATATACAGGGGTTATGCATAGATTAATATACAGGGGTTATGCCATAATTATATCTTAGAATCACTACTCTTGGAATTTTAAAATTTTTGGTTCCAGGAAATCCCGGCAATCGTGTTGAAGCTTTATTTATTTTTGTTTAAAAATAGTACAATTTAATCTGCATCTGATCATAAAACTAAAAATGTTACTACAAACTTTTAAATGTTCTCTAACTCAATAATAATTATTTTAGTATCTAACTAAAAAATTCATAATCTGTGACTGCTATGATATTGCTAAGGAGGAAGATTGATCAAGGTTGACCTGCTGAATTTTATTTTGCATAGCCTATTCTATCAAATTCAATTCAACGCTATTCTGTCTGTGCATTCTACTGTCAAAAAAGTAATATGAAATCTTCTCGATCTTCTTGGGGTTGCTTTATGTTCTAGTGAAATGTGTGATTAATCTAGGAACCGAAGATGTTAGGGTATGATATTTTACAACATAATATCCTTAGAAACCTATTTTTATTCAATGCTAATGTTGGCATTCATTAATAGAATATTCATGTAGCACCTTTTGTTTCAGATACTATGGGCCTTTTATGTCATTCCTATGTATCGGCACACGATTTACGCATGTCTAGAGGTGAGGCAGTGCTTGTAGAATGATAACAATTAATCTCTAATACAGTTTTAAGTGATATAAAATGGGTAACCAAAGCAGTTGCTGTTGTTACCGAAGTCCGTCGCCGATCAGAAAGGACATCGTCAAACTAGAGGACTACCTTCCGGAAGGAGAAGTAAGCTCTAATAATATACAGCACATCAGCGAGAGAGAGCCTGATGATGGCGACATTGATCCTTCACAAGATCCCATTGCTGGAACCATTTTTATGGAGCGCTCTAAAGCTTCCATAGAAAATGGAATGACCAGGAAGCGCAGTCAACACCAAATCGCTGATAATAAGCTCAAAAAAAGCAGTTCCTGTTCAACTATTTATTTAGATGATAGCACAGTATCTCAGCCTAATCTGAAGAACACAGTCAAGTGTGTAGCCCTTGCTATTTACTATCATATTAAAAACAGAACATCAGAGCGCAGGTTAGACATATTTGATGAGAAGCTCCATCCCCTCAGTAAAGAAGGAGTGAGTGATGATTATGACAAGTATAACCCTGAGCACAAACAGATATACAAGTTTGTAAGAACATTGTTTAATGCTGCTCAATTAACAGCAGAATGTGCTATTATCACTTTGGTGTACTTGGAGCGCCTCTTAATATGTGCCGAACTTGATATTGCTCCATCCAACTGGAAAAGAATAGTTTTGGGCGCTATTTTACTGGCAAGCAAAGTGTGGGACGACCAAGCTGTTTGGAATGTTGATTACTGCCAGATCTTAAAAGATATCACTGTGGAAGACATGAATGAGCTTGAAAGGCAATTTTTAGAAATGTTACAATTTAATATCAATGTACCATCTAGTGTGTATGCTAAATACTATTTTGATCTTCGTACCCTTGCAGAAGCCAATGATTTGGCTTTCCCCAGTGAACCTTTAAGTAAAGAGAGAGCACAAAAATTAGAGGCAATGTCTAGATTTATGGAAGATAAAATAGCTGCTGAAGTGGTAAAGAATGGCATTAAGAAATGGTCAAGCTTAGACAATGTCAATTCAGGTGCTGGCGTGAGGCGGAGTGTAGCCATATTGTCATAAATTGATTAGTCATGAGTCAAAATTGAGATCCAAAATGAATCACAAATCTACAGATAATATTTGTGTATTTTATAAGAATGTATTGTATTTAGAATTTTTGCACCCGATTGAATGTTAATTTTACTATTTCGCAATCATTTACAATATTTAAGTATTAATATTTAACATCAACTGCCAACTATTGCCTTGTGAATAAAGGCCTAATAATGTATCTTCAAGAAACTGTGATAATTATAGGTTTTATTTGACATTTTATATTTTATCAAGTGACAAATGCAAGTTTCCACTTATTTTGGTGATACATCATTAGGCCGGAGGTAGTGAAATCAATAGCGTGTGGTATTCATACCATTGTAATAATTAACTTACGTAAGTCAAGATTACATTGAACATGTGAAAATATTTATTTTGTATGTGCACAAATGCTTTATATTGGCAGTGCTATATTATTTGTATGCTCATAAATTTACTAATTACGTAGTAGTCACTAAATTAAAAGACTTGTTGGTGGTCCAAATGTTTTTTTTTAATGAATTATTATAATTGCTAATTTGCTACACAAAATATGTTACAGTCTGTATTACTGATTGGCTTCCACTATATTTTATCCTTATACATAGTTAGTTTTAACTCATAAAGCACTAATGTTAGGTTGCTTTCAAAACTATGCTACTTAGTGTATACTTAGACTTACTAGTATGTGCAACTGCATTTTGACTGAACTAAGAATCTTGTGATTGTGGTATGAATGTATTAGTCAACCGCTGTTCTTTTTGTATAATTTTACATTGTCATATTACTGCATTTAAAATTCTGAGCTAGTTATAAATTATGCCAAATTGTTATTTTGTATATCAAATTATATTAGTATTGATCTTGATAGACAGACATATTATTACAGCAATTATAATGGATAATAAATTTTCGTATTACAATATTGAAATATTATGGATATTTGTTTTTATTTAATTTAAATACTTGAATTCAATGTTTCATAATTATTTAGATTGTGAATTGTGATTGAATTATACAATCCATATGTATCTTTAATGTAATTAAGCAGAAATAAACATTTTATATGAGACTTTTAAAAGGCTTTTAATTCATATTACAAGTTATAATCTATTTTAGGTAGTAACAAAACTATGTACAATCTAAGATATTATTTAATAGCTATTATTGCAAGGGTTTGAGGTCTTTCAAATAGTCACTATAGTTTTCGAACATGTCTACAACTTCACTCTTCTTGTTGATCAGGTCATCATACTCAGGGCCAACAGACCACAGCGTCTCCAAATCATATGCCTTTCTTGCTTTATCTGTGAATATGTGTAATGCTATGTTACCTGCAAATGAATTGATGAATAACAGGTAAGTGGTGTTACAAATTAAAACAGGTAAATTTAAAGGGATGCTTTGCAGTCAAATGTACTGCTGATTTATAATGATAAGTTAGATAACAAATAAAAAATTGATTCTCGTTACCCAAATCTAACGCCATCCATTCATCAGACTCTTTGCCCTCAATTCTAGGAATAGGGTCTGATTTATGACATTTCTTCTTGAACACCTTTCGGACAAATTCTGATATACCCAAGATATGTCTCTTGTTCCTACCACTGACAACACATATGTAATCTACATAACGGATATCTTTAGGAACAGAAGCAACAAATATATCTTTGGAGTTTTCTCTTTGTAGTAATTCCACTAGATCTTGTATTTCAAAAACACCAGTCCGGCCTCCTAAAATGTTAAAAATACAATTTAAGTCTTCTTTTCTTTTAGAAAATAAATTATATGATAGGCAGACTACTTACTTTCTAAATTAATGCCATCATATTCATCAGATAATAAAGTATATTCGTGTTTAGTGGGTATTTCTTCTGCAGTGTTTTCTATGATCGTAGGATTTACATCTGTAATCACTTGGTACTTGCTGGCTAAAGCTGGTGAGGTTCTGTTTGTCTTGGATGTATACCTAGGATTCCTTAGACAAACTCCGCAGTGTATTTGCCTATTGATATCAACACTATCAGCACACCGCAATAATGAACTCCTTGGGCGGTGAGTTAGTATTCTTGAGAAAATTTTCCTCAACATCTTGTGTTTCAATGCCAATTATAATCTATTTATGGAATATTAAACAACCTTAAGCTGTATTAATCCGTTAATATACTAACAAAATAAATATAACCTAAAAACTACTTTTCAAGTTGTCAATCTGTCAATGTCAAGAATGACATTATACATCTTGTTTTTTTTTGCTTGTTTACAATACAACCCTATTATTCCGTTAGCTGGTTTGTAAATGCAAAACATTTTTTGATGTAATTTTGAGAAACAAGATACGTTTTTTAAATACTAGATATGTTCAAAATTTTTTGCTCATTATTTAGCCGACCAGATCATGGACAGACCTCATAAAATAGGAAGGTTTTACTTTACTGGAATTCGTGGCAATCAATCAACTCAGCCTATTGCAGTCCACTGCACATAGGCCTCCAATTCAATTTCAATTACTGGAATTCGTATAATTTCATCATTTGCTTAGCGGGAAGCTTAGTGTAAATTGCAGTTCCTCTGTGCCAGGTGCCAGTATCTACTTTTTTACAAGCTATAGCGTACCTAATAATCTGGTTTAGTAAGGGTGCATCGGTCAGTGGCAGCCATGATGGCAGCCGTGGCAAGACCTACTTTATTTTCATTACAGGTTCCACAAATACACCTACTGTTTGCTACTAAAACGTAAATATAATTGCACACCTGATTAAAAACTATGTCACCCAAGTTATCTATTTGACTCAACCATGCTATCTTATCTTTATCAATGGGCGTGGGGAATACGAATAGAACATTATGCTTTTTGTACAATTGTTTCAACGAAAACAGTTCTAATTTCTTTGGTCCGGATACCATAATGCGAATGAAAAGTGCAGATTTTGGGGACAGTGACGTCGTGATGTGTCAAGTGAAATAAAGCCAATCATTATAAACAAAACAGTTATTATGATGTTACAAAGATAATATAAAATGGTGACTTGTGAATTGGATAAAGAAGTGTCAGGAGAGGTGCTTGGCTGGAAGATCCCAGCATGGCAAGCACTCCTGCTGCATCGAGTACTACCCTCCTGCGGGGGTCTTATACTCTACATCGTTCTTATATGCTATGATTTTACACTTATTTGCGAACATTTCATTAACGGCGATGAAGGGTACGTAGATATCTGTTTGTAACCTCGTTTTGGTACCTAAGTAGTACCAAAGTAACTACTACTTTGGTGCATTAGATGAAAGTGCTTTTCAAGTAGGTACCTACCTATAACCTATCTACAAATTGATTTATGGTAAGAGTTAGGGCACGTTTCATATTCTACCAGAATGAAAGAGTAGATTCATTCGGTGGTACTATACTTTTCATTTCTGATAGTTTGGTAGAGGATTGAATTTTGTTAGCGGAGCGTACAATCAATCAGATTTGTGCTAACCGGAAAAAACAATCAGTGTACTGTACCCCAGAGAGTTTCTGCTTCATCTCTAGCTCAGAGGGTTTACCTCACAGATATAGATAGATATATATCTGTGGTTTACCTACATGACGCTTGAAGAAACGTAAATGCTGCTGTGATTCATTTGGACTAAGTACCTTATACCTATCAATTGAATTTACACTTTATTGCACTCAATTAAAATATCACTGTGGAGTGGCGAAAACAGAAAGCTTTACAAAAAACTACAACCATGACAGCGATCGTTCTAATTACGCTTAATGCCTTACCTGGTACTTCAAAAAAGGCACCACGGTACATACGCGTCTATTTATGTACATTTCCACTTTTCAGGTAGGTACCACACACACAAGAATTTAACATGCAAATCGCTCTAAGAATTGTTAAGATGGCTTTCTCTAATTTGAATAATTCGTTTTCTCTTGTTTACAGAATAGGAGTATTTTGCACAATCCTCATCGTATTACCATCATTGATATCGTTAGTATTCACGCTGGCGTCGCCTCCACCAGGATTTCAGACGGATTTACCAGCGTGTTCTTTGACCATAGAAAAGCATGACGTACGATGGTTGGTCATGCAGTTTGTAAACGCTGTCTTCTTTCCTATTGCTGCGATCGGCAGGTTTGTATTTTTGTGTCCTTCTACTATAAATAAATTAATAAAATAATTTTATTTCGGACAGCTGAAAGATCCATAAATCGTTCAGTTTTGCACTTAAAATACTATAAAGACGAATGAATACGAAGACCACCCAACAACTAGACATCAGAAACTATGGAACAAGTCTTCACACAAATTACCTCATTATGACGGAGGAAGTATCTGACGCCATGGCCTTCTGTACTACACTACTATAGGTTTGATGATTTTGTGAATGCGAAACTTTGTCCTAAGTTACTACATATGTAGGTATTATCTGTAATCCATCACATGCAATGTGTATGATTTGGGACGGTTACGTATAGATAAATAGTTACAGTAACGTGTCCTAACGTTGTCAGAGCCCACAACTCGTTAATACGATTAGGAAGTAGCAGATTCTTTGACCAAAATAGATGGAAATGAACTGTTAAGCCGTATTCACACGGGTCCCTGTAGAGTCCGGAACAGAAGTCAACGATCCGATATTAAATTACATTCGTCCGGACATTATTTACTTATTCTAGGCAAAGAGTACAATATACTTGATGATTAAACGAACTTACTTGTACGTGAAGTTCGATCATAATTATACGAAGTGCTTCGTTCGAAGAGATTAGTAAGTCCCTCCCGCCCAACCCAAATCATTCCAAAAATATCAACGATAGACGTTGATTACAGATACTCTAAACTAAATGACAAGCGGAGTTTTAGGGCACGCCTACCTACATGGCAAAAAAAAAAAACAAAACTACATCCTTATCTCTCAAAATACAGTGCTATGTGGTGAATCCTGGGTGATACTATCTAGGTCGTTAACTCGCGATGAGTCGACACACTGACAAATAACATCACAATATATCACGCCTGTTCTCCCTCTCCGAGGGGGTAGAATAGAATAGAATAGAATACTCTTTATTGTACACCATACAAAGGCAGGCAAGCAGAGGAACAGAGGTAGGCAGAGTTGAGAAGTACTGGGACATTTCGGCAGTTGTGTTTGAATCACTTTTAAAAAGGGCGAGCATATTGGTATTATTTAGGCACAAATTAATACCCGGTCTGCTATTGAAGAGTCCATAACGGTAAAAAAGGGAGCAGTGGTGGCCAGGTTGTAACGGCCTCGACTTACGAGTTGTAGGTCGTGGAACTCAGGCTGGCGCTCTACTTTGTGTAAATTATTTCAACACACACTGCTCTCAAAACGGTGAAGGAAAACATCTTGAAGAAACCGGCGGAAAAAATTCGCCGATTTGTGACATCCACCAACCCGTACCTACTGGGCCCGCAAGGTGGATTACGGCCCACTCCCTCTCACAGAGAGGATGCCTGTGTCCCAGTAGTAGGAACGTTATAGGCTAATAATTATGCTAATGGAAAACACAAAAACAAAAACAAAAACCCCAACCCGTTAATCGAACCCATGAACCCGAGTTCGTTCGACAACATAGATAAATATAACAAAATAACTACTTCCACAGATACTGCTACTTAATATTCTGGTGGGTGGAAGCTGTTTGTGCATCTCGCAGTGACGACAAGGAACGGACGCAGGAGGCCATAGAGACAGCTCGAGCACCTTCGCCTATTGAACTGTACCTGTTCCTACAGGCCTTCATCCATGCGGCTCCACTTGCCATAGTCAATATCCTGGATTTGATGGCGAGATACTCAGACATGACTTTTGACAAAGGTAAGTTAAGGTAATGAATATATGTTGCCAGTAGATATTATACAAAAGAAATCATTGCCATATTGAAAGCAGAACTAAAGCCCATTTATGATTATTTTTCTTTGTCCTATTTCATAGTTTTATACGACTTAGCTTTTACTCACTTTTGTCCCTTTCTCGTAAAATCGTACCTTAGTTTTAATCCATTGTTTTCATCAGTTTCAGTTCAAGCTGTGAGCATTATCGCATCGTCTCTTCGAATGGCTAGCACAGCCACAATGTACAGAAGATTTGAAAGAGAAAAACTAAATGGGCGAAAATACCCGTGGGGCAAACAGACTGACCCACTATTGACAAATGACGACGATAATGATGAGGATATGGTTGGTGATGTGGATGGTGATACAACGAAGGTTGCAAACGAAGAACCGATTTATGAAACCGTCATGAAGAAAGACTCGATCATTTCGGATTATAATGATGGCACCAAATATTATCGTGATACGAATAGTGATTTAATTAGGTTTTCTCCAAGAAATACTGCTGAGATATCTTCCGCGTTCGTCGATAACGAAATGTTGAGTGATTCAGATACCAGCTCGAATTATTTGCCTCAGAAAAGAGAACATAAAAACGAATTAGCAGAAGAATTCAGTAGTGATGAGGAGTATGTTAGACCAATAACTATAATAGATAAAGTAGCACCGTTGAGACGGCAGACAGGCTATACAGTTGAAAAAGTGGAAATAGTCCCACCACCCGTGATGTTAGCACCGAGACCGCTATCGTTAGCCGTATGGGCAGAGAAGATGGTTGAAAATGCAGAGTCTATTCCTGCTTGGCTGTCCGCACCACCGAGAAGAAAGTATTGCGACGAAGTAGTCCAAGACGAGCCAGACATTCCGCGTCGTGTGCCCAGATCCTTCATGCGAGGTCTAGAACCTCAAGACGCTACAGCAGCGTTAGTGCATTTTCTGGGCTGGTACGGGTTTTTTGTAAGTCGCCTGCTCTCAATAGCATGTTTCATAAACTTTTTTCCGTTCGTCGCGATTATAATTCTGTTTTCACATTACCAAGCGATGTTGTTGTTCCTCATAGTGCCCCAAGCGAGCACCGTGAAGAGAGCATTCTACGTATTTCTTGCATTCATATACTTATTTTGCCTGATGGAGTTTAAGATACGTTTCCGGCACGTGCGCGTGTGGCATGTGTTCTGGATTATAGTGTGTACTATAGAGACCATTGTGTTTACTGGCCTGTGGGCCGGCATAGACAATAATATGCACGAGTGGTGGAAGCTTTTCATAGTAAAGGTGATTGGGACTAGTCTGTGTTTGAGCTACATATGTTTCCTTTTTTATTTTGTATTGTTACAGCCACGAGAAACGATTGTATATATAAGAGGTAATAAAAATAATGTTAAAAAATAGCACTCGCATTGTGTTCAATTATTGGTAATGATCTGTCTAAATATATCTATATAAGTGTATGTATCTCGTTACTGATGCCCCTGTATATTTCAATGCAACAGACAGGATATTATGGGCCGTATTGAAGCGCCAGCCGGTCACATCCGTGTTCATTTCATTTACATAAACAAATATTTTTAAGAAATTATTACAATCATCATTGCCTTTTGTTTTGATAACTTTAATTTTATTGTTAAACCCCTGTTGTACACATTTCTCGTTTCATTACTGGAAATTGGAATGAAATCATGTAGGTGGTAAGTAAGTACTCGTTTATCAATATTGTTTCCTGTTTCTATTTCCACCTTCATTACAACGTTGCTGCAAAAAGTAGCTAGGTTTTTTTTTCATAATATTGTAATAAATATTTTGATTTCGACTGTTCGAAATCTGATATATTGAAAATCTGATATTCTGACATGAAACGTAATATTTAGCCTCGTAGATCATCATCATTTAATAGGTACCTATCGATCCACTCTGAGGTATGAATAACAAAATAAGAGGTCTTTAGTGTCAACGTTTATCTGTCCCTAACGATTGGGAATGTCCGCAGTTCAACAATCATGATTCACGTTGCTCCACGTCTTTCCTCAAAGGCCTTTATTTGAGTTGGAATTTTGGATGCACTTTGCAAAATGTGGAACACCGTTTCATCTTAAACGCTGTTCAATAAAAGTTGAAATATTTTTATAAGAATCGTATAACGGGATGACTCAACCGATAAATAAAACTAAAATTTTGTGTTATCACTATGTATCCAGATTCTGGAATGATATGGTATCCAAAACACTAGGCTAGGTCTCACCGTATGATATAATTAGTAGCCAGGTGGAAGTTACCTAATATCCCAGTCGCCTCACACGAACTGCGGCAGTGGAACAAAGGTGATCTATTCGTAGACAAGAGTAGACGTTAATGTAACTCGAGCACACTCACGATAGTTGGGCTTGCACGGTAATCCACACTCATCCGTAAAAATAATACGTATGGATTGCGGAAGTGCAATGAGTTTATGCCTTATATATTTATGTCTCAGATTATCGAACATTATCATAGTTTGCATGATATTGATGGGGCTAGTTGACGTCCAATTTGATTCACTCCCCTCACTTAATATCACTTTCTCCATGTAGTGTCCATCGGTGGTCAATCTTATAGGAAACCAAAAGAATCAGCTATCCTGCCTAAACTGAAAGTCAAAGTGTGCTTGAATATAATCTGCGAAACGTGTAAGTATTTATTGTACTCTAAATGAAATCTTACCCAACACCATCTGCTTCATGATAACAATAAACCGTCGACGAAAAATGTTCGCGCTCCAGAATTAAAAAATAGAAACTACTGTTTTCCACGAACTTCCAGCGAAGCTTGCCGATGACGAACATACGTTAGGTTTTAACCTATTCTTCTTCGGCTGAGCTGATATTCCGAAGAGGTGCCGCAACCAATACCAATAAACAAAGCTTTGTCTCACTTCAAAGAGCGATGCTATGCTTCAAGTTGTGATTGAAGTATCCCTTCTGGTGAACAACTGGCGATTTTTTAACACCCAAGACGTTAGTTATTTATGTTTATCAAAACAGATTCATTTACTGATTTACGTTTTGTTTCTGTAACTGTTATTTCACTTCTCGTGTGTTGACACGCTTTAATGACCTCTTTTAAATCTTTATTTGGCTTTCAATCACTTTGAAATTCGATTTAAGATATAAATCTTTGGAAAGAAAAATGTAGGTATAAACTTCACCGAGACGCGGAATGCGTTCAACAAGTAATGTTTGTGGAAGAAAAAAATATATATGCCGTTCTATTTTGCCGACCTTCCGAGTCCCGACACGTTACATATCTACAATACAGTGTTCTGTGTGTGCAATAAGTTGTGATTTGCGTATTTTTTGCACTCATCATGGTTGGATCGTAGTATGTTCGTGTTAATGTGGTGTAGAGGCGGCTTAGGTCAGCAGCCTTGCCACATGATGCGCAGTGTATCATAACGCTTATGATATTCACACAGTGCACCATTGATAACGGACGCGATGACTTATAAACTTTTTTTGAAGAGGTCAGAGATATGAGACCTGCTGATATGCAATTCCCGCCAACAATTGGTGGACTGTCACAGCAGGAAAACTACTTCATAATGCGCAATTCTTTTTAAGAACCTTAATTGGGCACCTAAATATATAGGTAGGTAACTTCAATTCAAGATGACGACATTTTATTCAGGTAGAAGTGGTATCCACTGGTAGGTATCATAAGGAAGAAAATATTGCTGCAACGATTGTACGACAGTATTTATTGGACTAAATATTTGTGACTGTCGTTAAAATAAAATAAATGGGAATGTAGTGTCACTCGCCACTTAATATAAAGTAATGTTCAAGGAAATTATTAAACAGAAAATGTCATGCGATCTCCTGGAGCTTTATCCTTATTGATTTTGTTGATTCTTGGGCGCAGTAACAAATCTTTAAACCGTTATTTTTAATATCAAAATGCAGTATTCCGCAATGTCGCATTTTATTTTTAAATTACTGAATTGAGAAAGCTTTCATGATAACAATAATACCTAATTGTGATTTAAAACCTTTTATAAAACACAAAGAAATTGGTTATTCACATTTTTATGACTTTTTTGTTAGCCTATATTGTATCTCACTCTGGGCAAAGGCATTTCATCCTTATTGAATAATTATAAACAAAAACTGGCTGTGCCCCGCGGTTTCACCCGCGTATGTTTCGATCCCGTGGATAATCCTGGTTATAAACCATCTATGAGCAAATTTCATCCAAATCCGTTTATTAGTTTTGGCGTAAATAGTAACAAACATCCATCCATACAAACTTTCACGTACTTAGTAGGATAATTAAAAAATGGCAAATGACTAGCAACTTCTGTCGCTGACCGTACTTACCTACAGCAGCCATTTTATTTTGATAGATAGCATTTTATAAGCGCCTTTTGTTTACCACATTACACACGCTAGTGTAAACAGTCAGTATCGTAACAGATTACTAAAGGTAGCAACACGGGGTGTCAGCATCGTCACATGTACCAACGACAGAGGTTTTAAGATTATCAGTGGCGCTGGCGCACATATTTAACAAAAGATAGCTCGACGACCTCCTTTAACCCGTTTAAAACTGAAGTCATAATAAACAACATTAACACTGAGATACGTTTTAATAATTATTAATACTTACCTATTGATGGAGGCATCGGGCGTTGCACGTCGGTGGCCAGTAGTTCCTGATCTGGGCATTTCAGGAGTCTAGATTTTTATGGACCTTTAGCAGCATCGGCAATCATCATTGTAAGCCAGTCACTACTGCTATTTTACATAAAATAAGATAACGCAGGTTTTCCCGAAGAGTTGGGGGGAAGAAGGCAGGTGTCCTAAAGTACACCTCTGCCTTCCTCATTTCGCCAGTTATGCAAACGAGGCGTGCCTATGGCTATCAACCAGGCACAGATCCAGACTCCAGGAAATTCCTGATGAAAAGTAACACTTTTCCGAATTGGGAATCGATCCCAGAAGTAGCATTTGTGACCACTCTGATCAACGAGGCAGGAGCAGCAGGTAGCTGATATTTTAGGAGTGGTTTTTTTTTCACTACTGACCACACTTTCCAAACGTTGTTCCTTTATTCCATTACTAGCTGCGCCCCGCGGTTTCACCCGCATCAGTTTCGATCCCGTTGGGAATATCGGGATAAAAAGTATAATATGTGTTAATCGTCGTTATAAACTATCTGTGTGCCAAATTTCATCCAAATCCGTTCAGTCGTTTTTGCGCGAAAGAGTAACAAACATCCATCCATCCATCAATCCATACAAACTTTCGCGTTTGTAATATTAGGTAAGTAGTAGGATTTTAAGTTTTGCATTAACTTCGCTTCTCAACCTGCATTATTTTCCCGTTTGTATGCAGTGAGACGCAGCAATAAACACAGCTACATTGCTCCATTATAAATTACACATCATCAACATACAGCATACATAGTCCATTATAATCCAAGTCTGTACATCTAAGGGGCCGCTTACGGGGAATGCAGCCGAGCGGTGTTGAAAAAGGGCCGACTGGCGATCGCACGCGCAGACATCGACATTGCGATTATTTTTCGCTAATTTACCATACGCTTACATATCGATGGGGAGCGGAGATGAGATTACCAGGAACGGTAATTGCAAGCCAGGAAGGTTGAACATTGTGTTTTGTGTAGAAAATTTACTGTAAAAGCACATTATGTACACGATGAAGGGGAAGCAGATTTAAACTCTAATACATATAAGTAATTAGGAAAAACGAAAATGTTATTAGCCTGGGGTAATTTAGGAACAGCCTCATGTAGATAGGTAGGTACTTTCAACCCGCACCTTAAATGTGTAACACACTATCAAACACAATCATTAATCATTTTGAAGGATATAGCTAATCCATTGCTTCATAAATATTCGAAAAACTTGTCTGCTCAACAACGCAAATAACGCAATGAATGTTGTTGAACCGTCAAAATGAAAGCAAATCCTACTGTTAGTGTGTTACGAAATTACCCCGCTGGTCTTCTCTCTTCTGGTCTGATTTACTCGTAGGTATTGAAACAAAAAAAGGAGCTGACAGAAAAAAAATTATATCGAATGATTTGGTATTTCAGCATAGCTGTTAGAACGAGTTTTGAAATCCATCAGCGAAGCTTCGATGCAAAGGTAAAAACAAACTTAGGACTTTGTTTGTTATCTGCACACACTTGCCTCAAATGTTAATATTCAGTTATCCTGCAAGCAACACCTGTGCTGTTTAGATTCTTAGATCAGATTTTAGCACTAGGGATAGATTAAACCTAGGTACCTACCAAGATTATGCATTAAATTGCACACAGGTAATTTGCTGAAAGCTTTAATAAATGTTTCAATTTGCATACAATCAAAATGAGATTAAAATTAATACCTAGAAAACGCAATCCAATTTTGATAGTATGCGTGGTTTGATTAAATGGCCTGAACGGTTTCCATATCGTGAACTACATCAGAATTTACGTGCATATTATTATTTTAAATCCCTTAAATTTTAGTACCTACTTTTTTTGCTGAAGTCAAAAACAAGGTCAAATTAAAGCTAAAAAAATCTAAAGCCTCATTAGGTTCTCATGAGGTTTTATCACCATAAAATATCCATTCCGTCATAGTTTCGTTAGCTATTTTAATTTGTGGACTGGACTCAGCTAGGCCTCTCCCAGAACCTAAACTCTGTAATTTGATTACGTCAGGTTAATGTCATCATTATTATTTCAACCGAAAGAAGTCCCCAACTGGAAATCCAGGCCTCCCGCCGATTAACATTATGTTTCACCTAATTATTTTCATCTGCCCAAATACTCCCAAGAGATCTGTCCCGAAGATTGCTGTGGGCAACTGTTCACTTATATACCTACTTATGTCCTAGAACATTATTAGCTGTTCTGTCAGAATAAATAAGCTCTTAACTTTCCTGTTAGTACCTATAAAGAGGTCGGGGGTCTGTAGCTATTTGACTGTACTTTAAGTCATAATTAGATAAGTTGATTAATTTATTCAATCATTTTGCGTAATTTTATTTCTATCCGCAGGGTAAACGTCAGGTAGGTACCTAATTATTTTCAACTCTACAAATATTCCCAGGAGATCACTCCCCAAGATTGCTGTAGGCAGCTGTTTACCTATACCTATCTATATCCTATTAAATCTTCGCTATCTATTTAGGATGATCAGACAAAACCAATTCCACAAATGGCGCCACATTTCAAGCGTTGTTTGAAATAATGAAAGCTGATGAATAGTTGCAAAACAATTTATTGTAAACTGGACACTTCCTTATTCCTGTTTTGAGATTCATGACTTACATTATTAGCTGTCCTGTCAAACTAAATAAGCACTTAACTTTATAACTTACCTGTTAGAGCATAACGTATTTTCCTCAAAAGACGGCAGGGTTTTGGATTCAATTGTAAAACTCAAACTCAAATTATTTATTTCAAATAAACCATTTACAGGCACTTTTGAATTGTCAAAATTAAATAGTCGGTCAGTTGGTCAGAAAGTTGAAGCTAGTTGCGCATTCCAAAACGTAGATCTCTATGGAGAAGAACGCCAAGAAACTCCACGGACTGTATTTTACGTGTATACCTAGGTCATAAACTAGCCATGTGCCAAATTTCATCCAAATCCGTCAAGCCATTTTAGCGTGGAAGCGTAACATACAAAAAATGAAATCTGTCATAATGTTAGTTTAGATAACTATGCCTATTCAGATACTCGTATAGGATTTACATTTCTATGGGTCCACTAGTCGATGGACGGACTGTGTGAATGATGATATGGTTAGAAAGGGGGTGATTACCGAGATGTCGACTAATAGAAGAGTCAATCAACCAATCAACTCAGCGTAGTCCACTGCTGGACATAGGCTTCTCCCAGGCTGCGCCACAACACCCTGTCCTCCGCCTTCCGCATCCAGTCCGTCCCAGCAACCTTCTTGGTCATCCATCCATCTAGCTGGGGAGCGTCTCACACTACGCTTGCCGATACGCGATCTCCACTGCAGGACTCGTCTGCTCCACCGGCCATCGGTCCTTCGACAAACATGGCCAGCCCACTGCCACTTCACTTTGCTTACTCTGCGTGCTATGTCGGTAACTCCAGTTCTTTTCCGGATAATTTAATTTGTGATTTTATCCTTTAAAGAGACTCCGAGCAGAACTCACTCCATAGCGCGCTGAGCGACCTTGAATTTGTGGACCAGCCCGACCGTCAGTGTCCACGTTTCGGCACCATATTTCATGACGGGGAGGACACACTGGAATGAAAGAGTAGAGAATAGAAGAGTATGGAAGAAAAAAACATGATGCGCCGACCTCAAATAAATTGGGATAGGGGCCGGAGAATGATGATGATCATATCAGCCCACCAGTCATATAGGTAACTGATTTTATTTCTAATCGACAGGTCAAACCCACGAAAAAAGATCGGCGGCGGCGATCTCTCGCGTCCGGCCCTGGCCCAGGCCTTGGTACGGAGCGAGAGTGCATGGGAGGGCGTCACCTCCTTCTGCGAAGTAATGCTCGTGTGAGGGAGAAGCAATCACTGCGCCCTCACTAGTCGCCGCAGGAGTCGCCCTGGACGGGAGTCTACAGCCGACTCCCGACCACCGTAGGCGCGGGCTTGCGGGCAGCTCGCCGCCCGGTAAGGACCAGGCCCGGGTCGACGGCGCGTTGTGTTCCACGCGCGCCTCAAAGACACGGTAATATTCAAAGATTTCAGTACGAATTGACGGGGTCCGCTGGGGCCGACGCCTGCCAGGGTTGTTCGAAAGAAATACCGTGGCCCCTGGCACAGGCAAGTGAAGGAACACGGGTGGGTTTTAGTCAGTAAAAGTCTGACACGCCCTTCCGCCCAGCCCAGAGCGGGAGAGGTCATTTGATGATTTCCCACCCAAAAAAAAAAACTTATCTTTACATAAGTACCTTTTTTTTTACCCAGCTTAATATAATCTTCATATCATATTTCTGCAGTCAAGAAAATAGATACAACACCTTCTAACAACAACAAACTTAGAACCTAAATAACTCGAACAGGATATAAATAGCAGCCTCGCGTTAGAAATGAGATACATCTTAGAGATTGTAACAGTTAATCGATAAATGAATGCTGTCCGATAGTTAATAATACGCTACATTGTCGAGGAGATAGTATAAAGCTTCTTATGGCTAGTGTCGGAGGCTGGGCCAGGGCCCTCAGCCGCTGTAACCCGACACCTCATGTATTCAATCTTCTCTACTAATTTGCGATTCGTACACCAGGGCTGGCACGAAGAGATAAAACCTTTTTGGTCAGTAATTGAGCATTAAAAATTACTTTACTGTAAAGTAAACCGTACCTAATGATTTTGATCTAGAAACGGAACAAATGATTAACAATGGCGTTGAATTTTCTGAAGCGGAAATAAAAATCTCAGCGATATTACCTTATTAGCAAGCTTAATCACATTCGGAGTGATTTTCACTTTATTAAATTTCCCTGATCATTATCCTCCATATCGAATGAGAAACGGAAATGGGACAGTCCCATTTCCTTCTATCCATTAGGTACTATGGATAATCATGATAACAGCTGTTGATAACTGTTTTGAGTTTGATACGCTAACTACCTTTTGTCAGGGGTAGTCTAAACATTAAACATGACCTAAGTATATCAGGTATCAGTAGTTAAACAAAAGGAAACATGTCACATCACAGTTCAACAACACGAAACAACGACAGGACCTAATTACTTGTACATAGCCAACAAACTGATAACTGTCACTCAGAGGCATCGAGTACAGCTAGGTATACTGCGTACTGGGAACACAACAATTGAATCTAGATGTGCAGTAATAGAGGTGTCAATAAGATTTTATAGGCAAGTGAACGAGTTCGTTAGCGGAGGCAGCGATATCGCGTGCAGATAGCCCTGCCGGGGCAGCCGGCCTGGGCTGAGGCTCGACTAAAGAGGCGGAACCACACAACGGCTGGCGTTGTGCCGGAGGGACGATAAATCGAATCCCCGACGACAGCGCCGTGTCCGCAGAGATCGAAGCACACGATTACTGAACTTACGATTATATTCACTAAAGAATCTCTCGCGTTCTCGGCCCCGTCCCCCTACCATATGGTAATTTGTTGCAACATTTCGCCTCCAGGCAAACCTTGCCAACTTCCCGACGGTGCCGCCATAAATTCAACTAGATATAAATAGAGAGTAATATGTTAGGTCTTATCAATGCAGTTTCTATTGTAGTCGCGTCTGGTCTGTTAGTTCGTAAGTTATACAGGGATAGTTGTAATTGCACACTTAGTACGCATAGCGATTGGTCGTGCCCGTATGTTAGAAGTAGTCGATAGTCTACCATTTTACGTATTGAGCAAAATAACTTGAATTTAATATTCAACATAGATTTCTTGACAGCTAAATATGTTCTGCTATTTATATGAAAAGCTTTACAAGTTTTTCGGTGGTATGGAAAAGGTATGTCAGCAATGAATAGAGCCGATAGACAGGAAAATGCGATCGTATTAACAATGGGCAATGATGTAAGTACTGTAGCTCCCGCTTATTGTGACAAGACTTACACTTATGGCCACTTACTGATACGGAGAATTTTCATCTTAATACAGACAGAGGGAATTTTGAAGCACCTGCCATCTAATCTCTTCACCACCCTTGGTTGACTGGTAGAGAATGCCTAAGGCATTAAGTCCGCCTTTGTATAATACCTTTTTGTGCGAAAAGTTTAAATAAATAAATAATAAATAGATTTTAATCTTTTGGCAAATGCTCCATCATTCATAAGTTGTGGATGAGACTGTAAAGCAACACGTTGCGGGATTCATAACATCTACTACCACTAAAAAGAGTCAACAGAAAGAGCTTGCAGACGTCATCATCACTGCCTAGCCTTTCCTAACTACGTTGGGGTCGACCGCCAGTCTAACTGGATGCAGCAGAATACCAGTATTTTACATGGAGCGACTGCCTATCTGATCTCCACAAGTTCACATACCCCTTGGTAAGATTGGTTGTCAGACTTGACTTCTGACGACCCGTTACGATTGTCAAAGACCCACGAATGACAGCCTAGACCAAGGGCTTAACGTTCTTTCCGAAGCACGGAGGGGTCTTGGTATGTAAATGTGGTCACCCATCTATAGGCAAGCGTAGCTCTCAGACACAAATAAGCGGCTCAATCTTACTCAAAGCAGAACAAAAGCAAACAATCAAAACCGAACTTCCTTCCACAATGACAAAGAGCCACATGTTTACGTGCCTAAGTTCAAAAATGTTTATTGATTACAGCATACGGACGAAGCTTGGCAGTCGGTGATAAGGCTGGGTAGTTGTGTCCTCGATGTTGCATCGCATCCATTTCTCCGCGACACGCATCTAGTAGTGATAACGTAATGACTTTCGAGATTGACTCATGTTCGTATTGTGTTGTGTGGAGTAAATAAACTTGTAGGTATTGTGAGGAGAGGCGACAGTGGCTGCGGAAGCGGATTTTAGATATTTTTGTTGAGAGGGTGAATGAAAAATATTTAAAAAGCAGATAGGAATGGAAACACCGGCTTGCATGTATGACTGTATATGTATGACAGACAGAAAGATAATACGTTTATTTGCG
This sequence comes from Apamea sordens, assembly GCA_945859715.1. Classification (NCBI taxonomy): domain Eukaryota; kingdom Metazoa; phylum Arthropoda; class Insecta; order Lepidoptera; family Noctuidae; genus Apamea; species Apamea sordens. The sequence goes on along the minus strand of OX243991.1, from coordinate 8,382,657 downwards.
GCAAATATAACGCAGAGAAAAACACAAGAAAGAACAAGTTGGGGGAAAACATACGTCACATTCACGCAAAACGGCCATCACTCAGCATAACGTAAACGAAGCAAAAGGAGTATGAAAGCGTTCTGTAGTTTTTCCTAGGAAAAAGGTGTGAGTTTATGAATGCATGTAATGTATGTTTGATCTTTTCATCTTGGTCCGTCTGAACCTAGGAATTTCTGAATTGGTTGTCGTAGTTAAGCTGTTCTTAACAGTTTCGTAAACATCTGACATCACATTATTATTTAAATCTGCAACCAGAGCTCAGAGGGGCGATTCTCGTAATTTAAGAACGTTCACAGTCTGATCTCAGTCTTAATCTGTCAAAAATACTTCTAAATTTTCCTACATTTTGACAAGTTTGTGACATTTGTTTGTCGGCGAGATGAGACTACGACTAGATTTTGAACATTTTAAATTACGAGAATAGGCCTTCAGTCTAGGTATACCCGCGACTAGTGGAGATCGTCTACCGGTTCCTAGTCTTAGGGCTGATTGTATAGTCAGATAACTTTTATCTGTGAAATAAATATTACGGTATGACAGCACTAGAAAATATGACAAACTGTCATTTATGTTCTTCAGTTAAAAGTACCACTATTAAAAGATCAACCCATATTAGGTTAGTCAGTTACATATTACGTAGATTAGTCAGTTACATATTAGATTAGTCAGTTACATATTAGATTAGTCAGTTACATATTAGATTAGTCAGTTACATATTAGATTAGTCAGTTACATATTAGATTAGTCAGTTACATATTAGATTAGTCAGTTACATATTAGATTAGTCAGTTACATATTAGATTAGTCAGTTACATATATTTTTGGCACAATTTTTTCATTGGCAGTAGGTACCAAGGTTATGATGAAATTTAGCCCTTAGGCTTCTCCGAATGAATTTCATTAAACAGAGCGTCTGCCATTTTGCACTCGGAATCCAATTATTAGAAAAAGCCGATATTCTAAGATCCATACATGAAATTCAAAACTAATGTCTCCAGAATACGATAGGTCGTAGCTGGTATAAATTTGACCAAAATAGTGCGTATTCAAGAAGGGTTCACCACGCAGGTTATTACATAGCCATTTAGCCATAGGCCTTAACCTAATAAAACTATTGACAATAAATTATAATAATAATAATAATTTATTTATTTCAGACCAGGTCCATAAACAACACACATTACAATTTTATACTAAAAACAAAAAAAACACAAAAAACAAAAAAAAATTGCAAAACAGCAAGTTATCTATATCTATACTTATAATAAATCTGTAGAAGTGAAAATTCTGTACATTGAAAATATAAAAAAAATAAATGGCAGGGGGTGTTACTAGACCGACATCGAACCCAAAAATGTGATTACAAAAATTTTTGTCTGTCTGTCTGTCGGTCTGTCTGTCTGTCTGTCTGTCTGTCTGTCTGTCTGTTTGTTCAGGCATCACGCAAAAACTACCGGTTCGATTACGATGAAACTTGGTATAATTACTCTTTAATATCCTGGGCACCACACTGGGTACTTTTTTATCCCGGAACAGTATATACAATAAAAAACAAACTTAATTTTGCGGTTCGATCCCTAGACCCGATTACTGTACCAACCGCAAATAATAAGTTTCCGCAGTGGAGTTCATTTTTATTCCTTTTAGTTTTTAGAGTTATTTAGGTTTATTTTTATATAAGTCGTAGGTATAGATTTTAATTTTAAAGTATAGGTAGTATATTTGATAGTGTACGTAGTGACCGTAGGTTATTTTATAATACTGTTAGGTAGGATTAGTCATTCGTATAGATATTAGTTTTTAGGGATTTTGCTTATTTATTGAGTTTAGATTAGTTATCATCAGAAATAGGTTTATTTAGGTAGGTAGGTATTTAATTTTCTGTTCATCATCATCATCATCATCTGCCTAGCCTTTTCCCAACTACATTGGGGTCGGCTTCCAGTCTAACCGGATGTAGCTGAATACCAGTATTTTACATGGAGCGACTGCCTATCAGACCTCCACGACCACAACCCAGTTACTGGGTAATACGATACCCCTTGGTAAGACTGGTTGTCAGACTTTCGGGCTATTCTGACTACCCGTAACGACTCTCAAAGATCCACGAATGACAGCCGGGACCAACGGCTTAACGTGCTTTCCGAGGCACGGAGGGGTCTCGGTATGTAAAGATGGTCACCCATCCACAGTCCAACCGCGGCAACCGTAGCTTAACCTGACCGATCTGTTATTGAGTTTATTTTTTTTTAATTAGGTAGATACTTAGGTAAAGATATCATATAGGTACCCTCATAATCACCACTAATGAGACACAATTGGTTTTCTATTGTAATTAGCCACAAAGGGCCCGCGAGATAGATGGCATTCTGGGGAAGCACATACATTTTATCCTGTTAGCATGTTCCCGTGGGATAATTTCCGACATCCACGCGGGCGAAGCCGCGGGCAGAAGCTAGTCTATTATAATTATGTTATACACAAGTTAGCTAAACTTATGTTTACTTAAGTGTGCATACACACGAACGATACGCGTCAATGGCGGAGGCACCTGCAGCCGTCGACGCGTTGGCGGCTGCAGTTGCCTACGCAGAGGCTACGGCGCAACGGCGGGTGTGTTGTCATGTCGATCGTGTGTATGAGCACCAAGGGCCGACATACACGGACTGCTTGAAGCAGTCAGAATGTACTGCTTCAAGCTGCGACTTCATAGTGAACTAAAGTCTTCTACGTACACACATACACGAAACCGCTTGAGCAGTTGCAACTGCTTCGGGCGGTCGTGCGGTCAAGCAGTCGCCAGGCATACACTGACTGCTCGAGCTGTCGACTGCAAGAGCAGTCGACAGCTCGAGCAGTCAGTGTAGGCGGAGGTAACTGCGCAAGAGCGCAGTTACCTCCGCCCGCGAGTGCTTCTTCCTCAAAATCCATGTTGCTACTGATTTGAATGACGAGCAGTTGGTATCAACTGCTGCAGCAGTTATCAATGGCAGCTTCAAGCTGTTGACTATGACTGCAAGAGCGGTCTGTCTATGTTGATCAATCGCTAACTGCTCGAGCAGTCAGTGTATATCGGCACTAAGCTCTACGTTCGAAACTTCTAAGTATAGTAGAAAACTCTACTCTAGTTAGGAATTTTAAATAATTTCGAGTTATGTTGAATATCACTTGTAAGCTCATCATAGCGTATATTATGTACAACCTTTTTCCTTTATAATGTTATTACGTTCGTAAGAGTTCCACTTTGAATTGCAAAACAACAACGATGCGCTGCTATACATAATATTATGTAGCACAACGCTAAAAATACTAATATTAAAATTTAGTAGAAAAGCTCTTCTATTTACCTCAAAGTAAAAAGCTTTTCTATTTTGCCATCGAATATTATAATTTCCCAGAATACTCATCAAACCGCATACTTCTTCGGTTTAACAATCCAGAGAAGCTCTGAAATAAAGTGCTAGAGTTAAGTAAATTCAGGGAAATTAATTGTAAAGCAAATTGAGAAAGAGCAGTGAGAATAGAACAGTGGTGGCTTACGAGTCGTAGGTCGTGGGTTAGAACTCAGGCAGGTGCTATACTTTCACAACGCACTGCACTGTAAAATGCACTGTGTGTGTGCACTGCTCTTAAAACGGCGAAGGAAAACATCGTGAGGACAGTTTCCTCACAATGTTTTCCTTTACCGTTTTGTCCGCCTGTCCCAAAACCAAAAAATCAAAGGCACGTAGCCCACGTGGTAGACAACAGCCCGCTCCCTCCTCCCTCTCGAAGAGAGGAGGCCTGTGACCCAACAGCGATAACGTTAAGGCTGACTCCCAACTTAAATTGGCTGTACAGACGCCAGCACATCAAGCTACTACAATCTGTCAAATTTCTTTAATAGATTTTCAACTTTATCGCTGAAGCGTTAAGGTTCAAGATTGATTGAGAAAATTTGACAGTTTCGGGTAGCTTGACCTGCTGGCGTCTGTACATTCATATTACAACTGTCATTCTTTTGATGTAGAGTTTTGATAAACAATGAATTACCCTGACCGTATATTTTTATTAATTAAAGTGACGTTTTCACCAGTAATTTTCCGCCAGACCCGTCACATTTCCGCTTCCGTATCGCTGTCGCTGCGCATGCGACCATGGCCTTAGCCACCTAGCGTAAGTTCTATGAACTGCGAGCAAGACGATACTGAATTTATGTCACAAGTTATCACGGAGTGAATTTTGTAATGGCACGCGTTTCCCGGAGCCATCTTCAAGTCAGACTGCTATCACACACTTACTGCGGGATAGATTATTGATACAAGCATTCAATTAGTATTAGGTCACACATTGGTGTCAATATGTGTAGATAAATGATCTCAAGAGTAAATCGCTTGATAAGAATAAGTCCATCAAGTAATTATTGTTGACCCAGCGTCTGCGCAGTAATGTCAAACTGACAAATATTTGGGTCGAACTGTCACATAGGAAACTAATTATTATATGTAAGTAGGTACCTACAGTTTGTTTGGTACCCCTTAATTGAATTCATAATTAGTATAACTACGTAATGTTTTCATTCAAACTAATGACCTATCGCGGGGTGGATTTTGTAATAGCACGCGTTTTCCGGAGCCATCTTCAAAACAGTCTGCCATCACACACTTACTCACATGTACTGCGACATACGGAACTAATTATTACATAGATTTAGTATACATTATTATACCTAAGTAGGTACAGTACAGTAGCACGTTTTGTTTTCGTACCGCTTAATTGAATTCATAATTAGTATAATTACATAACGTTGTCATTAAAATTAATTAATCATTAGCAAAATACACAGATTCTATAAGATTACCAACCCGCACTGGTAGATTAGATACAGCCCACTCGCTCTCGAAGAGAGGAAGCCTGTATCCCAGCAGTGGGAACAGTACAGGCTGATTTTACTCCTAAGATTACCTAAGCTTTAATGATCTTTTATAACATACAGTCACGAGCAAAAGTATGTATAGGTACACTCGGCTTTATTCAAAAGCGATTTAATTCTTTACTTTTTAATGAAATTTTATGTTGTTACGAACATAGCATTTTCGAACCCGTAGGTTTATGTAATATGTTGTATTTCAACGATGCAAACGTTATTTCACGAAAAAATCGCAATTGAAAGTTGCCAAGTGTGGACATATTGGTGCTCGTGACTGTACATGACGAAGGATGAATTCACGCTAAAATCCTGAGCATGATAACTATAGGACTCTCATCCCGATGGTAACCCAATCTATTAAGTATATTCTTTATTCCTTTCCAGCAACTGGCATGTCCTAGAAACAAAAATTCGAAGACATGTGACATCTACCAACCCGCACTGGGCCTGCGTGCTAGATTACAGCCCACTCCCTCTGGACGAGAGGAGGCCTGTGTTCCGTGGGAACGTTATAGGCTGATTGTGAAGAAAATTCACTCCCAACGTGGTGGATTACGTTACGGCCCACTCCCTCTCACTGAGAGAAGGCCTGTTTCCCAGCAGTGCATGGGAACATTATAGGCTGGTTAAGTATGTATTCCTTTTGTGAACCTGCACCTGCAGTACATCTTCCTCATTACTTTTTATTCATGACGTAAGTGCAAAGGTACCTAAACTAGCTACATCGTATTTAAGTGTCAGATCGTCGTGTGTGGTCACTCAATGATTAGTCGCCCGCCACGATAAAATATCATAATGTTGACCGAAAATGGAAGCGGATTTATTTTTGTCTTCATTCGCGTCATAGTGCCAAAACAGTATATCTAAATAGTGTTCGGTTAAATATATTTTTGTTGATTTTATGAGTGAGTTCCGAACCTCCTTCCTCGGGTCGGTTCCTCGGGTACCCATGATACAAGTATGTATGGGTACCCGAGGTGTGTCAATAGGGTCACTTGTATTATTTTTGTTCTATTAATAAATAATTACTAAGTAACTAACTAACATTATAATAAAAAAGTGGCCAAGTGCGAGTCGGATACTAAGACGACAGACGCCCTTTAATTTTTAATTTTAATTTTTTTTTGTCTGCCTATTACGGTTACGGTACGGTACGGAGGCTTTGTAATAGGGCCTTTGGGTACGAAACTCTAAAAATGGTAGTTACTCTGTCTGTCTGTTACCTTACCACGTCAAAACCAAAACTATCGAACCGATTTAGATGGTACTTACAGAGACGGCTTAAACTCTGATATTAGATACGAAATCCAAGCTTACGAGCAAGTTGCAAGCAAAAGCTAGTCTAAATTAATAGTATAAAGAGAAAATATTTGTTTTTTTTTGTTTGTTCGTTACGTTTTCACGCTTAAACTGCTGAACGGATTTGGATGAAATTTCGCACATGAACTGGATTAGGACATAGAATACTTTTTATCCCAGTATGTCCACGGGAACCAGACTTATGCGGGTGAAACCGCGGGGCACAGTTAGTCTACCTATGACAGGACCTACATTTCTATGGACAGGACAAAATACAGTTGAATTCAGAACCTTGCCATCTTTTGAAGAAAATACGTTATGTTGTAACATACGAGTAAGTTATAGGTAATGTTAAAAGCTTACTTAGTTTGATAGAACAGATAATAATGTACTAAGTTATGAATCTCTAAGCAGGTATAAGCAAGCGTCGTCTAGTTTACAACAAATTGCAGCAAGTGCTGAATAAAATTGGCCAACCTTTTACAAAAGCGTCCATTATTATTGCCTTTACTTTACAATTCTGCCGATTAGAGTGGTACTATGAAGTGCGCATCCTCGCTAACGATTTAGATATCAAGAGGCTGAGCGCAAATGGCCGCCATCCTTGTATAATCTTAATCAGGTAATAACAATATTTGTTCGTTTCTTTGGTTGCGATCCGGTTCTGAGGAGTCTGTGTTTATTTGATTTTCTGTTTCTTTGTGTATTAGACAGCATAAAACATATTAGAGATGAAAACTGGCTAGATAGATTTTGTAATGAACCACGTTATTAAGTGTAGGTATGTAAAGTCTAAGCTAGATTCTATTGAATGCACTCAGAATATTGATATCTATGTAGGTACTTATTTATTTACTAGCTTCTGCCCGCGGCTTCGCCCGCGTGGATGTCGGAAATTATCCCACGGGAACGTGCTAACAGGATAAAATGTATGTGCTTCCCCAGAATGCCATCTATCTCGCGGGCCCTTTGTGGCTAATTACAGTAGAAAACCAATTGTGTCTCATTAGTGGTGATTAAGAGGGTACCTATATGATATCTTTACTTAAGTACCTACCTAATTAAAAAAAAAAAAATTCAATAACAGAAAATTAAATACCTACCTAAATAAACCTATTTCTGATGATAACTAATCTAAACTAAATAAATAAGCAAAATCCCTAAAAACTAATATCTATACGAATGACTAATCCTACCTAACAGTATTATAAAATAACCTACACCTATACTTTAAAATTAAAATCTATACCTACGACTCATATAAAAATAAACCTAAATAACTCTAAAAACTAAAAGGAATAAAAATGAACTCCACTACGGGTGACCCAACCTACGACAAACTTAGTATTTGCGGTTGGTACAGTACAGACAGTGGTAATCGGGTATAGGGATCGAACCGCAAAATTAAGTTTGTTTTTTATTGTATATACTTTTCCGGGATAAAAAGTACCCAGTGTGGTGCCCAGGATATTAAAGAATAATTATACAAAGTTTCATCGTAATCGAACCGGTAGTTTTTGCGTGATGCCTGAACAAACAGACAGACAGACAGACAGACCGACAGACAGACAGACAAAAATTTTTTTAATCACATTTTTGGGTTCGGTGTCGGTCTAGTAACACCCCCTGTAAATTATTTTTTTGATATTATCAATGTACAGAATTTTCACTTCTACAGATTTATTATAAGTATAGAATAGATTTATTAGGCTTTTCAACAATGAGTACACTGTTACTTTATAATTTGTACAGTCGCCAGCACATCAAGTTACCCCACTTTGACCTTGAACGCGTTATGAGCAACAACAGCGAGAATCGTGCGAAAGAGATGTATAGCTTTTTGTCTGTTCTTACTTGTAATATTTCGTGCTGCAGCGCGTACATGAGAGTGTGTGCGTGTGCGCGTCGTGGTGTACTTACTATGCGATAAGAAATGCGTAGCAGTTGGGTTGAATGAATACTTTTGACTTGAATCGAATCGAAATAATGGAATGGTAATAAAAACAGGCGGCCCGCGCAATGCCTCAAATACATACGAAAGCTATAATCAATTTGTTTTATTGAAATGATATCTTCTTAATCCTTCATTTTTACATATTATTATTTGTTTCTATTACCTATAAGTATTAAGTAGGTATTAGTATACTCATATTACCTACATTTAAACAGGTAGGTAGTTACGGTATACACCGTTACACAATTTTATTAATTATCATCAGGTATGTATAACCCGATGTGAGAAAAACATTTTTTTTTTAATTTCAAGCAGGTTTAAATAACCTTTTGCGGGTTTTGTTACCTACTTACTGGCAGGCTGGCGGTCAATTGTTTTCGTGCGTTCCTTGCTCTTCTATTCTAAGTATTTTTACGAAATTTAATGCTGAAAACCCATAACACAATTGCGTGAAATTTTGAAAAAAAATATGGACCTGTGTAAGGTTTAGCCAATTAATTATACCTATAAAGTCTCTTGTCCGCCGCCGGCCGTGTTTGAGATTAATGTTACGTCCGCGACACAATCTTTTTACTAAAATAATAAGTTTGAACTTAGTAACGGAATTATCTATACCTACCGAAGTTTGCTTTTACATGCAAGTTCTAAGTAATAAGATACGATTTCGAAGATTATGAATTTTCAAATAAAATTCTAATCTATTATTATCGTTATTTCATCATCATCATCAGCCTATAGCAGTCCACTGCTAGACCTATGTCCAGCCGTGGACTATGCCGCCTCTCCTATTGCACGCCATTCAACTGGATTTTCGGAAAGAAAAGGCCATGGGTTCTCGTAGGAACCTATTTCTATGGGAACTCGGGCGGGGTCTTTTACAAAAAGGACAGTGACGTTTTCAACCGTCAACTACAAAAAAGGAGGAGGTTCTCAATCAGACTGTATTTTTTTATGTTTGTTACCTCAGAACTCCGTTATTTATAAGCCGATTTGCAAAATTCTTTTTTATTTGTAAGGATATACTTTCAGGTTGGTCCCATAGAAATTTCATCAAAAACGGTTCAGTAGTTTGGATACTATTTGTTTACTGGTAAAAGTTACAACTTAAAAGTGAAAAATAAAAACTTTTTTGGTGGCGAACAACGAAAATGCGAAACAAGCGCTACCGACTTTCGAAATTAAAGTTATTTTTCACTTTGTAGTGTCTTTTTTGGAAGTCAGTTGTTTTTTTTTTCTCAAAAAAGTTTTTATTTTCACTTTTGAGTTGTAAATTTTACCAGTAAACAAATAGTAACCAAACTAAGTACTAAAAAGTTTTTTTGAGTAAATAAATGTGGCGTCGTCGGGGCCCCGTAAATAGATTCTATACGGCGCTAGCTCCCCCCTGCTTTCGGCGCCTTAGCTACACAACCGATCATCATGGAATTTTGCTTATCTACCTATCAGAAAAGGACATAGGAATAGGATAGGTTACTACGGGAACGCGTGTGAAAGCGCGAAAAAATCTCAAAATAAAATGCGGAATAAAATAATCTTAATCTTTTTATTTAATATAGGTACCTAATTGAAAACTAAAAAAAACAAATACCTACTCTAAAATTAAATATACTTACCTACAATAAAATTTATAAAACCAAACTATACAATAGATTAAAAATAAGTAGATAATATTTCTTTTTTACACGCTTTTATTTTTAGAAAGAAAGAAAATACGTTTATTTGCGGTAAACATGACGCGAAAAGGAACATAAACAAAAAAAAACAATTATTAGTATTAGTTTTATTAATATTTGTAACAGATTAATTATACAGTTACATCTGTCACCAATGGTTGCCAAGCAAAATCAAATGCTGCCGCCAAACAAAAGTAAGCTTTTACCTAGATTATTATAACCAACAATTAGTAGATAATGGAAAAATGCTCAAGAACAAGAATATAACAATGGTGAATACCTTTATTTTGATAAATAAAATAATTACAATATTAAAATACAACTTATGGATTGTAAAACTGTGCTACTATTTAATGTGAAAGTTTCTGAGAATGGATGGCTGAATACATAGGATAGGTTCGTACGGAAACCCGGGTGATTGAAGTGCATTATTTACTAGTGCCGTATCATCTAATGGTAAGTTTAGGCTACGACACTATACGCCGTGCACAGTGTCTCTGTGTGTGAACACTTATAAACTCAACGAATACCTACACCTTGCGACACCGAGTGTCTAAGTGTTCAGACACGGTGTCAGACATTGAGTGTACTGCCTATAGTGTTGTAGACTAAACTAAGTTCGATCGGGTCTTATTAGTGCGAAGAATATGACATGACCTAAAAGAGCCCAAACTTGACCTCAGAAATACGCAAGATCGGCCTTTCAGTTGTTATGAAATATAACTACTTACATGGGAGCGTAAATCGTTGCCAAACCAATATGTTATTATTAAATGATAAATAAAAAGTTACTTACATAAATTAAACTCTAATAACTATAGATACCTACTGTAAAATTGTAATAACATAACAATACAAATATAAGCAGATATAGGTATTTATTCAGGCCATGGCAGGCGGATGACGTCATCCTGTGCCGCGAACCACGCCTGCACCACCCTGCAGGTGTGCACGCGGCAGTTGTCTTCCGGCTTCCCCAAAGCGGGCTGTGTCCATTGAAATCTAAAACAAAGAAAATTTTGTCAATTTAATACTTACATAGGATTCCTTAGTATGACAAATAGTACGGGCCAATTTAACTATTATCTGCATTCGCGATTTATTTGCAGATAATGTAAACAAATATGAGTTTATGGAAAAATAACTTTAATTCCTACATCATAAAGTTTAGTTTACGTTAGAACTTCAAACATTTTTATAACTGCTAGTCTAGTAGTGCTAATCACTCTGAAATCAACCTAATTCCCATTGGAATAAAATCGATATTTGTTTAACTTGAAATATCATCAATTTGAAGCATTAGTTGAATAGACTTTAAATGAGTACGGGACGGCTAAAAATCTTCAAAATATAAAGATAAACAAATTTGTCGAATTGAGAACTTCCACCCTTGTTGAGGTAGATTGTAAAGAACTGAAGATTTATCTAATACATCATCTGCCTAGCCTTTTCCCAACTATGTTGGGGTCGGCTTCCAGTCTAACCGGATGCAGCTGAATACCAGTATTTTACATGGAGCGACTGCCTATCTGACCTCCACAACCCAGTTACTGGGTAATACGATACCCCTTGGTAAGACTGGTTGTCAGACTTTCGGGCTTCTGACTACCCGTAACGACTGTCAAGGATCCCCGAATGACAGCCGGGACCAACGGCTTAACGTGCTTTCGGAGGCACGGAGGGGTCTCGGTATGTAAAGATGGTCACCCATCCACAGACCAACCGCGGCAAGCGTAGCTTAACCTGACCGATCGACCTGTGCGGCCGTTATTATTTAGCCACGGGACCTGTGCGGCTGTTATTATTTAGTCACGGAAGATTTATCTAATACATAGTAGGTAATAATGTGAGCGCCGAGCGCCCTTCCAACTACCTACCTACATTTCTATTAGGTAGTAGGTAGGTATCATTTATTTTAATCAATTTTGTTATTCACTTTTTAAGAAAACCATATTTTATGAGTGATGAATAAGTTGAGGTGATATTTATGATTACAAGCTACACATGGACTTACGCTGTACGAAGTTGATGTTATTCGTGTGGTCAGAAAAGGATCGGCAGAGTGTGCGGCGTCTGCCGCCCGGTTGGCGGCGATGAGCTCTGATGGTTCCTCTTTCTTCCCACCGCCAGCCAGAGAGAAGCCAGAAGTAAACAGATTTTTTCTGGAACGAAACAAATAGCTATAGTGTATTTGCCCATAATTACTCAATTACTATGCAAAGATGTATTAATACTTATAATTCCCTACAATAATAGCTTACATAAAGTGATTAAGTTATTTATTTACACACTAACATCGCTACCATTACAGGGTTACACCCAATGCGATAGCGTGGTAACTAGATTCTAACTAAGCAGGGGCTGCAGTCTCGACATTCATAGCGATCGCTTTACGACCGAATTCGGTCGCCAAGCCCTGTCACTCCATACATTACACCTGTCAATCCGGGACTTAGCGAGTTGCGACCGAATTTGGTCGTAAAGAGATCGATATGATGGTATTTTAAAATTATTTTTAAATTATTAGTAATTAAGTAAAATTAAGGTGTAATTTTATGTGTAAACGTAATTTAATTGCATAAATACTCAGGATTATTGTTTTCCTGTTAATAGAAAGAGTGTTTGTTACACACCGGTACCGGTAACCTAAAACCAACAGCTGACGTTCGTACTGCGGAATAAAACGGGGAGTATTTGTTTACTTTTACTTTATAATAGCACACAATCGTTATTGTAACTCTGTTACATATATCCTCGTGACCTCTTAGCATAAATAGTTCGCTGATTTAGACCTCTGCATTGGGTCTAGATCGCATTGTTTACATCATAGAAAACGAAACTTAGCAAAGATTTTGTTATTCTCATTGTGATCCTTAAGATAATACACAAGAATAAAAAGGTTCATGATCTTTATTTTTGCATTGCCGTTATACCTACTGTAATATTTAAACAAAAAATAACTTTAAAATCTAGGCAACCTACCCACATAAAGAAAAGTAAAATTCGTAAGGCAATAAAATCATCCAAATTTGATAATATTACCTTGAAAACAGCTGTTCAAGTCTATATAACCTAATTTCTTCACTGAACTACGCTAACATCTTTCATTTTCCCTTTCATTTCCAACTTTATTTTATTTGTCTCCTACTTTTTCTCACCGTTTCTCTATTCTACTTTCAGTAACTAATCCTGAAACCATGCCTGTGATGACCCGTAAAGCTACTGCTCAGGAGATGGACCTTAAATTGAGAACGGCCCTCCAAAAACTTGAAGCAAAGAAACTCCAATATGACCAATTGCTACTGGAGAATGATGAAAGTGAGGAGCAGTTCAAGAAAATAGTTGACAAAAACTCAAGCCTTAAACGGGAGCTAGTAGACCTACATCAACAATATCTGAATGTTGTTGATGAACGCGACCAATTGAAGGTGGTCACGGATGGTTTCAACAACTATAGTCTTTTGTATGAGGAGGCTTTAAGCAAAGTTAGGGACCTAGAAGATGAATTATTTCATGCTAATAGTCGCATTAAAAAAAAAAAAAAACCATTTATATAATGAATTGTTAAATAGTAATTGTAACCCTCATTCCATAACAACTATTGACCTTACTCAAGATTCCTTGCTGAAACAGAATTATAATTATAGTTATAAAGTTAGTCCTAGCAAAATGAAAAAATATGCAAGAATGAATAGAATAATTAAAAAATGTAATCAATTTAGGAAACAACAGAAGCACTTTTCCAAAAATATTCCACTGAGGAAAGAACGTGTTGATCTAATAAATAAATTAAACAATCAGCAAATTAAATTAGAAAACAGCAGAAAAATCTATGAAATTGATACACAGCGCTTACAGTCTGACATACAGGTACTTGAGGGCACACTTAGTTCCCTTTACATTAAATACGTGGGTTCTCAGAACCAAATTAAAGAACATATTCTTGCTGCTAGTGAGTTAGTTATGTGTCAGTGTACTTGTCAGGTTTTAAACCCTGTTGTTGTCCAGCCTGAGGCAACGGAGGACCCGTCCCAGACTGAGAGTTTGTCTCAAGACTGTAACCTTAACCAAGACGTACCTAATATAGTACAAGATCTATCTCAAGTAGTACAGCTTGAGACTGGTATTTGTCCATCTTTCAGTAGTCATGATTCAGTTATGTTCTCAGATTGTATAGGAAGAGGTTTAGGTAAATTAATTAGTGACAACCTGAGATATTCTACTCAAAATTATTGTATGCCAGGGTCAACCTACAAACAAATAATGACATCAGTAACAGGAAATATATTTAATCCTAAAACCAACATTACTGTATTTGTAGGTAACAGTTCTAATGTCAAAAAATATTAAATCACTGACTGTGTAACTGAGTTGTTAAAGTTAAATTGTAGAAAAGTAATATTGTGTGCTTTCCCATATTTTAAGAAATTGACAACTAGACAGAACAATTATATTCATATGCTTAATAAGCATATGCACTTTTTAACTAGTCATTACAGTGACAAGCTTGTATATTTTGACACCAACAGTTTTGGGGAATCTTTAAAGTCGACTAGGGATACTGTGTATCTGCCTGTTAGCTTTAGACACATAATAGCAAGGCTATTAGCTTTTTACATAAACTCAGACATAAGTAGTATGTCGAAGTCTTGTATTATTAACACCAAAACAGTTAGTAATAATACTAATAGTAAGGTGGCTGACCTAAATAAGTGTAGCTCAAATGCTATAAATATTTATACAAATTGTACGAAGGAGGTTCCATTTCCCTTAAGCACTATGAGCTCACTGCCTGGTGATAACATTGAAGTCTTGGGATTAACTCCGAATAATCATTTAAACTAGTTTGTAAGACAACAGAAGGTACCAGTAATAATATTCTTATACCTAACAACAACAAGGTATCTTCTTGCTATAAATTAAGTAAATATCAAAAAGGAGATCAGCAGAATGCCTTGACACTATTTCATCAAAATATTCAAGGTATGTCTTCCAAATTATTAGAAATTCAAATGTTTTTGGAAAAAACAAAGTTTGACATTGTTTGTTGTACTGAACATTGGTTAAAGGATTACCAAATGCTAATTAATTATGAGAACTATAGTGTGGGCAGTTGTTTTAATCGGAAATCTATGCTGCGTGGAGGTTCTTTATTCTTGATTAAAAATTGTTTAAAATCCAAACAACGAAATGACATAGTGGGTTTATCGATTGAACATTGCATCGAACTGTCCTGTGTTGAGCTTGATAAGCATGTTGTAGTGTGCGTTTACAGACCCCCTATTTATCAGAACTTTTCGTTATTTGAGTCAATAATGGAAGATGTCCTAGCGAAACTTGATGTCGAGACTGCAGCCCCTGGGCCCGCTGGGCACGAGAACACATTTGACCCAGCAATGTTTCAACGGACAAAAAGAAAGTGCGTAATTGCTTAGATATTTACTTTAAAATCCAATCACTACCTACTGGATTAACTTTTGTTTATGTTTCATGACTAAATGGAATCAAAAACAATAGTTCATCGAATTCTCTTTACATAAGTATAACTCTGAATTTACGCTTTACGCTTGGAACAGCGCGTAGCGATAACTATATTTCGAAAATTCTGTAGAAAAACACCATTGACACATGTTTTCATTAATAGCCTTTCTATAATTTAATTCAAAAATTATGATTACAAAAAATATTACTCACCGTCACCGTTATGCCCGTCTATCTGCCGACAAATTAGCGATGTGCGAGTCGAGTTATTTGATTCGAGTAACTCGAATCAAACCGTAAACGAGTCAACTCGAGTTCAGTTTTTAACAACTCGAATCAACTGGGTCTATCGAACGCACACCTCACGACGGCGACGCGCGCGGACGTGGGTGGGGGCTTACGAGTTTACGAGTCAACTCGATGCGAGTTGAGTAGAATAGAACTCGGGCTGAGTCGGGCTCGCTCGGCCAGGATCGGAAACGGAATTAACAACTCGAATCAACTCGGTCTATCGAACGCACGACGGCGACGCGGACGCGCGTGTGGGTTTACGAGTTTACGAGTCAACTCGATGCGAGTTGAGTGGAATAGAACTCGGGCTGAGTCGGGCTCGCTCGGCCAGGATCGGAAACGGAATTGCATGAATGAAAAATCGAGGTGGAAGTTTATTTTGAATTTTTGATTGAAATTTTGTTTTTTTATTGGTTGGCCGTTGGTGACCCGCGCGCGACCTGACCTTGTTGCTTTGTTTTGTTAGTGATTAATATCTCTAAGTGTGCTTACTTTAATAATTAAATATTTTTTATTTCAAATACCTGATAAACTTCTTTCGTAACATATTAAAACCTGATCAGTGATCCAATGCTACATTGGTGTAGGCTTGTATCAGCTTGTATGTAGCGTAGCGGCTCCGGCTACTAAAACAGAAACTTTCTTAGTTGCGAATGGACTCGAGTAGCCATATCACACCAACAATTCAACATCATTATCATTACCTATCAGCCTCGAGTCGAGCTGACTCGAGCTCCCCGAGTCCCCTCTTTCTCCCTACAGGAGACACCGAGTCGAGTCAACTCGAGTTGCGACTCGAGTCAGTACCCATATCAACTCGAGTAACTCGAGTCAAAAAAAATCCAACTCGTCACATCGCTACGACAAATATCTATCACCCGGCATCCACTCAATCGAAGCACTATGATGCGCCCTCTTTGAATTTGCGTCAACTGAGGTGCCACAATATTATATTTATAAAATGTTTTATGAAATTTCACAGCACAGCACACAGGATTCTAAATCACAGAACATAAATACCCTAACGAACGGGTTTCAAATACGTACGCATAGTTATGGATCAAGCGCAACTGACGTAAACGAACGATGTGACTTTCGTATTCGTTTAATTTCGTAAAGGATCGGGAGAACTCGGAAGCAGCGGCGGGCGCGCAGGGGCGAGTGGGTGTGGCTTATTCCTATTGGGGCATGTTACATTGTCAATAATATCACGATACCGTGGTAATATTGATGGTATAATAGGCCGTATCACGGTATCGTGCTCAATAATTGCGATATCGCGATATTAGTATCGTGATAATATTGACAAATGTGACATTCCCCAGTGAAACATGATGATTGGCTCCCAATTATTAGTATGTGCAACCATTGGGCAATTTTAAAAACGTTGAAAACTCCACCAATCATGCCGAGGATACTTTCTTTCTAACACTCCACGGCGCGTCGTAGTTATATTTATGTATAGAGTTTACGTTGATGTGCTGGCGTCTGTACATTGCAAACTTAAGTCTAAGCGCCTCATCACTTACAGAAAAGCACAGCATGCACTACATTATGCGCAGATAGTAACAAAATTTATTTAAATAAAACAATTAATAATAATAAATAGTTTGGAAAAAAAAGTATAGTAAAGAATGAACTGTTAAAAGCTAAGTTGATTACAATGAAATAAATAACATAGATTAAATTAAATTAGATTAGATTTTTTTTTTACTATATAAAATTAGGTGCTTATTTGATTTTGGATTAGAGAAACCCGTTAGATGGCAAGCGCAACTTTTTTTAAAGCAGGTACTGACGAGTGAAAGAGATCGATGTCCACTTCATGCTCTTTGTATGCAGCATACATTCTAGACAGACATTATACATCATTATATTAGACATTATATCATAATAATGTCGAAAATGCTATACAGGGTTAAAACTCTCAGGACTATGTATATATTACTAACATCATAAACAACAACTTTTGTTCTATGACTTTTATTAATTCATTAGATTATAATTCGTCAGAAATTCAAACAAAAATAAAAATATTTCTATTCAACGAATTGAAATATTCGATTTTTTGTTACGAACTCTAAGCAAAGCAAAAGAAAGCGCTAGTTAGATGGACAAACTGCCGTGTGTAGTACAGTCAACAGCAAAAGTAGATGATCAAAATCAGAAATCCAATACTAATGAACGGAGTTCGCAGCTATATGGCAGCTGTACTATTAATAAATGTTTGGTATAATTTACAATCACATACTTTTGAATCACTTCGACGCCACACAGTTCTGACGCGAACTCCGTTCATTAGTATTGAATTTCTGATTTTGATCATCTACTTTTGCTGTTGACTGTACAAAATGTACCGGAGGGGAGCGGGGGTTAGATAGAACAACGAAATCGTAAAGGTTTTGTTTTTGTAAATGTATTACGTTTCGTAAAAAGTCATAGAACAAAAGTTGTGATAAATGATGTTAGTAATCCAGTCTAGCAAGGTTGCTAGTGTTGTACCAATAACCTTGTGGTGGAAGGTAAGAAGGTGGTGGAAGGTAAGAGGCATGGACGCTTATTCTTTTTTTTAATTGACGAAAAATTTCAACGCTGGTGGTATCATGTACCTACTGAATTCATGGCTCCCGCAGACAGGCGCGACGCGACGACGGTACGACGCGATTCTGATAAAACGATTTCCATGAAGCTTTCATAGATTGTTCTACTAAAGTCGCGTAGCGCTCGTTTGCGGGAGCCTTTTCAGTTTTCGCGTCAATGTTCCCTTCCTGTAAACAATGGTCCTTTTGTTTTATAAAGTTGTGTCTTTGATAGTCAATCAGGGGGAAACAAAACAACGCCTCAAGGGCGTCCTCCCCTTTCAGGAGCCCGGAGCGGTCATCAACCCTGCCCTAATATGTCTTTGTGTAGGAGTAAGTTAGTTATTCGTTTAAAGTAGACTACACAAAACACATTATCCTAGTGAGCCACATGAATATTTTTAGTTCTTTAGCACTGTAAAGAAAAATAATTGTTGAGAACCATGTTTCGGTGGTAAATATTTGAAAATAACTAACACTCGATATCCAAGTGTTAAATAAACTTTTGAAATCTATGAGAAGTGGGATGTTGGTGGAAATTGCCGCTCCAAAGTGATCTAAAGTGTATTTATTATCGATTATCTTGTCTTTCGGTAAATCCAGGTTGGGTTAGAAGTGGGATTCTATGCTGCCGACCCACGTATGTTATCTATTGCCGAATTCTATGCGTGACCTATATCTAACAATGAGGTGCTGTCTGCAAATGTAACAGACTGTTTTGATTATCCGTAATCTGTTCCATCTCCAAAGTGTATCTTGTTTTGTTTTAAAAATAAAATGAGGGTATTTGTCTAAGTTTCTTTTTCATTAATTAATCTGTTTTTGTTGTAAATATTTTACGGATTTAGCAGCTTTCTGCGGGATGTATTTTTCCTTTAGGGCTGTTTTTTTCTAACGCCAGATAATTTTATCCGAGGAAAAATTTTGAAATTTTGACAGTTCTTCCATACACAATCTGTCAGACGTAAATTTTTATTCCACGAATAAAAAATATCTCTTCTAACTAGCCTGTATTGTCCTACTGTAGGGCAAAGGCCTCCTTCTCCCTTTTTCCACACAATTCTGTCTTTTGCGAGAGTCAGCCAGTCCTTACGGTAGGAGTCAAGCTAATCCCGCCATCTTCATCTTGAGAAATCAGCCCTTAGTTCATTAGCTGTATACTCCAAATAGCATAGGTTCGACATTACTACCTACTGAGTTTGCTTGTCCAATAATCAATTAGAGGGCGGACGTATAATTCAATTCTGAATTTATGTCGATACTTAATAGTGCAGTGTTGTAGTTTATTTAATAAACAAGTCAAGTACTGAACTTATCAAATTGTGCCTTTAGGCTACAATTTGGTATCTATAAAATATATCTACTTAGTATCAATATTTTTAAAACTTTTAACAATTTTTCTCTCAAACTAGGTAAACTACGGTATTTGCGCAACACACTAGCAATGGCATTCATTTTGACAGTTCTACAACGTCCATTGCGTTATTTAGCAGACCAATTCATCGAACATTATGATTTATGAAGCAATGGATTAGCAATATCTTTTAAAATTATTCCTATTGTTGTGAATGTGGGTGGGTTACACAATCAGGCGGCTGTTTAGTTATATAGTGTACTAGCTTCTGCCCGCGGCTTCGCCCGCGTGGATGTCGGAAATTATCCCACGGGAATGTGCTAACAGGATAAAATGTATGTGTTTCCCCAGGATGCCATCTATCTCTATGCCAAATCAGAAGTTCAGTGGTTTAGGCGTGAAAATGCTTACACAGTTTCAAGTTCAAATCCTCCCCTTAAAAACTGAATTACCCCTTTTTGTCCCGTCAGTGGTAAATTTTCGACAACTTTACATACCTACTTATTATTAATTATTTTCTGTCAAAAGTATCAATACTGAGTTTCGAGTTACTCGGACGGCGCATTCAATTTCTTCCACACCCTATATCCCCCTTTGAGGGGTAGTTTTGAAAAACTTATAATGATGAACTTTATTAGGTAAGTACTAACTTAGGCAAGTATTCTTGCCAAGTTTCAAGTTTATTAACCTAATGAAGAAGATTTTTCATATAAACTGTATCCCCACTTTTCACCACACACACACATTCATAACTTGACTCAAAGATAATTTATACTAATTTTCGAGTTAATCAAGCCATGCAGTAAAATCCTCCCCTGAAAAATTTACTACCCCATTTCAGCCCGTCAGGGATAGATTTTCAAAAAACCCTGATACACATTATTCTTTACGTTCAATATTAAGTATAAATACTGAGTTTCGAGTAAATCGGACTGCGCGCTAAAATTCTTCCATACAAACTTTGAAACCCCCCAATCCCTTATTAGGAGGTAGTTTAGAAGAAAAAAAAACTGACAATCTTCATAATTTATTTAGATAAGTATTTGTGCCAAGTTTCAAGTTTATTAACTAAATGAATAAGATTTTTCATATAAACTGTATCCCCCGCTTTTCACCCCCACAGGGGTGGAATTTTGAAAATCATTTGGGATTATTCATAACTTGATTCAAAGATCATTTATACCAATTTTCGAGTTAATCAAGACACGCATTATAATCCTCCCTTGTAAAATTAACTACCCCTTTTCAACCCGTTAGGGGTAGATTTTCGAAAAACCCTGATACATGTTACTCTTTATTTTTGGTCTTAAGTATCAATATACTGAGTTTCGAGTTACGCGGACCGCGCATTCAATTTCTTCCACACAAACTTAACACCCCTATATCCCCCTTTGAGGGGTAGTTTTGAAAAACTTATAATGGTAAACTTTATTACTTACTTAGGCGAGTATTCTTGAAAAGTTTCATGTTTATTAACCTAATGAAGAAGATTTTTCATATAAACTGTATCCCCGCTTTTCACCCCCACAGGGGTGGAATAAAAAAAAATCGTTTGGGATATATTCATAACTTGACTCAAAGATTATTTATACTAATTTTCGAGTTAATCAAGCCATGCAGTAAAATCCTCCCCTGAAAAATTTACTACCCCATTTCAGCCCGTCAGGGGTAGATTTTCAAAAAACCCTGATACACATTATTCTTTACTTTCAATATTAGGTATAAATACTGAGTTTCGAGTAAATCGGACTGCGCGCTAAAATTCTTCCATACAAACTTGAAACCCCCCAATCCCTTATTAGGGGGTAGTTTAGAAGAAAAAAAAACTGACAATCTTCATAATTTATTTAGATAAGTATTCGTGCCAAGTTTCAAGTTTAGTAACTCAAGGAATATGATTTTTCATACAAACGAATTTCCCCCTTTTCACCCTCTTAGGGGTGGAATTTCGAAAAATCCTTTCTTAGTGGATGCCTACTCTTCACGAAGAACACACCCTCCAAATTTCATGTCTCTAGGACCACCGGTTTAGGCTGTGCGTTGATCTATCAGTCAGTCAGTCAGTCAGTCAGTCAGTCAGCCAGTCAGTCAGTCAGGACTTTGAATTTTATATATATAGATTTTGTTCCTAACTAAATTAGAACATGTCCTTGCAATTCATCCCAATCTTATCTCCCACTAAATGCTGTCCTGGGTTAATTATGGTTTCGCTAACATATTAGGTTAATGAATGATATTAAAACTTTTGCCGAACATTAGCTTCGGGGCAAAACCTTTTATCTAAATTACCTAGTAACTGGTAAGTGTAAGTATAATGAGTTAATAGCATATTTGTTCGACATTCCTTTTACTTATTTACTTCACACTAATGGCTTTTTAGTGTCGGGTTCAGAGTTCCTTTGTAACCTGCTGTTTTAATACAATATCTGGGAGAAATATTACGAACCGAATAATAATGGCTCAGTAAGGATTTCATGGAAAATTTGTATATACTCGCGTTTATTATGAAATTGTATTGTCTACTTCCTTTTCATTTAATATATTTTATAACACATTTGCTCGTAAAGGGTCTCTTATTTCACCAATTTCAATATCGTATATCTCATTACGTACTTATGCGTTATTGTAATGTAAAACGCACGGTTTATCAAGATGCTCCGACTGAACTGAAACGAACGGTACTGTTTAAAATCTTAGCAAAGAGTTTTTATGTCAGAAAAGTAGTCAACATTTTATGAATAAAATTAACTTTGGGAGATAAAATATAATAAATAAACATTTAATTCTTTACTTAATTTACTTAATTAATTTTGACAAAAAATTACAACCATTTATCTGTACCAAAAATATTAATTTACTTTATTAGTAATACTGACTGTTTTTTGTGCCTTTGCCTTAAAAAAAAAGCGCTGATGCGCGCGCATCGCTAATTTGTGAACAAGTAAAAATTACTCCGCGCGCTTTTTGTTTTCGCTGTATTGTTTCTATTTGAAAATATCTTCAAAAGTTCGAGTTTTATTTATTTCCTCGCAAATATGTTATAAAACGTCGTATGGCGCTTTGATAATTACAGCCTCTGCTTTCTTGTAGCCCTCGCCTACGGCTCGGGCAATATCGCCTCGGCTGTAATTTTCAACTTACCGCACTTATATCATAATGTACTATTCTAAATAAACATAATAGACGAGTATTCTAGACAACCAAGACTTGTTAAATTAAATTAAGTAATAAAAATCTAGGTGAGTACATTGTTTTCTGTCCATCCATAAAATCAAGTACCAGGAAAGCAGTAAACGACAGTAGCGCATC
The DNA here is from genome assembly GCA_945859715.1 of Apamea sordens. Taxonomy (NCBI): domain Eukaryota; kingdom Metazoa; phylum Arthropoda; class Insecta; order Lepidoptera; family Noctuidae; genus Apamea; species Apamea sordens. The sequence continues at coordinate 8,359,766 of OX243991.1, read as the reverse complement.
GCTACATCACTTACAAATTATCCGAGAGAGAGCCTATACCGTCATTCAAGAGGCCCGAAGGCTAAGGAGTCTATTAGAACGAAGTAAATAAAGGGTCGCCGAACAATAGTAACAGACCGTGTCTTTCGAGTGAAGAGTAGAGATATGGAAGCATTTACAGGCGTGCGTGCGTGACGGAGGCGACCTACATCATGAGCCAAACGGCCGGCCGCCACTTGAGTATTCACACCGCGGATAGTTCGGAATCTAATTACCATTATTTACCTACTTGATGCTGCACCGGGATGCCTCAGGCTTGTGACGGAATCTTTATTACTCAAGCAGAGCTACCGATAATTGGGTTACTATAATTGCCATGAATGGAAAGGCCACAGCGGAAATAGAATTTCGTAGAACATCATTTAAACGATTTACAGACTATAAAAGCTTTATAAGTACCAAAGTTACTTTTGAAGCAGAAATATATAGTATGATATTTTTTGCTTAAAGAATAAAAAAACATCTAATTTCAAGAACCAAGGTCAACATAGGTAGTTGGGAAAAAAGTAAGCCAGATGATGATCATTCGAGTTGATAAGAACACATCATGCAGGGTTCCATAGCCAAATGGCAAAAAACGGAACCCTTATGGATTCGATGTCACAGACACTTTTTTCCGAAACTATAAGAACTATACTGTTGAAACTTGGTAAGTAAATGTGTTCTGTGAACCGCATTAAGATTTTCACACAAAAATAGAAAAAAAAAAACAATACATTTTGGGGGTTCCCCATACTTAGAACTGAAACTCAAAATTTTTTTTCATCAAACTCATACTTGTGGGGTGTCTATGGATAGGTCTTTAAAAATGATATTGAGGTTTCTAATATCATTTTTTTTTTTCTAAACTGAATAGTTTGCGCTAGAGACACTTCCAAAGTGGTAAAATGAGTCCCGTCCCCCCCTGTAACTTCTAAAATAAGAGATCTAGTAAGTAGTTTTTTTTTTAATACATCATAAATCGTAAACCCCACTTTACCTTTCATTCGATCAACTCAATTCATGGGCGAGTCCGACTCGCACTTGGCCGCTGTTTTATCAGGGTGGCAGGGACATCGACGCGCAACCTGTTACTATGGATTCAGTACATGATACTGGACCCTCGTACGTTAAAATTTTTCGTCGGTTATAAAAAAAATCTGTTATTATACAAATTACCGCGCAATCAACGTGGTCAAAATGTATGGAAAACGAATCTTTTTTATAAACTACCGACAAAAAAAACGGAGTAATGCGGGCGGGCGATGCAATGCACCAAGGTGGGTCAGAGGAACAAGAAATTTCATGCGGACGAAGTCGCATGCAGAAGCTAGTAAAGTAGTAATATCACTTATTTTACTTAAATGACATATTCTGGGAAATGAATGATGAATTGACATTATTATTATTGATTGTGATGAATTGTTCAGTACAAGTCTGGTGCAGTTAGTTACTCTGCTGTTCAGTTCCCCCTAACCGTAAAACTACTTTTTGCTCAACTAAGTAATAACTGACATCAAATACAAACAAAGGAAATGGGATAACAAAAGGAAATTGCAAAAGCTTACGGTTTTGCTATAGTTATAGTAAAATAACCCTTTAGATAAGACGACGTCTACCCAATAAAGGCGGAATCATTTGAAATGAAAATGAATCGTCTGAACATAAATTCAATAAAGACCGTGAAATGAGGGAAACGTGCCGAATCAACAAATGGGGAAGCTGATCGTATGAACTTTCCCAAAATGAAGAAAAATTGAAACAATTAATGAATAACCGACACAACCGTACCGTACCGATGTTACGTAGTGAGGGTAGGCAGTGTCACGCATAACATCAGCTCCACGCATTTAAATAATTTTAAAATAATTTTACAAAGATACGCCGATTATATATAGTGAAATAGGAAAAAAGCAGGCTAATAAATAAGGGAAAGTGTTATCTAAATATTAAACGCCTAAAAACGTCACCAAAATAGTGCATATTTTTTCAAACTGTCAAATGAATTAGTGTTAAGACTCAATGTATATAAAAACTATTGAAGTGGAAAGAACATGCTAATAAATGTGAAAAAATTGTTACAAAGCTGTGTTTAAACATAATAAGTGCATAAACTGTAGTTATAAAATAACTGTGACGGTTGTGTTGTAAACATAAAAATTAGAACACCCGCGACCTCCAACGTAAAAAATAAATAAAAATTCGTAGAAACCATACACCAAATTCAATAAGTTGGTCTGACGGCTAAGTGACCGAGTGGTATCAGCTGAGACTGCGGAGCTACGAGTCGTGAGTTCCATCCTCAGCAAAGCACTCAACTTTTTGTATTTAAAGGAATTTGCTAAATTGCTATTTACATACGAATAAAGTCACTGGCTCACCGAAATAGCAGCAGATGAACTTAATATAAACAGAATGTCTTCTAAAAATAACCCAACTACTTCAAAAAGTAGTTGTAAGGTGGCAGCACTAGTTACTTGCTATAAATGCAAAAAAAACGTTAACATAAAAGAAACGGTATTGTGTTCAACATGTAATAACAGATATGAGTTGAATTGCGACGGTTATCCAGAACAAACATACCGTTTAATGGATAAAGAAGCAAAAAAAAGATGGAGGTGTAAAATGTGCATAAAAAACAAAAAAGTTGTAAGTAACGAAACATCTAACATCACGATGAGAAAAAAGCAGAATATCGCTTTACCCGAACAAACCAGTATTACAAAGATTAATGTTGAAGATATACAGCTCACTCCACGATGCACATATCCTGCGCTAGATTCCCATATACTCACAGATTTTGATACATCAGAGGAGTCCGTAACACCAAAATTGTCAAAGAGTGTAGACTTTACAATATCTGACTTAGTAACGATGTCCGAAATGAAAGAGACAGTTTCCCAGTTAACAGATGAACTTAATAGTACGCAGAAGGAACTTGAAAATACAATATTGGAAAACAACGACCTTCACAATCAAATCAATCAATTTAAAACTGAAATAAAATTATTAAAGTCTCTATGCTATGCATCACCATTACAAAACGGTACTAACAGTGGTGTGCAAAAGAAGAGACATTCTCTACTATCGCACAGCTTGGCTAGTACACCTGAGGCTGCTACGTTACGTTCCTCGTTAAGAAACGACTGTAATAACGTTCAAATATTAGTCTTACAACAAGAAATTAAAATCCTGCAACAAAAATTAGAAGATGCAAATCAAGAAATTACATGTCTAATGGAACAAATAGAGAGTCTTAAACAGCATCGATACTATAATAGCACAGAATCGGAAATACCGGCGGTACGGAATTTTAGGAATAAAAAGGACAAGAAGCTTGTGATCCTTAGTAGCAACTCAACCAACAAAATTCTACCAATTGCTACCAGATTATTTGGCGATACTTTTCAAATATGCCACTACATAAAAACAAACTGTGGCGTAGAACAATTAATATACGGATTGGAGGATAAACTAAAAGAATTAACCTGTCAGGATTACTGTGTCATCCAAATTGGAGATGAAGATTTCAAGACCTCATGTGACTACACTAAGCTGGTAAAACTAATACGGGATAAAGTGATGTCTATTAAGCATACTAATATAATACTGTGCGTACCTACTTTTAAAAATTATTATTATAAAGAGATGTATAACTGGCGAATAGAAGCATTTAATAATATAATTTATAATGACAATTTAATTCATAATTATATCTATTTAATTGACTCTAACTTAAATCTGTCTTATGACTTCATGTCTTATAATAAAAATGGAAATGTAAATAATAGAGGTATATGTAGTATATTTTATCAAATACAGCAACTTATATTAGAAATTGGTACATATTCTGAATATTCAAATCCTTCGTTTGAGGAAGATGAACAACACAGTCAGTTTTTTCGAGATTAATACCTTGACTGGTGGTTTGAACAACTTGGCTATATTTAAGGACGGTCACTCACATGTTACTATTTTTCACCAAAACTTATGCGGAATAAATAATAAGAAGGATGAATTCGAAGTGTATGTAACTGAATTACCAAACGAAATAAGCTTTATTTGTATAAGTGAACATTTTTTAAACCAAATCATGGTATCACAATTTGAGTTTCCTAATTATATTATAAGCTCTTGCAACACAAGGTTAAATAAAACAAGAGGTGGCACTTTAGTATTAACACACAAAAACAGACAAGTTGAGGACTTGGACATTTGTAAAAGGCTTTATAAAACGGATAGCTTTGAGGTATGTGGAGTGAAAGACATTGAGACAAACTCCTACATAATCTGTTGCTATAGAACACCAGTAAATAAAAACTTTGACGACTTTCTAGATAGATTGGAACAATTACTGCAGTATTTTTTCAATAAAATTTGCTTTATTTGCGGAGATTTTAATATTGACTTGTCAAAACAGGACAATAAAAGAAGTTCGTTTACATCATTGTTGAAATGTTATAATTTTAGATATTTATTTGATTCAATTACATTTGTGCGAAATAATTCCGAATCGTGTATAGATAATATATTGACGAACACCTGTGATAGAAATATTAGTAGTACAGACATTGACCACAATCGATTAGCGGATGGGCATGCAGCTCTCTTTTGTACAGCAAATTTGGAAAAAGTAAATACTACACAATCCGTTCGTTTTAAATACATAGAGAGAAGATTATATAACGAGAAGAATAATAGGGCATTCAGGCAGAAACTACTGGAGCACGACTGGAATTTAGGTACAAACACGTTTATACGAAAAATTAAAGAACTACATTCAAGCACTTTTAAAAAAAGGAAAGTTAAAATCAATATAAAAAGAACTGGTCGATCTAAATGGCTAACGAAAGGGATAAGGATATCCAGCAAAATGAAGAGACTACTAAATTTTATAAATAAAGCTAAGTGTGACAAATCGTTATTACAGTATCGTGAACAGTACTTTAGAATTTATAGAAAGGTGATTAGGAACGCAAAAAAAAAGGAGGTAACTAATCAAATAAATAAAGCAGCAAACCGTATCAAAGAAATTTGGAAAATAGTCAATAAAACTCGAAAAAAAATTGATAATAATATTGAAAATGATAATATAATACTTAAACATAATAATAAAATAATTTGTAACACAATAGACATTGCTAACATTTTTGCGGACCAGTTTGACAACAGCAAAGGCATAAACACTGGTAATCCAGAACTAGCTAAGAAGTATTTAATTGAGAATACTGATAGAGTTGATAAGTGTATGGTTTTTAATCCTGTTATGTCGATAGAGATTTACAAAATGGTAAAGGGTATGGATAATAAAAGGGCATTTGGACACGATGAAATACCTCTGAACGTAATCAAAGATAATATAGATATACTGGCATACCCAATATCTGAAATAATAAATAACTGCGTCAATGAAGGTGTTTTTCCTGACCAATTTAAGCTAGCCAGGGTTCTACCACTATTTAAGAAGGGTGCTAAAACGGATCCAGGCAATTACAGACCCATTTCATTGTTACCGGTTTTATCCAAACTTTTTGAAAAAGTGATCAAATCTAGGCTTGTGGGACATTTGGGGAATCTAACAATAATAAACCGTAATCAGTTTGGGTACCAGAAAAGTAAAGGGACACTAGATGCAATAGACTCGTTAGTTAACAACGTAGTAAATAAGCTGAATAATAAACTTAAAGTTGCCGGCTTATTCCTAGATTTAAGTTCTGCGTTTGATACTGTAGAACATTGCATTCTAATGGATAAGTTGGAGCATTACGGTATAAGAGAAAACGTTTTAAAACTTTTTAGTTCTTATTTGACCAATAGGAAACAGTACGTCGAAATTAAATCACTTCAGGAAGGTGTGGAAGAAATTTATAAATCGAAACTATTTCCAGTAACGAGAGGTGTTCCTCAGGGTTCTGTGTTGGGTCCCATTTTCTTTATAATTTTTCTTAACGATCTAACTGAATACATTAGGAAAATTTTACCAGATGCTGAATTGATAATATTTGCTGACGATACGAGTGCTGTTATAGCTGCTGACAATATGGAGACCTTAAAATGTAAATTAAATGTATTAATAGCTGCTTGTGAAAGCTGGTTTTCTATGAATAATTTGAAATTAAATGTAAGTAAGACAAAATGTATGATATTTAGATCTACAGTTCGGAACAAAACAATAATGGACGTAGAATCCTTGGGCAGCAAAATTGATATAGTAGAAAGTTTAAAATTTTTAGGGGTACAAATTGACTCTTTACTAAATTGGAAGCCAGAACTAAATTCAATAACGAATACAATAAGTAGTGCGTGTTATGCTATAAGATCTTTGAGGGATATGTTGTCTGTTGCCCAACTTCGTACCGTCTATTTTGCTCTAGTTGAATCCAAACTTAGATATAGCATTAAATTTTGGGGAAACAGCTATAAATATAATATTAAGGCAGCCTTTACTATACAAAAGCGAGCATTACGAACCATGCTTCGTTTAAACCAGACAGAATCATGTAAGGAGTATTTTATTAAGCTTAGAATTTTAACGGTACCATGTCTTTACATTTTAGTTCTCCTTACTCATTTAAATAAAAACTTAAATGAGTATGAAACAGACGATGAAAGAAAAAACAGACTAGATACTCGCAGAAAAGATCTTCCTACTTTTCTGCAGGCAAAGCTTAATGTTGTCAAACACTCGTCACGCGTGCAATCTGTCAATCTGTTTAACAAATTACCAGCAGAATTTAAGAATATTCAGAATGTGAACATGTTTAAAAATAAACTCAGGGCTTTGTTGATTAAGAAAGCCTATTATAGCATTGACGAATTTTGTAATGACAAAAATATTAAAAATAATACTTAAATATCTTGATCCATTCTTCTTTGACTTGTAATAATTTTTTATTTTATTTTTTATTTTTATATTCTTACTTAAAATTTCGACATTGAATGTATTTTTGTATCATTTTGCTAGGGATCTGTATCATTATGACTATTCATGTTTGTAAAGTTAATTGGTTTTAATTTGGATAGACGTTCTAACTTCGAATGGGTGAGGAACGAGGTTACTTATTAATTTTAATTGTTTATGTTACTTCTTTTTGTGTACCTACTGTGCAAATATTTCGACACAAATGTATTTTTGTTATGAAATAAATAACTTGAACTTGAACTTGAACTTAACTTGAACTTGAACTTGAACCGAGCGAAAAATGGTAGGAGGAAAATTGAAACGCCTGAACACGGAGGTGAACATGGTCTCTTAGTGGTACGACATTTTGTTTTACTGCCTTTAGCCTATAATGTTCCCACTGCTGGGACACAGGCCTCCTCTCTGTGAGAGGGAGTGGGCCGTAATCTGCGACGAGGACCCAGTGTGGGTCGGAAGATATCACATGTCTCCGAATTTTTGGTTCTAGGACATGCCGGTTTCCTCACTAGGTATGTTTTTCTTCACAATTTTGAGAGCCGTGGTGATGAAGATTATTTAAACAAAGTAAAGTGCCTGCCTGGGTTCGAACCCACGACCTACAACTTCCGTTACCATGCTCTCCTTTCTTTATTTGCTTGAGACAAAAGATGTTTAAGGGCTGCTTTTCGTCCGACAGTTTTTGTATGGTAGAGGGGCCCGTGGCTAAATAATAACAGCCGCACAGGTCAATCGGTCAGGTTAAGCTACGCTTACCGCGGTTGGTCTGTGGATGGGTGACCATCCTTACATACCGAGACCCATCCATGACTCGGAAAGCACGTTAAGCCGTTGGTCCCGGCTGTCATTCGTGGATCTTTGACAGTCGTTACGGGTAGTCAGAAGCCCGAAAGTCTGACAACCAGTCTTACCAAGGGGTATCGTATTACCCAGTAACTGGGTTGTGGAGGTCAGATAGGCAGTCGCTCCATGTAAATACTGGTATTCAGTTGCATCCGGTTAGACTGGAAGCCGACCCCAATATAGTTGGGAAAACGCTAGGCAGATGATGAGTTTTTGTATGGTAGAACTGTCAAAAATTCAAAATTATTCTTCCCAAAAAATTATCTAGCGTTGGAAAAATCAGCCCTAAAACCTATTATAATTAAAATATTTCTTACATTACTTAATCATTTACTTGAAAGAACATTCTCCTAAGTGATCTATCTGACCGAAGTGATCTCACCATTAACGTTTGCAAGGATAGGATACCAATTCGTTGCGCTCGCGACGTGTCTGAATTTGAACTTCTGGTCAGGTAAAAAGTTTTACAGTGAAGACATAAAATATCTGATATAATCTTATGGGCAAAGTTCCATGTAATAACACTAAACGGCACTGCTTCAATCCAGTCACGCAAATTTTGAGACAGAGCCTCGGACATATCACTATATGCCCTCTTATAAGACGTCCCCTCCCGGCTGAAGAATATCACCAATAAGGTACAGTCAACAGCAAAAGTAGATGATCAAAATCAGAAATTCAATACTAATGAACGGAGTTCGCAGCTGTATGGCAGCTGTACTAGCAGTAAATGTTTGGTATAATTTACAATCACATACTTTTGAATCACTTCGACGCCACACAGTTCTGACGCGAACTCCGTTCATTAGTATTGAATTTCTGATTTTGATCATCTACTTTTGCTGTTGACTGTACCTACCTTATTGGTGATATTCTTCAGAAAGTTCAGGTGCGTAGTACTCGCAACCGACGTGCGTGTGATATCAGACATGTAACCGAGCCAAAAGGAGTATGTAAGGATGGTAGCAGGTAGCGTTCTGTTGTTTTTGCCAACCCCCATGGGAAGATAGCGTGAGTTTATGTACCGTATATAAAGGGGTATCCAATTGCCGCCAGTAACCGTACCCGTACCCACCTATAGAGAAGTGTTATCAACGGCCGGTGATAGATAGTTTAACGTGGTAACTGCGAGCATTGCCTCTCAAAAGAGGTTCGTGCCAAACAGCGCACTACATGAGTGTAGACTTGATAATGAGGATGAGAACTAAGATAATTTGACAAATACAAATACATATAGGTAAAGTAGAAGTTGACATATTTATGTATAGCAGTAAATCTATGTTTAATGTTTGTATGAAGTTTTTTTTGTTGGCTTGTTGCGCGCTTTGGTGTCTACTGTAAGTGCAGCATGCAATTGTTATATAAATAAATAAAGACAAATTTAACCCAATGAAAAAAATCTGAACCTTTTATAAGAAATTTTCCGTCATATAAGTGCAAATTAGATTGATGAATGCAGAGACAAAACCGCAAGTAAATTAGTTGGCTAACTTTCAATCATAATCTAAATAATTTTGAAGGATATTGCTAAACCATTGCTTCATATTTTCAAAAAAATTGTCTGCTCAACTACGTAAATAAAGCAATGAATGTTGTTGAACTGTCAAAATTAAACCCATTGCTAGTGATAGTGTGTTATTTATTTATTTATCCTCACACTGGAACGCCTTACGGCAATTACACCAATGGAGCAAAAAATCACTTTATGTTATGCAATTACCCCGCTGTAGAAACGATGTCATACACACAGGCTCTATATCTACCTATAGCCATCCACATGTTGCACATAGTGTCTAGGTTACAACACAAGCTGATTGCATGTGTTGTTATAATTTAGTACTTATAATGTTTAGAATATAGACCACCTGCAGGAATGTTAAAATGCTGACATAACATACATTGTCCTCCCTTTTCCGTTATATATTATCCGTCGAATGAATCCTACAAAGTAGAGACGCATTATCTTCATGCTCCATTCCGAAGAGGGGAAATGAACAGTAAACCTTTCGCAATTGTCGAAGCAGCACGTGTAACCCCGTGTAACCCTTAGTTTTGCTATTTATTATTCGCAAGTTAACGACGCACTTCCAAAAATTGTTTAATTTACTGCTCAGAGCCTTCTCATTCCTTATAAAATTGTATAGAAAAGCGAGCTGTACATACCAAATACATACCAACATATCTAAACAAAGGCACGATGTACTCGAATTCTAATAGCACCACATCTGAACGATCAACACGTAGAAAGTATAATTTAAACATAATAAAACGGCCTAAGTCGCATTGTTTACACTTGTACTCAATCTGTTTTCCTGTTACGTACTGGAATAAACACTGTCGTATAAATCAGTTTGAATAATCGCCGAAAGTAAGCGTTGTTAAAACGTATGTACTTGAACTATGTAGCTGGTACTTGTACTAGGCAGTGCATTGCATACTTAACAGATGCACCGTAATATTTTAATTTGTGACACGAAGCGACACACGTCGTTAAGGCCTGTGGGAAACTAGCTAAAGTCAGTGTCACGATGCTTGGCAAGCCATGTAAATTGGTTTGTGTTACTGAAGGAGTGTAATTAAATTAGCGCATTAATTCATCACTTACAATTTCTATGAAATGTAGTCGTATGATTCTCGCCTGGGTTTGATTAATACATAATTGCTTGTTTAATTAATTATACCTCTGATTGAGGTATTAAATTCTGTAAGCACAATATTTTTTTTTTCATGAAAGCTGCAATCAAAGACAGAGTAGGTACTCTTTCTATGAGAGCTTTATCTTGTACAGACCATCAAACTGAGCCACTTTCTCCATTGGGCCGATATTGTGATCGCGAAAAAATAATCAGCCGTCCCATCTTCGATCAGTAATTATTGATGGAAGCGTCCCATATATTTATTTGCGTCGAGTAGGTACTTATTGAAGTTTTGTATGTTTCGCGATTACGCTGTTGGTCCCATGGAGAAAGTTATTCAGTTTGATGGTCTGTACTCTGTACCTAAATATGACCAGACCTTTTTGATACATGCTGTATTTGTTCAAGAAACGCCTTGCCCAACAGTGGGACAATAACAGCCCGTATATACCTATTTGAAGTACTTACATAATTATGATTTTTTACAAGAAAAATCGCTTATTAAAAAAAGAATAACTTTAGGTATAAAGTTTTAGAAATATTCTGACTATCCTAATTAAGTATGTGTGTAAAAAACTAAGAAGTTAAGAACAATATCTGTGGAGCAATAAATCACTAAAGGCGTGGATATTTATTTCTGTAGTGAACCACACGTTTCTTTCTAGCACAAACGACAGGTTGTACTCACTCATGTGAGAAAAACCAGAAGTATACACGCAGCTCTAGTAGCATATTTTAATTTCGAATTTATCATAAAATAAAATAATGTATGTTACAAAAACCAAAGTTGTCGACATAGCTCACAGAATAAGCAAGCTGAAGTGGCAATGAGCCGGCCATATTAGCCGTAGCACTGATGAACGTTGGGGTAGAAGTGTGCTTGAGTGGAGACCGCGAATCGGCAAACGTAATGTAGGACGCCCTCAGGCTACGTGGAGCGACGATCGTCCCAGGGTGGCGGGTAGCACCGGGCTGAGAGTTTCCGAAAATCGAGTTGAATGACGTGCAGTAGGAGAGGCCTATGGACAGTGGACTGCAGCTGTAGGCTGATGGTGACGACAAAAACAACATACACATATACATGTTCATGTCGTGCGTTTTTTTGTAACATAAATTATTCAGGCTATGTTTCGGCAGGTACGTGTTTGCGGCCTGAAATAAGTATTTAATTTGGTTTCTATTTACAAACAGATGATATGCGTAATAAGGCGACATCACACAATTTATTGATAAAGCACGTTCTAATTTATAATCATCCCACATTCTACAATCAACATCACATTATTATGTAAATGGAAATCCATTTCATTTTTGATAGCCCTATTGACCGTAATTTCTGTGTGAATACCATTTGTTCAGGAACTTAGGACACAGCAATAATAGCGGTGTCTGACACAGATACTCAGCATAACTCTTCATTATGATGATAAATCTATATACTAATAAATTTATATCTGAAGAGTTTGTTTGTTTGTTTGACCTCGCTAATCTGTGGGACTGCCCGGTCGGATTTGAAAAATTCATTTTGCAGTTTATAGCCCAATTCTTGAGACAGGCTAATAGGCTATTTAACATTTCGCTAGGACCTAAAAGAACCGAGCAAAAAGGTCGCTAAGAGAAAACAAAGTAATATCGTGGGCAGGTGATGCGATGCGACGTGGTGGACCGGTGTGGATCGAGGAAACAAGAAAGCTCACGTGGACAAAGTCGCGGCCCGAAGCTAGTGCTGCATATCGATTCGTTCGCAGTCATTGGCGGTCGTACCTAGCTAATAGGTGCTTGAAGCCTCGGTGGCCACTACTCAACCGATTTATGATCAAAACGTATTGTACGCGGCGTTTACAGTAAGTAATTCTAACAAATTACTCCTAACTGGCCTTTGCATAATTGATTAAATAGCTTTACAGGGAGGCTTCGTATTCAAACGATGTTATTCGTAATTCCTGTGGCTATAAAAGTCTGCAGTCAGAGATGGATTGTAACGTCTCTGCCGCGTATCTCCGAACGGGTGATTACTCGATTCGCACGAATTTACTCGCCCGAAACGTGCGCAACTCCAGAAATATGTATAAGTCTTTTTTTTATATTATCATCATCTGCCTAGCCTTTTCCCAACTATGTTGGGGTCGGCTTCCAGTCTAACCGGATGCAGCTGAATACCAGTATTTTACATGGAGCGACTGCCTATCTGACCTCCACAACCCAGTTACTGGGTAATACGATACCCCTTGGTAAGACTGGTTGTCAGACTTTCGGGCTTCTGACTACCCGTAACGACTGTCACGAATGACAGCCGGGACCAACGGCTTAACGTGCTTTCCGAGGCACGGAGGGGTCTCGGTATGTAAAGATGGTCACCCATCCACAGACCAACCGTGGCAAGCATAGCTTAACCTGACCGATCGACCTGTGCGGCTGTTATTGTTTAGCCACGGGAACCTCATTTTTTTTTTAAATATTTTTTTATAAAAGTATAGAAAAGAGGACGCTGACGCAAAGAAGTGATAAGAGTACAGCCGGTCGATTCTGTAAAAGTCTCACCGTGAAAACTCAAGTGAAGTTAGCTTGATGTGAGTTGTCAGTAGTGTCAATCCCTAGCATTATTTCACTCCACGCTCACTTCACCTAAGTTTTCACGGTGAGATGGTTACAGAATCGCACTGCGGTTTTATAAAACGTGTACCTTTTTCTTAACATCATTGCATAAAATTTAAAATTTGTCGATTGCATAATACATATTTCTGGAGTTGTCGACTCGCCCACAAATAAATTAACTTCGTGCGGTCGCCTATAGAAAACATATTAATATTTAAAAGTGCCGATTCGCACATTTCGGGCGAGTAAATTCGTGCGAGTCGACTAATAAACCCTCCGGACGCTTCTTCGGTCTTTGAGGCACCTAATGGAATCGCAATATTTTTATGAGTCGAATAACTTATGTACTGTGGCATTCAAACGATAATTTCACTTAGTTATGTGTCGTTAAAATATGCAAAAGCAATTCAAATCCGTAGGCAGTCTTTTAAATTCAGCTCACGACTCTAATTAGATTATTTAGCTATCCCAGTCTGGATGTAGGGATGCATGCGAACTGCATAATGTAAACATTTAGCAGGAGCCCAACACTACGCGGAATAGTTGGCCGCCAAGTTTATACAAGTAAACCAGCCGTTGAAATGAAACAGATATGCGAGAATAACGCACCTCCATCTCGTTAGGACAAAATACTACGCACTAAACTGCAGATATACCTACCTATTACTTGATTCAATTTAAAATCTGCGGGTATCTCTGCGGGCTTGCTCTTGAGTTCTGGGTTAAATCGAAATTGATTCGAATATCTAAACTGTACAGTATAGTATACTCTGAGTACAGTTAAATGTAGTAGCTTGTTCTTGTTGGCCAGGTTGGAACATACTGTGCCTAAGAAAGGTGACCTGGGAAATAATTTCTTGAAATTCGATGGGTCTTAGGATCCCGTAGACGATCGCGCCTGTCTACAGGAGCCTTTCACAAAGGGCCAAAAGTGCAATCTAATTACGAAGGCCTAAGTACTTCACTGTCGAAGATATTTTAGGAAGTTTACAACTTAGGACAATTTGTAACAACGACGTAAGTATTCATTTTGACATTAGTTAAAATTTAATTCTTGAAAAGACAGTAGTCAGCCTGCCAACCAGAATTTCCAAATTAGGAATGAATTATATGGCACAAATTCTTAATGACACATTTAAGCATCACGTAATTTTCTCATTAGGAAAATGAACATTACATCTCTGATATTATGTTTTCAATATTCCGATGCGGCGTCCATTGTTCCTTTATTACAATACGGAAATATGGAATTCTGGAATCTTTTGTTATGCTTCCGCAGAGTAGAAAATGGGAGAGAGATAGAATATGTTAACTTTATGAAAGCTGTGTAGCTTACATGTGTGTTCAGGCTAAACAACTTACAATTCGTATCAGTGAAATATCAAATATCGTAATAATTCACAAAATACATTGTATGACTCGGTCGCATGTAGCATTTTATTGAATAAAACCCTCATTACGATGGAAATCGACGATGTTACCCAAGGCGTATATGTTCATGAAATGCTGGATGTTTTTTTACGTTGCTATGCGACGTCACTGGGGTTGTACATCACACTTTGTTGTGTGGGTGTATCGCCCCCATCGGTACTTATATTTACATCGTTAACAGATAAAGGATTATGCTTGGAGTTCCCCTACGTGATCGAATCAGAAATAAAGAGATCCGTAGGAGAACCAAGGTAACCGACACAGCCCTAAAAATTGCAGAAAAAACAAAGTGGGCAAGGCACATTGCTCGTAGAACAGATGGTCAATGGGGCCGAAAGATTCTGGAGTGACAACTGGATACCGGAAGATGTAACGTAGGAAGGCCTCCCACAATGTGGACCGATGACTTTGTGAAGGCCGCAGGATTCCGCTGGATGCGAGAAGCACAGTACTGGTCGAAGTGGCGATGCGGGCTATGTCCTGATGTGGTCGTCTTTAAGCTGAAATGATGATGATGGTGACCTCGATAATCGACCTTTAGAAGTTTTTTTTTTTTTTTAATGACATTGACCTCAATCCAGCCCAGAGGCAGGGATGAGAACTACGGTGGAACGAGCTTGCCCAGAAGAAGCCTATTCACTCTCGCCTAGTAGTGCGTAAAGTCTGCATTTATTTATTGATTGAATACAATTATGCATAGAAATGTAAGTAATGTTATTGGCATTTTCTACCAGTCAACCCTTAGGTGATACAGAGACAAATAGGGGGAGGAACAATTACGAAAAATTTTGTACTAAATATTTATTTAAATACAAAGATACACATATTATACCTATTACAAACTATACATATCTTGTGTGTGAATCCCTATTTCCCTTGGTCACGCCATAACTTGAGTACGACTTTACCGATTTCATCCATCTTTTTTTTAAAGTTTTCTAATACTTTGTAGAAGGTTCTTACGGAAAAAAAATTAAGAAAGTTGCGCAGAAAATTAGAAAATTTAAGAATTATGCTTTTACGCTAAAACTGCTGAACGGATTTAGATGAAATTTGACACGTGGGTAGACCATGATCTGGAGAAGGACATAGGCTACAATCTCTTAACTATCTATTTACACTAGGTTCTAAATCGAATAAGACTAAATATAATTTAAAAGAGTCTCCATGGAGTTTTTTGCTCGTTCTTCTCCATTACTACGCTTTGGAATGGGCAACGCTTCATATTTTTTGACAAACCGACTCCTTTAATTGTTTAATTGAAATAAATGGTTTGAGTTTGAGGAAAACAATGGGAAAACATTAACGTTTTTGACGTAACTGTAAACAAAAGTCTATTAATTTCGAAAGTTTCAGGGTACCAAATGAAAAACTAATTGAGTTTCAGAGTACCGCTGGAGGTAGCATCTTGAAAAGTCGATGTTTCACCAATTTTTTACAGATGTCGGCATGAAAGCTTTTAAAAGCTTTTTATTCAAGTAATTTATTCTTCGTAGTCCTCTCTGTTGCTTACTAAGGTCGCGTTTCGAGAAAATATTTATAAGTATAGGTATATTATACCTACCTACTCCATGTTTCAAAATTGTGTAGTAAATATTTTTTACATAGTGACTTAATTAAGTGTCAATTACTATTAAAAAAACTTGAGAGGTGTCAAGGGACACCCGGATGGAACGAAGTTCCTTTCGATTAATTAGTGAAGGAATTGTAATAAAATTTTATTTTTTTTAAGTTATAATAATATTTTTTTTATTATTAACAAATAAAAAAACAGACAAAAAAAAACTGGCTTGCTTTCTATAAGAGAGAGAGAGACAGAGAAACACGCGCACGCCGCACGGCTTACAACTATAGCAAAAAGTCTAGCCCCCTTTCGCAACGCGCGATAAGGAACTTCGTTCCAAAACTATAGCATAATCACAAAACCAACCCGCACTGGGCCTCCCAACCCGCACTAGGCCCGCATGGTGGATTACAGCACACGCTCTCACCGAGAGGAGTTCTCCAGCAGTGGGAACATTATATGCCATAATTTTCCCACTGCTGGGACACAGGCCTCCTCTCTGTTTGAGAGGGAGGCGACCTTAATTCACCACGCGAGCCCGGTGGGGATTGGTTGATGTCACATGTCTTCGAATTTTTGGTTCTAGGACATGCCGGTTTCCTCACGATGATTTCCTTTTACTTACTTTTCATCTCGATTGGACAAAAAGTTCTGTCTTTTAATTTTTTTTGGAAATTATTTTAGGATTTTGAAAAATGTTGTTGATTTCCAAGGTCTTTGTTGGATGAATGTTGAAATAATGTATAATTACTAGGTAGGTATTGCAGTTTCAGCCCATGTAGCTGGCTGGAAGAAAAAAAACAAAGCAATTTAGGATGTTAAAACTTTTTACCACGAAAGGATATTATATAATTCCTTTCACAGTTATTTTTTACCTCTGAATTTGCATCACTATCTAAATCACAGATGATCTTTATTCTCATTCTAATAAGGTTGCTGTTGGGGTGCTGTCTGTCTGTAGAACAATTTCTATGAAAACTTCAAGGAAATGGTTCTATTAGAATCGCGTCGCACCGTCGCGTCACGCCTGTCTGCGGGAGCCATAAGAGTTAAGTGGTGCTGTCAAAGTTAAAATAACTGTGAACGGACTACAATGATTGTATTGTAATTCATATTTTCATATTTCGTACCGCTCACATTCTCACACCAATGTATAAAGGCTGCCCGTGCGGTAGAACCTGATCAGTTTAATCAAACTGATCAGATTTTATTAACCTTAGCCTAGCCCTGATAATCCTTCTGCGCCTCACATAATGTCTTAATAAATCACAGTCATGCTGGAATCGACAAGTATTTTAACACTGACCGCGTATTTGACGTACAAACCACTCAATCTGTCGAGCTTTGCGTCAGAGCTGACATCACACATTTTTCCGTAGGCTTTCAGCGCTAAAACGAGAAATGTGAGCAATTCCTCGCTTTCATCCCATTCTTGTTATGATTAAAACTGTGTATTTCCGTAATGTTTCGTCAATGATATGTGACCTTTGTGTTACTTGTGTCAGATAACACGTAGCTTGCTCATGACGTTAAAATGTAGGTAAGTCAATAGTAAATAGCCATAAAATGACTTTTCAACTTTATGCGCTAAGAGCTTGGATAATTTGTATGCGATGTAGATGCGAGCCGACGTTTATTGCAATCTTGCAGCGCGATCATTAGCTTCTTGCGAGCGCGCCGCGTGCGACACTCAAACTCAACTCACTCAAGCGTTTATAGCCAGCCTTACTTTCATTATTAACAATTAACATCTAAATCCTCTAATTCAGTTGTATATAGGGTACACTCCGGCAAATTATGCGAGAGTGGAAAATAAAATTATAACTCTATTTACATAGTTAGTAGGATATATGGATTCAATAGTGACTCGGAATGTATGTGATAAGTAAATTAAAGTGATTTCTGTTTACGACTCTATAATTTAATGATTTTATGTCGGCTGTAATTTGTCTAAGATTTCGTAATTAAAAACTCATTCGGGCGTAATCCTTGACGTTCGTTATCTTAAGTTTCAATTAGGGGTGAGTTGTTACTTATGAGGGGTTAACTATATCGTTATCTGTCAAAGAATTTTGTGTTTACTTATCTGTATGGAGCTGTGCGGGGTGAGTGGGCGGCGGGACGCGGCCGCGTGTCGGAGCCCGGAGGCGGGAGCGTACGCGGAGGATCCCACTCCACGTCAAGTTGGAAGCGTAGCGCGACGCCTCACGCACCGCCGCACCGACGCGCCGCACCGTAGCGCGGGAAACTACGCACACGCATTTTCAGAACATTCTGAAAACTTCTGCACTCAGTGAAAACTCCGGATTCCTCAATTCTCCTTGGATTTGACAATGTTTAGTGTTTGTGACGTTTCTATCAACAAACGAACAAATTAAAGCGTTTGATAAGGATGTGTGTTGGGGACACTATAGTGTTAATAAGTGAAAGTATTTTGCACAATCGTACAATAAGATGCTAGTTTAATCATGAGGGAAGTAAAAGTTGGCAATATGAAGAAGAGGAACCACAATCAGTCGTCGGAAAAGCCGAAGGGAAAACGAAGGGTGAGTTTGCACAGCCGACCCGCTGGAACTGTGTTTATAATAGATATTAGTATCCCAGTAACAATTTAATTAAAGCATTACAAAGTTAAGTATAGGATTCACTAACGAACTAAGAGATAAAACCCCTCAATTAATTCTTTATTTAACCTTCGACTGTAAGCCGTAATAAATAAGGAAAACAAACAAACTTTTTGCTTCGCTATAAAAAGTTTAAATCTTCCTGTTTTATTTTCTCGCAATTTGTCCGTAGTTACAATGAAAGCTTCGCTTCACTTTATAGCCATGGTAATGTAAATGGAGGAAATAAGTAGCTGTCCGTACTATTCCGAACACGAATGCGCTTGGCATCGGGGCAATAATAAAATGTTAAAGCTATTTCATGAGACTTAATTAAACTTAAGTGCGCACCTATGTAGGAAGCGAATTTATCTATAAAATGGCGTAAATACCGGGGAGGGATATAAAAAGATTATAATCCATATTTCATACTAAAATTATAAACGCGAAAGCAACTCTGTCTGTCTGTTACCTTATCAAGTCTAAACCACAGAAATTGTGAAATTTGATAGATAGGTAACTTCGATAACAAGAAATCCACCAACCCGCACAGAGCCTGTGTGGTAAATTACGGCCCACTCCCTCTCACAAAGAGGAGGCCTGTGTCCCAGCAGTGGGAAGATTATAGGCTGATTATGTATGATTATGTGATAACAAGAAAACTCGATACGAACTCAAAGACAAAACACAAAAATCTAAATGTTTGCTGTTCATGTTTCTGAAAATACTGAATGAAATAGGTAAAGGTTTTTAGAAAAATGGATAGGTTAGTTGCACCTACTACATTTTAGGCAGGTACCTTTGAAAATGTTAGACTAATGCAATACTGTTACTTCTACTGTTAGCCTGGCCCTGCATCATCTTACTGCTGGGCAAAAGGCCTCTTCCCCATGACTTCCAACTTCCAGCTCTTTTGATCCAAGCCTAAAGTCAAAACCCAACTTCAATGCAATAGGCTTATTGAAAATATGACAAAATAGAAGGAAGATGGAAGGCTTAAAGAATCCTTTGTTCGACTAGGATATCAAAAATGTTCACTAATATATATAAAAATCAATCCCTATTTCCCTTGGACACGCCTTAGCTTGAGAACGACTTTACCGATTTCATCCATCTTTTTTTTTAAGTAAGGTTCTTACGGAAAAAAGAAAGTTGCGCAGAAAATTAGAAAATGTAAGAATTACGCTTTTACGCTAAAACAGCTGAACGGATTTAGATGAAATTTGACACATGGGTAGACTGGACTGGAGAAGGACATAGGCTATTTTTCATCCTGGATCGCAGACGAAGTCGCGGGCAACAGCTAGTATTAAATAAACGCTCGGAAAACGTTTCACGGAGAAACTTAATTCTCAACAAGGTCATATTTATTTCGACTGTTGCTATGCAAAGTGTTAGAAGTCTAAACGTACTACTTTGCAAGAGTATGCTTATAAAAAAACGTTTGAAAACTTAAGTTTTTACAATGAACTTTCCCACTATTGGGTTTTCGTTACAGCGTAACTTGACTTACAGATTGAATACGAAGATACGAATTTTTTGATGCCCCATGATTCTTTCCCCTTTTTTTATATAAACACTTTTTTTTATCGACACTTAGTGAAAGAATTAGCATTGCCATTCAACGTGGCAATGCTGCCACATTTCCGGATGACAGCGATGCGGACGAGTACTTCGACGCCTAAATATCTTTTTGTTTTTGTATTTATTTATGTAGTTAGTTAGATAGTCTTTTAATTTAGTACCTAGTGTAAATACTTAATTAAAAGTGAAGATTTTAATATACATGTAGGTACTTATTATTGTTAGTTTGTTAGCATATATTATGTTAATATTATCTTGTTTGAAAATAATATAAATCTCCCACTAGTTACGATTCACTGTGAGAAATTTATTCCTGCTTCTTACATTTCAAGCACCCTTATCAAAAAACTATTTTTGTATGTCACTTTCCATCGTTGTTTCAGTTTTTTCCCATTTGAATTTCACAGCTTCAGCGAACCTTACAAAAGTAGATAAGTTGTTGATTTGTTTGTTATATTGTTTGAACTCCCCAAACATCTATCTACGTATTAGAAAAGTTTTGATAAGTTTGTCAAAACATACCTACCGACATTCAATGTATATGATACGATAGTATGAATTGAATTTCTAATTTTTGTCTAATATTTTATTATTTAAGTTTTTTTATTTTGTCCGTCTCTGTCTGTTTCCTTTTCACGCCTTAACGGCTGAACGGCGGGGTTTAATTTTGACAGTTCAACAACATACATTGCGTTATTTACATTGTTGAGCAGGCACGTTATTTGAACATATGAAGCAATTGATTAGCAATATTCATCAAAATGATGCAGATTCATGGTGTGTTAGGTACACAGTTAGGCTGCGGATTTCAATATGACACAGAGGTAGACCATTACCGGGGTTAGGACATAACATTATTTTTATCCCGGTAGGACGTTCCCGTGAGATAATTTCCGACTTTCACTCGGGCGAAGCCGCAGGCAAAACTTAGTCTTTCATACATAAAAGCTTTTATCATTTTATAAAACATAGTTCGCTAACCAAACCTTGTTAACACACAAGTTAAACATACATCGATGTCTGTTTTACATAATTTATTAATGCGACAACATATTTTAAAAACATACGGAACATGTATCTTCACTTACACGGGCCTGGTGTTGTTTCCGACATACCGCATAACTGTGTATTGTAACTTTTATAAATATAGCTGTAGGTATATATGACATAACATCACGACTGTTTTCCTCGAAGGGGTATGCAGAGGTGGATAGTAGGCACACCCACAATTCTTTCGCTATACTTACGTACCTACATGGAACACTCCCAACTTCGACTGTATTTGTTTCAATTAAACCATTTACAGGCACTTTTGAATTGTCAAGGAGTCCTACAAGTAAAATCCAATAACACTGCCGAACTGTCCTGCCCTGCCTTGAACTGTCCGAACTGGGACTCGAACTTAGACCTTATACCCACCAGACCAACGAGGTAGAGCAAAAACGTAACTACTGTAATGTAACTTATATAAAATATGGATACCTAGCGGACGTGTTAAATGTTGTAACTACTTTAATAAAAGGGCTTATTGGTCGACTAGCACGAATTTACACGCCCGGAACGGGCGAATCGAAACTTTAATTTAATATGATTTTTATTGTACCAGTGGGCGTATCGTCAACTCCAGCGGGGTAATTGCGTAACAGATTATCAGTAGCAATAAGTTTCATTTTGACAGTTCATTGCGTTATATACGTTATTGAGCAGACACATTTTTCGAATATATGAAGCAATGGATTAGCAATATCCTTCAAAATGATTCAGATTGAGGTTGATAGTGTGTTACGCAATTAGGATGCTGTAATATGTAAAAAAAAAAATACAAAAAAGTTAAGAAAAAGCTAGGAATACGTTTGTAAATATTTTTCACTTATCACTTCAGTGCGCTAGTGTTCTTTATTCTATACCTACTTAATTGCATAAAATTCATAATGTACCAATTGCCTAATACACATTTCTGGAGTTGATGATTCGCCCACAAATAATTTATCTTCGTGTGAGTCGCCTACAGAAATATAATATTGTTTAAAAGTGTCGATTCGCCCGTATCGGGCGAGTAAATTCGTGCGAATCTACCAATGAGCCAATAAAAGATAAATTTCGATTCTCAGTAACGCAAATTGTGTAAAATAAGTACATCAAAGGCTTAAATGAGGTCCACAATAATTGTAGTTTATCACGTAATTATTACGTTGAAGCAGACACAATATCCAACGGATTTATACTTCGCGTGGGCTTCCAACTTGATGAAATGAATTAATGTAAGGAAAGGAAACTGTTGTTATGTACTCAGTATAAATGCTAGCTTTCAATAGTTAAAATTCAATGTACAGACGCCAGCACATCAAGCTTCTACAATCTGTCGAATTTCTTTAGGTAATAGATTTTCAACTTTATCACTAAAGCATTAGGTTCAAGGTTTTTTTTTTTTCTTAAGGTTTTTTGGGAAAATTTGACAGTTTCGGGTAGCTTGACCTGCTGGCTGTTGGAAGATGCTAGCTGTTACGATACAATACAATCACCACTATATGGTATCCACTTGTGTTCAATTAAAATTTCGTAGTCTTTCTATTCTTTATAATAAGCAGTGTAGGCTAATGCAGAGAAATCATTTATCATGTTCCCTATATCTATTCATGTTGTATAATTAAAATTTAAAATATGTGGTGGAATATTCTACGAAACATAACGAGGACAAACAGCCTTTCGAACCCCAAACAAACAAACTACCTAATTATTTTAAATAGGTAAAGTAACACCAAACTCTCATATTTTAATGAGTGTAGGTACACTGTACACAAATGTAACGATAATGCTACCATTCAAAATAAACTAACATTAATAACAATCGCCATTCAAGTTTAGTTGAAATTACTAACAATATGGACGACCTACGACCTTTGTTTTTGATATCGGCTAAACTTAACGAATTCAACTGAGCTGGAGTAGTTTGCAATCGTCACATGACGTAACTCAGCGAGTTCAAACAACGCCGACACTACATGAATTACATCTCATTTATAATAATACCTAAGAACTATTTCCGCTCATTTCCTGTTCTATACAACTTTATTAAAGACAATTTTCATTTGACCATAAATTCATGTTTTAAGTGGCCTCTACAATCTACAAGTAGGTTGAGGTAGTCATTGATATTTATTTTAGCATTTACATAAAAACGAAATTTTAAGCGGACTTAGGACTTGGTAATGATTGTAAGTGCTGTATAATGTGACAGTACGTGTCACTCAAGTTCTTCTTAAATTCCACGAAGCGCAACCAGTGAGCCAAGAGAGACATTTAATATTATAATCGTGCTCAGTGCTCAGTCAGAGGCAATGAGCTGCGCTACCCTGTAGCCTGTACCGACTCAGTTACACTTCGTAATGGAAACCTTAATGAAAGCATTAAATAAAACAAAAAACGTTCGTTCATGTCTTTTGACCCGTGGAGTTTCTTATTAGTAGACTCTTCTCCGTAGGATTTCCTCACAATACCTTCTAATGTGCTTGTAGATAACATATTGCAACCGTGCACCTACGCACTTGATGTTTCTTGAGTGCTTGTAATGCGGTCCATTTGAAGTAAACAATATTGAGTTCCTAGTTTGTTTCTTAATCGGAAAACTCGATGGTACACGCACTATACCTACATGAGTTTGTTTAAGCCAAAGAAAAATTATGACCATCTTAACGTAATCCTCTCGACATTTTCCTTGTGAAGATGTTTGTTTGGCTGTTTGGCTCGCAACAGGTGGTGCAAGATTCTCAACGACTTCTTGAATATCGCTCGGGAGGAACATTCGTAAAGAGTGTAAGGTATAGGCACAAGTCCGACCGTGCGACGCGACGACTGAGATGAGCGACCGATGTGCGGGGCCGGGCCCCTGTCGAGCACGCGATGATACGTCAGGCGGCACTCGGTAGGCCCCTAGTGCCACTATGTCCGGTGACCACGCGACAATTGGCTGCCACTCGATTTATTTTTAGATCCAGTTCCTGTTGTAATATCCAACCAAAATAATCGGCACCATGTAATTTTTAAGGAAAGAAAATCGAACCGTGTAATCGTTAACTGCAAAGCTTATCGTACGATCAATTAATAACACGGACAAGGTGGTCCGACTCGATGATCATAAACAATCGTACGACAGATCGGCATTTCTAAATTAATGGCTTTCGTAAAATACTCGGCCGATATTTATTTGCGTTGGGCTTCGAGAAGAACTGTCCGGGTGAGATGGGCGGGCGGCGGCGGCGTGCACGCAGATAGCGGGGCTGCGGGGTCACGTTCCCGAGATAAAACCAGAGATAACGCCGACGTCTTCTGTACGCGATTGTCTCTGCGCCGTGTATCGACACGTATCTTATTCTTCGTTATTGAGTACGCAGGCTTACGCCAGCCGTAACGATATTGATAAATGGCTTAAATATTTGCTAATAACATAGATCGAGGAACATATGACCGTCGTCCGTCAGTGTAAGCACGACACCCCACTGCCACTGCGTAGGTTTAAGTTTAAGAGAGCTGTTGTTACAATATCAGTTATAAACAAAGCACGTCTCAAGTATCGTGAAATTGCAAATTAAAACAAATGTTTCACGATATTTTAATTATACGGTGTTACGCATGTTTTATAATGGGTTTTGTAAGCGTTGTTATTTTACGGGATGAATAAATTTTACTGTCTAGTACAATCTGAGGAAGAGTTATCCAAACAAATACTAGTATGTAATATGCTATAATAAGAACGTTACAATGTGCAAAGAAACGCGAACTTTGTAAAGAACGTTTTCGTAGCGTAGGATGTGAAGCTTTTAAGATTTGCGATTTTTTGCCTTCATGTATCCTCTCGTTAGTATTTTTCTTGTATTATGAATATCACATCCGCTTTTGAAGACAAGCAACTAGACTTAAAAAGGTTTATATTTTTAGTTACATACCATAACACCACGCCTTCTTTCCCCAAAGGGTTGGGCAGAGGCGTACCTGTACCTACCTATAGTACACCCACACTTCGCCCATTATGAATTAGTTTCATATGTAATAGGTGGCGAGCATATTGCCATCAACCCGACTGAGAAAATCCCGATACAAAAACCCAGTAACAGTTTGCCCGGTCTGGGAATCGAACCCTGGACCTCATGCTCAGTAGTGGCGCTTGCGACCACTAGCCCAACGAGGCAGTATTTTTATTTTTCTTGTGTTATAAAACTCGAAATCTTTCCGTTTTATAATACATTCAGTTATTCCTCTTCCATAGTCGTAAAAAGCGTGTCATCTTTATCTCCGTAGCGACGGTTACGATGATTCTTGTTCTTTCCCAACAAGGAGGTAAGTTGCATAATCCGTTAATTTATCAAATAAAAACATTTATTTATAAGAAGCGTTTGTCGAAGTGTCTATAGCCGGTGCATTCCCGTTTTTCAAAGAGAATGTATTGAATTATTTTGACCCCGGGGTCAATGTTATTTATTGGAGGTAGACAATACGACCTTTGAACTGAGAGAACAATATTTCTGAGATTAATGATTAGTGTGTCTTGTTAACGTAATCTTTGTATAAACTGAGATTAGGTTTACCGGTGGGTTTGCTTGTGTTATAGCTAATTAATTACTTAATGTCCCTTCTCTGTATATTCCACAATCTTTTAATAAATTCCACATATCCCTCTAAGGGGGACTTTCAGGGGGATTTGTGGAATAAGCCAATCTTTTAGTATTATGATCCTATAGTGCAATTATCCCGCTGCGGGGTAGTTGCGCAACATACTAACAGTACCAATGGGTTACAATATGACAGTTCAACAACATTCATTGCGTTACTTACGTTGTTGAGCAGACGAATTATTCGAACATATGAAGCAATAGATTAGCAATATCCTTCAAAATGATACAGATTGGGGGTTTTCAGTGTGTTACGCAAGTTAGGGTGTTGGACAAAGACTACACAGCGTTGCGCCATTTTTGGCAACCTGTGCATAGTAAACAGAAAATAATTACTTGCTTCATAAGTTTAGTAATCCTACAATACGATCATTTAATAATTAACCGTCGAAATTCATTATATCAGTTACACATTTAATAATTAACTGTCGAAATTCAGTATGACACTCGTTTTCAGCGATAATTTTCAATGAATTTAGCTATCATAATTAAGTTCACGAGGTGCCAAAAAAGCGTCAACTGTGCCCGTAGCCGAATTAATTCTAAAAACTTTAAATGTACAGACATGGCATGCGTTTAAATTTATAATAGGCATAGTCCATAGCCATGTAGGGTGTTGAATCGTTATAAATCATGTCGGTAGATTGGACTGATGACGTAAATGATGCTTCTCTAATAAATCTTCGCGAGGTGTTGTCGTTGGTGCGCTGTCATTAAAATTCTACCGCTGACACACATTTTTCTTCGATAATGATTTTCATTAAGTACTTTGGTAACTTGGTGTTATTCTACACTATGAGGTGTTTGTTAATTATTTAACTGCCGTACTAACACATCTGAGGGGCAATTCTCGTAATTTTAAGAACGTTCACAGTCAGAAGGCCAATTCCCGTAATTAAAAACGTTCAAAATCTAGTCGCAATCTCATCTCAGCGACAATCAATGTCAAGAACTTGTCAAAAATGTAGGGAAATTTGAGGTATTTTTGACAGATTGAGACTGAGATCAGACTAAATAAAAGAAAGAAAAAGTATTTATTGGGACTCGCACAGGAATATCACAAACACACACACGTATAATCTTTCACATAATCCATCCATTCTTCGGTCTGCCTCGTTTCTAGTCACACACATTCATACTGATTTTCCTTGTCTTTTTAAATCAATTTGCAATTTATCCTGATATCTTTGACCCACTGATCTAAATTAATGTCTGTAATAAGGTAGTTTACCAAAAACAGGAAAATGTAAGGACTTCCCATCCCACCATGATTGCGTATATTTATTGCTTACACTTTTATTTCCATGAATCGGAAACTTGAAACCGCTCCAAGAACTTTAACTCCCCTTTTATGTTATACAAAGATATGGAGCACATTTCTACTTCCTTGAAATGAAGAAAAGAGAAAACGACATAATCAGTACTAGATAGTACCATGACATGATTTTACAACAAGAAGTCTCCATACTAAGGTATAAGGGTTTCATTGCTTTGCAAATCCTGAGAATCACAGGTTCAGATATCATGCACATTCCTGAAACCCGGTAAAGTCCGCTAACGGATAATAAACCACATTTAATCCTAACTAATATTATAAATGCTAAAGTGAATTTCAATTTCATCCTGGATCGCAGACAAAGTCGCGGGCAACAGTTCATCATCTGCCTAGCCTTTTCCCAACTACGTTGGGGTCGACATCCAGACTAACCGGATGCAGCTGTGTACCAGAACTTTACATGAAGCGACTAACCTAACCTAATAAATAAGAAAATAAAACAAACACGCACAAAATATACATTTAGACCTTTAGCTTTGGGTTACGAAAAACATTGTTACAAGGACTAAGTAGCTAAACAATCCGTGTTCACATTTCGTAAGCTCTCTGTAATCAGACACTATCAATCAGCATGACAATATACTTGAATTCACCGCCGAGATTGATGACATCATTATAATCGAAGATATTCATCCTAAACCTGATTCATTATGTTACCAACAGGGAATTACCAAGACGTTAGCACAAAATATTTGTCTGTTCTTAATAAACGTGCATCATTGCCAACAAACTTTATTGTATAGGTGATAATGATTCTGGATGAAAACGAATATGAAGTCCAAACTAAACGAACGGCTAGTCGATTCATTGTATCACCAAGTACCTATATGTTGAACATATGTCCATCGCAAGAATTCATGTTCAACATACTTACCTGTAGCGCAGTGGTGACCCAGTGGTGGGTTCGAATCCAGCCAGGCGCTTTAAATTACTTTGTGTAGGTAACTAATTTCCTCACCACTTCTCTCAAAACGGTGGATGTAAACATCATGAGGAAATCGGCATGACCTAGAACCAAATATTCGAAAACATGTGACATCTACCAACCCGCAATGATCCCGCGTGGTAAATTACAGCCCTGCACTTCCTCTCGAAGAGCAGAGGTCTGGGTCTTAGCAATGGAAACATTATAGGCTGATTATGTATTACTTACCTACTAAAAAGTGAAGCTGAACTAAAGCTTGTGATAACAAAGACAAGAATTCTTGTCTTTCAAAAGTTTGGTCTATGGTCTATCAAAAGTTACACAGCCTGCTTTTAAGACAAAAAACTTTCCTATAGGAAAGGCCTCCTAATCAGCCTTTAGCCGGAACCAGTAAATCCAAAACGACCAATACAGTAAATACTTGGCACCCAATACACGCAGACCATCACCGAGTGAAGGAAATATCAAGTAAGAAAAACTTGCCTTCACATATTTGTAAGAAGTCTCAGGGCTAAACAAACGTATACGGACAGGGCTGTTCCCCCAAAGGTAACTGGATACCCCACTAATCTACTAACTGTCAAACATGTATAGAAAAATGGTGCCAAGTAAGCTCTTAACGACCAGATATAATTTGTACCAGTCAACACAGACCATTTTTAGCGATCATTAAAACAGTTCGATAATTTATAGCACTACGTTACAACTTAACTGGATTTCGAACGAAATTGACTATCACTGATATAATTGATAACCAATAATGCCAAAGTGCTTTCTAGTTTTGCTTGATAACGTAATTAATTAAAGATATTAAATTGTTCTAAATTCCTCATGGAGCAATACGGACAAAGTAGTAAGAATTAAGGTACCTAGTCAAATTGCAGTCCTTTCCCAGTTATTAAACCTTTGACAGCTGCAATCCAACAGCAACCTTATAACAACAACAATAAAGATCACTGTGATTTTGACAGAATTGACAGTGGCAGCTACGCAAAAGCAACCTTATTGTCTCGAGATTAAAGATCACTGTGATATTGACAGTGACGCAAGATCAGAGGTAAAACAACCATAAATAGACTGTAAGCAACATGGTCTATCAAAACTAAATAAAAACATTGGTAACAATGGTAACCAGCCAGACAGAAAACCACAACATGGTATGGCCTAATAAATAAAGGAGGTTAGTTTGTCTCCTGAGACCTTCCTCGTTTGGATCTTGTCTA
The DNA here is from genome assembly GCA_945859715.1 of Apamea sordens. Lineage (NCBI taxonomy): Eukaryota > Metazoa > Arthropoda > Insecta > Lepidoptera > Noctuidae > Apamea > Apamea sordens. The sequence continues at coordinate 8,330,423 of OX243991.1, read as the reverse complement.
CACAGAGTAATGTTTTACTTAAGACTACCAGTTTTAGAACAGGAGGCCCGTATATTAAGTCGAGCCTGACCATTTGCCCACTGGGGATGTACAGTTAGAAACTATACAGCCTCGAAATTATCTTTCAGTAATTTTTTACTACACACAAGTGGTAAATCTGACATTTTTTTAGATTGTTTTAGTTTGACTTGATTTTTGAAATCAACCTTTTTTATTCGTGAACTTGATGCACATGAAGGCTTTTTTTGTCAAAATGTGTTTACCAGAGAGCCGCATACGACAGAGGCAAATCAATAAGTAACAAAATACTTATTGATCTTGCCTCCATCTTATCAATAGTATCTTTTAGGTAGGTATAAGCTACCTATAATGTTCAAGTATCAATCCGTCTGCCTCGTTGGTTTGGTGTCGTTGAGCTGAATGGTGCTAATCTATGCGTCATGTTCAGCCACGAGCACCAACATGTCAACACTTGGCAACTTTCAATTTCGATTTTTTCGTGAAATAACGAATGCAACGTTGAAATACGACACATTACATAAACCTATGGGTTCGAAAATGCTATGTTCGTAACAACGGGTCGTGGGGCTTTCGGGACCGAAACCGCGGTCCCGAATTCCCCTTTTAAATATAATATTTATTTTGAGTGGTGTTTTGGGACCACAAATAAAATAAACAAAGTAATGTAAAATAAAGGAGTAAATCGCTTTAGAATAAAGCCGAGCGTATACATACTTTTGCTCGTGACTGTTCGTGAACAGGCGCCGTCAGTAGGGACTGGTCAACTCTTTGCTGCCATGGCTTATTTTTATTTAATTTAGGTAATATTTAAATTGTTTTTTTTATCTTTTCATTACGGACGCTTTTAACGTTCTGCATAGTTCTCACATGTATAATTTTTAACATGGATGATGTAACCAATATTTTGTAACTATATTATTGTGATTTAAAAGAGTGTCCATGGAGTTTCTTGCCCGTTCTTCTCCATATGTACCTACTACTCTTTGTAATGGGCAACTAGCTTCATCTTTTTGACTGACTGACCCTTGACAATTCAAAAATGCCTGTAATTGGTTTAGTTGAAATACCTAAATAGTTTGAGTTTTTTTTTCGCTACTGCCGAGTTCGGTCTCAATAGTAGCAGTTTTGCTCGACCTGGGAATCAAGACTGGGCCTTCGATTCCCAGGCCGGGCAAAGTGTTATTGAGTTCTTCTATCTGTAACTTCTCACAGCTCGGACTCTGGATTAGTCTTGTGGTCGCAAGCGCTACTGCTGAACATGAGGTCCTAAGTTCAATTCAAAGTTTTATTTGGTTTTTCCATCGGAACTTCTCATCATAAGCCTGGAGTCTGGATTTGTGTCCGGTTGATGGCAGTAGGGTCATCCTGAAAGACTCGTCCTGAAAAAATAACTGGCGAAATATGGGTGTACTATAGGTACACACGGCTACACGTCAAGCTATACAAAACCAGTTTGTCTTGGCCTCACTTTGTATGATATTTTCTCACAATGAACGGTCAGCCAATACTGGTTTTGCATAGCTTGATGTGTAGCCGTGTGTACAACTCTGCCCAACCCAGGAAACAAAGCGTGATGATATGTTATTTACGTATATGTGATCAATCCGCAAAACCAAGCACTTGTCGGCAACCAGAAAGTGGATTCAGACAAAAAATGGCGACAAAAACAAAACCAGGAAGAACATAAATCTTTTTACACATATCATGGGACCGGTTTCTGTATATTTATATGCTGGACACGATCACTTGCGTTTAAAGACCGTAAAATTATAATTATTTATAACGATAATTGTCACATAAAAGAAACCAATATTTATGTTTGAGTCTGCCCATCAATTTGCAATTATGTACGTACCTTGTTATGCAAGATGAATAAAAGTTATGTTTAGTGGCGCCAGCAAGTTATAAGAACCATATAACGACATGACTCAGAACAGCTGATACCCAATTCTTTGGCTTTTTGGCCGTTATTAATTTTTCAAGGCAATCTCAGAAAATACATAGCCGTGAGAAGGGTTGCCATTTTTTTATGTCAAATATAGTACCGATGACAAATAAAATAAAAACTTAATAGTTAAAAAAAAATAACAGGTTTATAGGTAGGTACCTTTATTAACAGTTTTTTTTAATTTATCATAATTACCTATTCATGCACTCTAAATTAAGGTTACAAAATTCCATTTATTCAGCTTATTTTTTTTTTTTAGAGATATAGTTATTTAGGCCTCGATTAGAGCAGGATATTGTAAGTATTATATATTAGGGTTGACAACCCTAACTAACCCCACATGAAACCTATAAAAACGACCAGCATCCAGCCTCCTAATTGAGTAACACATCTCTGTCTTGTCACAATCACAATCCGAAAAGATCTTTTAGGAAATTCATTATCCATAACTTTATACTTAATACATGTTTGAAAAATTCGTCTGATCGATTAATTGCATTTTTATTTATGTTGAAGTAAATAACGCAATTCTAACTAATATTATAAATGAGAAAGTAAGTTTGTTCGGTACGTTTCCACGCTAAAACGGCTGAACGAATTTGGGTGAAATTTGGCACATGGGTAGATCACGACCTGTAGAGGACATAGGCTTCTTTTTTCATCCTGGATTGCAAACGAAGACGCGGGCAACATCTAGTAATAAAATATTGTTGAATTGTCAAATGTTGACAATGACAATGTTGTTGTTGTTGTATTGTTGTGTTGTTAGTATGTTACGCAATTAGGCTGCTAACCAGAAAAACAAGACAACAATATGTACCTAACTTATTACACCTGCGATTTTTTCCAAATAATATTATTTATTAGGTTGGACCTGATTTATTGCCCGTCCTAGTAACAAACATCATTAAGTTTTATCAACGGCATAATCATAAGAGTTGCCCGTACCTAGGGATTATACTGAGATGATAAGCAACATACACATGTGTATCGGATTGGTATGTAATCGTTAACAGAACGGTCCATTGTGCGAGTCTGTTAGTAAGAAGCCTATTGGAACAGGAAGATACGTTATATCCATTTAATAGGTAATCGATAGTTTATTTATATCGTCTTTCTGGCCTTTATTAGGTACCCATGGCTACATATCAGGTTTTAGTTGACCTCGCATTGTACAGGTTTTTCGTACAATCAGAAGTCAGCTTATACTGGTTGTGTATAGCTTCATGTGTCGCCGTGTGTACTTAGTTTTGCCCGAGGCTTCGCTCGCGTGGGTGTCAGATAAATACCCCACGGGAACCTACTACCGGAATTAAAAGTACCCTATGTGTTAATCCAAGTTATAAACTATCTGTGTACCAAATTTCATCCAAATAGGTACGTTCAGCAATTTTTGCGCCAATCCGGAACATACATCCAGACAAACAAACAAACGAAAAAACCCTAAAATAAAAACTATATTTTTGTCATCGATTATGTTTTCTTTTTTTTTTCAAAAATATTGAATGTACGATTACAGTGGGTCGACCCACCGGGACCACGGGTAACGAGTGGTCTTGACTTAGTTACTTACTATTTTAGTATATGTACCTACAGTTATGTAATAGATTTAGCAAGAAAACTGTCGAGTAAGTAGGTACAGTTACAATTTTCTAATTAAGCCAGGGAAAAATTAACTTATTTTATGTAATCATATTTAACTTTACTCAAATAGCTACTTAAATTCATCGTTCTCTAATATTAAATTCTCAAGAGAGAAAGGAAAATTTTCACTGGATAAGCGCTTTATGGTTAATAACATTTGACAACAGAAATATCGATAGGAAAAGTTATGCACATTATTTGAACAAGTATTCAATTGCATAAACAGTAAGTTAATATATGTAAGCACAACATAAAATTATATCTAAATACAAGTCTACATTTACGGGTTAAGAATACAACAATCCGTTCCATCACTAAAATAACTGATGTCACTCGGAAAGCTGCAACGCTTAGATGGAATTGGGTTGGGCACATCTGCCGCATGTCAGACAATCAATCATGGGCCAAACATACGACCCTTAATGGCAAACGACATCGCGGCAGGCCCAGACGGAGATGGCGGGATGAGCTGGCTTTCATAAAGATTGGTCCTTGGCAGCTCTGGACAGAGAGAGGTGGAAAGAGAGTAGGGAGGCCTTTGCCCAGCAGTGGGACATTAACGTTTCGTCTGCGTGTTTCTTGTTCCCTCGACCCACCGCGTCGCATCCCAACTCTTGCCTGCGCTTCTACTTCGTTTTCAATTAGCGATCATTCTGACTCTTTTTCATTTTGCTTGGCTCCTGAGGATCAAAGTCAAAGTCAAAAAGTCAAATCATTTATTCCGCATTTATCCTAGTGCGATGTTAAATAGCCTATAGACTTCCTCAAGAGTTGGGCTAGGGAAGACAAAAAGATCAAATCCGACTGGTATTAGAGAGATTAGCGCGTTCAAAGAAACAAACAAACTCTTCAGCATTAAAATTAGTAGACATCGTTAAAACAAAATCTGTTGATCCATACATTATGTCGAGTAATGCGAACATATATCTATGGATCAACTGTTTATTTTTTCAGGGTTGGTCCCGTAGTAAAAGTTGTTCATAATGATGAGTACAATGACCCCTTGATCAAAATTTAACGGTGTATATGTAGATAGATAAAAGTATAAGCATCATGTGGAAAGTGAAAATATAACCTATAATGAACAGAGTAAATGGGACGTCGTCGACTGTAAGCTCCACTCAAGAATCGTTCCAATTACAAACTGAATCGTTTTTAAAAGCAACTAAATTAATTCTTAAAAAAAAAACAATCATTAATTTTCTTTGTGCTATTTTTTTCTTTTAGATTTTTCATGCTCGATAGTAAATTGGTTGCTCTAAGAAAACAATTTCATTTTCTTTTAGTTTTTCATGCTCGATGCTGAAAAAAGTATGTATATTATTTATTCAAAGTCTTTTCTGCTCAAAGAAGATTGAGTTTCTTTTCTGTCCTTCGAACTGGTAACTTAGAGAATAATAAATACCAACATAGGGAAAATAAGTTGAATTCTTAGAATGCAAAGCTCACTTTCTTAGACAACATGGTATTTATAATGATAAATTATTTTATTTTGTAAGTAGGTTTGTACAAACACTTTTACAAGTCAATTGTATTTTATAACTAGATGAGGTCGGCGTTTCCTATCTGACTAGTCTGAGAAGAAAGGCCTTCTAATGAGATTAGGAGGGTTCTTATTTATCCTTCCAGCTGCAAATGTTGTTGCCCTACATTTCCTGAGGGAGACCTTATTTTTGAATTTTGTTCTTGTGGTATCAACGACAATAGGTGAAGCAGACGATAAATTAAATACCTAATGAAAAAAAATAAGCTGAACTTCTGTCGATTTTTTTTTCCGATACCTACCTATTTAATTTTTGACTCCATAAATTAATTCAAAATTGGCAAGTCATCATCATCATCTGCCTAGCCTTTTTCCCAACTATGTTGGGGTCGGCTTCCAGTCTAACCGGATGCAGCTGAATCCTGAATCTGTCAAAATTGACAAGTAATTAGCTAATTTACATGTCATCTCAATTAAGTTTCAGTCATAATTCCTGCTATGACATCCATTTATTGTCTTTTGATTAGACAAGTATTTTAGTTGTTCCCGAGATGGAAAATTCCGTGAAAATTTCCCTACGGAAAAAAAACGTGTGGGGTCGGGGGACCCCCGTTAGGAACGAAGTTCAATATGAAAATCCAAGATGGCGGCTGTGAAAAAGAGAAATCTGTAAATTTTCGCAGCCACCATCTTGGATCTTCATTTGTATGCCACCATTGCCTGCACGACCTGTCCTACGAAACGGTTTCGTCAGAGCTCCAATAATAACTAATACGATGGATAAATAAATGTGAATAACAATCATTCAATGAATAATAGATAAAATAAGTGAGCAACTAGTGCTCACTAATTTTATTTTTTATGAACTTTATGACTGTATATTAATTTTATTAATTCATCAATGTCTAGGGGTGAGGGCCAGTCCTTTAGAAGTCAGTAAACACAGTTTTTATTCTGACAAATGGTTTAAATGATTGTAATTAAATTGTGTGCATAGTGTAACGGTTAATGTACATAATGTTTTTTTTTTAATTGAACAAGTTGACTTAATGTAGAGGGCGACTCTACATTAAGTTTACTTGTCATTTAGTTTATTGGTTCAATACTTATAGGTATAAGTACTGAAGTTATATCCATTCATTTGGGGTTGGTTAAAGTTGCTCTTACTTAGTTTGTTTCAAATTACGTATAAAAAAAAATTTATATTACACAATACCACATGCAGTTTGGTTTACAAGAAATAGATCGTAGGTTCGAACCCTGACAAGCGCTTTACTTTGTGTAAATTATTTCATCACCACTGCTCTCAAAACGCTGAAAGAAAACATCGTGAGGAAACCGGCATATCCTAGAACCAAAAATTCGAAGACATGTGACATCTATTAACCCGCACTAGGCCCACGTGGTGGATTACGACCCACTCCCTCTCGCTGAAAGATGGCCTGAGTTCCAGTAGTTGGAACATTATATGCTGATTGTGCTTATGAGGGTGGCATACCTACATCAACGCGCAACCTACCACGGATTCAACAAATAATTAGACCCCCTAGTTATCAAAAAAACTGTTATTCCTTGGAAAAGTGCAATATCTACGCGGTCAAAATGTATAGAACGGCGATTTAAAAAAATAATAATAAATATAATTTTTTGTTGAAGATTTCAGTTGATTTTTTTTTCAGAATCATGTCTTGAATCCATTTGTGTGAATAACAGGTTGCGCGTCAATGTCAGGCCACCCAAAAACAACTTGAGACCCATACGGCAAAGTTAGTTTTCTCATTAAAATTTATGTACAGACGCCAGCAGGTCAAGCTACCCGAAACTGTCAAATTTTCTCAATCAACCTTGAACCTTAATGCTTTAGCGATAAAGTTGAAAATCTATTAAAGAAATTTGACAGATTGTAGTAGCTTGATGTGCTGGCGTCTGTACCTAGTGTACATATATACATTCATTGCTCCATTGAATTCTATAGGTACATATTTGACCCAATACAAAGGCTTGACAGCTGAATGACTACAGTAATTAATTTCCTAATTTAGATAACTTCGCAATTGAAAATCACATACACAATACACACACACATACACATTTTGATGAAATTCTTGATGTCATAACTAAATTATACTAATATTTCCATGAAATTGTACGATTAATTGAATTTTATGGTACCTACTTATCTATAGGTAACTTGTGAATAAGTCGGCTATTGAGAACGGAGTTTGCTAAGTATTCCTTTCAATTAAACAACAAAGTTTTCAACTTAATGAGAATTAATTTGTAATCATCTAATCTTAATATCTATTTGTCTTTATTTTATTGTTAAATTAATTTAAAAACTAGTTCTTTTTTATATTGGTAGATATGTTTTTTGTAATTTTAATTTTAGCCTTTTGCAGGATCCATATTTTTGAACCTAGCTTTAAGCCTTTTGTAACATCTTTTTTACAATATGGATTGCAATAAATGGATATGATTATGAAATATGAAACTTAAATACCTATATCTGTCATTCGTAGATCTTTGACAGTCGTTGTCGTTACGGGTAGTCAGAAGGGTTTATTCAGTAGTTATTTTTTCTGTGCCGATCATTATTTCTCCTGACAAAGAAGAATGATTTGATGGATTAGTTTTCTCAAAAGCCCAAAAGTCTGAAAAACAGTCTTACTAAGGGGTAGGTATCGTGTTACCCAGTAACTGGGTTGTGTACGACAGAAGGCAGTGGCTCCATGTAAAATACTGGTATTCAGCTATATCCATAGCCTGGAAACCGACCCCTATGTAGTTGGAAAAAAGCTGGCAGATTGACTTAGGAAAGGCTGATTTTTCCAACGCCAGACAATTTTATCACAGGAATAATTTTGAATTGTTGACAGTTCATCCATACAAAAACTGTCAGACGTCAATTTTATTCCAGGAATAAAAATTATCTGTCGATTGAAAAATCAGCCCTTATTGAACTTACTTATTACCTATCTACTAACTTCTTTATAAACTAATATTTAATCTACTTTTTTTTGATCGTTTACAGAAACGTTTACCTGACTACCACAAAACAGCGTTTATCAGTTGTTTAGGCTAAACACCTTTTAAACACGACATAATTATATGGACTTTGACATAACACTGACATTAAACACTCGTTCAACAAGTGTTTAAGTTTTTGTAGTAAGACCCTTACAGTCTGATCTCAGTCTCTATCTGTAAAAAATACCTCTAATTTCTCTACATTTTGACAAGTTTTTGACATTTGTTTGTCGCCGAGATGGGACTGCGACTAGATTTTGAACGTTTTAAACAATGATATTATAAGTAGTAAGTGGTTTTAAATTACAAGAAAGGAAGGTACAGTCAGCCTCAAAAATAAGTACTTATAAGAACATCATTAATAATTAATTTAATGGTCAACAATCTTTGTTACATGATATTGTATCAATGTTTTTACCTAATTGTACAATGCTTGATACATATACAGTAGTGTAGTAAATAAATTCTTGTCGATGCAAATATAATCTACTTAATATTATATATACATCTTTTTGAAGCTGACCTCTTGTAAGCCTCAGGGGGGATATCAAACACAAAACATCTCTTCGTATCGAAATTGGAATGGACGCAAGCTATCTTAAGCATCAGAAAAATCCAATTTAACATAACATCTCTTATTTTACTCTTGCGTAAACCGATTCTAAGAAGTAATTAGAATTGTTATTGAAAATTCTCAGTACCTACTGTAGTGTCTACGTGCTTACTGAAAAAGTTCCACTGTTACTATAGGCACGAGTTGATATAAGCTGCTATCAAGTCGTACCTACATTTAATTGAACTTTCATTTATGTTTGTGCTTGTTTTAAGCACAAACATAAGTTCCGAAGTGAGAAACGGATTTAGATTTTCGTTTTAGGGCTGATATTTCCATCGCCAGATTCAAGGATTAAAAGTTACGTTTGACAGTTTTCGTATGAAATAACTGTCAATATTTCAAAATTATTCCACAAACAGATTTTTTTTTTTTTATTGACAATGGGCTCACTCTTGACCTCAATCCAGCAATGAATTTTTCAATCACAGATGATAATGAGGATTGAAAAATCAGCCCTTAGGCGCGGTCGCAGCCCAAGAATTCGACAGCTTGAATGATTTTGGGGGGGAGTCATGACCCCACGACCCCCCCCCCCCCCCCCTCGGACGGCGCATGCCCTTAGTATTATTTACTTATATTCAAAATCTAAGATGGTCATCATAAAAGCAAAATAGCTAAGCTGTGGGCTAATTTCGTAACACACTATCAGTGACAATGGTTTTGATTTTGACAGCACAACCACATTCATTGCATTATTTACGTTGTTGAGCAGACAATTTTTCGAACACATGAAGCAATGGATTAGCAATATCTTTCAAATTGTTTCAGGTTGAGATTGATAGTATGTTACGCAATTAGGGTGCTGGACAGTCTCACTGCAAACAAAACTCCAAAACTAAAGCTCCTGACAGTTTCCAGCAAGCTTTTTAACAAAAAATCTCCCACTAGGCATGGAAATGGCTTATAATTTTCCACAGAACGAATTTTTGCTGTTGTATCGTGCAAAAATAGCAAATATCGACGTTGGCGTTAAGTGCTAGACGACAGTCGAATAAACAGAGCGGCGTGCTCAAGGGCGAGCGCGTTTTTGTATTGAGATCGAATGCAGCATCCCACGCGCCCGCGCTGGTAATTCGTCCACGCCTAGCCGCCCCGCGCGCGCCCCTGCTCTTGTGTCTATGTCTCACAAAATTTACATTGATAAAAACCTTAAATACATTCATTCATTCACTCAGTGATAGTCAACGCACAGCCTACACCGCTGGGACTAGAAAGAAATTCTGCACAAGAGTTCCATACATAATATATACCTAAAGAAAGCTGAGCACTAGTTTTAGAAAATTCGTTTGTTAAAGGGGTTAAATAGGGGATGAAAGTTTGTATGGAAGTTCATTATTTTTGCCGTTGGGAAAAACCAACCTACAATAATACTTTAATGTCATTGAGAACAATACACACTCTCGAAAAAAGAATTCGTGCTCCTCATTCCTTATTCCAGGAATCATTTAACGTTTTAAAAGCATAAGAGAGAGGTATAAGAGTTTGGTGAAATTCGCTCTTAAAACTTCTTACCTGAGAATATATTTTTTTTTAATTTTTGACAGTTTTTCTATATTAGAACTGTCAGATGTCATTTTTATTCCACGGATAAAAAAAAGATATCTGACTTTGGTAAAATCAACCCTTATTCAAATTAAGAATTACGCAAGAATACCTCATTTTTACCATCATAATATAAAATCTGTGCTGTTTTTCCACAGACTTGATTGATCCACAAATGATTAGGATAAGAAATAACTTACTCCTAAATGGTTATCTGAGTAATCGAATACATCTTTCCGTTCACGTAAAATATTACAGCGTTTGAGTAATCAATCAAGGGGATTTTACTTCAGATTGAAACCCGCCTTCTGATGTAAATAAATCGTTTCATAAAAAAATGGCTTATTGAAAAGTAGGTAATTCTACCCATAAAACAATAACGTAATGACCAATTTAGATTTTCATTATAAATACCTAAGTAAGTAAGACCTTTTCAAAATAGCAACATGATCTTGATTGTAATTACTTGTTCCATGCAAGCTAATATTGTTTTATAAACATTATATTATTAACTCATTAGTAATCGATCAGAACTAAATATAGGATTGTTGGGAACCGAATCAAATACACTCGAGCAACCCCTGCGGCTACATGCACAAACCAGAGAAAGAACGAAGTTTCACTTTACTCTGTACGTATTAATAGTTGCGAATGTTGTGACTTTGGCTCATAGTTAAGACGTGTTGAATGGTTCAATGTTGTTGATGTTCAAAGAAACTAACTTGAAAAGTGAGCTTTGAGAAAGTTTGAACGCTATTCGTACCCCACAAATAGCGTTTAAACTTCTGAAACTTCAACGTGCCAAAACGTTCTGGAACTAACCAAAATTACTAAGTGTTCAGTGTGTCTGGATTATATGTTCTGTGTCCATTCGTTATAGACAGTCAACCATTGTGAGTGCTAAACAGGTGCGTCTATAAACTCAAACTGAAACAGAGCATTGCGTAAACGAGCTATGCAACATTAGAGCCGGTGCAACGTCTAATTAAAGGATCATTGTTCGGAGAATGTGTGTCGGGCCGGTCTTGCAACTGGGACGTAGTTCCGAACGCACCGTGGCCAACAATTCGCGTGCCGGTGCCCCAAATGCACATTTCCGCATTAAGACCCTGTGACACTGTGAGTCTGTGACAGGTGACAACGACCGACGCGATCAAAATGTAATCACATCACAATCTCTGCATGACGTCATTATGTAGTTGTGAACCCGACTACAGCACGCTTGATGAGATTTTTCATATCAACGCGCTGTGGGAATTCTGTCCTAAAAGCAATGCGATTGTGGATTGCATTCCTGTGCATCCTCTCACCTCATCGCTTTCACTCGAATGGCGAGAAAGCAGAACCCTTATAAGTACTATACGCGTTGGCACTCGTGGATTTTCTCTTCATATGAGCAGTCATTGCTATTGAATTACCTTTTCGCTGATTTACGATGGCTCATTACTGCTTACATTGCAGGGGATTATAGATTATATGCTCTACCATTATGGCAATGGTTCTCGAAGTACTGATAGATCTCTCCGTCTATTTTAGACACGCTTGACCTAGCTTTGATTAGGTGTACCGCTTACGTTAGATACGTAGTAAGTATAAACAATCTGTACAAAATTGAGAACATCATTAAAGAATTAATTACTTTGTTTTATTGTAACAGTAACTCGTATCCGTAAACTAAGGATAAACAAAACTTTATAATTATATCGTACGTCCAATTCTCAAATCACATCGGAATTACATCGTATTTATATAATATATGATAGATAGATTAACAAAGTGCTTCGGGAGATCAAAGACTCATCGACCTTCGCGGAAGATTTATTAAAAATAAACACAGGATTGAGGGTTTTACGGGCTGATGGTGTCATAAAAAGAGTGTTCTTTTTGACACCAATCTGGAGTTTATTATTTGGGACAACTGTGACCCGCCGGCCGTAACCCGACACCGCGCCGTCTGCCGACCGACACCACTCGTCTTGTTTGATCTACTGAGAGCTTTTTAAACTTTTTATGTCATAGTTTAGTGCGCTTTAGGCGCCTTTATTGCTGAGTAAACATTTCAGGATTATACGTCGCAGCCGCAGCACGAGCTTAATGAACTTTCCCATTTCGACATTTTCAGTCGCCGAGTGTCCGTTGTGTAAACTCAGAGATATAGAAAACGTTGGAGATCCCTCAGGCTACTCTATCTAAAATAACACAAACGTATGGTGCTCATTTATTCCTCGAAGAGCCTCATAGTTTACGAAGATTATTTAGACAAGGAAATATTTTTATTGCATAACGCCCCTTAGCACTCTAAATAATAATTATCCTTGGAATTTCTCGAACGTAATCAGTATCCGTTGAAAGTTACAATAATAACACAAATAAATAGAATATAGAGCTTTGTTTTCGTTTATATCTGGTAATATGTTGTTGATGCTTCAGGAAGCGTCTTGTTTTGTTAAAAAGCGTCCAATCGGTGGAGAGGCCTGCCTGCGTCCGCGCCGGCACATTAGGAAAATAGACAGACCGTTTGTAGACATTGAAAATGGTTATGCAGTATGTAGGTATATTCACCTACGCGAACTCTTAAACACTATGATTTATGTTTTAAACATGCAAAATTCTTTTACGTAAGTTGCTATTGTTGCACACAAGTTCAAAGACTGCTCTATATTTAACAGTCTGGTTGATCATGAAATATGGTTCATGTTATTACTTATTCTAGTAATTATAACGTAGTTTATATACATACCTAGATAGAATTTTATATCAATGCCATTATTAGATCATGCATAATTAGCTACTAATTGATTGCATTAATGATAACTCCATCAATTATATGAATAAGTGAGTATGCGCAACATGTTTACAAATTACAACAGCGTAGCATTAATTATATAACGTCATAATAAACACGTTGGTCTTCAACCGAAATGGTTCACTTTTGTGGAGTGTCGGCCGGCGTTAAGCGGTCGGATTTTTAAATAAACATTTTTAATGATCGCGTGCGCCTGCGCTGCCAGGTGTACGCAGACGGTGCGCGTCTCCTCCCCTAATCGTAATCTTCTTTTGTTCCAAAAACAGTAACCCATTTATTTGAAAAAGTTGTATTTCCTTCAGTAACGCTTTGTACAACATTCTAGAAGTACTCGTAGCTCCGGAATTAATAAAAACCTCCTCTAAGTATTAATTTCCTACTAATGAATGTCGTCATGATATGTGATATAAACATATAAATCCTAATTGTTTTAATTCCTACGAATAAATTTATTTTTAGACGAGGATCCTTCCTCCGACGACAGCTGGGAAACAACAACAGAGACTATTTCCAGAATGATCGGACATCCTTTTTTTTCCGTCACGGGATTCAGGAACTGTGGGTACTTTGTTTAAATTTTAAATAACACATACGTACAAAGATATTCCTCCATACAGCATCATTATCTATGCCCAATGGGGTACCTTTGGAAGCCACATTCTTTTTTTGTATTTTTCTATTATTATTTATTTTATTGCCTACATTTGTATAGAGTCAAATAATAAAACTAAATAATACTTTAATAATAAGTAGATATGGAAAAACGGGGCTTGTGGCTATTTAATAACAGCCGCACAGGTCGATTGGTCAGGTTCTCAGGTCGATCTTTACATGCTGAGACCCCTCCGTGCCTCGGAAAGCACGTTAAGCCGTTGGTCCCGGCTGTCATTCGTGGACCTTTGACAGTCGTTACGGGTCGTCAGTAGCCCGAAAATCTGACAACCAGTCTTACCAAGGGGTATCGTATTACCCAGTGACTGGGTTGTGGAGGTCAGATAGGCAGTCGCTCCATGTAAAATACTGGTACAGCTGCATCGGGTTAGACTGGAAGCCGACCCCAATATAGTTGAGAAAAGGCTAGGCAAAATGATATGGAAAACCGAATCTTCTAACACAGATTTATGATACTTATTCACTTGTTATAATAATATCCCATTTTTCATGTGAAGCAAAAAGAAGTGCTATACTATTACCTATACTACTTATGGTCGGTACGGTGCTCTACCTACAAATCTTTCTAAGCTTTTTTTTTTAACATCTGTTGATGTAGTAAGTCATACCATTTATAAAAAGATATTGTTAATGATGTTGATGATTGGCGATGAGTAACGTTCTGTTCCTAGCTTTCAATACCAATTTCGCAAGTTTGACGAATGTAAAGCAAAAGGCGCGGTAGAGTAGAGTCCTTCCTTCTAAGGATTGGCAAAATGTTAAGTCGCTTTTGATGAAGTTAACGTTGGCGTCGATTCCCTTTGGACAGAAGTTGGACAGAAGATAAATATTAGTTTATTCCTGTCAAATTAAGATACTCCATAGACGAGTTTAGACGTCATTAAAGAATTGGCTACAAAAAATACGTCAATTTACGTCAGGCGCTGAGTAAATTGACAGGACTAGACTAACTTTCTCCTTTTCTTAATTAAATAGAAAGAAAACGATGCACTGAATTAAAATTTAGTTTAGTTTGTGAACAAGGGAATCGGCGCCATTATAGAATTAAAAGTAATAGTCTATCTAGTCTATTTTAAGTTTTCCATAATTATGTTATTGCCTTTTTACAGACGTGTCTACGTTTCGCACCCAACTGTTCTGCCGCAGAGTAGGAAGACATATCTTTTGAAATACCATAGGAGTACCTTTGTGCTGTTCTATCTTTGTGTATGTTGTCTCTACATTATGTTTTGTGTGTATGTGCATGAATAAATACATAAATAAAACGAAATTGTTTATTCTGTAAATAGGATATCGGAATCACTTTTACACGTTATATAAACTAAATACCTATATAATGTATGAACATATTGTGAGATGTACGGTTTATATGGTTTGTATCCAGGATTAATTCACGAGGATACGATACTCCAGAATTTAAAATTAGGTTTGAATGAAGTGCCCTATTCTTGTACCAACGATTCTGAGAACGTAAACGTGGTTACAAAAAGATTGCATGTTTTTCTGACGATTGGCCAATTTGTTTGAACGACCAGCTTCTCTCGGGGTTTTATTGAGATGACCGGATGGACGGAAATCAACCCATGTGTCTCTGAAACCATTTGTATCTTATTGAGTTTGTTCATTTGTAAGCAGACCTACAGATTTACGCAGAACAGACAAATTAACGCAGAACAGATCATTTTCACTATAAAAAGATACAACAGACAATTATATCCATTGTTTTATCTAAAGTAGAAACTGCTTTGTATTTGCTCCGTGAGAAACTGTTCCTAAATCAAACAATGCCGGCCGTTTACCTACCATTTTTCATAGACAATTTATTTTTTTAAATAAATCACTTCCAGAGAGAAACAATAGTTCAAATTCGAAATTCGACCGCGTCTAGCGCCTACATACATTGTATGTACGTAGGTGTGGGTGATGTAAGAAGTTAACAATAGTGTTGGTAATTTGTTGTATTGTTTTGCCATCGGGACGAGTCGAGCGTGGCTCTAAGCTACGACTTGTCCGGCGGTTATTTATACCGTAATCTATCACCGAAACTGTCACGTGGGTGCTTGGTCCACTAACAAACCGAACGATCATGTGAAACTTGAAATACAGAAGTTCAACCAACGATTGTTAGGCTTTCTATTGCGGAAGTTCCACGAAAGGGTGGCAGTAAACATCTATCTATGACTGGGCTCAGAATAGATCTGATATTACGTACGTTTGGGGGTTGCTCGTGAATCGACTTTGGGAAGGTCAAAAGATATCTGTCTGATCTCAGAATTCCAATAAACGCTGCAATATTACTTTGGGCTGATTTTTCAATCGGCACATAATTTCTATTTGTGGAATAAAATAATTGACGTCTGACCGATTTTGTATGGAAGAACTGTCAAAAATTCAAAATTATTCCACGCCAAAAAAAGACTTCAACTTTAGATTATTAAATGTGTTCGAGAGCGGCACGATCTGCCAGATTACTGCCTTATAGCTGTTCTGTCGATATTGCTTACCTACATTGTACGGTAATGAATATTATTGTTAAGGGCACACGTAAAACTGACTGCGCCAGCATGGTGTCGTGATTATCGTTATCTCAACAGTTCAATAAAGTACATTTTATCGTTTTGACATTTCTGAATTTCTCATTCGCTTTTAAACATTGAAAACCAACACGATCGCGAGATAATGATAGCCGTGAGCCATCGATATAACTGATGTAAAATATTGTTGATATTTTGCGGTAAACGACCACAAGAGTTAAGTGAATGAGCTAGAAGTGGTCGTAGAATGAACCTTAGATGCAAATTGCTGGTAGTCAGTAAAACCTATTTAATGCTTTATTGAAACGGAAAAGATGTTGCCGTGAAATAAAGTAATCTTTTTAGTATTGTATTCTCTACTTATTTCATAAAATATTAATACTAATTTTCATTTATAAGATAAGGAGGATCCTTATAGATCTCTCTACGTTATTTTGCTACCGTCCACTTTGCGAATATATTTTATTCTCAAACCTTCAATTAATTTTACTTACCATCGCGAATCTGAAACAGCTATTGCCACGATTATATTTAAACGTGTTATATTATATAGTCGTAAGATAGGGTATATAATTTTCTCTATGTCTTCTACTGCCCCCCTGAAAGTCTCAAACGCCCACATGGGGCATAAATGAAGAAGAGGATGAAGAGGAGGAGGATGAAAAGCATGGTAACAATGCTATCATGTTTACCTAATTAATTCTCATTTACTAACTTCACATCCCTAATCATCGTAGTTAACAATAACGCCTTCTACGGCTACAAATTAAACAAGATGAACGTCTGAAACACCTCGTGAATCGACGTGTCAAAACATTCTAAAGACGGAAATAATGGAAGCTTGAATATTCTCACGAACACGGGAATCCTTCGAGGTAATAAATTTTCAGCTTCGGGAGTTGAAGCCACAAGTATTTGGGTCAGAAATGTTCAACAGCTATTGTGATTTTATTGTTGTGATCGGGCAATTAATTAGCTACACGCACTACAAATTATTTTGGTAGTCAAATGTGCCTTTTTATGGTGATTTGGAGAGATGATCCGTTTAGGATAACCATTCCGTTCCATTCCATTCCGTTTAGGATATCCATCCGTTTAGGATAAACTAAAAGTTGATCAAAAACACAAAAATGGCTGAATATCCTACTAATGTTATAAACGCGAAAGGATGGATGGATGGATGGCAGGATGGATGTTTTTTACTCTTTCCCGAAAAAAGTACTGAACGGATTTAGATGAAATTTGGCACACAGTTTATTACCAGGAATAACACATAGGATATTTTTTATCCCGATGTTCTCTCGGGATTTAAACTTATGCGGGTGAAACCGCGGGGCTATAGCTAGTATAAAAAAAATTAAACCATGTAGGTAACCAATAGAGAAGTAGGATTAGGTACTATCTCCTTTATCCCTCTACTATCTATACAGGGTGGCAGGGACATCGACTCGCAAACTGTAACCATGGATTAAACACATGAGTTTTGACCCCATAGGGTCGAAATCATACGTCGGTTATAAAAAAAAAAATCTTCTGTTTCATAGAAAAGTGCAATACCTACGCGGTCAAAATATATGGAACAGCAATATTTTTTTTTAATAACCGACGAAAAATTTCGACGCTATGGGGTCTAAACTCATGTGCTGATCCATGGTTACAGTTTGCGCGTCGATGTCCCTGCCACCCTGTATTTACCGCTTCGTTAGTATTAGTATTACAATATCTTTGATCATGTTAACTAGATCAAAAATTCGAAATCTACCTGATATTGTAATTTGCTTTGTTACAAATACAGTCATATTAGCTAAACCCTTTAGGATTTCGTTTGTTTGTTCGTAAATCAAAGAACCTAATGAGCGTTATAATCTTAATGTTAGAAACTTGATTCCATAGGCATTGTTTGCTTAATTTTCTCATTAAATTAAAATTAAACCCGCCTCGCTTGTCACGAACCTAGGTTGTCCAATACATTTGACTAAATAATTTCCTGTCACATGCCGAAATGCTCGCACTTCGAAGTAGCAATTTATTACAAAAGAACATAACTATTCAATATTCATACAACCTAGAGTTCAATGCTTGTATAACTTCTCCGAAGATAATTATATTATTATTACCACTTCGTACTCAATCAATTAATTTATTATCTTGTCGCAACGTACCTGGATTGTTGGAACTACGAAACATGGGTTTATAGTTTCGCGTGACCGTCCATTGCGCTATGTCTACATGAGTTTTTCCTTAGAGCTATTGAAACTACGTGATGGAACGTTCAAAGATTATGAAACTTTGTTCACACTTCCGTAGTAAGACGAGAAGATACAAAATACAATGAAACAGCTCGTTAGATGAACGAATGTCCAATGATTGTGCAACGAACGCACGTCGTGGATAGTGTTATAACTTAGGCTCTAGACAGACGGACCGCATTTCAACTGCAATCCAACCGCCAATTGCAGTTCGGGTGCAGTTTGAATGCAGCTGACACGACTGCAATAGAACTGCACAGTTGAAATGCGGTCCGTCTGTCTAGAGCCTTAGGACATTACAAATTGATGATCGTAAATCCATATTAACGCATGCTCGTGTTACTATGAGAGATGACTGTGTCGGTTTAAATAATTTGTCATGTATAAATAACCAAGCACCTCACGACATGTTGCCCCCTTGTCGCTACGACACTATGTGCTAGCGACCGTTTTAGGGGGCCCATTATTGAGTGTGCAAGTCATCCCCTGCCATTTCATCTGTGAATATTATAATTATCATTAGTCAGGCAGGGGACATAGACCTTGCCGCCAGGGCTGCGGGTTGTTCGAAAGAGATACCGTGGCCCCTTGGCACAGGCAACTGAAGGAACACGGGTGGGTTTTAGTCAGTAAAAGTCTGACACTCCCTTCCGCTCCGCCCAGAGCGGGAGGGGTCATTCGATGATTTCCCACCCAACAAAAAAAAAACCGGCCAAGTGCGAGTCGGACTCGCCCATGAAGGGTTCCGTTACGTTACAATTTATGACGTATTAAAAAAAAACTACTCACTAGATCTCGTTCAAACCAATTTTCGGTGGAAGTTTATATGGTAATGTACATCATATATTTTTTTTAGTTTTATCATTCACTTATTTTAGAAGTTACAGGGGGGGACACACATTTTACCACTTTGGAAGTGTCTCTCGCGCAAACTATTCAGTTTAGAAAAAAATTATATTAGAAACCTCAATATCATTTTTGAAGACCTATCCATAGATACCCCACATGTATGGGTTTGATGAAAAAAAAATTTTTTAGTTTCAGTTCTAAGTATGGGGACCCGCAAAATTTATTGTTTTTTTTCTATTTTTGTGTGAAAATCTTAATGCGGTTCACAGAATACATCTACTTACCAAGTTTCAACAGTATAGCTCTTATAGTTTCGGAAAAAAGCGGCTGTGACATACGGACGGACAGACAGACAGACATGACGAATCCATAAGGGTTCCGTTGCCATTTGGCTACGGAACCCTAAAAACAGCGGACATAGACCTTCCATAGTTCAAGGTAACCGATCCACTATAGCCACCCAAACCCATAGCCCAGTATACTTTGTTTCCATGTTCTGCAATAGTCCTGCACTAACCGGGGGTTGTCCTTGGGTGCACTTGCGTGGTGCATACAGGGATAATCGACGGTTGGTGCGTCCTCATCATTTAGAATTGTGTAAAGGGCCTCTGCGAGTTGGCTTTGGCCCCTACGCCTTTCAAAGGTCAATGGTGCTTGCTTCACCTGGTATTCAGCTGCATCCGGTTAGACTGGAAGCCGACCCCAACATAGTTGGGAAAAGGCTAGGCAGATGATTGAACCAACAAGTTTTAAAGAATCGTAGTAGCAGTAGATAGGTACCTACTTATAACAACACGATGTAACAACAAATGCGTATTATTATGAAAATAACCGTATCTTTGTGGTATCTTTCGATATAAAAATAGTTACATTCTGAGTTGGTGCTGATTATACTTGTAGTAGCAAATCTAGATAGTAGAGTGTTTTCCAATATGAGATAAGTATGGTAATATCTTCATCATATTCTCTGCGGCCGTAGTAACAATGTAGTGTAGGTACAATGTACGGATCTCGAACCTGACCGTCTGCAGGTGAATAGAAAAATATGTAAATGTAAATGAAAACAACAACCACGTAAAATTGTAGAGACAATTGTATTTCTTTTTTCCGCGGTACACCCGCATAAGTTTCGATCCCATAGGAATATCGGGATAAAAAGTATCCTATATGTTTATATGTTAATCCTGATTATAAACCATCTGTGTGGTAAATTTCATCCAAATCCATTCAGTAGTTTTTGCGTGAAAGGGAAACATTCATCTACCCATCCATCCAGCCATCCATGCAAACTTTCACGTTTATAATATTAGTAGGATTTATAGCGTAGCGAGTAGGTATGATATGTAAAGGGACTATTTAAAGAACTGTTACTATTTTTATAAAACGAAATAACGTTGGTATCGGTAAGAATTTCAAGAAATTCTACCTCTAGGGGCTGGTTTTTCCAACGCCAGATACTTAATTTTATCCGAGGAATAATTTTGAATTTTTGACAGTTCTTCCATACACAATCTGTCAGATGTCAATTTTATTCCACGGATAACAAATATCTGTCGAATGAAAAATCAACCCTAAAGGAGGTAAAATAGGGGATGGAAGTTTGTATTTGTAATGGTACGGGTAAAATATGAAATAGGTACCTACGTGTATCAGGAATTAAAAAAAAATACCCCAAAGGGGGTGAAATAGGGGATGACAGTTTCAAGTCGCTATCTAAGAGCCTGGTGTATAATTACACTAATGATATTCGCTCTGTTGATATCTGATAACCTAAAAGCTTCCTATTTATACCTGTCCCAGAACTTTATTACCCATACATTCACGTGTAGCTAACGATGAAAATTGAATGGCAATGATTACTTCGATACAGCTAGCCACTACATGAACGCGCCATCCCAGAATTGGCAATGGAATTATGATTTAATTTCCAATTCACGTTGTTTGTGTACCTCTCCCCAGCATTACACGTGTCACACTCAAGGACCGATATACTGACACGTGTATTCTTTGACAAGCGCAACAATCATGCTGGGACAGGTAACCTTTAGGTTTAGGTTAATGAAAAAGGATAAAGAAAATTCCCAAAGCAATGAAGTAATTGCGTAAAACACTAACAGTACGAGCAGCAATGGCTTTTATTTTGACAGTTCAACAACATTAATTGCGTTATTTACTTTTATCAGCAGACAAATTTTCGAACATATGAAGCAATGCATTAGCAATAAGTATCTCTCAAATTGATTCAGATTGTGATTAATAGTCTGTTACGCAATTAGGGTGCAGGTCGGGTAAAGTAAAGAAAGAAAATGGTAAGTAATATGTGACACAAACCAAAACACAAAAAATAAAGAGTTGAGGGTGGTCACAGCGCTGGTTTTCACTGTTTTCACCTACAGCCGGCGTTGACGTGATGACGTTTAAGCGTGCAGCATAAAATGAGATACGAAATAAAAATAAGTCTCTCTTTTTTCTTTTCTTTTTTCATCAGAATTTTTCTCAAGCAGCGTTCGGTCTCTCTATTTATTTTGATCCCAGTTGCTGGCAATTATATTAAATTTGATCGAAGATGGCAATGATAGTTCACCTCTATTACACGTGACTTACTGGAGAAACATGGGTGTACAAAAGCTACACTTCTACCAAACCTATCCGGGGTAAAACAGGCATAATGGAACGTTTACAATAACAACAAAAAGTGCGTACAACCTGCAAGAACTAACTTGAGACTTCGCTGGGATGAGGTAAACGCGCGGTATTGAGACGTCTATGGCGCGAGCGGTAACAGCGCAGCACTACAATAATACACTATCAATCTCAATCTGAATCATTTTGAAGGATACCGCTAATCCATTGCTCCATATGTTCGAAAAATGTGTCTGCTCAACAACGTAAATAACGCAATGAATGTTGTTGAACTGTCAAAATGAAACTCATTGTAGTGTGTTTGTTACGCAATTACACCGCGGGGTTCAGGATCCGCTAAACTCTTGCGAGTTGTAAGTATCGTTATCTTTTTGAGGTAACCCCTACTAGTTGTTTACTTATTACAAAATAAAATCTAACGGCACTTGGAGTAGAGGTATAAATTTTATATGAGAATGATTTTCCCAAGCTACGAGTAGCGAAAGGTTTTATGCCCCAAAGGAATTTGGATTAATTCTCCCAAAATGAGATAAATGCTTGAATAATCTGAAGCTACTACGTACTTAAAGGCAACGAGTAGCTACCTACGTTACGTTGTTCACTTAATTAAGTGAACAACATATAGTAGGTACTGGTCGTGAGTAACAACAATAAATGCTTTATTTTCCAACAAAGGAAAAAGCTAATGAAGTCAAATATTACTATGGATAATAATAGTAAATAATAACGGGATTAGATAAATGTAGGTAAACTAAGCTTAAGTAAAAAAAAATGTATGTTTTTAGGCAAAAACAGCCAGATACCCGAAACTGTCAAAGGACATCGCCAGAAATCCATACATCGTTGGGCCAAACGTTGTACATGAATCATTTATGTGTTATCTAATAGTTAGCACACATATTTATTAATATCAGAAATATTTTTTACAAAATTCTATGGGAATAAGGGAGAAAATAAGTTTTTGGGTGACTAGGTTAGGTTATGCGGCAGATGGTAAGAATTGTATTGAATGTTACGAAAAAAAATATTGTAAATACCATAATCAGATAGATACATACATTCACAATATCTAGTATCCAAGTCCGTAAAAGCAATCCAAAGTCGTAAGAAAAATAGCAGAAATCGAGTAAGTGCATCCGTAATCGCACGAGTACAAAAACGAATGACGAGACTGACGTGACATTGACATTTTGAAAGATGTCGATATTTTTCGTTTTGAAACAGTCACCCGATGCACCATTTGAACGATATTATTATTAAATAAATAAATAAGTATTACTAAATTTAATGGCATTCGTGATACAGGGTAATCCTAGTACGAGTGCCAAAGCACTCCTTTGACTTCTAAGTGTCACATTATTACGTAAGACCAAATTTATTTGTTTTTAAGGAGATTTACTGTACCCATTCTTCTAGTAATAAAGATTTTTATTATTTATTATTATTATTAAACCAGCAATAATTTCATCTAATATCCTTTTTCCTTTTATAAATTATTGTAATATTCGCGACAAATGCTAAAACAAGATTAAAATGTCGTTTTTTTAATCATTTCTTTTAAACTACTAGTTTTAGAACGAACTTATAATGACATGACGGCTTGTTTGTGAAGCTAGCTTTGGAATTCCATTAAAATAAAAACCATATTTCAAATTATAATTTGTAGCTTATTCCCGTTAAAAGTTTTTATTGTTATATGTTATTTTTAATCAGTAAAAAAACTAGTATTTTTTTATATACATATCGTTCCTGTACATAGTTTAGCCCAAAGTTGGCGATCTCCTTTTCCCAATCAACCTTGAACCTTAAAGTTTTTGCGATAAAGTTGAAATTCTATTAAAGAAATTTGACAGAATGTAGTATCTTGATGTGCTGGCGTCTGTACCAAACATAAATATTCACGTAAATTTTATATCCCCGAGCTCTTATAAAAACATGGAAATAACAAATCTTCTTTTAATAAGCTTCTACCTCTGACAGTGATTGAATTAAGTCAATTTTGCTTTGGTATCTTTCTAGCTACTTTTGTAAGGGAAAACTGTCAACAATTAAAATGTATTCCTTGGTTAAAGATAATAAGTATCTGGCGTTGGCAAAATCAATACTCAAAACAAATGACAGCCATCGTCAAAAATGTAAATTAGTTCGTAAATATCCCGATTCTTACAGCACACGGGGAAACGAATAATTTGTTTGTATGTCACAAACAAATTATTCGTTTCGCCATAAAAATAGACTAAATTTGCCCCCTCTCGTCTTAAACTACATTCATCTAGGCCATATTCAATGTCAATAAAAATATATAGTAAATTACCAGATGACATAAAACAAGAAAATAAAACCAGTATATTTTTAAATAAACTAAAGCAGTACTTAATTAAAAAAAGCTATTACACAGTAAAAGAATATCTAACGGATAAAATTGAATAATATTAATACATAACTGTGAATAACAGATATATTTTAACAAGTAAAATAACAAAAATAAATGATACTATTAGGTAATACTTAATAATGATAGTACATAATCGTACATAAATCGCTCAAACCCCGCTATTGAAACACAATTGATTTTTCTATATAATTAAATAAATAATAAATGAAGAGATATACCTGTATATAAATTCAATACTAACAATATATAATTATGAATAACAGATATATTTTAATAAGGAAAAAATAATATTATTAATTAATATTATAATAAGATTATGTGAATGAATGGAAATATAAATATAAAGGTATGAAATAATTAATAGGATACAAAATAATTCTAATTCTAACTACAAAGAAAATTAATAAAGCGCTCTTCCTCTCTCAACCTACTTACAATTTGCTGTGCCCGACAGGGTCCATAATTGTTTCTATTATTTTTCTTTTATTTACCACCTGTAATTGCACATTATGGATTGCAATAAACGATTTGATTTGTCATTATATCGAGCGGAGTATTGCGTGCATCACCTATTAATATACGTACAGCCTATCCTGCTACAGTTACGACTACTTAGAATCCCGTAGAGATTTATTTCCAATACGATACAGCAGAGAATGTCAAATGACTGATTTCTAAAGTATGCTGCCATTGAAGGAGTACCTACGTGATTATGCCGCAGGACAGACAAACAGCCTAGCCTAGAGGTAATTGCGCAGTGCGATCGTTAAGTTCGTTCCTATTAACGATAACAAATAGGCATAAAATGTAAAATATCGATAATTCACTTAGGTACACGATATTATTGATTTATCGTAACCCGAGGGCAAGGCGGAGTGCAGCCACTCTCCACGATAACGTGGCCAAAATAACTCCGCGTCGAGCATCTCAAACGTTCCACAGATAACATAACGCAGCCCGATCGTCTTATGTTTTTATTATATGCTTATAACCGGTAATACGCCCAATTTAAAGTGCAAAACGTCCGTCAATCTTAAAGCCTTATTACACTACGCGATATTCTGGGACCCGGTGTGATAAGGGAGGAGGGAAACCTTATTAAAAAAACACATCAGGTAAATACATACATATTCAGCCTATATAATATTCCTAGTGCTGGAACACAGGCCTCCTCTCTCCGAGAGGGAGTGGGCTATAATTTACTCCGCGGGCCAAGTGCGGATTGGTAGATGTCACATGTCTTCGAATTATAGGTTCTAGGACATGCCGATTTCCTCACTATGTTTTCCTTCACCGTTTTGAGAGCAGTTGTGATGAAATTATTTACACAAAGTAAAGCGCCTGTCTGGTTTCGAACCCACGGCCTACGAGTCGTAAGTCAGGGCCGTTACCACTGGGTCACCACTGTTCTGTCACCTACATATCAAGCCCTAAATATCGTGTAGTGTAATAGGGGTTTTAGCAATTGTAGCTGGCACTAAATGTGGACGCAGATCAGCTTCGACCAGCGATTTTAAGACATTGCGAGATCGTGTCTTGATTACCATGGCCAGGGTATGAATGCATCCCGATGGTAATTAGCAGCCTTATGTATTCTGTACAGTAGTCAATTAACGTGAAAACGCATTCTAATTTGTGTTAATTGTTTAATTATGAGCTGATTGGCATGAGGGACGTATTGCGAGAGATCCAAGAATCCATGTTTGTAACTGTTGCTTTTAGAATTCCATTGTTATTGTGGCTTCGTTCGTACTCTTCCCAAGTTCGAACTAGCTACAGGTATAGCTAAAAGGCGCAAAGTACTGATGAAAATATATAGAAAGAGATCAAGACCGCCATAGTAAAATTAATACGTGAAAAGTATTTATTTTCTACGTCGTAGCACTTTTCCGACAAACTGTATCCTTGCCTTGCAGCTGATAGGCATAATTATAAAAAAGCGGGTGAGTTCGAACTAGGGATGATAATTCCGATCCAGCCTGTCCCTCGTTGCCCTCTCCCAGCGACGCCCTAAGCCGAGGTCAGTACCCCACAGGGGGTGCCCTTAGCGTGTAGTCGCTTAGTTTTTAAGAATTTTAAGCCCTGGCTGGAGGCCTTAATGTAATGAGATATCCACATGCAAGCCCGGTTAAGCAGACGACTGCCTCATAGGTTGAACTGCGAGATGCCATACATAAAAAAAGAACTAAGAAGAAGTATGAACGAAGCCGTTATTGTGCGTTGTTTGTTACTCTGTTGTGTAATTTACGTAACAAGATTGTGATGGATCGGTAGTTATCTGTACCTAAATTATGATGTTCAGTTCAAACTGTTCAACAAGTGGTTTCAGTCGGCGCCAGACCGTCAGAATCTGGTCTTTCTATCAGATCCAATTAATACGAAAATGCGTTTTGATTGATTCTAATCAATAGTGCATGGAGGGTGCGTTTAAATATGATTTATTTAGTAAAGCACTCGTAATCAAATGGTCTGGGCGAGGATGCGCGGTCTGCGTGATGACAATCGGATAGTGCCTTATATTTATTTGCACAAAGGTGGGACAGGATTATGAAAGTCAAATACTTAAATTAGGTAGGCTCTAGGTCTATAAGATCTATACTTAATATATTCAAGCATATACCTTTGAACATGGTAATACTGAAGATTCTCAAGAGTATTGGTGTTTCGAGAAGTATCCAAATCTCTTCATCCATATTTTATCCATACTTATTAAATACAGGGTGGCAGGGACATCGACGCGCAAACTGTAACCATGGATTCGGCACATGAGTTTAGACCCCATAGCGTAGAAATTTCTCGTCGGTTATCAAAAAAAAAAAATCTGTTTCATAGAAAAGTGGTATACCTACGCGGTCAAAACGTATGGAACAGCAATATTTTTTTTTTTTAAACCGACGAAAAATTTCGACGCTGTGGGGTAATAATTATAATATTGTGAAGAGGTAACATACAGATAGTGTTACTTTCGAATAATTATAATATTATAAAAGTATATACAGGCCGCCCTGTAAATCTGGGTGGCCCTTTGGGTGGTGGGGGTGGTGTTACCTCTTCACGCCTAAACCACTGAACGGATTTAGATAAAATTTGGCAAGGAGATAGATAGCACCCTGGGATAGGACATGGCTTCTTTTTGTCCCGGTAGCACGTTCCCGTAGGATATTTTCCGAAATCCACGCAGGCGAAACCTCGGGCAGAAGTTAGTTATAAATGAATGCGATACTACATAATTCATCTGGGCTTTATGAAGCTCAGTTGAAAAAGTAATAATGTGTAACGTTAAGCAAGCTTAACCTTACATAATAATTAAATCTGTTTCTACTAAAGGCATATCTTTGCTTGTCTACACAATAAAAGAACAACAGACTCTCTCTACAATAAGAAATACAATAATGAATATTAATTAAATATCATCTGCTTGTACCTACACTGTTTCAACAAAATAATCTAATTGTTTCAGCGGTTCCGGGATTACGCGGAAAAGCTGGCGAGGGTCGCGAGGGAGGAGGCGAGGCCCGAGCAATCACAGGAACCACCGATAAGTAAATAGAAACACTTAATTTTATATTCTACCTCTAACGACCCTGGTTCCCACGGTTTTAGGATTTGACGAAAAATCGAGATTGTTTAATTCTATTATGTATCTTTAATATGAATGTATTATCCACATAAACCTTTCAGAATAAATTCTCTAAATTTTGGTGAAATCCGCATCAAAATCACAGACAGACACGAAACGCGACTTCAACTTATAATATGAATACATTCAAATAGGTAGGTATTTACAGTATGTATTTGGCGTTTTCCGATACAAATATAATTTGCAAAACGCCTGTACGCTCCTGTCACCTGTACACCTGGACCATAGACATAACATATTTGTTTCATTTAGTTCTGCCTCTAGGCTAATGGGCCCGTCATTTATTTAATTTACAGTTTATTTATTTAAATATTTATATCACTCAAGTTGATCAGAAAACTTAGGACCACTATTTAACACTGTGCTGTGATTAATCAATCACTTGGCAAGCTAGTGATTATGGTAATCACTCCGTCCTACCATTCGCCTATAATGGAAAGGCCGATGTTCTGTGGTGGCCATTTATTGGCACAGATGTGATTGAGATGTCTTATTTTAATTTACGTGGTATACATTCTGTTTGTTATTTATTATGACAAAGTTTTAAGTAACTGAAGAATATACACACAAGTCACAATAACAACAGCTAGTAGGAAGCCATTCCTACTAGTACCTAGTGTGTTACGCAACATTTTTATTTTGACAGTTCAACAACATCCATTGTGTTATTTACGTTGTTAAGCAGACTTTTCCGAACATATAAAGCAATGGATTAGCAATACTTATCCTTCATAAAACGTCAATTTCTATTTCATGGTTTTATGATCAAATAGAAATGAGTTTTAAGTACTTATAAGAATAAATTATTGTGATCATTGAAATGTAAACTCTCGATTATCACAATTTACATACTATTAATAATCGTGCTGTTAATAGTTTTAATTACCCGGTTCGCCGCTCTACAAATAAGAGAAAACATTTAATTTAACTTTACAATTAAAGCGGTTCGGATTTAAATTGCAAGTATCGTGGGACAGCGTTTGACGTGAATTTCTATTAGCCGTGCTCAGTTCCAAGTTCCAACTGATAGATATTGGACATTGATTATAAGCTACAATGATTACACACTCAGGGATCGTTGTGTGAATAGGCATTAAAACAACAACATTTATTACTCTTGACAGT
Source organism: Apamea sordens (assembly GCA_945859715.1). Classification (NCBI taxonomy): domain Eukaryota; kingdom Metazoa; phylum Arthropoda; class Insecta; order Lepidoptera; family Noctuidae; genus Apamea; species Apamea sordens. Next base: position 8,301,229 of record OX243991.1, on the reverse strand, counting down.
ATGTGTCACGCTAAGAAGAACATAAAATAAATAAAGAAAGCAAAAAAAAAATTGGTTTATTTGTCACAGAAACACGTGCCTACAAAAAGATAATAATGGGCTGATTTCTCAATCATCTGATAACTTTATTCGAGGAATAATTTTGAAATTTTGACAGTCGTTTCATACAAAAACTGTCAAACGACAATTTTATTCCTCGAATAAAAGTTATCTGGCCATGGAAAAATCAGCCCTAAGGGCTGATTTTTCAATAGTTAGATAACTTTCACCATGTACGTGATTACTAGTTTATTTATTTATTTATAAGTATGTCTTGTATGTATTAGGTATGTTGAGACTGTGTGTACTCCCCGTCAGTTTTCCCTAAAGGTTCATTAGAAAACCAGCGTCAGACAGCATCTGTCTGGCATTCATGTTGAAATGAACCTTTTTGGCGCAGCCGTGAGGCACACACTATTGTTGTCTGAAACATTATTTTTTATTTTATTAATTTCGTATGTTGTGCGTCTGCCTGTCGAACTGTGTCCGAATAAACTTTTTTCTTTCTTTCTTATCTGAAGAATAATTATGACAGTTTGACAATTTGTCTCTACAAAAACTGTCAAACCGCAATATTTATTCCTCAGATAAAAGTTATCAGGCTATTGCAAAATCAGCCCTTAGTCTAATAATAAGGGAAAATAAAAACAAAATAATATGTACATCTACGTATATAATCATGAGCATAAAGCAGAAATAGTCGTCGGCTGCACGTCATGAGTGTGACAAGAAGGCTTCACTCAGCATGATGCTGTGCTGATTTTCAGTGGTAAATGACACCTTTCTATACATCTATAAACATACATACAAATAAATAAAACAGAACTATCTGTTTGTAATGTCAAAATACTTTTTACTTACGAAAGTAAATACGGTTTTTATATGAAAAAAAAAATTTTTTTTCTGTTTGTGTGCTCGTTTCGACTAATCTCTGACATGGCTCGACCGATTTTGACGCGATTTTCACTGGCAGATAGCTGGGGGTCTACTCCGAAATAGTATCGGCCGAATGTTCGGCCTTTTCCTGCTACGAAGTTACTATTTGGTCCGGTCGGTTCCGATTCTACACTCCTACACTCTTTCGAATATTGACTATGGTCCCGACCCTTAACTGAGCCGATCCGAACTTTTTTCGCATTTTTCAATAATATTCGCATTGGTCCGATCCGAAAATTCGCACTTTGCACTTCGGAGTAGGCCCCCTGATGTTAAAAGGGGTAAGGCTTTTATTTTATACAAAGAACTCTATTTCTTTTTCTAAAATAAAAGCCTAAGTTACCCCTTCAAATATACCCGTGAAATCCAATTTGTTATCAGACCTGCACGCGTGCAAAGTCGCGGGCACAGCTAGTTTATAAATTAACAACAGTGCAGACAATGCCCAATAAACTATGTACCTTGTGTATTTTAGTATTACCTTCATTTACAATAAGGATTAGGTGCTAACTTGTTAATTAATATTAATGGGCTCCCTCCCGTCAAGCCACCAATTCGTCCGTCTGTAATATTTCGTACCCATTTTTTGTCCATTTATGTTCCGGTCCTATAAACAAAAACGAATAGTTTTGCTATAATCCTTGAATCAATGGCAGCATTTTTTATTGCCAAACGGGACATATCAATAGATTCGTAAGCTATTTTTTCCAGTGGTAGGTAGCTACTTCTATATGGGAGGGTCTCAATGCAAAGCTATGAGGTATTTGCTTGATTATTAGTAAAGGTGCAAGAGTCTTAATTTTAACCAATAACGGTCCATACATTTTAGGAATCGGCCATTACCTACCATGACTAAATGAACCTTCCACTACGTGTGGGTAGGCTAGATAGAAAAACCTTTCAAGCAGGATACCAACAAATATTCCATGTTTCCAGCAAGATACTTTCCCGGGACTTGCGGCCTGCTGTCTTGCGGCAAGGAAGCGGCGTGCATGCCGTACAATAGCACTATGCACTACTGCCGGTGCACTTCCAACGGACTGCCAGTCACTGAAGACTTCAGATGCCCCAGAAGCACAGGTGATCTTACATCTATTTATAACTCCCACAATGCTTGATTGATCATAATTTGTTACACTGAGTTTATTGAACTTTTGTTGTGTTGTTTTGATGCCGCGTCGTTTTACTGTTTTGTAATCGTCACTTCTATGATAGCGGTTTTATTGCTTATACGAGTATGTAGCTATTGATTGTTTGTTTTTAGAGTGGAGTTTTAAGTATAATTTTCTTATAATTGTTTACTTACTTGTAAGAAAATTATAGACACCTACTAAAAACTCCACTTTTATTTTAAGTACTAAGGGGATTTCACTAAAGTCTAGGTATATCTATTATCCATGGAAAACAATTGACGTCTGACAGTTCTAGTATGGAAAAACTGTCTAAAATTCAAAATTATTCTCAGGGTCTGCAGTCTCATCTCGACATACATAGCGATCGCTTTACGACCGAATTCGGTCGCAAAGTCCCGGATGTAATGTATGGAGTGACAGGACTTTGCGACCGAATTCGGGCGTAAAGCGATCGCTATGAATGTCGAGACTGCAGCCCCAGGACTTATTCAAGGTATAAAAGTTTGTGTGGAATGGTTTGTCATGATATTACACCCCAAGAGTAACTCTTGGGGGTGTAATATCATGAAATTTAATTCATTTTATTTCATTTTTATTTGATTCATTAATATTTCGGGCGTAAGTACCTACTTACGCCCGAAATATTAATGAATCTCAATATTAATCTTGATCCCAATCTTTGTATGTAACCAATCAACGGACGAGTTTGCCAATCTGAATCTTTGAGAGGCGAATCTCAAGCAGCCGTCACAGACCGCGAAACCAAATTGCAATTGAGATATTATCTACATTATTAATTTTGGGCGTTAGATATTAGAAAACCTCTTTAGTTACCTACTCCTAGTTACCAACACCAAGAAAACTTTTCGCTTAAAAAACATCAGCCTAAACTTGCAATGACTCAACGACTTCCAGCCAAACGTCAGCAAACTGGGTGGAACATAGCAATACCACGCAATGCCTTCACCACAGTTTGCGTATCCATCTAACATTTGTGTCAGTGAAGGTCTAACAGTAAACTGTATTCATTAATTCCAGTTCCCGTGACTTTGAAGCCCATATACAACGTGATCCCGCCGAGAACCTCGAACGCCTCAGACAGCCGATACGCGCTGTCACCGCCCACCTCACAAGTGAGAACATCCATCTTAATTAGGACCCCTTTTATCGCCTTATCATTCTGTCCTACTACACAGATTGCCAGTTTGATTAAAACATATTAGGTTAGAGATAAATGTTTGTGAAAAGTCAACTAAAACCCCGTTTGACGCACTACCTACATTTATTTCGGTGGTTCGGTTAATTAATTCGTTTCGTTTCTACCTACGTGATCTGATACAGCGAGTATAACCAAAAATCGACCTAAAAAGTTGAAGTGTTTTGCCCTGCAAAGTAATTTAATAGAGGACAATGAACACAATGAAAAAAACAACGATGAACTTTATCAATGGAAGTAGATATTGATTTTGGTTAGTCACGCTAAAATACATGGGATGGAAAATGAAATCAGTGTTTTTCCATGGTTACTGATAAATATTCATGATAGGGTCAGCCGTGATAATGTAGATGTCACCCAAATTGTGGTAGTACTTTGTTGACGTAGGGACTTTTATATTGTTTAGCTATAAGCCTTGAATCAGAGGTTTTATTCCTTTATTTACTTGTGCTCATATTTAATTAGTTTCTTATTAACTATCGTTTTGTCTGCACTAATCTTTGTCTACATAAACATCGCCCACAGCCCATAGAATTCGATATACTTACCCGGTTCTGTTGCGTTTTTTTTTATCTTCCAAAATCACAATTATCTGGAGCCAAAATAAAAATTAAAAGAAAAAAAAACCTTTAAAAACAAGCTTTTATTACTTATTAATAAAAAGGACTAAAAAGTTAAAAATAATTTATAAGAAATAAATAAAGGGTGTTACATTTTGATGGAACATTAAAGAACATTTAGAACACAATGTAACACGCTTTTATTTATTTCTTATCAGGTTTAAATTATTTTTAACTTTTTAGCCCTTTTTATTAATAAGTAATAAAAGCTTGTTTTTTCATCAGACCCTGGTTACCATCTAGCACCAAAGTTCTCGTCAAGACGGATCAAACGAGTCCAAACTCGATGTGGTTGTGTCGTTTAACTACCGAGTTCCTGAGGCCACCTTCCGGTTCCATCATCAGATCAGCTCCATGTCATAATAATTTTGCATTGTCATCCGATTTAAATATGCATGCAAAATTTCAGCTCAATCGGTTAAAGATATCTGCTTCAAAATTGAGTTGCAAGAGTCCACCCGAACATACATAGTACATACATCGCAAGTTAAACAAAAGCTTGTAAAATCTAACACTATTATTATATTTTTTTCTAGGTTTTATCGAGTGGAGAGATCTTCGCTGAATCTACGACTGGGAACGGCTCGTTAATAGAAAACGGTATGACTGCCAGTGTGGGTACCCTAATAGCCGTCACCGTTTCAGGGGCCGTAGCGTTAATACTGATCGTCTCGATTATCCTGCTGTACCTCAAAAAACGTATGTGTCGTGTTGACGGAAAAGCGCAGCCTGTAAGTATATTTTTGTTTGATAATACGAGAAAATTAACAAATTATCTATAAAGAATTTATATCCCCATAACAAGAACACTATTAAAAATTTTCATGGTAAAAAATTAAAGAAATAACAACATACTTTGACGATGATACGTCGCTCTCTGATTGCTTTATTACTCCAACTGTCCTGTTGCACACAATCACTCCAATTAGATGCAAATAAGATTGAACAGCTTGGTTTTTTATAGCGTGTGCGACCGGGAGAGCCTCTACTTGCTGAAAGGTATATAACGAACCCGCAGTACGGAGTGTACGGGGCAGGCAACGTGCCCGTACCAGGGACCCCGGGGGCTATGGACGCTGATGACACCAACAAGTCACAGGTACAGCTCCTGGACAGAAACGCACTCACATTCCTTGAAGAGGTCGGGGAAGGATGCTTTGGCAAAGTCCATAAAGGTAAATACTACACCTCTCTACAAAAATCAGCCCTATTTCCAAGAAATCCTCACCGAACTAGATACTTAGCCAAATTTTTATTTCAGGGCTTCTTAGAACCACTGCTGAGGAACAAGTAGTAGCTATCAAAGTACTCAAAGAAAGTGCAGGTCGCAATGCGGAGGAAGACTTCGTGAGGGAAGTCTCCATAATGTCTGCGTTTAGACATCCCAATATTCTTGCATTAGTTGGAGTCGTATACAGAGGTAAATAACTATTAATTATTGAACGTTGTCAACATTTTCATTATATTCTATTTCGTACAATTCAGTCAGGGATACAATTTAACTTGCAGATGATATCAACGCGAGTCCCTGGATGGTGTTTGAATACATGGAGTGGGGTGATCTAGCGGGTGTCTTGCGAGGGTCCCGTGGTGGCGGCAGACCGGGGCCTCTGCTAGACGAGCCAGCTTTACTACATGTAGCTCTGCAAATAGCCCGAGGCATGCAGTACCTGGCTTCAAGAAGATTTGTCCATCGAGATCTTGCAGCGAGGAATTGTCTCGTCGGTGCCAATCTTACAGTGAAAATTGCAGACTTCGGCATGTCACGAGATGTTTACACCTGTGACTATTACAAAATGGGAGGCGAAAGGCCCATGCCGGTACGGTGGATGTCACCAGAGAGTATCGTATACGCTCGGTTCACGCATGAATCAGACGTGTGGTCGTACGGTGTCGTACTGTGGGAGATATACAGCAGAGGCAAGCAGCCATTCTATGGACAGAATAACGATGGCGCTACAAAGTTGATCCTACGGGGTATAGTGCTGGTGCCTCCCGAAGACTGCCCACGCTTCGCTGGCGATTTGATGCGTGCATGTTGGAAGGCTGATCCTCGCGATAGAATAGGATTTGATGAAATATGTAGAAAATTAGAAGATGCAGCTGCGGGAGGTGGTCAAGCCATGCAAATGCGCCTGCCACGACCCCCGCCACCGCCACAAGACTCGACAGGGTATTTGATTCCGAAGGAGCAGTTGCCAGTTGATTACTTGAAGCTGTCACTACCGACACCCGAAGATCATGTTGATATGGAGGCTCCTTTTGACTCGAGTGAGGACGAGGATGAGGACGAGGAGTACACCTGACAGCCGGCGCTGGTGCCGGCCTCGCAGTACGTGCCGCGCTCCTCGCCCTCGGCTACCGCCACCACTATGGCTCTCGCCTGCACATTCCGTTCACAGAGTAGCGTCTTCTCCCAATTTCAGTGTTAATGATGTTCAGACGATCGATTACGACTTCTACTAAGAAGCAAGGAATGTAAACTAATTTCGAAAATGTAGAGTCAATACTCAATTACCTACATAAGTGTGATATTTTTCATAATAATAAATAAAAATATTATATACGAGAACATTACTTGTAGCTGTGTACATCTCTATGATATTTAAAAGTGTGTTGTGTATTTAAAGGATATCTTAGTACATAATTTTATTAAGTAATCTGTGTGCCATATGCCAAAAATAAAAGTACCTAAAATGTAAGACGATAGAACAATTTACACAATAATAATTTTTATAAAATAAAAACTTAAGAATGTATAAGTAAATATGTATGTGTTCCAAACTGTAAGTAAGTGCGTAGATATGTGTTGCAAAACAAACAATCCTACATCTTTAAGTAAATGATTTTCACTTGTTTGTAAAATGTAGGCAAGTATTGACTGAACTTTGTATCTGTTGATAAGATGTATGTTTACAATAAATTGTATAAAATTATACAATTAAGCATGTAGTACATATTATAGATAGACATTTATCCTAGTCCTAGGCTATGTTTTTAGAGTTGTGAGCGTCTAATGAAGCCCCATTTTGGATTGTGTTCAGAGTTTCAGAGCAACAGTCAACTTAGTTCAAAGTCGAATCGAATCCTTTATTTTTTGCCCCCTTTCAGGGAAAAATATGTGTGAATATTTTTTTAACAAAAGTACCTATCCATGCTTGTCAGTCCTAATGACTGTCCCTCATACATAGATAGCACCTACTTTTGTTTTTTCAGAAGTAAGTAAGTACTTACACAACTTATTATAATTTATACCGATTCTGATTTTTCCACCGACCCGCACTGGGCCCACGTGGTGGATTACGCCCCTTCCCCCTCACAGAGAGGAGGCCTGTGTTCCAGCAGTGGAAACATGATGAGCTGATTATGTATGCCCTACTAAATTTCGTTTTACAAACGCGAATTCCCTGTGGTATAGGACATGATAGCCCTTACCAAATTAAAAATATTTTGAGAAAACACAGTTTTATTGACCAAAATTAATCGACTTTAAAAGTCCACTGTGTAAGGTATCTGCTAGAACGTGTCCCTAAAATACCTACAATGTGTAAAATGTACATATTTAAATGCATTTCTGTTTAGCTGCCTGTGTTAATTTAAAGTTAAATAAATAATAAGAAAAATAAATGTGCACATACTTGATTATTAAGTACCTATTCAAAAGAATTAAAATAACCTAAATTAAAATGAATGATAAAATCTCGATGTACAGACGCCAGCAGGTCAAGCTACCCGAAACTGTCAAATTTTCCCAATCAACCTTGAACCTTAAAACTTCAGCGATAAAGTTGAAAATCTATTAAAGAAATTTGACAGATTGTAGTAGCTTGATGTGCTGGCGTCTGTACCTTAAATTTAGGTAGGCCCTGTCTGTTTTGAAAATGTTTGAAAAATAATGAAAATAAAGTGTACAAAGACCGTGATTTTCTTTATTTTAACAATAATATGCCTAAGGAGCCTGAGCATCTGAGGAATCGTAAAAAAAAAATACTGAAATGTATCGCTTTCGGAGACACGGGGGTTTTACACCACGAACTTCCAAACTCCGGACTGTTACACTCAATAACACTCAAACTCAAGGCGGGGCTTGAGCGGAGCTCAACAGCCGCGCTTGCGACCACGAAACCAACGAGGTATCAAACAAAACTTGTTGGTAAACATGTTGATTATAAATAATTTCCTAGCTTATTAGTTAGTGTGTAAATCAAGACACACGGTCAAGGCCGTAAGCAGAGGCCACGGTTTTAGGGGATAAAACCTGGCCCGAAATGTCTTAAAAAAAAATGCCAACGAAGTTATCTATTTAAATTATATCCGACACTTTTTCTTTTTTAAGGTGGATGCTCCAGGGTAGCCCGCGAAATTCAACCCTTACGTTTTTTGCAATTTGCTGGTCAGTACTAAGTTATACGTTGATTGAAAATATTTTAACACCACAATTTGTTTGGCATCGATGTGATCGATGCCAAACAAATTGTGGTGTTAAAATATTTTCATATAGTAAACTTTTTTTTAAAAACTGTGAAACGCATGCTTTGTGTAATTTCTGACTTTATTGATATTCCAAAAGGTAATATTTAGTGTGTAATGATGGTGAGTTGCTATGTTATCGCCGATAACACAGCAACTCACCATCATTACACACTAAATATCGGCTGTAAAAGTCGTAGTGAACGAAATCAACGAAACATAACCTTTCATCGGTAAGTAGCATTTTTTACCTATTACAGCAAGTAAATTAAAAAAAACATTGTATACTTTAAGACTATTTTGTGTCAATAATAAGCAAAATATTGTGATAATTAATCATCTAAAAAGACGATTAAATCCTAACTTGATTTTCGTATTAACTGACCAAAGTGTGAAGCATTTTATCTTAGGCGGTTATCTATGTTACTTCGTGTCTTTTGTCAATAGTCGGATAATACCTTAACGGGGATAGCACTTATTTGTTTTTATCACTGAACGTATTTCATTTTTAATTTTTGTTTTTAGTTTTTCGAAAGAACCATTTTTAAGAAATAAGTGGACTGAGTGTACGGGCCGAGTTAACTGGCATCCAAGTCGTCACTCCCGAATCTGCTCACGACATTTTGAAGCTAGTTGCATTCGTTTCTGTTTTTATTTTAATTTTTAGGCTTATCACCAGATCAAGTAAAATATACTTTCCTTGATAAATCCTTTACTGTCCAGGCCGCTCGTTTGTGGAATGCATTGCCAGTTGAAATAAAATGCGCGACTTGTAAAGGACCACTACTTGTCGTTGTGATCTTGTTGTCCTAACTGCAATCATCTACAGTCTTCTTTTATTTTTCGTTGCTTGCATATATGTATAGTAAAAATGTTTTATATATATTGCAGTAAACACAAAAAAGTCTTATTCCATGATTTAGACCTAAATCATCAGAGAGGTAACAAAATAACATGATGGCCATTTGTATCAACACAACGTATCAATTTATCATTTTTTTCCAGCGTACTTACTTGACGACTTATCACTTAGCTTACAGTGTTGAGTGTGACGCAGTTTATAATACGGGGTGTGACGACTACTTTGTCTGTGGGTGGTGTACTGGTGTGACGTTATGTCATTGAGATAGGAAAATGTCAATACAATAACTGTCAATATCTGAATGTCAGTATTTTTGTTTGTTGTGATTTCGTAATTGTTTTGCTCGACTTCGAGTTTATTATAATATACATCCAGTGCGTTGCTTCATTAATAATTAATTTAGCAACGTACTTCGCATGTCAACAAGAAAAGTATGTCGGTTATTGACAACCCGGATTTATCAACAAAAAGTTGGTTTCCTCACCAAAGGAATTTGCTTTATCTAGTAAAAAAATATCCTGTTACTTACCTCCCATCGCCTTCTAGAAGGTATTCAAAGGTAGCCAAAGCTAATTGGGACACTGCCTGGAAAGAAATTGGAACGCAATTATGTCAGCCAAGTTAGTGCGCATTATTATTTGCTATTTTTTAGAATAGAATAGAATACTCTTTATGATGTACACCATATAAATTACGGACATAAATATAGAAATTTTACAAAGGGTGACACAATGGGCGGTTTTATCGGTCTTATTTTTTAGTACAAAAAAAGTAAACAAATAGCTCAGATCAATTTGAATCTTATATATTCCACTACTACTACTATCTTAAGTTACGTAATGAAAACCACTATGATGTGAAATGGTGCCCCATTTCACATCATAGTGGTTTTCATTATAACATTATCTTTATTTACTTTTATGAACAATACTTGAGATTTACATGTTCATCTTTTCCTTTTAGCTCAAACATGTAAAAAGTTATGGTCAAATATAAAATTGAAGTATGCAAAGATAATGATCTTAATAAACACTGGAAAAATAACAAAGGAGGCTGCAATGTCCCATCCGGAAACAAGCAGATTTTTTGATGGGCTGCTTATTTTTATGGACCCATTTATAAGTACAATAACTGACGAGAAGATACCTTTCCGCATACACAAATCAATAAATGACATATTTTGTTTAAAAACCATGCGAACTCAATATGATGCAAGTAAAGAAAGCAACACACAATTTGTTACACATGCACAAGTTAAAGCCTTGCTAAGAGAACGACAATCAACTGAAGAGCAAAATTTGGATATTACTGAACCGGAATATCTACAAATTGTTGTTGACAGTGTTGTAAGTCGTAAATTAGGGGAACTACTAAAAAAGGATGTCCTGTTGAACCCAAGTCATGACACTATCACTAATTTAAATGTTCCTAGAGCGCCAAGTAAAGACTGTGGAAATGTGCGTAAAAGAATGCCTAATTTTACTTTGGTTCCAAGTAAAAATAGTTTTAATCATGATGAAGAAAACACAACTAAAACTGTTAATTTGGGATTAGCAACAGAACTTATTATTGAGGATGATATAAAGATGGAAGCTGAGGATGATATAAAGATGGAAGCTGAAGATGATAACAAGAAGATGGAAGATGTTGATGATAGTAACTTAACATTAAATAAGAAAATACTTTTAAATAATGCAACTGACGAAACATGTGATCTAGAAAATATTTTGCCAAGCACAAAAATCATTGTACCTGCTGTTCATGACCCCATGACAAATATTATAAGTAGTTTGAATAATGATGTGATAGCGGACAATACTGAACCTGTAAGTGACGATTACATCAGAAACTTTTTCAATGAATTAGGTGAAGTAATGAGCCTGGAATTGTCAATCACTAAACAAAAGACATTAAAATCACAAATAAATGACTTGGTAAGAGAAATATTATTGAATGAGAAGGGTTAGAGGGTCATAAAGGTGGATTTGTCGCAGCCAACTGGTTAACCAGTTGACTGTGACAGATTCACTAGCCTAAATGAAGATCAAGTGAAGTCTGAAGCAGAGTAGAAGATTGATTATAGGAGTAAATAGTATAAGATATGTTTTAAGTTTAACAGTTTCTTGCCAGCTCTTCTCCATAGAAAACAACCAATTGAAACCATGCACCTAGCTTCTGACGTTTCGGTGCCCATGTTGTTTATGTGAAATAAAATATTTTGATTTGATTTCAATATTATAATATTATTTAGCTATCATTGTGTTTGATTTCTTTCATTATGGCGAAAAATACAGTTCAGTACCTACCTCCTCCGACCACGATGAGGTACCTGGGTCTCGTCCTCGACAGCCGGTGGAACTTCGTCGAGCACTTCCGACGTTTGGCCCCCAAACTGGAACGGGCCGGGGTCGCCCTAAAGCGGCTCTTGCCCAACCTGAGGGGGCCAAACGCCTCCTGCCGGAGGCTTTACGCGGGGGTCGTGCGGTCCATGGCCTTATATGGGGCCCCGGTATGGGCGCGTTCACTGCGGCTGCGAGCCGCACACTACCTGAACGCGCCCCAAAAGGTGGTAGCCGTAAGGCTGATCCGGGGCTTCCGCACGATCTCGGGCGAGGCGGCAAGCCTCCTTGCCGGACTGCCGCCATGGGATCTGGAGGCGATAGTCCTCGCGCGCCTATATGATTGGCGCGCGGAGGCACTATGCCGGGGGGAAACTCCGCATCCGCGGCAAACCGCAGCGGAGCGGACGAACCTCCGGCGCGATCTCATGGCGGCATGGAAGGAGCGACTATCGAAACCCGATACACGATAGCGGCGGTAAGACCCCTCTTTGAGGAGTGGCTAGAGAGACGTCCCGGCGTTCTCACCTACCGCCTGACGCAGGTCCTCTACGGACACTGATGTTTCGGGAGGTTCCTGCACATCATCAGGCGGGAGGAGACGCCCGGGTGTCATCACTGCCAGGATCGCCCAGAGGACACGGTGGAGACCTGCCCTGCTTGGGCAGAGCACCGCCGTGTCCTCGTAGAGGCGATCGGCAGCGGCGGCGACCTCTCGCGTCCGGCCCTGGTTCAAGCCATGGTCCGGGGCGAGAGGGAGTGGGAGGCAGTCACCTCCTTCTGCGAAGCAGTTATGCTAGCGAAGGAGGTGGCGGGGTGGGCGAGGGAACGCACCTCACGCCTCAGCCGCCGCGGGAGACGCTCCGGGCGTCGGGAGCCGCGTGACGACTCCCGGCCACCGTAGGCGCAGGCCTGCGGGCGGAGAGTAATGGGTAACTCACCGTCCGATCAGTAAAAAAAAAAGTACCTACCTATGTAGCTACCTATTATAGAGGTATGTATACCTCTGCCAATCCCTCCCTTTAAGGATGATAAAGTCGAAAATCTATTAAAGAAATCTGACAGATACAGCTGATGCAGATGACTGATAGGTACAGACGCCAGCACATCAAGCTACTACAATCTGTCAGATTTCTTTAATAGATTTTCGACTTTATTGCTATAGTATTAGGTTCAATGTTGATTGGGAAAATCTGACAGTTTCGGGTAGGTTGACCTGCTGGCGTCCGTACTCTGTGGTACGACCGTTATAGCTATAGTGACGTAGACAGTAGTTTTCTCTGTCTACGTCATTGAGATAGGAAAAATATGTCAATGGTCTACGTATAATGACGATAGTGACATACATAGCACAAATTGCATTATCTCGATGTTCATTTACCTTTATTCGCATAATAGGTATCATTAGTAATTAAAGTCGGCTCAAATTATATTTTCTGTTCTAGTGCATTTTATTCGCTAGGATAATGGGCACCGTACTATGGGTTTCTCCCTGAACCTCAATAGCCATAACATATATACCAATAGAAAAAGCTTTTCAAGTACAGAGGCTAGAACCTTTGCTTCTAACACGACTTTTGCCAATTGTTAGTCAGTTCGAAATTATTAATGACTTAGATAGGCAACAACTTGGGCACCGAAGTTAAGGAATTCTTGGCGTCCAATAACCATAATACACCAATGGAAAGAAGCTTTACTACCGTAGACAGAGAATGCTATAGACACCTGCAAAGCGTGTCACAGAAAGAGACAAAAAAAAATTACGTCATCATATTTAGGGTTACCGTGTGAGGAGAAATTTACCCCGCAATTTGTGTGATTCTAAATAAGGTGGCGTTCCACGAATTGATAGAATTAGAAATTATTATGTAAGAGAGCCTGAAAATAACACTATAATTATCGATTATTATCGGTATAGGCATGTGATGCGGAGGAATAATAAAGGTGTATGGATGTGCTGCCGAACTCAATTAATAAATTGCGATGAGGGCAGGATGACGATGGATGTTATTATATTGTATTGTATAGCGGGCTGGTGTCCGCAACTCCATGTCAAAGCGTGTATTTTGTGATAGAAGGTTCTGGCTTTGTGAGTAAATAATACAACATTGTTTATTTTTAATTAGCTTTTATTGGTTTAGCACGTTATTGTCCTTTAGGTAATAGCTTCTTCTTTTTGTTTAACATTTTTTTCTCAAAATGTCTGCTGAAAATTTTTGATGACGGTTTTGGTGTCCAATCTGTTCGTCCTGTAGCTACAATCCATATCCGACGTAAATTATCATGTTCAGGAAAACTGCAACAAGTCATTAAATCTTTCAGATACTATATAATTAATACACATTGCCCATAATATTGGGTATTAATTTACAGAAAAATTGGCAACACTAAAATTCATAGGTTAGAATAAATAATTGTTATTATTGTGCTTTTTTGTCGATGAATTTATGTTTAGGGTACATTATATACAATATATGAACACCATAAAATGTTATCATCATATATTAATTGATAAAGAGTGGTATACTTACGAATGAAAAGACAAGTCTGGCATTTTCGTTCCACTATCACTTTTACACCCTTTAACGTTACAACGCACCATGTTTTTTTTTAAAATGGTTTATATACTATGTCTAAATTGTTCACAACAAAATATACCATACATTATTTAACTTTAAAGCACATAAAACTGTATTTTAAAGAAAGTTGATACCTAGCTGCACGTTAACTGTCAAACTTTGTTTAGCAAAGTAGTATCAGTGTTGCTAGTGCCCTGTCGTCAAAAGTTACCCAAGACTGTTCGAAAAGTAACATTTTCACAAAAAAAGTAACGCTTTTTAAATTTTTTGTATTATAATACTAGGTATTTAAACAATTTGAATTGTATTTAGAACTTTTAACACACTTCAATCACTCTTTCAGCATTTTTTAATGTCGGAACACAAATTAATGAAAGTGAAATGCCTATAGTACAGCCTACACAAACTTGCATTCATAAAACTCGCTCTTTTTGTTTGCTCATTCTAGCAGTGCGATATAGAGAGAGAGTTTCATTTCAGTTTAGGTTGCAATGCCGAATTACCAACATTACGCACGCACGCAGGACACGACAATTGCTTGCGTTCCGTTTCAAATAGTTTTTTTTATTCAACTCTAAGCAATTAAAATTACCCTGAAAAGTAACGTAAAAGTAACGTTTTCAGCCGTGTAACGTAAATGTAACGTAAGAGGTTCAAAAAGTAACGCAAAACGTTACAAAAGTTACGTTCTGGCAAGGCTGAGTAGTATGCTAACCTTGAAAATCATGGCACGCGCCGTGAAACAAAAAATCTCATCGTTCTGTTTCATTTCTTTACACGACATCGGCGTAAGTCGCTCTTTTTCTTGTGTGAATGCGACCAAAGATATCAATTTGTCTATAGCATTCTCTGTCTACGTTTACTACAAACACGATTTCAGTTCGGAGTTAACGACCACAGAACATAATATACTATAAGGAGTTAACGACATATTAAATAGGTTACAACTTGAGCAACGAAGTTGAAGAAGGAATTCCTGGTGCCTTCTTATGGCTATTGGGCATCAGCACCCTAATTTGCGCAACACACTATCAATCACAATCTGAATCATTTTGAGAGCTATTGCTGATCCATTGCTTCATAAGTTCGAAAAATATGTCTGCTCAACAACGTAAATAACGCTATGAATGTTGTTGAACTGTCAAAACAAAATGAAAGCCATTGCTACTGATAGTGTGTTATGTAATTACCCCGCAGGAATTCTCTCTTGGTGATATTCAGGGATCCGTCTATGAAATGTTACGCTTTAAAGTGGTCATTATTGTTAGAGCCACATGTGTCAAGCCAACCATTATTTTTTTTTAGTTTTAATTTTATTGTATCTTAAAAGACGAATACCTCGAGTGGGTAGGAGCGCAAAAAACTAGATTATGTTTTTTGTTTGTGGCAACACCACAAATAAAGCAAAATTGCCAATGCCAATAATGTCGTCGCTGCTGTTTGGTTGCTGTCGCCTGTCATTTTCGTTCGTGTTTCCGTGTTTCGCTTCTTCGTTCGCGTTGCGGTATTCGGCGTTTTGTAAATGAAAAATGATTGATTTTTTTCAAAATGTAAACATTTGTGTTATTGAACGTAAATAGATGTGATTGCTCGAAGATATTCTGAGTTAGAAGATTTTCCACGATGCCTCCAGTCAATTCTAAGGTGAAAAAGAACGGCGCAGAATATGAGGTAAATATTACAAGTCTAACATGAATTGTAAGGATCATTTACAGCGAAAATAAGCATGACCATATATTAAATAGTTCTCAACCCAATAATATAAATACGCCAATATAATTTTCTCGATCCGTAACAGAAAAGTTTTTGTGTTCTTAATTGGAAAATTTCCTTTACTTACTTTCTATTTGCATTAGAAATTTCTAATTCCATGCATGCTATACTTACATCACTCTATTCCTTGCCAGAAATATTATAAGTTCCATTAGTTCATTACATTTTCAATCAAAGGCTTAATACTAACATATCAATAATTGCTGTAATATTATTAAATATTTTTACCTTGTCTGTCTGTCTGCTGTACAATATTTACATAACATAAGCTGTCGGATATTGTAAACATAGTAAGAGCGACATTGAGCTCACATACCAAACAACTTAGAATGGAATATTTAAAGCACTACATTATACTTTCCTGTATAATATAACAACAACTTATATATAAGAAAAAAAAAAACCATATAAGCATACTATCATTCTCCATCAGCTATAAGCAATGTAAGAGTAATTACTAAACAAATTCACATCAGTTTATCATTAGTTTGTTTATTCTGGGAACACCCAAATCCTGCATTTGATAACTGTAAACAAATTAATATATTTAATTTAGTTCCCTCTGGGAATACCCAAATCCTGCATTTGATAACTGTAAACAAATTAATATATTCAATTTAGTTCCTAGGTTTATCCTGATGTCAATAAAACTTTTTTGCAAAAAAAATCAACCGACTTCCAAAAACGACACTACAAAGTGAAAAATAACTTTAATTTCGGAAGTCGGTGTCGTTGGGTTCACACTTTCGTTGTTTGCCACCGACTTCCGAAATTAAAGTTATTTTTCACTTTGTAGTGTCGTTTTTGGAAGTCGGTTGATTTTTTTTGCAAAAAAGTTTTTATTTTTCACTTTTAAGTTGTAATTTTTACCAGTAATTTTGGTTTAAAAACCAAACTACTGAACCGTTTTTGATGAAATTTCTATGGGACCATTTGGGAAGTATACCCTTTCCAACAAAAAAAGAATTTTTCAAATCGGTTGGCAAGCGAAAGAGTTATGCGCGAACAAACATAAAAAAAAAAATAAAAAAAAAGTACAAACATCCGAATTGAGAACCTCCTCCTTTTTTAGAAGTCGGTTAAAAATTTAAAAGTACTATCAAAATAAGCAATGAGCTAGAAGATGTGTAGATTATAGATCCAGATTGTTTTTCTGCAGACTATAATATGTAGAAGGGGTTTAAACAAAACCCACAAAATTAAAAAAAAATTTATTAACTCTCTGCATTTAACAAATCCAGGAACACGGACATCTGCATAACTCAAAACCTAATAAACATAACGACGGGGAAGTGCTAACAACTCCTAACTTACATTTTTTACGAAAACGACTTATGAATACAGTTTGATAGAAAATTGAATTGCGCATCTACTGGCATATGCATTAGGTTGAAATTCGCAAAATTTACGTAGCCAGGCACCGAAGAAATATCTCCTATATTAAGGTCCATCACAACCTGATTAATTTTGGCAGGAAATATATTCTAACTTACTAATGGAAACATCTCGTAACTTCATTTCAAACAAAACTTTGAGCTAGATTCCTTTCTTATATTATCGCGGAATACAATTGAAAACTTCAACGAGAAATAATAATTTTCAATGAATTCTGTTACTTTTTTGAAGTGTGGAAATTACTCCTATCTTCAAATTTTCAGCCACATCAGCTTGGTGATACCTCCTATCTTACATTATCTCGCTAAACACTTATTGCAAGCAAATTTTGATTATTACCTTACAAGCGGGTCCATTTAAGTATAAAATTGCCATTTAAAAATTTTTTCTTAAAGTACTGGGAAAAATAAAAAATGGTTTTATTCGCCTCCTGTAAAATTTGGTTTTTGTAAGCTAGGAGTTGTTAGCACTTCCCCGTCGATAATCACCCTCAACAATGTGAAAGAATTCATCTGCTTAGAACCTTTCAACTTTCCTTTATAGATCTTCATCATAATTACTACTAGCTGTGCCCGCAAATTCATTCACATGCTTATTGGATTTCATGGGTATTTTTTTTGCGCGGAACCCTTACTCTTTTTCTAAAATAAAAGTAGCCTGAGTAACTCCTTATAACATTAGCTATCTGCCAGAAAAAGTCCCATCAAAATCGATCTAGCCATTTCTGAGATAACAGACAGACATAAAAAAAAATGTTTTTTTGTTATAATTTACTTATAATCTCACTTTCATAAGCATTTAGAAAAAAGGTGTTATTTTGAAAATACAAACAGCCACTTCAATTTAATTTATTTGTATGTATTTGTGAAGATTACCTACCCCTTTTGTTACAGAATATCATTGCCAAAAAATGTACAGCACTGGATTTTGAACAGTACATCCAAGATAACAAGACTCTTCTGCTGAATGATCCACTTAGGGAAATTCTACTGTACCCAACTGATGATGTATCTGTAAGTTATTTTTAAAATTCATTTACGCACTTGCCTTTGGTAAGCCTTGCACTTAGCTTTCTCATTCAGTTAACTTATGCCAAGCTGTAAATGAATTACTCTATCTTTTTAAGCATGTTAAGCCGTTGGTCCTGGCTGTCAATCTTTTACAGTCGTTACGGAAAGAAGCCTGAAAGTCTGGCAACCAGTCTTACCAAGGGGTTTCGTATTGCCCAGTAACTGGGTTGTGGAGCTCAGATAGGCAGTCGCTCCATGTAAAATACTAGTATTCAGCTGCATCCGGTTAGACTAGAAGCCGACCCCAACATAGTTGGGAAAAGGCTAGGCAGATGATGATAACTTTAGTGCAGTTGCAGTGCTCTTTTAGAGTTTGTGTTAACATATTTTTTATTATATTGTTTAAGTAAATTTAAATGCCTACTTACTACTAACTAGTATCTAATGTATGTTCCTATATGAAAGCAAATAAATAATATTAAAAATGCAGACAGTTGCAGACTGCAACAATCCTAGTGCTTATTGAGGTTTTATTAAGAACAGGAAAACCTAAATGGGAATCCCCATACATACTATAGCTATTTTATATGGAACCTAGCTAGAGCATAGAGGGGACTTTTACTGTCTTAGAGTCAGTGACCCCAGTCAATAAAAGCCTGTTTTAATAAATTTTATAATAATTTTCTAACTACTTTAAGTGTGCAATATCAATGGCTGCCTTTTTATAATCTATTTAAAGGCAATCAGGCAAGCGTTCATTTTTCAGGGGCCTTTTTATAATTCATAAATTAACCCCTATCTATCATCCAAACATTTATTTTGCAGGGGATTCCCTGCAAAGTGAATGCTTGCATAAAAATGCAAAGATATTGCCATTGATAATCACACTTTAAGTACCTAGATATAAAATGATTATTTATTTTTATTCTTAATTTAAAACGTTCAAAATCTCGTCGCAGTCTTATCTTGGCGACAAACATGTCAAAAACCTGTCAAAATGTAGGGTAATTAGAGGTATTTTTGACAGATTGAGACTGAGATCAGACTGAACGTTATTAAAATTACGAGAACGAGCCCTCCTGGCTAAACAAAACTTGAAATGCTTTGCAAATGTTAAATGTATTGTCTGGCAGAGTGTTGTATTACCTCGTCGCTGGAGGACCGTTACCACGGCAGTGCCCGACGTTAGGACTGCGGCCTCCTGCCCCCTGCTCACGAGACAGGCGCTGCTCAGCTATGCCTCCAGTTGGAACCTCATACATTACAAGTTCAGTAACTACTCCGGCACTTTTCTCAATTTACCAAGGTAAGTAATTTAATAAAATTTATATTCAATTTATATTCAAAATTGTTATGAGGAAATGTTTATATTGTAATTATTATCTGTGGCATTTCTTATGATCACATAAGAAATGCTGATGTGCATCAGCACATCTATCATCCTTCTCATGTTCCACACATGTAGATGTAGTCTATATTGCCAAATAAAGATTTGTGTGTAGTTATGACATGCATATTCATAGAGATTATTTTTTTATTGTGGCAAAATTATAATTTAGTTAGAAGTTTAAAAGTCAAGATTAGAAAACGAAATGAATAAATAACAACTACTTAAATACACTCGAGAGCAATGAATCCGGGTCACTTGAAGAATCCTAAAAATCTCGGAAACTAAAAATGCTAGGTTAATGCAATAAATTGTATTTAATAGACAATGTAATACTCCTTAAATGAAGGTATTAAAACTTCTTAGTTATTGTAAAGTTATATCATAAAAAAATCAAATTTGAAAAAGGGCCACTTTCGAAGATGGAACTACGAAATTACAGCATTTGGTTTTGCTTTTGTTTGTAATCTGTCATTTATGTGGGTACATAAACCATGTTGATAGTGCTCTATATTCATTATTCAAGCTGAAATTATGTCGCTTACGCCTGAAGAATGCACCAGAATACTTACAATGCTGGAAACCGGCCGGAGTCAGCGCGATACAGCCAGGACTGTCGGTGTGTCGCTGTCAACAGTACAAAGAGTTCTCCGACGTTACGAAGAAACTGGTTCTAACCTACGCAGACCAGGAACGGGCAGAACCAGGTGTACCACAGCACGAGAAGACCGATACTTGGTGAACACCATGCTTCGAAATCGCTTTCTCACAGGAACTGAACTCACAAATCAGTTTCGACGCCTCGGAGGAAGTAACCCAAGTGCATGGACAGTAAGACGTCGGCTTGCTGAATCTAACTTAAAACCCCTTAGACCTGCAAACGGCCCTAAACTGGAGCGTGGGCATCGTATTTCAAGACTAAGATATGCCCAGAGCCACGTAAATTGGAGTATTGAAGATTGGTCAAAAGTTATGTTCTCCTACGAATCAAAATTTATGCTCTACAAGCACGATGGAAGACACAGAGTGTATCGAAGACCAGGGGAAAGATTCAAGCAAGCATGCATCGAAGAAAAAGTAGCCTACGGTGGTGGGTCTGTACTTGTGTGGGCCGGAATTTCTTCTGAAAGTCGCACAGAGCTGGTGATCATAGAAAACGGCTCTTTAACTAGCGTAAGATATGTGGAAGAAATCCTCAATGATCACGTTGGTCCATTTATGGTCAATTTAGGTGAGGATGCTATATTTATGCATGACAATGCCCGACCTCATACAGGTAGGATTGTGAATGACTACCTTCAAGAGATGAACATTACTCGTATGGAGTGGCCAGCGCGCAGCCCGGATATCAACCCGATCGAGCATGCTTGGGACGAGCTAGGCAGATGCGTAAAACAACGAAACCCTCCCCCAATCACGCTTCGTGAGCTCAAAATTGCTCTCACAGAGGAATGGGAGAATATTCCCCAAAATCGTATAAGGAACTTGGTGTACAGCATGCCAAACCGCGTAAACGCAGTAATGGAAGCACGAGGAGGCAATACGAAGTATTAAAATTCAAGAAAATCGTAATAAAGTTCAAAAATTTCATGTTTCCTATTTTTGTTTTAAGGAGAGATCAGCAGTTTTTTTCTTTATGTAATTTTGTGTTAATAAAATGTATGGTGACTCATTTTTTTTTTACTTTCATTTAAGGAGTATTACATTGTCTATTAAATACAATTTATTGCATTAACCTATCATTTTTAGTTTCCGAGATTTTTAACATTCTTTAAGTGACCCGGATTCATTGCTCTCGAGTGTATATGTTAGATTCCAAACATATGTTAAATAAATGTTAGATTCACCAAAATATCGAATATAAACAAAATGATCATAATATTCATGACATAAAAACTACATTTTAATATCATGGTTGAAAATGCATTGAATTATCGACTTCCCATCTAAAACTAATGAAAGGCGGTTGCATGCAATGTGCTAAAATTGTAACAAACAGTAGGGGGCTCATTAGTAGGTATAATTAACATACTTTACATGGCAATGAACAGTGTATGGGCAACACAAAGTTATGTGCTGTATCCCCAAGGCCAGGGCATTATGCTCTCATATCTGATGTATGAGTCATATCCTACTGATTGCATAATGTGGGATGAAAGGATTTCATACCAAATATAGTGAATTAATAAGTCACATAATATGCTAATAGGATAGTCGCGACTGACGCTTTCACTGATTATTTTTATATATTATATCTTCCAATTAATTTCTATGGGACTAGTTTTTTATTTTCGTTACATAAATTAACACACTTGAGAATAAGCTAATCTTAAAAGTCGTGACCTCTACCAAAACTTAAGAGGTATTCTTAAACTTATGAAAGCTCTCTTGTGTGTTCTTTTTTTAGTCCATCATTCCTTTACTCAGCTCTGCCTATCGCAGTCCACTGCTGGGCATACGCCTCCCATGCTGCGCCACAACACCCTGTCCTCCGCCTTCCGAATCCACTCTCTCCCAGCCACGTTTTTGAGGTCGTCTTTCCATCTAGCTAGGCGGCGTCCCACACTACCCATTCCAATTTGCGTGAAATTATTTCTATCCGTATTCAAATTAATATTTGGCGATGACGACAAGTTCATAATCGTAGCAAAATTCTCCTTAAAAACTGATAACATGACATGGCAAGGATTTTACGTAATCAGTATTTCAGAGAACCACTTTTTAAAATGTGTATGAGCAACTACAAACACACCACTTACTAATTGATACTGCTTATCACTTCCATGACCACAATCTTTTCTTACACAGGCCAATAGAGAACAAATTTCCGGAAGAGGTTTACGATATTGACGCCGAAACCGAGAGTGATAATGAAATACAGGCCGCCAAGTTGGACCTTGGTACCAAAGAGGGCCACTTGCTCAAAGGACCCGAAATCGGCTCAGATAGGATATTCAGTAACCTTGCTTCAAAGTCGTTTAAGAAACGTTATTGCTCAATGCTACGGGAGGCCGATGGCACGTACATACTCGAAGTGTACAAGGACGATAAGAAAACGGATACGAAGCTCACTATCGTTATGGACTTTTGTTCTGACGTTGTCAGGGTAAGGCTTTATCAACTATTACGTAACACATCCAGCTTATACTTCCGGATATAGAAGTTTAAAAATAGTAAAATCTAATAATAATAATCTGTCGGGCATGCCACCGGCCGGGAGAATCAATCAGGCATATTATCTCCGGATGTTCTCGTCTAACTAACGAAGAGTACTTGTATAGATACAACCTTGTAGCCAGGATAATCCATCAGCAACTTGCTCTGATATACAGCCTTGTGGAATCTGAGGTGCCGTACTACAGGTATGTGCCCGACCCAGTTCTCGAAAATGGAAATATCACATTGTACTGGGATCGATCCATCATCACTGACAGGACTATTGTTGCCAATAAGCCCGATATAGTAGTGGTGGATCGATCAGAGCGGCGCGCAATGATTGTTGACATAACCGTCCCGCATGATGAGAACCTCGTGAAAGCCGAAAAAGATAAACAAATCAAGTATCTTGACTTGGCTCGCGAGCTTGTCGACTTGTGGGATGTGGACTCAGCGATCATTGTGCCGATAGTCGTGACAGCCAATGGCTTAATAGCTAAGAGCCTCGACCAACACCTGAGGAGGCTCTCGTTGGGCAGCTGGATCAAGGGCTTGATTCAGAAAGCGGTACTCCTGGACACGACTCGCATTGTCAGGAGGTTCCTCTCTCTGGAGCCCTGACTACCGATAGCTTGGACCCCGTTCCCGATACCGGTGGGCTACTATTTTTTATATTTTTAAATGTTTTTATATTCTAATGTTTAAAAATATAATTTATATGTTTACATTGAAAAGGATATAATAATAATAATTGTAATAATTTATAATATGAGCCTTTGTCTGAACAATTTACTATGAGTAAAAACTATACTTACTCGCCTGTTTCGGTACTGCCAGAGGAGTTCCAGGTTCAAAATCGAGAATATCCTTTTGAGTCCGAAACTAATCGCGAAATAGGCGTTTATGTCTCACAAAAGTAATAGAGCTAATCAGTAAGCTATTGCATTTACCTGTTCAAAAACCATATGTAGATATTATATTTTGTGGATATTATTATCGTAAGTTTATTACTGCGTGTGGTTACAGAATCCGAAAAGGGGAAGGTTTTCTTTCGAATTGCGGATGTCCGGTGGCAAAGGCTATACTTTTGCAGCTGAAAACGAGGAAGACGCGAATGATTGGATCAATGCTTTTAAAGCAGCCCTGAAGAAGAACCAGGATAGCCAGGAAACTCACCAAAGTGATGAGGCATTAGACAAAGGTAGGATAAACGTGACTTTTTTCATCATTCTTGTCATTAGACATAAGAATCCTATGACAAAAAAATTTTGAAACTTATTCTTCCCCGGTATCGTTACGAAATTTAAGCAGCTTATGTATGGTTAAAATATTAGCACTTAAGCAGGACGCTAGCATAACTAACTGCGTTGTATGCATCGGGCGCCGATCTGTATATCACAACCTGCACCCTAATTGCGTAACACACGATCAATCGGAATCGGTTTCATTTTGACAGTTCAACAACATTCATTGCGTTATTTACGTGTTGAGCAGACAAATTTTTCGAACTTATGAAGCAATGGATTAGCAATTTGCTTCAAAATGATTCTGATTCCGATTGATTGTGTGTTACGCAATTAGGGTGCTGTTTAGAGAATTTTAATGGGGTGCATTTACCCAGTCACCTTTTAAATAAGAAAGACTATCTTTTATGGGGTGCAAAAATATTGAAACCTACCTTCTTATTTGATGACAAAAATGAAACTTTAAACTATACCATACCTACTATTGACATCCTTGTTCAGATGCCGACGTCTCCCTAACAGCGGAGCCTCCGCCTCCTACGTACGGCACTTTAAAGGGTCTGGAGCACAGCATGAATCCTCTCCTGATGCGGTACTCCCGCGAGACAGACATGTCCATAGCGGCTGCGCGCAACGAGTGCCGATACAATATCTTCAACATGCCGTACAAGCGCGCACCCTCGCCTGAACCTCAGCTCGAACCATTCAAGTACGTGAACTTGATATTTAGAATCTCGGATAATTGTCTTGTTTTGAATCGAAACTCAAAATTCGAATTCCATTGCTACCAACATTTTATAAAACTTTTTATTACAATTCATTCAGTCATTCAAAAATAAATTTTGATGACATAATCCTAAAGTAGCAATAGATGTAAATTATCTGAGATTCTAAATTTAACCTTTAAACAAATTTTTTTTTTTTGTTTTGTCAATTTCTCGTATGCCAGTGCCCAATGTGGCAGTGAAAGCGACTTTGCCTACGCAGGTCATAACATTTTGTTGTGACTTTTTCGACTTCACTCAGTCGTAACAATAAAACTATTTCAGCAAGACTGACATGCTTCAAGCTATAAATGGTTTTTATTTTCTAGTTGTTTTAGTCGAGAGTAACTGTCACGAACATTCTTGTTTACACGGTCTAGCTTCAACGGTATTTTTTATTGTTTCAGAGAACACTTTGGCCAAAGAATTTTGCTCAAATGCGAAAGCTTAAAGTTTAGGTTACAAGCGCCTATAGACGGCGATAAAGAACTATTGTGTCAAGTAGAGCCTTATTACACATACTTAGCGTTGTATGACGCGAGGAGTGGGAAGAAACTCTCGGAGAACTTCCACTTTGACCTGAACCATGATGCCGTCAGAGATCTAGTCAAGGACACGGAGTGCACAAAGTCATTAGTTGAAAATTTTAGTTACGATGTTAAGTTAGACGTTAATCAGATACCGGAAGAGTGGTTTCGATCGAAGAGACAGGTATTTAAATTAATTTACATAAGAAAATAAGTGAAACTGAGATGCGTTTATGGTAATTTATAGTCGTTTATAAAGCTTTGAGGGGCCCGTGGCTAAATAATAACAGCCGCACAGGTCGATCGGTCAGGTTAAGCTACGCTTGCCGCGGTTGGTCTGTGGATGGGTGACCATCTTTACATACCGAGACCCCTCCGTGCCTCGGAAAGCACGTTAAGCCGTTGGTACCGGCTGTCACTCGTGGATCTTTAACAGTCGTTACGGGTAGTCAGAAGCCCGAAAGTCTTACAACCAGTCTTACCAAGGGGTATCGTATTACCCAGTAACTGGGTTGTGGAGGTCAGATAGGCAGTCGCTCCATGTAAAATACTGGTATTCAGCTGCATCCGGTTAGACTGGAAGCCGACCCCAACATAGTTGGGAAAAAGGCTAGGCAGATGATGATGATGTTTATAAAGCTTTAACTTGCTTATGTTCATTCTCAGGTGATGCTGTCTGTAAACAATCCCCACCCAGACTTGTTTCTGGTGGTGAAAATCGACAAAATCCTACAAGGTCATGTGAGTCAAGTTATGGAGCCGTACCTCAAGGCTACTAAAGACCCGAGACTTGGGCTCAAAGTCCACAAAAATGTCCAGGCTTACTCAAACCGCGTCGGAACCTACAGGATGCCCTTTGCTTGGGCGGCAAAACCTTTATACAAGTAAGACTTAGGGCCGACATACACGGACTGCTCGAGCAGTTAGCGATTGATCAACATAGACGGACCGCTCTTGCAGTCATAGTCAACAGCTTGAAGCTGCCATTGATAACTGCTGGAGCAGTTGATACCAACTGCTCGTCATTCAAATCAGGTAACTGCGCGAGAGCAGTCGACAGCTCGAGCAGTCAGTGTATGCCTGGCGACTGCTTGACCGCACGACCGCCCGAAGCAATTGCAACTGCTCGAACGTTTTCGTGTATGTGTTTACGTAGAAGACTGTAGTTCACTATGCAGTCGCAGCTTGAAGCAGTCCATCCTGACTGCTTCAAGCAGTCCGTGTATGTCGGCCCTTACTATTATTTTAGTAATATTTAATCCGGTGCATCGTTTATCTGCATGTTCTGCTGTTTATCGAACATTCAAACATCTCTCACAGTATTACAACACAATATAACAACTTTCACAATATTAATAACTAACTTTTGCACGTGGTTTCGCCCGCGTGGATCCAAAAGTGATAAAAATACCCTATTGTTAATCCATGTAAACAATGTATTAATTCCGTAAAACATTGTTTTCATATAACTCTGTTTACGCGGCGCACGTCAGTAAAGCTGCCAGTTGGCGTGATTTTTTCCGACATTTTCAACAATCATCGTCGTATTTCAGCCTTACACAAAATTTTAATGCATTATTGGTGAAAACCGTATGAAAATCCGTCCGATAGTCTGAGTTTATCGCGTACAGGCAGACAGACGCAGCGGGGGGGGGGGGGGGGGGGAGAATTATAGTATGTAGTGATTTTAGCGGGATTCTACGTTATCTCCCATCTGCATTTTTGTAACGTGAATTTTTAACACGTGAAGTTTCGCCAAATAATTTAAGAAGCTCTTTATCTCTGTATCTTATACAAATAATTTTGTTACAGAATGTACAGCAATGACTTGGATTTGACACCTGAATTCCCTTCTATATATCGGCAGGAGCCAAACAAGATGTCAGATGATGATCTGTTAAAAATATTGTCTGACTATCGCAAGTCTGAGAAAATGGCTAAGCTTACTGTGATACCTGGGTGGCTCAGTATTAATATACATCAAAGTAACGAACAAGTACCAAGTAAGATTCTTTTTTATTCTATTCTATTTCAACACCATGCTTTTTAATTTGATATTTTTTTGTAGTATTACTCAATTAGATAATTGAGGAAAATTATAAATAATTAAAATATTAATTGCCTCTTTGCCTAATAAGTCTTAAAGAATAAAGTCTACTGATAGATGATACTTTTACTAATACGTCACACGTTGCATTACAGATTGTATGTCAAACTCCTATGCTGCATTAAAACCTTTTCCACTTCCGCCTACGTCGCCACTCACATTAGAACTGGCAACACTAAACGTGGAACCCGAACAGCCTTATGCAGCTTTCATACATCATTTGTACGTCCGGCCGTTGGCTTTGAATTTCGAATCGCAGAAAATGTTCGCCAGAGCCAGGAATATTGCCTGTTCTATTGAGTTGAGGGAGAATGATACTGGAGAACCCAAGTCACTACAGGTGAGAACAAAATGTCTTCAGAACTACGTTGTACAATTGCCAAAAGTATAATTGTAAAAAGATAGCAAATTGCATGATTACTTAGGCCTAACCTTGATACGAACTTTTTCCCCAGTATTCTAAGGAAAGTATTAGAATTATTAATGGCACTGATTTAAAGAGGTAGTTGTAAATAGCGGTTTTGGTAAGTTAAAAATTATAAATGGCACGTTTAATAACTAGTTCACCAGTTAAAACTAAGCAGTAAAGTAAACAAAAATGAGTAATAATAAATAATGAAATGGATCAGTGAATATATAATTGAGCAGGAAAATAATTAAATGGGCGGTCAAAATGATTGAACGAGCGGTTACGTGTGGGCATATATTTAAAATGTGGCACTCGCCGGCCGCTACTGCGGCACCGCTCGCTTCGCTCGCTCGGCTCGTGCGTTGTGTGGTCACAGTTCTAACCTAACCTAACCCAGCTGTTTCGATGTAAAAAAGGTATATGCGTGTTACTAACCGACTTAATTGATTTTTTATTACTGTCCATGTTTTACTGTCGCAATAATTAATCAACCGCCATTAAATTAAATAACTGCGCAATATGTTTTTCAACTGATCATAAGAACATCTCGAATAACAGCTCAAAAAATTTGTTCCCATTATTAATTGATGTCCGATTAACTAGCATTTCCTGTTTTATTATTATCGTGTAATTTTGAATACATGTATTTAATATGTGGTTTTTCACTTCATAAAATTTTGCAGTGAGAAACAATAAAAGAGAACAAAGGCACTTTCCAATTTAAATAGCAATTTCTGCCAGCATAATGCATAGCATACACAAAATACTTATTACTGAACCTAACAACCATGACATATTAATAATTTCACTCTGTTGCCATATTATGACGGCTCAATGCCATCATTATTCCAGTGTAAGAGAGAGACAAAGCTATACATGACCGATATCACCATCCCCATTTCGCACTGGAATCATGATGGCATTAATACTTCGTAATACGGCCCCTATAACTTCCTACTGTTGTGCAAAGGTTCTCATACAAAGATATAATAGCCGAAATCAATTCAGTTGAAGTCACCATTTAGTTTCGTGTCAATAGGAAATGACCAATTCAGATCCGCGCACCTAGCTTCCGGCGTTTCATAAGTGCCCATAAATATAAAATATTTTGAATTTCTAGGCGGTCTATGGAAGATTCGGAATGACATCACAATACCGCTGTTCGGTGTTGCATCACAATGCGAACCCAACATGGAGTGACGAAGCTAAAATCCGACTGCCAGCCACAATAACTTCCCAGCATCATCTATTGTTCACTTTCCATCACATTTCGTGTGACCTTGCGAAGAAAAACGATACAAACGTTGAAACATGTATTGGGTAAATATTAACATATATCAGGGTGTCCGGTAATTAATGGATAACCTCTTAAGGGGTCATTGTACTCATCATTATGAACAACTATTACTATGGGACCAAACCAGAAATCAAGAAAATAGAATAGAATCAGCTGTTTCCTACATTTTGACGAGTTATGCGAACATAAATGTAGGGAACAGCTGATTTTTTTCGCGATTTCTTGTTTGTTCCCATAGTAAGAGTTGTTCATAATGATAAGTACAATGACCCCTTAGGAGGTTTGAGAGGTTAATTACCGGACAAACTGATTTTTTCAATTTAGTAAATTTTATAACCATGGCTAGAAAAGGGAGGAATGTTGAGATGACGCCTAATAGACGTGTATGGAAGTAGAAGGCATGCTGCACCAAACCCATTTTTTAAGTCTACATAAAATCTTTGATTGCTTTGGGATCGTTTTACTTTTGACTACCGTAATCATATAATTCTTACTTCCAGCTAAACTCTTTGCTGAACATGGAGCCATATTCCACTACAACTGCCAATTTTCCGCGTTTTCCATCCAAATTTTTAAATTCATTCCCACTTTCTCTTTAAATTCTTATGAGGTATCAACATCAATTCGTTTGCTAATGATAATAACGTTATAACGATATCCTCCCCTATTGTTCCTAGCAAACAATACATCATAGGGCTGACCCATATTTAGAACTATTCATCGACTAGTTAATAGTATTATAATAATGAATAATTCCAAATGAATTGTCCATTATAATAATAATGAATGCGCTTTCCTTTCAGATATGCGTGGATACCGTTGTTGAAACACGATAAATTGGTCGATGAAGTTGTAAACTTACCAATAGCAACACACTTGCCGTCCGGCTACTTGTCTATTCAGCCACTAGGGCTTGGGAAAGGGGTATGTCCTATTTATGTATTTTCTAATTGAACGTCTACAGCTGTGCTGCTGGGGAGATTATTGCGCCACTTCTTCCCAGCGAAGACACTAGGAAGTTGTGAAGGGCGCGTTTTGGGGGACTGTCTTATGTAATTTTGACCTTCGAAAAGTGCTGATTGTCAGCCTAATTTGAATAAATGACTTGATCGTTAATACATATTCTTGGTGCTGGTTTAAAGATGCAGTATGTTTGTTAGCAAGGCTACTCACGAAGCTTACTGGTGCTTTAAATAACATAGAGGTTGTAAACCTCTACTCACTTATTTTTACTGGAAGTATCGCGTCATAACAATTAATGTGAAACATAACAAGCTATTGAGCGCATAACAATACTGGGAAATGCATTCCAAAGTCATAATTTTGTTTTAAGTTTGTCTTTAAAAACATTAATATTTTTATACAGAACACGGGCCCAGAAGTTGTATGGGTGGAAGGCGAGAAGCAGCTCTTCCGCTGTCAACTGGTCCTGGATTCCACAGTAGCTACCAGAGACTCTCACTTGCACAACTTGTTCAATCAAGCGGAAAGACTGATCAAGTCCAGTTCGCCCCCCACCTCGCCGTCCCCCCCGCCGTGGAATGACGTATGCAACGCGCTCAAAGCTGCGCACGCGATCAAATTAAGCTCGCTCGTCGCTTTCCTTCCGACTATTATGAATCAACTTTTTGAATTGATGGTAAATATTGTATCAGTCATTCATTCTATGAACATAACATCTTGCCTGTTTTCTGAAAGAGGTAGGCAGAGCCGCCAGGAATCTTTAAAATGTGAACTTGAAAATAACATGTTATAACGTAAGATAACGTTATAACATGTTATTTTCAAGTTCGTCACAAAAGGGAGGAGACTATACTCAGCAGTATCATATGTGGAACAAGGCTGCCTTATGGATATCAGCTTAAAACCCTTTCTTTCTATTTCAGACAGTTGAAAAAAGTTACACTCAAGATATGGGTTACCAGATCGTTAAATTGATAGTGCATTTTGTTCATATGATACACGACTACGGTCGGAAAGACTTATTGGATAGTTACGTTAAGGTAAGCTTAAAGTATTTCACTAGGTTAATCCTGCAAACTCGTTATAGTATGAATGTTTGTATATACTCGTCTGTTTTCCTTAGTAATTGTTATAGCCTTGCTCTATATTTTATTCCCATTAATATCTAGAATGATGATTACCTAGTTCCGCTATTAGTTCTATAGGCCAACCGCTTAACTGAGACGTTGCCTGAGGTAGCAGCGCGGTGCGGGAGGGGTGCGGTGGCGTGATGCGAGAGCTCAGTGATTTATTAACTTGTGACAACTGTCACCCCTCCCGCACCGCACAGCCACCTCAGGCAATGCCTCAGTCAAGCGGTCGGCCTATAATCTGTACCAGAACAAAAAAAAAATGTTTTTTTTTGTCGACAGTACGTATTCAACTGCGTCGAATTTAAACTACACACAATGTTGACGGCTCCACTTCACATGTTTGTGGACCCCAACCAACCGGACTTTCTATTGGGAAACAAATTTATGCAATATTCCGGATTTTTCTTCGATATAATCACTAAAAGCATGGCCCAGTATCTAATCAACACAGGAAGGATTAAAGTAAGTACCTACCTAGTTTTAAAATTGTACAAGGAAAACCACAATGTCCATTTATAATGTGCAATTAATGTTAATAAATTAAATGAAAACGGTTCCGATATTATTTTGTTTTTATTATTCATGTTTTCTTTGCAATAATTTAACCGATTCGTTACCTGTTTTAGATGTCACGTAATGAAAGATTTCATGCGGATCTCTTAGAAAATATTGACAAATTAGTATCGACTGTGGAGCCGTCTTACATATTACAGCAGCCGATGCAAACTCATATTTTCAACAAGAATCTTGCCACGTTTCTAAAGGTAGGTTCATATTCACAAGGAATGCATTATTTGTAATAAGTTATAGGTGTTAGTATAGTCAAAGTAAAAGCAAACAAGTAGGACATCTTCATACATTCGCACCGCGCACGGTTTGTATGTGAGCGCGCTCGTACGTATGCGTCGTCGCACGCACACACTGACAAAATTTATCGCTGCTAAAGGTGTGCCAGTCGTGGCTGTGACGCCGGTAATATCGCCCGCGCCCGCGCACACTTCGCCGCTGCCCTGCTGCTCGTAATAAATAATTTGTACGTGTACCTACCTACCTCCTTTAACTACAAAGACTTCATAATCATTTCATTTTATTTGAATAAATACATGATTCAGTAAAACCACGTTTTTATTCGTCTTATTTCGATCGTAATTTTTCAAATAACTAAACAGATAACATGACGTAGGCAATGAAAAAAATGTAGTCAGCTTCTGATCTATGTACACACGACTACACGTCAAGCTACACAAAACCAGTTTGTCTTGGCCTCACTTTTTATGATATTTTCTCACAATGAACGGTCAGCTAATACTGGTTTTGCATAGCTTGATGTGTAGCCGTGTGTAGAAAAAAATAATTAAAAAAACTTTGTATTAAAGGTCCCTGATGCTACCCTACAGGGGAACATTGTTTTGTATAGAGATTGACTATGCATTTTTGACGATTGAATAAAGTATAAGTGACAGCCCTACGAGTTTAGGCTATTATCGCTCGCTCGGGGCTTGAGTTGGCCTACTTGTTTGCTTTTATTATGGTATAGTTTAAGTTAGGATAAGCGCATTTACCGCATTGGGTTATATCCTGTAATGGTAACTGTAAGTAGATAAATAAATAAATATTATTATTTATAGAATGGGAAGTACTACATGTTTCTACGAGCTGCGCCCCGCTTTTTCACAGAATATCGGGATAAAAAGTATCCTATGTCCTTATTTAGGACTCCTAATCCAGGTCATGGTCTACCCATGTGCCAAATTTCATCAAAATCCGTTCAGCAGTGTTAGCGTGAAAGCGTAACAAACAAATATACAAAAAATCAAATCTTTTCTCTTTATAATATTACATTATGTTAGTTTTGTTATAAGTAAATCTAAAACATTTGTAAAACTTTATTTTACAGTCTTGCCTATCTTTCATGGACAGAGGTTTCGTGTTCCGACAAATAAAGAAATATCTAGACAAGTTTAAAGCCTGCGATCCGAAAGCACTATTCGACTTTAAATTCACGTTTCTACAAACAATTTGTTCTCATGAGCACTTTGTGCCTTTCAATCTGCCGTTACACGCGAATAAATTGTCAAGAGATGGCGATGAAGGTAAGAATTCAGTATCATTGACTTACTTTATAAGCACAGTGTAACTATATCGGCTATACCAAATATATTGGTGTATTTTATTAATTTTTATCACATGTGACGCAATATTCATATAAAGCGATGGGGAGACATGTCCCGCGACATGTTGCCAGATTTCACACTGTCTGGCAACATCGCGTTTCTTTTACCTTGTAGCCGCA
Organism: Apamea sordens; assembly: GCA_945859715.1. Classification (NCBI taxonomy): domain Eukaryota; kingdom Metazoa; phylum Arthropoda; class Insecta; order Lepidoptera; family Noctuidae; genus Apamea; species Apamea sordens. The sequence continues at coordinate 8,267,577 of OX243991.1, read as the reverse complement.
TCGCTTTCAGTAGTGAGATAAAAGTTAGTTGCATGAACCACAGTAAATAACACTAATTATTATAAATGTGGGCGGAAAAGGGCTGACAGAATGAAATGAGAACGTGACCCGTAACATATTTTTTGCCCTGTGACCACTGCATGCATAGACAAAGATGTAGTTACACTATGCTTTACGACAAAATCGATTTGTCGCTATCCGTTAGTGCTTACCTGAATAACTGTTACTTTTACACAGATCCTGGCAGGCTGAGACTCACTGAAGATTTTATAATGAGACACTTTCTTGCTGGAACCCTACTAAAACAAGTATTCCCTTGTTTTCCACATATGTACATTGCTAGCATACATAAAGCATGACTCATGCTTGAATAAATTTATTTTAAATTTCCTTGCAAATTTTTCAAATGCGTTTATTTCTTCAGGTGGAACAGTCATTGCGAGAGGCGCCGTTAAAACGTAGGTCTGCGTTAAGTGTGTTACGGGCTTTATTGACTAAACATGAACATGATGACCGTTATAGAAGTCGACAGTGCCGAGCTAGGCTAGCGTACTTGTATTCGCCGTGGCTTACTATCGTTGTTGGTACGTATTTTCGATAAAATCGGCACATTTTAACCAAAAAGCTTTTCATATTTCTTTGATCGTTTAAAAAAAATTGTTAACTTGCCTCACTGGCATTCAGCTGCATCAGGTTAGACTGGACGTAGTCCCATAGTTGGAACAATTTTAGGCGGTAGATCTGAAGACACACAACCCCACTTCGCCTTTGGCACAAGCTTTTGTAGATTTCCAATTTGCTGGCTTTCTCGACTAAATGAGATGCCCACACATATCTACTCTAACATAATTCGTTTTTAATGTAAAGGTATATATTTGTATGCTCTTTTCAACAGAAAATGCCCACCGTCTGATAACAAAAACCTTAGCGAGTCCAGTCGAGAATGGTCACGATAAAGTTGATGGAGATGCAACTGTGAACCCAGTGCTCAGCAGTACGCAGAATGCAGCAGCGTCAGCCAATAGCACTCCTAGAAGGAACCGACTCACTCTGCACTTCGATCATACGCCAGTCAGGAACTCCGCACATTTCAAGGAACCACTTACTATACCGAGCAATCATATGTATGGGAAAGGTAATAATAATAATTTATTTATTTCAGACAACCTGTAGTCCATATTTTACACTCATACATTAAAATTACTTATAAACTATTTAAAATTATAAACTGATAAAAACCCAAAATAAAATTGTGACTAATTAAATTAAAATATTCATAAATAATAATAATTAAAAATTATAAAAATGTCAAAATAATTTAAAAATAAAATGTCAAATACTAAATTATCAAATCGTAAAATATTAAGTGTGTGTAATGGTAAGTGTGGCGTTTTTTTAGAACGATAGGAGAGGGGAATAGAACAGGAATTTCTTTTTGTTCAATTGACAAAAACACAGTCAGTAAATTAGAAAAGTAACCAGCCAAGAAATCAACAACTTAACACTACATCTAGGCAAATTTTTTTTTATTCAAAGTCAAATCATTTATTTCAAATAGGCACATAAAAGGCACTTTTGAACGGCAAAAAATAAAATTAAAATAAAATTGATTCTAGTCGCCCCTTCCAAAAGGTAGTTTTCGTATGGAGAAGAATGGGCAAGAAACACCACCGTTACTCTTTTAAAATGTTTTACAATATTTTGCATACATTAATTATATAATTATATGTGAAGACGAGGCACCTAACAAATAAAATTACTATACCACAATAGGTAAAACAATTAAAATGAATTAATGAAACAATGACATATAAATTAACTATGTGATAGATACATGGTGCTCACATATTTACAAACATTCCAAAAGTAGACAATTTTCATAAATAAATAAGGAGTAATAAATAAGTATTGTGGGTCATAAGTTTATAACTTTCAATTTTATGTATAGTACACTCACACAAATATTGTCAAATATTTCAGTACTATCCATGCTCACAATATGATTTTAAAACAAGTCGTAGTTATCAGTTTGATTATTTATGTCTTGTTGACTGTGCATACAATAATTTAGATGCTTATTTATTTATTTATTTAGATCACGCCAACAACATGTCACAAAGCTCTTTAGAATCGGTATCTACAATGTCCGGTGGAGATTCGCTACCTAGAAACGTTGGACGACTCGACTTGAGCGAAATTGGAGATCAGGTCAATAGGTGAATATCTCACTTATACCATCATGTGATATTTAACCTTATCGTTATGCCACTAACGGTTATTTTTGTATGTGTAGGTTCGGTGTGATGTCTGCAGAGGAGGTGCGGGATGTGCTTTTGTGTTTCCTGTTCGTTTTGAAGTATTTGGATGATGAAAGACTTGTGGACTGGTGGAAGACACAATCGCAAGCACAGCAGCAATCGTTCTTTAATGTTTTAGAGTAAGTTTTCATTCGAAGTCAATTTAGACTAAACTTCTAAATTTACATAAAGGACAGTGAAGAAACTAACCAATACACAGAATGTTTCATTAAGCTCTTCAATAATCTTTGAACTTCAACGATAATCTGATAGCTATTCAAATAATACAAGAACATTTTTTTTATAATCCTGGGTTTTCTCACTGAAGGGCAAAGGCCTCCCTTCCCTTTTTCCACTTTTCCCGGTCTACTGCGATTGTGGGTCAATCCTTTAAGAAGGAGTCCAGCTCATCCAGCCATCTCTATAAGAATAATTATGAAAAAATCAAAGTGGCATCTAAATATATAAGGCATATTTAAATACCAATTTGACAAATATAGGTATATTTTTTATACATTCTTCAACATTGATTTGTTATTTTTTTGGAACGAAGTTCCTTATCGCGCGTTGCGAAAGGGGGCTAGACGGAAAAAATTAAGACCAAAAGTTGGAATGACACTTTTTGCTATAGTTGCAAGCCGTGCGGCGTGCGCGTGTTTCTCTGTCTGTCTCTTTATCTCTCTCTCTCTCTTATAGAAAGCAAGCCAGTTATACTTCGTTCCATCCGGGTGTCCCTTGACACCTCTCAAGTTTTTTTTTATTTTCTTTTATAGATTTAGGGGCTTTTGGTTACAATAAGACCATGCCAGCCCCATCGTAACCTAATATAAGTGAAGCTACACACCTTATAAACGATTAGGCCTCTAAAACCTTACTCACTATTTTATAAAAAAAGATAGCTGCGTTAGAAAGAGGCTCGGATAAAGTACTTTGAATAAAACCAACATCTATCAAATTACATTTAAATGTATTCATCAGTGTCTCTAGCAGCTCGAGATTGATTTGTTATCTATTTCAGAATATGCGCCGAACAATTCCAATATGTCGGACGAAAGAAGATCCTATCAGAAATGAAAGCAACCACACCAGACTGCAACGGTAAACCGAAACCCTTAAAAGCAAGGACCCTGCCCGCTAGGATGAGTCCGCCTGACTTCTCGAAGGAACCCCCTATTGTTGTAGAGAAAAACAACACTGTTAACAGGGAAAACCTTGTTAACCCTACGGTTACTACTGGTAAGTTTAACATGCATTTGAGACTATCTGTCGGTGTTCGAGCAATTGGTCTATAGGGTAGACTTTCACTCAGCAGTGAAAAAGTTAAGATGTCTTTATAAAAGGTATTCATTGTGTTTGTTATACTCTATTGCTTCTGATCCTATCGTAAAGAGAGAATAATGCTGTTATTGAATTATCTTAGGGCTCATACACACGACAGTCAACAGCAAAGGCAACTGCAGCCGTCGTCAACGTGCCGTTCGTGTGTATGAGCGCGACGGGTTACTGTTGATCACCATCCGATCACATACCTTGCAGCTTCGTACAGTTGACGAAACTCATCGGACATTTGCCGGCAAAAAGTTGATCCTTCTAATCAGAGTTTTTCTGTTTATAGAATTAGAAGCGATAGCCGAACACACAGTGCTATCCGCAAGCTGCTTAGCAACAGAAGTGGGCCTCACCATAATAGACCGTGCGTGTCTATTCATGAAGAACTTGGGAGCGGCTGACGGTGTCGCAGCGAAGCCCTATCTCAAGCTTTTGCTGTACCCACAGAGCGAGACTTTGTATAAACATCTGTTCTCTGCTCTGAGAGCTTATATTAATCAGTTCTCCGAGACTTTGTTTGAAGGTCAGTGTTTTATTATGAACAAACGATTTTTGCCTCTCGTAACGTTAGGAAAAAATTACCGATAAAATAAATAGGGTAGTTGCCTGGGTAACAAAATAATAATTATAATTTAAATAATTATAATTATTATTTTGTTACCCAGGCAACTACGACGGAGTAATTAGATTTTTTTAGGAAAATATCCTATTGTAATACTGGACATATATTTCGTATAGAAGGGAGGCTCTCGCCCCAAATGAGTTTCAAGGTTGCATCTTACATTTTGAGGCGTATTATACGCCCAGTTTCGCTTCCATGATTATCTTTCTTTGCTATTCGGCGCATTAGACCAATCAAACGTCAAATGAATAAGTTTAAATCCAATTCTGGGGTTTGATTCGTTATACCTACCTCCTATCGAAGTTAAACTATCCAGTATAATCTTATAATGTAAAACACACAGGTGGCAGTACAGTATGTTCGGGCGTAGTAGCTGCGGTGGTTCGCTTATGTGAGGCGCGCGCGGCGTGGCTGCGGCGTGAGGCTGCGGCTGCGCTGTACTTACTGATGCGGGCCAACTTCCAACACGGGACTGGTGGAGACCTTACTAGAGTGCATCTGCAGGTTCGTATTGATAAATATGTACCTGCAGTGTTTCCCAAAAATAAGTTGAGAGCAGTGATGGCCCAGGTTTAAACTCAGACTGGCCTTTACTTTGTGTAAATTATTTCAGCACCACTGCTCCTAAAAATCATCCTGAAGTAAAACATCCATTTCCATTGAGGAAACCGTCATGGCCTCATCACTCACACATTTTCCCAACTATGTTGGGGTCGGCTTCCAGTGCAGTGACCGGATGTAGCAGAATACCAAAAATAAATCGAAGACATGTTACATCCACTACCCGCACCGACTTCGATAGAGAGGAGGCCGGTGTCCCAGCAGTGGGAACAGTATAAGTTAATTGTGCTTATGGGCTGACATAGTTTTTCGTATGTGTATTATATGATAACCCTTTGAATACGACTTTAATCTATCAATGTTGCAAGCGATAAGTTACTATATGGCACTGTCTCCCAAAATAACTAACACGAGAACGAAATAGCAAGAAAAAAACGCAAAGCATTAGTTTCACAGATTTTTGAACTATATAGTAGGAAAAAAAACTGTTTTGTAATAGCGATTTCAAGGCTTTATTAATGGTACAGGTTATCATGGCTGTGTCAAAGCTGCTCGACAACTCAACCGCGCTCAACTGCAAACGTTTCCAAGAATCTCTCTCTGTCATCAACTGTTTTGCGACTGGTGATAAAGCTATGAAAGGAACTGGTAAGAAAAAAAGCATTATTTATATCGTACAAAATAAATTGTTTTTGATGCATGATTGCGTTCGTAATCGACGATTGAATGAACAAGATCATTCAATCGTTTACTGTAAGAAATTGCTTTTAGCAACAAAAAAAGTACACCGCCTCTACTAATGTTCAAATTGACAGTAGGTTTTTCTCCTATTTACTGAGTTATCATTGGTTGATTTATTAGTTTCTTTTTTTTCTGTTGCTCAATCACATCGACTATGTTGAAGAATCACTCTTATTATGCTTTGGTTTCATAGGAAAGCGGTTCCGTCATTAAAATTTGTAATTTTCTCTATTATTTGACATTAAGGTGTCAAAAATCGTGTATCGTATTCTCTGTACTTGGACAACCGTCTGTATTGTGTGACCGTTCACCACTTTCTTAGGAAAACAAAGCTTTAGAGCGTGAAACGTGGGAGAAAACGTTAGTTTTATACTGTAAATTAACCCATTCCCTGTCCCATGAATCACATAGGTATGATTCAGGTTGATTGTTTAACTATTGTGTCTAATTTGGGGACATTGAAAGTGTTAAAACTACTGACTTATATCATTGTTTTGTATGTATCAGGTTTGTCTAGCGAAGTGGCGGAATTGATGCGTCGCGTGCGCACTGTTGTTGGAGCGAGGGCGCGCCTCGCTGGAGTGGGAGGAGTTGGTGCATCAGGTAAATTTTATGACGAAAACTTTGAAATGGAGCTAAAAGCTATATAGCTGGCTATGTATAATAGGTGCAGTAGGGCTCACGTCACTAGTAACAGTTTGTCCTTGAACAGGCCTAGCGTAGTACGGAGTTCCAGTAGAATGGGAGGCCACTGTACTACGACGCAAATGATTTTCAACCTAAATTATTTATAACCTCTATGGCTGAATTCACACTGCATGTGCACGGGATTTTGTTTTCGAAATGGACAGATATAGGTTTTGGCGATAGTACAGTCAGCGTCAATAATATCGGGACGAACAGACTGTTCAAAATGATCTCAAATACTAAGAAAATTAAACTTTGTCTCAATTGGAGAAAGTTCTTGTCAGAATGACAGTTGTCGTGTACTGTCTTCATTCTGAAATATTCCTTGTGTCATTGAGTTAATATTTCATTTTCATAGTTGCTTAGATCATTTTGAACAGTCTGTTCGTCCCGATATTATTGACGCTGACTGTACAACTACTGCCCGATTTAACTTTATGGCAGCACGAGACATGAGGTGAGTCGCTGCGCAGTAACAAATTCCCCTGTCAGCGGGGGGGAGGGGGAGGTACTACGCAGCGAGTAGCGCACTTCAGTCGCCATAAAGTTTAAAGCAGGCTGTATCTGCTACTGTAACTAGTTAAACTGACGACGTCATCCAATGCCCCCTAAATTTCACAATTCTGTTTGACGTTTTATTGTTTACGGATAGTAAAATAACTTGAACTACGTTAAAATTCTTCCATAAAAAACCTACATATATGATACTAGATCAAACCAAAACATGATTTAATCAAATAGGTGCAGGCAGTGTCCACTTAGCAGAGTTGCAGCACGCGTTAGCAGCATCTTGCCGGGCAACGCCACGGTTGAGACACGCCTGGCTCTCTAACCTAGCAGAACATAATGCAAGACAAGGAGACCATGATGAGGTACACAGAATTTTACGATGGATTGGATTCCCCTGATAAAACTACAAATAGATCAAACATTTTGATTGCTTGTCATATAAAACAAGAGGAATTAGGTGCGCATTGAGCGTGATATTAATCACGCCCAAATTCTCAATTCAGAAACCGGGCGTTAGACCCAGACCCTCATACTTCTATTTAAGTTTAAATACTTGGTTTTCAGAATTATTTGAATCCTTGTTCTATTTGTATCCTTGTAAACTTTCTGTCTTGTTCGCGATAGTGAAAACTTAAATATCTTAACAGGCTATGTGCTGCCAACTACACATCGCAGCCCTCATAGCAGAGTACCTAAAACTACGAGGAACACAACAATGGGGTGCGGATGAATTCACCGAGATATCCCGCAACATACCCCGGGACGAGACCGGCCTCAAAATCGACGAGGGTAAGTCAAACACCAATAACACAATACCAATAATATATTTTATGTTCTGCGTCATGCGTCATAAAGTCCAATTTTAAATACCACAGCCTAATCGATTGTTGAGGTCGAATTTCACCAATGAAACTGTATCAGCACATCTAAACCGCGTTCAAGACCTGTCAGTGTCTTTATTATGGTGGAATATTGACTCTGACAGCTTTTGAACGCGATGGCGTTCAGTTTTATTGGTGAAATCCACCCTGATAGCACTAACGTTTCCATGGCTAACTATGTATTAGGAACTATTGTGCAGTCTTTGTTATAGTTATGTGACACTATGTATTTGGTTAGCTCTTTGAATGTCTCTAGGGGACAGAATGCGTTGCAGCCTGGTACTTCCATGAGGCGAGGTTCCGCCGAGTCATCGTCCCAGTAGTATATCTGAAATGAAAGTTTTTGTAAAAGTATAAAAGCTCTTAACAGCCAGTAATATTTATTATAATTACCATAGAGAAAGACAACCTTCTTTATCTAACACCTGAAGTGACTGCCTACAACGTTAAAAAAACATGCGTCGAATTCAAAAGTCAGTTTAAAAGAATGAGGAAAACAATAACAAACTGAACCATTTCTAATTGGTCAACTAAACGGTATAAATAAAATAATAATAGCTTTTCAGGGAAGGCCTTCGATTTGTTAAACAGGCGTTTCTAATTAGCGTTGTGGTTACGATGTCAAAGTTCACGGTCGACTTTCTAACTAAATGTTTTACAAAAACCATTAATTATTGTAATTACTAAAAAAGAGAATGCCTGGTTAGTATTCTCTACGTCGCCTTCACTGTTAGTCAGGAAATGTCCACTAAAATTCGGGCTTCCGCAGCGACACGTTTCACAGAAATGTGCGTTGTCACTGTTCTTGCCAACAATGTTTTCGCGAGTTTTGTTGTGTTTTGCCCTTTACCAATTCCTATCAACAAGCAAGCAGCATGTCATTTTCTTCATTTGTAGCCTTGAACGGTTGTTCAAGTTCTTTCTCATTATTATAAATGAAGATTGTCGCGATGCTCAGCCCACGTCTTTCTAGTCACGACCTTCCGGCCTGAAGGCCCACTGGCCACGGTGGATTAACCAGGGCCCCTAGTAAGTGCGACAGATACCAGGGGCCTAAGTTTATTAATTTACAAACGTTCTACCCAATTATGTTTTTTTTTGTAAAGATTTTGTTTGGCAAATCTTTTAAAAACACAACCGAGAGACAGAGACAGTATTTGTAAATTGGTAGACTTACCCCCAGTGTATCTGCCCGAATCACAAATTAAAGCCTGCCCCATTAATATGTATACATTTACAAAAAAAAAAAAAAAATGTATATAAGTAGTTTATCAGCCATCTAGTTACCATAACACAAGCATTAGGTTGCTTAGCTTGGGACTAGATGGCGCTGTGTGAAATGTCCAGGGATATTATTATTATTATTAATGATTCGAGACCCACCAACTTTCAAAAGAGCTACAAACATAATAATTAAAACTTATTAGTCTAGGCTTGTTAGATGTTGTGTAAGATCGTACCTTAAGACCAAACCTTTGTCCCTCCGCCAAAATCTTCTGTTCCTTATTCGATTGCGGCGAGGGCCGTCGTTCATGTAGCTCGAAAAGCAGGGCCGCTCCGGGGTCGGGCAGGCGCGGCGGCGGGGCCACGCAGGCCCCCAGCAGCGCCGCGACGGACACGGGGGTGCCGGTGCGCACCACCAAACGGAGCTGAGAGTCTCCAGCGCTGTTGCTGCTTGCTTCTTTTATTATTTGTTGGAGAAGAGCGCCTTGGACGGAAAGAATACGTTCAATACCTCGGTCCAGTTATATGATAATGAAGGATTGATCTCGAATTTGGTATTCTCCTAATCCATTGTTGATCTGGATGTACAGTACTCGGTTGTTGACGTGTTTAAAAAACTGAATTTAGAAAAAGTTCGACTTTGTAGGATTCCATGTGCCTTATGAACGGCCGCGTCCTACATCCTAATAACAACTTTTTGCTTATACTATCATTCTTTCGAGACAATGATTGACTTCCACGACCTTAAAATTTAAACGAAAAGGTTTTAGGGCCGGATGTTTCAAACTGTTGGTTAATGTAACCGTAATATTATATTATCTGTGATTTAAGATACGTACGTCAAAAAATAACGATTACGTTCTCCTTAAGGCCATCATTTTGTAATTGTAATTTGAAACAACGCTTTTTTTTTGGTTTGACGATAGTGATCGCTATTTTTGACGTATACGCGTGCGTCAAGTGGACATGAAACAACCCGCTTATGAATTTCAAGGTTAAACGATTGTTAAATAAAACTTTTTTGAAATCGAACACAAAAAAAATGCATGAATAATAAATAATATTCTAGGATTATTTTTATCCGTTTATCTATAAAAAGTAAAAACTTACCGCCACTGAGTTTCCTTAGCAAATTATTATGGAACATCATTGAGTACTCCAACCTGGCAACATCCATCAGTTTTCTCTTCACATGTTTCGCCCATTTCGGATTCGCTACTTTAATGTCGTCCTGCAATTTATTAAAACAATAAATATCTATTCAACAACACTACGTAAAATTCTAAATTAATTGATTAAAATTAAGCTGAGAATGAGTACGAACACAAACTGCCCATAAAACTAAACGAACTGCAAAACAGACAAACAACAACAAACAAACTGCTGACTGTCCTTGTAAACTTTACGTGCTAAAGTCAAAGTTACAAAGACAGAAGAAAGACCAGAAGGCCCAAGGGCGTTTAAGCTGAGTGGAAGACGCAACAACCAGCAACACATTTATCTGTTTGTTAGGGTGCAACTATAGTGGTCGATCGAGGTAGATGGATGACATCGTGACAAACTCAAACTCTCAAACTCAAATCATTTATTTCAATTAAACCATTTACAGGCACTTTTGAATTGTCAAAATTAAATAGTCGGTCAGTTAGTCAGAAAGTTGAAGCTAGATGCCCATTCCAAAGCGTAGATCTCTATGGAGAAGAACGAGCAAGAAACTCCACGGACACTCTTTTAAATCAAGACATTTTTACAAAATCCTGGTTACATTATTTTTATTGCTTCTATATGTGAGAACAATGTAAAGAAACAAATTAAAATATAAAATTAAAAATAAGCCCTGGCAGTTAAGAGATGACCAGTCTCAACCGATGGCGCCCGTTCACGAACATGACGCGTGGATCAGCACCACCCAGCTCAACCATTTCGTAGGGAACCGAATGATTCAACACACGCGCCACCACCAGTGAGACATTTAAGTGAGCATGACATATTCTCAACTGCCATGCTCTTTCAAGTCAACATCAAAATATCATAAAAAACGGATCCATGGTTCTTACATTTACAAAATTTTCAAAAATGCTTCTAAATTATACAAAACTATAGTTTGCAATTTAATTAAGAGATGAGAGAAAAAAAAATATTTTACGAAATGACATTAAATCATATTTTGAGGCGGTCAATATCGACTGGTTGCCGTCGATCGTCCGTCATACAGTTGCACCTGTATCTATATACTAATAATAAAGCTGAGCAGTTTGTTTTTTGAATGCGCTAAGTTTCAAAAAAAGAATTTGCATTTTGAATTTGATAGCTCAAATCTTGAGAAAGGCTATTTAAAATGCTAGTAGGCAGGCCCTTAGGGGCCAAGTAAAAAGTGTCAGAAAGAATGCTAAGCTCAAACTAAGTAATAGCGCGGACAGCCGATGAGATGCGACTCAGTGGGTCAGGGGAACAAGAAATTTCACGCGTACGAAGTCGCGAGCAGAAGCTAGTAATAATAATCCTACTAATATTATAAACGTGAAAGTTTGTATGGATGGATGGATGAATGTTTGTTACTCTTTCACGCAAAAACTACTGAACGGATTTGGATGAAATTTGGCACACAGATGGTTTTTTTTTTTATTGACAATGGGCTCACTCTTGACCTCAATCCAGCCCAGAGGCAGGAATGAGATCTACGGTGGAACGAGCTTGCCCAGAAGAAGCCTATTCACTCTCGCCTTGAAGAGATTCGGGTTGTATGAACTCTGTTTATAACCAGGATTAACATACTTATAGGATACTTTTTATCCCGATATTCCCACGGGATCGAAACATATGCGGGTGAACCCGCGGGGCGCAGCTAGTAAAATGTAAAGTATTAACGTACCTGTATAAGGAATAAATTATTTAGGTAATAAGCTTCTTGCGGCGTGCTGAAGTTGGTGTTAGTCATTTGAGCGATTTTGTGGAAAAGATCGCGGTATGGCTGCAACAGGCCTTCTTCTGTGAATGCTTTAAGTATCCTCTCCTTCTCTTGTGTGTAGCGAGGACAGTTCTCTTCGTAAAGTAGCTGTAAAAAGAAATTATACTTATAAATACATCACTCAGTATCATGACATTAAGACTCCCATCTTAATGTCATGATACTGAGTGATGTATTTAAGTTGATTTGATTGAGTAGATGTTGTTAAGTTGTCATAATGATTTAAAATTAATTCAGTGAAGTAACGCTATATGCCAATTTACCCTAGATTTTTTTAATTGGCCATTTAACAAAAGCAGGATGTGTCCTAAAGTCAAAGTCTCTCATTCCCTACATCCTTTCAAAAACCTAATATTGTAGGTTATTCTATCATAATAATCATCATTATTATCATAGAATCATTACCTACAATGTTAGATCTTGTCTGTTGACTATGCAGGTAATGAATCTAAGGGCCGACGCCCACTGGCGGCCCGGAACGGCAAGGGATTTTTATGCGACGAATAGAAAATATAACTTAAAAGTATGACAATAAAATTGAAATTTCATCGGCAATGTTGCCGCGGTATCCTTAGGCATGCCGCGACGTCCTTTGGCATCATTATAGAAATTTCAATTTTATTGTGATACTTATAAGTCATATTTTTATTCGTCGCATAAAAATCCCTTGCGTGCCGTGCCGCCAATGGGCGCCGGCCTTAATCAACAAAAAAAAAAATCAATCAATGCATAGGATCTGGATTAACCCTTATTTATTACTATACTTACATGCTATTATCAGATAAAGCATCGCAAAGCACTTACAAAGTCTTGACGTCGCGGTGGATATTTGTAAGGCACGGGTTGCCAGGGCAGCGTGTCGTTCCACTCTTGCGCCGGTGAAGGCGGCCACAGTCCCGCCGCGATCAACAGAGCCGTCATCTTACTCAGTTCTGTATCTGACGATATCACGATACTGCTCTCTATCAAAACATAAAAACCCGTTTAGTAATAAACTACAAGTAAATATAATAAAGGGAATTCGTTTAAAAAAAGTCAAAATAATCACCACCCTGGTAGTAAGGTCCCAAAAACTCGTCATATCTCTTCCTAAGTAATGCGCCCATTTCAAATGTCAACATCTTGCCCTCCTGAAATTATAAGAAATGTCAATATACAAACGTCTTTATTAATAAAGTCCGGTCCACTCACGAATGCTTTTCTATTAGAGCCGTGTGACGTGGGACAAGCAATAAATCATTATTAGCGGCTGACGGCAATCTGCGTGTCTGCCGACACTTCGTTCCCGTTTAGCAGCCGACCTTCGGCTATCGGGACTCCGTCCCGCATTCGGACCAGGAAGCGGACACTTCGTTATAACATCATTCGTCTTCACTTGTACTTCTGGTCCGACCCTTAACTGTGGTTCCGGGGATTCATTGTCACGGCCTCGACAAAGTATTACGTGTCGACTAATATAATTTGTTACATATGTAAGTATGCACTATATTAGTATTTTATTACTGGTAATGATAATAGTTGTATAAGCTGTGTATGCATTGTGCATAAATGAGATTTGTGGTTTGGCATTCAAAAATTGAACTGTAACGTAAATTTGTTGGTTTGCTAATCTTGTGAATGGCTAATATACCTGAGTGGCTGGCTTACAAGGACGCATCAACAAGTGCTCTTTTGTTAAATTGCCAGTATTGTGACTACGGCATAGAGGAGCGCCGCTGGCGCATATGAGTAATCTATATGCAGCATCACCATTGATCAGCGACATTCGCGGTTATGGTTTGTGTCCGTCAGAACCCATTCGTTACGGCCGACGGACACCTAATTTAATGTATCGAGGAACTACGCCAAAAAAGTTCCATTGTTAAAAATTACGTCTCATGCGGTTCCCATGAGTTTGGCGCATAATAAAATTATGTTCAAAAAGGTGTACTGAGATCTGAATAATAGGTACGGAGATCTCTCAGCCTGTGTCAATTTCTCTTGTGTAGTAAATTGTATAATACCAATTTGAAGTAAGGTCAGTAGAAAACTGAATGGGCACTTACATTAGTCATAGCGCCAGCTCCGTAGGGCGAAAACACGTGGTCTGGTGGGGGGGCTCCAAGCATAGCCAGCTCGCCCTCGCTAGGGGTGCGCTCCCCATGCGACATTAGCTGCAAAAGAAAAAGCATTCATTTCATTGCAGATTGACCTTCCTAAAATTGTCCGCAAAATAAGTGAAAATCCCAAAATTCGAAAATAAGTAATCATCATTGAACTGTAAATATATACATAGATAGTTTTCTAGTTGATCATATATTAGCTAGGCTTCTTTTTTAAGCTATAATTAAGACCCAGAGTGCCCTTCAATTGATTCAGCTCTAATTCGTGTATCGTTCGGAGTAAAAAATGAGTTTGTTTACATTAATAATTAATTAATCGACTAAACATGTTCTTCTAAGTATTTTTCTTTACAAAGCGGTTTTTATTAAACTATTTCATCATAGACTTGTAAATACTGTGACAGTGCTCGCCCTCTATTCTCATTTGCCAAGCCTTTTCCCAACTATGTTGGGGTCGGCTTCCAGTCTAACCGGATGCAGCTGAATACCAGCATTTTACATGGAGCGACTGCCTATCTGACCTCCACAACCCAGTTACTGGGTAATACGGTAAGTCTGGTTGTCAGACTTTCGGGCTTCTGACTACCCGTAACGACTGTCAAAGATCGACGAATGACACCCGGGACCAACGGCTTAACGTGCTTTCCGAGGCACGGAGGGGTCTCGGTATGTAAAGATGGTCACCCATCCACAGACCAACCGCGGCAAGCGTAGCTTAACCTGACCGATCGACCTGTGCGGCTGTTATTATTTAGCCACGGCTCGCCCTCTATTATATGGTACTTAAAACAACTTGCGTTATATGGCTGTGCTATACACATCTGTTTTGTATCCGGATACTGCAAGCTCTTAATTACATCTCACTTCTCATTAAATGACAATTTATTCAGAGAGCCATTTCTCGTATGCGTTTCTGCATAACTTTTAACAAGGACAGGTTTTTAGTTTATTGCATACTTTGTATTCATAAGTTATTTTAATGTTCTTACCACGTGTACTTGTCGAAGTACAGTCACGTCAACCGTTGAATCCTTCATCAGGATCACTGCTACGAGGGCTGAAGAAAAAATATTAATTTTTATTTGAATATTCGTCAAATGGATGTCTCCTTTTTTGGTAAATGCAAGAAGTTTCTAAATTTAATTGTAATAATACCCTTTCCTTGCCTGGTGAAGTTTTTTGCTGTTATGAGACAAATCTGACACAATGTCAAGACTTGTAAAAAGGGTTTGGGGCATAAATTAAGCAAAAAATCAAGGGACTAAATAAAAGTGTACACTATTCGTCGTATCCATTCTTTCCATCGACGATTGCCAAAGAACTTGAATACACCTCGCTGACCATTGCTTTTGGGGCTTTCATTTGAGGATAATCAAGTAGATAGTTGCAAGCAAGCAGCAGCGAATTGTTGAAAACTAACACACTTGTGTTAAATAATGAGGAACATTGAGTGCATCTCCGAAAGTATACATACCGGCGATGAGCGAGATGCCCACCAACACGCCGAGGCAGCAGCAAGTGTGTTCTATGCGCATGCCTTGCGCCGGCGCCGCTTCCGCCGCGTTGGTCGGCTCCTCCTCGCGACCGCCCTCTTTCCTGCGCAAACGCACCACACACTTGACAACGCAAATAACTGCGAAACTGTTCTTTTTTAATGCAAGTTTTATATAAGTATATTTATTGATAACGAATTTTGTATATCATATTCAAACACGATTTATTTAAATTATTCAGAACATGTGCAGTATTATAATTTTACATTCGCGATGGGAGAATTACGCTGATGCTAATTGTTTTACGTGTTCTTACAGAAACTGCAATTGACAAAAACATCCGCTTTATTGAATGATGTCTTAAAATGACACTCACATTTTCCTCCGCCGGGTCGGCAGCTCTACATTGTAATCTGATCTTAAACGGGCTTTAGTCACTCGGGGTAACGCATAATTAATTGTTTAGTGTTGACACATGAACCACGAGAACTGTCAGTAGCATGCACTTGGTATACGTAAGCTAGAACAGCAGCGGTACGAGGCAGGAAGCGCACGGCGCGCGAGGCGGGGTTCCACTGAGATCCGTACGGGACGCTCCGCCAGATTCACGGTCGCCGCGACCTGTGCCCGCTCAGATGATTGACTTTGTCCAATCGATTGTACCACGGTGCCTATTTACACATGCGTGCCCGTATCGTCCGATGTTGATATTTAGACGGCCGGCGCCCTTGTTAACTTCAGATTCAATGGAAAAATCAGATTTGGTCACACAATGTGGCCCCATGTATACCTTCATGAGTATTCATTCTTTGAATTGACCATACATGGTAGATTTTCATACGTATTAGAGATGGATAACGTTAATTTCCTGTAGGAAATGCATTGTGAATATGCAATAGAAACAAAGAGTGTACGTATGAATAGCACAGTAACATGTGAGTATTATTTGCATGAGGGTGCTTTGATTCGCCTGATAGTGTGAATTAAAAGATTGCGCGCGCGATGCCGTGCGAACGTACAATGCCTTCCGCCTGCCCTATCCTGGTGGGGGGTACTGAAAGACTATTTTTCTATAACGACCTCGCATTCTTTGCTAGCTATTTGTTACTAAGAATAAGTATTGACAAGATTTCTTTAATATTGCTACTTTTTGTAAGCTGAACTCAAAAACCTCTCTCTCTCTCTCTCTATTATGATATAAAAGAGAGGAGTATGTACTTGCTTTAAATGAATGTTCTAACTTATAACTATTATCTATCTTATTTGGAACAAACACAATAAAACTATAAAAAGAGATCGAGAAACAAAAATAATTCGGACGGACAACTCCTTATATATCTACAAACTTGCAAACACATATAAACTACTCGCTCTAAATCATACTACAAGTATATTAATTTGTTTACAACTAACTAAGAAACAATATTACATACTTACTTGATACATATCACACTCGTCAGGTGCACCATCTTGCCACCACAAACTTCTCAGTACTTCTCTACTTCTAATTAAAATACCAAATTATCTTTGTGTAAATTATTCGTATAATCTACACATCTCGCTTAGTGATAAGACATTAATAAGATGTTGGAGGAAACATTGTTCTTATAATTCTATGGTAGTTGTACTGCGAGTGATCATATCTAATCATATTGTGAATAGAACCGTGCTGTAGGTTTTGTTTTCAGTGAATAGGCTCACTTATTTGCATTATATTGTCTGTATATCATGTCATGTGTACTTATAATAAATATGTATAGGATTGCTTCCATAATTTTCTTAGGTACATACATGACGGTGATGTTCTTCAGAAAGGTCAGGGGGCCTACTCCAAAGTGCAAAGTGCGAACGTTCGGATCGGACCGACACATTGCCGAACCGAATATTATTGAAAAATGCGAAAAAAGTTCGGATCGGCTCAGTTGAGTCGGGACCATAGTCAATATTCGAAAGAGTGTAGGAGTGTAGGATCGGAACCGACCGAACCAAATAGTAACTTCGTAGCAGGAAACGGCCGAACATTCGGCCGATAAATGATTTTATTTTTGTAAGTAGGTTTGTACAAACACTTTTACACGTCAATCATATACTATACTACTTCGGAGTAGACCCCCAGGTTCGTAGTACTCGCAACTGGCGTGTTTGTACGACTAGATTAACGTATACGAAGTAAAAGTAGTATATTAGGATCGTAGCAGGTGACGTTCTGTAGTTTCTGCCTACCCCCATGGGAAGAAGGCGTCTGATCTTCTAACTTTGTCTTGCGTTCAAACTCTTATTTCCCGTTGAGTTCATGAAAATAATCAAGTCTACTTGTGGAATATTTATGCATCCAAAATAGCAACAGAGGTTTCTATAGATCAGATAATTCAGATACCTAGTGGTTCTATGTTTCGTAACAGTTTGGCAAAACTTATATGAATTTGTAAGAGGCGTTTAATCAAATTCAAGCAGAAGGTATTACGAGGGCGACACTGAAAGTTTTTAGAACTGGCCACTTGAACGATATAATAAAAAAATAAGTTCAAATTTTGCTTTCAACACTTCGATTAGCCTTTCACGATGAAGCCCCATCTCGTGCTACTGTTTACAACTGGTTTAATGAGTTTAAGCGTGATCGCACTAATCTCACCAATGATCTGCGTGAGGGACGGCCTTCTACGGCGACGACTGAAGATAACATCAGTGTTGTGCGGTGTATGATAGAGACTGACAAAAGAGTGACTTATCAGCAGATTCGGACAAGCTTAGGCGTCGGTATGAGTCAAGTGCACAAAATCCTCCATGAACATGAGGCCCAAAAGCTCCGTCGTGTTGATTCGTGTCGTGAAATGGTTCAAAGGTTTAACGGAGGTGACTCAAATGCTGTGGTCGACATACTTACGGGTGACGAAAGCTGGATTTATTGTTATGATCCTGAAACTAAGAGACAGTCTGCTGTCTGGGTGTTTCCTTCCGAGGATTTGCCAACTAAAGTGAAGAGAGGTCGAAGCGTGGGAAAAAAGATGGCGGCCTCGTTCTCCGGAAGGACAGGTCATTACGCAACAATTGTTTTAGAGGATCGAAAAACAGTTACTGCAGAGTGGTACACTAGCAATTGTTTGCCACTTGTCTTGGAAAAAGTTCGGGAGAAACGACTTCGCAGTAGGATCCTCCTTCACCACGACAACGCCTCGTCGCACACCGCCAAGCAAACAATCGACTACTTGGCGGCGTCAGACGTGGAATTACTGGGTCACCCGCCCTATAGCCCCGACCTCGCACCTTGCGATTTTTATTTATTTCCGAAAATAAAAGAAAAACTTCGAGGAAAACGTTTTATGGACGTCGAGGAAGCAGTGGCTGCGTTTCAAAATGCCGTCGAAGAGACCCCTAAGGATGAGTGGGCGAAGTGCTTTTCTCAGTGGTTCCATCGGATGCAGCGATGTATTGATGTAAATGGACACTATTTTGAAAAGATATAATAAAAGTAATAACTTGCTAGTTTTTCGGTTTTTGATTTTCGAAGAACTTTTAGTGTCACCCTCGTACCATAGCATCATCAGTCTATAGTGTTCCCACTGTTTCGACACAGGCCTCCTCTCCATGAGAGGGAGTGGGCCCTAATCGACTGGGCTCTGAGATATGGGCTCTAACGAGGGCAGAGTGCGGGTTGGTGGGTTTAATAAAAATAACTTTTGATTCTAGGACATACTGGTTTCCATACAATGTTATTCTTTTTTTTTTTTTTTCTTGATCAGTGGTGATAAAATAAATTACATAAAGTCTTAGCAGGTCAAGAGATTGAAACTGTCCTTGTCTCAAGCCAAGTTGACTTAGGTACGTCAAATTCCTGCATATTGTAACTAATCCATCAGGATATTCTCCCAGTTCGTAGATAACTAGAATTTTCTACCTGCTTCTACCGTGAGCTCGATAGACTATATTATAGCATGATTGGAACGTACGCTCAGGCTAGACTTTCAAGGTCAAATGTTTGATTCACCATGACAAGGCATTATGCACCCGCATATTGTGAACTGTGACTTTACCCGCCATTTGGAAAATCATTACAGGGGGATTCCTGACTTCCTGTCCCCTATAAGTCCAATTGCCCTTGGCTTTGCAGTAGAAATTTCCTCAAATAACAAAAACCCTTAAATATGGTCGATTTGTTCAGGCTATCGAAGTGACAATGTTTATGGGGACTATAACTTTTTGAAGTGTCATCATCACTTAAGCCGATAGACGTCCACTGCTGATCACAGGCCTCCCCCAAGCACCTCCACTTCGACCGGTTCTGTGCTTCACGCATCCAACGGGTTCCTGCGGCCTTCACAAGGTCGTCGGTCCACCTCGTGGGAGGCCTTCTAACGCGTCGTCCGGTACGCGGTTGCCACTCCAGAACCTTTCGGCCCCATCGGCCATCTGTTCTGCGAGCAATGTTCCCTGCCCACTGCCACTTAAGTTTGGCAATTCTTCGGGCTATGTCGGTTACCTTGGTTTGAAGTGTACTTAGTGCTATTTTTGTATGTTTACTGTATGTAGCCTATTTTAATTTAAGGGTAGATTTTATGAAAGGCATACGTCCATTAAGTTCGTTGTATAGTTATTTTGACCAGTCTAAGACAGCTTTCAAAGGAACTAAGGGCAAGATTCAAAGACCGCACTTTGACTTTACTAAGTAAGCGTTTCATTCGATTATGAACCATATTCTTATGCCTATAAGGTTTATATTCGTATAAGCGAATGCCAGCAAGCGTCGCATACGAATATGAACGTTAATGTTAATGAAACAAAATAATGTTCATATTCGTATACAACACTTTCTTTACTCAGCAAAGTAAAGTCAAAGTGTGATCTGTGAATCTTGCCCTTAGTCTAGTCTAAGTAAGTAGGATACTTTGGTTGAAATTTAAATGAATAAAAATTATTCTTAATTTTTCCAATATCCCTGCGAATTGATACAGTTGATCAATCAACAATTTCTAGGCCCGATCTTTAGAATCTGCACTAAAATAAATAAATGAGCATGTGTTTTCAATTGGATTGCCATAATATGTAGGTACATGCGACATAATCTGATAAATATATTTTTATTATTGTAAGCCATATGAGCGTAACCGGGGCATATCGCTAGCACGTAAAGAACTGGTTTAGATGTGCTACCTGCACAACATTTCATACTTATTTCCACGGTCATACGCTATTATTCTAGCGTTTTTTTTTTACAAGTATGGTTGTCTGACGTTGGGGGGTTTGTGGCTAAGTAATAACAGCCGCACGGTTCGATCGATCAGGTTAACATGCGCTGGCCGCAGTTGGTCCGTGGATGGGTGACCATCTTTACATATCAAGACTTTAGATTTCTGAGGCACGGAGGAGTGCCTCGGAAAGTACGTTAAGCCGTTGATCCCGGGTTTCAATCGTATGGATCTTTGGCAGTCTTTACGGGTCGTCAGAAACCCTAAAGTCTGACAACCAGTCTCACCAAGGGGTATCGTATTACCCAGTAACTAAGTTGTGGAGGTCAGATAGGCAGTCGCTCCATGTAAAATATTGGTACTCAGCTGCATCCGTTTAGACTGAAAGCCGACCCTAACATAGTGGGAAAGGGCTAGGCAGATGATAATTAAATTAATGCCTGATATTAATTAAAATCAAACAAATGAAATAAAAATCACAGCCACTTTATTCGTGTCAACTATATCTATTGAATAATTTAGTATGTACTATAATTGCGTTAGATTTTGGCATTGTTTATCCATTTCTTCTTTTGACCAGACCACGTCTTGTACTAGGCTGTAAAACTTTTCATATGGGCACACCAACTGGCCTCCGCAGCCACTAATCGGTAGAATCTCCCCTGGACCACCGGCATCTCGTGCGTACACCGTCTGAACAAAAAACAAAAAAGTTTTTTTTTTCACATTTCAGTATACCTAGGCGAATGCCCGAGTGCTATGTATACTAGCAGTTTATTCAATGATGCCTAATATCTGAAAAAAAAATTGTCGCGATTCGACTATTTACAAAAAAATCGACAAGTCAAAAAAATTGCCTCATGTTCAACAGTCAAAGACCTTAGACACGGGCAGTAAAAAATGCTATTTAGAATTTAAAATCCCGCAGTAAATAAACGCTTCGCAAAGAAAAGAAAGAAAGAAAAATGCATTTATTTGCCGCAAACATGACGCATAAAAAAGAACATGAACACACAAAAAAATATAACAAGTTGGGGGTAAATGAATGTTATTTTTGCAATGACTTTACTGACTTCCAAATGTGCTTGCCATAATTATGATTTAAAGTTAGGAAAATTAATTATTAAGCAAATTGAATACCAACTTAGATTGTCCGTATATTCAAATCACACCTGTCAGTTCTTTACACGTAAAGTATCAATTTGCTTAACAATTATTTTTCCCTTACTGTACTGATGTCAGTCATACATTGTTCATCATTGTTATCTGACGTGACTGATAT
The DNA here is from genome assembly GCA_945859715.1 of Apamea sordens. Classification (NCBI taxonomy): domain Eukaryota; kingdom Metazoa; phylum Arthropoda; class Insecta; order Lepidoptera; family Noctuidae; genus Apamea; species Apamea sordens. Next base: position 8,245,697 of record OX243991.1, on the reverse strand, counting down.
CTACTAAATCTCTAAAATAATGTTAGCACAATGCTAGGATAGATAAACATTGTCTTAGATATAAAGCGACGCGTACAATTGGCATGTTAAGCCAAGAACACACACGCCAGTAACTCGCACAAAAGCATGCAAGTAGCTTGCATGTTTGTGCCATATCAACTTTTCAAGTGGTAGCATCGTGGTGAAAAGATTGGTCAGCTAGACTCTGTGTTGCCGAGTGCTAGGGTGCGCCGGGCATTTTTATCTTTGGCATCTCGCAGGTCAACCTATAAGGTGCCTTAAGGTGCTTAACCGGGCTTGCCTGTGCTGTGCTTAAAAAACTTAAAAACTAAGCGACTACGCGCTAAGGGCATCTCCTGTGGGGTACGGACCTTGACTTAGGACGTCGCTGAGGGAGGGCAGCAAGGCTTAGGCTAGATCGGATTATTGCCGGGCGTTTGGAATCGCAGTACAATTTATATGTACAACGCCGCTTAGGGAGGCTCCTTTCATGCACTCCATATGATTAGTGATGACATGGGTATTCGCATTGGCATGCAAGCTACTTGCAAACAAGATACTGGTATGTGGAACTTCTTGAAAAAAAACTTGTGTCAAAAATTCGACAATCGCAATTAAACTAAAAAAGGTTGTCTTTTTTCAGGCAACCTGTTTTACAGGATTTCTTTGCTTTAACATAAATTAATTGCTAAAAACAATATCTGCCATGGCAAATGATCATCACAATCAAAACACATGTCAGACTGCTACAGTAATTACATATGTAAATTACCGTACATAAATCCAATATGTTCCATACAAAAGATATAAACTAATTTCAGGGTCATTCTTTTAAAATATTACTTATTGAAATATTTCCTACACATAAAGAGTGACGGTTTTGTATTTCATGTGTTCTTCTTGATGAATGTAGATATATACGTCAGCGTAAAGTCCGGCGAACTGGTAACTATTCAAATAATAATGAAACTTTATTTCGCTTTGTTTTTCTTGAAGATTCCTAAAATTTGCTTTATTTTCCTGCAAAAGACCTTGCAGTTGTAAGATGACATACAATACAAAGATGCAAATCATGTTTACTATGTCTTCCTTAAACAATAAGTACCAATAGACATGAAGAAAACCCTGAAAAGATATAATTAATTTCTAGCGGACAAATCTTTAGATCCTTCTAGGGACTGTTCTTACAGAACTAAAACCCAGACGTGTGTGACCTTCTACTACCATGAGTCGGGAGCGCGAGATTACTCGCACATCTTCTCCCCCTATGCTATTATCCCTTCCGATCTATTCTGTAAAATCTCACCGTGAAAACTGTCAATAGTGTCAATTCCTAGCATCATGTGGAATGACAACTCACTGCAAGCTCACTTGGCCAAATTTACACGGCGAGTTTTTTTTGCAGAATAGACCGGTATCAAAACCAATTCAAATACTTTCTTATTCCTTAGCTTTACTCACCGTGATTCCGTACTCATCTGTCAGAGCATTCTTCCTAAGTTCTACGGAGAAAGTAGCGCCGTAGTTAGGCTGGTGAGCTTCATACACCCTTGCCGCGGCCATCAAGGCAGCAACATTATTTTCATGAGCCGAGTACAGGTATAACTTCGGCTCTAGAGGAACGCTAGTGTTGTGTATGGCAGAATGAGTTATGTTTAGTATCGATTGCATCAATACACCTGAAATTAAAATATATTTTGAGTACCTGCACCCTAAATGCGTAACACACGATCAATCGGAATCGGTTTCATTTTGACAGTTCAACAACATTCATTGCGTTATTTACGTGTTGAGCAGACAAATTTTTCGAATTTATGAAGCAATGGATTAGCAATTTGCTTAAAAATGATTCAGATTCCGATTGATCGTGTGTTACGCCATTAGGGTGCTGATCTTATTTTATACGATATATTTAAATAAAGTTAACAATGGGCACGCCCTTGTTTCTCGTAAATGGAACTTAAAACATAACTGGCGAATGGTCCGTACTGCGGGTACAGACGCCAGAACATCAAACTACTACAATCTGACAAATTTCTTTAATAGATTTTCAACTTTATCGCTAAAGCATTAAGGTTTAAGGTTGATTGGGAAAATTTGACAGTTTCGGGTAGCTTGACCTGCTGACGTCTGTACACCTCTGTCTAATCTTTCTAATCAGGCGTGTTGGTGTGTTAAATGTACAAAAATATTTACAAAATTTTGGGTACTGTTACCAACAGGTTTTAGAGTCGATACCAATATTGGGACACAGTACTGTATTTTAGATTAGAATGAAGTTATTAGCCTTAAAATAGTTTTTACCTGCAGCCAATTTAATTAATTCTGCATTATAAAATTCTATGGCGTATTCAGTTTTTGTAACGTCTTTTATTTTCGGCATTAATTTTTGCGCCCATTGTGGAGCGTTTACACCGACATTTTTCTGAAAATATTACAACATTTTAATTTTAGCTAAACTGCAGGTTAATAAGTCTAATTTCCACGTGTCACTTTATTCGTTTTGCAAACGTACCAATGTTTGGAATAAATTGTCTAAATAAAAGACATCTTCAGGTTTAGTGATATTCGTCCCGGTTCTTTCACTTAATATATTGAATAGACCTTGGTAGGGCTCTATCCACTTTCTAACTTCAGGCCGTTCATAAATTTTGTCTCTTAACCATATGTATCTTGGGCAGTTGTACCAGTAGAGAAGCTGAAAACAAAAAAAGTCTTGTACTTCTTTATAATTCTTACATAAACTATAATTTTCGTTTCGTTTGAAAATAAGGTTTAAAGCCTGTTCTGGCCAGTGTTAGATCAATTACACACTGTCAAAAAAACAATAAAGATTACATTCATGACAAATGCGTGAATCTGCCTATAATAATTATAGGACATTGAGTTGTGGGAGACGAAAAGAGTTTTACTACTTCTCACAAATTTTCCTAAAAAAGTATAGATGCAATTTCATCTGATTCCTTTTTAAGTATTACTACTAGATTATTACTATACTTACACTATACTAGATTATTAAATTGATTAGATTGATTTCTTTAATTATTTTATTATACCTCTTATTTTAGGTAATATTAGACTCGAGTTTCTTTTCTTCGAGTTGTTTTCTTTTTAATATCAGCACCCTAATTGCGTAACACACTATCGATCTCAATCTGAATCATTTTGAAGGATATTGCAGATCCATTGCTTCATATGTTCGAAATATGTGTCTGCTCAACAACGTAAAAAACGTAATAAATGTTGTTGAACTGTCAAAATGAAAAATGAAACCCATTGCTACTAATAGTGCGATACGCAATTACCCCGCCGACTTGTTTCACCTTTATCAAAAACGACTTATGATAGAAATTCATTTATTTTCCAACCGGTTGTTAGATAATTATGATATCGTTAGCTGAATGCCTGCCTAATGGGTATTTTAAAACAATTTTTTTAAATACTTAAGTTTTTAAGCTTAGTCTGAGACTTTCATACTATTTTTTTATAGTTGATAATTTTATAGGTATTAAAAATGTAAGTATGTTATTTTTCTGATTAAGATATTCGCAAAAAAAAAATGTTACGAAAGAGTATTTAAAACCTTATTATAAAACAGCCATTTTAAAATTTCGAACTTTATTCCGACATAGTTAAAGTTCTTTTTATAAAAACTGACGTTAAACCCGAGTCGAAGTCGTTAATTCTGCATTAAAAACTTTACGGTTGTCAGAATAAAGTTCAAAATACAGTAATTGGCTCGTAAGTTTAGCCTAGGTCTGAAGTAAGAACTCCTTTTTAACCGACTTCTAAAAAAGGAGGAGGTTCTCAATTCGGATGTTTGTATTTTTTTTTTTTTTTTAATGTTTGTTCGCGCATAACTCTTTCGCTTGTCAACCGATTTGAAAAATTCTTTTTTTGTTGGAAAGGGTATACTTCCCAAATGGTCCCATAGAAATTTCATCAAAAACGGTTCAGTAGTTTGGTTTTTAAACCAAAATTACTGGTAAAAATTACAACTTAAAAGTGAAAAATAAAAACTTTTTTGCAAAAAAAAACAACCGACTTCCAAAAACGACACTACAAAGTGAAAAATAACTTTAATTTCGGAAGTCGGTGGCAAACAACGAAAGTGTGAACCCAATGACACCGACTTCCGAAATTAAAGTTATTTTTCACTTTGTAGTGTCGTTTTTGGAAGTCGGTTGTTTTTTTTTGCAAAAAAGTTTTTGTAATATATGTATTTTATTTTATAATATATTTTGTAACGGATTAAGTCTAAGTTTTAGCATTTCCTGGTCTAGAAAATGAATACTTACATCATCTTCATCGCTCGGCGGTGTATTATATGGAATGGGTTGCCAGTCCAGATTAGGGTTCCACTTCTGGGCTTGCTCGGGTGGGTACAGGGCTGACAAGGCAGTCAATGCTGTCATCTGGGTCCTGGCGTAATCAGTAGTTCGTATGGTAATTTCATCAGGTAAATATAACTTGCTGATGAAACAATCGTAGCGCTCCCTTAGATACTTGCCTACGAAGTAGCCCCGTTGTTTGCCTTTCTGTAGACAGATGACGAATATTAGAAAAAAATATTGTTACTTTATATTTACGTAAGCACTACACGTGGTAGGTGTATGCGTATTTTTTTTATGATAAGTGATACGTTGGGTAGTAGAGTAATCTTGAAATCTAGATATCAACAAGGAAAATATTTGTGTTGTTAATTCTATGCTGGTACACACTATATTATAACACTGAATTTCGGTGTCCCTCGATTTGTTCTACTGGATTTGCCGCCTCTAGGCCTACAGCGAATTTCCGCAATCTTCAGCAGGGTATATCTTAGGGTTGATTTTTCAATCATCTGATAATTTTATTCGAGGAATAATTTTGAAATTTTGACAGTTATTTCATACAAAAACTGTCAAACGTCAATTTTTTCCTCGAATAAAAGTTATCTGGCGATTGAAAAATCAGTCCTTATTAAAATAAGTAGGTACTTATTAGTAGTATTCATGTAAAATTAATGTATATGTCATAAACAGGCAAAACCTGGACTGTACCCCAACTAACCCATCAACTTTTACAACTGGTAACATCTATATTTTCTGCAAATAAATGATTCTTATTCGGACACCTTGTAGGTGACCTACACACACGTTGTCCTTCCAGCTTATTAGAGGGTTCAAATTCTGACTTAATGTTTACGTATTAAAATAAGCGATTGACACAAAAAGAGCAAACCTTTTCTTAATGTGCCTGACTTTGTCCTTCATCAAAGACAAAAATAAAGGTTCAGTGTCCTATGACCTTGCTTTAAAAATAAGACGATTGCATATACGTACCCCATCTTGCATTATTCCTAGTGATATAAACCCTATGAACACATGTTAGTATCAAATAATAAGTACTTTTAATAACCGCTATTCCATAGATGCATGAACAATTTTATATGTAGTACTTACAATTCTAATATTTGCTAAATCCAAGACCGTGGCTAAATGCATTATAGATTTCCAGGTTTGATATCATGGTGATGCCTAAACTTGCTGCTGCATTGTATTATGTAACGTTCAATACATTAGGTATCAATATTGTCATTGACATTCTCATATTTTTTTTCGTATGAAAAGCATTGGTAATTTTCAAACAAGATAATCTTTACTTAATATATAATCTAACTGACTTCAAATAATAGTATGTACACACGGCTACACGTCAAGCTATACAAAACCAGTTGGCCTTGGCCTCACTTTGTATGATATTTTCTCACAATGAACGGTCAGCCAATACTGGTTTTGCATAGCTTGATGTGTAGCCGTGTGTACATGTATATAAAAAAGAAGGGAAAGAACACTTTTATTTCGATCTATGTACGTGTATCATCATCATTTCAAACTAAAGACGTCCATTGCTGGATATAGACCTCCCCCAAAATATGTTTCCATATTTTAGTCAGTCGGTATATCAAAGTCACAGTTTGTGAATACAGTATTCGTTTAGGATTTATGTGTTATTCCTTAATGAAAGGCTTGTCACGTTAGTAAGCGATATTGTAACATTGAATGTTATTATTTATGATCCCGAAAACGGGCTTCTAAAAGGGCTGTCACTACGACATCCAATAAGTAATTAAAGTTGTTCATATTAATACCTGATGGTGCTGTTGTAAGCAGCCGTTTTGTAAATCCTGAAAATTTTCTTTGAACCCCTTTACCCGTAATAAGATTACCTATGCCCTTTTTATTTTTTCACTTATTATAGCTAGAACTTACATTTGTCAAGGCTTTCTTCCCGAAGGGAAAGAAAAGGTCGTCGGTAAGTTCTTGTTCTGGTGAGTACAAATCCAACTCCTCCTGGTCAGGAGTGCGGTCGCCATGGCGGAATATCTGTTAACAATTTATTGATGTCAATAAAAATCACTTACTGATGCAAAGTATCTCGGTAATTTGGTATCTTATCAAGTAAACGTTTTCAATTAAACTATAAGTATCAGATTTTTTAATGTGCAGTAAAGATGACACAATAGATCTTTAGTATGATTATTATTTAACGATTAACAATTTCCTTAATTGATTGGTTAGGAACTACAATGCTGATTTTCGACGCTGTGTCATTGTTACCAGTTAGCGGCACTCTTTTGACAACATGATTGACCACTGTTCGTCATTAAATGAATGACCTGCGATTCATGTCGGAAGCAGGCACGCTTGCCGGCCGTGACCGCTTGAATAACAAGTCATCAGACGTACCACAAATGCGAGGATCAGCTCTGTGTTCGCCAAGCCATTGTCTGCGGAGTCGATCCGGCGGGGCTCCACTATGTGCCCGGGGGGCTCCTGTCCACTCACTGCCGCTACCAGTACAATTACCATCACTGACACCAGCCCCATTTTTTAAATGCGAATTTCCCGCCGAACCGACAGAGCGGTCTCTTATCGGCGGTACAGTACGCGCGTTCGCGAACCGTTTTCGACTGCAACACGCAGAGCCTCTGCTCCATTTATATAGAGATACATAGAATAGTATTTCAAGAGGGCCGGCGGACAGTACCGCTTCAATAGCTGTGCGAATCTCTAACAACGTAATCTGTCGTTGGACATCTATTAATACCGAAAATTGCACCTTTGTGAGTCTATCGTGTGAGGTCCTAACATACGACATATTTTTAAAACAAATTAGAATGCACGTGTCTAATTATGGCTATTGTAAAACATGATCACGGAAAACAGCTGTCATCGCAAATTGCATAGGGTACCTATTTCAGGTCCGTTTTTATTCATAGAAGTTTTCATATAATTTTCAGTGTTAGTATATCACAGCGTTCGCGTATCAGTGTTATCAAGATAAATACATTGTATAAAACAATAGATAGAAAATATAATTATGTAAGTACTTTTTACAGATATTTTTTCAGTTGGTATTGTAGGCGAATTCGAAGTAAAAAATTCTTCACATATATGAAGAATTTTTGACAGCGAAATTAAAATTTTAAAACGTCGTCTTCAATTTTGACGGCACGATTGGCGCAGTGGTTATGCGATTGACTGCTGCGCTGCGTGTCGCGGGTTCGATTCCCGCACGGAACAAATATTTGTATGGCCTACAAGTAGTGGTTCCGGGTCTGGCTGTTTGTGTATGTGAGTTTAAATGTTTGTAAACGCACCCACGACACAGGAGAAATTCATAATGTGGGGCAACGCTTTTTAAAAAAAAAAAAGCACTACCTGTATTAGGTATTTTGGTAGGTACTGAAAACATTTTATTGAGATTGCCCATCTAATGCTATGACTATACCACATTTTTTGTAGTGTGTATTTATAAAGTGTTAAAGAAATGAAAAAGGCAAGGGAAGGTACCTTTTTTCCTCACATCGTCACTCTCCGCGAAGCAGTCACAAAAGTTCCACAATCGCTATGAATCATAATAGGATCACGGGACAGGGAAAGGGTTAAACGTTGACTATAGCAAATTTTACGCAAAGGAAACATTTTTTAATAAACATACCTATTAGGTATTTTTGTACTGACATAAAATGGATGACACTGCTCGTCTAATGCTATGGCTATATAACATTTTATTTAGTGTGTATCTATAAAGTGTTGAATAAAGGAAAAAGTCGAGGGAAAATAAGTAGGCACGTTTTTCCTCACATTGTCACTCTCCTCGACGTAGACACAAAAGTTCAACAATCGCCATGAATCATAATGGGATCACGGGACAAGGAAAGGGTTAAACGTTGATTATAGCAAATTTTACACAAAGGAAACATTTTTTAATATGTACTGACAGAAAATTGATGATGACGAGGGAAATTACCTTTTTTCCCTAACACTCGTCACGTCGTCACTCTCCGCGATGCAGTTACAAAAGTTCCACAATCGCTTTGAATCATAATGGGATCACGGGACAGGGAAAGGGTTTAATTGTGATTAAAGCAAAATTGTAGTCAAAGGAACCATTTTTTATGAAGATAGCATAGCTGCATTTATAGATTTTTGAAAAGTCGCTAGCCAGCAAAATAAGCTACGAAAAAATTAAAGCCTGTAAAAGATAGTAAAGAGGACATAATTGGGGGAAAATATGCGTCGCATCCAAGCAACACGGCCATCGCTCAGCATAGTGCTAAGACCCTATGCGAGACAGAGCCCCAGCGCTGGTTTCCAGCGACAACCGGCGTTGACGTGACGTGCTGTATTCTCTGCTATCAATCAAAATTATTATAATAATCAATTCTTTTTGTGAAGAGAGAATAAATGATATATTATTATTTCGTTTATTTACTTATTTTTCTTATTTTATTACATTTTTAAATATTAGTATAAAAAAAAAAAACATTTAAAAATATAAAAAAATAGTGATCCACCGGTGTCGGGAGCAGGGTCCAAGCTACCGGTGGTTAGGGCTCCAGAGACAGAAACCTCCTCACAATGCGAGCCGTATCGAGGAGTACTGCCTTCTGAATCAGGCCCTTGATCCAACCGCCTAACGAGAGCCTCGATAGATGTTGATCGAGGCTTTCGGCTATCAGGCCATTGGCCGATACGACAATCGGCACAATGATAGCCGAGCTAACATTCCACATGTCAACGACCTCGTGTGCTAAGTCGAGATATTTAATTTGTTTCTCTTTCTCAGCTTTCACGAGGTTCCCGTCATGTGGAATGGTAACATCGACAATCATTGTGCGGCGCGCTAATCGATCTATCACCACTATATCAGGCTTATTTGCGACAATAGTCCTGTCAGTAATGATAGACCGATCCCAGTACAACGTGACATTGTCATTTTCAAGAACTGGGTCGGGCACATACTTGTAATACGGTACCTCAGAATCCACAAGTTTATATTTCAAAGCAAGTTGCTGGTGAATAATCCTGGCTACTTGGTTATGTCTGTGCAAGTACTCGCCGTTAGCCAAACGAGAACAACCAGAGATAATATGTCTGATGGACTCACCCGGACGGTGGCATGCCCGACATACGTCCACCGTCCCGTCCTTCATAATATGTCTCCGGTAGTTATTCGTCAAGATAACTTCGTCCATAATTGCACAGACGAAACCTTCAGTTTCCCCGAAGAGGTCACCAAAACGTAGCCAGGATACGGACGCTAAGAAATTTACACCGGGCTCATGAAGAGCCCGATAGAAGCGTCCGTGAAGCTCCTTGCTTTGCCATATCTTCTTGCGGTCATCGGTAGTAAGTACTACAGGTTTGCGCCAGTTCTCTTTCGCCATGGAGAGCGGGGTGAGCCCCTTGTCCACTGCGACCACATCACGGTGCATACCCACTTCGGCTTTTAAAAAATATTCCCTGAGACTGCACACCTCGCGGTTGTGGAGGGTCTTCGCATTTAAAAAACCTCGACCCCCACACTTCCGCGGGATATACAGTCTCATCACCGATGATCGTGGGTGATGCATCCGGTTTGCGGTCAGTAGAGTACGGACCCTTCGATCCAGGGCGTCGAGTTCAGTCTGAGTCCATTTGAGTATGCCAAAAGAGTACATCAAAACCGGCATGACCCAACCATTGAAGGCGCGCACCTTATTTCCGCCCGAAAGAAGACTAATTAATACCTTCTTCAGGCGACAAAAGAAGCACTCCTTCAACGATTGCTTCATGTCAGCATCGTTGATGCCTAACGCTTCCGACATACCCAAATACTTATAGCTTTCGGATGAGGAGAGGGATCTAAGGTGTATGGAATCGGAAAGTGGAATTCCCTCGGTTTCCATAATCTTCCCCCCCTTTACATGCATGACTGCACATTTGTCCACACCAAATTCCATCCTGATGGCACTACTGAAAGTTTCAGTTACCTTCAGTAGTTCCATCAGATGCAATTTGTTGGGGGCAAAAAGTTTCAAATCATCCATGTAGAGGAGGTGAGATATGACCTGACCACCTCTCTTCAACCGATAGCCTAGACCTGAATCCTCCAGCAGTGTGCTTAGAGGATTCAGGGTTAAGCAGAACCAAAGAGGACTCAAACTGTCGCCCTGAAATATTCCCCGCTTAATCCATACAGGCTCATCATTCCCCTGGATCTGTCGACACCCTGGATAGCGAAGGACCGTCTTCCATTGCCCCATACACGACTCAAGGAAGGTGCGTAGAGTTGCATCTATCTTGTACAACTCCAGCACCCTCATGAGCCATGTATGTGGCACCGAGTCGTAGGCCTTCTTATAATCTATCCAACATGTCGACATATCCTTGCGGGATCGGCGAACCTGTTGGCTAATGGCCATGTCTATGAGGAGTAGCTCCTTAGTACCGCGGGACCCATTCCTACATCCATTTTGAGAGGCAGACATAATCGAGTTACTGTCAATGTGCGTGTTAATTTTCGCTCTCAAAATGGATGTAAGAAGTTTATAAACCGTCGACAAACACGTGATCGGTCTATAATTCTTGGGTTCCGCGGGACTACCTGACTTATGGAGCAGGTGGGTAACGCCTGTTGTTAGAAACTGTGGTAGCGACCCAGACTCTAAGGATGACTGGAACTGAGATGCCAGGCAAGTGTGTGAACTAATTAGCCATTTTAACCAAAAGTTATGCAGTCCGTCCGGTCCCGGTGATTTCCAATTCGGTAACGGACGGACTGCTCTGGCAACGTCTAATGGTGTAATTAAGACTGGTTCCATTGCTGGTATAGTTCCACACACTCGCTCGATATCCCGCATCCAGCCACCCTCAGCGTGACAGACGGGCACCGACCAGATGCTGCGCCAGAATGCACTCGTGGTGGCATCATCCGGGCGGCACACATGCGTCACGTTTTGTTCAGGTCGCTCCCAAGCTCTATATACCCACCTCTCATCGCTCTGGAACATGCGATTCTGCGTGTATCGATCAACCCGCCGCTTATATCGCCGAATACGACTCGCCCATGCACAAACTTTTTGCTTCAGGAAGTCGATGCGCTCTGTGACATTGGACATGTATTCCCGAGGGCTGATTCCAGTCCCCGAAAATGCCTGTCTTACAAAGCGCATCACTCGTGGTCGTGTATTGCCCTCCCTGAAGCAGTATAGTTTGCCGATGAGTACCCTGGCCCCATCGATACGACGCTCGATCCTGCATTGCCAGGCTGGTACGGCTGGTTTTGGTCGAGTAGCTACGTCACAATTGGGAAACTTGACGTTAGCTAAACGACATGCCGCCACAGCCGCGTGTTAAATACGGATCCCTAATGGATAGTGCCGACCTCGCGCATTCCCGCCTGTTTACGCCAACCGCACGATAACTGCAGCGTCGACATCCGTCCAGCCACGAGCCGCCGACGCAGCAAAATTCATGATAGCAATTAATTACTTTTAAGTATTTTTTCGGCCATTCCATATTCTAGCATCGAATAGGTTTCACTAAATTTATTGTAATAATTTCATTTTTAATTAAATTAGTTATAAAATATCTTTGGTTTTTTTTCGATCCACCGTCTGCAGTCTACGTAATTCGCGCAATACAGGATCGAGTGTGTATCAACAAGATCCTCGCTGCTCTCGAAGAGCTTCGAGTTCTTGAGCTGCGAGTCCAAGGCACACACCAGCGCCCTATTTTTTTTGTGCATAGGTAGCCGTGGTATTCGGGGTCTAAGTTCGGTTGGAGTGGACCTATACTCGCGAAACGCATCCTCCAGTGCGCTCCTCAGTCGGACGTTGCACTGGCTACTTACTGTGTCAACCCTATCATCATCTTCTTCAACATGATTGGACCGCGGCGGGATGGCATCAGTAGTTGACGCTGGTGCCGCGGTTTGTATCGGAGTCGAGACGATTTGGTTGCTCAGTACCTCTGAGCGCAGCCTATCAAGTGCGATATCGTCCAACCTGTGATTACGTTGGATGACCCGCACCTGATCCGACAGTCGTTGGGCCGAGACGTTGACAGTTGGTTCCAGTTCCTGGAACAGAGACAGCATCCTATCACGGTACGCAGTGAGGTTAGTTCCCCCCTCTGTAGACCTGTAATATGCGCGCATGACGTTCTCGTTCATAGACTGAGTCCATCTCATGCGCTGCACACAACCACCGGTAGCGGGGACCCGGCTCGGGGCCGGATGGCCTCTAAGTCCCAAGCTCCTCGGTGGCCGGCCTCTCCCCTGCCGACGTACAGGTGTTGGCGACGTCGGCGGGGAAAAATATTCGTCGCTCGAGCTCGACGCAACTGCTACGGCCGGTGTCACAGCACTCTCGATGGGGCTAGGTTCCGGCGGCGGCGGGGCGGGGCTGAGCGACGAATCCGGAGGTGGTATAAGTGCGCGGCGAGCTGCTGATCTCGTCAACATCTTCAATCCTTTTTCGTCATTTTTCACGTTTTATCGGAGGTGACATGACAGATGTCACCTCCGATTCGGCAGTTTTTGATGAATGTGTAGGTTGTTCATTTTATTTATTTAAAATTAGGTATGTTTTAATAAATTTGGTTTTTCCTGATATGGTTGCCGGTATATGAATTTATTAACTGCTTCTAAAAATTATATTATTATTATTATTATTCTGTCGAATAAACATGGAATGGATGATTATAATTTTATAAATAAATATTGGTACTACTGCGAATCATATTTAAATCAACATACAACCTGATATTCACCAGGAAATTACAAAAAGCGTAAGAAAATTTTAATTTCGTGGGCTACCGTGGGCTTTCACTTTAAGATACAATGTCTAAATATTATGGTAATCATAACGAATAAAAAAAACCGTAAAAAAAGTAACAATCTCTCACTTTGTTCCTGACTTTTATCTCGTCCTAATTCTGTTAATAAAACTAAATACCTACAAATAATACGTAAGGGCTACAAAACAATAGGCATGGTGACATTATTAACAACAGTTTTACGTAAATGAATTCTAGTTTGAGTAATTAATTATCCTCAATGATAATTTTATTTTACCTTGATATCCATTCAATTGAAGAATCTCATGGTCTTCCTTTAACTTGAGACACATTTTAATTGTTCTGCCACAATTAACGTTTACTCAACTTTCCCTCCGCTGACAGTTTTTTTTTCCCCTGTACATGATCCTACAAACAACTTATAGTAAGTTCGGACCTTTCACGGTTTTTTTGCATCTGACAGCAACCTTATAGTAACGAGAATAAAGATCATTGTGATTTTGATATGCTCGTCAGTGGAAGCAACACAACAGCAACCTTATCACAAGGAGTATAAAGATCACAGTGATTTGGACAGTGATGCAAAATCAGAGGAAAATTAATGGTGAATGGACTGTAGCATGGCACTTCTTGCTTAGACAGAGATAATATAAAACTACTTTATTTCTTAATTTTCTACCGAGGATAAAATAAGACATACTTAACCTAAAGATTTCCATTTCTAACTGATCCTTTCAAATAACAAGCGTAAGGTAAAATGAACATAAGAAAATTATTGTTTTGATTTGTAATGTCCCATTTAAATTTATACCATAACGAATTTAATATTAATACAAGATTCAGGTTATTTAGTTCCGCTTCGAATATGATTTCCTTTTGCTGTTTTAACCTCAATCGTGTAAAAAAAAAAAAAAAAAAAAAACCCCTCTAAATAACAAACAATTGAATACTCGCTTTTCTAATTCCAGGTATGACTGACGTTCATTACAACGAGCAAGCTTTCCTCGACCAACTGATGATCTGCACGGAAGCTGTAGACAAGGCCGAAAGATATGAACTCCTGGGCCCACTATACCGGCTCATAATACCCATTTATGAGCGAAGAAAGGACTATCAAGCCCTCCTAGCCTGCTATCAGCACCTCACCAAAGCTTATGCCAAAGTGATCGAAGTTACCAACTCAGGGAAGCGATTACTTGGTAGATTCTACCGTGTTGCCTTCTACGGCAAAACACATTTCGGTGAAGATGAAGAGGGCATCGAGTTCATCTACAAAGAACCCAAACTGACGTCACTGAGTGAAATCTCAGAGAAATTACAAAACTTTTACGAGCAAAAGTATGGTGCTGACAACGTCAAAATGATTATGGATTCGGCTCCGGTTAGTATTTATGATAAATTTTATTCTTTGACGCTTACATAATGCAGTACCCAAACCAATTCATGATGTATAATAATTATTAAATTAGTTAAGGTAATGCGAAATACGTCATTAGAAAAGAATTTGTGGTTTAATTCATGACAATTACATTTACCACTTTGCGTTCTTAATCGGTACATTTTTGTATATGTAATTGAAACAGGGTAATTAATATTTTAATTTTATCAGTAGCAAGCCATAAACCTAATTGCTTTTATCATTATCTATCTGCTGTTTTAGAGGTTTTGACGAGCGAGGTTTCTTAATAACTCGAGATTCTCATAATATTATGTATCAGACCTAAAGGATTTCGTCGTGACTTCGGGTCACCTATGTTATAAAAATATTTTGCAAAAATTATAAAAAAGTCGTGCCCCCCATTCAACAATGAGGTGAATTCAAGTAATTGGTTTTCCTAGTGAACTGATTTTCATTAAAATAGCTGAGTTGAGCGATTCTGATTCGTACCTCATCGCCATAAAATAAGTCACGGCAGATTTATTCTATCTAAACAATTGTTCTCTAATAACATTCACCATGGCACCAATGTGTCAAATAACAATGTAACAGAATTTGAATTTAAAGGACTAACCATAAACTCCTTGCTCAATTAAATGGAACGCCGCAAAAAAATATTGACAGCTCAAACGTGTCAATGGTCTAATTTAAATAAATAAATGATAATAATTACATAGTTATTTTCACAAAAAAAAAAAACGTCGTGTCGCTTCATTAATTTATTGATGTTTCTGTTCTATGCATCTAGGTGAATCGTGAGGAGCTAGATAGTAAACTGGCCTACATACAAGTGACTTGGGTTCGCGCGGCGCCCGAAGGTGTGGTGGTGTCGGGCGGCGGGGAGGGATCGTTCGAACGAGCGCATAATGTACGGCGCTTTGTGTTCGAGACGCCCTTCACAAGGGATGGAGCGGCCAGGGGGCCTGTGCATCATCAGCGGATTAGGCTCACGCATCTTACTAGTAAGTTACTGTAGACTTCAAAACACGAAAGTTCAATTACATGAAACTAAGAGATGTTGTATGCCTATTTCCAAGTTTAAAGAAATCAGCCAGTACCTTAATTTTGTGTTCTTGCAAGTAGGTATACCTATGAATGAGACATTTTTCAGTGCAAGACCACATACACATATAGGTGACACACATACAGACACACAGAGATGCATACACACTCACAGACAGAATACAGATATAGGAGTTGATAGGTACCTTATTGGATCTTCTTAGAGCTGATTTTTCCATCGCCAGATAACTTTTGTTCAAGGAATAAAATTGACGTTTGTCAATTTTTGTTTGAAATAACTGTCAAAATTATTCCTTGAATAAAGTTATAGTTAGATGATTGAAAAATCAGCCCTTAAACGCTGATATTAAAATTTTCTCAAAGAGTGAATTAACTCGATCTTTAATAACAAAATTGGACTCTTTCACAGTACCACAATATCTTGAAAACCCTAGAATGACATGAAATTGTAAAATACTGTTATGTACCTATTTTAAATAGTATTATGTATGTATAGCGATAACGTCAATCGCGTAAGAGTACGTTTTAAAACATTAGTGGAATGAAAAGTCGACCTACTTACAATTAATATTTGTCACTAGGTACGATCGTTTAGTTTCACGTACTTTGTACACAATTTTTAATAACAATGAAATGCTTTATTAGGATGACTCGCTCATCAACATAACGCAGATTTATTTATTTAATACTTTATGCACAAGTAAAAAAGGTGTCATTAATTCAATTCAATTAATTTATTTCAGATAAATTACAATCGTTAGTTATTATAATCCTCCATACATGGTTTATTTTTAAATAATACATATAATAAAAATACATAAACACAACAATAGAAACATTGGGTCAGGACCGCACTACTCGTACATGTAGTTTTGTCCAATACTCCATGAAGGAGCAATCCATATCCATTATCCCTGCAATAAGCTAATGAGTTATGCATTTTCTTTCTACCGTAAGGTGACTCAGAGATAATAATTCACAATAGGCTAAAATAAAATAACAAAATATAGAAAACTATTATGAAATTTCTGACGTTATAATTGCAGCGGATTCGTGGTTCCCGTACGTGAAACGCCGCGTGCCCGTCATCGATACGCAAGTTGAAGAAAAAAGCCCGATAGAGGTCGCTGTCTCAGAAATGGAAGGACAAGTCGCCGAGTTACAGGAGATTGTCAACGCTAAAGCACCTGATATTAAGAAGTTACAGCTAAGGTATGATAAGTTAATGTCTATCTTGTTTGACGAGAGAGAGAGAGAGAGTACTATACAGGTGATAGGGAGATCGACGCACAAACTGTAGCATTGAATTCAGCACATGATTCTAGATCCAATATCGAAGAAATTTCGCGTCAGTTATAAAAAAAAAAAGTTGTTTCATAGAAAATTGCAATACTTACGCGGTCAAAATGTATCGAACAGAGATTTTCTTTTTTAATAACCTTTGAAAATTACAACGAAAAACAAAACCCCTGTTTTCAGAATCATGTACTGGTTGCGCGTCGATGTCGCTGCCACACTGTATTTCGGCATGCTATACTATACTGCACCACAAATCACAAAAGATACGTTTAGCAGTAAATTCATCATGTTAGTAATTTTTGCTTGTTAGTGATTTATTTATTTATTACTTTTAAGAAGGCTTACAGACTAATTACAAATAATAGGTAACAACAACACATTATCAAGTTGCTAATAACAAGCCTCCACAGTAATATAATATATTGATTACTTAAAGCTGAACAATTAAAGCACATTGTGTGCATAGGTAAGTAAGTTAGGTTAGATTGCTACATTTATGAATTTGCGGTGTCTTGTTAGTAATTTTTCCTGTCTCATTGTTGCTATCTTGGGTAAGATATTGGATGAGACTGGCATAGGAGCGTGTATATTGGCACAAACAGATACTCAATACTCAATTCTTTATTGCATTCCTCAATGTACATGCTTAGGTGGTAGGTGAAAATGTAATTAGACACAATTGTGGACCCTGTTGGGCACAGCAAAAGACAATTATATAAAACAAGAAAAGGACTTATAGACTAACTTATTCTAAATACAATTTAATTCAACATACACAATACAAACAATTTAATTATACATATTATTAGGATTCAATTCTACAATATTACTGTTATTTTATTTATATTATTATTCGAGCTGTATAAATTTATCATTCAAATATTCATTTATGCTGTAATAGCATTTACTTAATAATAGGCGTATTCCCTGACCAGCTAAAAATTGCACTAGTGAAACCTCTTCACAAAAAAAATAATAAAACAGACCCTAGCAATTATCGTCCAATAGCTCTACTGCCCACAGCTTCAAAGATTTTTGAGAAAGCAATGTGTAACCGCGTGTACTCCTTCTGCGAGAAATATAAAGTGTTCGACGAATGTCAAAATGGCTTTCGAAAAAATAAATCAACAACTTTAGCTGTTTACAAATTTATACAAGAAGCTCTTAATATAATAAATAATAAAAAATACGCAATTGGTACGCTACTAGACATGAGTAAAGCCTACGATAAAGTGCAATATGGAATATTATTAAATAAACTGTATGGAGTGGGAATCCGTGGCAAATCCCATGAATGGTTTAAGTCCTATTTAACAAACAGAGCGCAATTGGTCGAAATAGAATTCTTCAATTATAGAACTAACGAACTTCAAAAGTTCCGATCTGACAGAAAGTCAATAAACGCCTCAATACCACAAGGGAGTGTAATTGGATGTCTTCTTTTTCTCGTTTATATTAACGATCTTCCAAAAACAATCCAAGATTCCGGACCTTGCGTCCTGTTTGCGGATGATATATCTATTCTTACCCCCTGCCATGATAGCAAAAACCTAAATGATACCCTTAAAAATACTCTTACTAAAACAATAACCTGGTTAAATGATCACAATCTAGAAATTAATTTTGAAAAAACTAAACTTATATCATTCCACCCTCACCAGAAAAGTCGCCTGGATGTAAATTTTTCTTTTAATAACCACAAATTGGAACTAGTAGACGAGTTTTCATTATTAGGCTTAACCATAGATACGAACATAAACTGGAAATCACACATTCAGAAAATAAAAACAAAACTTTCAACATTTTTGTACGCTTTTCGCGAAATAAAAAAGACTACTAACTTACAGACAGCTCTAGTTACGTACTACGCCTATGCTCATGCATGGTTCAGCTACGGTGTTATAATGTGGGGTAATAGCACAGACGCACCAGAGCTGTTTATATTTCAAAAAAAGTTAATTCGTATTTTGGTTAATATTGAACAAACCGATAGCTGCAAACCTTTTTTCAAAAAATTTAATATTCTAACGTTACCTTCTATTTACATACTGGAAATCTGTAAATTTGCGCACACTCACCAGGACTTCTACACTAAACGAGAAGACATTCAATCAAGATTCGCACTCCGACATAAAACACGTCTTAACCTACCGACTTCTCGTTTAAAAATGCATTCATCTGGGCCTTTGGTAATGTCGATAAAAACGTATAATAAGTTACCTGAGCTATTAAGAAATGAAATAAAGATGACTGTTTTTACGAACAAATTAAAAAAACTATTATTAAGTTAGTACAGAGAGAGGTCTATGCCCGGCAGTGTATAATGATGGTGCAAGTGGGCTCATATTTTAAATTAGTTCTTGTCTAAAGTGGCTAAAGTGCAGATTCGCGCTGCGCTTTTGAGGAGAACTCTCTATTCTAACTTAGTGTGCATACAGACGCGACACGTGTTAACGCCAGAGTCCAACGTGCCGCTCGTGTATTTGAATATGGTGCTCAAATACATGAGCGGCATGTGGTCTACAGCAGCCGCTGTTGACGCGTGTCGATCGCGTGTAGGAGCACTTATTATTCACCAACCAATAGGAGCCGATGTTAGGTTACTATTAAATCTGCAAGTAGATACGTTGAGATAAAGAATTTTATTGGAACGAAGTTCCTTATCGCGCGTTGCGAAAGGAGGCTAGACGGGAAAAATTAAGACCAAAAGTTGGAACGACACTTTTTGCTATAGTTGTAAGACGTGCGGAAAGCGCGTTTCTCTGTCTGTCTCTCTCTCTCTCTCTTTGAACTTCGTTCCATCCGGGTGTCCCTTGACACCTCTCAAGTTTTTTGATAAAGCACGTCTTTTGCTTCTGAAAAGACAACAATGATGAAAGACATATTACATAATGATTACTCGTTCATTATGAAACCTTTTTGTACGTAACAGATTACAAGGCAGTGTATGCGTGCAAGTGAACGCGGGCCCTCTGGCGTATGCTAACGCCTTCCTAGACCCCACACTAGCGCCCATGTATCCTGACGATATGGTCGACAAACTCAAGGCGATATTCAAGTAAGTATTGTTGGACGTAATACGCTTATAACAGATATAAATGTAATAGATGTTGTCTGCAACTGTATATGTACATTGTCTGTGCTGTGCACTGTTTTATATCTATATAGATTTTGGGCCAACAGCCAACCAGATAAATCCACATATTCAGAATATAATTGTCCATTCATATCTTTACATAGTCTGGCTATATTGGCCGCACCTCAACGTTCATTGATAAGCCTCGTATGAATGGAGCGATGCCATTTGTGCAACTTAGGTATATTTATGTTTGATGCATTGTGTGATTTTGTGAATTAGGGATTATATATATTTTATAAATGAATGAAATGCGCAGCCAAACTGCGCATTTCATTCATTTATTATTCAGTTTAGTCGGCAAAGTAATCCACCTATCGGTGGCGAGTAACTCGGGCTAATATGTTGTGTTAAACCAACATACGAATTCTATAGCAAAATGTCCTTCTGAACCTGAAAGCTGTTTTTTTTTATAACCGAGGTAATAAATATTACTACGCCAAAGGGTCTAGAATCATGTGCTGAATTCATGGTTACACTTTGCGCATCCCTACCACCCTGTATGGAGCATATATTCAGCAGTAGACCTACCTATGCCAACAAGATTTTTACAAAAAGAAAATTTTACTAGCAAAAGACCAAGTGTACCAAATGAAATCATAATGTCGAAAATCATTATTTACTCAGTTGTGTTAATACAAATTTGCGAACAATGTGTATAACGTAATCACATTGAACCACTTTGGCTGGCTTTTTGACTGTTCTTTTTTTCTTTAAATTTAATTCTAAATATTGCTTTATCTGTTTTCCAGAGAGTTCCTTACGGTATGCCACTCGGCACTACAACTAAACGCCAAGCTGATCTGCTCCGATCAAGTCTCGTACCACGAAGCTTTGGAAACGAACTACTACAAACTAAGTCATTCTCTGTCTGGCATGTTAGGGCAGGCATTGCAAGACATACTAGTTAATGGGAACTTAAGCACTACTGTGCCTGGAGTTGAATTAGAGTCTAGTAATGCTTGAAAGGTGAAATAAGGTTATGTCCTAGCTGGCCAGTGCTTGCTTGCTTGCTTAAAGCCTACCATACATGACCATCAAACTGAACAGATGCACCCGTTGTTAGTTTGGCAATTCGGATTCGTGCACTTATAGCAAACATGTTTGTTCTCGTAATATATTGGATTGAATCGCTTCAGTTGACTGTCGTATGCGTGTAGGCCTTGACGCCATAACGTCCACAAACAGCAAGGTTTTTTTTGGAGAAACTCAACATGTAAGGCAGCCTTTATATGTACATGGCGTTGCGTCACAGATTTCATCAGGTACAGTCGGTGTATAAATATATAACTAATATACGTCGGGTATTTATAAATCGGAGAGTTACTGTATCGAAAGTTGCCGCAACACATCGCGATGCTCTGTCCTGCTAGGACAAAGGGTTTTTGTCGCAAAATTTTGAATGAGTACTACACTTACGACTTTGTAGCTACAGACCTATAATTTTGCATAACATCTTCTGAAGTATAGGAATACGGAAAGGAGTAATATATGTAGTTATGCCGTAGTATTTGTGCTAAGAATCATTCAGCTGTTTCTTACCGACCACGGCTGAGCCAAAAATATTAGACAGATGTGAAATAAGACAATGTTACATAACTTTTTGACAGATTTAAACCAATGAGGTCTGAACTCCCAAATTGTCATAGTTTTAACTATCCTTCTTCGGGTTTTAGTCCCAAAATGCCTATTATACATTAGTAAAAGTTAACCCAGAAGCCTATGCGTACTATGATGTGTTAAAACCATCATTGTTGCAGTGCTAGAGAGAGATAGCTGTACAGCACGAATAGCTACATCCCTTTCTCGCAACGGAATAATGATGTTTTAACACTCAGCCGCCCCAGGATTCTCTCTAAGGTAACAAATGCCAATTCAAGTCTCAATAATTGTCTTTAAGACTGCTCTTCATATTTGAGCACAGTAGTCCAAAATAGATTTTGCACCGATAAAGTAAGTTCTCAAAATATTAGAACTAAGAGTTGAATACTAATTAAATATTGTACCCGATAAAGTTAATATTACGGACGGTTTTACGTAAATTGTTAAAACTTTTGAATTCCTCAGAAAGCGGTGAACGGTATACACACAAAAGCGGTGAACGGTATACACACATCTTATTGTCGTCATCTTAATGTGAAATACGGCCGTTATAATATGACGGAACCGTTTTCCTAATAAACCTATTCGTTAACGGTTAAGTTAGTGATAAGGATGGATTTTTGGAACTACAGCAACGCTCACATTGTTCTTGATTCTTATTTGGGCCCCAGTTCAAATTGGTGTATACTAAAAACAGGTTTGGATGGTAACAAATTGACTACGTAGACATAGTACGGTAGTTCATTTTAATCGACCAATACCTTTTTTCAGTTCTTAAACGTCCAATCTTATTATCCTGGTAACCGCATAGTAGTTTTCCTAATTAAAGGAGATTAGTTCCAATTAACCTTTATAAGACAATTATCTGAAAACATCGTCATTAAATTATCCTATTAACTAAGATAGATATGATGACAGATCTGACAAGATCTTTGATAAGACTAGGTCACCTTTGCGTAAGATGCACCAAACTGTCGATCAAACGACTTTCAATCGCCGAATAATTGCCCAAAATCTAATCGAAACAATAATTAGCTATAATCGGAGTATGTGATTAAAATTTTTTGTTGAACTTGTAAGTAAATGTTTATGTGTAGAATTAATATGAATTGGTTGACTTCCTAAAAAGGCTTAAAATCTTTACTACAGGTGATTATCATTTGTTTCACAACATATTCGATAGTTAAATAAAATATTTTCCCCGATTATGTTGGATACCACCTAAAACTAAACAATTGTCTTTGCAAATTACAATAAAAGATAGAAGAAAATTTGGGCTATCAATAATTTGCATAATACATTCTTCTAAACAGGTTGAGACGATACCCCAGAGTATGTCACCTTAAAACATGTTGAAGATTAACATGCAAATTAGTTTTATAGCTTGTAAACTACTATCTCATTAATGTGTTTGTGTCCTTTTATAAATGACACTAATATTCTTAGCTAATCTGCTATCGCGACTTATTTGCCAAAAATGTAAACAAATATGAGTTTATGGACAATAACTTTAATTCCTACAAAATAAAGTTCAGTTAACGCAACTTAATTTTTTTAAATAGGTAACTGAAATCAACTTAAGTACAATTAAAATAAAGTTGATATTTGTTTAACTTGAAATAACATCAATTTGAAACAAAGGATATAGTTTTTTTGGGCCCACTGTAAGTTTTGCTGGTTTCAAACAAAATCGGTTCAATCCTAACGAGTTTTAAAAACTATACGCTAGATAAATTAAACATAAACAATAAGTAAAATAAGGGAGGAAATATACTCGTCATAAACATAATTCATTGTGCATTGTCAATTACAATCTCCATCCTACAATCAGCAAATTTCTTTTCAAATAATTAAGATCTGACAAAAACTGTTAAAGTGCCATGACTGATATTTCTCTCTTACCTAATCTAAGAACATTTGTCTAGACTAAACTATAGCCTAGTTATTATGTGCACAAATATCGATTTAACGTAGCTATAGTATACGCCAACGTTTGTGGCAGCCGCGGTCACGAAACGTGGGTGCGAGATGACACGTGACTCAGTACCTATGGATAAGATTTCTCAGTAGGTACTTGCCCGGAGTTTGGAAGATGGCGGTGTGACACCCTCGTGCTTCGGAGAACACGTTAAGCCGTTGGTCCTGCGCCTGATCTCTTTCCGGTCGTGTCGGATTGCCGTCCCATCGGACCATGAGAGTGAGGGCAGAGTGAGTGCACCCTGCGTCTGCGCATACACTTCTGCACTATAATATCTAATGCGTAGATGGCTAGTCTCCGCTGAAATTGGCTACCATAGCCGAAATTCGGCCTGGAGAACTAAATAAGATAAGATTTTGGAAATCCAGTACTAAATATTCACCGTCCTACTCGCACGTTTTATGAACGAGTCCTCAACTACAAAGAGTCTTGGCGTTTAGTATAGGATTTATACCCTCAGTAGAACGACCTAAGAGTATCAAGTCATTAGTGAACTACTGTTTGCTATTATTGCCATGCTTAACATAAAACTAGCTTTTAAGGAGTTTTATCCCGGTTTGATGTATACTTATTGCTAATTACCAATTACTTTGAATATATTTCACCTTGTCATACGGCTAATTTTTAATAGAGTTTTTTTCTGTATTTACTTGTCGTCTAAAGTATTCGTTTTTTAATGAAATCCTAATTCTCCAGTTCCTTATTACTTTTTTTATAATTTTAATGTCTTACTAACATTCTATGTAATATTACGTGTTGTACAGACGCCAGCACATCAAGCTACCCGAAATTGTCAAATTTTCCCAATCAACCTTGAACCTAATGCTTTAGCGATAACGTTGAAAATCTATTGAAATATGGATAGATTGTAGTAGCTTGATCCTGTACAGTCACGAGCAAAAGTATGTATACACTCGGCTTTGTTCAAAAGCGATTTACTCCTTTATTTTTTAATGAAATTTTATGTTATTACGAACATAGCATTTTCGAACCCATAGGTTTATGTAATGTGTCATATTTCAACGATGCATTCGTTATTTCACGAAAAAATCGCAATTGAAAGTTGCCAAGTGTTGACATATTGGTTCTCGTGACTGTACGTTGTAAAACACTGAACAAATTACATGTGTAATTTTATATCCTTTATTACCTATTTGTTATTTCTTTATTATGATCGGGACCTGAACTTTGTTTTGGTACTTTTCAGGGTCTCGCTAAGTCATACTTGTTTGCGCACCGTACACCTTTATACGCACAAGTGCTTTCATTAAGCAACATTCAGATTTGCTGCATAAACTGCCAAATTGAATTAGCTAGGGAACTCCGCAGATGTAATGGGTTCCATACCCATTACGTTGGCGGAGTTTCACTAGCTTATTTAATTTGACCCTGTGTATATATTATACAGGGTGTTATTGACAGCCCTCCACAAAAACACAGGATTGATTCAGCTCCTTATTCTGAATCATATCCCACTGGAAATTTTCTCAGGAAAAAAAAAATTATGCCGTTTTTTCTGCTGATATTCCTTTATTTCAATGTAAAATTACGTTCTCTGTATGCAACACTCCATTTATGTAAATAAAACAGCTGAAAA
The DNA here is from genome assembly GCA_945859715.1 of Apamea sordens. NCBI lineage: Eukaryota > Metazoa > Arthropoda > Insecta > Lepidoptera > Noctuidae > Apamea > Apamea sordens. Next base: position 8,220,512 of record OX243991.1, on the reverse strand, counting down.
CATCCTCGCTCAAGCTCGCTGCGCTGCCGTCCGCTACGTGCGTTTTGCCACGGTAACGATACGTTGCGTGTGAGGTAATAAAACAAATCTGGTTTTTTAGATTCCCTTAATGTTCCTGAAAGAATTACATGTACCGGTCATCTTAATATGATGTACTGAAGCCACCCTATCAGTTTGCGGAGGGCTGTCAATAACACCCTGTATGTATTATACTATCTAATACCACTAGCATGCAATCAAACTATTGGGTTACGCAAGATATTAGTTTAGTAATGTTTAACTTGCGTGCAAAGCACTTTGATGTTGTATGATGGTAATGCGGCATAAAGCTGACTTAAAGCGAATATGCGCACGAAACACGTCTAACGTAGCCGAGGTCCTTTAAAGAAGATTCCTTTTTTTTGTAAAGTATTAAGTATTTCTCTATTTTTTTTAAATCACAAACTCAAACCTGACGTTAGATTTAGGCGAATATTTTTTTTATTTTTTATGTCAGAAGTTTAGTATTCAGTTAAAGTACTGTTTTATTAAATTGTGTAAACAAAGTTTATTACGCAAGTTGTACGTCTGTTTAATTTATTTTGTTGTTTGTCGTATTAAGGCTTCATTTTATAGTTATAGATGGCGCTGATATTGTCCTGTAAGTTATGATACACTACCACAGATACCTACAAACTTGGCTCGAGACTAATATATGTATTTATAACTAAGTATCAGAGCATAGATTTCATGACGGTATAATTGTAATAATAAACTACTCAAATATGTACTATAAAATATTATAGAAGATAATCATAGTATAAACAAAGTGCCGTAACTCAAAACCATATCTATTTGCACGCACAGTAGCTTGCCTGTACCGCCCAAATAAATAAAAGCACTTGTCTTCGTAATAAATTCAGAAGAAAAAAAAGGGTAATTGTTATTTGTTTGTCATGATTCGTGACAGGAGAAGCTATCGTGGTAGTGATTTAACTCTTAAAACTATACTACAAATTTTATTCTTACTGTAAATGCCTGACGAGAAAAATATTAAATGTGCAAATCTACCTAGGTACGCGATCTAGTCCAAAAAGGGCATTATAAGATTTTTTTGTTAGTAAAAAAATCATATTGATAGCCTGGCCTTGACCCTGCGACAAAGCCCCTCATGGAGGCTCATAAAACCGTCGCGCATGTGCTATTTGATCACCCAGATTAGGTCGGAAACCCTCGGGGCACCCAGATCTTACACAGATGTTCTCAACAGACCAGGAGACTTAATAAGCTTCTAGAGGGAGGTGGGCTGATTGGAATAACTACCGACGGTCGCCATGGCCCACGCGCAATGGTCCACCTGAAGGACTAAGGGCGGAAACCAAACCCGTAACATAGAACATAGCCTGGACTTAAAACTGATCAGAAAGACGGTCAATTCTCAACGTTTGTATTAATTAATATTTTTCTTAACGGGCTACATTCTACTATGTATTAAATCCATAAGCGTTCTTAATAATACTCCATTCCATTGCTTATTTATTTAAATTGTAAAGCTTTATAAGTTGGGAGAAGGTACATATTCATCATACTTATTTATTTATATGTGAATAGTGAAATTAATCTCATACTCAATGCCTTGCTTTATTCGTTATATTAAATTATTTATTTTATAATATAATATCCAGCTTATTGGAACAGCCATAAAATTAAACATCTAGGTATTTAAACTTTGCTGTAACTTTCAAGGGTACTTAAATAACATGGTATCACATTTCTAAATTAAAACGTAGAAGAAAATTATCTTGTAGTCAAAATTTACTTCGTATAATAAAATGGTCGATATTTTAAATTAGATATACTTAATGTGGTAATGTTTATTATTGGATTATTTAAACAATTAACACCAATTTTGTGTGATCAATATTCTTAAATGTCTATTTTCTAATTTATTCTTAAAGTAATCGTCGACAATAGTTACAAAGTACTAATTTATATTCGATTTGATCTTTATAACTGGCTGTGTTATTGTGGGTAGATAAAGTAATTTCAATTGACTATGGTATAAAATATACTGTGTGTACTTTAGAATGAGTTTTTAACACAAGTTGTTAAAACTAGCACGAAATTTAAAGCAAGACTTATTCTGAATCTTACTGAAGTGTAATCTAAATTTCATGTTTTAATACATTTTATAAAAATACCTAAACATCTTTTATTTCTTGTTAAACTTTCCCCATCAATAATAAAAATATTTTCAAAGGTTTGTTGAGCTTACAACTAAACAAAACAGTGCGTTTAATCAACCCTACGTGTACCCAGCTTTATGGTCCTAAAATATTATGAATACATTGACATGATTGATTTGATTGATTGACATTGATTTTTTTTTTTTATACAGACAGACAAATCGATATCAATGGTTTTTTTGTTTAGCTATGGAACTATTTTTATAAGGCAACCATCAATTATGGTCGCAACGCAACGCCTTGTAACTTGCGTCTTCCGCTATCAGATACATGTTTAGGGAGAAGGGTTCGAAAGGAGAAAATTCATTGTCCATACATTTTTGGGCAAAATGTGAAAGTCTCGAAACCAAGTGATTGAAAAACATAAGAGTTCAATTTACCATTGTACAGACGCCAGCACATCAAGCTACCACAATCTGTCAAATTTCTTTAATAGATTTTCAACGTTATCGCGGAAGCATTATGGTTCAAGGTTGATTGGAAAATTTTGACAGTTTCGGGTAGCTTGACCTGCTGGCGTCTGTACCTGGCGTTTGCGGATTACTCGAAAGCCTTCGACAGCCTAACAGACGAAGCCATATTCTCGGCACTCAAAAAACACAAAATCGAACCCAATTTTATACACCTGTTGGGTACAAAAAAAAACAATAGTACAGCAGCCATTCGCATAAATAACACCGGGCCATCCTTTCCAATTCAACGAGGAGTCAAGCAAGGCAACCCGCTGTCTCCCAAACTCTTTACAACTACGCTAGAAGAGGTTTTGCAGAAACTAAATCCACACAGGCAGGACAAGGCTATTGTCGTCGGGGAAGGGAGATTGCCCAATCTACGTTTCGCTGACGACATTGTCCTCTTTTCTTCCTCAGCAGCTGAGGTAGGCCAAATGCTCGAACAACTGACCTACGCCTGTGTTCAAGTCGGACTTACGATGAACATGTCGAACACAAAGCTAATGATATAGAGACAGCCCGTTTAGTGTACTTTAGCTATTTTCATAGTGTAATGAATATAGCTCGTGCTTGGGAATACTTTAAGCTTAAATTTTTATGAGGAACATGAACATCATAAAACTTAAATCTAAGTCATTTAAAAATCCTCAGACTTCTTTGCAATAAGTGAAATAAATCGACAAAAAAGCTTTCTTTTTTTTAAATTATAGCTTTAGAATGTACAGACGCCAGCACATCAAGCTACTACAATCTGTCAGATTTCTTTAATAGATTTTCGACTTTATTGCTAAACCATTAGGTTCAATGTTGATTGGGAAAATCTGACAGTTTCGGGTAGGTTGACCTGCTGGCGTCCGTACGAGGCATTTGGCTTGACTAATACAGAATTTGAAAAAACCCGGCTAAGTGCGTGTCAGGCCAAGCATAGAATAGGTTTCCGTAGTCACCCATAATGGCACGTGGACTTAGATGTATTTTTTTTTTTTGGACTTATCATTTCGTTATTTTTGTAGGTACGAACTTTTCCAAATAAGCGCATTTTAGAAGTTAGGCCTCTATAACTCCTGAACTAACAAAGTTATCTAAGCCGTTATAGCTTTGCTTCAAAGTTCATAACATGGACTACCACCATGATTTTTTTCAGATTTTTCGAGCCAGCCGTTTAGTTTTTAGAGGGGGGGACGGGGACGCCCTATTTTAACAAAAAAATACACTGATCCATGCAAAGTTTCATCTTTCTAGGACTAACCGTTTGGAAGGTAAGCCGAGGACGGACGGACGGACATGACGAAACTATAAGGGTTCCGAGACGTGAACAACGGAACCTGAAAAGAAGATTTTTGCCCCAATGGCCCACTGCTGGGCAAAGGCATCCCTTCCCTTGTGATGGGTTTCGGGGTCGGATGACTATTTACGTATTCACAGTATCTACCTATTGATTTTTTTCGTAATTTTACTATACACAATTTTTTGCGATGCACAGAATACAACTTCTTTCCAATTATCATCAATATAGTGCACAGCTAATTGTCTCCAAGTAAAATGGCTGTGTTCACATCCGGGTGGAGGGACAGACAGACATGACCAAATTTTATGGGTTCCGTTTTCGCCATTTTGTTACAAAGGTTCTGTAAACCCTAAAAAGCAACTGTCCATTCCCAGGCTGCCATAGTAGCATATAGCCGTCATGGGGAACGCCTTGTCTGTCCCATCAGTGGAATAATGCTGACAGTAAGAAGATATAATTAGGTAAGTAGCTGGACTTAGATGATCTAAAAGGTATTAGCAGTAGTATCGTGAAATCGAGGTTAAACAGTCAGTTTCCCTGCTTCAACCATTATCATTTTAGTTCATCCACATTAAACTGAAGGATTTTTACTATTTATTTAATATACAGTGATTAATTAATATTTTAACAAGCTAACACTAAAATATATATACAATTATATACAAGTACGTATATAAAATTTCATCAAAAAATTCGTCCGCATCACTGTCAATAAGATAAGTGCCCAAAAGGCTGGCAGCATTACCACGTTGGATGGCAATGCTGATTCTTTGGGCTAAAAATAGGCTAGCCTTCTGGTCACGTAAAGAGTCAACCAACCGCTTGGCGATGTCCCGAAAAATTCGATGAGCACTCGGACCCCAAGGCCCTAGTGTTTCAACCCCAAACGGCTCAAACATATAGCTCCCAATAAAGTTGTTATATTTGCGCCGTTTGAGGTTTTCTGATCCTGCAGCAGCCGCCCCAGCACAGCCCACCGTGCTAGGAAGATGGGATGGCGCGAGGGTGTCGACACAGGTTGCATCCCACACCAAAGGTCTACCCAACTTCCAAGGCATTTTGGTCATTCCATCGTCGCGTCGCCTGCCAAGCCATTGGGTTCTAATACAGCTGGCACCCCGGTAGAGACAAGAGCCCGAAGGATGATGTCGTTAATGCTGGCGTGCCTTGCCATCCGTCCAGCGCTCTTGCTGCAAGTTAGGCCATGGTGTCCAAGGCAGTCGACTGCTTCACCGCATTAACAGCGATGTGGAGCTGCGCAAGGAGCGCCCAGACGTAAAAATATAGCGAGCCGGAATGTGGTGTCACCCAGCATAGGCGGTGGTGGTGGCGGTGGTGGTGGTGTCCCTATAATCGGTGACGGTAGCGCTTCAGGCGCTACCGTCACCGATTATAGGGAGCCAGAGCCCCGACTCCCATTCACCCATAGCCAGCAGGCGGGCACGCTCAGCAGTATTGGTGGACGTATTAATAAGTTTATTCCTTATCAACCTGCAGAGCGGCTCATCCCACCGTCTCTGGGAAGACGGGTTCTCGGGCTTAACCGTGTCCGGGCAAGCCACTTTCCAGGCGTTCACCACGTCGGTCAAACACGGCACTTCAGAGTCAACCTAAGCAGGAACCAAGATTCGTGTGGTTAACTTTTTGGTGCTGTGGACCGAGGATAGGAACGCTGGTAGGCATACACTAGAAATTTTTAGACACAATTTTTAGAATTAAACATTAAACTTGAATGCTTGATCGTATCCAATCTTAGACCATTTATGTACACACGGCTACCACGTCAAGCTATACAAAACCACTTTGTCTTGGCCTCACTTTGTATGATATTTTCTCACAATGAACGGTCAGCCAATACTGGTTTTGCATAGCTTGGTGTGTAGCCGTGTGTACATACCCAATCAGCCCAGTGTGCCCAACCACTATGATCATGTATATATTTATTTTATGGATACTGGCGGTGAAGTCTCTCTCTGGTTAAAACAATATTTGTGTTAAGATACCTACGTACCTTTAGTTTACAGCCTACATTACATGTATAACAATGATAGAAAATCTATACTAATTTTATTACATTGAATTACTTTGACCTTGACTTAGCTACACAGTCGGTCAGTCGGTAATATACGTACTATTTTGTTTGCCTCGGAGATATATTAAAACAAAAACATGACTTCTCTATGGACTCATATCAGTCTATGGAACGGATGTAATAAACCTAGATAATGATATCTGGCCAACCCATAATAGACTTTATCCGAAGGGGTTAGAATACATAACAGATGTTGGTAAATAACTCAAATAGAATGACAGAAATGTCATGCCAAAATCTATATTCTCTTCCTAGCAGTTTGCATTTATGTTGTACTATAAATTTAATGTAGGTATACACACACAAAAAGAGTTAGTTAGTTAAAATCTAAGTGCACTTTGGGTGCTAATAAAAAAGCTTTTATTGCGTTATCATTGAAATCACTGCAAGGACATGGAAGACGAATTAGAAGACAGAGTCTTATACCAAACATATCTTTCGTTTACGAAAATCTTGTCACGTTTCACTAGTAGTGGTCCGCTTGATACTCCCGTGAGCTATTTATGGAAGATGGTGCGCCTTTATTTACTACGATCCGAAGTGTTAGTGTTCACGCTAGCCTTAATATTATTTTTTATGTACTTGCAAACTATCGAGCTATGGAGTCGCACAATGCTGAGCAGATTGTCGCAAGCCATGAGTCCTTTAAGTGCAGTGCAACGAATGAAGATCTTGGAGGGCTCCGACGCCGATAAGCAAAGCTGGGAGCAAAAGGGTATACTCAGTGCTGCTTATGCAATCAAAGGTAGACGAGCTCATATGGAAGACCGATTTATCATCAACGAAAACATAAACGATACTGGGATCTCACTGTTTGCTATATTCGATGGACACGGAGGCGATTTTGCCGCCAACTACGCAAAAGACCACCTCATTCAAAACCTTTACAATAAAATTGTGGAATTACATGCATTTAAGGAAGGCAAACTAGTTAGCACCCCTGTGATAGAAATAATTGAAGAACCAAAACAAGAGAACAGTGTTTCTATTGATCGAAAATCTAGCTTTAAAAAGTCTGTGAGTACCGCTGATGATACATCAAAGAAAGAAATAACGGATCCTGAGCTTTTAGCACAGCTATCGAAGGCAAGGCCTATCACTAGGGAGGTGAGACCAACTGCTAAGCCAGTCAAGAATGTGCCTAAACCACTGTCCAGCTATATAGATAAGGGAAAGATAAACTATGGAAAGTTGCTCAGTGATGAGGTGCTAGATGCAGACCGGCTGCTAGTGGAAGCTGCGAAGCGGTCCTTAAATGTTGCGGGTACTACGGCTCTCCTTGCTGTAATGGAAGGCAACTATCTGTTTGTGGCTAATGTGGGTGATTCACGAGGAGTCATGTGTGATTCACGTGGCAATGCAATTCCTGTGTCGTTTGACCATAAACCACAACAGGTAATTAATTTGAGAATTTATAAAAAGGCTGTAGTAATTTTAATAATGTGACATGTGACTGTCTCTAGGCTGATAAAATATATTTTTTTCCTAATTATGTTAGTATAAGTGATATGGTCAACCTTTTCCCCAGCTATGTTTGGGTCGGCTTCCAGTCTAACCAGATGCAGCTTTTAAAATTCTGTTTAGAATCTTGAACATTATTTAGTTTTATTATTCTTTCTGTTCATACCATTACCCAACTGAATTTTTACAAGGAATCATTTTGATCAGTCACATGCTTCATATTTATACAATCTTGACCATTCTAGTTCTTAGTTTTTTGGCATCCTTCTGTTCATACCATATTTGCAAGGGAACATTTTGATAAATCTCATTCCAGTTTTCATATACTTACTAACATAATTCCTCATATTTTAGGTCCGTGAACAGAAAAGGATTGAGGCTGCTGGTGGCTACATAGCATTTAATGGCGTCTGGCGAGTGGCAGGTATATTGGCAACCTCACGTGCCATGGGAGACTACCCTTTGAAAGATAAGAAATTTGTTATTGCCGATCCTGACATCTTGACTTTTAACCTGGACGACCACAAGCCTATGTTCTTAGTTTTAGCCTCAGATGGATTGTGGGATACTTTTTCAAATGAGGAAGCTGTGAAATTCATTAAAGAAAGGCTTGATGAACCCGACTATGGAGCTAAAAGTTTAACATTACAAGCATATTACAGAGGTTCTGTGGATAACATCACAGTTTTAGTTATCAACTTTCTAACTAACAAAATGTTTGCTGCAATTTCACAGTAAAATTTTGGGGTATTGTATACACCTTTGTGTTAAATTCTAAAATCTTACAATTTATGAAAGGTTTTCTTGAATTTTTTCCCTAAAATTGTAAGGGGTTTTTACTAACTCAAGATCGAAAATTCATGCGTGGAAATTTTGTTCATAATTTTCAAGGAGTTTTCCCATGTGGTACCTATAAGTAACAATTAATGTAATACTAACTGTTGTCTATGCTTATTACATTTTAGAGTATCTTAAAAATTATATTCTTTTAAAAACAAGCTATTTTGAAACAAGATCGTAAATAAGTGGTATAACACAGTAGTTTCTTTTTTATATTTTTATTTTGAAAACAATGATATTATTAAAACATTGTAAGTACTATATAGTACATAGGAACATAGACGCACAATCTGTTGCTATGGATTCTGAAACCCGTACGTTGAAATGTTTCATTGGTTATTAAAAAAAACATATACTGAATTCAAGGTTACTGTTTGTGCGTTGATGTCCCTCTTGCCACCCTGTATAATAAACAAACAAATAGTTGAAATAAATGTTGTATTGTAAAGTGTCTGCATAATAGCATTTTAAGCGACATCATAATAACATTAATACAAATCTGATTGTTGTAGCATAGTAATTGTCGTCAGGTTCTGTATTTTTCCATGTTCTCATCTGCAGTATATTCATACAGTCAAGGAATGGAAATGTTAAGCGCCTTAAGATTAATTTTAACTTGCACCATATTATTTTTTCAATTAAGTAATAACAACATTTTGATTGAAAATAACAGCTCAGAAAGGAAAGTGCTTGGAAATTGCTTAACGTTTAGGCTCCTTGACTACTTATTTTACAATATGTAAATTTGAATGTATCTATCACTTCGTATTTTGATATTATTATTAAGATTACGAAAATTTTGTATATAGTTACGTCCAATAGATGATATTACTTAGACGAGAGTCGTTTATATTTTTGATTGTAAAAGTGTATAGGGTCATATTTTTGAAAATCTAAAGTTTTGAATTTATGGATGGTTGTGATGTGGATACAGTTTTAAAACTGGGCGGTCTATAAGAGTAATGTTTTGTTGTTTACCTGTCATAATATTGTCGTGTTGACAAACCATTTTAAATGTTTATTATAGTGAGTAATTTTTATCCCTCACGAAATACAGACATACTTATCATTCATCTGCATTATGCTATGGAGTGTTGTTTTAACAACTTTTTTTTTTTTTTGTTGGTGCGATAAAAATGTTTAGTTTTGGTCATAGAGACGGTATAATCGCTTGACTGTAAGGGGCCGTTCATACGGCGCTGCCCTGTACGATATTTTACGGTAAAAAGTTGGTATCACACTTCAACATCGCACTGTCCATACAGTTAAAAACAAATGCATTGTGAAACTGCCTTTCGATGCCAAAAGTATACAGTAAAATATAGTACTGATTAACGCCATGTGAATGGAGCTAATTGTTATACCAAGAGCCATATTGGTAAATTGATTGCCAATGATTGTACAATGATAAGCCTTTGCCTGAAACTGCATTAAGCGGACGACCGAGCGGTTCCGTACAAAAGTGCTCCGTCGCGGGAAGGTGAGACCCGCGTCCGGACAACTGAGCTCGCCTCTGTTCGACGGAATCGGCGCGCGTCCCTAATAATAAAAGGGACACCCGGATGGAACGAAGTTCAAAGAGAGAGAGGGAGAGACATACAGAGAAACACGCGCACGCCGCACGGCTTACAACTACCTATAGCAAAAAGTGTCGTTCCAACTTTTGGTCTTAATTTTTATGGAACTTCATTCCAATAATATTAATAAATCCCGGGTGAAATACACGGAGCCAACCCGCGTGTCCACGCGCGTGGTCACGCGACGGGTGCCAGTCGCGGGCGCCCACTTAATTAACGCAGTCTCAGGCCTTAAAAAGTATGAAATTGACGTGATCCCTATCGCCTTTATTATGTATTTACTTCTTACTGCATTTGGTTTGGTTTGAGTAGGTATTAGTTTAGTTATATGTTAGGTTGGGGTTCATATTTGCCTGTGGTGCTAGTCATACTTCCTTAGTTTTATATTGTATATTTCTGTTTCATAACAATTTTATTTGCATAATAGACAACACGCGCTGTTCATAGTAAATCATTATCCCCCTTAGTTATAAACGTTGCTTAAATGTTAACCATTAATTTTTTGACGTTTAAACGTCTCATAGGGCCGGTTTTTTGAGCCGTAGTTAAACTCTACCAATTGTTAAAAGTAGTAAGTAGTGGTTAGATTTTTGCAAAATGTGTTTTTTGATATTTTTTTTTATAATTAATGGTTATTGTTTTTAATAGTTAATTATTTAACCATTAGCAATGATATTATATCATTAGATAAACTAAAAATTGATTAAAAAGCATTTTGCAAAAATTTAACCATTAGTTACTATTTTTTAAAATTGGCTGAGTTTAACTACGGATCAAAAAATCGGCCCTTAGCAGACGCTAATCATTACGTCATAACTTTAAGCGACGTTTTTTAATAAGGGGGTTCATGTAAAGATCATTTTTTAATTCTTAACATGGTCAAGAGAACTATGTATTCAAAATATTTTTGTAATTCTATCTATACAGAAAACGATGATAAGGTTCGATTTAAGTACAGAGAAGTTGTTTACAAAGTATACCAATTGGCCTATGGATGGCGTATTACTATCTTTTTAACTACACGTTATTGGGGCCAAATGATCTACTGTCTACTTGACCTAATGAACGCCTACTATGTTATTGGTCGCATATTGAAAAACACTAAATTTTAATAGGTAAGGTGCCAAAATTACTTGGATTTTATTATGATATGTACTGGTTTTCATAAATATTTGCGTAATAATGTGATTGTTTACAATAGCACTTTAGCTGTAGCAGATAAAATTAACCTCATGTTGTTTTACCCAATATTTTTTAGAGATTTTAACATATATATGTATATAATATAGTTAGTATTTTGACGTGTACATAATCAATGTTATAGTATGTGTAAATCTACCAAAGCCTAAAAGGTTTTTAATTATGTTGTCCAATTGTCTATATGCTTGCCACAGATCTACCTACCAAAGTATAAGTAACAATATTGTATGTAATACTTAAATAAATGGTATTGTAAAATTCTGTTATTTTATTGAAGAGACACGCTTGTTCGGCTCGGCATAATTGGACTCCTATTACACTACACGGTATTTAGGGTTCGATAATTAGGTGGTGTTTTTTGTGTTCATCCCGATCTAGGGAAAGGGTCTCTGAATATCGCGTACTTTAAGGTTTTAAACCGAGAAACTTCACCTACAGCGGCTACAGCAGTGTTGGGCTCAATTACTAAAATTTTCAGTCGATTAGTGAAACTAAAGAAGTTGTGATTTATTTAGTTTTAAATCATTTTTGATGCCTTAGTAACCAAAACATTGATCCCACCTATATAAATCTGTTACGCAATATTTACAAATAGTACAGCCGGAATAAAACTTGAAACCACCGGTCCAAAATTTAAAATAGTGAAAGCAGTCAAACAGGGCGACCCGCTATCTCCTAAACTGTTCACCAGTATCCTTGAAGAAATCTTCAGGAAGTTGGCAGCCGAATGGAGGGCAAGAGGCATTGTCCTTGGCGAAGCGAGACTGACAAATCTACGTTTCGCCGACGACATTGTTCTCTTTTCATCCTTAGCCACTGAACTTGAACGGATGCTCTAAGAATTTAGCAATGCAAGCCTTGAGGTTAGTAGGTTGATATGTCAAAGACGTATAATACCTTTACTTGGGCCAAGTAGTCTCTTTCCAGGCGAGGCAAGATAAAGAAATCAGAAGACGATCGGAAAACGCCTGGAAGAGCTACTGATGGTCCTTGAAGGAACTTATGGCACTGAAACGCAGGCCCATGGTCTATGGTATTCTTCCTGTCTTAACCCTACCTTAAAAAAAGTTATAGGAAACAAATTAATTCATCTTGCTCCATCTGATCCTATCGAGTATTATTCTGTCAGTTTTAGAAAGGGAAGTGTTTTATGACAAGTGGTTCGCAAAACAATGTCAATCAATCCAAACTGTGCAAGTGACATTCAATATGACTAATATCGATATCTGAAAAGTAATAGGGCTAATTTGATGAAGTAATAAATATATTGCTGCTGCGTTTCAAATGAGCAGGTTAATATCAACGTAAAATTTGTTAGGTAGTAATATTTATTCATTTATTTTAACTGTTGATTTAGCCAGTTTGAAATTATAATTATAATATTGTCTGTTTCAGAAGCAACAACTTTAGGTACCTATTTGGGGCTTGCGAGTGCTTTATGTCCAACTGTTTACAAAAAGGAGTATACACATCACGCCTGTTTGCACCAAAGAAGAGAGTAGGTACCTACCAGGAGAGGTGTACCATAGTGGTTAAAAGTTTACCTAGTGGCTAGTGACATTCGCCTGTCCATGTCTAATAACTATACAAGTGAACATGATTCTACTTAGGTACAACAGTGATATTTTGGAACTTAAAGGAAATCAAATCAACTGATTTTAAATGTCAATTTTGTGCTTGCGCTTACACTGGCTGCGTTGATATAGGTACCTACGGAGCGATATCGTGGTTCATGCTAGTGAAGTTTCGTAATTACAGAAACTACCTAGGTATGTGTTTCATTTTTTTACCTGTACAATTCTCTTTATGGGCCTCTACAATGTGGACAAAAAAAAATGGTTTCACTTTCAATTTAATTATACCTAGGTACTCTATCTAGCTTTTTTCTTTTACACAGCAAGACATCACTGGCTGATAATAATCAGTCATATGTTATAAGTAGACTTTGTAAACATTTTCAAAGGAGATTTATAAAAAGTAGCCCCTTTGCTTGGGGAGTTCTAACTTTAATTTCGGAAGTCGGTGTCAAAAAACGAAAATGCGGAACCAGCGACACCGACTTCCGAAATTTTATTCTCACCGACTTCCGTTATTTTTCTCTTTGTAGTTTTTTTTTGGAAGTCGGTTGTTTTTTTTTGTAACAAAGTTGTTATTATTGACAATATTTAGATTGATGTGCGATTATTTTTTACTTCTATGTAGTATTTTTTTTTTACCTTTGACATTGAACTGTATATTCTACACTATTATTGTATATTCACTTTTCCGAAGTTCTAAAGTGAGCGCAAATACAGCATCAGGCACCTGGCGTCGCTTGTATACATATCCACTTTAATATTTTTATTGTGCGACGTCACATTGATGTCCAATTAAGTCGCGAACATGATAGCGCCCCGTATTTCACAAATAACATCAGTTTTATTAATAATTGTACAATATTTTACTGTTATTGTATTAGGAGTAAACGGCAGTTATGGTATGAATTTTATGTAGGTACAGACGCCAGCACATCAAGCTACTACAATCTGTCAGATTTCTTTAATAGATTTTCGACTTTATTGCTAAAGCATTAGGTTCAATGTTGATTGGGAAAATCTGACAGTTTTGGGTAGGTTGACCTGCTGGCGTCCGTACCTACATAAATTAAACCAAAGGTCAGAAAGACATAGGAATCGCGATATCATCATGCCTGAAAAATATATTAGTAAACCTGACCATGAGCAGGTTTATAAGCCAGATGTTTTTGATATTATCTAGAAATATTATAAAACTAAATCACTTTTAGTCACTTCCGTTCACAGAGAGGAGGCCTCTGTCCCAGCAGTGGGAACATTATAGGCTGATTAATCATCAGCCTATGATTATATTACTTATGTTATGTTAAGTCACTTTTCGTGTTTATCTGTGTGACTGCGTTGTTGTTTTAAACTACGCAACGGATTTTGATGTGATTTTCACCATCATTTAGGTAGATTATTTATTCAAGAAGGTTTATGTGTATAATCAGTATAATACACTGGTACTTTGTCCGCGTGGATAACTTACCTACTTATCTCTAAAAAAACACATCTAATATTGTTTTTATAGCTACGTTATTATCATTACGTCGTGTAACAAAGATTTTTGAAGTGAAAACTTCTTTAGCGGCGTTGTGCACTTTTTTTGTGATGGGTAAAAAATGTTAAACTCGCGTCAGGACACGTGACCTGATCGAAAATTCGTTAGACGGAGCTCGCGTCAGGACACGTGACCTGATCGAAAATTCGTAAGATAGAGGGAAAGTAGACCGCATTCCAAAATATCAAAAATGCACAACGTTAATATTCAAGTTTTCACTTCTGCCGGCACTCCCGGAGTGCAACCTGTTTTGTAATGTTTAATTAATATATATCAGATCTGTACCATCATTATTTCGTTTTATTTTGGTTCCTGTCAAAAGCATATAACTTATCAGATTTTCCTATTGATATTTTCTCCATAAGTTTTGCTTCATACAGACGTTCCTTATTTAGGCAGTGTGAAGAGTGCACGTCCATGTAGCTGAAATTGGTTTGTTTTGTTTTGTAGTGTTCTAGATTAAGATCTACTAGACACACTTTTTATTGTTCTCCTTTGTCTCTAATATTTTTAAGTTGAGTGTCATGCATTATTTGCATGGTTACTGAAATGCTAATTTTAGATGATATTTAATTTGAATTGTAAGTGACTGTGCTGTTGGTGTGCTTAATAAAAATAAATATTATATATAATTAATATATATAATATAATATTACTTACATACAAACGCCAGCACATCGAGCTACCCAAAACTGTCAAGTTTTGCCAATCAACCTTGAACCTAATGCTTTAGCGATAAAGTAGAAAATCTATTAAATAAATTTGACAGATTGTAGTAGCTTGATGTGCTGGCGTCTATACCGTATTTGCACTTTTCGCACTGATGACCCGAACTTGTCATTTAACACACAAGCTGTCGTTAGTGCGAAAAGTGCAAATACGGTACGTATGCAATATGCTTTTGACAGGAACCAAAATAAAACTAAATCATGATGGTGACTGATATTTATTAATTCAACATTTGCACAATACCTTGTAAAACCTAGATACGTGCTATTACCGACGTAAAATGTGTTTCAGGCAACAATTATAACAGTTAGTTACAGCACAAGTGCAACAATAAACTTTACAGCAAGCTATATTTACAAAACATTGATAAATTTTAGCTTCGAAAAATTATATAAATATAAAAAAAAATCTTTGTTACACGACGTAATGATAATAACGTAGCTATAAAAACAATATTAGACGTATTTTTTTAGAGATAAGTAGGTACGTTATCCACGCGGACGAAGTCACGGGCAAAGTGCCAGTGTATTATACACAGAAACTTTCCGGATCCGTTGCGTACTTAGTTTAAAACAACAAAGCATTCACACAGATAGACACGAAAAGTGACTTAACATAACATTATAATCATAGGCTGATTTTCCATCAGCCTATAATGTTCCCACTGCTGGGACACACCTTTGGGTGAGAGGGAGTGACTAAAAGTGACTTAGTTTTATAATATTTCTACATAATACAATTTTATATACATAACAAAAACATTTGGCTTTTAAACCTGCTGATGGTCAGGTTTACGAATATATTTTTCAGGCATGATGATATCGCGATTCTTATGTCTTGCTGACCTTTGGTTTAATTTATGTACATAAAACTCATACCATAATTGCCGATTACTCCTAATAACGACCAGAAAAACGTCCAATACTAGTATAGTAAAATATTGTACAATTATTAACAAAACTGATGTTATTTGTGAAAAACGGGGCGCTATCATGTCCGCAATATAATTGGACATCAATGTGACGTCGCATAATATAAATATTAAAGTGGATATATACAAGCGTCGCCAGGTCCCTGCTGCTGTATTTGCGCTCACTTTAGAACTTCGGAAAAGTGAATATACAATAATAATGTAAAATATACAGTTCAATGTCAAAGGTAAAAATAAAGTTACTGTATAGAAGTAATTATATCTAAAAGGAAGGAAATGATCGCACATCACCCTAAATATTGTCAATAAAAAAGGAACTCCCCAAGCAAAGAGACTACTTTTTAGATATCTTCTTTGGGTACTCCCTTTGAAAACGTTTACAAAGTCTACGTAAAACATATGACTGATTACTAACAGCCAGTGATGTCTTGCTATGTTAAAGAAATAAAGTAGATAGAGTATAGTCAATTGAAATCGAAACCATATTTTTCTTTTGTAGTCCAAATTGTAGAGGCTGATAAAAATAATTGTACAGATAAAAACATTTGCTAGTGTTAAGTTGAGAAACAAAGAGTTTCTGTAATTACGAAATTTCTTTAGCACGAACCACGATATCGCTCCGTATATCAACGCAGCCAGTGTAAGCGCAAGCACAATGTGGACATTTAAAATCAGTTGATTTCCTATAAGTTCCAAAATATCACTGTGGTAAGTAGAATCTTGTTCACTTGTATAGTTATTAGACATGGCGAATGTCACTAGCCACTAGGTAAACTTTTAACCACTATGGTACACCTCTCCTGGTACCTACTCTCTTCTTTGGTGCAAACAGGCGTGATGTGTATGTACTCCTTTTTGTAAACAGTTGGACAAAAAGCACTCGCAAGCCCCAAATAAAGTTGTTGCTTCTGAAGCAAACAATATAATTATAATTTCAAACTGGCTAAATCAACAGTCAAAATAAATTAATAAATATTATTAACAAATTTTACGTTGATATTAACCTGCTCATTTGAAACGCAGCAGCAATAGGTATATTTATTAGTTCATCAAATTAGCCCTAAATTACTTTTCAGATATCGTTATAGCAGTATTGAATTTCACTTGTGCAGTTTGATTCATTGACTTTTAAATTACTATTTTGTGAACCACTAGTCATAAAACACTTCCCTAAAACAGGTGTTGATTCTAAAACTGACAGAATAATACTCGATAGGATCAGACGGAGCAAGATGAATCAATCTGTTTTTAGAACTTTTTTGAAGGTAATCTGCTTTTGTCTATCAAACTTGAAATTCGAGTTTTACATTGGAACTACATAAACACGATGATTTTACATTATTTATCACTCAAAAATCAACTTAGTTTACAAAACGCTAAAGCAAATAGTTGAATAAGTGAATTGTTACTGTTATGCAATTTCGATTGGTTAAGGAATGTATTTTATCCTGAATTCTAGGGGGCATTATACGTATGAACAGTTTATAAATGATAACATTTTATTGATGTCTAAGTTTGTATGGAACTATAGTTATGATCATTTCAACGATTACAATATTTTGAAACATTGTCACTGCCAATATTATATAAGTGAACTCGACTGTATCTAAAAAATAAAATAAAATTCATTTAGGTAGGTACGGTCAGCAACAAAAGTCGGTTAACACTTTAGTTTTTTTAACCTTAATTATTGAGCAAAATATTCTTAAAAAACATATAGTAGGTAATAGAATATTTAAGAATAATTAACTCTTTGCTATTACATGAAATAGAGAAAACCAATGTATCGCATCATTTTGTATCAATTTAGACGATTTGTAAAAGTAACAGTACTTACTTACAAAAAAGATATTGCTGCTCCATACATTTTGTTACACGTAGCTCGACAAAACGTAAGGAACAGCAGATATTTTTTTTGTGATTGGATTTCTTTCGTGTCGTCAAAGTACTCGTAGGTGAACCATTTATGACTTTATGTAGTACTAGCCGCGCCCCGCGGTTTCACCCATAGGTATAAGTTTCGATGCCGGGGGAATATAGGGATAAAAAGTATCCTATGTGTTAATCCTGGTTATAAACTATTTGTGTGCCAAATTTCATCCAAATCCGTTCAGTAGTTTTTGTGTCAAAGAGTAACAAACATCCATTCATCCATACAAACTTTCGCGTTTATAATATTAGTAGATACGTCCACTTTGTGATTGCTTTTCTTTATTAAAAAACAAAAAAATATACTTATTCGTATTTTTATTGTTCTACTATTTGTAGTCCAAAAAATTAAAGCATGCAAGATAAGGAGGGTTGATGCACAGTATAAATATGAATAGGTATCTTTATTTATACTGTGGTTGATGTCAGGCAGGCGGCCGATCGTAAAACCTAGCCAAAACCCTCAGCAGCATGGATAGGGTGAATTGTGTAAATGATGATATAAATAAGAAACCCACATTCAGTTTATTTTTTTCGGACCTCTTGATAATAGAGGTCGCTATTACTACCTACAGGAATAATCAATGTAGGTAATACTTTTTGATTTTGTTTCTCTGCTCTGAAACAAAAAAACAAGACTACTGTTAGGTATAATTAAACGTAAACCTACATAACATTTAAAATTATGTGAATAGCTATGTAGTCTTGTTAAGCAAAATCATGCAAGCAAGGGAGCACCTAGGTGTGTACAGACGCCAGCAGGTCAAGCTACCCGAAACTGTCAAATTTTCCCAATCAACCTTGAACCTTAATGATTTAGCCATAAAGTTGAAAATCTATTAAAGAAATTTGACAGATTGTAGTAGCTTGATGTACTGGCGTCTGTACATATTCTAAATCTAACAATTATTCTGTCTGTAAAAGTAGGCATAAATAGATATTTAAACTGACGTCATGTATTATGCCTACGCGCGTCCCTCACGCACAAAGCACTTAGGTACCTACTCTTTCTACTCACATAAGTGGAGGCACAGTATTACATAATACTGTGGTGGAGGTTACCCGGCGAGTACAAACACAATAGTTACATCACTAAATTATACAATTTTGTTATGGGTGTTTGGATTATGTTTTTCAATAAATAAATCACTTTTTATTAATCGTGTAGTTATGTAGTAGGTAGGTACATACAATTACAAATGGCAAGCCATCTTGGCGTCGCGTCAACAAAGCAAACAAGCCTGAACAGGAAGACTCCGAACGCGAGATGCGCATGCGATGCGCCAATGCGTGTCACCAATGCATTGGCAAGGTCACTCTTAGTAGCCAATCATAGCGTAATGCACTCACACAGCGCACGCGACCATTACCTACCTATGTTTTTTTGCGCCCGTCTCTCTGTACTTACCCCGCTACGCCCCTCCCTTCCTAGGTAATAATAACACAACACATTAACACAAGTTTGTAACAACCTGACCAGTATGATATTTCACCTTTGAAACATAGCGCAAAATGCAAGACTGCAACAAACTTACCTTAAGGTGGATATATGCTCCGAGGTAGCCCGCGAAATTAAAATTTTCTTAAGTTTTTTGCTGTACAGACGCCAGCACATCAAGCTACTACAATCTGTCAAACTTCTTTAATAGATTTTCAACTTTATCGTTATAGTATTAGGGTTCAAGTTTGATTGGGAAAATTTGACAGTTCCGGGTAGCTTGACCTGCTGGCGTCTGTACGTTGATTAAAATACGATTCGCGGCCGTAACAAATATGTATTTACAGAATTATAATCATTTGAATCTTCTGCCAGTCATATTTGGAAATTGCAGAACGCAATTAATCTAAGGTGGATACAGACTTTGCGAGGCATGCGCTACGAACGGCGCACAACGAATGCCTCTGCTTGAGGCGTGCGTGTTGAAAAATTATACCAACATACCTATGCTCGGGTCGAGCCATCGCGTGCGAAGCAAATGCCTCGTTTGTCTGTCTTCATGTTTGTTGCGAGTCATGTGCTACGCACAGACGCGCGCGTGCGATGCGCGCGTGTGCGGCGCGGCGGCCGGCTCATTGCGAGCAGTGCGTTGCGTTTGGACGGTTGTGTCCGCCTCGCTGTGATGTCCGCGCGCAATATGGACGAGAAAGAAATTTTACGAAAAGCAGTTGAATTATATAAAAGTAACCGATTATTATGGGATCCAAAACATCATTATTATTATTAAACAAAAGAGAAAACATATTATGGCGTTTAATTTCGAATCAAGTAAATGTACACGTGGCTGCTGAGCTGAAAAAAAAAATAATTCTCTTCTAGGATCTTATAGAAGGGAAAAATTCCTTTTTTAATCCTCCTTTTTTTTCAATAATTGAATGAATAATTATAAAAGCAGCAGCGGATAGCAGTGGCGTAGCTAGGTAACTCAGGGCCCTGGGGCAAATAAAAAAATGGGGCCCCACTGCTATCTAAACTGGTTAGGGTTTATCTAGTAAAAATAATAAATATACAAATACTTTAAAAATGCTAAGCTACTTTATCATCGGCTCTTTTTCGTGCACTGCAGGGCAGGTAATAAAAATATTAAACAGTATCAACATAAATTACAATTAATACTTGGTGTAAGTATTGGGCAATAAAACGAAATAGAAAAGATTCAAGGGTTTATTATTTGAATGAAGGGCGGGCGTTTTTGGGGGACTGTCTTTTGTAATTTTGACGTTCGAAAAGTGCTGATTCTCAGTCTAATTTGAATAAATGACTTTTGATTTTGATTTGATTTTAAAGGTCGGACCTACTAACTGACTAAATAACAATTATATTTACAATCTTTTCCTAGCTTTAGTTTTCGCAAAAGTATCAATGACTTCGGTTAAATCCAGGGGGTCTACTCCGAAGTGCAAAGTGCGAATGATCGGATCGGACCGACACATGGCCGAACCGAATATTATAGAAAAATGCGAAAAAAGTTCGGATCGGCTCAGTTGGGTCGGGACCCTAGTCAATATTCGAAAGAGTGTAGGATCGGGACCGACCGAACCAAATAGTAACTTCGTAGCAAGAAACGGCCGAACATTCGGCCGATACGATACATTTACCACTTCGGAGTAGACCCCCTGGCTTAATTAATGCGGTTTTGTTTTCAATTGCTCTTAGCGCTAAATGTCGGAGTCGAGTTTGGCCCATACTATTTCTTAAATATTTTTTTATTACTTTTTAATTTTATTGCTAAATGACCTTTCTTGAGCTGCTGCAGAAGAGACAGGAATTGTAAAGAATAATAACATTGCTGTAAATACTTCCGTTAGGTCGCATTCTAGCACTCCATATTTGCTCATTAGTTCCTTACAAAATTTGGTGAACAGTCCATGCTTGAGTTAATTGAGGTAAAACTAGGTGGTAAATATTAATAATATTTTTTAAATCAATATTTTTGGCGATAAATAATGTAGTCACTTGGTTGACTAAATCTGCCGTGCCATGTTTGATGGCTGCATAAAAGCCTAGAAACACTTCTTTTACTTCTATATCAACTGGCTGCCCATTTTCTGATCTGGTTATTACTGCATACCTCACAACAATGCTTAGCGAACAAAATATTAACGATGCTACTGCAGGTGACCTGCATTTTTTCAAAAATCTTGAATTCACAATAAAACGCACATCGATGAATAATAAAACGCACATATCGCTATCCGTCAAATTGACAATACTGCCAGCCCACAGAAAGAATTTAGGGGAATTCCCTAGGTATAACTTTCGAATTTCTCTCAACTGAGTTGCCATGATTAAAGTCTGGTTGCAACCTGTCATATTTATTTTGAAAATGGGAGAAATTTTCAAAAGTTCAGTTCGATCAAGATTTTCTGGTAAGGATTCGAGGGGCCCCCTGAGCTTGAGGGCCCCGGGGCACTGCCCCGCCTAGCCCCTAGGTAGCTACGCCACTGGCGGATAGGCGCACGCGATGCAAAGGTGCCATCTTGACTGCTGCTGTGTGGGTTGGATCGGCCCGAGCAAACGCAGTTTCATTTTCGCAGTCGAGGCGTGCGTGGAATTGTACGCGGTGCACACCTCGAACGTGCATGCGCGGCTACGTCCACAACTAATGTAATGCTCGCACTGAGGCACTTTGTGAGGTACAAACTTTGCGAGGCATGCGCTGTGCGCCATGCGCAGCGCATGCCTCGCAAAGTCTGTATACGGCTTAACAAGCACGATAGAAAAGAATATACAGTAAAAAAATTGGTTGCCTGTAAAGTCGGTATACGGGCGAAAGTTTTACGTGACAACGACTTTGAAGGGACGCGTGCCTTTCACTTTTTATGTCTGTCTCTCTCGCTCTTAGGCGGGCTAACCATGCCCGAGTGGAAGGGACGCGTGCCTCTCACTCGCTCTCATTGTGAGCGCATAACGTGAGCGGAGCGTAACGCAGTTTCTTGAAGTGTCACCCGGCAAACCAATTTATAAGACGTTGTCACGTCAAAATAATATAATGCTATGTAGATATGCTATGATATGAATGCTATTATATTAATGCCATGCTATGCTAAATCAGTGCCAATTTAAATGTTTGGGCTAGACAATTAGTTAAACCCGGTCGATGCAATTTGCCTAGCGGCTAGCTGTTTGATTAAATGGCTGAATATCTTTCAGGCCACTAGTTAAACGGCGTCGTTTCATTGAAAGGGTCGACAGTTAACTGAAAGGCTAAGTAAGATAGTGGCGGCGACATAATTATCCCACCTTTGGAATAACAAGCCCATGACTTCCTTTAGATAGGTATTATACTCTATGCTCATGACTTATAATATGGTTTTAATGTAATGTAAAGGGCGGTAAATATTAACAAAATAATTGCCTGTAGTGGCTAAATAGCTAGATCGGGCTCTGTTAACATAAGGTCTATTCAAATTTTCGTTATTTCAAGTTAAACACAAATATCAACTTTATTGCAGTTGTAATTAAGTTGGATTTCAGAGTGACAATCATTATTTAAAAAGTCGTTAAAAATGTTTGAAGTTGTATCGTAAACTGAACTTTATTGTGTTGGAATTAGTTATTTTTCCAATAACTCATATTTGTTTACATGTTTGGCAAATTAATCGCGAACATAGATTAGACTTCGGGGGTCGTAGACTTCGGGTGCGAAACGAGTCGTCAGACGAAAAGGCATTTACACCACAGTGTAAATCAGCCAGTTTTTTGCAGACTCCAGATGGGCTCCGGACACGGCCGTTTGCGAGTCAGTTCAGTCACTGACGAATACCTGTATTTGAAGACAGTTCAGTTCAGACAAGTATCATGATCGCGTCAGTCCAGTTTAAGATTGAGTCACTGACCTCTTGTGCAAATATCCAAAAATCCGTTTAGAAGGAATTAAAATGACAATAAATATTTTTCAAACTTTTATTTATATAAAATATTTGGGTAGGCTGCTCCAACCAGCCTATAATTTTGTAACAAAATATTACCCTAAAACACATAACACAAAATGTTATTTCAACTAATTTTGTTATTGTTACAAAAAACTTAAAAACGCAATATTTAAAAACAATATCATGATATTTTATGCTAAGATCTAGAGCTTACTTAATTACTGCTAATGGCATTTAATTGGCTCCGTAATACAACTAAAACCGACTACTCAGCATATAGCTATTATGCAATTAATGTAAAACTTATTTGGACAATACATACACATGAACTAAAACCTATTCTCGTATTACAAGTGTTATAATTATGTAATTGTTTTCATTTATTATTTAAGCTTCAATATTTCGAGTCTATCTAAATTATGACTAGATGATACCTGAACTCTAATCGAGTTGCCTATAAGATGCACTGATTATCACAATTTTTCACAGGAATGTCAATCAGCGTACATAAGTTTAGTGTTTATTTACATAAATTGCACAATAAAATTTGTAAAGGCACTGCAAAATATAATGTAGTGGCTTACACTATCCAGTCGTAGGCACTATTACTAATACATAAAACAAGATATTCTTCGTGTCTAAACCGTAGGTAACTTAAGACAACAGTGTTACGTTAGCATCTACTGGTACATGAGTACGAGTATCGTCTTCTATTTTAATATAATATATTATTAAAGTCTATCTACATTAAGATGTTTGTGTGATAAATTGCATTATTATTCTGTACGACACTTTCACAGAATTTCGAATTCGTCATCCGAGTCGTCGAACTGTCTGTCAACATCTTCAAATTCTGCAACAAATAAACGATATTATTTATTGGCCTATTTATTATTTTTGACAGTTGCGTGTGGTTCCCTTCTGATTCGAAAATTTCGCGAGAGCAATGAGTAGTGTTCAAACTGCAACAAATTTTCTGCCATGTTTGGTGATGGCAACTATTGGCAATCATCGCTTGGCTTTGGTCTTTACCAATGGGACCTGAACTCCCACTTTGGGTGTTCCACGTTCAGCAGCATATTTACAGGCTAACAATGGATGGAGTAATTATTGGTCGAAGACCAAGCAGATGATCGTAACACACAATAGAGCCGGTATAAGCTTGTTTTCTGGTCTTGAAAGCCATGAAATTTCAATTCATTCCTTAGTTATTTTTGTAATTTATTTACTCCAGCGCAGCGCGTCACTTACGCGGGACACTAATCGGGAGCGTCCAAAGAGGTGTGATAAAGATAATTGATCAAATTACCTGCAAATAATGTAGTATTCTGTAAATCAATATCAGATGTCATCGGGCCCCAGTGCGACGGTCTTTTCTCACATATTTCAAATAACGGTTGAGTCTCACACATCAACTTAGTTTCAATAGTGACGCACAATTCTTCAAAATCAGTTTTTGTTCGACACAAAAAACACTGAAACAAAATAGTTTTTTGCATTAATTTTCTAAAATCTATTTATATAATCTAAGATATAATACAGGGTGGCCAGGAGGTGGCGGCATCGACGCACAAACTTAAACCATGAATTCAATAGTTCTAGCGAAGAAATTTTTCGTCGGTTATCAATATCATACAAAAAAAAACTGCTATTTCATAAAAACCTACCCCGTCAAAAATTAAGGCAAAGCAATTTTTGATTTTTTCTTTCTACGCAAGGGCTACAAATCATGTACTTAAACGTGAAACCATGGTAACAAGTTTCGCTTCAATGACCCTACCACCCTGTATTTTTTCATGACAATTATTTATCTTTTCTCAAGTGCTGGTAAACATATTAACCAGTTAGCAAGTGCCAACATTTCTGGAGAATTATTATTGTAATCACCAATTCAAGAATGGCTAGTTATCCTTAATACTTACCACGGCAACTGAGGGATCCATTGCTAGCATTGGTATTCGAGAAGCAAATTTACAGTGATATGAGCAGTCCATTTCTTTTTGTTCATCAGTCAATTTAGTCTGTAAAATAAAAGATTCGTTCATCAGCCCTACATAATCAGCCTATAATGTTCCCACTGCTGGGACACAGAGCGCCTCGCAGAGAGGGGGAGTGGGCCGTAATCAACCACGGGGGCCAGTGCGGGTTGATAGATGTCACATGTCTTCGAATTTTGATTTCGAGCAGTGGTGGCTCGGTGATAAAGGCTCCGACTTACGAGTTGTAGGTCGTTGGTTCGAACCTAGACACGCGCTTTACTTTGTGTAAAATATTTCATCACCACTGCTCTCAAATGAAGGAAAACATCGTGAGGAAATCGGCATGTCCCAGAACCAAAAATGATCAGCCTTTTTTATGTTTCAGGGCAGCGGTAACCCTTTCGGACGATCCCGCTACCCTGGCAGGCTTCGGCCCTATCGGGCCCCTCACTCGTGCTGACATCTCTTTGAGGCGCGCGTGGAACACATTGAGGCGCGCGTGGAACACATTGAGGAGCGCGTGGAACACAAAAATTATCAGCCTTAATCCCAATTAATTCGGGGTCGGCGCTGCACGTGTTTCGTTGTGTATTAGTCTTTTATGTAGCCTTCAGTAGATACTATTGAAACATTCTACAATGATACAATGTATGACTTTTATTCACACCAACATAAGGTTTAAATTATAATAAAATCATTACAATTTAAACCTTATGTTGGTGTATGTAAAAACGTATATCAAATGCAGTAAATTGTACTGCATGTTGCATGTTTTCCGTGTGATTGCTTACGTAATGCAATCAAATATGAAATTATATTTCTAAATCATTCATATCATCATCTGCCTAGCCTTTACGAACTATGTTGGGGTTGGCTTGCAGACTAATCGGATGCAGCTAGAATACCAGTATTTTACACGGAGCGACTGCCTATCTGACCTCAACAACCCAGTTACTGGGTATTACCCCTTGGTAAGACTGGTTCACTGACTTATAGCATCCTAACTTAATATTGTAAATGCGAAAGTAAGTTTGTTTGTTTGTTACACTTTCACGCTAAAAGAGAAGAATGGATTTGGATGAAATTTGGCACATGAGTAGACGATGACATGGAGAAGGACATAGGCTACTTTTCATTCTGGATCGCAGACGAAGTGGCGGACAACAGAAGGCCAATTCTCGTAATTTAAAATATTCAAAATCTAGTCGTAATCTCATCTCAGCGATAATCAATGTCAAAAACTTGTTAAAAATGTAGGGAAATTAGAGGTATTTTTGACAGATTGAGACTGAGATCAGACCATAGTATAAAGAGAGGGAGTACGTTATCTTCATACAAACGCACCGCGCGCGGCTTGTATGTGTGCGCCAAAGTATCTATGCGTCGCCGCACGCACACTTATACAAATCTCGGCTCGTTTCGCAGCGCGCCAGTCGGGGCTAACATCGCACGAGGTTCGCGCGTCATGGCTTTTCGGCACCGATAAATGAATGAAAAATGTGTGATAATCCCAGGAGAACGTATTGCTGTGTGGTTGGGTGTTTATTTTATTGGTTTATTTTATCCTTTTTTTTTATAAATAATACTGCTATGAATCTTGAATAAATTTCTGTGTTTGTTAGGAAAACCATTGTTTAAGTTTATTGACTAATGATCACTGAATTAGTTATACAGAGATATGTGTTATCTTTGGCAAGGGCCGGGCTTTAAAATAATGAATTGGTGACAGTACTATCAGTAACCTACCGTTTACTCGTGCTCATCACCGCCCCGCGCCGCCCGTCTGCTGGCCCGTCGCTCTTTCTTTCATCGTGAAAGGTTTCATCATCGTTTAGGTACACAGACAATACAAGTAAAAAATACAACTTTCCGACCCTTGCCAATTTGATTTTATCGCGGATGGTGCCGGAGATAGCCTACTTCCTCTCTTTATAGTATGATCAGACTGTGAAGATTCTTAAAATTACGAGATTGCCCCTCAACTATATGCACAGCTATATGATATTATGAACTAACTGGTGCCCGCGACTGCGCCTATCCCTTGTTCTACAATTTTGTGGTAGTGTATATTAGCTAATATTAGTATGGTATGGAGCATGGATTTACCTCAACCAGCCCAGATCTCTGTGTGGTATGAGGGTCTAAATATATAACTTCGTCTTCTACACATCCAACCAGGTACAAGGCTTGGTTCGGCTTCCCGCCTATTACGCCGATTGATTGCGCACTTTGAAAACATATCTGGAAAACACAAACAAAAACATGGAAGTTTATGTGCTTTTTACGAGAATGGCTTGAGTTTTTTTGTCACATTTCTACAGTACGAAGCAATAAAAAAGCTGAATTAATAATAATAATATTATAATAATATCCCTGGATATTTCACACAGCGCCATCTAGTCCCAAGCTAAGCAACCTAATGCTTGTGTTATGGTAACAAGATGGCTCATAAACTACTTATATACATTTTTTTTTTTGTAAATATAGTCATATTATAGATAGAAAAACACCCAGACTCAGAACAAATACATTTAGGACTTACAAATATTTGTTCTGTGCGGGAATCGAACCCGCGACACGCAGCGCAGCAGTCCGATCGCTCAGCCACTGCGCTAACCGTGTTGTCCAAAAAAAATTAAAAAGATATTGAACCTATTATTATTACCTTCAGTCCATCTATATAAACAGGATTAATTTCACTAAGGCCCAGCCTGAGTGGTACTATAAGCAGCAGAGGCATCCAGTCAGTGACTAGGCAGTCAGGCGTCGACGAAGAGTCGCCTCTGTCGTTGTTCACGACGCATTGTTGTACTGGAAACAGGAAGGCAGACTGATTAAACGTTCGGCTTTTCATTTCAATGAAGTTAGTAGAGCTATAGCACAGCATTTTTTTGTACACCATTAAACCGTGCAAGTCATGTCTATTAATTATGAAGTAATTAGCTAATGCAGCTTTTGCATCTTGGGTAATAGTATTATTTTTAATGGTTACCAAACCAATATTAAAGAAGTGCGAGTTAATTTCATAAATGCCATGTGTGACTGTGAATATTATTTTCTAACAGTCACTTGCTATGGTTAATTTAATTGAAACGCTTTCTACTGCGTGTCACGAAATAAGAGTTTTCTTATATTATTTTACTAGCGACCCTAGACCTGCTTCGCACGGGTTTTACGACTAAACAAAACATTGAGACTTCTATACTATTTTTAAGTTTAATATTAAAAAAACCTTCTGGAAAAAAATCACTAAATGATGGTGAAAAAAATCGCACCAAAATACATTGCGTAGTTTAGATGAACAACGCGGTCACACAGACGGACACGAAGAGCGACTTTTATTTATAATATGTATAATTAAATAACAAGATAACTATAAATGTTAGATGTTAGGCTGTCATTCCAAAATCGGCTCCACCATTTTTTCATTGGTAAAAAAATTATTTATTTTTCTGTTGGCTTTATCCATAATACTTACAAATATCTTCTCTGACAACTGTGTTATCTAATGCAACATGGATCACCAGGGAACTCCACTTGTCATAAACTGCTAGCTTTCTGAAATAAAACATACAAATTATTAATAAAACAAATCTTAATTTTATAATAACTAAACTGTAAGATAAGAACGCCAAGAACTTAGCTTTTACTAATTTACAGAAAAACATTACCTTAACTAATATAATAAAGAGAAAACATTAAATTTTTTGTATGTTACGCTTTCACACTAAATGGATGAACGGATTTTGATGAAATTTGGACCATGACCTGAATGAAGTCATAGGATCCATTTTTCCCCATTTATTCCCTCGGGATCGAGACTTATCTGGGTGAAACCGCGGTGCGCAGCTAGTTTATAATATGAAAACAGTTTTTATCATTAAATCATATCATGAAATGTGATCTTGAACCAACATTGGTTAAGAAACGGTTTCCAAGAGCAAATAATAGTGATAAATATATGAAATATTTTCTGAATGCAACATGCAGACATTCTTAAAAACTGGCTGAATTCCAAGTTATACTTATAAGGAGAGGCAACATGCTGAGTCACAAAGAAAGATTATTTTAAAGAAACAATGTGTAACAATTGTTTTCTTATGACAAGTAATAACAATTTGTTGACGGAGTATGTTATTTTTCTGACTTGAAAATGAATGATAATAAAATGCAGTTAAATTATTCTTTTTATCTATTTCTTTCTCTTTTATTCATTTATAGCTGATATTTCCATCACCAGATAACATTTATTCAAGGACTATTACATGATAAAATTGACATTTGTCAGTTTTTGTATGAAATATCTGTCAAAATTTCGATGATATTTCTCAAATAAAGTTATCAGATGATTGAAAAATCAGCCCTTAATAGGGTAATGTATTCATTATCTAAATAAATTAACAACCATCTAAACAAGCAAATTATTTGTACAGTCATTCGTTGGCAATTTATGATTTTTTAAATAGCCTATTCTCTGCAGTTGACTCATTGATAGTATAGGGAATTACCCTAGCTCCTAGGCCTAGTACTTACTTAAGAACTTGTGCGACAGTGTTGGGCCCAAACCACTGACCAACTTCTTTTCCTTCTGAAGCTCCCATCAAGGCCACCTGATGGATGGAATAGGGAGCTTGCTTCCTCTCCTCAAATCTTTGTATTATCTTCAGATAGGTTGGATCTCTGAAAGTGATATAATGTTATCAGTGACGGTCTGTTATCTATATATTTCTTTATACATAGATGACTTGAGAACATGAAATAAAATATAAAATACTACTTCCTCCTATCTTTTAAATTGTGAAGGAAACCATTTTATTTTCACAACAGATTAGAGCTGCTCTAATTCTATTTCTGATAAGGAGTCACACAATGTATGCATGGGTCATTATTATGATAATGTTTAAACTCAATTATTAATGCATTATGTTCAAGTTAGTTGATATAAGGTTTTTGTAATAGTCTATTATGCATTATTGTATTGATTGCAATAAATAATAATGAGTAATATTACTATAGTTTATAATCATTGCAAAACAGGAAAACAAAGATTTTATAATTATGATTGCAAGCATTGAGTAATACACTGAAGAGTAAGTTGGCTGCAAGACATTACTATGCATTCCCTTGACATGTTTAGAACCAGTAAATAACCTTACCTAGTTTCAGCTGTCCAAACCCAGTCAGCTGACAAGTGGACTCGGACGAGTGCGACGCCAAGGACCATTTGTCCACATCGTAGCATACAACCCCATCCTTTATCAGAAGTTAACCCTTCGTCCCCTATAGGAATAAAGCCCTTTCTATATGTACACCAAATGATTGATGTGATGTCTCTCCTTATGCGGTCCAAGTCTGAAAATAATGTCTTAGTCGTTAGATAGTGGCCATAATTTCATGAACAGCAAAGCTTATCATTTCGTGCCAGCGATATCTTTAAAACAATAGGTACCAGTACCTCGTTGCTCATTATCATCTGACCTTTAAAATAAACGTGTAAACAATAATTAATATTTCACGTACCCTGAACGGCGCTGTATTTTTTTCCTAAGATCCATACGCTCTCCTTTGTCTGAGGAATATCATCAGGCTCGACGTTATTACCGTCAGACGATAGGTAACATATATCAAACACGGCATCCATGTTCGAACATAATTTGATGACAAACACTAAGAAAACTAATAAGAAATTATTAGAAGTAGAAAAACCTATGAGAAAAAATAAACACGAGTACGCCTTCCGACAAACAAACACAAGATGAATGAATGAAAAGCGAAATTCATTCATTCTTCACAAGTGTCAAAGTCAAGAATAGAATCATGCACGATGACAAAAAATCCTATCCATTTTTAGGGTTCCGTAGCCAAATGGCACGGAACCCTTATGGATTCGTCATGTCTGTCTGTCCATCCGTATGTCACAGCCACTTTTTTCCGAAACTATAAGAGCTATACTGTTTGTAAGTAGATGTATTCTGTAAACTGCATTATGATTTTCACACAAAAATAGAAAAAAAAAAACAATAAATTTTGGGGTTCCCCATACTTAGAACTGAAACTCAATTTTTTTTTTTCATCAAACCCGTACGTGTGGATTATCTATGGATAGGTCTTCAAAAATGATAAAAAACAAAATCAAAAGTCATTTATTATTTCCAGTCCATTCTTTTCCATGTCAATGGTCAAACCCGACGGCGTAGACAGAATAGGGTTACCCTACTAGGTATTCTCTGTCTACGCCGTCCGTAGACAGAGGATAGTAGGTAGACAAGTCCTAGACAGAATAGTAGGGTTACCCTACTAGGTATTCTCTGTCTACGCCGTCCGTAGACAGAGGATAGTAGGTAGACAAGTCCTCAGCATATGCAGTATGAGATAGCGATAGTTCGACATAAGTACATTACTGCAGCTTTAATCGTCTTTTTAGATGAAATTATCACAATATTTTGCTTATTATTGACACAAAATAGTCTTAAATACAATATTTTTTTAATTTACTTGCTGTAATAGGTAAAAAATGCTACTTACCGATGAAAGGTTATGTTTGGTTGATTTCGTTCACTACGACTTTTACAGCCGATTACACAGCAACTCATCATCATTACACACTAAATATTACCTTTTGGAATATCAATAAAGTCAGAAATTGCACAAAGTATGCGTTTCACAGTTTAATCAACGAAAATATTATAACACCACAATTTGTTTGGCATCGAATGGCGTCGATGCCAAACAACAAAAACCGATACGCAAATAGAGATAGAAAATGCATGCTATGTCCTGCTCACATATAGACATTTTTACATAAGTGTCGTCTCACTTTCGCAATTATTATTATTTTAACAGCATGTCTATTACTATCCTCTGTCTACGACGCCGTCAAACTCAATTATCCATAGAGTAGGTAAGAACTTTTTTTTGTCTAAGCAATTATCAAATAGTTTATGGCAATGGTGCCGATCTCGTGCCGATATCGACAGTACCTATTCTGCCAATGTCAGATGTGATATGATCAAATAGATCATTCACTCACTCAATTCAATGTCATTGTCAAGTCAATGTCAAACACGGGAAAATAATCGCAAGAAAGAAAAATTCGAAGTCGAAAGTGAAGGCTGTTTGAACAAAATAAAATTAAAATTTGATAAGTTTCTCTAATAAATCTATTAAAAATGGAACTAACCCCTTTAGATTTCGTTGCCCAATCTTGCATGGATTTAACTGAGGCTATGAATGCAGTTCAAAGTGAATCGGAACGCGATACTCTTATTACAAACCATATCAAGAAAGTTTGGTCTACAGTTACTTCAATAGAAGACTTTAAAAAAAGTAAGTTATCCGGCGTTAGTTTAAAAAAAAAACAAATCACTAATTGAGTTCTGTAATCAGATTTAAAATAGGACAGTATAAAAATATTTGTGTAACGGTGAATTCTACTTACCTATATCTATCAGGGCATATCAACATTTACCTACTTACGAATCCTATTTACATTAATTTACTATGCTGCTTGAATGTTAATAAAAAAAACTAACTTAGGAGAAAGATATTAAATGCCAAGCCCGGTCTCATTTCACAGCTTAACCACTTATTTTCAAATGTTTCAGACTTAGAATGGGTAAATGTATCTGAACCGATATCGTTGGCACAGCACTGTGCTGACAAGATAGTGATATTGGACTTCTGGACGTACTGCTGCATCAACTGTTACCACGTGCTGCCTGATCTGGCTCATATAGAGAAACTGCATGCGGGTGATAGTGGTCTTGTTGTGGTAAGTTCAATATCAACTATATTTCAGAAAGAGAGTTTCACTAGGTTTTTAAATCTATCTATATTAGTCTGATAAATAGCCTAACTCTTTGAGAGTGAGAGAAAAACCAAATGGATTTAATTGAATGAGAAAGTTTACACAAAGTCGTGAATTGAATTGATGAATAATAAATTACTGGGATGCTATTTTCATGCCACAAAGTAGAACCCATAATCCATGACAATACTGGTACAACATATATTATAATATTCGACAGCCGCCATGGCCCATGCACAGTGGTCCACCTGAAGGACTAAGTGCGGAAACCAAACCCGTGACATAAAACATATTGTATGTTATTTATAATTTACACACAAGAGAATGATGAAATGAAAAATGGAAATGATGGAAAATGTTTTATTGAGTGGTAGAACTTATAATAACAAGTGACTAATACCCTCCTCTTAATATTTCAGATAGGTGTGCACTGTGCCAAATTCTTAAATGAGAAGGAATCTACCAACGTGCTGTCAGCTGTGCTGAGATATGACATACAGCATCCTGTAGTGAATGACGCTGACAGCTGTATGTGGGATGCACTTGGAATAAAATGCTGGCCCACACTACTTATATTGGGTATGGATTTAATTATGATTCTACTAAACTAAGATAAATATGAGAGCATGTTTGATTGCCTTGGCTCAATAGTGCGAAGTTGCTAGCTAGTAACAGGGACGTAGCTACCGCCGTATCAGCCGTATCAATCTACGAATGACAGCCGAGACCAATGGTTTAACGTGTTTTCCGAGGCACGGAGGGGTCTCGGTATGTTAAGATGGTCACCCATCCACGGACCTACCGCGGCAAGCGTAGCTTAACTTTTAATCGACTCGTGCGGCTGTTATTACTTAGCCACGAGCCCCTCACCTTCTAACTCAGTATGCTATATTCTTTATTTTGTAAAAACAATATCCTCTGTAGCTTCACAGTTGGATAAAAAGGGCCCCCAAAAAAATTTGATACATTAGTTTATTGACACAAGCTATCTATGCAATATTAAAGAATTCCCTGGCTCCTGCATATAGTAATAACTGTATTACAGAAGTTAGTGTTTCCCCTTAATTATCAATTACAGATTATGTTATGCTAATGAGCATAACAATATTTTCAGCAAAAATCAGCTGTATGTTTGGGGCTCCTATGTCTATTTTGACAAGCTCTTTTAGTAAATTATTGATATATCTCGGGACCCTGGGGTCCCGGACCTTTGAAAGGCGTACCAGGGGCCGAAGCCAACTCGCAGAGGCCCTTTAGACAATTTTAAATGATGAGGAGGCACCAATCGACGATTATCCTTGTCATACAAGTGCACTCAAGGACAACCCCCGGTTGGTGCAGGACTATTGCAGAACATGGAAAGAAAATATACTGGGCTATGGGTGTGGGTGGCTATATTGGATCGGTTAGGTAGGTACCTTGAACTAAGGAAGGTCTATGTCTCCTGCCTGACCAATGATAATATAATTAATAGATAAAATGGCAGGGGGTGACTTGCACACTCAATAATGGGCCCCCCGAAAACGGTCGCTAATACATAGTGTCGTAGCGACAAGGGGGCAACATGTCCTGAGGTGCTTGTAAGGATTGGAGAGGTGTTCCACGGGTATCAGGACAATCCCAGAAGTATGGTCAAGATCGCTACCAGCATCTTACTTCCTTCCTCCGAGCACGTTTGCTCTTGCGAATCTCCACTCAAGCCAACCAATAAAGGCAAGCCAGAGGTGAGGAACAAGACTTCACATGCTGCCCTGCGGGTTTCTGTATCTCTGTTGGTCTGAATCCTCACCCTAGACCTGATCCGGCAAAGTACATTCTTCCGTCACAGACCTAGAGTTTAGAGCGCGCAAGCCCAACCACGACGTCAACGTAGAGATACGGCGGTGGGGATAAATTATTATTATTAATTATTCATAATCACGTAACAAAAGACTCATACTAATTATTAGGACCACAAGACAGTAAAATAAATTAAATTAAATAAAGAAAACAATAAGTAAAATAATATGTGATTCTCATTTACAAACTTTAATAATCATGATTGCCTTTTAACAAAGCACAACAAAATAAGTAATCTCAGTAGTTGAGATTACTCATTGGAATGAGGAACTGATTTTTGTAGTATGCTAATAAAAGTAATTTTAAATTCAATTTAATTACTGTTAATGGTATCGTTTGTTACACTTGATGAATATTCATTTCTCACTGGATTTTTACATGCATAAGAAATGTCGGTATTTTATAGGTAAATGTTGTTATTTTTTTATACTATTAAATGCCTTGATTGCTTATTATCTGTATCTATATTGCTAATTAATATATATATAATATGGACTTATGATAATTAACAATTAATATTATTTAGATTATTAGTCATCATCACCTAGCCTTTTTCCAACTATAATGGGGTCGGCTTCTAGTCTTTGGCGGCAGCCTATCTGACCTTCACAACCCAGTTACTGGGTAATATTATACCCTACCCAGGTATGGAGGGGTTTCAATATGTTATGGGTTGGTCACCCATTCACCAACCAGCACCCTAATTGCGAACACACTATCAATCTCAATCTGAATTATTTTAAAGAAATTTGAATCCATTAATTAGCAATTTCAAATCATTGGTATCCACTTGCGCAGCCTCGTGACGAGCTGCCTCATCCTGAGCGTTCCGCGGGCTGCATCCGCTGGAAAGTTCATGCATCTCCACTTGAGCCCACGTATCGAGCGGCATGCTTCAACCCGAGTCACGATGTTCTCAATGGTTGACGCACGTAAAGTCGCTGCAGCTGTACCTAATTAGTTTTGTTTTTTACTTCGGAAACAGATAGTTTCATTTCGTTGCTTATTATTTTCCAAGAATCTTCTTTAAATTGTTTGTTATTATGATGCGGTGAAGTTGGATCCCACAAATGTCTGTGATTTTCATATAACTTAATTAAGTCGATACATTTATTTTTATCCATTTTGCCGCGTACCGAGCACGCGTACAAATGTCTCCACTCAACGCACGGCTCACACTAAGGCGTCTTTGAGCATGGCCATTTACCGACATAATTTGACTCGCTGCGCGGCCGCCTCATTTGGTTCAAGTTGCGGCAAGCCTCAACTCGCGGCACGGTCTCCACTATATCTGCCTCAGGTCGAGGCAGCCGCTCAGCCCGAGACTGCCTCGAATGGATACCCAGCTTTATGTTCAAAAAAATTGTCTGCTCAGCAACGTAAATAACGCAATTAATGTTGTTGAACTGTTAAAATGAAACCCTTCGCTACTGATAGTGTATTACGCAATTACCCCGCAGGGCAAGTGTAGCTTAACCTTTGATTGGCCATACAGCTGTTTTTTATTTAGCCCCTCATTATTTACATTAGTAGTAAATAACAAATACTTTCCATTCTTTCCCAGGTCCAGGCAATAAGCCCCTGTTTGTTCTAACCGGCGAAGGTCATAAGGATGAACTGGTATGGTATGTGAGCAATGCTATGCGTCATTTTGGGAACCGCATATCTCCATCACCCATATCTATAGAACCGGCCAAACACTTGAAATCTAAAAGGGAGGAGGTCCTTTATTTTCCGAGCAAGGTTTGTATTTCATTCAAAATTATTAAAATTATATACCTTCATGTTTTAAAAACAAGATATCTTTTACTAAAAGTAAGTTTAACGATATTTTGATCGTTTCGAACGAGGAACCTCAGCATAAGTTGAAATAAAATCTGTCCAAGTAGGTTTTGCTTCAAAAGTATTTATTGCTCGGGGTACAAAACACAGCGCTTGTTCAGCTGTTAGCGCATTTGAGAGACCTGCGCTAACTGTGCGCAATCTGACATGTATACATGCATCATGTGCACAGATTACTCCTACTTTATAATTGATTTGCGCAAAGTCACTCGGCGCTAAGTTTGAACACCCAAAAACTTAAGCACAGTTCATACAAAACTATAGTTCGCGGCCGTTCATATGGCATATGTATTAGCTTCTGATCCCGACTTCGTGCGTGTGATATTTCTTGTTTTAACATAAAATATATCTTATGACACTCGGCAATACTGAAAGAATTTTCGGAATCGTTGTATGTAGAAGGTAATCTTCAGAACTACTAATAGTTCTGAAGATTACCTTCTACATACAACCTTACAAATACCTCTATAATATTACTAAACCTAGATGGAGCTTTACAAAAACTTCATTCTTGTAAAGCGCTTTATGTGCTCTTTCGTCCGACCCCAAATAAATGACGGTCGCATACGCATACTGTTATGTAAAAATCCCTGTTACTCCAGCTGTCATTGAACCCGTTCTACCGCGGGCGTACGGACGAGCCGTTCCTAGCTATCGCGGACACGGGCCATCATCGTGTGCTGCTAACCGACTGCTCAGGAGTTGTGCTAAGGATCGTCGGCGGGTTGGAAGCTGGGTTCAAGGATGGCAGTAAGTATGCTTATTTACCAGGATTGTAACGTAATCGTGCGATTTTTAATGCGTCCGTAAGGAAGTCCAACTTTTATACAACGTTTTTTTAACGAGAGCAGTTGTGGCCCAGTTGTAACAGCCGCGACTTACGAGTTGTAGGTCGTAGGGTTTGAACCCAGACAGGCAGGTTTGAACCCTACTTAGTACAATTGCGGGTCTTGGGTTCGACTTTACTTTGTGTAAATTATTTTATCATCACTGCTCTCAAAACGGTGACGGAAAACATCGTAAGGAAACCGACATTTCCTAGAACGAAAAGTTCGAAGATATGTCACATCTACCCCACTGGGCCCTTGTGGTGGATTAAGGCCCACTCCCTCTCCCGGATGGAGGCGTTTGTCCCAGTAGTGGGAACATTTATAGGCTGATTACGCTATGACGTTTAATTCCTTTTCCAATGTTCATTGTCACAATTTCGTATTAGCACCATTTTTATAATAATTACAAACTCTTTTCTACGCAGAGCTAAACGAGGCGCAGTTCAACGCCCCCCAGGGCCTGTGCTGGCTATCAAGCAACGTGTTGGCAGTATGTGACACTAACAACCATGCGGTGCGAGCTATACATCTTGATGAGGGAACTGTGGAGGTACTGGCTGGGACAGGAGAACAGGCCGAGCATGGGGATCAAGGTATGAGGTTTTTGAAATTATATTATGAGGTCCTAAGAGAAGATGACATGCTGCGCAAATAAAAAATATAAGATACCTAATGATTAGGTGGTTCTAGTGTGAGTTTTGTGGTATAGTCACTGCACTTGACAAAAATCTCCAATGAGCGTAGGTTTCGATTCCCATGTCGGGAAATTGTTGTAGGTTTTCCTATTAGGATTTTTTTTATAGCAGCCTATATTTCGTTCCCAGACTCTAATCTGACATTTAAGTCTTTTGTGTTTGCGTTTTTTTAGTGTATTTATTTATTTATCCATTTATTTCAGGCATCAGGCAGGCATAAACACTGACTACACAATATTAATATAACTTAAAAATACTATAAATATATACAACATTACAATTACACTAAAAACTATCTAACGCACACGAAGTTATAGAAGTTATAGAAGGTTGATATTAAATCAGTCAGATTAGTCTCTGGGATTAAAAAACGAACTATAGAGTCTGGTTATGTTACCGGCAATGTATTTGCAAAAAATATCTTCCTTAAATAATTTCCCTTTGTCTATTCTGGCACCATTTCATACAATCCAATGTTTGTCTTGTTTTTAGCAGTGAGATCGTCAACTGTATGAATGTTTATTGGATTACTTTTCCTATTTACAAACAAAAATTGTTTGTCCTTTTCGTGCACATTAAGTAGGATCCGTCAATTTTCAGAAAATAACACGATTTGCAGCAAATATAAAATTTGAAAAATAAAAAACGTTAGAAGAATTTACATTGAACGGGCTACATTGAAGGAATCACTTTAAAGTAAACTCTATCTATCTCCCCTAGGAGGCAAGTGCCTCGGCGTGCAGCCCCTCGCGTCTCCCTGGGACGTGCTCCTGTACTCCACCCCGGACATGGACATGTCGGTGCGGCCGCTCCTGCCGCCGCCGCCGCCGCCGCCCGGCAGCCAGACTGCACCTGATAAGGAGAAGGAAGAACTGAAGGATGATAAAGGTAAATACAGTATAAGATTCATACGAATGTGAAAGCTATTATAGCATTATATAATGCATTGGTGAGGAGCCAGTTAGAATGTAATGCAGTCATCTGGGCTCCGCATGAAGCTAAATATAGTCTTATGCTGGAGAGGGTACAAAATAAGTTTATAAGATATTTATATAAGCGTTATTACGGAGTCTATCCCTTTTACCCGTTAATGTATCCAACCTTATTTATTTTAGGTATGGTAGGATACAATGAGCTAAGGGTTAGGAGGGATCTTGCACTCACCTCATACATGTTTAAATTACTGAGAGGGAAGGTGCATAATGCAGTTATTTTAGAGCTGGTGAGTCTGTGTGTTCCGGACAGGTACGTGTGGCGACGACGGCAGCCGCCACTGCTAGTGGAACCGCGCGCTCGGACCAACCTTTTGAGGGAGGCGCCCCTGACGCGCGCACTCCGCACGCTCAACCTCATAGCGAGTGGGACGGACTTATTCTGTTGTTCTCTGAGTGAATTCACAAGGAATGCATTGTTTATAATAAGTTATAGGTGTTAGTATAGTGTAAGTTAGGATAAGCGCATTTACCGCATTGGGTTATATCCTGTAATGGTAACTGTAAGTAGATAAATAAATAAATAAAATAAATAAAAAAAGATTTTTGTGAGCATGGCGGTCGTTATGGGTCAAAATCCCGAAAGTCTGACAACCAGTCTTACCAAAGGGTATCGTGTTATTAAGTAGCTGGGTTGTGGAGGTCAGATAGGCAGTCGCTCCATGTAAAATTCTGGTATTCAGCTGCATCTGGTTGGACTGGACGTATAGTTGGGATAAGGTTTGGGAGATGATGCTGATTTTTTTTAAGAATTTACATCCAAGCATCTATTACAGTGTTTATGTTTGTGTTTTTGTTATAAAAACGTTGCCCCACACTAGGAATTTCTCCTGTATCGTGGGTGCGTTTACAAACATTTAAACTCACATACACAAACAGCCAGACCCGGAACAACTACTTGTAGGTCATACAAATATTTGTTCCATGCGGGAATCGAACCCGCGACACGCAGCGCAGCAGTCAATCGCTTAACCACTGCGCCAACCGCCAACAGTCATTATCTAAAGTAACATTAACAGACTGTGCAGTGTTCAATTTTGATGACAGTTGCGAATAAAACGCCCTGTATTCTGTTTCATTATCCTACTAATATTATAAACCTGAAAGTTTGTATGGACGGATGGATGGATGTTTGGATGTTTATTACTCTTTCACGCAAAAACTACTGAACGGATTTGGCACACAGATGGTTTATAACCAGGATTAACATATAGGATACTTTTTATCCCGATATTCCCACGGGATCGAAAGTTATGCGGGTGAAACCGCGGGGCGCAGCTAGTTTTACATAACATAACATCACGGCTTGTTTCCCCGAAGGGTTGGGCAGAGCGCGACTTCGTCCGCCTGTTATTTCTTGTTACCCCGACCCAACCCATCGCATCGCCTGCTATTATCTCCATTTTGCTTCTTTTGCCCGGCTCCTAAGAATTCTAGCGTGATGTTAAATATCTTTCCTCAAGAAATGAGGGTAACAAATGCAAAAATATTTTTTCAAAATTATTTTTTCCTGAGATTAGCGCGTTCAAACAAACAAACCAAAAGACCGGCCAAGTGCGAGTCGGACTCGCGCACGAAGGGTTCCATACCATTATCGTGTCCATTTCAACCGCGCGGCCAACTCATAAAATTGGATGAAACTTTACCAGGAATTAGTGGTAATTTGTTACTATACACACCTCTTTTCCTGAATTTGTTGCAAAAAAAACTGAGATGCTATGACCAAAAATAGTTGGCCGCTAGAACCGCCACTTGCCGTAGTCATCGCCTGTGATTACACAGAAACTTAATAATGCAGATAGGCGAATGATACATCAAAAGAAAGGTCTTAATTTGTTGTATTTGTTGCAAAAATAAAAAGCATCAAAACGTAAATATACAAAAAGTTATGCTATATTTAGTTTCCAGGTTATGGGTAGGTAGGAATCTCACCATAAATATCAAATTAATAGAGGCTTATGTGTATGGACAATTAGTTGCTAATTTGTTGCAGCGAATAAACAAGAAAAATACTAAAAAAATAGGTTCAATAATTTGTTACAGTCGATTTTAGTTGGCCGCTCGGACGGCAATATGCCTACAATACAATGGCGTTTATTTCGTTATTAAAAATAGGTTCAAGCTTAGTTAAAGTACTAATCGACAGACAACGTAACCTAAATTGAATAAATGTGGCGAAAATAACGGTGAAATTCATATTTTAGGAGATATCCACTGAAACATTTAAGTATGAAACTGTAAGAGAGTAGAGTGACCATGATTTCATAAGTACGAAGGCACGTTTTTAAATTATGATAGATATAAAATTAAAAGAAAAAAAACTTTTTAAAAACAAGCTTTTATTACATGTTAATAAAAAGAACTAAAAAGTAAAACATAATTTAAACCTGATAAGAAAAATAACATTATATAGGTACCTACTAAATAAAAGCGTGTTAAATTTTGATGGAACATTAAAGAATATTTTGTTAGTATATTACACCTTCCTTTTTTATCTTTTACAATCATAATGTGTGGGTGTGTGTTGTGTCGTTTAATTACTGTGTTCCTATGGCCATCTTCCAGCTCCATCATCAGTCCCTGGTTACCATCTAGCACCAAAGTACTCGTCAAGACGAATCAATCAAACTCGATGGGGTTTTGTCATTCAATTACTGAGTTCCTATGGCCATCTTCCAGCTCCATCATCAGATCAGCTCATAATACATTTTTATGCTTTTGAACGGAGCACATGATATAGTGCAAATATATAACTGTAGATCCGACATATCAAATACTTTATTCCAAAATAATGACTGCAGTTGCAATGTGGCTTATATATTTGTAAAAATATAAAATATTTATTTTACAAGTCCTCAATACTGGAAAATCTGTACAAATTGTAATTACATACAATTGAAAAGACCATGTATTTATTTTAATTAACCTGGATGTTTTGAAGTTTTCTGGAATAACAAGCTTAGAAGAAGCAATTTGTTTTGATGAAACAATTAATACGATGTGTCAAAAATGTGACACAGTTAAAAGGTGAACTTAAGTTAGGCGAAATCATAACTATTGATTTAAACGGAGCTGCAGGCTCAGTTTTACTCACTGAACTGCCGATTACTATAAACATTAAAGATAAATATTATTTCTTAGTTGGTGCTATAGAATTTATACCAGGCACAAAAATAGGCCACTATAAATGTAATTTTTTAAATAAAAATACATATTTCTGTTACGACGACAATTCTTTTAAAATTTAAATAAGTACCTACCTGTAAGAAAATATGTCTACATTCTGTCTTATATTCGTGTCAGTTAATTTATAAATGTTATGTTAGTTTATAAAGATTTTGTATTTATCTTGTTGACTTTTATTACTTGATTTTTTTGCCTTTGTGTTGATTTTAAACAAAGAAATTTTAATCGATATGTGATTTTGACTTTTATAAAGTATGCTATAGGATGCCTTAATGTGTAAGCACTCGCCTTAAAACATTAAGATATGACTATCGAACATTACAATAATCACGATTCAGTCTCACGTCATTGTGAAAATTCATGGACACCCTACTCTCTTATAGTTTCATACTTATACATTTTAGTGGATATCTCCTAAAATATGAATTTCACCGTTATTTTCGCCACATTTATTCAATTTAGGTTACGTTGTCTGTCGATTAGTACTTTAACTAAGCTTGAACCTATTTTTAATAACGAAATAAACGCCATTGTATTTTAGGCATATTGCCGTCCGAGCGGCCAACTAAAATCGACTGTAACAAATTATTGAACCTATTTTTTTTGTATTTTTCTTGTTTATTCGCTGCAACAAATTAGCAACTAATTGTCCATATACATAAGCCTCTATTAATTTGATATTTATGGTGAGATTCCTACCTACCCATAACCTGGAAACTAAATATAGCATAACTTTTTGTATATTTACGTTTTGATGCTTTTTATTTTTGCAACAAATACAACAAATTAAGACCTTTCTTTTGATGTATCATTCGCCTATCTGCATTATTAAGTTTCTGTGTAATCACAGGCGATGACTACGGCAAGTGGCGGTTCTAGCGGCCAACTATTTTTGGTCATAGCATCTCAGTTTTTTTTGCAACAAATTCAGGAAAAGAGGTGTGTATAGTAACAAATTACCACTAATTCCTGGTAAAGTTTCATCCAATTTTATGAGTTGGCCGCGCGGTTGAAATGGACACCCATTATCTATAAAAATAAATCATGAGTTGATTGAATGAAAGGTAAAATGCGGTTTGATGAAAAAAAAAAATTGAGTTTCAGTTCTAAGTATGGGGAACCCCCAAAATTTATTGTTTTTTTTTTTCTATTTTTGTGTGAAAATCATAATGCGGTTCACAGAATACATCTACTTACCAAGTTTCAACAGTATAGCTCTTATAGTTTCGGAAAAAAGTGGCTGTGACATACGGACGGACAGACAGACAGACATGACGAATCTATAAGGGTTCCGTTTTTTGCCATTTGGCAACAGAACCCTAAAAACTAAACAAACTCTTCAGCTTTAATATTAGTATAAATAGATAATGCATTATGTGATGCAACAATGCAGATACGAATATTTCGTTTGTATAAAATTTTCATTTCGATATAATTCTCTGTTGTTTTAGAAAAAGACAAGAAGGATGAAAAACGCCGGGTGCTGTTAATAGCTTGCGCTGGCTCTCATCAGATATGGGCTCTTTACCTCGATACTACTATTTGGTGGAAATACAAGACATTTACTGAAGGTAAGGTACTTTAGAAAAGAACAGTAAGTTTTACTCAGGTCAAATGGGTGCCGAGGAACGGAAGTTGCTGAACCTGTCGCGGTTGGAGTCAATCAGGACTATAAAGGCCTTTGAAGATCTGTGGCATACCTACCTGGACGTAGGAGTTAAAAGTGGACTGAAGATTTTTATACAGGGTTATTTTTCAAAGACCGGCCAAATTTAAGGATGTGGTACAGACCATCAAACTGAACAATTTCCTCCATGGGACAAATAGCGTAATCGCGAAAATTTTATCAACTGTCCCATAGAAAACTTCAATACCTACTCGACCTAAATGTATGGGACGGCTGAATTTTTAATCGCGATTACGATGTTGGTCCCAAGGAGAAAGTTGTTCAGTTTGATGGTCTGTACCACATCCTTAAATTTGGCTGGTCTTTGAAAAATAACCCTGTATGATACCTACTACCGCGCCATTTTTTTTTCTTTTCAAAATTCCTATATTAATGGATAGCTGACATCAATGCAAACAGAAAACATTACAAGACTAAACCCCGTGAACTGTCACGTTTTCCAGATAATGGCGCCGATTCCCTTGTTCACATACTAAACTAAATTTAAGTTCAATGCATC
Source organism: Apamea sordens (assembly GCA_945859715.1). NCBI lineage: Eukaryota > Metazoa > Arthropoda > Insecta > Lepidoptera > Noctuidae > Apamea > Apamea sordens. The sequence goes on along the minus strand of OX243991.1, from coordinate 8,175,942 downwards.
TTTTTCTTTCTATATAATTTAGAAAAGGATAAATATTAGTTTAGTCATGTCAAATTCAGCGCCTGACGTAAATTGACGTATTTTTGGCAGCCATGTTTTTAATCACGTCTAATCTGTCTATGGAGTATCTTAATTTGACAGGACTAAACTAATATTTTATCTTCTGTCCTTTTCTTAATGAAATAGAAAGAAAAAGATGCACAGAACTTAAATTTAGTTTAGTTTGCAAACAAGGGAATCAGCACCATTAACGTTCAAAGTTGATCACGTAGACATCCATGTTTTTGAACTTGCTTACATATTTCATTTTACTGGGTTTGTTCCTATTAGATTTTACGTTTGCATTGATGTCAGCTATCGATTTATACAGGTTAAATGCGTGGCCGTAATTAAAAAAAAAAAGAAAATGGCGCGACAGTAAGCCATGGCCAGGCCAGGTTCAATATAAAAATCTTCAATCCACTTTTAAGTCCTAACTCCTCCAAGTTTCCGCGATGCAGAAGGCTGTCTTCCTTAGCTCACAGTTTTAGCCGGTTGGAAAACCAAGGCCCCAAGTATGTACGTTTTTACAATTATGTATATTAGTCTATATGGTATTTATGTTATGGATTTTCTTGCCTGAATTAAATGATTTATTATTATTTACACACGAATGATCTTACTTCCGCATGCAACTTGCCTACGTCATGTCTTTTTATGCACGCCCCCTCTGACTTGCGTCATAAAAACGCGGCTTTATTAATTTAAATATTAGCTTTTATAAAGAATGTTTACATTTACTTTATGTGCAAGACTTGGATTATTATTTTAACGTGTGTGGAATGTATTAGGTACATGCGTGTGTATCGCGGGCTCGGGAGCGGAGGCGGCGCGTAACAGCGCGTATCCGAACTCAGCTGCGTTTGCGCAGCCCTCCGGACTCACGCTTAGAATGGGTAAGAAATTACATCTTATAAGGTTTATAATATGAGCTTTTTAACGAACGTGAATACTAACTAGGGCACGTTTTTGTTGGCAAAACTCGGGTCGCATTGCATGACAAAAATATTTTAAATATTATTTGCCACGGAGTCGCGAAAATCTAATTGCGTTTAGTGCGGATGCGGAATAAACATATTTGAATTTTATTGCGATTATAATTAAATTGAAATGTCAAAAATGATTACACGAATTACCGTAATAAAAACATTGACATTAAACCGATGCCGTATGTAATATCAAATTAACAATTATTTTTAATTACAGGAACAAATCCTGAGGTTTTCATAGCTGACTCCGAGAGTTCATCTATCCGAAGACTGGCCCTAGCTACAGGACAGGTTTCAACTCTGTGTGGCGGTGACCGCAACCCATTGGTATGCATACTATATTAATAACCACTAGTTATCACATTACTATGATCTTTACTACACATTAGTTTTATGGTGTACCTGCTAAGACTTCATTATAATTGCTAATAATCATAATTATGAATATCTTACTATTTATGCCCATGTTAATATAGAAATTAATGAAATATGTGCAGTTTGCCACCTGATTATTTTGCAATTATGTTGCGTGACTGTTGGTGATTAAATGGCGGTTTATGTATAATTAACTAGTTACTAAGCCTGTGCCCGCGCCTGCATTTTTGAGATAAAAATCACACTTTGTGCTTTCGGAAGACTATTGTCTTCCAAAATTCAATACTATCAGTGACTTACTGTCTGAAATAAAAATTGAAGTGTTTGTTTGTAATGTCAAGATAACAGCTTTTTAACCGACTTCAAAAAAGGGGGAGGTTCTCAATTCCACTGTTTTTTTTATGTTTGTTACCTCGAGAACTCCGTTGTTTATAAGCAGATTTGCAAAATTCTTTTTTTATTTGTAAGGATATAAGTACTTTCAGATTGGTCCCATAGAAATTTCATCAAAAGCGGTTCAGTAGTTTGGTTTTTAAACCAAAATAAAAACTTAAAAGTGAAAAAAAAACTTTTGCAAAAAAAAAAAACAACTAATTTCGGTAGTCGGTGGCAAACAACGAAAATGCAAACCCAACGAAACCGTCTTCCGAAATTAAAGTTATTTTTCACTTTGTAGTGTCTTTTTTGGAAGACGGTAGTTTTTTTTACTAACAATAAAACAATTTTTAAAATGTTTGTCAAGTGTGTCTGTCTGTTTGTTCCGGCTAATCTCCGAAAAAGCTGGACCGATTTTGATGGACATTTCACTGGCAGATAGATGTTATAAGGAGTAACGTGTGCTATTTTAGAAAAAGAAAGAAAACCAGAAGGTATTAATGTCACGCGAACGAAGTCGCGGACAGGAGCTAGTCAATAATGTGATTGATAATAATACTTATGGTGGCAATTTTTCCATTCGATATTTTATATTTCTGTGCAGAACCTTTTCGCGTTTGGAGACATCGACGACGTTGGTATCGACGCGAAACTACAACATCCCCTTGGCGTTGCGTACTGCGATTCTTCCAAAACCCTCTACATAGCAGACACATACAACCACAAGATAAAGAAAGTCGAAGTCGGACCACAAAAGGTTACTACGTTAAACCCTACTATGATCGAGACCACCGACCCAGCACTGTTCAATGAACCATCAGGCCTGTCTATCACTGCTGATGGAAAATACCTTTATATCGCAGACACAAATAATCACTGTATCAAAATCTTAAACCTTACGAAAAACGTGTGCCAAGACTTCAAAGTGAGATTACTAGAACCCAAGTTTACAGAACCAGAGAATTTGATTCTTTACAAAAATGATCTATTTGTGAATCGAAAATGTGGCAATCTAATCATTTATTTTAATGTAAGTTTGGATGCAGACACGAAAAATGTTAAGTTCACGCCTGGAGCACCTCAGAACTGGCTTGTCTGTATTCGCGATGAGAATAACAAGGATGTGACTCAAGAAGATTTCGAGTTCATCAGCTCTTCTCGCAAAGGCACTAAGCTGCCCGGCCGAGTGGAAATGAAACTTAAACAGCGAACAGATAAGTTCCTTTATCGCTTGTACCTTAGTTTCCATACGGCGTTGTGCGATACATCCGTATGTTTCTCACATTCTTTCACTATAAGGTCTACGATTTTAGTTAGGGATTCTGTCAAAATGGTCGAATCGTACAAGATAACTTGTAAAGTAAATCCTGTTAACAGACCCGACGCCAAACAAAATAAGGATGAGCAGAAGGCGTAGCAATATTATCTTGACAAAAATGTAAGCACAATAAAAGCTTTACAAGCACTAAAACAAAATAATTTTAAGTTAACCTGATTATTTTTAAGTGTAATTGTTACTAATAATAATATGATAACAGTGGTTGTTATTTTTATTTGATTTTTTATTACCTTTTAGTTTTGTTAATGGACATAAAAATATTTTTCCAGAATGTGCCTGTTTTATTTTCGTAATCCTAACAGCGGGGTAATTTCGTAACACACTATGAGGAATGTCTTTCATTTTGACAGTTCAACGACATTCATTGCGTTATTTACGTTGTTGAGCAGAACATTTTTTGATCATATGAAGCAAATCTACAGGTACTTACAAACAAAAAGGACCTGTGAATCCAAAGGTCCAAGAAAAATGCAGGTTTGTTACACCTAGGACTTCATTATTAGTTCATGTAGGTACTACATACCTCTTATTTACCAAATTTTTTAATACATTTTACTACATATATGTACACATCGACCTTCCGAATTAAATTCTCTAAATCATGGTGAAAACCGCATCGAAATTCGTTGCGTATTTTAGAAGAACAACGCGGTCCAGACATGAAAAGTGACTTTAAAAAAAAAATGCATAATATCAATCAACTCAGCCTATTGCAGTCCACTGCTGGACATACCTAGGCCTCTCCCAGGCTGCACCAAAACACCCTGTCCTCCATCTTCCGCATACATTCTGTCATAATGCATGTACCTATAGGTATCCTACTTAATAATAATAATATTATAAACGTGAAAGTTTGTATGGATGGATGGATGGATGTTTGTTACTCTTTCACGCAAAAACTATTGAACGGATTTGGATGAAATTTGGCACACAGATGGTTTATAACCAGGATTAACAATATAGGATACATTTTATCCCGACATTCCCACGGGATCGAAACTTATGTGGGTGAAACCGCGGGGCGCAGCTAGTACTTTAATATAATATTAGTTTCATTTTACTACAATATTGCGAGCTTGCGACTAAATAAATTGCTCTAATATAAGGTCAATACAGTCATGAATTCTGTATCAAATCGAAATTGAATCGGTATTTCCTCGTGAGGGACAGCAAATGTCATTGCCACTTTCCTAGACTAACACTTACATCCGGGAACCTTCCTTTTCGTTTAATTTAAAGGTTTTAGCATCGATCACTATTAAAGAACCGCCGCCGCTTTGCCGCTGATTGTGTATCTAGTTCTTTATTAGTGATCGATTGGTTTTAGGCATTATATTTAGTGTATCTAGTAGTTTACGAAGTTTGACGACACGGTTAGCGCAGTGGCTGAGCGATCGACTGCCGCGCTGCGTGTCGCGGGTTCGATTCCCGCACGGAACAAATATTTGTATTGCCTACAGGTAGTTGTTCCGGGTCTGGCTGTTTGTGTATGTGAGTTTAAATGTTTGTAAACGCACCCACGATACAGGAGTAATTCCTAGTGTGGGGCAATGGTTTAAAAAAAAAAAAAAAGTGTTGGTAGGCCTCTCACAAAGTGGACCGACGACCTTGTGAAAGCCGCAGGAAGCCGCTGGATGCGGGAAGCACAGAACCAGTCGAATTGGAGGTGCTTGGGGGAGGCCTATGTCCAGCAGTGGATGTCTTTCGGCTGAAATGATGATGATGACTGATGATGATGAGGCATTATTTACATATTAGATACCTAGTCCCAGGATAATGATACGAAATTGAATAGAACAGAACCCTAATTGCGTAACTCACTGTTAACCACTAACACATTGAAGGATATTGCTAATCCATTCCTTTATTCGCATACTAGCTTCTGCCCGCGGCTTCGCCCGCGTGGATGTCGGAAATTATCCCACGGGAACGTGCTAACAGGATAAAATGTATGTGCTTCCCCAGAATGCCATCTATCTCGCGGGCCCTTTGTGGCTAATAACAATAGAAAACCAATTGTGTCTCATTAGTGGTGATTAAGAGGGAACATGATATCTTTACCTAAGTACCTACCTACCTAATTAAAAAAAAAAAAACTCAATAACAGAAAATTAAATACCTACCTAAATAAACCTATTTCTGATGATAACTAATCTAAACTCAATAAATAAGCAAAATCCCTAAAAACTAATATCTATACGAATGACTAATCCTACCTAACAGTATTATAAAATAACCTACGGTCACTACGTACACTATCAAATATGCTACCTATACTTTAAAATTAAAATCTATACCTACGACTTATATGAAAATAAACCTAAATAACTCTAAAAACTAAAAGGAATAAAAATGAACTCCACTGCGGGTGACGTAACCTACGACAAACTTATTATTTGCGGTTGAGACAGTAATGGGTCTAGGGATCGAACCGCAAAATTAAGTTTGTTTTTTATTGTATATACTTTTCCGGGATAAAAAGTACCCAGTGTGGTGCCCAGGATATTAAAGAATAATTATACCAAGTTTCATCGTAATCGAACCAGTAGTTTTTGCGTGATGCCTGAACAAACAGACAGACAGACAGACAGACAGACCGACAGACAGACAGACAGACCGACAGACAGACAGACAGACAAAAATTTTTTTAATCACATTTTTGGGTTCGGTGTCGGTCTAGTAACACCCCCTGCCATTTATTTTTTTGATATTTTCAATGTACAGAATTTTCACTTCTACAGATTTATTATAAGTATAGATAGATATAGATTATATTCCCAAATAGCAGATTAAGACCAATAGTATTTCTTTCAGGTTCTTTTTTGAACACAACCCTCCTTTTGGGCCTCGCCGCAGTCGAGGTAAATTAGGCTTTTTTTTAAAGTCGATTATATTTCCACACGAAATTTCAAGTTTCTAGAATATTTTAATCTCAGTGACTATTCATATTCTTGAGGAGGAAACTAGACATTTCAAAACGTGATGCAGGTATGCTGTTTTGGTAAACGGAGTTTTTTAGCAAAATATGAGGAAGAAATCAATTGGTGACGTCTTTCCAAGGACGATACGGAAAGGAACGACACGTACGCCAATACGATGATGCGCGAACGCATCGGATCACGAGACCCCAGATATTAATATGCGATGTATTCCATTGAGACTCATCTCATTTACATTAGTAAGTGCCACAAATTAGAACAGTGGCCTTACTATCTAAACACAGTGATTAGTCTATGAAGTTATGTACCCGATAGGTGTATTAATTGCGCGCATCCAGTTGCCTTACATTGCTCTCGTACATCGCACTTGAATAACGACCTTAGCTGCATATGTTTGGGCTAATTAAAATTTAGATGAGTTGCACTGTATGTATTTCATTAAAATCATATCGTCTTAGACGGTTAATTGATTTTTTAATGGGTGTCGGCTACGGAACGGGATCTAACAAGGCCCAATTTAAATGTTAGGACGGTAATTAAGTACCTCATCATCTGCCTAGCCTTTTCCCAACTATGTTGGGGTCGGCTTCGAACAGTCTAACCGGATGCAGCTGAATACCTAATTACATGGAACGACTGCCTATCTGACCTCCACAACGGGTAATACGATACCCCTTTTTAAGACTGGTTGTCAATCTCGGGCTTCTGACGATCCGTAACAGCTGTCAAAGGTCCACGATTGAAATGCTTGTCTTGGTATGTACGGACGCTAGCAGGTCAACCTACCCGAAACTGTCAGATTTTCCCAATCAACATTGAACCTAATGGTTTAGCAATAAAGTCGAAAATCTATTAAAGAAATCTGACAGATTGTAGTAGCTTGATGTGCTGGCGTCTGTACCTACAGATAGTCACCCATCAACGGACCAACCGCGGCAAGCGTAGCTTAAGCTGTTATTACTTAGCCACAAGCCCCTATCGGTTACAATATCGGTCAATAACCAATAAATCAACATACCTTCGGCGACTTTTGTTGCCGATGACGAATATCTGACCCTTTCTTGCCTGAGGTGGGTTTTGTAAAATGCAACAATGGAATTATGTCATGAGGACAAGCGCAGTAGGCTCCTAAGTGGTTATTACCTTTGTTCTGTGAAATCCGTTAGTCAAGCAATAAGTAACGTTACCTAGATTATGGTTATTAGAGGCGAGAGAGCAATTAATGGTGGCCCAGTGGTAACGGCCACGGCTTACAAGTAAAGTTGCGGATCGTGGGTTCGACTTTACCTTATGTAAATTATTTCATCACCACTGCTCTCAAAACGGTGAAGGAAAACTTCGTGAGGAAACCGGCATGTCCTAAAACCAAAAATTTGAAGACATGTGACGAGGGAGACACGTGAGCTTGCATACCTATATGATGCAGTAGGTACCTATCGTATCAAAAACAAACTATAATTCTAGTAAGCTATGAACTATGTTAACTAACTAGATGGCGCTGTGTGAAATGTCCAGGGATATTATTATTATATTATATTACTAGCTTCTGCCCGCGGCTTCGCCCGCGTGGATGTCGGAAATTATCCCACGGGAACGTGCTAACAGGATAAAATGTATGTGCTTCTCCAGAATGCCATCTATCTCGCGGGCCCTTTGTGGCTAATAACAATAGAAAACCAATTGTGTCTCATTAGTGGTGATTAAGAGGGTACCTATATGATATCTTTACCTAAGTAAGTACAAACCTAATTTTAAAAAAAACTCAATAACAGAAAATTAAATACCTACCTAAATAAACCTATTTCTGATGATAACTAATCTAAACTCAATAAATAAGCAAAATCCCTAAAAACTAATATCTATACGAATGACTAATCCTACCTAACAGTATTATAAAATAACCTACGGTCACTACGTAGGTACACTATCAAATATGCTACCTATACTTTAAAATTAAAATCTATACCTACGACTTATATGAAAATAAACCTAAATAACTCTAAAAACTAAAAGGAATAAAAATGAACTCCACTGCGGGTGACGTAACCTACGACAAACTTATTATTTGCGGTTGACACAGTAATGTGTCTAGGGATCGAACCGCAAAATTAAGTTTGTTTTTTATTGTATATAGGTACTTTTCCGGGATAAAAAGTACCCAGTGTGGTGCCCAGGATATTAAAGAATAATTATACCAAGTTTCATCGTAATCGAACCGGTAGTTTTTGCGTGATGCCTGAACAAACAGACAGACAGACAGACAAAAATTTTTTTAATCACATTTTTGGGTTCGGTGTCGGTCTAGTAACACCCATTGCCCATGCCATTTATTTTTTTGATATTTTCAATGTACAGAATTTTCACTTCTACAGATTTATTATAAGTATATAGATATTATTACCTACTATACGAATGAGGACTACCTCATACATATGCATCGTTCGTAGCTTCCTAGTTTTTTTTTGATCGTCGAAACGAGGTGGGACCGCTTTTGTTTTATTTTCAAATATTTAATTGGATTGCCTCTGAACTACCTACCAATATAATCACCAGATAATCCTCCGTTTGTCACTTAAACAAGGGCTTATACTAAATGCCCCTTGACCTCCTGAAGCCGCCGAACGTCGTGCAACCGTTTAACGTTTAAACGCAGGCAACTAACAAAATAATAATGCACTCAAATTCAGTTGACTGCTGAGTGCCGAGTCCAAAGGGGCTAAGGTCGTCTGCGTCATTACAGCACCAGGTCGCGTCCCAAAACAATTGCGGCGTGGATACACAATTAGACCCTTCGAGATTTGAGATCTTGAGCTTTGAAGATGCAACTTTGTAGGCTTCAAATACAAAGGATGCTGTCGTTCCTTTTGTCACTATGAGATGCAACGAACTCTTAAATTAAAACGAGGTTTTTACTCTTTCTTACTACGATATTTTTATAGATAGGTAGGTGGTTTGGTGGCTCGAGGTGCCTTTGAAGCTTTTATACCCAAAATAGCTTAGTTAGGTAGTTATTTAGACATTTACCTACTCAGAAAGTCATATTTATAACCGATTTAGTTACAGGTTACCCACCTAATACAGTCCAGCGGAATAATTGCGTAACACTGACAGTAGGAACGGATTTCAGTTTGACAGGTCAACAACATTAATTGCGTTATTTATGTTGATGAGCAGACAAAATTTTCGAACATATGAAGCAATGGATTAGTAATATCCTTCAAAATTATTGTGATTGATAGTGTAGGTATTACGCAACTAGGGTGCAGTTCCTGCTTAGCATTTACACTAACAATGAGGTAACTTCTAATCTGATAATAGGACGAAAACTTAACGGTTTTAATTCATAATACCTAGTTGATAAACGTTTTCTGTCAATTTATTACACCGTTGTTATTCGGAGATAATTAATGTTAAACCAGTTTGCTGAATCTACATAATTGGTAATAATTATTTGGTTATGAATTTGAAGTTTTTGCTGTTTTTGTTGAGTTCGATGTACTTTATGGCGACAACAGATTTTTTATAGATTTGACTTTTATTAAACTACATATCGTATTAATTAACTTTCAGTTTTTTTTACTTGTTTCGATATTTCGATTACCTAGTTATCTGGTTGTTTGTGGTATGTAAGCAAAACTATAGGACTGAACTGAAAAAAAATAAGAAAGAATTGTTTCTAACAGGCTTGCAGTAAGAAAACATAGTGATGAAGCGTATCTTAAGGATCCACTGACCTACGTATCATTTACCTAAGAATATGATACGCCTTGGTAATCTGATTATCTGGTTATTAGACTTCCAGGCTTCTGACGACCCGTAAGGACCGTCAAAAATCCACAAATGACAGCCACGTGTTTTCCGAGACACGGAGGGGTCTTCGTATACGTATCTAAATAGGTATGGTCACCTATCCACGGACCAACCGCGGCAAGCGTAGCTTAACCTGAACCCTCATAATTTCTGACAATCGATGTAAAAAATTAAGGGAAATTAGAGGTATTTTTGACAGATTGAGACTGAGATCAGACTGTGAAGGTTCTTTACTAGAATTGCCCCTCTGATCGATCGAACCGTGCGCCTGTTATTACTTAGGTACAAGCCCGTCTTTACCTAAGTAGGTATATACCTAAGCTACCTAAGCTGGCATACCTACCTTCTACTTCTCACAAGCATCTAATACCTAAACTGATTTAGTTCCGAGACATTCTTTCTACAATTTTGACAGGCCTTTCAAATGCCAGCTGACCTTGACCGTCTAATAATAATTAATTAGATTATCGTGTTTTAGACAGATAAGTATGTAGTGCAACTTTTAGCTCTGCAACGATAAAATGCAAGATTCAGACTCTTGATTATTTAAATGAAGTTATTATTACTTCCATTTTGGACACACAACTCGCTAGTTTTATTTTATATTTCTATGGTTCAAACTATTCTAGAAACAACAGATTTATGGACAGGGCCAGTTATACCGTTTTCCTTTTCGAAGTATTTCGCTGTTTATTCACTAGGCACATACCTAATTCTATTCGTGACTCTGCTTATGTTTAAAAGTTTTAATTTCATAGAGATTTCCCCTTTCTTACCTAGCTCTCCCAAACCTAGCTCATCAAAAACGGATTAGTCGTTTTAGAAAGTAATAATGTTTTGAATTAAATTGCTAATCCATTACATCATAGGTTTAAAAAATTCGTCTGCTCAACAACGGAAATAACGCAATGAACGTGGCTGACCTGTCAAAACGAAAGGAATTCCGATCAATTCTCATTTTATGTGTGTTACGTTATTACCCCACAGGCGTTGTACAACGTACTGTCCGAATCTGGCATCGAGCCCAGGGGCTGCAGTCTCGACATTCATTATTCGCTTTACGACCGAATTCGGTCGCAAAGTCCTGTCACTCCATACATTACACCTGTCAATCCGGGACTTTGCGACCGAATTCGGTCTTAAAGCGATCGCTATGAATGTCGAGACTGCAGGCCCAGGCCCCTGCGTTCAACAGCTATACCAACGCGGCTGTCAGTTTACAGGAAATAGGAGAAAAATCCTGCGACACCTTTACTACCAGTAAGTTTCATCGCATACGAGACACCACTGCCTCGTTGATGTAGTGCTGCGCATGAGGTCCTGGATTTGATTCCCGGACAAAGTGCCAAAGTGTCATTCGGTTTTTCCATCTGGAAATTCTCAGTAACAGCCCAGAAACTGGATTTGTGCCCGAATGATGGAAAAAGGCCTTCTATTACTTGGGACTTGAAACACAACGGCCGTGCCTAAACGTGGCTGTACCTACTTAAAGTACATTCATTCATCATCAGCGTACAGCAGTCCACTGCTGGACATAGGCCTCTCCTATTGCACGCCATTCAACTCGATTTTCGCCAACTCTCATCCAGCTGTTACCAGCCATCCTGCGAAGATCGTCGCTCCACCTACCCTGAGGGCGTCCTACCTTACGTTTGCCGATTCATGGGTCTCCACTTAAGAACATGTCTACCCAACGGCCATCGGTTCTACGGCTAATATTATGGTCGGCCCATTGCCACTTCAGTTCGCACATTAAACACCCAGTGTTCTTCCTCCTCTCTCCTACTTGATCTATGCTGTCCGACAGGCTCCATAATTGTGACTATTGTGACAAATATAATTATTCCTACCAACTATATACATTATGGTACGCAATAAAAAATTGAGAATTGAATTGAGCTTGCTTCTTCTGTGAGCTATGTCGACAACTTAGGTTCTAAAAACATATACTTCTGCCTAACCCTTTGGGGAAAAACAGACGTGATATTATGTTATGTTTCATGGGAAAAAAAACAACTAAACGAACTTTGGTGCTAACTACTTATCACGTGATTGAAGAAAAATAAGTTCGGAGTTCAGTCGTGACTACTGCGCCTGCGTACCTACTACTTAAACCTACATTGTAAACTTGCCAGTTTGTTGTACACCAGCCTAATGATTCTAATCTTCATATTAGAGAAACCTTTGATTGCTTGAATCATCGCAAATGTGCGCGTATTCAGCGTATCTAACTGTTTTGTCGTTTGAAGTTCAAAATGCTTCATTGTTTCGTGGTCACAAGAACGACGACTGAGGCTGGAGTGGAGTCCTCGGTTCGATTTCCGGTCTGGCAGTGTGTTATTCCCCTAAAAACGTTGTTCTTCTTCTTAGCGTGTCGATAGCAATCATAAATGGACTCTGCCCAGAATTCGGCCACTTCTTTTGCGCCATCACCAGCGTCCATCAGTTCCGGTAACGTGCAGCTGACAGGACACGCAGGTCACGATAGTGTCCCATCGTTTGCGGAACAGCACCACATCTACACTCCAAGGCAGAGTCGTCTATGAATTTCCACCTGAACAGATTTTCCTTGCTTCGGCCAACCTGGGTCCGGAGACTATTTAAAGACTTCCAGGTTACTCAAGGCAACTCATGTCCAGGTAGGAGGTCTTCAGCGGGTTCACGAAAGGTCTTTCTTGCGATTGTTCGCTAGTGAGTGAGATCAGTGGAGCCTTTGGGGCACAAAGATGTTGTCGTGCAAAGGGTGTCGTCCGCCAGGGCTGCGGGTTGTTCGAAAGAGATACCGTGGCCCTTGGCACAGGCAACTGAAGGAACACGGGGGGTTTTAGTCAGTAAAAGTCCGACACTCCCTTCCGCTCCGCCCAGAGCGGGAGGGGTCAATGATGATTTCCCAACCAAAAAAAAAAAAAAAAGCGTGTCGTGTTTCGGAAACCATTTTGGCTCTTTCGCTGGAGCTTGCCACCGCTTTACGAATCACTGGTGGCGCTATTCCTGCCAGTGGATATAGCATTTGTACCGGGGTCGGTAACGTTGTTTAAAGTTCAGAAACGTTTAAACGTCCAAAGTCTATGGTTAAAAAGTCGTTAATCATTACTTAACTTTAAGCAGCGTTTATAAATAAATCCCATGAGTTTTAACTTTGGGCAATTCTCAGTAGGCAACAAGGTCGGTTCGCCCCATGGGGCTTCAACTTTACTGTGAAATGTGGGTGTTACTATGCACGTCTATCTACCCTTCGGTATTTCAAGCGTGAGCTTATAAGGAAAGGCAAATTGTTTGTGTTTAATGTGGAAATTGATTTTATTTATTTCAGGGGCTTGTGGCTAAGTAATAACACCCGCACGGGTCGATCGATCAGGTTAAGCTATATACGCTTGCCGCGGTTGGTCGTGGATAGGTGACTTCATATACCAAGATCCCTCCGTGCTCAGAAATTCGTGGATCTTTGACAGTCGTTACGGGTCGTCAGTAGCCTGAAAGTCTGACAACCAGTCTTACCAAGGGGTAGGTATCGTATTACCCAGTAACCGATATTATACTCCCAGGCTAGTGGGAACACCTAGAAGCTTGATATAGTTTGTTATTTTATTGATTGCCTTTAAAATTATATTTATTTAGTTCACCTTATCAAGAGCCTTCACGACCATCATGCCGAATTCACATTTAAATACATGTTTATTGACCAAACTAACAATTATATGTGCAATGAGACCATGAAGTGTGTATTTAAATTAATGATGAGTTCATAACGTATTGTTTATTGCCAGCTGTAAGGACATAGAAGTCTCATGATCTAAGAAACCAAGTTCGTTTAATAAAATATTTATTGGTGCAAATAATGTGCTGAATTACCGATAGAAGAAACAATATAAATACATTTCAACATCATCATCATTCTCTGCCTAGCCTTTTGCCAACTACGTTGGGGTTGGCTTTAACCGGATGCAGCTGAATACCTACCACTATTTTACATGGAGCGACTGCCTATCTGACCTCAAATCAAATCATTAGGGGGTTTATTTATAAACGATGATTAAAGTTAAGTGACGTTCAAACGTTAAAAATGTATAGTTAAACAGTCGCTAATCACTTCTTAATTTAAACAACGTTTATGAATAAAGGTCTAAGTTTAATGAATTGATTTGATTTCAGGTCGGCTTCCAGTGTAACAGGGTGCAGGGTGCAGACCTCAGACCTCATGACACCCTTTGGTAAGACTGGTTGTCAGACTTTTGGGCTTCTAACCACACGTCTCAACTGTCAAAGATCTACGAATGGCAGCCAGGACTATGACGACTTAACGTGATTTCCGAGGCACGGGTATATTTTAAGGCACCTCTTAAAACAATACCTTTAAATAAATGTCGGAGTATTTAATATTCCACCATCGTAAGCACGACTGATTGTTTAACTAGTCTCGTAGCATTTTCGCGATGTAAAACATACGGTTTCCCACGTGGCTATTTTTTACATTTGAACACAATGGATACGCGTTTGGCAATTGTTTCGAATGAATGAGTATGCGCTCGAAGATGTTGATCGCTTTAATTAGTTAGTTGGGCTTTAAGTACTTAACAAAGTAACTTAAACTTAACATTCAACGTTTACGTAAACTTTTGTCGTGTTTCAACCATTGTAACTTGTAATTAATTAACTTTACGATAGCTAAAGACACAGAATTTAAAATTAGTTTTAATTAATGTAGAGACCTATTCTAGAAATATTTATCAATGAAACGATTGATTGAATTACTTTTTGATTGTCTTATTCCAAAAACAAATCGATTTATGATATTCAATGGTGGTGTTTAGACTAAGCCATTTTTCTATTTAAAAAAAAAGCTTACTTAGGTGTATTTACATTTTGAATCTGATTGAAAACTGGTTTACTTTAGAAAAAATCCAATTGCAACCTAAGATGCACCTTCAATCAACATAACTAGCTAACTTAGCTTTAGATCTATTGGTCTGCCAATGCCAACCGCTGGACTTATGCCTATCAGATAATGTTGCGCCCACAACAACCAATCATTCGTATTTCACCTTAAGCTACATTTTGTAATACCACCCGATAGCATCTTTCAGGGCTTTTAACCTCAAAAGCATCACATGATTGACTCCGACCGCTTTGATAGCTTCCCCTTCAAGACGGATTGCCCAATCAGAGAAACCTTCGAGTTTGTATCCTTTTTAGACTGCAGTACGCAGTGCACGGCCTATTAACACACAATCGAATCAAAATTCAACATGGTTGCATATATTCTAAGGTTTGAAGAACAATTGAACATGCTCCTTAAGAATTGTATGTGTATTTTACTGAAATAAATTTTTACATCGCTCTGACATCATCTTTTGTTTGACCTACGTTTTAATAATTAAAGCTTACAACATTTTGTACAATCGCCAATTGTTTTCAAGTAAATTGTTAATGCATCTGTAGGGATCGATTCGATCAATTTTAACTGCTTCAAAGATCCTATTGTTTTAACATTAAGAGAATAAGTTCCGTGATGATATTATATTCACGCATACACCACGGTGTTGTTTAGCTAGTTCCCTGTGAATGTTGAAAAATCTGGATCAGGAATCTATCGAGTAGTGTATAATATTTTTTTATTTTTATATAAATATTTACCAACTAAACACATACTCAGCTTTAACTCACAGTCAAGAACACTTTAGGGATAGTACGCCAGACATGCCTTCTTATTGAGCATAATCATAACTGGAAAAAGGCTCAAAGACTTACATCTATTGCGGCCCGACTCGAAATTCATGTCTTTTAAAGTGTTTAATCTGCAGTCTGCATATTATAGTTTGTAGACGGCCTGTCACTGGTCTGTCAAGAGCACAGAAGCAGACGTTTTACAGCCAACCCATATAAAATTTACTATACCCTGTCCATTAGGTAAACCGTTTTTTGACAGATGAAACTAGTGATTACAGCAACACACAATACAATCATTTATTGTTACACGTACGGTATTATAATGTCTGTAAGAAGCCATAAATAAGATAATTCAATAAGATAAGGCACTTTATATATTTATTTTATTACGCATTTTAAAGTTAACTTTTACATAATCTGGAATTGCTATCAAAAAACGGTTAACCTAATGGACAGGGTATACAGGATGAGGTATCATATTCACCCATGATAAGGCTAAAGATTAGTTATGGGAGTCAATCTTTAACCCGAATCATGGGTAGAAAATAAATGGAATTTATTTCGACCGCGAGCTGGACTAGGTCACATGCACTCACCTATGCGCCACCAAATTCGCGTGTAGCAATGATAGGTTAAAGATCAAAGATCTCGAAACCACGTTTTGTGAAAAAGCATCGATGTCAGTAGAACACAGTTCTTCGGATACAGTACGTCATTAAAGACGGTATGAGAAAATTCCAATTTGCGCTACACAGTCAGTTGTGATTTGTACACACTTCGCAACCGCGAGCATTCGAATCGTAGGGGAAAATGATCGCTGCATATGATTGTTAATTGGAATTACTTTTTGCTATTTTAGGTCGAAACACGCACTATAAAAGGTACCATAGTGACATTCTGAGTCATGGGATATTTCTCAACAGTTATTATCTCCGTTGAATAAGAAATCCTTTTTATTTCGTGTTGATATCTTGTCAATGTATAAATAACTTCTTAGTTGATGCAACTGCTTGTGTTGTGACACTGGTTGTTAAGCAGTAGGTGTACCTAATTACTTAGCGCATTCTTGGAATCATTGATTCTTTTATATTTTTCTTTGACGTCGATTTTTTCAGTAAAACGTTTGAATCATGTAAGTACCCACTTAATTAACCTATTCTACTAGTAGGTAACTATAGGTACCTACTTAGAATCTGAAGATCAGAATTACATTTCGGACGTTACCTGACTTTGTCTGACTGGACCTTGTTTTTATTTTCGGAAATGCTCGGGCTTGTCATTTTTTATCCTCTTACACCACTGCCACTGCCACTGCCACTGCTTTCCATAAGCTAATCACTTTCGGACACAATGTTGGGGTCAGTTCTAGTCTAACCAGATGCAACTGAATATCAGTTTATCTGACCTCCACAACCCAGTTACTGGGTAACACGATACACCTTGGAAAGACTGGTCAGATTTTCGGGCTTCTGTCAAAGATCTACGAACGGTTTTCCGAGGCACGGAAGGGTCTTGGTACGGAATTAATGGTCACCCATCCACGGACTGACCTCGAAAAGCGTAGCTTAACTTTCGATCAACCCGTGCGGCAATTATTATTTAGCCACGCGTTAACGACTAATCTAATTAATATTACAGGCATGCAGTTCTTTTATTACCCTCACATTACAATATAGGTGACATAACAAAGAGTACATGTGAGTGCGAGACCTCGCGTGACATATTTACTCCGTCGTCCTTACGTCACCGCTTATTTATTAATTTTATAATGCCAAGATGATTATGCACATTAAAAATATGTATGAGTATAATTGAACATCCTTACTGAGAAGTAACTAAGCGAGCCGGAGATCCGTGTACCTAGCTACTATTTATTGACGCTTATTGTTATAGTTCATACGACCATGCTCATCAAATGTTTGGATCGCGACATAGCGTTCACTCCATAAGTTCTATGATTATCATAAATGCATATTTCTCTGAAGTGTTTTTATTGTCGCTTAAGGCTACCACCCGTACTTTAAAATACAGTATTTTCCTCTTTTTCGTGTAGGTGTACTTCTACCATCCCTACTTCTTCCATCCGTGCACTAAAATAGAGTATTATCTTCTTTTTTGAGTAGGTGTACTTCTAACACCCGTACTCTAAAATAGAGTATTGTCCTGTTTTTCGTGTAGGTGTACTTTATAATCTATGACACCAATAAAGTACGCTAAAATACTCTATTTATGTAACTCTAACTGTTACTGGCTTTTTTCCCTTATGATAAAAGTGGAGAGACGAAAGGAACAAAGCTTTTCTAAAATTAATTAAAAACGTGCTGATCAAATATTTTAATTTAAAGTTTGATTGCAAAGAGGCTGTATGTAACTATCTTCAAGAAAGACAAATATTTGTTGAATGTTACGAAAAGTAACAAAAAGTGTGTTTTAAAGATAAAAAGATTTAAAAAAAATGTTTAATGCTTTGTACGATATTTTCGTTCTACTGAAATGAAGAATACTTTATTCGTCCCAAAAAAAGTTGGCAACCCACTCGCATATATATATTTGGTTTATCATTAGTTATTAATTGTTTAATTGTAAAGGGTTTACGATAAGTGCATTGCGTGTGCAATTAAATAAATAATGAGTCTGATCTAGTTAGTTAAGAGGTTGTTTGACTTCTTTTAGTAAACATTTGACCCGGTCGGGAAAAGGGGGTATTGTTTTAGGATTTGAGGTTAGGCAGAAGCATCGTCCTGTCGTATAATGAACATGGAATAGGACCAACAATGACACTAATCCGCCTGCCATAGGAAATAATTCTTCTATTTACCGTGTCGATCAGCCCAAAATTTGGTTACAACCTTGATTCCTTTAATGGCATCCATCAGCTTCTGTAGCTTGCAGACAGCAGGACACGCTGGACACCATATTAAGTGCCTCATCGTTTGTGGGACAGCATCACATTTACACTCCTGGGGGTCTACTCCGAAGTAGTATCGGCCATTTCCTGCTACGAAGTTACTATTTGGTTCGGTCGGTTCCGATCCTACACTCCTACACTCTTTCGAATATTGACTATGGTCCCGACCCAACTGAGTCGATCCGAACTTTTTTCGCATTTTTCAATAATATTCGGTTCGGCCATATTGTGTCGGTCCCATCCGAACATTAGCACTTTGCACTTCGGAGTAGGCCCCCAGGGTGAAGTCATCTGTGAATCTCCACCTGAGCAGGTTTTCTTTGCAAGTAGGCCGAATAGCTGAGTCCGGAGTATATTTAAAGACTTCCAGGTAAGCCAAGGCATCTCTTGTCCAGGTGGGTGATCTTCAGCAGATGGAACGAATGGGTTGGGTTGCGAAGCACTACCTCGCCACAGATTTAGTATTTCCTTAGACCGTTTCGCCAGTGAGTGGGATTGATTGCACCAGAAGGATTCGTGATAGTGGGAATTTCTCAACAATCACCTGCATGAGTGGTTCCTGGATGACTCCTGCAGGTGATTGTGGAATATATTGTATTTATTCTTAGTGCCCTACCTATTCCACGACCCCTTCCATTTTGGTAAAGTTCCGTTACCAAATGCGACGTGACTGCAATTCGCAGAAAAAGTTTATGATAGATAAAATTCAATATCACTGAACAGGATTCAGAGTAGACGAGTCATAACATAATTGGTTTGAATGTGTCATCGTTTCAATGACCTGCCATAATAATATAATTACAAGCCCGGGGCAAGGGCAGCCGATGTCTTCTAGTAATCACACCAAAATTAATGCTTGATGACGTCAATTATTTCGCTCTAAATTGTTATAAAAAGCTCAATCATTAAATAACTATTAAATGGTCAAATAGGCACCTCTCTATCTACAGTATTTTTTTTTTAATTAATTAGCAGAGGAACAGCTACTAATGGGCAATTATTCTCGATACGCATGATTAGGTAAGCCTAGGGTGGAATTACTTTTAAGTGTATAAAAATATGACAATAGTATGTAAGTATCATTGACATACTGAGGGAGGAACCAAAAAAGTTAATAACTGCATGCGAGCGAAGCCTCGTTTAGTAACTACTACTTACTAAGTAGTTAGCGAACAATAAAGAATGTTTGTCGCATGCACGAAGTCAATATACTCCTACAGCCGGTCTATTCTGTAAATCTCTCATCGTGAAAACTTAGGTGAAGTGAGCTGTCATTCCACCATAAGCTAGGGATTGACACTATTGACAGCTCACTTCAAGCTAAGCATTCACGGTGGCATTTTTATAGAATTGCACAGCAGGTAACATGACTATTGTTTGCATGCAATAGTCGATAGTACAAGTTTAACTATCAAGTTTACATTTTCGAAGAAGCTTCGTAATTGAACTTTGTTGTTATTTCTGTGTAATTTTTAAGGCTAAGGTCATCGTTTAAGTTAAAACCAATCTTCTAGTTCCTTTCGAAGTTGAAAGGAGTGGTGACTGTAGTAAAATATGTAGGTATTTAGGATTCGTTGTAACGGGCAACGGGCAAATTCATCTATTACTTAACGAGTTCCAGGTGGCTCCTCAATTCAGACGTTTAGATTGAGGAGCCACTTTTGCATTAATATAACTAGTGATATATTTTGCTGCTAAATCTAGAATTCGTGCTGCAAAATCAGCTACATTGCTGCTAAATAATGGTGAGATCAAATTTAAAAAATCTGATGTGGCTCCTCAATCCTTACGGACATAAATTTCGACATGAAGCGGACATACATTAGGTAGATACAGTTACTGACAACACACACAGGGATGCTGAAGCCTATGCTTTGGCATATATGGCCCACCAGGAGCAGGGATGATGTCCTGTTCTATGCCAACCCAGAAAGCATAGGCCTCTGAAACCTACGAAAAATTCAAACAATTTGATATTATAAAATAATATATCTTTTAAGTTTGTGTAAAATAAATAAGATTTGCATGCCATGTGACGGTAAAACATGAAGGACTATTATAAAAAAAACATCTATGAGATGCTGATGGCCCATGTTTCATCATCATCATCGTCTTCAGCAGTCCACTGCTGGACATACGCCTCTCCTATTGTACGCCATTCAACTTGATTTTCGTCAACTCTCATCCATCTGTTACCAGCCATCCTGCGAAGATCGTCGCTCCACCTAGCCTGAGGGCGTCCTACATTACGTATGTTGACCCATGTTTGCAAACTAATAAATTATTTGATTTGTTAATAATCGGAAAATTTACAGTAAGTAAGTACAAAGAAAACATCATTCTCTATTTATAGAACCTACGTGTTCTGAAAAAAGTGACAAAAATGTAACGGCGCAGAGTGCATAAGGTTGAACTTCCATGAACTTACAATCTCTTCCTAGTAGGCAAAAGGTTGTGAGTCCGCATTTTTGGACGAGAACAACGAACTTTCGTGATTATGATCATCAAGATAGATATTGAAATTCACACATGTAAGTAATAAAACCGCTATGGAACCGTCACTGAACTTGAATACTCAAGTTTTCCTTGAGATACCGAAGTGGATAAAGTTATTTTTATAAAAATAACTCCGTTCTAACTTTGTTCATGCGTTGTCAAAATATTCTAGTCGTAGTCTGATGGTATCTTTGTCAAAAATGGTAAAGTTACCGTAACCATTATGTAAATGGTAGGCAATTTATGTAGCTACTTATAGTATAGGTCACTTCTACTTAGATCCATTAGTTATTATGTGCTTCTACATTAAGTGAATCAGATAAAGTCATTATTTAAGTAAGTTGTAACCACAAGTGTTGGTCCATGGATGGGTGACCATCTTTAAATACCAAGCCCCTTCGTTTCTCGAAAAGGACGTTAAGCCGTTAGTCCCTACCTAACCTTTCCCCAACTATGTTGGGGTCGGCTTCAAGTCTAACCGGATGCAGCTGAGTACCTGTATTTTACATGAAGCGACTGCTTATCTGACCTCCACAAAGCTGTTATTGGGTAATAAGAAACCCCTTGGTAAGACTGGTTGTCAGACTTTCGGGCTTCTGACGACCCGTAACGACTGTCAAAGATCCAAGAATTTCCTGTTTTATATTGTTTAATTCAGGATATAAAACAAGTCTTTAGATTAATATTTGAATGATATGAATTTTCGGTAGACTTATGGATGCAGTGGTTTTAGTCAAAGTCTAGTTTTGGCCAAAGCCTGTTATTATACGTATAAGATGTTACGCATCCGTCAGTTTTTATTCAAATTCCGTATTTAATGTCCCCATTAATACATTCTTATTAGCCCGAAACTGTTCACTTCACGGCTCTTATTACGTAGATAGAACGAGATTCCTGGTGCTATACTACGCTTCATAGGTAATGCCTATGTCCGGTTCCTAATGACTTACTGGTCGTTATTATCGCGTAACTATGCCAATATCGTATAAGGTTAAAATGGCATATCCTTTCTAGACCCGTACCTCATCGAAGCTGCCTAAGTGAATGTGCTGTGTGAAATGTCCAGGGATATTATTATTATTATTTAGAGTGTTTTCTCTTCTCAGCTCTTTGGCTGGTTTTTGCAACATTTACGGACCGAAGTCAAGTAAATGCAGCGTGTGGTGTGTTATGTTAAAGATGTGTTGTGATGAGGACCTATTTCGTTTTCATCTATTTGCATGAACTTTCTGACAATGCGACATGTATTTAATATTGCAGCTTTTTGTAGGGTGATATACAGGGTTTCTTTTAGGTTTAGTAATTTAAGGCTATGGAGAAGGTGATTTGGGATGACGCCTGTTGTGGAGAGGACTATAGGGACCACGTAAACTTTTTGTTGGCGCCATATTCTAGCTACTTCCTCTTTGAGTTCTGCGTATTTACTAATTTTTTCAGATATTGTCTTCTGAATGTTGTGTGTGTTGGGAATGGCAATATCTATGAAGTAGGTTACTTTATTTATTTTATCCTGTAGGGTTATATCCGGTCTATTATAGTGAATTGTCCTGTCGGTGAGAATGGCGCGGTCGTAGTAAAGTTTATATGTGTCGTTTTCTAAGATAGTTTGAGGTGTGTAATTGTAGTAAGGAGTATTAGGATCTTGAATGAGTGTGTATATGAGTGCTAATTTTTGATGAATTATATTTGCTACCTGATTGTGCCTATGCGTGTAGTCTGTCTGCGTGAGAGTTGTGCACGCTCCTGTTATGTGCTGAATTGTTTCTGGTTGAATGTGACACTTGCGACATTTATCATTTGTTTATTATTATTATTATTATTATCTCCATGCCATGTTTTTATAAAACCAATACAACATAACATCACGCCTGTAATATAGGTAGCTAAAGTACACCCACGTTTCGCCAGTTATGTTTAGTTCCATGTAACAGAGGGCAAGCTTATTGCCCTAGGCTGGATACAAATCCAGACTTCAGGCTGCTTTTCCCAAAATGGGGATCGAACCCAGGACCTCATGCAGTACTGCTGCATTTGCGACAGCTAGACCAACGAGGCAGCCAATACAAATGCGTTAAAACCGGCTAATAGGCCCTAAATAGTTTAGTAATCTAATAGAGTAGATGTGACTTCGAGTGACAGCTATGTGAACATGTGACAAAGAATTGAGAGAAGAATTGAGAGTGTGTAATTTTCACGTTCGAAAAGTGCTAATTCTCAGCCCAATTTGAATAAAATGACTTTTGTTTTTGAGAAGATATATACCGAGACCCCTCCGTGTCTTGGAAAGCACGTTAAGCCATTGTTCCCAGCTGTCATTCGTGAATCTTTGACAGTCGTTACGGGTGGTCAGAAGCCCGAAAGTCTGACAACCAGTCTTACCAAGGGATATCGTATTACCCAGTAACTGGGCTGTGGACGTCAGATAGGCAGTCGCTCCATGTAAAATATGTACTGGTATTCAGCTGCATCTGGTTAAACTGGAAGCCGACCCCAAAATAGTTAGGAAAAGGGTACGCAGATGATGATGTGGGTTATATCGCCTCCAAGTTTTTTAAAGGCTTCTAATGCATTCAAATACGTACCTAGAAATGCACTAAAATACTTAATCGATCAATACTTAACTACTCATAAAGATTACTAAACATAAATCAGTCTTTAAAAAGTGGTCTAGTTTGCAAACTAAATTAAGAACAAACATGCAATGATCTCTTAATTATAATGATAATTTAATTATAAAGGCCATAGTTCATATTTTGATTGATGAAGACGTAGATATTATGTGCTGTAGTAACGTGCTTCCTAACGAATTTGTTTAGTGTAAATAATTAATTGTGTCTGTAATCAGAAGCTTTCATTTTGCTACTTGTAGCAATGTTTATGTGTAAATTAAAATGAAATAAACGAAACAATATTTTAGGATTGCAGCATGTTCTACATGGTTATATTTTTTTTAAATGTCAGGTAATCCCTTATCATAGGTAGTTGAATTAGTCAATAAAACGTTATAGTGTTAGTTCAAACATTTGAGAGCCACTGCTCTCAAAACGGTGCTCTCAAAAAGGAGGGCGCTTTACTTTGTGCAATTTATTACCACTGTAATGACATAAATTGCACAAAGTAAAGCGCCTTCCTGGGTTCGAACCACCGACCTACAACTCGTAAGTCGGGGCTGCTACCACTGTGCCACCGCTGCTCTAAAGTAAATTGTAAACTTGTAAGTTATTATAAGTTATTTAGGTCACTAGGTAGCCAACTTGTAATTATTATAAACTTTATTTTGTAACGCTCCACAATTAAAATTCTTCACAGCAATTAAAAGCATTATCCATGAAATTAGTAAGTTTATAACGCCTACTAAATGATCTATAAAGTCATCAATATACTAAAGTATCACATCATCATTATTTAAACTGTCTAGATCAGTGCCATTGGTAAACCTTCATATAATCGGTTGGTCGGTGTTCGGTTTTACTCTTCATCACGATGGGATAGTACAGTGGGGTAGGATAGTACCCTTTACAGTCTCCCCAGAGATGTGCACTAAAAGGCGTTGCACAGCAGGTATAAGTTACATGGCCTGGCTGGAGGCTTTAATTTCCTAAGACATCACAAGTGAGCATAGATTAAAGGGATCCTGACATCGTTTGTTTATGGTGACCACCGCGGTGATTTTAGTAAGGTAACAATTCCACACTTATGACAGATCTTATCCACAAAGGCTGGGCGCCTTTTGTAGGTTGCCTCCCGCCCCCAAAAAGGATCACTTGCGTTGATGCTGTTGGCTGTCTTATGCCTGTTACAGGCTGTTACCAGCTTAGGCAACCGTAGTTAGCCTTGTTACAGGTACAGACGCCAGCAGGTCAAGCTACCCGAAACTGTCAAATTTTCCCAATCAACTTTGAACCTTAATGCTTTAGCGATAAAGTTGAAAATCTATTAAAGAAATTTGACAGATTGTAGTAGCTTGATGTGCTGGCGTCTGTACACTGCCGCGGTTGGTTCGTGTATGGGTGACGACCCATTACATATCGAGACTCCTCCGTGCCGCCGTCTGTCATTCGTAGATTTTTGAGAGTCGTTACTGGTAGTCAAAAGCCCAAAACTCTGACAACCAGTCTTACCAAGGGGTATCGTGTTACTCATTAACTGGGTTTTGGAGGTCAGGTAGGCAGTCGCTCCATGTAAAAGACTTATTCAGCATAGTTGGGAAAGGGCTAGGCAGATTTTTGTTACAGGTATACTGCGGCATCCACTGGTATTCCAAATTCTGGTGGTACTTTAATATATTTTGATAGCAAGAGGGTGGAGGGAGGCCATGGTACGGAGCGAGAGTGCATGGGAGGCCGTCACCTCCTTCTGCGAAGCAGTAATGCTTGCAAAGGAGGAGGCGGAGCGCGTGAGGGAAAGGCAATCTCTGCGCCCTCACGCCCCTAGTCCCCGCAGGAGACGCCCTGGACGGGAGTCAACAGCCGACTCCCGGCCACCGTAGGCGCGGGATTGTGGGCAGCGAGCAATGGGCAGCTCGTCGCCCGGTAAGGACCAGGCCCGGGTCGACGGCGCGTTGTGTCCCACGCACGCCTCAAAGAGATGTCAGCACGAACTGACGGGGTCCGCTAGGGCCGATGCCTGCCAGGGCCGCGGGTTGTTCGAAAGAGATACCGTGGCCCCTGGTACAGGCAACTGAAGGAACACCGGTGGGTTTTAATGCATAGGCCTTAATGCATGATTATTGATTTAACATAACATAACATACATATTTATAACATCACGTCTTGTTTCCCAGAAGGGTTGGGCAGAGGTGTACAGTCACGAGCAAAAGTATGTATACACTCGGCTTTTTTCAAAAGCGATTTACTCCTTTATTTTGGAATGAAATTTTATGTTGTTTCGAACATAGCATTTTCGAACCCATAGGTTAGGTTTATGTAATGTGTCGTATTTCAACGTTGCATTCGTTATTTCACGAAAAAATCGGAATTGAAAGTTGCCAAGTGTTGACATATTGGTGCTCGTGACTGTACCTACAGTACATCCACATTTCGCCAGTTATGTTTGAGTCCCATGTCATAGGGGGTGAGCCTATTGCTATCGATTCCAGGCTCCAGATTGCTTATGAGAAATTCCAGATAGAGAAACCCAATAACACTGCCCGACCTGGGAATCGAACCCAAGACCTCGTACTCAACGGTAGCTTGCTACCACTAGACTTATAGTGTTTTTCAACGTGTGGGTCGTGACCCCTTAGGGGGTCGCCAAGCCTCTTTAATGGGGCCGCCGTTTACAAAAGGTATGTACAAGGTGACAGACTTGAATTCGAAGTTAGAAGCGGCGGCGGAGGGAAAGGGGTCGCGAAATATTTTCCGTACTAAGGGGGCCACGCCATGAAAAAGGTTGAAAAACACTGCACTAGACCAATGAGGCATCCTCATATTGATTTAATGAATGTCGATAACATAATATGCTTTTACTCGATTCTGCCTCTGTAATTTTGGTAAATTATAATTTCGTGCACTCATCATGGAACATGTTGGTGTGTTGTCTTAATTAAACTGGGATATTTTAAATTAAATCTAAAGACGCGCCGTTTTTGCGTAGGATGTGCGTTATACGTCAACAGTTATTTAATAGGCCGTAAAATCAAGTATAGATGTTATATGACAAATTCAAATTCATTTATTTGAATTTGAATGACCCTGCACTTATTTATTTAATTGTTATGTATCATTTTATCACATCATTTCCTGATCTTACATACATAATACTAAGGAAGCTATAAATAACTCGAGACATGTATTGTCGAAAACTACTAAAATTGGTTCATCAGAATTCCATTGACTCAATAAAACCAATCGTTATTGTTCCAATATTTGAATACTTAATCTCAAAGCGTACGAGTATACTTTAAAATTGTTTTGTCACGTCGCAACTAATATTTATGGAGCTTAAAATAGCTTGTCTACAACGTTCCCACTGATGGGCTATCCTCCCTGTATATAATCCACGGCCTCTAGGAGTGGATTATAATCCACCACGCGGGTCCAGTGCGGGTTGGCGGAGGTCACATGTCATCGATTTTTTCGGTTCTGGGACCGCTGATTCCGGTTTTCCTTCACCGTTTTGAGAGCACGAGCAGTGGTGATAAAATAAAAGAGAATTATTAGAATATAAAGAATTATATTAATTAAAGTGATGAAAGTACCTGCCTGGGTTCGAACTCACGACTTACAACTCGTAAGTCGGGGCCGATAACACTAGGCCACCACTGCTCACAAAATAGCTGACTGATGCCTAAATAACACAAAAAGGTTCCAGTTTCAATAATAATAAATCATTTATTTCGGACTCTCACACATCCATAAATTATTGTTAGTAGCACACAAATACTTATAAACTTAAGTTAGTATACAGAACAAAAAAGAATTAAAAATTAAACATAAAAAAAAATTAGAAACAATAATGCACAGTTTTGAGTAAAATTTTAAACAAAAAACAAAGTAAATATTACTACAACTCGATTCATATGTCATGTCCAATTAACACGCTTGACCGAACACACGCAACTGAAGATTAAGCTGTTTTTATTGAAAAACTTTCAGCGAGGAGGTTCAGGAGATAAAGAAGAAGATAGATAAGTGAGGTGTGAGGTCACCTCTGCCTGGCAGTCATGTGGACGTACGTGTCGGTCCCCCGCCGGCGCACGCGCATCCCCGCTACGGCGACTATAAAAGACCAAGCCCAAACCTGCCGCGCGCTATTACAACAGTGACTCTGTGATTTTTCCCGCCGTGTATTTATTTAAATCAACAATAAAGGTAAGTGAACTTGGTTAAGGGATAAAGGGATGATGTGGAATTCAAGGATAGATAAGGTCAGAAAAAATCATTTTAAAAAAATAGTTTTTTGTAATTTAAAGTTCGGCTTACAAATCTGCTTGTAAGTAAACATTTATTTCTTCACACTACAATCAACTCAATGCATCTTATTTTGATAATAAGTTCTTGCATAAGTGCGAGCTTAAAGTTAATTTAAAGTCGCACCCCGCGGGAACTGTTGACGAGCTCAAGTTGCGTCAATTCATTCATGCGATGATTGCTCTCGTCAAATCTGACACGAAAATTACTTAGTCCGTCACTGGCAGTGTCCTTATAGAATACGCAGAGTGTCGGTTGCGGATTACAGGCGATGTACAGCGTATGTATGTCAAGCCGCAGTTGCAACACCGAGCACTGATGCTGAGAATATGTCTGAGAGCCCTTTTCTATGAGGTTTCATCACGTGCTAGACTTTCAACTAATGAGGATTATTGGTGTGCCTGTCTGTAGTTGGTACACTCGAGGACACAATGCGCTGCTCAGCGAAAGAATCACATGTGCAAATAACTTAACCGCAACTTAGTGATACCTTACCTTAGCGGTTAAAACAACCTTAAGAATATTTTAAGCACATGATAATTATTAATGCTATGCATCAAAATAGTGTTTCAAAATATAACATTATGAAGGTTAACAAGGCTGAAATATGTGAACTTTCAAATATTTACTACATGTGACACGAAAATATGTGAGTTAAGTAAGATTCGGCTGTGTCAAGTTATCGGAACCTGTTCTTGATTTGAGTATTAACGTTACTGATAAACGATGGACACTTGCGTTGTCCAACGCGGCGATGTAAATGATTCTGGACTCGAATTTGTGACGTTATGAAAGAAGCATTAATTTGTATAAAAAAGAAACGAATAAAAAAAGAAAGCCCTGCCGCTAAACGGAACATTTGACAAGGAATAAAAAACTTAAAAGTCCAAATTCCTTCAACATAGCTAAATACCTAATTCCTATTTATTAAAACCACTTACTTATTTTTTAAAACATCATAAATTAAAGTATCGTATTTAAGTGAATATTTAGACGTAGCATCAAATATCAACACATCGTCACATAACAAAAAAGCGTCTCGTCTTGTCTGACATTTTCGACGAGTATTTAGATCAAAATGTTTATATTATGTAAATATATCGAATAACAAAAAGCTATTTATATGAATCTGGGTTTGTTGAATGGCACAATGAATTTAAAAGTTTTTAATTTAAACCCACACACGATATTTCAGAATAAGCAGATTATAGTGACAGAAGTTTGAAATATTACGTTTTGAAATTTTTGGTTTTTAAGTGTGGTTTTTGATATTGATAAAGTGACTCTTAGTAGTTATTTGATTCATAATAAGACGAAAAACTGCATACGATTTATAAAGTAATTAAACAGAATATTAGATAAATAAAACACAATGGGAAAAAAGATACAAACCAACAAACGAAACTATAATTATTTGATTATTCCATGTTAACCTTAGATTACATAATGAGAAACAGTTGAAGAACAATGCTGTAGCCTGCTTATCCCGAGGTTATCTCTCAAACTTATTTCCTTTGCGAACTTAAACGTCAAAGAACTTAGCTTAAGTTAGGTTTAAGTAATACTTAGTCGCAACTTAACTGTGAACACTTTGAAACTAAGTTGTGGAGACTTCGTGACCTGTTTTTCGTTGTTATTTTAATAACTCTGCTATATTAAAGATACGGATGAAGAGCAATTCGTGCTCGTTTTTTGTAGTTATTAGAGGTAATCAAGACTATTATTTTATTACTCGGACTTAAGTCAAGAAAATTTATGGGGTTAGTCAACCGTATGTGAAAACAAGAATAACTTACTCTTAAGATGTGCCCTTAGATTCTACTGTAAATCATGTGTTCTAACTTTGCTGTTCTCAGTTATTACTAAGTATATATAGATATTTTAAACATAAACGCTCCATGGCATATTGGGCTTGTAAAAAGGATTTTTCTCTAAAGTTAAAGTTATTAAAATCCATTGTTTTTCATTAATTGAATTGAAGCTCTGACTAAAATGAATGTAAAAGTTAGTCTCTCAGCCATTTTGACCAAATTATTAATTTGCAGATAAAGTGATCCATTTATCTGGCATTTGCGCTGTCGACACCCAAATTACTCCAATTAATAAAACGTTTTTGCTCTCAAGATGAAATAATTACAAGACGGATGTGTTCTTAACATTACGACAAAGTAATTAGTTAATACTTAGAGTAAAGTAATGACACACGAGGACATATTTATTGCTAAAACTATTTAGAGATAAAACTTCTTGTTCGCGTTTAAGATTCTGATGAGGATCAGTCATCATTATGGTTAGGCAATGTCTAGGTGTAGTTTGTCAATACAAAAACTTTAGATGTCATTACTGTTGGATGATAGCAAGATGTATGATACAATTATGTATATATTAAGCTGTTTTGAGAATGAAAAATGA
The DNA here is from genome assembly GCA_945859715.1 of Apamea sordens. Lineage (NCBI taxonomy): Eukaryota > Metazoa > Arthropoda > Insecta > Lepidoptera > Noctuidae > Apamea > Apamea sordens. Next base: position 8,145,682 of record OX243991.1, on the reverse strand, counting down.
AGTTCTTATACGAGGAGTAGTTATGAATTATGGAGTTAACAACATGAGAGTTTGAGCTATATACCCGACTTATTATTAAAACTACTTCTAACACTATTTCTTATTATTTAAAAAATCCTGCTAGATGTTGCGTTTCATCGGGGTAGTAAATTAGCAACTGCACTGACCAGCACACTTCATAGGGATCCTTCAGAAAATTCTGCGAGATTATCGTCTAAAATCTAAGCTAAAACACTGGCATCAGGTTCCTAAGGTTTAAAAAAATATATCACAGGACGGTTCCGGGACCTGAAATAACTAAATAAGAACAAAAAAGATATAGAGTTGAGGAAGTACCCAGCTTAAAATGCGCGGTCTCCATTTGCGATCTCTCCGAAGTTGGTGGCACTAGAAGTCAAGTTATGATAGTAAAATGTGAAAGTCTATTTGTAAACAAATCATAGACATTGTATTTGTGTGGTTCATTGATTACACCGCATGAACCGTAACGTTTCAGCGGCTATATTATTTGTCTATGCATGAACGTAGTAAGCGACCCTCATAAATGAGATACCACTTAAATTTCAACATGACCATCTCACATTGGTCATGGACTTGACATTTGAATACATCGTTAATTCGTTACCAAATATAAACAAAGTTCGAAACCCCGTTCAAGCTTTTATTTAACACATAATTAACTTTTATATCCTCCTCGCTTTTCACAACAATTTAATAGCTCACATACTCAGAAGCCATTAAAATGTTAGCCAAAGTATAATTAAAAATAATTACGAACATTTCCAACAGGCTTGAAGGACGGAAACATTAAAGTTTTAAGACAATCAATAAGTCTTAATGTGCAATCGACTAAAAAGGTTATCCCACGAGGGTACACGAACAACAATAGCTCGGATTCTGTGTCCCACAATTAAGATCCGTACTTCGCAGCCAATCGATCACGTGAGACGAAGGACGTCTTGAGTAACTCACTCACTCCAAATTAGTTCGACAAACCGATGGTATCGCGACGAATCGGACAACTACGGCTCGCAATCTCGAATCGGATGCCCGTAGATAGACCATTTCGAAAGGCATGTGGCTTGTGGACCCTCGGCAACTGACAATTGACGTCGTCGCGTTAGGACAAATGCCAGCGCGTTGCGCAACGGTTCAAGGGTACTACTTCGATGTTTTATACGCGAAACGACACTCTGCCTTATGAATATTCACGATTGTCATTACTTTTAAGCTTAACAACCGCGAGCAGGAACCACCGAGCTTTGTTAGTCGAGATATCGTCTGATTGCGGGAATGGCAATGGTTGTCATCGTTTCCTTATTTGCTGTGATAATATTAATAACGTAATGAGTAAATTTGTTTATGATAAAATTTTGTTTAAGTAAACGCGTTGATGTCTTTTAATCCGCGCTCATTTCTTGTGTGTTCACAATTCACCGCGGGCCTACTAATGAAGATGTATTTCGTAAGAACGGATAATCAATCACCTTATCTATTGCAAAGACTTTCCTCATCGATAAAAGCCTCCAGTTTGTCACCATAGACACTTACACAAATGACTATGGTCTATGGATATTGCCTTCGTGTATAAATATTTTGAAACTTAACATTATGTTGGGTTTAGATAAGATGTACAAATACGAGTTTTATGTGAGGTCGATTCGTCTGTAGGTCTAATTTTATGGCGTGTTTCGTAAATTTATTAGGTACTTTTCAATAAAAGCCATTAAAAAAATGTTGAAATCCAAAAAAATATTCATTTTATTATTGTGCGTAGTTGAGTAAACCACGGTCGAATCGAAATAAAGATGTATGAATTAAATTATACATCCGTTTGACACATCGTGGGGGTCAAATGTTAGATGTTCAGACAGTTTGTGCAAGCACATGCAGTTTATTGGCGAGTTCATGTTTATGTTAGGTGTCAGTAGAGACAAGGTTGCCGTCTAACTGTTAATGTAACGTTATTCGGTTACAAGGTCGAAATTATTCGCGAATTAAAGTTCAGTGTAACATGAAAAATGAAGCAATGTCCGGTTCTGTCCGAAATTATTATCTAAAAACTTCTGTTAATGGAAATAGAATGACGCAAGATTCTGTGAGACCCAACAATAGCTAGGTAATTAATTCAACTCAAAAATGTTGACATTGTACTTAAACTTTTTACTTTAAGAAAATCATGTCTTAAGTTTTCCGTAGTGTTTTATTTTTACTTGTATATGGCCAAATAGTTTCGTCGTAATCGTTTCTTTTTAATTCCAAAAATTAATAAAATAATTCTATTTTATCCAAAAATCCGGTTAACAACACCAATTAACAAATATTTTCAATTAATAACTTGTTCTACCAGACAAACTGCCAGAATTAGCACCGTATGTAGCAACATCACGAGATTCGCGCCAAAATGTCATGACATTGAACTTGGAACACTATTCAAGTTTACGTAGAACTGGGAAGTTAGCGAATGTACGTTCCAATGTATGTAACACAGCTTCTGCCCGCGACTTTGTTCGCGTGCAAGTCGTACAATATTCATATTATATGTACAAAAATAACGGTAATTTTTTTATAAAACTCTCTCGCCCTCGACTCACCGCGACGCATCGCATTGCCCGCCAGCGCATATTACTTCTTTTCTTTTTGCTCGGCTCCTAAGCGCCGTAGCGTAATGTTAAATAGCCTATACATATAAATTACCTTTTTCAAGAATTGGGCTATCAAATGCTTCCATAGTTCAAGTGGTTCCATAGTTCCAGAGATAAGCGTGATCGAACAAGAAAACAAACAAACTCTCCAGTTTTATTATATTTTCCAGTCGTTACACGGTATTCATAAAACAAACCAATCAACCGTTGAAAGCTAACGAATCGGATTTACGCAACCATTGGAAATTGAAACTGATATTTCTATTCCAGACACACGCGTCATAATAAATCTATCGGTAGCAATAAACGTTTTGTAGATACATGATAGGTAAGAATTTATGTTAATCTTGTAGCTTGCATAGGTTAGGTTCTCGAAATTCCTTAAGTAATTAATGTATTATCGTTTAGTAAAGCTAATTTGTATTATGGATTCGTCGGTTAAATGTTTTGGATATAGAATTTCATCATGGTATTGACAATTCAATGAGGTCCTCCTGATTTACCCAATTTTATTTATTTATTCATTTATTTTAGGCGACGCAGGCCCATAGATAAATACGTGTTATAGTAACCAAAACACACATATTTTTACTATAAAACAGTAGCTAGTTCTTGTGCTGTTCTGTGGTACTTGTCCGCGGAAGCGACGGAACACCACGTCTTGCTGCCAGAAGTCTTTTACCTAAGTTGTTCATGGTTCATTTAGTTTAGGTTTAGATCATATTTGACAGTGTCCCAGAAAACAATTCAAGGACCCGGTCAGTTTAGTCAGTGGGACATATTGTGATTTATTGTCTCCTGCGCTTCCATCCCAATTTATTTGGGGTCGACGAAACATGTCTTTTTCTTCCATACTTCTCTATTAGTCGTCATCTCGATAGTCAACCCCTTTCTAGTCATATCATCTGCCTAGATCATCATCATATTATTTGTTATGTATATTTGACATTATTAGACTCTATTGTCCTAGGATCGTAAACAAACGACAATCAAATATTCATGAAGAATAAAACACGTAATTTTCAATTCCGGCTTACATAATTTCGATTGCCTAAGCAAAATATACGAATTTTCCCAAGATTCATCCCACGTTTGAACACAGTAAACATGATAATTTATGCTGCCCATCCTCCTACTATTACTTGTTTTTACTACACCCACGGGAAATTATTTGCGGCCTGATTCAAAGCATACATACATAGGCACAAGGATACATAATTCACATCCTAGGCAAATAATTTACATGCTAATTTAAAAACAATTGACGACCTACAGTGAGTAGAGGCGTAGGGCCATACATGTTCAGGGTCTTGGATAAGTTCCTGAGCCAGAAAATAAAGTCAGTATGTGTATTCCTCGTGGATTTTGATCTCCAATGTATCTGCTAGACGAGTTAACATAACATAACATCATGCCTGTATTGCCCTGTATGCCTGACCTCATGCTCAGCAGTAGCGCTTGCGATCACTAGACCAACGAGGCTTATTACTTATGAGTACTTAGCCAAAACACGATAAAAATATATACGGACTGCCGGTCGATTCTGTAAAAATCTCACCGTGAAAACTCAAGTGAAGTGAGCTTGATGTGAGTTGTCAGTAGGGTCAATCCCTAGCATTGTTTGGAATGACAGCTCACTCCACGCTCACTTCACCTAAGTTTTCACGGTGAGATGGTTACAGAATCGCACTGCTGAAATGACGTTTGACGCCAAGTTTGTTTAAAATGATGACGTTAATGTGTGTTTTCCTTGTGTGAAGTAGAAAGAGATTCCTATAATAAGCCAATGAGTTAATTTAGCATTAAAACTTGCTGGACCGCTTTTATGACCGACCCTATCTTAAATCACAAAAGCATACCTATTGAATACTGAGACAGAATCATAATTTCGCCAATAAACTGAAACATGAAACTGCTCCAAAAATCAACACAAAGTGTAGCTATAAGATAGCATCCTCCCTATTTTTAAAATTCAAAGTAAGAAAACCATCATTAACATAGCCTTTTCCCAACTATATTGGGGTCGGCTTCCAGTCTAACCGGAAGCTGCTGAATGTATTTTACATGGAGCGACTGCCTATCTGATCTCCACAACCCAGTTATTCTATACCCCTTGGTAACATTGGTTGTCAGAATCTCGGGCTTTCGTCAGAAGCCCGAGATTCAAAACGACCCATAGCGACTGTCAAAGATCCAGAAAGTAAGAAAACCAAGGTTGCTTAAAATTAAAGGTAAACTTAGTTACAAAAAGATTTGTTCTAAAGTTTCTAAGTAAAGGGCACTTATTTGTTACTCCTAATACTGCAATCTTTAAACCTAGATATTTCATTCGGAACGCGGATCCAGCCGGTGTCGACATCTTAGCATTAGTACATTAGTATTGCTTGCAATTGTACTCACCACCTAATGGAGACGAGCACGATACTGATTTTAATTCTCTTGCAGTTGCAAATGGTTATTTAGTAAGTACTCTGATAGCAATGAGCAATGTATTGTGTAAGTTTGTAATGTATGATTACTAATCTGCTCTTGCATCTCCTGAATGCATTCTTTAACAGAGTGTAAAGGTAAACCAACTAAGGCATTGAAGTTTTAAACTCATGTTTTTTTTTAACATTTGGAACAACAAGCAATACTTTTGTTAGTGGGATTATTTTTTGCTAAGTTACTGTTCAACCTCATTTGGCTTTAAGATCGGGCGACAGGTAAAAATTCGTAAATTTTACAAGTTTCTTTCATAGATTTCTGTTTTATTATAGAACCTGTCGTGAAAATGTTGTAAATTTTGTCAAATATGTCAAATTGTAGTGGTATAAAATGGGGCCCAGGTAGAACAGATACATAAAAGTTTGCTCTAGTTTTTTGTTTCTAGGCTAGAGCCTGAGCCTACCTAGATAAAAACTAAAACTAGAACACTTTTAGTTTCCTAAACAAAAGCAAGTTAGTCCGGTTCCCATTGTAATAAAGTTGGTAACATGTACGATAACAGAACAGGATAAGAAACACTGACTCGAACTTGTTAGCATATTACGAGTACATAGCACCTGAGCCATGGAAATAAGCATGATGGCAGCGAGTCTTTGTTTATAAAACGTATTTGCATTTTGAGGTTTAGTCTTACTGAAAGCGTACGCATAACAATAATAGATTAAATTTTTCACTAAAGTGTGTTTGCGACCAAAAATATTCACTAATGATACCATAAAGACTTAGAGAGAGCTTTGAGAGCTTCGTATTCATTCATAAAAGGGCTCTGCCTGCTTTTTTGGGTAAGCGACTTTATCTATAATGAAAATTTTGATGTCTTCGAACTTCAAAAAATCTTTTACAAACTATTACAAGAAAGTAACGGATAGCTAGAACAGGCTGTTCATCCTAGATTGTTTCGATTACAATATCGTAAGTGTACTTTTATTATGTAAAAGTATTAAGTTGATGATTTAAGAATTTTATAATAGTAATTTATAAATTGATCTGAATAAGTGTAAAAATAGTGATATAAATAATTTCAAATGTTTGCATGCCGATTGGTAAAATGTGGCTGAGCTAAATGTAATCTTAAGAACTATTATGTATTACCCATATTTGCAAAATAAAATTCTATTCTATTCTATTCTATTCAAAACGCTTGCTGTGTCACCAAACCTAGTATAGAGGCCCAGACGTTACGTAGACAGTAATAAAAATTTCACTTGACAGGTGACGAATTCAGTGCAATACGCATTAGCGACAGGACGACACGACACGAATATGTACGACTGATAATTACGTATACACACTCGGGGTTTTCGCTTTGTCGGATCACTGCCTTTAATCGAAGCAATTACTTGAAATCGAGCCTGTTTCACGTATAGAGTAGAATTAACTACAATGTTAACGTTCCAGTGTGATTTCGCATTTGTAAATACTAATTTTAGAACGCATAAATTAACGACAAATGGCAATATTTGCACGATAACATTACCGACTGCCACACAGAACTAATATCCAACCCAAACCTTTGGTTTATTGGTCAGTTCTCGTGTTAATACAGAATTTATAGTCAAAGAAAATAATGTAAGCGATATTCCAGTCCAAATGCGGTACAAAGTCGTGGCACATGTTTCTAGCTTACGTTATTATACATTGCTGTCATTAACCAAATTAAGGCGACGTGAATAAGTACAAAACAATAACGCGACTAGTGAGTGGAGGGCATCAGTGTTTGGTAAGGCGCTAGACGCGGCAAGATGCACGAAGCCGCACGATCGTGACCGAAACTGTCGGACGACCGGCCTCGGGCCGTTGTGAAACATCTCGTAGAAACATTGTGGCTGCAAGTCTCGCACTAAATTCGCGATTGGGACACAGATTCGCGAAGAATACCATTCAACTGTTGTATAGAACAAGTATTGTTTAAGTATCGTACTCGAACACCTTCGGCGCTTTGTAAACTCCCCATTCATACTATTATTGTGTGTAATAGTGGCATTACACACGAGTTGTGCCTATTAATGTGTGTTGCCCAACTGAGGTCAGGTCTCTGATATTTATCTAATATCACTTAGACGTTTATTTAGCTGTAACGATACGCTATTATGTACTATTTACAAACTTTGTTTCATGCTACGAAATAAGGATTAAATTGCCTTTTTATCTTTGGAAGAGTAGATTTTGCATAGCACTTGAGTAGATTTTCAAAATACTTAAATGACTGCACCACGCGACCTAACTATATGGCTACATAATGTCGTTAAGTACACGTTGGTATAACTGCAAAGGTACTAAGGTAAAGGTAAAAAGCCTAGTGTGAGCTAGAAATCTCCTTTTTTTTCCTTTGAAGTTTCGCCTCAATTATCATTTTCCTTAAAGTGCACGAAGTCGAAATACGTGTAATGGCCGCATACCAGCTTAATTAAATTTAAAATAGCTTCATTTAATTCGGAAAGCTTTTAAATAACTTTTAACATAATTGCACATCGGTTAAAATGCTTATGATCCATAATTTCCATATTAGGTTGAGGAAGTTCGTTATGTGAAACCCTGAGCGTGCCTGCGCATGACGATCCTTACCTTTAGCGACCGTGATGACGCGGCCTACACTTTATTGATGAGATGACGATCGCAATTACTGCTTACGGTAATGGAGGCAATGGTGTCAAGGTTACATCATGTGTACACGTACCTTTATGCCTGTAACATCATACTGGGCGTCTACGTGTGTAGGTACTGATGTTCTCCGCCTGACAACAGATGATTCCGGGTAAACAGCACGAGCTATTCTTAATATTATTTGCATAAACTTTACCTCAATGATTAGATTACCCATGACGCGTCTTTTAATAACGCTTATTTTATTTTATTTTATTTTTATTTATTAGGGACAACAAACAGCAGTATATTAAATATTACACATGATTGGAGTAGTAAAATAATAGAATTAATAAATACACTACTCACGACGTTATCCACAGATTACCATATAAAAAATACTTAGCATAGGTACTGATAATAATAACAGTAAGGGCAAACTTAAAGGTACTCAATACAAAGGTCAGGTCAGGTTGTTATTAAATGTATCTCGGAGAACATAAAATAAAGTGAAAAAATCTAACAATATCTACATCATAATACTAGGGACAAATTTAGAGGTTTGGAATCAAATAAAATCGGCATGTAAAAAACAAGAGAAAAAAAGGACAAACTTAGGTACATAAATACATGAGGTGTTGGAATCAAAATTAAGTAACATCAAAAATTATGGCTGTTCCTTTAAAGTGGAAATAATTTGATTTTTGAACCTATTCTGATTCAGAAATATAATATCAATTGATCCAAACTTTTTATTATAAGTGTCGACCAATCGGTGCAGCGGTGAGCGTGCGCCTGAGTTGGTATGACAGAGATTAGTGGCAAACAAACATCGTGAACGTACTTCTCTACTTTGTACTGTGCGAGGGACCAGGTAGCACAAACTTTTCACAAGACCAGAACAGTCAAACTTGTTGCGGCATATACTGAACAGGGTCATCATTTCTAGGAGTGTGCGTCTAGATTGTAGGGTCAGGATATTATATTTTTCGAGCAATGATTGGTAGGAAACCTTTTTACGAAAGCATCTAAAGTGCACAGAGCGAAGGTATTTACGTTGGACTAACTCCAATATTTCTATATATTTTTTGTAAAAAGGATTCCAAATAGGAACTGCGTACTCTAATTGTGGTCGGATTAACGACTTGTATAAATGCAGATAAGTGGAAGGGCGGTGGAATTCTCTAGATGCGCGCATTACGAAGCCAAACATTTGATAAGCTTTATTGACTATATTATTCACATGCGCATCGAGATGGAGCTTGGAGTCTAACTGAACACCAAGATCGCGGAGACAATTAACATTATTTAAGACAGTATTGCCAAAACAATAACTAAATTTGATAACTAATTTCTTTTTGGTAAACGTAATACTATGACATTTAGAGTAACTAAGCTGAAGTTTGTTAGAAGAGCAGTATGCCAAGAAACGATCAAGGTCCTTCTGAAAATCTATACAATCAGATTGATTGGTGATATTTTTATATATCTTTAAGTCATCCGCATATAGGAGAAATTTCGAAGATTGAAAACAATTTTTAACGTCGTTAATAAATAAAATGAATAATAATGGACCTAGAATGGATCCTTGCGGGACTCCAGATGTGACATGAATGAGGCTAGACTCATAGCCGTTAATCACCACTTTTTGAGTCCTATCAGTGACGTAAGAAACAAACCAGCGGAGCAGATTTCCTCTGATGCCGTTAAATGCAATTTTGTCAAGTAGTAACTTGTGATCAACTTTGTCGAAAGCTTTTTGGAAATCAGTATATACCGCATCAATTTGCTGTCTATTATCGAGGCTTTCAAATAACTGCGATGTAAAAATGAGGAGGTTACTCACGCAGGACCTATCTTTTACAAACCCATGTTGTTCTTTTAGTATCACGTGGCGCAGGACGGGGTAGATCTCGCTATGAACGAGTTTTTCAAAAAGTTTAGAGAGCGCCGACAGCAAAGAGATCGGGCGATATGTAGACACATCATTCTTAGAGCCGCTTTTGTGGACCGGAACAATGTTAGCGCGTTTCCAAATCTCTGGGAATACGCCATTAGTAATGCATTTGTTAAATATTAAGAATAGAGGAAAGCACAGTGTGTCGCAGGTGTTTTTTAAGAAGATAGCGGGAATACCGTCTGGGCCCGGTCCCTTAGATGCATCTAAAGACTTAAGTTCACTTCGTATCTTGTCCAACGAAAAGTGTAAATTGTGAAGGTTAATATCATTATCAGGAGTAGGGGGCGGTGGTTTCCATGAATTATGATCAAATGTAGAGGGTTCATATACCGAATGGAAAAATGTGGAGAATAAATTACAAGTAGTAGTGGGATCATTGGAAGACTGTTGTTGATAATAGACTGTGGAGGGGATACTGTTACCGGATTTACGACTGGAGACATACGACCAAAATGCCTTGACATTGACAGCCACGCCATCTTCCACCGTATTTATATATTTTTTATAGCATATGTCGACGTCTTTTTTAAATTTCGCTCTATAAATGGAAAATACTTCATAGTCGCTAATATTTCCGTATTTTTTCCACTTCGTCCACGCTTGAGATTTCTTTCTGTAAGTATGCAATAGTGATTTAGTAAACCAATTCGGAAAATTACAGCTTTTGGGTTTGTGCGTGGGAGTGTGTAGCTTAATGATATCATAGATTTTTTCGTAGAAAATTGAAACTGCTTCCTCCGGAGGTAATTCTTCTAGAAGGCTAAGCCAGTCAATGGCTTCAATTTCGGAATTAATCTCAGCATAGTTAGATTTATAATAATTAAGTGGAATTCGGTTTTTATGTTTTGATATAAATGAAGGTTTACTAAATGGTATTAATGCATAGAAGACTGGATGGTGGGAATCAATGGGCAAAAGCGAAACATTAGGAGTATGAGTCACTACATGTGTGTTACAGAAGAATAAGTCCAGGATGCGCCCGTTGTCGTTAGTAATACTGTTATATTGGTTCATATCCAATAGGGAGCAAAAATTCAATAGATGACGACTAACATTTGAATAAGTGCTGCTCGCGGCACACGCCATATGGGTTTTAGAATTAATCCAATTAAGCTCGGGCAAATTAAAATCACCTGCTAAAACAACGTATTCTATGGAGGGATCGTCAATTAAAATAGCCAGTGAATTAATAAAGTCAACATAAATATCTTCTGCTGTATTAGGAGGTATATAAGTGGTGCAAAGCAGTAAATATTTATTATCATGAAAGGGGATTTTAATTATTTTATGTTCCGGTAAAATTAATGGAGGAGACAATGTGAGACATGACGAATTAAAGGCCTTGTTGATCGCTATTAGGACGCCTCCTCCGTCTTTTTTATTAGAGACAGAACGATTACGGTCGCATCTGTATACTGAATAGCGGCTATCAATAAATTCATTTTCAGAAATATCCGGCGTCAACCAAGTTTCGGTTAAGATAATTATATCATAAGAGTGAGACAGAATGTTAATATACAGTGTATGCAGTTTGGTCCTGATCCCCCGGCAGTTCTGATAATAAATACATAAATTATTATTATCTTCAGCCATTATAAAAGCGTGGAAACATAAAGCTTAGCGAGAAATAGCAGATATTTACCAGTTAAAGTTTACTTAAGGATCCTGTTTGAGACAAAAACATACAAAGAAGAGGTTCACGTGGTTCTACGGTTATGGAGTCGAAGTTTCTTTCCGTTGTGGACTTTAGCAAGCGGGAGTGTCTCGTGGCTAAATAAAAGAAAAACAGCCGCACGGTCGATCGATCAGGTTAAGCTACCCTTGCCGCGGTTGTTCCGTGGATGCGTGACCATCTGTACATACCGAAACCCCTCCGTGCCTCAGAAAGCACGTTAAGCCGTTGGTCCCGGCTGTCATTCTTGGATCTTTGGCAGACGTTACGGGTTGTCAGAAGCTCGAAAGTCTGACAACCAATCTTACCAAGGGATATCGTGTTACCCAGTAACTGTTTTCTTGGAGGTCATATAGGCAGTCGCTCCATGTAAAATACTGGTGTTTTAGCTGCATCCGGTTAGACTGGAAGCCAACCCCAACATAGTTGGGAAAAGGCTAAGCAGATTTGTCTTTAGCAAGCAATACGTCGCCTAAAGCGATGTCACCGAGACATGTTCAACTTCAGACAAACTCGTCGGGTGACATACTTGACTTGACTTACGTAACAAAAACAACGCATGGTTGACCAATGTTATAAGACAACCTAACTTAGGCAGTTGTCCTACCGCCAGCGAAAATCGAGAACTAGAAGAACGAGAACTAGTAGAGCAGGCAATTAAAAACGAGTTGGTGAGTGACGAGCAGCGAGTGCACGACAGCTACGAGCGATTACTCGCTAGTAAGCGTATGCACCAACCCTAACTCTTTCAGCGAGTGTTCTGCCCGACAAGCGAGCGCTGGGCGAGTACTTTCTTTGATAGCTCTTGTCACTGCGACAAACGAGTACTCGTTAGCGATCAACATTAATATATGTACCCATCTCGTTTACATACGTTTCTTGAGCTTGAGCTTCGGCGGTGGGACAGGTACCTTACGGGCTCTAAGACAATCGCATGTATTTTCGGTTACGGTGGCACTAGTAACTAGCAGGTGACATCATACTGCCAATGTTTGCAAGTTCCAATCGTAGACTAAGCACGTATTGACTCGACACACTAACCGACAGCCAACAAGCATAGGTGACGACGTTACTAAGATAATGTTTATGCTTGGCGCAGACAGGGTTATATCATTCATCCGTATTTGTCCGGATATAACAGACTTTTTGGCTTTCCATCCGGACTTTGTCCGTCCTTGTACGAATTTTTAGACTAAAGGTGATTTGTTTGAAGAAAGAAAAAGTTAATTGAATACTGAATAAAAATGAATGATTTAAACGTAATGTTTAGGCATATAACATAAAACAATCAACCTATAATGTTCCTAGTTCTGGGTGGGTCACACAGGCCTCCTCTCTGTGAGAGAGAGCGAGCCCAGTGCAGGTTGGTAGATATCACAGGTCTTTGAATTTTTGAGGTTTTCCATCGCCGTTTTGAGAGCAGTGGTGATGAAATTTACACAAAGTAAAGCATCTGTCTGGACTTTAAGTCGCGGCCGTTACCACTGGGCCACCGCTGTTCTCTTTAAAAGTCTTCTTTCTAAATACATAATATATAATCTATAGATTCCATTTGTCGCTGTAATAAATTTTTAAAAAAAAACAGCACCTCCCACACCAACACACACACCCCTACATCACACACATACCCCCACCTCACACATATACAAAACCCAGTGCGCATTCCTTATTTATATATTCTTTTAAATTCCATTTCATAATTTTATTATTAAAAACTTTTAGCATGCTTTCAAAATTATCAATTGTTTATTTTCTTTCACATATGTGTAGTTAATGTAAACTAGAGGAGCGGAACCAAGCAAATCTTTGCTTAAAAGGTGACAACATTAACAATGTTGATTAATTAATCAATTAATCACATGAGTTGGTGAAATAAACATTTTTTTTAATTTATCCAGATTATGGTCAGGACTTTTGAAATGTTGAAATGATAACCCTAGGCGCAAGTTACCGAACGGTTAATAATGTCAATATGTCGTTGTTGCATCGCAAAGGTTGGGTTGCTCAATGTGGCACGCAACGCGGTCCAGTGCCCCGGTCACTCACTGTCACAGACCTTAATTGAAGCCTGTTTTTGGGAGATAAGGTCTTATGTAATTCTCTGTTTTTGTTTTGGCGTAAACAACTGGCAATGAGTACGACAGAAAATGATTACTAAGACTGATTTGGACTGTAAAAAACAAAGAGCCAAATCTTCAATCAATAAAAATAGTGTCAAGTAGTCGAATGATTAATTTGTTTTGCGTCATATGAAGAAGCTAAACGAAATCTTATAATGCAAAATATCCATTATTATTATAGGCGATGTATTATGGTGAAATAATCTAGAATGACAAATATTTGAGTGCTTTATAATATCAAATGTCGACATACCTGATTAATGTTTAGTTTAAAAATATGTAATTAAGACATCGTGAAGATTTGAAGGTCTTATGGAATTAGACTAAACAATCCATTATATTTAAATAGCGGATCTTTGGCATCTCAAGTTCAAAAGCAGAAAGTCAAGTCAGCCATGAAATTATTTTGCTTAGACTAACATTCCTCTGAAATGTGCACAGTGCGGCCTTGCACTGAAATTACAAAAAAAAGTCATGGTTTTGTCAAATCGAATACCTACAAAGTTTGGCAACTTTCATTCTCATTTGACAAATGAAAATTAAAGTTGCCTTTTGTAGGTATTCGATTTGTGCTAGTGCTACGCCGTAGCACCGTAGACTCTTAGCATGCTTTTCCAGAATTCTTTGACTATACAAACAAAAATGCAGTAACCAGTAGGTATCGACAGCTACGTACACAAGTCGTATACTAAATACGACACGTAAAAACATCTATTTATTTATTTATTTACTTAGGGACAACAAACAGCAGTGTAATAATAAGTAAACAAAGGTTAGAACTTAATAATAGAGGTAACAAATACACTACTCACAACGTTATCAAAACATATTTAAGAAACGGTCGCAGATGCATGGCGATGGACGGCGCATGTGCTAATTCCCGCGAATAATATTGGCGCGGTGTTCGCCCGAACTTATTTATGCAATAAATTCTTTAGGTATAAGCAATGTGAACCGGTGTGTAAGCCACACATGCCTCCAGCATTTCTGTACGATTTCGTTGTGTATGATTAAGAACTTGACGCCATTTTCGTCACAATCAGATTTATGCCTCGTCAAACTTAATTAACTGTGAATAGACCATTGTTCGGCTATTTGATGCCTTTTTGTGATATATTTACGAAACTTTGTACACGAACTTGTTTTGTGAATTAAAGATTGCATTCTTCTTACACGTTGTTTAGTTTCTAGTATTTTGTCGACAAAGTTTGCTTCATTCAATACGACGGTTGCGCAGGCGCATGTTTTGAAAAAATGGATGTTAATAAGTAGTTTAGGTAAACTTGACACTGAGTGTAAAGTGACATTAACAATATTTTTGCGCTATGCCCATTATATTCAGTCACTTGTTTTTTTTTAAACATACATTTACATAATTATGAATTTAAGTTGTTACTTAAATTCTCATGAGAAAGTTCAAAAATAAAACGTAAAAAGTTTGCATACCTATGTAGGTAAAAAAATAATTGAAAAAAATAAATATAAACATACATAAACCTGGCCATTAACGAATTCTATGAGATTAATTTTAAATAAAAAATAGAATGTTGTGTTACGAGTATGGCGCGTATTTAGAAAAGGTCATTGTATTTTCGTCAATGAATAGTTATAATTTCTTGATATGATTGGCATTTATTCATTTTAATTTACTTTCACATTTCCTATGTGTCTTTGTATGTTCTTTTGCTAGTTAAAATCCAAATCATGAATGAACAAAAAATATTGAAAAAATTTAGTAGGTTTTTACGTGTATTTTTGGATGTATTTTTAAATACCTAAATGTCTTACACCGTACGTTTCTTGTTACAGATGCAGGCGTGGTTGTTGGTGGCGTGCGTGGTTGCACTTGCGACGCTCGCAGTAGCACAGAAACCTGGACGTTTCCTGTCACTACCTAACCCCCAGAAATGCGCTAGCAGTAAGTACAAATATAACCTAATTATAGGTATTAGTGAGCGCCCTGGCTGGAAGCCTTAATTTATTACGGCATCCACAGGATAGCCCGGTTAAGCATCCGACAACCTCTTAGGTTGAACTGCGAGAGTCTATTCACAAAAAAGTTATTAATGAGGATTGTTAGATTCGAGAAACAATAATTTTATTTGTAGGTACTTTGTACCAGTAAAAGCAACATTACAAAATATTAGCTTTCTGAGGATATATCGTACTTAACACAACTTAAAGCACAATTTTCTCTGGTATGACAAGTACTGGCTGAAAATTAGGCGGAAACTGAAAAGTATTCAAAAAACTCTGAATCGCGAAATATATTATAAAAACCTAGATACGATGGTATGTAGTGTAAGTGTTCAAAACACGAAATATTTCTTACATAACTAGTGTTGTTCTTGCTAATGTTTATTTCATTTCAAGACTACTCAACAGCCTACGTGGTAACAATGAATAAACAAGTATAATTACTCATCCATCACGGATGAATTAGAATCGATTTAAGTAGCAAAACAGGTTCATTTGTGTCAACGTTGTTTCAAGGCAGCCAAGCGCTTCAGTTGATGTAACGAATAGATGCGGTTTTGAATCGGGACTCGCTTTTCTATTGCGAAATAACACATCTCCTTTCCTTTTCGGTAATTCATTGCTATGCAGATTAATTACATAATTATTTATTTATTTACTCGATACTTCTAAACTAATATTATAAAGAGAACAGATTTGATTTTTTGTATTTTTGTTTGCTACGCTTTCACGCTAAAACGGCTGAACGGATTTGGATCAAATTAGGTATATAGGGAGACCATAACCTGGATTAGGCCATAGAATACTTTTTATCTCGATATTCCCACGGGATCGAGACTTATCCGGATAAAACGTGGGGAGCAGCTTGTTTAATAATATACCGATATATACCTCCGACGCGATGCCGTACATCTGCAATATACATATTTATTTAAAGAGAAAAAATATTGTTAGTCCTAACAAAATACAAATAATTATATGCATGATTTTTTTTTTAATTTTTCATCAATTATTTACTTTAGGCCGCACTTAGAGACAGGTAGAGCGTAGAGAAGAGAGGTTTTAAAAACTGAGTTTTTCAATGCAGCAAAGGCTCGTCAATCACCTAACTTTATGTTTTCTTTTTTTCATTTGAATCATTCATTAAAAAAATCTGGTTTCTACCTTTACGAGCTTTTCCCCGCGACTCCGTCCGCGTGAAATTTCTTGTTTTAACATAAAATATCTATGGCATGGCACTCTGCAATACTGTAGCTTCCCATTACTGAAAGAATTTTGGAAATCGGATCCCTAGTTCCGAAGATAACTCCCTAGATAACTCACCTTTATAATATCAATTAGTATAGAAAACAAAAACATGTGATTAAATATTAAATGGCTTCATTATGCTTCTCCCCCACGCAATAGATAAGGTAACAATATTATTCTAAACTTTGATAAATAACGTCTAAATCTCATACTAAATCACATTTATTTGACGTTTAAATGACAAAGTAAACCAGATTACTAATTATTTATTTAATTGACCTCATAAAATATACGCTTGATGTATTAAAAAACCAGTACAAGCTGGTGTCTTATTCTAGAGAAACTCCGTACTACGCCAGGCCAGTTTAAGATCAATATATTTCTAGTAACATGTGGTCGTCTGTACCAGGAACTCACAGAAAGAAGCCTTGAACTTATTTAGCTTAAAGCAACCTTAGACGGACGTGATGAGAAAACTGGCTCCTAATGATATTAATTTATGATAAATATCTTAAAGTTGTAAATTATTGTGTGAACTGTGCCTAATGGTCGTATAAAAAACCTTCTAAATAAAATTGTAGTAGGTAGTAATAAAGTTCATCCGATTTTTTTAATGCTAGGTTTTTATGATAATAATTATCGATAGATAATTTTTATTTTATTATTCACGCTAAACTGGCTCACAGAGAAAAAAAATACATATAAATAACTTAGTAGAATAGGTATTTTCCATGAATCCGATCTTCTATACATTCCTGTTCCTTCGTCATTTCTAATTTTATAACTTTCGTCCATTACTGATTCTAATTTCGTATTCTGATAAATTCTTTATCTGATGAATCAATGTAAAAACACTAGAAAGCTTACATAATATATGTTCATTTAAGACCATAATTTCAAGTACAAGAAGTACTCAAGTACACGCTTCAAAAAATAAACATTGCACGATGTGTACGGTTTGCGCGTACTCTATCAAACTATGAAGAATCTGTACGTAATTATTACGTAGAAAAGTAAAAGCTTCCGCGGGTCATTGACCTCGCAAGGTCGCGGACTCGTTGGAGGACGGGGCCGCCCCTCCCGCTCCTCCCCTCTCTCCACCCGACGTCCGTCCGCACTCAAGTACGTTCTCGTAATTGGGAAAAGCACTTTTCCGTTTCCTCGTCATGAGATCTTTTTTCTTTCTAAAGTTGTTTAATGTACGCGGATATATTTGCAACCTGATACGAGTAGCTCAGTTTTTTAGTGTGTAGAACTCTTAAGAAATTGGCTTTTGCAGTGTTAAAAGGTTATAGGTACGAAACGTTTATTATTTATGTTAATGACGAAACATTTCTAAATGCAAACCTGTTGATGTGATTATACAACTGTTGAATCAAAAATCCACTTTTTGGTCAACATTTTGCATATTGCACATTTGAACTGAATTATTTCGAACCGGAACATATCAATTAGAACTTTCCATCGTTGTCTATCAATACATATTTCGCTCTGGGAGTTCTGTATTCATACTTTTGTTCTAGGCAAAAAATATGAATTGTCAAGTAGGTTTCAGTTAGAATTAATTATACCGATGAGTCAGAGGGTGTGTCTCAACCATAGAAATATAACAAAAAAGGTCTCTCACACACTCTTTCTTCTTATATCTATGGTCTCAATACTCAACACCTCATATTCAAATCAGACAAAAAATAAGAGTTGGTGCGTACATAAATATAGGCAATGAAGCACTCACAGATTCTGTAGGTTCGTGAGGTCAACTGAATATTTATGAAAAAAAAAAACTGAAACAGTAACGTATTTCGTAATACGAAAAATAAAACGTAGCCTCTATATATATCAAATAGGTTTTTTGTTGTTGTGATATATTTGGATGATTTATTTTAAACTTGAACTTAAATATTCGTCTTCAATAAATAACATGTTTGTGTAAATAGGCTTTAAATATTCAGCAGTTTAGGAATGTGATTTTTGTTTACACAAATATAACACTCAAGGGCAAAATCCCACTAAGTTTTGATAATAAATGATAGGTATTTATTTCTGTAAATTTGTTCAAAAAGCATAAATGTAGGTACAGACGCCAGCACATCAAGCTACTAAAATCTGTCAAATTTCTATAATAAATTTTCAACTTTATCGCTAAAGCATTAAGGTTCAAGGTTCATTGGAAAAATCTGACAGTTTCGGGTAGCTTGACCTGCTGGCGTCTGTACTTAAGCGTCAACAATTTGAGAAGGAAGACTAATACAAACTCAGAGGTCTCTTTTAAAGTCCAGACGTAATCTTGGTAAGATCATATCGGACCATGCAGATTAATGTCTGAGAGGGACTTTTGAGGAAAGGGCCATACAGATTTGAATGGATCTGTCTAGTCAGTGCACGCATTTGTCAGTAATCGTGCAGCTCAACTCAGAATTTAAGGAGCTCAACAACAACATAGAATCTTCCTTTTCGCATCGAATTGATTTAGTAGGACCTAGTTTATTCTGTCAAAGAAAAGAAAACCTTGTTTGTTTGTAAGAACTTTATTTTCTTTTATCGAAATATATATTTTTACCAAACATAGAACGTCAGTGGCGTAGCTACCTAGGGGCTAGGCGGGGCAGTGCCCCGGGGCCCTCAAGCTCAGGGGGCCCCCGAATCCTTACCAGAAAATCTTGATCGAACTGAACTTTTGAAAATTTCTCCCTTTTTCAAAATAAATATGACAGGTTGCAACCAGACTTTAATCATGCAACTCAGTTGAGAGAAATTTGAAAGTTATACCTAGGGAATTCCCCTTAATTCTTTCTGTGGGTTGGCAGTATTGTCAATTTGACGGATAGCGATATGTGCGTTTTATTATTCATCGATGTGCGTTTTATTGTGAATTCAAGATTTTTGCAAAAATGCAGGTCACCTGCAGTAGCATCGTTAATATTTTGTTCGCTAAGCATTGTTGTGAGGTATGCAGTAATAACCAGATCAGAAAATGGACAGCCAGTTGATATAGAAGTAAAAGAAGTCTTTGTAGGCTTTTATGCAGCCATCAAACATGGTACGGCAGATTTAGTCAACCAAGTGACTACATTATTTATCGCCAAAAATATTGATTTAAAAAATATTAAAAATATTATTAATATTTACCACCTAGTTTTACCTCAATTAACTCAAGCATGGACTGTTCACCAAATTTTGTAAGGAAATAATGAGCAAATAATGGAGTGCTGGAATGCGACCTAACGGAATTATTTACAGCAATGTTATTATTCTTTACAATTCTTGTCTCTTCTGCAGCAGCTGAAAGGTCATTTAGCAATTAAAAAGTAATAAAAAATATTTAAGAAATAGTATGGGCCAAACTCGACTCGACATTTATCGCTAAGAGCAATTGAAAACAAAACCGCATCAAGCCAGGGGGTCTACTCCGAAGTGGTAAATGTATCGCATCGGCCGAATGTTCGGCCGTTTCTTGCTACGAAGTTACTATTTGGTTCGGTCGGTCCCGATCCTACACTCCTACACTCTTTCGAATATTTTTCGACTTTTTTCGCATTTTTCAATAATATTCGGTTCGGCCATGTGTCGGTCCGATCCGATCATTCGCACTTTGCACTTCGAAGTAGACCCCCTGGATTTAACCGAAGTCATTGATACGTTTGCGAAAACTAAAGCTAGGAAAAGATTGTAAATATAATAGTTATTTAGTCAGTTGGTAAGGTCCGACCTTCATTCAAATAATAAACCCTTGAATCTTTTCTATTTCGTTTTATTGCCCAATACTTACACCAAGTATTAATTGTAATTAATGTTGATACTGTTTAATATTTTTATTACCTGACCTGCAGTGCACGAAAAAGAGCCGATGATAAAGTAGCTTAGATTTTTAAAAGTATTTGTATATTTCTTATTTTTACTTGATAAACCCTAACCAGTTTAGATAGCAATGGGGCCCCATTTTTTTATTTGCCCCAGGGCCCTTAGTTACCTAGCTACGCCACTGTAGAACGTACTAGTATTGACTCGAATGGTTCAGAAACCATGAAGATCTATATCTAGGTACTGGAGTAGGTACTAGGGGATAGACTTAAAACGAAAACATCTAAAATATTTTTCCTTAAAGTCTCATCTCTCCTTTAACTCGTGCTCATTTCGTGGAAGTGAGTGGTATTTTTGCCAATAAATTAAATTCGTCTGACGTATTATTAATATTAAGTATTATCCAACAATTTATGCAACAGATTTCGGTTATTTGTTCGTATGTCGTAACTTTGTAAGTGTGACTTGGCCCTTCAAGTAATCGACGATATTATTTTTAAAGGTACTATACTTTTTTTCTCTCATAAGTAAGTAATTATCACACTTCCGCCATCTCATATTGTCGGAGAAAACATCTTCATTCTTTAAATTTGTTTATGTCTAGGTACCGCTTTTACTTTTTTAATAAACTCAACGGCAACGCGGTCTAATGCATATTTACCACAAACAATCGTAGAGTGAAACCAGGAAATAGAAGGATTTCACTACGAAATGCATATTAAAGAATAATCTAGACATTGTACTATTAGTTTCTTTATTTATTACTGTAATTTCGTGGAAGCTATTTGCACAATTAATAATAAAATCTGTTCTTCTTCTGTTAATTTTTAGGTACCTGTTTTAACTCGAAGTTTTATTTGTGTGGTCGAGGATCTGTTTAATCGGTTGAAGGACGGTTTTATTGTTATTAACTTATTACGCCTATGGGCATTTAGTATCCCTCAAAGTGTTAATATTTATGTAGACACTAACTTCAAGTTTATTATCATAATCGGTTTTAGTGATGTGAAAGTATTGAGACTTCTAAGTAAACAAAGTGTTAGCCTGTTACGTCTTTTCTCTTTTCGCAGCTACTGTCACTTTTATTGTTAAAGAAAAATTGCATTGTTCCTATGCAAACGGGAACATACATTTTAATTTCTGGTATAAACGATGTACCTATTTTCCCATTTTAATAAGTGAAAACGTCTGTGACAATTTTTTTTAATTGTTATTTTAATTCTTAACGTCGAAAGGTTAACCGTGGAATTACAAAAACGCCTTAATCTTGATTCCATTAGAAGACAACAAACGAAGAGACAGAAATGCAAACATGTTATTAAAATATGTACTTATTTAAAAGAAATTGAGCGACCAGTCTGAAGAGTAATAATACATTACACAATCAACAATTTACAAATGACTCTTATTAGATAATCTTGCTTCGTAATTAACTACTTCAAACATTCTCTAGTCTAGACCTTCTTCGCACATTAAGCCGCGTGTGGGTTTAATTTATAAACATCGTAAGTAGTCAAGCATTATCTACGGTAAGCACATACGAGTATGTATATGTAATAGTGAACAAGTATTCCGAGTGGTACATTATTTATCTTCGACCATTGCAATAGTACCTTGACAACGCAAGCCATCTTTACTACACAACTTCTGTACTTTTAATGGGGCATCGTTAAGTTGGAATTAATTATTTTATTATAAGCTTACAAACGAGGAGGTTTGAGCTCACGGTCGTCCACAGTGGATCTTTATTCTTCTTCGTCTTTTTAATGCGTCTTGTGTAAATACGTCATTATACTGTTTACAAGACTTGCAACATTTGGGAACTACCGTACTTGAATTTGTTTAGCTTTGTGACCCAGATGGTCAAAATAAAAATAGGTTGATGATGAACAGTTTTGGGCGTCGCCGTTATCCGAGCAAACTGATTGTGTTTTTCTGGAAGATATACTGCAACTTGATTTCATTTTGTATCAAGTTGTAGTATGTCATCATATCCTTAGGGCTGACTTTTCCAACGCCAGATGACACTTTTACGCCAGTATTGATTTTAAATTTTTGTCAGTTTTTCCATACCAAAACTGTCAGGCGTCAATTTTATTCCACGGTGACGTTGGAAATATCAGCCTTTAGTCAGATAAAGTTCCCTAGTTCTGACACAAGAAGTGAAAACCCAAACACCGTTACGAATTTACGAGCACAATAACCGCCACTACAAAAAATAATTAAAGAGCTCTTTGCGGCCACCATTTTGCTGGTTATTCACGCAAGCAGAGATGAGCGATGTGACGCATTATACACATGGGTGAAAACGTATCGAGCGGGCTCAGGCAGAGGGGTGAATCACCTCAACCTATTCCAACACTTATTTTAAAAGTGATGGGGGTCAAAATCGGTTGGCAGACGGTTGACATGATGTCGTACCCTTTTCCACTCCGAGCTGTTCTGTGCAGTAGCTCTTCTGCAGCAATGCAGCTGGCAGATGAGTATGCACCGACTCATTGTGTGATGTATCTCATTTAAGGTACAAGGCCACTTAGTATGACTTTATTATGTAAAAATGTGCGTAAAATCCTTCATCAGTTAAATGGTATAAATGTCCAAACTAGTTTTATATATTCGTTCAACAGTCGTTCTTTAGATTAGACAGTGCCTCTGTCTTAATTTGCCTATAGGCCATTTTTAATCGTGACTGTTGCAATCTTATATTGGTGCTTACGTTCCTAAAGCTCTACATTTAACATTTAAATAAAAAAATAGAAATAATAAAGTTGTTCCCAACCATTCCGGTTCGCAACGGCTCAATTATTTCTTGTTTTGTTTTTAAGTAGTTGCCATCGTCTTTCTAGTGTAATTATTAATATTCAGAATATATTAACGTTTAGGTACCTAAATATTATAATCCTAACGTTTTAGATCCGTGAGTATACCTACCTACAGATATGAATGGAACACTAAACTAAAAGCTATGCATGCCATCATAAGTTTATGGGTTCAAAATGCGACAGGTCATGGGCGTGCCGCGTGGGTCACGGGTATTATCGTATAAAACGGTTT
Organism: Apamea sordens; assembly: GCA_945859715.1. Taxonomy (NCBI): domain Eukaryota; kingdom Metazoa; phylum Arthropoda; class Insecta; order Lepidoptera; family Noctuidae; genus Apamea; species Apamea sordens. The sequence goes on along the minus strand of OX243991.1, from coordinate 8,122,135 downwards.
GTTAATCAGACAAACAGTAATATTTCACTTAGTGCAATTGCCCATTATTAAAACTTTCAAATTGTGTTATATCCCTGGCATATAAAGATAAATTATGACTTACAATTTGCTTAATGTACTGACCTACGGAATGGCGAAATTGAACTGTAGGTTTGAGAACGCTCTGCGAATACCTACTCGTATGTGAGTGAAGTAACCTAAGCTAAACCTGTGTAGATTAATTAAACCTTGTGATATAAATTAAATTTCACATTGGTTTGGAATCTATTATTATAGAGCGAACTCTGAATGTAGAACCCCGAAATGTATCTAACGTACACTGCAAGAGCTTTTGACTCAAAAACTGGCAGCTTGTGTTGAAACTTGACATCCAGCGGGGTAATTGCGTACCATACTAACAGTAGGAATGGCTTTCATTTGGACATTTCAACAGCTTTCATTGCGTTATATACGTTGTCGAGCGAACAACATTTTCGAACATATGAAGCAATGGATCAGCAATATCCTTCAAAAGTATTCAGATTGAGATTGTTAGTGTACGCAATAAGGGTGCTGGTTAAATTCTTCCACATTCATCTGTAGATATTTAGAAGGTTTCAAGTTTAAGATCTCATCACTTTATCCAACAATTATTGATGGAATAACATTATAAAATTATACTTAACTGATAAATCATGGATGTATTTTTGGAACAGATCATACGTAGATTCCTTTAGTTTTCAACATTTTAGAACATAATGAAGCAATGGATTAGCAATATCCTTCAAAATGATTCAGATTCTGATTTATAGAGTGTTACGCAATTAAGGTGCAGATTAGGCCTCGAATCTTATAGTAATATATCTTTTTTAGTACTCAGCATTGCTATTCTGTAAAAATCTCACCGTGAAAACTTAGGTGAAGTGAGTTTGAAGTGAGCTGTCACTTGATGCTGGGGATTGACACTATTGACAGGTCACCTCACCTAAGTTTTCACGGTTAGATTTTTACAGAACAAATCGGCTGGTATACTAATTACTCATAGCTTTTAGAATTACATTTGATTCGATGCAGTAGCTGACTATAAATCGAAGTCATCGTTAAATTAGGCTTTTATCATTCATAATGTTCTCATAATTTATGGATATGATAAATTATGATTTTATGCTTGATGTAAAATATGGTGTCAGAATATTCGAGGCGAATTCGAAGTGTTGCAAAATCTTCCTATTTTTCAGATGTCCATCTCAATCTTATATAGCTTAGCTTAGGCTAATATAAACAAAACTAGGTTTTGCAATACAGCCTTCATCTTAGTTACGTTCCTTTCGATAGTCCAATCCAATACCATAATAATAATTCATCTTTTACACCAGTTCGTGGATTCATGGAATTAATGCCAACTGCCAACTAGGTAGGTATATCATTTATGTATAAACATTTTACAGTTAATTTCGATGAGTTACGTTTTAGAATTTTATTGCGGAGCACCTTTTATGACAGTTGTAAATGTTTACTGTAGTAGCTCAAAATCGCAATAACTTTAAAACAGATTCCCAATCTTATTTTTCCCACCGTCCACTTTGAGATTTTTTTTTCTAGAAGCCCCCTATTTTTTTTTAGCATATCCCACTATTATATGTATCTAAATGTGTAATATTATATAGTCGTAAGATAGGTCCTATGAAAGACTGCCCCCCTGAAAGTCTTAAACGCCTACGAGGGGTGTTATCGAACCTATGCCTTAGAAGAGGCTGTGAATCGGTTCAGTACATTTATATTTCTGCATCGTAACAATTGCATAATTTCCATTTTCAGAAACTGAATAACGTTACTAAAAACATTGAAATCTAAGACTATCAGTAAAATATAACGTAACTAAATATCAGGTCTGTAATCCCGGAAGAGTTAGGCAGGCAGAAGTGTACCTACATCCACATTTCGCCAGCCTACAGTAAAAAATCAGTCACATAAATTGTTATTATCGTTAAATCAGCATCCTGGCACAGAACTTACTGAAAGCCATATAATAACTTAGGCTATAAACTTAGCCAGACATTCGTGCGTCTGATGTCAGCGGCTCCGTGCCGGATTTCAGAGGACAATCGCACATCCGTCAGTCTGTCACTGAGCAAGGTCTAAGCACATTCATTGTGTATGTTCGTCGGCGTATCGTGCGAACTTAACACATTCACATTGTAATCAAAATCACTAATAACGATGCAATTCAGTATAATTACCGTCAAAATAGGACTCGTGCAAAAAAATTTAACCTTCACGTTTAGGCGACGTGGTAAAAATCTTAAGTTAAGATTTGCACGTAACTAAGTAGAGATCATCGTCATCGTCATGAGCTTTTCAGCTGTACCGAAATTTCATATAATTATGTTGGATAGTATACCTACATAAACAATGGCCTTTCAAGATTTGCACATGTGCAGTTCAGTTCAGTTGTTTACCGACAACATTGTCCCTGTTATTGTTGTGTTGTGACAAAAGTCCTTTGAAAACGAACTTGATAAAAATTGTAGCGTCAAAAATTATATACAAAACGCTAAACGATTACATATTTTCGCATCAGTCTAATAAATGCAGATAATTGGGATTGGCGGCTTGACAATAGGCGTGAACTGGCCGGCTGGTTAAATATAAAAATCGCATCCGGTAGCGATCCTTGGCCCAGTTGGCGCGGCGCGTGACCGACGCATCTGTGACTATGTAAGACGCGCGGCGCCGCCCGCAGCCGCTAGCCCCGCCGCGGCCGGCCGTTGCGACATCGTCTGCCAAAATCATTCTGCACATACCTAATGTAGACTTAGAATAAACATATTACATACTTCATGCAACGATTCAGCCCCGTATTAGAATTAATGATGAAAGAATTGACACCGTAAGATCGAGTTTGTAGGAGTACAAATAGGAGTTAGCCGGTTAGGTATGTAGGTCGCGGATGCTTTTAGATACACTTCATAGATAGCTGTGTACAAACGGTTTGTATACAAACGTGCCGCGCTATATACTAGCTGCATCCTTGTGCATTTAAGCAATTGAACTTATGAACTATTTCAATTGAGAAGGACTTGTCGTTCATTTGCACACGTCAACGCTAACATGCAATAGATAGCTCTCGCTCTCCCCTTTTTTATCCATTTCGTAAACTAACAATTACCTAACGGACTTTTTATATCATTTTTTTTTTTTTTTGCCTCACACTAGGAATTTCTCCTGTATCGTGGGTGCGTTTACAAACATTTAAACTCACATACACAAACATCCAGACCCACTAACACTGAATTATAATATTTAGGTATTCGAGGTGTATATTTCAGAATGCCTTAATGACATTCAAAAGATCTAGAATAAAATGAATAAATCAAGGACATCGCGACTGCGTAATAAATCGATCCACATTATTTATGTTAACACCATTTAAATCAAAGCTGATCTAATTTTGGAATTTAACATTTTTATCGTTTTTTTTACATTATCCTTAAACGGCTTGAAATATGTCGTTTGCATTTTTATATAAGGAGGAAAGGTCGCGATGCATTGCCCGTTATGTTATGTAATGGCGTCTTGTATTGCGACACTGACATAGCGCGTGATAATAACACAATTGCTCGCAGGCACCTCAATGTCACGACCGTGATACTACAGTTTGATGTGTAGGTACATGACCTGTCACGCCGAGGGTCTTTGAATGTCACCTATTAACGCCTCGCTAAATTATAGAAGCAATACAGTGTTAAATATTATTTATACGGTTCGTGTGACTGTCACGACTCAGCCTTGAGTCGGATGTATTGCAACCGATATGCATGATTAAACGTCATTTAACATTCTTTTTTCTTTTACTTCTAGGACCAAAAGAGTTCTTCTACCGAGGTCACAACTACTTCTACAGTGGACACGTTCCCGCCCTAGCCAACAGAAAAGTAGATTGGCTAGACGGTCGCAACATCTGCCGCGAATACTGCATGGACCTTGTCTCCATGGAGACGCAAGAAGAAAACAATCTAATCTTCAAGCTCATCCAGCAAAGTGAGTACTTAAAGAGTGTTGTGAAATTCTAATGGCATCTTCGGAGTACCACGTGAAGGCGACACGTAATTGGGAACCTTCACATTTCACTAACACCGTTAGATAATTTTTATAAATATTGTAATGGACATTGACGCTCTTAGCACATCTAAAGTGTGACCCTGTGGCGTCTTTATTGCTGTGACCTCATGAAATGATACTGAGCCACGTTATTTTCTTATTGCAGATGATGTGCCTTATATCTGGACGTCGGGTCGCCTCTGTGACTTCAAGGGTTGTGAAAACCGCAAGGACCTCGAGCCCAAGAATGTGTTCGGTTGGTTCTGGTCCGCGAACCGCGATAAGCTGTCTCCTACCAACCAGGTTCGTGTCGAATTACTTTACTCTCATCTTTTAGTATTATCACGAGATAAGCATTGTGAATCTTCATAGATCGGTACAATGCACTGTGGTACGATGAAACTGGGTTATCGCACTTGGCAAGCTGATTAAAAATCGCAGTATTGGCACTTATAAAGAATCTGCGTTTTCTTTTCACGTAACGCATGGTTGTCGACTAAAAGAACTTGGTCTGTCCTATTCTATTGCTAGGAGCATTACGAAAAGTACACATTTGTTTACATTGTTGTAAGAACTCGTAAAGTTCCTTTGTTATGTTCGGAACTAATGCGTCGTTACATATGTCCGTCAACGAATTTCCCCATTACCGTCACGTACTTATTTACTGAATCATAAACTTTCGAAGACACACCTGTGCGTACAATTGGTGCCTTGCTGTGTGAAAGTTGAGTTATTACGCATTTTCGAACACTGAAGTATTTATATTACGTTATAGCACTTGAGTGCATAGTGTTTAAACTTCGGCACTTGTTTGAGTTGGGTTTTATGTTAATGTTAACCTAAATGGCTCATTTGCAATGTCACCGACGATTTAACAACTTCTGGGCGGAAACTGTTCATAATGAATGCGTAATATATTTCCAGAATAGTCCGACAAATCCATGATTAAATAAGAAGACACTGCTGCTACTTACATCGAAATATGTAATCAAATGACATTCCTTTACAGATCCCTAACGGCTGGGGCTACAACCCTTGGTCTCAGACCGGCCACAAGAAGCAGCGTCAGCCCGACAACGCAGAGTTCGACATCAACGCCACCTCAGAATCCTGCCTCAGCGTCCTCAACAACGTGTACAACGACGGCATCGCGTGGCACGACGTCGCCTGCTACCACGAGAAGCCCGTCGTCTGCGAGGACTCAGATGAACTCCTCAACTACGTCGCCAGCACCAACCCCGGCCTCCGTCTGTGATCCTCCTAATTTTAGATACTACCAAACATTACAGTGATCATACTCAAATTTTACATCAGGATGTCGGGTTAAACGACGTCCCGATGTCACTAGCAATAAAAATGCTAGTATTCTTTCAAACGAATTTAAGATTTATGTAGATATAATTCGGTTCTAACAAGCTACACTCCATAGAGGATGCACATCGTACTACATCGTATTTATTAAGCACCAGCACATTTAAGGACTTGCCATAACTCCTACATTCGGGATCTCCCCACATTCCGTCGTACAAACTCTGTACAGTATCATAATTTAAGACTTAAGTAAGTTTATTTTACCTAAGGGAATTTCTATTTGTACATAAAAATAAAAAATAAGAAAAAAATTCAAGAATCGTTTTATTTTTCTCAAAACTGAATGCCAAATGAAGACATTTCAATGGAATCATCTACTGTTGAAAACACCGAGAGCCGCCGTCATATTTTTATCGTGCACTATATTTTCAACTCTTTGTGTTAAACAGAAGGCCAATTCTCGTAATTTAAAACGTTTAAAATCTAGTCGCAGTCTCATCTCGGCGACCAACAAATGTCAAAAACTTGTCAAAATGTAGGGAAATTAGAAGTATTTTTGACAGATTGAGACTCTCAGATCAGACTGTGAATGATCTTAAAATTACGAGAATTACCCCTCTGAGCATAATTGAGTATCTACCAGAGCGGATTCCAGCGCAAAACACTTTGTTGGATGTTCAACTCTCCGCAGAGCATTGAAAATCCAGTGCGCGAAAAAGAACGCTGCGGGAAAAACGCGCCCGTTCGATCTCATTCTCTCAGTGAATATTGTCCCATTTCACTACACAAAATAATTACTTCTCGAAACCTCTGAAATCTTTTCGAAGATACAGTGCTCAGTGGAACTGGTGTCACCGCCTGAAGTAACACTACAAAGTCCCCGGTATTGACAGCAAAGCCAGCATTCATGCTAAACCTTAAATGAAGAGCAACCTGTGCAACAATGTTACAGCCAAGTGTTTCTGCATTGCTGGGAACGTTTCGAGTTTAAAATGTGATGCAGTGTTGCTGGCAGCATGTTTACAAGTTGTCAGTGTAGCCATGCGCGTATTTAAGTGAAGTAAATAGGTTCCGTCAAAACTGGAAAGAGGACGCACGGGCTCGCAAAAGATGAAAAAAAAAAATTAAGAAATTTGTAATAATAGTTTTGATAACAGAATACAACATAGTCCCCTAGAAAGTAGGCAAAAAATAAGAAAGATTTACAAGATATTATTTAAATATTGATCCATCATTCAATCCTAAGTGAATTGCTTTAGCAAAAGCATAAATATGCAAACAGATACCTACTACAAATATCATCAATCAATGTCAATGACATGAGGAATACCTGCAATTTATGCCATTATTACAACTACCTTCACTGATAACATATTCCCTAAAGACGTACAATATTTAGCTGCAAAGCGAAAGCCTGAATAATTTCCAGGAGCTCTGGCATATTTAGCTTCCTCTGGGAATATCCAGGGAAACCGCAAGCTTTAAAGCGAAACCTATGCAGACAAAATAATGGCTTCATTTTCATGACCAAGCTTTTGACATGACTGATGAACGAGCCTTTCAGAATTTTTATTCAGGTTTACAAGGAAAGCACGTTAAGCCGTTGGTCCCGGCGATCTTTGACAGTCGTTATGAGTCGTCAGTAGCCCGAAAGTCTGACAACCAGTCTTACCAAGGGGTATCGTATTACCCAGTCACTGGGTTGTGGAGGTGAGATAGGCAGTCGCTCCATGTAAAATACTGGTATTCAGCTGCATCCGGTTAGACTGGATGCCGATCCCAACATAGTTGGGAAAAGGCTAGGCAGATGATGAAGTGCACGACGATGGATCTTTTGTTTGCTCTTTCGCTCACTTGCTGTTATTCCGACTGATTGACTGATGATTGAAAATGTATGTGCTCATATAAAGGAGCCATCGGACCTTACCTTTAATCAGCCTAAAATATTCCCACTGCTGGGACACAGGCATCCTCTTGAAGAGAGGGAAGTCAGCGGTGATCCACCACGCGGGCCCGGTGCGGTTTGGTTGGTGTCACATGTCTTCGATTTTATTAGTTCTAGGCCATACCGGTTTCCTCACGATGTTTTCCTTCACCGTTATGAGAGCAGTGGTGGTGAAATGATTTACGTAAAATAAAGCGCGTGGCTGGGTTCGAACCTACGACCAACCACTCGTAAGTCACGGCCGTTACCATAAGAAGAATAAGAGGGTGTATAGGTCCTGATGATAGTATGGTGATGAATATTGATAAAAGTTGAACTTATTAAATCATTTAACCATCAAAGAATTACATAATAGTAATTTACGATGTGTGATGTCCTCGAGAAACAACAATATGTATTATATATGATGAAGATGTATATAATCTACTGCAGCAGCCACTTTAGCGAGGTGTTGACCTACTTTTTGTCAAAGATTACAGATGCTATATACATTTTACAGGGTACTTATGGAAGGTACTAGGGAGTTCTTAACAACGTCATTCAGGCTCCATACACTGGTAATTTTGAGCCTTCCCTTGAACGATTCGGTTAACGATTGTAAGGGATAAAGTGGATGAGCATTAAGTTAACCCTACTGTACTGTGACTCCTACAAAAACAAATTAATAGGTAGGTGATTATTGCAAAGAGAACAGACAGTAAACTTTAGTAAAAGATTAAGAAGAAAAATAAAGTGACTGAGTATCTCCCTCCATAATTATAGGCATTGTCTTACTAGACCAAGTTCTAGCCCTAATTTACAGCAATTGAACGAAGTAGAGGGAACAACGGAAGGCCTACTCGTGCGCTATTCGTACTAAAATTGTTAAGCTCAGTTGCATGTTCCGGTCCATCAGCCTGTGGACTCTTATCATGAAATCTCAGAATCCAACAAACTTCATAAGTAGATTCCTCATATAAAGTAGGTAGGTTTCTTGCAAAGAAAGGTCTTTTCAAAATTCCACCCCCCAGAGGTCAATAACGGGTTAAAACTTTAAAGTTTCATGCGAAATTGTGGTACAACCGGCAAGTTATAGGACAGGAGGGGAAGGAAATATCATAGATCTATTTAGGCATGTCGAAATAGCAATCTAAATGGACTCGGCCCAGAATTCGGCTACTTGTTTGGCGCCATCACCAGCGTCCATCAGTTCCTGTAGCTGACAGGACACGCAGGACAGTGTTAGCCACACCAGAATATTCATTTAATTGCTGAATGTAGGTACTCCTATTTACAATAAGTTGGTTACAATAATATTAAATAATCCTTGTACATTCTACCATTTTGGCATGCAAACATTGATGCAGTTCATCATCAAACAGACATTGATACAACTAAAATTTATCAGCTAGAAAAACCGATACGGCAAACATTATCAACAACTCCGGCTGTAGCTCGCAAACCGAACAACGTAAAAATAATGCGTAGGTATATTTTTTAACTTCCCATAGGATATGATGTGCAGATTGCTCGTACGAGTATTCACACGGCGTTTCACTTCCGTAAATACGGTGCGGTAACAAACTTGTAGAAAAATGTAGATTTAAAGGTACATATAAAGGCGTAAAGTTACGAGCTCTTTAGCCATGGAAGCCGTAAGAGGAGGACAGATCTTTTTCTATCTTTAAAACATGCATCTTTTGAAACATGCTTGTTTCAAAAGTATCTGATGAAAGTGTAAACAAACCCTATTCTGCGGGGCAATGGCTTTCATTTTGACAGTTCAACAACATTCATTGCGTTATTTACGTTGTTGAGCAGACACATTTTTCAAACATATGAAGCAATGGATCAGCAATATCCTTCAAAAGTATTCAGATTGAGATTCATAGTGAACGCAATAAGGGTGGTGGTTAAATTCTTCCACGTTCGTCTGTAGATATTTAGAAGGTTTCAAGTTTAAGATCTCATCACTTTATCCAACAATTATTGTTGGAATAACATTATTAAATTGTAACTGAAAAATCATCGACGTATTTTTGGAATAGATCATTCGTAGATTCCTTTAGTTTTATGACAATTTTAAATTTATTTATTTTTGTGTTTTTACCCAGACAGACGCTTTACTTTGTGTAAATTATATCAGCACCACTACTCTCAAAACGGTGAACGAAAATATCAAACACAGGCACGTGACATCTACCCAACCGCAGTGGGCCTGCGTGGTGGATTACGGCCCAGTCAATCTCGTCGAGAGGAGGCCTGGCCTGTGTCCCAGCAGTGAGAACATATAATATAGCTGATTATGCTTATGTATTTATTTATTTACACTAGCCAGCTAGCCGGCTATAGGATAAGATTTTGAGCAGATATTGGATTTGTATAGGTACCGGAAAAAATCTAATGTTTTTTTTTTGTTAACTCAATAAATTAACGGTTGCACTTCTACGTAGATAGATGTAGCTTATTTTGAAACTGAAATATAGGTACTTAAAGGGGTATTTCATATTTAAATGACCCGGGGCTTGTAGGTACGTATAGTTAAACCCCGATGTATGATCCAACAATCGCAAGTGGTGTGTGTAATGCCCCATTTCGCCCCATTAAAATATAGGACGTCGGCGGGCGTAACTATGGACAAGGGACCCACAATGGACCATTGTGTAAATTGGCTTAGCTTTTATACTGGTGCTGACATCTCACAAGAGTAGTCAGAACTTCTATACCCGCATCAACGCTAAACAGTAACAACTAACATAGATGGCGCTGCATGTACGTAAATAAACATTCAGAATATAAACAGTATGTTTTGTTAAACTCTCGTGCATGTCAACTTAGATCATTGTTTAGATAAGTAATTGCTAAACTGAATCCCTGAAGTAATCAAGCATAGAATTTATTAAAAAACCGGCCAAGGGCGAGTCGGACTCGCCCATGAAGGGTTCCGTTTTACGATTTATGACGTAAAAAAAAACTACTTACTAGATCTCGTTCAAACCAATTTTCGGTGGAAGTTTACATGGTAATGTACATCATATATTTTTTTTAGTATTATCATTATTTTAGAAGTTACAGGGGGCACATTTTACCACTTTGGAAGTGTCTCTCGCGCAAACTATTCAGTTTAGAAAAAAAATATATTAGAAACCTCAATATCATTTTTGAAGACCTAGTCCATAGATAGAGCCCACAGGTATGGGTTTGATGAAAAAAAAAATTTGAGTTTCAGTTCTAAGTATGGGGAACCCCCAAAATTTATTGTTTTTTTTTTCCATTTTTGTGTGAAAATCTTAATGAGGTTCACAATATATCACATACTTACCAAGTTTCAACAGTATAGTTCTTATAGTTTCGGAAAAAAGGGGCTGTGACATACGGACGGACAGACAGACATGACGAATCCATAAGGGTTCCGTGCCATTTGGCTACATAACCCTAAAAACGAACTAACAATATGACTGTCCACTGTCCATGTATTAATTCATGGAAATGTGAAACTGTGCACTTTCAATTTAGTTTCAGTGCTATGCGTAGTGCTGTTTGTACATAAGTATGTACCTATAACCTCAGGTAGCGTAAACAAGTGGATGCTTGACATTGTTTTCTTTGATGCTAATGATATTGTCTACTGTATAACTACAGTATAAATAGATGTCTAATACCTTCTCTTCCGTCTTCGCCCTTCGTGATTCTAACTTTTCTAAGAAAATTCGTAGCAGGCGTAGGATTTTATGGACGAATTTTTAGATCCTCCATACCTATATATGTACCTACTTCTATCATCACAAGTATACGAAACTACGCACTACTCATGAAATCGAAGTAGGAGAATCTCAGTTTCGTAGCCCTTCGTAGCACGGGTCTACGAAAGGTGCTACGCTTATTTCACTTTTTCAATTATACATTTTGATTTGTGGCTAAGTAATAACAGCCGCATAGGTCGATCAATCAGGTTAAGCTACGCTTGCCGCGGTTGGTCCGTGGATGGGTGACCTCTCCGTGCCTCGGAAACGACGTTAAGCCGTCGGTCCGGGCTGTCATTTGTGGATCTTTAACAGTCGTTACGGATCTTCAGTAGTCCGAAAGTCTGACAACCAGTCTTACCAAGGGTATAGTATTACCCAGTAGGTAACTGGGTTGTGATGATGATGATGATATTTTTATGAATAAAAAAGTTTTATTTTAAGCAATGTATGTTGAGTTGAGTACTGATTGTATGGTTAGTTAGTAGTCGTCAGGTTTGTAGCTTTTTCCGTCCCTCATTATCTAAATATCTACATACAGGGTGTTATTGACAGCCCTCCACAAAAACACAGGATTGATTCAGCTCCTTATTCTGAATCATATCCCACTGGAAATTTTCTCAGGAAAAAAAAAATTATGCCATTTTTTCTGCTGATATTCCTTTATTTCAATGTAAAATTACGTTCTCTTTATGCAACACTCCATTTATGTAAATAAAACAGCTGAAAACAGCCTCGCTCAAGCTCGCTGCGCTGCCGTCCGCTACGTGCGTTTTGCCACGGTAACGATACGTTGCGTGTGAGGTAATAAAACAAATCTGGTTTTTTGGATTCCCTTAATGTTCCTGAAAGAATTACATGTACCGGTCATCTTAATATGATATACTGAAGCCACCCTATCAGTTTGCGGAGGGCTGTCAATAACACCCTGTATACTAATAATAAAGCTAACGAGTTTGTTTGTTTTTTTGTTTATTTGAACGCGCTTATCTCTGGAACGGTCGGATTTGTAAAATTCTCTTTGCAGTTGATAGCCTAATTCTTGAGAAAGGCTACGCTTTTCAAAATCACGCTAGGACCATTAGGAATAGAGCAAAAAAAAAATATAAATTAAAAAACGAAAACGTAGTAATAGCGCGGGCGGGCGATGCGATGCGACGCGGTGGGTCGGGACCAAGAAATTTCACGCAGACGAAGTCGCGAGCAGAATCTAGTCCTACTAATATTATAAACGTGAAAGTTTGTATGGATGGATGGAAGGATGGATGTTTGTTACTCTTTCACGCAAAAACTACTGAACGGATTTAGATGAAATTTGGTACACAGGTGGTTTATAACGAGGATTAGCATATAGGATACTTTTGATCCCGATATTCCCACGGGACGGGAAACTTATGCGGGTTGAACTGCAATCTCTTCAAGGCGAGAGTGAATAGGCTTCTTTTGGGCAAGCTCGTTCCACCGTAAATCTCATCCCTTCCTCTGGGCTGGATTGAGGTCAAGAGTGAGCCCATTGTCAATAAAAAAAAAAATGCGCAGCTAGTATTACAACTTAAAGTGTTATTAAAATAAGCAAATTATTTTGTACATACTTATGTCGTACTGATTTTCTAGTTTAAAACGATACTCTGATGTCAGTTGCCAATCTCTGTCGTCAATGCAAAGTGTAGTGAGCGTGAAGGAAGGCATAATATTCAGCAGCTTTGTCGCTGATCTGTTTGACATTATAGCGCCGCAGTGCCTGTATGATATAGTGTGAATATCGCTAATGAAACAATACAGATTGTGAACATGTAATATACAATGTGAGTCTTTATAAAGTGCACATATTAAAAAGGATGAAAATATAAACAATTTTACCGACGGAAATAATGTCAAAAAAAAATCTAAAAAAAATTTTTTTTTATGGACAATTTTTTTTACTCTCGTCTTGGTACCCCATGCAAACAAACCGTTATTACTTTTAAACTAAATGTGATATTAAAACAAAACCAAATTAATAATGATCTCTAATAATAGGCCGATCTAATAAAGCCATAATTTTTTGAAAAATAAACCTCATAAATTAATTATTAATGATTTTTTTAAGAAAATTTACCATTTTTCTACCAATTTTTGCAATAAATGTAAAATTTATCAAAAAAATGTCGGTCTACAGTTTGTTTGCATGGGGTACCAAGACGAGAGTAAAATAAATTAAAAGACCATAAAAAAAAAATTAAAAAATTTAGACATTTTTTTTTCTGACATTTTTTCGTCGATTTAATTGTTTATATTTTCACCCTTTTTAATATATTATGTGCACTTTATAAAGGCTCACACTGTAGTTACCGCCTTAGTTAGCCTCTCTGTGAAAAACGATCGGGAAAATATTACAGTTTTATCCTACGGACAAACACTGTTGTTTGTATTTCTGTGTAATCCTTCAGTTTCGCATGAAATGGGAATATTTTTTACTTGTTGCAGCTTACAGCGTTTCGACATAGCTATTCACAACTATTCCATAGTAGAAGTGAACATCAATCAATGTCATCAAAGGAAGATCTAAACGCTGTTCACAAATACCAAACCTGAAATTTTTGACAGTTTAAACCAAATAGACGACTACTGCCCAATGGCCGTGGAATCGAACCTAGACAGGCTCGGCCAGAAGTCCCAGAGACGCTTTACTTTGTGTAAATAATTTCATCACCAATACTCTCAAAACGTTGAGGGAAAACATCGTGAGGAAACCGGCATGTCCTAGAACCAAATTCGAAAACATATGACATCCACCAACCCGCCCAGGGCCCGCGTTGAAGATTACAGCCCACTCCCTCTCACCGAGACGCCTGTGTCCCAGCAGTGGGAACATTATAGGCGATTACGATTGACGATACTTGATTATGCTAGACGACTATATACTATTCTTCCGACGGCTATTTGCAGTCCGGGACTAGGCAAATCAAAGGGGCAATTTTTGTAATTTTAAGAACGTTCACACAGACTGTGAACGTTCTCAGTCTCAATCTGTCAAAAAATACCTCACCTCTAAAATCCCTACATTTATGACAAGTTTTTGACATTGTTTGTCGCTGAGATGAGATTGCGATGAGATTTTTAAAGTTTTTAATGTTGTCATTTTCGACTCGGAAACCTGTCGAATGGTTGTGAATAGTTATGGCTGTATTACCTTGTTGTAATATTTGTTTGAGTGGCTGTGTTACTTGCGATGTTGCACAGACGCCAGCAGGTCAAGCTACCCGAAACTGTCAAATTTTCCCAATCAACCTTGAACCTTAATGCTTTAGCGATAAAGTCGAAAATCTATTAAAGAAATTTGACAGATTGTAGTAGCTTGATGTGCTGGCGTGTATGATAAATTTCTCGGAATTTGGATCGGATGCAGTGCTCTAAGCTTCCTTACAGATTAGGTTTTATAGGCGCTGCTAATGGCACCTGTCCTATCGCCGACGAGGAAGCGACTACTTAGTTATCAACGATTTTCTCGTTCAAGAAACGTACAAAAGATTGTAAGACCCGTGTCAGTATAAAAGATACAAACCTACATAGAGGTATACAATATATTATCGCTGATATATTATAGTTGATCTCTGACTGTTCACACCGCTGCTGGCGAGTACTATTTAGTTTGTCGCAGCGACAAGAGCAATCAGAGAGAGTACTCGATCAGCGTCGCTCGCTTGGCAAGCAGAACACTCGCTGAAAGACTCACTACGCTTGATATATAGGCATTGATATATTTTATATATCAATGTACATAGGCATACCGGCGAGTAATCGCTCGTCGCCATCGCGCACTTGCTGCTCGTTGCTAGCCATCTTGTTTTTAACCCCCGACGCAAAAACAACGGGGTGTTATAAGTTTGATAGTTACTATTAGTACTCACTTCTCGAAAATCGCCGGTGGTGGGACAGATGCCTTATAGTTGCCACTTGAATACTTTTGCCAGTACTCAAGTACTGGGGATTTAAAAAAAGAAACTTTTTAGGAAGCGAATGTGTAGGGTACCTACCTACTCCATGTGATGCCTGGCAAAAATAGCTGGTCACTTTTTAGGGTTCCGTAGCCAAATGGCACGGAACCCTTATAGATTCGTCATGTCTGTCTGTCTGTCTGTCCGTCCGTATGTCACAGCCACTTTTTTCCGAAACTATAAAAGCTATACTGTTGAAACTTGGTAAGTATATGTATTCTGTGAACCGCATTAAGATTTTCACACAAAAATGTTGGGATCTATGGATAGGTCTTCAAAAATGATATTGAGGTTTCTAATATCATTTTTTTCTAAACTGAATAGTTTGCGCGAGAGTCACTTCCAAAGTGGTAAAATGTGTCCCCCCTGTAACTTCTAAAATAAGAGAATGATAAAACTAAAAAAAATATATGATGTACATTACCATGTAAACTTCCAACGACAATTAGTTTGAACGAGATCTAGTCAGTAGTTTTTTTTTAATACGTCATTTATCGTAAACCGCAATTTACCTTTCATTCAATCAACTCATGATTGATTTTTATAGATATTGGTACGGAACCCTTCGTGCGCGAGTCCGACTCGTACTTGGCCGGTTTTATTTTTATATCGTAAACTCGTCAGAACTATGCCCGTTCTGCATTATAGTTGTGGACTGTGGATCATTATAATCAGCCATAATGTTTCCTTTGTTGGGACAGAGGCCTCCTGAAAGGGAGTGAGGAGTGTGAGGTATTCCCCTCACTCATCATCATCATCATCATCAACGTCCACAGTCCGACTTCACCCACTGCTGGACACAGGCCTCTCTTTTCATGAGCCAATCACCACGCTCCTGTGCCAGCCTCATCCAGGATTTGCCCGCGATGGCAACAAAGTCGTCTGCCCATCTTGCTGCCGGACAACAGACATCTCGTCATCCAGTCCTTGGAAGTGGCGTCCAAGGACTGGATGACGAGATGTCTGTGTTCTGTCTATCACAACCTTACTCCACCTGTCAATCCTGTCATCACTGTGCCTTGCCAGTTGTTGTGGATCATAGTAACTGGGAATATTTGCATTTAGGTAGGTACCTAAGGTTATCATTAATAACACTGAGAAGGATCTAGAAATTTCCAATCATTAAAAATGAAATCGCTCTACAACATCAAAAGATCCTTTCGATACAAGAAAATTAAATAACAATTTTCCATAGCAATGTGAACTATTTTTTTATCGGCAACCTGTGGGTGGACGTTACAAAAAAAATTACAAACGTTACAGGCACGTTTCGATTGAGTGAGTATTTGCTCCGTAATTATGAGTAGGCGTACCACGTGGAAAAGCTTACCTTTTCTTGATCAAGTACAGAGATGCCGAGACCTATAAACGTTAATTAGCATGTGCTTTTAGTTAGACATGTTCCCTTCTCTATCTTAGAGTCTTGTAGTTAGACGGTTGTGCGACAGTGGCAGGAATAAGAATAATGCTTAGCTAAAGTACGGACTAAGTAACGTTTATAGATCTCGGCCTCTCTACCTTGAAACTACCTATTAAACATTACGACCCTGATTTACGAGAGGGGCTGACAGACATATTTTAAGTTTATTTCGTCTTCTAACATAATATACGAGTACCTACGTCGTTTTTATGCAACTGTTTAATGAAACAAAACATGTTGACTGAAAACATGTTGTTTTTTTTTTGTGTGTTTATGTTCTTTTTTTATGCTTCATGTTTGCCGCAAATAAATGCATTTTCTTTCTTTTCTTCTTTTTCTTTATGACGGCCGAGTATACTCATACGCAACCTAATTGTATGTACTCCTTTCAGCCGCTCTCTGTATTTGTCTTTAGTTTACGACGACATTAAGTATTCTTTGAGTATTCAGGGGTTAGTTTTGAACACTGTCACTGTGATAAAACCGATTCTAATTGATAATCAAATTAAATCTTAATGATACAACCAAATATCTTTGGAATCGAACTCGTTAAATGGCGCGCCGTGCCCTTAGATACTGCCACTGAACCAACGGGGGTCGAGCGTGGGAAATGTTTGAACGAACACGGACCATGGACATTGGGCGAGGGCGTGCTCGGTTTCATTTTATGGAGGGTAAATCTATAGGTATTACTTTTAGATTTCGGACATTTTTACCAACATCATTATTTTTAATAATAATTATCTTTGAGCTTTGCAAGAGGTAGTCAATTCGTCGGAATCTTTTTTTTATATTTAGCATTTAGGTTAAGCTAAAGGCTTTTGCCCAGCAGTGGCAGCAAAAAAAAATAATTAAAAATTTAGGTAATAATATGGTCAGTGATAATTCTTTACCACGCCGATCGAATTCGATGATTCTTTTAATCATTTAAAATAATCAATACAAACAAAGCCTTCCGAAACCAAAATTATTTTGCACTTCGTAATTTTTTTGTTGTCTGTTGTAATTTTTTTTTTTTGGTAAAGATTTTTTTATTATATTAGCTTGTCTTTATTGCGGTTTTTAAACCGAAGTTAACAATCATTACAGGGTATCCCAAGGCGATAGGGTGTTCCTTTCCATGCAACAAATTATAAATGATAAAACAATAGCTTTAGGGTTATTCTTGCGAATTCATTCAAGGGACAGTAACAAATGTGAAACCTTTCGGCGACTTCAAACTCAAAGTATTTATTTCAATTAAACCATTTACAGGCACTTTTGAATTGTCAAAGGAGTCAGCCATCCAGAAAGATGAAGCTAGTTGCCCATTCCCAAGCGGAGCAGGATGCTATGAGCCTCATTGGGTTTATTAAATTTATGTCTAAGTCCCTCTCCCATGTAATAGGGGCCAGCCTATTCCCTTCAGCCGGATGCTAATCCAGACTCCGGGCTGCTTCGAGAAATTTCTGACGGAAAGGAAATGAAGGATAATTGTATTAGAGTTATTTTAGCACTGTGACTTATTCCTGGCATTTAAGTATTAAACGTTACTGCAGGGTTACCGCTGCCCTGGAACATAAAGGGCTAAGGAAGGAACACGGGTGGGTTTTAGTCAGTAAGAGTCTGACACTCCCTCCTGCTCCACCCAGAGCGGGAGGAGTCATTTGATGATTTCCCATCCTCAAAAAAAAAAAAGGGTGATTGTGTAACAAACTATCAGTAGAAATGGCTCTCATTTTGACAGTTCAACAACATTCATTGCGTTATTTACGTTGTTGAACAGACAAATTTTTCGAACATATGAAGAATGGATTAGCAATATCCTTCAAAATGATTCAGATTGAAATTGAAAGTGTGTTACGCAATTAGGCATTTATCGAAACTTATTTATTTTGGCCAGTACCGTAGAGAAAAAGAAAACCAGCCCAGTGCGAGTCGGACTCGCGTACGAAGAGTTCCGTCCCAATACAATCCTTTCCAATAGATAATTAATAAAAATGATAATAATAATAATAAAGATTATGATTTTATTTTTAACTAGCTTCTGCCCGCGGCTTCGCCCGCGTGGAAATTATCCCACGGGAACGTGCTAACAGGATAAAAAGTATATGCTTCCCCAGGATGCCATCTATATCTACCTATGCCAAATCAGAAGTTCAGTGGTTTAGGCGTGAAAATGTAACATACAGTTTCAAGTTCAAATCCTCCCCATAAAACCGAATTACCCGTTTTTGTCCCGTCAGTGGTAAATTTTCGACAACTTTACATATCTATTAATATTAATTATTTTCTGTCAAAAGTATCAATACTGAGTTTCGAGTTACTCAGACCGCGCATTAAATTTCTTCGACATAAACTTAACACCCCTATATCCCCCTTTGAGGGGTAGTTTTGAAAAACTTATAATGATAAACTTTATTACTTACTTAGGCAAATTTCATTTATTAACTAAATGAATAAGATTTTTCATACAAACTGTATCCCCGCCTTTCACCCCCACAAGGGTGGAATTTAAAAAAAATCGTTTGGGATGTATTCATAACTTGACTCAAAGATTATTTATACTAATTTTCGAGTTAATCAAGCCATGCAGTAAAATCCTCCCCTGAAAAATTGACTACCCCATTTCAGCCCGTCAGGGGTAGATTTTCAAAAAACCCTGATACACATTATTCTTTACGTTCAATATTAGGTATAAATACTGAGTTTCGAGTCAACCGGACTGCGCGCTAAAATTCTTCCATACAAACTTTGAAACCCCCCAATCCCTTATTAGGGGGTAGTTTAGAAGAAAAAAAACTGACAGTCTTCATAATTTATTTAGATAAGTATTCGTGCTAAGTTTCAAGTTTATTAACTCAAGGAATAAGATTTTTCATACAAACTTTCATCCCCTATTTTATCCCCTTGGGGGTGGAATTTGTCAAAATCTTTTCTTAGCGAATGCCTACGTCATAACATCTACCTGCATGCCAAATTTCAGCCCGATCCCTCCAGTGGTTTGGGCTGTGCGTTGGTAGATCACTATGTCAGTCAGTCAGTCAGTCACCTTTGAGTTTTATATATTTAGAAGATACTTTTCCGGCATAAAATGTACCCAGTGTGGTGCCCAGGATATTAAAGAATAATTATACCAAGTTTCATCGTAATCGAACCGGTAGTTTTTGCGTGATGCCTGAACAAACAGACAGACAGACAGACCGACAGACAGACAAAAAATTTTTTGATCACATTTTTGGGTTCGGTGTCGGTCAAGTAACACCCCCCTGCCATTTATTTTTTTGATGTTTTCAATGTACAGTATTTTCACTTCTACAGATTTATTATCTATACTTATAATAAATCTGTAGAAGTGAAAATTCTGTACATTGAAAATATCCAAAAAATAAATGGCAGGGGGTGTTACTAGACCGACACCGAACCCAAAAATGTGATTAAAAAAATTTTTGTCTGTCTGTCTGTCTGTCGGTCTGTCTGTCTGTCTGTCTGTCTGTCTGTCTGTCTGTTTGTTCAGGCATCACGCAAAAACTACCGGTTCGATTACGATGAAACTTGGTATAATTATTCTTTAATATCCTGGGCACCACACTGGGTACTTTTTATCCCGGAAAAGTATATACAATAAAAAACAAACTTAATTTTGCGGTTCGATCCCTATACCCGATTACCACTGTCTGTACTGTACCAACCGCAAATACTAAGTTTGTCGTAGGTTGGGTCACCCGCAGTGGAGTTCATTTTTATTCCTTTTAGTTTTTAGAGTTATTTAGGTTTATTTTTATATGAGTCGTAGGTATAGATTTTAATTTTAGAGTATAGGTAGTATATTTGATAGTGTACGTAGTGACCGTAGGTTATTTTATAATACTGTTACCTAGGTAGGTTTAGTCATTCGTATAGATATTAGTTTTTAGGGATTTTGCTTATTTATTGAGTTTAGATTAGTTATCATCAGAAATAGGTTTATTTAGGTAGGTAGGTATTTAATTTTCTGTTATTGAGTTTTTTTTTAAATTAGTTAGGTACTTAGGTAAAGATATCATATAGGTACCCTCTTAATCACCACTAATGAGACACAATTGGTTTTCTATTGTAATTAGCCACAAAGGGCCCGCGACATAGATGGCATTCTGGGGAAGCACATACATTTTATCCTGTTAGCACGTTCCCGTGGGTAAATTTCCGACATCCACGCGGGCGAAGCCGCGGGCAGAAGCTAGTAAGTAATAATAATATACACCGTGACTTTTTAGTCGTCTGACAACGGCAGCCCACTTCATGTATCCAATGACTACAATACATTCATAACAAAAAAAATGGCATTTAAGAGAAAAAAAAAGAAAAAAATATTCAGTATTATGATGCATAACGTAGTTGAAACATTCTGTTGCGAGCGAAGATCTATCTACTCGACTCGTGCGATGGGTAGGTATGTTCTACTGTTTGATACGTAAACATTATTAACGGGATGTTTCATAATTCTAATCTATTATTTATTTTTCTTTGTACCTATTATTTTAATTAATGGTAAAAAAAAACACGCCTATAGGTATTTTATGTCGGATACATTGAGTGGACCACCTTTGTCAGACGACTAAAAAATCACGGTGTATATAGACAGTACAGGAACACACACCTTTCATATTTAACGTTTACGTGGTATTATGTTTTCATGTGACATGATTGTAGAACGAAAGCAGTCAATGCTGACGCCATGTTGCATAGATTAATATGGCAATAACTTGAAAAACAACAAACACTCCCACACACACTCACACTCACACTCTCACTCTCTCTCTCTCTCTCGCTCTTTGCGCACAACAAATCAGGCTTAAATGCAAGAAAGAATATTTTTCTTCAATTCCTGGTATTTTTTCCTATTTTTCGATAAATGTACATCTTATGGCCGAAAATGAAACATCTCCTTTCAAACATTTTCAATTTTAATTTTGTACTAGATTAATACAAATTAATTCTATAAATCATTGCCTATTATATGTTTATATTACACAGATTTTCTGAAATGTACACGTTCTAGCCAAAGCTCCATATAAAAATGAAACGTCTCCTTTAGTTTCTCAGTAAGTGAATTATTGTTAATTATTATAGTTTATTTCATTTATTTCACTTAAATACTTACAAACTATATTTTTAAATATTTTTTTTTAAACAAAAGATAAAAAAAAATCTAAATATAAAAAACCGGCCAAGTGCGAGTCGGACTCGCCCATGAAGGGTTCCGTTTTACGATTTATGACGTATTAAAAAAAAACTACTCACTAGATCTCGTTCAAACCAATTTTCGGTGGAAGTTTATATGGTAATGTACATCATATATTTTTTTTAGTTTTATCATTCTCTTATTTTAGAAGTTACAGGGGGGGGGGACACACATTTTACCACTTTGGAAGTGTCTCTCGCGCAAACTATTCAGTTTAGAAAAAAATGATATTAGAAACCTCAATATCATTTTTGAAGACCTATCCATAGATACCCCACACGTAGGGGTTTGATGAAAAAAAAAATTTTGAGTTTCAGTTCTAAGTATGGGCCCCCCCAAAATTTATTGTTTTTTTTCTATTTTTGTGTGAAAATCTTAATGCGGTTCACAGAATACATCTACTTACCAAGTTTCAACAGTATAGCTCTTATAGTTTCGGAAAAAAGCGGCTGTGACATACGGACGGACAGACAGACAGACAGACAGACAGACCGACAGACAGACCGACAGACAGACAGACATGACGAATCCATAAGGGTTCCGTTGCCATTTGGCTACGGAACCCTAAAAATAGTAGCCCACCGGTATCGGGAACAGGGTCCAAGCTACCGGCGGCGGCGGTCAGTGCTCCAGAGAGAGGAACTTCCTGACAATGCCATTATTGTTATTGTTGTGAATTATTGTTGTAATGAGAAATAATAAAGTTCTTAAACCAAACCACTAGGTATAATTGTAAATATCCTTTTTGGCTTCGTAATATTTTGTAAATACTTACCATAAATGCTGCATTTGTGTTAGCCTGTAAGTAATGGTTGCTTTTGAAATTACCTACTATTAAGGAAGTTATTTTAGAAGTACTGTGTAAGCAATTGTTGGCTAACCTAAATAAATAAATAATAGATTTGACTGAGGCTGTCATCAGCATCAGAACATCACTAAAAGCTTTTGGTGATTTATGAAGTCACAAAAACGATCAGCCCCTAACTGCACAACACACTATTGGAGGATATTGCTAATCCATTGCTTCATAAGTTCGAAAAATTTGTCTGCTCAACAACAACGTAAATAAAAATAACGCAATGAATGTTGTTGAACTGTCAATATAAAAGCCATTCCTACTGTCAGTCATTTTTCAGGGGTAATTGCGTAACACACGCAATTACCCCGCCGTTATTGGATATAGGAACCGCCATAATCAATTCAATTTGAAATCAGTAGTATGATGTTTTAAGTGTAGAGGTAGAGGTTGTCAATTGACCTCATTATGATCTCGCAGTGGGCTCGCACCCACGGGATGAAAGGGCGTGGCCTTCCCTTATCCGGCACCGCACGACACGAATCTCTAACAACACTCGAGAGTGCTTAATCACTACTTATCAGTAAGTAAGTACTCGTAATCCAAAGGAATTATATGAAGTTGCAGCTTTATATCTGAAGTTGCAGCTTTATATCAATTACTATCAAATCTAAGACTAACTAACAAAATATAACAACTTATAATGTACCTATGTTTTACAATGAATAAATGATTATGATTATGATTATTATGATTATGATAAGGTGACGAAATTCTATGGCTTGTTTTGACACCTCCGTATAAGTTCCGGTTACCATATCTGTCAGATAAATTCATGTTGCGTTTGTGAAAGATATCTGGTAGATACTGTTGGACATTGGTAAAACCCTACATGCTTTAGAATGGTACACGTGGTGCGTAAAATTGATTGGTATTAATTAGCTATTAATGTATTAAGGCGTCATTATGCACACCTACAGAGATTTATAATAATGCTTCTGTAAGTTAGGCTGAGTATCGCATTGAAATAAAATAAAATGCATTAATGATGTCGCGTTAATTAGGTTACTCTTCTGTCCTGCTTTTCTGGGTCTGCTCTATCATCTCATATCCACCTTATTTGGAAGCAATGTGATGCGCAATCGTACTTATCGTGTTGCACATTGGTAGTGACACCACTAACAGCAACAGATAACGATATTATGCTTATAAGTAATAAGAAAAGAGTTTGCCCAACTCTTCATTTACCCCAAAACCAGGAGAACGCAATGCTTGCTTACACCTGAATCAAGAGAATGTTCCAATAAAACCATTGCGAACATTCATCTTGTTCTTAAAGGTTACAAGTAGGTACTTACCAACACAGCTATATAGCTACTCGATAAGTACATATGTGTATGTAAACACACTGCATACGTGTCAACAACCACTCCTGCCATTGTCTTTGTTGAAATTAATGTATGAATTCTATCATAATTAAATCATTCAACACGCTCACCATCACCTGTTAAACAGTTTATGTTTGAGACTGTCATCCACCATTAAAGTTATCGTGAGCCGTTATGGGACCGACACACCTTCAGGTGAAAACGAAATCTGGTCGACAACACGCCAACTCGGGCTCAGGTACCTACCCTTTGTTTTTGTGTCAATTACAATATTATAAGCAGACATAATGTAATTAGAAGCGGCGACCGCTATGGTCACTGTTATAGTTATACGATGAAACGTAGGTCGGTCGGTGCGGCGTTGCGGCTAGTCGGGCGCGAGGGTCACGCAGAGGTGACAGCGAGCTGCGTGCGTGCGAGATATGGGGAGGCGTCAGGCGGCTCCGCTGATGTCAGTGGAAACGACGAGCGGCGGCGGCGCTCCCGACGACGGCGCGGCGTCGGGCGCACGGTGCAGCGGCGCGGGGCGCGGGGGCGCGGGGGCGCGTGCTGCCGGCGCCGCGACTGCTGCCGGCCGCCAGTTCGCCGCGCGCCTCCGACACGAGTGCTTCGAGCGCGACACCACACGCCTCCGCCTCACGCAGGTACGTACGACTCACGTGACTTTCATAACTTCTTTCGCTTCCTCCGAGGCGCGCCGGAGGCCGCCACAGGACCCGCGCCCGGCTATTTCGAATGTCACCGGTCGCCGGATGACTAGAAATAGCCGGTGGTCGGGCACACCGGCACCGGCCACAACTTGGCGGCCTCGGAGCGGCGCCGGGGGCGCGATGACCCGTCGTGTTTGCCAAACGAGAATCCCTAAATACTTGCCGGTCATCGCTTCTGCGGCTTTTATCAGTGTTACATATTTATTATTTGCCGGCGGTGCGGTGAGGTCAGCGAGCGCGCGCGGCGTTGTGCGCCTTATCGCGTGGGCTGTAGGGTCGCCGAGCGCGGCCGCCACCGCGGCCGGCGACGCGGGCGCGCCCGGCCTCGGCTTCTACTCTGTCTTTGCTCTGCTCTTGCGTCGTCCATAATGCCTATTGATACCTACGTACTCGCAAGTTGAAGAACAAACAAAAACCAACTTTACCGCAAACTGCCTCGATTCTAACTAGCGGGAACTAACTTCTGTTTGTTTGTTATTGTTTACCACCGACTACACTCAACAGTTGTTGAGATACTTTTCAAGATAGCTAGGTACAGCAAATGCTACTGTTTTTAGCTCCATTACTTGTAACAACTAACAATTTACAACTATTTATCTAAGTATAGCCGTAATGACCGCTCAGATGTTAATTGTTTGTACACAACGCTAACTGATAAATTACGCGTACCGATGCTACTGCTGACCTCTTGTGGAAACTCACGTTCACAACAACCGACCACTGCCTAGATCTAGTTGTTTGCTTCGATGAGAAACCACAAGTATTGAAACAAACGGAAACTAGAGTTAGATCTACTGACAATGACGTCATGTGGTAGGTAACACGATGATGTCGACTAGCTAACTATAGGTGTAGCTACGTGCTCATAGGTGCCACGTACCTACATAACTGAATCAGTGTTGTTGAATTAAGTTCAGGTCCTAAATGGGTCACTCATTACAAGTGGTAATAACTTCAACATTACGATTCTTTAGGTATTTCTCTGAGATCTCTATCTTTGTTATTGTTTATGAAACGCGCGGGCGGACACACGTGTCACTCAAATCGTAAGCGGCCAGAATATAAGTGCTAGTTGTATTCTTTAATCGGTAACTCAGGCGCGGCATATGAAATATTCGTGAAATATGCGCGGGTTGCCCACTGACGAGGGATCCGGTACTCGCCGGTGTTGTCTTCAGCAGCAGTACACTGTGCGTGTAACACTTAAAACGGCATGCAGACTTCACCCTTAAAGTTGGCAACGTATGGCCCAGTATTCCGTGGCGATGTGTCACCACTTATTACGCCCTAGACGCATCGCTCAAATGTTCTCGACCTCGCACTATCCGGCTTCATGCGATGTTCGCCTCTAAAGCTTTTGCTTGTAGGGGCTATAATGTTGTGTGCGTGTTCAGGCGTGAACAACGTTTTGTAGGTGCTGTAGGGTCGAGATCCCCGACGCACAAGAGAGTGAAAGTTGGGAGGGTGGGTGAGAGCCGGGGTGGCTCCCTGCAGGAGTAGTCGACCCGGGACTTCCAACTAGGATTTGCTAAATCTGCTTCTTTTACGCCGGGACTGTCGAAAAAGCAAATGACCGTTTTTAAATTTTACGTTTATTGCCGTAATTAGAGATAGCACTGCTGAAGAGTAGGTTGCCGATGTTTGGTCACACAGATTCAAACTATTCCAAACATCGTTCGTAAACATATTTTCCTAGGTAACTAACACGTATTGAAATAGGCAAGTAGGTACTTGCTTACTTCAATACGTGTTAGTTATGTAGGTACCTACATAGGTACTGAAAAAGTGCTGGGAAGTAAACATACCTACCCATTGAATCATGGAACATTGTTGGCACTTCATTCGATGGATCATCACCGCTTTTAACAGCAAAGCCCTCGAGTTCAAGAACCGAATTAGTATCCATATAACTGCACCTATCTACCTAGATAGTTAGTATACGTACCTACTTCGTTTAGTGTTTCATATCAGTGCACACAAGCTCTCGTTGGTGTTGGCATACTCGGTACTAACGCCCCTGACACGCCGAACGGTATACGAAAAACACGTGGCAAAGTAGATATACACAGCTACTACATAACATAACACGTGTATCTACCTGACTTAATATTCGTATGTAGTCAGATCGGTAGGTACCCAGTTTCATAACATCAGGATTCGGTTCTATGAAAAATATCTCTAAAGAATGATTACTTATTTTTACGTTAGTATACAGGCAGTTTCAATGCAATTCAATCTAAATTATCATACTGGTCCAGTATTTGTTGTTAAAATTTTGTCATAAAAAAGACCTACTTTGTATGGAGGATGTAAATAATTTTTAGGACAGACCATATCAAAGTGTTTAGTCATTTTATACTCCAAATAGCTGAATAATATAATATATACTGGATTACCAGTCACTCGGAATGACAATCTCTGTCATTTTAGCAATACAACAAGCCCCATTGCTTCATATATTCGAAAAATTCGATAACTCTACATGAAAAATAACGCAATGGATGTTATTGAAATGTCAAAATGAAGGAGATTTTTAGCTCCAGTGTGTTATGCAATTAGGATACGGTTGAGATGAGTAGCAGGGTCACGTGTCTATCTAAATTGCAGTGACTTGGATCATTCGATCTGTGAAGCGAAGCCGCGCACGTGTCTGTTGGTCTATGCATGGCTGACCCTGAAATTGAGTCTGTCAACGACTCTCAACGAATCTCTCAACATCATGACGCATCTATACTACCGGTCAGCGGTCTATAATAGTCCAAAATGCAAACAAAAGTTCTCCCTCATTCAAAGAAAGGATAAACATTTTAATCACCACGCTTTCCTAAAGAGAGTTGGCGATTTCTAAAAGTTCTCAAACCATTTAAACAGACAGCTGTGTTCCTGGGCAGTTTGATGCGCTACTTTTTTTTCCCAGCTAAAGCATTGTAGGAAGTGGCGAAGGGCGGGCGTTTTGGGACACTGTCTTATGTAATTTTGACGTTCATAAATTGCTGATTCTCAGCCTAATTTGAATACATTACTTTTGATTTTGTATAATGGAAATGGGTAATACGTTTACAATAAGTCTTTAATAGTCTCGCCTACACAGGGCAAAAGTTTAATCACCGCGGAGCTAACTGCGCATTGGCGATTCGCACATACAACAGGCTTCATCTATACTTCTATACTTAAAATATAATAAAGCTGAAAAGTTCGCTAATCTCCGGAACTGCCAAGTTGAATTTGAAAAACATATTTCCATTTGATAGCCCAGTTTTAAGTTCTTGAGGAAGGTTCCAGGCTATTTAATATCACGCTACGACCCTAAGAAGCCAAGCAAAAAGAAAAAGGTCACAAAGCGAAAACGAATTAATATATGCGGGTGGGCGATACGATGCGACGCGGTGACAAGAAATTTCACGCCGACGAAGCCGCGGACAGACTAGTTATTCTAGTATATCGGAATGACACAAATTCAGTATCGTGTAGGAAATAATCGTAAAACTTTGGAAATAAGGAAAATATTCAACTGAAACGCGTGCATTGTTAACTAATTGATAATTAAGCATCATCAAACGCCACAAGACTCGTGTTAGTGGCCTGTGCCAATTGTTGGACGTGTATCTGTTATGAATTTGAAACGTAATCTGTGCACAGCTTTAAAACCGCCATCATCACTTTCATAAGAGCACAAATAGTTGTTTGGGTCAGTGAATCACCATCCTTCAGCTCAAAGATTGCTGTAATCATGGCCCTCTTTTCGATCTGTTTCACTAAAAGTCCCGATTAATTCAAAGTTTGTATGGATGGATGAATGGATGTTTTTTACTCTTTCACGAACAAACTACTGAACGGATTTGGATGAAATTTGGCACACAGATGGTTTATAACCATGATTAACATATAGTATACTTTTCATCCCGATATTCTCACGGGATCGAAACTTATGCGGATGAAACCGCGGGGCGTAGTTAGTCACAGATAATTTCATACAAGACATAATATTCTGTTTGTAAAGGATCTGCTACCTACTAGCTTCTGCCTGCGCCTTTGTCCGCGTGAAATTTCTTGTTCCCCCGACCCACCGCGTCGCATCGCATCGCCCGCCCGCGCTTTTACTTCGTTTCGCTAAACGTTTTTTCTGGCTCGGTTTTTCCTTTGGGCTCCTAAGGGCCGTAGCGTTAATGTTAAATATAGCCTGATAACCTTCTTCAAGAATTGGGCTATTAAATGCAATTCAAATCCGACCGCTAGTTCCAGAGATAAGCGCATTCAAACAAACTCATCAGCTTTATTTATTATTATATATTTTTTTGGCGCACCCGTAGCCCGCCTACGACAAAAAAAAATCGTAAAGATAAGATACTTTAAAAAAAAGTCGCTAAAAACTTTTCAGTCATTTTTAATAGTCGTCATGACTATCATTTAAGTAAAGTTAGGTATCACGGGGGCGGAACTACTGTCGCGAATTCCTTTGAAGGCGCGCGAACGCTCAGCGAACAATTTCCATGAAGTTTTCATAGAAATTGATCTACTAGATCGCGTCGCGCCTGTCTGCAGGAGCCTTTTCCCGAGTAAAACTTTGAAAAAAAACTACACAAAAAAAGAAACTAAAACTAAACTCGACACATTTAAAACTTTCCGAGATAGTTTGGTGCACTGTGGGGTGCTGGAAATGACCTACTAATTTGCTCTTTGACTTTGTCTAAGTAGCTATGATGTGTTAGGTCCTCACCTATGAAATTGCCGTTTTGCAAAAAAATACTATTTTTTTTTAATGAAAATTATATGTTTCATTAATCGAAGTATTAGCCATTAGTGAAGATGCACTTTTGCTGTTTTAGTGGACGTTCGTTGATGGCTCTGCTATAAAAATCCTGGGGACGGGAACGTCGGATTAGAAATTTTTCTCCCGTAATAACTAATAAGTTATCCAAATTCCTTATAATAATGGAAAGTTGGAGCAAGGTCTGGTGAGTATTGTGGATGATGGAGAGTTTCCAGTGGTAACTCCTACAGTTTTGAGACGGTCCGTTGTGCGGTGGTTCGATGCGATTTTGTTGTTGTTGTTCAGTGAGTTCATACGGTACACACATTCCGAGCTTTTTTGTTGTTCCGCTTTGAAGTAAATGAATCAGTAGGTATCGATTTATCACTTACGTTGAAGGCTGTTGCAAGTTCCGACGTGTTTTGAGATGAATCTGCTTCCCCCTATGGCTTTCAATTCATCGTTATCGACTTTCGTCTCCGGTCGGCCACGGGGCTCATTGTTGAGATCAAATTTTCCAGAAGGGAAGCGATCAAACCAAAATCGGAGCGTGCATTCAATTGCCGATACACGTGCTGCCTGTGCTGCGTTGGTGCCACGACGGAACTCGTATTCGCAATTTCGATTTTTCCATGGTTACAGAAACCACAATATAAAAAAAAACCGGTCGAGTGCGTGTCGGGCCACGCGCAGTGTAGGGTTCCGTAGTTTTTATAACAGCCAAGTGCGGGTCGTATTCGCTGACTGATAGTTTCGTACCATGCTCTAACTAAAATCCAAACATGACTACCTACCTAATTTGAATTCCTATACAAATCCTCACCTGATCCGACAATTTTGAACGGAGTTTAATTTTTTTTTTTTTTTTGAGATTTGGATAAGACGACCTAATTTGAATTCCTATACAAATCCTCACCTGATCCGACAATTTTGAACGGAAAGTTTAATTTTTTTTTTTTTTTTGAGATTTGGATAAGACTTGTCATAGCCTGTGTAGCAACTGTTTTTTTTTATAAAACTTATTTAGGAATGAAACACTAGCGCGATACAACTGACGCTTAGCGCCATCTATCGACATTTCTATGGAGTTGTTCGAAATTTTCGAGTCTAATACAATTTGCTCGACTATTACTCGTAAACTTGTAAAGCCCACTTAAGTGTGATAGTTTTCCTTTAAACTTCGTTATATATAGGTACTACTGCCGTGACATTTGAATTTCTAACTACAACCGTTAGTTGGTAGAGGGGGGGGGGGGACAGTTGACTCTAAAATCCAATCCAATCCACTTTTTTTTGTTTTTTTTTTTTATTATTATTTTTTTTTTTTATTATTATTTTTTTTTTTTTAGTACCAATTTTTTTTAGTAAACGTTTATTTTTTTTAGTGAACGGTTTACTAAATCAAAAAACGGTCTTCTATCCTTTTCTTCTATTCTATCCAACTATATCCCACACTATGGGAAGGACGAAAAAAAAATTATCTCCACATTAGATGTACCCAAAATAATTGTTTTTTTCAAAATCTTATTGTACCACTTTTTCGGCGTCAGTAACGTGTATACTCATGCCAAATTACAACTTTCTAGTACCAATAGTTTTTGAGCTAAACCGCGGACACACGGACAGACAGACGATATGACGAAACTATAAGGGTTCCTTGTTGACTACGGAACCCTAAAAATCGAACGGCGGGAAAACAAATGAACAAATACTTTTGAAAAACAAAATGTCATGCTATACTTATTATAAAATTAATTTGAATTTAGAATTCTAAATAGAAGAAAAAAAAAGATTCTATTAGATTCTTTTATTTTTTTTCATTCTTCACAATAGCCCCTATCAAAACCGGCCAAGTGCGAGTCGGACTCGCGCACGAAGGGTTCCGTACCATTATCTATAAAAATAAATCATGAGTTGATTGAATGAAAGGTAAATTGCGGTTTACGATTTATGACGTATTAAAAAAAAACTACTTACTAGATCTCGGTTACGGGGGGGGGCACATTTTACCACTTTGGAAGGGCCTCTCGCGCAAACTATTCAGTTTAGAAAAAAATGAAATTAGAAACCTCAATATCATTTTTGAAGACCTATCCATAGATAACCCACAGGTAAGGGTTTGATGAAAAAAAAAATCGAGTTTCAGTTCTAAGTATGGGGAACCCCCAAAATTTATTGTTTTTTTTCTATTTTTGTGTGAAAATCTTAATGCGGTTCACAGAATACATCTACTTACCAAGTTTCAACAGTATAGCTCTTATAGTTTCGAAAAAAAGTGGCTGTGACATACGGACGGACAGACAGACAGACAGACATGGCGAATCTATAAGGGTTCCGTTTTTTGCCATTTGGCAACGGAACCCTAAAAATCGGCAATTTCATAAGTAAGGATGACAAGAATGTAAGTATTATGGCATAATATTATAAGTCTTGTTTGGCATGTATCCTTTGACACACTTGATTACTTATGAAAACTTTTGATCGGAGTTAAATTCCTGAATTGTTTTTTCTTCGTTATTGTATCACAGCATCCGCTCCCTCGTTTGACCCGCCAGGCGTGGTCGCTACCCCTATGGCGATATTCCCTACGAACATTCATTTTAGCGTCCACGTTAACGTGCTAAAAAGAGATAAAAAACTCATGTTATAATTCTAATTTTACATAAGCAAGCCACGCATACGTCACATTAAAGATATATGGCGCGTCCAGTGCGCCATAATTGTACGACATAGTCGCTAGATATCATAGGGTGACCTAATTTACAATGTAACGTGGTTAGCGTCCTCCCGGACTTAAGTACCTACTAATGAATCGGCAAGGCAAAGCCCTAGTGGCGACGGGTAGAAATGTGGTCCTGAGGACTATTTGGTGATCAGATTTAACAGAAAAAATAATTTAATAAAATAATTAAATTAATTTTATTTCGGAAAAAAACAATAAGTACTTACGGTTTTCAAAAAAAAAATCCAAATAAAAATAGAACATTCCAGAAAGCGTTGAGGTGTCTGTACCTACTAATGAAAAAATAATTTTATCACAAACACCTAACACGCACGTTGTATGTTAGTCGTGGTTGTATGTATACCTAGACCTACGGTCTGGGTACATAAATTGTTAGGAAAATTTACACACTGTAAAATCCATTTCTTACAACTGTCAAAAAGTGACAGTTATCTATACTTATAATAAATCTGTAGAAGTGAAAATTCTGTACATTGAAAATATCAAAAAAATAATTTACAGGGGGTGTTACTAGACGGACACCGAACCCAAAAATGTGATTAAAAAAATTTTTGTCTGTCTGTCTGTCTGTCTGTTTGTTCAGGCATCACGCAAAAACTACCGGTTCGATTACGATGAAACTTGGTATAATTATTCTTTAATATCCTGGGCACCACACTGGGTACTTTTTATCCCGGAAAAGTATATACAATAAAAAACAAACTTAATTTTGCGGTTCGATCCCTATACCCGATTACCACTGTCTGTACTGTACCAACCGCAAATACTAAGTTTGTCGTAGGTTGGGTCACCCGCAGTGGAGTTCATTTTTATTCCTTTTAGTTTTTAGAGTTATTTAGGTTTATTTTTATATGAGTCGTAGGTATAGATTTTAATTTTAAAGTATAGATAGTATATTTGATAGTGTACGTAGTGACCGTAGGTTATTTTATAATACTGTTAGGTAGGATTAGTCATTCGTATAGATATTAGTTTTTAGGGATTTTGCTTATTTATTGAGTTTAGATTAGTTATCATCAGAAATAGGTTTATTTAGGTAGGTATTTAATTTTCTGTTATTGAGTTTTTTTTTTTAATTAGGTAGGTACTTAGGTAAAGATATCATATAGGTACCCTCTTAATCACCACTAATGAGACACAATTGGTTTTCTACTGTAATTAGCCACAAAGGGCCCGCGAGATAGATGGCATTCTGGGGAAGCACATACATTTTATCCTGTTAGCACGTTCCCGTGGGATAATTTCCGACATCCACGCGGGCGAAGCCGCGGGCAGAAGCTAGTAATTTGAATAAAGAGACAAATTAAGTTTGCAGTTACATTGTCAGCAATTAAATAGGTAGTCAAACCATTACTTAAATCTCTTTCCTATCGACATAAAGACTAACACCGGTGGTGCAAAGAGGTCTGTTACCAATTTTGATAACCAGGGTGGTTTCAGATGTGCTTAAAAATGCTGTCAAAGCCATCACATACATAATACCAGTACTGCCATGCCATCCCATAATACAGGAAAATTGTGAAGCTGTAACCTACTTGGGGTATGGAACGGCTAATACTAGCTATTGTAGCAGAATTTTCCTTTGTGCCCAGATTATGAGATGGTCAAGCTATCGATCGGTACGCAACTAGAAATATGGGTGCTAATGGCTGATTTTTCAATCGTCGATAATTCAAGCTATATGAGGGCATTTCTATAAAAAAAACACTCGAAATATCACTAAAAGTTATCAATCGAATTAACAATGGGCCAATAATTATTTTTCAATCTGAACGTTGCGTTAAAGAACTCGTATCGCGGAATTTTTCATGAAGTTGCAAACTCCAAAATTCTGAAAACGAATATGTACAAATGGAGCCCTAAAAGAGGTCGCTCTTGTTTACGTGCCTGCGATATGAAAAAACCGTTGCTACATAATATACCTACCGACAGTCGGTATGAAGGCATTTCCCAACCCAATGTTACAGACCAATCGATCGAACATACCAAATGCCATATTATTCAATAAGTAGGTATTTACAGCTAAAACTATGATCTGTTCCAAAAGTAAACCTACAATCTAAACAAATGCATTAAAAACGTCCAAAAGGATGTCAATTTGTTGTCCCACTTACAAAGTGAGTGTTTTGATATGATTATTTTAATGCTTAAAGCCAAAATTAAATCCAGATTAATGTGTAACTACTAACTCCCTATAGTAAGTGATTGCGTAAAAAAAATACCTGAACAGGGTTTGTTTAAACTTCTATCAGATCCTTTTGGAATAGACTATACCTACTCCGAGTAGATAGGTACGTTAAGTAACTTCAGAGTCGTAGTAAATAATAAACTCGTCTGGAACGATAATAATCAAAGAATTCCAACATTTAATAATTATGAAGTCAAACAATGTCTACTGAAATATCGTGCTGCCGCTAAACACTTCTACGAAACATTAATTTCTTAGCCGTTTCAGCAATTGCGTGCAAACTGAAAGATCATTATTAACGCGATAAAAGTAACGTTTCACCGAAAATCCATTTAAATACGCAAAGAGACCACGTAATAAATATTTGACCATGTAATCACGTGGTCCTATATGTTTTCTAAACGTTTGATTACTGCTAACATTAAAATATTTTACTTAACAAAATCATAACCCTCCTCCTCGCTCGGGTAAAAGAGCCCTCGCCCGGTCCTGCTAGAAAAACATGTTCCTTTCTGAATCTGTCAGATTGACAGACACTTAGGTTGAATTCCGTTGTCTGTACTGCGTTTGTCCTCATTATCTACAACCTGTAGGCGTGTTTTCAACGGTAGATACCCGTTGAAAACACGCCTACGCTACCATTAAAAAATCCCTAAAAAATATTGCTAAAAATCGATAAACGCGTTCACCAATTACGCACTACGCACCATGAACGCACTGCTGAATAACAACCCAGCGCTACATCAACTTTTTCAGTAAAAAACTTAAAAAGTTGTACTATCGCATGTAAAGTTGAAATCTGCAGCTTTCGCACCTGCATTAGACACTTGAATAATTTGCTAAGCCGTAATGGTGTGGTGAGGTCGCCGGAGCGAGTCTGTGCCCACCTCGGCTGCGGCAAGCGGGCGTCGGCGGCATGGCGGCAGCTGCATTGCAGCTGGCGTGTGCTTTTGCTCGTTTTACTGCACAGAATCCTGCTCGCACTGGATATGTACCTACAGGCGTACATGTGGCACGGCCGGTGTGTACTGAGCACTACATCGTGGCATGAATATCGTGGTATGGCGTGGTAGCGTAGCATGAAGCTTTTGATCTCTGATGTTGAGCAGAGTTGAAATTTAGTTGCCAAGCGTTTGAGATCAGGTTTAACATAAAATACGGGTAAACACTGATGTTCAGACGCATCTCGTTACTGAAATCAGACCTTGAAGCTGCGCTGAAAAAGTTTTGTGCTTTTATAGGTATTCGGAGATCAATATAATAGCTGAATAAAGCGGTAATTTTTTATTCTCAAGCACTTTGTACAACTAGAAGTTTTTCTTTACTCGTTTTTTACAACTTTTACGACCTTTTAACAATGCTTTTCTGTTCCTTATAAATAGATTCTTCTTCTACATATTTTGTAATATCAACATATTTCTATCACTTAATTTTCGTATAAAATTCATGAAGCATTCACACTCCAGACTAGTTAATTTACATACACTCTTTCAGATGTCGCGCACACTAAGATCAGCTGGAATGATAACTTAATACTAGATTATTACATAATTATGTTATCTTAAAAATTATCAAGTTTGTTTTGAAACGATAACGAACCAAAACATTGCTGGTTTTTATAACTGTAGGCAACTCATTAGGGTAAGCGTACTTACCTGTCATAATTTTATCATACAATATAATTTAACCAGATTTTTCGGGTCCTATAATTCTATTTGGAGACTGTCCATATAGAATTGTAATGGTCGTGGCTGCTGCTTATTACGTAATAGGAATTTGGGTCGGCCTCCGCCGGGATTGGGGCGTCGACTATGGGCTTTATAGGGCTTTGACAATGTCAGTCATATAGACAACAAATTGTGGATATATTTGGGTACTAATACTACCGTCAGACTTCCAGTCAGTCGGAGAATAAACCGCTGAGTATGTATGTATACACAATTGGTGCTAGGTATTAAAAGGGTACTTAGTCTTTTTATCGGTGACTATACTTACTCTAAAGATAATGACATATACGTATACGAATGTTTATATCGAAATAGGTAGGTCAGTATCACGATACTACAGTCTGGTATCAGTTAAGTACGTGTCATTATCCGCAAGTGATCATGACTTTACCAAGACCAGATGTTGTCCACATTTCAACATCCGTTGATGATTTATAACGTACTTCTACAGACCTGTCGTATATTAATGGAGCAATGGGCGTTAAATCATGCCGACGTGAGCCTCGTGGTGGGCCAATTCATATGAGTGCTGTAGTTAACGTAATTGACATCGGCCTGCGAAATTATGATTTTCAATAGTCGGTGGTACGCACTACCGAACGAGCGGTGCTGAAACAATTGGCTTTATTGAAACGTCTGCTCATCCTGTTAAGATAGCGTGCGTGATATAAAATTTTGTTTCTACTGCTTTTCCAATATAAAAATTGATCTCCAAACATCTGTTCGGGAAGTCTCTTGTATGTTGTATCTTATGTTTGTGACACGTAAGATTTCATTACAATGTCAGTCGCCGAATATCTATTTTCATATTGCAGTAATAAGCATCACTTGTTTATACCTTATCACTACTTTGTTCTCCCGCACGCATCGGCGGCGGAAATACCAGCTCAGTAAGCTGTGAGCTGTGGCTAACGATGAGTAAGTACGTAAGTACTTATGTAGGGTACGTACAAACATCTCTAGGTTTAGATAGCGTAGGAGCAGAGGTCGGGCGACCTCCCGTCGCCGGTCTCCGCAGGCTTAGGACGCGGCAGGGGGCTGCTTTGCAGATTTTCCTTAACTATACGTAGGTCTATCATAGACCGACCGACGCCGACGTCCTTGGCACCTCACAGCCTAGTCTGTAGTCTCTATAAACCGCTATAGCACAGACAAACACAGCGGATACAACCAAATTATCTCTTTTCCACTGGCAAGATGCTAACGGGATTCAATTTGACGTCCCTAAATCGAAATTTGATTCTCGTCAATCTCTTTGCATACCCGTTAGAATCATGAAATTCAGATATTTTTTTGTTAACATGAATGTGTTTTAGAAGCTCACGTTTCGGATATAACCCTAGAGTTTAGGTAGAATAAAAAATCTATATACTAAAAATAAAGCTGAAGACTTTGTTTGTTCGAACGCTAATCTCTGGACAGAAGTGTCGAATTAGAATAATTTATTTATTTATCCACTTATTTCAGGCATCAAGGCCCATATAAACACATACAATACAATATTAATATAACTTAAAAATACTATAAATACATACAACATTATAATTACACTAAAAACCAGCGACCATATAACTAAAAACTAACTAACGCACACGAAGTGTCTGCGTCGTGTTTCGCTGACTGGTGTCATGTAGCCGGCCACGAAACCGGCGGTACACAACACCCTTCGGCCAGAACTCTTTCTTGAGGAACTTCTCGAGATGATGTGTCGGAACACGCACCACGAACGACTTGAAGTTCGTGTTGTGACGCGACTCCAACTTCTCGACCCTCAAAGTCCAGTCCAGTCATCATTCTTTTTGCATTTGATAGCCCAATCCTTGAAGAAGGCTTTAGGCTATTTAATATCACGCTACGACCCTTAGGCGCCGAGCAAACAGAAAAAAGACAGAAAACGAAATATAGCGCGGGCGGTGGGTCGGGAGCCGAAATTTCACGCGGACTAAGTCGCGGCCAGAAGCTAATAAAATTCGCACCTCCATTATTTTTATTGGTATTATGTACCTTGAAGCGAAGATGTAATAATTGTCTGATAGTAATCGCTGTGGTGTTATTCTCTTAAACTTGCCGCAAATCTCACTCGAGTGACCGCTCGAAAACTCGAAAGAAAACTCACTCGTTTCCAAAATTGGTATCTACTTATACAGTCGCCGAATCACACCTCGACATCGTTCGAGTTTCAAAGTGATGTTTGTAGAATAGCACTGCTCAACGGATGGCACGTGTTTCGACCCAGTTCGGAATAAAATTGGTGCAGTTTAATGTAATGGACCTTCTAAAAACTGTGGTCTGCAGTAACCGCAGTCGCCGGCACTTAGCCGAGATAACGTTATCAGCGATAGCCTTGCAGAGGATTCTGTGAAGCCACACAGCCTGACGTATACATAACGTGTATGTGCTAGGCAACGGGACTGTGGAGTGCTAGATTAGGAAGCCGTCCTATTATATAATAATATCGTATGACTGCTGTTTACAGAAACGTATGAAAGTTTTTATGGGGCGTAGGTGTAATGTAGCACTTTAAAATCTTTTAGGTAGGCTATGGATTGTCCATCTAGTTTATTTTGAGCCATCTTGCGTATTAAGGGTTGTTTTACAGTATCCGGATTCACAGTATCTGTAAAAGAAATTTTAGAGTTGGTCGAAGTTTTTAAGCAAGATGGTAATCATGTCTGTCAATTCAATGCTGTGATTTTATTGGCGACTTATTTTACTGCCAGAAGCTTTGCTGTTTATTTGATATTCTCCTTATAAGTCCACTATACTGGCTGATTATCTTCTGCCGTTGTAAAGCTGTACCTAAATGAGCCAGTCCCGATTTACAAGGTACCCAACTCGTCAGTGCGCCTCGGGTGTTGTCGATACCATCAAACTACCTGTTTACCTACTTTGTTATATTAAACGAACAACGTTGCAATAAATTGGTTCATTATCGCAATAAGTAGGTATGTGCGGTCAAATAAATTATGGTTTCCGTAAGCGATATACCTAAAGTTAATGTTGCTTGAGAGAGGAAGAATTCGTGCGTTTTCGGAGATAAAAAAATGAATCTGCCTAGCCTTTTCGGAAATAAATCCATCTTTCTTGTGGGTGTACTATTATATACACCTCTGCTCGACCCTTACGGGGATGATGTTATGTTATCCATCTTTACCAACTTGAGCTAGAATCGCTGTACCTACAAATGTCATAAAGCAGGTTTGAACAGGATGCTTTAATTCTCAACGCTCCCCTCTGGAGCGGCGGCGATGTCACTGAAACGAAAAGAGGTCGTGAGTTTGCGTCCGCCGCCAGCCATAACGCATCCAGCCAACAATGAAGAGCGCAGTATGTGCCAGTGCTATATCGAACACAGAACACACTCTACATAGGTACGTACGCGGCGACTGCGCCGCAGATAGGCGCGTGCTGCATGTAGGCGGCACGTAATGTATGCGTGCGCGCTGCTGGCCGTGTCGTGTTGTCGCTCCACGGACGTCGCACTCGCCACTGACCTCATGCGCAGGCGACTATACCACCTAAATATGACCTAAGCGTGTGGTATTGTTTCTTTTGTTAATTTCAATTAAATGGTTTTAGTTTTATTGCTGGTTCTAAATCTGAATCGAAGTGATGCTGAAAGAGTCTTAGTTAGAGACGTATTTTCAGGTTAGAATGTCTCGAATTTCTATAAGGTTTAGGAAGATTTTTCATTGGATAAAAATCAATGATAAAAAGCGTTTTTTGGCAAATTAGGTCACCATTAGTACCTAGCGCTAAATAAATCGTGTTACCCAATACCTAGAGAGACATAAGTGACATTTTGAAAACAAGCGTATTGCGCAAATTGATATCAATGTGCCAGTCGTTCGTGACTCGGTAGTGGGCAACGGCTGTCGCCATCGTTAACAATCGTGCCGTCACCTAATTGACTCCGCTCTATACCTTAATTAGTACTCGCCTGTGATCGCGACGTTATTGCATCTCAACGAAGTAGCACTAGATACCTAACTAGCTAGTTCTTATGTCGGCGTGCGAGTAGGGTTACCATATCTCCGGATTTTTCCTGAGATCTCAGGATTTTTGGACTCTTCTCAGGATTGCGGCTGGATTTTTTTAAATATCATAAAATATCAGGATTTTTTGAATTTTAAATAAAATACAGCTTACATTTTAAAGATCTCTTTAATAAAAAGTTAAACAAACTAAAAATAATATTCGTTTGATAATAATTGCACAATTAAAATCAATACTTATTTATCCAAGTAGGCACTTAATCAATTTTATCATACATAATATGTGAAGATACATTTTTAAGTACGGTTTTTTCTTTAATTATGGATTTTAAAAATGCCCCAGGGGCGGTGCGTGGGAGGGGGTGCCCCACGCTTTGAGTGCGACGTGCAACGCGAGCGAGATCCGCAGTGTATAAAAACGATAATATTACGACTTTTTAAATTGTTAAGTACGTTTGAGAGAAAATTCTCAAACTATAAAAAATCTCAGGATTTTTCAATGGAAATCAGGCCTTTTCTCCGGACTTTTGATTTTTTCATCTGGTAACCCTACGTGCGAGGCCACGCACCACCTGACACAAGCAGCTGGCAGCCGGCTGCCTGCGCTTGCACACAACAAAACTCGTTTCGAAGCAGACGCCTCAATATGGCCGGCCACCAACGGCCCCGTGTCGTATTATGATTACCAACAGATTTTAATTCTAACCTAAGCTTCTGCCACAGGCGCAATTGATGTATTTCGCAAATGGAGCGCTCTACATTTACGCAGACGTTTGCGAACGCAAAACAATATTAAAGATATTCTTCAGTGCTACTGCCGAGTGTTTCTGGGAAGTGGGCGCGCGACTTTGTTGGATGGCTTTGTTGTCGCTGTGTATTGTCGAGCGACTGTCCTTATGCCGTGTCCGTGATCGTATTTTTCCGTCTTGTGCGCAGACAGCGTGCGGTGTGGCTGTTTACACGAGCAGCCACTATATAGGTGTATAGCTGGTACGTTTAGCTAGGTAGGCGCGTAGGCAGGCGGTCGTGCGGCCCGCGGCGGCGTCGTCGCTCGACCCTGATAATTTGCTGCGCTTATGTTACTTCAACGGCTTCTTGCGACACGTTGTGGCCGCTTTCCTAGGTTTCTACTCCCTACACCATGCACTCGAATGTAGGTGAGGTATGCGACTGTAGCGCAATGTCTTCTCAGCAAATAACACTCGATTTCATAGGCAATTCGCATTAGGTACGGTGCAAATTACTGATGCAGACATTAATGTTATTTTATAATTATGTAGGTAACGACACTATATGCATAAGCAGACATATGTATTTAAGTTATCCTCCCAGCAAGTCGGCGTCGCTATATGGTTATGTCGTTTGTCATTGAGCGAAACTCGTAACATTGAAGACATCTTCTATGGATTAATTCGAATGGTTGATTGTCCATTCGAATTACTCCATAAATAAATCCCAAAAAAGATATGTAAATCTTCTCGAATGTTTACCTTATCGTGTTTAACACATGATTTTAGACATAAATGGTATGTAATAATCTCATATTGTGATGGTTATTGTTGGTAGAGCGTCATGTAGAGCAAGTTGTTTACTTGCGTCTTTGGGTTTTTTTTTTTCAATATAACTGAGTTCGGGATTAGGAATGTAAATGGAGACATGGAGACCTGTGTACCTGGCTCAGTGGTCGGGTGCAGCGGAAATCGTTTGCGTCACCAGGTGTCTTGTGCAACGTGGCCAAGAATGTCGGCACCGACAAGATGCGCATAACATTCGCTCCAGCTTTCAATGCATGAAACGAGCATAACGTGCAACTAGTCGGCGTTGCAAGTAAATAGCCACACTCGATACCAACATAATTGCACATTAGCTGCCTACATGCGCTGCAATGTGCAAAATGCTTTTATATCGGGTGTGTGCTATTGGAAACAGTACCTATTGACTCATAATGAGTAAATCGCTAAGTAACACAAACAAGTCGCCGTGACTGTGTTCATGCACGAGTCGCTCGGCGTCGATCTGTGCGCGTCGTCCGTGACACCTAAACGAGCGAGCAGCACCTCTGCTATCTGGTGGTTTGATAAGGCGCATTTATCAGCGGGCCTCGGCGCGGGAGGAGCGACATGAGAGCGGCTGCGGCTGTTGGGTGGCGTATGGACAGGCAGGGCAGCCGCACATGTTGCGGAACGTGCAGCCGGGCGCGGGGGCGCGGGGGGCGCGGGCGGCGGGCGGGAGACCAGGGACGGCGTCGGCACACCGCCGCGCCGCACGCACACAGCCGCGCGCCGACACGACGCCCGCGCCCGAGGAGCGTCACTACGCCTTATCGCAGCCATCTTTAAACGAGCACAGTGCACGCCACCCGCCACTCGGTACGAATTCCATTCGAGAACACTGTTGCTACGATGGCCGTCGACAACCGACCGATCCTTTCATTACATGCGACGCGAGCGCCGTGCATCGTTTAGCAGCCTGCTTCAAGGTCGTGTTAATTACCAGTCGGACCGGTGACAGTCATGCTCGTTAGCAAGACTCATCGCATTAATATCTATCTTCGCATAAACAAGGCATTTATCGTTTTCAATGATCGGCCGTCTGCAGTGTGGTCTCTTTGAGCGTT
Source organism: Apamea sordens (assembly GCA_945859715.1). Taxonomy (NCBI): domain Eukaryota; kingdom Metazoa; phylum Arthropoda; class Insecta; order Lepidoptera; family Noctuidae; genus Apamea; species Apamea sordens. The sequence goes on along the minus strand of OX243991.1, from coordinate 8,079,563 downwards.
TGCCGATGACTTAGGTTACAGACACCACAGTAGGTATCTAGATCGCATCACGTTGTAATGACACGCTCGGCCGCTGTAAACAGCCGCTCCGCATTCACCTACGATCTACATTGTCGCACCCTATAAAGTTTACCCTACTTAGGAGAGCCTACGGTCTATACGTTTCCACACTAGGGTGTTCTTGCGGCGACCATCTGTATTGATCTCGGGAGGGTGGTGTGGGTCGACATCCCGACGCCTAGTCTCTGTAGAGGCCGCGGCTCTGGCAAAGCCTCGGTAAAATCCAGGCTGAGGCTGTCGGGTGGGTGATAAAGGAAAACTGCCTACGTAGCCGGCCCCTGGCGGGTGTGCGCTCGGCGTGGCGTGTTGTCGCGCAACTATATATAGCTCGTGTTGAGCCGCAGCGCCCGCCGCCGCCACCGCGCTGCTCCGTCGACGACGTCCGACGAAAGGTCAATTGGCGCGCAAATTATTTGCGTCGCAAAATCCGCAGCGTCGCTGCACCATGCCGACAGCGACACTATAAACTAACATGATTTAAGCCCATCTCCTGCTTGCCGTACGTATTATGGTCTCGGTATACTAATGGACTGCTGATCACTGATTCAACATTGGCCTAACATCGCGTACTCTTTAAGGCAACAACGCGGCGCGCATTCTTATCGGACCTCATAATAGGTATTGTATGCCGAGGTAGTTAAGTAGGTAGGTACTCCATATACATGCCTGCGTACTGTCGGTATATACACGTGCTGACTGATTGCATAGGTGTCGACGTCGTCCTCAACAGAATTACAGATTTAACTACGTAATTATAGCATAGTTGACTGTAAGCGGCATGCAGGAAGACAGAGAAGAACGTTCTTCTTTTAGAAATTGTGTCGACCACTCATAAAAACAGGGCTAATTAAGTTAGCGAGAAATTGTCTTAATGAGCTAACATTGCAATAACAACCTATAACATTTTCACTTCAATAAATACAGTTTTTTTTACAATGTTTAACGTGCTACGAAAACAATACGGTTCTAGAACACCGCTACCTCCACACCCTATAGAGTTACGGCAATAGAAAACCCAAAAACAGGTATCGAGTTTCGAGTCAAGGGTTGCAGGCAGGGCTCATAGGGACTGCGGCTATGCATTCTTTCTATAGCACGTAGGATAAAAAACGGGTTTGAATTCAAGAAGTGGTCAGTCTGAGGCCGTTTCGAGGTGAGCGCTCCTCCATCAAGGCACTGCTTAGTCACGCTCGGAATGCTTACGACTGCTCGCTCCTACAAGACGTTGCAAACAAATGACGACACAGACGCACAACACAGCTATAGACGACAACGCTCCACACATATGCACAAGTACATGCAGTACGTCGTATCGTCGTATAGTCGTATCAGTCATGTACTCGTGGCTAAGCGGACTAATTCAGAGCACAGACGCCGCTGAAAACGGCTCTTTGCTAACATTTATCGGAGTAGTGAAGCATAACATAACATCGCCCCTGTATTAAACGTAGAGGCAGGCAGAGATGTAGATATGTTACACCAGTAGATACTAAGCAATACCTCGACTTCTACCTACACCACTCCAAACGTAACATCTGGCTACAATTCGCCAGTTATGTTAAGCGCGGTTGCCTATATGTAGGTATATCGTAGCTGTAGGCTACGCGTGGCTACGACTGAAAGTATGCGTCGCTGAAAACCAGTCCTCGTGTGATATTTTTCATGATTCGCCGCGCTTATTATGCGCGGAGGGGTAGGCAGATGACAGACATGGAAAGTAGGTATCATAAAGCTACGTCAATAAAATAATTATGTATCAATGAAACTAAGTAAATATTACTTTTTGTGGTCGATCGTTCTTTTACATAATTTGGTAGACGTAGTCCCCACATTGTATAGATGTACAAGATATGTATTGAAAGTACCAAAGCACTACTTGACCTCCTAAAAAAAAAGTTCTTGTACAGTGCACCGTTGTTCAAGCATTTAAGCAGTAATTAGTAGTACTTAAACAGTGTTGTAAAGTTTCGACAATCACTTCCCTTTACGACAAAAAAAACACGTTTACTGTGCGATACCTATGTGATACCGGTATTAGTAATCTTAAACTCTCCTATTTCCGCCCATTATACCCACGGTTAGTTTTCTAGAAGGGTAATTAGTTCTTCACGAGAAGGGTTCGAAATCCTTTCAAATTAGGTTTAGGTGGTTTCAACATTGGTAGGATAAACAACGAGTCGTTAGACTTTGTAACACTATCAGTAGCAATGGTTTTCATTTTGACAGTTCAAGAACATTCATTGCGTTATTTAGGTTGTTGAGCAGACACAATTTTCGAACATATGGAGCAATGGATTAGCAATATGTTTCAAAATGATTCAAATTGCGCAACTCGCACCCTGCGAGTAAAACTTATAGTATATGTAGTCCTCTGCTCGCGACTTCGTCCGCGTGAAATTTCTTGCTTCCACGACCCACCCAGGCGCATCGCATCGCCCACAGAACAGATAAAAGAGTATATGTTCTGTGGCATCGCCCGTCTGCGACATTGCTTCATTTTTTTTTCGCATAGCGTTCTTTCTGACCTTTTTTCTCTTTGCTCGGCTCCTGAGGACTCTAGGGTGATGTTAAATATCCTATAGGTATGCTTCCTCAAGAATTAGGCTATAAAATGCAAACAGATTTTTTCCGCAATCCAAGTGGTAGTTCCAGAGACTGCATAGCAATAGCGCGTTCAAACAAACTCTTCAGATTTATATAGAGTATAGATATATGCAAGTTGTGCACTTGAATTAAAATACAAACACAGAAAAAATAACTCAATGTTGCAGTTTGAATGTGCGGTAGGCGAGGAAGCCAATGACTTACGTCAATTGCTTTGTTAGGATAATAACCTTAATAACGCCACAGGCATAAAGCTCAAGTTACTTTGAGTCATCATTTATTTAGCAAAACAGTTTTTGCAATATTAAAGAGAGATGGTACGATGGTTCGATGAAACGTTTCATATCTAGGCAGTGTTTGTGTCGCACGCAGTATGAAGAAATATCACATAACATCGAGCCTGTATTCTCCGAAGGGTTGGCAGAAGTGCATCTATAGTATGTACACGCCCTCATTTCGCAAGTTATGTTTGAGTCCCATGTTATACTTAGGGGAGTGAGCGTTTTGCCATCAACTAGGCACAAATCCAAACTTCGGGCTGCTACCAAGAAATGTTTTGGCATAAGGGCGCGTTCACATATAACGTCCGTTTTACAGGTCCGTTAAAACGTGTATGTTATTAGCGTATGTAGTTGTATGAGCGAGTTCACACATAATACAGTATTCCGGATCCAGTAGAAAATACCGATCCGACAAAATAAGCAGCAATCCGTTTTACAGGTCCATTTAAACGTATGTGTTATTAGCGTATGTAGTTGTATGAGCCAATTCACACATAATACAGTATTTCGGATCCAGTATACTGATCCGATCTCTTAAAATCAGTCCTGTGTGAATACTATCTCCAGTAGCGACGGATCCGTTAAAAAGGATCCTGTAAAACGGACGTTATATGTGAACGCGCCGTAAGACTGCATTGCTGATTCTTTTTCTTCTTGAGCCAAAGCCCCTACAATCCAGAAACAAAACAAACACGATGCAGTGCAGCACCCTAATTGCTTAACACTATCAATCATAATCTGAATCAATTTGAAGGATACTGCCAATCGATTGCTTCATATGTTTGAAAAATTCGTCTGCTCAACAACGTAAGTAACGCAATGAATGTTGTTGAACTGTGAAAATGATAGCTATTTCTACTGATTTGACGGTAAACATATTTCCTCGATACGGAATGATGTTGAGTGGCTAATTCGGCACGATATCCCAATGACTCAATCTTTGAAAGGTGATAGATAAAAAAATACGGTAATTGAACTATCAATGAAAGCAAAAGCGTCCTCGATAACACCAAATGACTTGTCTCGGGAATCGAACTCGAATGAAAGTGAAAGGAACGAGGTGGTATTAACATAACGTTTATTATATTACATGTTTATAGGGACTGGCCCATATCCACGTGGTTTATTATTCATAATATTGGTGACTTCGAAGTTTATCAACTTTGGGTCGTCTGCAACAAGTTTCTTTTTAGACTATGTCACTTGGAATAGTTGTTGATTCTTAATCATATTATGTACCCTTGAATTTGATATGAGCTTGCGTATTGTGTGACTGAATGTGAATGCTTTTCAACGTCAAAAAAGTTCCACACGTATATTTGCAATAATTTTGAACGGCACCCACTAATTCGTGCAGATAGGAAATAGCTGCTTCGCTTATAGCTGTATCACCACCGATGTTAGTTCCCGTCGATGCAGTCTCAATCAGTGAATGCGTTTTGATCGCATGAACCGTTGGCGTTGCAAGAGAGTATTCAGCATGGTACTTAACGGACGGGTGCTATTTTTATGTTCATTGTGACAAATAATAAACAGTCGGGCGTCACCCGGGCGGCAGCGGTCGGCGGCGTGCGTGCGAACATTGCGTGCGTGCCTACATCGCATACGTAGGTACAGTCGACGCCCGTGGTAAAGTCGACATCCCTGCATCCCTGCGCCGGCTGTGCCGCTCTATAAATACACAGCAGGTGTGGTAAGCGGCGGGGCGTGCGGCGCGCGGGGCGGGGGCATCCGCCTCTGCAGCGCTCCAAACCGCTCGCAGCGGCCATCGGACCTTAGCGACGGCATATCGATTGCGAGGGCTCCCCCTGCGGCGCGTCGCCTCCATTGTGCTCGGCCTGGGATGCCTTCTCCGGCCGTTTCCTGCCTCGGCCGTCAGTTGTCTGCGACCCTGCCCCGCGCGCCGCACCCTGCCGACCAGCACACGTCACCTGTCTAACACATGAGTGCTCAGTACCTACTCAGGCACAGCGCTCTTGATAATACGACCTCGCACTTACTAACGGTGATTGCGTTAATCATCATTAAGTTCAACGATGTGCCGTTGACCACAGTTTCGCAGTACGTGTTAGTCAGCGCTATTGGTAGCCTGTTTATTAGTTATAAATAAATCACAACACATTGTAATCCTGTTAGCCCATGGTTGTTTGTTTAACGCATAATTATGGACTTGAAGAGAATATCCATACAAATGTCCAATTTAGACGCTGCAGAACTGTAACATTAAACGTAATTAATTCCAGTTCTAATGGGTGTCTCGGCAATGTATTTAGTTAATTTCATTAATTGCTTCGGTTAAAACAATCGGCAATTAGCAGCGTTTTTGTCTCGTTTGATTAATTATTTCGAAGCAACGTATCGGAATCACTTCGTTAGCCATGGGTTCCGTATAGCTTATACTGTCGTTTTTATAAGAGACACGTTAACGACTGATGGACTGCGATTGTTATCTATATTAGCTTGAGAATTTGACGGCAAACAACAAAATACAAGAATGAATGCGAAAACTTTTTAGAACAAAGTTAGTTATGTAAGTAATCCGAATGGATGCAGCCTTAAGGCGAATCGGATCAACATGCGTATAATTGCACTTTAATTAGATGATGATTAGCTAAATCAGCTGTGACAAACACAACGGCAAACGAACCGCGAAAACGTGCCAAATTAAATTTACGTCACACAACTCGCATCGGAATTATGCACTATCGTTATGACGGAGAAACAAAACAATATGTTTTGTTTATTCAAACTAAGAGTTCATATGACCAACTAAGGTTCTTCTCGTGAGGAACCCTAAAGACAAACAATAAATCAAGCCGCGATCATGGCTCATGTCTCATACAAATACGCTATATTATAAATACATAATTGAACTGATACTCATAGGCACGGACCACGGATGGCCTGTTATAAATTTTGACTAAAATCTCAGCCTGAATCTCAACTTTATGCTTCAGTCTGTAAGACGAAAATTGCTTAAATACTCTCCGGCAAATGCTACAGCTGTTGGTATGCCGGCCGCCCTACGAACGCATCGTAGATAAATTTGACTAAATCAGTTCATTCTATTTCTGACATTATATCTCGGTAATAAAGTTGATAATTGCGTTTGTGAGATGTGTCGCATTTTTATCCTTCCACGACAGACCACGGTAAGTCAAAAGAAGGGTTATGGTCTGTTTGTATGGTGTTTGTAGCGTCTGATACAGTAGTCCCTGTCTTTAATCCCTAATACGCACACGAAGCAGGTTTTGGATAGCATTTATATCAACGGACCATGTAACACTTGCTCTTCTTTAGTAAACAAACACATAACCTTATACTCAATAAAGTAATTTCGAAAATAACGAAAGTTTCTCCAACTCTAACTAATTTTCTTCTCATTTTTCCCAATTTGACAACCACTCTATACTTATTTTCCGCAAAACTTAACTCTACATAACTTTTAATACGCTCTTCAAAGTTTCGAATCTACTAACGTTGTTTTATAGCTACTTCACTACATTTAAAACCATAAAATACAGCCTATATATATATATAAAGTGAACGCGCGAAAATAATAAAGTATTAAAGTGTAAAAAGTTTAATTTCTATAAATAAAAGACATCAACGCTTCCGATTTGTACACATCTGTTTTTCCGCAATTAGTTTTGACAACAACAACAAGTTGTTTACAATTTCTACTAAGTTATTCTAGCAGGAACTTTACTAACATTACTTCGTAGAAATCGTAGTGCATTCGCAGCATTCACTCTCATCAACCCCCTGTTGAAGTAAGTGTAGGTACTTCTTACCTGAGTTAACATTTGTTAATCTGCTTACCTGTGCTTCATCATTAGTCTTCCCTTTTCAAACGCTGTCCTTATTACGCCATTACAATGTAGATAGTCTCGGCACTCGGTATAATGATGATGTCGCATACACCGCAAACTAACAAGACAAAATGTTGCCGACAACATCCAAGAGTACAAACTCTCATTAGACCGTTGCCGAGTGGAGGTCGTCCGCCGCGCCGGCTCCCCTTGCCGTCGAGGATGAGAAACATAGGAGCATGACACCGGGCGGCCCTCCGCGCCCGGCCCGCGCCCACGCGCCCTCCGGCCCGGCCTCCGCCACGCCGCGCTTGTCGGCTGCTGGCTCGCCGGCCGCGGCGCCTCATTCAGCCGGCGACGCTCTCGCGCACCGCACACGTACCGCTGCAGCGCGCCGCGACACCCCTCGCACCCCCCGCACCACACGCCGCGCGCCCTCCCGGAACGTTTAACCGACAACGAACATTGTTCTGTTGCAGCGGAGTATGCTACAGCAGATGTCCTCGCCGCCGAGCGCACAAGTCGGCGAGGTCGCGACTATCGTGCGCCACCTTGAAGGCCGCGTCTGCGGCGACGTGTCTTCGGAGGCTTCCTCAGACGCCGCCGAAGATTTTGAATTACCACAGTGCAAGATAAGGAGGAATTATAATTGCACCAAGTGCACGTTCTATACGCAGAACCCACGCGCTTATCTCGTCCACACGCGTGACGCTCACTTCGTTAGACTCAAGATTTACGATTGTCCTCACTGTGTTTACGCTTCGAGACATCATCAAAAACTTATAAGACACGTCAAAATGGTTCACGGAGGATCAAAGTCGACTCCAGTGGCTAGTAAAGTGGAAGCAGAGCGATCACCTCCCTCCAACGATAACATGGAGCCAGTTGCAGTAGAGCGCATTGAAGACATGTTCGAGGAAGTCGAGGACTGCGAGGATATGATGATGGAAGTAGATGATGACTCCATGGACCAACCTGATGATATCGACGGCGACTGCGATAGGAGTGTTGACTACGCATCGCCTTCTTATCGGAGGGCACATCTGTCAAAAGCTAAGGGCAAATTCTTCTCATGCGATAAGTGCAACTATGTCACCCACATAAGAGCTAGATTCACAAAGCACGTCAAGTATCATTCGATGCCTATGATCAAGTGTACAATGTGTGATTTTCGAACTCCATACAAGTGGAATTTGGACCGTCACATGAAGAACCACGGTGGAAGTGGGAGTTTCAATTGTTCGATGTGCAACTTCACGGCGGACATCAAGCAGAGTCTGACGGTGCACGAAATGAATCATCACACACCGCCAGCGGGCCAATCGCTGTCGAGTCGCCGCCGCAACCGGGTGGGCGCCAGCGACACGGTTATCGCGGAGTTCGACGCAGCGAGCACGTTGCTCCCCAAGGAGGAAGAAGGGAGCGGCGACTCGCGGTCCTCACACTCGGTCTCGGTGAGTCGTCGTATGTGTTGTGTGCGTGGCGAGGGGCCGCGCCCCGGCCGCTGCCGCCGCCTGCCGGTGCCATCGATGACGTCACTCCGTTGTCACTGTTATCACGAGCGCCACCGCACATGGATTGCACTCCACATTATATCGCTTCTCGCAACCTTTTACATCATGTTTACATTTTATGCATGTCTCTTTCACGCTTCTATCTGTGTTGCACTCTCGGTCACATAACACTCATTCCCAATACCATCTCATTATTAAAACTTACTTAACTTGCAAAATGAAATAACTTATTTACAAATAATACTCGAGTCGAATCTGTAAACATATTATCGTAAGTAGTATTATGTAATTAGCTGTTCTAAGAGCACTTAGTTTATTTCATTTTGGATTTCCCTAATTCTGATAACAAAATCAGGCATTTAAAAAAAAACAACATTCTGCCAGCTGATAATAGAGACATAAACCCAGTTTCCCAATTTATTACTAATTAGGTTAGCATACTTCTGCCATTTGCCATACCCAAAAGTTGGGTATCGAACCCGGTTACGCGCGCTTACAACCACTGAACCCACGAGTCGTCTCAATCTCAATTATTTCTTGTCCTGATAACATCAAATGTCACAGATTAACCGCCGACGTTTCGTTAAAAATACTCTTAAGGTCCTAAATTTAAATAATCAGACGTGTTTTACAGATTTTTTGAAATTTGCGATCAGAGTATCTACGTGTATCTAAAGTAAAATATTTATGAAAGTGAATCGAGTTTTCAGAGTAGCGAAGTTATAAGAAGCTCCCGTGTATAGTGTATACCTTCAAAGTGACTACAATGTAGGTCTAAGTAGACAAGAGTTATTTGTCAACCGTAGTAATTCTATTTCTTTTACGATTCGCGTGGGAAGATGAAAGAGATCATAAATCATTATTTATATTCCTATTCTAGTGATTTTATTATCTTTTTAAAGTTATTTGAATCAAACCATTTCTTCGGAAAGTGCGTAAAGGAAAGTCGAGGCGGTTACAGAGGGTGACCAATGATACTTACTGCTTGGAATTACGCATTTAAATAACTGTGCGTACGGTACTAAGTCCGCTATAATTATAGTACTGCAGTCAGTCAAATACATAGATATTCTCTTCATTGGTAACTTAGCATGAAGACGGAGACGGGTCAATTTCGTCCCGTTAAGTCTGCACCCTTATTACGTAACCACTTGAAGGACAGTCCCTTACATTTTGACGATAGGTACAACAAGCTCTATTGCTATAAGAAGCAATGGATTTGGTCTTGTGGTAAAATCGCTTTTATTGTAAACATGAAAAGACACAATATTGAACGTGTCTCTAGATCCCTAACTTAATTCGGTTACTTAAGTCCTTAAAAAGGTCTTCAGCAAGCGCAGAACTAATTCTTATGGCTAATTCCCCTTTTACGCGAATCGAATTAGCTACTTCTGTTTTAATGACGCCCTTTTGGACATTAGATTATCTTTTCCAGAAGGTATTTACTACATACACCTACACTATCCATGCACCAACATAGACCAATGTTTAGTTTTACATAATTATGTTATGAAAATATCTTACAAACTAACATATTTTTTTAAATTCTAGTCGTAGTCGATAATGCCTTCAAAATGCATTTACTTTATGTGCTTTTGTGTTTTTTCACTGCTTTTGCTAGTTATACTTGGGTCGCTATTTAATCTACTCATAATATTTTCCACTGTTTTGGTCTTTTTGCGTGTTTGTTTGTGTACCTACTTGCGTGACGTCACTTGAAGAGAAATAAATTGAGATAGTAAGGAATAGTAGCTCCGATCCCTCTTGTTTTTACAAACTGAGCTTTGGTGGGTTTAATTTTTTTTTTTTAATTAGTAACGAGTTTGTTACGAGCGTTGCATCGTAACCTACGCTCCAATAAATACTCACATATTAAAATAATTAATTTTGAGAATTTTGTAATACTTCCGGAAAATCTCAGACTACCCTTTTAGTAAAAACATGATTTGCGTGTGGTTTAATCAAGTGGCGGCACGAACAGCGCAGTAGTAAGTTAGCTTCTGCGCAGGCACGGGTTCGATTCCCGCACGCCTTTCTTCTTTTCTTTAGATATTTTTTGTAACCAACCAGCTCGTTTATGCATGTGATATTAGATTTTTTTTTAAACGCACGTTCCTGGATATGAAAATCAAATGGAAAAACATTTTTTTAATAAACACTGCAACTTCACACGATATTTTCTTCTAGAACGAAGTAACAATCACTAAAAGTATATTTTTCTTTAATTTCAGGACATGGGTCTCCAGTACGCAGAGAGAGAACTAGTCAGTTGCAAAAGTGATTCCAATGATGGTTCAGCGTCTGACGCGCTTACCAGAAAAGAGACTTCGCAAGATGGATACAACCAGCTTTCACCAACCCACAGCGCAGACGAGAAACAACAAAAACAAAGCAGAAAGATTCCCCGACCAATACCACAACTCATACCGTTAAACTCATCAACACCCAACCAAAAACAAACATGCTCCGGGGAACCGCCACAGAAAAAGTTCAAGGAATCTTTACCCATCGACATTGATGACGTGTCAGCTGAAAATACTCTTCTACCAGCAAATCCATTAATAAAAGAGACTGCAAGTCGAAAGAAAAATGAATCGTTCTTCGACAGATTAAAAGAAAGACTGTTAACAGAAACAGGCGAAGAAGGCTCACTAATATGCAAGATCTGTGGATTTGAAAGTAAATGCTTATCAGAACACTCTGTCCACGAGAAAAATTGTTCGCCACAAACTAACCGGATCAATGCAAACACTGCGCTCAAAAGTTTAAGTTCCACTCGATGCCAGAATTGCAGACACAGATGTAAATCTAGCGCCGACTTATACATCCACATGCAAACTTGCGGAAAGAGCGACCAAATCGACGATGAAAATATTATAAATGAAAATAGTAATGATGAAGTCATTCCAATCCATGAAAAAGAGACTGAACCGCATCCAATGGAAAACGTCGTTTTCGTATGGAATAACATTAACCATGACCCTAACAAGTTTGATGTACCTCTAGACATAAACATTAATGATGATTCCACTCTACCAGAAATACATCGAAGTTTTGACGCTGAGATTGTTGATGAAAATGAAAGCATGAATTTGTCGCCGAGTCAAGCTATAGGAAGGAAGGTATTTAAATGTCCACATTGTCCGTTTTTCTCCACAACAGCGTCCAGATTTCACGTTCATATCGTGGGCCACTTGAACAAGAAACCATTTGAGTGTTCCCTCTGCAAATATAAATCTAATTGGAGATGGGATATAACCAAACACATAAAATTGAAATCTGCGAGGGATCCTGAGCATAACGAAGCAAAAGTACTCATGACTGATGAAACAGGAAGAAGAAACTATAGCAAATACAACAAATTCTTAGCAATGCCTGTTTTAAATGAAAATGGTGAAAATGAGTTTCATTACCTGGACCCTAACACTGCAGTCGATAGTTCGATGGAAATGGATGAATCATTTAATGATATATCAGACGTTATGAATGTTCAATTTGAAATGCAACCGCTTAACTTACAGACTCAACACAGTGAAGATAATTACAACTTTATTGATAATAGAGGTCTCAATGATATGAAGAAACCCAAGAAAACATTATGGAAATGTAAAAGATGTAATTACAAGTAAGTCCAAAAACATATTGTTTTATACAGTATCATAAACACAATCAGCCAACATATAAATGTTCCCACTGCTGGGACACAGGCCTCCTCAGGGGGCAGGGGGAGTGGGCCATAATCCACCACGCGGACCCAGTGCAGGTTGGAAGATGTCACATGTCTTCGAATTTTTGGTTCTAGGAGATACATCATGAGTATCCTCATGATGTATCATCAATTCTTAAATTGACACAAAAAATTAACTCAAACTTACATAGAATTTTATTTTATTTTCAGAGATCCCTCAAGAGAAGCTCTTTTAGATCATGTTCGTGAACACTCCAGATCGGATGGCGGCCATGACGAACTAAACAAACCGCCTATTAAGAAACCTGAAAATAATACTCCCGACCCAGCAGACCTGGCATATCGTTGTGGCCATTGTAACCAATTGTCTAATTGGAAACATGTCATACAGGTGGGTTACGATATTGGCTTTATATTCTTTCATTTCTTTTTTTTTTTACCCGACTGCGCGACATCAAGACTAAGCACACTTTGGACTCTTTCTGAACAGTGAACGAAATTGAACTGTCACGCCCGGGACGGTGACGCTGAATCGGGTATACTCGGATCCAGTCGTTAGTTTTCACTTCTATCGTGTGCTCATAAGCACACACCCTTTTTTTAAACTTACTTATTCTACAATACCTACTTTTAACTTTTTCAGCGCCATTGCCGATTAAAACACGACGGAGTGATCAAAGTGATAACTACAGTTAAACCAAAACCGGACCCACCAATGAACATCAATGAGATCAACATTGACACTTGCAACAAATGCCCGTACAGGACGAGTGACAAGAAACTGCTCATTGCTCATTTACAACAGCATCAGCCGTCCCCGAACTCTATTTTCAAGTGCTACTTCTGCCCATTCTTCGTAAAAGATGAGCCAGAATTAATCTCACATCTACTCCTGCACGGTATCACTGACCCAGAAGATTACATCGCAAAAGCAATGGGAACCAAATCCCCAGGACCACCAGAACCGCAAGCACCTGTCACTACGACATTAAACTCCACCAAGCGACACAAATGCATAGAATGTCCATACGAAACAAATAGTAAGTCACAATTCATGTACCACGAACAATTTCACAGACTTCCAGCTGATACGCCTTATAAATGTCCCGAATGCAACTACAGCGTATCTAAGAGACACCTGCTGCACCAGCATCTACGAGTACACGGAATCAAAAGAATTGAAACTGAGGCGGAATTAGAAGCTGCACAAAGCAAGGTAGCGAAAATGGACTTTCATATTAATCTTGATGAAATACCCTATGTCTGGGTTTCGGCCAAGAATGAGTTTCATAAAATGTACAAGTGCCGATATTGTTCATACGTTAATGCTGTAAAAAGTAAAATACCAAATCATGAAAAAATTCATTGCATCGTATTCGAAGACAATGATACAACTATTTACAAGTGTTTGGAATGCAAATTCACATGTGATAACGCCGGCAGGCTAGCCGAGCATTCCAAAACTCACGGGGAAATATATGGTCGCATTTATTGTCCCGTTGAATATGATGTGCCCGATGATGAACAAATCACTAAATTGAGAAAGGTTATAGAAATTGAAAAGTCAGCAAATCCGGAAAGTTTCACTAGAGATGAAGGCACTACGCACGAATTAAGAGAAATAAAATTATTATATTTTTGTCAAAAGTGCCCGGCAAGATTCCTTGAAGACGGCGAACTAGACGTTCATGAAAAATGTCATAATGTAACATTGCCAAATAAATGCAAAATTTGTGACTTTTCAGTCACCGAAGAAAATGAATTAGCGGCACATGATACCGTGCACACAGATGAATATCACACAAAAACGAAGATGCTTAAATTTGTTCACCACTCACATCCTTTGCACAAACAACCCATGCTAGATTTTGCTCTCTGTCAAAATACTTCGGAGATTACGTGGCGAGCCACTGGGCCAAGTAAACCTGAACATGTCGAAACTCCTATGAAAAAAGATACAAAACACGTGCCAAAACAATATTATTGCAAACAATGTCCAGCTAAGTTCTTCAAAAGTTCCGCGCTTACCTATCACATGGGGCTCCACGGAGGTGATGGCGAGTTTAAGTGCAAGAAGTGTAATTACGCCGTGAAGAACGTTGGAAATCTAGGCAAACATGAATTAGTTCACGAAAATGAGAACAAGGCTACAACTTGTGACTATGAATCTGGCGAAGATATGGATTATAAAAATATCCCTTTGTCGGGCACAGATTTATTCCAGAGAAAGACTGAGGCTCAGAAAAGAGTATTAACTGATAAAGATAAGTTAGTTAAGCCGAACGATCATTTTCCGCCTGTCCTACAAGCCGATCCCCAATTCGGTTATTTAATGCATGGCAATCCTGAATTTATATATCCCACATACCTGAAAAATGGTCGTCAAAAAGAAAAGCGATACAAATGCCACAAGTGCCCCTCAGCTTTTGAGAAAAGAGAACAATATAAAATTCATTTGTCCTTGCACGGCTCCAAGCAAAGATATAAATGTGAGTTATGCGATTATTCAGTAAAATATTACGCTAATTACGTTCAACATATGCGAAAACATCAAATGAACGATGAAGCTCAAGCTGAAAGAAAGAAAGATAATAATGATTTTACAGAATCTGAACAACAAGAAGACGTTAAGCAAGATGACAGCAGTGATAACATTAAACTTGCAATAAAAACTATACCAAAAGGAGGTGCTAAGAGCGACTTTCAACAATTCTCAATTAGCGACCAGCAAACGCTCAGGCTGCTGCAGAGGAGGCGGTCAATGAATATTAATTCTGGAAAGGACCACAGCACTTCTGAAACTTCGCTGATCAAAGAGCGCAAAATGCACATGTGTCTGTTATGTCCCTACACTAACCAACGTCAAGATTCTTTAAGCAATCATTACAGAAGGCACGGAGACACCGATATTCTGAACGGAGGAAGTCATAAATGTTCCCATTGCGACCTAGTGGTTGTTCAGTCGCATTTCCTTCGGGAACATCTGAAGACACACTTCAATTACCACAAAACTCTTATTCCCGAATGTTTTGTGGCTAATGAAGCTGTTAGTTTTACCATAAGCAAGTTGGATGAAGATAGTGAATCAGTTGATCTCAAATTAGACATGCAGAACAAGAGTTTTGCATGTAATGACGAAAAGATATTTGTAAAAATTAAAACTGGAGAATTATTGGTGGAATAAAATATTCGAATGTTACAATAGGTGATTATAATTAAGGTTAATTAGATTAGAAATTGTTAATAACGAGATGTTTGTAACAAGTAAGTATAGTTTTAGCCTAAGCCAAATGAAAAATGTTGATGTTCACCAAAGCATAGCTTGCCATATTAGATTATATCAATCCTGGCCATTTTGGATATTATCATGAAAATAAACAAGGCAAAATTAATAAAAAATGCAATTGGGCTGCTATAATTGTAGAAAGAGGCGTTTTTCCATTGGCCTCAATGGGACCATTGATATTGGTAAGTGGAAGAAAGTGTGCTTAGAAAATTAGAATCCATACATTGTTGCTTCCATCTCTGCTGTGCCGTCACTGCTGCCGTGTCGGTCACTGGAATAACGCCCAGTATATAACAAATCGTACTTAATAACAGTTCATTACAGAAAATATGAAAATAAATGTTGTTTTAAGTTACCAACAGAAATGGGCATTACCCATTTGCTGCGGAAGAAGCCTGAGGACGTATTTTTTCCATAACATGAGAGGCGAACGCCAACCGACAAAATAGTAGTTTCAATGGCCATAGTTACTGGGTAATCTTAATCTTTCTCCAGTATTCCGAGATCTTTCTTCAGCACATAATATTAGCAAGGTACAGTCAGCGAGTGTTACTTTAACGAAATACAATTTTTTAGCATTTCATGCCTAATAGTCAAAAGTTTGTGTTATTTCTTGGTTAATCTAGCCATGGTCTGTAGGGATTTCTTCTGATTATTGTGATAAATTGTTATTTTAGAAACTAAAGTGATATACCTTTCGTTGCTGTACCTGTTGCTAAAAGATGAACATTCTATTTCAAAAAGATTTTTAATTGAGGCCATATTTTACTGTATTTACTGACAATATTATTTAACTGTTCTGGTGTTTAGTAACTTGGAGACTCAATGTTTTTATGCATCTTGTTGATACTAACAATGCTGATACACTGAATAATAATTTATACCATATTTTAATAATGATAATATGTGTAATCATAGTTTATTTTAGTGCCAGTCTTATATACTTTAGGTTTGTCCTAAAGGACACATTCCTGTTGTGCAAAATGTTTTATAAATATATGATTATTCAATAATGAAAAAGGCAGTTTAATTAGCTTTTTCCTAGATTCAAACCATCCATAAAAAGGTCATGATACCAGTCAACATGCAACTGCATATTCGTTGAAAGAGGAAAATTTACTAAAAAAATATTTTTGAATAAAATGCTAAACTCACTTAAGCAGATTCATTTATTTAAGTTTTAAACTAAGATCACCTTATCTACTAAACATGATTTCATAGTCAATGACAGTAGTAAGGTGTTATTAAAATAGCAAAAACAGAAACCATATTTCATATTAAAATGTAATATTATACTGATACAATACAGTATCATATTGTGTGGGGTACACTAGTCACCATGGGATGGTTGAAAGCAGTCTTAACAGAATTTCCAGCGATTACCGCATTCATTACAAAGTACAAAGGTAGTCATAGGTTCATCAGAACTTCTGGTCTGCAGTTGGTTGTAGGTGCAGTTCTTCTTTTTGCATTTGCCACACTTGAGCATCTCAGTTTTTGTTCCCTGTACTGTAGCAAGCTGAGCATCATCAATAGCCTCCTTAATAAACTTCTCTCGGATTTTCTTCATCTCATCACTCGCCATTTCCTCTGGGGCCATCTTGGCAAGGCGAGAAGCTGCGATACAACCATTGAGAAAGTTTGTACGCAGTGTAGGATTTTTAGGATCTTTTAAATTGGCCACTCGTGACCTCACCCTGTTCTTATATCTCATGTCAGTATTCTTGAACTCTGCATAAATGCATTCCTCTAATTCTTCAGCAAGCTCCTCCGGGCTCCCACAAGCACTTGGGTTCTCACCATCAACTTTGAGGGCTTGTGTGAGAAGTTCCCTACATTTAAGCCTCACAGCGTCGGTAGTGTTTGTCTGCGGTGGGAATGAGGCTGTTTGCATCTTCTTGTCTTTTTCCTTATCATCTTTTTTATCCTTATCCTTACCTTCTTTTTTGGATTTTGAGGAGCTGCCATTATCTTTACCCGGTGTTCCTGGTGTCGACAAGAATTTTTTCCAGTTTTTTATCAAAGTTTTGCATAAAGATATTACCTCTTCATCCTTGCTTGATTTACGAAGATTATTCACTGTCATACCTATTCTTGTTTTAGTCAACACATCCAAGTTGATAGCCATGGTCTGTAGGGATTTCAGTAGGTCTAAAGCTTCTTCTTGACCCTAAAACAAATAAACAAAATAGAAATAACCCCGCCAATAATTTCTAATTAGATCGGTAAGTAAGAATAGCGTCCGGTGCTACCCAATTAGAGGATATTATTCTAAAACGAATGATTGAAAGTCGTAGTAAATCATAGACCACGTATTTCATTTAAAATGAGTTTGTAGCAGATTTGTTGCGGTTCTTGCTAGGTAATTTCTAGGCGGAAAATGTCTTTAGCCCCATATTTTTGTTCCCAAAATATTAGACCCACCGTGCCATCCGCTGAAATCATCTTCGTCAGTTTCTTTTGTATTTTCATAATATCTTCTTCCACGCTCATGGTTACTGAGTTTGATTGAAGACAACAGGTTCCCGCCTATATTCCGAAAACAAAATATAGGAAAAATATTGATAAATCGACCACCACACCGAAAATATAACTAAAGCATAGACAAATTAGGACGAATATTGAAGTTTGAAGTCTACCATCCGACGTTGCCATGTAAAAATAAATAACAACCGCCACGACGTTCCAGCTTTCCTTAGCATTAATAATACCTAGTTAAATCCACTTATTGCCATGAGGCTTTTCGCGTGAGACGAACTTTATAATCACATTTGATAAAGATGAAAGGGGAAAACTGACTGACTGACATATCAGTACACAGTCGAAACTACTGAGTACCAGACTGGGATTATTGACGTATTAAGCACTAACCTCGAAAATTCGGAAATTCAAACTTTATGAGGGTAAAAAGGTGACTTTGTTTGTATGAAAAATCTTATTCCTTGTTAATTAACTTGAAATATTAATGTTCGAAAACTTCCTTTTATAGAAACAGGAAGAGGTTTGGGTTTTGTTGGAAGAGGAAAGACAAATACGAACGAAATCGCGGGCGAAGTGCTAGTTTCATAATATTCAGCAAAAATATAAAAGCTAGCAATACTTGACAGTGTTTTGAACAAATCGGATAATGGTAGTATGATCTTCATTATGGTGGATGCTCCAAGGTAGCCCGCGAAATTCAAATTTTCTTGCGTTTTTTGCAATTTTCTGGTCAGTATTAAGTAGTACGTTGATTAAAATATGATTCGCGGCCGTAACAAATATATAATTAAAGAATTATAATCATTAGAATCAGTAATACAACTAAGTTAGCATAATCCTAAAATGTCAAGATTTCATGAACCCTGAATTTGAACAGAACTGATGTAGGCATGTTCCAACCAAATGGCGACGATGCGAAGGGTGTGTTCAAATTCATGGCTCACGTCTTGTGAAAGTACATTTGTTTAGGATACGATGGGGTTGACATACGATAAGCGTAAAAGCTCCTATAAATAAATAAAGAAAAAAAAAAAAGATTTCAGGAAATAGTCATTCAGTAGGATTACTTGATCTTAGAGAGTTGTGTCATCAACAAAATTCTCTAAGAAAATTTCTCTCGTAAGAAAATTTGAATTTCGCGGGCTACCTTGGAGCATCCACCTTATCTTGACAATTTTGTGGCAATCATTCCTTTCCAAATAAATTTATTTTTATTTAATTTCATTTGACGCAAAAGCTGTTCGTTAACAATACTCAGTTTATTGCATGATCAAACTGTGGTAGTGGAACGCGCTGTGCTTTTTTATTACTGGCAAGTATTTGAAATGTCAATACAAGATCTTAAAAACCATTCATAATATATTTTGATTTCATTAGTTAATTTAAAAAAATATATTTTATTCGAGTTTTATTTTTGTTACATTACAATTACAAGCACTCATTTCATATATAGGTTTGTTTTTCTAATTATAGCATAGACAACGTTTTTCTCTCGACGCCGTGTTTTTCGGCGGGATTATTCGAACATAACCTAGGCTGGTTAAATTTTTGATTTTCCTAATTATGTGAAATATCAGTATTTGGATCGGTTCCCCTCTCTATTTTTAATCTGAGCTAAACGTTCTCAAAGAAACATTAGGTACTTTAGTAAATATGTTTTTTAATTGGACAAAAATAATGAAACTCATCTGGCCTTGTTTTTGAGGTAAAATACTGAGAGCAAATCGAATTAAGTTTATTGTTAGATCCGTTGATTCTATAATGCCACTTCTATTCCTAATTCATTTACAAGTTCGTTCTGTATGTACGCTTTATTCGAAAACGCTACTTCGTTAGTCTGACTACAGAACCAGTATAGCTATTCACAACTACTACGCAGTCGCCTCGCACCGGCAGGATTATTTCCTTCCACATTAACCTACTGAGAGAACCTAGGACTTAGGAGCTAGAGAAGCGAGCTCGATAGTAAATGCACCAACACCAGCTTTACTTTTGTCCATTCATAGAGATGTAGAATTAACCTAGTCATAAATGCTGGAAAGTGTATTAGGTAGGTTGGAATGAAGAAAATGTAGGATGCAAGAGCGAGCCAAGCGCAGTTTTTTTTTGTTTCCGTCCCTTTTTGACTAGGTTAGTTTCTTTTTACCATTCACACAGAAATAGGCGTTACTTTATCGAGGATGCACGAAGGAAGGAGCGATGCGAGATCGAAAATTTTTGCACTCCTTGGATAATTTAGATTTTCTTTTTACCATTCACACAGAAATAGGCGTTACTTTATCGAGGATGCACGAAGGAAGGAGCGATGCGAGATCGAAAATGTTTGCACTCCTCGGATGCAATTTAGATTTTCTTTTGATCATTGACACAGAAATATATTTAGGAAAGTTTAATAAAGAATAAGAGAACGCAGGATGCAAGAACGAGCCAAGCAAGCTCGACGTTTTTTTGCATTGTGATAGATATAAATATTAAATAATAACGAACAAGTGCAGCAAGTCAAATCATTAGCAATTTTGCGCCCACTGGTCGAGGGCGACGCGACGTCGCGTCGCACGCATTGCACGCCCGGTTCTGGCGGGCCTGCTAGTGCTACCTCCTGTTAGTGTAGAACTACACACAAGTTATGCCCGTGAATGCCACGAGATGGCGTTGTCTATTTTTAGCCGTGCGGCTCCGTAGCGTTATTATTTTTCCCTTGCAGATCACAATTCAGACGGATTATTGTATCCAAAGCCCTATTTTTTCTAGTTCCCACAGCAGGAGACATACATATAGACATCCTCCCTGTAAGAAAGAATCGTATAACAGGCGCACGGTGCAACCTTCACGGTTAAGCAATGCTTGCCGAGGTCGGTCCGTGGACGGGTGACCATCCACACCGAGGCCTTTCCGTGCTACGGAGAGAACGTTACTTACGTAGCTAGTCCCAGGTGTACCTAATCTGTAGATCTTTGACAGTCGTCGGGTCTGTCTGGCCAAGGAGTTTCGTGTTACGGTGTTACCCAGTTTCTGGGTTGTGGAGATCAGTTGAATCTATTTAGACTGGAAGCAAACCCCAACATGGTTGAAAAAAAGGCAAGATGTGGATGTGACATGCATTTGAATTTTTGATTTCAGGACATGCCGGTTTCCTCACGATGCTTTCCTTCACCGATTTGAGAGCAGTGTTGATGAAATGAATGGCGCAATGTAGGCAATGTCGGGCTGCACTTTCCTTTGCAACCTTCAATACAACCGTGGCCCAGGTGTCAATACAACTTATACATTATTTTTTGAGCGTGTGGAAAATCCGGGATGTCTTCCGCGGCTTCCGCCCTGGGGCGGTCGAAATGTCTGCCAGACTCTAACTGACATAACCACACTAACGTTGGCCGGAGTACTGGAAGATTTAACTTTACCTAACGTATTGATAATTTCATTTTTTTTTTACTTTTTCTACTACGCTTAAAGAGCTGTTGAATTGAAAAAGATTTAAATACATAAACATAAATAAATCCTTATATAGGAACGTTATGGGCATGTCTGCATCTCATCTTCCTAATAAGAAGGGAGCATAATGACCGTCGTTGTAGTATAACAGGCATATAGGTAGGTACACCTACGTACACGAACCTTATTTCTTTAGGAATTGTCTCATCTTGCACTGCCTTATTCCAAAAATAGATAATTGCATCGATGGAAAGAACTTAGTTTATTTAATAAATTCTACCGCATTTGATTGTGCGTAAACATTTTACTGGAAAAACAAAGAAAATAGTTATGCCACCTAATCTAGGAATGTGAAATCATCATCAGGCAGTCTTTTTAGGGTTCCATAGCCAAATGACAAAAACGGAAACCTTATAATTCTGTCGTCCGTCAGGATGTGACGCGAGACGGTGCATCGGTGCATGGTGCATCTGGTGCTGATGCTCGATGTTATAAAATTTGGAAAAAGGTATTCGTGCACCGCTAAACAATAATCAATAATAGGGGTGTCACCCCCATCTTTGTCTTTGTTTACATGTTTTAAATAAATTGATATCGATTGACCTGTACCTACCTACCAGCAAAGGGCTCGCCCCTTTCATGTACATGGAACTTCAACATGACTGCCCAAATGTGAGACATGCTACCTCGTCAGGGAATAGAGACATCTAAGTTTCGTAACGACTTATTTACGAAAGCGATTTTTTTACGAAAATGCTACTTTTATCGTATACGACAGGTATAATCAGCCTTTAATATTCCCACTGTTGGGACACAGGCCTCCTCTCTTCGAGAGGGAGTGAGATATAAACTACCACGCGGGCCCAGTGCGGGTGATGATGTCACATGTCTTTGAATTTTTGGTTCTAGGACATGCCGGTTTCCTCACGAGGCAAATATGTTTCCCTTCACCCTTTTGAGACCAGTGGTGATGAAATTATTTACACAAAGCGAACCGCCTGTCTGGCTTCGAACCCACGACCGATAGGTATAAGTAGTCTTTAGGATAAAATTAAATGTTCGTAAAAATCCTGCTTATGATAAGTTAGTACGACAGGCCAAGACTCTGTTTAGTCTCTGTACCAACATTTGATAAACAATATGCAGTAAACAAGGTCTAAAGACTGCTGATCTCATGAAGTGCAACAGAGAGACTAGCCAGCGAATCTTATTTCCGAATGCTTTATACCCTCGCAGTGAGGCAAGGGAATTTACCTATTAACCATTCTGACACCTGATCAAGGGATGACGAAGGCTGACACATCTGTTATTGTTATTAATTATGCGCCCGCATTTAACCCGAGCACAAAACATTTTGTTTATTGCTCTTATTTTCCTGAACACTTTAGACAGTTGTAGGTACAGGAAATTGCATTTATGTACCAATTGAGCAATCGAGGGGAGTACTTGATGCCTTACTCATTCGTTCTTAGGGAAAAACATTAGTCAGAGGATGATGTTGAAATTAGCACAAAGAGCTATTAAATTAATAAGAACGCGTGTAACTATCAAGACAAAGCTGCAGTAGGTATTGAGAATAAATCATAATAAACTACCATTCCTGTTTTGGAAATAGTTTCTTCTCAAAAATAAATTACTTATGTAGATAGTGTAAATACGTGTAAGCACTAGGTAGTGTATCTTTGTCCTGCCGATGCTTGATGGTGAATATGAAGTTAACTAAGATCTTAAAAGGAAAAACGTTTTTTTTTTGTTGACTGGTGCCTGTACTGAAAAATATCCGTATTTTTTTTAAACTCACATATGAACTTTTACTTTGATCAATAGAACCCATCAATTATAATTTACAAGCTAACAATAAAATAACAAAATTATATCCTAACTTAACTAAAACTATACACAAACTAACACATCTTTTACATTGGCTAATAATAGGAAAGAAATGGATAAAGCGTAGTGTCGAGCGTAGCGTCGAGCGTAGCATCGAGCGTAGCGTCGAGTGTAGCGTCGAACGTAGCGTCGAGCGTAGCGTCGAGCGTAGCGTTGAGCGTAGCGTCGAGCGTAGCGTCGAGCGTAGCGTCGAGCGTAGCGTCGAGCGTAGCGTCGAGCGTAGCGTCGAGCGTAGCGTCGAGCGTAGCGTCGAGCGTAGCGTCGAGCGTAGCGTCGAGCGTAGCGTCGAGCGTAGCGTCGAGCGTAGAGTCGAGCTCCGAGCGTAGCGATGACTAAATAGGACGGTTTTTAAGTTATCTAACAGAAAAATTGTTAATTTGTTGTTCCTGCGTCGCGTAAGGCGTGTATGTTGATAAGCGACTTAAAAAAAGGAGGAGGTTATTTGCGATTTACACGCAGTCGGTGAGTTTTTTTTATCATGTATGTTCACTAATTTCGCCTTGATTACAAAAAAAATAAATAAAAACTTGTTTTTTTTTACTTGAACTACATCATGTGCGATGATTTGAAGTTAACATCGACTAATAGGGAATAAAACGGGAAAGCGTAGCACACGTAGAGCGTCGATCGTAGCAATTACAGTATACGCCTACGATGCGTAGATACCTACACAACACGTAGCATGATATTTTTGAAACTATAGTTTACGTATAGGTACGTATTGTGTCCTTGTTTAGTATGAGTATCTAAACATTAAGGTATCATAAGAAAATGATTGGGTACAATCACAATGACGGACTAAAATATCTGCCTACTACATCATCGGAATGAGCTACAGATTATTTTATTTAAAGAGTTATCACCGATACGTGAGAAGAATGACTTGAAATGTTCACAAATTTTGAAATAAATATTCACAAAATAAACTGACGCAAATCGTAGGTAGTCTACCTGACTACGTATTTATCCTCTACTATACACACATACACTTTGAATTGGTATTGCAATTTTGTATGAAACTACTGTTATTTTCGCAGAATCATGGAGCATCGGTTACCTTTTTATCTTGCCTATACTGTCTCACTACTGGGCAAGTTGTCCTAGGAACTCTTTTCCAGAGTCACTTCGAACATACCCTCGCGGTAGGTCGTCTCTCCGCCTCTTTCTGGGCCGGCTTCGGCGACGGCGCTCATTTTCAGGCACCCACTATATAGAGACTTTTGCCCAGCGGTTATAGCATACTGCTGATGTGACCCGCCCAATCCGATTTGTGCCTTCTTTTCCACTACCATCCGTTTTGGAACGCAGCGTGTTCCGAATTCTGTCCTGTCTTTATACACCCAGAATCGCGTGTTCCTGCGTTCCATCGCCCTTTGGCAAACTCCAAGGCGGAACTTTTGCAACTCGGTGGAAAAATTATGGATACCAAAGCCAACAAGGGCTCACACGGGGTTTTTCCTTAATAGCTGTATCGACCTGAAGATCTAGAAATTGACAAAGAACATTATTTTCTTGTCGACGTATTACCATGTCAGCTATTATGGCAATTTCGTTACAAGTTTACATAATGGCGTGTTGAGGAAGCGCATATTCAATAGCGGACGGCTATGATAATTGAAAACGAAAATATACCTACCTATCTAAAATGTCTAGACATTTTTTAGATATTATCGCTTCTATCCTATGTCAATGTAGACAGGATTTTAGGATAAAATGGTTTATAATTTCAAGTAAACAGTTAAATAACACATAACGTAAGGATATAAACCAGTTACCAGGGCCTAATTGGCATTCGGGCAGAAATCCAGACTCCAGGCTGAGAAATTCCTGATAGAAAAACTCATAGCACTTTGCTGACCTATAGGTATCGAACCCAGAACCTCATGCTTAGCAGTAGCGCTTGCAGCGGCGACCGCTAGACCAATGAGGCAGTCGAATTAAAAAAAAAACCTTTTCACTTCTCATGCTCTGAAAGTGCTTCTTTGTGCAGGGTATAGGCTGCACAAAATCGAATTTTGTGCTCAAGGGCATTAACGTATCTACTCATAAATGTATTATATTAAGGCAAAGAAAATGAGCCATACAGCCAAATGCAATAAGAAGTTCATAGATAGAATTTGTTATTATATAATATTTACTTTAATTTATTTGCCTTATGTGTTTTTTAAGATATAATAGATATTAAAATTTTAATTCAAGTACGGTAGGTTAGTTGATTTAAGAAAATTATTATTACAAAATTAATTTAATAGTAGGCTGTATAGGTCTGCATCCTAATATCAATGTCGTAAGATTTAAAAACAATTTCCTTCAGTATTCAAAACTGTTCTAATTTTACTTTGCATTTTAATTAAAGAAATGTTATGTTATACTACTGTTTTATTTCCTCGCAATCGAAGTGAAAAGCAGAGTTTATAACTCGTCCACAAAACCATTTTTATCCTCGACATTACTATCAGCCCTCGCCTTCGGCTCGGGTTGCTAAAAGTCTCGGATAAAAATGGTTTGTTTTGTGCACTTGTTGTAAAATCTACTATGATTAGAATTGTAACTAAGTATCCGGTCAGCGGGATGAATATTTCCCTCCCTCTCACAGAGAGGAGGCCTGTGTCCCAGCAGTGGGAATGTAGGCTGATTATACAAGACTTATGCTATGGATAAATATTTATGTAAAAAAAAAACATTAATAAAATTTTAAGTTAACATTTATCAGGAGATGATTATTTCAATAATTTGAAAAAAATGTAGCGCTTTACATAGCGCTACATTTTTTTAGGATTTTTTAGGAGGAAAATATTACATTATAGACAGGTATTTATGCGGGTTTTATCGCCATGTATGGTAGGTATATACTTTAAATTTATTGACCGTTTCGAATCTGAGGAAAATACCAACTAATCACTTTACAATTTGTGACGGCAACTCACACTACTCAACTACAACTCTTTTCTCGATATAGAAAAAGTATCTACTTATTACAATTATCTAGATTAAAATGGCAGATAAGACTCTACGATATCGATAACCTACCAAAAATATAATTTATTATAAATTAACATAAATTAAATAGGACACACCCATATGCAGGGATTGCCTTCATAATCTTAGATGAATGTAAATCTTGCAAAGAATAAAAAAAAACAGAAAGGATTTCTTACTTAAATATTATAAGCTCGGCGTTTATTATTACGTCACGTCCCATTTTTTAATGACAAGTGCACAACTAGCCTAATTTTATTTTGTTGCGGGTATTATCATTTTTATAAAGGCTGTCATAGATACCCGAAACCTAATGTACCCCCCAGTACCTACCTACATTTTACCCACATTCAAGAACAACCTAATAAACGATGATTAAAGTTAAGTGACGTTTAAATGTCAAAAATGTATGGTTAAACAGTCGCTAATCACTAAAGTTCGTTTTTAATCCCGGATACTAATCTGAAAATTAAGTATTTTGTGTTTGCGTTTTTTTTTTTTTTTTGTAATATAGAAATTTGACATGATACCTGCCAAATTAGTATCTGGATTTAAAACGCGAACTTTGCTTAACTTTAAGCAACGTTTATGAATAAAGGGGATAAACTACGTCAAAGTCGAGTGGAAAACTTGAACACAGAGTACAGAAACACCTTCTGTCGCTTAATCTTTGGCCTTCTGCCCTTCCATGTCGACGCTGGTTGCGTTACCTATATAACTTGCAAGTGACCAACATTGCTGTTTGTAACCGTTCACACACTAACCGAAGCACGCGGCGCTCGCTGTTTTAAACTAAATCAAAGGTAATTAATTACAATTTATTTAATAACATTTCCACAAGGACCAATAACAATTAATTGTGCTATTATTTCAATAATATTCCGCCATTAAGTGACTTTATTGTAAACTTTTCTGAGGATTCTGAGGTCAATAATTTTAAAGTGAAGGTAATCGTTTGTTTACAAGATACTTACGATACAAATAAATATTTATGTGGTTTTCGACGTCTTATACATATTAGTTATAAATTCATGTTAGTGTCGAAATGTTATTTCGAAATCTATTTATTAACATCTCAAATATTTTATGAAAACCATCGGTCGTACTTATTTAAGCTGCTTATTTATTACTTAAGAAACTAATTAAAAAATCGGTAACCCAACACCTTTCCTGCGGCAATAAATGTATAAAAATTAAAAATCTTCACTGAAAAAGTATAGGTACAGACGCCAGCACATAAAGCTACTACAATCTGTCAAATTTCTTTAATAGATTATCAACTTCATCGCTAAAGCATTAAGGTTCAAGGTTGATTGGGATTATTTGAGTTTCGGGTAGCTTGATGTGCTTGCTTGCGTCTGTACATATAAAATGGACCCTAGTAAAAAACTGTTTGTCTAAACTTGTGAGCTCATTCGTCCATCATATTAGGTGTTTCTACGTAATGCCAAACTACCAAGTACCTATTACCAAGCAATATTTATATTTAAAGCTTTGGTGCGCAAGAGTGTTTGAACTGTTTGTTTTATTTCATAGTTAAGTAGTTCTATATATAATATTGTATTGACATGATTGTTCAGAATTGTTATTACAACATGTAAATGCCTCGGCCGATGTCCTTACTATGTCTTTGTCTAACCTAGGCCTTCGTGCTAAGTTGCTAAATGCCGCAACTAGGGTCGGCTCTAATTGGATGATGTTCTACTGTGCGTTTGTCGCAAAAGGTTAACTATCTCTGTTTAATTTTAACGTCAGACAGGATCGTTTCGATATGTTGATGAAAATGCTAAAGTTTAAAGGTTTTGACCGTTGAGCCTTCGAATCAGAACCGAGATCTGACTGTTAATAAATTCCAAACATTTCAAAAGGTATCTTAATATTTTTCAATTTTCAACTATGATGATTTTTTATTTTTTAAAGTTTACACAGGGTGCTTACATAAAGAAGCGGGTTGTCGGGCCCGACTCCCGGTACAGGCTCTCTGCAGATTGGTCTTCGGAAGGAAACGGTTTTACCTGTTCCTTTATATGTGAGCGCATAAGTTAATGTGGGACTATTTTACCCGCACCGATCGGTACCGAATTGTCTTTATCGGGAACCTGCTTCTTTCTGCAAACACCCTTAGTTTTGTTTACTTCCATCAGGACCTAACTTGTTTTCTCTCAAACTAACACTTTTTCTACAACTCTAAGTCAAGCCCAAAGGACCAAACACCCCGAATGATTGTAAAGTTTTGGTCCGTTGGAACGGGTTCAAGTTCCTTCCGCCTTTAAAGTCTCGTCACTCTCACTTTTAAACATGGAAATGTTTAACAATATTTCCACACTTTTGTAAGTTTACCAAAGCGTAGTTAAAACGGTACTGTTGTTTTTGGTTTTATTTATTTTACGATCTGTGCAAGTGCCGACAGAGTTTGTCGATCGTTAAGTTACGTCACCATATTTGTGGAGAACCTGTCCTCGAGAGTCGTAGCTTTGCAAGAGCTTGGAGATCTGAAGAACCGAAAGGACCATGACCCGCTTTCGTTTACTTTGCATTTATTTCGACTTAGCATCGGATGAGGTTCTACTATGTTTTGTATCTAAAATTATACACATCAATCATTATTCTCATGGCCCGAGCTTTAATTATATACTCATCAAATCTTATACAAAATTACACTTTGTCAATGAAAAACTTGTATGTTAAGCAAAATTATGCTTCATTAGTAGTCATCAACCTTGATTGATTATTAGGTTTGGACCACTTGTTTGTCACCATGACAGTGATTTTTCAAGTTCATAATATCGAGAAACATTTGTTACTTACTTCCTTGTGCCTATTGTTCCAAGAATTAAGTTCAATTAATTTTTTATATGATTCGCATAAATTAAGCACGCGCCTTATCAGTCAATAGTTAAGGTACTAAGTTCGATTTCCACTCCACCACTCTTATTTTTCAGAAACAATCAGCATGTTGGCTTCATACGTGGTCCTTGCGGTGTCCTTGGTGGCAGCCGCCAACGCCTACTCTACTGGCGCCCCCGAGAGTGTGTGCCAAGACATGGTACCGAAGCACCCCGTGCCGAAGCAGACCTCCCCTCCTCCTTACTCCATCACCACCAGCACCAAGGTACTTTGTGGTTCTTCGAAGACAGAAATTCCCATCGCGAAAATTTGGGTTCCAGCAAGGTTCCATAAAGGAAAATATTAAGTCAGTCGCAAAGTCCTGGATTGACAGGTGTAATGTATGTAGCGACAGGACTTTGCGACCGAATTCGGTCGTAAAGCGATCGCTATGAATTCAAACTCAAACTCAAAGGTATTTATTTCAATTAAACCAATTACAGGCACTTTTGAATTGTCAAAGGGTCGGTCAGTCAGAAAAATGAAGCTAGTTGCCCATTCCAAAGCGTAGGTACCTATGGAGAAGAACGGGCAAGAAACTCCATGGACACTCTTTTATGTCGAGACTGCAGCCCCAGGATTAAAATTTCCTACAAGTTTTCAGCTCGCTACTTAATTAGGGAAAAATTTGGATTAAACGGTTTCGCAGATGGCTTTATTTAAGTATTAATAAGCTGTCGTCTCGTTGAACGATAAGGATCATTATGAAACATGGTTACGTTACAAATTATGTAAACGTATTAAATATTATGTCAGTGAAAAAGTAAATATTTAGTGCAGACCTACATCGCCTGCAATTCTGCACGTGAGTTTGTTTTCCGTGTGCAAAAGAAAAGTAGTTCACTTAGTTATTTGATGTAATATTTATTTGATGTTTTATTTGATTTATGAAGGTACCTAGGTATAGCTTTGCGGGTTGAAAGGCCTGGGACGTCCCAACTGACCTTTCTGTGAAAATGCGAACTTATCGATTCAAGCTCCTGAATAGAACGTAGGTTGTAGGGGTTGTACTGTAGGTGTCTCACGTACTTAGTGCATTTCGACGATTTTTGAAGTAAAAGCTTTCATTGGTAACTGAAAGGTTTAGCAGATAAAACGAAGCGTAGCATTTCGTAGCTAAGCTTATTCTTGTTTTAGATTAGGAATAGGATGCTTTACACGAATGTGTAGCTTTCTTACCGACAGTTAAATTATACTAATCGAATTTCGGGCATTTAGATAGATTTATTTCGTACCCATCTAGTTATATCACCTACTTACTTAAGAGTAAATACATGAGTAACACTAGTACCTACCTATTCCAACACACATCTTCAGATTACTTAAACAATTTCATCCGTTCAAACAGGAGGTGAAAGCCGGAACTCCCATGGAAGTGGTGATCACCGGCAAGGGTCCCGCGAACACCATCCGTGGTCTGCTGCTCCAAGCGCGTCTGGGTGACAAGATCGTCGGCACGTTCACTCTGAAGCCCAGCGACAACTTCGCACAGCTTCTGAACTGCGGTGAACTTGGCGTAAGTACCTTTACCAGGCTTTAAACCAAATGAGTTTTATTGATACTTAGTATTTTTGACCAGCCGTGCGATTCTGTAACCATCTCACCGTGAAAACTTAGGTGAAGTGAGCGTGGAGTGAGCTGTCATTCCAAATAATGCTAGGGTTTGACACTACTGACAACTCACATCAAGCTCACTTCACTTGAGTTTTCACGGTGAGATTTTTACAGAATCGATCGGCTGTATTGATAAAAAATTGTATGAAAGTTCGTCATTTTAGCCGATGGAAAACCACTTCGCACGCACACGGCTTGTATAAATTTCCAAGTCTAAGACAAAATATTTGAAATGGCAACGCATTAGAAGTCAAGAACGTGGTAGAGACCACTTACGGGTACCATCTATAATTTTAGAGGGCCATCATCAATTTGTTTGCCATGCAATAATGTTAAAAATAAACACGTTTTTTAAATAGTTATATTTTCGGGTTTTTACCTCTTTTATTGACCGTGAAAACTAACGTTTGAAAATCCACAAAGGTGTTTTTTGTAACTTAATGGTTTATTTATCTAGCTAGCACTTTCCGTCACTCTTCGAATTCTTCAAATTGTCTGTTGATTTTATCTGCTCTTTAATAACCCATTTTTTGTACGCTTTTATAAATTACTAGGTATTTGTGTGCGTCGTAAATTAAGTTGTTATTTGCATGAAGTACGCGTCCTTCAGAAGCTTCGCGTAGCCTTACGGTTCGGTTCACATTTACTTAGTTTTTGTTAGAATATGTAAACTTTATTGTGTTACGCTACCGTGTTATTTGGTAGTCAATTTAATGGCCCTACATAAATTTTAATAGCTTCTTGAGCATGTACAAGAACATTTAAGTATCTTTCTTATGTAGAATCATGATTATTTTATATATAAGTCATATAACGACAATTCTGCAAGCGCTTCTGTTGAGCATGTGTTCCTGGGTTTGATTCCCAGGTTGGGAAAAGGGAAATACGGTTTTTCTATCACGAATTTCTCAGTAGCAGTCTGGATTTATTCCCGTTTAATGGCAATAGGCTCGCTCCCTATTACATGGGCCCAGACCTTACATGTGGCTGCATTTAGGTACCAGCAGTGCGATTCTGTAACCATCTCACCGTGAAAACTTAGGTGAAGTGAGCGTGGAGTGAGCTGTCATTCCAAATAATGCTAGGAATTGATACTACTGACAACTCACATCAAGCTCACTTCACTTGAGTTTTCACGGTGAGATTTTTACAGAATTGATCGGCTGCACCTCTGCCTAACACTTTGGGAAAAAAAACAGGCGTGATGCTATGTTACAACAACTATATTTATTTATTAATAACCAACTTATAATAACAGTTTGCACCACACATAAAAGTTATCAGTCAATATCAGTAATGTCATACAATCATAAAATTAGGTACCTATTACATATAAATTATTTTATTACTTACACAAATACATCAATAAAATTAATATCACTTAAGCAATAGTGTGTAAATTAGGAACTAAAATTAGGTTAGATCACATAATACCTAAAACTGGACAACATTTTATGAAATTATATTAAATGAAACAAAATAACAACTGTTACATATGTATTATTCGGGTAAAAATCTGTGTCTCATAAAGCTCATTACGAAAGAAGGAAATACAAAAATACAGTGTGATTACGTAACCTGTTAATTAAATTGGTCCTTTCTACAGTTTTTTACAATAAAAGATACGGTTGTGACAAAAAAGTTCAATCGTTCGTGCAACAAAAAAACACATTGATCGATATTTTTTAGGGTTGTACAAATTGTCACGTTACCTACCTATACCTACTAGGTTAGTAGCTATATCTAGATGTAAACGGGTGATTCATCTAATCGTGGCTTACGAATCGTGAGGACAAACTTCCTTAAAAAGTTGTTGTTTGCATTGCTATGGAGTTGTTTCTCATTCTAAAGAAGGCCTTCATTTTTTTATAACCGCTACGGCGGCGCTACCAAATGAAAGAACTTATACTTCCCTTTATTTGAAATACTTAGTATATTGAAGCTTTTGTCTTAGGTACGTACCTGTCTAAGATAAAAGCAGACACGAAGAAGACTTTCTGCAAAAGGATTGTATTTACCTAAATACACCAGATTTTTGTTTCGCGATTTCGGGTTTGGTCCCATAGTAAAAGTTGTTCATAATAATAAAAATAATGACCCCCTAGAGTTATGGGATTTAAAAAAAAACACGTTGTATTCCAATGTCAAAGGGGACAACCAAGAACACTTTTATAGTTATATTAGGACCAGCGGGGTAATTTCGTAACACACTATCAGTAGCAACGGCTTTCATTTTGACAGTTCAACAACATTCATTGCGTTATTTACATTGTTGAGCAGACACATTTTTCGAACATATGAAGCTATGGATTAGCAATATCCTTTAAAATGATTCAGATTGAGATTGATTGTGTATTACGCAATTCTGGACTATACGACACCAGAGGAGAGGACGTACATACATACATATAACCATGACTGAGCGGATGAATTTTGATTTTCAGGCCCGATTGTAGGTAGGTACCTCAAATCATTAAATTAATGCATTTAGGGCTAGACGTAAGTAGTTCGTATTACCCGAATACAGCAAAGACAGGGTTATGTTTTTCACGCGTATCTTTGTATGTGGGATTATTTATACCCTCGAGCCTCGAAGCATCCTAACGGCATGATGGATTTTAATACATGAGGTGTCTATCGACTCGTCTAGGTCGCGCGGTGGTTTTGTTTATGTAAAATCAAAACGGCGGATTTTAGTGGCCAGTAATGGTTGAAAAAAAAATTGTAGGTAGGTACCATGACCGTGTAGGGTACCAAAATAAAGAGAGGATACGATTTCTAAAATCCAACACACTCATAAGATTGAAAATAAGAATCGTTCCATTTCTGTCAATCGTTTGATGTTGACAGAGACAGCTCGATATTTTAAAGACATACGTTTAGCGATAACTGCATTTTGTGATTAGTTGTGCAACTGTGCAAGCAGACATCAATGTCGTTAAATACATAATCATTTGATGCTGCGAATTTGAAAATAGCTCTAATTTAAATGTTAATAGAGGAAGGTTTTTTTGACGTTAAGCATACTTACATTAATCTAACTAAAGCGTCATCGTCTAGAGGCCATAGCCTCTAGACGATGACGCTTTAGTTAGATTAATGTTACCTACCATGCAGGAGCAATGATTTATTGCCTTTTCGTAGAATTTATTTTGGTACATTTGTTTAATGTTTTTTTATTAGGTATATTATTTACATAATCAGCCTATAATGTTCCCACTGCTGGGACACAGGAGACTCTTTGAGATAATCAGGCCGTAATCCACCACACGGGCGTAGTGCGGGATGGTGAATGTCAACTGTTTAAAATTTTTCGGTTCAACGACATGACGTTTTCCTACACCGTTTTGAGAGCAGTGGTGATGAAACTATTTACACAAAGGAAAGTATCTGTCTGGGTTCAGATTCGAACCTACGACCTACAACTCTTGAGTCACGGTCGTATCCACTGGGATACCTAATGCTCCCTATATTCATTGCTTTGCCCCAATTATAAGTAAATCCCTTCCCAGAATGTAGCTACTAAACTGCTGCCAAATTTAAAAACTTACCTATTGACTACTACGATAGGTACCTACACTTTGACTTTGAATTTATGTAAAATATATTATAGCATACATTTATAAAAAGCATTTTATTGAATTTTAATCGCCTCTATGCATATTGTATTATGCAGCTTAATCGGTCAACGAATTCGGGGTCCTACGCTTGAATATCAACGGACACCTACCTACCTAATACATATATAGAATTCTCAAAGTTGTTTTGCATCATTCAAGGTTATATTATTCGGTGTAAGAGGTCTCATAGAGTCGGTTGGTTGGTTGCGAGGCAAAGTCTATTAAGAGATGATAATAATAACATCGAAACAAACCGCTTACAAGTGTCGATTTTTAAAGATTTTGGCCCACTCAATGCACGCAATTATAAATAGACGGTTCTGTATCCTATCTGCTAATTGGCTATATGCAATTACAAGTCCCATTTCAATAAATTACACGTTTCACTAATGACTTCAGCTTTTGGCTTTTTCTGTGCCATTTTTTTTCCGAATAAAATTGTCAAATCAAACAAATTGTTAACATCCGAGGACATAAGAACCCTTCACTCGGATTTAAAATACTATTATCGTCATTGCCAAACAACAGCATACCGCAGTTAGCTACAAAGTGCTTTGTCGGCATTTCCATGTACAAAAACATAGGCTAGCGCCTATATCAATGAGGCATATTGAATGGAAGGCTGCGTGTCCGTTAATTACGTGTGGATTGTGTTGGATCTTTACCATATTCGTCGTAAATCACAGTAAAGTCAACTAAACAGTTGGGTATACATGCAATTTTTTTGTTCGCTATGGTGCCAGTATTAATTTTACTCGTTATTATGTCTTGAAGCTAAAGACAATTACAGAGGAACGATGTCAAAGACTCTACTACCTACTCAGACACTCAATCTCGCACATTATCACTGTTTAAAAGTAGTTGCAACCAGGGCTTGGAACCGGTACCAAAAGTACCTACTGGTTCTCAAATCAAATCATTTATTCATTTGCAAACATGGGTAATTAGTATACATATTCTGTACCGGTACATAATGGTTCTTCTTGGCCATTAGGGTATTCCACCTAAGAAGTACCGGTACCAAATCCAGGTACCCACCGCATACCACAAATCTCGTATTTGTACCTTGAAGTTTTTCTTTTAATGCCTATTAACTATCCTTTTTACTTCCTATATCTGTTTTCTTACTATAACTTACGGAAATACCTATTTGTTTGGTAAGTACCGGTACAGTACTGATACTGATTAGAAATACCAATAGTAGGTACAAGTACTACGTCTGGTACTGGTACTATTGGTACCGGTACTATTTGTACCGGTATCACGCCAAGGCCAATGGTGCCTCTTCCCAAATATACCGGTATTTCAAACCCTGGTTGCAACCGATCACTTTGTTTGACTGTACATTTGCACAACACATTGATACAACATATAGCAACTAGATACAGTAAAACGTTCGTGTCGTAGTGTACAGAACTATTACACAGTTCGATGAAGGCCTTGACCGGGTAGGCTATACAGGGTGTTCAACCTTTATAAGTATTAGCTGCCACAGTGCCGCACAAGTGCATTTAATCCTAATGAGGCATTGGATTCTTAGGTAGTCGTTCAAACGTCGAGACTAAGCTCAACAACAACATCACACCTGAATTCCCCGAAAGGGTGGGCGTGCGTGCACATCCACATTTTGTCAATTATGTTTAAGTGCCATGTAATAAGGGGCGAGGCTATTACCCTTAACCAGCACACACATACTGACTCCGGATTGCTACTGAGAAATTCGTGATGGAAAAATCCATTGCACTTTGCCTGACCTGGGAATCGAACCCTGAAAATGTTTTGATTTATGATCTACCTAGTTTTTGTAAGATTATGATCTAAACAAAAGTAAAAATAGATACGAAATTACTACCGTCATAATGATACAACTAGGAACTTGATAGTGAAGGTAAACGCGCAAGGTGCTGGGCGGGTCGCACTTCTCTGAAGTATTGCAATCTGTCTAGTCTAGAGACTGGGGGCCGGTGGATTTTGTCCCAGATAATCATAATAACGAGTGTGTTGATCCGAGCCGGTTATTATTTGATCAAATTACACTATAATAAGGAATATCAAATGATAATTGCATGTGATTACATAGGTACCTACCTACTGAAAAGGTGATAATTTTAATATTCCCCATAGCAACGAGCATAATTACCTTATAAAGTGGTTTTATTTTATTCTTACTTGTAAATTGGATATACTATATACAGATAATTAGATAGATATACCTGCCTATCTAATTAGGTATATAATTTACTATACTACCTATGTCATTGGATGGGATTAATAATAATAAAATCATTATTTCAGACTAAGTCCATAGATACCTACCTGCGAGAGATTATAAAATTTTCACACGAATAAATTCTTTCAGGATATTTGAGTCCTGTTTATGAGCAATGACCTGTAGGATGCTGTTATAGTGCTACTCCGGACTCTGCTCAGTAACGATTAATGCTCCATGCAAAATACTGCAATTCAGCTACATTGCATCCGGTTAGACTAGAAACCAACCCCAGGATAGTAGGGAAAAGCTCGGCAGATTGATCGAATTGAGATGTGAATATTTTTCAGGCTTTATGTAGATTTTGATTTTAATGGTTTATTTTATTTTATTTGCAGAACGCCGTCACACACAAGAAACACGACGAGAAACACGACAGCCAGACTCTCGCCTTCACATGGACACCCCCAGCTGGTTTCAACGGCGAAATTAAATTCAGGTACAGACCCTTGTTTCATGATTTATTAATAAGTAGGTACATTGCATAAAGTAATTAGGCTTACAAATCAAATCAAAAGTCATTTATTCAAATTAGGCTGAGAATCAGCTCTTTTCGTACGTCAAAATTACAAGACAGTCCCCCAAAAACGCCCGCCCTTCACCACACACATATGGATCGCCTCTTGTTCGATTCCGATCGATTAACTATGCGATACCTACACACTGGACATACTCGCGTTTCTTTAGGGAAACGAACCAATCACTATTATAATCGAAACCATTCAATAGTGCTGTTAATATTTTATTATATGGATCAAAGAGAACGAAATTTACATACTAAAACAAATGAATCCGATATTATTGGGCGTCGTCCTTTGTCTTGGTTAGAGTAATACCTATAAGTTAGGGGTGCTACACACATGGGGTCGATGCATTTGATTCGGCAGTACCTATTGAACCACAAAACCGACCCGAAGCAATTATTAGACATATTCAACATTCATTCGGCTCATACCGATCGGCAAACTTCGTTCGGCAACAACCTTAGGTATTCGGGTCGGCACAATTCGAACTAAACAGAACGACTTCTTCCCGAATTTATCCATTTTGCCTCCCGGCTGTGACGAATTGTGCCGACCCGAACATGTGTAGCGCGCTTATTATTATATTGAAGCTTTTGTTCTAAATTTACATGTAATACCTAGTCATAATTATACTTTTGGATATCTAAAATAGTATCCAGACATTCTAGTGTCAAGGGACAAATGAGACGCCTAGGGGCTGAGCAGGTCAGGGGTTCATAACCTTTTGAAAGTCATAATTATCAGACGTCAGACTTAGGTACAACAATGCATGAACACGCACAAAGCAATTGGAATTAACAAGCTTAATTTTAGAAATGGCATGTGTAGGTGTTTTAAGTGAATCATTTGAAGTTTCGCAGTTCACTCCTTTGTTCATAAATGTAAACGATCGATTGGATTTACCTTGATAGGTCGTGTATAATGCCGATAGGTCACAATATTGTTGTAAATACAAGCGATTAACAATTTAAAGAATCGGTAGATACATACCTACATTAGTGAGGTAGGTTATTCATTTAACACCTTGAGGGATACTGAACGCCGCCAGACTTCTATTGTGTCTCGTTCACTGTCCAATGGATTAAAAATAAGTTCATTAAAAAAAAAAAGTCAAGCGTTACAATAATTTCCTACAACCGACACTGCTGTAAAGAAACTTTCAAATAAGGTCTGAAATAGCTTGTAGGTTTCATAAAATACTGTAGTTTTTCATGATATTTCTTATTTACTCATTATTATTTTTATTTTCAGAGCCACCATCGCCCTGAACGGCGCAGTCTTCTGGGTGGGCGTTGAATCAGCCCCCGTCAAGGTCGTCAGCTAATTTAATTTAATTAAGAAAAAAGAGTATTATTATTTCATAATTTATGTCTTTCTTACATTCCTGATGTATTTGTTTCTTCTTTCGACTGTGGATGTATTAGATCTTTCATAATATTATATTAAATAATTTTATAAAATTTGTTTTTTCATTTATTGATTCAAGGATGCAATTAAAAACACAGTAATATATTTTAACAAATACTTTATTTCAAACATAGCACCTAGAATTTTTGTCTTCGAGATCCATTTACAAAATTCAAGTCTCAATAAATATGAATAGAGTAGGGTAGGAACTAAGAGCTTGTATCTACAGTACAGCACTAATTAATTAATAAAAAAGATTCTTATTATCACTGGTAATTCGTGTAAAGAAAATTTAATTTTCTATATTTACTTACTAATTAAATGTTTAGGCATCTTTATTGCAATTTATTATGTAGCGGCCATGTTAAAGGGATTCCAATAATACCCTTCGGAAGACGAGGCAATACATTTATACATAATTTAATCACGCGACTACATGTGAGCACTTTTCCTACACGTAGGTAGTCAGAGAATATTTTAGTCTCCCGCAAGGCCAGTCTTAGACCAAAACCAAAGAGTTCAATTAAAAACAAAATAAATAATAAAATCTTATAATTTAGATAAAATCGATATTAAATTATATAAAGATAGGCTAAGAAGATAGGCAGTTCATTTAAATCTGATTTTTTACAAAAGATACAACTAATATTTTTTAAATCTACTACGCTCGTACTGTAGATACATGCATGAAGCTTTCAAAGACTTACAAATTTAATCCATATAGCTAGTAGAGAGTTGCTATAAGAAAGTGGTCTTACAAGATATGCATAGATATTCGAGTATCAATAATGTGCGAAATAGGGATACTACCCACGTTCGGGTCGGCATGATTCGGCACTAGTAAGTGCCGAATTATGCCGACCCGAATAAGTGTGTAGTACGCCTTATGGAGTAGAAGGGGGACGGACTTTTGGAATACAACGAGTTATCACAGTTTTATTTATAGAGCCTTTTATGAAGATGAACTCAGTCGTTGACAGACAATAAAGCACAATTTCGATCCTCATTCCTCCCCTTCACCTCAACTATTTACGCCCACATCTTGGGACTTTAATTTTAAAGTCTTTGAGCAAGCTTATGATAAGAGTAAAGCTCGAATTCTATTCACATTGAAGCAATTCCGATACAAACCGCTACACACTTTGATAAACAACTATTGTTACATTCACTCCCACAACATCTCAAGTCTCAGTTATGTTAACGCATTTCTTTGAAATTACAATTCAAAGGAAACGCCACGAAAACATTTACAATTTAAAAAGCACATATTGGTAAAAAAAATTAACTTCAAAATAATTACCTAACTATAAAAGCCTGTACAAGTTAAATTCATAAGAAGTGAGCATAAGTAAACAAACAGTTTGCAAATGTGCCTTTTTATAAGTTATAACTAAGTTGCTATTCATCTGCAGTAATACGAAATGAGATCAAACTGCACATAAGTAGATAAGTAACATTCATGACATGGACGTGAAAGTACATGGTTTCGATGTATACAGAAGACATGTGTGAAACTGAGACTTGCAAATACATAAATACAACTACATCGGTACATATTCTAGCAACTATGGAAGATGGTATTTGATGAGTACTTATGAATATTGAATGAGTGTTATGTAAATGTGTAGAAAACAGTAATTGACAACTACAATATACATGTAATTCCATTATTACAGCCACCAAATTAAGTTATTATTATAAGATTGCTATATTAAGTAAACTATATGTTGGAAGATGTAAATTGCAGACAATTCATGTGTTTAAATGTTTATGTGACATTTCATTACGCTATAGAGATAGGCAATGCCATAGGTTATTATTATTAAATAACTATGGTGTCTATCCTGTCAAGATACAAATATTATTTATTACATAGTTACAAACTGGCAAGACAAGGTCGTATAAAATTTGTGTGTGTTATGTGTAAAAGGCAATATTGGTGAGTGTTAACAACATAAAACACACACATACAGACATTTTTATGCACACCACAACCACTGACTCAATCAGCAATCTCCATTTCTGTCACAACGTAAACATTATCAGATTAGGCCACCTAAGTATTTATTATCAGAAGAATTACCTGCCCGTTGAATACATTTCGACAGCGTTCATATTTACACAGATGCATATTTAAATGAAAGAAAATTTACCACCCCATGACATCTTGAAACAATAATAAATACTTATGAAATAAATACACCTACTTCATAGATAACATATTTAAAATTGCAATCAGAAACTAAATCGTCATTGGTCTAAAATAAATGCACTTCAATTTAAAAGTCTTATACCTAAATATAAAACATCACAGTTAATACTGAATAAGTAGTAAATAAATACATAGAATTAAGTTGTTAATTTAGATAGGCTATCATTGGTTCTGTATGAAATAGTTTTGCCTTTTGAGCTGTCTGTACAGTGAGATGTACTTCCCTGCAGCCGAGGTTCTTGGAACGACATATTGTTTGCAGAAAAGCTTAGGATCTCGAGCCTTATCAGAAAGCTCCCCACAGTCAAGTGCTCGTAAGAATGCGAGTACAAATGTGAAGCAATTGTGTCTCTCTTCATCGTACCTCTCAGCCTCCCACAGTGGGCTTTGACTCACCTGGAACCAAAAACACAATGTATAAGCATGTTTTGGAATGATGTTATGTTTATTTACTGTCAACAAACATAATATTGACATACCTTGAGCAGAACACTATCCCATATCTCATTCCACATCTCATCGAACTGCTCTAACAGCAGACATTGGTCCCAATCTGAGCTGGACTCGCAGGCACTCCATTTCTTGGTCATGGGGTCCACACCACGGATCCCTTCCTCACTAAACTCCACCACACAACCCTGAGAGTTAGTCACCCCTATGTGCAAATCTTTGGAATTATAGTAGTCACTGTAAAAAATGAAAAATCACGTAAGGCTAAACGATTTGATAAGGTCGTGAATCATTTTACGGGCAATTACTAAACGGTTTAGGTAAGGTATGTAACACTTACGGCACGTATCACCCAAGGTTAGTACTTACTTGAGAAAATCACCATGAGTTGGCTTCATAACAATAGCGCGAGGATGCTGAGATGCCTTGACGAAGGGGTAAGGAACCCTAAAACAAAATTAGGGCACTTAGTAACAACCTTCATTAGTCATGATAGTAGAAGATCCGTTACATAAACGTATCGTTACCTGAAGGGCAGTAGATTGTAGTCATATCTATCCAGTTTTTGATCACAAACCGGGCATTTTTCAGGTATTATAGTGCAAAATACTTTATGATCACAATGGTGGAAACAAAGAATACCCGGATCCATTTTCACACAAAGATTAAAGTGGAATTTTCAATGAAACTGTCACTTAAAATAACTTTAACACAATCGTTAATTAATCCAGTTGTTTTGAGCAAACTAAAACCGTAAATGAAAGCAGAATAACTTATTAACCAAGCAAAAGCCTAATGAGAACCTCGTAAGAACTTCGCCATTGTCTACCTTTCACAACTCGACTCTCGCTTGGAAACCTTTCGACAAACTCGACAAAGCAGGCTAAGGTTACGTTCGAAACTGCGACTTTTTTAGATCGTTAAATCTAATTAAGAAAACATAACATACTGAATAGTATTTTCCGTCGTTATTTTATTTTATTATAATTCATAATTTAGGGTTATCATTCTCATTGTACTAATTTATTAAAAACGTTGATTGAGTTGGATTATTTTGCTTCGTAAAACCACATCATTAAGTTAAAAAATGTAGAATTGTACAATGTTCTGAACGTCCGTCTACGACGTCACCTGTGATTGGGCAAAACAACAGCTGTGAACATATGATTGATCTGCGCAATTTTATTGGTCGAAAATCTCATTGCTGTCAATTATGATTGTCAATTATGGCTGTATTGGGATTGGTCAACCAATATTAGGCGCTCGGCGGCCAAATTTAAAATTTGACAGGAGTAAAACTTAAAAGTTTCAAGCAATTTCAAGTTACAAAAGTAAATAAACGAATTCTGTTACAATTTTATGATTGTTAAAAATTTTGAATACTATAAGTTTTAATAGAATAATAATTTAAAGAAATAAGTGGGGAAGGTACTGATTTGGTTTTGTACCTATATAAAATTATTATAATTTTAATAATTAAACATTAAAATTCTAATTTGTTAATTTATTTTCACTTCCGAGAAATGTTAAATACTTTTATTATTGCTTTAAGTGGAACTACTTTTAAAATATGGCCCTGTGTAACATAAAGTGAATTTCATCATATTACGCCCTGTTTAATTTCAATAGGTGTTTGGACCATGGTGTCGAAATTTTGTCAATAATCGTATACAGTCAGCGTTGTATTGTATGTATACCAGTTTCCATAGCAACGAGCGCTGGCGGTAAACCACACCTCGCCCATCAGACCCAGTTCTGGCGACAGTGTGCGCTGTAAAGCGTGCGATCCTTTGTTAGGATGTACTTCCCAATAATGTACTATTACAGTTAAATAGACAGTTTAGATAATGTGTGTGTGATTAGGAAACCAGTGTGCTGTTAAATAATTTTAGAAAATAAGTTTAAAAATACTGTGTTCAAATTAAATATTAACAAAGATAATCGTGTCATTGAACTTTATTTTTTTGATTAGATGCCATTGACTTCAGAAAGCAGAATGAATGTTGTTATGATTTTTTAAAATCTCAGTTTAAAATTCATGATGCATTTGGAGAAGGTGAAAGGTTTATTGCAAACAGTTTGGTGGTTGCTAGCAGCAGCCAGGGTGGTGACCGCAGGTATCTCTTGCTTGAGCAGCCCCTGCCTTCATGGTATATGTATAGATGACGTCAATACGTAAGTATACCTAAAATCATTTGTTATTTTTCGAACATGCATTAAGATGCAATCTGCACGTGTCTGTATTTACAGCTTTTCGTAAATATAATTATGGTACCTATTTACCTAATTGAACCTGGCCATGCCATATTTCCTCGAAATAATTAAACTAATTGCAGCTGTGAAAATGTATAGTATTTTACCTGCTTATATCTTGTTTAAAAATCAATTAACTTTAAAATTATGCAGCACAATAATAATTTTGAATAAAAATATCAAACCTTTTTAAATGAACCTGGGTTTTCGTAAATTAATTAGTTAGTAGCTTACTTGCGTCAAAGCTATCTAAATTTAATTAATCGATTGTACATTCAATTTTGAATAATTGGAGCCCACACGAAATAACGTACTGCATTCATAATAAATTAAATGTACCTAAGTACAAAAGTTATCAGATGTATTGGCCTACAT
Organism: Apamea sordens; assembly: GCA_945859715.1. NCBI lineage: Eukaryota > Metazoa > Arthropoda > Insecta > Lepidoptera > Noctuidae > Apamea > Apamea sordens. Next base: position 8,035,926 of record OX243991.1, on the reverse strand, counting down.
ATATATCATCATGTAAGGTTATATGTTTCTAGCACATACGCATGTTATTGTGTGGATGGATACACTGGGGTGCAGTGTCAGACAAACTGGGATGAATGCTGGTCCAGTCCGTGTCAAAATGGAGGGACGTGCATCGACGGTATTGCTTCCTTTAACTGCTCATGTCCTGACGGATTCATAGGTGCGTAAACCATTCATTGAGCAATTTCTTTGCTATTTTTGGTAAATTTCTATTAGCTGTACAATTATTATGATGAATGACAATAGTCACACATCCCCATTTCATATTCAATCAAATAGGTAAATAAAATGAGGCACCTCCTACGAAGGAAGATGAAGAAACCGTTGTTTGCCCGGTTTTACAACACTGCGGTTCCGATTAGTTCCGATGACCGACTAATTGCAGGATTTACATCGTTAAATCTAACGCCCGTCTTATTGTGGTCAATTAAAACCATTTCTGGTTATTTCTTCATCGCCGTCTCACCGAAATGGCTCGGCTCGGACCACGAGCTCGCAGTGCTCACAACGACCGCAATTCTGCCTACCATCGTCCGACTTCCGAAGTTCGACAATGTCAGCCTTGTGGACGGTCATCTGACACCGTTTTGTTAATTAATATACAATCTCAAATACGCTGCCTCATTCTAACTTCTTACAATGCAGCTGTAGGTACTTTAAAACTTAGACGGTAATTATTTCCACATAGTCTAAATGGCTTTATGCCCGTTTTCCATGAAAGTTCAAAATCGAACAACGCGCTTTTATTTAGGTATATTCATTTAGGTCTCGCTTAGTGTTAGTTAAAATGGGCATCAATCTCCCAACGTATTTCATTTGAAGCTGTATAATCAGAGACACATTCAAGAATTTAAGTTTGCATTTCACTCTGACTATACAGTTGTAAGTGGCTGAAGACTTTCGTGCACAAAAACTGTGTATAAATTCAGAAAATAAAGATTTTTTCAAAAATTAATTTAACTAATTAGGCTTTATTCGTTCTATTCGATCTAATCAATAGTACAGCTTCACATTAGCATTGTCCAAAGGTAGGTCGTGCGTCGGAAAGTTTTATTTAGTGGCTTATCGTTCGTAGGTAGGAAGAAGATTATAATCTAAATTGACGTAAAAGTATTGATTGGCCAACTCCCTAACACGTACAGTATGTACCTAAATGTAGAATATAATATACTTGGCTAGGTACTCGTACTTATTCAATGTCCAACTTCAATTACCTAAGTAGATGTAGAGTAACCTTTACACGTATAAGTCGGATCAACATTAGTCTACGTCAAGTTAAATATGTATGACCATAAACTGAAAGACTACATGCACCATAGGTACCACGACAATGACGTGTTACACCAAACTTTTAATGAATTGATGATACTAAGAACTTCCCACAAAAAACTATGCAAACAAGATATAATTTTATAAGCATCGATCTAAATAGCTAGGAGGCATATCTGGGTAGTCACGCTTCTACTTACCTTACCCCTACGGGTCCTACATAGAGCCTGACTAGCCTATGACTGGCCTTGCATAACGTCTTGTTCACGGAAGTAGATAGGTACTGGTTTCAAAGGATGTAATCCATAATTATAAGGTGAATTTCCGTACCTATCCAAGTTGGCCTTGAAAGTTTTCTGCAGCAAAAAGTTGTCCTTTCAACTTGAACTTAATTAAATTATGTTTATAGGTGACAACTGCGAAACAAACTACAACGAATGCGAGTCCAACCCTTGCCTCAACAACGGCACATGCATAGACATGAACAACGGATACCTATGCTCCTGTGTGCCAGGATTCTCTGGTGAACATTGCGAGATGGACGTAGCCGTCTGCAACTCCACAGAAGAAGTTCGATGCTACAACGGGGGTCAATGCATTGAGGGACCCGGCTTTAAATTTTATTGCAAATGCTTACCTGGTAAGTAATGCTTTCAATTCGACGTTGATGGCATTTACTTTGTGTATTGTGTCAGTCACGCGATTGTTGAATAAAGATGCTCTTTAGATGGATTGATATTTCGGTTCCGATTCATTCTCATTCATCTTCCTACAAAGTAGGTATTACCCACTTTATAGCCGTAATTTCATTAATGTTTTTTTCAATGATTACATAAAAATACTTCAAAGTAGGAAAACTTACTGGAAATTTTACATGATCCCTTTTTTCCTTAGGCTGGGCTGGACCAAAATGTGAAGATCAGATAGATGAATGTGAATCAAATCCGTGTCAGAATGGCGGCGTTTGTATCGATGTGCACGCAGATTACATGTGCGCTTGCGCATTTGGTAAAGCATCCTGCTTTTTGGCATTTTAACTATCGCATTAGCCTACTTAATATTATCTACCTAAGAGAAGACTTGAAACTTGAAGTAAATTATAGCATACTCGGTAAATAGCGAGAAATTATAAATCATGATCCATGTTGTATTTTCAGGGTTTACGGGAAAAAGTTGCGAAGTCCAAATAGAGTTTTGCGATGATAATTCCTGCAGCAACAATGCGTTGTGCGTCGTCGAAGATGGCGCAAGAGTCTGTTATTGCGTGCCTGACTATCATGGAGAGAGATGCGAGCTACAATACGACGAATGTTTGCTGGGACCCAGGTAAGAATAGGGGCGAAATCAACGAACCTACCGCTAACTTTATCCGTTACTAAACTAAGTCAAATGATTATATGATTATTTACTTTTATTTATAGGTGCATGAACGGTGGCACATGTATCGACGGCGTAGACAATTTCACATGCTCATGTCCACCCAGACTTACTGGGTCGTTGTGCGAATGTCTAATACTTGAAGACGAGAGTTATGATTGTGAATATGTTAGTCCGACGCCTCTAACTAGTTCTACCCAGTCAGTTTTAACAACTTTGATGGAAGAAACTACGTCAGCGAAACCTTCATTCACAGACATGACTCCTACATACAGTCCAACAAATTACACAACTCTAGTTTTAACAACTGAAAGTGATACCATTACTAACGATATAGTAGGAAGCAGTACTGAAAAGGAACCTGTTATTACTGTAGTAACAGAAGTCACCACAAGAAAAGATACTGATATCACTAGTACATCCCAAGAAACAACAATAACTAGCGAATCAACGACAACGAAAGCAGGGATTTCAGAACCACCAGAACCTGAACTGACAAGACCAACTATCGAATCGGAAAATGCTAAAACAGAACCTACTACTGATTGTCAAGGAACATGTAAAGACTCTATAACTATACCACCAACATCTACTGTGATTGATTTGACTACTAGCTCTACAGAAAGTACCAAATACGATATACCTACTATGATACCGACGAAAGAAATGACAGAAGAAACTACTTTGACTACACCATCTACAACCACAATAAGTACTACAGAAGAAGCAATAGCAGAAATGACGACAACTCCTAAAGTTGATGTTAGTACAGACATAATGTTCACAGATATTCCTACCGATCTCCCAGTAACTGATCAGCCAACAGGCTATTCGTCAACTACTGAAGTTATGGAAGTCACTAGTGCTGTTGATACAGAAACATTTACCACAGCGCAGTCGGAATGCACAGATTCTATTTGCAATGACCATGGAAGCTGCATTAATACTCCTCATGGAATTCGGGTAAGTTAAGAAACATATATAAGACAATGTGATGACTACCTTATTAATTGTTTGTAATATGTTTTTAGTGCCATTGTAATTTTAATTACGGCGGAAGATTCTGCGACGAACCAATATCCATTATATCTGCAGCTTTTGGGGGAAACTCATTTATAGCTCATAAGCTGAAAAACGCTACATCTATCAACATAGAATTCAACGCTAAAACTCTGATTACCGACGGACAAATATTGCATGCGGATATAGCAAAAGGAGTTTACATGCAACTGTACATGAATTCGGGTTTATTGAAATTCAAATTTTCATGTGGTTATCAAACGATGCTATTGAGTGAGCTGAAGACATTTGTCAATAAGGGGTACCCGATGAAAATTGAAACAAGGTAACTGATTACATTTGTTGAAATCGTATGTGTATTAAAATAATGGATATTTGCATTTAACGAAACTACCCATTCCTTAACAAGACCATTGCCATTCAAATTAAATGTGTTTACCTCGATGATATGTTTGCTGTTGTAACTGGTGTCACCGATATCTTTCAGGTTAGACTTATATCCGGAAGATCAACACTGCAACGCGACTCTACGCTTGAATGATACAGTGGCAATGAGTGGTGGTCAAGTGGCTAACATTACCACCCTGGATCACAACTCTACGTTGTACCTAGGAAACTCTAGAGATGTTAAGGATTACGAGAGCAAACCCTTCATTGGATGCATTCGAGACTTGATTGTAAGGTTTTTTTATTACGTATTCCTTAAATATATACCTACAGTCTGATTTTTGTTACAGTTAATGCCATCTTTGAAAGTCTACCTTTCTAATGAATTCTCAAAACTTTTTTGGCAGTTAGTTACCATTTCTCTTCCCCAAACAAAAAAGGAACTTCTATTTAAACTTTCATGCATCTTAAATTCTTGTAACCTTTTAGCTTGCCTGAACGCTTGCCTTGACATTTTTGATGATATACTTACTGCAGCTCTGGGGAATATTTTCATTGCACACCTGGGTATTTTTGTGGTTACATTTAGTTGAAAACTGGAGTACCTACTTACCTACTTTAGGTTACACTGATGTTTCCCATAAAAATGAATCACATTCAATGTACTTAGAACAGGTCGAATTAGTCAAAAGTTTTTATTTTAAGAAACAAGTGACTATCTAATACTTGTGGATGCCTTTATAAATTCTTCCAATTAATTATTATTCTAGGTAAACGGTGAAAAACGAGATGTATTCGGTGATGCTCTCGACGCAGGTGAAGTAACAGAGTGCTTGTCACTATCATGTCTCTCCGCGCCTTGTCTGAATGGTGGAACCTGCAGCGACCACCATGATCGGGGATACACCTGTTCCTGTGCTAATGGGTAAGATAACACAGAGATTAACACAAAAAAATAGGCATTCTGATAGCAGAGGAAACTCTTAAAAGCGATCAAAAACTTCCTTTTAAAAATATGGCCTAGCCCTTGGCACTAAATGAGTAAAACTATTACAGAAAACTTCAAACAGTTCGACATGGTACCGAAAAATTTTGCTACTTTGCCTTTATTTGATATTGAAACTTGGTTGGTTTTGCAGATGGCTCGGAGAACATTGCAACGAATCAGTCTGCGAGAACAACCCGTGTCAGTCTGGTGGCAGTTGCGTCCGACATCCGGGCAGTGGATTCCTCTGCCTCTGTCCTTACGGGAAACACGGCATTTTGTGCGAATACAGTGAGTCGAATACAATCGAAGTCATATTCGAATAACACTTGCAGTCACTACGTCTTCAAGGTCTCTCCCTATAATCTCTACAAAAAGGAGTTTAGGCAAAATGACGATGTTATATTATCAAGCAAGCAGTCACGACAATACACAGAGACGTATTGTCTATCTCATTGAAAAGTCTAATTACCTATTGTAGGGAACAACACAACACAACAGTATGCAATTTGATGATTGGATGATGGTAGATGTTGCACTGTCAGGCAAAAAATTATCATATTTATTTTCCGATAAATACTTTCGAAACTTAATCGGGTACATTACGAATAACGATCCATTTTTATAACTACAATAACATTGCTTATTTGAATATATGCCAATCGTTAAAGGTTAGAAATATGGCAAAGGTTACATCGATTAGTGTTTTGTAAGCACTCAAGTAAATTATATTTTAGCTTCGATCGTTAAATGGAGTTGTAAATTACGTTCATCGATATTATTATGATGTATCATTAGAACATAAAACAGAGCGTCGATAAAGAGATATAAACGATTTTATTATCCTTAGTCCTCATAAATGAATATCGGGTAGTAATTGTAGTTAATATCGTTATCAAATTGTGATTCTAATAAGCTTTTTTTTGTGATACAGCTATATCGATGTTTGATGTACGCGATTTTTTATCCAAAATATTAAAAAAAACGCATACCTTTCATGCGTTTTTTTTTTTGCCTATCTTGCACATAAATAGGAAGAGCATTGCACTGATCGTGTGGCGTGTTCGTTCTCAATAACTGTCCTGCTGCTAAACGATGACCTCAGGACATTCTACAAACTTAGAAGTTTCCTCAAGTGCAGTTTATCGAAATTGCTTGACTAGGTTCAAACTTAACGGGAGACATGAACTGAAGAATTCAACGATGACGTAACGAGCCGAACTGGGGGCCTACTCCGAAGTGCAAAGTGCGAATGTTCGGATCGGACCGACACATGGCCGAACCGAATATTATTGAAAAATGCGAAAAAAGTTCGGATCGGCTCAGTTGGGTCGGGACCATAGTCAATATTCGAAAGAGTATAGGAGTGTAGGATCGGAACCGACCGAATCAAATAGTAACTTTGTAGCAGGAAACGGCCGAACATTGGCTTGTTTCGGTACGATATCGTTTCATTCCACTTTTCTTTTTTTTCCTTCACAGATGTAGAGATAACCCGGCCATCGTTAGCCCCAATAAGCACCGGAGTATCCTCCTACATAATGTACGCTGTATCCCCGGCCGCAATGAACTCAGATCGCTTCGACCTGCGCCTGCGTTTCCAGACGACGGACATGGACCAGATAGCATTACTAGCCTTTGTCGGACAAAGTGGAAAACACGACTCGAGGAGTCAACACTTAGCATTGACGTTTGTCAAAGGATATATCATGCTTACTTGGAATATGGGTAGCGGTAAGTTATATAATTAATAATGATAAGTTATAGTGCAGTGCGTGTGGAAAATATTCGGTTATTTGATTAGGGACTACGTATTGTTTTGAAGCCTTCATCTTCAAAAAATTTAGAGGGAATATATTGAGATTATTAATAATCTCTTGGTTCAAATGCCTCTCGGTAGCAAGCGCGACTGCCTAGGGTCTTGGATTCGATCCCCGGTTCGAGAGCATCCCAGAGTCTAGATATTTCCCGGGTATTGGCAATAAATTGGCTTACCCCCATTATCTTTATTCGACATAAAAATGTGGCTGTGCAATAGACCTCTGCCTGCCTACCCCTTCGGGGTATCGAAGCGTGATAGTATGTTACGGTGAGTCAGTGGCTAAATACCATGATTGTGTTGGCAACTCGCCAAAGTAATCAACGGAATTCGACATCTCAAGAATGCATGTTTTTATTGATGTTGCATTCGCAGCCAACGTCGACACGTGAGTCATTCTAGGTTTTACTGGAACTGAACTATCTAAAAGTCTTATTCATACTTAGTCCGTACTCATTTAATATAGCACTCTATACTGAATCACGATGGTACTTACATAGACTACATAGTAGCATAATCAGCTTATAATGTTCCCATTGCTATGGGACACACGCCTCCTCTCTGTGAGAGGGAGTGAGCCGTAATCCACTACGCGGGCCCAGAGCGAGTTAGTAAATTATGCATAACTTTATGGGTACCTACAGGTAAATATACAAAGAACAAAATCGTTTTAAAACAAAAACGTCGTTAGCATAGTGTTGGAAAAGCATTAATTATAAGTAGAGGGAAGATAAAAATTTCACTTTATGAAGACAATACACCGTTTGTAACTATATTTTTTCTTCAATTCTAATTACAAAGATTGTTTGGTATGAATTTACAAAGCAACTCAATGCTGCAACAGCAGCCTCGGCATTTGGTGCCTTTAGGACTTTTAATAAAGGTGCCCTGTAATTTTGAATTCGTTTGAAGGTCCTCGTCGTGTCTTTACGTCTCGTGCCTTAAGTCCTCGGCGCGGCGGCCATGCAGTGCGCGTGTGGAGACGCGGCCGCTCAGCTGGACTCAGCGTGGATGGACGGCACAATGTCTCCGGCAACGCGCCCGCGCATAGCAGCAAGATGACCCTGCTGCCTTATATTTTTATTGGTATTCATATTATTATTGGATTACTTAAAATATTCTGTTTATTGCATCTGAACATGACTTCATTATGGATATTAAACAAACCAAAGGCCAAATAATGGTTAACTGTAGAAAATCTCTATGACATTCATCAGCTTCTATAGATTTGTATACCTGCTGCCCCAGCAGTCTCGACATTCATAGCGATCGCTTTACGACCGAATTCGGTCGCAAAGTCCCGAATTGACAGGTCAAATGTATGGAGTGATAGGACTTTGCGAGCGAATTCGGTAGTAAAGCGATCGCTATGAATGTCGAGACTGCTGGGGCTGACTGAAGTATTAAATAAATAAACCCCACACTGTCCAATCGACCCCTTAAGAAAAGCTTGTCGGTTGGCTCATCTTCAACCATGGTCAATATTAAAAATTTTAAATCATTTATTTAATAAAAAACGTTTACAAAAGGTGTAGGTACATTTAGCCAAGAGTGGCAAATTTCCCATACAATTATAGTGCCTAAAAATAAACTACAACTAAAATATATTTTTTTATTACAGGTGCAAGTAATGATGGTTCGGAATTCGAGTGTTAGGTAGCGACTCACCCGAACTAGGTTTAATTCAAACCTGTGTTTCAGAAATACACGTTAGAAGAAGCACAACGCTATTTCTCGATATATCTATTGAGTAGAAACCAAACAACGATAACAAAGTACCTAACTTTTCTTCATTTCTGTTCCACAGGCGGACACCCATCTCCTGACTTTGCCGATCTCCCCCACGACTTGCCCCTGCATAGTGGTTGGCGTGGGTGCGTTTGGGAAGTGGCCGGACAGGCCGTGGGGGCCGGGGCCCGAGCTGCAGGGGGCCGCGGAATGGGCCAGTGTGGAGTCGCGCAATGTACTGCCAAGTCCTGCAACGCGCCAAGAGGTGTCTGTATACACTCACCTGCTACTTATGGGTATGTAACTATATCTTTCCTGCGCCATTTCGTCTTATTCGGCGTCTAATTCGGGGATGTGTAAGAGTTTATTTAGATCATCGTCATAAGAGCTACTCCCGCTCATCCCAATATATTTGAAGTTAGCGCACCGCAGTTTACTTTAGTTTCTGCGTCATTCGTTTAAAGCTTCTGGTAGGTACTACATGTTATAACCCTCAATTTAGCGCGCATCTTTTCCGTTCCAGTTGTTATGGATAAACAGTATTTTTTCATTACATCTACATTATTATTTTATCCAGATGTATCTGCAACGAAGGCTGGTTCGGCGCCACATGCTCAAGTAATCGCAACCCCTGCGACCGAGCGTTCTCCAAATGTCAGGGACAGTGCGTCATCACAACCGATGGGAATACGCAGTGCGACTGTCCTTATGGGAAGACTGGGATTTATTGTGATGAAGGTGAATATCCCAAAAGCTTACAAGTAGATCTAAGTTAAGATTTTTCTAGAAGAGCTATAGTTGATCAAGCAAGCCTGTATGGGAAAAGCTGTCACTCTATGACAACAATTGACTTACGACGACGCTGATCATGCCCTTGAAAATTTTGCTTTAGATGATGAAGTCTTTACAAGCTTTTCTATAAATATTATAAAGGATATAGATTGTTTGCAGCTACTTACTCCATTCTCTAGTAAAAACCTCCATACAAAGTACATAGGTAATGTAGGTGTATTATTTTCGAACGGAAGTCCCATTCAGTTGCCTAATAACAAAACATAATTTTCAGACTTGCTCCCTACGGACGTTCTCTTCACTGGCACGAGGTCGTATTTGAAGCTTCATCCTAGCACCATATCCAGTGTGAGCCTATCTCTGGAGTCTGAGATAAAGCCTGCCAAAGAACGAGGATTGGTGTTGTTTCTGGAGACACCACATTTCTACACTGCCCTGTCTTTGCAAGGAGGCCTGCTGGAGTATCGATGGACTGGTGTGCATTTAACCTAAAGTCACTTTTAAAACGAATGGATTGATTGAGATTGATAAACCGTGAATTACTTAGTTACCTATTTAGGGTTTTATTAACATTTTACTTACGTTTGCCTTAGTCTATATGCAATTGCTTGACTTAAACTCTTCAAAGATGTAATAAATCTTACATTAAGGTAAACGATTTTTTTTTTCTAATACATAGGTATCACATGCATTTTGTTTGGGCCAAGGGCCCGAACTATTGACCCTACCGTAATCTCAGGCTAGTGAAGAATCCATTGCACTACTAACTCAGCATAATTAGCTTAATTGGGAGGTTAACCGGACTACTGTAATCTTTAATTTTTTAATTTACTTTACTAGATCGCCTATCCGGAGTGACGTCTCTGGTCCGCAGTGGCGTGGTGGTTTCGATGTCACAGTGGCACAGCGTCAAAGCTGGTCGCTATGGCAGTAGGCTTTATGTGTGGGTGGACGGAGCCCTCAGTACGGAAGCCATGCTGGCCCACGCATACCCTCACACTGCCGGCAATGCTTCTATACTCCTTGGTAAGACTCTTTTTGACAATTATTCACTAGGCATGGGCAACGATTGTTAAAGAAAATGATGATGATGATAATTATTTCTCTCTCCATGGTGTTTTGGTAAGTACAGACGCCAGCACATCAAGCTACTACAATCTGTCAAATTTGTTTAATAGATTTTCAACTTTATCACTAAAGCATTAAGGTTCAAGGTTGATTGGGAAAATTTGACAGTTTCGGGTAGCTTGACCTGCTGGCGTCTGTACATTACAATAGAGGATACATATTTATAAATAAAACTGTTTAGTATTAAAGTTGAGGGGTAACCTAACGCCTAAACTGGCGAATTTATAATTTTTCACTTTGATTTTAGGAGGCGCAAAAGATTTGTCAACTTTGCCATTCGATGCTATGTCAGGTGCACCAGCGCCCTTCACCGGCTGTATTAAAAACTTCCACGTTAACAACATACTACTGCCTTTGGAACAACAAAATATAAAAGGTATAGAGACTCCTTTAATATCTAAATCTCTAACCAATCGTGCTTTCAGATTTTTGTACAATAAGCTGATTTTTGTGCAATAATTCTGACTTTCGGGCGGGCAAGTTACATCCCTAGTTTGTGTTAGGATTTAAGACGGACTTTTTACCACCTATGTATGACCATGGATCCAGATCCAGGATATTTACCATGTGAAAAATTACTGTCTATATCTTATGTCTGATATTGTACGCAGAGGGCCGCAACCTAGCCGACTGTGACGGCACAGCTTGCGGTTCCGAAGTGTGCGGGGGCGGCGTGTGCGTCATGGAGCGAGGCCGCGCGCGCTGTGCGTGCGGCGCCTCCTCCAACTACGTGGGCAGCGCCGGGCCCCGGTGCAGGAGGCATGTGGTCTGCGAGCCCGGCGTGTGTGTGTCGCCCAGGGGCGTCTGTAGGGCCGACCGATGTGTGTGTGCGGCGGGATATGCTGGCACCTTCTGTGATACCAGTCAGTTTTAAAGTTACTATAATAACTCACTAGCCCTAAGCAATATATAGCATCGCATATAGACACTCAACAAAAAAGTCCTATGGACGACCGTCTATGCTTTTTGAATCTTTCTCTAACGTCAACTAAAAGTCGACAATGGAAAACCAGCAGCTGAGTCAAAAGGCAGACAGGATACTATTTACTATGAAGAGTAATTTTTAATAGTTTTTAGTGACGACAGTCAAGTTTGATCATCGAATCTAAACAAGAACCATCAATTTCCAGAAATCGATATAACTATCCCGCAATTCGATGGCACATCATTAGTATCCCTGGGGCGCCAACCAGCTGCAGTTCATACCAACCACCAACGCATTGCACCTTCCCTGGTTCGACCGAGTTACATCGCACTCAACTTTACTACGGCTGAACCCAATGGTCTACTGCTGTGGATTGTTATGGTAACCAACTATAATAAATGATTATTTATCTAGTTTATTAGATTAGGGATAAACTACAACTTCCATCAAGTATTTAATTCAAGAAGTTCTGCGATAATTTCCAGGAGACGGAAAATATTTCATAGATTTACCACAAGCTTTCAGCAAAGGTTGGCACTGTTAATTTCACAGTACGACTATACCTACTACAGCAATAGCATCTACAATATTGCATTTAGAGTGCTCGAGTGGCTTCTACATGCCTTATAACAGCTCTATCTTAGCTTATTTGTGAAGGACTCTCCGGTATCTATTACGCAAACGAATCCCTCAAGGGACATTGCTCGGACCACTTCTCTTTAGCTAGCAAATAGCCATGTTTCTTGAATAATGCCTTTTTGTTTTCAGGGCATCGATTACATTGGCTTAGGACTTGAGAACGGGTACCTCAGACTTGTCTGGTCTTTCCATCATAGCAATGCAAAAACTACCAGTGCAAACCACGGAACTTTGGCGGGACCCGTCAGAACCTTGACCAGATTGCTGCCTCATGCAGGTTTTCTTACCGATGCTGAATGGCACATTTTTGTAATGCAGATGAATAAGACCAATATTACGTTGTCTGTCGATGGAACGTTAGTGTATACAGAGGAACCGGGATTAAGGAATGAAGCTGACTATGATGATGTCGACGTTTATATTGGTAAGGGCTGCCAATCCCAAATATTACATAACATCACACTTTTATTCCCCGAAGGGTTAAGCAGATATTCATTATTTATTTACTAGGAGTGTAGAGTTTAGATATTACTTACTAAAAATGTATGTTACAGGTGGTATATCCGACCAAGAAGATGCAATAGCGAAGAAAATATTCTCCCAAAACTTCAAGGGTTGCATCGATCATATTTCTACAAGGGAGAAGTCTTACTTAACTAACTATACTGAAGTGTACAGTGAAAATGTCAAGTCGTGCCAACTGTTCCCCCCAACCTAACCACTTTTGTAATGTTTGACAACCTTAGGTAAGTGCGAAAATACTCATAGTACAAAAACTCTAGTCTTCTTATAGGACCGAAGTTGTGTCTTATTTATCGCAGTGTTATAACATATAGGTATTAGATATTTTATAATAAAAACTTAGGTAGTTAAATATTTGAGTGCAATTCGACCCGTAAGACATTCTTCTTTTCATTGTAATAATAGTATTTATTTATATAATATAGTATGTGTAGAATATAATTGTAAATTAAGTTATGTGGTATGTTTTGTATTGTACGTAGAAAAACAAATTAAACATTCAATGTACACAAAATATAGTTTTATTGATATATTCATGTTTAATAAATTGTATACATAACATCATCAAATATTATATTAAAACATATACATTTTTCGTTATACGTTACATACTCAAACATAAATACAATATGAGATGTTATCCCCGTTATTCTCATTAATTTAAAAACGTTTAGTTCTCAAACACAATGCAGTAATTTCAATTGGCATACATGTTCAGCATCTAAACATGCTCCTTACACGAAGCTCATGAACATCAGATTTATTTACATTTCATTATTAAAGCATGTACATTTATAAAAGTCGTAGAATTCATTAGGCCTATTTACAAGTGGAATAAAGTTGGAATGCTTGACCGTAGTACACAAGTTAGATTGCAATCGGTGTATTGTACAACAGTGTAAAACTTACTTAGGAACATCGATTCCTTCACTTGATAAACGATACTATTCTGATATAATTTCTAAAAAATAAATATTTATATTAAGCGATAAAGAATAAATAATTGTTAATTGCACATCGTCGTTATTATAATTTTTTTGAAAATAAAATAAATTTATAACAGTGTAAGCTGCGCTTACGTTTCAAATTATGCCGTACGGAAATAGGCACGAAGTGAATTTCTTCTCTACTACAGAAATAACGAAGGACAATCCCCATTCGCGGTCCAAATTTCCACCACTAATGAGACCTATGTTGTCAAATACTACATGAAATATACAATTCACAAACAAACTTTTGTTAAGACAGGAATAAAATATATTATGAGGGTAAGGAGTTATGACCTTGTAAATAATATTACTATTCTCACTATTCTTTTTTTCATTTCATTACTTTTTTAGTAATGAAGGAGGTCTATTTAATGTAGTGACTAAAAGATTCCACATCACCGCTAGCACCATACGACATGGGATTAGTAGGTGGGCGATAACAAGATGTTGTCTCTTTCGCACATACGAAAGAATCAAGCGCTACCGGGCTGCGCTTAAATACAAGAGAGTTCAATAAAACTGCATAAAAAAAGACATGAATGGTGGAAAAATTTTACTATTTTGTAGACTATTTAGCTATCCAGGTCTAGTTAGTGGTGGAAAATTGGGCCAAGTCCCATATATTTTTGGGCATTGTCCTTTAAAGAAAAGTTCTTTGAAATCCAAAAAGTAACACGTACCCTAGGAATGTTTTGGACAATAATATAAGATATATACTTACTATAAAAAGAATAGAATAAGCTAATCACAGTAGAAGTAAATATTACATATTTACGATATATTTTATGCTTATTGGTGCGTAATTGTATCTCACCCATAAATAATAATAAATAAATACACCAACATACATGGCCGTCGCCGGCGCGATACTATAGGACGGCGACGAGCGAGCGAAGTAAACTCGAATACAATACGAAGCCTACGTAACAATGACAATATTCAATGTTATTTATTATGTACGACATTACCTCCACGAAACAACATTAATTCTGAATAATGATACTAAGAAACATCAAGTTCAAACCCCATACAATGCTTTATTTAATCTAATTCTGAATATAAATGATACTTAAATTAATTTTCTCTTATCTACAAGAAATTCGTTTATTAAAATTATATTTATAGGTGAACATCAGTTAACAATTTCCTAATAATGTTATTAAAGTAACAGACACCAGTATGGGAATTTCATTTAAAATATCATATTTGAAACATAATTTTCTAAAATTGAATTCCTGTTCTTACTTTTATACCGGGTGGTAACAATCTCAATAATTCGTAATCTCTAAATTTAAAAACAAATTAATCTATATTATATAATGTCATCAATAAAAGGTCATGTTCTGGGAATAAAAACAACAATATTATGAAGTTATCGATAATACAATATAATTAGGTACATCGATACTATCAAACAAGCATTCGGAGCATATAAAATCGGATTGTTTGTGTTCCACGTCTGCTGTGTCATGGTTCTGTTCCATTCACACACCAAACAAAACAGCGGCAATATCCACAGCATCACCATTAAAAATAAAACCGTGTATGTTGTCACAAGTAATAAACAAACTACTTATTATGTGAATGGCGCAGACACAGTTAGTCATCAAAGGGAAAGCATTTTGATTCATTCTATAAACAAAGCATTTACTTGTAAAATCAGTCTCATTCGCATAAGGAAGTGATCACAGCATACACACTGGAACTCGTTGCAGAGCGAGGGGCCACGTCCCTCTTAACAAAACTTTAATAATAATATAGAGCACCTCGTTTGCTATCTTCTTATAATTAAATCTGATAAAGTTATGCAACAGATCGTTCGATAATTCAATTTTATAAAAATATCAAATGTATGGAAAAAGTACAAAGTGGAAATATTAAATATCGGAAGTACGTGTCGTATCACCGTTAAAACAAATATTACGATTCGATAATCAAAAAAAGTATAACAAGCACATCGGTATTTCGCTAATACAGTAAATAAAATAATAAGTTACAAGCATAGACTAGATTTATGCAAATTTGTGAAAGTTTAAATACAACAAATAGGAGACACGATAGAACGCGAGGCTCTCTCGCTCGACTGTAAAAAATATACACTCTGAATGGCAACTTCACATCGATGCAAAAAATGCAAAGCCGGTAATATTTTCGTAATCTAAATTAAAACATCGATCTCGTTCGTCGGACGCGACGAGAGGGCGGGGGGGGCGCGACTGTATCCCGTCCGGCGCCGGGACTCGTCGTACAAAAGGCGCGGACCGGACCGGCCCGGCCACAGGCAGGCGCGGACCGGACCGGCCCGGCTACAGGCAGGCGAGCGCGCGCGGCGCCGCCACGGCCAGCTCGCGTCACGGCCGCGGCTCCACCAGGCGCTGCAGCAGCACGGCCACGCACACGGCCAGCAGCAGGAAGGCGGTGGCGATCATGATGGCCACGTGGCCGGGCTGCAGCGCGCGCGCGGGCCGGGCGCGCCGCACGCGCGGGGCGGGCGCGGCGCCCGGCACCAGCAGGCGCGCCGCGCACGACCACGCGCCCGCCAGCCCGCCGCGCACGCAGCACACGCGCACCAGGTACTCCGCGCCCGCCTCCAGCTCCTCCATCTGGAACTGAGTCTCGCGCCCCGCGTACACCTGCCGAACGACACACAATTTTCTTTATCTGTTGCTTGAGAGTGGAGTCCTATCTTGCAGAAGGATGGACAGTGAACGAAGTAAAACAGTGAGTATTTAAGTATCGAATCATAGCACTCGTACGGTCGTCAACCGTACCTAGGAAATAATACTTCGTAAAACATAGCACCGTCATGTACAGTACTATAATTTAAATAAGGCGCCTCGAAAAAGTATAAGAGGGACTTTACGTCTTTACTAGAATACATTTTTTAACCCCCGACGCAAAAACGACGGGGTGTTATAAGTTTGACGTGTCTGTGCGTGTGTGTGTGTGTGGGGGGGGGTGTATGTTTTTTTGTTTGAAAGGTGAATTTGTCGCGAGTGTTCTTAGCTATGTTTGATGAAAATCGATCCAAGATGGCCGCCGCCACGAAATGGCGAAATTTTAATTTTTTTCACAATTCCCTCAATATGGGTATCAAATGAAAGGGCTTGGCTAGTAGAATACTGTACACTATGACAAATTTCAAATCCAATATTGCCACCAGCACAAAATGGCGAATTACAAAAAACCTGATTAAACACCAAATTACCAGAATCTTAAAACGCAAGAAAATAAAAGAAATTTTTTGATTAAATGTTGTCCCATCGGGGGACTTTATAAAACTAACAGAAAGTTAGGCTAATAATTAGAGCCCCCCGTCGGGACAACATTTAACCAAAATATTTCATACGTACTTACGTAGGTCATAATTTCAAGGTTATTTTTTTCTTTTTATAGGGTTTCGCGTTAATACCTTTTTTGTTCTATTTGTGACAATTTTTTCAATAGTTTTTTAAAATTGTTTTAGGATTTTTACATTCGTACTATTTTTATTATTATTTTGTGTCGGGGGTTTTTTAAATTTAATTTGACATAAAATATTTGAGCCTCACCTCCTTGTAGACGTTGTCCCTGGCGCGCGCGCACTGCAGCACGTACTCGGCGTCGTCCAGCGCGTCCCACGACACGCGCGCGGCGCGCGGCGCGGCCGCCTGCAGCGCGGGCGCGCGCGGCGCGGGCGGCGGCGCGGGCGCGGTGCCGGCCTGCAGCGCCGCCGACCACGCGCCGCGCCCGCCGCGCTCGTCGCTCGCGCGTATCCGGAACGCGTACGTGGTGGCCTCGCGCAGCTTCTTCACCTTGCACGAGCGCGCCGAGCCGCGGTACACGGGTCGGAAGTCGCGGGCGTCGAGCGAGCGCATCTCCACGCAGTACTGCGCGCCCTCGCCGCCGGCGGCCGGCCACTCCAGGCGCAGGTGGTTGTGTTGCGCCTGCACGCAGCGCAGCGCGGGGGGCGCGGGGGGCGGGGGGCGCGTGGTGGCACGCGCCTCGTCCGACCAGTCGCCCAGCCCCAGCTCGTTGAGCGCGGCCACGCGCACGCGGTACACGGTGTCGGGCGCGAGGCCCTGCACCAGCCTCTCGGGCGCGGGCCCGTCCGTGTCGAAGGCCGCGTCGCCCACCTCCACGCGGTAGCGCAGCACGTCGGCGCCGTGCGCGGCCGGCGCGCGCCAGGTGAGGCGCAGGCTGTCGGCCGTGGCCTCGTGGCGCAGGCCGGCGGGCGGCCCGGGCGGCGCGCGCGGCGTCAGCACGTCGCGCACGCCCGACCACGCGCCGCGCCCGGCCGCGTTCGTGGCGCACACCCTGAAGAAGTACGGCGAGAACGGCACGAGGCGGCCGACGAGGCAGCTGGTCTCGACGCCCCGGTACACCTCCGAGAAGGCGTCGTCGACGTTGGTGGCGCTCATCTCGAGGCGGTAGTCCAGGATGGGCGCGCCGTTGTCCCTCGGCGCCGCCCACTCCAGGCGCGCGGCGCGGGCTCCGTCCAGCTGCGCGCTGGGCGTGTCGGGCGCGTCCGGCGCCGCCGCCGCCGTGCGGAACGTGAGGGCTGCTGAAGGAGGGCTGGCCCCCACCCTGTTGTGCGCCGTGACCCACGTGCGGTACTCGCGGCCCGGCACGAGCTCGCGCAGCACGCACTCGCAGTCGGCGCCCTGGTAGGCCAGGCGGGCCGCGCTGTCGGCGTCGGCCGCGTCCACCAGCTCCACGCGGTACTCGGCCAGCGCGGCGCCGCCCGTGCAGTCGGGCGGGCGCCAGCGCAGAGCCGCCAGCGTGCTGCGGGGCTCGGCGCCGGGCTCGGGCGCGGCGGGCGCGGCCGGCGCGGCGGGCTCGGTGGTGACGGTCTCGCTGGCGGACCACTCGCTGAGCCCGGCCTCGTTGCTGCAGCGCACGCGCGCCCGGTAAGGCGTCCCGGGCAGCAGCCGGTCGCAGTGTGCTTCGCGCTCGGGCCCCCGGTAAGCCGGTCGGTATCCATCGCCGGCGTCGAGCTCGAGGGTGTAACAGTCGATGGCGGCGCCGCCGTCGTCTGCGGGTGGCTCCCAGCGGAGGCGGAAAGCTCGCGAATGAATCCGACCGCGAGGTGCCGGTCGTCCAGGTGGGCCGGGACGCTCGGGCTGCGTTCGGTACGTGACTTCTACGGACCAGGGTCCTTGGCCGTCGACGGTCTCGCTGCGGAGACGGAAACGGTAGTCGGTAGCGCGGTACAGCCCGGCGCACACGTAGGCGCGTTCGGAGCCCGAGTATACGGGCAGGAAGCCGTGGCCTCTCGCGGCGTCGTCCATCTGCAGCGTGAACTCCTCGTCGGCGCGCCGCTCCCAGCCCAGCACCAGCGAGTCGCAGCTGGCCGACGTGAGCGCGGGCGGCGCGGGCGCGGGCGGCGGCGAGCCCGTGGTCCACGCCACCGTCTCCTCGCTCCACTCGCCGCGCCCGCAGTCGTTGACGGCGGCGATGCGGAACCGGTAGCGAGTTTGCGGCCGGAGGTTATTGACGGTGTGCTGGCGAGTGCGCGGGCGAGTGATCTCTACGAAGCCGGCGCCGTCGTCCATCTCCAGCACGTAGTTGAGCAGACGCGCGCCGTTGTCGCTGGCGGCGTTCCAGCGCAGCAGCAGCGAGGTGCGCGCGCGCTGGTTGATGCGCGGCGCGGGCATCTGGTCGGGGCGCGCGGCCGGGGCGCGGAACGTGGCCGACGCGCTCGTCGCGTCCAGCTTGCCGGCGCGGATTTGGAGGCATACCGAGTATTCGCAGCCCGGCTTCAGATCCCTCACTCTGCCAACAACAAGAGAAAAGGTTCAGATGAGACCATTCAATTGACGAGCCAATCAAGTAAAACAAAACCACTGGTTAAAAACTCACCGGCAAGTAAGGCTTTGTCCGCTATAAATAGCTTTGTATCGGCCGCCACGATCGGCTAGGAGCAGGTCGTATGTCAACTCGCCATTCGGAACTATGACGTCTTCCGGCACCGGCAGATTCCAAATTACTAGAGCGCTGGTCGACGATACGTCAGTAATCTGATCAAATAGAAATTACAGCAACATCAATTATTGTGAACCACACTACAGTAAAAAAAAACACCTGATATTTGTTTGTTGAGCACGTAAACAACAAAGCATATTATATTTACCTGTGGTGTGCGTCTAGCAGCAAACATGTCGAGTATAGCTTGTGCGTCGGTTTCATCTTCGGGCTCGCCATCGCCCTGCACAGAGGCTGCGGCCGAGCCGTCGCCTTGCACGGAGGTTTCCGCGGAGGAGGCCTCACCCTCCTCTGACCAGGCACCGGAAGAGGTGGTGCCGCCGCTGCCAGCACAATTGACGGTGCTGGTGCCACTGCTGGGCCCACTACTTGGCAGACTGCTTCCACTGCTGGCTCCACTAACACCACTGTTCACGCCACTACTGCTGCTGCCAGCTCGACCATTCAGTTCCTTGCGTGGCGATAGGGACGGCGTACTGGCACCCGAGTTGGCATCTGCATTGAAAGTGGCAACAGCTATACTAACACATCAATAGAGAGAGTAATACCGAATTGAGTTTTTTTCACCTATTGGCCGTTTTTACATTGGACGATAACGATAACTACATGATATCGTCGGACTAGTAGTTTCATACAATTACTACTAAACTGTTTCACACTGTGTCGTTGGAGTCAACGGTATCGTCGCCGACATTGATTGTTGCGCCGATATCGGCGGACGACACGATTCGGGATGAAGCAGATAGCGGGGGGAGTGGCATGGGCAGGCCCCGCCGGCCGGCCGTGGATAGATGCCACTTGCCCACCGCCGCCGCCGCACCGCATCGCCCTCTCTACTCTGTTTATATTTCGTTGCAACAAGATGTTAGTGTTCTGAATTATTTAACATGTCAAAGTTTCAAAATGACGTCGTCACCTTGATTATCGTCTCGATATCGTCAGACGATATCGTTGTCGTCCGAGCCGACGCGGACGATATGATATAAACTTGTCCGTATCGTTATCGTCAGTGTGAATACGGCCATTAACAGCAAAAATATCCTTTTTCGGGAGTTTCATTTTTATCATATTCGACAGTGACGGAATTAAAAAATATCGCAAAGCAATACTAATAGTTCCTAAAAAAATGCAAGTCGGACTCACCAATGCCATTGTTCCTGTTAGTCTGTTTTCGTTCCAATTTTTGTTTTAGTTTAGAGTACTGTCGTTGAGTCCTCTCATCCTTCTGGTAGACCGCCGGTGGTGGCGGGGAATGCTGCATGTGGTGAGGAACGTGGTGGAAATGTGGTGGGTACCCAGTACTGTAGTAGTGTTGTGGTCCTCCCGTACCATTAGTAGGAGCCTGAAACAAGAAAAATAATATTGTTTAAATTTTGGATTCATTTAGCACCAGTTTCTTTAACTATCGGACTACAATACCACATTTTTATCTTTTAACGGGTAAAATAAAATAAAATTCAACTAAAACTACATATACTATCATACTCACACAAAATGAATGCATTAAACTATGATTTATGTTAAGCCCACCAACCGTTTTATTGTATTATTTTATGACATTCTGTGAGCAAATTTCAATTTACTACAAGTATTTTGCTGTTTATTACAAGTTTCATTTTTTATAAAATTATTCAAAGCTATAAGGTTATAGATAAGAAACTATAGCAGCAATAATATAAACAAATATTAATAAAATCAACTTATTAGGAATACCTATTTGGAGTAAAAATAAATAACCATATTGAATGCCAAGCAAACTAACATATTGGTGGAAAACTTTTATATTCTAGAAATAAAATAAAAAATAATAATAAAATTAAGTTCAGATAAACCGACCTGAAACTTTCCTTCTTGTTGAGAACTGTTTTCTTTATTTTGATCAGAAACACTCATTTTTGTAGATTATATTCAAAATTAAAATTGTGATTGCAATTGGTTTATTAACCATCACTGCCACGTACTACCAACAGCCAACTGTTTTCGTGATAACACTTCACTACACAATCATACGCGAGTCGCGAGTTCGCGACAATATAACTTTGCCACGATTAGATTAACGTCGCATAGCCCGCTACTTTATTTAATCACCTACCGACTGAAAATAGTCGGATTACTCGACACGCCTGTGCACAATTTTAAAAGCGGAATGTCCATACCTTTATACACGTTTATATTTACAAGCGAAACAATCGATGTATCGGCGGAAATGTTTACACAGAAGGTTTAGCAGTTTGCGTCAGAGAAACTATATAATTTTCTCGTGTATTGCAACTTATGGCAGGGTCCTTCATTTACATTTCTACTCGAAAAGCTATTATGTTTAATCCAGGCATGTGGAATTCGCTACGGAATTAGTATTCTTTGTTGGTAAATAAATAAAACTATTCCGTCACAAATTTTTACCCTGCGAAAGTCAATGAATGAATGAACTTTGACAAAAAGACAAAGCACGTCAAACTTTGACACTGACAGTTGCATTCCGTTTGCTAGTTGGTGTTTTCAAATAAACCAAACGACTAGTTTTTTTCAATA
This sequence comes from Apamea sordens, assembly GCA_945859715.1. Classification (NCBI taxonomy): domain Eukaryota; kingdom Metazoa; phylum Arthropoda; class Insecta; order Lepidoptera; family Noctuidae; genus Apamea; species Apamea sordens. The sequence continues at coordinate 8,013,829 of OX243991.1, read as the reverse complement.
GTTATTCTTTGATATTATGTAAGCTTTTAGTACTAGCCGAAAATTAGAACGCGATATTATCATCCTATGTTTATTCGACCATTCCAGGTATATCTATTATTATTTTATCTACTTATATTTTAGTTTCCATTTTATTGGTACAATTTCCTTAATCAATTAAATCAACCGCTCTTTTCCAAAATCAATAAAAATTACAGTATTCCTAGTTTAATTATTATCAAGCTGATTGTCATAAAAAATATTATTGTGTATAGCGGCCTTGATGGTGCAATGAACTGAATAAGGTATGCTGGGGACAGTACGATGAGTCGGCGTATAATGACTACCTACTTCATACATGCTAAGTTTTTACCGCGTTACCTACCTACCTAATCTTAAGATTATTATTCCTTTATTTTAAGAAAATTCTGGCAACTGGCAAATATTTGCATCTATAGTTACCACGCACAGCAAGTTTATCCCACAAGTAAGAAAGTGAGAATCCCGCCTTTTGTACTCGTAGTGTGACTTTTTCTCTCAAAACGTACCTAAGTCTGCACAAAAGGCTTTCAAAAGCTCCTTTGTTAGAAATTACTCAGTCTGCAACTCCGCTGCACCTATGTCTCCGGAATGCAAAGCCAATAAGACGTATCATTAAATACACGAGTAGATTCATAAATAATAACGCGGTGGCTGCAATTTGTTGACGATTGGCTGTTGGAGGTAAAACTATCAAACGGTTAACAAGAAGTTTATTAGATAACAAGAACCTACAACTGCATGATTGAATTAGGTACAAGATTGCGGGTGCACTAGATATTGTCCCGTATATTCACGACGGGAAGGTAGGAAGTCCTAGCTAAGCTGCAGTGAATAGAATTCTTTCGACTATCCTGATGTGGATTTTATACAATCTTATAGCCATGCGTATAGTTTATTCTTTCTAGGCCAGGACATTGTTTTTATTACGCAGTACAATGCCAAAGTGTGCCGCCATGGATCCTGGTTACACATATGGCGCACATGAGTCAGGATTCCTTAGAAGGAGTAGATATAGCCCCTAACAAAACAACGATCTAATAAATGAAGGAAATCTTATTAGCCCTATCCGGGATAACACTAATTACATTTCCTATAGCCGCAATCTGCTAGTTGTCTTATCTGCCACGATCTAGGGACACATGCAATTATACAACGTACAGACGCCAGCACATCAAGCTACCCGAAACTGTAAAATTTTCCTAATCAACCTTGAACTTAGCTATAAAGTTGAAAAATTAAAGAAATTTGACAGATTGTAGTAGCTTGATATGCGTCTGTACAAACTAGTACAAAGATCTTTGTTTTTTAAAATTTTCCTCTCTACAGATCATTGATCTACCTTCGCTGTATCCTGGATTAACCTGACCTGGAGAACGCTGGGAAGATTACCATAGTGTAAAACATTACCTATAGCACTGCTAAGCTCTGTCTCTAAAATATTAGAGAGGATAGTTAACTCTCGTGTCATCTCTTTCATTGATAAAAATCGTGTCATATCTGATAACCAATTTGGTTTCCGAAGGAATAGGTCAACCGAGGATGCTGCCACTCTTCTTACCAATTGTGTCTCCTCTCATATTGAGTAAAATGAAAAATGACTTGCCATCTTCCTTGATCTTGCAAAGGTATTCGACACGGTTTCAACTGGCCTCCTCCTCAAGAAACTAGAATGCATAGGAATACGAGGATTTGGCCTTTAATGGTTCAAAAGCTACCTGACAAACCGGAAGCAGTACACGAAAGTAAGCTCTTTCAATAGTGATCAACTCCCCATTGATTTCGGAGTTCCACAGGGTAGCGTACTTGGTCCCACGCTTTTCATTGTCTATATTAACGACATACTAAACCTTTCCGTAAGTAATCCTGAAATTATAACTTATGCAGATGACACTGCCGTAATGTTTCACGAAAATCGTTTGAACATGTATACTCTCTAGCAGAACAGGGATTATCACTAATCGCGAACAACCTGAAACCTACTCACGCTAAATGGCAGTAAAACTAAATATATTGTTTTCTCCAAAACCGCCGCTTCAAACCCACCGGAACATCTCAAACTCAAACTACATCACTGCTCTTCTAACATTTCTACTTCCACTTGCGACTGTCCTCTTCTTGAACGTGCCTCTTACATCAAATACCTCGGTATTCTTATCGACGACCACCTAGCATTTAAACAACATATATCCCACCTTTCTGGCAGAATAAGAAAACTTATTCACACCATGCGTAGAGCTACGAGCCCTCTTTATACTATGACGAGAGGGTCTGCCCACAGACACACTACAACAAGTTTACCTAGCGCTATGCCAATCGATAATTCAGTATTGCATCAGCGGTGGGGTAGTGCTGGAAAGACCTACTTGATCGAAGCTGAAAGAGCACAGAGGGCTCTTCTTAAAGTAACTTTTAAGAAGCCCTACCGGTTCTCTACTGGTCTACTCTATCACGAAACGAGAGTCCTCAGAGTCCGCCAGCTTTTCATTCTTTCTGCCTGCACAAAAATACTAAAAGGAGACCCGCACCCTAATTGCGTAACACACAATCAATCGGAATCAGAATAATTTTGAAGCAAATTGCTAATCCATTGCTTCATAAGTTCGAAAACTCAACATGTAAATAACGCAATGAATGTTGTTGAACTGTCAAAATGAAACCGATTCCGATTGATCGTGTGTTACGCAATTAGGGTGCCGACTACACATCTATTATAAGCAAAAGAAACTACAGAATCCCAACACCTGACAGCACCTCATTGCTAGCAAGACGCTCCCCTACTCTTTCATTAATACTTACATCTGCAAACTCTGCGAAATTAAAAATACTACTTCATTCAATTGCAAAAAAAATAGTAAAGGGAATTTTGCATAACACTCGTTATGATGACTCGGAACAACTAATATAAAGACCCTGACCTGACACCACATCAAACGAAAAAACACACACCCACACCAGACACACACATACCACACGCACATCACACACACACACACCACACAAACATACACACGCACCATACCATACCTGAAATCACCTCTATAGTCTCCACTCTGAAATTCATACTCGAGCCCCAAGATACAGACTGTCTAGTTTGGGGCTCACTAGCAAATACCATATTGTAACCTAGCTGTAGGTAATATTTTAAGCCACTCATGTCGTTTTAACTTGCTGTTAACCTGTGAACCTGCTTACTTACCTGGACAATAAATATTTTCTATTTCTAATGTTTTTATTTTCTATGGCAATAATATTAATAATACTTCCCATGCCAGATTTTGGCTACAGTGACTATTTCTGTTTCTGACGACTATAGGTTCCGAGTGTGAGCGTGAACACGTTCTGATGTGGCTAATGTAACCTATCTTGGCTGTGAAGGTACCTACGTGCACAGTGTGGACACGTTCGAAAACTATAATAATAATAGTATTGTACGTTGGAGGGTGGGAGGCTTACTCTTGAGACAATCTCGCTTGCTACTTACGTAATGGTGTGGCGGTTGGTGGTGAGGCGGTGGTTGGTGGTGTTGTGGCTGATGGTGTGGCGGTTGATGATGCGCAGCGTGGTGCGCCTGCGCCTGCGCGTGCGCTAGGTAGTGCCGCATGTTCTCATCTAACACTGGCGGCATCATAGGCGGCATCATTGTGCCCGATGGCACTACGGGCATGCCACCTGGAAAATTAAAACGGCAGACTTTAATAATGAATTTAGGGTTTTTGACACATGCAATAATCTTTTTGCTTGGAAGAAGCGTGTGTTCAGCGCTACAACACAGCTTTTGGGTTAAAAGAAAAATTGTAGTCATCAACATCATTGGCTTAGTGACTCACAAGCCGTGGTTTATGAATATGCATTTGTTACTTGTATCCAAATTGAATACCAAGATGAAAAAATTTAAAAGGAAAGGATGGGTAATAAAAATAATTGTATGATGACCTTTTAAAAATAAGATATTCTTGATGTCATTGTGACCTTTAAACTAATATGTAAATGTCGAGGTGGCCATAAACGCACCGTTTTATCTAATAATATGCACGAATGTAATTCATTATAATTTGACTCTTTCAATACTGTACCTACTTAAATATAACATACCCATTATGTGTGAATCTAATTTCATTTAATTAATATAAAGAGGAATTTACTCCAAGCGCCGATTGACGTCAATTTAGTAGTGGATATAATATTTATCGTTTTTAAGAAGTATTTTGGGACTCCAAAATTAAATCAGTAAAGTTTCACAGAATAGATTAAAAATTGAACTAGATGAGATAAAATAATCAACTTATTCGTGATCCATAACGGTCCAAAAAGCTAACTTTAATCTTATTGCAAGTGTACCTACACGTATTTTTGTTGAATGTTTACATTCATGCTTGATAAATTTATAAGATAAATAAGAATCAAAAAGTTAATTGCTAGGTATAATTTATGTATGTATTCAGTATAATATAAATACAGCTGATAATGTTTGCATGTTGTTTCCAGCTCGCGTGCTGGGTTCAGAGCCGGTGCCACGTCACGGGTGGCTTAATTTCGCTTTATTTTGACATCGACGCCGCCGTTCCGGTCCGTAACTTTGCGGTTATGAATGAACGTGTTTTGGGTGTTCGTAGAAAACGTTCTTTGTGGGATCATCCGCTTCGGTACGATCCGCCCGCGGCGGAAACGTGCCGCATACTTGAGGCCGGCTCGCGGAGCCGCCATGCAACGCGACCGCAGTCTTGAGCAATGCCGTGCACTAGGAATCCCACGAGAGCCTTGAAGCTCTTTGTTTCGACTTACAGTAGAAGGGTTTTTTCCCAGTTTTAATTCGCTACGGTTACTTAACATTCTGACACAACCACTAATTCAATGTGGTTTGCCGAGCTGCTATTTTTAGCCAACCCTAATTACTGTTTTAGAAAAGAAAATTATGGTACCTAGTCAACAAATTCCAAATATGTACCATTGTTTCCATATTTAGACAAGTAATGATTTTATGAAATAGTCTGTTGAAGCAACTTTTTAATAATTTCCTACCTGCCTCTTTCAAGTCGATTAGATCGAGAGAGAACATCGAAGAAGATAACGAAGAACGCCGAAAAATTAAAAAGTCAGTTAGAAAAGAAGGGTAGGTAAGAACAACCCTATTCAAGATTATCATTGTCCTACCCATAGATATAGGATAGAAGGAGATATGCCCTGTAGTTGAAAATGTATCACTGTAAAAATCTCACCGTGAAAAGTTAGGTTAAGTGAGCTTAGAGTGAGGTGTCAATAGTGTCAATCGCTAGCATTAGTTGGAACGACAGCTCACTCCACGCTCACTTCGCCTAAGTTTTCACGGTGAGATGGTTACAGAATCGCACTGCAGAACTCGATCCCACTACCGCGTCACTACTCACGTAGTTCAGCAATAGATACAAATTCGCGCACACACTTGCAATTCATAAATCAGAACATACTAAATAATCAATTATAAACCAACATAGCGTGCATTTACCATGCACCGTACAACTTACTCACACAAAAACATCTGTCGCTGTTGTGCTGTGCAAAAGCCATTTATTTTACATAATATACCTATGCTAGTGGTTGACTAAATCGGAAAGTTATCGAATCTCGCATTTATTATTGTACCTACTAAAAAAATTTTGTGTTCTGAAAATAAAATAATTAAAAACGATATATGTCCAGAAAATATTAAATTATAAATCAAAAAAATTAGCAAGAAAAAAATTTAGTTTTTTTTTTAATATTAGGTATATTACATCTTCTCAAGGGTTTTCCAACCGAATTTAAACGTCATCTTTTTAGGTCTTCCAACGGGGTTAAAACGGTTGACAAATTGTAAAATTAACTATAATATATTCGTTGGGTAATCGACATTATTGTCGATAGCCTACGTTAGTGGATCTGCACAACCACATCACTAGCTGGTCGCAACCTGCCCCAGCAGTCTCGACATTCATAGCGTTTGCTTTACGACCGAATTCGGTCGCAAAGTCCCGGATTGACAGGTGTACTGTATGGAGTGACAGGACTTTTTGTAAAGCGATCGCTATGAATATGAAAAGTGTCGAGACTGCTGGGGCAGCAGCGGTCGTACCATGCGATGCACCGAATAAATAAAGTATCGTTTTGTGATTTTTACATTGCTTGTCAATTTGTCTAGTCACTTAGTGACATAGGTACTTACAATGTATATTTACTGCGAAAATAGTACAGTCGGTCGTTGCGATATTTCAAAACAAAATTAACGTAGTAAAAGCAAGAAATATTTTACAATTTGTTGTTTTCCATGATTTTAAGGACAAATATAGTAAAATACTTATATTTATACATAATGGTAAGTGATTCCACGATTTAGAAAGTTTTGGTTTTGGCTTCGGTTTTCGCAAGAAACCACTGAACAACACGGCATTCTTATATTTTTTCACGATCACGGTCGAAAGCGCACTAGTTCGCGGAGACGGCCATTTGCCTAGTGCATGATCATTTCGGGCATGCCGCGACGACACAGACACGCCTACTTGCCATTTCTCCTGTTCTTACATTTCTATGGTCCTATCCTTATCCCAATGTGTATGAATAGAGTCGGCGCAGAATGCCGCCTTCTGCCTACTTCTCTATTAGCCGTTATCTCAGTAATCAGAATCGCCCCCTTTCTAACCATATCATCTTTCAAACAGCTACCCATTGTTGTATGTATTTATAGTATATTTTTAAGTTATATTAATATTGTATTGTATGTGTTTGTATGGGCCTTGTTGCCTGAAATAAATGGATAAATAAATAAATAAATATTCATACTTGAAAACTTTCCTCACGACATTTTCCTCATTCAAGAACCACCCTATGTTTTTTCATTCCTTTACAAAACCTCCAGGAGGTCTCACTATTTTACTTTCTGCAGTAGAAGTCAAATGAGTAAGTTACATAGATACTATGGGGTTAATGATGATAGAATGCAGATCAGTCCCCATGTAGTAATAATACACTCCGTTAGAATACTGCACAGTTTATAATTCAGAGGTACAGGTTGTTGGTAATTAGTCACAGGTACACAATTCACAGTAGACATCCATAGTTAACATTAGTACGGTAAAATAGCAGAGCAAATCAACAGTAAACATTCTCTCTACGAGCATGGCGGTCAGTGTTGCCATCTCGAGACGGTGCGTTCGGAAATCGAACGCCGCCACACCACCCCCCTAGGGAGTGGGAAAGATCATAGATCGAAAGGTTTTGCGAAGCGAACACTTCTACCTGAACGAGTAGTATAAGGTAAGGTACGTTGAGTATAGTGTGTTGTATCTTCTGTTTGAGGTTTGTGAGTGCTTAAATGAGGTGTATCAGAGGATGTCTGGCTGTTGCGACTAGGAGGAATGGGTGTGTCAGCTGTGCGAGTAAGAGTCTGTGTTGCCATCTCGAGACGGTGCGTTCGGAAATCGAACGCCGCCACAATACAAAGGTAGCTAAATACAAATTATGTAGCGATAGTCAAAGAATTTCAGTGAGGTTTCGTAGTAACTATTAGATAGCTACAATACTTGGCGTTACCAGCAAATAAATTACCCAACCGGTATTTATCTACATGACAAAGTAGAAAATAAAATTCGCATTCCATGAGTAAAAGTATTTAGTGAACTGTAATAAAACATTATTGGCAACAATAAAGCAACGGTGACTATAATTTTATTGTATGATAAATTCACTTTTAATTACAGGAAAATAAAGAACATATTACCACTTGTTAATTACCTACTCTAAATTAACGTTAATTAGGCGTTACTGTGAGTAGACCGACCTCTTACATTTAGACACAAGAAATATTTAGGATGGAATTGGCAACGTCAAAGCAAAAACTAAAAGCAGAGAGAGTAAAATGATAGAGAAACTAAACGAACACGACCATAAAATCGATTTTATTTTCTAATCAAATAAAAACGTCCACCCCTATAACACACACGGCTCACAGAGAGGTATAATGAACAGGGGATGAATCTTCGAAGAAAATCCATCGTTTTTAAGTAAAATCTATGAAAATGGTATTTGGGCTTTTGGTTAAAAACTGAATTGATAATGGTTTTTTGGAAATGACAGGACTGGGACAGAGCAACATGGGGGAGAAAGTTTGTTTGAAAAATTCCGAAATCCTCGCGGAAGCAGTCGCTGGCAAAGTTGTAATAGATTTTACACTAGAATATTATGCAAATGAGGTCTCTCTTTGCATAATCTTAGATATTCATCATTTATATCATTAAAAAAAATAATTACTTATTGGTGAGTTTCGATTAGTGTTTTGTTTTACCTGAATGCGACTTGACTGAACCGGGACCGCGGTCCCGGTCCCAAAAGCCCCACGACCCGAAATAATGGCGCCGATTCCCTTGTTCACAAACTAAACTAAATTTAAGTTCAGTGCATCTTTTTCTTTCTATTTTATTAAGAAAAGGACAGAAGTTATACATTCGTTTAGTCCTGTCAGCGCCTGACGTAAATTGACGTATTTTTAGTAGCCAATTTTTTAATCACGACTAAACTTGTCTATGGAGTATCTTAATTTGACAGGATTAAACTAATATTTATCTTCTGTCCTTGTCTTAATAATATAAAAAGAAAAAGATGCACTGAACTTAAATTGAGTTTAGTTTGTGAAAAAGGGAATCGGCGCCATTATCTAGGTACCTGATAGGTACAGACGACATAATTTGAATTGGCACCAAAGTCTAAAATCGTTAGACGGATTTTATCGGAAACAGGTCTTCGCTCACCAAATCTTGTCTCTCGTAGAAGAAATGGACTCACCATATTCAGGGAGCACGGTACACATATGCGCGTGCTGAGGGTGTTGCTGGGGGTGCGGACACATCTCCTGCGGCACGTAGTATTGCTCGGGAGGGTAGTACTCTCCATAGTAGCCGTCGCCGGGGCCGCCGCCGCCCCCGCCCCCCTCCGCGACGCCCACGCCCACCATGATAGATTCTAGACCAGCATGGCACGCTGGCGACCACGCATCCGATTCACACGTCCACGATCTGAGAACAAGAGGAAATCTGTTAAATTAAGTGTCTCTGTCTTGAGATTCCATATTCTTCGAATGTTTCAGCTACTTTTAATCGATCATCCTTCTGCCCTTATTCCAATTTATTTAGGGTTGAAACAGCATGTTTTTTTCTTTCATACATCTCTATTAAAGTCGTCAACTCAGTCATATTATGTCCTTTCTGGTCATATTATCATCTTTAACACAATCTATCCATCGTTTCTCTGATCTCCCCTACTTTTATCTAAAGCCATCTTTAAATCATACTCAAAACTTTTCTCACAACATTTTCCTCATTCCTTCGCATCACCAACAGACTTCTTTTCAATCGTACCGACCGAATCATAATTTCGCAGACGTTTCTGGTAGACGCGTTATTTTCCAGAATCTTTTTGAGGATCAAAGGCAAAATGCGTGACCCTTATGTAATTAAATTACTAAGTAATTATATTATGTCTGTCAAAGTTTTTTGTATTCCATGGTGTTATTAAAGTTCCGTAGCCGAACAAACCGTTACAATTTGTCCGTTCACCCGATGTCATCGTCGTCACGCTTTTTTACCTTAATGGGTGAGCAATGCTGTAAGCGGTACTCAAATAAGGTGCTTCGATATTGTTTAGACTTTAATAGCCGGTTAATTAGACAGCCAATCAGGAAGGCTCTAGAAGTCTTCATCCATCCGTAAGTTTAGGTTCTTAATGGACAGGTTTATTTATTTATTTCCTTTCCTATTTAATGAAGTCACATTATATTCGTTGACGCATTTAGGCCAATTCTTGCAAAATGCATGATTGTTTTGGTCTTTGACCTAATTCCCAACCACAAAATTATCTACTAACATGCATTTCTAGTTTCCTCCATAATGACCATATTTGACCACTTTTAAAATTCGTCATTCTGTGACCAGATCCAGAATTCCCTACATTTCAAGCGCACCTATTTCCTTAACACCATTCGGTATTTTTGACAACACTGTAAAACCCAGAATAGAGAATCCCAGTCCTATAACTCAAGCATTTTCATTCCCTACAACAAGGATTGTGTGAATAGATAGCCTAGAAGTTGCATCACATTTCTAAAGTTGATTTTGTCTAGTGGATGCATTAGTGTTGCGAGTTGCACAAGGCACATCGTAACGATATCGACACATCCGTGTGAGCACGTCGTGACCGTATTTGCCTTTTAAATGGGGTGCTGTCATGGCACCTCACGAGTTCTGCGTGGATGAGCTCGCAATCTGTGTCAGTGATTGTGGCTTGAGCGGAGCTCCTTGAAACAAACTCGTGCCTATTCGCTACAAAAAAAGCGGTTTTAAAACTACGTGGCTAAAATATTGTTGATCTTCAAGTCTCTTCTAACCTTTCAATTTATTCTTGAAGTCGTCTTTGGTATTTAACAGTGTTTCTACTAGTTTATTTTTCTCGTCAGTAATTAGTAATTACATTATTCTTTGGTGTTCTTATTAAAACGATCTGCTGACAGAACCCTGAAATTAGCTAATCAAAGCAAAAAGGCATTTACACTTTTTGCTTCGTCCAAAAAATACGTAAATTGATGTTCATGTTACAAATTACTGTTTATATCTTTTGGTGTTTCCATTTAAGTATCACATTTCAAAGAAACATTTTTCCTCGTAAAGCATGATCGAGCAGAAAATATAGCGGCTAATTGTGACCTACCTGATAGCTTTGCAGTTTAGACACATTTAACACAGCGTATATACATATACAACAAAAACAATAAGTATAAACTAAACAACACTATAGAACTGTTCATATTTATTTACGTAACTCTACTTACTAACTCATTAAAACTAATCCCATGACAATCGCGCGCAAATTCACATTCACAGTGAATGAACGTGATTCCCACACACGTAATAATTTCAAGTAATTTGATCCTTTTAATATTTGTTTGAGTAATTATTGTTAAAGTTTTCGTGTGAATGCATGAATGAGTCGACTGCGGCCTGCGTGCCGCGTACGTCGCTCGTTGAGTCACCGAATCAACAATACGTGTAGTCATTCATGTGTTCGGAAGGGCACATTGTGGTAGCCTACTTGCTTAGTGAGCAATTTAAAAACTGTTACAATATAAATTCATTATTAGGTGAAGCGACTTGCGATATTACTCACTATGACAATGTGTCATTGCCATCAAGAATAATAAATACACCTAACAGCAATGTTATTTATTAATAACTATCCCAACGGAAAACGTCACGAGAATATTGATGTCATTCATTCAGTTAAATTAATGTCAGGAGGTTGGGCAGCAGCATCCTGAAGTCCGCTCATTACATGCAGCAATCAGTCACTTGTTTACTGAGCGTGGTGATTATGACAATATCCCCAACAGTCACTGTAGTTGGTTATTATATGAGTAAGTAACTGCTTATTTGTTTCAACCTTGTCCCTTTAAACAATTACCTTTCGCAGAAAGACAACTCCGGCGTGCAAAACTTTTTTACTACAGAATGTCATACTTTGTATGGAATTAATGAGCTAATTTTATACGGAAAATTACTGAGATATGTGCATATCATACGCTCATACACGTCGTATGTTAATTATTAATGTGTACCTAGGTACATGAGTCCGTAATTCTATTCCTTTATTTATCTGTCGGTTGTGGATAATCCACGTTTTGATGCATTATGCATATCAGCATATGATTGATTAGGTACCGTTAATCAAAAGCCTTCAAACATTGCAAAGAAAATATTTGTTACAACAGGTACCTACGTATATAAGTTAGAAACCTACAATAGTTAAGTAAAATTATATATTTCAGAACTATTGATCGATGATAAATTATTAATTGTTTACTTACTTATCAAATAAAATGCAAGTAAAAATCAAATCAAATTAAAAATTCAATTGCAAAAAGTTCGTTTTATCCTTTTATCCCTTGAAAGCAGAGGTACCTATAGGTCTTCGCAAAGTAGAAAATTAAAAAAGGAATGATAACTTCATTCCAGTTTTAATCCTATTAAACATTCAATAAGAACCAATTAATTTATCTTTTAAAAGGAAAGTATAAGTCTTGAGCACGGGAAAACTTTTCAGCTACAATGTTGCCGTTTTCCGGAATTACTTATTCACAGCTGCCAGAGAAAAGATTAAAGGACTTCCCTGTGGCTATACCAGCGGATACAGATGATTAAATGATAACAAACATTTTATTTCTTATCGCTGTAACGACACGACATGCAACTCAACAGCTATTTACGTCTGTTTGATAACTGTGTAATAGAAACCTTTGCATTTCCGCTGGACAATTACACGCTACATAACTCTATAATGGTACCTACTGGAGTAAATACTGTTCGATATTTATGACTACCTAGTAGTAAGACATTGAGCCTGATGGGTGACTGATTGCTTACCATTACAATAACCGTTTTTTATATTTTATTGTTAGCGATATTTATTGAGGTGTACTATACATAAGTACGTCCCTAACAGGAAATGTCAAATAAAGTTCACCGATTTGTCATTTCTTTTTCAATGCCGAAACTGTGATTTTGTTTTTAAAGGTTAAGGAGATTAGAAAGATAAGGCATACCTACATATCTTTCTTTGATAAGGGACGACAGGATTGCCGAGACTTGTGTCAGATATATATCTTCGATGACAATGGACGACAAAAGAAGCAACTATTGCTGTTTTACGAACAATGCCTTGTCGAATATTGCGGTTTTTTTGCACGTAGAGTGCGTTTAACAAACCCAACGCAAACTTGATGATGACGTCAAATGAAAATCATGCCACACACGAATTTCCTATATTAATTTTGACCATATTATTTGGTGAATTAACTTTTACATGAAAACTGTGTCCAAATACGAGTAGTTACTAATTCGAAATGTGCTCATTATTATCGTTCCAATATTTCACTGGATCAACGTGTGCGTTGGCTTGTAAATTAATTTGTTTTAATGAGATGTTCAGAGTGCAAGCTGTGCATATTAGGTATCATCATCATGATTTCCTGGAAGATGTGGCTTCGTTTAAGAATGATTGATGTAAGAAAACTAAGAATATTAATGTGACGACAGAACACAGTCAGGTTTCTTCTTAATGCCAGAAGGGTCGTTTTCTGCTTTCCTTGGTTACTCCACGATTACTGGTTTATACCGAGGTACAGGTACATATAGGTAACGTGGTATATAATGAACTGCTTTCAGTTCTAAGATCTAAGAAACCTGCTGGGCGGGTGTCACCTGACACGAGACCACCAGCACCGGATTCCCATGCGTTCTCCACTAAATTGCTGACGTCTCACTATCGGATTTTCACTCAAATGCGAAAATTGATACGGTAACTTGATTTCTGTACTTTCTGCTGTGTACAGGACGAATATGTCCCCCAGCAATATGACACTGCTATTCGATAACAAAAACGCAATGATGAAATATTGGTGACGGTGTGTGTTACTGTTACCTATTAGATAAAAGTAGGTTGGTAGGTATCTATAATAACATCGTACTTCATTATTTATACAGGAAAGCAAAAAACTCACACTGTATAATCACATTAATCACAGTAAGATAACATTACCGTGGTATAACATATAGGTTTATGAAAGGAAACTTTAACATGCAAGTGGGCACATCTTATTTATACTTTTTGCTGTGCCCTACCGAGTCCATAATATTGTACTTTAGCCTTAAGCCATTGTAACACCTCTACAACATTATGGAATGCAAATAAATACATGAATACGTTTCTTTTGAATCTTCCACATTCACGCACTGTTATGTATTTTTCGGAAAGACTTTAGTAATAAAGTACCTACTACTAGGGTACATAATGCGTTATGTTTTCTCTTTAGGTAAAATAGCTTAACGTATGTCTGTTTTTTCTAAACGTCCTTTCGTTTATTTTCAAAGCTCAACGCTCGGCTAAGCGCCGAAAATTGAATGGCGTGATTTTTAGTCTTGGTATTAATTTAGGTGTACCTATCCTAGTGTTAGCGAAAACGGGCATGAGTATCAGAAAAACTTCACCAATAAGATCCTACTCCTTATCCTATTTAAATAAGGGTTCTTTCTTCTCTATATTAAATTCCGATTCGCTATTCGCCATTGCATCGCCCACTCAAGGCAGGCATTTAAATATTTTATTAAACCAATATGCCCAGGAAGCGGGGCCGTTAATTGATCGTCTGCGCTATCGAGACAACCTTGACTCGAACCGCACATACACATGCACTCTTGACTAATTCGATATGATTACAATTCGCAGCCGAATTGTTTAGCCATAGCTAGCGGCCTGAGCTAACCAGTAACCTTGAAGGTTGCACATATGAATATTATTAATACCTATACAACTGTTCTGAGAAGCAGACTTCCTCAGGGCAGGGTTGCCAGCTGCGTATGCGGACGGAAAAACAAACTGACTCATAAACTACACCTATAAAAAAATCACCTTTATGTTCTAAAATAAATCTCGAAAATACATCTTGGCCTGTTGGGATTTGGAATATTCCGTAGATATATCAAACTTCTAGCGCGAGTTCGAGACCCTTGCATGGTTAGGTCCGCATAATCAGCATAAACTGTTCCCATTACTGTGAGAGGGAGTGTGCCATAATCCACGACGTGGGTCCAATGCGGGTTAGTGGATGTCACATGCCTTAGTATTTTTGGTTCTAGGACAAGCCGGTTTCCTCACGATGTTTTCCTTCACCGGTTTGAGAGCAGGGGGCCTAAAAAGGCCACTTCAAGCAATACCTCTAAAAGCTATTCATTCCCTGAATTCCCAGCAGATCATTAGCAATTCCTCTAATTTTCGTAAAATTTCATTTCATATTTGGTGTAAACATTGCCGCATGAAAAAAATTAAAACCGTCATTTTATCAGTTTTATTAAATCAAATTGGTTTTTTATTTTTTATTTATGTTATTTCATTGTGATATGATTGCACACAGATCATAATATTATGAATTGTCAGTTTGTGACCATTTTACGATTTTTAATATGATTCATATTGTTATCCTATTATCCTTTTTAGGCCCCCAGTGCTGATGATATTAAATATACAAAGTAAAGTATCTGCCTGGGTTCGAACTCACGACCTACAACTCACGATCTGAGATCAATAAAGTGCTAATCTGTTTTGCAAGTTATTTTTCTGAGAAAACAGTGTTAATCAGTTACCAATATCTTTTTCTAAGAAAACGCTTCAAAAACACGATAGAGTTCCTTTAAAGTTAGAAACCGCAGCAGACGACAGTGGGTACATCACTCGTAAACAAATACAACGACGCAGTCGCAGCAGACAATTTCCCGTCCCCCTGAATTCTCAAGTCGTACATCTATTGCTCTCGATCTTGTTCAATTGAATAAATGCAGGGAGGTGATGGTGGCGTGGCGTTCGTTATTAAAGCCGGATCCTACGTGCGTTGTTATGTAAATAGGGTCGTGTCTACAGATGAGCCGCTTGCCTCCGCGGAGGTGCCCCCGCCAGGGTCACGGCCGACCATGCGCTCGATGCCCTCAGCCCTCACTTGTTATGCCACGTCATAACTTGCAATAATTACGTATTAGTAGTAGCAGCTTAGCACCTATTTATAGCGCGAACGCTGGGCGTGTGTAAATGATGCCTAACAATAACAATCAATGAGTCAAGTTAGTTAGAAAGCAAATACCTATGTATTGAGTCTCTGCCGTCAACACTCAACAGTCAGCATTACGGACGTCAAGTTCTATCGATTTCACGTTAGCTCATAGCCAATTTGGCGAATACATTTTTATGATTTTCATATCGGTGTGTTGGTAATTGAAACGAAGCGTAATCTCGCCGCTGACGCACGTGCACTCACGTCGACTATCGATCCGACAACAATTATAATTTACGATAAAAACCAGCTCTGCCAAAGAAACAACACAACAACAATCTGATTTTTCCTCTTAGCATAGCTACGTGTACATAATACATGTTATGTATTATCTCTGGCAGTCGGTATATTGTGGTGGCAACTAAATTATTAAATACCTACTTGGTTAATTGAATTTGCGGTTTTCCTAGTAAATCTTGAATTATGAATATTAATCATAATGACAGGCATACGTCATCTGTATGACGAAACAACCTACATTCAAACTGAAGTCTTTGAATTGGAAACCTACATTTTTCAATACCGTTATGGGGTTTTCTGTAATTTGAATTGCATAATGAATGACTATCAAATGAAGCCTTAATTCATTTTATAAACTAAACAAAGTTGGTACAATGGCGCTGCTAAAATCGTCCTGTCCGTGCCAATATTGGTAAAACGGAACTACTGTAAACTTATTGATATTCAGTGTATGTGCGATTCGCACGTATGACTCACAAAGGAATTGTATTCATTTTGTGTCAAATTACACAAGCAGACTGACAATATAATTATTACATTTCACACCAAATTAAAGAGAAAAAGATTGGTCTCACTTCAATCTACGAACATATAAGTTAAGGTCAAGAAACTTTCGAGAAGTAGGATAGTGAATTAGGTACTAAAGCTGATATGATCAGCCGCTTCACTTTTTCTTCATTTTTTCGACTTCTTCACTCGATGGAAGGGAGAGAGAACACAAAATGCAACAAAAGTGAAAAATGAATTCTTAAGGGGGAAGCGCTAGGGTAGCCCGCAAAATAAAAATATTATTACGATTTTTTGAAATTTGCAGGTCAATTTGCATGTTGAATATAATAGGATTCGTGACCGTAACAAGTATATAGATATTTACAGAATTATAACCATTAAAGTCAACAATACAACCCTCTAACCCTATTGAATAACCATTTCCTTTGATTTGCGCACAGAATGATCGAAAAATGAAATGAAATGAGTGGATGAACGCGTTCATTATCAGAAGGCCAATTCTCGTAATTTAAAACGTTCAAAATCTAGTCGCAGTCTCATCTCGGCGACAAGCAAATGTCAAAAACTCAATGATATTTTAGTAAAATATCATTGCAAAAACTTGTCAAAATGTAGGGAAATTAGAAGTATTTTTTGACAGATTGAGACTGAGATCAGACTGCGAACGGTCTTAAAATTACGAGAATTGCCCCTCAGGTTTAGTAACTAGCTACACTAACTAAGTCGTTATGGTAGAGCCACGTAGAGGTAAAGATCTAACCTGGTGTTGGTTGGCTTGGTATTAGGTAATATGTACCATTCCTAGGTCAGTGTGCGAATGACTATTGACATATAGCTAACGTTCTTTGTCTTGCTGATAGTTGTGTATGTGTCACAGTCACTATTGTATGTAAAGGTTGTATATTTAAGACCGTTACAAAATTCTGTTCTGTATAGAAGGTATGGGTAGAATGGATGTTAAGGAGGTCAATTTCCAGCAGGAACAATACAGGCCTACGCTAGCATATAGCCTATATAGCACTTAGTCATAAGTGCTATATAGGCTATATGCTAGCGTAAGCTTTTGATCACGGCTTCACCCTCGTGGAGGTTGGAAAAAAACCTACAAAACCCTTTTCCATGAAAAAATACACAAATATATATTTAAATTTTCATGGTGATAAATTTTAAAGATAAAAGAAGGTACCTACAACAACTTCTCACCTCAAGATATTCCTCAAAGTTTTCCTCATATATCTAAGAAGTTATTATTAGAACCCCATCAGCGAAGGTTGCAGCCGATGACCGTTAAACATTCCCAGCCGGGAATCCCAAATATCGTGCATTACAAAAGGAAGAATCGAGTGCGTCGCGAACTGCGGACGGCAGAGACGTTCCAAGAATTAATTTACATAGCAAATGTGGACTGAGGCCGGTAGCGAGAACTGGCTCTTATGATTGATCCGCACCCGCACGCTGCCTCGCCAGATCAAATACAATGTAGGTAGAATGCGAAGATCCGGTAATTAAACGTTAACTATGATAACTAAAGCTGGGATATTAAGACCCGGGAAGAGGCGATGATGGCGAGACATATTAGACACCTTCACGAGGGACTGGGTTACTACAAGAAACAGCTGTGAGAAATGGCAAGAGGAGCCTTTGCTTGCTCAGTAGTGGAACGGTATAGATTGATATAAACAGGATGTTGAATAAGTCTTGCACACATCTAGTTCAGCTAGTGCAGTACGCACCTCTGAATACTTTCCAATCATTTTCCCTACTAATTAATCAGATCTTTCTGTTTTAACGACTTTGTTAAGATTTTCACAATCTAAAAATCGTGACAAAGTCATTAAAACAGAAAGCTACACAGGTCACATTGGCATCCATAATTATGTGCTATCAATCGTCAACTCCTTATAACGTGCAATTTCTCCAAGCAACGCCGTCTTCGAAGAAACACTAGTCGATGACATTGTAATACATATTATAACTTTTTATTCGTCATTACTTGTTTACAACAGACAGGAACGGTCACATCAGCCTGTCACTTAGCGCCGGTTAGGAGGCGTAGTATACACAGAACAAAAAGGTTCTTGCCTTACCGTACGGGTAATTTTTCGCTCAACTGAGTGCCTCCGCGTTACCTCCCACACACTGGTCTAGCGTCTAGCCGTCAAAAAGCTTTTAGAACTATTATCCATACATCAACTTGACAACAATAATAGACCTCGGACTAAAAAGACTACAATCAAATTGGGTACAGAATGTACAGATACGTATATCATAATGATGTCTTGTAAAAATAAATTATCCTTGAGTGAGATCCATGAGTTACCTGTTGCCATCGTCAATAGCAAGTTATATATATATTAAGACAAACAAACGATCGTGCCCGGATCATAAAAATATCTATCGACGAACTGAATCAATAAGGTTTCAATCTATACAAATAAATAAACTTGAAGTGTCTGTTTCTAATGTCAATATTTTACTAAATGCATATGAAAGTCTAATTATACGGCACTTATAACAAAAAATAAAATAAAAATAGCTGTCTGTCTTTTTGATCCGGTTAATCTCCGAAACGGCTGGACCGATTTTCACCGATCGGGACTTATAATGGCAGATACCGTGTTAAGGAGTAACTTAGGCTACTTTTATTTTAGAAAGAGTAAAGAGACACATTATTGTTTTCCGACATCCACGCGAACAAAGTCGCGGGCACAGCTAGAATTACATATGATACGCCCACTGTGATAGATATTATTTTCTCTCTACCACAACTCACAAACAAACCATTAGGTACCCTTTGTGCCAGTCCACAGTCCCGATACATTATCAATATCATGCATATTTGAACGTTAGTCATCAACCATCAAACCGATGCCGGGCAGACCACTCCACTTGTGACTAAGCTTCTAAGATCATTAGAGTATTGTCAAGTGCTTCAACTATGTAATTAAAATTTTATGTAAAGAGCATTTGAAAATATCAGCCGAAAACTGAAACTACCCACTTAAAACCCCTTTAGGAACGTGGGTGTACCGGCCTTTGCTATTTTGAAGGCGAGAAAGGGGGTGGTCGGAGGCTGCGGTGGTCAGGGGGCGCCCGCCCACCTTAGGCGCCCACGCATTGACGCACGCCGCCCAGCCTCAGTAGCTTTTCATGAAAAATATAACAGTAACACCTACGAGTTTGATGATTTCATTAACATTTGTATAAATTGAGTGTCAAAATAATGACAGAATGTTTTCAGTGACTTTCCGAATAAGTACGTGTGTTTCATAAGGGATATCCTCAAAGATGGTACTCCGGCTTATAAGATTATGTAGGTATACACGACGGCATTTAAATTTCAGCTAACACTTCATTCTCTATCTTTTCTGTGAAAGTTGAGCTTTGTTTTGCATTCTTCTTATTCTCGTAAACTTCTTAGGAGTAATAAGAAGAGCTATTTGTGGTAAAAACAGTTCATGGAAAACATCTATTTCCGTGAAGTCCTGAACAGCTGAATTACGCAATGCTGATATTTCAAGTAGGTATACCTACTGACTAGAAGACAAATTCTAGTAACAGCTAAGTACCTAAGTAATAACAAAATATGTAATATACCACCCACTACTTCACTTAAAAGCAAAATCAATAACAGAACAGTAGCACTGTAGCTTGAAATGAACTTACATGTACTACATACAACTGCATTACAGAATAGTAGTGCCGACAAACGGCTGGGCGTAAAACTACTCGTATATACCGGAAATGGAGTACACTTGAACTGTGGATGGCCTATTCCTGGATCGAGGCCAATGGTAGGCGACGCCGGGTAAATTCATTGTATCTACTACGCCACGCCTCGACGTAGAAAAATAATCAACCAGCCAGATAATCGTGGCTTTAGAATTCGGAATTGCTAAGGCAAAACAAAGGAATGTGGTAAATGAAGAATATTCTATAACTGCTTTAGAATATCGAGACATAACAAATATGACTTCTTGATTGTAAAAACGTAGTGCTGAAGCTACAGAGAGACAATAAATTGAAGATAAAGTCTACATTACGAGTTATATGGAACCTTAACAAAAACATAAAAGAGTTTTTAAAACAAGTGCACCACGCAGTTTACTTTGTAGTATTCACTTGTTTTACCGTTTTGTCATTTAATATACAGTTATAAGTATAACAGTACAGCAACAAAGTTAACAGAAGGCAACAGGAAAACCAATTAGAAACAGTCTGTTCATAAAAGATAAAAACGTTCATAGATCCTGTACTTTGAGTCTTGCAATAATTAAATTAAAAAAATTAAATAAGTACGACAAGAATGGTCACACGACGTCCTCGAAATGACAGCTTTTAATTTATGACTACCGTTTTAGGACACCGCAACCAAATTGTAGAAACGCATCCATCTTGTTGTGGAATTTGAATATATGTAGGTATACTCAACTGATAAAACGTTCGAAATCATTAGAACGATTTATCAGAACACATTTCGACCCGAGAAAAGAAAATTAAAAGATTATTATACTTACACAATGATCAGCATTAAAATTATGAAACGTTAACAAATTAAAAATATATGTATTTACTACTATTAACAAGAAACGACATAATGCTACACTAACTTTTTCTTGTTACCCACAGCATTGTAAGAAAAGTATTTGCGCATCTACTATCTATATTATATTGTAGTCTGTGTCTACTACTTACTTAACTTATGAAGAACGGTAGGTACTCGTAAATAAACTATTATTTACGAGTACCGTTCTTCATAAATTTGTGAAATAAGTATTATGATTAACTTGTATTGCTCATGATAATTGTATTAATTGTAGAAATAAATGTCTAAAACCGTAATAACCAACGTCTCCTGTCATTTCGTTAGCAACAGAAACGCACAGTATTTCTGCGAATTCTGTGAATATTTAAATTTGCACAACAAAATGGGCATAATGACGTACATACATACAGAAAGTAGCTTTAGTGCCTAACAAGGAAGGCAGACGCCGATGACTGACTCATGGACGTGTAATTTGGAAGGCCCAAGTCAGGGGCCCTGGTGACAAGGTGACAAGCTCTTTTGTTTCGAGTATAGCGCTTTTAGGATGCCGCCAGCCTTTTAACTTCAACGCGGGATCTGACGTTTAGAAGATTTTGCTAGATAGCTTAAAACCAGTTTGAGTCAAAGAATATGCCCATAAAATTCAAGCAAAGCCATTAGAAATTCTTAAAGACAAGTTATTTTTACCTTGGCGTTAAAAATAACTCGTCTTTATGAATTTATAATGTCTTTACAAGTATCTAATGAATACCATTTTTGTTTTCTAGTTTCGGGTTCATAAGTTCGTGGTCAATTTCGCTAAAACGGAGTAATATTTCGAAAAGAAACTGTAATAATCATTAAGGTTAAAGTTGAACATTATTCAAAAGCGTAACGTCCTAAATTTATTACAAGTGATATGAACAAAGTGACAATTGTTTTGATAATATTGTCACATTAAGGTTAAGAGATTGACGCAAACAGACGCTAGATTACTATATAGGTACCCTAGTTAATTTTCGCGCAGGCGGCGACTCGAGTGGGCGATACAACGTAATACGATGTAATTCCCATAGTAAAGTGCCAAATGTCAACAACTTCACACAATTTTCAATCAGTTTATAGTCTATTCCACGATAATGACATACCCAATTAAACGACACTTAATAGAATTTTTGTAATCATTATCCAAGTAGGTAAGCCAAACTACAGAACAAGAGCTTAAAATTATGAATGAATTCACATTACGATATCATTCATACGTGTTTAGTTATTACTATTGTATTCTGATACATTAAACTGTAAAGATTCTAATAATAGTAATGACTAGCTTCTGCCCGCGGCTTCGCCCGCGTGGATGTCGGAAATTATCCCACGGGAACGTGCTAACAGGATAAAATGTATGTGCTTCCCCAGAATGCCATCTATCTCGCTGCCCCTTTGTGGCTAATTACAATAGAAAACCAATTGTGTCTCATTAGTGGTGATTCAGAGGGTACCTATATGATATCTTTACCTAAGTACCTACCTAATTTAAAAAAAAACTCAATAACAGAAAATTAAATACCTACCTACCTAAATAAACCTATTTCTGATGATAACTAATCTAAACTCAATAAATAAGCAAAATCCCTAAAAACTAATAGCTATACGAATGACTAATTCTAACAGTATTATAAAATAACCTACGGTCACTACGTACACTATCAAATATACTACCTATACTTTAAAATTAAAATCTATACCTACGACTTATATAAAAATAAACCTAAATAACTCTAAAAACTAAAAGGAATAAAAATGAACTGCACTGCGGGTAACGTAACCTACGACAAACTTATTATTTGCGGTTGTTACAGTAAGCGGGTCTAGGTATCGAACCGCAAAATTAAGTTTGTTTTTTATTGTATATACTTTTCCGGGATAAAAAGTACCCAGTGTGGTGCCCAGGATATTAAAGAATAATTATACCAAGTTTCATCGTAATCGAACCGGTAGTTTTTGCGTGATGCTTGAACAAACAGACAGACAGACAGACAGACAGACAGACAGACAGACAGACCGACAGACAGACAGACAGACAAAAATTTTTTTAATCACATTTTTGGGTTCGGTGTCGTTCTAGTAACACCCCCTGCCATTTATTTTTTTGATATTTTCAATGTACAGAATTTTCACTTCTACAGATTTATTATAAGTATAGATAACAGTTTGATAGTGTGCAGAGCAGTGAATGAGCGATTTGTCGTTCGATTTCTAACAATAATCAATGAAGCGAGAGTCTATGCGTGCATAATAGAGAATGTCGATAACTCTTGACTTTGAAAAGACATCTATTTAGAGGCAACGAGGCAACTATTGGAAAATGCGTCTTTCACGTGTCAGTACAACAAAATGCTCGTTGCATTTGGTTTTTATTCGATGTTGTTGAATATCTTTTTGTGCAACTGCTAGATATAGGTATTATGCCAATCAGCTCGAATGCAAAACGTAAATCAATAACTCCACCACATAATTTGGGTTATTTTTTGTTTGCTCTGCTTCACATGATCAACTCATCAAAATAATTTAATTTTAGACGCTAGATATGGACAAAGCTTGCCTATCGCCTTGTTGGGAGGGGTCGTACGTCGACCTCCGAATCATTCGTGCACTAGAAGCCACGATTCGATCGTCGAGCAGCGACGCCCGGCATCATGTCTCGCTCCGCAGCTGAACTGAATAACAATCAAGCAAATGCTGTTCACACTAACATTGTGTACACTTACAGACGCACCATATATTTATATATACGCGTAACGGTCGTTTGCACAGAATCATTCCACATTTATAAATGCTAGAAACAATCGATGACACATATTGCCGTCGTGGGATATATTATCGCCACTTTGTAGAGGCTATGTAATCATTAATTACAACATAAACGCTATAACTGATTCCTATGCCAAATGAGGAAAATATAAACAAGAAAATTCATAACATCAATTGGGAATTCCATATTTCATAATTGATCGCATTCAAGCCCGATATGTACGTTTAATTGGGAGTAAGTAAGATAATAATAATGCTCATATCTCATATGTTTACAACACAAGAATGGCTTGGAGGGTCAAGCATTAATTATAAGTTACCTAATTTTCTATTGGACAAACTCGTACGCCATCTAACTATCTATTGGCAATCTCACACATGTCGTAAATAACGAGCATAATTTTAATTTACCGCCGTGATAACGTAAATGGAGCACGAACTATGCCGCATACATTATTTACAATATGCAGTATGGTATGCGCACACGCAATCACATACGAGCCAATGTGAAAAAATGTCATTAGCATCGAACGTACCTAGTTTTATGTATTACTCGCTCTTGCCCGCGATTCTGCTCGGTTACAAGTTGTGATTTTTATTTTGATATTATTACTAACAAATACTACAGCATCGATAAATACCACAAACCGTTTGGTAGCCCATGTCTTTGATGGGCTTATAGTGGAGCCTAGCAAAATATTGACTAAAGAAAGATGGCAACACCTCTCAATGCAGTTGAAGAATAATAGAAACTCGTGCGATGAAGCCACTCTGTAGAGGCATATCAAACAGAAAGTTCCAAAGAGATATGAATACAAAGAACAGATATGTACGTTATTTGGGCCTGATTCCAGCAGCAGTAAATATATGGCTGGTTACGAAAATCACGGACAGGACAAAAGAGACATGTGCAAAGATAATAAAGCCAACACAGAAGTTTTGAAATTGATTTCTATTCCGTATAACAAGCGGTATTAAAGTAGCGACACAACAATAGAATTAGCAGCCCAATCATGTTCATTCAGAATCAAAATGATCCGGATTTCATTTATTTATTGTTTTCCTTGTGCGTTTTAAGAATGAAACCGATTACTTTTAGGGAAATAACATTGTGGTAGGCACAGGCATTCATTTCGGCGAAAATATTTCGAGACAGTTAAGTCAGAGTATAGCTCAAGGCTCTTGTCTGATTTCAGCCATGTATTTTCTTATGTCAGATTGTGGATTTGGATCTCATGTGTTACATTTTTATTGTTTTGAATGGACGATTACGAAATAAAACAGATTAGGTGCACCTACTAGATATTTATTATCTGAAAATGGTCATCTTGACTCTTGACATACACACTTATCCGGTTTGCTTTATCAGTAAGTCTTGAGAGTTAAATATTATAACGCATACTAGATATTGCTTTGTTGTTGCCGTATCTGTATTCAATGAAGTCAAGCTTCCAGCATTTTCTTCCAATGATTACAACCGGATACACCGACAGTTTTAATCTCAATCAACATGGAAACACAAATCATTGGCTAATAAAGTAAACATTTTATTTTTCAGTACAATAAACACATTGAGATAATGTGCACTCATTGTGGAAACATGATTAGTGAACAAGTTCCATATCGCTAGGAAATAATTACATTCAATGATTACGGGGGCCCCATTCATTAACCGTCAGTTTTGGCGATTGACTCCGGAATACAATTGACTTTGTTTACGATTTTCAAATTGATTTTTGACGCCGAAATTGGACACGTCGTTTATCGAATTTGGATATCCGGTACGGACTCCGGATAAGCTGTCAGAGCCAATGGCGCGGGTAACATGTGCAAGATAAAAGTCTAAACAAAATAATGAATCCGTGGAATCACAACAACGTTCGAGTTGCGTCCACCGTTGGAAATGGACCTTTGAAGGCCAGCCGTGGGGGAAACAAAATTGAATTTACTGCAGACTTCTGACGAATAAAAACAAAAGGGAACTCAAAACTCTTCATTAACCAATGAGAATACTCGAAAATCACCCTGATCAAACGTAACGGGCTGTACAACCCATTAGGGCTTCTTACGCACTTTTTTATAGAACAAAGCTCATGGAGCTGTCGCTTTGCCCGTGGTAGATGAGGCTCGCGCTTATCTTCCGCAGGATACGGCGCCTTTTCCGTCGTCAGATAGCGACGCCCACCCATCCCCCTGGCGATCCGACCCACCTCGCCGTATTGTTATACGACAAAAATACTTGGTATATAGATCATACTACACTTCAGCTTTTGTACTTCCCATCCCGATTCCCGAGCCTGATTTTCTGCTTAAGAGTTAACGAGCGTGATACATATACTCAGGTTTGTTAAGGACTTTTGTTTGATTGAATTCTGGTTTGGAGTTCGAAATGATGATGGTTTGGGATGGTCATTCAAATCTTTCGTTTTTAATAAACCTTACCTTTCCTAACAGTAATATTTCGCTAGTTTCAATATTAAGGTTATAAAATAATCATTGAAACAAAACAATAGCGATAACTATAGTACATAGGTACGTGTTTGTATGTGATCTATTTACTTATACAAGTACCTACAGCAGTGGCTCGCGGGTCGCGATGCTTTATCTGAATTGTTAAATGGATTTTCCTGGAACCTTTCGTTTGAATATAGTTCACACGTTCTATTATAGTCTAGTTGTTGTTAGATGGCTAAATAGCCTTTGTGTGAAATAGCCGAACTGAAAATTTTATCATTTGGAATTGGGGATTCCTAATTGTAAGATGAATAGAATGAGGTTCTAATCGGCAAAAGAGGATAGATAGTAGTGGTAAACCACGTACACCGACCACTTTCGATATAAATAAAACAGAGATCACTAACAGGACATGCTCATTGATTTTCTCGAGAAAATGTAAATTGCGGCAATTAGTAACGCAATCAAGGGAAAATTCCGTAACGTATCTTTTACCATTTGTGGTTTAAGGCAATTTAATGGATACCTGTGTTCACGCAATCAAATCATAGCAACAAATGACGTATTCGACTGTAACAATCTGTGGTTACAATATATAGACGTACGTATTAGTAACGTAGGTCGCGTGTTCTCATTGCGGCCATGCCGGTCAATTAGCTTAGCAGCCCTTAATGGAGCCCATTCACGCGAGCGACGTGAATGGAGTCGCCTTCGTGAGGAATTATTAATAGTAGCCGTGGAGAAGTAAGCCACCATTGATGGACTGGTATCGACCCTGTGCGTGGGTAGCGGAAAACGATGGTTACTTCATTACAAGTGTGATAAACACGAATGGTTGCTAAAGCTAGTAATGCTACAAAGTACCGTAAACTGATAACTGATCCGTGATGACGGGTCCGGTGAGTGGAGATTTTTATTTGTTGTTGGTAGAGGTCAAACGTTATGACTGTTCTATATCTTGGTACCTCAGAGGCCCCCCGTGCTTCGAAGCACGTTAAGTCGTTGGTCCTGCGCCTGATCTCTCTCCGGTCGTGTCGGATTGCCGTTCCATCGGACTATGAGAGTGAGCGAAGAGGGAGTGCACCTGTGCACTATGCTATCTCCCGCGCCGAAGGCTAGACTCCGTTAAGATTGGCCGCCGTGACCAGAATGGTACGGTCTGGAGGACCTCTCAGGAAGGAAATAAACAAAAGAAAATTAATTTATTATTACACTGCAAAGACAAAGGGCTGGTTGAATTCCAGTATTTTCCAGTTATTTTTGCAATCATCATAATAAGGCTCAAAGCACAGCGTCATCATCATACTGATATACTTGTAAATGCGAAAGTAATTCTGTCTATTTGTTTATTACCTCATCACGAGAAAACCACTGCAACTATCGTAATGAAATTAGTCATTGAAATAGCTTGGGACCCGCACCCTAATTGCGTAACACACGACCAATCTCAATCTGAATCATTTTGAAGGATATTGCTAATCCATTGCTCAATATGTTCGAAAAATGTGTCTGGTCAACCAAGTAAAAAACGCAATGAATGTTGTTGAATTGTCAAAATTTAACCCATTTCTACTGATAGTGTGTTTACGCTATTAGCCGACTGGAAAAGGACCCGACTAATTTTTATCCTGAATATTTATGATGAAATACTCAAAATACGTCAAAATGTAGTTGAAGTCGTGGACCACTGCTAGTGTGGCATAAGGATACCAGCAGTGCGACGCTGTAACCATCTCACCGTGAAAACTTAGGTGAAGTGAGCGTGGAGTGAGCTGTCATTCCAAATAATGCTAGAGATTGACACTTTTTTTTTTTGAGGATGGGAAATCTTCAAATGGCTCCTCCCGCTCTGGGTGGAGCAGAAGGGAGTGTCAGACTCTTACTGACTAAAACCCACCCGTGTTCCTTCCCAGCGGTAAACCCTAGAGATTGACACTACTGACAACTCACAATCACATCAAGCTCACTTCATTTGAGTATTCACGGTGAGATTTTTACAGAATCGACCGGTTGTTTAGCTACAGCATAGCAACATGAATGAACATTGTAACTAAGTACTGATATCGGTTACGTTGGCATGATAACCTGTAACCTATGAGCACCATAGTAAACAACTTATCTCCATTCATTTTGAAGCTGATAGTGAAATAAATAAAATACTTCATATAATAACTCGTAAAGATGTAACTCATTCATTGCGTCCTGCTGTATGACAGTATGACCATGGAACTGAACTGTAACTCGAGAAACGAAGTGTTTTCTTGAATATACTGAACTTTCCAAGTGTCCGTGGATAGCTGAATCCGAAACTATAAGAAATATAGAAAACTAGAAAAGAAGCGGGCCCGGGGCCAATTTTGGTGAAAATATAAAATAATGGATTCCTACATGATTTTTTTAAAAATTAACCCTTTGTACTTTCTTTGTCCTTTTTAAAACCATTGATAGCTTTATAATTTTGATACTACAACGAGTCCTTGAAACAAAAACCCAGATAAATTCGGACTATGTACCTATAATATCGTACTTCCCGTAGCATAAACCTTGGTAGGTACTATACGTAATATTCGTCCCTACTTTAGCGCTCGACCGCCGCCGATCCGTTATTCTATGGACTGACAACCTAACGTACGGTGGCACTCGATTATAGTTTAATTTGGTTCTATTTCCGGGCCGTGTGTAAAAGCTCCGGCCGACACACGCGCTGCGGTTACTCTCGAGAGTGGAGCCGCACCGCATCTAGATAAAGTGCGGTCGACGTGCATTCAACCTATTTCACTCTCTCCTGTATCAATATCATTTGTTACCCGCTGTCGCTGCTACTTGACGACATCCCTAAATTAACAGACTGAAACTTGAACTTTAGAGGACCGTTTAGCTTCCCATGCAATGTTGGCAACTAGGAATCAATAAATGTTCCCAACCATCTAAATATCGAGATTAACTCTTGCGCAAATTAAGACCTTTCGGTGTTCCACTCACAATGGGCGCGCAAGTCGTGATGTGATAGCGCTGAGCGCAATAAGCAAAAACACATAAGCATGTTAATTTATCGTAATTGTAAGAACGTCGTCTAAATAGAGACGAGGGCAGGTGCAGCTCCCACGCGAAAGCAGTCGCGGATTACACGGCGCGCCCCCCACCCGCCGCTGCGCCGGCGCCGCGACTTCACTCACTGTTAATGCGGCAGCATAATTAAACCAATACACTGTCCCTTCTAGAATAATTGCCTACGTGCGAAACAATTCGTTACGTTTTTCATAAATAAACTGTGTTTCAGAAAACGAACAAAGAATGTACGGTTTGTCATCTTGAGAATGTGCGTGCATAGGTTGTTCTACTAAGTAATCACCACGTACGCTCTTGTTATCCAGTCGTCAATGGTGCGGTAATCGGGGAGGTGTAATTACGGCACACACTAGAGAGGGTCGAGCCCGCAGCGGGAGCACGCCCGACGGCAATGACCTTCCACAAACCCACTATAGTACTCCCGCGGGCACACGTGAGCCAGAAAGCTGAGTTTGGAATTCCCATAATCCCATAGCCCATGTTGTTAGCAAATTAAAAACAAGCAGTAATTGAATGTTTCGCGCATTTTAACTTTATTACTAACGTCAATCGCGGAATCTTTTATGGCCATTTGTGTATAACAAAACGTGATGATAAATTTCTTGGTAACAAGAGTTGAGAAGCAGCGATTGCGACTCGTGGAGTCGTGGCTAATGCATGCCGCGCCGTCGCCGAGCCGGCCGTGTAGCCAAAGCTGATTTAAATTTCACACATAGTTAGATATCCAGCTCGCCTTCTGTTTTATTCATCCGGTCAAAGAACATGATGTCACCAGCGGGACCTCCAACAACAAACAACGAGAGAAAATCATGCACGCATTGTATTTTTCTCGGTATTCCAAAAGTTCCATCCGTTGTCTTTGAACATGTTAATCGGATGTAGATTTTGGCACACATTTTGTTAGTCTATTGTTAACCATCCACAATAACAATATACGGAAAACATACGTATGTATTCAATTTGATTAGTGAGAATTAGGATTCATTTCAGTGCGCGGTAGTTGCTGCTGGATTGAATGTTAATAAACCAGTAGCGGACGGATCGCACAAGTATCCATCCAGTTTGAATTAGAATTTTATAATGACAATTAATAACAAACGTCTACCGAAAACGTACTATCGTTTGACTGACTACCTATCTAGTTTGTAAGACAGGAAGTATTTAACAAACTATTACTTTAAATTCAATAGTCCAGTCGGGACAATTTTGGCTTAGTTCGCTTGTAGTTTATTGCTTGCAGACAGTGCTTAATCATTTAAATTGACAATTTCGAACGTGATACGGTAAAATTTATCACAGCATAAGTGGTAATCCAGCGATGATTTATATTTAATAGCGTCGCGACACGTAATTGCGGCTGAATTTGTATACTTGAGGTTAACAACACAGATAGCGAAAAGTTTGAATATATTCCTTCTGATTTATTCAAAGTGGTCAACCCGTGTGCAATCTTCGATGAAGGTTCAGGTTATGTAACATCAGGTGTTATTATATTTAGCACGAACATCGTTAGCCACCACGGGCATCTTGCGAGACCGCTCCGTATCCGCAGCCTGACATAATGTGTGAATTTCTCTCATTGTTTTACAGCGCTCAACAATGCCTTATCGATGAGACTATTTAAAAGCTTTTTAGAGTATCAGCATCAGCAGTGTTACGAAATGAGTTGTTACCTCTTAGATTTGTATAGCACTCTCCAATCTCTAACATTTATGACGTAGGGTTTATACGTGTTATGTTTTATTAATCGCGCATTTGCGTCAACTCTCGCTGGTCCACCATTCGTTTCATGACGTAATTCAGGTATCATCAAATTTTAATCTGTTGATTCATCCATGTTTCTCTCGTCATTAAAAAGCTATTGGGTATTTTTATGGTGTTTTCACGGCTTCATTAAATTAGACTTAATTATATTTTAATCATAAATAATGATTCAATCATAGACGAACGTTGCGATAGGTCACAATTTTTTTTCTTATGTGTCTATGGTTACAATATTTTCCACAGTCATGTGGGTCGAGCGTGTTGGCAGCCGCGGCATGCAGGCCTATTGCAACATTATTATCTACTCGAGATAAACCCGCTTATTGCTAAATGTGTTATTTACATAAAAAATCAATAAAAGTAAATTAACTTATTACAAATACTTTTAATGTATAATTTACGTCAGTGGCTTGTAATCTTGTTGTTTTTATGTAAAGATAAATCCTATTAGAGTGGTTTGACTGAACTGAAGTCATCGTAGCCTAGTTGGCTGCATGCAGTTGTTATCATTTACCTGGTAAGATACTAGGTAGATAGGTGACCAATCAGTATTAAAAACCTGCCTAGAAACATTACTGGTGTTAACTATTATGCTACCAATAACTTCGTGGAGCTTTGCATAAAGCAGGGTAACTATAGACAGGTGCAGTCGTAATGGGAGCGTCCTACAAAGAGAAATAGATGCAGATCGGTTGACTCGGTGCTGTGAGTAGTCTGGCCCACTTCATTATTTGTTTATTTCTATTGACGTGACGCATTCCTGTTAGCTTGTCTTCTGAATTTGTGATCTCTGTGAATAATTCTGGACTCTACAATTCAATACAAGTACAAACAAAATCCGTACTTAACACTTTAATACTGATACTGTTATCCCATGTAATTTGCATATATAGGTACTCGTAGGAATCAGTGAAATCCTAATGTTATAAATGCCAAAGTCAGTTTGTTTGTTATGCTTTCACGCCCAAACGGCTGAACGGATTTGAATGAAATTTGGCACAAGGGTAGACCATGACCTGAAGAAGGACATAGGCTTCTGTCATCCTGGATCGCAGAGGAAGTCGCGGGCAACAGCAGGACAGCCGCCTTGAATAAAAGTCATGCAGAAAAGTTATTTTTACGAGTATAATTTTATATTAAACTCGTAAAAATAAATTTTCTGTGTCAGCAGTCAGCTTTATACGATAGTAAATGTTATTATTAGTTACATACATTAAATGACTATTAACTTTTATTTATTGACTGTTTTCCCAATTAATCAAAATGATTATATGGTTGTCGCTAAAACTTTATTAAATAATATGCGTCTTTTCTTTAGAATACTTAGAAACTAAAAGAGGACTGTTGCATACATATTATTATGATGTGGTAGACGGTTGTTTACGATTTATTTTGATTGTTTAAATCTTACAATAGAAATCAAAAACATGAATTTTCGAAAAATACCTTAGAAGCGGGGCGGGGCGGAGGGGCTGATAATTTTTATTGAGGAAAGTACGAAATCTACGCGGACGAAGTCGCGAGCAAAGTGCTAGTTATTAAATAATATACTACTTTTCATTAAAATACTTATAAATATAATAAAGTTATAAAAACTAAAAGAGCACAGTTGCATACATATTATTATGATGCAGACAGTTGCATACGATTTATTTTGAATATTAATCAGTTTATCTGCGTTTATTTATTAGATGCCTGATAGTGATTAGAGTAATTCAAAAGATTACTTTTATTGTTGTGCCATTCTCTTGATTTGCTAGATAAATGATTTCTATGAAATATTTGATAAATTAAAACGATTGTAATGTTATTTATTTACCTGATTAAATATGTCTTGATGCGAAAGTTTGTATAGATGGATGGATGTTTGTTATTCTTTCACACAAAAACTACTGAACGGATATCGACGAAACTTCACAGTAATATAGTTTTATACATCAGAATAACACATAGGATACTTTTTATCCCGATATTTCCACGGGATCGAAAGTTATGCGGGTGAAACCGCGGGGCGCTGCTAGTATTTTCATACTTTTGTTTGTCTTATATCTGTCGATTATTTGAGGCTTGAGGCACCGAACACAATTAAAATGTGTAAGGTTGATTCTAAATGTATAAAATAGGTAAGTTACGATAAATATGACTACCTGTAGATTTCGGTAAAACACAATTTAAGCTGGTGGAAAAATATTACGTCAGCAAATATTGTATTAATTTTTCGGAATTTTCAGTGTTTTTTTCGGTAGTTTCTTTATTTGTATTCGCTTTAACGTTGTCGAAAAGTTAATATTTAAAGCAGTTCATATTTTGAGTATGCTCATATTTTTTTAGGAGCTTTTTTATTACCCATTAGTTAATATGTAAGTTTGCCTAAAAGAGGCCGTACATAATTATCTGCAGGATTTTTCACCTTTTTTGTCCTAAGACGATTATCGAGTACGTAACCATAGCTGAACGTCAAGACTGCGGGAACACTTCTTATTTCTTGAATAATTTGTCAAATTATATTTCGTATCTGCTTGGTACTGTTTGGTAACTATTCTAAAAAAAATGTAAGGGTTTTAAAAAAAAAGTAATGCAAGTGTTTAAATTATAAGGTTTACTATACCTATTTAATTACTTACTAACGTTTAGACGGAAAGCGTAGCCAATGTTTTCGATATACGTAGGTTGTAGGTTGCCACTAACTAAGCGCGTAATTACTACACCCACCTTAGAAGAGTCATGACGTAAACACGTCACAGGATGACGTAAAAAATTGCGTAAGTGGCTTGTAAAATAGCCATGTTTGGCTAGCCTATCGCTTATCTCTCATCGAAATAAGCGATTTCGCATGCAGGTACCATTATCGTGTTCGTTTAGGTTACCTAATACATTTAAAATGCGTTGTTTCCAAAAAGTTCTTTGTAAAGGATACAGTTTTTGAAGTGAAAACTTCTTTAGTGGCGTTGTGCACTTTTTTTGTGATGGGTAAAAAATTTTAAACTCGCGTCAGGACACGTGACCTGATCGAAATTTCGTAAGACGGAGCTAGCGTCAGGACACGTGATCTGATCGAAAATTCGTAAGACTGAGGGAGTTTTTTGTGATGGGTAAAAAATGTTAAACTCGCGTCAGGACACGTGACTTGATCGAAAATTCGTAAGACGGAGGGAGAGTAGACCGATTCCAAAATATCAAAAATGCGCAACGTTAATATTCACGTTTTCACTTTTTTTTTCTAGCAAACACGTTTCTGTAGCTTTATTCATGGCAAATTTACTTGAATAATTGCACTACATTGAATCAAGGGGGTGAATGTGGTAATTAGCATATCGTGTGTTTGGCTAGTGAGCGAGAGGTGCGTGTTACGTGGGTGTAAGTCGTGTGTGTCACCTGTCACGGTGCTGTTGTTACGCCATGACCCCGGAAGTCTCGGGGCACCATGCGGATCAGTGGGTCGAAACAACGCTCCTCTTTTATACGCTCTACACTGGGCTATAAATTAAACCTATTTACAGTATTGATAAACCCCATTACTTTTTTATAGAAAGTTTCAGCAAGTGGCGAATATAATATAATGTAATACATATATGGATTTTTGGCCTAAGTTAAAGAAATGGCTTTTGATAACATGACAAATGATAAACAACAATGCACTTCAAGCTAGGAAAAACACAACATAAATAGCTAGGTAAGTAAGACATCTTGCAGTTGCAACGCAACTAGTGGTAGAATGAAGAGATCGATCACGTTCACGTTCCGAGGCTGAGAGTCGGGGAACGTTGCATTGTTACATCACGCGCACTTTCTAACTGCCGACGACGTGCCATAGGATTTATATCGCCATAGACTTTAATTAAAGTGCCCCTCTGACGGGAGTTGAGAACTGCGAATGAATTACATGATAACACTCCACCGAGGTGAGGGAGGACAATGGGATTGTGCAACATCGTACACTTTCGATTTCGTTTAAATAATGATAGGTATTCTTTCGTTCGAACTGTTTATCATCTTGCAAAATGCAATGCTAGTGCTAGGATCGGTATTACCGTTTCAATGTATTACAAAACTGCATCAGAACAAAGGGGGTCGGTGTAGTCGGCTCGAATCCTAAATACCTAACGCATCGGAGCACAATCGAGGATGACGCGCCACTATTGGAATGCTGATATAGAATGCATGCACAGCACACACACTACGCTAGATAACTGGACCGCGCGGTGCGACGCCGACCAGAGAGAGGGACTGCATCCGCATACAATACGACATACTCCTAAACAGAAAATTTCGCATTGCAATCTGATAAGTTGAGTGGAAAGATGAGACTGGCGGAAAAGCGTGAAGGTAAAACGAAGCTCGGAAGCGTCGCGAGTGTGTAAGATATAGAAAGCACTTTAGAAAGGAATCGAAGGTACGCCGTGACCCGCAGACGGCGAGGTGAGCGGCCTGCCTGCGCCCGCGCCGGCGCGGTGTGGTGCGCGGCGCAGTTACGACACCACGCGGAACTGGCGGCCTTCGCTGTCAACCTTTTAATTACTCATTTTTTAGCATACTTCCATCTCAGTTGGGTGAATGCAAGCTTTCCGCCGTTACGTACCTGTTTACCGCCAGTTTTTATAGGAAATTGAGAAGACATAACAAAGGATCTATCTATACCTACGGGAGATAAAGTATTTTAGTCTGGGCCCAAAAGATGTTAATTAATTGCATATTGCCAGATTAGGTAAAATGAATTAATACAAACAAAAGACATTAAAATAAGCTACTATCTCAGCAGGCAATCAATACGATTTATCTGCAAGATGTGTACCTAACTGCCATTAATGCATTAAGAACGAAAAGAAAATTTGAAATGAGTAACTGGTAATTGCAACAGGCAGTTATTGAGATGAAACGTTCGTAGAATTTCATTAGATTGTGCGCCTCATACGTTCCAGAGGCGATCTCCAATCGGCGTGGCCCCTCAATTGTCGTGAACGCACGTCTGCTCGGCGCTCGGCAGCCCGTGGCCGGGAGCTTCAATAGCCTAGTCTATAATATACATACCTACGTAACGTGGATAGTTTAGGCGATGAACTCAGCCAACAGGGCGATATTTAGTTAAGCGTTGCGAGAGCGAGGCCGTGCCGCCAGCTGACGCTCAGCTGTTACGCTCATCAGCGCCAGCCCATGTTTTGACAGTCACACTAAATCCTAGCACTGCTGCCATCGCAATCATTCTGGTCTTACATAATTATCTCTGGACGGATTTAGTTTGTCTGAAGCCATTCATTATAGCAACCGTTATAGGAGTGCTAATTTGGTAATACCTTTCGAATGCAGTCGTGATCGCACCGAACGAGCTAGAAAGCATGACTCGTTAATAATCACGTGGGGTGGCAACTGGCTACAATCAGTGGATGGATACTAATAAATGATCGTTCGTTCACTCTCCGAACAAGGCTATAAGCTACAATGAAGTCTGGCGCCGACAGTCGACAACAAGCCGCGGACTCATCAAAGTCTCATTTAAATACTTTATGAATAATTGTAAGTGAATTACTCTGAGGTCCTACCGTCTCATGGGATAATTTTGTAGCTTTAAGAGCAGCTAATAAGTTTTTAAAACGATAATAAACTGCATCATATTCATAACCCATAAACAACTACAAATAATAAAAACACAGTCCATCTTGCTTGTTACTAGGCCGTAATGGAATTTGCAGTGATGTACAGACTACAAACAAATCGACATCAAGTCACGCATTCATTCACATTTCACATACCCAAGGGCTGAATTCTTAACAATGCATGCGCCTGGGCAGTGGACCACAATGTGTATGTTATGAGCACAGGCACTACCCAGCCGAGAAAGCAAATTTTGTAAATCTATGTCCCAATCTTTGCGTATTGTATTTTAACGAGACACAACAAAAACCCATCCGTCTATCGTCGCCACATGAAAAAATGTCATTTGGGACACAACAAAACGAACTTTTATTTTCGGTGATTGCACTTTGACACACATGCCGTATGCAAGAATTTAAAAAAAAATATCGGATACGTTGTTCAGCCACAGGTTCAGCTAAGCAATTTTTAGAAGGATTAACTATTATAAACATAAAAAATTCGTTAAACAGATGGAAAAAATATTCACTGGACTTGTACTGGATAAGTCACATATCGCCATCAATGTAAGCATCGATATCGTTTGGTATTTGTTATT
The DNA here is from genome assembly GCA_945859715.1 of Apamea sordens. Lineage (NCBI taxonomy): Eukaryota > Metazoa > Arthropoda > Insecta > Lepidoptera > Noctuidae > Apamea > Apamea sordens. The sequence goes on along the minus strand of OX243991.1, from coordinate 7,976,596 downwards.
TGCAAACTGGTGTTTCCCGAGATCTAATGCATATTTAACTGTTTTTTTTATTACCAACTTAATTATGGTGTACATTAAAACGGCGGGCACACATGTCATTTTACTACGCATCACAAAATAGCAAAACTCTTTATATGATGCTAATGTGCCTGCCTGCTCGACTATTTAATCAAATAGGCTTCTACGGATGATTAAAATGTGCTTTTGAAAGGTGGAAACGAATTTATACTTTACAAAGCACAATTGAAAGACGGCTTGTTTACATAGAACATTGTTACATTTTTGCGTGTCGCGGGCTCGCGGCATTTCTTCAAGTTGTTTTGAAGGCAGGTTGTTATTATAGATTTTACCGATTACAGTGTAAGCTTAGACACAATGAGAGATATCAATCAAACGCGGGTTTCGAGTATAATTGCGAACGTGTGTAATTTGTAATGTAGAGAGCTCGATAAGCACGCAATGTTGATTGTATCGTGTCGCACATATAGAAGTAATGTCCGATGGTTGTTTGTAGCATTGTGAGCGACACAGGAAAACATGAGCGGCGCATGATGCGCCCCGACGCCGGTAACAATGAGAAGTTTTTTTAAACACTGCGAGACATTTCAATTGTACCTACTTACATTAGCATATACGAGATCGCTCAAAACCTGCCCATCTTCTCCTCTGTACGTACCTGCAAAAGTTAAAATAATACGTAAATTATCAGCCCATTACATTTAAGTTTGATTTATCATATGTCAGTCACCACAGCGTGCATTCAGAAACAGGTACCTAATTAAATTAATTTAGTTTATGCTTTGATCAGTGTTTTATTCAATAACAGTTTATTAGGAACGTAACCATAAAAGTACGTAATTCTAAATACCCAATACATACATTATACTGCATGATAAATAAACAGTTGGAGTAAATAAACACAATTAATTTTGTGTAAACGATGAAGCAGATCGTAAACATTTAAAAAGTCTGGAAAAGCCACAGCATCATTTGGCACGAGGTTTAAGATTGTTTTCGGGTGCATGCGAATTGCGATACGGCTTCTGAGAATACGCTTTAAAGCTAAGAATAACAAGTAAATTGTTTAAAAAACTAACGCAATCAGAATCCAATTTTAGTTCATAATAATAATATTTTTTGTAACTGTTATTATTAGTTACGATGATTTTATACGAATCGATTAGTATAATATGGTGTAGTATAAATGATAACAATAAGCAGTAAAGTTCAATTCACGACAGTCGTTCCTCTTAATCAGTGTTGGCATAACAGTAATTCAGAGAATGGCTATCAGACGTACACATACATATGTACAGTGTGTTCTGTATAAATTACGTCAGGGACACAAATCTCGAGCATTACTCACTCAGCAGTTACATCATATATACGAATGAATAGAAAATAAAGATAAATTAGAAAGACTTTCCCGCGTCGCTCACATAAATTTTCAGAAAATGCTACCAAGCAAGCAAGGTTACAAAATTGCTACAATTTTACAATCACATTACAAGTTTCGCTGACCTGTCATTGTTTTTGGTAAAAATTATTTATATATGTTTTTACCAGAAAATAACCCTACAGATTGTAAAAAAAAACAACGAAATGGTTACTCGCGCCGCTTTGACACATTACGCCGTAGTTCGTAATACACGTGGGAAAGGTTTTGATTGATATTATACTTGTACAAAAACAAATGTTTCGCTAGCCGAGGTTGTTTTATAAGAAGTGATACTTGATATCCGCCTAGACATAGGTTTAGCTATTATTGTTGATTTTTTATTAATAGTCGCATTAATCACCTTACGTTTTACTGGAAACTTGTCATTATATGACATATCATCGGTTCTTTTTCTATAAAAAAAAAATAAGTACCTAATTTCGGCACAATGACCATAAACCAACATTTATCATCATTAAATACAATTAATTCTATCAAACGAACAATAAATTGATAATACACTTTGGCACTAGCATAACACAAAAATTTACGGAAAAGGTAACATTTCATTAAAAGCAGAGCCTGCAGTTCTGGTTTTACATTTTCAGAATCAAATAGACGCCGCGCTGCCACAGAAAAAATTAAAACATCGAATAAATCTAACGAATTTCATGCAAAATGAACAATCAAGAAGTCTTACCTCTGATTTCAGCGTTATTATAAAGATCCTTGGGTTAATTTATTTACAATAACGATAATATTATCAAAAACGTGCTCCGACGTAAACAGTGCTGCCTATCGATGCTATTTACGTCAGGTCTGGAGGCAGGCTGGCCGGGCTCCAGCTGACGTGGGAGGCGCCCCGCCGTGCGCCCCCGACGCCCACGAGCCCCTATCGATCGCACCCCCGACCCCCGTCGCATCCCCGATGCACCACTTGTTACATCTCTTGCTAATCATACTACGATTGAACCAGAACTTTCTATTGAAATATTCAGTTTTTCGCAACGAATAGTGATTTTTCGTTGCATGTCTCATTATGGGAATTGTTTCTACAAATATTAGTGATAACGCGCATATCAAAAAGCACGCGAATATACTAAAAGTAACCTGAGAAAAATCCTACATATTTTCTCAAACTACATACATAGTTCGTAGACTGAAATCGCTAGATTTGTAGGTGAAATCAGTTTAGGCTACAAAGTTACGAATTTGCGATAAATTTTATTACAACCTGGCAACCACACAGACTTCCAAATTCAAGTATTTTCGGAGTAGAGATAGTATAGAAAGTGTACGCGGCTTGGCATTTGGCCAACCGTTTAAAAATAGCGGATTGTTTACTTTGATAAAGAAAGTGGTTTCAATATAGGTCTGCGTGATAACAGTCATGTAATAATTCATGCCGATTGTCGTCTTTCGGACAGTCTGAAGGAAATATTGCAAAACAAATACGTTTGCAAATTGCGTAATATGAATTGTTTACAAGAGCGAGGCCACGGGGAAAACATCGTGAAAGTAACGCTGCTGAACGAAACAACTTATATGCCCCTTTTTAGTTCATACAGTAACAGCAGTTTTTTTTTTAAATAAGAAACAAATTATAATTTTTTTTATTTATTTAAAATTAATTATTTTAAATAATTTTAAATTATAAACAAATTCCAATATATCCGAGTACTCCATTAATGAGAAGTTGAACATAATACTCTGACAAACAACTTAATAGTTGTTTGTCAGAGTATTATGTTCAACTATCACAACACTAATAATTAATATTATTAGTGTTGTGATAGTGATACCAAGTATTTTAATATTAATGTCAAACAAGACAGTTATTATAATCTAAATTACCTAATAAACTATTGGCTGACTTAGCAAACTTTGTAAAAAAAAATGCTTTTTAAAAACCCTGTTCTTTAAAAAGGACAATATTAGAAAGAAAAAAACAGACAAACTAAACAATAAAGCCGACCGAGGATACCATTAAAAAAAAGCCTTTGTTATAGTATAAATAAAAATATGTAAATAGGAATAAAAATATCTGCGTTATGTATAAATAAAAATATGTAAATATGTTTCATTACTTCCACTTAAGCAATAACCGCAATCAATATCAAAATCAAAACGTGGCCCCGCCAACCTATCGCACACGAAAGTGCAATATCCATAACCATCATTGTTGTCACCACAAAGGTATGTGTGAACAGGATTCGATGGCGTTTTAGATAATTACCTTAATAACAAAACGTGCTGATTGGCTTTCATGCAGTGCATGCGGGGAAAGTGTCATGTGGTTGATGCACATCGTGACGCGGGGAGATCGCATCGCGCATCTGCCACTGTTTTGACGTTAAATCGTGCATTATTCCGCACCGATTGACGGTTGCAGCGGTAAGCATGCACGACACCGACGCCTAATGCAGGTGTATTTTTGCAAAAATAATTTCACTTTTCATTGAATAATGCCCAAACACAAGTGCGCTGCAAGATTTTCAACCTTTGGCGCTGGGCTGAGCGTTGGTAATTTAACAGCTTTATTGAAAACTTATCTATCTTCTATCTATACCTATACTAATAATAAAGTTGCAGTTTGTTTGTTTGTTTGAACGCGCTATTCTCTGGAAATACCAGTCAGATTTGGAAAAACCTTTTTGCATTTGATAGCCAAATTCTTGAGGAAGGTTATAGGCTATTTAATATCACGCAACGACCCGTATGAGCCGAGCAAAAAGAAAAAAAAATGTCGAAAGAACGCTAACCGAAAACGAAATAATACTTCGGGCAATCGGGGTCGCAGGTAACTCGGGGCCGAAATTTTACCTTTGAAGTCTAATTTTTCATCAATACTAGGCGACGAAATCTGCAGATTTTATCCCTTCAGTGTTTATAAAATTTCATTTCATCGTATAGTGTGGGACGCTCCCTAGCTTTTGGACGTCGCCGTCGGTCCAGACGGCGACGTCCTCAAAAGGCAGCGGACAGACTGGATGTCGCAGGGAGAGGACAGTGTTGTGGCGCAGCATGGCCTATGTCCAGCAGTGGACTACGATAGGCCGAGTTGTATTTATACTTACTGCCTTTAAGGAAAATTTACCAAACCACATAGGTACCTACTAGAAAACTGCGAATTTGCCGACGTAAAACCCAGATTCGATAACATTTTGTTTTTTTTCTAGAAATGTTTACCTCAAGATATTAATTCAAAGCAGATTATGGTAGGTTAATGGACTATATACTGGAATTATCGTACACGTCATTTGTGGGTTTTTAAAATAGCCAGGCGACTCAGCAAGCCACATTTTATTTATACATAATCAGGTTTAAGCTACAAAAGATTAATATTGCTAATAAATATAACAAACAAACCTAAAGCAATAAAATAAAGTACCTACCTAATTGAAATAAAAACGTATGGACAGCAAAACAATCTTCATCCTTGGACGGGAATATAATAATAATAAGTGATGCACACAGCATTCAGTCTGACGCAGTAGCGAAAATTGCACCTCTTTTAACAATCTGTTCAATCTCTACTAGCCTTTGTTAGATAATTTCAAATCTGCCTCTACAATTTTCTAGTTATTGGTCCTTAGTGCAGGAGATTTTTTTTATAGCAATCAATAAACTTGAGGCTTGCTGGACGTCAGCGGTCTGTACCTTCCAAGACTGATAGGTACATTTTTAAAGAAATAAAGTTTTTTTTTTGTAACAACTTCACTTCTGTACTCCAAAGGGAGAAGGGTTGGGCAGTGGTGTACCTTTAGAGCACCACACATTTCATCACTTATGATTCAAGTCCCATGTCATAGGGTTGATTTGGTTGTTTTTTATCGCAATTAATAAACTAGAGGCTTGTTGGACCTTAGCAGTAGGATTGCTGGCTATTCTAGGCTGATGATAAATTTTGAAAGAAATGAGTGATACAACTTTCATATAATTATATTCATTCCTCAACGAGTTATAAAACAAATTAGTTGGAAGATTCAAGGGCAAAACAACAAGTTCTCCCTCGTATCATTTACAATCGACAGGTAAGTAGCTTGCAGTAATAACGCACAAGAACCCGTCTGACATGTCGCCTCTGAGCGCACGAGGAAAATCCTTAACATCCTGTTCGTATGCACGAATGCGTCTTTAAATGTCTGTTTAAACTTAAGGCGAAACTGCCAGGGTAACCCGCGAAATTCAAGATTTTTTTACGTTTTTCGCTATTTTCAGCACCCTAATTGCGTAAACACACAATCAATCGTAATCTGAATCATTTTGAAGCAAATTGCTAATCCATTGCTTCATAAGTTCGAAAAATGTCTCTGCTCAACACGTAAATAACGTAATGAAAGTTGTTGAACCGTCAAAATGAAACCGATTCCGATTGATTTTGTGTTACGCAATTAGGGTGCAGGTCCGTATCAAGTTGTATGATGATCACAAAACGATTCGCGACCGTAAAAAACAATGTGTTTACAATTAAAATCATCAATACAGCTCTCTACGTTCAAATTACCCTATTGAATCACTTTCATGATATCATGATATTTGAGGCCAATTCTAACTTAGACAATGGTATTTGATGATACTGTAAGTAATTTATACATATTTCACGAATCATATTTTGATCACCATGCAACCTGACAAATTGCAAAAAATGTAAGACAATTTGAATTTCGCGGGCTACTAGCGCATCCCCCTTAAAGGAAGACTCAATACAGTGCCAACAATAAATCCTAGATGAGGTCGTCATAGTAAGTTTGCAATAACAAGCCGCGCCAACGTTTTATTTCCTCACATGTTCAGAATTCTAAACCACTTCATGCTCTGTTCCAAGTTCCAATAGCGTTCGTATACCTCAAGAATTTTAACTGATACATTGTCTGAAGAGGTTTTCTTGAAATATGTATTCGGAGTTCTTTTGAAATGCATTTTATTACTTGGTGTATACGACTACAACCTAGATTTCGTCCGTTTACACTTTACAACAATTTTAAGAATTCTATATTTACCGGATGTATTGTTTGTGTTAGGTTACACCTGTGGGTACGAATACGATGGTAATTATTGTCTTACTAGCATAGCAGCCTTATTGTAATGACTCACTGCAGGAGAAAGGCCTCCCTATTCTCTTTCTACTTCTCTCAATCTAGAGATGCCGACGACGGGTCTGTCCAGCCGATCTATTTTGTCAAAATCTCACCGTGATAATTTATGTGAAGTGAGCTGTCAATAGTGTCAATCCCTAGCATCAGCCGGTGTATTCTGTAAAAATCTCACCGTGAAATCTTAGGTGAAGTGAGTTTGATGTGAACTATCAAGTGTCAAATGGGAAATTCTCGTAATTTTAAGAACGTTCACAGTCTGATCTCAGTCTCAATCTGTCAAAAAATACTTCTAATTTCCCTATATTTTGACCAGTTTTTGACATTTGTTTGTCGCCGAGATGAGATTGCGACTAGATTTTGAACGTTTTAAATTACGAGAATTGGCCTTCAAATATCAGGTGGAATGACGCATAATTTAAGCTCATTTCACCTAAGTTTTCACGGTGAGATTTTTACGGAATAACACTGCAGCTCATGGCGATGTCTCCGTCTAGGCCTGTAGCAATGTCGCGTGTGGCTGTTATTACTGTTAATTTATTACCAAAATGTAATAATATAATAACAGCTGCACAAGTCGATCGGTCAGGTTAAGCTACGCTTGCCGCGGTTGGTCTGTGGATGGGTGACCATCTTTACATACCGAGACCCCTCCGTGCCTCGGAAAGCACGTTAAGCCGTTGGTCCCGGCTGTCATTCGTGTATCTTTGACAGTCGTTACGGGTAGTCAGAAGCCCGAAAGTCTGACAACAGTGACAACCAGTCTTATACCAAGTGGTATCGTATTACCCAGTGACTGGGTTGTGGAGGTCAGATAGGCAGTCGCTCCATGTAAAAATACTGGTATTCAGCTGCATCCGGTTAGACTGGAAGTCGACCCCAAGTTGGGGTCTGCCTAGCCTTTTCCCAACTATGTTGGGGTCCCCAACATAGTTGGGAAAAGGCTAGGCAGATGATGTAATAATTTATAATGATTCGAGTTTCTTTCGGTATAGGTACACAGATGTAACTCCAATATATCTCTAGGTCTTTCCCTGTCTCCATACCCATTTCGTAGAGTTCTTTTCTGATTTCTAATATTTATCTCCATTCTATTGATTTTTGTTTTCACCAGAAGATCAAAATCGATTCACGCAATTCAATTAATATGTGATGTTTTTCTCGCCTCTGAGCAACAAGGACGGAACAGTGTCAGTTTTATCAGCGTCACTACAAATAAATGTGAATCATTTTGTGTTTAGTACATACGTATGTGTATTATTATGATAATATGGCAGGACCCAAATAAACGCATGTAATGTTGTTTGTGCACTCTGAATGTGATTCTCTTTCCAAAATGATTAAAATGTGAGTCCTTATTCACCACATCGTTAATTTTAAAATAACGCAGACCCTCATTCAGACATAAACAGTACGAGTCATTAATGTTGCAATAAAAAAAAAACAATTTGTCGAATACACGACAGCAAAATAGTCATATAAAAATAAAATCGATTATTATGCACTAAAAGCGCTAATAAAACAGGAATATTTCAATTTGCTCAGTACTGAGGTTTTGCTGACCGTACACATGCGGTCAATGTTCGCAGTGGCCAGCATCGCGCCCGCCCGGGCCCCACGCACCCACTATTGCGAAAATAATGCAGCAAAATACTTACTACGTCACGCACTGTTTTGGGTATATTTTTAGAGTCTATTATGTTCGCATTCGCATGCGTGTTAGTGAGCCAAACGTGGAAACGCTTTTGTTTTGGGTAGTTATTGCGGGCATTGCGGCCTTTATCGTAAGTTACACGATACACATTGTCAGCATAACGTAATAGATATCTCGTGACTGAGAAAACATCTGTTATGTTTATGGTAGATTGTGAAATGTGATAAATAAGACAGATACAGATCGGGGATACGTACGATAAACAGATTAGTGAACTCTAGTGAACAAGACAATGCAAATCGTAGAGAGATCGATGACATCTCATGTTTTGCGTTGTTTAACTTGAAGCTTATCGCTGGCAGAGATACTTTTAGAGGAAAATTATTAGAATACTGCCAGCTTCTCACTTTAATTTTTGAATATTTTCGAATAATCGTGTCGCAAACGAGTTGTGGTGTGGTACGCGGGGCGCGGTGCGCGAGGTGCGGGGTGCGCGGGACGCGCAGCGCGTTCAACGAACGTCCGCGGGCCGGCACGGGCCCAAGGTCGCCGCGTTCACTCGCCCGCCACACCACACCGCCACCATCAACCGGCTGCCAACTAAGGGTTTTATTCTACCCAAGATTTTGCATTATTTTTAGCCTACAACCTTGTATGATTGCCCTGCGCTACTTGTCTTTAATCTTGAACGTGCATGCCAGCCCACATTCCTCGGCGATTATTATTTTTATCATTTATAAATAAACAATTCGTGCAAAAGCCAAGTAAACAATTCGTGCTAAATAACAATCAACTAATTTCATAGATTTAGGTACTGTAAACGATTCACGCGTGTTGCCAAATCTGCGCAGACGTCGAAGTAGGCTTGAGCCAGTTTTCTTTATTATTAGGTACTATACAATATAATTTTATGACCAGGTAGAAATCGGTGACCTTACCGATTTTCTACATTATACAATACCTGTTACACGTGTAAACTACTTTATTTACAGGTTTCTCGATGACCTATCGAAAATATCGATTGTCATCTAAGTCTGTCAGTTGGTCTTTTGAGCCGGATGTTTGTGCAACGTGCAACTCATGCATAGTTTCGAATAGGGTTGCCAGGTCGCCAAACCTAATAGCCGGACAGACCAGCCAGTTTGGCCGAACATTTGGGTAGAAAGGCCGGACACCCTACATTATTGAGGATTTTGTGTCTCAGTATTAATAGATACGACTAACAAATTGTATGTAAAATCAAGCTTTTTTGATTATTGTCAGAATCAGTCATCGGCGCTCGCTCGTTTGCGAAATGTAAAAAGCCTAACAAAAGCCGGACAAGCCGGACACCGTTTATTTTGGCCGGACACGCAATCAAAAAGCCTACCTATGTCCGGCTTTATCCGGACGCCTGGCAACGCTAGTTTCGAAACACTAAAAGTGAAGGCTGGTGACGCAATCTTTTATTAGTAACTTACCGACGAAGCATTCACGTAAAAGTACAAGAATCTCAAATGGTAATTAAAAAATCGGCATGATAATGGCAAATAGCGTTATCCAAGTATTACGTAATGTTTTAGTTAAACCGTCTTATTTGGCCGGTTTTCATTAGCATTTGTATCACTACCTACCTACCTACATTTACTACGAGCGGTACATAGGAGATCTCACATAGATAGCAAACAGCAGTGGTTTGAGCAGCGAAAGTTTCTTGCGATTGGAAAATCGTACATAATTATGTGATTATTTACGACGCTAACTTTCATGTATTTCTTTGAAATGCGAACATAAAAAGGTACCATTTTTATTGTGTTCAGTGGTCTAGGTCACGTCACTCAAACTTTAATCTAGTAGTTAAACAAACAAGTTATTTCAGTGTGGTAACATTGGTAACCAGTGTTGCCGTTATCTAAGGATAAGATTAGTAGAGAACGTTATCAGCTGTTTATCCTCAAACGTATGTTCTAGCTACAAGCTAATGGAGGAAAATGGCCAATACATAATATAGTGCTGAGACTAGCTTGAAAAATCAAATATCTACTTTACATTTTAAATTAAATTCAGTAATTACAGTAAGGATCAAAAGAGCGTTCCCTAAGCTCAGTCATGCTCATGAGTAGGTAGTAGGTACGAGCGATCAGTGATCCTGATCAAATAAGAGGTTTTGATCTTTTAGGAGTAGGTATAGGTAACAACCTACTAAAAGCTGCAACGATACTCGAACTATCAGCCCTTCAGCAAAGGCAGAAAGTACGTAGAGTAAGTAGAACTTGAGGAATGTTATCAGAGCTGGCTGCGCCGTTGTAGATTCCAGCTGGTAAAACTATTGGCGAGCCTTCCAAATCAGAAAAGAACTGGAACTAAGTATTCATAAATACTTAATTCCAGTTCTTTCTGTAATCTGTTGCGGGCTTGCGGTTGATTAGCTGATAGTAACCAGGAAACGAATTAATTTTAAGAAATTTGTTAACCACATAAGGAAAACTGTGTGATTGCCTATTCAATAAAACATACCTTCCTGTCAGTACATATTTACTAGTCACTTACGTAAAATATAAATCGTATTATGTTTACATAATACAAGTGGTACCTGAGGATCGACTGAACTTTTTGTCTTTTATCACGCTATGGAAGAAAAAGCGTGTTTAAGGTCACAGAACGAAGTTACTCGCGTGTTATTAAAATAACGAAGAAACATTTCGTCATACAAAGTACAAACTGTATTAAATAAAAAAGAAAAATAATAAAAAAATATTACCTACCCATGTAAAATTATTTTATACTATTTGCAACACTGATAATTAGGGTAGTATGCCATCATAATAATTACATAGGTACCTATAATGACAGATGTCAGATGCAGATTTAGCGGAAAAAGTTGTCAACTTGCTAGTTTATCAAAATAGAAAGAACATATTTTAATTTTTAATGTTGGACGCCATAAAGGATGTAAAGGAGATTAAATGGAAAAGTATCTTTTTTTTTTCACAAGTATGAAGCTTGTGATGTGTGTGTGAGCTTGATTATCAAATTTGAATAATATAAGCAAAACAAATGTGTTTCAGTCAACTAGACGCAATCTCAGTGTTCACAATGGCTTCACTAATTGCTGCTCTATTGTCACATCTCTTTCTTTTACATCACTGTGTTTTGCTCATAAAACTCCATTAGTTGCTAATTATTGATATTTAAAACAAAACGCTCGTTTATTACAAGAAGTTTTGTAGTTTAAACTGTAACATAGATATATGTCACATAAAATTTATTCGCGTTTCGAGAGCCCATTGGCAGACCGCGCCCTGGCCCGGTATGCTATTGCGAGATCAGTCGCACACGTGTCTACGACAAATTGGTACTTACTAACACCTAAATTGTGACTGTAATAATAAGTGGTACAGCTGCGTCACTCCAAACCAAAGGGAGCTGTGAGCTACCTACTGACGTTAACCTTTGACGAGACACCAAAACATTATTATTAAAATCTAGAGAAGGGAAAAGTTTTTGGGCGCAAAACAAAAACAGGAAAACATTCGAACTCTGCGTTTTGTAAAAACAAAATTGTGTAACCAAGCGTTCAATACAATAAAATAAGATGAAACATCCTACTCTAAATCTCGAGTCCAAAACGAGGTTAATAAACACAAACACACAATCCTTATCATTTCTAGTCGTGCAAGCCTACCACCTGCGATAATTTTCTTCTTCTGCAAAGCAAAGCGACTGCGGCGTTGGAGAAATTCCTCGAGTATTCGGTTCAACGGCCGCGCTACGCCGTGAGCGCTTTGCGCCTGTGTGACTGAGTGAGCGGCGCGGACGCACACACGGGCCCACACCCGTGCCTCTGCAAACATGACAGAACCGTTACCCGCTATCCTTTACCTATACATCATCTAGCAATGGTCTAACCAGTCCTCAGCATACGTCACAAATATCACTGAAGATTCACCCAAAACTAAATTGAATGGCGGAGCAAAGGACCAAAGAAGATACAGTGGCTAGTGAAATGAAGCAACTACTGAATGAAATAAAAGGATACAATAATGACTAAGTAGATGATCCACAACAGCTTCGGCGGAAAAGTGCAATGCAACCCACATAAGAGTGCGGCGACGTCGGTATGCAACACCGCGGCTGCGCCAGAGAGAGGGGAGGCTAGCCGCGGAATGCGATTATATCTCTTCAAGATTTCATCACTAACACTGACGATCATATCTTCATTCACCTTACAAAATTTAGCGCAACGCTATTAACAGCGGCGTTTATGAAATGCATTATGAAAGTTGCAAAGCAAAATTTTACTTTTTAAAGATCTAAAACTCAAACGTTACTGTAGGCTATCTGGTACAACAGGAAAGACTGCATCTCGCATCGCAAGATGACATCCTAACCGATTTACTGGTAATTGAAAGTAATTCAATTTAGAATGAGTGTTTATTGCGGGTAATAGTGTTGTCCGGTAAAACGAAAGGCGTCCACTGCGAGTGACTATCATATTCGTTATAAAACACAACGAGGTTTTATCAGATGAAAAAGCCTTGTACTTTCATTTTACAATAGCTACATTCGCCAGAGTTAAACCACAGTTGATTGTAGGATCTGTGTAACTACAAGACTACCGTCCTAGATTGCCAAGTTTAGGCTGATACCTAATGTTATTCCTACTTCCTTATTCCATATTTAAATCACAATGATGAAACCGGTCCGCAAAAGGAGTTGTATTATCCTGATGACGAGATATTTCGTAATGATCGCATACCTGCGTTATCTAATAGAATAAATTATCTATCTAATCTCGGTGCAGTATGCACATACACATAGCCGGTTGATTATGACTCCTGAGTTGACAAAGCGTTAATCATATCACAAAATGCAAACAGTATAAAATAACAGCCTTAAAAGCTACAAATTGTAATATCAGTTATGTTTAGGTACCTACCAATTTTTTATCCAACAAAGAAAATGTCAAATGGAATCATCACTCGTAGCAACCTAAAGGTTTGGTCCGAGGAGACAGCAACTGACGGAACAACCACTTTGATGTAATTTTTCTAGACTGGCAATTCGTGTGACATTTTGAATCAGAAAATTAAAAGTTGTCTATAATGTCAAGGACCCGCGTGGTTTAACTACCTAGACTCGGCACTGGTTTGTAAATCGATTCGAAAAGGTTAAAAAAGTCGCTGTAACACTCTTGTCTGCAAAGTTTTGAACATTTTTTAGGTAATGATTCGAACGTAAAGAAAATAGGAATGAACACAATTAAACAGTACCTAACAAGATAATTTTTGTATGTTTCGGTAATAGGTTTACCCATAATAAAAAGGTCAGGCAAGTATCTATATTGCTGTTGTATGTAAACAATAAGACATGATACCAATTCTGAGAATTTACACAAAGGAACGTGTTTTAGCTATCTGAAACGAGATTAAAAAGGTCACCATGATTGTCTGAATTTGACCCAAGAACCGGACACTACGCGATAATGAATTTGGCGGCTGATGTATTGTTGCCAACAGTTTGGCTTTACTAAACTGTCATTTATATCATTGTGTGATCTTCAGAAAGTGTTCGGATTTTGAACAATAATAACATGTAAGTAGGCGAAGGATAGACAAGCAGGCAGGCAAAAAAAAATTGTTAGTCTCACTGACTAGAAAATACATCGATATTTTTATAGTCATATGACACAATCTCAAAACAAAATGGCCAAAAATTTAGAATGTGAAGGACTCCGTGCAGAAACATGCAGGTATCTCAAGCATGAAACTCTACCTTTTTGCATAAAAAATATAAAGATATAAGTACTGATGATATTCCTTGTGTTTGCAATTTTGTATACCCTCGTCCGACATCGAGACAAATGAGTCATTCTGTAAGGTATGGTAGGTTAGAATCAGCCAGACAGCAGGAATAAAAGGTAGTCATTGCAACAGGTATACAACACGTCATGGATTAAAAATGTCAGGCCTCTCGTTTATATTACTTTACAGATACACCTAAAAAGTTTGTTGTAGATTGTGGGTCACACTGCACACAGCGGAAGCGTCGACGGACGTGTTTCGAAATATAGCACGCACTATCGAACTCATTATACTCATTATGTGAGATCACGAGTAATGTCACTGAGATAATAGTTTATCAAGGGTTTACAGGGCCCCTTGCGCGGGCCAAGGGACTGTTGCCAAACGTTGTGGGCCTTTGCTTATCAATTGGTAATATGTAGGTGCAGAGTTCAGAATTCTGAGTAACAAGTATATTACGGAGCGAATCATACAACTATCATAAATAAAATACAAAGTATATTTTAACATAAAATTGTTCGTTTGGTACTACTTAAAATTGATTACCATAGAATAGCTGTTTAAGATACCTACTACTATTCCTGTCAAATTGCCAATTACTGGCAACCCTTTTCGATTTTGCTCGGGGAAAACTAATGAGGGCTCCTAGCATTGATTCAATAAACATTCTCATTCGTTTATTTTTCAATTAAGTAGGTATATATTTCATCATTTTAATATGTTAACTTCCTATCAGTATAGTACAACATAATATCCTATCTATAGGTACCTATGCTATTATCTCCAAACAAAAACAAACAAAAATCTCGCTAGGTTTTGTCCATTGTCTGCTGCTTAAGTGTAGTTAGTTTAAAATAACACAGACATAATAATATTGTATGAAGATGGTTAGGTATTGATATGAAATGGGTCGAAGTATCAACAGGAACTTCATTAATAAAACAAAGTAGGCACTCAGGAAGGTGCCTAGGGTAGATGGTAGAATATTGCTTACAGATTTTCATAATAGAAATCGTTTTTGTAACACGCAATATGTGTCATCTCGTTTGAAACGCACACGCTCATATATCTTCGTACATTCAACGAAGCTGGTAAAACATATTTACATGTGGGCATACAGAGACTTGCGCCGTACCTAATGTCAATCAGCGAAGCAATTTAAAGCATAGACCCAGCGTAATTTCATATATAAAACGTAGAACTTCTGGTAGGTACCAGTATACATAGTTGCAAATGTGCAATGGTCAGTGCAGTGGAGGCAACAAGCTTCGAGTCACACTGACATTGCGTATAATCCGGCATTCCATATGGAATGCGGTCGCTCGACCGCTCGACAGTGGACCGGCCGCGTACCGCCCCGCGCCGCTTACCTCCATGATTTCTTACCCACTCGCTTCCGTCTACCATATGGTGTAGTGGGATAGGACCGAAACTAACAAGAATCTAATGGGTTTCATACCCTTAAAAAGACTAAAACACACTAGAAATGCTGTAGATTGGCGAGAAGTTAGATGTTGTTTTGGAGTTCAAAGCGTGATATCCTCAGAATTAAACGCGTCGAAACAACAGGTTTTGTAAAGTGACAAGGAAGGACATGCTAAAAAATAATTATGCAGATTTTGACGTGGCATAAATAAAAAAGATGCGACTCTTTTCGTGGTCGACCACTTATGACAGCAAGGTACATTGTATACAATCCATGATGTTCCGGAACATATCGACGAGACGATCGCCACGTAGCGGCGAAGCAAACAAACGTACCGTCAATTGAACAATATTCGCAGAATCAGAAATTGCACTTACCTTCGCGAAAAGCCGTCGATCGTTAAAAATATCCACTCGACTCGATCGCACAGATAATACGGTTATCGTCCGTACAACACAAATATTCACCACACCAAAACGACAACATAAATAAACGCGGGAGGAGCCGCCGACACCGGCACGGATCGCTCGCAGCCGACGTACTCTTCGCACTGATCGAAATGCAACTCGGAAAAATGCACAGGGCGGGGTTGTCGAATGTCATAAACGGTCGGTTACAGAGGTCGGACACTCGCCGTTCGGGCTCGGGAACATGAAATACACCGGCGCATAACGCAACGCCGCTCAGCGGACTGACAGAGCCGCGGCGGAGGGAGAGGCGCGGCGCGAGGAGCGAGGCGGCGCGCGCCGGCCGCGACGTGGCCGCCCGCACCGCGACACCCGCTCGGCCGCCCGGCGCGCCGCTCAGCGCTTAGCAACGCCAGCGCGACGACGCCGCTGTGCCGCTGCCGAGACACCCGTCGGCGACCTCATGTACGAAATACCTCCTTGAACGATACATCTTGTGTCACCCACTTGTCTCACTTAGGTGGTAGTATTACGAAGAAATTCACCACTAAAGTTTAGAAACAACACAGAACCCAGCCGATTTAAGAGCTTACCAGACTGTGATTTAAGGGATGAATATTGGAGAACCCTCTCGACAGCTGTTATGACGCGGCTTCGGCTTTGAAAGTGCTTATCTTTAAACGATTAAAAACTTTTTGGGCTCTGTTGCAAAATTGGCAAATATGACACTTTCTTCTGAATATACATTTAGTGCCTAGAGTGGCAGGGTATGCTTTTCTTATATGGTAACAAAAACCAGTAATGGAAAGCCACCAGACTATAAATTAGAAAAGAAACTTCATAGATGCCTCATAGTCATAAACATCAAAATTTATCCTCTCATTGCGATGGGCTGTAGTTTCATGGAATATTCACTTTACTAGAATAAAAAAAGATCTACTATGATGGATAATACTCCAACACGGCCTCAGTGTTTTTGAATCTATGTAAAACCCCATGAAAGTGACGATGCGAGCACACTGCCGCTCAGGACCACTGTACCTTCTGTGTATTGTTCTCCAAGATCTTGAAGGCAAATGTGATCGAATAAACTATCTCATTCCAAATGTTACAACAGAGACATTCGCGTAGCAGGCTATGTAAACAGTTCCTGTTCTATCCTACAATTACTGCACTTTCTTTCCCATTGTTAGCGTGATGAAATCAGTTTTACTATCTCTAGCGATCGAGTGAGATTGGCGAGGCGCGCGGGGGTGGGGGGGGGGGGGGGAGCAGCGTGGCGGGGGCAGCCTCGCTTATTAGTCGCACTTGATGCCGTCCCGGTACTTTCACCCATACAGGTACTTAGCTGTCACTCATGCACATGCAATCAGAGCTTCTTTTCATGTATGTCACTGGCATCAAACAGGTTTTATGGAGCTGGCAAAAATAAAACTCAGTCAGAATTTAATCGTTCATTTTTAATACTTCTCATCTTTAGAGATCACAGATCGGACTGCTTAACTTTATATCAACAACGTGAGTCACTTACTTACACCTATATTATTACAATTATTTACTCACAAAGGCTGCCGCTGTACACTCGGCACATGATTTTGTAAGTGATTGCCATGGTTTGGGCATTGAACAGAG
Source organism: Apamea sordens (assembly GCA_945859715.1). Lineage (NCBI taxonomy): Eukaryota > Metazoa > Arthropoda > Insecta > Lepidoptera > Noctuidae > Apamea > Apamea sordens. The sequence goes on along the minus strand of OX243991.1, from coordinate 7,959,160 downwards.
ATCCGAGTCATTAAACATTTTTTTTTTCAGAATATATACCAGTATGAGTATGATTGTATGTGTGTTTCTACTAAGGTTAGTCCTTAGTAACAGACAACATCAATGAAAACAAAAGAATCGATATAAATCATAGTAAGCCTGCTAACAGGGCAATTTAAGACAAAGAAGAAAATATCCTCTGGATTTTACAATAATTATTATATTACATTACGATTTCCACGTGAGTGTGCTTATAACATATGAGTCACTTGAAGAAAACATTCAGATCTTCGATTTTTACTTTTACTCCCGAGGCTAATCTGGCATTTTTCGGACATACATTAACATGACTGTATTGTCCTGTATTGATGTTTGGTTATGTATATATTTTGACTCGTTTTTCAGTAGTTGCATCATAAATTCTAATTACAAATTCATGAATGTAAAAAACCTAACATCTTCATCAAATTTTGACGAGAATTTAACTTAAAATAACGACTTAAAAACATTTAAACATAATATGTATCTTATCTTTAACATATTATATTATTTGCAGCTTATAACCAGGGGTGCCACGCAGGGTCCATTCGACAGAGGTTATCATGACTGTTGGCCGCCGTCACTAGGGTTGCCACCTTGCTGTCAGGGCCATCGAAATTCGCCATAGAGTTAAGGCGGTTCATGATAACCGTAACTGCTTTGTTAACCATGTTTATAATAGTTTCGTTGTCCATCTCCACAGGTTTGTTCTGCTCTGTGGAAGCCCCTGCTGTTGGTAGTCCAGATTTATCTTCCAAGCGTTTTCTGTAGCCAGTGACCATTTCATCGCGCAGTATTGTTCGAAGGATAGATTGGATCTGAAACGAAAACTTTGTAAGACTACGTTTTTCTCGAACGTTATACAAGTTCACATTAAATGAACTGGCGAAAGTACACGATGTGATGGGTTTCGATATCTTCTACTGAATAAAAATCTAAATTCAAATTCATTCATTCACTGACAGTTTTCGTCACTTCATTCATTCAGCGCCTAAACCGCTGAGTCTAGGAGCATGTAATGTTGCACAAGAGTTCCATAAATAACAAAAGGGTTAAAGGAGTTTTTAAAATTCATCGACTAAAGGGGTTAAGTAGGGTAGGGGATGACAGTTTGTATGGAGATTCGTCATTTTTGCCTATAGGAAATACAAACGGGGACAAGGCTTATCTAAAGATAAGGCAAAAAATCGAACCAAGTCTGTGAAGTTACGCCAATTAATTTAATTTGACCTTGCAAAGGTTAGTGGTATTTTACCTTGAAATTGGGCGTGACAAGACATCTAGCGACGGATATAGCAGAAGCCGTGAGTGGTCCCGTGATGCCTATGGTCGTCAGCAGCTCGGAAATATTCGGCGTCAGTCGGAACGGCACCGGCCGGTTGCAATCCAGTTCACCTATAGGTGCACAAGCTATATTAGAGACCCATTTAATAAACGAGAAGTATCAGCTGTTATCAGAGTAGTACAGAAAAAGGATACAAAAAAGAAAAGTAAAGAAACAAGCTCTTACCCCATTTTTTTCCTAACTGAAACTCAACTGAAAGTTCATAATTAACCAAAAAGCCAACACGGACAACACCAAAGTCCCTATATAAAATTAAAAAGTGTACCTGTAGTGTCATCAACATCGAACTTATAGTAGGCAACGTTGAGGAGTCCCGAGTCTTGATGGACATACATCATGTCGGGGTTGAGTCTGGTGAGATGCAGGACATATTCTGCAAAGCTGGCTAGGGATAGCTGAAGGGTCAGCATCTTTCGGAATGTCCAGTAGTCTGTGGGCGCAGAGAATGTCGCCGCGGCCCATTCGCGCAGCATGCCCTTTGGCACCATTGTTGCTTGCACCTATGTTGTGAAATATTTGATTATTGAGTGCAGGTGCGCCATATCTAATTGCTTTATTGTGTCTAGATTATGTGCAGTCATGTTGCTATTGGTATATTTTATATAATTAATATGGTTTGCTAATTGTTGAATTATCTGGTTGGTGTAACCTACTCATTAAAATCCATCCACACCCTTTCTTGCTTGGTCCTAAATTACAAATGGAAACTTAAACAACAATCAACCACTATTAAAGGAAACTGAACGAAAGTGATCTACGGAACAATAGCGATATGGTTGTGATATTTGAGTAAGGATACCACATCTTTACCTTTGTGCAAAGTGGCATCAAAATCTGACCCGGTAATTTTAATAAAGTTTTCCTTTATTTGGGTCGGTGCAGAATGTCTTCTTGCATACATCTCTATTAGCCATCGTCTCAGTAGTCAGACTAGTCACCCACTTTCTAGCGCGCGTAGTGCTGAATACTTTGGTACTTACTTCACGAAGAATATCCCGTAAAACTTGATGTGAAGCTTGTGAGCCTCGCGCTTGGACGGCCGCGAGTCGTTCATAGTAGCGTGCGACAGGAGCATCGTATTCCACTCCCCTATAAAAAAAGTTAAAACACGATAGAATTCATGTGACTCTTATGCCATTGTTATAAGGTAAAAATTTGAACTATCGACATGCCATATCTATATTTCATTTCACAAACGCGCGTAAATTCAAAACTGTGAGACCACACTTTAAACCATAAGCTTCATGGTAAATAACCTACCTGTTAGCGCATTCTGTTCGGTATATATCTAGAAGTGATATAGAACTGGGGTTGTCTTCTACAAGTCGCATCTGGGGCGATACCGAAACGACGCGCGGTACAGTGAAGTGCAAAAATCTTCTCGACGTTTCCTTTTGTTTTCCTAAATAATGGTTCAACATTCTCAGTAGCTGTAGGACTCGTTCTTCTCTCCTTGCGTCTCCCAGTCCCGAGTCGTTAACGACTAGGTACGGGTATATTTTCCCGTTGTGACCACGGATGTACAGTCTTCGCGCGGAAGTGTTGTGTTTCTGTACAATTTCAACGCGCGGCATAAACCTTGCGATCCGTACGTGGTAGTGCGTATGTTTCGGTAACAGAAACTCGCCGGGAAGTTCCACTTCTGCTGTCTTCAAGCTAAAGTTGGACAAGAACCTACACTTTTCTTCGATGAGGAATGATCTGTAATAGTAAATTAGAACGATAAATATCTTGGATGGATTCAGTGTGTACCGGTTTGTTAGTACAGGACCCGAAAGCTACTGAAGTGAAGAAAGCACTAAGCCAAAACCCTTTCTAAAACTACGCGATGAGGTTAGATCGAGCGTGACAGTGTTTCTAAGGACTAGATAAGATGGACGGCACAATTGTGATAATAACTCCTCAGTATTTACCTTAGTGGGGAGTGCACAAGGCCTGACTGAACTACTTACTTGGGCAGAATCTTTGTTTTTGCCTCGAGTATCTTGACCCATTTTCTTAGTTTTTGTATAAGATTTTGTAATTTCATAGCGTTAGGCTGCGAAAAGTCGAAGTCTGCGGTGAACTGACTCTTCATCTTCTGGAAGACCGGGTCCTGCACGGTGGCCTGCGCGCGGCGGGCGAGACTCTCTGATGCAGCTGAAGAGAATGCACCACTTACAGAACTTGTTGAAATACTTTCTGTAGACATACAAAATGGAGTATCTGTATAAAGTGACGCTCGCTGGAGGCACAACATCAGTTATATATTCAGAAAAACCCAAAATAAAATGAGATTAGTACAAACTACTTGTGAACTGTGAAGGATCAATAAATACGAGCTTTGTTACCTGTTATGTCATGTCAAAGTTATAATCGCACAGCAATACACTGTACTGCATGCTATTATATCTCTGAAATAAATTGTATGTTATTGTGTTTTTATGAGTGAATAATAACTGATGAATGCTGATAAGTCGTGATCCCATTCATTATACGGATCATGATAATTTACTTTCTTGAAAATATTTAGCTTTATTTATAAGCTTGTCACTTTTTTCAATACACCATCTTGAAAACTAGTGGATCTATGACTGTCTGTCATGTTTATAATATCTATGCCCAACCGGCATATTATTCAGACTGTATCGTTGTCTACGGTGTACCTAAATTTTTCCTAAAATGTTTAACCATAGACAGAGAAAGTTCAAAACAAAAGTATAACGCCTATCTGTGTGCAGATAAAAGGGTGTGTACTCACTTATACCAATGCCGATGCCGAAGGTGGAGACGACTTTCTTGATGAAGTTGAGCGTGTGCGGCGTGACGGTGGCGTCGGCGACGGCGGCGCGGTGGTGGAAGGCCACCACGTGGCACTTGGCCAGCCCCGCGCGCAGCTGACGCAGCACCTCCTCGTACCAGTTCTCGCGGAACCATACCATCTGGTACACGAGGTGATTTTGGGGGTTTCAGTTAATCAAATCAAGGGATGATATTATCGCGAAATAAACGTATGAGACACGATTTAAATGTGTTAGCTATAGTTCCATAAACCAGAAATACTGCTAGTTTTATTTTAATTATTATTCTACTTTATAACTAACCTGATCGACAATGCCCTCGAGCGAGGAGAGTACAGTGGGATGTATCTCCCGCTGCATCTGCATGATCTTGGAGCAGCGCCACATGGGCAGAGTAGCCTTGATGGGCCCCGCCTCGCCCGTGGAGCCACTGCTCGATGATGATGCATTTTCACTCACCTTGGTGCCAGCCTGTGGACAATAGTTATTAAATTATACGGCCGTGATATACAGACACCGATAGTTACCGATGGGTTACACTTAGAAGTTAAGAGGGGCGTATCATTCCTCATTCTATGTCCTTATAAAGTACACAAGCATGCTGAAATTTAAAAATATAAGCAACAAAATAATAAAGCGTAACCCCAAAGTAAATAATGTACTGTAAAACTGAAGAAAATTTGATGGACGGTTGATGTCCTGACGTTATCTGTTCTATCTTCATTTCTTTTTCGTGTAAATAAAAAAAAAAAAACTAAATGGCCAATCATCACTCAATGAAATAAGAGTACAATAAGTAAACTTACGGCAGAGGTGGTGGGCTGATGTGGTAGGTGTGCGGCGATGTTTTCAGCAGTCTTGTGTCGTTCACGTTGTTCGATCTTCAGAGTCAAGTACAACGTACGGATAGGGAAATATACTGCTTGTGGGTACAGACGACCGACCTGTGGAAATTTTACTCTACAATAGCAAAGTTATAGTTCAGCGATAGCTATAATGCTTAATAACGACTATGTTAGGATCATTATTTTACTATACGTAGATGTCCTGCTCTAAGAGCGGAGACTAAAGAAAGTACGTCATTAGAACCATGGCGCAAGGCCTGCTAAATTGTTGAACCTCATTGTAGGGAAAAATGTCTCAATTTTTAAAATATGTTTGCTGCAGTGCGATTCTGTAACCATCTCACCGTGAAAACTTTGGTGAAGTGAGCGTGGAGTGAGCTGTCATTCCAAATAATGCTAAGGGATTGACACTATCGACAGCTTACTCTAAGCTCACTTCACCTAACTTTTCACAGTGAGATTTTTACAGAATCGATCGGCTGATATTTGACGGCACTTTGGAGTTTGTGCTTTGACTAAAGAACTTGTACCGATACGAACAACAAACATAAACTGAACTTGAACTGCTACGAACATAAACTTTAATAATAAATGAATAACTCACGTGGCTCAGAAGATTGAGTATAACATTCCCATCGTACTGAACAAGGCAGGCGAGTAGTTGTGGTATCCATGGTAACCACTGTACAGGTGGCACTCCGACTGAATACTTGTCTAGTGCTTCTGCTAAGCTATTCTTTTCATCGTCAAAACTTAGCATCCATAGTACCTGAAATAATTAAATAAAACCTAGTCACATGCCACAAATTAACCTAAAATAAAGCCAATTTCAATCTAGAATTTTTGTAATACTTTAAGCTAGGCTGAATAGAAGAAAAACTCTCTTACCTTAGCACAGTATTTCCTCGATTTAGATTCATTCTGATGACGACAGGCGTGCAAGAAGCATGTCATGGCGGACACTCCAACTTGGATCTGTCTCGGGTCCCTTATGAATATTTGCTCCAAATAATCTCCCCATAGGGCCCATGCTTTTACGAGCGTATCGTGCAATTGGACTGCAGCCGCGAAAGCTTTGTTCGCATCCTCTGATCGCCCAAGCTGTGCTAAGAGCAGGCCTTTGAAGGCATAAAACTCAGCCGTCATTTCTTTAGTGAAATACTTGAAGTTCGTAGACTCTATCATGTCTATGCCATCCTGCAACTCCTCCTTGCCCTCAGTCCATGACATTTGAATGTGACACTTGACTTGCTGTCTGATCTTTTGGAAGCAGTCCACGATCGGAACACTAGGTATTGTGTATATACGGTGTAGCGAGTCCAGGCATACGCCTGACAAATTGTGCTTCCTTGCAATCTTTGCGAAGTGAATTATCGCCTGTAAAAGATGAGAAGTGACGTAATTTCTACCACAACACAGAAGATGGACTTCTAATAACATTGCTACAGTGCTCTACTCTGATACAACAAAGGCTTCCTCATCACTATGCCGGATATAAGAGGTGATGAGGCTAGAGCTCCACTTGATCGCACGGGATTAGATAACAACCTGAGGGTGGCGCCACCAGCGCAGACAGTGGTGGCGGGCGGTACGATCAAGTGAAGCCAAAAAAACTTAAGAAAATACTTACATCGGAACTCTGTATCGTGGCAGAGACCTGTGTACAAACAACACCATACTCCATTTACCAATTCTTCTACCAACCATGGTGATTACGGCAATTCCTCAAGAATGGTTCGCAGCGTTACATGGTCCAAGAAGTCAATCATCAATGTTTAAGCCTGTCAACGAACACTGCTGAACATGGGTCTCTAGACATCCCCCCCCCCCCCCCCACCTCTCCCTACACGTAGCGGTTGTGTGAAAAAGGATTGCCGTAATCACCACGCCCGGCTTACGGACTGGTGATAGCAGTATGCTGTTATAAGCGTACAGAAGGAAGGTGCCCATCCATCTATTAGAGTCGCCTTTTACAAGCTTACGGGCCAGTTTCTTTAACGAAAATTAACGCCAAATTAATGTGACATATTCAAGTCAAGTTAAACGCGTGTAAACTGCTGTAATTGGTTGAATCATTTATCAACAGCCAAACGCAGCAGTTTACGCGCGCTTGACAATTCATCACATTTACTTTGCGATAATTTTCGTTCGAGAAACCGGCCTTATGAGACTTGAATCCTAGCTAGAGACCCATTAGTGTTCAGCAGTGAATGTTCGCGGGCTATTATGTATTTTATTGTTACCTGGGCACTAGCGTGTACGCCCAACATGCTGTGGTTGGAGGCGTGGTCGGTCTGCGAGTCGTAGTGCGACGCGATGAACTGGTAGTGGTGCTGGCGCCACGTGAAGATGGCGCCCCAGTGCGACAGCGGGTCGGCCACTACTGGCAGGCGGTTGCGCCACGTCTTCACTATGGCCTTCATGTCGTGCAGAGACGTTGGTCGGCTGTGCAGCAACCCCTGTGTGGTATGAAAGAAGTACAGTCTCCTATTTTGGAAAAAACGAAGAACAAGTTATATTGAAATTCAGAATCTCAGATAATTATCAAATTCTTACTCAATGACATATGTGATAAATTTCAAATTCCAATGCAACCAATTTGGTTTTAGTTCCTTTATCGTAAATGTTCAAACAAAAATCAATTTAGAATTCATAACGCTAAAGTAGATAGTGTAGTAAGCAATCGATGGAATATAAATTACCTAAGATTCTAAATTGAAGTATAGGAAGAAGAGATAGCCTATTTGGGCGACAGTTTGCCCTAACAACAAGATAGCATAGAAATGTTTTTTTTTCTTATACAACACAAACATGCTTCAAGTTTATCACGTATTTATTATCGATACAATGTTACTTTCGGTTCACAGATGTTATACTCACGGCGTGAATCTGTGAAGGCTCGTTCGATTCCATATGCTGCGTGGCAGCGTGTAACAGCGATAGATACGCATGTGAAACGATGCGTCGCAGCAACGTTAAGTTAATAGAGCCTTACTTATCGGCTCCTGTACACAATGGCCGAGGATGGCGCATTTCTGACGTCTATACTTATTTGGTTGATGTTTTGGACTTTGAGTATAGAATTTCAATCATAAAAGGGCTATTTTACTTTGGTTTGGGTTTGATATAATTTAAGCTGATTGTAGCAATGGGGTCTAAAGATGGCATTTGAAAATCATGCAGTAAGTGACGTTTAGATTTTTTAAAACAGTGCGTGAATGTGCTATGGTGCAGCAAAGGTAAGTTTTTAGTGTGTCTGTGATTGATAATCCCAATGTTCTCTTGATTTAAAACAAATTATCTTATAAAGATTCTGTTTTTCCTTTCAGGTCAGAATTCTTATATATGAAGTTATACATGTGTTAGAATACTGATTTGTCATCAGAGTATGTTCGTCAAATGTCTACGTACTTTACAAGATATCTGAGTGTATATATTAAAGGTGTTTCTTTTTACGAACTGATTATACATGGTACAGTCACTGACCAACGGTCGCAGGGCGAAATATATGATTTGAATAGTATTGTCGTAAAACGGCTCGCCTACAATAATGGTGGCAAACACCGTCGGCGTGCAGCGCGTGCGTGTCCAGCGTGCCGAGCCCTCACCTGGTGGATCTGCGCGGCCTCGCTGAGCTCCATGAGCTGCTGGGCGGCGCGCAGTAGCGGCAGGTGCGCGTGGCTGACGAGGCGCGGCAGGCGGCGCCACTCGCGCAGCGCCTGCGCCGCCGCCGCCTCCGCGTGGCGCTCCACGCCGCCCAGCGACGCCTCGCCGCCCGCGCAGATGCACAGGTAGCCGCGGTACAGGTTCACGAGCCATGCTGGCGGCGAACGTGGACGGTTTACAAAAGCTTATTGCTCAGGGAATCAAACTAAAGCATCAACTAATATTGGTATACCAGTTAATTGTACTTTTACGTAATGTACGAACATCTTAGTTACCGGTAAAACGGAGTGAATAGGGATGCAGGGGTGAATCGGGACGAAACTTTAAAATGTACTTTAAAATAATATAGTTTATTGCTAACAAGGACACTTAATCTTTAATTAAAAACAGTACTTAAACACATTAGTCTTTTCTGGCAAAAAACTATATTATTTCAACGTTAAAATCCATTTTAAGTTTCGTCCCGATTCACCCCTGCATCCCTGTTCACCCCGTTTTACGGTACCATGTTTCTGACCAATAAATTACTTTGACTTTAATAGTTTCTCCACTCAAAGAAGCGATTATCGAAAGAAGATTTAAATGTTGAATCATGTAGTTTACAGCTCGTACAATACTCGCATTTTAAAAGATGAAAATTGCTTTGCCTTCAAAAACTTACAACATTCAAAATATATTTCAAGTTGTTAAATCACAGTTTGAGAAAATCGCCTGGCAAGTCTAGTATGACATCATCTTCGATCAATAATAGTACTAGATTAAGGATCAGGATTAGAAACAAAAATCAGTCGCTCAAGTGGCCACGTTTGCACACACGTAAACATCTACATTTCTTTAGAAAAAAGTTTAATAATTTTAACAACTTCAGTTTATTATAAACCTTAATGCCTAAACATAAAGTTTAATTACCATTGCAAAATATATTTAAAATTTCGCTTGAAAATAAAATCATTCTATTTTTAAATGTTCAGTCATTTATTCTAAAATGAAACTTAAAGTGTAAGTTATAAGGTTAAAAATTTGAAATAAGACCATAAAAGTATTTGTGGTCTTGATTTTCGTTTTTTTTTTCCGTTTTTGAAGCGCTTATCGGGAATCTAGTACTATTATTGATCGAAGGACATAATAGATTGAAGGACATTATAATTATTAAACTTTTGTTTCTTGGTTAAATTGAACAAGTTAGACATAAATCAATTCGATTCTTAAATACGGGTCTCGCCTCTCGACAGTCAAGAAACTCTTCTAGTGTCACCAAGGCTTCACATAGCACTAAGCAAGCAAAAAAGAAAAATAAGTACATATCTGAGGGGTGATTCTCGTAACTTTAAGAACGATCACAGTCTGATCTCAGTCTCAATCTGTCAAAAATACTTCTAATTTCCCTACATTTTGACAAATTTTTGACATTTGTTTGTCGCCGAGATGAGATTGCGACTAGATTTTGAACGTTTTAAATTTAGAGAATTTGCCTTCAGAACTTTTTCAATTTTTATTCATAATTCCAATGGAAACTTATGAATATAAATAATTATACTACACGTACCCAGTTCCTTAGGACAGTTATATTCAACCTCAGCAAGCGCCTCCTTCATAGTTGTCCAGTTAGGGTTCCGCCACGAGCTCTCTAATATCAGGAAGGGATCTCTCCCACTCCTGGTCAAGCCAAGCTCTAAAAGAGAATCCCACTGGTTCAGTTCCTTGGCGCATTTGAGCCAATGTTGGGTCCAAAGTGTGCACTCTTTGTGCATGTTGTAGGAAGATGGGTTGGCGGTGTACTCCTGTTTTAGTTTGGCCATAGCGACGTCGTACGCAGCCTGGGGTAGAAAGGATACATGTTTAATTATTTTTGCTAATGTTATTGCGGAGTGGCACTTACTTCTTTCAAAACAAGTATACTACTACAGCTAGTAACAATAAAATTTAAGCTTTTGCATTACGAATCAGTAAACTTTAACAGTAGGCAATAGTCATTTAAAATGGAACTTATATGACTGTATAGTATATCGTCCGAATTCTAAAACGCAGCTCAATTTTCATTCGACATAACTTGAACATAAAAGTGCTGTCACTATGACTGTTAGATGTATTCGAAAGAAAGACCTTCAAGATCGTCTTAAAGTTATGTATCGTTCCGGCTATCATGCTTAAATAACAATATAAAGATATGATACGTACTTGCGCCTGTTCGAAGAAGCCTTGCTGTTCGTACGCGATCGCGACGTTGGTCTCGCGGTATCGCGCGTGTTTCTGCCACAAGCCGGACCACATGTCCTCTTCTTGTAGCAGCTCGAACATGTCGCTCAACGAGTCTAGTACCTCCTGCGAATTATTAGCATTGATGAGTGTCTAGTATAGGAAATTGGACTTTATGTCTATAGTTTTAAGACTCATTTTAAATGGAGTTTCTTGCCAATTGTGGCAAAAATGTTCATTAAGTTTACATGAGTCAACTTTTTTATTTTTTATTCGATAATCGAATGTTATTGGCGAAAATATCTCCAAATAAATGAGCCTTTACAAGGGTGACGCGTACAGATTTACATCAAAATATCATTTTGACAAAAATGTCGATGTGTTATCCATTTTATTTTGATTATGGTCAGCAGAAAAACAATAAGAAGTGATTTTAATACAAATCTGTGCGCCAATAGAATGTTATACTAACATTCGCGAAAGCCTAAGAAACTACAATTACACATTTAAAGCGTTTCACTAACTACAATTTAGTTTTAAAATATTATTTGTTACCTGTATTGTCATAAGTCAATTCATTCCATACTTCTTCCCATACTCTCAAGAATACAACCCAGCTCTTCGCTTTGTACCATTTTAATATTCGTTGTTGTGCAGATAATTTTGAACAGTGCGTTCATCTCGAGATTCTTGACGCTTACCGTACGTCAAAAATATGAAAGCTTCTTGAATACACAATCTTAGATAATTTATATGTATTGGCACCTAATGGACTATCTACTTTAGCAGTCTAAGTTGTTTTTTGAGTGTAAATAGAATTTAAACTTTGTCGCGTATGCCATTGAGGCCGAGTTTTATAAACGTTACTTAGCACATGGTTTAGCTTAGAAATGTTCCCGTCTTCGTCTTGCACTTGTAGTTTGACAGTTGTGCGACAGTGGCAGGAATAATGCTTAGCCAAAGTGCGTGCTAAGTAACGTTTATAGGTGTCGACCTGAGTTTGTGTTCCCAAAACTTGATAATTATCTGAGATTCTGAATTCAAGTGAACAAAGGTATATATATAGGTGCTTACAGTAGGTGTAGTAGTTTCGATGTCATAGTCGTATATTTCGAGCGGCTCTCGCTGCGCTCGTCCACTGGCCTGGTCGATGGCCATCTGCTCCAGGTTGAGGGTCATACGATGCCAAAGGTTGTGTGTCTTGCCCAGGTATTTCATCATAGGTCTGGCAACAAAGTATGTTTAACAGAGATTTAATAGAATGACCACAGCAGGTCAACGCTGATCTAACGATAAGCAAGTCAAAATCGCTTCAACATACTGCTGCAACTTTGATGAGGTCACAAAAAAGTAATATATTTTATTTCAATTAGAGCATTTTTAGAAACTTTGAAAGCCAAAAAACGAAGAAAAGACACATTTTGAAAATGTGTTTTATGTCTTGCAATAAGAAACTGGGAGCTTTGAACAACCGCGACAAAATATCTTACCACTTCGGTGGTCTTTGAACATGCTAGGCTAGAATACAGCTTGATTCATCATCAATACTTACGGCTTAATGCTCACGGGCGGGTTGCACCTTGCGAGAGCTTCTATGAACGTGTTGAGAGCGCTGAGCGGTTGATCACGCTGCACCACGTGCACGCCCGATATTATGAATGGAACTATCTCATTCATTACAGTCTGGAAATAATGAAATATTGGTCACAATGCAGGGTCAAACTGGATTAGTTTGGGAAACTTCACAAATTTGACAGGTATCAATATCAAATTATAAAAAAGTATTATTTTTAAACTTCATAATTTTAAGAAACAGCTGGATCAATTGCCGCGGGGCGCTCGTACTATGAGAAATATACGCGTGCGCTTAACGCATGCTCAGCGTCCACAACAAGGCACAGAGCACACAACAATATATTTTCAGACTATCTGCGTATCATTGAATCAACTCATATTCATATTCCTCGTTAGTTTCTCTAGTGTTTTTAACGACGCAGACTTCACTTTCCTGACGGCCTGTCACTGTCTGATTTGAAGCATACGTCTCGCTGACAGAAATGAGTCTAGGTTTAAAAAAAAAACAACATAAATAAGTCAACTTACCCCCAGTTGTCTTTCATCCAGCGTATTCCACAGCCTAGGGAACAGCCTGAGCCAGGTATGATGCGCGAGGGCATCGTCCATGTGACACAGTTGAGCCGCTGCGACTACGAGCTGCTCTGTGCGTACGCGGCGCGCTAGCTCCAAGAATTCTGATTGTTTGGCTACTATCTGGTTTAGGGTGCGTAGTCTGTGGAATAAGTAAGAGTATAGTCCCGCAAAATTATGGAATAATAAGGGTTTGAGGACCACGAAAAAACCAAACATATTTTGGGCTTACAAAGTTTTATTCGGAGGACCCCAAAAAAAAAATGTGGGTGAATGTGAATACTATCTTTATAATTTTCGGAATTCGGAGTGAGTTTAGGATATATCAACAAGAGAGCAGAAAACTAGAACAGGCCACAATGAAGTTTATACATTATTTATTACTTACCTATTTGTCACAGTTTTAGTGCAATCCTCTTTTTGGTTGGAACTGGAATCGAGATCCATATCAAGCACGTCTTCCTTATCAGGTTCCAGCGAGTCACTAAACCCATCTGAAGACTCTTCCTTCACACTGCTGAATATGACGAAAGATTTACGATCTTCACTGTCCGCCGAGTTTATCACTGATGAAATGCTGGGTAGCAGATATTTTGGATTCGATAGACGGATTTGGGTGCCTGATGAAGCAAAAAGGAAAAGATGTTTTTAATAAAATTAACTGTCTAGAAAAGGTTTGAGGATTTCATAAGAAAAGCCACTTTTAAAACTAAAAACGAAAGTCTATAGCACTACGATTCTCTTTAGTTCACATATTATAAGTGGCGTAGATAGACAGAATCATCTGCCTAATTACTCACTTGGCACACAAGTAACAAGCAGCAACTCAAGGCACTGTTTAATCCAGAAGTGTTGTCCGATATGTTCCCAATTCTGCGAGCATATGATGTAGAGCAGTCTGTCGAAGATGCGCCGGCGTACGCTCTGGTCGTATACCTCGAAGAACTTGGCGCGAATGCCGGGTTGCGGGCAGCGAAGACCCGCGAGGAATGCGGGTTCTAACTTCATTGATAGTTCTGTCATTTTTAGGTGGTCGTCTCTGTTGGGAAAAGGAATAGTTATCCGACGGGATCCCTTCTTTTCGCATAATATTCTTTTTCCTAATATACTTTGGCATAATGATTTTGGTATAATTTGTTTTGCCTTAATAATACTGTGCCATATTTTTTTTTTTTGACATACAGTTTATGTTGGCATAATTATCTTGAATGTTAATTTGTTTTGGCATAAATTTAATTCGCATAATGTTACTAGGCCTAATGCCTATTATTAGCATAATAGTATTTAGGCATACAATTATTAGGTTTGATGTTTCCTGATATTTACTATCGTTAATGAAACATGTGGGTTAGGTTAGAACGCCAGATCCTCTCTATTGTTGGTGTTGTGGGTTGTGGTTTGCGTTAGATGAGGTTATAACAGTCTGATGTTTCCTGAAAATGTGTATTAGTGCCTAAAATTTTAGGAGTTAATTATTATGCTTATTTGTTATGCCTATAAAAAATATGTTTTAATATCATTATGCGTAAATAAATTTATACTTAAGAATGTTATGCGTAAGCTGTTATGCGTAAATATAATTAGGAGAAACAAAAGTATGCCGAGTTATATTAGGTCTAACAATTTTATGCTAATGGATAGGGAGGGACCTTATCTGACTTGTTCAATTTATGTCACAAAAAATCAATATTCAGATACCATTGAAAAATCCGCCTTTTGTTGATAAGTTCAAGAATTGACTTTGATTGATATAGCTATAGATGGGCAATCCACCGGGTTTAAACCCGGTGCTTTGGTAAACACCCGATGTTTACCAATTCATCTATAGATATAGCTGTCTAATAAACATACATGAAAATTATAAGACTGTGGCAGTGAAGTGGGACATTTAAGGTTGATGCTCCAAGGTAGCCCGCGAAATTCAAATTTTCTTACGTTTTTTGCAATTTGCTGGTCAGTACTAAGTGGTACGTTGATTAAAATATGATTCGCGGCCGTAACAAATATGTATTTACAGAATTATAATCATTAGAATCAGTAATACAACTTGTTATGTAACATAATCCTAAAATGTCAAGATTTCATGAAATAGTCATTCAGTAGGTTTACTTGATCTTAGAGAATTGTGTTGATGACTTTAATGATTAAAATTCTGTAAATACATATTTGTTACGGCCGCGAATGATATTTTAATCAACGTACAACTTAGTACTAACCAGCAAATTGCAAAAAACGTAAGAAAATTTTAATTTCGCGGGCTACCTTGGAGCATCCACCTTAAGGTTGAAAAACGTTTTTGAACGACAAACAAATCTGTGTCTTTTAGTCACTAAGCATCAAATATTATCTACATACCTGTACACATAGTTAATAAGTTCCAAGAATAAAGCATTAAGATCTATATCTTCAGGGAACCGTTTCTCCACATACTGCATAAGTTTGACCAGCAGTATCGACTTCTCTCTTAGCGAGGGCGCAGCCCCAGTGGGGGCGGAAGTCCCGGCCGCACCAGGTACTGTACCGCGCCATTTTACCCACTCTTCTACCATGCGGATTATGGCTTTCATTACCTGTAAAGGAAGAAGGTATAAAATAAACAACGTCGTATTTACACCTCATTTCATAATAGTGTTCAAAAATAAACTTTAAGCCGAATGACACACGGTATACTTTAAAATTTCTTCTACCATGCTTGTCTCTCATCGTTTAACTGGAGCAGTTATACGGTAAATAAAAACGTCACATTTACACCTCATATTATTAATAGAGTATTGTAAAATGGACTTTAAGCTGTCTAGTACAGATAATGTTTTAAAATAGTAACGATGAAATGTTACCTTTGCGTCCGTAGTTTTCTCGATAAGTCCAACTAAAACAGTGCCGATGAATGTCTTCCTTGTATCCACGGTCATAACAGAAACGCGAGCTTTTAGTAGATCTAATGCCAGGATCTGAAAAAGAATGTTGGATTTATATTGTATGGTTTTATTACTTACGTCTACTCAAGCATGACAGCGACAATTCAAAAATCCATTTGGAAAATCGTTGTACACGCGACGCTAAATATTTAAAAAAAAACTTGAGAGGTGTCAAGGTACACCCGGATGGAACGAAGTATAACTGGCTTGCTTTCTATAAGAGAGAGAGAGAGACAGACAGAGAAACGCGCACGCCGCACGGCTTACAACTATAGCAAAAAGTGTCGTTCCAACTTTTGGTCTTAATTTTTTCCGTCTAGCCCCCTTTCGCAACGCGCGTTAAGGAACTTCGTTCCAATTATGTATTTTATTTTGAGGTGGCGCAGGAAAAGAGTTGCTGGAAGGCTTTGGGGGAGGCCTTTGCCAACAGTGGGACAACATAGACTAAAAAAATGTTTTAAACCAGTCCCAACCCAACCAACACAGCTAGACGTAATTCTAAAGTACTTACAAGTAAATCAGCTAACGCATGATCTGGACTGGGCGCCACGTGGTCTCTGGCCATTCGCTGCAACACCCTCATCAGCGGCTGCAGCAGCCTGTCAATATACGAGGGACTAGACGCACAGCACGCTTTGAGCATCATGAGCGGCCCCAGCAGCGCGCCGGCCCCGCTCGGCGCGCTGGCGGCCGCCGCAGTGCCGCTGCTTGCCGCTTGCCCGCCTGTTGATTTCTCGTATGTAGCTAGGCCTTCGAATGCGTATTTGCTTACGCAGGCGTATAGGGTTTCTAGTTCTTCGTACTGTGGAATAAAAGGGAATCATTTATGTTATAAGTGAACATTAGTGTAACTTAAACAACTCCCGGTTTCTAATAGCCTGATTTGAAGCATATGCGCAGACAGCGATTAACTGATCATTCTCTGATCAGTATATCGCTTTCAAATCTAACATTAGCTCGTGTGATTGGCTGTCGGGAATAACAACATCCAATCGGAGAGCTTGTCATCAGATTGAATAGAATAACATATATTTCAAAAACTGGGCCAAAAATCAGACAAGAGCAGACCAACAGATTTAGTTTTGTTGCACTTATGTAGATTTTTTTAATGTTTTTATTCCAGCATTTAAAATTGAAATAAACAATTAATAAATGTTATATTAGTTAGGCAAGTGTGGCCTCAAATTAATTAATTATACGTTACATACCTTCGACGCTTGCGCAGCTCCGGTGGGTTCAGTCGGGAATATCGCCGTCAGTTTAGCGAGTAGGTTATGCGTTAGTCGTACTATCTTAGGATTGGTAGACGATACACAGGCCGCCAACCCTCGTTGGAGCGGCTTCAAAGCCACCAGGATTTGTTCCCGACGTAGGACTCCTAATAAGAATACGAGTAGTTCTAACGCAGTGCATGCGTTTGCACACCCGCTTGCATTTGCGTCTGCTGTTGAGAATACCTGTAAATAAAATAATGCTGAATTGGTTCCAGATTTACTACGAGTAATAAAAGGCAAGAAATGTAACTCAAGCACAAAAATGGCACCACGCCAACTGTACCGCGGTGGGCGTCGCCGAAAACTGGGGGCCTACTCCGAAGTGCAAAGTGTGAATGTTCGGATCGGACCGACACATGGCCGAACCGAATATTATTGAAAAATGGGAAAAAAAATCGGATCGGCTCAGTTGGGCCCCACCCAACTGAGCCGATCCGAATTTTTTTCCCATTTTTATTACACCATAGTCAATATTCGAAAGAGTGTAGGAGTGTGGGATCGGAACCGACTGAACCAAATAGTAACTTCGTAGCAGGAAACGGCCGAACATTCGGCCGATACTACTTCGGAGTAGACCCCCTGTACCGCGCACCGCCGACAGTTCGCCGGTATCATTGCGTCGATGCCCTCGTGTCGCGGGAAAATTACGATTGTGATTATTATTTTTTTTGCGTCGTTCATACATACTGCAAATATGCCACAATGTGCTGTTATGTTATTCCGATTTATGTTTTGATAAGTAGTTATAATTTGAAAAGTACATAACCAAGATTTTGCAAAATATTTTTCCGATAACTGTCCCGGCTTGGTCTACCACCAGTTTCTGGCTTGATGTTGATTTCTTGGTTATCCTGTATATTAACGGCCGCGTGTTTTGCAGGTTTTTGATCTTGTACTTACTTTACTTTAGAACCTTTCGGAGTTGTATAGCATCATCTCTGTCACACATACAGTCCCTTTCTGAAGCTTTAATATTGGAAGGTCTTCTACTTACTTTATCCAACCACGGCAACTTAGGCTCGCACATATGCGGCCACACATCAGGTTTCAACGCAGTCTTAAGCAGTATCACACAGCGGCGAGACAGTTGCTCGCCCGGGGACGAACCCGCGGACCCGCTGCCCGCCACCGAGCCGTCGTTGACCTGCACATGTGGGGACACAGGCCGTGATAACAGTAATTATGTGAGGGAAAAATAAAATCAAATCAATAACCAATATTATATGGTTATTGATTTGGTTTTTATTCTGTACATGCGGTAGTTTCCTTCGTAGTAGATAAGTTCTTGCTTTCTGCAGTGGGACGGTATAGGCAAAATAATAATAATTACTTTCTTTATTTTCTAGTAATAATGGATTTCTTTAACTAAACCAAACCACAGACCGTGCAAAAATATATTATGTATTTATGATTTTTTGTATACTTTTGCTGGAAGTCTTAAAAAAAAATAATGATGTTTGTTTGAAAATATGTATATAATAAGTGTTTTTTTTTTTTGCGTGCGTTTACAAACATTTAAACTCACATACACAAACAGCCAGACCCGGAACAACTACCTGCCTACTTAATATTTGTTCCGTGCGGGGATCGAACCCGCGACACGCAGCGCAGCAGTCAATCGCTTAACCACTGCGCCAACCGTGCCGTCAAACGGCATTTTCCTTGGTTTCAAAACTAAATCAAATGCAGTTTTATTAATTGGCTAACATCTTCAAACTTAGTATAAAATATAATATAGATATTTACTTGACAAGCGAGCCTCAGCAGTAGATTAACAACAACATCGACGTGTTGTCTGTCTAACGGCTTGGCTGCGTCTGGCTCCATGCGGGACGCACTAGCCTGCGGACTCGCCCAGCCAGTGTTCAGTGCTTTACGTCCTTCAGAGCTACTCTCGTCTGAAGATATGCGCTTCATTGCGCCGCTTGGTGATGTTGCAACCTGTGTATGACATAGAGGCAATTTTAATATAATCATGACTATAAAAAATTATCAAGCAAGTTATGTGCAGCTGATCGATTCTGTAAAAATCTCACCGTGAAAAGTTAGGTGAAGTGAGCTTAGAGTGAGCTGTCAATAGTGTCAATCCCTAGCATTAGTTGGAATGATAGCTCACTTCACCTAAGTTTTCACGGTGAGATGGTTACAGAATCGCAGTGCAGATCGTTCTTTCGTTTGTGCATGCATTGGATACAGATTAGCAGTCAGTGAAAGCCATTTTCAAGAATTTTACATAACGTCTTCGACCAGTCACTAGGACCAATTCTAACATTTAAATCCGATTGGAAGCCGAAGACGCAAAAGCGGGGTTTGTCCTGCAAGACAATGTCCGGTAATGGTTACAAGAGTTAAGACAAAAAAAAAATGTTTCCTTTACTTCTCAAACTAATACAGTATGGTATCGTGATTGTAACATTTAGGCCGGAATAAATATTATGATAATCGATACATTAAGCGGCACGGTTGGCGCAGTGGTTAAGCGATTGACTGCTGCGCTGCGTGTCGCGGGTTCGATTCCCGCACGGAACAAATATTTGTATGACCTACATGTATTTGTTTCGAGTCTGGGTGTTTTTCTATCTATAATATGTATGTATTTACAAAAAAAAAAAAATGTATATAAGTAGTTTATCAGCCATCTTGTTACCATAACACAAGCATTAGGTTGCTTAGCTTGGGACTAGATGGCGCTGTGTGAAATGTCCAGGGATATTATTATTATTTTATTATTATTATTAAGGTTTGTAGACAAAAACTCTTACCACATTATCCTCTCCCGTGTGATCACGTATCCTCTGCAGTTCCCATTTGAGTGCGACCTCGGCCAGGTCCACGGCGAGGCGCCGGTGCTCCAGCGAGGCCGAGGCTGAAAACCCGAGACGCTGCATCGCGGCCACCATGTGGCCTACTAGCGCATGGCGGACTGGGAAGTACACCTGTGTGTAGAGAAGAAAAAAAAAACAAAATATACTACATATTTGTTAGAAAATACACAAGTGATTGTGATTGGACGTTTAAGGCAAAGACTGTCTGACTGAAGGGGTGGGAGGAATTATTTCAACATGCTCATACTACGCAGTTTCGTACTTTATTGTTCTTTCAAAACGTTTTCGGAATTAAAAAAATTAATAATACTTTGTATTAAATGTAACGCTGCTTCGCTATGTTGGGTGCCTTTTCCTGTCTCAACCAGTCAGGATTGCACTGAGTATAATCCGGACTCATTGAAAGTATACAAATCTTAAGAATGTGTCCAAAATATTGCCAGTCTACAGTTTCGAAACTTATGATACGTTTAGTTGTATTTCTTTAAATTGCTCAGTTATCGGAAAGCACGTTAAGCCGTTGGTCCCGGCTGTCATTCGCGGATCTTTGACAGTCGTTACGGGTCGTCAGAAGCCCGAAAGTCTGACACCCAGTCTTGCCAAGGGTATCGTATTATACAATAACTGGGTTGTGGAGGTCAGACAGGCAGTCGCTCCATGTAAAATATTGGTATTCAGTTGCATCCGGTTAGACTGGAAGCTGACCCCAACATAGTTGGGAAAAGGCTAGGCAGATGATGCTAAGTTATATAATTATAACAATAGAGTAGCGCCAACATACCTTATAATGCCTAACAACAAGCTGTAGAATATGGAAGAGCTGTTGCACCGAATGACCATCCTCCACTATGATTTTCTTGGTCCAGTGTGTGAGCATGGTGTTACCATCCTCCATGCGTTGCGGCATGGCCGGCGTTAAGATTTCTAGCGCCTGACGAACGACCGAGCGTGCTTCTACTGCATGCGCTTTTAGAAGACTGTGGAATACTGTATAAAGAAAACATAGTCATATGAATTTCAAAAGAAAAGTAGAATATTACATAGAAAAAACAAAAAAGCAATTTTACATTATTAAAGAACGAATGTGTTTTTATGCACATTTGTATGAAGGTGATGTAAGTATAAACAAAGCTGAGGCTTACCTTGCAACACAATACGCTTATGTATTGCAAACTTCGCTATTATATGACTTAAAAGGAGATGTCCATGATACCTGCCGAGAAAGACAATAGAATTAGTGTTATAATAACAGAATATAGACTTCAACTAATGACACAGTCACGAGCACCAATATGTCAACACTTGGCAACTTTCAATAGCGTTTTTTTTCGTGAAATAACGAATGCAACGTTGAAATACGACACATTAAATAAACCTATGGGTTCGAAAATGCTATGTTCGTAACAACATAAAATTTCATTCAAAAATAAAGGAGTAAATCGCTTTTGAATAAAGACGAGTGTACACATACTTTTGCTCGTGACTGTACATGTTGCAATATTGATCATGTTGATATTGATTTGTTGTTCCGGGTCTAACTGTTTGTGAGTTTAAATGTTTGCAAACGCACCAACGATACAGGAGTAATTCGTAGTGTGGGAAAAAGTATTAAAAAAAAAAAATTGCGTGATGTAAGCATAGACTTTAGTTATCCTTAGCTTCAGACCTACTCCTGAATATTCTGAAGATATCCTACAGAACTTATTAGCAATTGTCGTCTCTAGCCCTCGTGATTTTGTGTAAACCAAAAAAAAAAACAAGTACCATATTTATTTCTAACAAAACAAACAAAGGAATCATAGGGCATCAAAAAATTCGTCCGCATCGCTGTCAACAGGAACAATGCCCAAAAGGCTGGAAGCATTGCCACGTCGTATGGCCACGTGAAGAGTCGACTAACCGCTTGGCGATATATCGAAAAACCAAGTGGGCGCTCGGACCCCATGACCCTAGTGTTTCAACCCCAAACGGCTCGAACATATAACGTCCAATCAAAACAAATGATATTATCATTTAATATCTTATGTATTTATTTGGTCATATCTCTGCATCTTACCTTGTCGCAGGATCCACATAATTCTTGCCCAGCAGACATGGCCAGGCGAAGGTCATGAGTCTCCGTAGTTTATTGCCCTGCTTCTTATTGTTCGCATCGTGTATATGCGCAGACGCTTGCTCCAGTAGTAGGCACGCGAACTGCAGGAGGGATATACGAACCGCGTCTGAACACGCGAAGGGATTCTCGGGATCGATCACCTGAGATAAAAACTGGTATTAATTAACGCGACTATTATGTGATTGCGGTTGGAATTAAATGATAGTTATTAATAAGGTTTGTTTTGATGGCGACAATATACAGGTGGCAGGGACATCGACGCGCCAACTGAAACCATGAATTGAGGCCATGAGAGCCACAGTGGCCTAACTGTAAAAATTTAACTAATTTTTAGGCCACTGTGGTGCTATGACTTTTACCGTTTAGAGCAGTTTTTTCAAATAAAGTCAGTATTGAAAAAATTACAGTTAGGCCACTGTGGCTCTCATGGCCTCAATTCAGAAAGTGATTCTAGACCCCCCTGGGTACCGTAGAATTTTTTCGAAAAAATTTGCATTTTGACCGCTTAGTTATTGCACTTTTCTATGGAAGAACTGATAGTATTTTTGATAACCGACTAAAATTTCAACGACACTGCGTTGAAATTTTTCAAAATCATAATAATTCTACGGTAACAGGTTGCGCGTCGATGTTCCGTGTCACCCTGCAGAAATATAACGTATTCCCAGGTAAATACACACATGCTACAAAACTGTATTAGTAAATTATAAAAAGGTCCTAGGCCTTTTTTAATTTTAGGCTGTGAAAACATCTGAAGCAAAATTGGTAACCATAAGGTATCTGAATGAAGCCCATATGAATTAAATGCATTTTTTAGAAAAATTATGCAGACATTAAATTCGAGACAAAACGAACAATGATAATCTTTCAAACTGGAATAGTTCACAGTGCATTCTGTATTTTAAAATAAAGCTTAAATATGGTGTATTAAAAGCCTCCCATGGCTTCGAAGCTGGTAATAAAGCAATTTAACCGAGCCTACCGCTGCCTTGCTACCTGCTTATATTATATTCTAAATTAAAATAAAAACTTACGTTATTAATAAACACGGAGACGACGTTGTCTGGATTATCCTGATAGGGTGCCGGCGGTCCGCCCACGATCTTCTGCCCCTTATCGAAGCTAACCGCAAAGCACGGAATCAGGATCATCTGCAGTACTTTGGCTTTAAGATCCTGTGACATGGCGTCACTGGAGAAATGTTCCACGAAGCGGAAGAATGCTGCGCGCTTCCAGTCTATATCATAGGTCTGTGCCACTGTATTCTCGAGGAAATCTCGGAGAAACTGTGAAAGGGAAAAATAATCGTTTTTATTACGGGAAAAGGTACAAAGTCGTGTAATTCAGCTCGTCTTTTAAGGCTGTGGGTGGCTACAAAATCGAAATCGGATGAAAATAAGAATGTGCTTTATATTCAGATCAGACTGGTGAGAAAACTAACTGGGTAATAGATATATTTTACTTTCTTTGTGTTAAAGTGGTTATTTTGCAAGATGAAAGTATTATTCTTTAACGAGGTATTTCAGCAACGGTGAAACACCAGGAAAAATCATTGTAATTTAGAGCCAATGTTCAAAAACGTGTGCAATCTAAGACCAATAATCTTGTATTTACCTGGAAATCAGGTATAAACCGGTCACACAAAGCTCGCAGCAGCTGGAACAACAAATCTATGCTGGACTTATGTTGGACGAAGTAGTGCAGTAATATCTTCACAATCAGCTTGGGTTCCTTCCAGTGTGTGCAGTCCACTATCTCTACTTTCTTGTGGATTTCCTGTAACAAAAACACATTGGAATTCAAATAAAAACTAAATAGAAATGAGGACCGGATTAAACATCGTTTGTTCCTCATTTTAAAAGATCTTGCATCTTATTCGAATTAATATCATCGTAAAAGTCTTAAAAAATCCAACCCAATCATGGTGTCTTCTCAAATTGGTCAATAGTCATTTCTAGGCTACTAACTACTCAAAATAACGAAATAAGAAAGGACATAATACCTCAGGTATTAAGTCAGTCTTTGTACAGTTTGTTTTTTTACTTGTGCATAAAGTTTTAATAAATAAATATACTCACATGATACGTGTCACTACACCAAATACGCTTCAACAACTCAATCAAATCTGGCTGTCCTGACAACCATTTTTCATCAAACTTGATCAACAAAGAAATAACCCTTATTGCTTGGAACTGCATCTCAGCCCTATCAGCTGTTGGCAGGTTGGCGGCAGTACCACCAGTGTTGGCGGCCAGTAATTGCATAAGGCGGGGTTTCTTGGTTGTTTGTAAAGCCTCTCGGTACGGAGGACCGGCTTTTGAATGTTTGATTAGGAAGACCAGGAATCGACTCCATTGTTGGTCCTTTATATTGTTGTCACTTAGAATTAAGTCTAATGTCTCTTTTGGATATCTGGAAATTAAATGCTCATAAAAAATATTGGCCTTAAACTGTCAAACAAGGATTGAATGAGAGAAAATACAATGAAAATAGGACTGAATTTTAGACTGTTGGAATCAGCAATAGATAGTAAGAAGTAGAAGAAGTACTTAAGAAGTACGTAAGAAGTACTTGGGTCGCGCAAGTAACATATGTAAATGAGACGAGTACAAGAAAAAATTTTCATATTTCTAGCCTTTTCCAGTCAAGAAGCACGAAAAATCTCTAAAATAAACATACCTCATGAGGAACTTAACAAGTGGTTCTCTGAATGGTGACCCAGCTTCGATCATGAGTGACTTCTCAGTGTGGAATATAAGTCTACACAGCACATCGATGAAACGTGGCGAAGCGGCCGGGATTTGATGGAATATACCGATCAGGATTATTATCTTCTGCTCGTTCTCCATGTTCTTTGACACGCTCTGGAGGAAGTTGCCACCTGCGAGGAGTATTAAGTTACATGTAGTACTTATGTAGAGCCGTACGCAAAATACGTGCATTGCCGTGGAGTTGCGGACACCAGCCTGTATTACCTTTTACCTACATTGTAAAGACAAATTAAAAAAAAAAAACAAAATTGTGTTAGAGACTCCGATCGGAAAATTGGCCCTGTAAAATCTGCAAATTGTTACTGACTTACACACTTTTTACTAGTCTGCTTTAGTTAGGGCTTTGGCATAATCAAAGTAATAAATTTACATTAGGCTGAGGATCAACACTTTTTTAAGGTCAAAAGTTCCAAACAAAAGAAATACCAATCAAATACCAAGAAATACCATTCTACTAACATTTGTACCTACTTCATCTATTGTTATAGGTAGGTTCTTCACTTTTTTTCGAATAGCATTGAATTATTGTTTGTTTTTTTAAATATTTTTTTTATAGTAGTTTTTATTATTATTACGACCATTCACGCTTTTATTCAAACAACCCATAGTTTTACTGTCGCAAAACTAACTAAATAACACATAAGTAGTGAGGTCCGTCGTGCTCGGCGGCCTGTTGCGCTTTGAGTGCACCGTGCACGGATCAATCTCATATAATACCTATGTAGATTGATCGAGAAAACAGGTTTTGCTGAGACTTGGTTGTTTTGTTTTTGGTTCTTTTTTTTCTTATTTTTATTTGTAATGATATTGTATGTTACTAGATTATTTATATATTTATAAGTAGGTATGTATTAGGTATGTTGAGACTGTGTGTGCTCCCCGTCACTTTTCTCTAAAGGTTCATTAGAAAACCAGCGTCAGACAGCATCTGTCTGGCATTAATGCTGAAATGAACCTTTTTGGCGCAGCCGTGAGGCACACACTATTGTTGTCTGAAACATTATTTTTTATTTTTTGTGTTTCACGAACTGTGTCCAAATAAACTTTTTTTCTTTCTTTCTTTCTTTCAATCACAATACATACCTCTGTTTGTCTGTATAGAATAATCCAGCAACTTCTTCAGGAGTTGCAGCAACTGTTCACATAATTTCTCACTGAACGTTGAAGGGAACAGCTGAGTTAAATATGAGAGCCTCTTAGCTCCATTAACGCTCAAGTGTCTATGGTCACCAAGGGTCAGCAATAGAGGTCGCATCACTGGGTGAACCATCTCCATATCGATTTGGAAACCAGACAGGAATTTCTGCATGCACTCGAATCCGACCTAGGAAGTTTTTGTATTGTTAGAAATGTCTGATATTGGTAACAAACTATTAATCATGCGTAAAGGTTTTCTTTAAACATTAAAAACACGCAGTAGTGTCTTTAATGGCAAAGGGGTAGCTTTCCCATTGAAAGAACCATTTTTATATCAGACACAAATTAAAGTTTATTTTACTCTAAAGAAACCCGCACGATTCGCTAGTGATGTAAAATCTGGTGTTTAGGAGGCTAAAAACGAATGTCGAAAAAACATCAGACGCTCGATCGTCTGATGTTTTTTCGACATTGTGAAATACAACTTTTTTTTTGAATTCGGTAAGGGACGTGTGACTTTTATGCGTATTCTAACATTGGATTTAAAATAATGGTACACTCACTTGTTGCAGTTCCTGATCATTCTTCTCAAGAGATTTGTAGAGTACTTGGAATATTTTCTCGCGGCAGTGCTTCTCCTGTATGTAATGGCAGGAGGCGAGTGCCTTCAACGCTGAGGCACGTAACGGGACTAGATTCACTCCTTTATAACATGGCAGCTTGCCTAACATCGCGTCTTCAGCCTCGCATAGAGATAGTAGCTCCCGGAAGAATACTTTGTGTTCGTTTATGTTTAGATCTAGAAATATAAAAAAATAGATGCAGATTAAAAAAATATATGTATATACGGATGAAACACCTGGCCCATTAACCCTTGTTATCGAACGTGGATCCACGCGAGACACAAGGGCCTTTTAATTATTTCTGTAATTACGGAATTCAACCGGTTAATCTTTTAGATTCTCGTTTCTCTTCTCTAAAACGAGAAACACTTGAGCGTCATTCTGTAATACGGACTCAAAAGTGGTTTGGTCTTTCGGTACAAACTTAAAAAAACAAATACGAACGTTGCAAGATAATAAAAAGCTTGTAAAAGTAAAATAAGTCTCAGTACAATAAAATCATACCTATCGTAAACAGCCTAGGTTTCAAAGTAGTACAGAATGTGGTTCCGTCCATAAGACCCATCTGTGCATTGGCTGGTTGGTGTCGCAGTAAATGTTTCTTGGGTGGAATAATATCTGCTAACACTTCTCTGTGAGGATCCATTACTTCTGTTACAGTCTTCTTTTGTAGCTCTGATATTAGCTCTAGAGACTTCATGGCCTGTAAAATTGCATATAAATTAATTGAGAATGAAGGGGTCACATAATATAAGTACAGTACCGCGCGTTAGGAATATATCACAACAAAACTATATGAGTGAGAGAGACGACGCTCTACAAAACCCAACTTTTTCTAAAACTCGATATTTTAAGGCCCGGGTATCGTAAATATAAAGTAACATGTAATTACCTGCTGTCGCACAAGAAGATGGGGACTCGTCACTTGCAGAACAAGTTCTTGTAACACATCGTGTAAGGCTCTTGCCTTCGCCGCTGCGACGTCACCCTCCGCCTCCACTGAATGTCCACTAGGACCCACCACGCAAACTCGAACAAGCCTCTCCAAGTTTACTGTAGCCATATCTATTGCTCCAGAAGACACTTCGCCCGTCAAATCCATCATAACAAACAGAACAGCTTTCAAAAACGTGAACACATGTTTGTATACCCACTCTAGCGCCATCTTCTCTACCATAAACTTGACTGCGATGCAGCCACCTAGCTTGGCGTACCAGGCCCGTTCGTAACACAATGCTGACATTCGTTCAGCAAGGTATTCCATCAAAGGCAGGCGGCACGCGCGTTCTCTGCTGCCTAGTACTGTGGCAGCAGTCTCTATCATAAGAACCAAAGCAAGGTGACCAGGCTTGCATAACTCTTTCTCTTCATGTCCCATTATGACAGCGATAGCATCGACGAGGACCAACGCGTCAAGACCTTCTTTAGGTGAAGAATTTTCGACAAACGGTCCCGCTTGCTGTGCTATCGCTACCATAGTGTAGTGTCTCACTAACGACACCATTGTTGGCAACACGTGGTGCCGTAGTTCCTTAATAGCTGCGGCCACAAACATTCCAGTAAGAGCAGTACGATGAGTGTTACGTACAATACTGTTAGTACACTTGTAATAAGGTCCATTTTGAACCTGTATCTTGCCGTCGATGAAACTAGGATGGTTGAACAGCTTTTGTAACGTCGCCCTGTCGTCATCCAAATTGAGGGAGGATGCTAAGTAACACCTCAGTACCTCCCAACATTGTCGTCTGTAGAAGGGATCTGTCATGCTTGACTTTAGCGCAGAAAAAGCAGTTTCTATTACTTTGTCTACCTCGAAATCAATAGGTTTCGCTTGTTCTTGGAAATAAGCTTGTACCGCGGGCGGTGGCGCGTCTGTTTCACGATACTCCAACCTTTGTGGTTCAATCATCATCTTGCGGTTACCACCGCCGAATTTTCCGAGTACCCTGAACGCGATTCTTGCGACTTCGTTATTCTGCAATGTTCTCCAAAGCGCTTGCATCAGGTCAGCCCTAACGGGCTGTATGTGTTCGTACAAAAAGTCGGGCTGTAAGTTATCGACGCAAAGCTCGAGGGTTCTCAACCCTTGTGATATTAAAGTGTGGGACCCGTTTAGTGCAGACACCAAAGGATCCATGAGCATAGGTAAATAAGGCAACAGGCTACTTAATCTAACGGGTACAGTCAAGCATAACTCGACGAATAGGTCTTTCATGTGTTGTTTGTGAAGGCCGCTTTGTAGGCGATTCAATCCTTCAAGTAAGTTTGGTAGAAGTGGTAAAAACTCTTGGTACAGTAGGTCGTGACTACCGCCTCCGATGGAGCGGAATAACGCCCTTAGCAGTAGGAAGTAATTGTAGGGTTCTTTTGCAGTCATGGCATAATCCATGGCTTTGTTAACAATGCTGTGTAAATGTGGTCTCAGCATTTGTTCGTTTTCAGTGGGGAACAGGCTGACGGAACCAAAGACCAATTTGAAAAGTCTTAAGTAAAGGTTTGACCTCTCCACGTTCGTTCCCATTTCCTCCATCCTTTGGAGAAGGTACTCAACAAGGACGGTGGCAAATATGGGCGACGTGGCAGGATTGGACAAGAATGTGTTGGCAATTATTTGCAACGTCGTATTTTTGTTAATTCTTTCAACCATATGTGAAATTGTCGCGGTAAATATTTCTTGGAAGGTTTGTGGGTTCATCATTGAGAACTGTAAAGAAAGAAATGACTCTGTAGGTACCCTCCTATATGAAAAATATTTTAAACATATTTTTTCAGTTTTTTTTTTTTTGAGATAGTATGTACACTTACCACTCCACTAAAATGCTCGAGCACTTCCTTCTCCTCCTTAGACCGTACATGTGGTTGCGCGGGCGGCTGCGCCGGTGCACGCGGTTGTGCTAATGTGTATATGTCAAGCGACTGTAGTCCCCATCGCACTAGCCGTATAAATACTAACGTTTCGCGCGCACTGAACTGCTTTTGACCAGTTATTGTGGTAGTTGATGTGCCTTCCGTGTTTGTTGTTGTTTGCTGTGATAAGATTAAGATTAGTTTATCATATTGCAGTAGATGAAGGAAAACATCGTGAGAAAACCGGCATGTCCAAAGTTCGAAGACATGTGACATCTACCAACCCGCACTGGGCCTGCGTGGTGGATTACGGCCCACTCCCTCTCACAGAGAGGAGGCCTGTGTCCCAGCAGTGGGAACATTATAGGCTGATTATGTAAACCCCTTAATACTCAAAAGATACTTGATTTTGATTTTCTGTACTTGAAACTTATCGGCAATTTTGAGTTGCGTGTGAGTACTTGACATTTAACAGGTTAAACAAGCTTTTTTGTAACAGAGCTATTTTTTTGGACAAGAAGCATTAACCAGGTGGTTTCCTAGCGTGTACCCTCTTTCTTTAACTAGAATTACAAAAAAAACCTGGGATTGTTCCATCTAAAAATGAGGAAATATTACTATCATTTTTAAATTTTTACAAAATAAGTGGTCAACAAACCTTGCAAGAAGCACAGCCCCAAGTAATCGTCTTAACACCACAAACCAGCGTCTTCACCAACGTCCTATAGTCTCCTACATTCAGATTATTCATCTGCGACGATGGGAACCCTATCTTAGACTTCTCCTCACTCTTGGACAGGCTGTCCAGGAAGTCTGGAGCCAGTTTCTCATCTTCGACCTTGACTTCGACCGTGGAAGTCGTTGGGCCTGGAGTGGTGGGAGTACCAGGTGTGGTACCGTTTGTGCCATTGGGTGTTGGTGTTGTTTGTTTACTAAAACAAGTTAAATACATAGTGATAAAGGAAATATGAGGTGATTGGAAGTCCTATGTGGTTTATGCACAGTTTTTGAGGTTTTTTAACCAGAAGGCCAACACCCTTAATTAAAAAAGTTCGAAATATAGTGACAATCTCATCTCACCGACAATCAATGTCAAAAATATAGGGAAATTAGAGTTATTTTTGACAGATTTAGACTGAGATCAGACTGTGAACATTTTTAAAATTACGAGAATTGCCCCTTTTTTTTTTGGGGTGGGAAATCATCAAATGACCTCTCCCGCTCTGGGCTGAGCGGAAGGGCGTGTCAGACTTTTACTGACTAAAACCGAAACATGTTCCTTCAGTTGCCTATGCCAGGGGCCACGGTATCTCTTTCGAACAACCCGCGGCCCTGGCGGCATCGGCCCTAGCAGACCCCGTCAGTTCGTGCCGATATCTCTTTGAGGCGCGCGTGGAACACAACACGCCGTCGACCTGGGCCTGGTTCTTACCGGGCGGTGAGCTGCCCATTGCTCGCCGCCCGCAAGCCCGCGCCTACGGTGGCCGAGAGTCGGCTGTTGACACCCGTCCAGGGCGTCTCCTGCGGCGACTAGGGGCGTGAGGGCGCAGTGATTGCCTCTCCCTCACGCGCTCCGCCTCCTCCTTCGCGAGCATTACTGCTTCGGAAAAGGAGGTGACGGCCTCCCATGCACTCTCGCTCCGTACTACGGCCTGGACCAGGGCCGGACGCCAGAGATCGCCGCCACGAGGACGCGGCGGTGCCCCGCCCAAGCCGGGCAGACCTCCACCGTGTCCTCCGGGCGATCCACACAGTACGAGAATTGCCCCTCAAAGCTTATTTCTTTGATAGTGCTCTCTGTTTGATATCTTTACACATTGAAATTCTGAACATTAAGTTAAAGAAGAACTTTGCCTTAATAGATAATGTTGGCGAATGAACAGCTATTCAATGAGGACCTCAGAAATCGGGTGATAGCAATCTAGATTTCTAGCAAACGCGAAGTTTGTCAACAGTTTATGTTTGTTTGTTATGGTGTTGTTCTTTACACTGACTTTAAAAGAAAAAAATCTATTTTCAACAAAACACTTCTACACACTTACCACTTATTCATTAACGCGGGTAGTTGCAACTTGGATATGGTCTTGAACTTTAGCACGAACACTTCAAGTATCCGCATAAGTAATTGCCGTCCCTGCGGCTGTGTGCCTGCAGCGGCAGCGCCTTCGCTCTCGGAACGCTGACGAATGCAGTCAACCAGGTTCAGCAGTAACTTGCAGGACATTGTTTGGATGCTGTATAAATAAATATGGACATAAATGCTTGGTGCCAATTGATGTTATTTCCACTTAAACGAAAATCATGCCTTTGTAAATTTGTGATTTCAGAATGAGTACTATTACAAAAATCATAAAAATGTTTGAAGTTGTAGCACAAAATGAACTTTATGAGGGAGCATTAAAGTTGGTTTTCTACAATCACATCTTTACCTTGTAGGAAGAGATTCATCATGCACGTTCTTGGAGAACAAATGAGCAGCGATAGCGAGGTCTGTCAGTGGTAGGAGTTGTCTGACATGGTGAACTAAGTCGGCTAACGTGGAATACGCCAGTGGACGTAAAGATTCATGGACGGTCCACCCGCCTCCAAGGAGTACATCTTCGTCGAATAGACGCTCCATGTATGGAACAAATTCTAAAAGAAAATAAATATTATGTTAAGTACCACATTCAGTTGGGCATTATGATTTTCGACAGGTTCAAAAGTACGAGAAAGTTTGAAAAAAATACGTGAGAATTCACTTTTGTAAACCACTCAAGTTGTTTAATGTTAAAATTTATTTATCGTGAAATAAAGATTATTCTATAAATTAGCTTAAAAGTAATTTCAAAGTACATATTAATGCAGTTACATTTTAATTTTTTTTTTTAAACGTTGCCCCACACTAGGAATTGCTCCTGTATCGTGGGCGCGTTTACAAACATTTAAACTCACATACACAAACAGCCAGACCCGGAACAACTACCTGTAGGCAATAATCTTACATGTAAAGTTATAACTTAGCAACTTACTCAGTCTCAAATCTGTAGCTAGGATATGTCGTGTCGCTATGACCAGCTCCTTTCTCAGATGCGCCACTTCTGGTGGACATAAGGTCAACAGCCCTATAATGCCCTTCACCATCAAATTGGCATGATTGGCAATTGTGTCTTGATATATTCTAATGATGTAAGCCAAGAAGGCTAAAGTCTTTATTTGAGCACCCATGAAGTCTACAAAAACCTCCTTGTTGAATGAAGCTGATTGTCTGTAAAAAAAAAACATATGTATAGTTGATGTAATACATAGTCACACTTACTATTTTTAGTCTGTTTTGTTTAGCTGTAAGATAGAGAATAAATAAATAAACAGCCCACAGAAGTATATTGTTCAAGTAAGCGAATTGTTTGACCAATTTGAAAATATTTTAATTTGGAAGACAAGAAGGTGAAACTGATGAACCCCAAGTTTTCTAAACAACACTTTACTTTAAGATGTTCTAAAATCTGTTCATATCTTACAAGTGACAGCATGAGGCAAAACAATGACATAAAATTAAGTTGTTTGTAAAATTAGTCAGTAGTCTTTTATTTAACTTTAAATCAAGTAGGAATTGATGTGGTCACACAGAATAGCTTTTCATTTCAATTTCCTGTTGAAACTTACCTGTGGGTAGCAGCAGGTTGCAAAGTAATGGTCTCCATGATGAGAGGGATGAAGTTGCTGACCTCCTGATGGACATTCTGTTTGTACAATTGGTACATGAGGACCACTATGATCGGTAACTCCTGAATCACCTTCAAGGAGAGCACTGATCTTGGGATCAGGTTGTACTGTAAGTGAAATACATAAATCATATAAATAAATAGTACAAATGTCTCTCTGACTTTGAAGTAGATACATATAAATTTTTAGAAGCTTAATGGGAATTGAAATTTCTCAAATAAATGTTACTTTAATGAAGTTTGGAATTGTAGCACAAACTAAAATAGCTAAAAGCTTACTTTAGAGCTGTGCCATAGATTAAAAGTTTCAATTTATTTATTTATCCTCACACTGGAACGCCATACGGCAATTCTCGTTTACAAAACTCGTTGGCAAAACTCGTTTTTTTTTTTCAATTAAGTATTGTATAAATAACTTGAAAATTGTATGCTGCATTACGATACATAAGGTTGTTTTTATCACATCTATTCAAAAAAAAGCTAGTGTATTCTTCGTAAACAGGGACAGTTAGTACCAATAACGACATTAAAATCGAATCATACTCAAAATGATTAGCTTATCTGAAACGACAATCCGAAGGGCATAAACCGAAGAAATCAAAGGTGTTTGCTGGCAAAATGTTGAAGCTTATTTAAATGTTGCTCCCGGTGAAATCTATTTCCTGACAAAAGTAAGTATTTTATTAAAGTGACTTAGTTGCTAATAGCAACGTATCTAATTTTGAGAGTCTTACTTTGTTTCTTTTTGTTACAGTTTGTGTTGATTTTTGGAGTACATGGGGCTTGTCATAGCAATGAGCTGCTTAATCTAACAATGGATAATGTTGAGACCCACTCGGATGAATTACTTTTGATAAAGTTGAAAAACACAAAAACCAAAACCTACAGATAGTTTATAATCCGAGGTGTAGAAACTTATTGTTGAAAAATATCAGAAACTTCACCCTTCTGATATGAAAATCAATGGATTCTTTATCCGTTGCCAAAATGGCAAATTTACAAGACAACCCATTGGAAAAAAAAATCGGGTTTGCCTCCGGAAATCGCTACTTATTTAAAGTTACACTGATACAGGTCATTGTTTCCAGAGAATGTCTGCCACTCTCTTAGCAAATTCCGGAGTGAACATGTCTGTTTTACAGAGACATGAGGATGGAAATCATCTACGGTAGCTGAAGGATATGTAGACGAATCTATTGAAAACAAAGCCAAAATTTGCCACCCAATTGTCGAAAATAGCAATTTAAAAGAGAACACCCATTCCAGAAAATAATAAATTTTCTCAAAAAATACACCCTGAGACTATTTCTAATTCTCAAGCTGTAAATAATTCTACAAATGTAGCAGATGTTGGTAATAAAATAGTTACGATGCACTTCCATAATTCGCCTCTAATTATTAACAACATTAGCCTCTAAAGGTATTGCTCCTAAATGTATGTAAATAAATAAGCGTCCTATTCTTATTAATAAGTTGGACTTAAGATTGCTCTTAGTGATAAGACCACCCTTGTAAAAAAATATATTTATGTTCTGTAATTTATATGGTGTACATAATAAAGAGTATTCTATTATATTCCACTTACTTATTTTGTCATACATGGTGATAAAAAGTAGTGTCCACCTCGGGAGCAACACTATTTTAAGCTCAAGTGACGTACTTTGAATCCCTCGCTGCACTCAGGATTCTACTTTAGAATCCTTCGCTCTGCTCTTTCGGATTCGGATTCAAAGAAACACTCTCGCCTTCAAAATAGTTGTTTGCTCCGTTGGCAAACAATCTACTATTTTGTATTTGCATCACATCAGTAAACATAAAATGAACTGAATATATTATTTACTTCAGCTCACCCTTTTGGTTTGTTTATTTTTATTATAAATACTCACAGTAACAACACTGCCATCTAGTAGTTTCTTCTCAGTGTGTATAGGTGTAGTGGTGTAAGTTTCTTGTAGTAGCTGGTCAATGTTCACTTCTGACAAATCCTTCACCCTTATAGTGGGTTTAGGTTCAAATATTTTTGGCAAATGATTTGGCAAGTCAGAGTATATTCCTTTCACCCACTGCAGGAACTTGTGAATCTAGATAAATTAAGAAAAAAGAGATTTCATACAATTACATGCTTCTCTATGGATTTGTAACAGAAATTATTATTATTTATATGTTTTTGCCTATGTTGTCCCATTGCAGGGCATAAGCCTCGCTTTCTTATTTCCACTCCTCCTCTCTGTCTTGGGCTAGTGAGAAATGGTGTAAAATTATTTAAATAGAAAAGTAAAGTACTTACATCTACATCAGTGGAGTATGGAGGTCTGTATTGTTTGTGCAGTTCCATAAAAATCTTCAGGCACACCAATACATTCTCTTCATTTTCTATTTCCATTAATTTCAGCATCAGTACAAGGATACTTTTGACATACGGTCTTAAGGTCTCGCTGATCGGTAGACGGTGGATCATCTCAAGT
The DNA here is from genome assembly GCA_945859715.1 of Apamea sordens. Lineage (NCBI taxonomy): Eukaryota > Metazoa > Arthropoda > Insecta > Lepidoptera > Noctuidae > Apamea > Apamea sordens. The sequence goes on along the minus strand of OX243991.1, from coordinate 7,923,482 downwards.
ATCAGTTTCCGCACTTGCTGAATATTGTACTCAGCTATGAAGTGGGGTTCCCCTTCTTGTAGTATTTTGAGGAATATTTTTAGGGAGTGTTCTAGGAATTGTGGATATTGAGCGGAACTGAGTATTACCTGGTAAGAAAAGATTAGAACAGTAATGTTACATTTGTTGTTTGGCTGGTAGATTGTTGTTATTTTAGCATTTAATTAATTTATATCAAGGTAGACCTAAAATAGTTGTTTATTATGCATTCAATGTGCTGCCTTATTGCCACCTTCGTTTTCTATCCGGCAACCTTAATGGGCTACTTTGTTATCAGTACCGGTTACCGCAAAAGCAAAGTAATACAAAGATATCAACATACCTCAAAGTTTTCGCTGAGTTCCTGGGCTGCTTTGAGCTTGATCTCATCCTTAGCGCCGGGATCCGCCAACATGGTCACATAGCTCCTGTAGGTATTCATCTGGGTGTGCGGGTCCCCAGGACCGCCTGCAGCCATCGAAGCCATCATTGTGCACAGCAAATAGTCTCACAATTAAGTATTTTCACCAGCCAGTGAATTACTCAACATGTTGTTATGACAAAAAAATATACAAAGAAAATGGTCCTTCACACATTTACATCTTTCAATTATTAAATATACAGGGGTTAGATCATTATTCTTTACATTAGTCACAAATAATCTCTATAATAAAAATATTAACCCAAACAACCGGACAAAACAAGCAATGCACGCAACAAGAGACACAGGGAGCTCAACTCAACACATAACTATATTTTTTTTAATCTGTGTTAAATAAAATATTAATGATTTCGCGCATAGACTATAGAATGAATGAAAGAAAAAAACAAATAAAGCATGGTTGACACGACCGAAATCAGTTTGGAGATAACATTTTAATAATTTGGAGAAACATTTTATTAGTCGTGTGGTTCCGGTTCTCTTTGATCAGTTTTGCCGTGGTTTCCGCAAATGCAATCAAAGAATCAACCACGTTTTTATAAAAGTGCGCAGAGGCAGTTTTATAAAAACAGACTCTAATTCTCGAGCTATATGTACAAATTTTAGTCGCTGGTGATTTCAAAATCTCAAATTTTGACATCACTAGCGATAAAAAATCTATGTAAGGACGTGAGACTTACATAGATTTTTACATATGCAGCAACTTCTAAGGACGTGAGACTTAGAGCGGCTAAAGTTGCTGCATATGTGTGTACCTAGCATAATATTTCAAGAGGGTGTTGTAGAGGTGGGTGGTAGAATTCGATTTGATTCTCTATGGTTCCATAGTATGGGATAAGGATGGTATGGTATAAAACTCTATTGTTTATTCCGTGTCATCGGCATCGATGGATGCTTTTACAAGTTACATTACATTTTTGTAATGGGATAAAAATGGGTTGAAAATGAAATAAAAACTACGTACCGGTTGTGAAAAAGTGAAATTATCAACTCAAATACAACTTAAAATGTGATCATGGCTACTTCTACAACAGTGTTAGTCATAACATTTTGGCTTCGGTGCACAATAGTGTATGGTTACGAGTTCATATCACAATATCCGAATCAGCCTAATGAGACTTACCATTTCTATCATCTCGCCGTGGACAGAGTCAGCGGCCAAGTATACGCTGGTTCGTTGAACTGGGTTCACCAGTTAAGCCCTGACTTGAAACCAATCCATGTTATAGGTACGGGTCCGATATTAGACAACCCAATGTGTCATGCAAGTGGCTGCACTTCAGCTGACATACAGCGGACTACGCGGACTGATAACGTGAACAAAATATTAGTGATAGATCAAGAATCCGGAAGAGTGATCGCGTGCGGTTCGGTGGCGCAGGGCTCCTGTTCCAAGTACAAGCTTGGAGACCTGTCTGCGAAGCCCGAGTTCGTTCCTGTTAGTGTGGCAGCTAATGACGCTGATGCGTCGACCTACGCTTTCATCGGGCCTGAAAGGTATAATTCGTGGGACCGTTCCAATGTGCTTTATGTGGGGACTACATTCACTAACAATGGAGAGTACAGACACGATGTTCCTGCGATCTCCAGCCGCGACTTGATGACTCTCGACACTGCACAATTAACTTTTAACAAACAAAGTTCAATACAAATAGATGTTAAATACAGAGATAACTTTCTAGTGCAGTATGTGTATGGCTTTAATGCTAGTGACTATGCATATTTTCTGATAATCCAGAAGCATTCCCACCTAGCTGGTAATGAGGAACTGGGGTATGTGTCCCGGCTCGCTCGCACATGTGTTAATGATGACAACTACAACAGCTACACTGAAGTGACGCTGGAGTGCCATGTTCGAGAAGAAACTGTTAGTGGTAAGAGTGAAGTGGTCAATTATAATTTAGTTCAAGATGCTAAGATTGCAAAGGCTGGTGCAAACCTAGCGGCCCAACTGGGTATAGAGACAGGAGATCCTGTTCTTATAGCTATTTTTAGTCCATCAAAAAGTATTTCTAATGAACCTATGGCTAAGTCGGCTATTTGTGTATTTTCTTTGCAAGAAATAGAAATTAAGTTTAATGAAAATGTTCACATGTGTTTCAATGGCAGCACTAAAGCACGCAACATGGGCTACATATCAGGCATGATATCTGATGGAAAATGTCCCAGTGTTGGTTCAACAGGAAATATTCTTAATTTTTGTGAGGTGGGTCTTAAAATTAGTGGACTTTACCCTATAAAAACAATGTCTGTTATTAACTGGAATGATACTTTGATAACTTCTGTCACTATGTCTGTAACAGGTTTACATACGGTAGCATTTCTAGGCACAAACAATGGAATTTTGAAGAAAGTTCTCATTGATGCTGATAAAGCATTAGAGTATTCTAGTGAAGCAATTTTGCCCGGTCAGAGAATTCTACCCGACACAACACTATCACCATATCAAAAAACTCTGTATGTGTTAGCACGAAATTCAATAGTGCAGCTACCAACTGAAAGATGTGCAGAACATGGAAATTGTTCCTCTTGTCTAGAATCAAATGATCCCCATTGTGGATGGTGTTCTTTGGAAAAACGCTGTACAGTTCAAAATATGTGTCAAAAAGGGACACAAAGTGCACCAAGATGGTTGTCTCAATACATTGGCCAGCAGTGCATTGACTTTGAACAGATCCAACCAGACAGAATATCAATGAATGAAGTAACAACAGTGCAGCTTATAATTAGAACTTTACCAGAACTGCCTTTTGAAGCAAAATACAAGTGTGTGTTTGGAAATGCCCCTGCTATAGATGCTGCTGTAACATCAAATGGCCTAGCTTGCCCTACACCAGACGTGAAGTACAGACCTAAAATACCACAGAGTCAAGATCATGTGTATGTTTCGCTTTCCGTTCACTCATCAGAAACAAATAAGGACTTTGTTTCCAGAAACTTTGCTTTCTATGATTGTTCAAAACATTCCACATGTCACTCTTGCATATTGAGTGAATGGGCTTGTAATTGGTGCATATATGACAATAGGTGCACCCATGATACCTCTGTTTGTCAAAGAACCATAATAAGTGGTGAAAATAATCCAACTAAACTGCTAAATCATGGTATTGGACATTGCCCTAGAATAAGACAATACAAGAAACCTATTTTACTACCAAATAATGTGCCTAAAGAATTGGAACTTGAGGTTGAAAATCTACCTCACTTACAACCAGGACACACTGGATTTCAGTGTATAGTGAGTATTGAGCTAGCCAACATGATACTCCCTGCTAGAGTTGAATCTAACCACTATATTGTGTGTGACAAAACAACCTATTCATATGAGGAAGATGTGGGAGAATACAATGTGAGTGTTAAAATTGTCTGGAATCATAAACATTACATAGATACAATCAACATTACATTGTACAAATGTGAAATTCTTGGATCACATAGAGAACATGCTGATTGTTCACTTTGTATAACACGAAATTCTATCTACAAATGCACCTGGTGTGGCAACTCTTGTTCTTATAGTGAAACATGTTTAGAAAATCCAGTAACTGAGTGTCCAAAGCCTAGAATTGATATGATCAAACCACTAAGTGGACCAATAGAAGGAGGCACCATAGTAACCATTGAAGGCAGTAACCTTGGTTTAAGAGTTGAAGAAGTATCTGGTAAAGTTCGAATTGGAGATGTTCTATGTGAAATAGTAGACTTTGAAGTCTCTGTAAGCATCACATGTCGCACTGGACCTTCCAATGGCTCTGCTGTAGCACCTGTTATTGTGGAAAATGATTCTGGCCACACAGAATCATCTGTTTTGTTCAGTTATAAAAACATAAAACTTCAGGGCCTCTACCCAACACTAGGTCCAGTTGCAGGTGGCACCCAGTTAGCTATAGGGGGGCAGCATTTGAACATTGGTTCATCTATCTCTGCTTTCCTGGATGAACTGCCATGTTCTGTCAATAGTACACAGACCTCAAACAGCAGATTAATATGCATTACTCCAAAGGCAAATGCACCCAGAGTGATTCACACATTGACAGTGGGAATAGATAATGCAAATCGAACTTTGTATGGAGATTTGTTTAATTATACAGCAGACCCAACAATCATGGAAATAAAACCATTGAAAAGTTTTGTATCTGGTGGCAGAATGATAACAGTTCATGGTACAAACTTGCACACAATCCAAAAACCTCTTATGAAATTGTATTTTGCCAATGAAGTGCTACCTGTGAACCATACAGCTTGTACTGTGCTCAATGAACATCAGATGGAATGTCCCAGTCCTGCAGTAAATAAAAAATATTTCGACATTTTGCAAGCAACAAAAACTCAGACTAGTACTCCACAAATAGCAATGAAAGTCGGTTTTGTTTTGGACAATGTAGAAACAATGCATGAAAAACACTTTAATCCCCCTCGAACTCATATGGTGTTTGTTGAAGATCCTCATGTTTATCAATTCCCTAATAAGGGCATAAAATCTTACAAAGGAGATCCATTGGTAATAGAGGGTGAAAATTTAATAAGGGCAAGTGATGAAACCGATGTTATTGTTACAATTGGAACAGAACCTTGTAATGTAACGAGCTTAACAATGCAACAACTGTTATGCACGCCTCCTGAAGTACAACCATCTAATACTGATGAAAATGGTTTACAGATAGCAGAAATTAATCTACCTTTGGTGGTTGTAAAAGTTGGGAGAAACCTGCGATTCCCTATTGGTTATCTTCATTACGAATTACTTAGAAACTACAATTTTCCGCCGGAAGTTATCGCAGGAATCGCTGGTGGCACTTTCTTTCTAGTGCTTATATTCATGATTGTATTAGTGATGTACAGACGGCGCAGTACAAAAGCGGAAAGAGAATATAAAAGAATACAAATTCAGATGGATACTTTAGAGAGCAATGTTAGATTAGAATGTAAATTGGCTTTTGCTGAACTGCAAACTGATATGTCTGATTTGGCAGCTGATTTGGAACATTCAGGCATACCGACGCTAGATCACGTAAACTACGTCATGAAGGTATTCTTTCCTGGAGTATCAGACCACCCTATATTGAACGTCCAACGTCAATTATTTATAAACGCTCCCAGAACCAATTACGATGCAGCTATGATACAATTTGAGCAGCTTTTGAATAATAAATGTTTCCTTTTGTCATTTATAGACACATTAGAGTCACAAAAATCATTTAACATTCGAGACAAAGTAAATGTGGCTTCTCTGTTGATGATAATACTCATGGGGAAAATGGAATACGCAACGGATATTTTAAAATCACTTTTGTTACGTCTTATTGATAAATCTATTTGCAATAAACATCCCCAACTAATGCTAAGAAGAACTGAAAGTGTGGTTGAAAAAATGTTAACAAATTGGATGGCGTTATGTATGTATTATTATCTCAAAGACTATGCAGGTTCTTCACTGTTTTTGCTCTTCAAAGCAATAAAACATCAAATCGAAAAAGGAGTTGTCGATGCAATAACACACGAAGCTCGATATTCTTTATCAGAAGAGAAGCTTTTGAAGGAACAGATTGACCACCAGACCATAACACTGCATATAGTCCAAGATGATTTTGATGAAAAAGTTCAATGTAAAGTTTTAGATTGTGATAGTATTTCACAAGTAAAAGCTAAGATATTAGATGCCCTTTTTAAAAATACCCCGTTCTCTATGAGACCATCCGTCCATGAAGTTGATTTAGAATGGCGACACGGAAGGGGAGGACATGTTACGCTTCAAGATGAAGATGTTACCACGAAGACGATAAATGGCTGGCGTAAATTGAATACGTTAGCTCATTACGGTGTCAAAGAATCCGCCGTCATGTCCTTGATATCCCGCCAAAACGACAGTTTTAACACTCCATATAAAATACCCTGCAAGAATTGCACAGGAATATACTGTTCTAATTCCCACATCAGAGTGTATAACAGTGACATTACAGACCAAAATGTTCATTACTATCACTTGGTGAAACCTATAGAGTACCAGCATATTATCAACAAGTCGTCAGAACATAGTCACAAAGCTATTCCAGAGATATTCCTCACTAGGCTCTTGTCTACGAAAGGCACTGTCCACAAGTTCGTTGATGACTTCTTCAGCACTATACTCACTGTCAACGAAGTATTGCCACCAGCAGTCAAGTGGCTGTTCGATCTCTTTGATGACGCTGCACGGACACATGGTATCCTGAATCCTGAAGTAGTCCATGCTTGGAAGTCCAATAGTTTACCTCTTAGATTTTGGGTGAATCTCATAAAAAATCCAGATTTTATATTTGATATAAATAAAACGGCGACTGTTGACTCTTCATTATCAGTTATCGCTCAAACTTTTATGGATGCTTGTTCATTAACAGAACATCGATTATGTAAAGATTCTCCTTCTAACAAATTACTTTTTGCTAAAGACTTGCCTACGTATAGAGACATGGTTATAAGATTTTATCAATCTGTATCTCAATTACCTCAAGTAACAGACCAAGAGCTAAGTACTTCTATGCAGCAACTTTCGGTGGAACAGTTGAATGAATTCGACACTCTGTCTGCCTTAAAAGAGTTGTATATCTATGTCAGTAAATATAGAGAACAAATTATATTAGGACTAGAAAACAAAATGCACTTAGCTCATAAATTAGATAATATAGCATGCACTATGGAAGGGGATCCTACATCTATATGCTGACTATATGACACCAGTCACGATTTGATTGCATTTACGTAATTTATTTATATAATACCTACTTTGTAAAAAGAAGCTTTAATTTATTCTGAAAATACTCAGATCTAATAAAACTGATATTGTAAAAAGACTGTAAAATATCAGTTTCATAACTCTAGTTAGAAAGTAAAAATATTTTTTTCAATGAATCATGATGAAATACTTAATAGCTATGGACTTATTTTTTGTCGAAGTACCTATATAATAAGTATTAAAGTATCTTTTGTAAGTATTAAGTGAAATTATTGTAACTATATTGGCAATTTTTACTCAGCATTACGGTATGGGACTATTTGAACAAATTATTATTTTCGTATTTGTATATTGAAGTTAAAAGCTACCTTTAAAAAAAATGCCGTCGTATAGCTAAAGTATACTATAATTTATTTAAATGTATATTAATTCCTTAGCAACACCTTTTTTGGAGTACACCCTATGTAAGGAGACTGTTCAAAATGTACCCAGCTCCAGCACTAATGATTTGTATCTCTGATTATAGAGTAAGAATATAATATACCATCACTCAATCGGGAGGCTAACATGTTTTGTTTGCCTGGAAAAGTTTTGTAGGCGTTCATCACAGCTCATATTTTGATAAAAATATGTTACCACCGTAAGCAGTGATAAAAGTGATTTAGAATGATAATTACTTTTATTTTTACTCTATCAATGACATACGAAATGTTTCTGCCGAGACTGGGTTTTTTTAATGGAAACTAAATAGTCTCCTTTATTGTACAAATTCAAATGGTCCCATAAAACTAAATTTGGAATACTTGTAATGCATTTAAACTCCCAGTGGCCATGCTATTTTTATAATTTTAATATAATGCTCTCTTTTAGGAACAACAAATATGATTTTATGAGAATGATGATATAAATCTGGCACTGAAATTATTTTGTAATGTAAATGTTCTTAATTGTATTTATATCTAAATTACTTAACTATTGATGTGTATTACGCTAAGATGTATGTGTAAAGAGAAATAAGAATTAATTAAGGAAAATGTTGTGATATTTGTATTTGGAATATTGATAGTATTAATTTATCATGTTAAATACTCTTAATTTATTCAGCAATTGATTGATATAATTATTACATTTGTAACTAAAAAAAATCTAGGCTCATGTTACTTTTCTGTAAACCAACAAAACACCATTCTCATCGTTTTTAATAATTTCGTGATCTCATTATGTTTTTGCTCAACTATCTTTTATATATTGTCAATTTGTATAAAGAAACCCCAGTTTGCTCTTTTCTATATGAATCTCAAATGTATTGTAAAAAAATTGACAGAAAATGTCGTAATAATATTCCATTTACAAAATATGTTTAAAAATAGTATTAGTTAGATATAATAACTTGCTAGAATTTAAGACAGCGTAAATTCACCCGTCTTTGAAATTTTATATTATTGACTTAGAAATATACTTATTTATCAATCCTTTTGTAATGAATAATTTCAATATGAATGGGATAAAACAAAATAACGGAGTATTATTCATTTTAACGTTTATTACATGTACATAAATAAAACATAGAACTTTTAGGCAATTCAGACATACACCGAAAGTTATATAAATTAGATACATAATTCTTATAGATAAAAAAATGTACTGTCAGCGAAACAAAATTAAAATAATTTATTAATTACACGGGAGTGATCCTATTTTTTAAAACTTTTGTACTGTTTAATCTCGACATATTCATAGTTAGCTAAATTGACAACAATTACATAGATAGCAATGCTATTATTTGAATCTATCACATTGAAAGCTATTAATATTCCTATGCTTTTAAACTTGCGTATTAAATTTGACGTACACTCTTCGTGATTTAAAAAAAAAATAGCATAGAAGTGTTATTTGTTGAATGTAAATTTTAGAAACAAATAATTATGAACGGAGGACTGACCCTGCTTGAAGAGCTGAAAATGCAGTTAGCGAAAATGATCACTTACAAAAATATATGGACATTTGACAAGTAGGTATGATATACTTGCATCTTTCTTATCACGTTATGCCTACAGAATCTCTACTCGGTTTGAATATTAAATTTACAAGACCCTACAAGATAATTTCTTACAATCGTTTTTTCAACACTCATTATAACATGTTTAGATCATTGGAATTATTTGGAAGTGTTAAATCTAAAGTAAATAAATGCTAGTTTTTATTACAAATCCAAATTCACGGTTGAGTTTGGATTTGGACTTCAGATAATCATTTGTATGAAACTTAAACGCATTGATTTTTGTTCGGGAAAATCTGATGCCCTACAGAACGGCAGAACATAACCACATACTAAAAATTAGCACCGTTTATCTGTGGCAATTTATTTTATTGCAGAGTATCTATATTATCTCTCTGGCGGGATGGCGAAACATATCTTAACTGTCTGGGGCAAATCAATTAGGCTTTTTTTTTACAACGAATTTTAGTGAGATCTTATCCACCAATTTAATATTCTGTGCTAGAACTCGTAACGGACACGTATAGATTATTAGCAGCATTTTCAGTAAGTTTCTTTCAATGTTTTAAAGTCTGACTAGGCCTAAGTCTGTAAAAAAATAGTCTCATTACACGAATATTGTGAAGGCCTTTAAATTCGCAAAAGTCTTGGAACGATTGCTGTTACATACACTCCTTGTAACGAAACATGAGTGCTCACACCAGGCTTTGCATCTGTGTGAGTGGGCGCCGAAAACGCGTAGCTACGCTTCAACACGATTGGTCCAAATCCTGTCAAACATTACAGTAGGTTTAACACTACTCCCAAAAACGCATCGCTTTACAAACACTAGCATCGAAATACCTGGCCGTCATCAAGCTAAACATCAAAGTTGCTCGCAGCACACACTTGCGCGTACGCAACCATCCAATCGGACGTGTTATATAAAAAGACATTGTTATCATCACATGTTTTTGCTACATCTTGCCATTAAAGTTGCTTCTTCATTTTAGCATGCAGTACATAGTTTCTTACAATAGAAATGGGTTTCTAATTTACTGTACATATACAAAACCTCGTCTACCCTGACCCGACCTTTTGTCAGGATTTCGATCCCCTCAACTTATGAACATTACTTTGGACGGAAGTTAAGTTAGCCCTGAATGAAGCTCACAAAACATCGCTTAGCGAACAATTCCATAAAGTTAAATGTTTTCATAGGAACAGTATAAACTTCATTACAATGTATAATATAAGTTTAAAAACCCATTTCCAGTCATTCACTTGCAAAAAACAACGGAACAATATCTCTTTCTCAATATAAATTAATATGATTAAATGCCATAATATTTATTGCAGTATTCTGGTGTTAGTTATAAAGCTAAATAATGTATTTTCTACGAGCTACTAATCTTTATATACTATTGAACATACATATTATAATAACAGGAATCATAGGTATTTTTGAAATTGACAGTATGCTGCATTATGTATAATTTTGCATTAAATCCCATCTACTAATAGGAACATTAAAGGAATTCAATGCATGGTAATGAAATTAATTACATGTATTTTAATACTTCGTCTAATCTATCAGTAATTATTAACTTGACATTCAACCATTAATTGTGCAAATCTGCATTAAATTTGTACTATTTATATATTAAATATCAACAAAATATTTAACAAACAAAATTATTATGAAATTATTACTCAATAAATATCTAAACTTCATGTACTCGTAAGTTTGTAAATGATTCTCACTCGTAGTGTCAAACAACAACGTTACTTAAAATACATAATATACTTTGACTTAACCGGGACTAGAACCCAGGACCGCTAAAACAGAACTAGCTGTTTGCACGACCGTCATAATTTCCACACAAGTGCACATCAATTAAAATGCAATAGTACATAAATAATCGGGTATAATATATCACAATGTCAAAAATACTTAAAGACCCGTGTCCTATGCGTGCAATTGAATAAAATTAGGGAAATAAGGCGTGGCATAGATCGTAGAACGATTCAAAAATGTGGAAGGCAGTATCATAAATGCAAAAAATATTTGTGCAGGTTACAACAGACCGCATTTTAAAGCCGCATGTTGACGTTTATTTTGATTATAAAAATTCTGATATAAAATTTTAAATGACACTATTTTGTATTAAAATATTCTCTACTACTTCATCATTAGTTACGCCACACCTCACAAAAAAAAAAACAATAAACATTAATTCACATACATTTTGACATAGAGCCTGAAAAACATTTATAACGAGTTCACAATAAATATTTATAAAAAGCTTATGTGCTGTTTATAATAAATCGCCTCTTAGGTCCTGCCTAATATCTTACTTATGGCATAACAGGAACGACGCGTTCCCATACGGTTTTGCCTTCTATAGCAACTATTTATTAGGGACGTATAAAAACGTGGTGGAGAATCGTTACCTCCGAAAGATGTACTTACAACACAATTTAAGTACTTTATAAAAATGTTACTGCTGATGAAATGGACTGCAGTATTTTTATATTAGTTTTTCTAATAATAAATATTAGACAATATAAGTATACCAAAGGGCTCTACGAGCCACAAGTTAATGTAGTAATGTCTAGTATGCTTTCACGGGTGATTTTTCTAATGGATCGCGATAAACGATAGTGGCTGATTTGATGAGGTCGGGCTCCTCCTCGGAGGTAAAGCACTCTGCGGAGGCGTCGACGTCTTTGTGCGAGCACTTATTGTGCGCCATGAGCAGGCCTCCAGCTAACCCCACTAGTGCGCGGTCCAGCCAGTTCACCGGGTTAGCGTATACTAGACCTCCTTCGTAGAAGCCCAAATGGCCGCCGTGTGCCAATTCGAGGTACATCGCCTTATCGTGCGAGCCTGTAAAGATAAAAAATAATATTTTAAAACACTAGATTACATATTGCAGTAAATTCAATATGACGTTCAAATTGTAGAAGATAACCTCAGTCTGATTCATAAACATGTTTTTACAAGTTGCTGCCTTTATCAGCGTATCTATCACGCCACTTGACCATGCAAATATTTCACTATGTTAATTTCGTTTTTTTTTAATTATAATATGAATCGAGCTTTCGCAGAAACCGCTTTTAGTTTATGACTACTGTTTGTAGAATTCAAAGAAAGTAGAGTTACAGAAATTGTCTAGGTGTAGCAATAAGATTTTTACGCACATCTTCTATCTTCTAAAATGACCTAAAACGAAATTTCTGATGAACCGAACCTTGAAAATCCGAATTTAGTAAAGTTAAGACACGTTAAATATGGAGATTTACAATCAAGTTCCACCGGTTTCGTTCACATGTACAATGATAATGACCTCTTTTGTGTTGCGCAATATTTTCAATAACATTCGTTTACTTCAAATTATGCAGTTACCAATTATGGAGAAAGCCGACGGTCTAATAGGTACCTATAGATCATTTATAGATTCGTATACATAAAAACTAAGGTAAGTTAGATGGTTATTGGATGTGTCAAATCTAACACGCAGACGACATAATTAATAATATAAATGAATTACCGAAATACCGGTGACGCGTACATTACCAAATATTGCCTCGACGTTTGTTCACACATTCACTGTTGGACATTCCTCTTAAATAAATAACTGTCAAACCGACCACCATAATGGACAGACTGTTCAATTTAAAATTGGACAATAATGTAGGTAGACAGAAACCTGAAAGCACCTAACAACAGGTCTGACCTTGAAATACCGGTATACCAACTTGCTGGCTTTATAAAGTCAGACCATAGTCATTAGTCGCTCCGATAAAAAAAACGGACATTTAGATATACATATTTGTACACACGGCTACACATCAAGCTATGCAAAACCAGTATTGCCTGACCGTTCATTGTGAGATAATATCATACAATGTGAGGCCAAGACAAACTGGTTTTGTATAGCTTGATGTGTAGCCGTGTGTACTAGTACCAGCCGAACACACAGTCCAATGCATTATTGACTTTGAAAGCATTCGATGTGTTCCCGAGAAAAAAAATCCAAGTCTGAAAATCGGTACTTACTGACAAATTCCCTGACGATGGGTAATAATGGTTCGGGGACTATGGGGTCATCGCGCGCGTTGATAAATATCATTGGGGTTTTTATATTCTTAAGGTAGAATGCCGACGAACTCCATTTGTAGAGGTCTGCCACTGATTCGAAGCCGTACATTCTCCTGAAAAAACAAGAAAATTGTGTTTAGATTCGCGGTTGGTTACACGAAAATCTTTTTCGCCATTAGCGTGTGTTTGCTCACATTAACATCTGTTGATTTTCCAAATATTGTTTGCAATGAGCTGGTTATCACACATTTTGTAGGCTAGGGGCACCACTGAATTCCATCAGATATTCCAAAGCCCGTCTGCATTTGCTGAGGACCCCTACCGCGTGGTTTTGGTCTGTAGAAGTCTGTTAGATACCTATGCACAGATGAGAATTCTCACACAATAGAAAAAAAGTGACTGTATTGTACTTTTTACTTGCTGTCGGGTTTTAATTTAATTTTTCAACCTGGCCTGTAACCATTGTGTGATCTAGACGAGACGATAGACACCTCGTGTCATCCATCTGTTAGTAGGTATGCTTTTAGGGTATCAAGAATCCCATTATACAAAGATACATAGACACACGTGAAAAACATAGCCCCGTTTGCTGTGGCGGGTAAAAAGCTAGATTGCGGTGGCCGGCAACGTTTACTTTGATTATTTCTACTTATTTGATAATCCACTAAGCGGTTATCGGCAATGATCTAGGTCACTCATAAAAGTGCGTTGACACGTCTTAAGTATAAAACCACAACCAATATTGCAGATGGCGTGATCGGTCAAAGATCACAACAACGATAAATTGGCGTAGAAGCACCACAATTACCTATTTACCCCAATTGACTGTTACAATATGTAACGAGGACCAACATACGTTTATAATGTATATATTGCGATGTATGGAAGTTATACAAAAGGTACCTATTCTAAGTTCTTTGTTGCTTATTTGTTGATTACATGTGCTCATTAAAAGATTGCTACCAAGCATAAAATTAATTAGCCATTTATGTAAGTATCCTACCGAAATTACTGACCCACAATGGCAGAAGACTGACATATCTGGAAGAAGGAGGCCTTTGCCCAGCAATGGGACGTGACAGGCTAAGTAGAGAGATAGAGTAAGTAAACCCCCGGTTTCTGAGAAACCTGAAGTCAAAGGAGATGTTTCAAAATGTATGGAGCTCCGGCCAGGTCTTTGTACACCATACTAAAAAATGGGGAAACATAATTAAGACAGTTTTCAATCATCCAATTACTAGAAATTGGCTTTGTTTAGTAGTAAAAAAGAAGAATGTACTCTTGAAATTGCAACACACAACAAAAACCCGTCATGGCGGTAAGCTGTCATGTTGATTGATTATTGACGTTTGATATGTTTATTGCTGTCATATTACATTGTCAAAGAGAATCACTACGTTACCGTACTTTTATTCTGACATGATGTGACAGTAGACGAGTTCACAATCTATGTATGATCAATGGTCGATCTATGCTATACTGTCACTGTTTTTTAACCACAGAGTACCTAAATTGGCGAGATATTAACTATATTAAAAGTCGATAAGAATAATTGATAAATATCAAAATGATTACAAGAAAAATATGCATTTATGCAATTTATCTGTATTTTTCCCGAATTCTAGGGTTTTTCTCGATTTTTCGAGGTACAGTACATATACTGGGCCCGTTTTGAAACATCTCCTTTTGCATCAACTGCATTCGGGTACTTACAGCGACGACTTCATCAGACTTCCAAAAATCGTGCGTTAGCCAAAAGATGATGTTCCAGTCTTTGATATCTTTAACGATAATTATTCGATTTTATAACAGCTACGTGTAAAGAAGTTCTTCGTCTTTTTACTCGTCGGAAACTACACGGCTAATATACCAACTTAATAAGTATTAATTACGTAAAATGAACACTAAAACATTCAGCATTATGAAGGCATTATACCAGAAATGTCTTATAAATTTTTGAGTGCAAGCGTCATAAATGCTGCTAATGTGGGTTACTTACTTTCACTGTTATCAAATGCATTGTTCTTCATGGATGCTAGACCAGAAGTAGGAAACTGTTGTTGCTTATGCATTTAAGCTAAGTGTGATATTTTAGGCCTAGATGGCTGCACACTTGAACCTAGTGCAAGGCCAGTTT
Source organism: Apamea sordens (assembly GCA_945859715.1). Taxonomy (NCBI): domain Eukaryota; kingdom Metazoa; phylum Arthropoda; class Insecta; order Lepidoptera; family Noctuidae; genus Apamea; species Apamea sordens. The sequence goes on along the minus strand of OX243991.1, from coordinate 7,908,090 downwards.
TTTAACGTCGTAAGAGGCTTCAATAACATTGAACTCAACGATTGTTCAGGTATTATAACGATACTTGCATTGCAGTAATTTCAGATTGGTTTATACTGACTTAACAATAAGCCGTTTGTTCTACTAGGTGCAGGTTAAAGGTCGATAAGTTTGAGGACATTTGGACACAATGATATGTCATAGACGGGATGCGAATGTCGGAATTCATTAATTGAAAATGACGATATTGCACATATTTCCTAAACGAATTATTCTGGAGTTTTAACGAGTTTGCACCTGCGATCCGTTTTTTTATGCCAGAGAAATGCACAGAGGATCTGTGCATTTCTCTGTCATAAAAAGTATGGCAATCTCCACTGTATAGCTAGTCGATAGTAAAAAGATTAATTATTTAGTCTCACCTGGAATAGGCCTCGTCGAGATCAGGCAGTGTCCCCGCCGACACGATCATCTTCTCATCTAATTTATATTTGTTCTTCATTTCAGGGTTCAGCAGCATTCTTTTGTGTCGCGTTATGATGTTACGGTAGTTGTCCGTCATTATATACAGGTAGAAACGACGGAAGTTCTGCCATTGCAGGAGGTACACCATAGTACTAGAAGTAATAGGAATAAGGTTCATTATTGCTTGTTCAGCGGTTTATTGGGTGGGTATGGTTAAATGATGCGCGGATGGTTGGCAATTTGGTCTTTTAATTAATTATATTATATGGAAAGTGTTTGAGAGCTCGTTATGCCAGCAGCTGTCGGTCTCATACAGAACTCTCTTATATGAATATCAATGTGAATTCTCAATCGGCTGTCAGTTGTTGTCCGATAGTGTATGAATAATAAATCTAAATCTGCTAATATTTTAACTCCCCATTTAGATATCGAGGTAAGAGGTCAGGCGGATATTAGTGAAATACAGATATGAAAAGAGATAAATAAAATGCTAAACTGTTCCGACCCCGATTTGCTCTGAAGAGAGGTGTGTCAGTTATAATAAACTGCCGGCACTCATTGCCGGCTAGGCTACTCACTATTTAGGTCAAGACAAAAAATTATTAAGATAACGTCACCATTCGTGAATTGTTATTCTGCGAAACGAAAAAAATAAACAAGAAAATAAATCAAAACATTGTCGAATAAAATACGCAGGTTGTAAGTAAAACTTTGAGTACTTTCGCAACCAAGATCCGTCTTTAATACAATTTTTATATGAAGGCTATTTTTTGCAAGTAATATGTGGATTGAAAAGACATTGAAAACAAACAAGCTGTATCTACATTTTAGATAGTAATGTTGTCTAGTATAAAACTAGTCTCTCCAAATATTTTAACGTGCGAAACCCATACTCGGTAGACAGAACGTCTATCTCTTTATATGTACGAGATATTTCGCCATAACAGCCCGTAGAAGGGTCTACGAGTCGTTATATCCAAAAATAAACATATCCTATTATCCCTATTTACATAATTATCCGAAATTATAAACCTCAAATTTAAATGATAATTCACGTAACGTTTTCCTTAATGATTAACTAGTGTGCGTTCGACAAAGAGATTTAATGTGGCACTCGACAATGAAGATAGCCTCGACCTCACGCGGGACCAATTGTTATAAAAACTTGATTAAACCATTGAATATTTCATTCAGTACTTACTCTATAGCGTTGTATCCCTGGCATATTGAAATCCCGCCAATTATATTGGTGGGTCTCTTCCTGTCCTCTCCCAGGTACTTGGCGATTAGGTTGCCTCCAAGACTGAATCCGACTAGAATAAGTTTCGTGTTGGGGTACCTCTCCATGAGGTTTTCCACCATATAGTTGAAGTCATCCGTGTGTCCTGGAAACGAGCCTTTATTACTAAAAGAACATAAGTGTTTATTACTTTTGTTATCAGTATTTGAATGACTGCATCGATGTCCTAGTTTACAAGTAGTGCCTCTATAATATATATTCATTACGGTAATTAGGGCTAACGATCACTGTTTTGCTTTTTTGTGTTAATGAATGACCGTTATTAACTTTAATCATACCTACGCATTGTGAACCAAAACTATTTTCAGGACCAGATGAAATCATAAGGTAAATAAGCTTGGATGGAGCTCAGCTGTATTATTTTATTTATATCTTGAATCCATGTGGTGTACGTAATACAGAGTATTCTATTTTATGCCGTAAAATAATGATTCCTGGACCCTAATTGCTTAATACACTATCAATAACAATCTGGATAATTTTGAAGGATATTGCTAATCCATTGCTTCATAATGTTCGAAAAATTTGTGTGCTCAAAACGTTAATAACGCAATGAAGGTTGTTGAACTGTCAAATTAGAAGCCATTGCTGTTAGTGTGTTACGCAATTACCCCACGGATTAAACATTCGCGATTAACACGAAACATTAGCTTCTTTACCATTCAACGTATCGTGCCCATATCAAATGAACTTGACCACTTTGAAGGCCATCATCAATATGGTCAATGTATTTATTTCAAGTCAGATATACTGTAGCGAACCTCAATTGGTATGCAGACCGAGTTTGATTGCACGCAATGGAATAATAATATAATCGCTACGAGATGATGACAGATTTAATACCAAAGTATAAGAAATAAATATAAATTCTTGAATTCCCGAGAGGTTGAGGTTACATAACCGTTTTTTGACATATTATGTCTTAGAACGTAACTATTCCAGATTACGTAAAAGTTAACTTTAAAATGCGTAATAAAATAAATATGTATATAAACTGCCTTATCTTATTGAATTATCTTATTTATGGCTTCTTACAGACATTATAATACCGTACGTGTATCAATCAATGTATTGTGTTTTGCTGCAATCACTAGTTCCATCTGTCAAAAAACGGTTTACGGACAGGGACATACAGACATTACATTTACAACATACAGAAGTATTGTCTCAAACATAGGTCCCCTGGCTCCCAAACTAGGTTTATACCTATGACTTGGGAGTCAGTATTCCTCCATTAAAAAGTCATTAGGTATGTCGTTGGTGGTTTGAGATTCAAAACTATGAAAAAATGTATACTAATTCGTTTTAAATATATAGTTAATTCTTATCCACCAATACCTGCATGCGGTAAGTAAATAAGGATAATTTCTTATTTATTGCTTCGTTATATTAAAACCATTTTACCTACTGTACTTTTATTTATCAAACCATTGAAGCAGGTGTGAAGATAAGCAAACAAGTAACTATGTACGTAAACACATACTAATAATGTTTTTTTTTTCTTTTCAGTAAAAGTACCGAGCGATAGCCAGCGGCGAAATTGAAATTAAAATTACTGCCGACATGATCAGAAAATAATGTTTATCGCTAATTATTGTTCTTCAAAACAGTTATAACTTCACGTACCTACACGAGCATTATGAAATCATATACTTTCAAATACATAATGTCACCTTGAAATAATGTTTTATTGACCGGAGCCCAATTAAATGCTCCTTGCAGTATTTCTCACGGGTCAGTGGATACAAATTTCAGGGAAAATTGTGGAAAAAGGCAAGTGTTTCAGATTACAGGTATACGACGTAAGCCATAGTCTAAGTATAATGACCATGAAAGCACCTAGAACCTATGGTTTATCGACGGTAGTTTCTAGGAAAGCAACAATTTTCTTTGACGCTAATGTCTTTTTCCGTGCATATATCAAAAGGAAAAGGTACCGGACTCGTTTAGTGGGAAAGTCAGACGTAGTTTGTTGCTTTCCGTTTTAAAATGGACGTACTTATGTTTGCGTTGGATCACGTAGGGAAAATTTGTGACTAACCCTTCTAAAATAAAGGGGCTTCCCTGTCAAACGTAATAGTACCAACAAAGTAAAAGACATCATCCATAATTTCAGCCGAAAGACGTCCACTGCTGGACATAGGCCTCCCCCAAGCACCTCCACTTCGACCGGTTCTGTGCTAAAAGACAGCATAAATTAATTCATATTTCTTTTACTTATGATATAATAGGTAAAAGTATAGTAGTAACTAAGTAAGTGATATAATAGTAACCAAGTAAGCAGTGCAACTTAGTAGTATAAGTGCAAAGTAATATAATAGTGGACGGCAATGACCTCGGCGTGAAAGTCACTACTTTATACTCGTATACCATATCCAATGTAGATGTCTAGAATGCAGATAGTATTGTAGATATAGAGCCGGTCAGACTCACAATCAACTTTTTTACAATCAATGGAAGGGTCATGCAAAGCTAATTACAGATGACGCCACACTCGCTGGTAAGGGCATCAATCAGCAGTCTATCCGATGAATGTTTTTTTTTGAAGTGAAAACTTGTTTAGCGGCTTTGTGCACTTTTTTTGTGATGGGTAAAAAATGTTAAACTCGCGTCAGAACACGTGACCTGATCGAAAATTCGTAAGACGGAGCTCGCGTAAGGACATGTGACCTGATCGAAAATTCGTAAGACGGAGCTCTCGTCAGGACACGTGACCTGATCGAAAATTCGTAAGACGGAGGGAGAGTAGACTGCATTCCAAATGACTGCACAGCATAGGAGAGACCGGTTGCAATTTGCCCGTAACCATGTGGATTGGACAATAGACCAATGGAGGGCTGTTCTCTTCTCGGATGAGACGAGGGTGTCTTTTCTGCAACGACAGGCGTAGAAGAGTGTACAGGAGGCAAGGGGAACGATTTGCACAAGCCTTCAAGAGACAGTGGAATACGGGGGTGGCTCGTGCATGTTCTGGGGCGGCGGCATGTGTGTGTTTCTCGGTCTGGAAGTGCTCGCGCGCAAGGGTCGCTGACTGCTCCTCGGTACTTAACAGAGACCTTAGAGGAGCAAGTTGCCCCTTATGCGGGTTTTGTTGGCAGTGGGTTCACGTTAATGCACGATAACGCCCGCTGTCACAACGCATTAATTGTAAGACTACCTGCAAGAAGTTGGGATCCCTGTTATGCGCTGGCCGGCGCGAAGTCCAGACCTGAACCCTATTGAGCACCTTTGGGATGAACTGAAACGGCGAGTACGGGCACGTGATCCTGCCCCTACCACTCTCCAAGACCTCCAAGATGCCGTCGCTGCAGAATGGGACAACATTCCTCAAGAGACTGTCGTCATATTAATTAGGTCCATGAGAGAACGCATGGAAGCAGTCATCAGGGCTAGGGGGGGTAACACTAGGTTTTAAGTTGTTTTTAAGGACTTTGTTGTAATTTTTGCTGATAAAATAAAACTAACTTTTTAATCATTTGCATTAGCTTGCTTTTTTTATTCCCTGGTAAACAAAAAACCATATCTATTGATTTATTCTGAAATTTAAATAAATTGCCTTTCCAATGATACCTTATAGTCATATGTCTACCGTTGATTAATAGGGTTAAAATGAGTTTGAAGGGAATTCTTAACGAGGTGCGATTTTTGTGACGCCGAGTGTATTAAATGTTTCCATTCCACAATAGCTGTCGAGTGGATTGTCCATTATCTCGGTACACGGAACACGTATAAGGACTTTATACATACTAAGATGCGTATATAATGGATCTGTAGCAACTATGTGCTAATTAACGAAGCATTTAGAACGGTTCTCCTCAAGCATATCTATGCGTTTGCGCACCGCCGCTGTCAACGCACCTTAGCCTCTCTACCATATTTATATTATCCTTGCTCAATGAACGCTTTTATACTTTTTTACGTGATGATATTGTCGTGGACGTCCACGTCCACGTCACGGCATCACTATAGCACAGGGCAGTAAAATGTATGGAAATATATGAATGCGCTTTTACATTTTCGTCCACCGTAGCTCCCGAACGGATGAACCGATTTTGATTTTGTTTTTGTTTGAAAGGTGAATTTTATTCATTTGTCATTTGTTTACGATTTGGCGACAAATTGAAAATTGTCTGCGTCAGGTCAGCATGAATTTAACGCGAGAAAATGTTCGTACAATGATTTTTTATGACTTTCGATGTCATTTAAATTTAAGTCAACAAGAAAGTTATGATAGTCTTCGATTGGCCTTTCACGATGAAGCCCCATCTAGTGCCACTGGGTTTAATGAGTTTAACCGTGATCGCACTAATCTCACCGATGATCTGCGTGAGGGACGGCCTTCTACGGCGACGACTGAAGATAACATCAGTGTTGTGCGGCGTATGATAGAGACTGACAAAAGAGTGACTTATCAGCAGATTCAGACAAGCTTAGGCATCGGTATGAGTTAAGTGCACAAAATCCTCCATGAACATTTAGCGGTCAGGAAGCTTTGTGCTCGGTGGATACCTCATAATTTGACAGAGGCCCAAAAGCTCCGTCGTGTTGATTGGTGTCGTGAAATGGTTCAAAGATCGGAGGTGAGGTAAGTGCTGTGTTCGACATACTTACGGGTGACGAAAGCTAGATTTATTATTATGATCCTAAAACTAAGAGACAGTCTGCTGTCTGGGTGTTTCCTTCCGAGGAGTTGCCAACTAAAGTGAAGACAGGTCGAAGAGTGGGAAAAAAGATGGTGGCCTCGTTCTTCGGAAGGACAGGTCATTACGCAAAAATTGTTTTAGAGGATCGAAAAACAGTACTGCAGAGTGGTAAACTAACAATTGTTTGCCACTTGTCTTGGAAAAAGTTCGGGAGAAGCGACCTCGCAGTAGGATCCTCCTTCACCACGACAACGCCTCGTCGCACACCGCCAAGTAAACAATCGACTACTTGGCGACGTCAGACGTGGAATTACTGGGTCACCCGCCCTATAGCCCCGACCTCGCATCTTGCGATTTTTATTTATTTCCGAAAATAAAAGAAAAACTCCGAAGAAAACGTTTTATGGACGTCGAGGAGTGGTTGGGTTTCATAATGCCGTCGAAGAAAAGCACTTTGCCGAGTGGGCAAAGTGCTTTTCTCAGTAGATCCATCGGATGCAGCGATGGTTTGACGTAAATGGACACTATTTTGAAAAGATATAATAAAACTAATAACTTGCTAGTTTGTTCAGTTTTTGATCTTCTAAGAACTTTCAGTGTCACCCTCATATAGTCACGTTAGAAATTATATTAGCGCACATTATGTGATTAAACCTGTTTTTAACCGTGACAAAATAATGCATTGCAAGAGTTACAAAATAGTTTAAAGGGCCATAAATCAGATTCAATTTCGCAGAAAGTATTGTGCATTGTATTTCAAACAACGTGACTTTATATTACGTTGCATTTTCTTTGTTTGTTTACAGAATATATATTATGTAATACATCATACTATAATTTGAATCAGGACTCTGAATCAATGCAGCATAAGCATAATCAGCCTTTAGTCCCACTGCTGGGACACAAGCCTCCTCTCTGTGAGAGGGAGCGGGCCGTAATCCACCACGCAGGCCCAGTGCGAGTTGGTAGATGTCACATGTCTTCGAAATTTTTGTTCTAGAAATGCCGGTTACCTTACTATGTTTTCCTTCGCCGTTTTTGAGCAGTGGTGATGAAATCATTTACATAATGAATGCAGATAATTGAGGAATTAGGTTTTTCTTCGACTCTCGTACCGGCGGGACGCACTATTTGAGAATAGCGCATTCCTTTGATAATAAAAACATTAGTCAGTCGGCAACGTACCTACTGAGTAGTGCTCGGATTTTCCTTACCAGCTCATGAAGGCAATTCTGAGTGTGCACACTGCACTTCTTAAAGTGACCAAAAATAACAATTTACTTCTGCTGACTTATTATCTTGGATCGACTGCTACTTTTAGATAATTCTATAAAAACATCTTACCGTACGAAAAGATTCGATTGCCAGAAACTGGGACACTATTGAGAGCTCCTATATGGTTGAGCACGGCGCACCGGTAGCCGTGGCATTGTGAGTAGTGCACGTAGGTTCTGATGTACACGCTCTCAGATGTGTTGCCGATGCCCGGACAGATCGCGACCGTCACGTCATCTGTGGGGCGGAGAATAATGTTAGTGTTGGGGTAAATAGTGTGGTGATAATGTGTAATGTGGGATGTCCACCAGCTAAATGAACGGACGTCCTTACAAAGGCATCTGGGATAGACTGGATTCGGAAGGCGTAGGATAGAATATTGTGGCGCAGCTTGGCTGAGGCCTATGTCCAGTATTAGGGGACTCCAATAGGCTGAATTGAAGGAGGAAAACATGTGCCTTTACGATAGGAAAGTGTCTCTCGCCTAGCATTTTATGATGCGGTGTGGTTTCTGATAGTATCAAAACAACAGGCGACTAATTTTGACATTTTTGGGGAAACCAGTTGCTTGTCTCTGTAATTATGATAGAAAGTCGAGCAGCCACGGGATGATTGCGTATCACACATTTAAGTAATGAAAATTAATGCAATGCTCTCCATCTTCACATCCATTGCTTCATAGGTTCGGAAAATTCGTCCGGTCAACAACGTAAATTTATGTGTGTTACGCAGCTACCCGCTGGTTTCCACATTGAAGAGTCAATCAGCGAGTAGGTGACCAAGCGAGGCCATCATAACTAGAAGGGCCTCCAAAAGGTTGATCCCTTCCAATATTTGTATGAGATAAAGGTTTGTATATGTATAAATAAATTATTTATAAACAAAGTAGGTACGTATCACGTGAATAGTTCATTTTCTTTGAATTACTTCCTCACTAACTTAAATTCTAAGCTGTGTGAAGACCTATCGGTCATCTGTGCCATTAGTTTGCTTCTAGTCAGCATATGACAAGTAATCATTGTCAACAAGTGTTCTGTAAATGAAACTTGGAAGTTATATTTTTTTGTGTTACATCACTTTACTATATCAGTAGTACTTATTATGACAAATTCATATCATCATCTTCCTATTCAACCCGTAGGCGTAGGTTCGAACCCAGTCAGGCGCTTTATTTTACTTTTTTAACTTTACGTTGTAGGACGTATCCTACAACTCGCGGCCGTTACCACTAGGACACCGCTACTCCCTGATGATGTTGTTGAACCACATTCCCACTTGTAACTAAATGTAGCAATAATCGACTGGATGTGCAAAAATAATCAACGGCCACTATCCCCCGGCTAGAGTGACCATAAACACGGGTTTCCGCCACTCGCATAGATATAGGATAGAAGGAGATATGCCCTGTAGTTGAAAATGTATCAGAACTCCATCTACCGCGCCACTACTATACATGTAGTTCAGTAAAAGAAATGTGTTTATGTATATTCGTTGGGTAATCGACATTGTTGTCGATAGGCTACGTTAGTGGATCCGCACAGCAGCCATATCACTAGCTGGCGGCTACCAGCAGCGGCCGTACCATGCGATACACCGCATAAATAAAGTATCGTTTTGTGATTGTTACATTGCTTGTCTACATACCTACTTAGGCAGTGGTTACTGCGAAAATAGTACAGTCGTTGCGATATTTTAAAACAAAATTAACGTAGTAAAAGCAAGAAATATTTCACAATTTGTTGTTTTTCATGATTTTAAAGACGAATTATTCTAAAGACTGATTTGATTGATTTTAAAGACGAAGAATTATGGTAAATGATTCCATGATTTACAAAGTTTTGGTTTTGGCTTCGGTTTTTACAAGAAACCACTGAACAACACGGCATTCTTATATTTTTTCACGATCACGGTCGAAAGCGCAGTAGTCCGCGGAGGCGGCCATTTGCCTAGTGCGTGGTCATTTCGGGCATGCCGCGACGACACAGACACGCCTCCTTGCCACTTCTCCTGTTTTTTACATGTCTATGGTCACTCGGCTCTTACAACTTCCGAAGGATGACGACCAACTGATTCATGCGGTTTTTTCTTTTAAGACTGCATAGAAACAACATTCGGAAACATTGCACATTTATTGTCGAATTCATCGGTATCAGCAGCTTTATCTATTACGAATGGGCCGACATAAGGTATCCTTGATGATTTTTGAGATTAATGTTGTGCGTATCTCTAGTCACTAGGACGTGTTTCAATTTATCATCGGGTACTCTCTATACAAATACATATGTACGTAAATAAAGTTGAAGTGTCTGTTTGTAATGACAAAACAACAGCTTTTTACTAGATGCATTTGAAAGTATATACGGTAGTTATGAAAAAAAAAACATTTTTTAATTTTGTGGTTTGTTTGTTCCGGCTAATCTCCGAAACGGTGGGACTGATTTTGACAGGACTTTCACTGGCAGATAGCTGATGTTATAATATAACATCAGCTATCTGCCAGTGAAAATCCTGTCCTGTCCTGTATTTTAGATAATAAGACAAGAAAAAATATTAGTAAAGAGACCTTATGGTTTTCCGACATCCATGCGAACGAAGTCGCAGGCATAGCTAGTAGCTACATAAATCTTGTCTTTGTTTTGGGTGATTACTTCAATCTTGTTAATTAAGTACCTATTAAATTTTCTTAATATGTGTTAATCATCGGTGAAATTGGACGATAACTAGTCAAAATTCTGACTTTATAGCACCTCTAAATGTAGCCTATAGTAACGTATGGGGAAACTGTAAGTACACGAGTATTTGCCGTTATTGCAATTTTTCACGGAGCATATTTTCCTCGCGTGACTTGAAAAGTGTTTCCAGTTACCAACTAATTTTACATTACATGACTCTAAATGGTTTATGATTTCTGTAGATGTCAAAGTCAAATGATTTATTTCAAATAGGCACAGAAAAGGCACTTTAGAACGTCAAAAATTAAATTAAAATAAAATTGAGTCTAGTCGCCCCTTCCAAAAGGTAGTTTTCGTATGGAGAAGAATGGGCAAGAAACTCCACCGTTACTCTTTTTAAATATTTACAATCTTTTGCATACATTGATTATATAATTAAATGTGAAGACGATGCACCTAAAAATAAAATTACTATACCACAATAGGTAAAATAATTAAAAAGGATTAATGAAACCATGACATATAAATTAACTATGTGTTAGATACATGGTGTTCACATATTTACAAACATTCTGAAAGTAGACGGTTTTCATAAATAAATAAAGAGTAATAAGTCCGGGTGTGACTTTAAGTAATTACAGAATGTAAATCAACGACAAAAAAGAAAGAATAAATTATACAATTACATTAGCAACCAGTTTGATTTTGTCTAGACTCTAGAGAATGTCCTATGGAGCAGGACCAACATGTTTCCAAGCACTCTTATCTTGGATATATAATCCACTAATTTGTAATATCCTTGCTTACAAAGTGTAATTTTAATATAAGTTTTAAATTTTCCTTCATTTAATTGCAATATTTCACAAGGTATTTTATTTTGTTGTAACATTTAACACAGTACCCCATAAAAGATGTATGTACTTTAGATAATCTGAAAAAAGGTTGATCTAATTTATCTTTATTTCTAGTATTAAAATATTTTATTATAAAGATGTTGATTTTTTCTTACATACATAATATTTTCATAAATGAATTGGCAGGTACCGTCATTATATTATATTAACCCTTTTAAATAGTTCCTTATGAGATTCGCGGCGACGTAGATTGTAAATGGCTCTGACAGCTCTTTTTTGCAAAATAAAAATGGATTTGTCAGCAGCCCGACCCCACAGTAAAATGTCATATGACATAATACTGTAGAAGTAACTAAAATAAAACAAACGCGCGGTTTCATCATCTGTTAACTGTCTTATCTTTTTAACAGCATATGCAGCCGAGCTTAGCCGCCCCGCAGTAGATGTTATATGAGGTCCCCATTGTAATTTCTCGATGATTGTCGACTGCACGTCGCGTCTGTGGTAACACCTTGAGCTGTCCTAGGACAGTATTGAATAGTAGAAGAGGCCAGTTTACACTGCACCCTAGTTGCGTAACATACTATAAATCTCAATCTGAATCGTTTTGAAGGATATTGCGAATCCATTACTAAATGTTCGAAAAACTTGTCTGCTCAACAACGTAAATCAAATAATTAATGTTGTTGAACTGTCTAAATAAGCCATTGCTACTGATAGTGTAAGGTAAGCAGTGGTGGCCCAGTGGTAACGGCCCCGACTTACTAGTCGTAGGTCCTGGGCTCTAACCCAGTCAAGCGCTTTACGTTGTGTAAATAATTTCATCACCGATGCTCCCCAAACGGTAAAGGAAAAAACACATCGTGAGGAAACCAGCATGTACTAGAACCAAAAATTCGAAGACATGTGACATCTACCAACCCGCAGTGGACCCACTCCCTCTCGAAGAGAGGAGGCCTGTGTCCCAGTAGTGGGAACATTATAGGCAGATTCTGCTGATAGTGTGTTAGAGCCAAACCACACGGGCGGTGCGGCGCCGCATCGCAAGCCATTTCGCCGCGCTGGCGACCACACGGGCAGAGCGGCGTCGCAACGTTCTACGGAGCCGCGGCGGCGGCAAAATGAGGGGTTGCCCATCGCTACGCAACAACTGCGAGCGGCGCCGCTCCGGCTCCGCTCTGCTTACACCCCTCCCCGCCTCGTCTCGATTCCGATGCGCGCGCGGCGCGGCGCCGGAGCACACCGCACGGCGCCATGTGGCTACAATGCATTTTTGTATGTAGAAAACCGCAGCGGCGCCGCTCAGGCGCCGCGCCGCAGCCGCGCCGCCCGTGTGGTTTGGCTCCCGCAGCTTATATTTTGAAGGGCATCTGTGACTTTGTACGGTTTGCAGATTATACCTCTCTTATTTTTAAAGTAGACAGGAATAGACAAGATTTTGACGACGTAAACAGTGCACTCTCAATAATTATAGATTGGTTTACGTCAAATAACCTAGTTCTCAATGCCAAGAAAACGAAATGTGTAAAGTTCGCCTTACCGAATGTTAGAAATCTAGGACCCAACATCGTCTAAATAAAGAGGAGCTTGAAACTGTAGGCTCGGCAATTTTTCTAGAATTAACAGTAGATGCCAAACTTCAGTGGGGACCTCATATATCAAGTCTAGCAGGAAGGTTCAGTTCGGCTGCCTATGCCCGCCGTCGGGAAAGTAAGACAATACACTGACGTTGATACAGCTCCATTAGTCTTAGTTTCTGTTTCTTATTCTCTATTATTTTAGTTATTTTCACAGCCTTATGTCCTACGGTATTCTGCTGTGGGGCAAAGCCGCTGATATACAAAATATATTTGTCCTTCAAAAACGTGCTGTTCGAGCAATTTACCAGCTAGGTTCCAGAGTTATTCTAAGAGATTTTTTTAAAGATATTGGTGTTCTCACGGTTGCATCACAATTCATCTTTGCCAACAATTTATATAATTAGGCAAAATTTACACGTGTACACTAAAAACAGGGATATTCACAGTGTTAACACTAGAAATAAGGACAAACTACGTGCCCCCTTTCACCGGCTTCATAAGGTTCATAACTCATCTGTTGGGCTAGGTGTAACCTTTTATAATAAGATAACCTCTTCTTTGCTAGACTTGCCTTTTAATGCGTTTAAAGCTCAAGTAAAATCCAACCTTTGTTCAAAGGCATACTATTCCATCAACGACTACTTATTACACGATAAGAATAGTTGGTCGCCCTATAGTCCGGTCAATTTAGATATCCCCAAGGTTACAATAATTCACACTCTGCTGAAAATTGGTAGGATTGTTCATAACACTTGCACTCTTATAAATGAAATGTGAAAAGTCCTCATCGATCCGAACCCTGGAAAAAAATTACTCGGGGTCACAAAAACGGGTTTTTCGCAATTTTCAGCAAAACTGTAAGTTTTATCATAAAATTAGCCCAGACACAAATTGTAGATCAGATAATTAACTATAAAAAATGTCTAAATACTTTTTTCCTAAGAGCCACCGTTTTTGAGATATAACGATTCAAAAAGTTGAAAGTGTTTGTAATCGTCATAATATGCACACGTTTCCACGCCACCTTTAAGGTAGTGTACTTAGCGCGTTTTTTTTTTTTTTGCAAATCTTTCCCAATTCGTTCAAAGTGAACTGACAGTCATCGCTTTTTTCGATGTAAGGGAATATTTCCTCATTTCCTTACTTTTTCCATTTTTTTTTTTTTTTGTAGATTCATCTGGAGGTCGACCGACCTTAACCCCAGTGGTCGGTTTCAGGAAGGAAATGAAGCAGTCATGATGATACTTAGCCTCAGCAGCAACTAAATCGTATTCGTATTCTACTCGAGCGAGAACAGCTTTAGCCATAGCATCAAAACGAGCCTGGGGGCCTACTCCGAAGTGCAAAGTGCGAATGTTCGGATCGGATCGGACCGACACATGGCCAAACCGAATATTATTGAAAAATGCGAAAAAAGTTCGGATCGGCTCAGTTGGGTCGGGACCATAGTCAATATTCGAAAGAGTGTAGGAGTGTAGGATCGGAACCGACCGAACCAAATAGTAACGTCGTAGCAGGAAACGGCCGAACATTCGGCCGATACTACTTCGGAGTAGACCCTTACGGCGAGAATCCAAGGACTTTCTTTTCAAACTCTTTATCCAGCAGCTTCATTCGCTCTTCATTGAGCACGTGTAAGTGAATCAGCTTTTTGTTTTAAAAAGCAATGCTTATTTTGCGGCCACGAATTGAATAAAGAGCGTGAAAAAAGAAAGTCCTTGAAGAAGGTCGACCTCAAGATGAATCTACGAATCTGGCAATGGAGGAAATATTTACTTACATCGAAAATAGAGATGACTGTCAGTTCACTTTGAACGAATTGAGAAATGTTTGCCAAAAAACGCGCTAAGTACACTACCTCAAAGGTGGCGTGGAAACGTGTTCATATTATGACGTTATATCTCAAAAACGGTGGCTCTTAGGAAAAAAAGTATTTGACATTTTTTATAGATAATTATTAATTATCTGATCCACAATTTTTGTCTGGGCTAATTTTATGATAAAACTTACCGTTTTGCTGAAAATCGCGAATAACCCGTTTTTGTGACCTTTGACCCCGAGTATAATTTTTTCCAGGTGTCGGATCGATGAGGACTTTTCACATTTCACTTATAATAGTGTTTTGAACAATCCTACCAATTTTCAGCCGAGTGAGAATTTTTGTAACCTCAATTTTTGTCTGGGCTAATTTTATGATAAAACTTACCGTTTTGCTGAAAATCGCGAAAAACCCGTTTTTGTGACCTTTGACCCCGAGTATAATTTTTTCCAGGTGTCGGATCGATGAGGACTTTTCACATTTCACTTATAATAGTGTTTTGAACAATCCTACCAATTTTCAGCCGAGTGAGAATTTTTGTAACCTCACCCATACTTTTTGGTCTAATTTGACCGAACTACTAATTAACTAAAGACAATTTTTATGTTCTTTCTCCAGAATTAGCTTACTGACAGGTTATTTTTATTAGGATTAACTTATTTATTTATTTTACTTCGATGATCCTAGTTTCTGTGACTTCAAGTGACAGCTATGTGAACAGAACCCAGCAATGCATAAAATAATATGTAAGCTGTTACACCCTTTATGCCTGGAGGCTTTTATTTAGGTAGTAAGTTTTTATTTACATTTTAATTTTAATTAATTATTTTTTAGCTTGAGTACGTATAGTCTTTATTATATTTGTTGGTATATTGGCGTGGCTAGCTGACATGTGGCAAATAATTTAATTTTATGTTTTGTGCCTTGTAATGTTAATTACTTGACACCTAGTGTTGTATACAATCAAGTATTTTCTAACTGAACAGACAGCTGTGCTGCTGGGGAGTTTGTTGCGCCACTTCTTCTTCCCAGCGATAGCACTAGGAATTGGTGAAGGGCGGGCGTTTTTGGGGGACTTTCTTTTGTAATTTTGACGTTCGAAAAGTGCTGATTCTCAGCCTAATTTGAATAAATTACTTTTGATATACTGGTTTTGTTACCACTGACGTGCGCGCTACTGATTATTATTCTTGGAACCATTTGATACGTTGATATAAATTATAGGTCACATAAAAATTATACATAATTATGAAAGGCTCCGTTGTTTTGAATGCCGGATTATAAACTGAAAATTTCTCTCAGACTACCAGTCACTTTAAAACTTCCTGCTATGATAAGGCTGATAATGCTATCTACATTATGAAATTATGACTAAACGCTTTCATGTTCATGACAGGTTTATCAACATTACATATTAGCGTATAGGTACAAATTCTACGCGGATTTATTCGCTATTATCTCAGGGGACTGGTAACCGATACGACAATGCTACTGATATAAATAATTAAGTATGTATAACAGCATGACGTGTATCGTGTGATGCGATATCTATATATTTGACTGCCTAGTGCCCTGGTCTAATTGTAGCAAGCACGACTGCTAAGCGTGTGGTCTTTAATTAGGTCCCCAGCCCAGGTCAGACAGTGCTATTGCGTTTTTTCCGGTGAAAAATTTTCAGTAGCAGCTTGGAGTGTTTTCCCAGTATGGCAATAAGCTCACCACCATCACACACATGGGACTTAAAAATACTGGCGAGATATGGATTCACATTCTCTAGAGTCTAGACTATACGCCTCTTTGGTTCATATTATGTCATAAACCAAACCACGCCAATACAATAAAAAAACTTTATAATAAACCGGTTCGACGAGCTGAACTAAGCCGAACAATGCCTTCGTGTTACAAGAGCAAGAGATGAACCAACCGAGTGGAAAGACAGTCGCAAGTTACATAGGTGACCTTGCACCGTGTTGATTTACTACAGGCTTTATAATATGGATTGTTGTGACGTTGGCAGGCATCAGATCAGCCGGTGCAGGAATGTTATTGTAATGCCGTCACGCGGGTTATCCCCAGTGGAAAGGTGCACCTACTTTGGAACACCTCCGCACACTTGAATTCAGTCACAGTAAAGATATGATATACAGTGATTCAGTTATCTACACTTACCTAACATTCTTGTCAATGCGATAGGAATCTATAAAACAAATGTCTTGTAATGATTTCTTGGAAACCAACAGGAAAATCTAATCATATGGAGTTAATGGACTTGAGCCAAGGGAGTAAAACATGTGTTTTAGCCTTATGAGACCTATCTTATATATTTATGATATGAATTACATTAATCTTCATGAATCAATCTGCAGTGAGTGAGTCTTCAAGTGCACTGAAGCCATAGAAATGTAAAAAACTATGACTGAAGCAAAGGCGACGTAATTGCATGGCGAGTGATCGCATAAAATCTGGGTGGAAATATGGAAGGCCTTCCTTCGCACAGCAATTTTCCAAGGGCACTATACGGCTATTAGCCGTCATAACAATAAAACTTCTGTTGTGTCTCGTTTACCGCGCCGGAACCTGTTAATGGCTTTTTTCAGTCTTGAATAGAGAGACATCCATACCTTCGTGCTCGTTTCCAACAGGTTCGTACAGGTCATAGGTGAGGGTGGACTTATCAGGGAGTACCAGCGACACCCGACCACCTATAGGCCAGGGGCAACGGACACGCCCGATTAGACTGTGCAGTATCGTCTGAACATGGCCGCTGAAGCCCCACAGCCGAGTCGGTATGTATCTGAAACGAAATGGCTTGGTAAACAGCCTGTTGGACTAAGTATAAACGTTTTTAGGGTTCCGTAGCCAAATGGCAAAAAACGGAACCCTTATGGATTCGTCATGTCTGTCTGTCTGTCTGTCCGTCCGTATGTCACAGCCACTTTTTTCCGAAACTATAAGAGCTATACTGTTGAAACTTGGTAAGTAGATGACATGTATTCTGTGAACCGCATTAAGATTTTCACACAAAAATAGAAAAAAAAAACAATAAATGTTGGGGGTTCCCCATACTTAGAACTGAAGCTCAATTTTCTTTTTTCATCAAACCCATACATGTGGGTTATCTATGGATAGGTCTTCAAAAATGATATTGAGGTTTCTAATATCATTTTTTTCTAAACTGAATAGTTTGCGCAAGAGACCCTTCCAAAGTGGTAAAATGTGTGTCCTATGTGTAACTTCTAAAATAAGAGAATGATAAAACAAAAAAATATATATGATGTACATTACCATGTAAACTTCCACCGATAATTAGTTTGAACGAGATTTAGTAAGTGGTTTTTTTTAATACGTCATAAATCGTAAACCGCAATTTACCTTTCATTCAATCAACTCATGATTGATTTTTATAGATAATGGTACGGAACCCTTCGCGCGCGAGTCCAAATCGCAGTTGGCCGGTTTTTATTGAAATATTTCAGGGTGTTTTGTTATGACGGGGGCTCGAATTTTTAGAGCCTGTACAGTATTTATGTGCAAATATTCGTGTAAAATTGATTGGCCTAAAACAGTCTTCGCCGCCTTTCACTGTTTGAGTAGTAATCGTGTTAATTCCTGACATATTATTTTTGCATGTTAATTTGTAAGGGTCATATTCGTATATCACCAGTGTTTCACGTAAAGTGACTTTTTTTTGGGGTATTGGTTTAGCTAAGGATCAACCAGTTTTCGTACCTATTATATATTTTTATTTCTAGCTGTGACGACTTGATTAGGAAATTTATATATAGGCGATTTCGTGGGAAGTAGGCAGGTAACTTATTTTCGTCCATGACTCAACCGTACCTAGGTTTACTCTTGCTATGAGTCTAGCATGAATCATTTTTGACGCGCTCTATAAGGTAAGAAGTTTTTTTCCATGTGCGGCACTGGTGGCAACCTTATGCTACGCTAAACGTGGATCGATTGACCTGCAGTTAGTCACACGATTCCATAGCCTAGATTCTAGCATTTATTTTATCACCCTATCTTTCTTTGTCTTTAATTTGTCATAGTTTTAACTCTCAACACGTATGTTTGTAGACAAGCAGGGTAATTAAGTGAGTCATGTGTGTAGGTATAGTTCAATGTCATTAGTACCAGTCATGTATTTGTTGTTATTGGAACGAAGTTCCTTATCGCGCGTTGCGAAAGGGGACTAGACGGAAAAAATTAAGACCAAAAGTTGGAACGACACTTTTTGCTATAGTTGTAAGCCGTGCGGCGTGCGCGTGTTTCTCTGTCTGTCTCTCTCTCTCTCTCTTATAGAAAGCAAGCCAGTTATACTTCGTTCCATCGGGGTGTCCCTTGACACCTTTCAAGTTTTTTATAATTTTATATCTTGTATGTATTGATTCATATCAGGATAAAATGTAAGATTTAATTAATGATGTCATAAAAGAGTAGACTGTTGAAGGTCTAATAAAGTTAAGTAGGTAACTATGATTAAGTTTGGTATTCTTAAGTTCCCTCAACACTTAAAAATAATTTTATTTATTTTATGAGACTTGTGTGAAGATACATAATACAAAAACTCACACCTTTTTCTCACATCATCATCAGCCTATAATGTTCCCAGTCCCACAGCTGGGACACAGGCCTCCTATCTTGGAGAGGGAGTGGGCTAAAATCTACCACGCGGGCCCAGTGCGGGTTGGTAGATGTCACATGTCTTCGAGTTTTTTGGTTCTAAGTCATGCCGGTTTCCTCACGATGTTTTCCTTCACCGTTTTTGAGAGCAGTGATGATGAAATTATTTACACAAAGTAAAGCGCCAGCCTGGGTTCGAGCCCACGACCTACAACTCATAAGTCGGGGGCGTTGCCACTGGGCCACCGCTGCTCTTTGTCCCACGAGTGTAGGTAACTCCTATTTTTTTTTTTTAAACTTCAGTAAGAAAAAAAAATTGGTTGCCTGTAAAGTCGGTATACGGGCGAAAGTTTTACGTGACAACGACTTTGAAGGGACGCGTGCCTTTCACTTTTTATGTCTGTCTCTCTCGCTCTTAGGCGGGCTAACCATGCCCGAGTGGAAGGGACGCGTGCCTCTCACTCGCTCTCATTGTGAGCGCATAACGTGAGCGGAGCGTAACGCAGTTTCTTGAAGTGTCACCCGGCAAACCAATTTATAAGACGTTGTCACGTCAAAATTCAGGAACATTTACTAGTTAGGTAAGTACTTACTCATTTTTAACTTATAATAATACTACATGCACTCAAGGACAAAACATACAAAATCAAATAAACACAATATAAATAGTATGAATCTAAATTACGAAATAATTTGTATTAACTTTACATTTGTGATAAATTGCTACATTACCTATTGTATATTTAAATTTAAAGGAACCAGACGATAATGTGATGCCTGTGGATCAATAATTGACCAAAACAATGCTGTTACGTTTTCAATGAAGCAATCATTATATTCAAGGCTGAGCTGGTGAATGAGTCAAGATTGTTTTAAATACCCATTGACATCAGGGTTAATTTGTTGTTAAATAGATGGTTGCATTTTTAACAAAAACTAAAAATATACATGAACTTATGTTTAAACATGTTTTAATTTGCATTATCATGTTTATTAACACATGTTTTATTTTTATTTTCATGATGTCTTTCCTAATTTTTTTAGTTGTGAGTGTGTGGAGGATTTTGAACCTTTTATGCTTAACAAGACCTCACATTTGCAGAATTATCTTTAGGAATGTTTATACATACAACCAATGCATATTATAGGTAAAATAAAAGCAGTTTCCAGACTTTGCCACGAGACATTCCAATGATGCATGTGACTTGATTGTCTTGAATTGTTACGATTGCTTGATATTGCAAACTTGTAATCAGTATGTTATTATGACAATTATTTACTGAAATACGAGCAATTAACTGTGTCAGTTGATGTCAACAAATCTACAATAACATTATAAAAAGTAAAGTTTATATGTAGGGAGTAATCTTCGGAACTACTATCAGATTCCGAAAATTCTTTCAGTAATGGGAAGCTACCAGAAGATGTAATCAACTTCTGAGGAGGATGTAGGCTGGTTGGAATAACCACTGATGTCCGCCAAGGCCCACGCACAATGGTCCACCTGAAGGATTAAGTGTGGAAATCAATCCCTCTAACATTAATATAGCCATAAACATATGAAGCTACAGTATTGCATATTGTCATAGGATATATTTTATGTTAAATCAAGAAATTTCGCTTGAACGAAGGTGCAGGCAGAAGCTAGTAAAAAATATAATATTGAAAATACATTGAACAAATGAATATTTGTAGTGTGACACTCTTTTTTTACATGACCTTGTTCTTAGCACGAAATATGTATTTGAATGTAGGTATATTGTAATGTATGAGGTGTGTGTTAACATTGTAGGTACTCTTCATAAATATGCATTAAGCATACAATAAAAATCTACCATCAATACAGCCAGATTTTTCGTGAATATTTAACCACTCTTTTAACTCATGTTATTGAACTGATAACACAAAATGATCAAATGTTTGTAAACAAAAATTAAATTAGATAGGAATAATTTTTTTTTAGCTTTTCTTTTTCATTATTTGTGTAGGTAGTGATGTATTTCCTGACCACTTAACTTGAGCTAACATAAAGGTACTCCTGATGACATCACAGCTATTATGGCTCTATGGCAGGGAGACAAGATACCTATGCAGTCATCTGTGACTCAACTTTACAAAAAAATCTTACTATAATTAGTATTGATAAAACTGTAACTGAATCTGTAGATTTTGCTAGATTCTAATTAGAAGTGTGGAGTCATACAGGCAGTTTTTTTAATTATGATTCTGGCTTGAGTATTTTATACTTTCTATGTATAAATATGTTACTGAAACGTGTTTGCACACTGAATTATCACGTTGTTTTATGGAATGTGGATCATTTACATCAAAAAAATAAAAAATACATATTAGTCCCCATTATACTGTTCCCAGGCTTACAGATTGACGTTAGTAAAATTTGTATTGAGAGTACTATGGTCACCAGATACTAGTACTAGTTCAGAAAAAGATAAACAATAATTAAGTACTTAGTTAAAACAAAAACATGGATAGATAGAAATCCACAACAAGACCATGATTCATTTGGGCAAAACCTATTGTTATTTCTGGAAGGTGCCGTATCCGGCATCAAATAGTTTATCAGGCTTAAAGTAACACCAGAAATAACTAAAAGCAATAAAAATGGATAACGTATCACAATTTCTAATAGTGATAATGTGAAAACTCTATGTAAAACAATAATCTATATATTTTCAAAGATATTTAGCTAGATTAAAATCCGTGACACAAAAATTTACGACTCCAGTGGTAAATGACATCATCACGCTAGCCTCATGCACGAACACGGGGGATGTAAATAAACGAAAGTTTATATGAAAACAATTCAAACAACAATAAGAATACTTACGGTTCATTTAGGAATGGTGATATAAATAAGATGTTCTCAATAAAACTCCTATCTCTCCCATAGATCACAGGTTTTTGGGGCTGACTGTTAACGTTCAATATTCTGAAAAGTACACACAGGATGACCGCAATAACTGCTAGCAGGACTGTCGACATTTTGATGAAATTCAATCGGAATCAGATCAATTTTAAGAAGAGAATTTTACATAATAACGACAAAACCGTATTCCTCGAGTGAGGAAATAACAAACATACAACCGCCGCACAACACACCAGCCAGACTAAAAAAAAATCACTATCAACATCTCACGAGTTCTAGAATCACAATCCAAAGGCCAATCATTGGCTAGATTTTTAACTGTCATTTTCTGATTGACGTAGACGCTTGATGTTATGTTGGTATTGGCTCATACAAACGTCACTGTGCCTTGAACAACCAATCAAATTTATTGAATGAAAATAGAGCTGCGAAATAGTGAAAATTGTTTGAAAACAGCAAGCTATAGAGTCTGTAACAATGATTCTTCACTTTTAAATAGTCATAAATATATCGATTCAAAAGAATCTAGAGTAAATAGTTTTTTTTTTTTTTTTCTTCTTTGGCAACTGAGCCGTTTCGACTATTCTGCCAGTGTCATGTGGTGACGGCAACGCAGCAAGGTTTACCACAGCCGTCAAACTTTGCACTCCGTGGTATTTATGTAGTTATAATTATTATGTTACAATTTGATTTCGTTTAAATTTAAAAAGAATGATAAAATTTTTATAATTTTAGGAGAAAAGTTAGCCAAGAGGGAATGGAAGTTAGTAGGAAGAGGAATTTTAATTTTGGCAAGCTCATGATACAAGTCAAAGGATTGGGAGTTTAAAGGACAAGAGAAAAAGATATGGTCAAGAGAACCATCATCAAGACCGCATTCGCACAAGGAATTGTCACGAACACGGATCTTATTTAAAAATACTGGACAGGAACAGTGACCAAGTCTCAGTCTACACAGGGTAGCAACAGATTTTCTGGATAAATTTGGACATTTAAAAAACCAAGGTTTCCGCTGGATGTCAGGTTGAATACTGGCGTAATACGCCCCCTTAAGTTTCGAACTTACCTGCCAAGCTTCTGACCACGAGTTGTAAAGTTTGTGTTTAGTGTCAGATCGTAAGTCGTAACTTTGTACCGTGTAGTGCTTCCGATCCACCGGGTTAGATGAAGCAAATTTAGCCAGTGAGTCAGCGCACTCGTTGCCACCTATACCCGAGTGACTGGGAACCCAAGTTATCTCAATGTTTAAACCGTTATTCGAGCATGTGTATAGTAAATTAAGTATGTCAAAAATTATTTGACTGTGAATTTTGGATTTTAGTTGACATTGACCTAAGGCTTGAATGCTACTACGAGAATCGGAAAAAATTACCGAATTTTTGATATTGTGGGCTAGAATGAAATTGACGGCCTCTAGAATACCAATACATTCCCCTGTAAATACTGAGGCTTCTGGTGGACATTGGAATAAAAGGGCAATTTTAGAGTTCTGGAAATATGTTGAGACACCTGTAAATCCTGTTGATGATAATTTGGATGCGTCCGTATAAAAAAAATTCCAACCGTTCCAGTATCTCTTAATGGCCCGCTCAAAATCACCTTTTGCGTCCTGGGAATTTTTGGAGATACCAAGTCCCAAAACGACCTTTGGCTTCAAATGGACCACCTCATATGCGGAAGAAAAGACGGGAAGAGAGGGGTATTGAAAAACAGGTGAGGAGAGGTGTTTAAGCTCTCTGTACCTATTCATCAATGGCATAGATTTATTATTCCAGTAGGAAGACGTGTTAAGAGAGATATAGATTTGTTCCAAAATGGGGAGTAAAGGATGGGACGAAAGGGAGAACACTTTTGATAAGAAACGATCTGCTAAGTATTGTCGTCGAAGATTAAGAGGAGGTTCAGCACATTCAACCTGGAGAGCATTTATAGGAGAGGATTTCATGGCACCAATTACGCTCCTGAGACATTTGGACTGGACAGAATCTAATCTGCTCAAAGCTTCCTTGTTGCATGGCTCGATCAGGTAGCTGCAATAATCCAACACGCTTCTGACCAGCGCATTGTAGACTAGCTTTAGAGTGTATGGGTGAGCTCCCCACCAGACACCTGCCAAAGCCTTGAGGACCGAAACCGAGCGCTCACATTTTTTTATTGTATTATTAATGTGATCCACTCCCGACAATTTGTAATCCAGAGTAACCCCCAGAAACCTGGCTTTCTCCTCAATTGGGATAGCTTGACCATCAATATTAATGTTAACCTGGGGTATTAGGCGTTTACGAGTAAAAACAACTGCGGTACTCTTTGGAGCACTTAAAGATAACCCGTGACCTAAGAGCCATTGGTTTAACGAGGACAAAGAGATATTAATGGAGAGAGCGGCGTCTTCGATGGAACTGCCACAGACCAATAATGCAATATCGTCAGCATATTGAAGTACTTTACAGTTAAAATTTAGGCAAGACGGAAGATCAGAGGTATAAATATTATATAAAAGGGGACTAAGTACGGATCCCTGAGGTAGGCCTCTCCAAACCGATCTCCGTTCAGAGCTTTCCCCGGGAATCCTGAGTTGAACACTACGATCTGAAAAAATACTGCAAACGATTCGACGAATCCTAGCCGCGATTCTCAGCTCTTGCATTTTCTGCCTGAGGACTGGGAGGAGAACAGAATCATAGGCAGCTGAAATGTCTAAGAAAACTGCTACCACAGACTCATTCTTACTAAGGGCCAGTCGGATGTCTGATGTGAGGGTACCCACACTATCAGCTGTACCCAGACCTTTCCTAAAGCCGAATTGAGTCGTTGGGAGCAGTTTCCTGTTTTCTACAAACCACTCAAGGCGGTTTTTAATTAAATGTTCTAAAAGTTTAATAAGAATGGACGATAGAGCAATTGGTCTGTAAGAACAATGATCGTTAGGATCTTTACCAGATTTTAATATGGGAATTACGACTTGAACCTTCCAATCAGGAGGAATATAACCGGAAGTAAAACAATAATTGACTAAGTCCAGATAATATTGATGGGTCTTATCACCAGCTTTAGTAATGAATGAGTAAGGGAATCCATCTACTCCAGGAGCAGAATCCTTTACATGGGTGAGGACCGACTTAAGTTCACCAAGAGTAAATGGCCCATCTAGAGGATCATCTGAGATCAGCTGTGAGTTCGAAGCGACACATTCTTCCATATCAGGAACATAAACTGGTGCGAGCTTAGATAAAAACTGCTTACCCAGTTCCGCAGACAGTGTGCTCCCGGAGGGGGGCTTCAAACTATTTCTGTAAGATTTCAATTTACGCCACACAGCCGACGCTGGAGTGGAAGGATTCAGCGAGCTACAATACTTCCGCCAACCTTCTCTCTTCTTATTTTTGAGTAATTTCTTGGACTTAGCCAAGATATGTTGAAAAGCAATGATGTTTTCCAGATTCATGTCAGAGTTGAATTTTATTTCAGCCTCATTCCTGGCCCTGATCACAGCGGAGCAGTCTCTATCCCACCATGGCGGGGATGGAATTTTGCCCGTTGGCGGCTTTTTAGAAGGGAAGCAATCATCTGCTGTAGAGGATATTGTGTGTGAGAATGATGAAAAACATTCTTGCGCAGTCTCAGTATTAATGGATGGAAGAGAAGAGACACGTAAGTCTAAAATTGTTGAGTAGAGGTCCCAATCTACTGAGTTCAGCTGGTATTTTAACAAAGGAGGGGAAATTTTGTCAGGGAATGTCTTGGAAGGGATTTCAACCATGATGGGATAGTGATCACTCCCATAAGTCATATTCAAGCGACTCCAATTGAAAAGGCTGGCTATATTAGATGAGCAGAATGTCAAATCAACACAGCTGTTATTCTGTCCTGGTGCAGATCTACGTGTAGGACTGCCATCATTGATCACACATAGGTTAAGTTCATCTAGTATATCCAGTAAGCCTATACCATAGTTGTCGCAGGTTTCTGATCCCCATCTATAATGATGACCATTAAAATCGCCCATAACAAGTAGTGGACCTTGTACACTACTCAATAAACTTTTAATTGTAATGAGGTCTTCAGTTTGTGGGTGAGCAATATAAAAACTAAAGATATTTATATCCTCAGCCTTAACAGCAACAACATTGATGTTGTCACCAACAAAGGGTAGAGGAATTGGGGAGAATGATACTTTATTATTAATGAACAAAGCACATCCTCCATATCCATCCGGTCTGTCATGTCGAACACCACTGAAACATGGAATCCTGAAATTACTATCAGAACGAAGCCATGTCTCAGCGAAGCTACAGATCGATGGTTTGAATTTATTAATGATAAAGAGTAGGTCAGATTTCCTGGGATTAATACTTCTCACGTTCCATTGAAGGAATGCCAGGGGATGGAACATTGGTAATATACTTGACAATTGATGACAGTTTGTAGGCAACGTGGTCAGGTAAAGATTGTGCAGGGTTAGCTAATACTGTTATTAGCATATTAACTATAGTATTAAGGATACTTTCAGGGTTGCTTGTACCTTCCCTGGGGAAAGCACAACCATTTTGGGAAGGAGAAAAGATGTAATCTTGGGTAAGGGCTTGATGAGACTGCTTGTCATAGCTAGGTGAAAGAGGGGCATGAGATTTGGGGTTTAAAAAGACCGTTTTACGGTATGATTTTGCTTGGGGAGCGGGACTGGGATGTTGGGGAGAGCTAGGTATTGGTTTAGATTTCTGGGATTCTCTAGACACTTCAGCATATGATCTTGAAACAGAAGGGAAAACCTGACTTGCTTCCGCATAAGAGATAGATTTCTCGGCCATAAGAGCTTTAATGCCCTTCTGCCGACCAAGCTCAGGGCAAGCCTTGTCATTAGCATAATGATTGCCAGAACAAGATATACAAAGGGCACAATCAATGGGAACTTGGCATCCATCACCTGGGTGGTCTTGACCACATTTAAAGCAGCGGGGTTTAGAGCGGCATACTGTACGCGTGTGACCGAAACGACAACAATTAAAACATTGGATAGTTGGGTACATGTATCTCTCGACTAAAAGGGCAGAGTAAAAACAAAAAACACGCTGGGGTAAAATTTGGCCGTCAAAGGTTAAAACTACCGTTTGAGTGGGTTTCCATTCGGTAACACCCAGAGAAGTCACCTTACGGTTCATTCTCCTAGCCTTAATAACAGGGCCGCATCCAGTGGGAACCTTGATGTTCTCTATTACTTCTTCCTCAGTCCATTCAATGGGAACGTCTCTGACAAGACCTAAACGGGTGATATTAAATTGGGGGATTGAGGCAACAAAATTATTTTTAGTCAAAATTGGACTGATTAAAAAACTGTTAGCATCCTGGTGAGATTTGAATTCGACTGAAACCCTGTTTCTTCCTAAGCGTTTGACACTGCCTAGGAGGATGTTGCTGAAGTTATTTTGAGTCAAGAACATACCAAATTTGACAGGGTGCAGAACAGTACCTGGGGTCTGACCATCTTTTAAGGATGCGTGAACGATAAACGGGGGGTAATCTCTAATCGTATATATCTGTCTTCCAGTAATGTTTTTAGCTAGCTTAGGAGGGTTGATTAAAACAGCCGGGGGGGAAGCAGCGGATCTTTTTCTGTTTGCAGATTCAGAGTCCATGGTAATTACATTATCATCGGGAAGAGTAACAGTTAACACCGGAGTGTAATCAAATGGATCAGGAGGGTCAGGGGCTTTTTTGGTATCCATATTGGATGTCGGGTAATATTTTTAGAAAATGTTTTTAACTAATCGTCCGCAACAATGTCTATGATAAATCGTAAACGTCACTCAGTAGTTGTCACTTTATATAGCACTTTGGATGTAAACACAAATATTTTGTTTTTCCTTTCCTTTTTCAGCAAAAGTTATATTTTCTTGTAATCGTCAATCACATTATCACAATCACAATCACGCAGACCAACATAAGTTATATTATAGCACAAAAAGTTAATTTATTTGCACAGAGAAATTAAATTTCGCGCCACGACGCCACCATCGACAATCGACCCACCAAAGAGTAAATAGTTGTTCTAATGAAACCTCCCGTATTATTACTCTTTGAATGAAACCACCACACCATGACCATCATGATGTTGATTACCACGGAATTTAGAATTTTTGATAACGCATTCTACATTTTTATTTTTGAACTGAAACTTTTTAGTCGGCTATTGGATATTCGTTTCGTTGGACGTTTCAAGGACGCGTCATGTTTTTGGTACAGACGCCAGCAGGTCAAGCTACCCGAAACTGTCAAATTTTCCCAATCAACCTTGAACCTTAATGCTTTAACGATAAAGTTGAAAATCTACTTAATAAAGAAATTTGACAGATTGTAGCTTGATGTGCTGGCGTCTGTACATTTCGTTATATGAGAGAAAAGAAAGATATATTAAGGAACTCTCATAATATATATATATAGGGTTTCACTTTTATCACGTGAACGGTGCCGCACGCGCAATTTTTTTTTTTAACAATTTCTATAAACTTGTAATAACAAGTTTAGGGCGTATCCATGAATCCATGGCTCTGCCTATGGGTAACCTGTAACATGGCCACGTCACAGTATTACAATATTTCCCGACAATAGCGCGACGAATGTACTTCCGCAGAGCAACGGAGGGGAACTCGCGGGGGGTCGGGCGGCGCGGGCCGCGTAGGCGCGTACCGCAAACACGCTTAGTTTGCGGTACCGAGCGCGAAGGGCAGACTCGGGCGTGTTTTTTGTGTAATAATTTTGTTATACTTACATATTATTATTCTATAATGGTGCGCACAAACTGTTCTGTATATGGATGTAAATCGACATCGAAATCCCAGTAGATGAACACAAATGTTTATGAATGATTAACTACGCCTCAAATTATTCTGACGAACCAACAACAAGTAATTTTTACTTACGTAAACGTGTATACAATACTATGCATGATACCTTTGATGGACTACAGGTACCTCCAGCTGATTTCGTTGAGTACTGTAGGTACTAAACTGCAAGCCTGTTTTAGACAGAATTTCCACTCGTTTGTTGGAAACAATATTTTAGATAGATTATTTAAAATACTAAGTACCTACTGTAGAATTTAAATCACAGCCATGTTCATGTTTTCCTCATTCTTTTCTTATCAGATTGTTCATCCGAATGCGAATACATTACGTAGTTTTTTATAATAGACAATTAAGAACAAACAAAAATAAAGTGTCACGTAAATATTTAGCAGTGCAACATATGTAAATATATATTTATGAATAAATAATTACATTACAATTTTATGAATGAAAATATGAATAAATGATTACATCATAATAGTTTTATTTCCCAGTTAGTGACAACCCTAGAATATCCGCATGTGACAGCGTAAATACCTACACTGGCGGCGGCATCGCGCGACATCAAAGGCGTTGCGCTACTGTAGTAAAATATTGTAATACTGTGGCCACGTCGTATGTTATGAAAGTGGAATAATGTCATTCACTAGTATTTCTAGTAGATTATTTTCTTGCACAAAATGAGAGGTGCACTTGCACGAATATCTAATGAATAAAGTTCAAATACCTATCACCGCAGACAGTGGCGTAGCTCATCCTAATGTATCAAATTTTTTTGGGGGCCCTATACCCAACTGTGGAGCTACAGAGGGTATTGTTTTTACAAAATAAAGAATATAGCATACTGACTCAGACGGTGGGGGCTCGTGGCTAAGTAATAACAGCCGCACGAGTCGATGGAAGGTTAAGCTACGCTTGCCGCGGTAGGTCCCTGGATGGGCGACCATCTTAACATACCGAGACCCCTCCGTGGCTCGGAAAAGCACGTTAAGCCGTTGGTCCCGGCTGTCATTCGTGGATCTTTGACAGTCGTTACGGGTCGTCAGAAGCCCAAAAGTCTGACACCCAGTATTAACAAGGGACATCATATTACCCAGTAACTGGGTTGTGGCGGTCAAATAGCCAGTTGCTCCGGAGGTAAAATACCGGCATTCAGCTGCATCCGGTTAGATTGGAAGCCGAGACCCAATAACACTTTGCCCGACCCGGGAATCGAACCTAAGACCTCATGCTCAGTAGTAGCGCTTGCGACTACTAGACCAATAAGGCAGACACAGTTTTCTTCCATACTTTTCTATTAGTCGTCATCTCGGTACTCACCCCCTTTTTTTAAACATATCTTTGAACCAATTTACATAAATAAATACCTATCATTTATCAACAACAATTTTAGGTTCTGGATATTATTTTAAAAATGTTTGCTTATACACGTCACATCGGGGGCCCCGTACCGTTCATATGGCTGATACAGCGGTAGCTACGCCCCTAACCGCAGAACACGCGACCATTTATGTCAATCCCTCATGGATGTGTTGGCTGGTAGGCTTTGGTAGAGGTTTCAGGTTCAAATTAAATTGGCTATCTAAACACCGTAGATGTGATGGGTTCCTATATAATATAGTGTATACTCTATGGTGATGGGTATGGTTATCTAATGACGATAAACTAAAAAAAAAAACGATATGAAACTGAAATTTTGAATTTCAAGTTACATTGAATTTAGATTGAATAAAAGAATTTAGATAACCCACATCTACGAGATTGCTGGCTTTTTTCATTTATTTATTTATTATTCACAAACACATTTATTATTCATTTGATCCTGTATGTCTAGAATAATATTGTACTGTAGTCCCATCTTAGTGCACGAGGTTAATTTACGAGGTCCAGGAAATAAAATATTATTATCTTAGAAGAACATAATTTTATTAGAGAAAAAATGTTCATGAGCATAAAATAACTAATTACCAATAAATAACAATAATGCAACAATTCCACGACAAAAAGGAATTTCGCAAAAATAATAAAAAAAATTAAACAAAGAGCCATCCATAAAAAGTCGTTGGTAGTTTCTAAACATATGCAAATATACCAATGTAACTTTTCATATTCAATACTTTATTCAAACTCTGTATTAAATTATTGCGTACCGAGATTATGAAAATCTTAAACTAAGTACACTATAAAGAATTACAATTCTTTCATACTTCACGTCTTTAAAACCTAGACTGTATCTAGCTTTTGTGACATGTATACATAGATTTCTTTAACATTTATCGATAATATGATTTAAGCTAAAATATACAGATATACATTTGTGATTCAAACATAGTGAGCAACACTTGTATTATTAATTATCTATTATAATATCTATGAATATTTAATTGTAACTTATAGCATCTGTAAGTCGTCATGTAAGGCATTGCTATGTGAATAAACTAGGCATTGCCGGAGCAGCGTCGTCAACTATCTAAATACATATAAATGTTATTTGTTGATAATCAGTTATTTACGTTATAATAAAACCATTTTATTATAACCATTGTACACTACACGCAATAAAAGGTCCATAGTATATAAGTGGGACAGTTAAATAAGAGATCAGAAGGAGATTATATGGACAATTTGAATTTTGTATGGATACATATTACGAGGAAGTCTTAAATTAGCAAAAAGCTATTTCTCAATTTGTAAAAGATTCTTATAAAAATATTATAGACAACTATAAATATATTGCATAACTTAGTGTCATATTAGTGTACACGCCATAATGAAAAACTTAAATATAACATGTTCTATAAATACCTACGATAAGAGTCCATCCGATGTTCAACCCACCAGCCTTCACGTATCAATAAATATCTGTACATACTCTTAATTATAAATGTTATAAATAGATGGGATATCAGATGGTGCACAAGTATTTTAATTACTATGCCAATACTAAGCCTTTACTGACAAACTACATACAAAATAAAGTCACGAAATGGTAAAATAACACTAAAATTAATATAACAGTAGCATAAAATTAAATTGTGATGATATCCTAATACTAAAATATAATGGCAAAATGAAATCCTCAGCTCAGCGACTACTCTCGTGTACTGTGCTCATTACTATAATATTATTTGTATCAAATAAATGTTAACAAATGCTATCAAGTTATCTGCTAAATTTCGATAAGCTCTAAAATATGTATTCGTAAGATCTAAATAAAGTACGAGCTATAGTATGAATTATATTGTGCTGTGTACAAGTTATCATCTGGATTCTTAAAATATGAAGTATTATGTTCAACGTATGATGTGTAAATATATTTGCTGTTTGAAGAATAACTAACATTTTAATTAACAAGAAAATCACTAACACACATCACCACTGCCATATGTCAAATTAAATATTTTACAACTTTAGGACAGGAAATGGATAATTCTGCCTTTTAGACAGGAATGGTTTTGAAGAATGACTCTGAAACTAATTTTGTAACTTACAACATTCATGAGCTAATAAATTGCAAAGTATCACATCAGTAAGTTGACTAACTTAAGTTCAGCGATGGTGAATGATGTAAAGCTGACCTTAGCGCGACTTCGATCCAACTTAAAGCTTCACATTAAATTTTGCAAAAGCTACCTCCGTATCATTGTTTGTGAAGTACAAAATACTGTCAATATTCGTACACAGATTACAAACTAAATATTTTTGTTTATTGATACATTCAAACAGATAGCACCACCATTCCTAACAACCATTTACTTTGTTCACACATACCTCAATCCTGGATTTACTCAAGTTCAATCTATTAGCTACGCTGAACTAAAGGTATAAATATGATTAGAGCTGTAGCTAAATTCGATCTATATAAAAGTTCCTTGTAAGGTTTAATGCTAGTAACATAGCAATGGCCGCGCGTAATGGGCCGTAGTGAGACCATAGAGGTAGGGTCAGCGTATGAGGCAGGTGAGACACAGCTCCGCTGATCCGATGCAGTCGTCGTGGCAGAAGGCACCGCATTTCTTGCAAAGTATCATGGCGCGTAGGTTACACACGCACGCGTCGTCTGCGCCCACGCTGCGGCACCGCGCAACACTCTGGAATTTAATACGTACTGATTAATATAGGTTTAAAGATATTTATTGCCAAAAAAGACACAAAGTCACTTACATGAGAACAATGCTTAAATTAAAATAATATATATAAAGTTCGTCACAAACGTCACGGTAGCAATAGGCTATTTTCCTAAAAAATTCTAATTAGTCCGTCAGTTAGAATAACAAAAATTATTGAACCCCAATTTTTTCCTTTGGCAATTATATAAAAAATGATGAAGATATCCTAAAGTAAGGAGTTAAAGTTCCGCGTGACCTTTTTACAAGCAAGTGACGTCACGACCCCCACTCCCAAATATTTTTTAATTATGAGCTTTATCTTCATGATAAATTATAAATAAATGATAAATGATTTTATTTTGTAAGTAGGTTTGTACAAACACTTTTAAACGTCAATCATATTTTAAAACTAGATGAGTTCGGCGTTTCCCATCTGACTAGTCTGAGAAGAAAGGCCGAAACAAACTCAGAGGTCAGTCTCTTTTAAAGTCCAGACATAATCTTGGTCAGATCATGTGAAGACCATGTAGATTGATGTCTGAGATGGTTTTTTGAGGAAAGAACCAAACAGTTTGAGAGGACCTGTCCAGTCAGTGCACGCATTTGTCAGAAATCGTGCAGCTCAAACGATTCGACCAACAATACCAAAGAAAGGATTGGTTGGGATTTGGCATGGTTCCATTTGGTTAGGAAATAAGTAGAATAATAATAATAATAATAGGCACAATCAGGTAGCAAATATAATTCATCAAAAATTAGCACTCATATACACACTCATTCAAGATCCTAACACTCCTTACTACAATTACACACCTCAAACTATCTTAGAAAACGACACATATAAACTTTACTACGACCGCGCCATTCTCACCGACAGGACAATTCACTATAATAGACCCGATATAACCCTACAGGATAAAATAAATAAAGTAACTTACCTAATAGATATTGCCATTCCCAACACACACAACATTCAGAAGACAATATCTGAAAAAATTAGTAAATACGCAGAACTCAAAGATGAAGTAGCTAGAATATGGCGCCAACAAAAAGTTTACGTGGTCCCTATAGTCCTCTCCACAACAGGCGTTATCCCAAATCACCTTCTCCATAGCCTTAAATTACTAAACCTAAAAGAAACCCTGTATATCACCCTACAAAAAGCTGCAATATTAAATACATGTCGCATTGTCAGAAAGTTCATGCAAATAGATGAAAACGAAATAGGTCCTCATCACAACACATCTGTAACATAACACACCACACGCTGCATTTACTTGACTTCGGTCCGTAAATGTTGCAAAAACCAGCCAAAGAGCTGAGAAGAGAAAACACTCTAAAAAATAATAATAATAATATCCCTGGACATTTCACACAGCGCCATCTAGTCCCAAGCTAAGCAACCTAATGCTGCACACACTATGAATGAATGCACATACAATGATGCAATCAAATGCAGATATGAGACATGTCTAAGATAATCTTGCCATATAGCAAGGACATATTGACTACAGGTACTACAAAACCAATCTATGGATAGGTTAGCATTTGCTACTGTAAAGTAGTAATGCAAATTTCGTCCAAATTGAGAGGATCCTTAGGCCTATTTGGACAAGCGAATTTTTTTAGTGTACAATAATGATAACAGTCAATACTTACCACATTAGTATTCTGGTTTGCAGGTGGGGCACTGGACGCTCGTGGGGCCACGTTAGGAGTTCTTTGTACTAGGATGTACTGGCCCACGTTATTAGACCGATTCTCGTTCATCTGAAAAAAGACAATTTTTTATGTGTATTGATTAAATAATAAAATTATTTATTATTAGGATCAATTATGTAGATTTTAGGGCGAATACATCCCTTGAACGTGCGCTTGACGAACGCAGTTTTTACGTCACGGTATGTTGAGCGAATTATAATATGGCCCACGGCGAATGCAGCCGGCGACACGCTTAGCTGATATCACGAAATGCGCGAGTGGCGTACCTACCACTGGTTAATGGATTCATAATTATTTTCATTTCATTGGAAGAAAACACTTTTATACCTGCTATTTTAATAGCTACTTTTAAAATGTTGAGGTATAAAGTAAAGGTCAAAAGGAATTATAATAAGTGATCCGTTTCCTCCTGTCTGACGAACATGACATAGCCGTTCGTTCCGTTCATCGCCGTCGATCGTTTTTAAGGAAAGTCCAGATGGATAAGACCATAGATAACATGAATACATACTTCATTATGAGGCATCACAGAGACCGGCAATTGTCTGACGAGTACGGGAGGCGGAGGGGGCGGCGGTCGCACAGACCGCGCAGGACGCGTCAGCAGCGCGGGCGGCGGCCGGAGCTGACCGCGTAATGCGTCGCGGTTTGGACTGTTCTGTATCGCTGCCTGACATATCTGGTAGCTGCGTTCTAGATTCACCGTGCCAGGGGGCACTTTGTTTGAGGTTCGACTTCTGGAATGCAATATAAATATACGATTAAACTTGACTGCATGCAGAAGGTGGAGGACAGGGTGTTGTGGCACAGCCTGGGAGAGGCCTATCTCCAGCAGTGGACTGCGATAGGCTGAGTTGATTAAACTTGATAATATTTTTAATAATATCATAACATAACTCTGTATGAAAAAATCTACGCAGCTTAGTGCGAAATAGGTACTTCACATAAGAGGCTCGAAAAGCCGTACGCAAAATACGCACTTGCGGTGTGGAGTGGCGCGGACACCACCCCACCTGGAAAGTCATATCAAACAAGCATCAATGCTTTCATTACCTGTTAGATTCTTTTCCCAACTTTGATTTTTTACTTCGAGCCCACATACCCTGTGCAATAGTGGTAGTATTCAAAGGTGGGTTCGTGATAGCAGTGCTAGATATCAAGCTAGTCGCTGCTTCGATTTCTTGCTTCACAGAAGAGTCCTTAATCGACTGACAACTTTCAGACGAGTTGGAAGATTCCATATTAAAATTAGCATCCCTATCTTCTTTGTA
This sequence comes from Apamea sordens, assembly GCA_945859715.1. Classification (NCBI taxonomy): domain Eukaryota; kingdom Metazoa; phylum Arthropoda; class Insecta; order Lepidoptera; family Noctuidae; genus Apamea; species Apamea sordens. The sequence goes on along the minus strand of OX243991.1, from coordinate 7,872,049 downwards.
CATACAGTTTTCATCATTCATATTTATATCTTCCATGCTCGTTTTGGAGTCTTCACTAATGTATTTGGCGCTTTCTGTGTTTAGATTTGAAAATGGGTGCAATGTCATAACATTCTCATTGTTTGGCCAGTCATTATCGGTTTTCCATGAGACTGCAGATGCTTTGGGTTTAGCTGCATCCTTCATATTATCATCAGGGTAAGAAACAATCTGGAATAAGATACAAAGTTACAGTGTAAACAGGTTTTCCAATAATTTATTTGACTAAAGGCTAATTTTTCCAATGCCAGATAACTTTATTGAAGGAATAATTTTGAAATTTTGACAGTTCTTCCATACAAAAACTGTCAAACGTCAAATTTATTCCATCAATAAAAATTATCGGCCCATTGAGAAATCAGCCCTAAGGGCTGATTTTTCAATAGTCAGATAACTTACATATGAAGAATTAATATGACAGTTTGCTGAAAGCTGTCAATATTTATTCTTCAAATAAAAAATATCTGAATATCCAAAAATCAGGTAAATGATAGTAAATGAACTTACAGATGTATTAGTAACTTCCATCATTGGTATTGATGAATTTTGTGTCAAAGGCATTGTAACAACAGCAGTAACATCTGGAACAGTTTAAAAAATAAAAATCAATTACATTGGCAGTAAGTTTATGTCAGATTCTGGTTAAGCTACACAAAATATTTGTCACTAAAGTCAAAAGAGTTTACAGCTACCCTCAATTTGTATCATGTTTACAAATAATATACTCACTTGTTTCACTCATGTACGATGATAGCTCCATCAGGTTAGGATGAGGTGAATATTTCACATCTTCACTTTCTGTAAAAGCAAGAGGAAATTAAATTACAAGTTATGAAAATAAGAAAAAAAAAAAGAGGTTAAAATAAATAAATTTTAAATAGTATTGCTTTTTGGTTACTGAAAAATTAGTTTAGCAAAAATATTAACAAAAAATTTTGTAGTAACCATTATGCTGTGTAGTTTATTAATAAAATGCTACATACAACTTTATAGGTAAAATAATATAAATTATACACTTACGAGAAGTAAGTATCGAGAGGCTTGTCTCCAATATAAAAGACTCTGCATCCTTAAAGTGCTCATCATAATAATTCTGTGCCATGTTCTGTGGCAGGCTTTCTTTCTCACATTTCTCAGGACTGTTAATAACATCACTCTTTAAATGGTGCTGGTCAGGCTGTATTACTTGGCATTCAACCTCCTGGTTAAAGCCCTGACATACATCCTGCTCCACAACAGCCTCTTTGCTTTGCTGTGGTGATTCTACATCAGTGTCAGACTTAGTACATTCCTGATATGGCTCTGACACATATTCTTCCTGAGCTTCCTGTGTTGTTATTACATCTAGGGCAGTGTCTTTATCAACTTCAGGACTTTCCTCCAGCTCTGTCACAGTGACAGAGCTGACATAAGAAATGGGCTCAGTAGCACCAGTAGACTCACTAGCAGTCATGTTACTTACATTCATATCTATCTTCAGACTGGACACTGAGGATTCACTTCTTGCATCATATTCATAGACAGATGTAGTAGCTTTACTGTCCTCACTGTTAGTGTCACCATGATCTTGTCCAGAATATAGCAGCTCATCATTAGGACACACTTGCTCACCAACATAATTTGCATCAACATCTGAATAGTTATTAGCAGTATCTGCATTGTGTACCAAATAACTTGTGTTATCTATTTCAAAATCATCTTCAAACTTAATTCGCTTAGCCAAAGTATATTCTTCATTTTCATTACTTGACCTCTTAGAAGATTCAAGTAAATTACTATCAATATCTGGTGATTTATCTTCTTCACCATCTTTAGAAGTCTCTTCTATAGTGACAACACTGAGATCTAATTCTTGCTTTACATCATTGCGTTCAGATTCCCCATCAGGCAGCAGAAGTGGATCAACAGGTGTTGTGGATAACGATTCATCCATCCTCTGAGTTGAGGAAGAATCAGAGAAACTAAAGTCTACTGGATATTCTTCATAGTTGGGATGACTGTGACTTTTTGTATGCTTCAGTGGTAATAAATCTGGAACTGGAGCAGATTGTTTACTGCTTACAGTGGCTGGTTCTTCTATTACGTCATCAGCTTTGGCTGAAGACCTTGTCACTGCACCTACTGATCGCATTCTTTTACTAGTACTAGATTTACTTTTCTTAATTTTTGGAACAGTACTACTGCTTGTTATCGAAGCTGTTGGTCTTAACTTGATGGTAGTCTTAAGAGATGGTCTATCTGAATTTAAACTGATTGAAGATTTCTCTTTTCTTGACTTTTCTCCCCAAATAGGTTCAAAGTGTTTCAATTTCCATGGATCTATTTTGCTTTTTTCTTTTTCAGCTTCAGTCTTCATTTTTTGTTGATTTTCTGGGGTTAATTCCCCACCAGAGAGGCTGTCTTGCCATTGTAAGCAGGCACGAGCAAAAAATTCATTATTCAGACTAGAAGAATTTAAGCGACCTGAAGGACTTAGCCTATCCACACTTGGAAGTAGCTGCCCAAGCTTATATTGGTATAAAGATGGAAGAAGTGAAAATGTATGTTTATTTAGTAATGCCCTAATGTTTGTATTTACTAGTATTGAATCTGGTGTCTCTAAGTCAATGCACCCTTCTCTTGTTTGTTGTAGCTGTGCTGCTGTTGATAATTTTTTACCACTGCGTTTTCGAGGTTTCAAACAGAACCCTGGAATGCTTGCCAATACCTCTCGCATGGTAGACGGTCTGTTAGTATTAGAATTAGTTTCTGTATAGGAAGTAGCTGCTGTCCATTCTCTGTTCTCGGGAGGAGGTGGTGGTGGCAAGGGTTTTACGATTATCCTAGGCAGAGGCCGTGAATGATTAGAATTCTTCTTTCTTCTTTTTGACTGCTTTCTTGAGGAGTGCTTACTTGACTTTTCACCATCTTCGGGAATGCGTATGATCGAGTACTGGTCATTTTTACATGGTGTGTATTTACTGTCCGTCGAATTATCTGAATATTCCATATCGTTTTCTATTTTATCCGCAGGTGATACGTCTAGTTCCATTGTTAAGTTGCAGCGTGTGTAAATAGCAAATAATGAAATGAGAATGATAAACTGTTGCCGATAGCGATCACTATTTCAACCCATCGTGCGTTTCTTCGCGATCCAAAAGGGCCTTTATTATATGATTAACAATACAAAAAAAAATATCATTACTTATTTGATAGTGCAATATTCAATAGCATGACAATATTCATACAATATGACTCTTTTTTTCTCAAGAATAGTTGGCTGAAGAGCAAAACGCAAAATGTCACAACAACGCAGAAAATGGATTCCGACACAGATAAAAAATGAATTGAGAAAATCAACGAAAGCGCGAACCGAATTTTAAAAATGATGTTAAGAACCGTAATTAATGTAACCGTAATCAACTTCCACACAACATATTATTTATTTTTAAAAAACAAGCTTTTATTTAACATACACTCATTAATTACTATTTTTACAAGCTAACACAAATATATTTACAAGTATATAATAAAATAAAAAAAAATATATATAAAAAAAGGCAGGAGCTCATTAGGCATCAAAAAACCCTTATCCCACTGGATAAGTACCCAAAAGGCTGGCAGCATTACCACGTTGGATGGCAATGCTGATTCTTTGGGCTAAAAATAGGCTAGCCTTCTGGTTACGTGAAGAGTCAACCAACCGCTTGGCGATGTCCCGAAAATTCGATGAGCACTCGGACCCCAAGGCCGTGTTTCAACCCCAAACGTTTCAAACATATAGCTCCCAATAAGTTTGATATAATTGCGCCGTTTGAGGTTTTCTGCTCCTGCAGCAGCTGCCCCTGCATAGCCCACCGTGCTTGGAACATGGGATAGCGTGAGGGTGTCGACACAGGTTGCATCCCACACCAAAGGCCTACCCAACTTTCAAGGGATTATGGTCATTACATCGGGCCTCTTTCCATCGTCGCGTGTCAAGCCATTAGGTTCTAAAACAGATGGCACCCCGGCGGGCGGAGACAAGAGCCCGACGGATGATGTCGTTAATGCTGGCGTGCCTTGCCATCCATTCAGCGCTCTTGCTACAGGATAGGCCATGGTGTCCGAGGCAGTCGACTGCTTCACCGCATTGACAGCGATGTGGAGCTCCGCAAGGAGCGCCCAGACGCAAACATGTAAGGCGTCGGAATGTGGTGTCACCCAGCATAGTGCCTAAATTGGGTGACGGAATGAATGAATGAATATTGTATTTTACCATATAAATGATAGTAGTACATACTTATCATACTACTATTTAATACTAGGTACATACTTATAAACTGATAATTAAAGTAATTCGTGCATAATTATTCCCTAACCATTCCAAAATATAAAATATGCACAACGTTAATATTCAAGTTTTCACTTCTGCCGGCACACCCGGAGTGCAACCCGTTGATTTTCTTTTTGAGTCAATGATTTCCAGCATGGTGGTATAGAGTTGGAGCACCTTTAATTTTTTTGAAAAAACTCTCGCTGTCTTCTCTAACAGAGTAATTTTTTTTATGAAAATGCGATATCTCGCATCATTCACTTTGGTGCAATTCTTGATGCCATACATACTAGCAGTAAATTCTTGAACGGTGTTCATTTTTTCGTCTATCGGTTTTTCTATATCGGCTGCATCTGTTTAATGACGCAAAAACTGTTTGATATCTTTCATTTTTTGAAAATAGTTTAAAAAGTTTTACTTTTCCTTTATGCAGGGGTGTACCTTCATGTAGTACTTATACCCCATTTCGCCAGTTATGTTTAAGTCCCATGTCGCAGGGGGTGAGCCTCTTGCTACCAACTAGGCATAATTTATGCCTACTGGATTTATGCCAACTTAGTCAGTCTGACTAAGTTGGCATAAATCCAGTCTCCAGGCCGTTTCTGAGAAATTTCTGATGAAAAAAACCTAACTACACTGTACCCAACATAGGAATTGAACCCAGGACCTCATCCTCAGTACTAACGCTGGCGACCACTAGACCAATGAGGAGATGCTCCCTTATTAATATTCCTCTGCACCCATGGTGACCCCCCCAAAATCTTGGGCTGCAACCGCGCCTGCCATTAACCAGCTCGGTGAAGGTCGTTTTATAGTGGGATCTTAGACTATTTGAGTCTGGGTCGCTAACGCAGTTTCTAACAACAGGCGTTACCCACCTTCTCCATAAGTCAGATAGTCCCGCGGAATCCAAGAATTATAGACCGATCACATGTTTTTCGACGGCTTATAAACTTCTTACATCCATTTTGAGAGCAAAAATTAATACGCACATTGACAATAACTCGATTATGTCTGCCTCTCAAAATGGATGTAGGAATGGGCCCCGCGGTACTAAGGAGCTACTCCTCATCTACATGGCCATTAGCCAACAGGTTCATCGATCCCGCAAGGATCTGTCGACATGCTGGATAGACTATAAGAAGGATTATGACTCGGTGCCACATGCGTGGCTCATGAGGGTGCTGGAGCTGTACAAGATCGATGCAACTTTACGCAGCTTCCTTGAGTCGTGCATAGGGCAATAGAAGACGGTCCTTCAATATCCGGGGTGTCGACAGATCCAGAGGAATGATGAGCCAGTATGGATCAAACGGGGCATATTTCAGGGCGACAGTTTGAGTCCACTTTGGTTCTGCTTGGCCCTGAATCTTCTAAGCACATCGCCGGACTGCTGGAGGATTCAAGTCTAGGCTATCGGTTGAAGAGAGGTGGTCAGGCCCCCAACAAATTGCGACTGCTGGAGCTACTGAAGGTAACTGAAACTTTCAGTAGGATGGAATTTGGTGTCGACAAATGTGCAGTCATGCATGTAAAGCGAGGGGAGATTATGGAATCCGAGGGAATTCAACTCTCGCATTCCATACACCTTACATCCCTCTCCTCATCCGATAGCTATAAATATTTGGGTATGTCGGAAGCGTTAGGCATCAATGTTGCTGACATGAAGCAAGCGTTGAGGGAGCGCTTTTTTGGTCACCTGAAGAAGGTGTTAATTAGCCTTCTTTCGGCCGGAAACAAGGTGCGCGCCTTCAACAGTTGGGTCATGCCGGTCTTGATGTACTCTTTCGGCTTACTCAAATGGATACATACCCAACTCTATGCCCTGGATAGAATAGTCCGTACACTACTGACCGCAAACCGGATGCATGAGCCCGGTGTAGACTTCTTAGCGTCCGTATCCTGGCTACGTTTTGGGGAAACTGAATGTTTTGTCTGTGCAATTATGGACGAAGTTATCTTGACGAATAACTACCGCAGACATATTATGAAGGATGGCACGGTTGACGTGTGTCGGGCATGCCACCGTCCCGGTGAGTCCATCAGACATATTCTCTGGTTGTTCTCGTTTGGCTAACGGCGAGTACTTGCACAGGCAGGATTATTCACCAGAAACTTGCTTTGAAATATAAACTTGTCGACTCTGAGGTACCATATTACAAGTATGTGCCCGACCCAGTTCTCAAAAATGACCATGTCACGTTGTTCTGGGATCGGTCTATCATCACTGACAGGACTGTTGTCGCCAACAAACCTGATATAGTGGTGATAGATCGATTAGTGCGCCGCGCAATGATTGTCGATATTACAATTCCATATGACGGGAACCTCGTGAAAGCTGAGAAAGATAATGGATCAAATATCTTGACTTAGCACACGAGGTTGTTGACATGTGGAATGTGAGCTCGACTGTCACTGTGTGTGCCGATTGTCGTATCGGCCAATGGCCTGATGGCCGAAAGCCTCGATCAACATTTATCGAGGCTCTCGTTAGGCGGTTGGATCATGGGCCTGATTCAGAAGGCAGTACTCCTCGATACGGCTCGCATTAGATTTCTGTCTCTGGAGCCCTAACCACCGGTAGCTTGGACCCTGCTCCCGACACCGGTGAATCACTATTTTTTTATACTATTCAATGTTTTTTTTTTTGTGGAATTTTTCTATTTAAAAAAATATTTTAAAATCTAATAAAATAAAATAAGTAAATAAACGACATATTATTAAAAAAAATATATTTATAAATTTATTTTCTCACCACAATATTTAAATGTCAAACAAGTACTGCTCTGTGCACGTAACAATATTGCGAGATACTCAATACATTACTTTGCTCTATGGGGATACTGGTGACTAAGCTAGGCCGAAACCTGTGTTTCAGGACACCAGAGGGGCAATTCTCGTAATTTTATGAACGTCACAGTTGGATCACAGTTTCAATCTGTCGAAAATTCCTCTAATTTCCCTACATTTCTGACAAGTTTTCGACATTTATTTGTCGCCGAGATGGGACTGCGACTAGATTTTGTACCTTTTAAATTACTAGAATTGGCCTTCAGGTATAGAATATCGGACACACTACATTACTGCACAACAGATTTCAAAAGAAATAGGTACATGATATAACTCTTTTATTAGACGATGGAAATTGCTCATGCATGTATTGCTCATACATACATAATACTTGAGTTTTTTTATAAACTTGAATTGATCCAAAGAGTAAAATATGTTTATTGACCCGTCAGATGTGCGATGTGCGATCCCTCTCCCATTGACATTTTTTTCCTATCTCAATGGATCCCTCCGGTCATCTACTATAATATCCGATATATTTTTACTTTATTCTATGGTAAATACATTTGTATACATCTGATGCAGCTATGGTTTTACTATCTTTTTACTACCCACCACCGGCGCCAACTATCGATCGTTTCGGTCGAATATCCGGAAACTCCTTTGAAAGTAGTTTTGTTCGCTTACGTTAAAGACCATGGATTAAAAAATGTCCCAGAGGTGTTGTTGTACATTTTTACGTGCAACAACTTGAAAATTAATTATTATTGAATTGCTACACGTATCCACATATTTAAAATTATTTAACCGGTTGAATATATATCGGTGCTTATCGGTGCCAAGCGCAAAGAGGCTTTATTTAGTTAAAATACGAAACGTAAAAACCGTTTATTTCGAAAAGACATGTGGTCGAAATTAAGGAACCAACTCAAAAAAAATAAAACTCTTTCCTTTTGGTGATGCCGCTTGCTTCCGCGGAGCGGACGCCATCTTGTTTTATTCAATTCATGATGAATGGCGTAGTGCTCGTGCATTGTAAAAATTGAAGTGGTAATTGTGTGATTCGATAGTGTAATATTGTGAGAGTTACATTAGAAGTCAAGAAATAATTAAAAAGCTTTCATACTAACAGTTTAAAAATCAATCATGGGTCGAGGAAGGTAAATATTAATTGATTTACACAGCACATTGTTAGATAAAAAAAATGGTATTTTTTCATTCGGATATTTTCCATCCTTAGAGATCGTAGTCGTGACAGACGTCGCAGTCGCACCCGCAGCAGGAGTAGGAGTCGCAGTCGTAGTCCTCGCTATGGTCTCGGATCAGGCGGTGGCGGCGGCGGAGGAGGAGGAGGCGGAGGTTACGGCGGCGGGCGTAGGAGTAACCCCGGTGCGAACCTGCGGAAACCGAAGTGGGATCTAAGCAGGCTGAAACCCTTCAAAAAAGACTTCTACGTGCCCCATAGCGAAGTGGAAAGCAGACCAGAATCTGAAGTGGAAGCTTGGAGGAGTGAAAACGAGATTACTCTCAAGGGGCGCAATATACCTAAACCGACAATGACATTTGAAGAAGCCAGTTTCCCAGATTACGTTATGGATGAGATTGACAAAATGGGATTTTCTAAGCCAACTCCAATCCAGGCTCAGGGTTGGCCAATTGCTCTGAGTGGAGGTGATATGGTTGGAATTGCTTCTACTGGTTCAGGAAAAACTCTTTCTTATATTTTGCCTGCTATTGTGCACATTAATAACCAGCCAAAATCTAGTCGAGGTGATGGTCCAATAGCTCTTGTGCTGGCGCCTACGAGAGAGTTGGCACAACAAATTCAGGAAGTCTGTGATAAATTTGCTAACACATCCAAAATTCACAATACATGTTTGTTTGGTGGGGCTCCAAAGGGACCTCAAGCGAGAGATTTAGATGCTGGAGTTGAAATTGTAATCGCTACTCCTGGACGACTTCTAGATTTTCTAGAAAGTGGAAGAACTAATTTAAAAAGGACTACATATTTAGTACTAGATGAGGCTGACAGGATGTTGGATATGGGATTTGAGCCGCAAATTAGAAAGATCATTGAACAAATCAGACCGGATCGTCAAACCCTCATGTGGTCTGCTACTTGGCCTAGAGAAGTTCAAAGTTTGGCTGCAGAATTCTTAAAAGATTATCTACAAATTAATGTTGGTTCATTACAATTGGCTGCTAATCATAACATTTTGCAAATTATTGATGTCTGTATGGAATATGAAAAAGAAACTAAACTGAGCACACTCCTGAAAGAAATCATGGCAGAAAAAGAAAACAAAACCATAATATTTATTGAAACCAAGCGTCGAGTTGATGATATAACAAGAAAAATGAAGCGAGATGGGTATGTCTTATTCTATTGCTTAAAAACATATAATGTGCTATCAAGTCATATCATAATGCTGATTGTACACACCATAATCACATTTTACTGGTAGGCTTAACTTGGGAGAAAAAATTAAATGTTTGTAATTTTTTTTAGATGGCCTGCAGTGTGTATTCATGGAGATAAATCACAAAATGAACGTGATTGGGTCTTACAAGGTAATGTGCACACAAAACATTCTTTGTTGATATCTTATGATGATTTAATATTTAATTTATTATTTTGACAGTAATTTATATTATACTAGCTCCACAATAATAGCAATAGCAAAACTGAGTTAATATCGAACTGGTGCTGCTGCATAATATGCAGCAGCACCAGCATTTATTTATATACATAAATAAATAAAAATAGCACGAGTGGTTATCGAGAAGCGGTGTCGGACATAAGACGCGAGCGCGTTGGTTGTAGCGCAGCCAGTAAACACTTTCTGAACCCGTGTCTGCATGTGCAGGCTGTGGAGAGCTGCGGCCGTGCGGCGGGGCGGCAGCGCGCGGCTCGTCGCCGCCAAGCCGCACGCGGCGGCGACGGCGCGCCCGCGCCGCGCCCGCCTCTCGTTGTCGGGGCTAAGCCCTATGCACTCTGACCCGCTCCCGCGGCATGTCTGAGCCGCTTCTCGCTGGCGCGGCGGCCGGCACCTCGCGGCGCATGCCTGTCGGCCCCGCGGGTGTCGCCGCCGGCGCTCGCGCGCCCGACACGGTGGTCGGCACTCGGTTCTCGCCCTCGTGCTGATGGGCGACCTCTCACCTCTCGCTCTCAATTTTTATTTTTTGTGCGATGTATGACAGACGGAGTCGATATTATTAGTAAGTTTACTAATACAATAGTGAATGGAATAAAATTATATTTACGTCTCTCATTAAACCTCCTAAGGTTGCCCTCAATATTTGCAGTTACACATGTCATGTCATTTTCCTATTCTACATCTTTACTTATCCTGTGATGTTTATATTATTTTCTTTCTATTATCTTATGTAATTATGTTGCCTATGCATATTTATTTCCCATAAAAATTTGATTTATTCATCATCAAACAACACAATCATTACTATAATGCATAAATATAATTGGTGGCCTAGAAGGGGTGAAATGCGAGATGAGTGGCAATTGAATTGAGCAAGATGAATGTCATGAAGTTTAGATTGGCCTACTGGAAATATTGATTTTTTTATTTATAAAGCTTTGCCGACATTATTGTGGGAGCGACAATACCTGGTGGAATGGAATATGTTTCTTTATTGAATTATTAATAATTCTTTTGAAATACTTGTGCAACATATCTTCTGATGCTTGTTTATTAAGGTTTTCGTCAATGTCTTATAAAGTGCATTAGAATTTATAAAAAAAAACTGCAGTGGTTTGGACATGGGTAAGAATTTAGTCAAAAATAATGTCATGCAATGTCAGAACAATTAATTTAAATTTTATTGAATTACTAGTTACTAGTATGTACAAAACAGCCAAAAGTGAAAAACTTTGAAGTGACAATAACATTCAATGTTGCAAGTATCTATTAGCAACATTGTTTTAATGTTGAATGAAACTGATTGCTAAAGTGTGTTGAAGGTGCTTATACATATAATTTCTTACAGATTTTCGTAGTGGGAAAGCTCCCATTCTAGTAGCTACGGATGTTGCTGCTAGAGGTTTAGGTATGTATTTCATAACACAAGTGCACAAAATATGCTTAATATATTCAACTTTATGTTCATACTCTTAAATTGAAACTTCTCGTTTCAGATGTTGATGATGTAAAATTCGTCATCAATTTCGATTACCCAAGCAATTCAGAAGATTATGTGCATCGTATTGGAAGAACTGGACGAACAAATAAAACTGGAACGGCGTATACATTCTTTACGCCGTCTAACGCAGCCAAGGCCGCAGACCTTGTAGCTGTACTAAAAGAAGCCAAACAAGTAGTCAATCCTAAACTACAGGAACTAGCTGAACGAGGTGGTGGCGGTGGAAGACGTAAGTTCAAGTTGATAGTTAATTTAGTAACCCTTACAACCTACTTGATAAATAAATACCAATAAATTGTAAAGCTAGATATAAAACGGTTGTCTTAAATAATAACTATTAGTAAATAATAAGTAAACATGACAGTTATTTAACTTGTATGTTTTGGTCACCAGGTCACCGAGGCCGAGGCGGCAGATACCGCCGCGGGCGCCGCTCTCGCTCGCGCTCCCGCTCGCGCCGCCGCCGCTCCCGCACGCGCTCTCGCTCCCGCGACCGTCGCCGTAGACGCCACAGCTCCTCCAGATCGTCGCGAAGCCGGTCGTCGAGGTCTTCTAGAAGTCATTCGCGCTCCCGTTCCCGTTCGCGTAGCCGATCTCGCTCAGGCAAGTGCAGCCCCCTGAAGAATACTACGGATTCGGGCCAACAACAGGCGCCCCAAGCTCTTCTTCCCACGCCGAAAACCCTTCTGCCGACTCCTATCGGACCCCAACTCCCTTCTCACGTAGGCAAAGGGCCCTCAACCCCTCCCATAGAAAAAAAAGTTGCTCTCCTCGATAGAAATATCATTCAAAGTAATCCACCAAATAATGGTAATGCAAATTATTTACAGCAACCTAATCAAATACCGCCTCTGATGGCTCTCAATCCCCAAATGAATATGTGCGCTCCTCCTCCCCCAATGAACGGGCAGGGCTTCGCTCTGCCTCCCTACTTCCCTGCCGACCAGTACGGCATGATGATGCCGACCTTCTCCGCGGCCATGCTCCCCCCGGGCGGCTGGGCTGCCCCGCCGCCTCCCCCACCACCTCCTCCGCCCTCCGAGTCCCTGGCTAATGGGAGTCACGAGCAAAGGGGCCCTGGGCAAAGTGGCCTCGAGTCAGATTCCAGAAAACGCGGGGCTCGCTCTGGCGGGCTCAGTGGCTCAGGCGGCTATGCACCCGCTGCGGGCGGACTCGGCTCCAGCGGCGGCGGGCTCGGCTCATCGAGCGCCGGGCTCGGCTCCAGCTCCGCGGGCGGCGGGCTGGGCTCCGGCGGCGGGCTCGGCTCGTCCGGTGGGCTCGGTTCGACCGGCGGACTAGGGTCCGAAGGTTCGGCCGGCAACCGCTCGCGAGGCCGCGACCGACGACGCCGCGGCGGCAGAGGACGAGATCACGACGACTTAGACTCGGCCGGCTCGGGCTCAGGAGGTCTCGGCTCGGCAGGGCTCGGTGGAGGCCCCGACGGCGGCGGGCTGGGTCAATCGCCCGGCGGCTACAGTTCTGGCGGTCTCGGCGTACCTCACGGGAGCCTCTTGCCGCGCATGCTTCCTCCGATAGGCGGCGGCGACGGTGTTGCACCACAGGGCGCTAATTTTACTGCGTTCGGGTCGTACGGATCTAAGAGTATTAAACAGAATAGTAATATGCAAGGAAATGAGAGTAGCGAGGGTTACGACGACCCTGGTTGTAGAATGGAATTTTATGGCCCACAAAATATGGGACCTGGCCGACCATACGGTCTCGGTATGGATCAGATGGGTTCCAACGGTGCGCTGGCGAATGGCTCCGTGGGGTACAATAACGACCGCCAGAGGAATCGCCGGCGATGATTACGACTGAGGTTTGTTATATTCAAACCAATGCCAACTCACCTATTTTAACCACTCCATTACTCCACTATACATTACACTGAGACGAGCTGCCTTGGTGGCGTGTCAATTGAAGAATTTTGTTATTTATTTTATGAACGACTGTATAATATACACACCTGCATAATGGTTGTTATATTATTGTACTCTGTGCTCTATAAAACTTGTCAGAAGAAAATAATAGTAGTAACTCATTTTAAAAATGTATGTTCTTTTTTTTTGCAGAAAACGGATACAATGGGGACTCTCGTCGACGCAAGAGACGTTAAACGCCGGTGGAACATAAGGAGTAAGCAACTTAGTTACATAAGATTTGACGCAGACTATTTGATTTCCATTCCATGTTGTATTTATTGAATGTGTGACCATTAGTGCAGTGCCACACAACACGTGTTTTAAGTATCTTCTGTACTCCTTTTAATTATTATAATGCATTGTAAATAAACATTCATTAAACTGATGATTTAGATTTAATAATAATATCCCATCTGATATTTAGCTGCATAAAAAGTGCCAGTATATTCTTTAACACAGACTATTTTTCGATGTGTAATATGTACTACAATACAAACTTTGAGGCAGTCACCTAACAACTTTGTACATAGAACTAAATGTCGAATATTTAGTCACTATTTTATCTTAGATAAGTTTAAATTTCTTCAAAATTTAAGATCTACAACTATGAAAAGAAAACTAAAGGATGATTTCCACCAAACGGCTCGCATCGCATTGGTTCGGAACGGATTTTACAATCTTTAAACGATATTAAATCGTATATATTTAAAGTCTATTACCAAGCCACGCCCAGCAACTTGACCGCGGGCGTCTTCCGCGACACGCGATCGTAGCCGAAAGTATGCTGCGACTCGCGATCGATTTGACTAGGCGCAGAAACGGATACGTTCGCAAGCGACGGTACGGAGCCGCTGATCGTATGCGTCGAGATCCTTCCGGAAGCGATCGGTTGTCGCCGCATCCGTTCGTATCCTCTCCGATCCGATGCGATGCGAGCCGTTTGGTGGATATCATCCTTAATTAACGTATATAATTGTTTACTGATAAATTAGCCCATTTTGTACTATGAGTGTGAAGTAAATGAAATCAAATGACTCGGTACTGACATTTTTATTGACAGTATTCATTTACTTGTTTCAAGAGATGTCAGCTCTGTGCCATTTATTTAAACAACTAAGCTATCTTGGATTTGGTTTTTATGCTTATGTTTGAAGTGCTGTTGTGATCAATTAAGTTCTTAGCAGGATATTAGATTACATTAAGTATGTACCGTCGTATGATAAAGCAATTACTTTAGATACCCATGAATCTTTAACTAGTTAAAGTATCTTGTAATACATTGTATGTGAACGAAATTAAAGTTTTACACTAATTGAGTGACTTTTTTTATCTATACTGCCTTTGCCCCACGACGTAGACTGTCCTACTAAGGTTATGTCAGCATTCACATTAGTGTGACTGGTGACCACAGAGACATCATCAACGGGCAGTCAGCGGTTGGATTAAGCCTGCGCATCAACTGCACCACAAAGCTAGACAAAGTAGAGGTAGACACTACGCGCATCATGATGCTGCATAAAAGACTTAAGTTTACCTACACGTCATCATCATCACTTCAGCCGAAAGACGTCCACTGCTGGACATAGCACTCCCCCAAGCAACGCCACTTCGACTCTGTGCTACCCGCATCCTTCACAAGGTCATCGACTCATCGGTCCACCTTGTGGGAGGCCCACTCCAAAATCTTTCGGCCCCATCAGTCACCTGTTCTGCGAGCAATGTGCTCTGCCCACTGCCACACTTATGTTTAGCAATTCTTCGGGCTGTGTCGGATACCTTAATTCTCCTGTGGATCTCTTAATTTCTGATTCGATCACGTAGGGAAACTCCAAGCATAGCCTCTTTAATTGCCCTTACCTACACATAGTGCACAATAATAATCAAACCTGATGAATCTGTCATTCATTTCATTTCTAAACTGAAAGAGGCGTCTTTTGTAGCAACAGCATCTCTCTAGCATGAAGATCTATGTGCAGCTCGGCGTAATTTCTTCGGACTTTTAGATAGAAAGTTCTCAGCAGCTGGAATTACACAATCTTCCTAAATGTTGGTAAACAAAGGAATGTTTAGTAGAGAAATAAACACAGACGAAATATTGAAGTGAATTTGTTTGAAACTGAAGCATCACCATAACATCACACTCTTATTCCGCGAAAAGTACGGCAAAGGTGTACCTTTAGTACCTACACCCATATTTCACAATTTGTTTCAAGTCCAATGCAATAGGGGCACTGGACGAACATAGACACCCAGTGTCTGCTACTGAGAAATTCTTATCTTTATAACACTGTCCGACCTGAGAACCGAACCCATATGCTCAGCAGTGGCGCTTGCGATCGACAGCAACAATAGACCAACGTGTCAGTCAAATAAGCGTTGTCAGATTTTGTGGTCATGGTAACTAAAGTAAACAATTTTACGCGAGAGTAAAAAATTATGTCATCTCAAATTATTTTTGTTGTGAAATAGAACTTGATATTATTATTTCGATTATTTCAATTTTGAATGATCCAAAAAGCTAGGTAGGATCAGTTCAAGTGTAAAAAAAATTTTGGTGTTCTCTATAATGAGTTTTTGTGTGGATCTTGTATCTGAAGACTCTTTTTATGAAAATATTACTTTGGGAGTGACAAAACTATTAGGTAAGTATGTATTATGTATGGCAGGTTCTCTGAAGGTACCTAATGCTTGCATAAGACTGCATATCTAGCATTTGTACTGTTCAGTTTAAGCTTCTACAGACTGTTTTATTTCTAAAATTAAGGAACCTCATCATCATCCGCAGCCAGTCTTCACCACTGTTGATGATTGGCCTCTCTTTTCATATGAGCTAAGTGAACCTACTTCTTAATATTATAGGGTGTCTCAAGGTCTTCAGTAAAAAACATAATTTTATTAGCAACAATGTTTTTCTAATTATTTAATTACTTAACACAGTATTCCTCCAATAATTTCATAATACTTATAAATTAAATAATCTTTAATATGAATTAGCTCTATGTTTTGGTAAGAAGTTAAATCCATCAGGTACTGGACCTAATAACATTTCACTAATTTTGATCCAGTCAGAACAGTTGCCTGATGCCATCAGAGTTTCTAAGTCATCTCTACCAAAATATGAAGGTGGTCTCTCATTAATTCTTTGAGGAGGTTGTTCTAGCAAACCAACAGGTACATATCTGTACAGGAAGGACAGCCATTCAAGTAAAAATCTGCGAGTGTTCTCCACACCTTGCATGTCAGAACCCCAGTGCTCTAAACCATAGTTAGTGTATTTCTTAATTATTTCAAATCTTTCACTACTTCTTATGTCCCAAATTCGCTGCTCTTTAATCTCAGTGAATATCCAGGGTTTGATTAGTGCTCCCCTGCCAATCATCACTCCTTGTACTGTGGGGGCAATTGCTCTTTTCTCTGCATAGTCTTCATAGCTTAATATATCACCATTGCCATAAACTGGACAGGGTGCTGCAGCTTTTGCACAAGTTTCAATATATTCCCAATCAGAAGACCTGGTGTACCTTGCTTCTCTTGACCTACCATGCACAGTAATGAGTGATGCGCCCCATTCAGACACTTTTGGTACAATTGTATGAGTAATTTTTTTATCTTGATAAACACCTGTCCTCATTTTAATTGTAAAAGGTATGCTTAGTATTTTGGAAGCACATCTCACTGACGATTCTAGTGTTTTTAATCTGTGCATCATACCACAGCCCCCCCCCTTTTTGTAGATCAAATCAATAGGACAACCTAGATTCAAATCAATGAAATCAAGCTCACTGTTCTCTTGAAGCAATTGTGCTACTTTTGTAATAGTATAAATATTAGTTCCACATATTTGTGCTCCAAATAAGTCTTCTGATTCATGTCGTTTTACTAAAGCCCATTCTTGCTTCATTCCTTTGAGTAAAGATTCACACAAGGCCATTTCTCCACATGTTATGTCTGCCCCATACTGTTTGCAGATCCTCCTGAATGGTAGATTTCCGACTGTAGTCAAAGGGCTAAGATACAGTTTATCCCTCCAGTCTATAGTTTTCCTTTCTTTTGGTAATAATTTAATCAAGTCTTCATCAGTGATGGCACCACTATTGGTATCTTTTGCTTCATCAGTGTCGGTGGTTTCTTTTTGATTTTCATCATTATCTTTTGATTCTTCAGGACTTTCAGTAGGCTCTTTATCAATTGGTTTCTTCCTTTTGTCCATATGTTTTATAAGTTTTTCAGAAAAACTAAAATCATACTTTTTTTTCTGAAGTGATATTTGAAGTGTTGGTAGAAGTGTGTTTTTAATATCATCTTTCCATTGCTTCCATTTATCTGAGTCCACTTTATTGTAGCCCTCATCAGATATATGACTAGACCCAAAGCGACAAGCAATGCCCCTAGGACATTTCCCACGGGTATCATACAAATGGCATGTCTCACCTAAATCCTTGGGTTTCGATTTTACATAATCAAGTGGGTTGTGAATATATATACAGTTGGTATACAGACATGGATTTACGTACTCAGGTGCTTCTGCATTGATAACAGAAGGGCATGGTTTACTTTCCCTGTTATCTTGATAAGTTTTTGGTCGAGATTTATTTTGACCTCTTTTCCTAGTCTTTTTGTCATTGTAACTAGTTTTAGCTTTCTTATTGTCTACAGAATTTTCTTCTTTATTGTTTTCGTCTAACTTACGTTTATTAAGAGAATCAATACTATCTTCAGCACTGCTGCTTTTAACCGGTCGCTGAATCACAAATTCTTCTTTGATGGCACAAACACCAGCCATTGTTTTAGTTGTTTATTAACCAGAAATGTAATTTCAACATTAATGCTTAAAATTGCATTTATTAGTAATTTTTATATACAATGTGAACTGTGAAATAGGTTATATTTATTTTATTTTACCACGAGTTGAAGGTCCGGCAGAAATCAGTGTGACATTGACGTTACGTTATTATCGTATCTGTCAGTTTTACCTTCCTATCTGTCAAATTGCTGGCTAGGCATAAGTATTCAGAACCATACAGCCTTTTGAAAAAAAAAAATGTATTGGGATCAACCGAAAAAATATTTTCTGCAGATGTCAGTTAATGTATTGGAGGGCAATAATTTGTCTTTACATGATAAAAAGCTGTTAGCCGCGACTTAATTTCTTTTTTGTAATTTAGCCTACACTGTTCCACTGCTGAGCAAAGGCCTTCCCCCAAATCCTTTTCTTGAGCCACCCTGGTGTTCGATACAACCCTGGATTCCTGGGCTTCCACTCACCATGTGGTGACTGTTTCCCAGCAGTCACTGTGTATGCGCCGACGTTACCTGCCCAATCCCGTTTCAGCTTGGCAGCCTTTTAGCCTGCGTCTAGGAACGCCGTTTTGGAGCGCAGCGTGATGTTTTGTATGCTGTCAGTTCGTTTAACCCTAAAGTGCTGCGTTCCATTGCTCTTTGGCAAACCCCAAGGTGGAACTTTTGCGACTCGGTGGGCTTAGTGGGCTATGCTGCATAGCTATTCACAACCATCCGACCGAAAATTATACATTTAGATAACCTGATTGGTTTTGCCCCCGATATCAAATAGCTGTCTGAAGAATAGCGGTCATTTATTTGACTTGTGAACAGCATTAGGACTCATACGATACTATTGATTGATGTTCAATACGGTTCCGAAGTGTATTGAGTGGTTGTGAATAGCTATGCACTCCTTGGATCAGGGGATAGATAAACCAATTTTTACATTTTCATATTGCAGAAGCGGATCCAAGAATTTGCAATGTCAGCGTAGAACGTAGACCTCCCTGTGACCGTGTCGCCATCTCTACATGGGAACAGAGACATTCCGCCTTACTTCCTGAGGATCTCCGCAATTTCTATGCTTCGACCGATGGATTTCAATTAACTTGGCATTATAAGTATTCAGGTTACTGCGAACAGCAAAATATGGGTTATAGTTAAAGCACTGTGTGACCTAAATCCGCACTTAAGTCACGCTTTTCTGTGACTAACTCGTAAGTCATCCATTTTTAAACAGAAAAGCGTGACTATTAGTAAGTCTAAGCATGGAGTTAGCACCCTCGCTATGGACTACTTATGTCACACGTATCGTAATGTACTATTTCGATAATGTTTCTGCTTACACTTGAGGATACTTAATAAAAAGTCTTTTTGGTCGTAGGTAAATCTACGGTGGTTAATGATGATCAGCTAACTGAATGTTATTTTATGTTTACAGCCGATGAAATTTTACCAGTTGGGTCAATTCGAGTGAATTCTTTGAATGACTTATGCCTTACACCGGCTTTGAAGGACTTGTTAGATTTTTCCCTAACGCGAACACATAGCGGACCTCGGCCATTGCTCAATACCAAGAGCAAAGTATTTGAGATGGATTCGTGCAGGACTATTGGAAAGGTTTATTTTTTACTTTTGAATCTAGATTTTTTGCGTAAGTAATTAATTGGTGTCCAACGTGAGCTACCTATCTATACATAGACTTTTTTACAGATATGCCTGGTGTACACAGGCGGAATGTGGTCAGTGTGGCTAGCAACACGAGAAGGTGTCTGGGGCTGGCTAGCGGATTCTTTCACCCACTATTTTAGAATGTCCCTCGTGCATTTGGGTCTTCCGGGATGGCAAGCAACCTTTGCTAATCTACCACTGATACCTTGGGCTGAAGTAAGAGATTTATGTCAAGTTTATATAAAATGTGGAAACGACAATAAGGCAACACATACGAAGTTTAAGGTGGATGTTCCAAGGTAGCCCGCGAAATTCAATTTAATGATTATAATTCTGTAAGTAAATATATAATTGTTACGGCCGCGAATCATATTTTAATCAACGTACAACTTAGTACAGACCAGAAAATTGCAAAAAACTTAAGAAAATTTGAATTCCGCGGGCTACCTTGAAGCATCCACCTTAATCAAATTTATTGTCGTTTCCACATTGTAGAACCCCAAAAGAAATCGTTATACACATTTATTTGTATTTTTACAGCAATTGTTCCTGTTACTTGCGCCACATTTATTGGAGAAATCAGATATAGACACCAATATAACGGTTACAAGCGAAACTGGATTGAATCATATTGATCCTAATATATTCAAGACATCGGTTCGCCATCACAAAAATACAACGCGTCAAACTAACCCGTAAAATGTTGAAGTTAAATTCAATGAGTAGAAACTGAAGAACTAATAAAATCATCAAAGTCCATGCGCAGAGTTTTTATTGAAATATTAAAGCATTGAAATAAAATGAAGCAATGTAGTTACATAATGTATATTGAATAATTCTTGACACAATAAAATTTACAGCTAAATAACAAAACAAAATGGACGGAATGTGAGATTCTTAATGAAGTACAAGCTAGGTTCACAATAAAATGTAGCTCAAATAAGTGTTACAATACTAAGTAAGCAAATATTGAAGCTGCCATGTCTGGGCACCATTATATATTATGTTATATACTTCTGTACCAGTTGTCTTGTTTCCTACTTCACATAAATATATATACACTTGACATTAAGGGGGAAGTGCCAGGGTTGCATAAGCATATTCAGCCTATAATGTTCCCACTGCTGGGACACAGGCCTCCTGTCTGTGAGAGGGAGTGGGCCATACTCCACCACGCGGGCCCAGTGCGGGTAGTCAAGTCACAAATGTCTTCGAATTTTTGTTTCTAGGACATGCCGGTTTCGTCACGATGTTTTCCTTCACCGTTTCGAATAATTAACACAAAGTAAAGCGGCTGTCTGGATTCGGACCTACGATCTACAAATCGTAAGTCGGTTCAGAGGGTTATATGAACTTAGAGATTTGTATTGATTATAATTCTTTAACGGTCGCGAATTATATTTTGTTCAACATACAACCTGACACATTGCAAAAAACGTAAAGAACCCTGGCGCTTCTCCCTTAAAAATAATAATCTTAAAACTAATATTACAATCTATCAGTTAATACAAAAATTAACGTAATATTCATTTTCGTGTTTCCTAATATTATAAACTACTAGACAATAATTTTACTAGTGAATAAACTCTGCCTGTAAAAAATAACATAACAGAATTGGTAGAAGTTCCTTTATTCCTTTAATAATATAATACTTGAGTTTCGAAGTGTGATGCGTTTCCGTGTGATGCAAACATTTTCAGCGTTGTCAAAGGGGATTGAAGATTTTTATAAGGAGCCTGGCCGCCATTTTGAAAAAAAAAAAAAAATGGCGCACGCCGCCATTTTTTTTTTTCAAAATGGCGGCCTCGCATGAAACGTTTCCGGCTTAACGGCGGACAGGTCGGTATGCCACCGACCTTCAAAGAATTATTGATAGTAAATTCATGGTTGTTTTTACCGGCAGTGTGATACAATATAATAGAAATGCATCTATCTTACACTAACTAAAAGCGAAAAGTGTTAACTACTACAGACGTTCATCAATTCGTACAAAATATACTCAATACTTATAATTTAGGCCATACAGCTGCACTATTACTTTAAACTTAGACTAATACCTTAATACAATGCTCGATACCTCAGGTGGGAATATTATTGAATCATTTCTTTATTACATCAAATGTACGATACTTCTTTGCATTCATAAGTCTTTAGTTCCTCGACTGATGAGCGGGTTTCACATTTCGTTACAATATTTATTCTAGATTTGAATAAACGAAAATGTTGGTTTAAAAATTCGAAGACAGAATAATACTTATTATTTGAAATTATTATATGCCAGTATCCATACACCAATGGTAACAAAATGGCGTATTTATATTAATTGGAATGCCTTGTTTAAATAAATAGCAACTTTGTTTTTCAGCAAAGTTCATAATGTGGCACATTGTTTCAACATATTCCATTTAAATACATCCGCACTCACGTTTAGGCTAAATTAATTTACTTACATAACATTGTTATTTTTAGATTGAATTAATAATTTTATAAGATTTTAAATACAACCATGTGATGTTTGTTTACTCTTATAATTAAAATGTTTTAAATATTCATTAAACAATTGCAGTGTTGCCATTTCAAATGCATATTTAGAGAAAGTGATGTAAATGTGATTTGATTGCAAAAAGTTTGCTTGATTCTTACACGTGATGACGTCACCTACTGCTAATACATTTCATTATTGTCATAACGACTCGATTTTAAACATTATTTTTTTATTAAGTCCACGTTTTATGACACAATTATCGGAGTGTGACTATTTTAGTTGAAAAGCCTAAATATGTTAAAACATTTTCATGCTAAAGTCAGTGCGGGAAGACGCATGTACCTACCTACTATGTCAATAGGGGCGCTAGCGTATCCAAAGCCGCAAGCGCAAAATGGAATGCGCACTTCAGCCGACCTATTCTGTAAATATCGTAAGAACTTAGGTGAAGTGATCTGTCAATAGTGTCAATCCCTAACAGATGAAATGACAGCTCACTTCAGTTAAGTTTTTACCGTGATATTTTTACAAAATAGACCGGCAGTACTAACGTTAGCAATGCTAGTAAATCCAACTGACTGGCACCCACTGGTGGTCGGTCGACAGCGAATGCAAGGCATCCATGATTTTAGAATAAGTCGTGTCGGCATTGTTGTTAGTGATAACGAGATCTATGTACTTTTCGTGCTGGCGCTGAATGCGGGCGCTGTCTTCCAGAGTTTGCTTCATGTCTTCTTCCTGTAGGTTATTATTTTATAATCAGTAAACTCAAAAATATCAATGTAGCGCAAACTGGCCTAAGCACCAGCCCAAGTTACCACTCCAAGTGACTCCAACCTAAGTTACTGTTGTATTGTTATTGTTGTGTTGCGTTAGCGGAAACTTGATATTTTAACAGACCACATCAGTACATTCTTATAGCAAACATCTTGACGCACCTGTGGCGGCATCTACATCGCCACACGCGAACTACGCATCATACTGACGTCACGCCGTCTCACACCTAACGGCAAGACGCTAAATGCGGCCGAGGACACTTCACCCTAAAACTAAGCGCATATTACAGACGCGTCGGGTTGCAGCGCATCGCATTTTAATACAAAATTGCGGTGTGTCTGTATTGTGAGATGGTCCATACAAAATGTACGGAAGTGATGTAGAAGGATTTTTGTAATGCGTTGCGTTGCGGCATGAACCGCGCTCTTATTTGCCACCACAAATCACAATGACAACAAAATTGCTATTACACTATTAAAAATTGACAAACATTTCACTATTTTCATTACCGTAAAAAAAACGAAAGAAACATTCAAACTTACCTCGTAAAGCGACGCAAGAGACTCAAGGGTGCGCGCGCGTCTCGAACTGTAGCGGATGGAGCTCTGCCTGTCGAACTACGAAACGCATGCCCAACAAACGTCAATGCATATCAACATAATCGTATAACAAAACAGGGATTCGTATACATGCTCTAATAAAAAAAAAAATAGGGATTTATTGAAATATTAGCCATGAAAAACAAATGATTGATGACCATTGCAAGCTGGGTTTTCTAAGCTAAAAATAAATTGGTATTTTGGAAAGGTAATAATAATCATACTCTATGCAATTGAGTTTGATCATTAATATGTTTCAAAAATTATACAATAACAATAAAATATAAGAGGCACATGACATCTAATGAAAAAAAATAACATAGTAACATACTGCGGGGACATTCGTAAAGCCAAAGTAATAAATACCCTACCCGGCCGTGAATATGACACATCGAATTTTAGAAAGAGTTCGTACTTTGTAGTTCATCGTCTCTGTCACTCATACTCGTCTGACAGTCTTTTTCTAAAGCTCGATGTCTCATATTAACGCCCGGATATAGTTGCAAATCACGAGCGCGCGTCGTGCGACTCCTATGTCATTGGTCATAAGGTTTAAATTACAATGACTGATGCTCGCTCGTGAAATGTAACAACTTTTCTATAAAGTGGTTCGTTTCTCACCGTTAAGTTACGATTGGAGGCATAAGTGAGGTTCCTCAGCTGTTCGATGCCTGGTGCACCTATCAACACGACGAACGGGAGAAATTCTCCGCTATTGTGAAGCAGCTTCAGAGATTGCGGGGCGCAGTCCAGAATGCACATTTTGCCTGAAAAAATGATGAAATGAATCTTAGCTATAAAGAATAAGAGCTATGATCCTAGATGGGTCCTCGATATATGAATGGGGACTAATTCTATCAGTTCATCGCCTGTTTTTTTTCAAGGGGAGAAATATGCAAAACAATCAACTGGGTAACAGAGGTGAAGTACAAAATACTTGTCGAAGTCGAATGCATATCCTTGAATCCTTCACTTTTGTAAAGTCCAATTTTTTAAGATCGAATGTAACTCTAAAATGCCATTACTAGGGCAGAATAACCTTTGATAAAATCTACTCTACTCCACCCTACCACATCATCCTAACGGTTAGAATGATGTGGTATGGTGGAGTAAGGTAGGGTATGTTTGTAATTTTTATACAATTTTTATTTTTATGTTAGTACTTCTTGACTTTAAAGTTGTTTTGTTTAAGTACTGTATGTAGGTACTATGTACCCACTTACTGCTTATTATTTTACTAAAAAGTTTTCATTAAGATTTGCTCACCAGCCGGTCGATTATGTAAAAATCTCACCGTGAAAAGTTATGTGAAGTGAGCTTAGAGTGAGCTGTCAATAGTGTCAATCCCTAGCATTAGTTGGAATGACAGCTCACTCCATGCTCACTTCACCTTAGTTTTCACGGTGAGATGGTGACAGAATCGCACTGCAGATTCCTGGTAGAATATGACGGAAACTTATAATGTATTTGGCAAGTTATTGTACTCGTGTTCTTATTTATGCACCAACATAAACATGCCTATTTATAATTCAAGAGGATAAAAGTCTCACCTTCCTTCATAACAGCACGTATGGAATCAAGATGCGTGCCGTACAGATGGCCGTTATGATCGCCGTACTCTAGGAAGCGGCCTGCGTGTGCGTCGCGTTCCATCTCCTCGCGGGAGACGAACCAGTATGATTGGCCGTTCTCTTCCATTGGTCGAGGAGGACGGGATGTATCTGTGGGGAGCAGACCAGAGTAAGTATTGGGGAGATTTACATATCTGGCGGATTGAAGATTGGTGTCTACAGTAGTTAAGGCACACACAGGTTTTTTCTAGAATTTATAACTCGCGGTCAGTTGCGGTGCGTGTACGAATAGTTGAGGACGGAAGTAATTTGGGAGAAAATTATGCCAAAGAGGAAGCCAGACAGCAAGGTAAGGTTTGGAACCTATTTTTTAATTATTATTGCAACACAACTAACTCCTTACAAATTTAGCGTAAACAAGTACATGATTCTTTGTTTGTGTTCTAGTTGAGTTATTTTTGGGTCTCAGTAAGGAGCCTAAAAATCCTCACCCCCTCTGTTTTCGAGAGCTTTACCAAAGTTACGTCTTCGAGACAAGAATATTACAGATGCAAATAAATTTAGCAATTCAAGGTAGACTTACGAGGCACAACAGCTCCAAATCTGTCAGGATGTTCTGCAATCATGCGGTTCTTGATAGTCCGTCTGCCCACGCCCCTTGTCCCCACCAATGCGAGTACACGGCGCAAGAAGGGTGGCGTGCGCGCAACCTCTTCGTACAGCGCTAGTTCAGCGCCCTCTAGCTTTACGCTCGAACGGGACTCGTATACAAACTTCTTTTTCTTCTTTGATATCTGCGTTTTAAAACAAACAAAAGAAGGTGAGCTTGAGAGAAGGGTAGAAAGGTAGGTAGTGGAAGTACCTGCTAGCAGGTACTATATCTTGTGTCTTCATAATATAATTTACAGTCATTCATCGCGACCAGCTGTGGCCCAGGGGTAACGGCCTTGACTCACGTGTCGTAGGTTGTGAGTTCCAACCCAGGCAGGCACATTACTTTGTGTAATTTAAATCAACACCACTAACTAATCCCAAAACGGTGAAGGAAAACATCTTGAGGATGTTGTGAGCCAACCCGCACTGGGCCCGCGTGGTGGATTAGGTGTGGTCCGCTCCATCTCACAGAGAGGAGGCCTGTGTCCCAGCAGTGGGAACGTCATAGGCCGATTGTGGTATTCATCATGAGCGTTTAAACGGGTAATTATTTAGACGCTCCACCCAATGCTCCGCGCCACGCGACGGGTCGCAGGAAACGGAGCCAAATTCCCCGCGCGGAAACGCGTTTTTATTGAATTAGTATGTAAAAAATCACGCGCGGGGGCGCGTTATCAGCGTCCCGTCGCGTGGCGCGGTGCAGTGGGTGGAGCGCCTTAGGGCCAATGAAATAATGTCATGGTCTTATGTCCAGTTGGAAAATGACAATCAGATCCTGAATGAAATGTGACGAAGATCTGCAAATGTGTAAGATCCCTCGATATCGGGTGCGATGACCTAAGCACCGCTATCAAATGCAGATATACTCCTAACCTAAGTCCACAATAAGAACCGTGGGCTGTCTTGTTCAACAATAAAGTGAAATCGTTAACCCCGGGCCGTACTAACCGAATCGATTGCTACGGATGACCGATTCTTGAGAACTGTTAAATTGTTTAGATGATAAGGTAAAAAAGCGTAGGTAGTTAAAATATTTTGACAAGTCTAGAGAATTTCCTTGATTTATTTTGCAGTGTTTCTTTTTTATAGAAAACGAAAGCATTTAGTGAAGATGGTTGGTTAGATACAGATGAATCATGATCGGGGATCGAGTGTGTAAAAGAAATTGTGAATGACTAGCCAGCCGTTGTTGGACTTGACCATTTCTTTGCCTAGGCTGATGACGAGGGTAGCGGTCTATACTTGGTTTAAGGTTATTTCGAAACAGAGAACGTAACTATGGAATTTGTCACTCGGAGAATAACTAAAAACAACAATATTAGTCATCTGAATATTTAAAAGTAGTCAAAACACGTCGTGGGCAGAAAGTGGGCGATGACTCGTGCCTAATAAGAATCTTAGGGTCATTCGTTTTATGTCTAGACAACTATGTAATTAGAGATCCCTTAGCAACATTCAGTGACTCATAATTACAAAATGCCGGAACAATTAGTGTTTTGTTAACATGACACGTCTGTGCATCATAACAATGAAACCGAAATCGCTGACACGAAATGTTCGTGAGAATACCTTGATTCATAAATTGACAATGAAAGGTAATATTATAAACAATGTGTATTGTTAATGTTTAGTCACACAAATGTGCTGATGTTAGACCATTCCGGGTACATTGACTGTGGTCCATGGTTCACGAAAGTCGATTCATTAATTGTAATTGGATGCTTGCAAAAATTTGGTCACACTTCGAATGGTTTTGTGAAAACAGCTGAAACAATTACGTTAAGTATCTAGGTACATCCTTAGCACTGACCTTGATTTTTTTGCCTAGAATTATTTTAATTATACCAAGTGGCTATTATGGTAAGCGTAACGTGGGATGCTGGCCGTCCTATAGGTAGAACAACAATCTTAAAAAAGAACCTTGGACTGACTGTATGCGGATGGCGGAAAACGGGGTTTTTCACCAAAGGCCACCCTTTGGTGAAAAACCCCGTTTTAGAGGGTGTTTACTACAGTAAACCCACATTTCGCAAGTTATTTGTTTATTTAACTACTACTTCAAACGCATACATGTACAGAGGCGGACCACCTTTCTGTGATGCAGAGAGTCAGAGACAAATAGTGGTAGGTGCAATCATGAAAATTGAGGACTATTTTTTTTTTTGCCAATTTTGGTTATTTTTCACTTGATAACTACATAATTATAATAATTACACAAAAGGAAACTTACCCTTGCACCACAGATGCTGATTTTATGCACGAAGTCAGCTTCGGGCGCGACATACGCTTTACGCCTCTCCTCCAACTCTGGCGAGGGTATCAACCCCACTGTGTCTGGGTTCTCCACATGACTGGCTTGCCACCAGTTAGGGTCCTTTCTGTCTGATACCTGAAGAGTAATAGCATTGCAGATTAGTAACCTACATAAATATATATGGAAGCCAGTCACTCCTTGTAAAATACTGGTATTCTGCTGCATCCGGTTAGACTGGAAGTGTACCCTGAACATAATTGGGTTTAGTTAGTAATAGTTGAAAAGGCTGGGCAGTTGAAGATGTTAGTAACCAACATGGATTTAAGAGAACAGTCATTTATGTTAGGGAGGGATATACAAGTTAATGTATTAGCAGACTGCCAGAAAACAGACACAATAGAAAATCTATTGTTAGTGGTCACCGGTGACCACAATGGCAGTCAATACCATAAATTTAATATCTGGGTCTCGATCAAAAGATTATAATTCCCTTCTGGATCAAGTGTGGAAGTCTTGTTCAGGTACTCCATAGATTCCTGAGGACCTTGGCCATTTATCAGGTGGCTTAGCCAAAAGATGGTCCTGAGATGTTTGTAAAGCACCCACAATACATTAAAAAAAAAGTCCTGTGAGGAATTTACTCACATATACCACCCTGTGAGTGAAATCTCTCAGTAAAATGAATAATAAATGAACCCCTTGAATGAACTAAACTCACTTGTAAAATATCTCCTCTTTTGAACTCTAGACCAATTTCCTTGCATGGCAGTAGGGTGTCTTCCTTAGGGTCATAGTCAAACAAGGCTCTCATGTAGCACTGAAAGTAACAATATTATTTGATATTAAAGTAGTTCCACTTTTCGTTATAATTTGAGTATTAATTTTGTCATATAGGATGTAATCATAACATAATATAATATGTTACACAACTATTTTTCTTTATTTGTTAATTTTGTTATAAGGACTGTACATTGTATAAAAGTTTCACATGTGATATATGATTACTACTATAATTATGTCATTTTGAGCGCATCATACCCAGTACAATAGCAAATGTTGGGTTTGTAATAGAAAAATTGGAATAACTGGAAACATGTTTAGAGGCCAAATAGCCAATTACCCATCATTATGAATAACTTTTACGATGGGGCAATCCTTGAAATCGCGTTTCGTTTTATTATGTGCATAAATCTACACTTCTGGTGGCAGGCACATCGACGCGCAAATTGTAACCATGGATTCAGTACATGATTCCGAACCACCTGCGTTGAAAATTTTCGGGTCTAGAATTATGTGCTGAACTCATGGTTACAGTTTTCCGCGTCGAGGCATCTCGTATATATATGTATTAGCAAACAAAAATTTATGCAGATAGATCAATTTTTGTTTGATTTCAGTTATTAGAAATTTAATAAAGTTAATAATAATATTTATACTCACACTAAGCTTATTTGATAACTGAGCAGTCTTTTCTTTAAGATTAGGCCCAACTTTGAGAGTGATTCTGTCATTGGGCTTCGCTACGGCTTCCTTGAGCTGGTCCTCGGAGTCTATGTGGACACCATCTACTTCTAATAATACGTCTCCTACAGACACTAATGCTTGTTTTGCGGCAGCACTGCCCGCTAATATCCTAGCTACGATGAGCTGTCCATGTTCATCTGTTGTTACCTGTTATAATAAAAAGATCAATGAAAAATAGGGCCTGCAAAATACTTTTGTGGTAGAAAAATCATATGAAATTGAGTTGCAGGGCTATTTATTCCATTGATATAGATTTAAATTCCTAACAATATATGGTAGGTATATTATATTGGATACAGGGTATAATTATAATAAGTGTTAAATTCTACACAACTGTAGGATAATAATTCATATTTTATTTCACTGGACCTTGTAATGCAAGGGCACAATAGTACAGTCACGAGCACCAATATGTCAACACGTGGCAACTTTCAATTGCAATTTTTTCGTGAAATAACGAGTGCAACGTTGAAATACGATACATTACATAAACTTATGGGTTCTAAAATGCTATGTTCGTACCAACATAGAATTTAATTAAAAAATAAAGGAGTAAATCGCTTTTGAATAAGGCCGAGTGTATACATACTTTTGCTCGTGACTGTACAAGTAATTATTTTGTTTAGTAAATCAGATAAAATAAAGCAATTAACTTATTTACTGTCCCTTTGTCTTGTGCAGCATGAAAACCAGTTAACTGCAAGTTAATTTAAATGTTTTCCTTGTTCAGTTAAAGTAACTTACAACATATACAGGTTATTGGCACAGAACAAAGCTTGTTATGCTTGAATGAGGTTTTAACACTACCATAGACAACAGGAATTCATTAATGTACTTCATACTCACAGTTAATCCTAAAGGCTGACCAGGCACCTTCCTGAGCCCCACAACTTTCACAGTCTCTACAGGCATGTCACCGTTCTCGTCTGTGGTTCCTTCAGCACCTTCTGCAGTGTCTTTACTTCCTTCTAACTCGGGTAGTGGTGGCTTATCTTCAATGCCAGAACCTCGGTCTACCCAAATTGCACCTATTTGGTCATGAGCATCTATTAAAGCCTGTAATAAAGGGTTAGTTTAGTTCATTGTAGATGAAATTGGATAAAGGTTGCTAGCGTCTAATAAAAACAAAACACAAAATAATATTTGCTGTTTTTAGTTGTTTGATTTGTTATTTACTTGGTATCTATGGTAACTGTCTTAATATTCATTAGTAATTCAATAACAAGTGGAGTATATCTGCTGAAGAACTCATTAAACTGGCGTCTACTAGTAACAAACCATGCAGTAAATATTTGTGTTACTTTGTAAACAAGTCGCTGAAGGCTGGCTAATATTGGAAGGGGAGTACCTACCTTAAAGTGTGCCCTGGACACAATAATAGCGAGTTCGGCTTGTTCAATAGTCCGTATATTGTTGCCACGGTACTCGCTTAGTAAGCGTATTAAGTTTACGTTGCCCAGCGAGACTGGTTTTAC
Organism: Apamea sordens; assembly: GCA_945859715.1. NCBI lineage: Eukaryota > Metazoa > Arthropoda > Insecta > Lepidoptera > Noctuidae > Apamea > Apamea sordens. The sequence goes on along the minus strand of OX243991.1, from coordinate 7,841,054 downwards.
GATCAAGTCCTCCTCCGAATCGATAGACTGTAATAACAAAACTCACCAGTAATTAAAACAGAACCCAGGAACGGCTGTTGCACTCCAAAATACGAGCCTCGAGCATTTATAGGCGTGGCACTAGTTGTCGTTAAATTGTTGAATGAAAACTACATTATTAGCGTGCAGTCATCACGTTGCATTTCCAATAAGAACTAAATAAACTATTTACGAGCTAATACTGGAGAGAGTAGCAGAAAACAGCTACATTTAATACTAATTCTGTTTTTGTTGTATTCTAAGAACACACCCAAACGAAACGTACACTGGCTGGGGCACGATTTCGCTAAAATCTTGTTTTCCAACTGCAAGTTTTTGACAGTTATTAGTGGGAACTTTATGCAATTTTGAACCTTATTCCATTGACACAATGTTGATAATTATGTCATAATTTATTGATCCTCTGTGGCTGTGTCGCTGGAACACTGTGTCTGTCAGTTCAAAGAGAATGGAAGCGTTCTTTGTTCCGAAGCGACAGAGTATAGCATTAGAAAAGGATAGCATTAGGAACTTTACTTCATGTTTACAATTTTTTTGTTGATGTTTATGAAGTTAAGAAGACACTTTCTAAAAATATCTTAGTATTAAAAATGCTTATTTAAGTATGTCTGCCTAACTTAAATATTGTAAATTCACGATGCCTGTAATGTAGATAGTGGAATTGCGTTAACGGAACCTACGGCGGAACCGGAAAAGGCTGTATTTAGACAATGAAGGGCGGAAGATTATAAAAAAAAAATGCAACAGTATGGCAGCTCGGAACTAATTACATAGGGCTCATGTTTAAGCTAATAACTGGGTATATTATGCATGTGTATGTCATCAATTCATCATACGTACGTTCAACAATATTTAATTTACCTCGCACTTTCTTCCGAAATCAGGACTCTCAACTATACTTCTCAAAAATATTACTTCATGATTAGCTAAATCTTCTTCAGGTTTCTGCTCCTCCTTTTCTAAAATAAAATTAATTTGTTTTAGGTTTTACATTATTTGACGTATTTTGATTTTTTTTACGAAAAAGTTTGTCAGTCTTCACCGTTTTATCTGTTTATATTGGGTCGCTTTATTTGTTCTTATTATACGTTAGGTCTAGTACCTATATCAGCCACTCTTCACATGGCTATCCATGATCCAGATACCTATCTAGGATGTATACTTAAAATACGTAGACATGATTGGTAATATTAGTGGCATTCAAATCCCTGCTCTGCTATAAAGTAACCTACAGGCTAAACGACTCCGAGGCATTTCATAACGGTAACGGTAAAATATCATTGGTATGTTTCCCATGTCATTGTGACTCATTGATTTTTTATACGAACTTTATTGACATATGGACATAAAAGGTCACGCCCCACGCAAACATGTATTTTATCAATAATACGTGGAAAGGGGATTTGTTTTCCACCCTTAAACGAAAATAATATGTCACAGAAAGGGCGTTTGTTCTTGCTCAGAATGTCCGGCCATCTAATTGTATGTCATCGACTATAAAAAAAAACAAAAACTTTATTGGCAAAAAAGAAAAGGTAATGATAAACACTAAACAGTAAGCTTATATTGTAAGTTTGTACATCACAATGTTTTGGTTTTATCAATGGAATGAAAAAGATTTATCGACATTACGAAACAGCGCTGTTTATTTACTTGTCTGTCTTCTAATTTTTTAATGCTATTATTACTCGGAATGTGGTTCGGAGTGCCTTGAAGAAAGATTATGTTTTTGATAACGTTTCCTTCCAGGAAATATGTACGTTAAAATTCTAACGGCTGATTTTTCAATCGACACATAATTTTTATTCGTAGAATAAAATTGACGTCTGACAGATTTTGTATGAAGGAACTGTCAAAAATTCAAAACTATTCCTCTGATAAAATTATCTGGCGTTAGAAAAATCAGTCCTAAAACGACAAATACTATTGAGTTACTTTTTCTGGGGTGGTGGATTTGTTTAGAAACGTGGCACCCCACATCCTGGTAGGTATCGCACCCCAGTCCATTTATTTTTATGAGGTCTATCGAATTGGCAGTTGTTAGCAAACGTTAGAGCAAACTATATTCGAGGAACATTTTTAATAAGTATTTTGCAGGATTGCTGCCTCATTGGTTAATTGGTCGTTAACACAACTGCTGGATGTGAGGTCTTGGGTTCGATTCTCAGGTCGGGAAAAGTGTTATTAGGGTTTTCAATTAGGAATTTTTCCAATAGCCGTCCGAAGTTGGCTATTTGTGCCAGATTGACGGCAATACCTTAGGCTCTGCCCCTATTAAGTACATGGAATTTAAACATAACTGGAGAAATGTACCGGTGTTACCATAACTTCTGCCCAATCGTTCGGGGATCACAGGCGTGATGTTATTTTATATAAACCATGATTATATAGTATAATGGTGATTAAAGATATCGAAAATAAAGTATCGACATAGGTTGCTCAATTGTTCGAGTGAGTTTTAGTCTGTCTAGATGTCATAGCAGCAGTACCTCGTAGATAGCGAATTCCACACAGGCTTAGGTAAGTGAGGTGTTCAGGGAGTTCAAGTGATAGGATTCTCATCAACCTTGTTGCTTGAGGACTTGAGGCGGACTTGTTATCAGCGTGTCAAAGGAATGAGGATTTACTTTATTTTCTTAACCTAAGTAGGTACTTACGAAATTTTGTCACGCCGCCATAAACTAAAAAAAAAAAACATCAGTCAAATAAAAACCACCTGAAGGCCAATTCTCGTAATTTAAAACGTTCAAAATCTAGTCGCAGTCTCATCTCAGCGACAAACAAATGTCAAAATGTAGGGAAATAAGAAGCATTTTTTGACAGATTGAGACTGAGATCAGACTGTGAACGTTCTTAAAATTACGAGAATTGCCCCTCTGTTTAAAGTTCTTCCAGAAAATAAGTAAATCCCACAATGTAATGGCGGCAGTGATTTTGAGATGGGGCAGGAAAACGGGCTTAGTGCCGATTTTTTGATCCGAAGTTAAACTCAACCAATTGTTAAAAATTTAACTAATGGTTAAATTTTTGCAAAATGTGCTTTTTGATCAATTTTTGGGTTATCTAAAATGGTTATTTTTTTTTTACTAATAGGTAATTATTTGACCATTAGCAATGATGAAAATATCATTAGATAAACTAAAAATTGATAAAGCACATTTTGCAAAAATTTAACCATTGGTTACTATTTGTAACAATTGGAGGAGGGACTTCCCTTAACTTTTTGAGAAATTTTGATTTTCATTCACAGATTTTGAAAAAAAAAAATACCTATTTGTAGGAAAATGGGCAATTTTCACAAAAACTTTTTTTTTAGCCAATCGATCTTGTTTCATAAAAGGATCAAAAACCTCTATTAGACCAATTGAGGTACTATAAAAGTCAGAAATCGCAAAAAGCTTTTCCCATAGATTTCTTGCGAGAGAGCAGACTTTTGTGACTTCAGGTCCAGTTGAAAACCAGCGTCAGGTACTAGCTGTCTGGCATTTTTGCTGAACAGGGGCCTTTTTGGCGCAGCTGTGAGGCACACTTTCCTGCGATTTTCTTACATCGGACATTCGGACTTCACACTTTTTATTTAATCTCTTTTTTAGGGTTCCGTAGCCAAATGGCAACGGAACCCTTATGGATTCGTCATGTCTGTCTGTCTGTCTGTCTGTCCGTCCGTATGTCACAGCCGCTTTTTTCCGAAACTATAAGAGCTATACTGTTGAAACTTGGTAAGTAGATGTATTCTGTGAACCGCATTAAGATTTTCACACAAAAATAGAAAAAAAACAATAAATTTTGGGGGTCCCCATACTTAGAACTGAAACTCAAAATTTTTTTTTCATCAAACCCATACGTGTGGGGTATCTATGGATAGGTCTTCAAAAATGATATTGAGGTTTCTAATATCATTTTTTTCTAAACTGAATAGTTTGCGCGAGAGACACTTCCAAAGTGGTAAAATGTGTGTCCCCCCCCTGTAACTTCTAAAATAAGAGAATGATAAAACTAAAAAAAATATATGATGTACATTACCATATAAACTTCCACCGAAAATTGGTTTGAACGAGATCTAGTGAGTAGTTTTTTTTTAATACGTCATAAATCGTAACGTAACGGAACCCTTCATGGGCGAGTCCGACTCGCACTTGGCCGGTTTTTTTATTGTTTGTTTTGTCTGATGTATGTATCTGCGTGTATTGTGTGTCTTTTAGTTTGTGCCATATAAATATATTTTCTTTCTTTCTTTCTTTGTGTGCCATTGTTTTTCGACAGACCGAATATCAGTGGTCTTTACAAACTCTTACATCATCATCTGGCTAGCCTTTTTCCAACTATGTTGGGGTCGGCTTCCGGTCTAACCGAATGCAGCTAAATACCATTATTTTACATGGAGATACTGCCTATCTGTCCTCCACAACCCTGTCACGGGTAATACGATACCCCTTGGTAAGACTGGTTGTCAGACTTTCGGGCTTCTGACGACCCGTAACGACTGACAAAGATCCACGAACGACATCCGGGGCCAAACATGCTTTCCGAGGCACGGAGGGGTCTTGTTATGTAAAGATGGTCACCCATCCTTGGACCAACCGTGGCAAGCGTAGCTTAACCTGATAGATCGGACCGTGCGTTTGTTATTAGTTTATTACTTAGCCACAAGCCCGAACTCTTACATATGAACAAGAAATCGCAGTAGGTCTTTTAGATTTACATTGCTAATTATTATTGCGACAATGCTGCGCTGCCCAAAGGCCGGACAGCATGCAATGTTACTGTTAATTATGTAGGTACTTGACTACTCGTATTATTCATATGGCGTGAACAAAATCTAACTAAGTATTAATACTACTGCTAAAAAAGCAAATCGGAATGTCAGACATAAATTATTTGTATGAAAAAGAAAAACTGACATAAATTGTTTATGCAAATTATGCATAAATTAAGCATGACAAGACTGTATTTATAATTAAGTATAATATTAGCTAATATTGCCCGCTATTTCGTGAGTGTGTATTTTATCGTTTTTTAATGCAAGTAGCCAAATTGTCCATGGCCTATGTCCATCTGTCAAATTTCATAACGATCGCTGCAGTCGTTAAATGTAAAAAAAAAACCGGCTAAGTACGAGTCGGACTCGCACACAAAGGGTTCCGTACCACAAGGCAATAAATACTGAAAAAAACTTTCTTGTTTTTAAATTTTTCCCTTTAATTTTTAATTTTTATTTCGTTTTTATTTGTTGTTATACCGGGAATAGAAATACACACTATGTGAAATGGTTACGGTTGATGAGATACAGCCCGCGGCTGACAGTCTGACGGATGAACTGACGGACGGACAGCGGTAGTAATAGGGTTCCGTTGGCATGCTTTGGGTACTGAACCCTAAAAAAGTAATAGACAGGCACACAGACAAACAGACAGAGGTACTGTCGCATTTTAAACAATAGTATGGTTTAGTATATATATCAACTACTTACCAATAGTAGTGTAATATAGCTGGTTTTGTTCAAAGATTAGGTAAAGATAGGTATCTTTGGCAGAAGAGCTTCGATGAAGGATCTTCAAGGACGAGGTCATTCGGTTGGTAGTCAGTCGATATCCTACAACTTCTACCGAGGACGACCTCGATTTGAAGGTCATCGAAACTGGATTCATAAAGCAGCGGCTTATAATAATATATGGTCTGTCATTAATGTTTTCGAAGAGGTAAGTGCTTCTTGTGAAAGGGGGTAACGTGCGAAGCTTTTTGGGACCTCTAGACTATTAATCATGTCTACTACTTCCTACAAAGGCATCGAAGTGAAAACATCCAAATGTTGCAAGAATATAATAAAATTTAAAAGAGTATGCTTATATGAGAAAATCGAGTTGAATGGCGTACAATAGGAGAGGCATATGTTCAGCAGTGGACTGCTGTAGGCTGATGATGATGATGCTTATATGGTTACGTCAAGTTGAGAGGTGACGCCGGGAGGGGACGCGTTAGGAGGACATAATAGTGACCTTATTGGTGATGTTCTTCGGAAAGGTCAGGTGCGTAGTACAAGCAATCGGCGTGCGTGTGTGACCAGCAGTGCGATTCTGTAAACATCTCACCGTGAAAACTTAGGTGAAGTGAGCGTGGAATGAGCTGTCATTCCAAATAATGCTAGGGATTGACACTACGACAACTCACATCAAGCTCACTTCACTTGAGTTTTCACGGTGAGATTTTTACAGAATCGACCGGCAGATGTATGAACGTAAACGAGGCGAAAGGAGTACGTAAGGATCAGGTGGCGTTCTGTAGTGTCTGCCTACCCCCATGGGATGAAGGCGTAAGTTTATGTATGTATGTACTCGTATAACAACAAGACGTAGCAAGAAGAGACGAAAACATATTAAGACAAAGTTTAAATTGGATAGTACCAACTTCTAAAGTTGAAGTAGATACTATCTTATCTATCTTCTTCTTCTTTTGTTCAGGAATTGTTCAGGATTGTGAGATGAAGTTGACGATAGCAAAGATCGACTTTGGGTTTCCAAAACCACTCGTGCACTGCCGCATTGTTCGATAAAGTCGTTTATTGAACAATGGGGCAGTGCACTTATGCAATATTCATCTGCATCGGCAAGAGATCCCCGACCCCAACTTATTATTTTTTTACCTACTGCGGGACAGCAAAGACAGGGTTATGTTTTTACGCGTATCAAATTGTATCTTTGTTTGTCGGATTCTTTAGAGCCTCGAAGCATCGTAACGGCTGGATGGACTTTAATAGGTACATGAGGGGTCAATTCATTTAGGTCGTGCAATGGTTACAGTTTATATGCTGTTAGTGATTTGCTGTTGGTGGCATCCAATCGGAGGCTAAACTGAAATAACTGGCTTGAAAAGTGATCTTATTTTGAACTTTTTCTTCAATATATTTTGTCCCTTTTAAGGCTTAATTTACATTGCCCCAGAACGGAATGGAAGCGAATTTTTGTAACGAAGTTGTGTAAAGCATAATGAAATTTATGTGAATTGTGTAACGTAGAAACTAGATAAGCCAAAAAACAAGAGTCGCATGTCCTTCGGAGAATTTTTGCGCATTCTAGGGAATACAGTATGCTTTGTACAATTTCGTTTCAAAAATTGTCTTCCATTTAGTAAATTGAGCCTTAGTTACACTCGGCTGCTTGCATAACTAAAATGGTCACAAAACGGCATCTCACATTAAGCCGTGGATATTGCGCTCTATATTGGCCTTAGCCCTACACAATGACACGATAACAGGCCAGTAGAGTAGATTAGGTAAATTTAATCGTTTTTATTAGTTACGAGTCGTTGTTACTAATATATGTAAGAACTTCAATATAGCTTATGACCGACGACGATGCGACAAAGTTCAGCGCAGTACCTAGAATCCAGCCTATTTTTCTGCGCCAAAAGTACTTCGTTCGAAGTATAATTTGAGCCTATGGCCCAACCTAGACACATTAGTATCCAGTCTGGGAGTTTAGCCAAGTTAGACTAATTTGTCTAACGTCACCCATAAAAGTAAGAAAGAAAGAAAAATTGGTATAAGTATATATTTGTCACAGAAACGTGTACCTATACAAAAATATAATTACTTATTAGCACGATACAGGATAACTCCTAGTTATTTTCTAAAAATACCACGCTCGAGTTATGATTTGATTTGTACATGCTAATTATATTTATACCATCCTTAAGTAGGTTACGAAAACTACACAACGATGTCATAACAAAAGTAAATGTTTTGATATTGGTCAGTTGCTTCATGTTTGTTTTCGTAGGACATAAAATAAAATGACTGTTTTCTGACTCATAATTACAAATAATTTTAATTGTTTAAATATTAGGGTACTTTTATTGTATGCACCCAGCGCTTTAGTGATTCATGCTGTTCTTATGCAGGATTTTTGCTTCGAAGTCTCTGACCTACTTTTGTACCTACATAATGAAAAAGTTTCTTAAGAAATTGCGTTTTTCTCTCTACAATTTTGCGGAAAAAGGGAATGATGACACTAAACCCCGAATTAATGATACCATTCAATGAAGCGGTGAATATTAATGGCCTATAGTAATAACATTGTGGTTAATATGCAAGCAGTTTATTACTCAGTACATCCATGTTTATTATGGTTATTAACTCTGTTGAAAACAAATTAATCGAATACTCAGATAGTATGGGTAGATGCCAGCTTTATAGAGTTAATACTGACATTTATTGTGTTCAATTGTTGATCGTAGTTCGTGAAAACGTAATTTAAACGTAAGTTCATTGTTGTGCATGATTTCAGTTCGGTTGGCACTATTATTCAGTGGTAAACTGATCGTGTTTAGAATTCCACTTAAATTCCGTGTCAGCAGTTTCAGGAAAATAGGATAAGTTTCGCCTGATCGGCAGAATATTATCTTAATTTTCTCCGTCCCGCACACAATTTTACGATGTTTAAACTCCCAAGAATTTCAGACTGCTGCAATTGTTTGCTATATTTTACACATCGAAACTCTATTTGAGGTTATGCCGTGTATTAAGATTTTCACCGAATCAAATCAGACGTACGCCTACAGACTGAAACTCACCTTCGTCAGGAGGTTTATTCCCGAATGCGAAATCCTTAAATCCTCGCCAGTTAACAGTGTATCGTCCGCTGCGTCGCACCATCATATTTAGGTAAACACTGCACGAAGCGTGCACTCTCGAGGGGATAACACGTTGCTCACTAGCGGAGGACAGCGTTACCGGGCACCGGCAGATATTCGCAACAGACGTGCGGGATCGATGCGTGGTGGCGACGCGTCACCGCCGAGCCGCGGCGTCAGCTGAGCGCACGTCACACCGGCGCCGCCTGCCCGCCCCGCCGCGCTTGCGCACACCCGTCCGCCCTGCATTCGCCGCCCGCCCGCTCCCAGTTGGCATGGCGTCTACAACGCTACGACTCGCTTTTGAATACGATTAAGCAGTCGCCACTTCCTTCAATGATCGCTCACTGAACAAAGATACGGAATGAGAGTAAATGATGACTGGTGCTGGACGGATTTAGTCTCTGAGGCCGACGTTCTTTCGCAAATAATACGTTGGCGCCGTGTTGTGGCGGAATGTTTACACGCTTTTTGAGTGGTAGACTACAGTTTACTAGCACGCGATGTCTACCGACAATAGCCTCTCTACACACATTTAGACTTTTATTGCGAGACTGAAATAAAGATTACGGTAGTTGGCTTCACACTTTATTGAAACTGTAGGAAATATAGCGATCGCTTTACGACCGAAGTCGGTCACAAAGTCGCGGATTGACAGGTGTAATGTATGGAGTGACAGGATTTTGCGACCGAATTCGGTCGTAAAGCGATCGCTATGAATGTCGAGACTGCTGGGGCTAGGGCTGGTCATGTTCTACCGATGAGCCAAAGCCGTTTTAGCGTGAAAGTGTAACAAACAGGCATACAAAAAATCAATTTTTTTATGCTATTAGTTTTGATGAAAATTCTCACTATTATATACCTGCAATGTATATAAAGTTGTCTTATTTAAAGCTATGAAAATGTGGCTATAAAGCTAGGAGCATAAAAATATTACGATCGAACTATAAAAATTGCGTGCCACTCACATTCGATACTTCACGTACATTTAAACGTTAATGTTACATCCTTCCTATTTATAGAAGAAGCGGGATATGAGAGAAGGCACGTATCATAAAAAAGTATATCTGTATATACTTCTATATATTCTATAACGTTGTGAGTACTTAATAAAATATAATCTTAGGTTCAAGGTTTGTATGTTGACAATGATGAAAACTTTCACGATTTGTACTCTTACGAGTTGACGTGCGTAACATATTAGAGGTTAAAGCATGAAATTGCCGATTTGTGTACTGAAAAATTAAAATTCGTTTTTTTTTTAGTTTTAACATATTTATTTAATCAAAATAATTACCATTATTATTATACATTGCTGCCATCTAATAGGAAGGTAATTTATGCCTTTGCGATAGAACTCTCGTGATCTAGATTCAACAAACTGTGTGAAAGCATTTTGTACTGCCTCCTAAGAAGAAAACTTTTCATCACGTAGAAAATTGTCCAAATACGAAAAAAATTGTAGTCCGCTGGAGCAAGGTCTGGCGAATACGGAGGGTGATGAATGGTTTCTAATTGCAGTTCCTGTAGAGTTAAAACGGTTTCTCGTGCTGTATGAGGTCTCGCGTTATCATGGAGAAATAATGGTGAAGAATCGATTCATAAGTCGGGGCTGCTAGTTTTGCTATCATTTTTTGGAGTTCGGCACTGTAGACATCTGCCGTTATTGCTTGACCAGATCGGAGAAAGCTATAGTGAATAACACCATACTGAGACCACTAAACAGTTACAATTACCTTTTTATTGGTAAGCTTTGCTGTAGGACACTGTTGCGGCGTTTGACCTAGCTGGGGTAAGCCATTGCATTTTTCGCTTACGGTTATCGTAAAGAATCCACTATTCATCACATGTCACAATTCGATCCAATATTCCTTCATTTCTTTATCGATTCAACAAGGCAACACAAGTTTCAACACGCGTTTCTTTCTGCAGATCAGTCAAATCATGAGGCACCCTTTCTCATATTTTTTTATTTTATTGATTTGACGCAAATTAGTCAATATTGTTGGTAAGGTAATGTTAAACCATGCCGCTAATTCCTGGGTAGTTTGGCTCGGATCGGCTTCCACCATCTCTTTCAATTCATTGTTATTCACCTGTGTGGGCGTTCTTCCACGTGGTTCGTTCTTCAAATCAAAGTTTCCATTACGAAAGGGTTAAACCAAAATCGCACCGTGTGTTCATTAGCAGTCCCCTCTCTAAACGCAACATAGATATTGCGAGCTGTTTCTGCCGCGTTAGTTCCGCGTCGGAACTCGTATTCAAAAATAACTCGAATTTTCGAAGTAACCATCTTTCTTGTCTAAGCTGAATAATAAAAAAAACAACTGAAAGTCGATAATCGAATGTTGCACATTTTTTAAAAGAAGAACTTCATAGGTACAGACGCCAGCACATCAAGTTACTACTATCTGTCAGATTTCTTCAATTGATTTTCAACTTTATCGCTAAAGTATTCAGGTTCAAGGTTGATTGGGAAAATTTGACAGTTTCGGGTAGCTTGACCTGCTGGCGTCTGTACCATGTGAAAAAAGATTCACTCAAAAATCTCAAACCATGAAGGTTCTATGTCAATTCGAATTACCTATTACAACAAAACGGCAATTTCATACTTTAACCCCTATTATTTGATATTATTGTGTAGCTGTTACCATATACTGTTTCATCAGTAAAGTAAATAACATATTTTAGTTTAATACCTATATTGGGAAAAGATTAAACTTGCGATGTGCGCGAAAAAAACACGTTGTGCGTAATTTTAGCAACTTTTTGCTAAAGTCGCATGTTGTTTGTCAGTCCTTATCGTTCAAACTATTTTTATGACGAGTGATAACATAATTTAATGTTCTTTTGGCAGTCTCGAAGTAAATCAGCATTCATTTTTGGCACATTTTTAAGCTGGTATTGCAATTTGCTGATTTATTTCAGACGATCATACTTGGAAGTCTCACTAAAGTGAACCCCTAACTTCGAAAGTAATAGAACAATAGAATATACGTAGGTACATACGTAATATAAACCACCGTCATCCCCTTGGTAGTAGGCAGAAATTACAGTACGCCACCTGCGACGATCCTTACAGTCATACTCCTATTGGGACTGGAATGTAATGGAATACCATTTTCTTTTGGTCACATTAGCAGAATATTGCAGTACTTTTTGCCAAACTATATGAGCCCGTCTCATGGTCATTTCGAGCGTGACGTATCTACACCAAAATTGATAACAAATGTCCGGGACCAGGACCTACCTATTTATAGATAATGAAAGAAAGGAAGAAACAAAATAGGTACATTTATTTGTGGCAAACATGACACATAAAAAAGAACACAAACACAATTCATAGATACTGACATTAGATGAGCACCTACATCATCCCAGCGCAGCGTGCTTTTTAACGTGACAAAAGCGTGTGTCACTTTATGCAAAAAAAGAAGTCGATCTATCCTCTAAAAAGCTCAGGTGAAGTAAGCTTGAAGTGAGCTGTCAATAGTGTCAATTCCAAGTATTAGGTGGAGTGACAGCTCACATCAAGCTCACTTCGCCTAAGTTTTCACGGTGAGATTTTTACAGAATAGATCGGAAGGGGATTACTTCAAAAAACAAAGTACGATCGCCAATACATTTGCCAAGCATGGTGATAGGTGTAAGACCACATATCATTTCTTTAGAAAACATAGGTACACCAATCGCCAATTTGTCTGAGAACTCTGCCAAGCGTGGTGATTTGTAGGCAATTCGCGTTGACCGTTTATCTTAGCAGTTATTAGTTGTTAACCAGTAGATTAGAACTGCCTGATATAATGGTAGCCACTTATCTTTTCGCTCGTTGTTCTTTACGAGGTTAACAGTACCTACTTACAGCGATATCGCTGAAGAGTAGGTACGTTGGCACCGGCTGAAACCTCAAGCAACAGTTACCAACTTGTTGGTTTTCCACGTTTTTCCTTCGTGTATAAATAATGGGAGCTCGTTATCTCTTCTGCTGTAGTAGAAATACAATAATTTGTTTCCTTAGGCAGTTACTGGCACGGAAAGCAACGGCAACTTTTCTAAATGGAATTACTTGACGAAGTGCTTGTTATTTACATAAATATATTAGGTAGGATACAGTGTAATTAGTTCTTCAAACTTTTTTTACTAACAACCTATACCTATAATTAATTATTTAAATAAATTGTAAACAACCACTCCTAGTATAAGTTTACATATGTTTGTACCTTATAGTCCTAGGCAGTCTATTGGATTTTTTGTACTCCTTCTGGGAACCAGCAGTGCGATTCTGTAACCATCTCACCGTGAAAACTTAGGTGAAGTGAGCTGTCATTCCAAATAATGCTAAGGATTGACACTACTGACAACTCACATCAAGCTCACTTCACTTGAGTTTTCACGGTGATATTTTTATAGAATCGACCGGCTGGGCTGGCGAACCTTAATACAGATTACCATGTAACCTAGCTAGGCCTGATTCAATTCGGTTGTAACTCTTTATGATGTTTCCTTAAATTGTAAAATTATGTTTATGGTAACAGACTGTATGAATCACACTTTTTTTAGAGATAAATAAATTATTATTAAATTCAATTTTATAATTACTCATAAATGGCAGGCAGCAACAGTCGCTTGTAGATAAAAAATATTCTAATATACAGATAACCTTTCACTTATCTATGTTTTAGACGTTATTCGATACTGTCCGGGTTATTAGGATAAGAGGTTCATGTGTTTTTTTTGACCAGCTGTGATAGGCATTTCGACACATCCGAACTATTTTGTCTCCCGAGTCTCCTCTAAACAATTTTAAATCTTTGTCCAGCTTACTACGTGATCATCCCTTGAAGAATTTAGACCTTCAACATCAGGTTAAGAAGGCAAGGTTCTATGAATAAAATCAGGGATTTACCGGTTCAGTGAAGACAGGTCTAAAGTCCCTAGTGTGTAAGGAAAGTAAGCAAATGTGCGCCACGCTTCATGTATAGCACGGTATAGGTATAAACACTTGATAAATAGTGCCAGTGACGGATTCAGCTTCCATAGTGCCATAGAGATAAATGCATGATTGATATAGACAACAGTTTCTAGAATAATGAACGATATTGCTGTAGCAAATCGATCGTAAAAAGAAAATTGAAAAGAAGTTTCAGATTTACGGGAAAGGGTATAAACAGATAGAGCCCTCAGTATTTGTTGTTTAATTGTGTTGTCAAATCCGGCGCTGGACCGCATTAGATAATTAATGAGTGTTACAATATCGCGTCGGCGCGGGCGCGTGCTCGGCGCTGATAACGCAGGTCACAGGTTACTCTTATAAGTGAGGGCAGCATCTCTGCCGGAACAGTCAGTTCGTTGGGTTATGCGCCGACGCAGTTTCCTACATTCTCTCAAAATTAAGTGATTTATTCGATTAATTGGCTTGAACAAAATGCCGTGGGCAAGCATCAACAGGTAATTAAAATTAACTTAGTGATTGTCAAGTTACTAAATGTGTCATTTTGTTTGTGTACCTACGTGCTCGTCGATAACTGTACCCATCAATTTGTTTGTTAACAATAAATTAACCCAGAATCGTTATCTGGTTCTCAATCCCAAAATAGACCACCATTGTGATTAATTAATGTTTAAATTAAATATGTTTCAGAATTTACGCGAAACCATCAAACACGAGTTCAATGGAAACTCCTGGGACCAGCAGCATCAACGCTGGTCCAGCTTTGACAGCCTCTGCCGACTCGGGTGGCCGCTTTGAACTGAGCGACCACGGATACGGCAAGAGCGCTGTCAAACTCCTCCATGTTCAACGAGATGCAGAATACCACTCCATCCGAGAGTTCGAAGTGTTCACGGAATTAAAATTGCAATCTGAAAGCGCCTACGTGATCGGAGACAATAAAGACGTGGTGGCAACGGACTCTCAGAAGAACACGGTGTATCTGCTGGCGAAGAAGCATGGAGTGAAGACTCCTGAAGAGTTCGGTGCAGTAGTTGTGGGCCACTTCTTGTATATGTACAAGCAAGTAGTAGAGGCTAAATGTAGAGTGGTCGAGTATCCGTGGGAGCGACTCCAGGCGGGCGCGCCTCATAACCACGCTTTCGTATTCTCACCGTCTGCGACCAGATGGTGCCAAGTGAGCCAAGCTCGACACGGTTAGTTGTGTTTACAAGTATTAAGTTTCTGTGATTGTTTTAGTTATAATTCCAGGCATTTTATTCATGGTTTTTCCTTTGTCAAACAGAGGCAGTGACGGTGAAATCCGGTTTAAGTGGCCTCCGTGTACTTAAAACAACGCAGTCAGCATTCGTGGACTTCGTTCAAGACGAATACACTACGCTTTCGGATGCTGCCGAAAGAATATTCAGGTAATTGTTTTATCTCCTCCCATTCATTTATTGATTCAGACTTGTTATCTCGTTCTTGATCAGAGGTCTCTCATTTCTCCTATTGTGATCATTTAATTACTTTGTACACATATCTTATCGACGACTGCAATATATTACAATTTCTTTTCCTCATCCAAATAGTGCTAATATTTTCGTCCTTCTTCAACAGTACTGTGGTGGAAGCAGAATGGATATACGACAATATGAGGACAGCAGACTTCGACAACGCTTGGCTAACAGTCAAGGACGCCATTTTGGACAAATTCGCCGGCCCGGCAGATATTGGCGTGTACTCGCCATCAGTGCAGCACACCTTGTATCAAGCACAGAAAACTGTGTTGGAGAAAGTTCCAGAGGTAAGATTATCTTATTCTTTTTCATTTATGTGGTATAAGGAATACGAGAATAACTTGATATGCCGTGATAAAAGAATAACGAGTTGGCAAAGTCCGTAGCGACGACGCTGACTGCTCAATGACCAGGGTTTACCGGACGCCCAGTATCTCTTTCCCCCAATTTATCAGGTTAGCAATTTGCCATGCTGCTTTTGGTCATCAGGAACTCGTTAAAGATAAAGGCAGCTGTGCATTTCAACTTCAGCAAATGACCCCATGCACAAAATATTTGCACACGCCTTCGTTACACTGAGATTGTAGGTATAAGCTTAATATTGTTATCAATAACCATGATAACATTTGCCATTTCGGTACCTAGTGTGTTTATCTTTGCTGAGAAGTTGATAGTGAAACTTACGCTAGTATATATGAAATTCGTATTAATTCACCCTATTTTAATTAGACAAGTTATGTTCGTACCAGTCTCGTGCGATGATAATATCCTTTTACAACTTACTAATGTCAACAATTAGCTTAATAGCTGTATTTACTAGTAATTTTATGATGCTAAATGTAGTCAGTTTGCACTATAAGTGATGTTTCTTTTGGTTGCGTGTATAGAACACTTAGGAAATTATTTTTAGTCGTTTTTTTACATTAGCGGTGACCCCCGTGATTACTTATCAAACTTGTTGTTGACACAGTTATTTTTGCCTTTCTATTCAACTAAGATAACATAATACAAAGTGTGTACCGACAAAAGTCCGGAAAACGTTATCTTTGTGTTGTTTCAAAAACATAATATTCAGTTTCAAAGAAACCTCTTTTCTCTCTTCGCAACGGTTCACACGTGAAATGTCTTTTGAGTAGTACAGAAATAAATATTGCAAGTTTCTATGTTTAGCTCCGGCGGTCAATAGCCCGCAGTGTTGCCGCACTCATGATTTCTCCTGGGAACCTTTTCTCAGGATATTTCGACGTAGCGTTATTTGTATAAAGAGAATAATCACGTCGTTTCACTTTTGTAGGTGACATTCATTTAAAAAATAGCAGGATTAGGAAGTAGTTTTCTTTACGTTTTAGTTACCTGTGCTGAGCAGCTTTTTCGCTTTAAGAAGTTTTTTAGAAAATTGTAATTTTAGGCGTGTGAAACTGTTAAGGGAATAAGTTTTCTTTATTAATCTATTAATAAAAAAAACTTATTCCCCTAACAGTTTCACTCACAGTTTCAGTGTAAGTAAATATATCTTGGAACGTGCCATGTCTACATGGTACGTGCCAAGATATATTTACTTACACTCAATTCTTATCGATATACCTAGTCAATGACGACCGTTCTATATCTATACCCTAATTTAAGGTCCTAAACAAACTTAAAAACAGTTCGTATGCGGAAGTGAATCCTCAATAGTGACATGTTCTGGTAACAATAAGATATGAGCGATATCGGCGGTGACGTCACGATCGGACTTTACTTGTTTTCGAGCTACAGTCACGTGAGGCAAAGGTCACAAGTTATCGAGTTCAATTAAAATCGAACTAGGCGCCTGGTCGATTTATTTTATTAATATTTTTTTGGTTCAAGAAATATAGAGCCTTATTTTTGTTATAATACAATTTTTTTACGAAATGGATTATACGAAAATTTTAATAAATTTTGTGAGTAGATATAGGATCTTAAAATAATTAAATTGCTTATTAATCTACATATTAGAAAACGCTTTTATAAGTGGCGTGATCAAAGAACAGCAGGTAATAAGAATTGTTGCATTAGTTTCTGAGGAAACAATAGTATTACCTATTTATATCGACCCACACCACACATTGTACACTCAATTAGTGATAACGATTTAACCGGTAAGATCCTATAATCTTAAAATAATTAAATTGCTTATTAATCTACATATTAGAAAACGCTTTTATAAGTGGCGTGATCAAAGAACAGCAGGTAACAAGAATTCTTGCATTAGTTTCTGAGGAAACAATAGTATTACCTATTTATATCGTCCCACACCACACATTGTACACTCAATTAGTGATAACGATTTAACCGGTAGGTACTAGTGTACGAGTCATATGACTGGTACACAAATGTACGATAGTAGGTTGGCAATAACAAAAACTGTGATATCATGAAATCGTATCAACAAATTTATGACTTCTACGTATTACAGTTAAAACATGCGATGTATCCGCCCGGACTTGATCTCGCGACATTATGACGTATAAGATACGGTTTCTACAAGAACTTTTTGGTTCTTATCTTTCCAGATAGTTATTAGTTAACGTAAATGTTTTTTTTTTAAACGGCTTTTATATTGAATTTTTCTTTGTTCACAGATCAATTGGATAAAAATGACGATGCCGAACAAGCACTACCTCAACATCGATATGTCGAAATTCCCCGCGAACGTGACGAAGGGCGACCCTCGCCACGTCATCTACCAACCCATCGACAAGCCAGCCGGCCTCATCTACGCGCAGCTACGCCGTAGACCCAAAAGTCACTTGTGACACCGCGCCGCTACGCCTCGTAGCGCTACGCTTTTTTAGTGTTATATTCGTTCCACCATTATCTTAGTTGTAAACAAGGGGATGTTTCTGTTAATCACCCCTAACTCATCTTTATAACTCTCTCAGAATTATAAAAATCTCGCCATTGTAAGTTCATTATTTTATAAAAAACGTTAATTAATTGTATCTAAATTTAAACTACACTTTATGTAATCTAGTCAAGTTCTTATATTTTAATAATTTGAATAACTGTACTAAATATATGTTGGCTACAGTTTCAATGCGGTTTCTAACCATATAGATAAGATTGTTACAAATAATCTAATAAGTATGACTAAGTTAAATAAACATTCAAAGTATTAAAATTGTGTTTGATTTTTTTGTTATTTAGAAAAGTGGAAAATTATTTGGTGACTTTTGCCCAGGTGTAAGACACTATAGGTTAACGGAATAATTAATAATAAATTAAATTTATAGTATTTTAGAGTCACTGAAAGAAATTTAGTTTTTATGGACATTTATTAAATACAAAATACATGTTGCTTACTTTCACTACGTTGAAGTTTACAATGTTTTTATTTCTCGTAAAGAGACATTAATGGTTTAATAATATTATGACGAGGACCGACCAACGACATATTATTACGTATATATTGATGTCAGGTACATAATGCTATACATGTTACTCTTAAAAATAAAAAGCCTTTTTAAAGACGTTTGGTTCCGATGATTTTGTCTGCCAAAGCATAAAGCTCCTCGACCGTCTGTAAAGAAAATAGAAAATTTGAGTAATGAATTCTTAGTCAAATAAACCTATGTACAGTCACGAGCAAAAGTATGTATACACTCGGCTTTATTCAAAAGCGATTTACTCCTTTATTTTTTAATGAAATTTTATGTTGTTACGAACATAGCATTTTCGAACCGATAGGTTTATGTAACGTGTCGTATTTCAACGTTGCATTCGTTATTTCACGAAAAAATCGCAATTGAAAGTTGCCAAGTGTTGATATGGTGCTCGTGACTGTACGGGTGCGGCCGTCGACAGAATGCGTTTATGACACCTGTCAGTTTCATACAAACGAATACGTTGTTTCGCGAATTAGTTTTTTTTTTTTGTAAGTAACTTTGTACCTACAAGATGTAAATAGTTACTAGAAATATCGCACTAACAGGGCCCCAAGTCCGCTATTACAATAGTGTCCGAATGGTCTATCATTGATTTCATAATTGTTGATTTTGACAAGTTTGGTAATCTACTAACATAATGGCATCATTATGACTTTCCAGTGGTCAACCACTGACACTCCATTGAAAGAAATGGCATAGAATGGTAATCTCGTACACAATGATAAATGAATGACTGACTTACATAAAACACTTGACTTGTATAAAACACTAATAAATAATAAATGTAAGAATATATATAAATGAAATCTGGCATAAATAAAGTGTGGTAATTTTTCGAAAATCATTTCTACTAACGGGTTTTATAATAATGGCAATACGACAATCTCATTATGACACAATTCTATTACGAGACCACTGACCGACCAATGATCGCCATGAAGAATTTAGCAGATTATGAACTGTAAGCAAAATGACAATGGGATGGGAATGGGATCGTGTTGGAATGACGAATTTATAAAAATAGCAGACTTGGGGCCCAGGTGTTTGGAACGAATGCTCTCGACGGCCGCGCTGTAGTCTTGTTTGCGACTAAAGACAAATGACAAGCACTAATCGTAGAGTTCAGCAGTATAACTAATTGTATAATCAAGTTTAGTAGTTAGTTGTGTAAACCAAAACTTCCAGAATCCGAGAAAATGATTAAGTTGAAAGAGCGTGCGTGTAAACATAGATGGAACCTTTGTCCTTGGCCTTCATATATCCAATCAATTGATATAAATATTTCGATATGTAGGTAATTATGTATGTGTGCACATATCAATCTGGCTATCCTTGGACAAATTGTCTAGTAATCAGATATTCATAGTAATCAGATAGATAAGTACTTATATATTAATCAGAATTCATTTATGATATCTGACTGAGAAAAAAAGTAAATGTATTTGCTTTTAAGGGTAAGTGGTTCACGTTGAGCAGAGAATGAATGAAACCTACCTATATGACGTCATATCTTATTAGAGTATCACGCAATATGTTGTGATGCAGAAAGTCTGAAAACGTAAACAATAACTAGTTACACACGAATCGGATGCGGAAGTGAGTCGAAAGGCACAACTTTTACTTTTTGAAGGCTATCATTAAGATATAGTCTAATTTTAGTTTTCCTGTCTTGTCATTTTGTACATTGTGTCGACGTTAGTTATTTAACTCTCCTGGAAGAAGGTTATGTAGTAAGCAGTAACTTTGTGCTCTTCTGTCGTTATGTACTTTTCTCTATAATCTGTTTTGTATTTACCTACATGAATAACTCTTATAAATGAATAAAACAAAGACACAGTTACACCTTACTCCCCCCCTCCCCCCCTCTCCTCTGATCACGATGTGCGATCCAGGTGGTGGCGCCCGCCTGGTTACATGAAAAACCATGTCCTCCGATTTGTTGAGGGCCACCTCCAGGAACCTAACTTTTTTTGTCAAAAAAAGGAGTGCATTTCATTACTAATATTTCGGTAGAGTAAGCTAGTATTCATAAATCGGTCGCATAACAGCCGATTGGTTGAAGTGGCTAAACACAAGAACTTACACAACAGAAAGAATATAGTATTTATATTTATGTTCTGAAGGAGGAAGAAAGTTTTTGCTAGTTCGAAGTTTGCTGATCAGAGGCCGAGGGGCCCCCTGGGCTTGGGGGCCCCGGTGCACGGCACCGCCTAGCCCTCCGATAGCTACGTTACTGCCATTAGATAAACTGACAATTGATAAAAAAACACAAAAAAATTAAAAAAAAAAAAAAATTTTTTTGCAAAAATTTAACCGATAGTTGAGTACTTTTTTTAACAATTGGTTGAGTTAACTACGGATCAATAAGGCCGGCCCTTAGGCTGAAGTAGCACAAAAGAACTCTTTTGTTTATGACTAGCGTAAGGAGGGTTGAAATGGCCGAATGGTCCGATTCACTATGATTTAAGTGAGTAAACAAAACACTGTCACTCTTGTGAGGAAACCGACTCATTGTTATGTAATATAATGTCCTATAATAGTAGTGTAGTACATAAACAATGTAAAGTTCGGCGTTTTAAAATTCGCCAAAGACAACAATGAGTAATGTAATGAATTTATGAGTAGGTATTTATGTACCTAATAACATGTATACTAATGGAAAACGTCTCCTAGCAGTTTCAAAACTACCAAAAATTCATGTTTTAGTACTTTTTCAGAACTTAGAAAGGAAAAGTTTCAATTTCAGTATGCGAAAACATATTAAAACATATTTATGCTATTATTAACTTTCACCATACTTTTAATTTAACATGTTCACAACGACTTTACCCTGAATTCGGCCAATTATCCACTCAAACAAAATGTCACTGGAACAGTTTTATTCAGTTTCTTATCGTAGAGACGGGTTATTACCATTAAAACATTTTTTATTGTATGATACCTAGTATTGAAAAGTTCAGCGAACTCTTTAGGCCACACTTAACTCATTGACTGCCACCGCGGTCACCGGTGTCCGCCAGCAATAGATTTTCTATCGTGTCTGTTGTCTGGCAGTCAGCGTGTTAGGACATACCTACGATACTTTTATTCCGACATTCCCACGGCATCGAGACTTATGCGGGAGAAACCGCCGGGCGCAGCTAAACATTTAACTTAACCATGGAAAACAGATGAATATGTTGACAAAAAAACTAATAATCCTTTTAAAGTTTCGATTGAACGACTTGACTTTCTGGATGGCCTAGCTAGATAAAATATTGAAAAGCCACAAGATCACAATAGCATAGAAATGAATCAGGAATCCACCAATAAATCAGACAATGGTTGAAAAAACTTCAAAGCTAGACACACAATACGCATACGCATAGAAACTAAATTATGGTATGTTCAAGTCTCTAAAGCCTAACCCTATAATTTACGGTTTCAGTTCTTTATGATTCTAGTTAAATGTTGATAATATTCTATGAGTAACAAACGGTTGGATAGCACGAGTTAGTGGTGAGGTTGGGTCATTACTTATCAATCGTGTTCTAACGTGATTCATGACCAGTTTCTAACTGGTTTGAGCCGAATTTATTAAAGGCAAATACAGACGACTCATTAGACGCGTGAGTATTTGTAAGCATATCAGCTGTGGTATTAAGGTTTTAAAATATTACAGAGAGATTAAACGTAATTGATTATTCCTAACGCACAGTAGTTTCTTGGTCGACCAAATTCAGTGGTGTGCATTAGAATTAAAAGGATTTCAGTAAATCATTTAGGCGTAGGTATTTACAGTAACTCCGGAAAAGACAATGGGGAAAGTTTGAAGTTCAATGCACCAGAATCACGCGATTTTGTATTAAAAGTTCACTGGGTATTTCAATCTTTTGAACTCGCGAAAGGAAAGGGGAAAATGGGTATTTTAGAAAGTTTTTATCACCCTTTTATGGCTTTAAAAATTTATGAGAATTTTTGTGGAGAACAGTTCCAAGTTCAATATGAATACCACACAATTCTATTTGGAGAACCTGCACTAAATTCATGGATTTAAAAGAAATACTTGACGGAGTAGCAAGAATGGGACACGCTACGTGTTCGGTATGTGAACCCTCTAGAAATTTGTTTATTTATTTAATACTTTTTAAAGCACACTAATGTACAGAGGCGGTCATAATTAATGCCATAGGCATTTTCTGTCAGTCAACCTTTAAGTCAATACTTTTCGCAATTACAAAAAATAAAAAGCCAAGTAAGTAAGTAGTACGTACTTAATTTGTTGGAAAGAATATAAATTACAAATTCGAGTGGAATCGTCATTTTGAGATTATGTCATGAAAATTTAGGATATAAGTATACAAAATTGTGATTGTGTGTTTTGTGAATTGTTTAGATATTTTCATAATATTACCTGGATATTGCTAAACTAAAATGATTCATAGAAGTAATTTTATGCGTTATTGCCAATAAATATTGAACCCAACTTCAATAAATGGGACTTTGTCCTACTTTTAGGTATTGTATAAGAAGAAACTATTGGAGCAAAGTATTAGGCAGCTAGACTTGCGACAGTAGAACTACGAATCTGATAAGAAATAACGCGAATCCCTATAATAATGTGTGCTCAACACGCGCTTACCCACAGTATAAACAACGGCAATTTGTGTTAGTTTACGTACATACAGTTCATATTTCTATAATATTTGTGAGATAAGACAAGTCGGTACGTCTTAAGACTAGGAATAAAAATTATGATTGTGTTATGACTAAAAGTGAGTCTGTGTTCAGATGTACCGGCTAATCATTGTTACACGCGCGCTAGATGAGTCCATAGGTCGGTTATATCAGGGGGTCAAACTAAGCTGGAGTCAATCCGGTTCTAACCGGAGTACCACGAGCTATCACTGCTGCGCTACACTACTTATATAAACAAAACAATTATTTTAATCTTTACGATACTTAGCAACCGTACGACCGGGTGATACGGTGATATCCACGCGTCTAGACGATTCTAATGATCAAATCCTACAATGCATCAGTGGTTCCTACCGTGAGGTTCTTCAGTAATTTGATCTCGTGGGTCTCGTATTTGAGTTGCGCGAACTGCTCATCGGGGAAGCGAACACCTTTCTCTAGGTCCAGTTGCTTCTGTTCTTCCAAATCTGCGCGACATTTCGCTAGCAGTTGTTCGGGTGTTAGCTGTTCGCCCTCCCCCGCCGCAACCTCTTCTTCTGGCATCTGTTCTTCGGCCATGGACTATAAAATAAAAGTAATACTTCAAGATAATTGAAGTTTTAATTACACGTTTTAAGATTTAACAAAACTGTCGTTACCAGGTCCAATTTCTGTGAAGCTTTCAATTTCCTAAAGTAAGCTTCGGCTCGTTTCTTGGACGCGCGGTTAACTTCACGGTTGACCATCCGCCAGAACACGAACACTGGGTGATGGAACAGCTCAGGTGGGCATTCCTTCAGCGGCGTCTTCCCGACTAGGATTAGTCGTTTGAGCCTTTCCATCTCATCCATCTATCGATAAAACATGACTAACTGTTTATGAAACTATAAAATGCACACGTTCACAAACATTACGTAAGTACATCTACACGGTAATAAAAGGTACAGGCGCCAGCAGGTCAAGCTACCCGAAACTGTCAAATTTTTCCAATCAACTTTGAACCTTGATGT
This sequence comes from Apamea sordens, assembly GCA_945859715.1. Taxonomy (NCBI): domain Eukaryota; kingdom Metazoa; phylum Arthropoda; class Insecta; order Lepidoptera; family Noctuidae; genus Apamea; species Apamea sordens. Next base: position 7,816,861 of record OX243991.1, on the reverse strand, counting down.
ATTAGCGATAAACTTGAAAATCTATTAGTTGCTGGCGTCTGTATATTGATTAGGAAAGTACTTGTAAGGGAAATTGTTGCTCGTCGCGGGTACTTAATAAAATCGTAAAGTTCGTAAAGCAACCTTTGGCTGATGGGTGGGTAATTAGTTTCACGTTGACTGGTGTTTAATAAGCGAAGCACACGGAAGGCATGCAGACAGTCAGTGATGATTGATTGGCAGTAGACAGTAGGTAATTACTTTTGTTCCTGAAAAGAGTGTGTAGAAGCATGATTGTTTTATGATAACCCATGTTATTTTTGCAACAACAACCACTCCAGTTTTGAACTTAAAATGGCTTTTAGAAACCTTTAAATTGGCTTTTAGAAACCTGAGTAAAACCTATGTATTATTATAAAATAACCTTGTATGATAATACATATAGTTTTCAAGAAAGTTGCTCAATAATCTATACTTATAATAAATCTGTAGAAGTGAAAATTCTGTACATTGAAAATATCCAAAAAATAAATGGCAGGGGGTGTTACTTGACCGACACCGAACCCAAAAATGTGATTAAAAAAATTTTTGTCTGTCTGTCTGTCTGTCTGTCTGTTTGTTCAGGCATCACGCAAAAACTACCGGTTCGATTACGATGAAACTTGGTATAATTATTCTTTAATATCCTGGGCACCACACTGGGTACTTTTTATTCCGGAAAAGTATATACAATAAAAAACAAACTTAATTTTGCGGTTCGATCCCTATACCCGATTACCACTGTCTGTACTGTACCAACCGCAAATACTAAGTTTGTCGTAGGTTGGGTCACCCGCAGTGGAGTTCATTTTGATTCCTTTTAGTTTTTAGAGTTATTTAGGTTTATTTTTATATGAGTCGTAGGTATAGATTTTAATTTTAAAGTAAGTATAGGTAGTATATTTGATAGTGTACGTAGTGACCGTAGGTTATTTTATAATACTGTTAGGTAGGTTTAGTCATTCGTATAGATATTAGTTTTTAGGGATTTTGCTTATTTATTGAGTTTAGATTAGTTATCATCAGAAATAGGTTTATTTAGGTAGGTAGGTATTTAATTTTCTGTTATTGAGTTTTTTTTTTTAAATTAGTTAGGTACTTAGGTAAAGATATCATATAGGTACCCTCTTAATCACCACTAATGAGACACAATTGGTTTTCTATTGTAATTAGCCACAAAGGGCCCGCGACATAGATGGCATTCTGGGGAAGCACATACATTTTATCCTGTTAGCACGATCCCGTGGGTAAATTTCCGACATCCACGCGGGCGAAGCCGCGGGCAGAAGCTAGTCTTGCATAAAATTGTCACTTTTGATACAAATCGTTCTAGATGACTGGTTACTGCTCAAACAGGTGGAAAGTCGTGATCTACTCACAACCCGCGTGTTGATCCTCCTGTTGAGGGTCTCCTCATTGACTGCGCGGATCCTCTCCTCCAGCTCCGTCATGAAGGTCTTGTCCGTGAGCCGCACCAGGTTGCAGCCCATGTGCTTCTCCAGCCGGGCACGGACATGCGGATGCGAGAAGCTGGACAAAACACCAATAGATCAGGATTTTGATAATTTTAGGAGATTTTTTTACACATTAAATGGTGGTTTTATTTTGACAATAAAATTAAAGGCTTTCAGATAGCAGGCATCCATGTGATTTGAACTCTGGTTTCCGTGAGGCCGATGAAAAAGTATTTTTAACAAAAATTCTAAAATCACCGAGTTAATGACAAAAAGCTTCATAAAATTACCTACACAACCTGTGCGTAACACAAAAACTTCATAAACATTGCTAATAAACTAAACGATGCGCTAACAACACACATAACGCAATTTTGGCGCCAATTCACCTTCAAATATCTAACCTCACTTTTACAAATCACTTGAACGTAAAATAAAACGAAATACCAATAAAACGAGGTGCCATCGATGTGTTGATGTGTGAAAACAATAAAAAAGGAAACACGATATAAAAAAGTGTACGTGAGCATACAAAATTAAGTTTTTTATGGCCTAAAGTACTAAGTCTTACGTACCAGAGCCGCGAGGATTCTTTGGAACCACTTTCAGCACTCGTTTTGCCGGTGGCTCAGGCAGAATGGGTATACACACCGGAGTCAGCCAGACGTCTCGCCGCGCCGTTGCCGTAAACTTTTAGTAGTTTTGACGCTACATGCCCAGTGTCATAGTTGAGACCTTTATCGTGGTGTACGCGCGATGATGGGCCTGGCACGGTATGGCACGGCCCCCACCGACACCACATGTAGGTACTAAATTCGTATAAAGAAGTATTCACACCTTTGTTTGGGCCGGTGTCAGGCGTGAAGACAAAATGTTTTTTTTTTAAAGAGCGTCGGTATATGTATTTGCTGTGATCTATTTTCAAATTTTTGGTACTGATTAGAATTTTTTTTGCTAGTAGGAATAATATCACCTCTTCTCATAATCCTTGTTTTTCTGTGGATCGGGTAATTTCACAGGTTGTTGTGAAGCATTATTTAGATTAATGTTATCTAATTTTATTACAGTTCAAACAACAGGGGTCAGGGTGAAAAATATTAGTTAATTTATTTTTAATGTTATCCCTCAAGTTGTGGTCAATAGAACGGATGCAGCAAAGTTCAACAGTGCAAGGTTACCGATTGTTATGTACTCATATTTAAGAGAAGAGAATAATACATATTAAAAAAAAACATTTGAGATAACATAAGTAAGATAAAATGATGACACGCTATTTGAAAAATAATATCTAAAGCCCCCCGGGGCCTAGGTACTCCGAATCCGAAGTGCAAAGTGCGAATGTTCGGATCGGACCGACACATGGCCGAACCGAATATTATTGAAAAATGCGAAAAACGTTCGGATCGTCTCAGTTGGGTCGGGACCATAGTCAATATTCGAAAGAGTGTAGGAGTGTAGGATCGGAACCGACCGAACCAAATAGTAATTTCGTAGCAGGAAACGGCCGAACATTCGGCCGATACTACTTCGGAGTAGACCCCCAGTTCGTAGGTTTGTAAAAATATAGTTGTTTTGTGTTAGACTTTTAGTTTCAAAAAGAAAAAAAAAATAGTTCGTTCTAAAAGGTTCTTAAGCTTACGTGACTGGGGGAAGTTTTCAACGCCATACATGGCACCGGCATGGCAATTTTGACTTACTGTTCATCGAATGCATAAAGTTGCATATATTTACGTTAATTTGTTCCCAAACAGTAATATCCAAAGAGATATACGACGTTAGCACATTTTTGTTATAAAAGCTATCTGGATGATTTAGTTTGTGGAGTAAATCACTTTATTTTGCACCAACTGGGGAGGGTGCGACGAGCGAAACACATAAAAGCGCCATTATGTAGGGAAAGCAAATAATTGCTTATAGACTTGTTTACTACGCAGAAAAGACAGTTAAAACGAACACCGTCTTTTTTTACTGGGCTGGTCGCCGAAATTTTGCATCATCGAAAAGAAAAGCGCTGTCTCGATTCGAATCCGGGAAGTTAATTTGAATAATAAACAAAGAACTATTAATAAATAGAGGCCATCTGCAAAGTACCTATTCTTAAAATTCCTTATCGTCACAAGCAGGAAAATGATTTATCATTGTAACGCCAAATAACCCGGGTTATTACTACAACTATAGCTTTAAAGTGATGCTGTTTGTATGCTGACCTGGGTTTACACATTATGCTGATAGATAAGATCATGTGTTTAGAAATTTTACTCTCCCGTTAAAGAAAATTTAATCTCTATCCACATGTAGGTACCTATAGTTCCAGGTCAGGACTTTCCGGAATCCGTCATACGGTAGAACGCCCTCAGGCTACTGGCTAGGTGGGATGACGAACTTCAAGGTGACTGGTAGCAGCTGGGTGAGAGTTATGACTCATGGCATGCGTGGCATGGCAGTTAGACTAATGGCATGCGATTGGAGAGGCCTATGTCCTGCAGAGACAGCTAGCGGGTGATGATGATGATGATGAAAATCTATACATAGTAGGCATAAAATAAAGTCGCTTTTCGTACCTGTCTGTGTGACCGCATAGATCTTCTAAACTCCAGAATGTTATTTGATGCATCATTTAGAGCATTTATTCCGGAAGGTTTATGTTTTTAAAAATATATATTTAACTTAGATATAGCACAGAAATCTCGATGATTAGACATGTCGTCCACCCGTGGGAGACGCGAGACAGGGGCAGGTCCCTAGTAATTAATATAAAATGAGTCGTCCACATGTTTTCTATGTTCTATGGTGTATGCTATAGCCGCTACAGTTGCTAGGATACGGCCCACCCTAGTTTCCGAGTGTTTCCGGCAAGTCGGTGGATGGTGACACGTAGACACGGCTGCGAGGCAGACATTGATAAACATGTGGTTACCCATATGAGGGGTGTATTTACCTATTGTGAGCTAAAATGTCATGTCAAATGATTTAAGAGATTAACAAGAATAATGGGGGTTTATTTTTATAAAAAGGCTGATTGTTTTAGCTATTGGAGCAGGTCATTGCTGGATAAACTTTAATAATGGCTATTAGTTGACCAATTAGGTACTTCGGAAGGTCCGACACGACTCTAGATTGGATTACTGGGGGTCTACTCCGAAGTAGTATCGGCCGAATGTTCGGCCATTTCCTGCTACGAAGTTACTATTTGGTTCGGTCGGTTCCGATCCTAAACTCCTACACTCTTTCGAATATTGACTATGGTCCCGACCCAACTGAGCCGATCCGAACTTTTTTCGCATTTTTCAACAATATCCCTGGATCAGTCCACTCACTAATAACTACCCGTTAAATTCCTACATTTTAACCAAGATGTGCTTATGTTTTCATACAGGCAATGCAATGAAACGTTTTTGCAAAAACAAACTAAGGCACCAAACCAAAGGTACACCAATTATATCCAATCGAGTATATCTTTGAAATATAAGCAGAGATTACCATAAGTAATCTTCGTATATCTAGAATCTATGACTTTCAGGGCTCATACCTATCGATATCGATACTGAAGGGCTGTGTTCAATAATAAGTAGCATCATATTTTCCTGAAAATATTACGTAATAAACTTTTATTTATTAATACAACAGTGGCATTTTGTGTCGCTATGTTAATGCTTAATGTGATTTAATAATCGCTTTCAAGAAGTTTGCTCATTTTTTGTAAATATCCTTAGCTGGTTGTCATGAAAATACGAGTGTCTCTGTCCACCAGGTTAACCGTTTTTTGACAGATCGAACTAGTGAGCAATTATATGTTTTTTGTCAAAACTGATACACGTACGGTATTATAATGTCTGCAAGGAGTCATATAAGATAAGGCAGTTTATATATTTATTTTATTACGCATTTTAAAGTTAACTTTTACGTAATCTGGAATATGTACGTTCTAAGACAGCTGTCCAAAAACGGTTAACCTAATGGGCAGGGTATAATGGCGCACATTTCTACAGACTTTTTGAAGTCTACGATTGTATTTTAGTATAGATTCTAGATGGATATAGATAAAATATGGGTAGATGAAAACTCATGAATAATAAAATCTGGGTTTCGTGACTTAGTAACTTGGTCTGACTTGGTAATTAGTTCATTAGGCTTTAGGTATTGCCAACGCTACGACTTATTATTTAGGTTGTGTACGACACATTCTGGCAACTTAATTATACCTACCTGCTATAAATCGCAAGGCATTGTTGTTATAAAATTAACAGAGGCACATTTCACAAAAATCCTTACGTTGCACTGTACTTTACATAATTATTAATACTTTTTATGACCTGTCATGCCATGTTTGGTCTCTACATCACCTTAAGCATAGACTATACACTATATACTTACCTTTAGGTTGACTGGTAGAAAATGCTTCAGCAGACATTAATTATTTTTATTAATTTAATGTTTACATATATCGGGAAGGCGTACGAGGCGACGCCGGGCCGAAGCCAACTATTATTAATTTATTTACTCAGACAACATGATGCATTTTAGTAGTAAAATAGTGCTTAAAACTATGTTAGCTCACGCATACAATGTTTGAAGAACGGACACTCATACCTATTTATTAGGTCCGTCTTTGTGCATGAAGCTTTAATAGATAAAGAAATTCGGTGATTCCCAGCGGATTTTTAGCAGTCAACGAAGAAAGTGCTACGAATTTGTTTTGTCATAATATGCAAAAAATACTACGAACTTTGGTTACAGTAATGTCAATAATTTGTCAGAGAATAAGTGCAGAGCTAGGAACATAAATCCATAGAATTCCACTAAAATCTCGTCTCTGCTCTGCTTCTGAGGACATCTTCAGCAGAGATTTGTGTCATTTAAAATATTTGTATGTTTTTATAATAAAACTTAACCTTTTGTATTGTATTATTGGCATTGTATTCATATTTTATAAGTTTAAGAGACCCATATTACTTATATATGGGAGACAATAAGTTTAAATATTGTGTTCTGTCTATCAGACGATACTTATAACTTTTACTATTTGTCTCACCTTCACTTACGTAACTTGAATTTGTAGATAAGCTAAGATATCATTGTCTTGTCTACATAGAACTCCCATTGTTCTAGATAATCCAACAACTCAAAAAAACAGGACTTCTACAATTATATATGATCTAAAATAATTCTGTTACGTTTTAAACAACGTTTAAAAGAACATTGACTGAATGGCTTCTTTCCTTAGATTTCGCCCAAACTGAAGATATTTTCACTACAATATCCTAATTTATTGTAGTTCCCAAAATAACGCACGCAACCTCATACACACACCCCACTTCCACATACTCATACAAACACCCTCACTCGCACATACACATCATACACCCTACACTCTCAAACATCCTTTGCATGTTTTCTACATAAAAAATAAATAAAAATCTTAGTTGCATTATTTCTATTAATAAATTTAATAATTTTTAATAAATGATATAATATTTAATGATTTAATACTACTGCGATTTCAAACAAAACGTCTTCAGTACAATACTTGAAATGTATAAATTGTTAAGTGGGCCTGGTGACCAGATTTACAGGTTTTGTAAAAAACTTAGTTTAGGCACTAGTCTTCCAGAAATTAAGTACAAAATTGTATCTGTAGACTAATTTAACTTTAAGCTGTAATTTGTGGTAAGAAAAATAACATCTATTCTATCTGTTACATCTTAGTCCGTACCAAAATGGGTGACGACTATAGAATCTGTAATTCATGATGAAACCTTCATTTACAATGTTTAAAATATGAGCCAGGCTGCCTGTCTATTAATATCAACGGTGACGTATACCGTAGCTAACCATTACATCTATGAGCGAATACGACTAACACCCAGTCACACGCAGTCTGAATTTCAGCACGATTAAGTAAACACAGCGCATCTCCGTAATAAACCGACCATAACAGAAAATAGTTCTTAGTTATCTGTGCCATAACGTAATACCGTCACGTCAATGTTTACGGAGCCCAAATTACGCGTGTCGATACATTTACTCGTCACTTCGGTTTTTAGTTTCAGTGTAAACGCCAAAAATTCCGACCAGAGTGTATGAATGTTACGTTTAAAATGTATGTGATTAATGCACGACTCTGACTCATTCATTTGTGACTCAGAATTTCAGAAAGCTTTTCCCCGAATTCTGTTTAAAAATATAAGCGAGGTTTTTACGAGTCTCTTTGTAGTTCGATTTTTACTAGATTTGATAAGTCGTAGATAATATTTAGCTACGTTTACTGTCTATAAAATTCGTACTTTTGACCGAAGAACAGTACCTATAATATTTTTTTTATCGCTATTCAAAGTTTAATCCCATTTTACGTTGCTAGACAGGACGTTTGTCGCCAACAAACAGTAATAATAGTACTAGTAGTAGTTTGTGGCTCGGTATACTAACAAATAAACACTAAAACAGCATGATTATGAAACATAGCAGCGCTTACAATAAAAGTTTATAACTGTTGGGGCGTGACTCAATGCTACTTAGATATGACGTAAAAGCTTCCATATATTTAAGTGCTCAATTATTTCTCTGGAAATCAATAAACTGACTCATTGACTGATTGTCTATTGCTCATTTTTCAAGTGTTCTCCACACAATGTGAGGATACGTACGGCTATATATTTATATAACGTTGTATTTTCCTTATGAGGCTGTGCGCAGATTGGGTCAAGTAAATTTCACCCAGTATTTAAATGAAAAATATTAAAAAATCTGTTTTGAGACTGAAAAACTTCACCTCAATTGCGTAACACGTTTTCAATCCCAATCCAATAGATTTTGAAAAAAAAATCTAATCCATTCCTTCATAGGTTTAAAAAAATCGTCTGTTCAGCAACATAAATACCGCAATGAATGTTGTTGAACTGTCAAAATGAAAGGCATTGTCAATGTGTGTTAGGTAATTATCCCGTTCCGTCTATGATAGAAAATACTGTTTTGTTTCTAATTAAACAATTACTTTCACAATTCATTCGATTGAGGGTAAATTCTCGTCTTTCAGGCGAGAATTTTCATCACACAATTCATTCGATTGAGGGTAAATTCTCGTCTTTCAGTCGAGAATTTACCCTCAATCGAATGAATTGTGTGATGAAAGTTGTACACGAAACGCGGCCGTAAAGCCGTAAGCGTGATATTTTTAAAGCTACTAAACGTCACGTATGTACATTGAACGATTTTAGAATTTATATACTTCATGGTTCTACTCTTCATGAGGATTAGATTTTATGCTTTATGCATAAAAATGTTATTCCAAGTGTGAATGGGCGAGATTCCAATGTGTCGTCATTAATGTTATTTACGTTATAGTGATCGTTAGTTTGTGCGGAGATATGTAATATACTGTTAACAGATGTAAAGAGTATGGTCGTGTGGTGGGTACACTGGAAACTCTGGGAATTGGTAAGGTTCACGTGGACCGTGGTGTTATCCGCAGCGCGACAGTGTACATTATTGAGTGCGACGGTTCAGAGAGAGCTGACCATTCTACCATCTGTTCCATTTACGTATTAGCTTTTCTCTGTACAGACAATGTCGAGTATGTATTCAATATTTTACGTGGTCCTACTATGAAAACTATAAGGTTTTTAGCTGACCGGACAGACGTTATCCTGTGTCCTAGAACACGATCGCAGCACCACCTATCAAGTCCAATTGTGAATCTAAATCATCCAGGGACCCATTCAAAGACACGCACCAAAATCATCAAAATCGGGCCAGCCGTTTAGCAAAGATATTGAGCAAATATAGTCCACATTCATCAATTTCCATGACCTCCATGGAAATGAAAATAATTGCACGAAGGTATTCCCCCCCCCCCCACAATCGTTAAATTAACGATAATGGATTGGAAGACAAATCCTTTTAGATTTAGACTGTAATAGGGTAGTTTCCTGGGTAAAAAAATAATTATTATATTTAGTCCGTCAGTTAGATTATCGAAGAATAATAGACACGTATTTTTTACTATTGTTAATCAAACAAAAACTGACAAAGATAAAGCGCGTCAAAATTTGGGGAGTGGGGGGTCGTGACGTCACGCCATGCTAAAAAGTGTAGTAAGGCGTGACGTCACGCGGAACTTTAACGTGCGAAATCTTCATCATTTTTTATATAATTATATAAATGTAATTGTCAAAAGAAAAAATACGGGTTCAATATTTTTTAATAATCTGACGGACTAATAAGATTTTTTTAGGAAACTAGCCTAGGTATTTATCTTCACTATTCGTAGAAAAACCGGAGATTTAGGAAGTAGTTCACCGACTGAGGATTCCAGATGTGGGTCTGCAAATTAATGGCATGAAATTAATACTATCCAGGTGAATGTATTCCGGATCACTCACCTAGGAGTGATTTATACATTTTGAGATTCATCTGCCACGTTTTCTGTGAGCCATTCATCAGCCAAGACCATAAATTAAGTGTTACATCAGACAGAATCTTGGCTCACGGTAGAATAATTCTTCGAGTGTTTGTGGCGGTACATGGTTTGTCATTCTTCAGAGTTTTGCGAGGTATATTTTCCTATAGATTTCCCTTTGCTAGGCTCGCAGCATCATGCTGGAATAGGGGAGCCTTTTGACCTCGAACAACACTTAGATTGTTTTTTGTTGTTGTTTAGTTTGTGATCTTCCTGTGCGAGTTCCAATAAATACTTTTTTCTCCTTCCTTTCTTGTCCTACAGGACAGGTACACACGATGACATATCAAGACGACATTTCCAGTTTTAGCTGATCTCGCATTGTATAACTTTTTGTACAATGAGATGTCAGCTTTGACTGGAAATACGAGTATATAGCTTGATATGTCGCCGTGCGTACTAGTGCTACGCAATTTCAAAATAGGTCTCCGCACGAAATTGTTCAAATTGCGGTTTTCAAGAATCCCTAACTAAGAAAGTATGTACAAACAGTTGCATTATTTGGGTACCCTTCACACATTTAAATAGGTACCTAGAACTCTTAGAAAATATGACTAAAATGACTTGTCATGTTTACGTGCTTACGTGATTCTTCAAACGTCCGCTGCAATACGACTTAAAATGTATCATAATAATTATTAGGCGTCTTTTACCGATAATTGTTTATTATTATTGTCAACACGGTTTTTTTCCTTAATCTCCTGTTTAAAGATTAGTGTTGTGTTTATGTCTAGTGACGTCGTGAATATAATATAAAGATTAAAGTTTTTGAATTAATTGGTCACGAGTTGGAAACCGCGATATCGAGATTCGTAGAACTATCTAGGTCACTTCTGGAGACAAAATAATGCCTAGTTTGATAATCATCCGATTTGAACCCCCTGGACTTCTTCTATTGGGGTTGTCTTAAAGACAAGGTCTACTCAAAACCCATTGCGACATTGGACGAGCTTCGTCGAAATATCAATCAGGCTGTGGATTACATCAATAGCAGAAGATATGCAAGACAAATAAAACGATCATTTTATGGCGATGTCGTGCATGTATTAATGCTGGTGGCAAACAATTCGAACATTTGCTATAATGTTAATAACGTAATAAATTAGACATGAAATTGTTTGTACCATTGTTTTGAAATATTAAACATTTTTCAAGAACTAACTAATACCCGACCGTCATTTGGCCCCTGTTTAGAAATAATAGGCACATTTTTTTTTGTACCTTGTTTTCATAGAGTATTATACCATTTTGGAATCTTGACTAGTTGCGTCAATTTATAAAAAAACTTGCCATAATAGTGTTCATACTTTTTTTTTACACCACGATAAGTTAAAGTTGGTTAAAAGTAAAAATCTTCAAAAAATTAAGGGAATAAAATAATTTTAATTAATTTTTGTGAAAAAAACTAGAGGTATTCTGTTTTTTTAAGAATTGTGGTAGATAGCGTGCTATTCAGGTTGCAAACATTTCATATCAAAACAAACATTTCATCTTTGGCTGTGCAAACGATTTAATCAGACTTTAGTAAGACTGAGAATGTCTAAATGAGTGAATGGTTTCGTAGATGATGGAGTTTTAGAATTCTTTCATCATCACACCGTCACATGAGTAACATATTTAGGCTAGTAAAAAAAAAAAAAAATTAATTGCATAATTATTAGTGGAAAAAAAATGTAAGTACCTACCTAAACTTTCATAGTCCATACTATATTTATTTGAAGTTTTAGATTATGATACAAATTTATTTAGATTAAAAAGCTTGTCACTAAAATGTATAAAATAAAAATAAACAATTAAAAAAAATTTAAAACACGACTGCCCTGTTGTTACTTACTTTTTAGTTGATTTTTGGGCAGTCGTGTTTTAATATTTTTTTTTTTATAGTTGTATTGTCCCTAAATGTGTCATTAGTAGATTACCCATTTGCAGTGAGAATATGTTAAAATGTATATTGAATTGAAAAATGTTTTATATCTTTATTTTGGTATAAATAACATTGAACTGATCACCCGAGCACCTTTCATGAAAAATACGAAACGGATTTGTCATGATTATAAGATGTAAACAAGGAATACAAAGATTTGTCTGTATACTTTTGATAAGCTATCAGTTAGTACGCACAGTTAATTTTATATGGATTTTGATGACGACTTGACGCCAATTATTGTTGTCTGTTTTATTGCCGACAGATGACCCCCCTGACAATGACGATTTTGTTAACGTAAACATCATTATTCTCAATGACATTCGGGACGCAAAAATCTAGATAATAGAGCTTACAAATGAAACAGGAAACATAACATCTGTAATTCCTCATTTATCAATTATAACAAACGAATTGGAAATTATTAGGGAAACTTAAGATTTGTACCGATACCGATACCGGTACGTTTCCTTTGTTTCTCAATACCCCGATCAATAAACGTAAATATAATAATATCCAAGTACATGACCTGTTTTGTTTTTGGTGGGAAATCATCAAATGACCTCTCCCGCTCAGAGGGGTAATTCTCGTAATTTTAAGACCGCTCACAGTCTGATCGCAGTCTCAATCTGTCAAAAAATACTTCCAATTTCCCTACTTTTTGACAATTTTTTGACATGTGTTTGTCGCTGAGATGAGATAGATTTTGAACGTTGTAAATTACGAGAATACGGGCCCTGGGCTGAGCGGAAGGGCGTGTCAGACTTACAACTACATGGCCTTACGTTAAAATTAGTATCTACGCAACAAAAGTACAAAGCGTTTGAAATTATAACCGAATTATCAGCTATTAATCTATTACGTAACAAGATGTTTTATTAGTGCCAAAAACAAAAAAATCGGCACCGATAACTCTGCAGTAATCCAATAAAATGTTTACGTTAAACCAATATACCAACGAGGATGCGAATGACGCAAAATACTTCGCGATACGCAACGCATTTATTATCATCCGAGTACTTTGAACCATAACAGTACTACAATAGCGTGTCTCGCCGCCCCATCCTGCCAGATAACACGCAAAAACTTGTTAGGTACAATGATTTGTTATCCTTTTGTAAAATTGGTCACATAGTTATGCCGAACCATACCAATCTCTGAAAAAAATACGATCCTAATCCAATATTCCAATTGTGTATCGAGCAAAAAACAGGGGGCCTAAAAAGGCCACTTTGGCAGAATAATTTACGACAAAATTACGGTTTTTATTTGTTTCATGCGGCAATGTTTACACCAAAATATTAAATGAAATTTTACGAAAATTAGAGGAATTGCTCATGATCTGCTGGGAATTCAGGAAATGAATAGCTTTTAGAGGTATTGCTTAAAGTGGCCTGTTTAGGCCCCCAGTTCACAATATATAACTACACCCAAAACATAGGCTTTCAATAGATATAAAATAATCAACTTTAACATAGATATATTAAATACTACTATCTAATTCAGTACCTACTCTTATCTACGGTTCACTTTAGTATGTATTCAAAATCATAATTCTAATGATCTGGAACTGTTAAAGCTTCTGCTTACACCGCTAATTAATATTTCGGAGAATGAGAGTAAATGTTAGGCAGGCTGGTGTGTTTTGGCATAACTGGGTCCAATTACCGAATATAAACAAACTTAAAATTCATGTCTTGTTTTGACTAGCTGCGAGAGAAGTGCAAATATTTTACGAACGTGATTTATTAATATCGTCGCTGGTATGACGATGCCCTTAGTGAACAACGAAAATAGCATTGAAGATTCATTGATATAAAATTATAATACGATTATAAGCAGATTATGTTTTTGCTTCAAAGTTATTGGGTGTGGGCGTAATTTGATTTATTCCACGACTGCTCTGCATGCGATGTTTGTATCCGGTGCAGTGATCATTACAATATTTGTTGACATCCTCAACAGCTGATACTTATCAATGATACCTACTTTTGTAGTGCAAATGAAAAATAAACAATAATGTGTTTTGATGAAATTAGAGGTGCTGGTGTGAAAGTAGTAACAGCGATGATTTGAACCTGAGCGTAGACGTTCTTCTTGACGGGACATCAAGGAAGGTGATATAGTCATCAGCATCTGCAGCAGATCGTCTCCGGCCGCGACCAGCAAGCAGTTCAATGGTTGTCCAAAACGAGCCCTCGGAAGCACTCGACGGTGTTCGCTGCATCTTGAGGTGGTAATGATCACAGCTGCATGTTGCCCGACCCGCGGCTTAAGGTGCAATGACTGCCGCCGCCATCATAGTTTCCCAACCACCCCTTCCCCCATAGGTTCGACACCCGACGTGTTCCACACGCGAACATTAATCTCCCGCCTTGACACCTTTCATGGCTAATTCTCCACGTATTCACTGATGTCTGTAGACACTTAACATACCTTAGAATGGTTATTTTGCAAGGTTGATAGGTAATTTGCTAGTCAAGGCAAAGTTGTGAATGCGTTTTACGTTTTTCTTTATCAGCTCAAAGGACGCGAGCTTTACAAGCTTTTCTTTACGTATATAGTAAAATATAAGGAGGATATTGAATGAAATTTTTATTTTTTAATAATTTGTATTATAATAGTTTTATTTCCCGTCTAAAATCGTGTTTATCTAGTGGACAATTGGCTTAACTGCGGCACATTCGTAGAGCCGATTCATCCGGAGGTGACCCGGATAGCACCAACGTCGCCGGTCGCGACCGGGTTAGCCGGATACCTCAGCGGCGGCCTTCGCAGACTCACGACAATAATGTGTTTTTTAGGTTAACATACAATTTTCTAATACCATTGAAATTTTGAAATAAAATGCAGAAATTGAACTACGATGACTGGAACTTTGAAGAGTATGTGGCGTCATGTGGGTACCTATCTAATACCTCGTACACTTCAAAACACGCTTGATTTATGCAAGCAATTGCTTTCGAACGATAAACGATATTTCGTTTTGTCGTTTATTGTGGCACATTTGAAATAAAGATATTACGATACTGTAACTGTAGGTGGTCACGTGAACTTCTGGCATGTGCTTTATATCTTTATGTTTACACTACAGTTATAAAAACATATGATTAGGCAGTGGGTGACGTCTTGCAATTTGGAGGTCTAACGAACTAGTTAAATTATTGATAAAAAACATGTCACGTCATACCTTAAAAAAAACTTTTTTTATTTTAGTTCGCGGTAGCTTATCTGTTGCTAGGGATGGTAGTAATAAACGTTATGAATACAATATGTATCATATGGTTGAGTGAACTATGAAATTAAACTGCCAATGATAACGTATTTTTTCTAAGGCGCCAAAATGAGGAAAACCACATTTCAATTTATCTCAACGTCAGATCCAAATCACCTCTTTAACGAAGTAATTAACATAAACTCGTTCATTGTATTGTAGTCACATCTTCACTAACTTATAGTCAGGTCAATTTAGACATCCAAGTTCGATCCAGGTTCGATTAAACGAACGTGTGCATATGACGATTATAACTCTTTCAACTTTTTGAATCGTTATATCTCAAAAACGATGGCTCTTAGGAAAAAAGTATCTAGAGACTTTTTATAGATAATTAATTTATTATCTGATCTGCAATTTTTGTCTGGGCTAATTTTATGATAAAACTTACCGTTTTGCTGAAAATCGCGAAAAACCCGATTTGTGACTTTTGACCCCGAGTAATTTTTTTTCCAGGTGTCGGATCGATGAGGACTTTTCACATATCACTTATAACAGTGTATTGAACAATCCTACCAATTTTCAGCCAAGTGTGAATTTTTGTAACCTCACCCCCATTTTTTGGTCTAATTTGACCAGACTATTAGTGAAGCATTTAGAAAACATTTATTTTTCATTAGGTAATGCATAGAAAAGAGGTTAAGTGACCAGAGAGGTCGCGTTCCTGATGGACGTCAAATAAAAAGAAATCCAGATCACTTCCAATCTGTTTAAATGATATAAATTGAAATAAATAAATTGGATTCACTCTTCACCTACGAAAAAGCTTTTCGACATTGATAGATGTTACTTACGAGTAGGTATAGATAATCTAAATCAGTGCTACTCACGCATATTGAATGATAACAGCTTGCCACCATCGCGGTAGATTCGGCAGTTGGAATCTTTTCATTTGTTTTCGCCCCATTTCACCTTCGCCCGTTTCATCTTCACCTTCAACCTAGAATCATAATTATATTAACTAGTATAAGTACAGACGCCAGCACATCAAGGAATATAAGAAAATAGAGAAATCATAGGTGACAGTAATGTTCTCTAGATATGTGGCCAATATTTGGGGGAAGTTTGGGTTTCAAACAAAAACTCTATTGGGTAATAAGGGACAGCAGCAAATGATAGAAAGTTAAAATAAAAAATATTGCCAACTCTTGGCTCAGCGCCGATAATTGGAAATCCACGGCCGCGTTTTTTTTTAGACAGTCATTTTGTGTCGTTCTTCTAGTGGTCGCACAGTGGTCATGCTCAAGAGAGCATGAGGTCCTGGGTTCGATTCTTAGGTCGGGAAAAAGTGTTATTGGGTTTTTTCATCAGGAATTTCTCGGTAGCAACCGGATTCTGGATTTCTGCCGGTTGATGGCAATAGGCTAAACATATCTGGTGACATGTGGGTGTATTATAAGTAAGTACCTACCTACACCCGGTACAGTCACGAGCAAAAGTATGTATACACTCGGCTTTATTCAAAAGCGATTTACTCCTTTATTTTTGAATGAAATTTTATGTTGTTACGAACATAGCATTTTCGAACCAATAGGTTTATGTAATGTGTCGTATTTTAACGTTGCATTCGTTATTTCACGAAAAAATCGCAATTGAAAGTTTCCAAGTGTTGACATATTGGTGCTCGTGACTGTACACCTCTGCCTACCCCTTCGGTTAAACTGGCGTGAAAACTGGCATAAATCTTAAAAATTATAAGTACTTACATTAATTTTAACTCTTTTGTCCTTATCATCGTCTTCATTGTCGGTAGCGTTTCCAGCAAGGCTGGGATTCGGCACCTCAGGCATATTGAAAATTTTGGGAAAATTTACTTTGAAATACGACCACTTGAGAATTTAGACCGTTGAATACAAAAAAATCACGTAATAATTTTAAATAGATACCAACATGTTATTGTTACAATAATTTTGCCATAAAACTCTGGACTTTTAATTTTGGTAGGCCACGACAAAAGTGACAGTTTTACATGGTAAGCTATTGTTGTTTTAAAAAAATTGTTTTATGACGGTAACATGGCCATAGAATTAGTATGTACTCTATGGAATTTCCAAAGAGGTTTTTACCGTTCTTAATTTTGTTTTTACGTTTATTTTAAGTAAATATGTTCCAGGTCACGTTCCGTCTTAGATCATTTAACCTATAGTTGTGACGAGCTTAATTCTACGACCAAAAAACACTATCACTCTTGGTGGGGGACAAAGTAGACCATGCTACCTACCACATTGCCAACAGTGCAGCCAATTTACTCAAACAAGAAAGTATCGATAATTTGTATTCCTTCCTTTATCGATAGATTCCTTAAGGAAAGCAGAGAGGATCCATTCAGACGGTAGCACGATACCCTTTAGTTTCAATATGAGTACAGGTACACCCTATGGGGAAGAAAGGGCAAACTCCAAGAGCATTCTTCAAAACGGTTTAGAAATCAATTAGAGGTAAGAGTTTGTCATGAATCATGGTCCACACCGCTTTTGAGACTAAGTAATCACTGGAGAAAACAGGCAGGTTCAGATCACATCTTTATATTTATATTAACCATGGAATTAGTAAGGAGAAAGGTTGGTAGTACAGTAGTTATTAAGTTATTAGATGCATAATTCAAGTCAATAATAAATTCGAGAACACAAAACTTTGTAGAGCTCCCGCGACGGTCAATTGGACATAAAAAGGAAAAAGCTAAACTAAAATCGTAAATGGTACACTATCAAAAATCCAATAATAAGTCAATCGATATTTATGAAATCATTTTCTTGTTAAAACAAACTTTCAAAATATGAAGGCAAATAAAATGTAACAACTGTAATATTACATACTTTATTGAATGTTAGGATTTATCAAGATGTTTTAGTTTGATGTCTTTATTCTTTTGCTTGTTAATTGCAGCTTTCCACAGGTGACGCATTTCGGGATCCGCAGGACCCCAGTCATTGCTTGGGCGGCAGTTGTCTCGAATGCGCTACGAAATAAATAAATTCAGGTATATGTTAAATGGAACAAAACAAGGCTACTTAACATCATGCTAGGGCCCTCAGGAGCTAAAGAAAAAACAAAAAGTCACAAAGAACGGTAAGCGACAACGAAGTAATAGCGCGGGTGCCTAGGCGATACGATACGATGCGACGGGGTGCGTCGGGAACAAGAAATTTTACGAGGATTAAGTCGCGGGAAGAATCTAGTACCTATTATAAATAAGTAGGATAAGTGACATGTTGTGATTCGAACGAATATCCGGATTACTGGAAATATTTATAAAATTACGAGTAACTAGCTGCGCCCCGCGGTTTCACCCGCATAAGTATCGATCCCGTGGGAATATCGGGATAAAAAGTATTCGATGTGTTAATCTTGGTTGTAAACTGTATGCCAAATTTCATCCAAATCCGTTGAGTAGTTTTTGCGTGAAAGAGTAACAAACATCCATCCATACAAACTTTCACGTTTATAATATTATTAGTAGGATTAGTTAAAGTGAATATTTAGCACCTGCATAACCAGTGATTCCGATTTTATTGTAGCATAGTTTTAATTTGAATAGGTTTATTTTCTCGCCCGAGCTTATTAGGAATGCATGTTTGTACAGATAATAAAAAGGCGTTCTAAACATACCTGTATTAGTGTTCCTTTTGAGCAAATTAGCACTCGAATAGCGTGTAATGGTATACAAATTACTGATACGAGAGCGACACACCAGCCAGCTAGTCCTGAAGCTTCTCTTAGGCAATATACTGTTATAAGCTGGAAAAGAAAAACATAAAGGTGTTTTCATGTCAGCGAATGAGACTCCTGGCGAATTACATTCTTAATAGTTTATGAGGTTCATTGACTAAGTATTTTTCGATGATAATTCTTTTTAGAAGCTGATTGGGTCTATCCTGTACCCCACAAGAGATATAGAAAGAAAGAAAGAAAAAGTATTTATTGCGACTCGCACAGGAAGATCATAAAACTAAACTAAACACAATCAAAAATCCCAAATTATATTTTAAAAAAGTAGGTAACAAAACCAAATTAAAATTATATAAAAAATAAAGTAACAAAAAGAAAAATGAAACAGAAAGTCCTGAGGCGTAGAGTACGAGGCCAAAAGGCTCCTATCTCAGCATGATGCTACGAAATTTAAAAAATAAATGTCGCAGCGCTGGTAATCTAGTAATCGTATTATTATTCAAATGCCTGTGACATACCTCGGGATCATGGGGTCCCGGACAAAGGCGTGCCAGGGGCCGAAGCCAACTTATCATTATTTGTTTATGGGGGAACCAAATTGATTCATGGCCTATCTTTAAAGACTTTATCAGAATAGGTAGATTGCTGGCTAGCGGATCCCTTAGCCACTCCCTGTGACCGCCCGCCAGTTTTTTTTTTTAAACCTTGCCCCACACTAGGAATTTCTCCTGTATCGTGGGTGCGTTTACAAACATTTAAACTCACATACACAAACAGCCAGACCTGGAACAACTACTTGTAGGTCATACAAATATTTGTTCCGTGCTGGAATCGAACCCGCGACACGCAGCGCAGCAGTCAATCGCTTAATCACTGCGCCAACCGTGTCGTCAAACTCGACAACAATAGACAGACAGTCGATAAGTAAATTGAACGATAACTAAAACGGAAAATGCCGGTTGCCAAACACGTGAAATTGGAACAAGTGTATCTGTCCAATAGACAACCAACAGGCAACAGTACCTTTACTATACGGAAAATAATCATAAAATATCAATGAGTCGACTATTTCCCATCTAATCTTGTAGTTCATCAAGTAATATGGCCGTATGGAAATACCAGAGACTAATAAATGGAGACACTGTGTAATTACTGAAGTGCCATAAACAAGGTTTACTATTCATTTTACTGCTTCATAGACTACTTCGTCCCGCGGATCCATCTACGTGCTACGCGACTATTTTATGTGTCGCAACTTCTTGAAATGTTCTCAAGGTTTTTCTTCTATTGTCAGAAATAAACTTTGAATCCGTGCGTCAATTTGAAATATTTTGGTGTATCAGTTTTTTTTGCGGTAATATAGGACCCAATTAATTATCTACATCCATTGTTCCTTAACACTGTATCCACCGTACATGTACAAAACATGGTATACAATTTATTTGACCAAAACAAAGTAAAAGTGTTTTCCCAAAACAACTATAGGTACACCTTATGACCAAAACAACGGACTGTATTTATATCTGTAATTTATATGGTGTACATAATAAAGAGTATTCTATTCTATTCTACCAAACCTATACCTGTAAAAGAGTCTTTTGGCGTGTGGCGAAAATCGGATTTTTTCAAGCCGCCATCTTGTTTTTTCAATACATTTTTACAAATGTTTACCAAGCGCGCGCCTCTGTAAACGTCATGCAAGCGCCAAAAGATCCTTATAGCATTGTACAGCTAATTGCATAACACACTGAGGGATATTGCTAATCCATTGCTTCATATGTTCGAAAAATTTGTCTGCTTAGCAACGCAAATAACGCAATGAATGTTATTGAACTGTCAAAATGGAAACCTTTGCTTTTGCAACTGCTGATAGCGTTTTACGCAAAATTTACTCGCTGAAATGTTGACGTCAAAACGATTTAATGTCCTCTGCGGATAGACTGGCAACTGAACATTAAGTATGGGATACATGAGAATTATTCTGTTTACTACCTATATCAACGGCCTATTTACGACTTCACTCATTTCCTATTGGTCCCTATTGGTCTATCTAGTTGCCTATAATGACCGCAAGTAGATAGATCAATCGGATCTCCTGAGTGACTCACATAAGGAAATTGTTACTACTATTTATGGACCCTAGCTATCCGAAAATGAGCCTCATGACTACAATAATAAAGTCTTACCACAAGTATGACAGGCACGATGTATCTCCACAAGATCAGCCAGATTCTTCCCAAAGGTTTTCCAGTCATGAACAGGATATCCGCTGATAGCCGTTTTGGTCCGTAAGTGTAGACTGCGGCTATAATCTCGAGGGCGCACACGAGCGGAATACAGGCGATGGCCACGTGCGCGTCCAGTAAACCAATCACGTGCAGTCCTCCCTGTTGACGATAGAAATAGATTAAAACTGGGGTTGAGAACAGCACGTGACCGGGAACGTGAGGAGGTATAAGGGTTGCTTACAGAAAAGTAAAAGAAACCATTTGATTGTGCTGTTTACACAAGTTGTAGGTATTTGAAATAACTGAAAACCTCTTACGGGTTCATCACGAGAAAAAATCAACATTAATGTTCGAATATTTTTTGGCGATTTCATAGTAAAAGTAGTTCATAATGAATTCATGATGAGTAGGTACAGATGCCAGCAGGTGAAGCTACCCGAAACTGTAAAATTTTCCCAATCAATCTTGAACCTTAATGGTTTATAGTGATCAAGTTGAAAATCTATTAATGAAATTTGACAGACTGTAGTAGTTGATGTGCTGGCGTCTGTACCTACAATGATCCCTTCTGAAGTTTTTAGTTATTTAAATTACACATTGTGACCCTAGTCTCATCATCATCATCTGCCTATCTGTTGGAGTCGGCTTCAAGTCTAACCGGATACAGCAGAATACCAGTACCAGTGACCCTAGTCTATACTATAATAATACATATAATAATATTATAAAGAGGTAAAATTTGTTTGTTTATCTGTTTGTATGTATGTAGGGGGTAATCTCCGTAGTTAATGATCCAATTCTAAAAATGTTTTCACTGGTAGAAAGCTACATTATTTGTAAGTACTATAGGCTATAAATTATGTTTACATCATGCAGTTTAGCTGAGCTATCACAACTTTTGTCTAGCAAGTCGAAAGAAATACCTTTTAAAACAGAATTATTTGCATGTGCCGCCTAAACAGTTATATATAACTAAAATCAATGTATGGCAATCTGGTCCGCCTTAAATATTTCTACAAAAAGTCTTCGACATCATATTTCTATCTTTCATATTTTATCTTTTCATATCGCTTTTATGTTTAAAGTATTTTTTTGACATGCTTAAGTTTGGATGAAAATATAATTTTTAAATATGAATCCTTTATCAAAATAAATTATTTAATGATCACAAGGACATTAGAGAGATAGGATTTGCCCTTTACAGTATGCGAATTGGTCATAGTTTCGGAGATAATAGAAAATTATTAAAACGCAAAATGCCGCTAAAACATTCACGAATACAACTTTCATTCATACCGCTCTGCACATGCTTTGTACAGACGTTTTATCCATTTACCCATAGACGGCGTTGTGCAAATACGTCATTTTTCTGAATCGCTGTGTTCATACTTTACGAGGATTGATGACATTGTCGGTATTGTCACGGTAATATTAATTCTATGTATTGTCATTGGGTGATGTAAATTGGTTGGATGTCGTTCTATTTATTTCTATTGGTTTTGGTTGTTTGATTTCATAAATACTTCGTTCCTTCTCCTCTTCGTAATTCTGGTTTACGATTGATTCTATATCTCAAGTTGAGGTAATAATAATAATAAAGCTGAAGAGTTTTTTTTTGAACGCGTTAATACGTCATATGAAAACATATTTTTGGATTTGATTGATAGCCCAATTCTTGAGAAAGGCTATGCTACGACTCTTTGGAGCCAAGCAGAAAGAAGAAAAGTCCGAAAGAAGAAAGAACGCTAAGCGAAAAAGAAGGAATACCGCGAGGAACAAAATTCCACGCGAAGTCGCGGGCAGAAGCTAGTATTCAATAAAAATGAACAAAATACATATTTTTATTAAAGAAATATTACCCAAATATTAACGAAAATGTTTTAATTATGCTTCGTACTTGATTTCCAAATCTAATGGCGCCCGCCAAACAAAATGATTCATTCGCAGCCATTGTAGCCTTGTAGGATAATTAAAACCCACATATATAAACCTAATCGTAAAAAACTACTCCAACTAATTAAACCATATTCCTAACAATCCGTTGTTATCATAGGTACGGTCGAGTTCACTAATATATTGGAAGTGACAATGTTTCAAAATATTGTAAGCGTTAAAATGGTCATATACATAGTTCTTTATAAATTTAGATATCAATAAAATGTTATCATACAAACTGTTGCTGTGTAAATGTTACGGTAGTGCAGTCAAAAATATTTGACTAGGTAGGTACTCTTCGGAACATACATATCTAAATACTCTGGGTTTCAATATATTTGCTGCAACCTAGGATTCGTAAATATCTATAGCTACAGCTTTGAGTACTTATTCAACTAAATGGCCTTTACCATTAAATTTATTTTTGCTTGCCGGAGTAGTAGTAGGTACGAGTAATAATGCAATGTTGCCGTTCGTTATAGGACTTTATCAATCTAACAACGTTGAGAGAGCTGTATTATTTGATTAATTAAGTTTGAGAAAATCTAAATCTTCTGTAAAGAGATTATTCAAAGAATTTTAAGACAACAATTCCAGACATGTCAAATTGTCATGATATTTTTCATAGAAAAATTGCATAGATATTTCTGAACCTAACTTTGCGCTGAATAATATGAACAAGGGATTGCGCACAATATTTAAAGTCTTTGTCTGTAGCAATATTATTGATATAATGCCTAGTCACATAGTCATCATATTTATGATGTCACAGACTGTTTACGATTTATTGTAAGGCAAAGCTGTTTAGAGTTTTATGAAACTTACCATTGCCTATATATTTTTGGTTCTATGCTCAGATATTAAAGAACTTGACTGTACCTACTAAACGAGTTCGCAGTCATGCATGTGAAAGTTTCAAGCGCTGGAGTCACGCGAACCAGTCATTCAATTGCAACTTGTGAAATGTACCAACACTACCAACAGCTAGCAAACTATTTGCTGGATAACAATTTGTATGTATTTTTCAATATATAATACGATGTGATATAAAGACATTTGGATACAAACCTCTGTATTGCAGATGATTGAAATGCTGAAAAGCGCCAGACACGTAAGGAATGTGATGAGTTTTTTTCGTGCACGAAACGCTGGGAATTCGTCAACTAGACCTGCTATTATTGCTTCTATGGTGACGAACTGTAAACAGTCAAAGACCTACTATTATACGAAAAGTAATAAAAGTTTTTCAAAGTTTTCTCATTATAAAATACATCAATCAGCATCAGCTTTCAAAACGGTTTTGATCATGGGCATATCGCCCAAATAGGTTCAGTAAAAGCTCACAATAAAAGTTTTCGTTTTTATTGGTGAAAGCATAAATAACTGGATGATATGCTAAGAAATGGTTAAAAAAAAAACAATAATCCGTATAGTCAGGGTACCTACCATTGTATCAATTCCCAGGAAAAACAACATAACAAAGAAAGTAACGGCCCAAAAATTAGGTGCTGGCATCATACTGACTGCGGCAGGGTAGGTAACGAAGGCAAGTCCAGGCCCTGCTGTGGCCACTTCACCCACGGGCACCCCTGACCTTTCCGCTGCAAAACCCAGCACGGAGAACACCACAAAACCGGCCCAAATACTTGTCCCACTGTTCACTAGAGGTATTATTACTGAAGACCTGGAACATTAAAAAACTCGTATAGTTGTTTTCATCATTGCATGTTAGCTGAATTATGGAATAAAGACAAACCTCAGGTTCCTGTAGTGGAATTTATTGAAACTAGCCATACTGACTAAACCACCCCATCCAGGACCTAACGAAAAAAATATTTGCGTAGCTGCGTCTGCCCATACCTGTGAAGAACGTTTATAAGAATAAAGCACTAAGAATAAAATCAATAAAGTAATGTAGGTGAGAGATGTATGAACTTGGCCTCATTGCTATGTATAGATACTTACTTTTGGCTTCTTCAATTGCCCCCAATCCGGGAGGATATAGAACATTATGCCCTTCCAAGCGCCAGGCAATGTGACGCCGCGAATAAACAACACGATGAGCACCACATAAGGAAACATCACCGTGAAGTACACAATCTTCGAACAAAAATACACAACGATTCAAAGAACTGTTGAGGAAAAGTATTATATTTCTTTTGTGATTGACAAAACGGCAGCGTGCCAAGAAAGATCAATCGAATAATTTTGGAAAACTCACCTTTCCGACGCTTTTGACACCGTTACAGATGCAGAGGTAGACGATTATCCAACAGATGACGTTACACCAGAACACTGGCCACACAATACCGCCGATCTGATTGAGGCTAGAAGACATCCGTAAAAGACGAATGCTGGAAACATGAAAGGTAGAAAATAAACAAACATACATCAAGCGTTGAATAAGCTTCATGATACATTAAATACACTTACTGAAAAAACTCATCCTCCGGCGTAGTGATAGACCCATTCGAGGTAAAGAAACTAGAGTTACCGCTTATCTGGAAATAATTCCTCCATTCGTAAGATACGATCATATAAACAAATTGCTTAATCCATAAAGCTAAAATTACCCAACCTCGGTGCACTTGTCCGTATTCCAGGAATTGCCACAATTTTGCCAAGGCAAGGGTGAGCTCATTGAGTGATAAATGTACAGCACTGGATATGACATGATGGCTGAGAAGTACGTTACACCTATTACGTTTGCTATTATGGCCGCATAACCCGCTCCTGTCGAGGAAGAACTAAACATAGACATTGGAATCATAATCAAACTCAATGCCAAAGGAAATGTTACCTTTGAATAACGGGTTAATGTTGAAAACTGAAATGCATCCGGCGCTAGCGAACTGTCCTAGCGTTGTTTCTAAATAAACAAGCGGTATGCCGCATATTACTAAAGTGAGGAAGTATGGGATGAGGAACGCTCCTGAAACAAAACCAAATAATGGAAATATTATAAAGTTATGCTCAATAAAACCGAAATTTTCGATCGGTGCAGTTTTATTAGAGCAGTACTTCAATCGGTAACAAATTATGGAAAACTTTGACTGTACGTTAATTTCAAACCGTTTTGAAATATGAGCCTAGATAGCTTGCGTAAGTTTGTGTACTCCCTACTTTCCCAGCTGTCGTTTGACAGACTATAGATTTAAGTTTGATTTAGAAAGGACCATTTTCCTCCATTAGGATTAGGACGGTGACTACAAAACAAAAAGAAATCCAATTAAAAGAAGCAAAGGACAATAGTCACTCACCTCCCCCATTCCGGTAACATAAGTAAGGGAATCTCCAAAGATTTCCAATGCCGACAGCGTATCCAAGACATGACAGCAAATATTCCGTCTGGCTCCCCCAGCGCTCGTGAGGAGTTCCAGCCATTAACACAAACAATCGACCGTTAGGTCCTTTAACTGATCCCGTACTGGGACTCCCGACTGTTGTCCATAAATTGAGGATATGAATACTTGCTATAAAACACTTTATCCGATTAACATGGGTCCTTTAAAAACAAGGATTTGATTCGTGACTGGCCAAGCCAGCTGATTTGTTGAGGTCTCAATAAACGTTGACAATAGGATAATGGATGCTATAAATAGTGCAGTTCAACGTATTGGATTTAATTGGATTAAGGGATCGAAACCGTATTGAACCCAGCACTAAGGCTGTAGGTATATGAGGTGATCATGATTGTTAAAGACGAAGATAGTCGGCACGATTCTACATGAGATTTGGTGGACCTAGATTTAATAAAATGTCTTACTTCCTTGACATGAATAATACTGATACGAAAGGCCAAAGGTGCTATTATAAATCTTTAAGGAAATTAAACGAATTTATGTAGATAATTCTAAAGCTTTATTTTACAAAAAATATTTATAAACATATTTTCATCTGTTGTGGGTTGGGTGCATAGAGCCACATTAACGATAATTTAGAAGACAACCAGCTGAAATCAAATGTCGCGACGCCAAAATAAGCCACACACGGCTCCATTCTAATTCTAATAAGAACCACGACAAATATTAAGTCATTGTAATATGTCTGTTGTTTAATTTTTATAAAGTATGAATTAGAATAACTGCCGAATTGATTGATCAGTCCATTCAGCACGTATATTTGCAACCGCGGCGATGCTTCGAGTGCGCAAGGTCTTTTGCTGTCGAAACTTTGATAATGACCATGAATTTGTTATTTTAAAGTATCAATTCCGAAACCAAAGTGGCACGTTAACTCATCCGGTATAACATGCCGCGAACTGGATTCTGTACCCTCCGTTTTTCCTTTGACGGTTTTTGCTGCTTTTTCTACCTGACTGTACTGGAGTATCTGCGGAATTAAAAATTCTTTATTTCCATTGTACAGATATAACATCTAGAAAAAAAAGTTTAAGAAAATGCATGCAAGAGCAAGCTCGTATGAATGTCTATTCTATGAATTTCTGTGACATAAATATGATAAATAATAAAAGTATTTTCCGTTTCAATTCGTAAGTATCTTTCTTATGAGAAACCACTTTGTATAGGATTACGAGCTTTGCTTTAGCGAATTACACCAGCATAGCTGGCGAGTGCTTGTGAATGCAGAACAGACGGCCTGTTTCTTTCGTATCCCTAGTCATTAAGGATATTTCATATTATTGCGACTCATTTGCTTTTCACACATTTCGTTACATCATTTTGGTTTGTCAACGAATTGCGTTTTCATTTCTGACCACAAAACTTTTTATAGAATTATCATATATTTATGTTTAACATTGGCCTAGTATTACTATCATATTTCATTTTTAAGAGCACTTTCATATTGATATACTTAGGCATTTACGACACATATATTTATGGGTTTTTAAAATAGAGTTCTATGATCTTGTTGGAAATTTATTCATGTCTATAAATCATTTGATAATTAATGATGCGAAAAATAAGCCTCTTTATATATTACGAGAATGGTAAACGCAGGTTTACCATTCTATTGTTGTATCGGATGCCCAGCGGGGTAATTGCGTAACACACCAACAGTAGAAATGGCTTTCATTTTGACAGTTCAACAATATTCATTGCGTTATTTACGTTGCTGAGCAGGCAAATTTTTTGAACATTTCGAGCAATGGATTAGCAATATCCTTCAAAATGATTGACGTGTTACGCAATTATGGCGCTGTAAGAAGAACGAACAATCGAGTGGGTTTCTGAAGGTCTGTAGCACGCAAACGTTCGCTTAGACTTCAATAATAACAAGCGAACCATAGTAAAACTTTACAAATCATTACGAATACTGGTTTGATGATATGTTTATATTAGTAGATTATATAATTGAGTCGATGATCATCGATCAGGTTAACTACGTTACGTTATGTTTCCCACGGTTGGTCCGTGGATGGGCCATCTTCATGTACCAAGACCCTTCCGTGCCTCGGAAAGCACGTTAAGCCGTTGGTCCGGCAGTGGATCTTTGACAGTCGTTATGAGTCGTCAGAAGCCCGAAGTCCTGACAGCCAGTCTTACCAAGGTACTCAGTAATTAGATTGTGGAGGTCAGATAGGCAGTCACTCCATGTAAAATACTGGTATTCAGCTGCATCCGATTAGACTGGAAGCCGACCCCAACATACATAGTTGGGAAAAGGCTAGGCAGATGATGATGTACTTTAGTAGGTA
The DNA here is from genome assembly GCA_945859715.1 of Apamea sordens. NCBI lineage: Eukaryota > Metazoa > Arthropoda > Insecta > Lepidoptera > Noctuidae > Apamea > Apamea sordens. Next base: position 7,788,245 of record OX243991.1, on the reverse strand, counting down.
CATATATGTTACATATATGACTTTGAAAATGCGACTTACAGCAAGGTCTCCATCTCCCCAATGGATCGCGTCATTGGTGCCGAGGGTTTCATCCCAGTGGAAGTGTTGGCCGGGCTGGCTCCAATCTGGGCACTTCAGAGCGCACCTGATCGTGGCCAAGGTCACTCTCATCTCTCCCGGTGTTTGCAGCGCCATGTTACTCACCTTCTGTTTGCCTGCTTTTTGAGGCACATGCGTCTGTTAGAAAAGGAAGTATAGTTCAAACAAGCTTTATTTTTAAATTGCCCTAATGAAGACGCCTCGACCGTAGTCAGACAGGGTAATTATCGGTTTGTTTTAATCTGAGGGGATAACGCAGTTATTCTGTTAAAATTATCCCATTGTCGATAATTTAGAGTTTAGATATGGACTTCTATATCGGTGTTTAGAAAATGTCTGTGCAACACCCTAATTGGGTAGTTACCTGGGTAAAAAAATAATTATTATATTTAGTCCGTCATTTAGATTATCGAAAAATAATGGACACGTATTTTATCTTTTGTCAATCAAACAAAAAATGACAAAGATAAAGCGCGTGAAAATTTGGGAGTGGAGGGTCGTGACGTCACTTGCTTGCAAAAGTGTCGCAAGCAAGTGACGTCACGCGGAACTTTAACGGGCGATATCTTCATAATTTTTTTATAATTGTCAAAAGAAAAAATAGGTGTTCATTATGTTTTGATAATCTAACTGACGGACTAATTAGATTTTTTTAGCCTATTGCGTAACACACTTTCAATCAGAATCTGAATCATTTTGAAGGATATTGCTAATCCATTGCTTCAAATGTTCGAAAAATTTGTCCGCTCAGTAACGCAAATAACGTAATGAATGTTGTCGAACTGTCAAAATGAAATCCATTGCTACTGTTAGTGTGTTACACAATTACTCCTTGGACCAACTTTGTGCAAAGCTGCACTACACCGCCGATCACGAGTTCACAAACAGTAGCTTTTGTCTACAAAACCGAAAATATAAAAAAAAAAAATTTAGGTATAAATGTATTTTCTTTTTTTTTTTCTTGTTAAATTGAAAACTTACAACTGTATAAATCAGTCTGAGGGTAATATTTGATCGGAAGGTGTCCCTCAAGGCGGCCAGGTCGGGACAGAAGATCTTGAGAGTGGGCTCCTGGAAGTTCATCATTTTGTTCCACTGCACCCTGTTGCTCTCAAATGTGGTGAAGTTGTGAATCTCTCGGGGATTCCTCATTACCATGGTACTGTACATGTCTGTCGCCTCGGTTGTTGCTTCGTCTTCAACAGCTAAAATAGTTGTTTACTTTGTACAATCCCGTGGTGGTCGAACGTTTCTATCTAACTTTATAAGCATGGTGGTACTTAAATGAATTTTAAATATACAACGTTTAAATTCAGTTTCCTCTGAAGGACGCCCAGTTTTTTTGTAGTCAGAGGCATGGTCGTTGTCAGAGGCACTAACTGCAGATACTGCTAATTACAGCCCGGAAGTCGAGAGAAAGCGTTTCTAACACCTGAGGGGCAATTCTCGCAATTGTAAGAACTTCTACAGTCTGATCTCGGTCTCAATCTTTTTTCGTCAAGTGTTTGACATTGATTAGGTATCTCTCTCTCTCTATCTAGCTGAGATGACATTGCGATTAGATTTTGAACGTTTTTAATTACGGGAATTGGCCTTCTGTAAGTGGGACATTTCTATGTAGCTATACGCTGTCTACTAGGTTAACCGTTTTTTGACAAATCGAACTAGTGAGCAATTACTGACGTTTTTCGTCACGTATACGGTATTTTAATGTCTGTAAGAAGTCATAAATAAGATAATTTAATAAGATTAGGCAGTTTATATATTTATTTTATTATGCATTTTAAGTTAACTTTTACGGATATCTTTGGAATCTGGAATAATTACGTTCTATGGCAGCTGTCAAAGAACGGTTAACCTAGTGGACAGAGTATATACAGATCAAATTCGCAAAACACGTATTCGTTTGTATGAAACTGACAGTGACAGGTGCCAAGAACGGATTCTTTCGTCGGTCGCACTGTAATATGAACTGATGGGGAATTCTTCAAATGATCTTTGGTAATAAACTCGATAGACACAAGGGAAACTTACTCGGAGTAATTTTACTTAAAGCGGGCACAGAGGGCAAAGGAGCCCATTCGTCATCTTCGGGTGGCGGCAACATTTCTATGAGAGATTCATTTCTTCGAAACATTAGGAATTTCCTCCTCACTACGTCTAGCAATGGTATCTCCAGCTCTACGTGGAAACTCGTGAGTACTCCCTGTTGAAAGGGTGAAAATAATACCGTAAGAATCAAAACCTGCCAAAGCGCTTCTTAGTGGGTGCCTCCTGAATGTTGTTCATCATGCGAATCAAAGTAATTCATACTAATCTACCCTCGGCAGTCACATTGACAGCACTGATAAGTCAGGGGTCAGGGGCGTTCCCTAAATGTAGGTTATACAGGCTGGGCAAATAAGAGATACAGTGTGTAACGGAAGGGGGGTATCAACCCTGAAGGAGGTGAATGTGCTCATGAAACTCAACAACTTTCCCCAAAGAACATAGGTCGAAATATGAAAAAAAAAATTTGGCCCTCCCATAGTAAATCAATCAGCTGGTAGTCAGTTTTGTAAGGGAGGGCCAAATTTTTTTTATATTTCGACCTATGTTCTTTGGGGAAAGTTGTTGAGTTTCATGAGCACATTCACCTCCTTCAGGGTTGATACCCCCCTTCCGTTACACGCTGTATACACTTTATTTTTAAAATTTTGTTCTATGAAATATTAAAATTATTAAGTATTTTTATTTAAATATAGTATTATAATAGGGCCGGCAATTCAGTATGGAAATTAATCACAGACAAATGTCCACCTCTAGCAGCATGGCAGATGTGAACCCTTTTCACTGCGTTTTTCATGACATTTTCACACATTTCCTGCGTTATTTCAGTGACTGTGTCTCAGATATTTTGTTTTAATTCTTGAAGGTCCATTCATAACTGTCCATTGGCCTGTTAGCATAGACACGTCCCTTTAGATAGGCCCACAAAAAAAAGTCAGGAGCTGTTAAATCCGGAAATCTTGGGGGCCAATCAATGTCACCGTTTCTCGAAATTAATCGACCCGGAAACATTCTTTTTAATGTCTTGATTGTAGCTCGTGCCGTATGACATGTGGCCCCGTCTTGTGGAACCACATGTTTCCTAAGCCCAACTGATTCACTTGATGTACGAAAACTGACTTAGGTAGGTATCTGCTGTTACAATGCCATGCAGTTATTGTTAGCCGCGAAGGTAAGTGATTTCTACCAAAAATTGGTCGCAAATTTCTTAGAGTTTCTGCAATACATGATTGGTTTGAGTAGAATGTTTTAATAATTAAAACACTTTGTTCAGTCGTAAAACGCTCCATAACAATCTTATCTACACAAAATAATTTTCATGAAACAACTATCATAATTGCCGCCAAAACAAAATGGCGGTAAAAAAAAGTTGTACTTATACCTCCAAGTTGCCCACTCTATAAAACTATTCTTTAACACTTTCAAGGAAACTAGAGACACTAGATTTATGGCTATAGCCGTCAAAAAAATAAAACTTTCATTGTGCCTCGTTTACCGCGCCAAAAAGGAACCAAGTTACCTTTTCGGACTTCGGTGGTTGGGGAATGGACATAATTCGAAAAACAGTGAAATTAAAGTATGCAGATCGTAAATCATCTGGATGTATTTCCACAGGTTCTGCTACTGCTGGTAGTGGTCTGTCAGTTTCGAGGATTTCGCGGCAATCAAGCCATCTTAAATTTTTTAATTTCGTCAAAGTAGCACGAGCATATCCAGCACAGACCTAAAAAAGTAAAAAAAAAGATAAAAATATATTGAGTATTCCAGTAAGCGCCATCTGGTTTAATCATCGCGTACTATTTAGTAACCGTGTACCGTACCGAGCATGGGTTTCCCGATAGCTGCAGCCCAGTAAGATTTGGCAGTCGTGCCACAGCTTTGAGTACTGGATCCAAATGATAGATGTCGTTGTCCGACAAATCTAACACCGTCAAATTGAAAGGTAGCAATCCTATTGCATCGATGTTTTCTGGAAACCAGGACAAGTTATAGCACTTTATCAGAAATATTATTACAATTAATTAATAATAGTAGGTACAGTATTACCGGAGTTTATAAAATTCTTGGCCAAACCCAAGTATAGCAATTCAATGGGTAAATATTCAGCAAATCCTGATACATCGCTGAAACGATTTGTTTGAAGCTCAAGGCTCCTGACAGATGGTGGAATAAAATCTGTATTCAAACTAGCTAAAAAGTTTCCGCATAAGTTAAGAGATATCAATTTCTTATACTCAGCTAATCCTTTGTCTAATTCTGACATCTGAAAAAAAAGTGATGAAGGAAGCCTAAGTATATTTTTGGCATCAAATAAGTCCAGGAAATAAAGGAAAGGACTCGTGGATAACTAGTTTGACGCCAAACCAATTAGTAATGACTTTCGAAACACATTATGGATGATTATTAAATATTACGTACGTATTGAAAAAAAAACGGGTTGCACTCCGGGAGTGCCGGCAGAAGTGAAAACTTGAATGTTAACGTTGTGCATTTTTGATATTTTGGAATGCGGTCTACTCTCCCCCCGTCTTACGAATTTTCGATCAGGTTACGTGTCCTGACGCGAGTTTAACATTTTTTACCCATCACAACAAAAGTGCACAACACCGCTAAAGAAGTTTTCACTTCAAAAAACTATTATGAGTATGCTGTGACACAGTTATCGCACTCTATGGTGTTAAATTGCTTGTAATATAAAAAAAAATACAAGTTGTATGAAACTCATTTAGCTATAACGAAGCAGCTCTGGCAATCAATTAAATAATATCTCAGCTATTAATCAGTATATACGTTGCATACGACCGATCGTCAGTAATGGAACAGCGTCTTGTGGTGTTCAGTGTGTTGAAAAATGTTTACCAAAACTATGAGTTATGGTAAGTGCGGCCCCCTTTTTACCAAGTCACCATTCCCACATGGATCACAGTGCGACTTGACATTTTTTTAAATCGTTGGTCGACCTCGACTGTGGCTTCTCGCTGCACCTGAGCTGTGAGTGCTGTGACAAACGAAATTATAGGAAATTCATCAAGTCGTCCTGTAAAATTATTTCAGGTGACAGTTAGTGCCCGTGGTACATGTGGATAGCTCTATTTAAATTCTGAACAAAGCTTCGTTGATAGATACCTACAATACAAGCCACGAGGATTTAGGTCAGGATGACTATCTTTGAGTATTGTTACGACACAATTGGTACAGTGTCTTAAATTCCTGTAAAACCTACAGACTAGTTATACTTCAGTGTTATTTACTTACCTCAGAATCATTCACTCGTAACACGTTCACCATTTTCATATTATTTCTCAAGATCTGTCGATCACCTGATTTTACGCTATATTTAATCAACTTAACCAAGTCGTCTGTGATACAGTTATCGTTGTAAAAACATATTTTCGCTTCTTCATTTGCGAATTTCTCATTGTCCCACAACGCTGCTGGTAACAGGAACTCCCAATGCTGCTCAATAGTCAGCCCAGACTCCTCGTCAAGGAAGCCGTGTATAATGCTCTTGCTTATTTTATTTTCTACTGCTTGAGAAAAGGTGACCCTTGGTATGTCTTCTCTTTTACATAGGGCCTTGTGACTGCGTATTGCGTTAGAGATAAGTGTCCAATCAACATCAGTTTCTAAACGCGTTTCAAAACCTAGTCAGATAAAGATAAAAGTAAATTTCAATACCATTTTATGGTAATCAGGTGTGTACCTGATACCCCCATTTTTAAGGTATTTTAATGTGTGAACGATGTATATGAATAGAAATGCATTATATGCAATAGGTATACCTACATTACAAGACGACTTTCCTGAAAAACCAAACAAGAATAGTTTTCTCATAGATGGTTCAGAAGATATAGCTCCTGTAATCGGTAGATCGTTGTCAGTTCAGCCGGCTGATGGTAGTAATGTTGCTAACAAATGATGATTATATTACTCTGAACAATCTTTGGTTGCAGTAGATTGAATTAAATGATTAGTTCAGTGTCCAAGATATAAGTACACATCTTTAACCGTTCACAGGCATAATGTGGTACTTATAGCCACTATAATTTTTTTCAGAATTAATTACCCTGATTCTGTGAAATGTCCAGGGATATTTATTTATTTATTTTATTCTATTTAGAGTTTTGCAAAGTTATGAAAGCATTGAATGTACCTACCCTCTAAAATATCTTCAGGAACATAAACCAGACTAGAACTACTGATTGCCTGTCGTATAACTGTAGGTGTTGCTTTTCTAGGTGCCTCCTTAGGCTTTGGAGGCATAATACCTATATCTTGAAATTAAACTAAAACCAATAACAACACTAATTTGAATCTAATTGAATAATGGTCGTTTATTCATATTTTTCCAAAAAGATATGCCTGCTGTAGGACAACCCACAACAAGCCGGTTTAATTCCATCTAATAAATGCGAATATAATAAACAAAACGAGGGCTAATTTGACGTATGGCTGTTAAAATCACAGATGAATAAACACAAAAAATATGGAAATTCTCTATTGTAATGTACAGCCACAAAAAGGTTTTCAAACAAATTTTCCTTTTGCATAAGTAGATGTCGATAAAACAGTAGGTATTAATGAGCTTTCAATACTGCGCGCTAGGTGTCGCTAGCTAGAATAACTAAGAACTATTTTCATTTTGTTACAAACCATGTGGTTTGTCACAATCTGTGGCACTGGCACGGTTTCGCGACAGACAGCTGCTGCCAATGAGTACGTCGATTAAGAATTATTTTGTTATTTTACGGAATGACAACAATAAATGAACGATAAATTATATATTAGTTAGTCTTTGAGGTGTTGTATGATAGTAAACTCAAGGTTATTGTAAACTTTTGAGTGAAATAGTCGCGTGTGATAATGTAAATATTATTTCTTCCTAGTGCAAATTCTTGAATGGTTTGATTTATGAAGTGACATTGACATGTGATTGCGCGGGAATTTCAAGTTTTACGGCGACCGCAGAATCTTTCGCCGATGGATGTTCGCGTCAGTGTTTTCTTGAAGTTATGTTGAGTGAAAGTGAACTGTGCAATGCGGTTGTGTAGCTTTGGTGACGTTGTTCTTGCCAATATATGTGCATGCCCTTGCGAGGTTGGCAAGATCCCATATATGCGGACTATTCCTTCTATTTACTTCCGTCACTAGCGAACTAACTACGAATAAATTCCTTTTACGTACAAAATAAGGTAAGTTATTATTTTTTTTATTAGGTATATTTTGTTATATGTACTTCACAAATAAGACAAAATTTTATTTCCAAAAAAGAAAAAAAATAAAGTTATATAATGCAGAGATTCAAGCTGTCGAGTCTGCATGATTTACTTGCCTTATTGACTTAAGCTTAACTTATTACTTGGTGAAGCAAATCTTGGGCTGCTACCGCACGTGTATGACCGTGGCTGAAAAATAATTATTGTTGTGAAACTAGTTGTCAATCTACGATCGCTACGAAATAGAAACTAGGTACGGTCGGCAACAAAAGTTGATAAACATTTATGTCATCTAAATTATTGACATAAAACTATTCGATACACTGCTTTTCAGCATATATTTTAATGTAATAGTAAGTCCTTACACACATCTGGGTTTTTTTTTAAATTCTGTTTTTTTTTTAAATTGTGTTTTTTCTCCTTTCTGTGATTATTTTTTGTGAAAGAACACAACACTTTCCAGCTGCCAATACCTAGAACTGAGCCAGTAAGACGAGCCATCCCCACAGACCTGAGAGGATAGTATTAATATCATCAGTTCATTTAGGGATTTTTCCAACAAAAACCTGTCCATTCGAGATTTGTACTCCAAATATTAATAGCCGGGAATTGTATTCGGAAAATAAAACAATCGTGCAATTGTTACGAAAAATTGATTCGCTGTAGTATTTGCTAAAAGCGACCTCCTTAATATACATTCAGAGATTTGTTTTAGAAGTTTTCGTAAGGATTTTCTCCACACATAATCAGCCTATAATGTTCCCACTGCTGGGACTCCTCTCTGTACGATGGAGTGGGCCATAATCCACCACTCGGGCCCAGTGCGGGTTGGTGGATGTCTCATGTCTCCGATTTTTTTGGTTCTAATACATGCCGGTTTCCTCACGATGTTTTCCTTCACCGCTTTGAGAGCAGTCGTGATGAAATTAAATATATAAAGTAAAGTGCCTAACTGGGTTCGTAGTCACGACCTACAACTCCAGTCGGGGCCGATAGCACTGGACCACCCCACTCTTATTTTCTCGATGCTCTGTGAAAATTTCCAAACTCTCGTTTTTCTCAATCATGAATGCAGACTGCGTAGGTTACATTACCGGTTTTAGGACATACATTCCAAAGTTAACAGTCTATTTCTCGTGGTTATCGACGTTACAAATCAATCACGAGGTAACCAACCACGACGACCAATCGTATTTCTGAAAGCCTATTCTCGTAACTTAAAACGTTCAAAATCTAGTCGCAATCTCATCTCAGCGACAAACAATATGTCAAATGCTTGTCAAAATGTAGGTAAATTAGAGGTATTTTTGACAGATTGAGACTGAGACCAGACTGTGAACGTTCTTAAAATTACGAGAATCACCCCTCTGATCTATGACATTAATATCAAATCAAGTCTACCACGGATTTTAATTCTGTTGGGCACGGCGATGTCACACTTTCCATAATCGCGCATGCATTCATGTAGGAATGCGGTTCAATCAATGTCACATTTTTTGTAAATGCCTTACAAAGGTATGTCAATCTCAATAATACCAATATTTTTAAGAACCGGTTTCTTGAACTCATTTAAAATCAAAGACAGCCTTGAGTGTCTAATCCATGTCTTAAAATAGCAAATGCTTGCACTTAAAAACATCTTATTAATTTCGAAACTTCGCATTGTAGATTGTATTCCTGCAATAACCCCAATATCTTCCATTCATCTGTATGTCAACAGTTAACTTCTACTACATACCTATACCTCCTGTCATTGTCTCTAATTAGGACAAAAGTTTTATCTCATATTAAACTTGCAACAATGATGTTCACGTTTGTGTTTTTTATTTTTAAATAATTGTATGTTCAGGTTGTTTTCCGTCACCTTTAGGTGGAGGTGGCTGAGATTAACTAGTTTAGTCTCAAGAAAAAGTTACATTGCCACTTCCCAGTTTTAAACCTGCAGCACACGTGCCTGCAGGCTCTGGGCCTTCATATCGTGTTATATTGTGACTTAAATATAATATTATTTGAGGTTGTTAATGTTATAGTTCATCGTCTTAAAACGAGTCCTCAAGGTGAAGGCGGACAATATACGAGACTGTATCTGATTCAAGAATATCCGAATGACAGTGTGAATATAAAAAAAAAGAAAATTAATGGCCAGTATCTGTCCACATATTTGTATCTGAAAATGCATTTTGCTTAAGCCAATCGTCTCCACACGTTATCAATGCTTATTATATTACTATTAGATTCTTAATTCTTAAGCATATCAATCATGCAAGAGCGTAGAAAAATCCCATTATATATAATAATATGACGTAATCGTAACTACGGCAATCAACTCGGCCATAACCACTTCAATGTTTTTGTCAGTAAAATTCTGCTAATTAATGCAGGTATTATTATCCATGCTAATAGAAATGGTAAAAAAAACGTAATGTACAGTCCCAAATCCCAAATAAAGGTGATGACGATGTACAAGTATTTTAGAGGCAAGCGCCACTGCTAAGCACGAGGTCGAGGTCTTGGGCTTTCTCAAGAGCAGCCCAGATTCAGGGTGCCCGGTTGATGGCAAGAGGCCCTATTACATGGGACATATATAAAACGTTTACAAAATGTGGGTGTCACCTCTGCCGAACTGTACGGGAAATACGGGCGTCATTTTATAATCATATTATTTCAACAGGTCGCACAATCAAGATGCAGCCTTCATTCACAATGCAGGAAGGTGGTTTCGGGGTCGGCGACTACGCAGTCTTCGGCGTCCTATGCGCAGTGTCATGCGCGGGAGGACTGTGGTACAGCGCAGTCGGCTCGAAGGTCAAAAAGGTAGTGGATGTAAAGGACTACCTCCTTGGTGGAAGAACATTGTCCACCTTCCCTGTTGCTATGTCACTTATTGCCAGGTGAGATATTTGTGGAGATGGTCCCATTTTTATTAATTTTGGAAGAGGGAATAGGCTTCTTGTGGGTTATATCCATCGTAGAGCTTACTATCGCTTTTCTTCATGCAAGATCAAGGTCAAAAGTTGTTTAAAATATTTCGTGCTACTTATCAAAACGTCTCTGTTCTATTAATTTGATCCTAGCCTAGAGAAACGACATGTAGTGAAGCTATTTTTTTTTAACAGACGAAAAAACGACGAGGTCACGGTATACGGTGATGAGGTTCTCAAGTCGATACGTAGTTATATTTTTATAGTTTCGTGTAGTCATGAAATTCATGACACAGATGTCTTTTAATTTCAATGAGTTTTTCATGACCTACATTGGGTAAGTAAGAGATACGTAAATTAAACATGGCGACTTAAGCCTTTTTTATGTTTTTTTTAACGTTAAAATGTTTTACAAAATTATTTGAATGAAAAGTAGTTGTTTTTTATTATTATAAATTATGATAAAGAACCCGAATATAAAACTTTAGGACCCAGTTAATGATGATTAACATATGACTTTGATTTGGCAATGATTTGACAATATAAGAACTAAAGTTTTCAGCCCTTCTAAAAACTTGCAATGCGTCTAGGAAACTGCCTTGATTTTAAAACTAATTAAAAATAGTCCGTGTCTGACCAAATGTTTTATTTCAGTTACGTCTCTGGGGTGACGATATTAGGGACACCGGCGGAGATATACAATTACGGTACACAGTACTGGCTGGTGGTGATAGGAGTAACCTTGAGTTGTATTGCAGTAGTCACGATCTACTTGCCTGTCTTCTGCACACTCAGGCTATCTTCGTCTTATGAGGTACGTCGTATTTATGCCGTTTATGCTAAAAATGCAATTTTTTCGTCAGTGTGTCTTCTTTATCCTGACGGGTAATTGCGTAACATACTAATAGTAGGAATGGCTTTCATCTTGACAGGTCAACCACATTCATTGCGTTATTTACGTTGTTGAGCAGATAATTTTTATATTTGGATATTCGAACATAATTATGAAGCAATGTATTAGCAATATCCTTAAATATGATTCAGACTGAGATTGCTGTCTACTTCCCAGACTCAATATAACAATCACCTTCTATTGCTGGTCGATGAATCTGAAGTACATGCGTCTTGTGTAGAAATAGGTTTCTTTTACGGGTCGCGCCCGTCTGGTAACGCTCCCGTTTGGCTACGCTACATATACGCACCAGGTTCAGTCAGTATGTTAAGTCTAATTTTTAAGGAATGTAAATATACTTCACCCCTTTTTACTTTTTTTAATAAAGGTGGGCCACTATTACCTCCTGATTCTGCCATGGTACTCAAGCAAGTTATGAAATTAGTATACTTATTGTAGTAAATTACGCATTTTGAACTAATAGCTATTACATACTATAATCTTGTCTTTCCAACTGTAAGACAGAGATAGAATTAACGTGAAAGCACAGTAATTATGTCTGTCTCTGTCTAACAGTTTCGCAAAATATTGTCTTGAAACCGGATTTCGTTTACAGCTCAATAACAAATTAACAATCACTAAGGATAAGGGCGTACTTCGAACCTTTTTGTACCTGCATTTCTTTCGTTAGAATTTTTTACCTGTTATTCTTAAAGATATTGTCATTTAGATAAGTTACTTAAATTGTATTCTATGCAGTACTTAGTTATTAATATGGTAGTTTTAAAATGTAGAAAATAAATTGAATATTAAATAAATTCGGCACACCAGAACTTTTTACTCTGACTGTACTTTATACGCTCAGGTACGTAATATCTACAAACATAACCAATGTATAAACTCAAACTCAAACTCAAACTCAAATCATTTAATTCAACTAAACCAATTACAGGTACTTTTGAATTGTCAAAGGGTCGGTCAGTCAGAAAGATGAAGCTAGTTGCCCATTCCAAAGCGTAGGTACCTATGGAGAAGAACGGGCAAGAAACTCCATGGACACTCTTTTAAATCATAAAGTTGTTACAAAATATTTGATTACATCATTCGTGTTGAAATTAAGCATGTGAGAACGATGTAGAACGTGCACGTTAAAAGCGTCCGTTATAAAAAGACAAAAACAATTCAGAAATTAAAAATTAAAATAAGCCGAGGCAGCTAAGAGATGACCAGTCCCTACTGGCGGCGCCCGTTCACGAACATGACGTATGGATCAGCACCATTCAGCTCAACCATTTTGGAGGGAACTTAATGATCCAACACACACGCCACCACCAGCGAGACATTTGAGTGAGCATGACATACTCACAGCTGCCAGGGCACATTCAAGTCAATGAAAGACGTACCCAGTAAATGGTAGCTTTATAGAAAGTACATAGTGCTCACACGTGTGATATGCAATTATACAATTCTAAGCAATTGAGTTTATACAATGCAAAGATAGTTTTTTTTTTTTTTCCAATGTTCAGCAGCTCCAACAATGTTTCCGAATGCTAATTAGTTTATGCGCCTCTGTGGAGCAGGACCAGCATTGAGCCAAGCATTTTTGTCAGCGATGTAATCTCCTAACTTATAGTATGCTTGGCTACATAGTGTGCGTTTAATACAAGATTTAAATTTCGTTTCATTCAGTTGGAGTATGTGGGGAGGAATTTTATTGTAACATTTTAAACAGTACCCCATGAAGGATGAATCTACTTTAGCCAGTCTGAAACCTGTTTGAACTAGTTGGTCCCTATTTCTAGTCCTATAGTTGTGTCTTTCACCTCTTTTATTGAAAAGATTTAAATTTTTCCTTACGTACATGATGTTTTCATAGATGTATTGACAAGGTACCGTCATGATGTTAATATCTTTAAACAGTTCCCTTAAAGAATCGCGCCTGCGGAGGCCATATATTGCTCTGATGGCTCTTTTCTGCAGAATAAAAATGGACTCGATATCTGCAGCCCGTCCCCATAGTAAAATACCGTAAGACATGATACTATGAAAGTAACTGAAATAGACTAGCCTCGCGGTATCTACATTAGTAAATTGACGGATTTTTCTTACAGCATAAGCTGCTGAACTTAGCCGTCCTGCAAGAGATGTTAAATGAGGACCCCATTGCAGCTTTGAGTCGAGCGTGATCCCCAGGAAAACAGTTTTATCGACGAATTCTAGTTTCTCTTTGTTCAATACTATGTCACAATCACTACTTTTAACATTTGGTAAAGCAAATCTTATGCATTTAGTTTTTTTCCCATTTAATACCAAATTATTAGCAGTGAACCAATTTTGTACCTGCAGTAGGGCGTTATTTACGTCGTCAAGATTTGATGCACGTCTATTTATCTTAAAAATTAAGGAAGTATCGTCAGCAAATAACACCATTTGTGGTTGGTTCTTTAATAAATGGGGTAGATCATTAATATATACTAAAAAGAGGAAAGGACCTAAAATCGAGCCTTGTGGAACACCCATTTTTACTTTTAAAGCAAGAGAATTGACACCATTTATTTGAACTTTTTGTTGTCTATCATATAAATAAGATTTTACTAATCTGAGCGCAAGTTGACCTAGTCCGTAATGCTCGAGTTTAAAAAGTAAGGTTTCGTGATTGACGCAATCAAATGCCTTGGAGAGGTCACAAAAGATTCCTATGGCATCTTGGGCCTCCTCCCACGCTGTGAAGATGTGCTTTAATAAGGTTACACCGGCGTCAGTCGTACAACGTCCTTTGGTGAAACCATATTGCTGATCATGTAAGATTTTGTTGTTGTTAAAATGATTAAGCATTTGATTGAGCATTACCTTTTCGTACACCTTGCTGAAAACGGGCAACACGGATACTGGTCTATAATTGTTGGTGTCTTTACTGTCCCCAGATTTAAAAAGCGGTATAACCTTACTGTATTTCATTAAATCCGGGAAGACTCCTTGATCTACACACAAATTAAATATCAAAGCTAAGTATGGCGCTATAGTCTCGATTATGGATGTACAAACTTTGATAGACATTCCCCATAAATCTTCGGTCAATTTGATTTTGATTTGCCGAAAAGCTTTTATAACTATCATAGGGTTTATATGTTTAAATTGAAATTCAACCGAGCAGCCTGGAACGTTAGCTCTTAATAGATCCATTGAGACAACGGGTGAGGAATTTAAGGCTTCCGTCGTTTTTAATGGTATATTAGTAAAGAAATTTACAAATTCCTGAGCTACTTCTAAGTTAGAGCTTATGGCACCACGTGAAGTCTCCAATGCGTAATCATTGTTTCGTATTTTATTCGCACTAGTTTCGTTGTGTATAACTTTCCAAACAGTTTTTATTTTGTTTTCCGCCGTTTTGATCTTGTTACTAATGAACAGGGCTTTAGCTATCTTGCAGGTATTTCTAAAAGTTTTGGAATACATAGCAACATACTTGTTGAAAGTTTCAGTGTTGATATAAGGCTTAAGGCCGTACAGCTCGAACAGTCTTTCCCTACTAATCCTAATACCTCTAGTTGCCCAGTCACTAAATATAAAATTAGGGCAAATATTTTTTCTTTTCTTTTCAAAAGTTTTATTGAATTCAGTGTGCACTATTGAAAAGAAATCCTCATACAATTTATTTGCATCGTTCATATTATGATCCAGAACATTTAACTTATTATTTACGGTACTATTAAATCTATTTAATTTGCCAGTCGTTATTGGTCTAAATTGAATTTGCACTTTTTGCAAAGGTGTTTTAAACTTAAAAGTTACCGTTTGTCCACTATGATCGGACGGCAGATAGTTTACGATGGCTTTATCTAAATAATCACAATCGCAGAAGACATTATCGATACAAGTAGCAGAAGATGGGGTTACTCTAGTCGGTTCTGTAAAAACATTAAATAAATTGAACGATTTAAAAAGGCATAATAATCTACTGCTATTTGAATTATTTTCCAAAATATTAATATTAAAATCACCACAAATAATTGTGGTTTTGTTACTGGAAGCAAGTTTTGCTAGGACATCTTCCATTATTGACTCAAATAAAGAAAAGTTCTGATAATTAGGGGGTCTGTAAACGCACACTACAACATGCTTATCTAGCTCAACACAGGACAGTTCGATACAATGTTCAACTGATAAATCCACTATGTCGTTTCGTTGCTTGGATTTTAAACAATTTTTTATTAAGATTAGAGAACCTCCACGTAGCATAGATTTACGGTTGAAACAACTGCAAACACTATAGTTCTCATAATTAATCAGCATTTGGTAATCCTTTAACCAATGTTCAGTTAAACAAACAATGTCAAACTTTGTTTTTTCTAAAAAGATTTCAATTTCTAATAATTTGGAAGAAATACCTTGAATATTTTGATGAAATAATTTCAAGGCATTCTGCTGATCTCCTTTTATTAATTTAGAGCAAGAAGATACCTTGTTGTTGTTAGTTATAAGGATATTCTTACTGGTACCTTCTGTTGTCTTACAATAATAATATACATTGGTTATGTTTGTAAATATTGGTAACGCCCGTTTGGTAACGCTACAATCTACATATTATTATGTAGATTGTAGCGTTACCAAACGGGCGCGACCCTCTTTTACTTGCATATTTCTAGCTCTATAATGCTCGACGCTACGATCAAACGAATCTTAGTTGAATTTATGCCTAAAGGTACAACTTATTACGCCAACAACTACAACATCAACAGAACAACTAACAACTAGAGGTGGTAGTTTTTCCAACCAAAGGATCCAATTTGTAATTTTTCAAAGACAAAAAACATGGCATACTTAGTTACAACCGAATGGACAGCTATGGCTGTCTGGCTGGTAGGTACAGACGCCAGCACATCAAGCTACCCGAAACTGTCAAATTTTCCCAATCAAACTTGAACCTTACACTTTAGCGATAAAGTTGAAAATCTATTAAAGAAATTTGACAGATTGTAGTAGCTTGATGTGCGCCGTCTGTACCTAAATGATAATTCCAAAACCACAAACATAAATCACTGAAATAATTAACTTTGAATGCCTAAGATTGTATACCAATGAAATATTAAGAACGTCGAACAACGAGATGTCTGTGCTCGAATAATTTATCTTATGTCCGTATAGATCTTATCGTTGAGGTGATCTATCACGAAATGACAACCGTTTTGCACTGGACTTTGCCCTCGCGCAGCAAAAACTTGCGCGGGAGTCGGGGGACTGAGTTATTAGAATTATTAATCATTTTTATTATTAATAGATGTAGGTAGTTTTAAATCAATAGGATTTGAATGACTAGCTAGGTACATATATGGCTATCATTAGGTTGGTTAATATTATTTCTTGCGATGTTTCTTTTGATTTTTTTATGAAAATGTCTGTACCCACTTAGGTAAAATGCAAAAATAGATAGATAGATAGAATACTCTTTATTGTAAACCATACAAACAGAACATAAATATATAAAGTTTTATAAAGGGTGACACAATGGGCGGTCTTATCGCTAAGAGCGATCTTTTAAAGACAAAGACAACCTTTGGATGGATAAAAAATTAAGGAGACACAAATAATATATAGTAGGTAAAATATAGGATTATTCACTCATATGGCACTTTCGGAGGACGAGATTTACTGAATGGCTGTCTCCGAAGCCACCGTAAAAATATGACTTCGTTCAGGAATACCATATCAAAATGATTCAAAAGTGGTATTAAATGAAATAAGTTATTCAACTTCAGGAACGTAACTACAACATTATGAAGTGTTCTGTGACTAATAAAATTTCAATATAATAGGTGATATTATTGTAAAAATATAATAAGCGTGTTATATCGGTTATTTTAGTTTTCATTAAATAATCCACTTTATTATATATTTTATAATATTGCGTAAACCCATGTCATAAGATTCTGCACCGTTCCTGAAAGGCCATTGTTTGTTTCAGTACCTAGAGCTACGGTTCAACAAGAATGTCCGCGCGTGCGCATCCGTGTTGTTCTTACTCGACGAGGTAAGTTCATTTGCTTAATTTCTTATACTCTAGTCACTGTTACTCTAGTACATTGTCTTTGATTTTGTTATGCGAAGGTAAATATATAATTTAACTTTGTTATATCATTGTAAGTATGATTTTGTTAAATCACCATGGGAATTGAGACTGTATGCCCTGGCTGGAGGCTTTAATTTAGTAAGGCAACCACAGGATACCCCGGTTAAGCAGACGACAACCTCCTACTCGTAGGTTGACCTGCGAGATAGCATTCAGAGAAAAAAAAGAGAGACATATAGATGAAGAAGACATGCTTTTCTCACCCTTAATAATGGGATAAAGACAGGACGATGTCTTTCTCGATTGATAAAGTTTTCAGTTATGCCTAAGTATTTTATGTTGCAATGTAGATAAAATGAAGGTATGTTTGTGTTTATCGATTTGGCAAAGTCAAACAAAATTGATTGAATCCTAAATAAATAATTAAATGTTGTCTTTTAAAATACAGTTAACAATATCCACGTATGGAATATATTTATTACTCACAAACAAAGCAAGGGCCTTGTCGACTTTACAAATGCACATAACTTACGTATAGAAAACAAGAATATATAATTATTATGTCATAAAAAACTGTTACCACGTGCCCTTATTAGTTTATCTAAAAACAGTTCATATGCGGATATCGAGGGGCATTGAATGATAATATATATATGAACATGACATAACAGCTTCAGGGGTACCTACGTAGATAGATAACTCTTTACAAAGTCTTAGGCCAAGATCTATAAACCTTCCTGTCACTATCGCTCAACTGTCAAACTGTACGACGTTTTTTTTTATAAATGGCGTCTGCTTAACGGGGCTTGCCTGTGGGTGCCTCAATAAATTCAGGTCTCCAGCCAGAACTTAAACAACTTAAAAACTAAGGGACTACAAGCTATAAGGGCACCTCCTGTGGGGTAAGTATCTCGGATTAGGGCTTCACTGGATGAGGGCAGCAAAGGACAGGCTGGATCAGATTATTGTTGCACGTGCTAAGAAGGTAACGTATATAGATTTCGACCTTAGAGATACTATCGATAATATCGATATCAAAGGTAAAATGGCGATTTGGTTGACTAAAGAGAATGTTGAAGAGATAGTGTCTGACTGTCAATCAAGTGGACCTAATGCAGTCTTATTTATCAGAAAGCGAAACCTGATTACTGTTAATATGATTAATATCTCAGATGTACCTACTTTCTTACTGTTTTTTGCTGGTAAGTCACACTTTCCACTGCCAAAAAGGCCACCAGTCTTGATTTCTTGGCTGCATTTTTTATGATTATGTAGACTAGATCGCTGTCCGTCTATATCTGTCTATTCAAAGAGAAGTGGTGGACATAAGTATGTCAAAAGGAGTACAAAACCGTCTATAGAAGTGTAATTTCCCTCATCAATACACTTCAACTGATAATGTAATGAATCAGCCTTGACGTCACTTCTAGGCATCACGTAAAAAGTATTAATTAGGTACTTAAAGATCATTTATTATTGTTTTTAATTAAATTCGCTCTACAATGCCCAATGACCTTGCTTTGGTATTATTGTGGTTACTGGAAATATTCTGGATTTAAAGTAGGTACTACCTTGATAAGTATATTAAATTGTACAATTGTTTAAGTTTTCAATTTGTTTGACATGTTACACTACACGTTCTATTAACGTTGAAATGAGTAATATATTAGTAGGTACTGTTATTGCAATATACAAGCTGTGTGTTTTGCATTCTCGTCAAATTTCAGGAGGCTGCTAGGAAAGACATAAATAATCAAATAAAATTATGATCCCTGGTAAATAATGAATACATACTTTTTTTTAGTTATTTAAGTTTGACAGTATTTCAAAATACACCACTTTCAAAGAACAGAATCGCGTTATTGTATCGTAAAAGCGGCCGCGTTTTTATGTGTGTGTAAAAGGGCAGTTACTGTGCGGTCTCAGACAGGCCGCGTTTTAAATATGCGTGTTCCAGAAACGTTACCGAAAATTTGAAAAAAAAAAACTACTTATTTTATTATTGATTCATGTCGAGAATCAGTAGCATAGTTACCTCCTTGAATTTGACGAGGTTGCAAAACAACACCTTGTATGTATATTTGCAACATAAAAGCACCAAATATATTTCGGCCGTGGCGACCAATCTCAATGGAGACCAGCCTTCGGCGCGACAGATATTATGGTGCACAAGTGTGTGCGTAGCACAGCTAGGTGCACTCTCTCTCTATTCCCTCATTCTCATAGTCCGATGAGATGGCCTTCCGACACGACCGGAGAGAGGCGTAGAGAGGCACGGGGGTACCACCAGTAGTTATCTAATAAACCAAAGCATTGAAGCACATATCTCTTTGTTTACAAACTAAGTTTTTTGTTCTTTTCACAAGTTTCAATAAATAATTTGAGGAACTTGTTAAAAGTCCACTGAACTCTCACTTTGTACTCAAGTAGGCAAACAACTTAATAGGGTAAATAATGTCTCTTATCAAAACACTTGTTGTGTACAATGACGTAGGTGATGAAGTTTATTTAATTTATTTTAGCACCCAACTGTTCTTTTGGATTGTTATAGTAACACACTATCAATCACAATCTGAATCATTTTGAAGGATATTGCTGATACATTGCTTAAAATGTTCAAAAAAATTGTCTGTTCATCAAAAAAAATAACGCAATGAACGTTGTTGAAATGTCAAAATGAAAGTCATTCCTACTGTACTGATAGTGTGTTACGTAATTACCCCGCAGTTTATTTATTTTTTTTATTGACAATGGGCTCACTCTTGACCTCAATCCAGCCCAGAGGCAGGGATGAGATCTACGGTGGAACGAGCTTGCCCAGAGGAAGCCTATTCACTCTCGCCTTGAAGAGATTCGGGTTGTATGAACTCGGGAATGCAGACTGATTGAATTATCCCTTTTGATACCATTGATCTTTTAGGTTTGAAATTGGTATTTTTGCAAACTACAGCAGTCAGGGGAGACCGAGGAGGTTTGTAATAATTTTGACGCCAATGGACATATCTCAGCCGAAAACAGCCTTAGCTCTATGCACTTGTTAGAATCCTATAGCTTCTATCCTCTATAGGATTTTGATAGAAAAAAGGTACAAATTATCTAGCTCAGATAAAAAACTAAATAAATTCAAATGAGTCATGCCACCACACCTCTCCCTGTGGTTATGTTATGACAGAGGTGGAGGGAAGATAAGACACAGGTGGTTTTTGGAGATGTAAAGGAAATAAATTCAATTTAAATTTACAAATAAATGTAAATAAGCAACATTACTCAAAAATAAACTTTCAATCGTGAGAATAATTCACAAAATCCACATTATTTCAATAACTGAAGGTTGAACGTTCAATCTTCTGTCCTTTTTCTCTATCAGTAGAATAATTCAGTCTAGATCTCGCAAAAAACGTTGTTACCTAGACTGTGTGACTGTTACCAATACAGCTTACCTCATTATCTGCCATCATCATCATCATCTGCCTAGCCTTTTTTCCTTTTTCAACTATGTTGGGGTCGGCTTCCAGTCTAACCGGATGCAGCTGAATACCAGTATTTTACATGGAGCGACTGCCTATCTGACCTCCACCACCCAGTTACTGGGTAATACGATACCCCTTGGTAAGACTGGTTGTCAGACTTTCGGGCTTCTGACTACCCGTAACGACTGTCAAAGATCCACGAATGACAGCCGGGTGCTTTCCGAGGCACGGAGGGGTCTCGTTATGTAAAGATGGTCACCCATCCAAAGACCAACCGCGGCATGCGTAGCTTAACCTGACCGATCGACCTGTGCGGCTGTTATTATTTAGCCAAGCTTAACTATAGTGTAAAAAAAAATGTATCTTATATAGTGCTGTAGACGTCAGATTTATTAACCTCAGTTAAGTAAGTACGAGTAGTTGCTTTAAAATCAGCAATTCTTATTAGTATACGTAAGGTCGTTCGCTCCGCTGTCACATTGGACTTTGACCACGCGGTGTCAGTTCGTAATGTTCGTATGAACAAAATCAACATCAATTGTCCGTGCCACATTGGCGGAACCGTGCCGCTTGGCTGGCCATAGTAGCCAACGTGTGGCCAGCACTATAGACCATGTATGCTTTTGTTGTTAGAAAAATAATGACAATCTATGTAATCTGCTAACTCGGTGAGAATTGCGTAATTTAAAAGCATAAATGGATTGCTTCCGCATGCTGCAGGAAAAGGTCTGATCTTTATCTCAATGTATTAAAAATATTAAAATATATAGTGACGACGTTTTTAGTGTGTATGAACTTATGAATATCCGGAAATAACTGGACAAAAATACTAGAATTGTGTAGTTTATTTAGCCGAATTGGAATAATTCTTCACCCTGCAGGAGTAGTCTGATTTTTGTGTCAATTGAATCAAATAACAAAGTAATGATTTCAGTGTATAGTAATTTCAGTCACCGTTTTCATTATACTTGGATATTTGTATCTTTTTATAGAGTCAATTTTGTGGGAGGGGTTGTGGCCAAGAAAAAACAGACGCACGGTACGATCGGTCATCTTGCCGCGGTTGGCCTGTGGATGGGTGACCATCTTTACGTACCAAGACCCTTCCGTGCCTCGGAAAGCACGTTAAGCCGTTGGTCCCGGCTGTCATTCATGGATCTTTGACAGTCGTTACGGGTCGTCAGAAGCCCGAAAGTCTGACAGTTTTATCAAGGGGTATCGTATAACCCAATAACTGGGTTGTGGAGGTCAGATAGGCAGTCGCTCCATGTAAAATACTGGTATTCAGCTACATCCGGTTAGACTGGAAGCCGACCCCAACGTAGTTGGGAAAAGGTTAGGCAGATGATGAGGGTCAATGTAGTGGACATAGGTACCTATATAATATTTGCTCTCCTTCCAACTTTTTAAGAGTGTACAATGACATACTGTACGAATATAGATATATTCGTACATTTTAATAATGACGTACCTATGTGTATTGATTTAAATATATTAGTGATCTGTGGGGCCTTTTTAATAAAACCAAGAGTCAACAGGTGACAGGCGACGATCAAATCTATTTCTTTTATATTTAACAGCTCTGTCTTGAAAAAGTGTCAATATTGTAATTTTTTTATAAATATAATTATGACATTGGCAGTTATATTATTATTTGTTGATGTTGTATTTATTCGTTTGTATTTATTGATGTGTGATGTTTTGAATTTATGTTTTTGTAATTGTGTTCTAATATGGGTCAAGTACTTGAAATAAATGAATTTATTTATTTATTTTATTAGATAAATACGTGCCCATATAATCAATTAAAAGTATCGCGGCACACTTCGTCACGAGGTATTGACATTGATGTAACAACTTTCATACGCGTAGAAAGTGGGCGTCGCACAGACGACGAGAAATTTTATTCGCCTACTTCAATGCACTCTTAAATCTATTTAAATTTCAGTAAAATTTCAGTCACACAAGCTTATTTTATGGTTGTGGTTGGACTTTGATCGGGCAATTTGAACTGAACAATACACATAAACACAATGTACTCAAAGATTACAATGGTCAATTGACCACTTGGGAAAATATGTGCACGTACTGACTACGTTTATGTATAAAATATAGGCGAAGTGACCACTGAACTGCTTCGGTCTATCAATTTGCAAAGGCGTCACAGCGTTCAGCATACATGTGCCATACTTAGCACGTACGACATACTGTCCATTGTTTTGGAAAAGCAAACAAGAGGTAATCAGTAATCTTGTTAACCTTAATAAAAAAAATATATGGCACGGATTCAGCCATAAAATACTAATGCTACGTAGGTGTATTGTTTCGTGGTCCACCTACCCAATGTGCGCTTTTCTTGACGACCTTGTGAAGGCCGCAGGATCCCGTTGGATGTGAGAAGCACAATATACCGGTCGAATTAGAGGTGCTTGGGCGAGGCCTATGTCCAGCAGTAGACGTCTTTCGGCTGAAATGGTGATAATGATGTTGTGCGCTTTTATAATTTCTGACATTGTCGTGGACGTCCACGGCATCACAATAAAACAGGGAAGGAAAATGTATTTAAATATATGAAGAAGAAATTTTTGTACACGATGACGTTATAACATGCATGTACTTTTTTATTAAGAGGCGGTCGATTCTTGTTTTAACCTATGTCTTTATTATATTGAGTGAAAATATTATATTGTCAAACTATGAAGTTGTTTTAGTTCATGGTTAGTGATCTAAGTGCACAAATAGTTACTATTAACATTTTATAGACATGGACGTCTGCGATAATATCAACACGTAAAATTACACACACACATTGTAGTACATTTTATCAGTTTGGGACCCAGTCCGATAGTCCTCGTACCTAGTCCTATATAAAAAGTCATCATCTGCCTAGCCTTTTCCTTACTATGTATGTTGGGGTCGGCTTCCAGTCTAACCGGATGCAGCTGAACGTTACAGCGAGCGTATGCCTATCTGACCTCCACAACCCAGTTATTGGATAATACGATGCCCCTTGATAAGGCTGGTTTTCAGACTTTCGGGCGGCATCGAGGGGTCTTGGTATGTATGTCCCATCGGACCAACCGCGGCAAGCGTGGCTTAACCTGATCGTTCGAACCGTGCGGCTGTTAGTTATTTCTTAGTCACAAGTCTTCATAAAAAGTATATAGGTAATTAAAAAAGAAGTTCGTCCGTTAATTTAACCTAGCAAAGGTTAAATAACCGGCGGGAATAATTACGAGTAGGTACACATTGGCAACCTTTGTACCATTGACTTGATGGTTTAATAAGCGACCAGCAAATAGATTGGTACAAACAAATTGATGAACTAAACAATAGCTAATTACAGCAGAATGCGGACATACCATGTTCAAGCAATAGAATAATTAATTATTAATTGGGGTAGCAAAAATAATTAATTAATATGAAGTACAGACGCCAGCACATCAAGCTACTACAATCTGTCAAATATCTTTAATAGATTTTCAACTTCATCGCTAACGCATTAATGTTCAAGGTTGATTGGGAAAATTTTACAGTTTCGGATATATTGATCTGCTGGCGTCTGTACCTACCTATAATAGATGGGCAATTCCCGTATTTTTAAGAACGTTCGCATTCTAATCTCAATGTCAAACTATCAAAAATACCTCTAATTTTCATGCATACTTATATGATATGTGATTCCGACTAGATTTTTAATTACGAGACTTTGCCTTCTGTTCTGGAATCGATTTTAACTAAGAACCTGGCGTTTGAAAGCTAACTAAGCTAAGGTAAGCTAACTATTGAAATGTATCTGTTGTTACATTTGATTGGCAGTTGTTATTTCGGACAACCAATCACATCAGTTGACATGATATTTTGATAGCGTGTTAGTTAATTTTTGTGCATATTTTATGTATGTCTCTCTGCAACCACTCCACTCTCACACTCTCACTCTCTGCGATAATTGAAAAGTGGAGAGAAACACAAGTAAAAGGTTTTCATGAATAATCTTCACCATTC
This sequence comes from Apamea sordens, assembly GCA_945859715.1. Classification (NCBI taxonomy): domain Eukaryota; kingdom Metazoa; phylum Arthropoda; class Insecta; order Lepidoptera; family Noctuidae; genus Apamea; species Apamea sordens. The sequence continues at coordinate 7,763,526 of OX243991.1, read as the reverse complement.
AATTAGTTCCTCTAAACTTTTAAAGCTCACTCTTCCGTTAATTTTTCAGTCTGCAAAATGATTTTTCATAAAACATGATTGAGTGCAGAGTCATTACATCGAGTGTTTTATTTTATTTTTTATATCGTTACGTAATTTATATTCTTTGTTTCAGGTACTTTTCCTGCCAATGATCGTATTTGTTCCTGCATTAGCGTTTAATCAATGTGAGTCAAAATGGTTTTTTAATATTTTCGATAATATTTTACTTTGGAATCACGTCCATGTTTTACGTATGTATATATTTTTTTCTTTATTTTTGTATCGCATTTCATTTATTTTATTTTATTTTCAGTGACGGGTTTCAGTGTATTTGCAGTAGCTGGTACTATGGTTACAATATGTGGCCTGTATACAGTATTAGTGAGTAGAATTTAGTTTGTTTTGTATTGCTTTGTTGTTCTCATGCTTTTTATTACTCAGTCATATTGGCACTGCCAAGATAAGTCAAAAACTATTGGAACTTTAGTTAGTGTTATGTACTTAAGTTTATTTACTATCTACATATTATGTTACTAGCTTCTGCCAGCGGCTTCGCCCGCGTGGATGTCGGAAATTATCCCACGGGAACGTGCTAACTCTATCTCTATGCCAAATCAGAAGTTCAGTGGTTTAGGCGTGAAAATGTAAAATACAGTTTCAAGTTCAAATCCTCCCCTTAAAAACTGAATTACCCCTTTTTGTCCCGTCAGTAGTAAATTTTCGACCATTTTACATACTTATTATTAATTATTGTTAATAGCTGTGCCCGCGACAGCGTGTAACTCCTTGTGTGTTATTAAGTTAATGTATTGGGTAGTACATGCCGTTTGCGATCAGCTGTGAGACGTAATTCCCTCTCAGTGAAGGTTTCGGACTCACGGGATAGTACAGACGCCAGCACATCAAGCTACTACAAACTGTCAAATTTCTTTAATAGATTTTCAACTTTATCTCTAAAGTATTAAGGTTTAAGGTTGATTGGGAAAATTTGACAGTTTCGGGTAGCTTGACCTGCTGGCGTCTGTACATGCAGTTCGCGATCAGCTGTGAGACGTAATTCCCTCTCAGTGTAGGTTTCAGACTCGCGAGATAATGTATGCCGTTCGCGGTCAGCTGTGAGCCGCAATTCTCATTGTGAAGCAGTTTCAGCTTCTCGGGATAACACATGTTGTTCTCGGTCAATGGTAAGCCTTAGCTCTCGTTGAGAAGAGCTTTGAGATGCCCGTGATGTAGCTCGTCTCGCTCTGTGAGCTGCTAATTGCATCTCTCTCTCGGAAGAGCTTTCATTGGCTCGAGAAGTTGAGGCACTAACTCTCGTATCTTTAACCGATGTACTCTTTCCTCTGCCGATTCTTGAGAACGCCTATTTCTCATTCTCTTAGCTTCTCTTGAATTTCGAGATAAAGATAATCGTTTTTTAGGTGGCATTGATGCAGGCAAATGAAAATAAAGCTAAAACGTAAATGAAAATAAAACTAATTTTAAAAAAGTGAACGTAAATTAGCCAAAACTTACCTATCGGTATCTAAAAATCTATGCGTAACTACTACTACTTCACCTAAAAAAAAAAATGTTAACTATTAATAATTTGTAATTTGAACGAATATTTAAACACTACTAAAATAACTAATACCTATTTTATAAAATAACAACAAAAGAAATCTAAAAATAAATTATCAAAGACTATAAGTCGCGCTGATAAGCACGGTTTGTTAATATCAATTAAGTATTGTCTGTCAATAAGGTCGAACGCTCTGAACGTCTATTCGCATCAACAGGCAAAAATTGTATGAAGCTCGCGCTCGCGCTCGCGCTCGGACGCCCCGCCTTTTTATACCTTCGGCCGCGAGACGCGTCGAGAGTGATTCAGTATTCACGCGCGATGGCTTATTATTAGCGTATTTCATGTATAACTTTGGTGTTTCTATACCGATTTCTATGATTCCTTTTTATGGAATAGTTAATAATGTTAACTTTTTTAATTAGGGATGACTGAGAGTGTTATAAACGTAAGAATAGACAAATATACCTAATCAGAAAGTTTCGAACTGCTAAGCTATCGGGAGTTACACGTGTTATTGTGAGTCAACCATAAAAGATAGACATATGCTGTCCTGGGATATTTTTTATATAATTTTATGGAGAACATTTCCGTCATACATGATTTCTGTGTAGCTTTAACCATTAACGTTGCACACGCGACGGAAGCTTAAAAAATGGAGTAACTTCTCCCGTTTTCCCAACATTTCCCTTCACTGCTCTGCTCCTATTGATTGTAGCGTGATGAAAAGTATACTATAACCAGCTCAGGAGTATGAAAAATAATTGTACCAAGTTTCGTTAAAATCCGTCGAGTAGTTTTTGTTTCTATAACGGTTATACAGACAGACAGACAGACAGACAGACAGACAAAAATTTTACTGATTGCATTTTTGGCATCAGTATCGATCCCTAATCACCCCCTGATAGTTATTTTGGAAATATATTTCATGTACAGAATTGACCTCTCTACAGATTTATTATAAGTATAGAAGATGACTTATGATAACAGTAGGGTGCAACTAGAAATTCAGGAACGCGTAGATGCGTGAGCTTTAGTAGTTTATTTATTGTACTTTTTTAATTGACGGCACGCTTGGCGCAGTGGTTAAGCATTGACTGCTGCGCTGCGTGTCGCGGGTTCGATTCCCGCACGGAACAAATATTTGTAAAGCCTATAAGTAAGTAGTTGTTCCGGGTCTGGCTGTTTGTGTATGTGAGTTTAAATGTTTGTAAACGCACCCACGATACAGGAGAAATTCATAGTGTGGGGCAACGTTAAAAAAAAAATCTGTTTACCATCACTTAAACAAGGTGACAATAAATTAAACTTCGTATATTTTATAATGTCCCCAGTCTGCATAAAATTCAACCAAATATGGTTGGTATGGTAATGGTTTAGTCACTGTTGCTAGTCAAAGATTGGCAAAGCCCATAACAGGCTGTTGAATTTGTTAAAAGAAAAAAAAAAACACTTTATTAATTTCGATGTTAGGATTTATCTAATAGTTTCAAAATACTACTTTGTACTAGTATTCAATTCAATTTATTTATTGCAGATAATAAAAATCCATAATATTACATAAAAACAATTATAAAAACAAAGATGAATGGGGAATGTCAAAACATGTATAAAAGAATAATTAAGTCAAATAATAATAATAATCAAATATAATTTAAATAGAAACAAATAGATAATCAAAACACATGAAATATTATAGTACCTATTATTATAAGTATGAGGGGCCGCTAGCGTGCAGTCGCATGCACCTCATCAACATTGGTGAGTCCCACCTCTGGGACAATGCGTTAAGAATACCATTCGGTATTGCCAGTGTTTTCTTTTATTGTCGTACCTATTGTTGTCTCCACATTATATAGAAACATAATAACACAGTACAATGAGTGTAAGATACGCTGGTATTCTGATATGCTAGCTTTAAATAAATTTAAGAAATAAGTCGGAATAAGTCATCTGATCATGTATGGCTAATTGCTATGAAACGTGTTTGAAACACGTGATGACGTGACAAGTGATGTTATGTTAGTGTCTGATTAACAGTAAAACAAAGACTGGCTCTGATGCCTGGGTGGTTACCAAGGGGAGAAAATGATTTTATATCGCATCGCTGAGGACTTACTTCTATGTGGATAAAATTATATTAAATACGAGGTATATTTTAATGAATCAGTGTTCCTGAACTTTCTTATGATGTGGGAAGTCTATAGCTTAGGTTCATAATTTATTGAAAATGTAATTTTCTTCTTAATTTTTCATTTTTTTATTTTTTCTTATGCGTTAACTGTTACTTATGATATGTATAGGTTTAAATATATTATTTTTTCTCCCCAGGGTGGACTAAAAGCCGTGGTTTGGACGGATTCAGTGCAGACAGGCATAATGTTCATAGGAGTGATCCTTGTCGCGGCCGCCGGGACGATCGCCGTCGGCGGCGTGCAGGAGGTGTTAGACATAGTCAATGAAACTGGAAGATTTGAACTGTCCAAGTAAGAATTCATTTATTAATAATAATAATATCCCTGGACATTTCACACAGCGCCATCTAGTCCCAAGCTAAGCAACCTAATGCTTGTGTTATGGTAACAAGATGGCTGATAAACTACTTATATACATTTTTTTTTTGTAAATACATACATATTATTGTCCGTTACCTTTTTAAAATATAATTATTATATCCAAGTACGTGTTGGTAGGATTATAATTTGTGTTAGTGTGTTTTAATGGTTTTTGTTTAAAAGTTTACGCCTGAAAAGACTCTAAGGCCCTACGGTCCAAAACGCTTTATTTATTTGGTGGTGGTCTTCCAAGATGGCAAATATAAATGGAAAAAATCAACCTATAGGCATGTTAATTGTCAACTTAATTCGACTGCAGTTTACATAATGAAATACCTAGGAAATTAAATCTAGTAAATCTCAGTAGATTCAATTTAGAGTGAGCGTAAGAGATTTTCATTGGGTGGTTATCAAATGACGACAGCAAAAATCTTATCAACGTTAATTTTCTTTATGGCTTAAGTAGGTCTGTACAAGTTCAGATTGTTCGTTCAACTGAGTCGAATGTCATGCATGATACAGAGAACATATATGGGTTTTTCAACGTTACAATTGCATGATAAGAGCGATTTCTTATTCTATAGGTAATGCCTGAATGTATTTCCGTAATTACTCATTCATAACGCAATAAACTGAAGTTAAAGATAAGATACAATTCACTATAGATACTGAAAAGTAAAAGTTATTCTTTATCTATGTATCGATTTTCCACTTGTCAGATAAACAGTTAAAAAGCTGTCAAAACATCAAAATTATCCACATGTTAAAAGTTATCTGTCGATTAAAAAACGTGTAGATTAGATTTACCTTTAGACTTTGTTTCTATTGATTTTCACAGTGCCTACCATCAGTGTTTACATTGAAAAGTAACTGATTTTGTTATGCAAGTGTGTAATCTTTAACCCGACAACGAACACGGCATGTGGCTTTAGTTAAATGGTAGCAATGAACTTACTGTGTTAACCTTTGCGGTATTGATCTATAATTATGTTAAACTCTTTGATTGTAGAGCTTGTACTTTTAAAGGTTTATGACTGAGGTTTTAGTTACGTATTAAAAATGAATTGTGTCTCATTTCGAGAGCAGTGGTGGGTCAGGCGGTTTTCTGTTGTGTAAATTTTTAATACCGTAACAAAAAAAAAAGTAAAAAAATAATTCGTCGTTCATCATTCAAGGAAATCATCGTGAGGAAACCGGCATGCCCTAGAACCAAAAATTCGAAGACATGTGCCATCTACCAACGCGCACTGGGCCCGCGTGGTGGATTACGGCCTACCTCTCACTGAGCACCTCTCACTGTGTCCAGCAGTGGGAACATTATAGGCTGATAAATCCTGAATGCGTTTGTCGAATGGTTTAGTTGTCCTACCATGACATACCTACTATAAAAAGGCAACGGATGGCACTGGGGATCACAGCAGTTCTGTAGCCAGTGTGTTATATGCCGTGCATTAATAGACACTTAAGTCCCACGTATCGTATATTATTTTATAGGTGGTGTAATGTCGATGGCTATAAGAGTAGGGGAAGACCAAAGAAACGATGGATGGAATGTGTAAATGTTGATATGGTTAGAAAGGGGGTGACTACCGAGATGACGACTAATAGAGAAGTATGGAAGAGAAAGACATGTTGCGCCGACCCCAAATAAATTGGGATAAGGGCAGGAGAATGATGAGGTGGTGTAACCTAAACTCGCACTAGTCACGCTTTCTGTGTTAAAATGGACTACTTCAGTCAGAGAAAACCGTTACTTAAAACTGTTCATAAATAATTTTAACAGTAGATGCTTTTTAACCAATTCTGTACTTTAATATCTGCCTGTAACTGCCCAATTGCGGGGCATTGATATAATAAATATCAATGGGCAAATATCTCTTTTCACACCGAGAAAAAGCGAGTTTTAATAATAGTTATCATTACGTTTGCTCAGTGCCGGTTGGCGATTTCAGAACAATATAGGTCCAGATTTTCTCACGGTGTTTTCATTCACCGACAGCCTACGGGAAAATTGCCAATTAATTATGAGAACATAAGGTAGTTATTGCTCACCTACCTTTGTTTAAATAAATCACACAATTTTTTCCTCTGTGTCGAACTTGTTACTCAAGGAAATTGATTGATTATTGTTTACTTCGAAAGCAACTGTTGCAACCAGCCGGTCGATTCTGTAAAAATCTCACCGTGAAAACTCAAGTGAAGTGAGCTTGATGTGAGTTGTCACTAGTGTCAATCCCTAGCATTATTTGGAATGACAGCTCACTCCACGCTCACTTCACCTAAGTTTTCACGGTGAGATGGTTACAGAATCGCACTGCTGGTATGTTTAACCTATTGGTATTGACAGCTTGATTTTATATCGATATCGTGCTCCGAGCGCCCAGCTCACAAATAAATATCTACTACATATAGGTTCGTGCAATTGAAAATTGAAATAAAGAACAAAAAGGAACACCCTACGTATCCCTAGGTCCCTATGTATTTTACATTCCCTTTACAAATATTATAAACGCGAAAGTTTGTGTGGATGAATGGATGGATGTTTGTTACTCTTTCACGCAAAAACTACTGGACGGATTCTGTTGAAACTCTACAGTAATATAGCTTATACTTCAGAATAACACATAGGATACTTTTTATCTAGATATTGTCACGGGATCGACACTTATGCGGGCGAATCCGCGGGGCGCTGCTAGAAAATTATAAAATAAGAAAGAAAGAAAATGCATAACATAGCAAAAATAAATAACATAGGTTCTCAGTCGTATAAATACGAACGAGGCGGCATGAGCACGAAAACATTTGTCGTATTACTCCGACTGGGGCGGCCATTAGGTTAAATATTGGCACGTGGCAACGTTACAATAGTATACATAATATAACATCACACATGTATTCCCTGAAGGTTAACGCAGAGGTGCACCTATGGGTAGCGGGATCGTCCGAAAGGGTTACCGCTGCCCTGGAACATAAAGGGCTAAGGAAGGAACACGGGTGGGTTTTAGTCAGTAAGAGTCAGCCTTTGCGCTGGACAGATAGCTCTCCACGACGGTGCTGTCATCTGCATACCCAACAATACCTGGTATCAGTAGGTCATTGATGTGGAGCAGGAAAAGAGTCGCCGGGGGGGTCATTTGATGATTTCCCATCCTCAAAAAAAAAAAAAATAGGTGCACCTATGGTTCACCCATGTCGCAGAAGGCGAGCCTATTGCCGTAAACCGGGCACTGTAGAATATTACTAACATAACACTGTTATGTTTTTGTGTTAACTAATCAATGCAAGGAAATAAACAGCGTGAAGTATTCTCACTAAAAAGTAAAAGTAATAACAGTCACGTAATTATTAACTTTTCTTCAAAGAAAGACCAGCTGAAAGATGACGTGTATCAATATTTTGCAAATACTACATGTGTATAGCTATAGACATAATATCTACTGACGTCACAGAATATCTAGAGCGGCGTTTGATCTTTGCTTACGTTTCGCGGAACTCAGGTCTTACAATCCTACCTGATATATAATATTATATGGTTAATTAATTTTGTGATGATCAATCAATGTAACTAAAGTGGGTATAAATACAGTGTCATTATAAAGTTGTCATAATATGGGAATGTGATGCGGAGGAATGAGTGTCGTGAGGAAAGTTTTGAGTATGAATGTGGATGGCTATAAGGGTAACGATAGATGGACTGTGTGACAGATGATATGGTTAGAAAAGGGGTGACTACCGAGATGACGACTAACAGAGAAGTATAGAAGAATACATATTGCGTCGACCCCATATAAATTCGCATAAGGGCTAGATAATGATGACGTCATACTATACGCAATTTGATGAATCTCTTTATCCAACATTTGAGCTGTTCTACTGGATATGAAGATTCATTCATTGCGTAACGTTCGCCGTAATGGCGACAATGATGATGTATTTATTGGACTTCTGCCCAAAGTAAGAGAAATACTGAAACAGTTTAGCAAAGTGAATGCAGTTTTTTTATTATGAATGAAAATGTACTACACTAATGTGATACTTACATACTCCTTTTGCTGAGTTTACGTTCAAATGGAATGGGTATATTCCAGTGCATTCCAGTGCCGCGCCGGTTCGAATAATTCCAAATTCCAGGGCCCGTATTCCCGTAATTTAAAACGTTCAAAATCTAGTCGCAGTCTCATCTCGGCGACAAACAAATGACAAAAATTTGTCAAAATGTAGGGAAATTAGACGTATTTTTTTGACAGATTGAGACTGAGATCAGACTGTGAACGATCTTAAAATTACGGGAATTGCCCCTCTGATAGCTGACCTAAAATGCTACTAGAATTATGTGAATAACGGTTGATTGAACGGATCTCAATGAAATTGGGCACACAGAATACAGATTAACAATGATCTAGGTACGTTTTTTATCCCGTTAGTACGTTCCCGTGGGATAATCTCCGAACACCACGCGGGCGAAGCCGCGTGCAAAAGCTAGTTTAAAATAAAGAACCAATAAAATCCTCCTATTTTGGATTATTTTATCCATAGGGGTAATTCTCGTAATTTTAAGAACGCTCACAGTCTGCGGGGCATTTCTCGTAATTTTAAGAACGTTCACAGTCTGATCTGTCTCAATCTGTCTCAAAAATACATCTAATTTCCCTACATTTTGACAAGTTTTTGTTTGTCGCTGAGATGAGACTGCGACTAGATATTGAACGTTTTAAATTACGAGAATTGGCTTTCTGGCGTTATTCAGATTATGCCTTGTTAATGGATTAGTAGGTAACTAGAAATTATTAACCAAGTGTTTTGTTGTCAGTTGGAGTTTTTCTCCGTACGAGCGTCAAACTGGCTGGGGCGCTGTCTTCGGCGGCTTCCTGTACTGGACATGCTTCAATTCTGTCAACCAGACTATGGTGCAGAGGTACCTTTCTCTGCCCACCAAGAGAAAAGCTATCACGTGAGTATTTTTATTATGTATTACACAGGGGGGTAGTTATGTCTGGTGAGCTATAACTGTGGGCCTGACAGTGGTTTTCGGGTTTCTGTTTCTGCCATTCGCACGGATTACGGTGTAATGTCAGCGGGGCAACTACGTGCGTACCCGAGACGTTTGTGACAAGACATGATAAATTATATCATGTCATACAATTTTTCTTACATGCTACCATAATCTAGAGGTCTAGGGTCAACCATGTGACATAATCTAGAGGCGCAACATGTCTTCCTTGTTGCTGGTGTGAGGCGTAGTTTGAATGTGGCGATATAGATGCCGCCACATACCTACCTAACGGAAATCATTGCCATTCTCCCAGGGCATGAAAGACCACTTTAAAAATCGAATTAAGCCCCCATATATCTACCATTTTGATAGTTATTGCATTATTGTATGAAAGTGCAGTTTTTCTTCAGTATTTTAGTTCCATAGCAAAAATAGTTAACAGTCATGAGTACTTTCACTCTCTGGAAGGATGCCAATGACTTTAGTTACAATACAGTAGTTTTTTTGTTGTTGTTGTTCAAATGCAAATTGCTATATTGCACTCTGTTATGCTATAGTTTAAAATGTCTTTTACAATGTTAAGTTGTTTTATCACAACATGCAATTAATTGTGGTAGGTATTAAGTCTCGTGTCCTCTAGACAACGCCAATATTTGTAGAGTTTAGAATAGAGCAGCAATCAGTGATTATGAGATCACATAGGTAAATTTATTTGATAAGAGCAGCATATCTGCAATTCAGGGTATGACAATCTTCTATGCAAATATTGCACATAATCTGGCTATCTAGCCAGATTATGTGCAACTAGCATCTGCTAGTTATAGCATCAGCATAACAGTGGGGCAGGGGTGGTCCAGTGGTACCAGCCCCGACTTACGAGTTGTAGGTCGTAGGGTTCGAACCCAGGCATGCGCTTTACTTTGTGTAAATAATTTCATGAACACTGCTCTTCAAACGGTGAAGGAAAACATCGTGAGGAAAATGGCATGTCCTAGAAGAACTAAAAATTCGACGATATGTGACATCCGCCGACTCGCACTGGGCCAGCGTGGTGGATTACGGCCCACTCCCTTTCACAGAGAGGAGGCCTGTGTCTCAGTAGTGGGAACACTATAGGCTGATTATGCTAGTTATAAGTAGATGTTAGTACCTAAAGTATTACTCTTAGTTGTCGTCATAGCTCATTATATTAATCTGTAGCTAAATCTTATGACAATATATCTTATTACTGAGTGTAAATGTGGTGCTGTCCCACAAACAACGGGACACTTAATATCGCGTCCAGCGTGTCCAGAAGGCCAATTCTCGTAATTTAAAACGTTCAAAATCTAGTTGCAGTGTCATCTCAGCGACAAACAAATGTCAAAAACTTGTCAAAATGTAAGGACATTTGACGTATTTTTGACAGATTGAGACTGAGATTAGACTGTGAACGTTCTTAAAATTACGAGAATTGCCCCTCTGTTGTCTGCACGCTACAGGATTTGATGGACGCTACTGGAGGTGTCAAGCTCGTAGACAAATTATAATAATAATATCCCTGGACATTTCACACAGCGCCATCTAGTCCCAAGCTAAGCAACCTAATGCTTGTGTTATGGTAACAAGATGGCTGATAAACTACATAAATACATTTTTTTTTTGTAAATACATACATATTATAGATAGAAAAACACCCAGACTCGGTACAAATACATGTAGGTCATACAAATATTTGTTCCGTGCGGGAATCGAACCCGCGACACGCAGCGCAGCAGTCAATCGCTTAACCACTGCGCCAACCGTGCCGTCAAAATTCTGGGCTGACTGTATACAGGGTTATTTGTAAAACACCAGCAACCTCTTAAAAGGTCATTGTACTGATCATTATGAACAACTTTTACTATGGGACCAAAACTGAAATCGCGAAAAAAAAATCAGCTGTTCCCTACATTTATGTTCGCAAAACTCGTCAAAATGTAGGGAGCAGCTGATTTTTTTTTCGCGATTTCATGTTCGGTCCTATAGTAAAAGTTGTTCATAATGATGAGTACAATGACCTCTTAAGAGGTTGTTGGTGTTTTACAAATAACCCTGTATAGATTGACATCGATACGCTAAGAAGAAGAAATTATTATTTTGGTCTACCAGTATGGCATGAGATTTAACCGGAAGTTTACGTTAGTCCGTTAACGTTAAACGGAAGTTTACGTTTGAGTTTGTCGGAGTGAATAATCCTTTGAAATTACGATTAATCCCAATTTACCTTTTCACTGTACAACACATTTTACTTATCGTCTGTATTACCTACTACAAGAACTAATTGTAAAATAGACGATACTTAGGTACTTATGCATTAGCTGGGCAGAAGTGAAGTGTGATTTATTATTATAACTTAAAAAAAAAAAAACGTTGCCCCACACTAGGAATTACCCCTGTATCGTGGGTGCGTTTACAAACATTGAATGCCGGGTCTGGCTGTTTGTGTACTCACATACACAAACAGCCAGACCCGGAACAACTACCTGTAGGCAATATAAATATTTGTTTCGTGCGGGAATCGAACCTGCGACACACAGCGCAGCAGTCGATCGCTCAACCACTGCGCCAACCGTGTGCGTCAACCGTGATATACGGCCGAATCCTAAAATTTTTGGATTGTTTTAAAGTAAAGCCGGTTATTCATTAGGCAACATTAATTTGTTAATAAACTGATTATGACGTGTTTATTAACAAGTTTACCGTAAACACTGTTACTGAAACTTGGCATTCCACACGGGTCAGTTGTTGCTAGGATGACGCCCGAAGAGGTAGTGATGCGCTGTGCTGTTTATAACCTCGCGCAACACACGTCCACACCTGTTGATTTTTGCTTATAAACTAGATGTTTCGCCTTGCTCTCCGCTCGAAGTGGGGAACACGGCAACATGTTTAAGAAACAATGTTTCATCACCTTTGTTTATAAACTGTTTTTAGAGATGATAAAACATAGTGAACACTGTTTATAAACAGTGTTTATTAACAAGTTTTCCGTAAACACTGTTTCTGAAACTTGGCAGTCCACACGGGTCAGTTGTTGCTAGGATGACGCCCGAAGAGGTAGTGATGCGCTGTGCTGTTTATAACCTCGCGCAACACACGTCTACACCTGTTTATTTTTGCTTATAAACTAGATGTTTCGCCTTGCTCTCCGCTCGACGTGGGGAACACGGCAACATGTTTAAGAAACAATGTTTCATCACCTTTGTTTATAAACTGTTTTTAGAGGTGATGAAACATAGTGAAACACTGTTTATAAACAGTGTTTATTAACAAATGTTGCCTAATGAATATAATATGAATATATGTGGCTTTAGTATATCACAGTTCACTTCTGCACACATTTCATGAAAAGTTTTCCATCATAATAATGTTATCACAAAAACTTCCATAATTTTAGTCAATTTAGTATTTTTTGTTGGTTGAATGTCAAGACTGTCTGGCGACGGACATCTATTTACGGCAGCGGCGACGACGACGATACATGTGATGTTGTAACAAAATTACGTAAAATAGTCTGACTTACCTAATTAACATTGCTTCACTATCATGACCTACACAAAGACGTGATTTGGAAGTGGAAGAACGAGTTTGCGATACAACTTTCGCTTTAAATAGAATAATCTTTCTTTAGAAGTTAAGATTAACCGTCAACCTTCAACGCAAGAGTTCATAGGCAAGGCATCTTCTGAGTTCATCAATGGCTGTCCACCAGACGACATTTGAGTCTACTTAGGGAAGACCCATTATTTTATTGTAAAGATAAAACAAGATTTTTCAGCTTACCAAATGATTGCTTCGAAACAAAAACATAAGTATTTGACAAAACGACATCAATAACATTCATCAGCAGTCGATTGTTTACACGTAAACAACAGCAGTGCGATTCTGTAACCATCTCACCGTGAAAACTTAGGTGAAGTGAGCGTGGAGTGAGCTGTCATTCCAAATAATGCTAGGGATTGACACTACTGACAACTCACATCAAGCTCACTTCACTTGAGTTTTCACGGTGAGATTTTTACAGAATCGACCGGCTGGACGACCTCTACTTTTGTGAGGCAACGTGTTTTATTTGCTAAAAATACAATACTGCGATTATAAACCCTAATCTAGGTGACTATGGTATTATTTATTAACGGCTGGTTATGGCAGCAGATTATACATAGCCATATCATCACTAGAGAGGACCAGATAAGGGAAATGAACCGCTATTCCTGACATTGTCTATCTGTATGTTAGAGCAACACTCAAAAAAGGATTGATATATTTTTGTTTCTTATATTGATTAAAATTTGATTTATAATCTATATAGTAATTAATAGCACATTTGAAAGCTGGTATTTTAACAAGGCAGCTTATTTTTATTTCTTAAATTGATTTATAATCTACTAGCGGACCCGAAACCATCCAGGAACCCATTGAAATATACACACAAAATTTCACCCAAATCAGTCCAGCCGTTTAAGAGGAGTTAGGTGACAAACACACGTACAGAAGAATTACATATATTAAGATAAGATATAGTACTTAATAGCAATTTTGAAGGCTGGTATTTTAATAAGGCTCATAAAATCTGCCATCAAACTGTATTTAACTGCTCTTTCAACAAACTTTACCCAATGGCATCGTTTAGTCCAGGGGGCCTACTCCGAAGTGCAAAGTGCGAATGTTCGGAACGGACCGTCACATTGGCCGAACCGAATATTATTGAAAAATGTGAAAAAAGTTCGGATCGGCTCAGTTGGGTCGGGACCATAGTCAATATTCGAAAGAGTATAGAAGTGTAGGATCGGAACCGACCGAACCGAATAGTAACTTCGTAGCAGGAAACGGCCGAACATTCGGCCGATACTACTTCGGAGTAGACCCCCTGATTTAAATGGAATTCGGAAACTAATAGACAAAACAAAATCTCCTTCTTTTCTAACACACACCAAATCTTCCAGTGCCATATTCATATTCTGCCTTGGCGCAATCCTGGCGATCTCCCTCTGCGTGTGGTGCGGCCTGGCAGCGTGGGCCACATGGGTGCAGGGGGGCTGTGACCCAGGTGGCGTGCCCTTGGTGGACGACAGGCTTCTACCAGCCTTTGTGACCTACGTGTCCAGGGCGAAGCACCTGCCTGGTCTGTCGGGCGTTTTTCTGGCTGGAGTGTTTGGAGCTGGACTTAGGTAAGTTCTGTCAAATAACGTAGAAATAACGACCAAGGACCAACATAAATCTGGAGTTCTGTTAAACAACGTAGCTATCGGATAAAATGTTCCAAGGAACATAATATTCTGATGATCTTTCACACAAAAAAAACCGATGAATGCTGAAAAGAGGATTCTCCTTGGAGAAAATTGAAGGGCTTAAAAATTCGTTACCGATGCTGTGGAAAAAGTATCGAAATATTTTTTAGGCAGAAGATGCTTATCAAACAATTTGCCTTTGCTATTGCAATTTTATCTTTCTTAATTGGGCAATAAATTAAAATGATAAGAGTTGATATCGGGAATCTTAAAAAAAAAGGGTAAGGTTAGGTCTGTTTTAAATTCTGTAAACAAGTTGTTTGTAAATACAACCCCGATTTCTGAAAGCCTGATCTATTCTGGTTAGAACTTGATGACGTTGACAACAGACTCAAATGGAAAAGCTTTTCAGAATCTAGGGCTTGAAATGTATTTTTTCTTTGTTTAGTTCACTTTCAGCAGTGTTAAATGCGTGCGCTCTGGTGGTGATTGAAGACATCATCCACGGGTGGTTGAAGCTGAAACTGAAGCCTTTAACTGAAGGGATGCTGGCGAGAGCGATCACCGCGCTCCTCGCTGTCGTCTCTGTGGTGATGGTGTTAGTTATTCAGAAACTGGGAGGCGTGCTCGGTAAGTTAACTTCCCTTTTTAACCGACTTCTAAAAAAGGAGGAGGTTCTGAATTCGGATGGTTGTATTTTTTTTATGTTTGTTCGTGCATAACTCCGTCGCTTGCCAACCGATTTGAAAAATTATTTTTATGTTGGACAGGGTATACTTCCCAAATGGTTCCATAGAAATTTCATCAAAAACGGTTTAGTAGTTTGGTTTTTAAACCACTGGTAAATTACAATTTAAAAGTGTAAAATAAAAACTTTTTTTTTAAATAAAAAAACTACCGACATCCAAAAACTCGGTGTCGTTGGGTTCGCATTTTCGTTGTTTGCCACCGACTTCCGAAATTAAAGTTATTTTTCACTTTTTAGTGCCGTTTTTGGAAGTCGATTGTTTTTTTTTTTCGTCAGGTTTGTTGTAATCATGATTTTTTACAGGCCTTGTTTATTTCCAGGCTAAATTTTATTTAGAAAATATACTTCAAGTATGTTTGCTTGGATTTTTTCATAAATTTGTATGATTCTACATTTTAATTGTCATTAAAATTCGGCTATACAGCGACTATCATAAATCATCACCTCATTATGTTGTATAATTATCAGGTGTGGCAACAGCTTTATCAGCCATCGCAGCAAGCGCAACATGCGGGGTGTTCACACTTGGCATGATGTGCTGGTGGGTGGGGCCTCGAGGGGCCCTGACAGGCGCCGTGGCCGGGGCTCTGCTGGCCGGCACAGTGTCGCTGGGGACCCAGGCGGCCGCAGCCCAAGGGTTGAGATCCCCGCCGCTCAATATCACCTACGAATGTGCCCGGAACGCCTCTTATATGGACCCAATGCTTGATTCTTTTGTAAGTATATCTTATTATTCGTAGAAATGTAGTCATTATGAGGACTTAGAGTTGGAGCACCATACGGTGCTCCAAATCTGCCACAAATTATATTGGCTCATGTTTTACATGTATTTATTTATTACTGTAATTACCCGTGACATCACAGCGGGCCCTATCAGAATAGCTGCGCCAGCGCTGCGACATTTATTTTTTAAATGTCGTAGCATCATGCTGTCGTAGCAAAAGGCTCCTATCTGGAGCCTTTTGGCCTCGTACAGGACTTTCTGTTTCATTTTTCTTTTGTTACTTTTTTTTTATATAATTTAGTTTTTTTATTTTTGATTGTGTTTAGTTTAGTTTAGTTTTATGATCTTCCTGTGCGAGTCGCAATAAATACTTTTTGTTTCTTTCTTTCTATTTATGATTCATTCTTCTATGTAATATTCGACCAATTTGTATCTGGTCGAACACCAAAAAGCACCAGTATTTATGCTAATACAGCACGGTGAAATTGGAGATAAAATTGTCGACAGCTATAGGAAAAAGGCCCAATGAATGAAGCGATGTTAAAACACGTGCTGACCTTAATTTAGACTAACGATGAATGATAAAAAGGCTTACTACACATCTTTTAAAAAAGATGTCACCTATATATTATGTGTTCAGATAGTGTCATGCGTACGTGATTGTCGAGTTAATTTTGAAATATGTGTGACACGAATTATGTGATTCAATTTGGGTTAGTTGCCAGATAAATGAACAACGAGGGAACTCCTCACGATTTTTATGCACCAAAGTCTTTTATAATTACACCTAGAATTTTTTTAAACCTTAAGTTTTTGCTTGTAGATCTGTGGAATAAACATTTCATTTGGCATACCAATGTTAGAAATTGTTAAATATGCGCCTTATTATCTTTTCGTAGAATTTTCTGTACCACCTTAGCTATTCGGCAAAATGCAATCTCTTGATAATTGTACATTTTTGGAACGAAGTTCCTTATCGCGCGTTTCGAAAGGGGGCTAGACGGAAAAAATTAAGACCAAAAGTTGTAACGACACTTTTTGCTATAGTTGTAAGCCGTGCGGCGTGCGCGTGTTTCTCTGTCTGTCTCTCTCTCTCTTATAGAAAGCAAGTCAGTTTTTTTTGTCTGATTTCTTTTTAAATAAAAAAAATATTATTATAACTTAAGAAAAATAAAATTTTATTAGAATTCCTTCACTAATTAATCGAAAGGAACTTCGTTCCATCCGGGTGTCCCTTGACACCTCTCAAGTTTTTTATATCACCACATTGTATGGTATAGAATTCAAAATACTTAATTGATAGTTTTCATCATAATCGTCATCGTCACTGTTAACATCGGCTTCCAGCCTAACTGGATACAGCTGAATATCAGTATTTTACATGGAAAGACTGCATATCTAGTTTTGAACATGACATTCATCATATATTTTTTTCATGTATTCTTCGCGGTTGCGAAATTTCACCCCCTGTTTTATAGTATCCACGTACTTAATACACGAAAATGCCCAACAGGACCCAGAAACAGTGTTCCCCCTTTTCCGGATATCATACCACTGGATAGCACCACTCGGTCTCTTCGCTACGCTCACGGTTGGAATGATCGTGGGCTGGCTGTTTGACAAGAAGGATACTCTGAAGTTGGACGCGGAACTCTTCACCCCATGCGTGTGGCGCTTCTTGCCACAAGAAGCCATAGAACAGAAAGGGGACACCAGGAGAGCGTTGGCAGAACCGGATAGTGCGCCGGCGGCACACGCTGCACCTCTTATACTTGCTACTATTGATAAGGTAACAACTTTTTTTCTTTACATGCATACATAATTACCTCTCATGGGGGTGGGCAGAAACTACATATAGAACGCCACCTGCTTCGATCCTTACATACTCTTATTGCGTTGTTAATGTCTGAACACACACACACACACACACCCATCACCACCACCATCTGGGTGTACTACAGCCTATAGGTACAATTCTGCCTAACCCTCGAGGATAACAGGCGTGATACTATGCGTTATGTAATAACGTATGTAAATTTAGCATTTAGCTGTCAGGCATTTAACCAAACTAAAGATATTTTCATCCTTCGTTGAAAGATGTCACAAAATACTGCATAATATATACTATTGAAATATGCCACGTAAAGTTGACTTGTTTGCCTGCTTTATAAAAAAATTGCCTCTATTTCCCTGACTGGAATAAAAGATAACAAAACCATTAGTTTGGTCGGTTAATCGGTATCAAAAATAATTAATTCAGCTCTTGACGTCAGCTGTGACGTCTTTAAAAAACATAGCTGCCTGTGAGCGGTGGATGTTCTTAAATCCATATACCGTGATGATTACATTTGTTATCTTTGAATTCATAAAGAATGCTAACATTATATGACATCACTGTATTATTGGTACTTAGTAATGTTAATATGGATTAATTTTTGTTAATATCCTGTTTCATTATATCCGTTGATATTTAATTGTCTCATTTATCCTTATCGCTGTTTGAACAGCTGCGAAGAAAAATTTTTGTGTTGCTGATGCTTTAATGGCAATGGTGAATTGTTGCCCTTTTGGGGGTTTTCTATAGTAACATTTGATCAATATTGATTTTGTATTAAGTACCTTCTTATTTCTTAGATTTTATGATTGACTAAAAGATATGAACTACCACTTAGGTACCTTTAGCAAATTAGAATCAATTTAATAAACAGATACGATAAACGCCTGCAAGAATTCTCATAGTTTGAAGTTCTAAACGAACAGTTGCTATTCTATCATTTATAGGTACCACTCCGGTATGCTGCCGAGTATCCATTATCCGTTTAGAAAACTTCTTTCACTGTTTAGTGAAATATAAACTACATTAATTAAATCAGATAAAGAAAATATTTACCTAAGACTGAGCTTAATTTGGACGGAAATAGTCCGTTCATGTTTCAGTAGTAACCATGGCTTTTCGCTTTCATCCACCATGCTTAGTTTATGATCCAGCCGATCGATTCTGTAAAAATCTCACCTTGAAAAGTTAGGTGAAGTGAGCTTAGAGTGAGCTGTCAATAGTCTCAATCCCTTAGCATTCGTTGGAATGACGGCTCACTCCACGCTCACTTCACCTAAGATTTCACGGTGAGATAGTTACAGAATCGCACTGCTGTACGAGTCGCAATAAATACTTTTTCTTTCTTTCTTTCTTAACAAGAAAATAATTTTTCTTATATTTCTTTTATTTTTTTTCAGATCGAAATAAATGGCGAGCCGAGTAGGTGAGGCAAGCAGATACTATATTTTGTATTTTTTTTATTCATCGTGACGAAGATATTTCTCTAGTCACACAGTGATTTTTGTATTAAAATTAACAATTAACGTAATTCTATTTTGGAAAAGAAAGTCGGTTAGTGGCCGCTTACTTACTTGTATGAAGTATAATTTATTATCGATATGTGCCTTTTGAATGGTAACCGTGTTCAAGACATTTTGGATAAACTTAGTTTTTGTGGAAAAAGTATAATGAAGTCATTCCGTTCTTGAAAATGTTTGTGGCATCACCGATGTGATATAGTGATAAGTATGTGTCATTCACGAAGGAGTATTCGAGAGGATGGGACCAAGATACTAGCTATTTAATAGTAGATATACAAATATATTGTGTCTTAAATATATGCAGCTTGCAAACAACTATGAAAAAAATAAACTAGAATATGCTACTGAATACATTGGTCATTTACAATTTTACACCAATGCTAAGACAATGTGATACAATAAGAAATAGGTACTTTAAATGGTACATTTCATATACATTAAAGAATTTAAAATGTATAGTTTACATTTTGTAAATAAACAACTTGTTTTGTAAGTTACAGCGTATAGTGCCAAGTTAATTGTTTGTTAAAATTTACAAATAAAAATAGGAAATAAATATATTTATTAAACAAATTAGTTATAACTGCGTACTAACATTAGGTTCTAATTTATTTTATTTTTGTGATAAGTAGATCCATGTTGGCTGTTACTTTTTATTCTGATAATAAATTGTACAATTTTAGTGTATTCTATTATGTACTTAGTTTAAGAGTAATTTTTATTAAATTCCTGTTTAGATTTTAACGTACTTGACAGTATTTTAGCGTACTTAAGTGCAGGAAAACTTAAACTTAAAACATGAGGGTTTTTATATCATTTTACTTCATTTTTAATCCCAGTCTTGAAAAGTAATCTTGCCTCCATTATATCAGGAGCTTCCGATAAATAAAACTGCTGTTAATTAAGTATGTTGTTTTTCCTGCTGTGGTGAAGGTTTTAAGTATTAATTATTATTGAATATACTCGAATTAGCTGCAACAATCCAATGCGTGTAGATCTTAATTTTTTATTATGTCTAGCTATTTTTCTATTATTATACGACGAATTAACAATCTCTGACTAAAAATTAAATATGCATGCAGCAAACATTATTGATCTTATTTAGTTTTTATCAAACACCCAGAGCCCACCAGACCTAGAGAAACAACAATATTTAAAGTGTATAGCAACAATCTCCTTTCATAAATCAACTGTTTAAGTTATCTGAACATATTAAGTATTTTATTTATATCGAAACCGACAAGATATTTCAATGCCCCCTGCGTTGAAATTTTTCTTCGGTCAGAATTATGTACTGAATTAATGGTAACAAGTTACGCGTCGTATCCTTGTGTCTATTTGTACAGTCAAAAAAATGAATTCAACCGTCTGCCTGCGTCTGCATTCCCGAGTTCATACAACCCGAATCTCTTCAAGGCGAGAGTGAATAGGCTTCTTCTGGGCAAGCTCGTTCCATCGTAGATCTCATCCCTGCCTCTGGGCTGGATTGAGGTCAAGAGTGAGCCCATAGTCAATAAAAAAAAAAAAAATGACACCTACCCCAATTAGCCTGATAAAGCCATTTCATATTATGCCTAACTATCGAGGAATGACAGTTGGAATTTGAATATACAGACAATTTAAGATAGAAGTCAATTTACTCAACAATAATGGTCTCTGGCTTTACGTAACGTTTCCATTCTGTAACTATTTTAAATGTTTCTATGTTTGTCTGTTTTTTAATTTATTATTATTGTGATTTTATTTAATAACAGTATTAGGTTTATCATCTGTGTAAGTTATTGCCGATACTGCCAACATGTTCTGACCAGTGGTAAAAATGCACAACTTTTGTACCTATTTTTCCCGCACAATGAATGTACAAAATAATAAAGCACATAATATTTTTGTATTGGTTTCAGAGGCTTTTGAAGCCTGGCTTTCATGTTTTTGATTTTGAAGCTGCAAAGAGCAACGCCATATTTTTTCTATAATTTAAAAAAGGGTTTGAAAATATGTTCATAATAAAGTTTTCTAAAATATGATGTGACTTTAAACCAGAGAGTAATATAAAACAACCAGTATTGGCTGTATTCAATGTATTTATAAGTATAAGTTCGTATTGCGCACATTCTTTTAAACTAGTTTCATTTTTTAAACACAACTTTAGGTGTTAATAGATCATGTACCTGAAATTAATTCAGAAAATATTATTTGAAAATATTTTGTTACTATTATCTACATTTTACTTAAGAACATTGTAATATTTATATATTATACTTATACATAAACAATATTTCTATTGTTACAAAATAAAAGTAATTATAACAACAAGTTTGGCTATTACTTATTTCAAATTCAAATGCCGCCATTTTAAATGGGAATTATTTTGAAAACGTGCTTAGAGTTTCGTCTCGGGAAGTTTGGAAAGTTATAAAATTTCGGGAGGAATGGAGACGAAGAGAATAACGTAAATAGTCAGGTGTTGGCAAATGTGGTCGGATGGTGATTTACATTCGACGCGCGCTCCCCGCTATTAAAAGTGGAAGACGAACTGCGGCGCTCCGGAGCTCCTGACTTAAGGGGTGTTGTGGTGGGAACACACCCTGAGATATGGCACGTGATCTTTGTTTAAGGGGATTCAGTTGTAAGGGATGGAAAGCAGTGGGGACAGATAAAAATGGTTAACGAAAACACGCACATTCTTAGGACTTCTGAAATAGGTTACAATATAAAATTTAATGAGGGATTGGTTGGTCACAAAAAAAAGATTGACGTTTTTGAATTGTCTACCAGACCAATTCTATAAGCATCTGGTCGGACGACCGGCGTGCGGCCAAATTTTCTTTTATGTCGGAGCTTCTGCGGCCACTACCACAATCAGTCTTGGTCGTCTCCGCGTAGTGCACAATGTCCCTGATTGACATTTTAAAGACCCTAAATTTGAGTCATTTAACTTGGAATTCCGACGCAACCGCCCAGAAAATCAGCATCGATACCAACGCACAACCATTTACCGTCAACGACGCGAACAAACTTATTCGCCTCAGTAATAAAATGGCAAATTTCTGACAAAAAGCCTCGTAAAACTGATTGCGGCGTCGAAAAGCCTCGAACGGAGGCTCGATCGTAAACTGAATTGGCCTAGGAACTGTTTAATTGCGAACAGTAGCTTGCTATTAAATATACGTAAAACGAGTAAAGGATGTATTGCTGTTTGTTTTGTTGGGAGAAAATATTGCCTAACAAGACGGATATTGTATTACGAGATAGAAACGGGATAAAGTTTAGAAACAATTAAAGAAAAGCGGCCAAGTGCGAGTCGGACTCGCGCATGTTCGCGCGCCGTACAATATTTAACACAACATATTAGAAAAACAACTTATGTAAAAAAAAACACGTTTACGTAACGTAACCCTTTCATTTTTTACCTTTTTTTATTTTTATTGTTTGAAGACATGTGACATCCGCGAACTGGGCCCGCGTGATGGAGCCCACTCCCACTGACAAAGGCCTATGTCCCAGCAGTAGAAATATTATTGGCTGATTATATATTTGTTCTTTCAAGTGTCTACCTATTACAGTTCATAAGATACAGCCCTGTGCTAGACAGGTGGACAGCGGAGCCTTATAGTTATAGCCCGTTAGCGCCCTTTGGGTACCGGACCCAAATCTTTTTCTTAACCGACGAAAAAAAATGGCGGAGTTTCTCAAGTCGACGCGTATATATATATATATATATATATTTTAGTTATTCTAAGTAACTTGTCAGTTTAGGTCATCATTTGTTCATTTTAATTTGTTTAAATTACTTATGGTTTTTTTGTATTTAAAACTAACCTACTGTTGCCTCATAGTTATCAGCTCGTGGTCGTTCACAGTTGTCTGTAGCACAGTCCCCTACAAACTTCGTTACAAAGAATGTAGTGAAAGATTGTGATTTGTTAGCTAAATCAATTCATATTTCGAAGGGGGAATTGGCAGTTGTGGTCAGCTTAGTGTATCGTAAGTATATTTTTCATGATGACACTTAGGGGTTTATTCATAAACGTCGCTTAAAGTTAAGTAATTATTAGCGACTTTTTAACAAACACAATTATATAATATAAGGACCAACCACACGTCAGCCTAGTCAAATAACCCGCCCCTAACTGTTCCCGGCGCAAAGGTGCCCAAAACGCTTGCTGCATTGCCACGTTGGATGGCAATGGCTAACCTTTGCACCAAGAACGAGCCGGAGCGGGAGTCCCCCGTTTTTCCCCGTTCTTTTTAACTACCTATATATTTTTGACTTAAACTTTAAGCAAAATTTATAAATAAACCCCTTAATGGTCATAGAGTAACGTTCTCTACAATACGGTTTTCAATTTACCTAATAGGCTCTCAGTCTCCTCTTATGACTTAAGCACCTTGTCTTGTGACATGGAAGTTTCCTGCCTCCGTGTTAAACCTTTACCTAAACAGGACTATCAGATAATGAAGCTACCCACAGTTACACAAGTTTATTATCATCGTAAAAAGCACGCGGCCCATCGCGGTAGACGCCAATTAATTAATGAGCCAACTTGAAAATATATTACCCCATTGGGACTTGGAAGGTGTTCCGTATAACGGCCTTACCCGGTTCATACTTAAGACTTCTGAACGTAAAATGAAATTTTATTGTTTTTTGTGTTATGTTGACGCACGTTTCATTTGTTGTTAGAGTAATTTAAAATGTGTCTTTATTATTACAGAACAGCTCAAGAACAAGCTAGTGGAGTGAAGATTTATAATAAAAATATGTATGTTTAGTTTAAGGTATTTATTTAGTATGGGCCTGCGTCGCCTGAAATAAATAATAAAAAAATATTGTTGGATAACTGTTTGATAGCTTAATTCTTTACTTTATTTAAGAAAATGTGATTAAAGAGCTGTCGTACGGTTCTCAGAGACAAAGATTTAAATTTGTAGCAGAGCTGTGGTGGGCAAGAGGTAACGTCCGCGACTTACAAGATGTAGGTCGTAGGTTCGAACTCAGGAGCTTTACTTTGTGTAAATTATTTCTCATCTCTACTCTCAAAGCGGTAAAGGGAAACATCGTAAGGAAACCGGCACGATCTAAAAGCAAAAAATTCGAAGATATGTGACATCTACCAACCCGCACTGGGCCCGCGTGGTGGATTACGGCCCACTCCTCTCTCCGAGAGTAGGTCTGGGTCCCAGCAGTGGGAACATGATAGGCCGATAATGAAAGATTTAAATCGTTAGATTTGCTCTAATCGTACTTATGAAGCGAAAAAACGCGAAAAACTTCCACATTGAGAAGAGGCTCACACATTCCGTATATGGTGTCTCATGACGATTGCGGCAATGTAAGTGTCAAAATGAAAACTAGAAAGAAACTCGATCATTTTTTGACGCGATAGAGGTAAATCTTTGGTCAGAGATCGTTTGTTCTAGTCCCGCTCTTCAGTTGTTTTTAGATCTCTTCACAAAAATATGTTTAGAGGAAAAATCTTTGTAACTTTTGCCGCTCATACAAATAAATGCTTACGTTAAATTTCTAAAGCAACAAAGCACTTCCAAAAGCGACTTAACAGCCTCATTTATTACAGCGATTTAGTGGCTTTGTGTGCAGAATCACGGAATGTCTCCGTTATCTTCAAGTCGTATCGGAATCCTCCCTCCGAAGACGGTCATTGGTCAGATGGTCGCACATTTACGCCCCACACTAAGACATTATACGGATACCCGAGTCATTTACACTAGGAACTTACACTGTCCATCTCCAGACACTGGTATATGAGAAAACTGACGCACTGCGGGATACCACCCCTATTTGGTTAATATACCATATATACGCACTAAGCGCTTCTCGTCATCTTTTCTGATGCGCACAGCTAAGGAGTGGAATCGTCTGCCTGCGTCTGCATTCCCGAGTTCATACAACCCGAATCTCTTCAAGGCGAGAGTGAATAGGCTTCTTCTGGGCAAGCTCGTTCCATCGTAGATCTCATCCCTGCCTCTGGGCTGGATTCAGGTCAAGAGTGAGCCCATTGTCAATAAAAAAAAAAAAAAACTCTTCGACCGCCTACTCGTATAACGGTTGTATCTTGAAGAAATAGATTGAAATAGACATTTCTTGAAAACTGACTTAATTTTAAAAGTTCGTATTCTCAAATCGACCTCAAACTTAATAATATAATAATAATATATTCTTTATTTCGGACTACACATACAAGGACATAATTATAATCCATATAATGTTAGTGACGATGACTTAAAAAACTATGTTAGTAAACTTTTGCAAACTACAACTAAAAAAGACGTGGCCCACCCAACACACAATGGCACGTGCCTTCGTACCCAGTACTTTATAATGGGACTGTCCACTTTGTCTAACAATGTTTTTAATGCAATTAGGTATAGTTAATATTGAAAAAGTCAAAGTACAAGAAAACCGTCAAGCTTATCGCCTATCCCGGCTTTCAACAAAAAAAAAAAATACATGTTAAACAATTTAACCATTTCCAATGAATTTGATAAAACCAAGTACATACGTGACAGTCGGTACCTCACAATTAGCGAGCTTGACGGACAAGTGTGACGTTGTTTTTATGAAATTAGTTATTAGTTAAAAAAACAAATAAATAAAGAAAGAAAATATGTTTATTTGGCACATCTCACAACAATGTCAACATGTCCATACAATATAAAAAACAAGCTACAGGCTACTCGCTCATGCACTAAATAACAATTATTATGATCGTGACATGAAGAAGTAAACTTGCAATAAGCATTTCTTGAAGATTGGCTTTTTAAAGTAAGTAGTTAATCGTGTTAAATATGTCGCCACCTGTAACTTATTGCGAACTGTGATCCATTTAGTAAATTAACATAGAAAAACACGACACATCGCCAAGCTACCTGATCCCGACAAACTGAAAGAATATTTTGAAAATCGAGGAGTTCCCATTTTATTTTACAAAAAAATAACATGTTAAACTATTCAACCATTTCTAATGAATACGGTAAAACCAAGTAGATACGCGACATTACCTTATAGCGCGCTTAATCGTGTGGCAATGTGAGCCGGGAGGACAAGTGCGACGTTGTTTTAATTGAGTTTTCTTCCCTTTGCACCTTTGTGGCGACGAGTGGTGTCGCCCTGGAGGGTAGGCAGAGGTGAGAGGTGCTGTGGAGCGAATGAACTGGAGGTGGCTCCACTGACAACTGGACGATAGCACAAATAAAGAAAGAGTTTTTTGAAAGACGGTTTGAATTTCTAATTAAGTGAGCCATCGGGCTGAGCTGGACTCCTTTAATAAAAATTGTTCCGTAACAGCTCTGGACAGAGAGAGGAGGAAAGAGAGTAGGGAGGCCTTTACCCAGAAGTGGACCAATAAAAAAAAATTCAGAATGTAGTTTAACATTGTAAACAGACGCACAGTAGAAGTCGCTTATCATAGATTCGATTAGCAAAGCACGTTTGGTCCAATTTACAGTTAGCACTTTACAGATGCTAAATTCATCTCCACCGTAAATACAGAAAAAAAAATGTTGCGCCATAAAAGTGATATCATAATTTTGTAAAACAAACCTACAAGCATTCATGACTTATCATGGTCATGAATGCTTGCGTTTTTCTTTCTTTCTTTCCTTTGTAAACAACTCCCGCAGTACCGGATCATTGTACAAAGAACAGTTTGTTTTACAAAATTATGATATCACTTTTATGGCGCAACATTTTTCCGCTGAGCGGCAGCCGACGTCGGCACAGAACGTTGTCGTCTCATTTAATCGCCGCATTACATGCAAAGTGCATCTCTTACATGTAAAACAGTCCCGGCGGGTATTTAAATTTTCGCCTTTCCCCGTAATTCGTTGAGACAAAGGCTTTCAGGGGAAACATTGTTAATGTGTTACCCAATGCATTTTACCAGACACACTTGACTATACGAGTACACCGAGCGTGTACCGCCATGTTTTTGAAGAAGTGGCGCGGAAATTGATAAATTAGATAAAGTTACTCAAGCGGGGAAAATTAGCATGTTTTGCCACTCCACAGTTTGTGTGCTCGAGGATAGGTAGGTAAAGCTAAGTGACACAGAGGCGTTGTGTTCCAGGGTAAACCAAAATCACAACGAGGTAATCCTCAAGTGTCAGTGTTTCACAAAGCTATCGAAGTACAGTTAAATTGAACATACGAGCAGTTTAACCGCAATTAAGCTTTCAAGAAAAACGGGAAAACAGTGCGAAATAGACATTCGAAAATAGCGGGGAAGAGTCAACAAACGAATTTCCGACGTGTCAAAGTAAATCTCTAGCCGACAATACGAATGGCAATAAAATCCGCCGTCGGGGGTTCAACTGGCGATTGGTAAGCTGTCCGCCCCTACCACGAATTGGTTTCGATAAAATGTTAATAGACTGATTTTTTGGGACGCGTTAGAACGCATTGTGCATTTTTGTTTAGATTTTGGAATATCCTATTACATTTATTACATATGCAATAGTTTGAATGTTTTTTTTTAGCAAAGGAATAGTATTGATAAGAAAGCTCAGGTTGCATTTGCAATGGACCTGCGTAGGCGCCTACGCAACGTCAACGAAACGTCTACGCCGCTACGAAGCCTACGCCGCGCTGCTCAAACGCCTGAAATACAGGGATGCCTTAATTTTGAAAAAGTAAGGACTTATTACACTTATACTTGTACTAATGACTTATACTATTTTCGCATAAAATTGTTCAGTGTATTGTCAAAAGATTCTTGCCCATAATGCATCATATACATAATTCAAACGTGGAATTCATCGTATTTTCAAAGAGCTTCTAACTTGGTAGGGGCGATGTCCTAAGCTGTGTTAAAAAGGTCTACTTTTCGCAGTTTTCAAGAGGATCGAGTAAAATGGTGTAATTTGTGAGATAAGCGGCGGTTTAGCTGGACGCTGGGCGCCGATAGCGATCAGCCAATAAGAGGGCGCCTCGATAGAGTGTGCTCTAAGCTTTAGTTTTATACAGATAAAGATTATGGATTGAATACATTAGTGGTATCTGTGGTTTTTTCCTGACCGCTGCTGTTTTGTGGATTGTATGTATTATAGATCTGCGTAGACTTTTTTTGCTAGTTGATGAGATGAATACTACCATTTGGAAGGGGCGACTTGAATCAATTCTATTTTACTGTAATTTTTAACGTTCAAAAGTGCCTATTATGTGCCTATTTGAAATAAATGCTTTACTTTGACTTTGGATATTATCTTATTGATTAAGATCGAATAATTTATTGTTCACTATGATTTAATTCAGTTTCATCAGATACATAGATAGAATATCCTTTATTATGTACCTACACCATGAAAATTACAGACGAATTACACATGATGAATGATGATGAGAATTAGATTTGATGTTCGTTACCTGTAATAAAACCTGATGTCTGCTTCCCGTGAAGGCAAAAGCGTGCACAGGCAAATAACTTCAGATCGAGTGCTGCAATAATGGCATTAAAGTGTAATGTGTACTATAATTTGCAGGCAAAGGCGTCTCGCAGTCAGTATGTGAAGAGACTTTCCGGCGGACGCCTCGCGGCCATTAATTGAACTCCGTCGCCGCCACTTAATTTTCAATAGACCGGAGCACCGGGCGCTCCACCAGGTGCACGCTTTGTGCCTCCACTGTTTGCTAAAGTCCTCGTATTTATTTTAGATTCCATTGTACCACGCTCCGACGCTTTGTCGGGAAATAGCCCTCTCGTGTACCACTGCTTTGTTAATTTTATTAATACGTGAAACATTTATAAAACGCGACCGCACGAGCGATTTAATGAGTTTTATTGTTAAACAGAGAGTAATGTGCTCGAAATGAAGCGCGCTCGGCTTAGATGTTGTCTAAATTCATACGAAGTGGGGGAGCGAGGATTTTAATGTTTTAATTCAAGCAGCTCATTTTACAATACGCGAAGTAGCAGCGATCCCAGACTGCAAACACCTGCTGCATTAGATTTATTATATTACATGTTTGAACAATTCATTTTTCCCAAGTCTGCAGGTGGGCAACCCTCGTACGTGGAAAAACACAAAGATGCAAATAATCCGTTTCATCCCACAATCTAGTGGAGTTCAAAAGACAAACATGTTGGAAATATTTACGTTGATCCCGTAGAGCCGGACCACGGCTAAATAACTGGGCATTCCGGCAACAAAAGAATTTAATAACACCGTAAGGCTAGGGCGGTCTCGCGGGCGGGCGGCGCGGGGCGAGGGCGGCCCGCCCTCGGCCGGTAAGCTTATTATCGCGCTGGGCCGGCGCCACCGCCAAGAACATATTTGCTTTGTTGAATGTCAACGGCGACGGTGGCCGCGCCGCCGCCCGCGCCGCACGCCGCGCCTCCGCCGCCAGCACCCCGTACACACAGTTGCGCGCTCGCTTAAACATTTAAGAGCACCCAATGTTTAGCGACGGCGCAAATTAAAATAGGCTTTATACCAAATCTAATTTGCCAAGTAGGGAACTCGCTTCGTTTGACGAGTACCTGAGTTAAGGTAGATGTTTGTATTGGAAATTGAATTAATTCTGCTGTAGAATTATCTACTAAATATAATTGATATTAGGCGCGTATTTTGTCCTCTTTTCTCATCAACAGTGTAAATATAATTACGAGAAATCAAAAGCTTTTAAGAACCATTACGCAATTTGAAACAATTTTGTTAACATAGTTAATTGATTACTTAAATTGTCTATCAAGAAAATGTATTTCAAAAGGTAATGCTCGTACAGGATTATATTGAATATATATGCGTTTTTATTAAGTGCTGCAAATCTTATACATATATAAATCATTATTGTCAACGTAGTAATGGTTCCTATGTTACTTAATGCAATTGGTGTTGTACCGTTTTAATTAACTATAAATAAATCTCATTCTACTCATTATATTACTCTACTAACTTCAGATTTTTCCGTCACATACTTAAGCTCTTTAAAATGGCAAGATATGAAATTAAGAAACACCCCAAAAAGGTTTATGTAATTTAATTTCCACGTCACAATAACTATTACAAACTCCACCTTAATATGTACGGTTTTCAATGAATAAATAATTAACCACACATACTCAAACATGGGTCACGATTAGCCCGTACATGTTCCCGAAAACTTTCAAAATCAACATCGAGAGGACCATTGAAGTTTACAAGTAGCATTAAATGAAACTATATTAAAGATTCAGCGAGGGTTCGTTAAGTTACACCTCACCGCAGGTGGAGGTCCGCGGAGCCTTTGCTGCCAGTTCTGAATAAGTCAGGAGGACATAGAGGTAGTTTGCTGGAAAAGGCACAAACTATTTGCTACTGATTTGTCGATATAGTTTATATGATTGAGAATCTGACTTTTTGGGCTTGTGCCATAGTGTGAGCAAGCACTATCCACCCGATAACTGAAAAACGTAATAGAATCTGCCAGATAAGTTACATAACTTGAGACGAAGTGGTGCAACACGGCAGGTCACTTAAATTAAATGTTTTGTAAAAAAATCATAGTAATATGGGAAATATTACTATGGTCCACTATTTTCTTTAAATATGGCTTACATGAATCAGAAAATTGCTAGTCTAAGTATTCTGTAAAACAAACGCGCACTTATTCACATTACTTTACCCAATTTTCACTTTTACTTAGGATTGACAAATATGTATTAAAAACTAGCGGACCCGTCAGACATCGTCCTGCCCGAAAAAGCAGCGCCACCTAGCGGGTCCAATTGTGTAGGTATATAAACCTTGTCCTGACAATAACAATCACAAAAAAAAAACAATTTGGTGCAGTCGATCGGAAGTTATGCGCGTAACTTTTCGGTGATTCATTTTTATTTATACTTCTACAAGTACAAATATTTTAATGGAACAATAACATACTACAATTATTGTGTAAGTTAATACGTCGTTAGTTTAGTAACTGTGTCGCAGTTATTAGCCACCCCAGGAGCGAAAGACCACTGAGTTCCATGACAACAAATTTGGTTACACTTATAGGTAGAAACTAGACATAAACATGAATAATAATAAAACTAGAACTAGACATTTGTTAATAATAGTTGTAGCAGTATAAGAAGGTGTGTATGTGTGAGAGGGTTTTGTGTGTGAATGAGTGTGTATGTGAGGGTTGGGTGGGGATGACAGTTGAAAAGCACTCTTCACCTTAGTTTCCTAAACCCAAGCCGAGTTTTTACAGAAAAAACGTCGGCATTGTGACATACTTTTTAATATGGTTATTCTGATAGATCATTTTCAAAACCTGGGGGATCAACAACAATATAGGGCGAGGTGACACATTGCTCACCCACCAACCCTTTCTTTGATTTACACTTCGTAATTTGAATCCATTTGAATATCAAGATAACTAAATGTCAAACAATCTTAAAAAATTTAGAAACAATATTTAGTTATTTGGTAGTTTTCTTCACCTCGAATGCTTCTAAGATTTGGTATCTTATCTAGAACATCTTACACGTTACATCTTCAGATGCGCCTGCCTGTAGGCATACCGCTGCATTTCTTATGCTAAAGGAACGCGCTGTTTTGATGGATAACAATTTTATTCGGAAACATTTTAGTGTCAGTCAGTCGTAAAGAGGGAAGATAACATCAGTTTGTGGCTACAGACTATCATAGAGTTTATATTTTGCTATCAAACCTAAGGTTAGGTCTTCAACTTGATGCCTGCAGTTTATTTTATGTAATAGACTCAATGTTTTGTGTGTTTGGGGGTCAATCATGATGGTACTTACAAATAAATAAAATTGAAGTATCTGTTTGTAATTTTAAAATAACAACTTTTTACTAAATGCATATGAAAGTATATAATTATGGTACTCATTACTATTATAAAGCACTATTTAAAAAAAAATGGTCTGTCTTTCTATTGTTTCGGCTAATCTCCGAAACGACCGGACTGATTTTGACGGGACTTTCACTGGAAGATAGCTGATGTTCTAAAGAGTAACTTACTTTTATTTTAGGAAAAGAGTTGGGGTTTTGCGCAAAAAAATCAAAACGCAATTAATCCAATTTATTTTCCGACATGCACGCGAACAAAATCGCTAGTAAAGAATAAAAACATACTTAATTTTGAAGCTAAATATTTTCTTAAATATAAACAAAATAAATCAAAGTAAAGTTCTCGTCACAGCTTGAGGTAAACTAGCTATGTTCTCAACTCCCATGGTACATCGCGATGTCGGGCGGCGGCTAATCGGGTTATCTGACCGCAGACCGCGGCCGCTCAAAGGACCTTGCAAAAAGCCATCCCTTTGACTACGTCTTCAAATATTTGCGCCGAACGCCACAACCGCGCATTATTTTCAGTATAAACATTCATAATCCCACGAAACTTCGGGTCAGAGTTTATTTTATTTTCTGTGGCACAAGGGAGTATTTGCATTCTGTCAATCCTACTTTTTGGTTCATGTTGATACATTTTAAATTAGGTACCTGGGGCTTGTAGGTTCTGTGCAAGTTTACTGTTTGATGAACGCTAAAGTTTGGTATTTGTAATTATATTTAATGTCGTCGGGTTAATTTTAATCTTCTGTTTGAAAATTTGGCTTTTGGTTTCCGTAACGTGTAGCAATATAGCCGAGCAGGACTGGTCAAAGTTTGCGCAAGTACTTTTAAAACAGTATATTAGTACTTAGCTTAATTAAGGATAATACTTTTCTATTTCGGAGACAATGTTCTTTATTTAAACATACGATAACTAAGAACATTTATATAAACGTGCATCCCGTCAACAGCAGCAGCCGATGTTCTCTAATCGAACACCACTGATTAAACTTATACGTTTGCAGTCGCAAGCAGATGTTTGCGCGGCGGGATTTAATATTGATAGCGGGGGATGTCGGTCCCTCGGCACACGCTGCAGCAAAGCGACTGTGTCAACGTGTTTAAGATACCTGACATCTTGCAACTGGTGGCTGTTCGCAAACATATTTACTAACGTTCGTACGCAAAATATATCCGGTACCCGAGAGAAATAATACCACAAACACAACGTCCATAGTTAAATCCACCGCGTACCCTTCACTCAAACGTACGTCTCAACATGCCAACTTTCATAAATATCAAAGCAGGCTTCCCGAAAACAATTTCTTGGGAATCCAGCGGTGTTCACACGTCGCTCCTGCCGGTGGCTAACACAATTTTATTCGAGCATAAAAAACGAGCTCATCATGCAAACGCCAAAGTCGTGGGACGTGGCTCGCTCCCGCGGTAAAACAATTTATCTGCATCGACGGAATTACGGCGCTGCGCCGTGAATAAAATATGTCGCCGGCTGTCAGTCGAAGGAAGACGTTGTCTGAGATGGCCGACAGGGGTGCCCGACGCGAGGCGCGACCTGCCAGCTGCCACTGACTGCCACAGCAATACCCTTGCCATCAGTATGAATATTTCTCAACCTGTATCCGACAATGCTTGCATTCAATACCAAATACAGTGCTGAATGCATGATATTTTGTACCTTTTAAATTTTAAACTGTGCATCGACATTGTTTACAAATGTATGACATATTGAGCCGTGTGTGGACGAGCAATTGTAGGTACTAGTTTTTACAGAAAAGTAAGAGTATGTATAGCAGAGATATTAAGTAACTGAACATAATTTTGATGCAAAGTGCATCATGCAATATTCGTAACAAACATTTTCACATATTTTCGCAATTAGTATAGTATTGAAAAACGTTTGAGGCTTGAATAGAACGTAGTTGATACAATACTGCACTGACATACTTACTGAAAATTGCTTTAACGAATTACAGCAAAATATCGTCTTTGAATTTTTCATGTTTTAACAAGCATCACTTTTGTACGTATTTGTCTGTTTCTATCTTTTTGTCTGTTTATCTATTATGTGTACAAAAACTGTTAAATAAATAATTTTTTTTTTTGTAAGAAAATTGCAATTTCAAAAGACATTTTCGCGGTAGCCCTGTTCGCAAATTTGACGGGCGAAGAGCGACGTGCGACAGGATCCAAGAATTAGGTCCCGCGTACGGCGCGAGCGTCGTATTTTCGTAAGTTGCCCCGATGACGAGTGGCCCGACTTGACGTGACATCCCGCAGGTAACCCGGTACCAGCCCGATGGGATAGGATCAAATTATTAGCTCATGAGGGTTAGAGGTACGTGAATTACGTGAAATACGTGTTTACGGGAGGACTCGTGATGTAATTTTTTGGTTTGATAAACGTGTGGTTTTATAATTTTGTTGCTTGCTACTGTACCTACCTACGCTTAGTGATAATTTGAGTTTATGTGCTTAAGTAATTACTTAGTTGCCTTCAGACATACCGTTCCGAGACTCGTTTCAAGGAAATTCTATTGTAGTGTATGCAACCAGTGTTTTTCATTTTAAATGAATAAAATTGTATTCTGTTTATGAAATAAATGTCTTACACCATAGCTTAGAAAAATCATTTGCTATTAGGTAAATATAAACTACAAGAGCATCAAGTTTTAAAAACCCCAAAAGAGTACAGTTCATGGCAGTACTGAACCCGTTTTGAAAACGGCAAAAAAAATCCAAGTGTAAACCGTAGTCATTCTTTGACACGACATAATTTATAAGCCGCTAAAAACCCTCGATTTACATCAAAATATGCACCATCAGACACAAACCTGAATCGTTTGCCGTCCTTATTAAATCTACTCGTATAAAACGTAATAATTTCCCCTCGGTTCAAGTTAAATCATAAAAATTCCACGTTAAATGTATGACAAGTGTATTTTCTGTTCGATTGCTCCGCCACTGGAATGTCAA
The DNA here is from genome assembly GCA_945859715.1 of Apamea sordens. Lineage (NCBI taxonomy): Eukaryota > Metazoa > Arthropoda > Insecta > Lepidoptera > Noctuidae > Apamea > Apamea sordens. Next base: position 7,728,538 of record OX243991.1, on the reverse strand, counting down.
TCGGTCTGTTTAGCATTCCGAGGTGCGGGCGGTGCGCGTGGTGGGAGCGGTGCGGTTGCGGGGCGGCTGCGGGGCGGCGACGGCTAGAATAAACTTGTAGAATGGCTCCTCGTTAACGTATTAGGGAGTTTAACAAGGGATTGTGCATGGCGCGAAGGGCTGCGATTATTCGCAAGAGGTTGTGCCGATAGTTATGAGGAGCCAAGTTTGATGTGAGATTACTTGATTGTCTTGAAAGGTATTTGATGGTTTGTATAGTACATTGTATGTAAGTTGTTGACTATATCGAATAAATTTGTATGACTACACTGAGTAGGTATCTACCTACCTAATTACGTAAATTAGACGCTTAGTACACTGTGTGTATACTTATTTCATATGAATGTTATTCAGTGATTAAAAAAAAAAACTATTTGTAATTATCTACATTTAAATCATTTTGTAAGGTCTGAAAGTTTAGAAAGTTATATGAAGCTCATACTAAAGCTAATTTTGTAATGTTAATCAATAATAAACAGCTGTTTTCGTAACAGAATAAACCAGTCAGGCTGTACTTATTATTAAGAAAAAAATGAAAATTCAATGGTTCGGAAAGGTACAACGAATAAATTTAAACTCTAACACCAGAAAATTCTAGCGCCGAAATATGTCAAAGTACTTACATACTTATATATTATACCTACTTACCCCACCTCATCAGGCCGTCTATAGACGATCAAGACAAAACTCGACGTCTGAACTGTTTGAATATTGATAAAATAAATATTGGCCCGCGTGACCGGAGCGACGGGACGGGACACTGGGGCTGTTTGCTGACTAACTCGTTCCAATTACGACTCATTGCTTTCTAGCTTTGTTTAAATTTTCCATTGAATTATATGCTCGTAGAAACGCGGTATTCTGATGGATGAAGCGGCTTTGAGAGTTTGGAATAAAGACTTATTTCTTTCCGAGCGACGCGACGTCTCTGTTTAGTTTTGTGGTGTATTTTTAGTACTTCTAGTATAATAAATTACAGTACCTATTATGTAAGTATGGCCATGCGACAGTGGTAATAGTAGTAGAGTGCACATAAAAAAATACGCCCATCTCTAAAGATTAAATTAAAGCCTAATTTGACTTTTGATTTTGAGATGTTACTCAAAATCAAAAGTCAAATTAGGCTGAGAATCAGCACTTTTCGAACGTCAAAATTACAAAAGACAGTCCCCCAAAAACGCCCGCCCTTCATCATTTCCTAGTGCTATCGCTGGGAAGAAGAAGTGGCGCAACAAACTCCCCAGCAGCACAGCTGTCTGTTCAGTTAGAAAATACTTGATACTTGATTGTATACAATACTAGGTGTTAAGTAATTAACATTACAAGACGCGGAATATAAAATTAAATTATTTGCCATATGTCAGCTAGCCACGCCAATATACCAACAAATAAAATAAAGACTATACGTACTCAAGCTAAAAAATAATTAATTAAAATTAAAATGTAAATAATAACTTACTACCTAAATAAAAGCTTTCAGGCATAAAGGGCGTGACAGCTTAAATATTTATGCATTGTTGGGTTCTGTTCACATAGCTGTCACTTGAAGTCACTAATGATAAATTAGGACCATCGAAGTACTCGTAAAATAAATAAATAAGTTAATACTAATAACAATAACTTGTCAGTAAGCTAATTCTGGCAATTCATAGAGTTCAGTGAAGTTAGAAACTGTAAGTGTGTTCAAAAACGTGTATTCAGTAGAAACGCTATGCTGCTAAAAATCGTTTGATACAACAGCTAGATATAGCAGACTTGTAACTTACTTTACCTACCAAACACTGAGGAAATCTAGAAACTAATACATAAGGGAAAATCTGCTGGTAAGTTTATACAACAGGTGTTTCAAGACACATGTACACAAAGCTTTCCTCAAACAAAAGCGTTCCCGGTTGGACACAGATCGGGATCCACCCTTTATACAATTCCAGTGCCTAGAACCAAATCCTTACCTCCGTACGTTTTCCCAGCGTCTAATCTTTTAGAATAGTCCCACACCTTCCTGTACACCGGGTATTATTCGAGAATCACGCAGATATTTGAAGTGAGACCGTCTGTTTGTTCAGCCGAGAAATCCCTTCCCGTGGCCAGCAAAGCAAACGGATATTTTAGTTTGAACATTACTTATTGGTGACGCTGGAGCGCCACTGATCCGTGAACGGACCATCGTGTGCGGAGGAGCAAACCTTTCGCATTTCATTTGTCTTCTTAGGTGTGCAAGATCGGTGATGTGAGTAGGATGATTTATTTGGAAGCGGGGAAATTGTGAATTGATTTTCGGTATGGATGATTCTTCTTTAAGGGTATGGTAAAAGGCATGAAAGTTATGCAGTCTTCTAAAAAATTAGATAATTGAGAAATCCCTTTCGTCAAACACACCTAGCATTGTAATGCATTTATTTTAACCATTTTTTAAATATTACATGATCATTATTTCAGCCAATAACCCACTGCTGAGATCGGCCTCCCCTTTCTTCTGCCATACTTGCCGGTTCTGTGCGTCTTTCATTACATTATATACCTACCCATATATGGTGTTACAGATGTGTTTTTTTAGTATCCGATGAATTGGATGATTTTCTATATACGCGCACACAATCGTGAATTAATTTTCAGTCAAGATGATTATTCTTTAAGGGTATGGGAAAAGATATAAAAGTCATGACGTCTTTAAAAAAAATAAGAAATAGAAAAATTACTTTCTTCCATTTTTATTGCATTGTTATGCTTGTAGTTCTATAACGTGTAACACAGCTTCTTTCTTAGAGTATTGTTATCTATTTTGGAGTGTTGCACATGCATTTTTAAGCGTGCTGTACTGTGTGCTACTTTCTTAGAATACATTATTAATTTAGTGTGATGCAAATGCGTTTTTTCAAGTGTGCTGTAATGTTTTTGCTATTTGAACATTACTTATTGGTGACTGATCCGTGATAGGATACGTAATAGGCGTGTGCGGTGTCGAAAACATTTTGTCTTTCGGGAAAACTCCTTCGTGATTCATCTGTTTTTAAAAGTGTGCGAGTCTGGTGATGTGGATTGGATGATTATTTAAAGCATAAGATCGGAAATTTAATGTCTATTAAATGGTTTTTCTTAAAGTAGTATGAGGCACTAAAATCACGAGAATTGTCGTAAAACTTTCTTCTTTTCTCTTTTTTTTTTTTTTTCTAAATGTTTTGTAAAGTTTTCAAGTTAACTTATGAGGTTAAACATTATTTATGTGTTGTGCTTAATTCGTTTCATTATTTCTGCAGGTTCGTGGATTTTTTGAGGATTATTATTGCATTGGGCCTCGTATAGGACTTTCCGTTTTTTTTTCTTTACAGTAAATATTTTTTCTCTCTTTCAGAAGCTATATATATAATAATGTAAGTAGGTACGTATGATCGAAATATAGTTTATTCTTCTTGTTAAAATTGTATGTATTTCCATACCATGTGCGCTCACGTGGAAACATATTAAACAGGAAAAAAAATCCACAGATTAAACAGAAAATTACAAAATTGTTTATTTTTAAGTAGGTACAAAAATTATAGGAATGTGTAAGTTGTTTTAAATGAAAACGAGACTTAATTCATTGATGACAGAACATTCAAGATAAAGGGTAACAACTTAATTCACCTAGGAAATAAAATTATGAATCAGCTTCTTATGGTACTACCCAATTATAAGATGGTAATAAAGAGTAGTGTTTTATGGTGTCAGTTAATAATGTGAGTCTACACGATGTTCAGTGTTATAATGCCAGGCTATTTTTCCCCACTACCAGAAGAGGTCTTTACCCTTAAAGACCTCTTATAAGGAGAAGGCACGAGCATTGATGCTGATGATGAAGCACGCTTGCTTAAATCGGGTGGGCGATTTCAGCAAGATTTATATTCGCCACTTCTTCTCCCCAGCGAAAGCACTAGGAAGTGGTGAAGTGGTGAAGCGTTTTGGGGGACTGTCTTTTGTAATTTTGACGTTCGAAAAGTGCTGATTCTCAGCCTAGTTTTAATAAATGACCTTTGATTTTGATTTATTGTCTTGAGTCCAGGTTTCCTCACGATGTTATTCTTCACCGTTGTTAGTAATGTCAAGATATACTCAGGGGGGGCTCGGATTTGAACCCACAACCTCGTGCATGAGAGGCGGGGTCTTAAACACTGGACTATCACGACATGTGTTATGTTTGGACTTTCAAAACTGAACAGTTTTATATGAATAGTTTGCAAAGTAGCTTAGTTAATTTTAAAATATACCTTCAACCAACCTTTACCTGCTAAACAACATTATGACTTGCCGTTGTACAGCTGAATACAAGCCGCTTATTGGAGAAACACGGCTGTTCTTTGACGCACGATTAACTTGACAGAATATAGTACCTATTCTATTCACCAGATTTGGCAAACTTTTAGGTGGTCACAATATGTTGGTGGAAAATAAGCCTGCGGGAAAAACATGTCTCCGCCACATCTGGGGGTGGAAGAATCATGCATGACCCAATCACTCATGAAGAGCTTGATCTCCCCGTTGGCATGGCTATTTCCGACATCTTCAAAACACAAAAAGAAAAAATCTTGAAAATAGGAGAGCAATAACTTAGGTACAGCTTATGCATCAGTTTGAGTCAGAAAAGTTAATAAAACGGGTGACTATCTAACACTTAAAATAAATCATTACATCTAGAATTCTAGAGTAGAAGCTAATGCCTCCCAGGAGAAGAATTTCGTACGACGATACTGCTGTTCTGAATCCTCTTTATTTTTTAAGTATTGGCTGAAAAGCACACAGCACTATTTAAATCTGGACTACCATCAAGTATTTGACAGTGACACGAAGTAAGAATATTATTTTAAAAGTTTCAGTGCAACCGACAGATATAGCGTTTTGGGTGCCGCTAACCGACGCGGCGTGTTTGTCGCGATAATATTTACTATGATTATTAAAGCTTTATGCACTGTCGATCTTCAAGGCTAAGCAACGCTTGCCGAGGTTGGTCTGTGGATGGGTGACCATCCATAACATACCGAGACCCCTTCGTGGCTCGGAAAGCAGTTGGTACTGGCTGTCATTTGTAGATTTTTGACAGTCGTTGCGGATAGTCAGAAGGCCGAAAGTCTGACAAGCACTCTTGCCAAGGGGTATCGTGTTACCCAGTAACTGGGTTCTGGAGGTCAGATAGTAAAAGACTCCATGTAAAATACTGGTATCCAGCTGCATCCGGTTAGACTGATGCCAACCCCAACATAGTTGGGGAAGGGCTAGGCAGCATGATTGATTAAAACTTTATGCACAAGTAAAAAAATACTGTACAGTCACGAGCACCAATATGTCAACACTTGGCAACTTTCAATTGCGATTTTTTCGTGAAATAACGAATGCAACGTTGAAATACGACACATTACATAAACCTATGAGTTCGAAAAAGCTATGTTCGTAACAACATAAAATTAAAAAGGAGTAAATCGCTTTTGAATAAAGCCGATTGTATACATACTTTTGCTCGTGACTACAAAGGTGGACTTAATGCCTGAGGTATAATAGAGGTAGAAATGAAAGTGTTAATAACTTAACAATAGTTGAATGTTGTGAAGATTAGCCAGGACATCAAGGTTCATAGCTGGCTGGCTGTCCATGGTGCTTACATAACATAAACAGCCTATAATGTTCCCGCAGCTGGGACACAGGCCTCCTCTCTGTGAGAGGGAGTGGGCCTTAATCCACCACGCGGGCCCAATGCGGGTTGGTAGATGTCACATGTCTTCGAATTTTTTAATTCTAGGACATGCCGGTTTCCTCACGATGCACGAATGGTGCTTACTTGCGTTATATTTCATAGGCCTTTTCCTGTATACAGCTTCGTCTTTTCAGCAAGCTTGCCTTTCCGGTTAGTGAAAGACTGTTTTAGTTTTTTTTTTGTCTAAATTGAATTTTTTGTTTCTGTCGACAAATGCTATGTAGGTTATGTGTAAAGGCTTCCACATAACTTTTATTTCAGCCTGTTAGTTACTGTTTGTGGGCTTCCCAACACATAAAGGGGATAAGAGGATTCAGTTCTGTTTATTTTTCTAACGACTTCGTCACATTTTGTGAAATCTTGGACTAAGCTTTTAGCTTGTAAAGAACTGTCTTCGTCGATTTAGTTATTTCTTCACGAAACTGTTTATTGTTAATGTGAGTCATCTCTGAATTTCAAACGTCTAATAAAGTTTTAGTTCTGTATTCCAGAACGATGTTCAGTCATGATAATCGAGATAATTAAGTAGTATTAATATCAAATTAGCGTCAGTTTAAAATCGTAATTAACGACTAGTTTACGGGGCTCAGGTTTCGTGAAACTAGGTTTGTATCTAAACTTTGTACACGATATTCAAAGCCATTAAGCTCACTATAACACGCCGCGGATAAAGCAAACTCATTCGATTATAACGAGCGGTTTAGTTCCAATGCAGGACAATAGTTTGGGCTATCATCGACAGTTTTGTATGAGGTTTCGCTAATCGCTCATGCAGCGGCCAATTTCAGCGTGAATGATCCGCCGGCGGGCGCTTTTGTGCCTTGTCCTCGATTCTAATTGAAACTATTTTGGACGCAGGACAATGCGGCATTGTCCGCGTGTCCGGCGGTGTTTGCCGCCTTTATTAATTCAGGTGGGCGTGGCGGCAAGTGGGCGGGTCCGAGGCGGGGCGTGTTCGCAGGCCCGCCCAGCGGCGCGCCGGTTTCGTCGCCGAGCGCGCTCCGTTTGCCGCTCAGTCGGTCTGTCGACGCGACGTCTGACGCTCATCTCCTTGCGCGGACGGCGACGGAATAACTTTTGAACATCGCTTACGATATCAGATGCTCCGCTAACTTGTAAAGTATCTCTAGCTGTACCTTCCCCGCTGGTGTCGTCTGAGAGACGTAGGGCTCTGTCTGCGGTGTGCTACTTGTGTGCAGGTGGGCGTGAGTCCCCGGCGGACTTGACACGTGGTGTTGACAGTCGCTGCACGGCCCCACACGCACGCCAAGTAAGTTCACGCATGAAAACTTATTTTACGTCAAGTTTTGAAACTTTCAAGATTCTTCAGTACGTTCCTTTTTCTTTAAAGGCTTTGCTACTGTAAAACGAAGTAACAAAAAGTTTGTTAAAACTTTTTTGAAGTGATTTAAAAAAGTTTCGCGGTATTTTCGAATAAGTGCGGAAAACATCGAATAAGTATTTTTCTGTTCCATTCCGTCACAACGTTTTCTTTTTTTTTATCAATAACGTTGGTTTAGTAATAAAAATTTAAATAAATTAGGGCTGAAACAAAAATTAAAAGTAGGCAAGTATAACAATGACTGGGTGGCTAGATGATGATGGTGACCAAAATCAACTCCAAGTATCTATTCTAGATTAAAAAACAAAGTTTTGCTACAATTCAGACTTGTTATAACTTTCATAAAGTGAATTTAGAACTTTTCATAAGTTTATTAGGTTTAGGTTTAACAAAATTATTCTCAAAAAAGACACAAAGTCGTGAGAACAATGCTTAAAATAGATAATATAAAGTTCGTCACAGACGTCACGGTAGCAATTATAATACACCCATTCAATGCATTCAGCTTTTGAAGATGTTATTTGATTATTATTGAGTCCTGAGACCTGAGTATTTAGTGACCGTATTTAGATATAAGGTAAAATGACTACTTAATAAAGAACTTACCGTAGTTATTAATATTTCAATCTATATAGATAGTTGGTAGTAGGTATTGTATTCATTTTGTGATATTAATACTTGTTTCACATATTAATAATTTTCGCTAAGACTGTTAAGACATTTAATATTATTATGTATTTAGAATCAATCTAATCTCATCTTGTCAAATCTAATGAAATCTAATCAAACAAATAAATAAATTGAAGTGTCCGTTTATAATGTCAAAATAACATGTTTTTACTAAATGTATATGAAAATATATACGGTGCTTATAACAAAACAAAACTATTTTTAAATTTTTTGTCGGTCTGTCTGTTTGTTCCAGCTAATCTTCAAATAAGCTGGACTGATTTTTGTGGCAGATAGCTAATTTTATAAGAAGTAACTAAGGCTACTTTTATTTTAGAAAAAAAATTGTTAAGATACATCTTATTGTTTTTCGACAACCACGCGAACGTAGTCGCAAGAATAAAGTTAGTTATTTATAAATTAATAATTAAATAGTAATTCCTTACCTCTCAAATCTGTAAAAATATTTAACGATTGGTTTAAATAATTTGTTGCTATACACGTAGTTTTGAGGCAAAAGAAAGTCGATGGAAAAGTTGTACAAAACCTTTTTTTCGTAGTAAAGCTTCATTTAAAATAAAATAAAGTTTAAAGTTAAATAAGCTGTATTGAACTAAATCTAAATATGAACTAACTTACTATTTTGTAGAGCACTGTGAATTATTATTTAATTAAAATGTAAATTTTAAAATTCAGACCACGGCGAAGGTAGTGTGGCGATCTTATAAGGTTTACGGGGCCAAAATGGCCAGAGATCGCACACCACAGGGAGGTTTGGAAGGAAAAAGGGGAGGCCTTTGCCCACCAGTGGGACAGAGAATAGGCTAAAAAAAACTTCTTAATAAAAACCTTAAATCCATTCTTTCGTTCACTGACAAACAAAGCAGAGCCTAAACCACTGGGTCTAAAAGTATGAAATTTTGCACAAAAGATCTTTATATACGAGTAGGTAAAGTGAGGAACCGACGAAGGATTTCCAAAATTCACCTTCTAAAGGGGCTAAATAGGGGATGAAAGTTTGTATGGAACTTCATCATTTTTGCCGATCGAAAATGACATCGGACAAACGTTCACATCAAAGTAGTAAACTTCCTATAACTTTTTAAATTGATAAATAGACTTAATGGAAAGAGAGTGGGGACGCCGTTGCACAGCAGTGGGACATAAACACTTAATCGTTAGCTAGCAGTGGAATGATGCAGGCTAACAGTAACAGTAAATACACTTAAACTTCCTTTCAAATATTTAAAATAAAATTCAATTACCTCTACCGAACCCCACAGTAAGAAAACACACGTCACGAAAATAATCTTTTTAAAACCAATGCAATGGGAACAAATCAGTCGTCACTGACTCACTAGTCACTAACGTTGCGAGATGCCAGTTTTTCCTGTCTCCGTATAAAAATGTCCGCCCGCCCAAACCGTGTTCCCCCGCTCCCGCGCCCTTCCGCACCGCGCCCGCTATCTAAAGGTGGGGTTATACGGGCAACTAAAATTGCTCAAGAATTGAGCAATCGTGGCATTACGGCATCACCGAGTAAATTTAGAGAGAAAGACAGAAAATTATATTTTGAGCTAGGTTAATTAGTTACTGTACTGCAATGCAACCGCCACAGCGTTATCCTGACCGATGGCCGTTTTGTGCGGATGTGACGTATTTTTTCTTTCGTCTAACAGTTTTTTTGTCTTGCTTTTATTAAATTTTTATGCATCATGTAAAAACAAAAAAAAACGAATCTTTCTTTCATGCCGATTTTACTTGTTGCAAGAGATACAGTTTTGCGCGGAGGTAAAAAAAAATCCAATTTGTATTAGGCTACTATTTTTGTAGAACTTAATACTGGCATATTATTTCGGTTTTGTCGAAAAACACGTTATAATTTTTTTCTTTAAGGTGGATGCTCCAAGGTAGCCCACGAAATTCAAATTAACTTACGTTTTTTGCAATTTGCTGGTCAGTACTAAGTTGTACGTTGATTAAAATATGATTCGCGGTCGTAACAAATACGTATTTACAGAATTATAATAATTAGAATCAGTAATTTGTATTTCTTAAGATCAAAAGAATTGTTGCTAGACATACCGCTACATATGAGGAAGTGATATGTAACTAGATTGCTCCTCCAATTGATCGGCGATCTTCTGCAACTCAGTAATTAATTGCTCAAAAAATTGCCCGTGTACGCGAAGCTTAGCTCCCGCTCCCGCTCAAATCATCGCTGACAATGTCGATTCCGTTTTATTGGGCCGACGATCTTTTTATGGCAATTGGCATGGATCGCTTTTCCATTTCGATTGGGGTGCTTTGTCGTCCTTGCGGTTTCTTTATATTTTTCCCGTTTTTTTTTTCGGAAAGAAAGTGAATTTTTATGCGCTGTTTTGTTTCGCTACTGTTTAGTCTTTTAGTTGTGGGTGGATTCAAATAATAGGAATCTGGGGGAACTGCACTGCTTTTCTGAGTATGTAAAGGTTTTGTAATTTTTACATCTAAAGTTTACCTAATTATGTTCTTTTAATTTTCTTGATATTCATCATTAAAATTATTTATAGGTACGAGTATAATGAAACGGAAATTGAATTGAATTTTTCTATAAATTATCAATCAATTTTCTTGATCTCTTCTGAAAATGGCAAGAGATCATCGTGCAATAGGCGAAATTCATTGGACACCTTATTAAGCTCACTGACAAATAAACAATCACTGATTGTCACTGGCGACATTAATATTGATATTTGCAACACTACCAATAGTCAGTCATCAGAATACCTCTGTCTAATGTCTTGCCATGGGCTACTTCCTGCCATAACCAGTCCAACTAGGGAGAAAGTGTGCCTAGACCACATATTTATTAAGACTCAGAACAAATGCTTTGGAGTCGTTTGCAAGTCCTCAATCACTGATCATGATATAGTTGTTGCCAATATTTCCTTACGCAAACCATCAACTAGTACTGCAAAGAGATGGATAAGTACCTAAAACAGATAGCGAAGCAGTTATTGCTGACATAAACAGTGTTGACTGGTCTGTCATCACGAATGTCACAAATGTAAATACAGCAACCACTGAATTTACGAACATTTTTACTTCCACTGTAGACAAACACACGCGAAATGTAAAATGTGGTAGGAAATTGGCATGCATCAAACCATGGATCACCCCGGGATTAATAAGATGCATGATCCATCGTGACAGGTTACATAATGATTGTAAATCTAACCCTGATGATCCTGTCCGAAATTCACACGATACAGAATTTTTTTTTCCAAACTTCTTTCAAGAATCAGATCTGCCCCCTAATTGCGTAACACACAATCAATCGGAATCGGTTTAATTTTGATAGTTCAACAACATTCATTGAGTTATTTACGTGTTGAGCAGACAAACTTTTCGAACTTATGAAGCAATGGATTAGCAATTTGCTTCAAAATGATTCAGATTACGATTGATTGTGTGTTACGCAATTAGGGTGCTGACTACAATAACTAACAGATTGTTGCTAACAAAGACAATCCAAAAAATCCTCTGGAAAGCAATAAAATCAATAGGTCACATATCTCCAAAAAGTAATGAAACCTCCCAACTACTGAGCCCCAATAGAGAAAAAGAAAAACTTAACTACTGTAACTCACACTTCACCTCAGTAGGAACCCGTCTGGCAGACAAAATTCTAGAAAAACTTAATCTATCTCATGAATCTTTTCTCCTTGAACCGACTCTCTTCTCCTTGAACCGACAGATGCTTACGAAATTATTGAAATTATATCTGACCTCAAAGTAGATAGTGCTCCAGGACCTGACAAAATTTCGGTTATTCTTATCAAAAGAGCTTTAAAATCCTTACTAGTACGAGAGTCCTCAGAGTCCGCCAGCTTTTAATTCTTTCTGCCTGCACAAAAACGCACAAAAATACTAAAAGGAGACCCGACTACACATCTATCATAAGCAAAAGAAACTACAGAATCCCAACACCTGACAGCATCTCATTGCTAGCAAGACGCTCCCCGGCCTACTCTCTCACATTAGTGAGTAATTTCGCAGAGTTTGCAGACTTTATTGTAAGTATTAACTTACAATAAAGTCTGCAAACTCTGCGAAATTAAATAGTAAAGGAAATTTTGCATAACACTGGTTATGATATCTAGAAGCTTCTGTACTGTATGGTATTGTTCATGGTGATTTTGATTGCATCGATCTCATGAGCAAACTATGTTATATTGTCCCACGCACCGTTAACATGCGTAGTACCCGAGCAGGTACCCTATTTTCTGTCAATACCTGTCGAACTAATTCTGGTTTGCGCTGCCCTATCCGTCGAATGGTTGAATCTTATAATTGTAATTTTGTTAATATTTATATTTATTTATGCTCAAAATCCAAATTTAAATCTAATGTTATGAAAATGATTATTAACCAATAATGTTATTAGGAATGTAAGCTAATCTAGATTTTATTATTTATTTATCTATTATTAGTGTTAATTATTTCTCAGTTGCCAAGCAATCAAATTAATTGGAATCTCTATTTTGCATGTTGTGATTACTAATTGATATTTCTATAATTATTTATTATTAATGTGATGTAATTATTTATTACCTATCTAGTGGCACTCATTATCATTATTTTCTCTTGTTAATATGCGGATAATGTAGTGGGCTGCAATATTGTTAATATTATGTATTATCTTTCCTCTGTACCAACACATATTGTAGCTGTTTATTGTCCCTGAATAAATAAAATAAAATAGATATGAAAAACTAACTGTTAGATAAATGTATTCTTCATTCTTCTTCTAGTTATAGCACTATGAAAAGTTGAAATTAGAGAATCGAGTAATATGCAATAACAATACATGTATTCCAACTAATTATATAAATTAAGATAGCAGTCGATAACCACTATCGCTAAATCTGATAAAGATAATATTTTTTTTAGCTGATATTAAATATACTAAATAGGTACCGGAAACTCTATAAAAACTGAAATTCTAATAAACACAATTCCATTCCCAGCAGTTTGGGCAATAAAAATGCAGGTATTTTAAATTCATTACGATAAGAGGCAAAATAAACCGGTTTTAACCATATCAAGAAAACAGATAGATAGATAAATCTATACCATATACTTACATTGATCTGTATCAATAACTTCACTCTCACAATAATGTGTTAAACTTTAGTTGAACTGGATTAGTCTAGCTAAAGTTTGGTTTGAACGTATTAGTTTCGCGTTATGGTTCATTCTAATCCAACCATCCTGTATGCTAAACTCTAGTTAAACTAACCCGCTAAAAACGACTAAGTAAACCATTTCCAACAATCCAGTACGTGCAATAAAAATGCGTATGTTACAAATAAATTACGATAGAAGGTGTCACGAAACATATATGACATAAACATACATGTTTCGGGATATGGTTAATCCTAATCCAACCATCCTACTAATATGTTAAACTAACCCGCAAAAACAGCCAAACCAATTCCGAAAATTCAGTAACGTGTAATAAAAATGCATGTGCCACTGCTACAAATAAATTAAGATAACGGGCGGTTACCGATATCGCGCTATAATGACGTGACCGCCGACGCGATAACGAGCCGGTCCCGGCACGGATTAGGGAGACACCGCCATATTGTGCGCTGTGCGCTTACCGTGCGTTGGAAATGCGTTTGCGTTGCGTTTAGCCCGGCTTAGTGAATGGGAGAGTAGTGGTGACTATGTGTTTGTAATTAATTTAATGTAATGCCGTATTGGTAACGGTTTGTTGTTGGGGATTTTGAAAAACTATGATCAAGTTATGAAGGCGTATTTCTATTGATTTTATGATGTTTTCAATTTTAGTATAGGTTTTAGGTTTTTCTAAAGTTTATGTTTCTAGTAAAGTATAGCATCTTTGTCTAAGGGCTGATTTTTCCAATGCCAGATAATTTTATCCGAGGAATAAATCTGGAAATTTTGACAGTTCTTCCATACAAAATTTGTCAGACGTTAGTTATATTCCACGAATAAAAATTATCAGTAGATTGAAGAATCAGCCCTAAGTGTGGAAATAAGTTCTAAGATAAGTAAGTCCTATATGGTAAACCAATTAAAACCATTTCCAAAAGTAATCAGCTATTCATTAAAGAGCATTGATAGATTTATCCGTTTCTCAATTAAAGCTTAGCTATATGTTTACTAATTAAGAGGAGGAAGTGACATCAGTACGACATCTAAACGTGGCAATAACTTTAGTAAATTAGAGCTTAAAATGAAGCAGTTATGACATACTCGTCTGTAACACGGAGTATGAACTAACTGGAGTGCCAATCAGCCCCAAAAACTCTACTATCGAAAATGAGACACCCCTTGACTTGTGCTACATTGAACGGGGAAGGGGAAAGTTGCTATAGCTTGTTGTCATAATTGGCATATGGATTAGTACTTAATTAGATAGAAGATAATCGTTGCTTATCCTTTTGATATTATATAATGATCCCATAACCACCTTTAATCAACTACAGAAATGGTCAATTCATGCTCATGCATAGGAAACTATGACTTATTATTTGTAAAAAAAGAACACATGTATCTATAGTTTACTAATACAGTAGCATTATTTTCCCACCTGGAACTGCGGTTTAGGAGATTACGCGTGTTATCCGTCTGTAAGGGTTTTTACTCTGTGGCGTGTGACGAGGTCGGGAACGTTATGAGATAAATATTTATGTGTTTACATGCAGTTAGCGCGGGATCGCTAGCGCTGATGGCTTCATAAATGATATTTCAGTCGCTGGATTATCGCCGCATATTAATCAGACTTGTTGATTTTTATTTTATTTCAAATAGTTTGTTTACTCTGCAAAGGGCATGTGTCAAACTATAATACTGGTAATTAGATTTGATTGCTGCTCGGAAGTATTTTGCGCCACTTCTTCTTCCCAGGGAAAGCACTAGGAAGTGGTGAAGGGCAGGCGTTTTGGAGGACTGTCTTATGTAACTATGTCATTCTCTCAAAAAAAAAAAAAAAAGAGAAAAGAAAAAAAATGCTTGAATATGAAAATTAAAAGTATCTCAAATAATACATTCAACAATAAACCTGAAATATTCCATCTTCACTCCAAGAATTTCAATTACAATCAGAGTTAAAGAAACTATTTTTCTAAAGGTCGGTACAGAAAGACAACAGTATCAAATCTTCACAGAGAATTCATAACTAGAGAACGGATACCTGGGTATCAGTGCGCAGTATAGTATCCGAATAACAAGCGAACGCGAAAGGATTCAGCGGTCGCATTAAAACAGATGAGGTTTAAAAAGCAACCCGCAAATGATGCTAAATGATCGTCTTAAATAAGCGGGTGGAACGCGCGGTTGGGAAACGCTCGACTGTATTCCTGCTCGGTTTCTTATTGTAGATCTATTGAAATAGTGAGTTAGGTATAGTTCTGATATAGGTGTCTATAGAATAAGTGAGAGTTAACATAGAGAATACTCAGTAAAAATCTTCATCATTAGTGCAACTCGTTGAAGTCTTTTGCATGTCTTGTTCTTGTCTACGATGACTTCCGAATACTTCCGATGATCGTAGAAGATCATGCAATAATAACCACGCTTGATTAACGTATTGGCGACCGCAGTTTAATAAATAAGCAAAAAGATGGCCGCGATGGAGAAAGAGGCGTGGCTATTTTCTATCCTGGAAAATACACTGCGCTGAAAACAATTTTTCTTTTAATCCCTCTGACAATAATTTCTGAGTAACATCATCAAAAAGCTACAACTTTTCGTCCTGGCAAACAAACGCAGCGTCCAAACCGCCCGTCTGCACCGTCAGCACGGCCGATTGGTTTAGTTAGCAGTGAGCGTCGCGCCTCATTTGCTTGCCGCGCCGCGCCGTGCCCGCGCCGCCCGCGCCGCCTGCCGCTCGACTTTGTTACCACTCTTTTCATCCCGACACCGTTCTAACTATCCGCTGAAGTGATAAATCGGTGTCATAAAACTTTATGAATGTTTTATGCACTTGATTTTATGTTTTATCACCGTTTGTATCTCATTTGCGAGGTAAGGATCAAATGGATGCCTTGGTACCGGAGGAAATCTTATGCTGCGACTAAGAAGGAGTAATGTTCTATGGTGCACTAACTGTGGTGTACTTAATTGTCCATAAAAGGACTTTTCCATAATCCGCTACATGGGTCAAGATTTTTGCTAACGCAGTTGAGTGTAAAATTAGTGAAGTTTTCTATCAGAGCTTAAGACACAGTAAAATAAATAGTGTAGGTAGTCCTTAATTAAGTCCCATATTCCTTAATACAAAAACAGGGTTTACCTAAAAAAATTGGTATATATATTATGTCGAAAGAAAACTTTAAATCATTAAACTAAAGCGCATTTCTAAACAAACCCGCCCATAGAAACTTAGTTGCAGAAAGTTTAATTATAACGCGGAATTAAATATCTAAACCCTTTGAAAGAGGAGAAATGAAGAAAAAGTAGAGAAAGGGCATCGGTTGAGCGCCCAACAGGTTGACGGCGGACTTTTAATGATCCCTTAATGATTGAGCCGCGGGCTACACGATGCGTGCCACCCTGATAATGTACATACAGCCTTATACTATAGCCTTTGTATAGCATTGTGGCTCCGTGAAGCTGGCTTTATAGACTCCTATTACATCAGCTGGATAGTCAGACTAGTAGCACTCTGTTATTGTGATTGAATCTGAATGAATGAACGAATGATTGTTTCAACTAATGGTGATTGTTTGCATAGTTCATGAATATTAAAATAGTCAGTTTTTTTTTGTGATGGAGACTACATTTATTTTGTCTAATAAAAGAACTACTGTATGATTTATTTGTTCATATCTATCTATTATTATTATTATTATATCAATTTCTAGGATATATTAATAGTTCGCAAATACTACAATCAAGGCCAACTCAAAATAAACAATTATGTAATGCAAACGTAATTTAAATCTTTTTAAACTTTAGACACTAAAAAGTCTATATATAAATATTATCAGTTCAGACCAGACAAACAAATAAAAAGCTACTAAGTTGATAGTCTTAACGTAGTGCTAAAACTACAAATATTTAAAACTATAATTATACAACGTGATTTTTATTCACAACTACTGTATTGTATGTGTTTTATTACTTTTAAATTAATTTTAACGTTTTTTTTTTACCATGTAATTTGTTACGAGTTCGAATTTTTAATTTATTATGTAATTATGTTGTTGGCTCTATGTTGTCTATGTTGGAAGGCTCATGACACAATGATTTTCATTCATTAGTACAGGCACCAACGATACACTTTTTTCTGTAATGTTCATTTTTAGTTGGGAAATTGTTCTGTGAACCTCAAATGTGTTTTTTCTGAAAAAAAAAAAAAATCATGTACATAACATTTAAAATAACAGAAATAATAATTAATAATAATAAATAACTTTTAAACGAGAAATAATGATGGTGTGTTAATAATTTTCTGTCGGAGCCGCTACGTATACTTAAGTCTATATATTTTTCCAAAGTTCTCTCGCGTAGAACTCCACTTAACGCTACTTTATACCCGTTAACTTCGTTCATTAACGCAAACTGTTGATCGAAGTCAGTCGATTAAAACTAATAAAATGAACTATATTGAACGGATCGCAAACAATACACAATACTAGCGTTTCGCCCTTACTTCACACGGTTTTTACAACTTGAAAAAATATCGAGGTTTCTTTGTTATATGTCAGTAACATATTAATGTTTTATACACATAAACTTTTTGGAATAAATACTCTAAATGATGGTGAAAACCACATCAAAATCCGTTGCGTAGTTTAGAAGAACAACACGATCACAAACACAGACACGAATGTGGGGCAAAATAACCACAATGTGGCGCCCTGACATAGCCAGAAGGCGTCGCGGCAGACGCCGTAGAAGATGGCGAGAGGAGCTGGAGAAAAAAACGACCAGTGGTACACATTAGCCTTAGATCGAAAGAGCTGGGAGTCACGGGGCTCTCCCCATGACTCCCAAGCTCTTTCGATTTAATGTAGACCTTTCGATCTTTCGATCTAATGTGGACCTCTGTCTATGCCCAGCAGTGCCATGGTGCTAGCTAGTGGTATACTTTAACTATACAAATTAGATGCCCAGATTTTTATCATCATCTTTTCTACTCGTATCTGCATCAGCAGGTATCACCGAGTAAGTAAAAAGTTAAGACAACTTTTAACAATGGAGATAGATAAATATAGATAGAGATAGATAGATAAAACTTTTAAATAATATGACACATCCTATTTTTATATTGTTAGTAGTTAATAGCAAGATGCATTTCATTTTCAGTTTGAAAATTCTTGCAAGGCCCCTTACTACCAATCCGTTTTTCTCTGATCCAAGTTAGTAATATTCGTCTCTTAAATAGTGCATTTCTACGTATGTAAATTAGTTATTAGGTACTATTTTACGGATGTGTCACTTATAGCTTAAAAGAATCTCAGAGCGTTCAATGTTTTTTTTTTTAATTATTTTATTTGAATAGCCAGTATCGTTTGATTAGTCAAAATTCAGCCTTAGTCAGATTTGACTAAGTATGAATTTTGAGTAGTCCGATAGCCAACCCCAAGTTAACCCCTCCAGACCCTTTCAATACCTATGTATTGACGTGAGAAAAGTTCTTAAATGATCTGCGTCATCATCTGCCTAGCCTTTTCCCAACTATGTTATGGTCAGCTTCCAATCTAACCGGACGCAGCTGAATACCAGTATTAATCAAATCATCTGAGTAACTTTAAAACAGAACTGCTGGTTTCCTCAACTACGTACTGGGTAAAAAAATAGACCAAGACATTAATATTCAAGCAGCGTGCAGACTTATTAAGGCGTATGCAAACACTGGAGGGCGCTGGTGACACGAAGGCGGTTCGTAAGCACCATTAATGATTTCTTAATGATTGAGTCCGTGGCCCGGACGCTGGGTGGATTCGAGAACGAACTCGAAGTTTTAA
Source organism: Apamea sordens (assembly GCA_945859715.1). Classification (NCBI taxonomy): domain Eukaryota; kingdom Metazoa; phylum Arthropoda; class Insecta; order Lepidoptera; family Noctuidae; genus Apamea; species Apamea sordens. Next base: position 7,709,775 of record OX243991.1, on the reverse strand, counting down.
GGAATTAGAATTGGTGTTGGTTTGTTTGGTATCTACGGCCAAATGTTGGTGGATATTGGATAGTGTTAAAAGTGTAAAGAATTTGTCTTTGAGCTAAAAGACTTGGCATTTGGGGAAACTGAGGGTAAATAGTTCCAAAATTTTGGTAAATGACTGTTAGCAATTTGTCGTATATCTACAAGGAAGTATTCATTCGGAGAAAAATACTGGTCAATTGTTAAAATAATTGAAGTGGACTATGATGTAATTTCAATCGTTCATATAGTTTTATTCTAAACAATCTTGATATTTGGCGTTTTAGATGACGTAAAGTAAACAAAGTTTCAATGCCGTATGTAAATTAGGAATATTATAAAGACAAAGCATACACGCAGTCAAGTCTTGGTTCAGCAGAACCAATATTATGAAAAACTTTGCATTTTTTGTAGTTCTTATAATTATACAAACAGCGATTCTTATATCCTGTTGAGTGCGGATGTACTATCGAATTACTTGGTGGGCGAGTACGTGCGGCGTGGCTGTGCCGGCGGCGGCCCATTAAAAATAATCGATGCTTGCGAAAATATCGAGGGCTTTCCACTAATGACATCGCGCGGGAAAACAAAGCGAACCGGGTCGACACAGCCGAGTGACTGCCGCGCCATCTAACTCCCGCCTCGATTCAAATACGGCCTAAGGACGTGGGACGACTTGAGGAGTCATGGGAGTTCTGAAGCCTGAGACGTCGACTGATTTACCGTTATAAGTGTGTGTGGGCCTTAAGATCTTAACACCCTCTTGAAGACGTAAACAGCGAAAATACACGCCGTTTTTATTTGCCTTGCTAAGCAGACGGTTGATAAACGAACTCTAATAAAGCAACATGAACACGTTCTGCGAATAGACAAGTGAAGTAAACAATTGAATTTAACCATTTTAATGGCACCCAAAAAATATAGCCCAATTTTACGAGTAGCTACAGAACGTCGGTAACCGAAGTTTATTTCCCGAATTTGGTGTTTAATAAGTTAATTCACGTGGAAGATGTTTGTGGAGCACCACTGCGTCGGCGGCGGCGGCGGGACCAGCGCCCGCCTTGTTTTTCTTACAAATGAAATTATTGCGCGAATAAAATATTTTACTGTCTGTCAATTTGGCTGGTTCACTTCGTCGAAATGTTCCGCCAGATATTAAGCAGAGGTTAAAATTTTATTTGCACGGAGTTATTGCTCGAATGCCGGCGAGTCTCGGCGTGATGTTGTTGGATTCTCCTCGGTACATCGGGCTCGTTCGTGGGCCATTATTGCTTGATGTAAGACAATGCCTACAAATAAAATAAAATACTCACTCTTATTTATTGCTTCGTAGAATATCGAGGGGACTTTGTACGCTAGAAGTGTCTTGTGTGATCACGGTCACGGTAAGAAAATAATGACATTGTATCACTGATGGCTACAAACGTTTTAAAAATAAAATTAATGTTTAAGATGGCGGGATTGTCCATCTAGAATTTTATTTGTGATGGCTTTGTTATTTATGGTCCTCTCAAACACATAAAACATTTTACTCTATTATTATCCTCTTTATTATTCCTCAGTAATGAAGATTTGAGATTTAGGTAATTGTTGGTACAAATTACAATAACGTTTAAGTAATACAAAATGTTTTTGAAAAATTAACGTTTATGGCAATTGGCAACAATAAGTATTTAAAATCTATTATAAGTATTATACATTATGTTTTTTTCAGAAAACCGCATTTAAACTACTTCTATTATATTCTATTTTATTCTTTTTTTATTAATCTATTGTAAAATGTGTGATGTGCATGACAAATAAATATAAACTTAATTTATTTAGGGCTGATTTTTCAATCGACTGATAATTTTTATTCGTGAAATAACATTGACGTCTGATAGATTTTGTATAGAAGAACTGTCAAAAATTCAAAATTATTCCTCGGATAAAATTATCTGGGGTTGGAAAAATCAGCCCTTAACATAATAGTTATCGACTCCTTTCTTTAAAATTGCACATAACGCAGGCCACTAAATCTTGAAAAAAATATGTCAAAAAGCCATTAAATATTTAAAAACAAAATTTTTTCTTTTTATATAGGGCATCATTTTGTTTTTTTTACCTTACATGCCCAGTGTCAAATTATTATGGGATGAAAACTTTTTAGTTTGTTATATTAGCAACTTATTTACTTTATCCTTTTTAATTTTCTTCTACAAGAAATAATATGGCAAGCCAAGCCAAGGAGTTATTTCTGTCTTATATTGATAGATAGATTTAACAAACGAGCTCACGTTTCATATATATGTGTATCAAATTATCAATGTATGTTATATCGAATATAAAAAAAAAACATGAAAATTCCATCATAGAAATTCATATGAAAATATCCTCGCATGTGTAGCGAACGCGCGGATTGAATGAACCTGTGATACGAATAGAGTTCGGCGCAACAAAGCTGATGTAATTGGTGCATTGTAGGAGGCCGCGGGCTACCATCGTTAGCCTTTCTTTCCTTCACCCGGTTTTGTCCGGGCCGCGCTTGCTAATTAACTATGAAATTAATTGACGCGGCAAAGTTTCCGAGTGAAACTTGAATTAATTGGCACGTCCGACTTCAGCCTAATTAGGAGCCTCAGGCTTTTCAGTATCGCGCTCGTTGATGCCGTGAAAAACACACAAAAGTGTTGTGTATAGTTTGATGTGCGCGAGTTTCTCGCTCGAATCAAAATATGCTCTCGGCAGTGTTAATTGCGTGTGGTGAATGTGTGCGCCATTTTTGAAGGTGGAAGCATTGCGTTTGCTTTTCGGTGGTGCTTTGTAGTTGATTTGTTGTTAAGTTACATACATGCATGTAAAATATGAAGTATTTTTAAATGTTCTTTTAGAAGTACTTAATTGGATTGTGTGTGTCATTGTAAATCAGAAGTAAGCAGCACCCTAATTGCGTAAGACACTATCAATCTGAATCTGAATCATTTTGAATGATATTGCTAATCCATTGCTTTATAAGACCGTATTTGTCTGCTGCTCAACATCGTAGATAACGCAATGAATGTTGTAGTACTGTCAAAATAAAATTGATTGTTCTGATAGTGTGTTACGTAATTATCCCGCAGTTTGCCTACCAATCCTACCTACTTGACCAATAAGTACTGAGATCGGAAGGTTGGGCTCCACAGCTTGTTTGCGATGCTGTTGATATCTTAATCAGTCTTCAGATCTCGTTAAACAGCTTTACGATGAAAAGCATGCAACTGTTGAACGCGGGCTAGTCTCTCCTGAGTTTGAAGTACCTACCTACTTACTGTATAAGGGGGAAGGAGGGATATATTTAATTAGCTGTATAACGAGAAGAGTGAAATTAGAGGAATAATTTTTCTATGATGCAATTTTTGTACAGGAAAAAATGTAACCAGTGCGCAGACTGTAGCTATGAATTCAGCACAGCAAATTGATTCTATATGGGGGTCTATGAAACAGCTGATTTTATTTTTGATAACCGACGAAAACCGGTTATCGGTTAACCGGTCACTTGAAAATAAAATCATTCTATTTTTAAATTTTCAGTCATTTATTCTAAAATTAAACTTAAAGTCTAAATAATAAGGTTAAAAACATACTAATTTGAAATAAGACCACAAAAATAGTTGTGGTCTTATTTTTCGGGCCGTTTTTGAAGCGCTTATCGGGAATCTAGTACTATTATTGATCGAAGCTGATAAATGTTATACAACATTATCCCACATTGTTCCCACTGCTGGGACACAGGCCTCCTCTCGGTGAGAGAGACCGTAATCCACCGTAATCCACCACGCGGGCCCAGTGCGGGTTGGTAGATGTCACATGTTTTTGAATTTTTGATTCTAGGATATGTCTAGAATCATATGCTGGATACAGTCACAGTCTGCGCACTAGTTAAAATATTTCCTATATTTGTGTATAAAACAGTTTTTCGAACTCGAACATTTTGATACGACAGGAGGTTATTGGCGAAGCTAGGGATTTTGTGTAGGGGGAGGGGGAGGGGGGGGGGGGTAGCGGTCCTGCTAATCTAACCGCAGTCAATTAATGAGAGCCCAACTCTACAAAGCTTACATCTTGATCAAAATGTACGATCTATAAGTATTCCGTCTTTTCCTTATGAAGTACGGCACCCTAATAAAAAGCAATTAAACAGTAAGTACTTCAATATTGTTGATTTTTCTAGGGTGTGCAAAGAAGTTTGCGTCCCCCCCCCCCCCCCCCCCCCTCCTCTAGTTACGCTCATGCAGGTGGCCGTACATTTTCATTATGTAATAACATTACTAACACATAACACTACACCATAATTTCATCCACAGCTCAACACAATAAAGCATGTTTCGGTTCCCTTAAATCAAATAACAAAAGCTGTTATTTAGTTCGCTTATTTAGAATTCCCACTGTTGTCTATCATTATTTATTTGTAAGTGCACAATATAAACACAGTTCGCTGGCAAGGGCCGACTGTGGAGGAAAGCTTGTCCCGCGGCTAAGGAACCTCCATAATTAACATACATTATGAATTATCGAAAATGGCCGAGTCGATAGCCCTAATTACATGGTGCCGCGGCAACGAAGCAAAGTGTAATGAATAGCTTTGTATTTTATTAATACGTGTTGCCGACCTGTATTAGATATCTTTGTTGGGATGAATCATATTTTATGAGTCCTATTACGTGGTAATTGGGTTAGTAAGGGTGTGTTTTGTTTTTCTTTTTGGTTCTAATGTCAAAATTTAAATTAGGAACGGTGATTTGAAATTGGAGCGTTTGGGAATTGATTTGATTTTTTGGGTTTGGTCATTTGGTCTATGGGAAAATTAATTTGTTTTTTAATTTTGTGTGAGTTTTGCTATTATTTATTTTTAATATCGGGGTTCGTTAATTGAAAGTAAACCCCAATAAAGGCATTTAGTTTTTGATTGTAAATGATATAGAATACAAAAATGTAACGTAAATAATTAATAATAAAAGTGCTAAAAAGCGTTCTTTCCAAGGAGATTTTTATTAAACCTCAATTCGCAATTCAAATGAAGCGTGTAGTTCGAAATGTTTAAAAAAAGAAAGACTCAAAACCCAATGGATGTTTCGCAACGATTCGATCCTGTTATATTTACAGGTATTTTTCAAAGATGTTATCAATACGAATTTATATTTCCGCTTCGCTTTACCGGTGCGAGAGAAGAAAATAAGCCTGTTGGCGTGAGAATCCTTCGGGCTGGTCGCACAAACTGAATGGTGAGGGAATGAGAGGACGTTTGTGGAACATGTTCGGCTGAGGTGAGCCTATGTGTGTATAACGTGGTCTATAGGAAATTAGTGATGTCGCCGTTGAGAACCTACGTAAAAGCTACGTTGATGTTTGTGATATTGCACCGCTTCAATTATTTTTGACGCAGACAAAACAAAAGAAGCAGCCTGCAAAAAAAGTCAACGACACCCTTCAGCATCCTTTAACGAACGCTAAATAAAATATACATGTTTTCCACCAATCTAAGTAACGGTCATTACCACAAGTGGTCGCAAGACTCCCCGAGTGACCGCTAATGACCGAGCGATTGCGGAATCGCCTCGTTACCACCGCCATTGTCGGTGTAGAGTTGTTCATTCGTTCTTCATTCAACGCGTTCTTCATTCGAATTCGTCTTACGTGACCGTAACGTCACCGTCTCTAAACGATTTACGTTCGAAGTTCGAACGTCTACAGAAAGTGTGTAATCGAAATTTTAAGGCACTTCCTGTACGATTGTTTGTTTTATGAGTTCTGATTGGAAATAAGGAAGTTATTACAACAAACTGCTTCGTTGCATTTTAGTGTTATTTAATTCATCACATCCTTGCCGCCATACTTGAAACAAATTATGACTTTATAGTTTATGGATTGATTTCCTTCATGGCATGAATAAAGTTCCGTTCCATCAAAACATTTCATGCATAGAATTGTCATTTTATTCTAAGTACATCGTCATCAAACAAAATATTATTAAACATTTTAAAAGAGTAACGGTGGAGTTTCTTGCCCATTCTTCTCCATACGAAACTACCTTTTGGAAGGGGCGACTAGAATCAATTGTATATTTTGTAAATTTTGACGTTCAAAAGTGCTTTTTATGTGTCCATTTGAAATAAATGATTTGACTTTGTTGCTTCTTTCCTGTTCTTCTGCCACTATGAATTATGGTGTCTGAATTAAATAGTGTTTATTTATTTAAAATAGGTAGGTACGCCAACAGCATAATATAAATTGTACATTCATCAGGTACCTAAAGGTTCTTATATTTATTATATATCTTATAGTTACAGGTAGGTATACGGTCACCAAAAGTGATAAGTAACCAGAGTCGCTGGATATATGTAGTTGAAGTTTAGTAAGAAACCGATAAATGTTTATGAATAAAATTTAATTTCATTCATAAAAAAAAAACAGTTGATGTATCAAATTAAATTTCATTCGAATACATCCAACGGTTTCTTACTAAACTTTAACTATATCCAACGACCCTGGTTACCTAACTCATTTGGTGACTGTACACATTCGCTCACACACATTCACAGGCAACATCTTCGTTGAGTTGTAGTTTAGTCTACTTATTCTGCCCTTATGGTTGCAAAATCCGGTAGCGTCCAAGTGTCGACAAACATGCTAGCTAAAACTACACTACAGAGAAAATACATAAAACAGTTGCAACAATTCCCAGCAACTATCAAACATTATTCCACAAAAACGAATTAAAAATTAATACGAAAACATTAGCACTTAGTTCACGTCCGCTCAACTATTCTTTAACAACCACTGAATCAATTAATAACTAATGATATTCATGATGTTTGCACGTACGTTCGTAGTGCTGCAAACTGCGCTAATTTATGCAGTGGGTGATCGAGCTGGCAACTTGATTGCTTTTCTTTCTAACTTACTCGCTTCGCTTCATATTCAGTTATGGGTTATTGTTGACGTGATATTATTATAGTTGTTGGTTTGTGTGCTTTAAGCTCGCACTTTAGACTATTCTCTCCTTCATCCTTGGTTGACTGGTTGTGAATGCCTAAGGCATTAAGTCCGCCTTTGTACCTTTATTATGCCCAAAGTTTAATAAATGAATAAATCTTATTGAGAGCCAGTATCCGGGTACCGAAACTCAGGAAAGGCCGAAAATCTTTTTCTTCTTTTGGTGAATCGCAACTTAATTAAGATCATATAATTTACCGTAAGTAGAAAATGCATCTGTTTTCATTATTGGATAATCCCTTCTACTTAAATAGTGATGAGGACAGACAGCTTGAAACAAAAAAGTTCAGTAGTTACTGATTTTCTTAGATTTTTACAAATATACAATATACAATAGTACTCTACTGATTTTATAATCTTAATTTATGCAGTGGGTAATCGAGCCGCAACTTGATTGTTAATATTAGGGGTATGAAATTGCCGATTTGTCCTGAAAAGTTGAAATTCGTTTTTTTTTAAATTTAACATGTTTAAATTAATCAAAATAGTTACCATTATTATCTGTACATTGCTGCCATCTAATAGGAAGGTCATTTATGCCTTTGCGATAGAACTCTCGTGAACTAGATTCGACAAACAGTGTGAAAGCATTTTGTACTGCCTCCTGAGAAGAAAACTTTTTATCACGTAGAAAATTGTCCAAATCACGAAAAAAATGGTAGTCCGTTGGAGCAAGGTCTGGCGAATACGGAGGGTGACGAATGGTTTTGAAATTCTATAGTGAATTACCGTTTGGCGTTTGACCTGGGGTCAGCCATTGCATTTTTCGCTTACGGTTATCGTAAAGAATCCACTTTTCATCATATGTCACAATTCGATCCAATATTCCTTCATTTCTGTATCGATTCAACAAGGCAACACAAATTTCAACACGCGTTTCTTTCTGCAGATCAGTCAAATCATGAATTCATGAGGCACCCATTTCTCATATTTTTTTTATTTTATTGATTTGACGCAAATGAGTAAATATTGTTGGTAAGGTAACGTTAAACCATACCGCTAATTCCTGGGTAGTTTGGCTCGGATCGGCTTCCACTCTTCAAATCAAAGTTTCCATCACGAAAGCGTTTTTACCAAAATCGCACGGTGCGTTCATTAGCAGTCCCCTCTCCAAATGCAACATTGATATTGCGAGTTGTTTCTGCCACGTTAGTTCCGCGTCGGAAGTCGTATTCAAAAATAACTCGAATTTTCGAAGTATCCATCTTTCTTGTCTAAGCTGAATAAAAAAAAAAACAACTGAAAGTCGATAATAGAATATTGCAAATTTTTTAAAAGTACAAACACCAGTACACCTACACAGTAGTAGGTACCATGTGAAAAAAGTTTCACTCAAAAATCTCAAACCATGAAGGTTCTATGTCAATTCGAAGTACCTATTACAATAAAACGGCAATTTCATAATTTAACTCCTATTATTATAAGTTACACGTTATTATCATAAGTAGTTGTTGTTTTGTGTGTTTCAAGCTCAAGTAGCGAAGTTTGGATGATTTGATTATAAGGAGTATCCGGATACCAGATCTAGGAAAAGCTACCTATCTTTTTCTTTTGGTATGGTACGCAACTTGCTTATATCCTGCTATACGTAGAGAATACATCTATGTTCGTAGTAAGTATACTCAATACCTAGTTGTCACATTCAGAAACGCTCAATGAGAAAACGGAAGGAATTGCTGAATGATTGAACGAATGAGCTATGGTAGTCTTATGGACATAATATACAGTCACGAACAAAAGTATGTATACACTCGGCTTTATTCAAAAGCGATTTACTCCTTTATTTTTGAATGAAATTTTATATTTTAAAGAACATAGCATTTTCGAACCCACAGGTTTATGTAATGTGTCGTATTTCAACGTTGCATTCGTTATTTCACGAAAAAATCACAATAGAAAATTGCCAAGTGTTGACATATTGGTGCTATAAAGCTTGAAAATAAAGTTACGGAACTTTGTTTCCCAGCTAAGTGCCCATGACAAGTATTTTAGACTGCATTCATCTTGTCATCGTGTTAAGTCTTCATTAGTTGACTGGCTAAACAATAAGCACCTTTCAAGTAAATATTGACGCGGAAACTTAAGCCCACAAGTTTAGCTCGCACTTGACTGATTTCCATTATTTATTTATTCATTGAGCGCCAAATGAAGTATAATTGTACGCAGCCGCACCGGCCCGCGTCCCATTTGAATTTCTCTACGTGTTTTAACATTTCATAAGTCTTGGACATTTCTCCGCATAAGTGCTCACTAAATAACGCTTAAAACACGTTGACAACACGGCTATTTGTTAGCCGTAACAACAATAACACAACAATCGTATAACAATAAGCCATTAGACAAGTTGTGGAAATTTTCCGGTTATTTCCGATTCACACCGATTGTTACGGCCGAGTCGGCCATTCGGAGGGCCATAACTCGGCCCGAGAGCCGCTTCGAGTGGGGTCTATGGCCAACGACCACGGAATCGTACATTTATGGTATATTTGTGGTATATTTACGGCCTATATAATGCGGGAGATTTATTGGGTGCGGCGTAATTAGCGCGCGTTTAGATTTATAATCTGAATTTGTACCCTGTGTGAGCCAGTGTGAGCCAGTTGTGGCCACTTTTTAATGGCACGCTTAGCGCTAATGAGCCATTCTGACTGGCTGTAGCTTTTAATGATACGCGTACCGTCTACTATGAGAGCACGAATACAATTCCGTTGTTTTGCTTTTGGTACGAATTCTTAAGGATAATAAGAGGGATGCATTTCGATCCTTTGTCATAGTATTGCTAAGTAAAATCGATGTTTATCTGTCATAAATTAGTATAAATAAGTCGAGGGGCGAGTGCGCCGGCGCCGCGAGCGCGCGTAAATCACGCACAACCGCTTATTAAGTTGTTAGGGGCGGCCGTGCCTGCGCCCACGCGTGCCCGCTCGCCGCGCTGTGTCCACGCCCTTATGTTTGCGCTAGCTCACAACCTTGTATCTCCGGTTTGTTCCCATAAACTTGTTTATTCCTTGTAGATGCTTGAGAACATACAAAAAGGTAAATTATTTATAAACCATGTATGTATGGATGGACATAGTGCTCTATTCATGCTACAACTTTGTTGTCACCAATTGACAAGAAAGGTGTCCCTTTCTTATACACATTCATGGGGTTATAATAAGGCATTTAAGTAAAAAATAAAAACAATGTCATTGAGTCCCACTAAAGAAACAATTTTATTTATTTATTTTACTATTTATGTACACACATATATAAACAGACATTGAAAAACAGAACAGAAAAAGTAGGTACAGAGGTGATGCTTATTTCATAAGAAATCTCTTCCAGCATACCTGAGATAGGACAATAGATACAGAGATGTAGACAGCGTGTGTATTGTGTATTAGGTATTTTAGGTCCCCTTTACTCTATGTAAAGGGGACCTAAAATATCTAATACATAGAATAAAAAAAAACCATTCACTTAAAAACTATACAAAAATTACGAGAATATACTAACATACTTACATACAAATAAACATACATAAATACTTCTAAAATAAATATTACTAGAATGAAAATTTTTCATATGAAAGAGTTTGTAAACTCTCATTCATAGGTAGAGAGTAGTGCCCAGTGGGATCGGCCGCGACTTACAACTTGTAGATCGTGAGTTCGAACCCAGCTAGGCACTTTACTTTGTGTATTTAATTTCATCACCACTGCTCGCAAAACGGTGATGGAAAACATCGTGAGGAAACCGGCATGTCGTAGAACCAAAAAGTTCGAAGACATGTGACATGTATCAACCCGTACTGGGCCCGCATGGCCCACTAACGGCCCACTCCCTCTCACAGATAGGAGGCCTGTGTCCCAGCTGTGGGAACATTATAGGCTGATTAGGTTTATGTATTCTTAGGTACCTACTCAATAACGTACAGTTGTACAGCTCATACTAAGCTCTTTTATACAGTCATAATAAACGTTTTATAGCCATTATACATACCGCAAATGTGCGGAAATTAGAGGGGCCATCATGTGAGCACTAACTTTATAACAGGCTGCAATAAAGAACGTTCCTTACTTAATCACTACACTTAGTAGACAAATTAATAGTACCCTGTGCCATAAAATAAGTCACTGGCTATAAACCAGATGAACATAGGTCATCTCATCTGCCTAGGCTTTTCCCAACAATGTTGGGGTCGGCTTCCAGTCTAACCGGATGTAGCTAGAATATTTTAGAAAGAAATAAAAAGTATTTATTGCGTACAGGAAGATCACAAAGTAAACTAAACCCAGGCAAAAATAAAAAAATAAATTATATAAAAAAAGTAACAAAAAGAAAAATGAAACAGAAAATCCTTTACGAGGCCAAAAGCTCCTATCACAGCATGCATGGAGCGACTGCCTATCTGACCTCCACAACCCAGTTACTGGGTAATACAATACCTCTTGGTAAAACTGGCTGTTAAATTTTCGGGCTTCTGACGACCCATAGCGACTGTCAAAGATTCAAGAAAGACAGCCGGGATCAACGGCTTAACGTGCTTTCCGAGGCACGGGGGAGTCTCGGTATCCAAAGATGGTCATCCATCCACAGACCGGAGGTGGCAAGCGTAGCTTAACCTGATCGATCGATCCGTGCGGCTGTTATTACTTAAACACGAACCCCTCCGATGAACATAGGTAGGTATATCTTATATGTAAGTATGTTAATTTATCTTTTCATCACGGACGCTTTTAATGTTCTGCATCGTTCTCACATGCATAATTTCAACATGAATGATATAACCACATTATTCAAAGAGTGTCCGTTTCTTGCCCGTTCTTCTCCATAGGTTACTACGCTTTGGAATGGGCCACTAGTTTCATCTTTCTGACTGACCGACCCCTTTACAATTCCAAAGTGCCTGTAATTGGTTTATTTGAAATAAATACTTTGTGTTTGAGTTTATCTATGTATGTACAGTCACGAGCATAAGTATGTTGGTTTTATTCAAAAGCGATTTACTCCTTTATTTTTTAATGACATTTTAAGTTGCTACGAACATAGCATTTTCGAAGCCATAGGTTTTTGCAATGTGTCGTATTTCATTGCTTTTTTCGTTATTTCACGCAAAAATTGCTATTGAAAGCTTCTAAGTGTTGACATATTTGTGTTCGTGACTGTACAAATGGTAATTAATATCGACTCGAAGAAAGTTCTTCAAAAAAGGCGGAGGTTCTATGTTCGTCTGTATGTATTTTTTTTTATGTATGTATGTTCGTCGATATTTTACTTTTTAACTCACAAACTAACAAAATGTCGTACCTGCTGCAATGCTTGAATACTTAAACGTACAAAATTCTTGACATACTTGAATACACAGAAGCACTGAAGGCTAATAAAGCATTAAGCTTAACGCGAACATAAAACACACTTAGGTATTCAAAACAATCAATAACAAACAATATTCCTTAAATCTTCCAACCACCATCGCTACTTAACCCCAACTTAACTAAAGCAACAACACTTAAGTCACATCCTTAAAATTAAAACGCCCATTGTGACCGCACATTGTCACGTCAAGTCTTCACGTTAAGCGACAACCCTTGCCATTTAGTTTAGCTTTAACAGCCACACTATTGTGCAAGACACTGCAAGCAATATCTGTGAAAGTACAGCCTTTGAAACTACAGACAACAATGAACCATTTCGAATTAGCTATCGAGTTATCTGCCAAAGGTTTTCACGACTGCGGAGTAAAGGTTGGTTCAGACGGACCATAAACCGACTACATCACCGCTACGAAACCCCAAACAGCTGTCGATTATGAATAGTTTTGCTGCAAAACTTTGATGTTGCGTTGTCGCATCCATAAAATTGTACCGAGGCCATTCACAGTGCAATTTTTGGCGCGAATCTTGTTGATGCACTTACAAACTATTAAGTATGTAGTTGCATTAACAAGACTATAACTGAATCTTATTTTTTAGATTTAGTACCTACGCTTGCAGTTAAAGTAACCTCTGCGCTGCCACTGACGACGCCGTGGAAGTGGCAAAGTTTTGGTCCAACATGATATAAAACTCAGTCGTGCTAGCGACATAAGAAAAAGAATTATGCTTGTGGACTGTAGTTCAACCTAGCATTTGTGGCCGTAATGTCGTCGGTTTTGACCACATGTTTGCAACAACCGTTAAGTGCTACTGTTGTCATATACTAGGGGTTAAAGTATGAAATTGCCGATTTGTACTGAAAAATTGAAATTCGTTATTGGTTGGCCGACGGCACGGTTGGCGCAGTAGTTAAGCGATTGACTGCTGCGCTGCGTGTCGCAGGTTCGATTCCCGCACGGAACAATTATTTGTATGACCTACATGTATTTGTTCCGAGTCTGGGTGTTTTTCTATCTATAATATGTATGTATTTACAAAAAAAAATGTATATAAGTAGTTTATAAGCCATCTTGTTACCATAACACAAGCATTAGGTTGCTTAGCTTGGGACTAGATGGCGCTGTGTGAAATGTCCAGGGATATTATTATAACCTCACGTTTTCATAAAATGATATGTCCGGCCAAATTTTTACCGGTGTGATGTGGTGGTCCGTCTGAATAGACCCTAAGTTTACGCCCACAGTATGGGCAAAAAAGACCGTGACGAATCCAGATATTAATAGCTCTCTTGTTGTTCAATTCTTGGAATGGAGATTGAAGATTGTGTGTAAATTAATTATTTTGTTTATGTGGGTAATGCAAAACGATGCAAAAGTTTAGTGGGGAAGTTCGTTCAACTATTTATACGCCACACCTACAGGATTAGTTTTTAATCTTGACCTGTGTTTGTGTTTATTATACTATACAGTATCGACAATAGCTAATGCCTATGCTTATTTTTGAGCTGTATTTGGTTCCAGAAAATGGTGGTTAGGAAACCAATAACGTAATCTTTTATAAATAAAACAAAATCGGGTTAGTTACACCATTTATAACTCAAGAACGAACGGCTGGACTGATTTTTATGATCTTTGATTTGTTGGATTTGTCGTCGCATAATAACTATTACTTAACACATGAAAAATTCACAATAAAAGAAAATTGTAATAATAAAGATTTTCTTTCTTTCATTTTCTCATATTTATGGATTTTGAGGTGGGGTAAAGGACGCTGGATCAGCTAATTTATAATCATTATTTGAATAGGAAAATATTTGAATTTAAGCTGTACCTAATAAAAACCAATAAGTATAAAAAAAAATTACAATAAGTATTAGGTAGATAGAAGAACTGTTCAAAGAAATCAACATTAATCACTACTAATCGAACATTTTATGAGAACTTAAATATAGCCATTAAAACTTCAATCGATAAGCTCACGAACTTGAAAAATAAATAACTCAGTAATGAAACATAACTTGATTATTCGATAGAAAACTATTGACATTAATTTGACTTCCTAATTAAGTCGTTAATTAACATTCATCTTTTATAATTATCTTACTAAATCACGAAAACCCATAAAGATTTACAAAATTTTATTGAACTTAATAAAGAGACTTGTAAAATATCGACTCGTGTACCCATACATACTTTACAAGTTACCATGGTACGGTCCACAAAATAGATTAGTAAAAAGGCAGTTAAAAATAAATTAACTAAATTTTTTCGAGTTCATACAATGTAAGCAAATGTTTGGTATGTGTAGTTCGTTTGAGTGTTTGAGTGAGTTCGAGTGTTTTATGATGCACAAAAAAAAACAATGATTCCACCGATGCTGATCAAAATGTTTATTCCATGTCTGTTTACCAACCTTTTTGCTGGCTATACACTACATATGTACAGGCAAGTCACGTAGAATTGGCATGTTATAACAACTTAATGATGTTCGGTGATTTACCGACTCAAATCACCCTCATTACGGAATCTTTTCGGTATCGTCGGTACAGATCGCACAATAAATTACTGTGCACCCACTTAGTGCTCTCGCAGGACCAACTAGCCAATATATTGAGTATCGTCTTATTGCAGCTTAAACAAATGACAACCTTGATTACGTGTAATTAAAGTTAATTTTAGAA
The DNA here is from genome assembly GCA_945859715.1 of Apamea sordens. Lineage (NCBI taxonomy): Eukaryota > Metazoa > Arthropoda > Insecta > Lepidoptera > Noctuidae > Apamea > Apamea sordens. The sequence continues at coordinate 7,694,707 of OX243991.1, read as the reverse complement.
TGACAACAAATATTTAAAAGAGCTTAAGTATAGTTAAGTTGCATTGGAAATTGAACCGTTTGTAATGGCGTTAAGGTTGTTAATCCAAGTATTTATGTTAAGTTTCAACTTGGTAGGTCCTTCTAAGAGTCACGGTAATGATGCAACTAGATGGTAATGAACGAAAGTCAATCAAACTGTAGAATGTTGATAAAATCTCTATTAGAGGTTCCATCGAGATGTTATTTTAACTTATTTGAACTTATCAAGAAAATAAATATCGTTAGATAATTATTTTTGATTAGTTAATTACAACATAAAATTCCTGAAATACCTTCTTCGATTCACACACGACAAGTTTCGCCTTTAATTAATAACGTAGACATAGAAAAATATGTTTATTTTTTATTATTAAAAATATGAATTAATATCAATTAACAAAGCTAATTTCAACCATTCGTAACGACTATTAAAAATAGTAATAAAACATACAAACAACTTCCTGTCCCAATTACATATTTTACCACGACCGTGGGTAGAAACACGTTGGAACATAATTTACTGGCTCTTAGATCATATATTTCAGTAATCAGCATTTCACTGATAACGTTTGTTCGTCGAACGTGGTTTAGGGCGTGCACACACTGGGCGCGAGGCGGCCGCGAGTTTGAGCGATACGCCCGATAATACCGACTCGTTACAGACGCGTGAGAAGCGCCCCAGCATCTTTTCTCAGGACGAGATGAAAAAAATATACATGTTTGTTATAGCCCAACATCATTTCGGTCGTAGACTTTAGATAAAACTTTTTATTTTTGCGTAGACTTTTTTTTTTCTAAAGTAAATGTTTTTGTTATGCCCTAAAGATAAATAAGGCTGCAATTAAATTAAATGACACTTCCAAAATAAACATTTATATTAATGACACTTATAAACACAACCCTTTTCTTTACATGCATTCGTACTCAAACAGCCATCGTTTAAAAGACGTGTCTTGATGACGTCACATAACAATAATAAGCGTCATTACTTGATTACACCGCCGCGTCATTACCCGCACACACGAGCCCCGTGACGTCATTACCCGGTTTTTTCGCAATTTGTCGGGAAACATTAATTAAAACACTCCCTCGGCATTTGAGACAGTGAAGACCTGCGTAATACCCGGCGCACAGCGGGCGCAGATTACTCATATCATTATTTAATTCATTAACTTTTTATAAGGGACGGTACGAAAATTCTACTTAGATATAATACTTTAATTGCTTGAAAGAGAGCAACAATAAGCGATTCGAGAAACAAAAATACAATTAATGAACTTTTTCAATGCCAAGATTTGTTTGTAACTAAACAGGTTGGCTTCAATGGAAAGCGCTCGGAAAATATCACAAGGAAAAGCCGTCGCCGCAAAACAAAACGTGGGCTACGTAAAAATAATTCTGCGTTGGTGAATTTTAATAAGGCAAAAAGTTTGTTTGTAGTAATATTTGTTTCTTAGCTCATTTCGGCGCTCACGTCGGTGCGGGGCGGGGCTGGCGGGGCTCGCGGGGCTGGCGGGGCAGCGCGCGATGTGCCGCCTGCTTTGCACGTCGTCATTTCCTCGAAAGTAATTCAAATGGAATCGTGTGCGCCGTTATTAAATATTTCATAACTTACCTCGCCCCCCGGCCCCGACTGTGTCTCACGAACCCCCCCTCCCGGCGACCGCATATTAAAGTCATAAAAAAGGGTTGTTTGATCTATCCCCTAAAACAATTTACATATCTCGGCTCAGGCCGCCGCTAAATTATTTAATTAAGAGCGGCATAAGTTTTTATTATTTTAATATGTCGGGTATAAAATTGTGTTAATGGAACAATGCCGCCATTGTGGACTGAATTTTAACCCTCGAAAGCGGGGAGATTACGAGCATCGACGTAAATATACGAAATACTGAAAGTGTTCTAATTTAGTTTCTCAAATAAATTAATGGTTTGTGTAATTAAATGGTTTTATGGTAATCTTTGTTGATCTCTTCAGTACTCTCTTTTAATGGTGTCATTTAAAATCTTAGAAGTAAAACGGTTAAATCGAAAACTCAAACTGCAACTCCCGAAGTCTTTAAAACAAATTCTACCTCTCCTTCTTTTTTAGTCGATGGTAAATACATGAATTTTGTAAAATGAGTTGGGCTCAATATGTGGCCACGCAAATATTAGAGCCTCAGTAATGCAGGCATATAGACACTTTGGACACCAACAAATAGTACATAGTTTTAAACCAAGTAAAAACGCTAGCAAAAATACCCCAGAAGCCGTACAGAAAAAAAAACAAAACATACTCGCACTTATTTACAAGTAAACTAGCAACAAACAACAGAAAACGCTTACGTATTACGAGCGCAGTTTCCTAGGACATTGCTAAACGAAGGCATGCGAAATTAGTGTCGCATTACTTGACCGGTGAGCAATAAACATTAGGCGGAATAAAATGGAACAAAAAGAGGCACTATGCGGGCACGCGACGCCGGTATGTTAAGCAGCGGTAATGAAAACTGCGTCGGATACACGATTACTCGCGTCCTCTGATCTTGCTGGGAATTCTACACCCTGTGTGATGTGGGACGTACGCTTGAGGCAGGTGCGGCGATTGTTTTTTGCTGAAGGGCCTGATAGATTTTATTTTTTACAGGGTTTAAGATTGAAATGAGTGGTTATTAGGTGCGCAACAGCACTATATTCCCATAAAAAAAATCAATATAATGATAACTATCATTTCTTTATTAAAACAATTGATAACATTGTTACTGTACAGCTATTGCATTTATAGATAACATATGGAAGTAGTGTCTTACTTAAACATATGTCCCCTGGCTCCCAAACAAAGTTTATACATGTGACTTGGGAGTCAGTATTCCTAAAAGAGTCATTATGACATTGGTTATATACCTTATGTGTTTCCTGTAAAAGTAATTAAGAAACATAGCAACAAAATGTCCCATACTAAGCATTAATAAAATTACCACAAAATATCAACGAATGACATTTTTCAGTTAACAAAAATTATTTAATATATTTTAGTCATTTCACCGTTACCAATTACCACATCGAGCCATATCATTTACACGATACTCAATTTAATCTTTCACAACGTTACACGTCACAAGTATGACGCGTCACGAGCGTCACGGAGCAATACTGCACTTTGACGCAGCGTGTGTTGTGTACGGTCGCAGCGGTGGCCACTAGGCACATGTCCCACCGTCAGCGATTAAAGAGAAGTGAGTAGAGCTAGTAACTATAAACGAGTTGGCGAGCAACGAGCAGCGAGTGAACGACGGCCACGTGCAAATTTTCGCTGGTATGCCTATAGATGTCAGCACATCAAACTACTACAATAGATTTTCAACTTTATCGCTAAAGCATTAGGTTCAAGGTTGATCGGGAAAATTTGACAGTTTCAGGTAGCTTGATGTGCTGGCTTCTGTACCAAGCGTCATTTGCTCAGCGAGTGTTCTGCCCGCCAAGCGTCACTGAGCGAGTACTCTCTTTGCTAGCTCTTGTAGCTGCGACAACCGAGTACTCGCCGGCGGTGTGAACAATCAGCAATCAACTATTAATATATGTATGGTATTTAATCTCATAAAGCGACGCGCGCTTTACTTGTGGTAACTCATTGTACAAACACGCTGTGAATGTGTGTGTAGGCGCAGGAGCTCTCCGTACCGTCCGAGATGCGGGTAAAGGCGGCAGTCACAGACACAAATGTGTATGTGTGAGTTATGTGCTGACAGTACTCGTCTCCACGCACACATTCATAGCATGTTATATACTTGGGTACCACGAGTAAAGCGTGTGCCGCTTCGTGAGATATAAAATACTATATCTCTTTTGCTTACACGTGACCTAATCCTTTATACGTCTCCTGAACGAGAAAATCATTGATAGCTAGTCGCTTCCTCCGGCGGTGGAGCAGGTCACTATACAGGGTGAGTTGACCACCCCAGGTTAATGAGAGCATTTTTATGTGCTCTCGCAATGAGGAATGCAAATTCGGTGGCGGTTACCGTCGCGTTACTTGCCATTGTTTTAACACCGCCGCTTTACGCCACCCTTGGACTTTTATACCTTTTAATACGTTAACCCCCGAATTACGAGACTTTAGTGCTAATCCTTTGTTTTTGTTTAGCGGACGTTGTGTTGTAATATAAATATTCGGGGAGTTATGTGGGGTTGGTCTTTTTCAGTTTTTGTTTTTATTTTTATTTATTGTCCCACTGGATCAATAGCGAAGTGTAGGTGTGTTATAGGTAGACGTCTGTCTATCCTTTCGGAATTACAGGCGTGATGGTATGTTTATGCACCACTGAAAGGTAAAATTAGGATCACCGTATTTGTTTACTACATGAGTGATATCAGGCTATCATGGTGACTAAAATGAACTGAAAAAACATATTATTATGCCGTAAACCTTCATTTAAGATTTAATTGATCAATGTAAATAAATATGTTTTTACTTTCAAAAGCTTTAGCTTAAAATAAGTATTGATTGATTTACTGAAATTTGTAAATAATCATAAAATAAATAGAAAAGATGGTGCTTAAAGTCCTGAAGGCTGTGGCAGCGGACACTTCCTCCCCCTACGTTAAGGCAATTAGTGTTTTATGTAAGAAAACTTATACCACAGTTACCATTGCTCGTCAGACGAATTAATGAGAAAACCACTCATCAACTAGACACACTAGTTGATGAGTGGTTTTCTCATTAATTCGTCTTTAGCTTAAGTTACTAACAACAGTGGTTTAAGTGCAAACCTGCAGTGCAATTCTGTAACCATCTCACCGTGAAAACTTAGGTGAAGTGAGCGTGGAGCGAGCTGTCATTCCAAATAATGCTAAGGATTGACACTACTGACAACTCACATCAAGCTCACTTATTTTGAGTTTTCACGGTGAGATTTTTACAGAATCGTCCGGAGTTACATCATCCAACATCCACTTCACCCTCAGCTGGGCATACTCCTCTGTTTTCTTATGCCCATCACCACGCTCCTGCGTGCCAGCCTCATCCAGGTTTTGCCCGTGATGGCAACAATGTCGTCTGCCTCATCTCGCCGCCGGACGACTGGGATCTCGTCTTCCAGTCTTGGACGCCTCTTTGACCTACTAACAATTTGAATCTTTTTAGTTGTCCGAAATAAAATGATTATATAATTATTTATTTAAAGTTAGCTCCTAAGTTAAGATCCTTTCGAAAAAGGACAGAATTCGAGAATCTAGCGTTCCAATAGTAATTTACTAGTGAAGGTATAACATACCTAAATAGAACAAATAACTTCAAAACAAAACTACAAAAAAATAGTTCGCACTTTAAATTATTAATCTACAAAAGCGATATCACAAACTAACGGGCCGTAGTGTTGTGATTCACGTTTCGGATTAAAAAAATACGGTAAGTAATGAAAATTGAAATATTTTTTGCGCAGTAAATTCTGTGATTGAAATGTGAAAAAAAAAGAAAGGGAACACAAAGGTGATGAGGTTTGCGCTTTCACGCAAATTATTTTATTGTAATCAATCAGCGTATTGCGCGGTGGCCGGGCGACACGCGTGGAGCCGGCGCCCGCGACACAAGCCGACCAAATTGCGAAGCTGCCGAACCCAACTATGTTTTCATTCCAATTTTTCTCAACAACGAATATTGTAAATGGGAACGTGCAATTTATTTCATTCAACGCGAGTGATTGCTTATGATGTGATTGTTAACTGCATTTTCCTCTCAATATTTTTCAATTCATATTTATATTTTATATGTGTAACTCGCAACAGAGTACCCGGAAACGCTACAATTTTTATTTTTCACATGTTTGCGCTTCGTTTAAAATGATTGTTAAGCCTCTTAGCGTCGATATTTATCGCAATTTGCGTTCTAGGAAACGATATTTAACTACGTAATGTATGTATTCAAACAATTACGAGCAGGCATCACTCGTTCAGGATGGTAGGAATATTTCGATAGCATCATACTTTATCGGAAAAAGATTATTATTACATTTTATCGGAAAAGACTTAACAACAAAATAAAATCATACTAATTGCACATATAAGTTCCGCTATCTTTTTCATTGTTTTTTCTTTTTTTGCAAAACATTCTGACGACCTTATTTAAAACGTTACTAATCAAATCTATAACAACCTCAACGCCTCATAAAATAACTTAACCATCGGTTTTCCTAACATTCTTCAACGCAGATGTACAAACTTTTTCGTTCGCCCACTAGTTGGGAACTGCCTGGAGGCTGGTTCAATTACGGGGCGCTGCGCAGCCAATAATTGGCAGCAGGGCCCGCGACAAAGCGCCCACAATGGGCCCTGATTAATTTCCGAACTGCACCCGAATTCTAACTAGCAAACACGCGACGAACGCTCCGTGAAACCTGCACGGGAAAATTACTTCGGTAGCGATGGTGACTAGCCCAGCCCCTTATTGTCTAGGTAGTGTATCAAAGGTTTTTGTGTGCACTGATTGTTATTGGCGTCGGCTGACTTTTGTTTTTTTTCGGTGGGGGGGGGGGGGGGGGAGTTGATTTGATTAGTAGGTTTTGTAGATTATGTTGGAGTTCGGGGTTTATGCGCACTGTGCACGATATTTAATTGGATCGCTATCAGGGCGCAGTTCAGACTTTTAAAGTAACGTCACCTAACCGCAAAATGATAAAAAAAGAATAGAAAAGTAAAATCAGTCGAAGTAGATATTTTCTAATTAATTAAATACCTACACCGTTTCTATAAAAAAACAAAAATTAAAAACATACAAAACAAAATGCAAACTTTCTAACAATTACACAATCTTTAACAGATTAACAACAGAACTTATCATCAGCCACCAACTTAATCTAGATTCTAAGGCGCAAAGATAACAGACAAAGGCCCAGTTTCGCTCTGCTGTGTTAATTGAATCTCCAACTATCAGATGATGGCAGCGAGAGTGAGCTCACTACAGGGGGGAGGGGCTACAGGGAGAGGGCCCGGGAGCCGGGAGGAAATTAAACGTCATATGGTCACTTTCTTCCCCGGAACAATGCGCTGTTAATAACGATTCTTGTCTTATTGTCTTTTAAAGTTTTGTTGCACGTTTGACGTAAATAGATGTGATGGATTACCAGCCTCATTTTAAGTTTATTGTTAGTCGGTAGAGGCACTATTGGATTGCACAGGTTACTTTTAAACTGGCACGCTGTTGTACGTACACTATGCGTCCTCTACGTATTTGCTACGCGTATATCATACATCTGCTACGTGTTTGCTACGAATGTGCTACGCGTTGGCTCGTCTACTCAAAGACTGCTACGCGCGTACTACGCGGCCCTACGAGAATACTACGTATATGCTACAAATTTGCTACGCATAGACTCCTCTACTACGCGAACTACGCGGCGCTGCAACTACGCAACGCATATGCTACGAATTTGCTACGTAAAGACTCGTCTGATATGCATCTGCTACGCGCGTACTACGCGACGCTACGAGTTTGCTACGAGTCAGCTACCCGCCGGAAACGTGTCAGCTCTGTTACCTTCAGTTGTTAATGTTTTGAAACATTTAAAACACATAAGTTTTATGGGCATATCTGCAATTCTGTAAATACATATTTGTTACGACCGCGAATCATATTTTAATCAACGTACAACTTAGTACTGACCAGCAAATTGCAAAAAACGTAAGAAAATTTGAATTACGCGGGCTACCTAGGAGCATCCACCTTAACGTCGTTTGTAAGAAGCCGTCATATTATTTTAGCAGGTTAACGTTTTTTGGTGTTAGCTACTGAAGCCTGCCCGTTGACATGCCCGGCTGTAAGCAACAGGAATCATATAAACATGCCACGTAAATCTAGCTTATTTTTTTTTTAAGATGAGACTAATGAGTACTCGTGATAAGAAATAATAATAATACATTACCAGCGTATTATTATCCCACTACTGAGTAAAAGCAGAGGAATTATATTTGTATGAGAAGAGTCTCATAAAAAGAAGGCAAGAGCATTAATCACTACGCTTGTTCAAGACGGTTTGGCGATTTCAGGCTTATATTGACTATGCCGGTGATAATAGCGCAGTCAAAAACAGAAAAATGCTAGAGGCAATTTTCCAGAATATCTCCATCTCCAATTAATTATTTACAGCACAACATCAACCTACCCATAATAATTAAACTCCTTACAAAAAGCTATACTATACCGACAACATGTACGTAACTAATCAACGTGCCACAACGCACGCTGCGAATCTCTGCACCAGGAAATTAACCGACGACACACTGAGGACGGGCTGTCTATGGCTGCTCAATTACCTTGCTTACTCTATGAGTCTATGCCCAGCCTTGCTTACTCTATGCTCAGAACTACTTGATTTACGCGCAGCTTCTATAATAACGGCCTTTAAAATCTTTAGCTATGGTTGCCTATATGGGTTTTGATTACTGTGAGTGAATTGACGGTGGTTGTAAATGTAATGGTCGTTTGTATTGGTGTTTTGTTGAGTTTAGTGCCATAAATAAATTATTGATTTAAGTTGAATTTTATTAGCTTTTACTATTGACTTCTGGTTATTTGTTTACTAGAGAATTAAGTGTCTTGGGGCTGACTTTCCCAGTGCCAGATAATTTTACCTGAGGAATAATTTTGAATTTTATTCCACGAATAAAAATTATCTGTCGGTTGAAAAATCAGCATTTAAGTACAGACAATTAGGATACTTTCAATATCTTTCAGTATGAAATTATTTAAAATCACATTTTGATAGTGAAAATTATTACACATACGGCAAATCGTTTTCCACAATCAGAGCCATGATTATCAACATAAATAAAACCACCCAACACTTGACACAAGTCAAATCAACGTCTTAATTATTCCTTAATGAAGCCTCCATTTACTTGAAAAGGCTAGAAACAGAGAACAGAGGTGCTCACTCAAAATCCGCCTGTAAATAGAGTCGTGGTTGTTTGAATGACGTCATGACATGACGACGGCGTTGCGTCGCAGGCCGCACTGTCCAAGCGTTTAATTTCCTGGTTGACGCCGCGTCGCCGACACTTTTGATTGTACAAGTCGTACCGTCCACAAGAACTGCTAGCTAATATTTTCCTAGTTAGTTCCTTAGTTTTGTAGGATCTGTGTAGTAAAAGGACAGTTGATGAAACAATTGTCTGGAACTAACTATTGTGACGCAGTTTCCAAAAAACTAGTAATTTTTTGTCGAATTTCGAATCCGCACCCTAATTGCGTAACACACAATCAATCGGAATCGGTTTCATTTTGACAATTCAACAACATTCATTGCGTTATTTACGTATTGAGCAGACAATTTTTTCGAACTTATGAAGCAATGGATTAGCAATTTGCTTCAAAATGATTCAGATTACGATTGATCGTGTGTTACGCAATTAGGGTGCAGGTGTAAAGTGATTCGATTCACTTTTATTGTTTTGATCAATCAATCACAATAACTCACTGCAAAATAACTGGCCGGATTTTCAGGAACGTGGTGAACCCTTTGTATATGTAGGTAACTTCTGAATCGCGATAGAACAAAGTTAGGGGAAACAGGCAATTAAGTATCCGAAAATAGTGCAGTTAGCGTGCGTGGTATCAGCGCGCATCTAGCGCGTGCTGGCGCGGCGTGCCCGCGCGACGTGCCGGCGTGCCCGCGCGCCAATTAGACGCCCGTCGCACCACCGGCTAATAGCCCATTAACACTCGCTTTACACCGCGCGGCCATCGCTCACCTCCATCTATTCGCCTGTTAGTGCACCGCCAATCCAGCCCGCACCTACCCTATCCCCCTCGCCGTCATCTCTGCATGGCGTCGGAGGGGAACCCCGCTTAATTGACGGGAGTCCGCTGTCATAAATACACGTTCAAATGTTCCACTTTATAGGTAGTGCGGCTAATGTGCAATCGAATTTATTTATGGCACGAATTCTTAGAATTTATGGCGCGATTGTGAAGTTGGTGGTCAGTGGATGATTAGATTAACGTCACTAGCTCTAAATATGTCGAGGATAACACTTGTGAAGACGGCTCGTAATAAAGCTGAACTTTAAGTTGACGATAGTAATGGGTGTCTCTAACGAGAGATAGTTCGAATTAAACTTGTAATAGAAACTCAGTAGCGTTAGGTCGTTCCTGTTGCACGCGAGGTGCGATGCCCCGCGATCGGGCGAGCGTTTCGCGTTAATTAATTGGGTATTTTCACACGTCAGCGGCTAGATCTCTCCAAATAGATCGGCGCGCGCGGCCCTTAATTAGCTATATCTGCGCGACCGATCGCCTGCGCCCGCGCACTCCGCCACGCCAATTTGGCGCTAGTCTCTGCTTCGGAATAGCTGGAGATAAGGCAACTAGAATGCTCAGTAATAACCTCATTATGAAATATACGAGCCTCTGCTGTTTGTTAGATAACGCGAGACTCTGTGTATCTTACGCTGTTATATTATGTTGCCAACGTTATTTATGACCATGCGCTTTGTTCAATTACTGAAATTGTAAACAATGTAAGGTTATATTAATTAAAATAAAGTTTATTTTATATGTCATTGAGTTGGATAGAAAACAGAGTCCTATAAAAGTATGTTAATGTTCTTCGGTCGCATTTTATGTAAAAACCTATTTTCTAAACTTGCTTTCATAATCACCCTATAATTTTCCGACGGCTGAACACAGGCCTCTCCGTGAGAGGGAGTGGGCCATAATACACCACGTGGGCCCAGTGCATGTTGGCGGATGTCACATGTCTTTAAATTTTTAGTTCTCGGGCATGCTGGTTTCCTCCCGATGTTTTCCTTCATCGTTTTGAGAGCAGTGGTGATGAAAGTAAATACACCAAGTGTCTGGGTTCGAGCTCATGACCTACAACTCGTAAGTCGGAGCCGTAAACTAGCTTGATTGTACATATTTCCACTTTTGTTCATTGTCATGGCAATGCATAAAGTAATGATGGCAATTTCAATAGTCCAAAGTGTAGTACCTATAAACTTCTAAATTCAAAACCGACGCGTCATGCCATCCCAAAAGTATTACAAATAATTTTAAAATAATTACCATTCTCTATTGATCAATTCGTTATTCAAAGCTTTAATATCGCGTTAATATGCATCGCAATAGAATAGAAATACGTCTGTCGGTCTGTGCAAGCGCACGTGTCGATCCCGCACCATTCTCTCCTCGACTGATTGACGGCCGTCAGGAAACAATTACCTTTTTGTCGGCCAAGCGATACAACGCTAATTACAATAAGTGATCATTGATTTTTTTTAATTACGCCGCCCATTCATGCGTCTATCATCGCGGCTAATGTTGCCAGTCAGAGCATTTAATAACGCCCGCTGCCTCACGGAGAGCTCGTAGTTTCGCTCTCGCGGAATTTCTATTATAAACTCCACCTTCTTTAATCTATTTTTTAAATTAAACTCTTGAACAGAATCACCCGCGACTCGTAACCGATTTTATTTAATCATCCTTACAAATTGCAATTTGAACATTGTTAACAGGAGGTGGCTCGCAAAAAGTTAACAACTATTAAGAGCGAATGTTAATGTGTCGAGTAAAGAAAATCTTTATACAGTACGCAGTTGGAGCGTAACCTGTTTTGCTGTGTAAGCGTACGCGTTGCATTCCTTTCATAAACGCGAGAGATGCGCTGAGCCGGGCCGGGCCGGCTGCGCGCCGGGCCAGGCCGGTACCGCACGCGGCGCCCGCCGGGACGCGCATGCAGCCCGCCCCGTGAGAAACGAATGTTCCCGGCCTCTAATTACGTTTTATGCGATATCGCCATTTAATTAGCAACATGTTTCCCATTCCGAAACATTAATTAATATTTTCATCAGAGTTCTCCGCATTTAACTGTGCTTTTATTACTCTCTCGAGATTTTAATAAAGATTCTCGACCACCCTCGTTCGAGTGTTATTGTTTTAAAAAGTCTTATTATGAAATTTTTATTGCTGTGTCGTCGAGAGGGATCATTTATTTCATTGTCGACGGCTTTTCGATCGAATGCCTTAAATGAGTACTTTTAAGTAAAACGAGCCATCGAGTAAGAAAGTTTTTTGCGAGCGCGCTGTAACGGCGACAAGTGGTTGACATTATAACAACGCAAGAGCACATTAGTCACTTTTTGCAACAATAAAAATATCACCACGAACGCTTCTTGACAGCTACACAAGAACTTAACATCTCGATAAGTTGACGTTCGCGAGTGAATTCGCCAGATAAGGGGTACAATTAATTCAATGGTCGGCGAGTAATTGTAGCAACAGATTAATAACCGATCCACGTAGCGGGGGACAAATTGCGCCAGCTGACCGCCGCGCTCCGCCGTAATGAGACTGCACGTGTGACATCTCTCTTACTGTCCGACCGCTTCCATTCTCAACCCGGTATTAATGACGACTAATTTATTCAATGTGTCCGACTCGCTGGATACTCAACTATATTTGCCTTATCTGCATAATTGTAATCGATGAAATTCCTATTATTTCGCGATGTTTAAGGTCCAAGAGCGTGAGAACAGTCCTCGGAGGGAACTAATTACTCCGAATGTGGCTGGCTTGGGTCTTCGGTTAATTAGAGACGGAGTGGTTCAACCCTCTTAATTAATACTTGTGCCTAGAAGGCCCTCATGCTTACCTCCACTGTTTTGTTTGAATTGTTAATTCGTGATAAAACATCACTGGGTATTGTGCTAACATTATAATTAAATGTTAAAAAAGCATTTGAACTTTCCTTTTAACCCTTATCCGTTTTTAGTACAATGGAAATTGAAATATTTTGAAATGATGTGTAAGTAATGAAAACAATTAGGTTCAAATTTCAATGTATTTACCTACCAGGGAACAGATTAAAAGCAGTTTTTAAACATATAATTTAACTATTCTTTTTATCATCATTGGGTCTGTTTGACAGGCCCTTAGGGAATATAAGATAATGTCTCCCTAACATTATCTAATATTGCCTAAGGGCCTGAATAGATTTATTATTTTATAAGATTATTCAAATCGTAAATCCAGTATCAGGCACCAATGGCCCATAAATTAATTATCTAATCGACTTTTATAGTTTTATGACCATTTCCGTAACCAAATATTTGTGTTACATCACAAAGGAAAATAACAGCTATTTGTTTCCAAAAAAATAATTTACGATTAACATTTCATAGTCCCTGTGACTTGTGGGCCTAGTACGAACGCGCGGCAATAACGTAACGTAAATTCTAACTATTTTAAAATTGAAAACACTCGTTTCGCTAATAATACACACTACACACCCTATCGCTATAGGTTACCCTGTTATAATAGATTTAAGACGGAAAATAAATAAATAAATATTGATTTAGTTTGAACACTTTATTCATATCGATGGCTGATACTAATAGTGCTTGTCGTTAAAATTTAAACCAAGTTTAGGTATGATTACTGTATTGTCGATTCGAAAATCGTTCGAATTTACGTCATGCGTTTACGTCGCTCGTTCATGCTAGAGGCTCTGTTCGAATAAATTAAGATATTGTAAAAGGTAAGCAGTAAGTACCTAAGGAGTAGGTGTATGCGTAGGAGACGCTTACGGATCACGATATTGGAACCAACTGTACGATATTTTTGTAACAAACACGATTTTATTTATGTAATGTCTTTATCTGTATAAATTGAGACATCCTTTGAAGTTATTTAAATTGTGGATAAAATGTAGGTAGGTTTTTTTTTGTATGTACATGGTTTTATTTGAAGACTATATCTTATTGGAGGATTACAGTGGAGTTATTGGAAACTGATATTATATTAATAAATAAAAACACAACTTTTTGAGGTAAATATTTTCTGGGAAAAATACTTGTATTCGAGGGTTGGCACATACATTATAGGTAAGGCTTTATAAGATTCTAAAATAATAATTAATTAGGTACTTACCAGCTTTATGTCGTATCTTATTATTGTTTCTTTCTATTTTTTTCTTTATATATGAATTAGGTAGGTACTTGGTTTCTGTCAGAGACTAACATTTTTCATTTTTAATATTTTTACAATAAAGTTTATTTATCCCCGTAAAATCATTAAGAAAATGTAGATGAGATGCAATATAAAAAGACGGACTTTAAACTAGCTTTTTTCGTTGATTTAGAACTCAGTCAGATAAACGGTGGGTAGACACTGATAAAGAATCTATGTTCTAACGTGCTTCGATTAAATTAAACTTAAATCTCGAACAGTAAATCTGTCCTGCACAGATTGTAAAAGTCAATACAATGCTCCTAAACTCGTAGACTTCGTGCACAAACAAAAAGCACGAATTTGTAGCATTTTCCACTCACATGTAACATTTATAAGTGAAGCCAATTTTTCCATATTTTCTAAATAAAACTTAATCATGCTTGTTGTTTGTAGTCCGACACTTTTGAATTACAACGACTACTTGAACACGGAATTTCTTAACAGTTGTAACTCTGCGGTAGCGAAGAAAAATGCGGCTCGCTGTAATGAATATTACATTAAATAGCTAATTTATGGGCCACTACAAATGAATAAAGAGCACCTTCAATATCTTGGACACGACTTTAAATTCCTTCACATACTCTTTATTAATAACCTATTACTTCAATTACCATTACTTTACAATTAAACGGTTTTTTCTAACTTTCCATAAGTTCGTTATTATTAAACTTATTAACTTTCAGAGAGCGTAAAATAAGTTAGTGGGAGAAAATATGTTTCTCATTTAATTAGGTGTATAATTATGGTAATAACGCTACCGACATTAAGTGTGTAAAATATCATGTAACATGAGACCGATCGTGTGTAGAGGGTTATATTTAGCTACATGTTTATTCCCCATGAAAAAAGAATTTAGTGCCCTTTATATTTACTTAGATCTAATAATAGTTAAACGGTCTCGCTGCACTTTGTCCTGCAATCCAGTTCGTTTCCAATCACCTCACGTGCAAATAAGACCGCAATAGAAACTATATAAAGTCAATTTACGACGTGTCAGTGTAAAGTCGTAAATGTGAAATTGTTCTCGGCTGTGGATAATGGCGTATTTAATGTATTTGTGACTGGATGTTCCGTATTACCTAACCGTTGTGTCTTATGTACACGTCGCCCAACGACACGGCTCTTCGATTAACATAAAATCGAGGCGAACAGCGGCGACCCCGCGTGGGCGCGTGCTCTTGCGCATCTACCGTGCCCCGTGCCTTATATTGGGATCTCGCTCCCTCTAAACCTCCGCAAAGCTAACACAAAACAAACGTACACAGCAAACACAATCCTATTACCACACCACGGTAATCACTAAATATTTCGTGACCACTAAACCGCATTTAGTCAGTTAGTCATCATAAACCAGCTGATGTTGCAACTCGTTGGTCGAAAAATAATTAGCAGTTAGTCGACCTCGCGGCCCAACTGCGAAGGAAAACCGCACGCGCTGACATTGACCCGGCGAGCCCCACTCAGTCTACAGCGCCGAGCGGCGATGAGGGCACAGCGCGGCCACAGCGACCACCACGCCACGGCAACGCAGTTTTTGTATTTATGAAATATTATCTGCGTTTGCGCGGCAAGTAATCGAGTTCTACAAAAAATCCAAGATGGTGAGCACGCCAGCTCAGTACGACTTTCATCCGCTCGGCACACAAACCGATCATTACCACTTACGGGATCAATAATTCATATCCAATTAGCTGATTACCGCAGGATGTACATGTAATACGTACATATTTATTATATCGAGCGCGTTACATGATTGCGTTTTCAATTAATTTATATACTCATTTAAATAGTGGTTTACAATGTAGTACGATAGTGTCGGACATGTTTGATGCCAGGTACTGATGCGACGCACTGATAACATTCCGGTTCAGGTATCGAACACGAAATTCTTGGCGTGGTCAAAGCTGAGCCATGCTTGAGGGTACACAACGATTCGATCTAGACGTATGTTTGAATGCGTGGAATTCACGGACAATTGATGGAAGCGCGCGATCCATCGCTCTCTATGTGCAAATATAGTCTTTAGGGGCGGACAGGGGCGCGCAATGTTCTGCATACCATTCGATGAGAGGTCTCGTCATCGTCCGATAGGATCGTGACAGAGAATTCGTCGGTCGGCTGCCGGTGGAATGCGAGCGGTAATTGATTTGTCCTGTGTAATCGACGACGAACGGGATTGACAGGAATATCGAGACGTCACGCCAGCCGGATGGCGAAGATACGCACGCAACTGACTGCTACCGCCCGTCGCCGCCGGTGACGGCTACACTTGTCAATAACTACGAGCGTCACGCTCTCCGACAGTTAGCAATGCTTGTTTATGATTCAAGGGCGACTGTATCGTAGACAGGGACGTATGTGTCGACTTCTAGTTTGATAATATTAACGCAAATGAAGTTGAAGGTTGCACGATTTGGGTATTTTCCTAACACGCATTTTTCTACGCAAAATTATGTAGAATCACCACTAATAAAACTTTGCTACAAGTTAGTCCAAGACATCAAATTAGGCAGCCATATCGATAAATTTTAAGCGACTTTCACTGAACTTAAACATGGCCTGCGTTCTCCGAAGTCCGTCATCGCTTGTCTTCTATAAAATATTGGAAAGAGTCGCGGGTAATTCGTCGCACGCGATCCAGAAACTGGTCCGTTCAGTAACAGCGCGAAGCCAAATAAAATTAATATTCATAGCCGTTGTATTTATTGGCTTTCAATTAGTATTATCTTAATGGAGCATTAACATACGCGCGGGCGATGCGTCGGAGCATTACCATAGCCGTCGGCGGGTTGCCAACCTCCCGACAACCTGGGCTTTTTGAAGACCTTCGAATTGCAATTGTTTGGAGTGATGTCACGTAATGAACTGGAAAATGTCCATAACGATAATCCTGTTTTCCAAGAAAATCGAAGTATTGCAAAAAGCGGATATGTACTTGAAGGAAGAAAAAAGTTTTGCATAATGTTGAGTCGCATGCACAGATCCTTACTTCTAATGTATCCTGTCCGTAGCTGCCGCGTGCAAGACTAATAGACGACTTAAAAAGGCAACAAATGTTACGGGCTGTCCCAGTTAACCTCAGCCGTTTCGAAAAACTACATAAATGGGCAACCGAGTCGGTCTAAGCTGGCAACACCGGTCGCGGAAGGCTCGCTGCCGATGACCTCCGGCGACCGGTTCCCGCGGCTCCCTCCGCGCCGCCCGCGCACCCCCCACCCTCGCCCCCTCGCGCGAGACGTTTCATTACGTTATTATTATATTAAATGCTATAATACACATTGTAGGCATTAGTCCGCCAAGACGTCGTCCTAAGAAAGGGTAATGTATTGCCCACGTAGCGACGTAGCTGGTCCATTCGGTTTTATTTGAAACGCTCGGGGATTAGCGCGGTGATCTTTATGACCGTTTTGAATGGCGAATTGTTCTATAGCGAGAAATTTTTAGTCATTATGTTGGCTTCTCAGTATTTTCGTCTGAAGGAAAGTTTTGTGTTGTATTCCACACGTTTTGAACGTTAAACCTAGTACCTACATAGTCTTTAAGAAAATCAGGAATTCATTAAGCCATCAATTACCCGTGTAGCTATTTATAAAAGCGTATAAGATTTTATAACTTGTAAAATAAAACTTTGACGTTTCAACTAAAGTGACAGACGTTCATTATGTCATAAAATCATAAGCATAGGAAAGACAAAGCCTACATAGCTAATAAAATTATGATCATAGTTAATAGCAGCTTAAAATTTATATAGAAGTAATAAAAAAGGTTTATAAAACCCATTGACGGAGACAGACAATCCGTGGTTCCTTTCGTCAAACAAATATAAAACGAAAGTGTGCTTAATTTGATAATTATTCGACAATGAACATGAATGGAGAATGGACACCTGTGTAAACATTCAAAGTCAATTATTATTATAATTCTATTTGCTTGTTCAAAAAATATAATGTTGACACAGCTCCAAGCCACCTCTGTTCCTGCATCGTCTGATCGTAATTCGATTTGGCATTAAACCGATTCTTTGGCGCTCTCGGGCCATGTATCGATTTGGAACAATTAAGTGAGAGATTTTTAATACTTTATACGTGTTTTTTTATTGATAAGCAAGTAGGGCGAGTGCAGAATTAAATCTTAAATGAGTTTTTGGTTGCCAACAATTGCAAACTTTGATTCCGTCCGATTGTATGGAAAGAAAATTGCAGGACACTTTAGATCTTAACGTTTTCCAACTAAAATTTCTGGTCCTAAGAAATAATTTCAGTTCTACTAATTAGAATTACACCT
Organism: Apamea sordens; assembly: GCA_945859715.1. NCBI lineage: Eukaryota > Metazoa > Arthropoda > Insecta > Lepidoptera > Noctuidae > Apamea > Apamea sordens. The sequence goes on along the minus strand of OX243991.1, from coordinate 7,676,419 downwards.
CCTTCAACAATTTGAACAATTTCATAGTCGTTTTGTTTTCCCGACCACGATAGAACCGAGATTTATCTAAGATCTAAATTCAAGTCATTATTAAAATACAAATTATTTCCACGTTGTGTGTCACAGAGGAGCGATCTAATTATAGAGTTGACCAGTTCTGTGGGCCGCAGGGGAGCAGGGGGGATCGGAGGGGGCACCTTTCGTCGGAATAAGGCACGCTACAAAGTATCGCGTTACATCGCGCGGTGCACTTGATCATGCCGTTGTCCGCACTCTTTTATTTATATGCTTTATGTGCGTCCTTTATTTTTGTTCGAACCGCTTTGAACGGCGACCGCACCGACCGCACCGCTTACCGATCGCCGCAGATCCCACCCGACCGAATTAGTCTTACTAGAATGCATTATGTTCTCCGTCAAACCACATATAAAATCAATATTCCTAACTATAAACGTCTCGTGTGGTGTGACTTTAAATTCGTTTTAGTAGTCCCCAGACCGACATTAGACGTCGAACCGCATAACTTTCATTACCGTCTACTAAATCCCATACGTTATGACGCATCCTTTTAAGCCAGGTCTAAGTCGATGTTTGAAACTTATTAGAGCTGTCGTTAAAGTGAGTACAGTGGAGGAGCATAAATCGAGCTGGCACGTCAAAATATCAGCGGTGACAGAGCGGCGTGCGTGCGGCACCGCGCCGAGCCGTGCCCCGTCGCGCCGAGGCCGTGGCCCGGCCGACCAATTTATTCGTCGGGACGTCAGATTTCGAGGGCCTCGTTACGACTAAGCCTCCAATTAGACTTATCCCTAATTAAGAGATGCCAATAAATTACCCTCCATCACGGGCTAACGAAGACGCGCCGCACTAATAACGCTAATTGATTTTGAGTAATGAGCTCGAGTTTTGATGGAGCTGATTGGGGGCCGCGAGGGGGCGCCATCGATCGCGACTACGCTGCCAATATGAGATGCCTCTGCTGCGCTTCTCCCATATAGTTTTGTTGTACTTTCTTACCCGCCTGTTTAGTTAGCTAATTGAATTTTGAGAGTTTAGATTAACCTGTGTAGATACAGACAAGACAATCAAGAATTTTAATTAAATAACTAAATGAAACTTGTAAAAATGTTAGGTATTCCAATGATAATTTAATGAATTGTATTCAGCGGAAATTTACGCTAGCTAGTAAGTTGGTATCAACGGCTGAATGCACTGCGTTTTAGTTTTAATTGAATTCCATTACTGTAGTGAAAGCTCTCGTTTAATTACCGAGTGGACTAAACAAGACCATGTTCTGATAAATTGCATTTTAAACGTAAATACTGCGATTGCTTTGTTCCTGATTGTGGTTTTAGTTAATGATATCACTTTAACAAAATATATAAGTGGATCCTAGGAACCAATAAATCATTTAAAATATTTTAAATTAAACGTATGTTTTAATATTCATACGGTTTCTGCCCCCAACTATTTATTTCCCTTCCCAGAAAAATAATAAGCTAACAAATTCACTGTGACAAATAACAAGTTAACAATGCTACAATTCTCGTAGAAGCCTACGAAAACGCTACGCCAACTCTAGCGATAAAAAAAATGTTATAAGAAAATAAAAAAGTAATAGCCCATTAAATTCAAAACTATATCGATCTATCTATACCGAGACCCACATTATTTTTAAATTGTAACACTGAAATAAGACGCTTACTTGTGTAATATGTAAATTCGTAGCACGCTACGAGAAAGTCATTGTTTAGCTACGAGGTGATGATGACAAAGTTTAAGGACGACGATTGATATTGGTAACTATTTTGCGCAGGTATCTGTTACGTTCCGTTCAACACCTGAAGGCCAATTCTCGTAATTTAAAACGTTCAAAATCAAGTCAACTCGGCGACAAACAAATGTCAAAATGTGGGGAAATTAGAGGAATTTTTGACAGATTGAGACTGAGATCAGACTGTGAACGTTCTTAAAATTACGAGAATTGCCCCTCTGACTATACTTGATCGCTAAGATTTTAAAACGTTTCGGGCTGATTTTTCCAACGTCAGGTAATTTTGTCCGAGGAATAATTTTAAATTTTTGACAGTTATTCCATACAAAAAAACTTTTTTGCAAAAAAAATCAACCGACTTCCAAAAACGACACTACAAAATGAAAAATAACTTTAATTTCGGAAGTCGGTGTCGCTGGGTTCGCATTTTCGTTGTTTGCCACCGACTTCCGAAATTAAAGTTATTTTTCATTTTGTAGTGTCGTTTTTGGAAGTCGGTTGATTTTTTTTGCAAAAAAGTTTTTATTTTTCACTTTTAAGTTGTAATTTTTACCAGTAATTTTGGTTTAAAAACCAAACTACTGAAGCGTTTTTGATGAAATTTCTATGGAACCATTTGGGAAGTATACCCTTTCCAACAAAAATAATTTTTCAAATCGGTTGGTAAGCGACGGAGTAATGCGCGAACAAACATAAAAAAAAACATCCGAATTGAGAACCTCCTTCTTTTTAACTGATAAACGTCAATTTTATTCCTCGAATAATAGTTATCTGGCGATGGAAAAATCAGCCCTTAGGTACCTACTCATTTAAAACCGCGAAATCAAGTACCATTTGTTTTTTACTAGAATCATCTTAGAACAGTTCCATTATAATTTTCAGCGAGGTATGGAAGGCGAGGGCTGTGTGGATCTATGGAGCTGGATTTAAACAGGAAAATTATTTGCAATGACATTTTCTAAATTACGCAGCCTTGTTACAACTTAAATAGTTGGTCTGAAATTTAATTAACGTTTACTTTCTTTACGATAAGGTTTATCTTTGTGTAACATGAAAAATAAAATAAAATCCTACATGCAATTAATATCCTGTTTTCCGTTAATTACGTTTATTTTAAATAGTGAAAACGGGCTCAAGAGCGGTTATGAACCAAAAAAGTAGCTATACAACTTTTAATTTACACAAAATTCCAGTGCAATATTAATCGTTGTTTGCGTGTCAATAGACATTAATGCTCATATCTTTTTCATCTGCACATAATATGAATGCAACTTTATCGATTTTTAATTCTATAACATCCTTATAAGGCATTCAATTTAATTAAAATTACATGAACACAGAAAGATGTCTGACTACTCGACTACTTTCTGAAACTACGCAACGGTCTTCAACACTTTCAAATGCACCTTTTAAAAACACGTTTTTATTCGCAACTTAAAAAGATTAATGTATGTATCTTGACAAATGACAATCGCCCATAAATTTTATATTGCGTTTTAATTATGAGTTGCCGACATTAAATAATTGTTTCGGGCTTAACCTTATATGGGTTCGTTCGTCGTTGATGAAGTTGTAAGGCGTGCGCAAGCGCTACGTGACTCGCGACTATCTGTAGATCCTATCGCGGATACATCGGCCGCTATCGGAATCTCATTATTCCCACAATCCGATTAACCGTGTCTTCTATAGCGTTAACTTGTAATTTCTCTTAATAATAAGGCTTTGAATAGTTTATTCCGATTTTGGTGGTTATCTGTTTGATCGATTGTTTGGTCGTTAAGTAATGGGGGTTAGGGATTTATTGATCTTGATGTGTTACTTTGTGGCTCGTGTAGATGTTAGTAGTAGCAACTTATTTTTGTTTTTGTTAAAAGATAAGTAAGTTTTATAGTTTTTTAAATAACAATTTCTGTGGTAACTTTACTTATAGTTTTGGTACTTACAAACGTTTGTTTCGGGATAGTTAGCAAAAAAATAGGAGATGATAAACTAAAAGGGTAAGAAAAAAAGTTGAGGAAAAAATAACAGAAAAATAAACGATTAGTTTTGAAAAAAGAGTTGGTTATGATGAGAGTCGATTTGAAACGATAATTAACTAAGGACTAAAACCTTTCTTGACTCATTTTTGAAATGTAATATCTATTAAAGTTTTACGAAGTATTTTTTAATGTAGGAGTAAGAATAGTAAAACCTCAGAGGCACAACACTTGACTCTTTTTTGCCTCTTGGAAAACTTTTTTCTTGCCATTCGTCATTCCGTTCTCAGTGCAAACAATGACATACGTCAGTAGGCTTGTACATTTTAACTTAGTTTTTGCGTTCAAGTGAGGACTGTGTGCTTAGGTTTTATGACGTAGGTATGTAGTTACGACTTAACAGTAAAAAAAAATTAGTTCTTGCTGCTCTATTCCATCGATGTTTTATGGGACTTAAGAAAGCATGACTAGTAAGTATGTATAGTTGACTTCGTATTTGCTTTGCCACCCTAGGGTTGAATGTCACCTCACTTGCACGTCATAAAACGACGAAGTATATTTGTTTACTAAATTTTGCCCACGGATTCACGGATGGATTGGATGTCGGAAAATATTCCACGGGGACGTACTACCGGGATTTAAAGTACCCTACCCTATAAATTAATCCAAGTTATAAACTACATGTAAGCCAAATTTCCGCCGAAGCCTGCCAGGGTAGCGGGATCGTCCGAAAGGGTTACCGCTGCCCTGGAACATAAAGGGCTAAGGAAGGAACACGGGTGGGTTTTAGTCAGTAAGAGTCTGATACTCCCTTCTGCTCCACCCAGAGCGGGAGGGGTCATTTGATGATTTCCCATCCTAAAAAAAAAAAGCCAAATTTCATCCGAATCCGTCCACTCGTTTTTACGCCAATCCGGAACATACATCCGGACATACATACACGGACGAAATGCTAAAAACTATATTTTCGGCATCAGACTCGATCCCACATCTCGCAGCTACTATTTTTTTTTTAATATTCACAGCACAGTGTTGACTACATTACCATTTTATTATTATGTGTAAATGTAAAAAATAGTTAGTATAAACCCTAGTCAAGTTTCAATTTACTAGGAATTATTGTCAAGAGTGGTAATACAAATACGGGGCAGACAATACTTAGACCTATTTGTTGCACTTTTTATAGGGCCTCATTTCTGAATGAGATAAGTCCTAGCTTACACCATTGCAGCAACAATTCATTGGTAATAAATGTATCAATGATACACCAGCAGATACAAATTGCTCGCCCAAGGCATCACATTGAGTTCGGAAACGATCTCTTTCGCAACTTACCTTGTATAATGAGCAGCTGAATACAGGGCTCTATTTCATCAGGTTCTTTCATTCTTGCCGCTTACAATGCCAATCTGATAAGTACATCATTGGGCATCTTCTTGTATTGTCAAAAATGAGTTGGATTCTAGATTACCTATGGTATAATAACAAAGTTACCGCCGACGGTCGACTGTACTAGGAAGAGCCCTTTATATATCCTCGATGGATATGATCATCGATTGACAGAATTTGTGAAGGTTTTCAAGAAAAGAAAGAAAGAAAATACGTTTATTTGCGGTAAACATGACTCATAAAAATAACACAAACAAAAAAATAGCAAGTTGGGGGAAAACATGGGTCAAATGCTAAGAGCTCTAGCGCTGTCAACACAGTGCGGCACACGATTATATATAACAAAACAACAATCAAAATAAATATACATTACAAAAAGATACATTACGTACCGAGACCCCTCCGTGCCTCGGAAAGCACGTTAAGCCGTTGGTCCCGGCTGTCATTCGTGGATCTTTGACAGTCGTTACGGACGGGTAGTCAGAAACCCGAAAGTCTGACAACCAGTCTTACCAAGGGGTATCGTATTACCCAGTAACTGGGTTGTGGAGGTCAGATAGGCAGTCGATGATAATATAGCCATGTAAAATACTGGTATTCAGCTGCATCCGGTTAGACTGGAAGCCGACCCCAACATAGTTGCGAAAAGGCTAGGCAGATGATGATGATGATACATTACAAAAAGATGGTTTAAGCAACACATGGCAGTATTACATAAAGCTGGCATAAGCGTTCAGTAAAAGGGAGAGACAAGACTTTAGATCGAAATGCTTAGTGACGAATCAGGGGGTCTACTCCGAAGTAGTATCGGCCGAACGTTCGGCCGTTTCCTGCTACGAAGTTACTATTTAGTTCGGTCGGTTTCGATCCTACACTCCTACACTCTTTTGAATATTGAATATGGTCCCGACCCATCTGAGCCGATCCGAACTTTATGCGCATTTTTCAATAATATTCGGTTCGGCCATGTGTCGGTCCGATCCAAACATTCGCAATTTGCACTTCGGAGTAGGCCCCCAGTACCTACTTGCATATGACTTTAAGAAAAGCCCTTCCTCGATGTATTTGGTCGTCATTCGACAGAATTCGACAAAGTTACTAGTTAGTTACCTATGTTGCATTTTTTATATGATTTGGTTTTTTATTTTTGACTGTGTATAGTTTGTGATCTTCCTGTACCTACGAAGTCGCAATAAAAAAATTTTCTTTCTTTCCTTAAAGTTTTTAAGCGTCACAATAGAAATCTAAATATATAAAAATCAAAGGTGACTGACTGACTGACTGACATAGTGATCTATCAACGCACAGCCCAAACCACTGGAGGGATTGGACTGAAATTCGGCATGCAGGTAGATGTTATGACGTAGGCATCCGCTAAGAAAGGATTTTGATAAATTCTACCCCCAAGGGGATAAAACAGGGGATGAAAGTTTGTATGAAACTTTGTCAATTTTAAACCGATCGGGCTGAGACTTTGCATGCATATAGCTACTATCTAAACAAAAGTAAGGCCGCAAAACATATACCTAATTTAATAATAATACTTAACACGAGCGAAGCCGTGGGCAAAAGCTAGTATTACATAAAGACTGAGTAAAAGAGAGAGACAAGCCTTTAGTAAGACTTAACCTGAACCCACTTTTGAAACATAAATAAATCAGGGTGTTCCTTTTAATTTCACCAAAAATATAATTCATCCGATTTGTTGCACCTCAAGTGTAAGTATTAATTGCACAACATTCCTAAAAGAAGATACGCTCAAATAAATCTCAGGTTGTCAAAATAAATGAAAGCTCTCATTTCAAACTCCACGATACGGACCTGACAGGTGGCACATTGGTTGAATGCACCATAACATACAAGTAAGTACTCCACTATAACTGTTTAAAGCATGAGTATTTTGGTGTCACCTAAACTATATCCTCACCATTTAAAACGCAGTTCTATGCAACAGGAATTACAGTTCAAAATGACTTGTAGCTAAATAATACACGAACAAGTTCCAAGTGTCACCGAGTGATGGGCGAGCGAAGCTCCAATCTTTGACGTTAAATAATGAAGTTTTACTGGAGCCACTTACACCATTACTTGTTATAATGAGGGTGTTAGATAAGAGTAATGCTGTTAATTGGTACTGGTTGGCGGTCACACACGGATATATTAAGCTTCCTGTGAAAGCCAGAGATTAACCATTGAGGCTTCATTTTTATTGCCTCGCTGCTGAAGATTTAGTTAGCTGCCAGTGCCAGTTCAATTTGTTAGGTTTAATATTTGTATTTTGCTAGTCTTGCGTTTTGTTTCTGAAGAAGTGTATACATTTTCTTTTCCAAATTTCGGTTTGTTTTTTACTTGAAGTTAAATTATGTTTTACCTAAGCTAACTACATATATATCTGTAAAATCGTAGCAATGAATTATTGAACCATTAAAAAAAAAAAAAAATATCGAAATTTTTTGTGTTAAACAGTTATCAGTTGTGACTATAATTCTTTTAGCTTCGCTTAATAATTTCAGGTTGTTTTTCCAGAAAATTATACACCGAAACAAACAGCAAGTATTATCAGTAATCCACATAATAATAACATACACTTCTATTAGTCACAATACTATCTTCAAAAATGATAACAAATACCAGTCGCAAACATAGTACCTTATAACCTTTATCATCATTTCAGCCCGGAATTACCCATTGCTGGATATAAGCCTTCCCTTTCTTCCCCCATAGTTCCCGGTTCTGTGCGTCTCTCATCCAGGTGGTTCCCGTGACTTTGACAATATCGTCAACTCAGCGCGCTTTTGGACGGACCAGGGGGTCTACTCCGAAGTGCAAAGTGCGAATGTTCGGATCGGACCGACACATGGCCGAACCGAATATTATTGAAAAGTGCGAAAAAAGTTCGGATCGGCTCAGTTGGGTCGGGACCATATTCAATACTAGCTTCTGCCCGCGGCTTCGCCCGCGTGGATGTCGGAAATTATCCCACAGGAACGTGCTAACAGGATAAAATGTATGTGCTTCCCCAGGATGCCATCTATCTCTATGCCAAATCAGAAGTTCAGTGGTTTAGGCGTGAAAATGTAACATATAGTTTCAAGTTCAAATCCTCCCCTTAAAAACTGAATTACCCCTTTTTGTCCCGTCAGTGGTAAATTTTCGACAACTTTACATACTTATTATTAATAGCTGTGCATCGCGGTAGACGTAACCTACGACAAACTTATTATTTGCGGTTGGAACAGTAATCGGGTCTAGGGATCGAGCCGCAAAATTAAGTTTGTTTTTTATCGTATATACTTTTCCGGCATAAAAAGTACCCAGTGTGGTGCCCAGGATATTAAAGAATAATTATACCAAGTTTCATCGTAATCGAACTGGTAGTTTTTGCGTGATGCCTGAACAAACAGACAGACAGACAGACAGACAGACAGACCGACAGACAGACAAAAATTTTTTTAATCACATTTTTGGGTTCGGTGTCGGTCTAGTAACACCCCCTGCCATTTATTTTTTTGATATTTTCAATGTACAGAATTTTCACTTCTACAGATTTATTATAAGTATAGATTCGAAAGAGTGTAGGAGTGTAGGATCGGAACCGACCGAACCAAATACACATGTCTTAATAGACTATTACCATCGCATTTATTGTCATGCTGGTGTAAGCCTTCTTAGCAGTCTGCTACGACAAAAATATTGGATCCTCTCTTCTAGAGGTGTCATCAGACAAAGAGTACACGCTTGTAACTTTTGCTTTAAAGTGTCACCTTCTCACCCCAGCCCAAAGATGGCTGATTTACCCGCTTGTCGCGTACAAGAGACTAAAGCTTTTGTGCACACGGGTGTGGATTACGCTGGTCCCATTAAAGTCACGTTATGTAGACGCAGAGGTCAAAGAAGTCAGAAGGCCTACATTTGCTTATTTATTTGTTTCGTTACCAAAGCAGTTCATATTGAGTTGGTTACTGACGTGTCATCGGACACTTTCATTTCCGCTTTTAAAAGATTCATTTCCCGAAGGGGACCTGTTTCCAATTTATACTCCGATAATGGAACAAATTTTGTTGGAGCCAAGGCCCAATTGCAAGAACTACTTGCTAACCGCTACCGCATAGAGTGGAAAATGATTCCACCCCGCGCCCCCCACTTTGGAGGGTTGTGGGAATCTGATATTAAATCTATTAAAACTCATTTATACCGTGTTATCGGTTCTCAGCTTCTTACCTATGAGGAACTCTCGACTGTTCTCACTGAAATTTAGGCAGTTCTAAATTCGAGACCGCTCTGTGTCCTGACTGAGGATCCTTACCCAGAACCGCTTACTCCCGCTCATTTTATAATGGCTTCTCCGTTGACTTCGTTGCCTGTCGTGAACGTTCCCGAAACAACGAAGTCTCTAACTTGCCGCAAAATATTGCTTGACCAAATGGTTTGCAGCTTTTGGAGAAGATGGCGGATAGAATATTTACATAACTTACAAGTTAGGCAAAAATGGTTGGATGCCGTGGACAATGTTAGGATTGGTGCAGTGGTTCTCATGCATCAAGATGATGTCCCTCCTTTACGTTGGCCAATGGGCATAATCACCGAGGTTTTCCCCGGCAAAGATGGGACAACCCGCGTTGCTATGGTGAAGACATGCAGTGGCTCTTTCAAGCGACCCATTGTTAAACTCTGCCCGTTGCCTTCCCAATGATTTCACCGCGTAATTAATATCACGTAATTTTTTTAAGTCGTAATTAATATATTTCAATTGTTTTCTTCTCTCTCTTTCTTTTAATCCGCTTTAACGCAATTAAATAGTAGAAAAAAAATAGTAACTTCGTAGCAGGAAACGGCCGAACGTTCGGCCGATACTACTTCGGAGTAGACCCCCTGGTTTCTTTGGCCGAACCTTGGCCACCATTCGGTCACAGCTTTACTCCATCGGCCATCTCTTCGTCTAGATGTCCGGCCAAACTACTTGAGGCGCATAATTATATCAGCCTATAATGTTCCCACTGCTGGGACACAGACCCACTCTGTGAGAGGGAATGGGCTGTAATAATGCTACTAATATTATAAAAGCGAAAGTTTGTAAGAATGGATGGATGGATAGATGTTTGTTACTCTTTCACGCAAAAACTACTGAACGGATTTTGATGAAATTTTACAGCTCATACATCAGTATAACACATAGGATACTTTTTATCCCGATATTCCACGGGATCGACACTTATGCGGGTGAAACCGCGGGGCGCTGGTAGTAGAATATAATTTTACAAAATATTACTATCTCACTAGGTATATAATAAATACAGAACACAGAATAATCTTTAAATTATCTCCATTACAGCAATAACTCAAAATCACGCCAACAAAAACACAAGACACTACAAACACGTATTTATTTATAATAGGAAAATAATTAGGAGAGTAAACAAGAACGGGAGTAAAATGAACTTTCTCGAACAAGGTGAACTGGTTGTGATTAATTAGCGAGGTGCCTAATTAGCAAGCACAAGTCAACTCATTAGTAACCGTAATTGAAACAAGCAAGCCTTGGATTTTTCCGAGAAAAATCTCCGGTTAATTTTGTCTATACATAATGTGGCAAGGATTTTAGCTCAAAGCGGGACACTTGATACGGTTTGTTGTTTTTTTTTTTTTTGCTTTTATAGAAATGGTGGTAGGTAGTTATTTTTATAAAAAAATAATAAATGTTGGCAGTTTACATTGCAAAAACATATTTTTTGCAAAATAATAATTGAGTAGTAGCGTCTTTACCTACTTGAGTGCTTCTACTTTTATCAGTCTTTCGTAAGCACGTGCATAGCATAATCCATAGCTAGCATAGTTCCCAGTGCTGGAATATAGGCCTTCTCTGTGAGAGGATGTGGGCTGTATTCCACGACGCAGACCCGGTGCGAGTTGGTGGATGTCACATATCTTCGAATTTTTTGGTTCTAAGATATGCTGGTTTCCTCACGATGTTTTCCTTCACCGTTTTGAGAGCAGTGGTGATGAAATAATTAACACAAACTAAAGTGCCTGTCTGGGATTAAACTCACGAAGTCGTAAGCCGCGGTTTTTACCACTGGGCCATCACTGCTCTGAAATAGACTAAAAATAGACTGCAAATCTCACCATGAATGTTTTATCAAAAAACATTTTAAAAAATATGATCTCAATTTATTATGTGCAAAGAAAGGCAATCTTGTTCCAAAAAAATAATTAAAAGTCAGCCCGAAATTAATTAACCAGATAAAATGTAGGCAAGTGGTTTAATTATAATTAACGTGACGTCATTCACTACCTCGTCTTTGTAGAATCGTTAATTACAAAGGATGAAAGCTTACATTGATGCTACAATGTTTATCTAGTCTAGAAGAGTACATAATGTAACATGACGCCTTTTTTGGGTGGGAAATCATCAAATGACGTCTCCCGCTCTGGGAGGAGTGGAAGGGCGTGTCAGAATTTTACTGACTGAAACCCACCTGTGTTCCTTCAGTTGCCTGTACCAGGGACCACGGTATCTCTTTCGAACAACCCGCGGCCCTGGCAGGGTAACATGACGCCTGACATTCCTGAAAGGTTATGCGGAGGTGTACTTGCTTGCAGTACACCCACATTTCACCAAATAGGGGGCGAGCCTTTTGCCATCCACTGCGCACAAATTCAGACTCCGGGCTGCTAAAGAGCAATTTCTTATGGAAAAATCCAACAACACTTTGCCCAACATGGGAACCGGAACCCGGGACGTCATTTTCAGCAGTAACACTTGCGACCACTAGGCCGAAGAAGTAGAAGAGCTATAGGAAGACCGCTTAACTGAGACGTTGCCTGAGGTAGCAGCGCGGTGCGGGAGGGGTGTGGTGACGTGATGCGAGAGCTCAGTGATTCGTCAACTTGTGACAACTATCACCCCTCCCGCATCGCGCAGCTACCTCAGGCAACGTTGAAAGTCTCGCAAAAACCGTAACGCGTGGTCACTTTGTCTTAACATTAACTATTCCGTAGCCAATTTAATGAACCTGCATTTTTGCACATTTTTTACTTCAATTCCCATTTCGCCCGTTGTTTTAATTACAAAGGTATTAATTAAAAACTATATGAAACTGGCATTTATTTCAATGTGAGGTATGCTTAATTAACGCTAGAACACGATTCATTTTTTAACAAAAGACGTGCGTTTATTGTGAAAAATCACGAAAGACAAGCATTTTGTTGACAAAACAATTACTTTTAATCACTGCGATTTTTTTAGTTCTACTACTAACTATTAATATTGGTTGTTTATTAGTTATAACAATAAAACCTGTTGACAGAATCTAAAAAGGGCTTAAAATATATAAAACACTCACAGAAAAGAAGCCTGAAACGTTTAAACACATTTATACCATTTTAATATCAGCAATGAAATGGATTAATTAAGGCAGGCCGAAGTATTTTGTCTGTCATATTCAATTATTAATTTCCAAACCCACTGTCACAAAGAAATATACACACATGTGTGTGAATAGGTTCTTAGTTATTAAACGTATAGTAAAGTGTGATGAAAACAAAATTGAATTTTTTTGCTAAGGAGGAAATTAAATTGGTTCTTAATGATTGCAATAATGACTTACAAATTACTTTTATAGCCTTCAGTTTTGGTAACTTTTGAATAGTAATCCTTGTGCTGCTTGAATTAGTAACGGAATATAAAAAATCTCTCTTGGAAATTCCAAGAGAGATTTTTTAAAAATTTCTAGAGGATTAGAAAAATGTAAAAATTATCTTTCCTTTCCCCTTTTAACTATTTTGGGGTTGGCTTCCAGTCTAACTGGATGCAGTTGAATACCAGTATTTTAGCCACTGCCATGAGCGACTGCCTATCTGACCTCCACAATCCAGTTACTGGGTAATACGGCCTTTTTTAATTTCGGGCCTTTGACTACCCGTAACGACTGTCAATAATCCACTAATGATCGCCGGGACCAACGGTTTACCGTGCTTTCCGAGACACGGAAGGGTCTCGGTATGTAAAGATGGTCACCCATCCACAGACCAACCGCGGCAAGCGTAGCTTAACCTGATCGATCGATCTGTGCGGCTGTTATTACGGGCCCCTCATAATAAAAAAATATCTATAATATATAATATCTATAATTAGTGCCAAATTATACTAGAGAAACGAATGCAATATTCGATCTCTAAGGTACGTTCGTAAATTTTCTCGGAATCAGGTAACGATGCCGACCCTTAGCGTGAAGAGGACTTCGTTCCGATCGCTCTTAATTAGTATTATCAGAGCTTTAGTATTAGATGAGCGAACTTTCTGTTGGATACAGATCAAGAAATTCGCTTTTCTATTATGTATGTGATTTTCCTGAAACTGTAATTTAAAAAAACAATAATTTCACTTTTAAATAACGTGTCTTAAAGTTTTTTTTTTTTTATTATGTACAGGTTAGCAAGGACATAGACACGCAAACTGAAACTATGAATTCAGCACATGATGAGAAACATTTCGTCGATGATCAAAAAAAAAAAACTTCCGTTTCATAGAAAAGTGTAATAATGCCTACGCGGTCAAAATGTATGGAACAGCAAATATTTTTCTTAGTAACCGACGAAAAATTTCAACACCGCGGTTTTCAGAATCATGTCTTGTACTGAATCCATGGTAACAGGTTGGTAACACCCTGTATTTTGTATAAGACACAAAGGGATTGAAATATCATCATCTGCCTAGCCTTTTCCCAACTGTGTTGGGGTCGGCTTCCAGTCTAACCGGATGCAGCTGAATACCAGTATTTTACATGGAGCGACTGCCTATCTGACCTCCACAACCCAGTTACTGGGTAATACGATACCCCTTGGTAAGACTGGTTGTCAGACTTTCGGGCTTCTGACTACCCGTAACGACTGTCAAAGATCCACGAATGACAGCCGAGACCAACGGCTTAACGTGCTTTCCGAGTCACGGAGTGGTCTCGGTATGTAAAGATGGTCACCCATCCACAGACCAACCGCGGCAAGCGTAGCTTAACCTGACCGATCGACCTGTGCGGCTGTTATTATTTAGCCACGGGCCCCTCTTGGAGGGAAAGGGATTGAAATATCCCAGTGAATAAAAATCCAAAGTAATTTACTAACAATACGCAAAGAAGTATAAAAGTAATATTCTGCTCCATGAATAAATAATAAACCTTGTTTGTATCCGTCATAGAATCAAGATGGCAATCATCATAGATAAAACTTGACCCGAGTCCTATAAAAAAATCCATACGAATCTTTACATTATTGACCACTTTCCTGGCGTGACAACCCTTATTTCGAATCCATTTACTATAAAGTATAAAGGCTCGCACAGAGAGGGGCGACGCGACGGCGAGACGCAATTTCTATGAAGTTTTCATAGAAATTGTTCTACTACAGTCTCGTCGCGCTGTGGTTTGTGGAAGCCTTAAAAAATTAATAACTTAATAACCCTTACCGATACTATGGCGTGGGTGCTGACTACATTGAAGCTTAAGACTAAAGCTATACCCGGAATCGACAAAACAATCGACTTTCTGTGCTTTCAAGATAATTAACGATAGAAATATAAACTTTAACTTTTGTGCTAATGTAGGTACATTAGCACAGGGCCCCAAGTCTGCTATTACAATAGTGTCAGAATGGTCTATCATTGATTTCATAATTGTTGATTTTGACAAGTTTGGTAATCTACTTTATAATGGCGTCATTATGACTTTCCAGTGGTCAACCACTGACACTCCATTGAAAGAAATGGCATAGAATGGTAATCTCGTACATAATGATAAATTGAATGACTGACTTACATACAACACTTGACTTGAATAAAACACTAATAAATAATATGTAAAAATATATATAAATGAAATCTGGCATAAATAAAGTAGTGGTAGTTTTTCGAAAATCATTTCTACTAACGGGTTTTATAATAATGACAATACGACAATGTCATTATGACACAATTCTATTACGAGACCATTGACCGACCAAATGATCGCCATTAAGAATTTAGCAGATTACGAACTTTAAGCAAAATGACAATGGGATGGGAATGGGATCGTGTTGGAATGACGAATTTATAAAAATAGCAGACTTGGGGCCCTGCTTATATGTACTAGTGATGTGGGTGGCATTATGCATTTTATCTAAGATGGGTAGAAAGGGAGTGACTACCGAGATGACGACTAATAGAGAAGTATGGAAGAAAAATACATGATGCACCGACCCCAAATAAATTGGTATAAGGGGAAGAGAATTATGATGATTAACAGACCTAAACCGTTCCCACTGCTGGAACACAGGCTTCCTCTCTGTGAAAGGGAATGGGCCGTAATCCACCACGCGGGCCAAGTGCGAGTAGGCAGATGTCATATGTCTTCAAGTTTGTGGTTCTAGGACATGCCGGTTTCCTCATGATGGTTTCCTTCACCGTTTTTGAGAGTAGTGGGGATGAAATAAATTACACAAAGTAAAGCACCTGCCTGGGTTCGAACTTACGACCTACAACTCATAAGTCGGGGCCATTATCTCTGGACCACCACTGCTCTCTGATGATGATTGAAGATGAGGATCTAAAAACAAATTTATTATAACGTCAAAGAAAGTCTGTGTTTTCCGAAAGTTACAAACTAGATGTTCCCAAGTCTAAAGTAAATAGGTCACTTCTAGGCAATCGTGCGTCTTCGTCGACCGCATCATCGCTTACCATCAGGTAGGTAGGTACAAATGCGAACCAATAAAATGAAAAAAACACACATAACATCAAGCCTGTAATCCCCTAAGGGTTAGGCAGTGGTACACCCGCATCTCGTCAGTTACATGAGAAATTCTTGATGGAAAAACCCAATAACACTTTGTCCAATCTGGGAATTGAACCCAAGACCTCGAGCTTAGCAGTAACGCTTGCGACCTCTAAACCAACGAGCCAAAATAAAAACAGAAAAAAAAAACACAATTTATTGTTTCCGATTCGATTCCGATTTCCGAAAAAAAATTGTTTAAAACTATTTTTTTTTTCACTGGGTTATGAAGGTCAAGTCAGTCGCTCCATGTAAAATACTGGTATTCAGCTGCATCCCGTTAGACTGGAAGCCGACCCCAACATAGTTGGGAAAAGGCTAGAGCAGATGATGATGTTTAAATAGTTTTAATTCATCGTTGAATTGCTGCTTCACGTATTTCCCGAATAGTTCAAGGTTTCAGGAAATAGGTTTGTCTGTATAAATATTGAAATCAAAAACCAAAATGTGTTTGCTTAGCTCTTATACAGACACGATTCTGTATTGGTTTTGCCTCGAGTATAAAATTGTATAGCCATAACTGTCTCTAGGTCAAACTGTTCATTGGAGTCTATATTTGATCAGATGGCATTAATTAATATTTTATTAAGACCTCAAGTGTAGGAAATTTTGACATTCCTGCTTTCTTTATTTATATTGGTTTACAGAAAACGTTGTGGTTTCAAATCTCGACAAGGTACGAATACTATGTTTTTCAATTCTTATGTAGTCACCAAAGGAGATAAGTAACCAGGATCGTTGGATATATAGTTGAAGTTTAGTAAGAAACTAATGGATGTTTTCGAATGAAATTTAATTTGATAAATGAAATATTAATTTGTTATCTATTAATTAAATTAAATTTTATTTGAAAACTTCATTAATAGAAAAAGAAACCATTAATAGAAAACAAATAGTTCATTTATCAAATTAAATTTCATTCATTAAAACATCCATCGTTTTCTTACTAAACTTCAACTATATCCGACGACCCTGGTTACTTATCTCCTTTGGTGACCGTACGTTCTAAGTTTATCTTAGACATCACGGACATCCGTGTAGGAAACATCGTGAGGAAACTTGGACAATATAAGTCTGAAATCGTGAATTCGTCTTAACCAAGCATGGTGATCAATACTCGTGCCTTCTTTATATGAGAAGAAGCCTTTGCCCTGTAGTGGGACAGTACGATGACAATACGATGGACTGTACAGACGCCAGCACATCAAGCTACTAAAATCTGTCAAATTTCTTTAATAGATTTTCAACTTTATTGCTAAAGCATTAAGTTTCAATGTTGATTGGGAAAATTTGATAGTGTTGGATAGCTTGATGTGCGGTCGTCTGTATGTCATTTTACAAAGATATTTGTTTAATTATTGGAATAACCAGAGACCAATTACCAACATGAGATTAACTTGTGTATCCATCTGTTAGCTTCTCTTACATTCGTAGGTAGGTACGTTCCCACACCCTCTCTATTTTACAAAGTGTACCTATAAATGAAAATCGAATCAAGAAAACATAAATAAATGATACAGATAACTAACTTATTGGTTTTAAATCACATTATTCCCTACATCGCACTGAACTCAATTTGAAAGATTGGCTCGGGCACCGAAGTGCAATAGGGTGATGGTATAAAGGCGAGATTGCATACCTGTGCTACAACCCAGGGCTGGCGCACACTCGCTATTTATATCGATACTTTATAACCCATCATTATACTGTAATAGCATGGTATTTTCTTTAACGTATAAAATACAACAAAGTGTCTTGCATTTTAAAAATGATTATAATCTTTCTTAATTGGCATATTTATTTAAAGTTAACATCCTCTCCATTTGTTATCTTTTTTCTAAGCCTATGAAAGTGCCAATGCCATTATTTACTAACAATTACGCTGTAAAAACCTTAATTATTATGCTATAAGCCATCGTTTATGCAAACCTTTAGCTAGCTGCTAGGGTCTAGGAATTTTATAAAATAATATTAAAGTATAAAAGAATGCTTAGTCTACAATTAATGCCAAACACAAAGATCCGGTGACATTTAGAAACACCTGTTTACCCTAGAATATCGTTAAAACAATTATCGTTATTCATAATTCTATTAAAATATGACTGCCATCATAACTACATTTTGCAACACAATTGACAAGCGGACGAGTTAAATTAATACGGCTAAACAACGTTCGGATCAGAATCGGTTCGGAATCAATTTAGCGTGGCGTTTGCCCACTTATCGAGCATTGTTGGACTGAGATACTCGCTTTGTGACGTTTCCCATCCCTACAGGCGCCCAGCGGGGGGTGTTCGATGATTGATGGCTGGCCGGCTGCACGCCGCGTTGGAATGGGACGGATATATCGGTGAGGTGTCGGACCTCTCTCTCAGATGCACAGCGGGCTGGCCTCGTAATTGAATGGCAATTACCTGGGCTGTAAATATGACACAAGCGCGTAATTGTAGGAGTGGAACGAGTGCGGGCCGAGACCGCAGTGTGTATGCTGCCTTTGAGATGAAATATTGAAATCCCGTGCGTATGTCTCCTCGTGCACCGGCTACTGGTGCTTTAATTGGAGCATGACACCTTTAATTTCATTAACTTTTTGTTGTTTAACAACAAACAAATGCGTTTTACCGTGAAGGTTTTTAACAAAAAGTATCATGTTTAAGGCATTGTTTGCGTACCTAAACAGTTATATTTTTAAAGATACTTGATACCGGTTCACGGTCGGATCTCACTCTAAAAATGTTAACATATTATGACACTATTTAATTCAACCGACGAAACCTTTTTATTTGGGTTTCTTTTTATACTATTTGTCATCCCAAACTAGCCCAAACCCCTATGACACAAAATAAATTAAAAAATATTCCCAAGACAAAGTTTTTTTTGTGTTTGTCTTTGGTCTGGAATGCAGCATGTTTTTTTCAAACAGAACTGAAAAATTAAAGCTCTGAAAAAGTATTTCTAGAGATTAAACTTCAAGTGTGGAATGGCTTCCTGTCTGATACGTCAACGCAGAGCCTAAATCACTGAAGCTGATATATAGTATAGTATTTATTTATTTCTCAATATATACTGAGAAATAAATAAATACTATATTATAATTATACCAGTTACATTGAGATCTTACATTAAACATTGTTTCACACATACTTACTACCGTTGCTGATGTAGAAATATTAAATAATAAGCTAGGTACATGCAGATCAGAACTAGGTACATTATAAGAACATTAGGTATATAAAGTTATGAAATTTTGTATTAAGTTTATGAATTTAAAATTTTAATGACAAATTAATAAACTGGTTGAGATTCATCAAAAATGCATACCTAAATGCAATACTTTGTTAAATAAAAGGTATACATAATGTCAAAATAAAAATTATAATATTAGGTAACATTTTGGCCAGTAATTTTCTTTTGTGAAGTTAGAACAACTAAGAAGATTTTTTTGGAAATTATATTCCTAAAGGGGTTAGGTATTGGGGAAAAGTTTTCATGAAAATTCGTACATTTTTAAGTAAAATCATAAATGCTTATAGGGTTGGGGAAAGTTTGTGTGAAAATCTGTCATTTTCTAAGTAAAGTTAATGGAAATTAGTATTTAGGGATTCTCGAAAATTCTACCCCAAAAAAAGTAAAACAGCAGTGCGATTCTGTAACCATATCACCGTGAAAACTTGGGTGAAGTGAGCGTGGAGTGAGCTGTCATTCCAACTAATGCTAGGGATTGACACTATTGACAGCACACTCTATGCTCACTTCACCTAACTTTTCACGGTGAGATTTTTACAGAATCGGTCGGCAGGGGATGTAAGCTTGCATGGTAAAGTCTGAAATCTAACGAAGCCGCTGGCAAAGTGCTGTTTCTACTAAAACGTACTTAATTATGCATTTTTTTTTAAATATTTAAATACTGTGCAAATTGTGGCCACCGCACCTTAATTGCGTAACACACGATCAATCGGAATCGGTTTCATTTTGACAGTTCAACAGTTTGTTATAGTTCAACAACATTGCGTTATTTACGTGTTGAGCAGACAAATTTTTCGAATTTATGAAGCAATGGATTAGCAGTTTGCTTCAAAATGTTTCAGATTCCGATTGATCGTGTGTTACGCAATTAGGGTGCTGCTTTGTGAAAAAGTTAAAAAGGCGTCATTCAGACAGAAATCTGATAGAGTCACGACGTCAGCAAAAGTAAAGTAAGACCACTAGATTACCAGCTCACTCACATAGCCGTTGACCTCATTTCGAACATTGTAAATCATTGTCGATTGATCCTTATATTACGTCATCATATTGAGTTACTAAGCTGATTCAGAGCCGCGGGCAACTCGAAGTGAAAGGCTAACCAATACATACCTAACTAATTAAATACTTGTTCCTAGCAACTACGAGGACATATTAGCGAATTATATTAACAACTTACACGAAACAACTATTTACTTATCTACATAGTTGTTAAAATATGGAAAGTAATGGTGTTTATTTTTAGCTGTTAATTAAATTTTTAATTTACATACAAATAGTGGGCACATGTCGGTGATGCGAGGCAACTGTTACACCGTTGCGCCCCGGGCCCCGGCAGGCGGCCCCGGACTGGCGGGCCCCGCCGGGCGCCCTCGCCACCTGTCTCACGCACTGGGGTGCTCACACAGATATTTGCAGTATGCACCGCACTACACACTTCATGCCAAATAATTAAGCACCCCACATTGTAACTACCTACCTACGTACTCCAATTATATTATGCGCCCTAGTAACAGTTGAATTTAAAATATTGAATTAAGAGTCTAAATAACCTCGTTTGTCCTATGTTCACACGCTGTGCTGGACTGTGCCAATTAGAAAAATATTTTTAGAACATTGATTCAATTAAAATTCAACACAGCTAGCTAAATCTAACGCATGCCATACCTACATGACAAAACGCCAGGAGTCAGGTTTTAATTGGCGTGGTGTCGAGTTCGGACCAGAGGATTGTGAGGGGAAGGCGCAGGGAGCGGGAGGATCGCCTCTCGCCCGACACTCAGTTTTTCTCTCACCCTCTACAGAGCAACAAGTGTTTCGATGAACTGCCGAAATTTCCGAAACCGAGAATCTATTACATTATGTCAAAGAAATGACGAGGTATCCGGCGGTACTTTGTCTGGAACATCCCGTAATGGGTGTTAATCTGAGCCACTCTAATATCAATCGTTCATTAATCCAAGCTCCTGCACAATCGTTCATTTAGAACGTTCTCACGCCTCATTAAAGTCTTTTTCGTGATTCGGCGACCGCGTCTACCGTTTCCCGGAGCACAATGAGCGAGTGATTCGGCGGCGAATAACGAGGGCATTTTGTCGGCCGCCTCTCACGTCCGACGCCTTCCGACGCTCAATGAAAGTTTACCTGCAGCCGTAACGAGCGATTTGTCCCCTGGCCCCGGCCCCCGCGCCCCCGGGCCCAAATCAAAGCCCATTCACATCTGCATGCCGACACAATGCTGGCAATTAGGCCGCGCCTGGCCCTACAATCGAACGTAATGCGCTCTCGTTCGATGACGCCACGAAGCTGCTCGTCCTTGATCTCCCAGTCCCGAAACCACCCCCGTAACATGCTGTTCTGAGAATTTGTAACAATTAGCACGAGATTTATTATCTATTTTAAGAAATAAATGCTCAGTAATTTGGTTATCTGGTGTTCACATCAGCAAGGTGTATAAACAATGTTCTCCGGTTTCAAAATAATTGCTGATAACTTCCGCTGTTATGGATACTTCTATTTGTGTTTCGTGTTTTAGAATGGAAACGCCAGTATTAATCATGTCGCAATGTTGTACGTCGAAGTAATTAAGGTCACAAAACATTGAAATTGTAGTCAATTAAGTTCTTTTTCACAAGCCTCGGTCCCTCGTCTGCACTTTCAAGGTTAGGGTCAACCGTTTTGTGCGTCCCCGTCGACGCTTCTTTTGTGAAGGCAATTTGCTTGGCAGAGGTCAACTGCGCTCCGTAAATCTCCGCACCTGCCAGTCGCGCCAACTTTCTTCGCTTTGAGTTTACAACTTAGTAGTTTATGTATTGGGATACATAAACTACTAAGTTGTAATTATATTCCTTTCTCGGATGACTTGTAATGTCCACTAATCTTACGTTTAACATGAAATAATAATACTACAATAGAAAGAAATAGTACAACCGCACGCGTGCTGTCGAGGAATTTGGCAGGCGTCCCACTTGTACGCAGATTTACGAAAACTGTATTCAAAACTTTTCTTGAATTTATATAGGAAATCAGAGTTGGTTTGCAGATTTTCAACTTGAACCTTTGATTACTTATGTTTTATTGTTTCCAAATTGGTCTTATTTTTACCATTAAGTACTATCGTCTACGAAGCCTTCCTTAAAAACTATACAATTCGTGACTTCTGAAAAAAGATGTATCATACTTTTCATAAATCATAAAAAAATAAAAAATAAAATCATTTCTTGTCATATATTAAATCAAAGAAGTGTCCTTAAGTCTTAAAACACCTCAACTATGCTAAGCGCTATAAGTGCAATTACAATAATGTCGGCTCCTACTTCTATGCCGCATTTAAAAGTAGTTTTCATAAACCCGGGCCCCGGTCTTGGTAGCTGGTGAACGTCAGTCTTCGACATTTAGTGCCCTCATAATGTATATTACAACCGCGGTTTGTCTTGCCTAGCTTTTATAACCAGCAGTAGTACATCCAACTGTTTTATGTTTAGCACGAATATGATATTTAAGTGAAGTATTTCACGATAGATACGAAGTTATTAGTACTGTTGTTACTGTAATAAGTTAAGCTGATAGGA
This sequence comes from Apamea sordens, assembly GCA_945859715.1. Classification (NCBI taxonomy): domain Eukaryota; kingdom Metazoa; phylum Arthropoda; class Insecta; order Lepidoptera; family Noctuidae; genus Apamea; species Apamea sordens. The sequence continues at coordinate 7,653,663 of OX243991.1, read as the reverse complement.
TGATTGTGTTAATGTTTTGTGATAATCATGTATTTGAAGACGGTTTAGGGCAGACTGAATATGATGATATGGTACAAGATCTGATATTGATGATTAAAGGCCTAATGGAATAGATATACGGACTCTTGAAGTAAATTTTGATGATGAGGCGTTTATAAAATCATTTTAGAGCCACATTAATGTCGTAGATGATTTTGACATGTAAAACCTGGTTTTAAACCAATATTTGCTCTTTTAGAAATAATTTGTAGTATCTGTGTCAACTAGATCTTTTTGTACCTGCTGGTACTATACACATCAGATTTACTTTGGGTTCACAAACGGTGAAATCTGTTGATTTATGTACGGGCACAAATCACATGTTGGTATATTTTGTTGACAGTACTCGCTGTAGTGTCAGCACACCACTTGACGGAGTTTGTGTAACTGTTGCTTTGGCACCCGAACGTGCGTGTGCGCACGCAAGTTCAAATACTTACCGAATTCCACAACAAAGTACTAGTTGACAGTTGTTGAATATTTATTGTTTCAGCTTTAACTATGCTAATGATTGTATTCTTTTTATAAGATTTTAAACCATTAAGAATGAGAACTACTTTATCATATTTTGAAGTATTCATGTGTTCTTCTTGATTTCCTAATTTACCAACTTAGGTCCCACTAACACTAAGTTTATGCACGCTTTAAATGTTTAGCTTCTAGCTCATTCCGATCCTTTTCTGCAATCCCTACAAGGCAGACTTCCATACATGCAGATGAAAAATAAGTGATGATTGCGCTACTGTTCCTTGCTAACACCAAGATTACTCAGAAAGCTCATAGTCGCACATGGATAACAAACCACCTCAAAAGACACTCCCCATGTGGAGTCACCTCGACAATGATCCAATAATTAACACTCGACAATCGCGCAAATGTCGTGTGGGTGACGACGGCACACGGGGCCTGCCCGACTACGCGTCATTAAGGAGCATTCACGCCGTCCGACAATATTCTTCATTTGCGTACCGGCCGTCATTTGGCGCATTGTGACCGACGCGCGACACCCGCCCTCCGCTGCAGCGGTGCAGTGTGCCACCGCCTTAATTGTACCCTTGTCTCGTTGTTAGAGACGTGAATATGTAAACTAATCTTGAAATAAGATGTCTGCATTTATGCTTCTTGTTCTGTAGCCATCATTCTGATTGCTTGCTCTAAAGGAGAATGGTTCAAAAGACCCTGTTTCAAATAACATGGTAAAGAAAACTACTAGCTAATCACAAAAGTGCATTCAATAAGAGAAGGCTTTACCTATTGGAGTACAATTTGGAGCCACTTACACGATTGACGAGTATCACACATTATCCTGATTGGATGAGACGTCGCGGAGCGCCGTACGTTTTGGCAGACAGAGGGGGAGTGCTGTACCCATTAGTTTCTCCGCTATAATACTGATGAAGAGATGGTTACATTAATATAGAAACTCTTGTGCTACGAATACTTAAAGGATTAAGAAGGCTGTCTAAAATACACCCACAATACCCAAGTGAAGTCGTTAATACAACTTTCACAAGAGGTATATTTACATAACCACTCTAATTGAAGCAGCTGTCGATACAATGTATAAAGTTACCTATTATAATAGACACGGAACTATAAAATTATAAAACATTATTATAACCATTAAAATTAAATTAGTCAGGAATAAAGCCCATTATATTAAATTCCCGTGGATCTGAGTGTTCTCACCTCTATTAATTAAGAAATATAATATTGGTAACACATTCACCTGCCGGGTATCTGTGAATGAATAATTCTAAGTTAATTATGAGCTTTAATGCGGTGCGTTAAAGTGTAATTTCTATTGTCTTCCGGATCGGTTTAATGTAATAGAGCAACGGACAGGTTGTGTAACGGTGCATTTGTTTTCGTAATAAAAGCTCGATATCTTTGAAGTGAGTCACCGATTACCACATTATATTCATCTAGACATAATGCCCGTGATTAATAAGGCCCATTAACTTTAAACAAAGATTAATTTCAAAGCGGAGCAGTCTTGTAAGAGATTTCCTCGTACCACGAAAACTAAGGACGTGCAAAAGCGTTTTATTTCTGAAAGGTGGTGAATATTTTATGATAGATCGTACTCTTTAGTGCTATGTTGAAGAAATCGCGAAAAATATCAAGAAGTTTATTTAAAATACAGTGTTAGAAAAAGAGGTTGTTGCAGAATTGAAGCAGAAGGAAACACCGGGAGATTTGAAAAAAAAAAAACTAAATTTTAAGAAAAAGTTTTTCAACAGGTCAGATCTTTTGACAAAAGCATAAGATATGCACAGTACTTTTAAAACATTATTTACACGATAGAATTTAATTATCTGGCATACAAAAAGCATCAAAAAGTTGCACCTTCTGTACTCTGTCCACTTGGTTAACCGTTTTTTGACAGCTGCCTTAGAAAGTAACTATTCCAGATTACGATTACTATTTTGAAGAGTTATGCGAACATAAATTTAGGGAACAGCTGATTTTTCTTCGCAATATCAGGTTTGGTCCCATAGTAAAAGTTGTTCATAATGATGAGTACAAGAATTTAATTTCACCCTGTATAAACTGCCTAATCTTATTGAATTATCTTACAAAAACTTTTTACAGACATTATAATACCGTACGTGTATCAGTTTTGACAAAAAATATATAATTGCTCACTAGTTCGATCTGTCAAAAAACTGTTAACCTTGTGGACAGAGTATAAACAGTGTTTCTTGTCTGTGTTTAGTAGATTTCGATTAGACGTAACCAAATCCAAGTAGATTCAAACTCTATAACCTCTTTTTACTTACACTGTACTTATAGTACTTGGATATTGAGTTTTATTTTAACATCGACAGAGTGGCGATGGCGGTAGCAGTGACAGTTGCCACTTGCCACCTGTGACCACAGGGTGCCATGTCATTAAAACTCAAAGGCTTGGTGTTGTTATATCAGCAAAATGAAACGAATTCGAATATCCACTTTAACATGGGCATCAAAGATTCAAAATCAAACCGATCGATATGAATAAGCTTAACTAACATTTGGATTCTGGAATGGTACCTAGTCAATATTCCTCAAAACAGACATCGCAAAGAGGAGAAAGAAATGGAATAATAAATAAATGAAGAAGTAAAAGGAGTATAGGGAAGGAACACAAAATTTCCGAAATCCAGAGTTTTATATACATCAAAGTTTCTTAGTACGGGCTGGAGGTGCGCGTATACTTAGTTAAGCGCCCACCTGCGCCCGCGCATCGGTTGATCGATCGGGCTTAACCGAACTAAACCGAATTAGCCCGATAATGCTCCATCCGTAAAATTATTGAATTAACCAGAAATCGAGAGCGGCCTCTTTCTTGTAACCCGACACGGAATTTGTAATGAGTTTCCTGTCGGGATGGGTAAGGTTATTTTTCGACTCGATTCATTTATTTTTACCTTGATATGAATTGACACCAAGCAGCAAACATGCTCGTAGGTTAGGCCTAAAATGCATTTTTCAATGTCAATTTGACAGGATCTATGGAGATGATAAAAAATATCCTTGGAAAAAAAAACAGCATCTTCTTTATAAATTGGTCCATGGATTATTTTTGGGACCCTGGCTTCTAGACCATTTGATTCTTCTATGTCATCACTCTTAGCTCCATGACTAACATCCCATCCACCATCTTTTATTTCCCCAATCTTCGTAAAAAGTTCTAAAGCTAAGCTAACCGACTCAAGTCACCTCGAATGAAGGAATCGCATCACTAATTCCTGCCTCAGTTTCGCAGTCGCTCGGCCCGTGGGAACAACAAATGAACTTAACGGATTGGGTTCAATAGTCAACGTCTAATCGACTTTAGTTGGTTTAATTCGTAAACTGATCGTTGTGACATTAGACGCTTTTACTTCGAAAAAAATAGAGGAAAGTAACAAGGAAACTTCTCTAAGTCGAATAAAGTTTGTCGTCTGTCCTGTTCCGTTGAATAACTTAATCAGTGGTACTGCAATACTTGTGTTTCGTGTCCCTATGGGCTGTAAGCACTAAAAGGATTCGGTCCAATGATTAATATTCACCAAAATGCATAAAGTGTCCTCGGCGGGCCGGCCGACAGGACAGACTCAATCTATAGCAACGTTGTCGTGTACTGTCACTCGTTTCAGAACATCTGACATCGTCAAATAACTCACTCTGACTTTATTTTACTTCTGTATGTAAATGCACCAATTAGCGGGTCTTACGTTGCTCGGTAGGTAATACTCATTATTTCAAGCTGGGATTTTTCCTGCGAGCGTACCGCAGCCGCGGCCGCTGTAATTAACCATGAACGGGACGGGTCCTTCAGCGTTTGCTTATTAACGTCTAATCTTTGTTGGCGCCCGTCGATCTTAATTAATTCAATTAAAGTATTTAGGAGTAGGTGAAGGTTGCGGTCCTCTCACTGAAATTTAAAAACTTAACGTCGCCGTCGTCGTAACGACTCGCCGAGTATAGAAGGGGGAGGCGAATTAATCAAATAATACCGCGGAGCGCGGGGCCAGCGCCCCCTGCCCCCGCCCGGCCCCTCTCCGACCGCGTGGCTCAGTCGCGACCGAAACGCCGCACGGGGAAGTGTCGTCGATCCCCACAAACATTTCTACTTTTTTCGAAGTTCTCTGTACAGTTTTGTTATAAAGTTTTACAAGGAAGTTTTTATGTGACCAGTCTTTTATCCTGTCGAACTAAAAGGTTAAGAGACTGCGCTCGACGGTGTAGTTTCTTGAGTTCATACGTTTATTGTGTTTTTTTGTTATTGTTAAGTTTTTTTGTTTGGTGCATCGTGCCGGTCCGGAGACCGGCGGGTCCCTTCGAGGCACCAAGCCTGGACGCGCGGCCTACAGACCCCAGAGGACAAAGCCTTTAGGTAACTATCGGGAAGAAGTTGGTGGTTGGCTTGTAACGATCGAACGTCTTTAGCGTCGAACTGCAATGCAGCATGTTTGTAAACAGACTGCATCAACTAATAAACTATGACACGTTGGAGACATTACAACAATAGCTCAGCTGCTGGATGTAGAAACATGTGTGGTGGTGGGGCAGTTCGGCTGCACTCCGCGACGGCTTGCTAACTTCAAACTAAGCGGCCACGTGCTGCTCAACTAATTGCTTCAAACACAGAGTGATGTGCAATTAATGACATGAAAAGTTAAATAACCTGTAGCTATTGGAAGTGAGAATCTTCAACAACTATTACTTCTACGGAAACAATTTTAGTCGAATGTGTCAGTAGACCCAAACTTGAAAGTTTTTCAAGAACATTTTTTTTTTAAATCAATAGATCAGCATTGCAATTAATTTCAAGGCGATTGCATTAAATAAATCGGATAATGAACTTTGAATAAGGATATAATTTAAAAATATAATTAATGTTAGTGAAACGAAAAAACGTGCCCGCATGAATGAATTAATTAAAGCTTCTATCACCAAAGAAGACATCATTATAGATTACCCCGTACAACAGTATCTCCAAAATCATTAATTAATAAGCATCTCGTGAGCACAACACTAATTATTTTACCGTCAGGTGAAACTCAATTACTAAGAGATAATTAAACCATCAAGGATTTATTTACTTTGAACATCAATTTTCTTTAAAATAAACCTACTTTTAATTAAAGCTTTAACGAAAAACAAATAGAGAAGAGGAGAGGCGCACAACCCTTGCGTACGAGCGCCGTCACCGCGGCCCGGCCGGGGCCCCGGCCCCAACATTGTTATTGAGGACTTAGGCCTATTCGCTCATGAGTCGTGGGGTCCGGCCAATCTACATTAAGCCACGAACTAAACAAAACGCTTGATTGCCTGCCATTTGATGAGATGTTACATCACTGTTGTTAAGGTTTCCAGTGTGGATAAGAAATGATGACTTACGAAAATGTGTCGGCTAGATTTGGGAGCGCACAAATTATAAAATTTCATCAAATCATTCGTAATAAGACGGGTTAAAATTAATTTAAAACATGTCTAAGCAATATTATACGGACCACTTCATTTCATCGCCGCTTTAATTAAAAACGAGTGCCCGCTCCCCTCCCTCGTTTTCGGGTTGGAGTACCCCCTGCGCCCGCGTGGGCGTCTCGCTCCGCTTATATTTAGATAATTGTACAATCATCTAAATTAATGAGTCCTCTCGTCCGGCCCTGGCCTCTATTGTATTATGTTTGTGCTGGCCACAGAACGGATACACGGTGACAATTTTAATTTAAAAATTCTAATTAATCCATTATTCATTTCGTGCTTGACTCTCGAGATCCTAAATAATTTCCGAGGATTTTAATTTCGAAGTTATAATAGATTTCTCGTTTCATTAAATTAAAAATGGTTCTTAATGATAATAAAATTCGAAAATATTTTGACAGTTATAAATAATGTCACGATTCTAACACTCCATAATGTGCTTAATTGGTTCTCTATGCGATATGATTAAAATTTATTTGTTGGTAGCACGGAGAAGAGTACAATCTCTGTGGGTGTTCATAACTCCCCGTTGACGACAGTGATAGAGCTCAATGCAATTAAAAGTTTCACTACGTGCGTGGACGAGGCGCCGCACGAATCTACCTTAATTTATGCCAGCGATAAGCCCAAGTTATGAGAGCCAATTAATTACTTATTTTAACTAAGATTCTCATTTGGATATTAAAACAGATTAAGCAACTGATTCTTTGAATGCCCCAAATCAAATTGTTTGGCTACAAAAAGGCAATATCAATATAGACGAAGTAATTGAATGAATTTATGAAACAAAAGCAAATTGATGTTTCGTGCATCGGTGGTTTGTAAACGACAAACCCGCTGATGGACAAATGGAATTAGTGACGCATCCATCATCGAAAGCTTTCGCAAAATTAAATGCATCAAGCAACCGAAGGCTGGAGTGCATGGAGTGGGCCGGACAGACACCCCGGAAGCCCCGGGCGATCAGCCTAATGAACCCGCACCACCCCGCACCCTGATTTATTAACGAATTAAACGCATTCTGCTGCACCCTCATGAAAACACCATTTACCTACACAAATGGGGTTTGATTAAAGAAAAGGAAGTATCGCCTAGCATAATCATAAACTTTTTTTGAATCCACCTTAACTTCCCGAATGGAAGCGTCCAAGATTGCAAAGAAAATTGGATGTTCTCTGAAATTATCCGAATTCAGCTGTGTTTCTTTCAATAAAACTTTGGAAATGCTAAAATCCGCAGAAGAGCTAATGTTAATTTTACTTAGTTTTACATTAGTGAGTAGAACATAACCAGTTCCGCTTGGCTAACTCTCTACCTAAACATTAGTTCCTTACATTTAAAGAGCAACTAAACAACTCGCTTACTATGCAAATAAAGCTTGCATATAGCATGCCAGAGTTACGTAAATTTCCCAAGTTCTATTTTCTTAAACAATAGTGGGATATTCCGAATAAGTCTATATATAATTTCTGCGAAATATTCTGGAACCGCTATTTCGTCTTTGATACATTTCAAATGAATACTAATATATTTAATACTCTAACCAGACGATATTCTAAATGCGGGGTGCGACAGGTGTACGTTCCCATGTTTCTCTTATAAAAGCCTTTTATTCGGAGGAGGATATTCCAACGCCACAAATGAGAGTTGATTGTTGAACTAAGAGGATTACTAAGTATCAATGACATCAATATTTAAAATAAGTTTTATTTCACTCGAAGCTCTAAATATTCAGGGTTTAAAATTCCTGTTGGAGTTATGGACAAGCAATATGGAATTGGGTATTGAATAAATTGAGACGGCGTAGGTACTCGGAGTCATATTATTGTTGCATCCATTATTCAGAGAACAGGCCGGTAAGGGACGGCGCGCCTTCAGACCTTAAATTATTAAACACGCGTTACAGACACGCCGCCCTAAACTCATTCTCGAATGTCTATGGCGAGTCCTGATGGTGGAATGATAGCCTCCTCGACAACTTCATGGGCTTAGCAACTCTTTTTATCTTCGTTTATCAAACTCAGATCTCTCGTATAAAAGGCCAGCTGTGTGGCAACATTTATCTTGAGTTATAGCTAGACCTCGAAGTAAATCTCAGACAAACTATTTAAGGCTTGAATTGGAATTCTCATTGAGGCAGTAGGCTCACAGTGGAACACCTGCTATGATATCGCGCATGCCCTCTCCCCAGTCCGTAAGTCCACATTGACTAAACCGGTTTCGATTACAGGTTATAGCTACCTACTTATCCGTTTGGCGGAAACGAACCTCTCACGTAGGTTGTTGTGCATATTTTTAATACAATGTACAATTAGTTTTTTTTTTTTTTGTAAACTATTTCAAACAAGCACCTAACAACTTGCTAAAGTTTTTCATCGTCTGATTCTTTTTTGGATGTCTATAATTTGCTTTGACCATAACTTAGATCGTTAGGATCTTTTGTTTATGTATCTAAGTATGGAATACTTCTGTCATTATAAGGAAATTTCGAATTGATATTTACAGAACGATTACCAATATTACCCACGTTCCAGGAAGAAGCAATTCAACTCCCATAGAAAAATAAACAAAGTCAACCGAAGTTTATTTGTTCTGTAGGTAAGAGGGTCTCGGCCATGAAATAATGATGTTTGAAGAATTTAGGAACAAGCGTTTAACCTCTATCATAATAACGAGACGCGCATTCTTTGAATGAAAGAATTTTAATATAACTCAGACAGTTGAGGAGAAAAACAGAATAGATATTAACCACACAAAGTACTTGAGATTGTCAAGCTAAAAATATCAGACAATTTCTAATATGCTCAAGAATTTGTGATTTAAGATTTCAACATATTTACTGAAGCTACAAAAAGCAAGGAATGTCTTCCTCAGAAGAATTATTTCTGTTTTTCCTTTCAAACAATGCTCGCCTTATTCAATCAAAATAAGTGCACTTCTCGCTATCTTAATGGTAGTTTTCGATGTCGATGATTGAAAGCTTAAATTGAATTGTGAATGAGGGCAAGGGACAGCTGTTATTGTGCCTTCACCGAAGAGAGACGGATGATCTCCTTAATTTCTCTCTGCGTGCGGCCACTCAACTTGTGCCAGTCATCCCATTTGATTGTTGAGGATATTTCGTGTCGTAATTGGTACTAATTATTGTTTTGAGGGCACTCTGTTATATGGGCTGTTGGAAAATTCATGTGGTTTCAATAGCGATGGATTATGATTTATTGATTGTAGTGATAATACGGTTTTTATGTGATTTTAATGGACTTTCAAATCTGGACGAACATTTATCAATAAAAGTTCATTGAGATCAGATATTTTTTATTTGGCTTTAACCGTTTGCTTATGACATATCAAGACATCTAATACACTTACGACAAATGGCAAAACAGGTTCCATACAGATCGAGACTTTTTATAACTTAGGTTGCCCAAGAGTATCTTGAAGCAGGAAAGTGGTTACATGATAAGGAAACTCAAACACATCAAATGAATTGCATCAAAGCAAATTTCTGGACTGGAGTGGTTCCCGCTATAAAATGAATGCAAGTACTGAAGAATGTAAGTGGAAATTAATAGCTATCCTTAGCTAATAAAGGCAATAAGCTTAGTAAAGACGGGGCCCATATTTCACCGGTTGCCATGGCAACTGGCGCGCCAAACACAAACAACGAGGAGATATAACGGCAGTTATGTGTCGATATCTGGTTCACATCTACATACAACACAATAATAAGATTTTAATGAGTGTAGCCAAAGAGCTTTTTGGAAAGGATCATCGATAAATGTATCATATCGAAGAACTTGAACGAACAATAACATTGAAACCTGTTACCAGAAATATCAATTTGATTGTTGGCCATGCTAAGGTTCATTGACCTAATTGGTTCATGAGATGATAATATAAGATTATAAAGATTTAGTCCAACCAAACCCGAAATATTCACTTCGATTTTGTGGCAGTTAAATGCTGGAGAACAGGAGCAGTACGTGCTGGTGAAGGTAGAATCACTGTTCCAATATTTTCTGGCAACTCAGAAAGTTCTCTAGGAATCAGAAAATAGGAAAAGAATATGTCTTATTTTACAGGTACATATGACCAACATTAAGACCATCAAGGAAACCCCAACGATATCCAATAACGCAATAAGTTAAGCTACGATAGTAGCACATAATAGCATACTAATTGATATCAAAATCATAAGTCTAGTTTAGAACAATTTGTTGCTTCATTATCAGGGCGTCCGGAGCGCTAACAGCAACTAAGTAGATAACAATCAGCTGAAGGCTTGTTCGAGACACGAAATTAATTAAAACAAGTTTGTTCGCGGATCCTATGCAGGGCGAACAAAGCCATGCTGAGTCACTAGGTAATTACACCACGGCAGACGCCAGTGAGGCGCCTCAAATCTAACATTATCTTGTGCCTCATTACTATAAGCTTCTGAAGAATCCCAAGGAAATAATAATTAATCTAAAAACTATCATTTTCGTAAGCCACAACAGAACAGATAAATGAATTAGCCCTCATTTGCAAGTCACGTCAAATATTAATTGAAAATTGAATCACTCGAAGACGAAGGTCCCAAAGGGTTAAAAAATGTCCTTTCATTGGCTCTTTGAACTCGCCAATATTCTTTCTGAGGCTTTTCCTCTCTGATGAATATTGTGGTGATCGCGCCTTGTCATCGGGAATTTTAATTATATTCAGTGATTAATTATGTGTAACAAGCAAAGCCGGGGTGGGGTTCGTGATAGCTGATTGATGAGGAGCCAAGAAGTTCTCAGTTTTACGCGGAGCTCCTTTCCGCGGCATTGTCTTGCGTTTAATTGTTACTTTAAACGTTATATTTTGTTTCATTGTTCCCGCATAGTGGGCGATGTAATTTGATTTATTCGGTACACTGAGTCATTGTTGTTATTAATTTTATAATGGTGAAGACAATGCTGGTATTTACGTCGAGTCGTCGCGCGTTGAGCTGAATCATCATATATAAACATAATTATTGTATGCATGTAATATCTACCTATGTCTAGTATTTTTATAAAAAACTCAACCTCATTAATTTGAATAGCATTTTACGCCAGTTTCGTAACAATCTAGAATTTGCGTGAGCCGTTGTTTCTCTAATTTCATTTCCTAAAAGTAGGTGAGCAGTCGACTCGTTGGATGAAGCGTGTTTACTTCAAGACATGGCTTATCTCCACCTTTTAACACAATGAGCCATCTGTTACTGTGGCGACGACTGACGATATCCGTGACCTCATGACAGGAATACCTTGCTATTATCTGCTTTACTTAGTTATAGCTGCTAATTAACTACTTCTCACAGATAAACCATTATGCATGGACATCGTGAATACAAACCATGGCGTCGTTGAAAACAGAATGAATGTGATTACAATGTAAGGGGTATTGTATTGTTAAAAAGAACCTGTTGAAATATCTGTGAGTTAATTTACTACCTACATTCTTCGAGATTTATTCAAAACCAAATAATATAAAGATTAAAACGATTTATAACCGTGAAAGGCTAATGAATATAATCCAAAGACGGATTATAAAAGAGTAATTACTGATAAGGAACTTGCCGAGTAAGAGGAAAACCGAACTGACGTTGAACAAGCAAATTATAATGAGTGTTGACGGAGAGTTTCACGATAATAGTAAATACTGGTTCATGTAATATCGACTGAATAGATCGGTCCACTCCGAATGTAAATAGATTATACTGAGTGCTCCCAGCGGCATATATTATTAAACAAGCGATTACCCTCTAAATTTAGATCTGCATAGATACCGAACGATCCGGGAATCGCTAGTACACGCTCCCTGCAAATCCGACAGTTTTGACAAATTATGCGCATTCATTTGCACTGCCATAAATTCCAACCAAATTGTCAACGAACACAACGATCCTAATACGTTTAACGAGACGCAGGAGTCACATTGGACGACCTTACACAAAAAATAGTTATTTATGAAGAATGGTGTTACAGACATTTTTCATAAGAGATTAATGGCTCGCGAGTAATTTGCACACAAACGTTTGTAATTAAAACACTGTTTACGTCATAATTCTCGGCTCGCTTCCCACGTCGCGCCGTTTTCTGTAGTTTATCTAATCTGCTCAGGGCGGGTTATTTGCACTCTGATAAAACTGCGAATGGCCCTTTACGGATCGGCATTTTGCAACACTGTTCCATTTCCACTTTACAATATTCGTGCTAGACATTCTTTGCTTCTAGAAGTGTATCTGACGGCAATAAAATTGGACGTATTGCTTTTTTGAATGATCTGAATCTAAATGCAATATAAACATGTTTGGGGGGACCGGTGCCGTCCCCGACTCCGGGGGGTGCCATCCAAATTGGCAACGGTTCACGAGGGTTCTTCCCATACGTTAAATACGCAATTTGGTGCTCTATACAATCAGTCAAATGAGCTCGCGTCGATGCAATCAATTACGCATCTTTTTTATTTGGGGTGGAAATCGACGAGTTCACTAGGTCACCATTCATTGACGATATTGTAATTATTTTCGTATCGTTAAGTGTTATTATTTTGGTTTTTTGATTTTTAGTAGATTTTTATTAAAACGTTATCCTAAACAAATAAAGACGTGCATTTTATTGAATTCCTATGCTCTTAATGCGAAGCACGCCATCATAAATATTTTGAAGCTTACCTTCATTTCCCTGGGTGGCCAATTAGTATGTCCTAATAGACATCACCTAAAAAATGATCATCTTGATTAAAAGTCCATTAATTAGAGATTACGATCGAGCAACAAAAAAGACCGCTCTCTCTCACAAACTATGTAACAAATGTGGACACATTACAGAACCATGCGCAAAATTAGCATCATTAAACGCTTACATGTAGCGCTCCACATTTTTCAAATCGTCCACTATCCATTCATTGTACTCTTTTATAATGTGTAACCATATTATTTTGTATAGCCTTGCCTATTTATGTTAAAACCGATGTATTTATGGCTACAATTACCTGCGACTTTGCGCCGTGAAATGCGTTTCCGTGCGAGTGTTATCAAGTACAATCTTCCGTTGACTCTTAACTCCACTATTGTATGCGAAACTTCCGCAGTATCGCTTTGCTATCGTTAGAATTAAACCGTGTTAATGATAGGGATCTTGAAATAATTATCATGTGGTCAACTTTAAAAAGACAAATGCATAATGGTCGACGAAGCTTGACAGGTCTACAAGTGCCAGGTGGATCCACCGCCACACTATTCCCTACCATTGTAACTGCTATAAGCCAAAGTCTGCGTTGGCTACCCACCAGAAAAGCGACAATACAATGAAGCTCGGCGGGACATTGGAGGAGTACCAAATAAGCATAGGATTCACTTTCCCCCAAGCAGGCACCAAAAAAGATTTGAGCCACACAGGTAAACCCCAGCAATGGACAATTTCATTCGTGGATCAACTGGGTGATGGTTTTAATGGCTGATGAAGATGATTATATCTCGAGTAACCAATGCATCGTCTTTCGCTCTCCTATATTTAAGTATTTATGTCTCTAAACGAAATGGATTTCTTTATATAAAAACAATTGAACAATCAACTTCCCCTGATAAATCTTATTTCCCACCTTCACTTTCTACTGTTAGTTGTTACCCATAACATTGCTCTTTGTTGAAGTGTACACAAGGAAGCCCTCAAGTTTCTTTAGGAGAGCTTTCAATATGTTATCATAATTTTGCACTAATTTTGATAACTAGTGTAACTAGCTGGATGCGAGAAGCACCGAACTGGTCGAAGTGCAAAGGAACAGTGAATTAGTGCTCTAAATTCAGAAGTATAAAGAGTTTGAAAGAAAAGATGGCTATAATAATAGAGGAAGGCCAAAGAAGAGATAGATGAAATGAATGGAAAGAAGTGACTACTAAGGGAACAGCTCACAAAGAAGAACTGCTGCTCGCCCAAATTAGGATAAGAACAGAAGGAACATCATTTAATGAAAGAGAGACTGCACTGAATATATACTAAGTTATACATATGATATACTTAATTTAGGATATTATTTTGTTATATTAGGTATATATATTATATTTATAGTTTATAATTAAATTAAATGTTGCATAATATACAGCATTTATAAAAAAATAAGACTGCCTTGCTGGGCTAGTGGTTGCAAACGCTACTGCCGAGCATGAGGTCCTGGGTTCCATTCCATGGGAATTTCTCCGTAGTAGCTCGGATTTGTGGCCGGTTGATGGCAATACGCTCGCCTCCTATTACATGTGACTTAAATATAACTTCCGAAATATGAGTGTAAACAGGCGGGAAATATGTACAGACGCCAGCAGGTCAAGCTACCCGAAACTGTCAAATTTTCCCAATCAACTTTGAACCTTAATTCTTTAGGGATAAAGTTAAAAATCTATTAAATAAATTTGACAGATTGTAGTAGCTTGATGTGCTGGCGTCTGTACAATACAATAATGTTATGTTATATTTATAAAAAAGTAAGTTTGGAAGAATCAAGGGTAGGCCTTTGCCCAGCAGTTGTGCGTCACCCTGGCAAAATGTGCATTTGAGAGCTGAGACCATAACAAATAATTAGTGTATCATGAGGAGCAATTTGTTTTCTAATAGCAAAATTTGTGTTAATTAACACAAATTTTGCTATTAGTAAACAAATTGTTTTTCTCAAATAACTTTAAAACTACAGTACTTTGTTTACTAATAGCAAAATTTGTGTGAATTGTAGTTTTAAAGTTATTTGAGAAAAACACATTTTGCTGGAGTAACATTTGAAACATTAATCTGGCAAAATCAATTTTCAAAAATTCGTTTAGCCCGGAACCAAATACATGAATAGATAGCTTTTGTTGCGTAGTAAAGGTTGGTAAATCGCAAAATTTGTGTGTGATATGGTTCTTGAGTTTCGTTTCGAGAGTCGTTACTCCAGCAAAATGGGTTTTTCTCAAATAACTTTAAAACTACAATTCACACAAATTTTGCTATTAGTAAACAAATTGCTCGTCATGATACACTAATTATTTGTTATGGTCTCACCTCTCAAATGCACAACATTTTGCCAGGGTAACGCACACCCCAGCAATGCGACAAAAGGTAGGCAAACAAAAAAAAGTAAACGTATCCAAGTCGCAAATTCTTTCCAATAACAAGATCCAGTTCGTGACAATTTATATTAGACGCCGGCATTTTCTATACAAATTAAATGTTAGTCGTCTAAAATCAAGCTAGTTGAACTTGTTAAAGTATTCCGAGACGTGTGAAGTTTTAACGAGGTAGATCCAGAAACCGTCGCGATACTTAACAGTTTACTTATTATGGACTCCATACATGCTACAATGATTATTAAAATAACTACATACCTGTCACTTATAAGGGCAAACAATAAATACAAGGTTTACTCCTTTTATAGTGATTCATTGCATACAACAAAGAACTATGGGTATATGAGAGCATATAGGTATTATTACAATGCTATACAACCTCTTTGTGCATACAATTTTGAAATTATTTTTTTAATATGGTAGTTTCCGTTTAATTGTTTGATGCACATGCGCAGAGATAAAAGCGTAATAAAATGGAAATTAAATGCTGGTAATATTCATGGTAGATATAATTAAAACTGGTCATCACCGTAAATCTACATTTAGCTGCATATACTTGACGGCACATCAAGTGGCGCCGTCTAGGTTTGTTACGAAGTTATCAGAATTTACCTATAAAAGTCGAATAACAGTGACATTGGCTGGCTGGTTACTGTCGCTCTAGCATTGCGTCGCAGCGATGGTTCCGTGGCGACTGTCTTCAGAGGATAGAGATGATGTCAGGGGAGCCGTTATCGTACTACGTCCTCGACGAAATGCTATATACCGGCACAATCCTGATGATATTGAAGTTGCTGAACCTTATCCTTATCTTATTGTTATCCTGCGCGGTTATACTTATATTAACGTAATTAGCTGTACTCCTGGGGCTGTCTCCTGGGGAGTGACAGGACTTTGCGACCGAATTCAGTCGTAAAGCGATCGCTATGAATGTCGAGACTGCAGCCCCTGTTTACCTACTGATATTTTCCGGTTAAATACCGAATTGACGTACTGTAAAGGTTGTCCACCCAAATCAACTTTATGTAGGCTGGCTATAATTTAGCTCGGTTTCCATTCGAACATTTAAGCAAGTCAGTTTAGAACGGGGGGGTGTCAAATATTTTATTAAGTTTAGGAAAAGTCAGTGCTAGTTTAGTCGGGAATATGTAGTCGTTCAGTCAATATAAACGTAAAGGAATCGTATCGTTGTTTTATTCCTCCCGGTCAAATTGCAAAATCATGTATGAAAAAACGAAAAAAAGCAGTTTAAAAAATACATATATTATGAGAAATATTGCCAAACAGCCATAAAGAGAAAGCTCATAAAGGAAAATGGAAATTAAGAAAACGTAACCATTTTTAATAGATAATCACCAATATTTAGGTACTCCAGTCAACATTGTTCCATGGCATGACCTCTTTGTCCCTCTGACACCGCTCATCAGCGAACAATGGCGACCTGCGTACGCGCACTGAACGCTTCGCTACCTGCTTATGAATTATTTAGACGCTTGCCACCTCTGGGTGCACTCTGTTGACCCTAGTATTAGATAATAATAATAAAAAACACAGTAGGTAATTTTTCTGTTGACGATTTTTTTAATTTTGCTGAAAATCATAAACCATGACTTGGCCTGGTATTTGCAGCGATACTTAGATTACTTAGGTAATCTGCATTCGCGAAATATTCGCCAACAATGTAAAAAAAAATCTACTACTACTGCAAACTGCTACTGTTATGGAAAAATAACTTTTATTCCTATACTATAAAGTTTAGTTTACGCTACAACTTCAAACATTTTTCTAACTTTTTCAACACTGCTAGTCACTTTGAAATAAACCTAAACACTATTAAAATAAAGCTGATATTTGTTTAACTAGAAATAACGTCAATTTGAAACATAAATAAAATTTGAATATAGTTATGATTCAAAATAAAATCGATAAAATTCTGGTTTTAAATGACCTTGATTTCTCAAGGGAGAATCGGGCAAACTGGCTCGGACCAAGAGGGTAACCTAACCAAATACATGTGACTTGACTGCTCCTAAATTACCCTAGGCTGATAAAATTTTAGTTTTTCTCTAATTATGTTAATACTAGCTGCGCCCCGCGGTTTCACTCGCATAAGTTTCGATCCCGTGGGAATATCGGGATAAAAAGTATCCTATATGTTAATCCTGGTTATAAACCATCTGTGTGCCAAATTTTATCTAAATACGTTCAGTAGTTTTTGCGTGAAAGAGTAACAAACATCCATCCATCCATCCATACAAACTTTCGCATTTATAATATTAGTAGGATTAGTGTTTTGGTCGGCTCCCCCTAGTGTGTACTGGTAGTTTTAGCATGCCAACAGTAAAAATATATCTTTCGATTACTTGAAAACTTAGCAAAAAGATTCACGTACCAGCAAAGTCAATTGCCAAACATTACAATCAGCAATAATATTTTTTTCTGACATTATAATAATCACTGTAATAGATACAAAACATTATACCTCTTCCACGTTAAAATTTGTATTAATTAAATACAAAATATCTGACATCTAAATATACCATCCATCATTACAACCAATACTGTTTATTATGGATCGTATCCAGGAAATTGACAGTAATAGATCGAAACTAATACTTAAAATGAAAACACGCAAAGCGCATCAAATTAAATTACTCTGCTACATAAAGTTCCAATAATCAGCCTATAACTTTCCCACTGGTGGGACATAGGCCGCCTCTCTTCGAGAGGGAGTGGACTGCAAACTGACACGTGGGCGCAGTGCGGGTTATATTATTATTTATTTATTATATTCTAAAGAAGGCTTACAGACTAACAAACCAATGACATAACGAAATCAAAATCAAAAGTCATTTATTCTAATTAGGCTGAGAATCAGCACTTTTCGAACTCAAAATTACAAAAGACAGTCTCCCAAAAACGCCCGCCCTTCACCACTTCCTAGTGCTATCGCTGGGAAGAAGAAGTGGCGCAACAAACTTCCCAGCAGCACAGCTGTCTGTTCAGTTAGAATATAGTTGCATGTATACAATACTAGGAACATATGTTCAGTAATTAACATTACAAGAAATTTAAATTATTTGCCATAAAATATGTCAGCTAGCCACGCCAATATACCAACAAATATAATAAAAACTATACGTGACGAATGTAATATTAAAAAATTGCCAATAACAAGCCTCCACTCATAGTTAAGGAAAAAAGTCGATAAAAAGAAAGTTCATACAAGTAATATAATTAGATAAAAGTAGATAAGTTAACTATCCAAGAAAAAAGACTGCCAAAAGCCGTCTTAAGGTCGATACACTGGTGCAAAACCAGTCGACATTAAGGTCCCAAGGAAGCCTATTGAAACTAAGTAAGTGCACTTCTTATTGAGAAAACATTCCGCCTATAATTAGTCATTGCAAAAGGTACATTTAATATTGGCCGTTGGCGTAATCGTTGACGTAACGGTTGCTAGAAGTCGCAGGTCTTCGAATTTTGGTTCTAGGACACGATGTTTTCCTTCACCGTTTTGAGAGCAGGAGTGATGAAATTATTTACACGAAGTAACATGCCTGCCTGGGTTCGAACTCACGACCTAACTCGTAAATCGGGGCCGATACCACTGGCCCAACACTTCTCTAACAGCCTGCTTTCATCTAAACCGCGTTCAACGGCTGTCAGTGTCATCATTGTTGTGTAATATTGACACTGACAGCTCTTGAACGCGGTTTAGATGTGCTGATCGCGTTCAGTTTCATTGACACTAAATAAAACGAAAACACGCACAGTGCATCAAATTAAATTACTCTGCTACATGAAAATCCAATACTCATATTGTATTGTGAAACATTTTATTACAGTTTTACAAGGCAACCTTCGAAAAGACAATAATAATCTCCTTAAAAGAAATACTTAGTTTCTGAAAGGTTACGTATATAATGTTTGATAAATAAAGTCGCTTAGTAACGTTCGATTTGAAGTGACATGCATTACGTGTTGTCATACTTATTCATTATTACAAGTACCGTTACAGTACTTTATGTCCAAATAAAAAATACCACGTGGAAACCACTTTGACACAGCCGCAATTTTTCAACCGAAAAGTATTTTTATGTTTCTATTTAAGCGGCAATTTATAGCGTCCGTACGTAAATACACATTTATATTTGAATAAACAAATTCTATGAATTATCATTTTTACAATAATAGTAGTTTTCGGCGTCGCTGTGTCTGCAGGGGAAACAGATGGGGCCGGGGACCCCTGGTGAGTCTCGTTAACTGCACATACAGATAAATTTATTTTTATCTGCCAATTTACCCCAATCTTCTCTATTGTAGATACGCGATGACAGTTATCGCTTAGTGACAAAACGTTAATTCACTGCAAATGAGAAACTGAAGATTTTATCTCGATTATGATTTACCCACGCATTTTAATGTACTATTCCGCTTAAAAAAAAATCATTTTGTAAGAAATAAAAAACGTTGCCGTACGTAAATAACATATTTAGCGTCTATTTGAATTTAAAAGAATCTAAAAGAGTTTCGTTAATGTGAATTCTTTAGACAGTACTACAGCATTCAGTAAAAGCTTTCACGTTAAAAATTATCCTCGACCGTTCACCTCAATGGTCCAACGGATTCCTGCGTCGTCCAATAAAATGCTTTAAGTGTGAAATCTTGTTTTTGTTTTGTAATTTTTCACGATAAAAAGCCGGTCAAGTGTGAGCCCTGACGTGTGATAAATGTGCCGAAACATTCTAGGCGTACTGTTTACAAGTATAACAAATTGTTTAAATAAATGTTTTTATTATGTGTGTGTAAGAATGTTTATTGTGTAATGCGCAGCTGACAATTTTACCTCAAGGTAGACCTCGTTGCGCATGTTTTTTATTACCTGAATTATTAAAAGCGAGGGGTATTTATAAAGATTTTATTGTTGAACATTTATAAAGGTTAATTTGTCTGCATGCAACAGGATACGTTCGATTAACCCGTTTTGCCAACCATATCCTTGATCTATTATGAAATAACACAAAATACACCAAGTCTACTATTTACTGCCCACTCCGAATAGGGCCGTGACACCCAGAACTCAGACGGAGACAATTCCATAAGCGTTCCGTTTTCCCAATTTCATTAGGGTACACTAAAAATAATTCGGTGTTGCCGGCGGGCGCGGCGCTCGTCCATGGGCCGTATCTCCGGGCCGCGCGGTAACAAAAGCGTTATCTTATCATTACCACCCCATCCCCGCCGATAAATTACCATAACTCTCATTTACATGCACCTACGTACCGACGAGCATTGTTTACGACCCACAGATGACGGATTTTCTTCCGCTTTCGCTCTGCCTAAAACTCGGATTCCGAAATTTCGTGTTATTGTGTTTCTGGCTTGCCTATACGTATATTCTTATACGGTTTTATGAATATTTCTTGTAATATATCAGGTATATATAACGAAAGTGACAGTGAAGTGACTCAGGGATGTCTGTCAGTCGTTATATTTAGGTAAATACATTATAAGGCGAAGATAGTAACTTTCAGACGAGATTTTCAGCGATGCCAAAGAATTTTCGTTATGCTAAAAGCTATTTTACTGTCTCTAATCATTTATATTTTTATATCTTGCCAAGAATTCTTGGTCCATTAATTTGTAGGGCTGAACGAGTTACATTCCTTTACAGGAGTACCTACAGCTGCTTCGAGTTCATAATAATGCCTGTAATACAGCTTAATGTTTTAATGCGCACTCAAATTTGGGGAGCACTGATAAAATAGGAAGCAAGTCTTATATTACTCACTTACAGAGTAGTTATCCGAAAGAGCTTTTAAATCATTCACAAAACACTAATGGACGTGGGGTAGGGGCGCGGGGAGCACGAGGGAAGCCCGAGCAGATGTAGTCCCTGGCGAGCAATGAAATGGAGATATAACAATATAAAGGTGTGCGTTTGAATTGCCGTGAATTGCAATTCGACGGAGTAGCAGACAATGTAGACACGACGCATGGAATCGCCAACGACTCCACGTTAGGGAAATCGAATGTACTGTACTCCTGTTTTTATAAACCATGTACTTCTTAAGTGTTTTTTGCAGTATCAACTGGAGTAACTACATAAAATTTACTTTTACGATTTCCTTGACACGTTTTCCAAGAGAATCCAGAGCCCTTTAATTACGTTACTCCAGTCTGCCCTTGTTCCACTTACAGAATGTTTCCAGTTATTTACATTTAATCTGAATCTTGCTAAAAATAATTGTTCTGTTACCTCATAGTTGCTATAAAGTATTTAGGAGCTTGTGAGAAATTTAGAAAAATGTTGTTCCCTTTCCGTATTGTGCAGGTACTGTTGGAATAATAAATGTCGAGGGGTCTGCTAGGGGAGACTGAGTGCCATTATTATCGGCGGCAATTTAATTAGATCCCCTGCGTTATTACCACTGATTCGTTTTATAATGCCCGTCTAATATCCATCCAGCGGCTGCCAATGCACCACGCTTGTTTGTTCATTAAATTTAATTTGACATTCCGGATTAATGTTATTGTAGAACTCTAAGCAATGCTTCGAGACAGAGATCCAATTATGACTCTTGTACTCATTGTACCGCCATGTTAATTTTATGTAATAAGACACCATCTTGTTTTATTACGGAACCGTCAACATCACCAACAATATATTTCAGATCAAACTAAAATTTAGTTTAAAAACCATAAAATTACTTTCTGAGCGACGGAATTTTATCACCCGATGCAATCACCCGCGCCGATGGGCTTCCGGCTCATCGATATTCGTAACGAATCGTCGAAATTCAATAATTATCCCGAACACGACTTCATTCACCAAAAAACATCATAAAAAGGTGTGAATGAAAAGAGGAAGGCAGCGGTTGGTTTTTTGGGACAAGCGACCAGCGGACCAATCGCGGTCGCCGCTCGGCGGGATCAGTTCACGTGGTGGTACCAAGTCGTGTAGTAGATAAGATTAAAAGTGGGTAAGCGGTAATCAGTGCGCGACCAAACTGGTTGAATGGAGTCCGATCGGCGTTCATTCATGAAGCTGGGATGCCATCACGCGAGTACACCGCGCCCGCGCCGTCGTCGCCGACCACGACGCAACGTGGAACTTCGCGCATATCACTTTACTCGAAATCTTTACGATCATACATGCCTCAGTAATTAACAGTCACCACTTCATTAAGCCGCTCACCTGGGCGCATTAACTTGTCTCAACAATCGAATTTATTCACGAAGAATTAAGAGCATGGTTTTAATAGAATAAACCCAATTAACACTGTCATCGTGCGTCTCGATATGTCAGCTGCTTGCGTGCCGACTTCCTCATTACGTTCATATTGTGTAACTTACAGGTGTTCATATTATGTTCAATCTTAACATTTAATTGGACACGAAGTATCTCCGAATGACGAAAAACAGGAGACTGGAACTGCTGCAACTGGGCCATTCACTCATTCATATCCTCTGAATATACACAGTTATTATGAAAGATTATATAAACTTTATTTCATACTTCTTTGATCTATATAAACAGGTCGAATCAAAGTGTAGGAAATGTGTTAGTAGTATTTTTATTAGCGGTCTTAAATTTATAGTTTGTATAGTTGCGCCCACGTATGCTCTCCCAATAAAATGGTCACTGGTTCGCGGGACCACAGTGTAACAAATATAAAGACGTATTCTAAGATCGGTTAACGTTACGAATGTTCCGATTCTAGTTTGTTTATATAAATGAAACATTGATCATCTGTTTCCGATTAATCTTTCGCTGGCCGAGATAATAAAATAATATGAACGTAAAGACGATGTATGGAACATTTATAGGTTTATAAACTTTAAGAATAGAAAATGATTAATGGAATGTTTAGGTACTAAGTGCATGATAACTTGGAAATATGATGTATAGTTTTTAAAAGAAGACGCCAGCACATCAAGCTACTACAATCTGTCAAATTTCTTTAATAGATTTTCAACTTTATTCCTAAAATATTAGGTTCAAGGTTGATTGGGAAAATATGACAGTTTCGGGTAGCTTGGCCTGTTGGCGTCTGTACTATTAAAAATTCGTAAAACTAGTGTTTATTTGTATAAAAAATATAAATACCCCACGTGCAGACGTTCTTCTTTGATTGCAACCTTGATCTGTTATTAATTTTACGCTTATTTTCACCGCGCCCTGCGATGAGTCATGTTCTTGCGCAGATCGTCATTAATTCACGCTCACAACGGTAAAAAGCAAGTTCTACAGTTTACCTGAGCTTGGATACTCCTAAACTGTTGGATTTACTAACGAATGTTTTATTTTTGTTACAGGTAAGACGAGTTTTGGTATTGTAACCGGTATGGCAACACACGTCAGTGAGGTGAAATTATGAAAGGGATCTTTAGGTGCAAAGAAGCTGTAGATAATCAAATACCCTGGATGATCTGCAGCTTCTTTGCACCTAAAGATTAGCAATAATTTAATGAAAACTTCTCAAAAAGTTTACAAAAAGTAAAAACTTTTTTTAATTCTTTGTTTTGTCTAGTGAGCCGAACCAATTGTTACAACGTAATTTCTTAACGTGACTTTAATGTTATGACAAACATTCCCGTGTCCCGGTCCCGAGGCGGGCAGTGATCGCGGCGGGCGGCGCGCGGCTACGGGGGGAGGGGGGCGTCCGGAATGCGGTCTACCTGCGCGGGACCACCGCTAATCAATTTAGCTTTTATTATCGTACCAATAACGCTTCATTACAACTTCTAGATTTATGTTCGCTTTGTTTGCTTTGCTCTCCAACGTTTTTGTGACCGGAACATGTATTGGCTGTGGCACGCTTACAGTACGACACTGCGAGTAGGTACTTTGGAAACTTGCCTAGGATATTTTTTATGGGCGACCTACGTTGGTAATGTTCTGTCGCGCTCGTTAAAGCGACAAGTAAAAGAGAAAATCATACGCATGGAAACGGCCCGGTCTGGTACAGACACGAGAGCTTTTATTCTAATGCCAATGACACACGCGACAAATAAAATTGTACGAGAGTGGCTGGTCGGTGACAGTCATACGAAAATTTAAATGTAGTCTGTTATGTTGGGCATAAAATTGTGTCACAACTCACAATAGTGGGGTAAGCCGTAAGGACCACCTGGCAACCGCCTGTCAGTCCGTAGTCAAACGTCCGTCAATGTGAACTGGGCCACCGCTTATTATCCCGTCTTGCTATATAATAAAACTTTTAATGTGCTCGTCAAAGCAGCGTTGAAGCGTAATACAATACATACAGGGAATGTGTTGCTTCAACGGTGCACGGTTCAGTTTTTAGATTTTTAGAAGTTACACTTTTGGAACGAAGTTCCTTATCGCGCGTTGCGAAAGGAGGCTAGACGGAAAAAATTAAGACCAAAAGTTGGAACGACACTTTTTGCTATAGTTGTAAGCCGTGCGGCGTGCGCGTGTTTCTCTGTCTGTCTCTCTCTCTCTTATAGAAAGCAAGCCAGTTATACTTCGTTCCATCCGGGTGTCCCTTGACACCTCTCAAGTTTTTTATTTCGTTTTATTCATGGATCACCGCAGTGTCAAAGATCGAAAGCAGTGGTGACCCAGTGGTAACGGCTGCGACTTACGAATTGTAAGCGCTTTAGGTACTTTGTGTAAGTTTTTCATCACCACTGCTCTTAAAACGGCGAAGGAAAACATCGTGAGGAAATCGGAATGTCCTAGAACCAAAAATTCCAAGATATGTGATATCTACCAACCCGCACTAGGCCCGCGTGGTGGGTTACGACCGACTCCCTCTCACCGACAGAAGGCCTGTGTCCCAGCAGTGGCAACATTAAAGGCTGATTAACTGATTATGCTATGGATCACCAACTTCTGGGAAAAGAGTAGGGATATCTCAGACTTCTACCAAGTCAAACCAAACAGATGCAGCATAAGGATCAGCCCATAAGGATCGAATGTTTCGATTAAACGATTGATCAAATCCACTAGAGATTTGGGAGACCCCAAGTCTCGTGTGGATTTGAGTGCACTTTCGTACGTAATGTTCATTTTTGTCGTTTTTACTAACATCTCTGCAGTACCTAAACTTCTTCTGCCTGTCCTGGCTGGTCCCATGTTAGTGTGTTGTTATTTGACGCCGATGCTAAATGTTTTTCTCTTCCATTCTCCTCAGTCAACTTATCGTTTACTCCCTCTTTATACATTTGACTCGCTACAGCGCAGCGTCTGTATTTGCAGCATGTAAATACTTGATGCTGCATTCCTCTCCAGGGTTAGTCGTCACACCCAGATTTAATTAGAAAATCGTTGGAGGTAATGCTAATAAAGGATTGCCTCAGCAAACAGTAGTGTTCGAAGCTTACTGTCGCCTACGCACGCATGCATTAGCCACACAAGCCCGTACAATTATGTTTACTTTTCCGCATCATCACACGGACGATGACTTCCGATTGAGAATTTGGTTTTTCCAAACAATTTAACATCACGACTTTATTCTCCGAAGAGGTAGGCAGGGGCTTAAAGCTCACGCTTAAGTTCAAATGCCAGACTTCCAGGATAACAGTGGCAACCCAGTGTTAACGGCCGCGACTTACGAGGTGTAGGTCGTGGGTACGAACCCAAGCAGGCACTTTACCTAAATGTAAACTATTTCATCACCGCTGCTCTCAAAACGGTGAAGGAAAACATCGTGAGGAAACCGGCATGTCCTGGAATCAAAAATTCTAAGACATTTGACATCCATCATCCCGCACTGGGCCCGCGTGGTGGATTATGACCCACTCCCTCTCACAGAAAGAGGAGGCCTGTGTCCCAGCAGTGGGTTAATAATAAGTGGATTATGACCAAACTTCCAAGTAATAAGGATCGACTCTATTGCCACCAAAGAGCCACAATTCCAAACTACCATTTCTGAATTTGGATGCTCTTTGGTCATGAATGTTTAGTTTAACGACTCACTAGTATTGCTACACTAGTATTGTTATACTAGTGAGTCGTTTACTTTAAGATAAAAAAAATTAACTGCTACAGAAGATTTAATTTGATATTAGTTCTCGGAGACCACGTCTCAGCAGACCGCCCGTCGCTTTCAAACCACTATCCAAGTCCGATGTCAGTCAATGTCACTCTCATTCATTCATAGATAACGAGAATCCAAATCGCCGGTGCATTCGCTCAAAAACATAGTTTTTTACAATCAAATATTTCCTTTTAATTTTTTATTGCCTCGGGAGGATCAGGGATGTTTTTTTCTTTTATATGTAAAAAAAATCTCAGAATACTTTAATCGTTTAAGAAACCTGGCGATTCTTCAGATTCCCTGCGATATATTTATTTTTTAAATGTCAGGCGTAAAGTAGTATGATCAGCTTTACGGATCCGTACGCTTTCCATACAAATAGTTGTTTTCTATGGACAAAATCTGAACAGAGCTGAATAAGTGTGGTTAGTCCCTAATGTCCATCTTCTTTGGCAGAAGAAATTTCAGATCACTGCTTTCCCTTTTTCATTACGACTTGTTGTCCACAATTACTGACATAAAAGCCTCTTTGGACTTCTTATTATCTTTACATTTAAACAAGGCACGTGTAACAATTATTGTAAAAAAGGACGATTTTACTTAACTGAGCGAAGCACTGCCTAATTATAATTACTTGAAAAACAAAAATATTTGTAACGTAAACGTTATGGCTTTGCCTCGGGCTCTTGATAATTAACCAGTAATGAACGAAATTCTCGATTAACATCGTTTTTGACCATTAGTTAAGTAACTACGGTTATTTTTCAAAGGTCATTAAATGAATTACAAAGGCTCTTCATATCCCTTGGCTTGTAATGATGATGATGCTTTTTTTGATGCTCATCTTTTTTGCAACGATAATAATTCTTATTGACAAATGATGGGAGATAAGTCCCGACAGTCTTTTGTTGCTATTCGAGTAATCTGTTTGGTACCCATGCTTCGTTGGTATAAAATTGACTTTGATAGGATCATTTCGCAAGAAAGTACAGACGCCAGCACATCAAGCTACTACAATCTGTCAACTTTATCGCTGACGCAGGTTCATGGTTGATTGGGAAAATTTGACAGTTTCGGGTAGCTTGATGTGCTACATAAATACTTCTTGATATTTCATCCTTCTTAAGTTATACAGAACATAAGTTATTACCATGCCTATTGAGAAGACGACTGGCCGTCAAACTCTATACGCGGGAAACATTGCATTTTTCATTGTTATCATTATTGTTAGCTGTAGTTCCTGCATCAGGAAATCGCAGACTCCTCTTTGCCACTGACCACTTCGCGGACATCCAAATATACCACTTATTGCCGGTTCCCACTGCTAATCGCGTCGAATTCTGATAGGGTTTTATATATATTTGTTCAACTCAGTTTCTTTCCTAATAATTCCACACCAGTTCAGTTGTAATTTGAATGCGCCCCCTAACCATAGCCCCAACTAGAACCAATCACGTCAGTTTTGATTTTTTGTGTTCTCCATCCATTGCTGATTTTTTTGTTTATCGTTAGCCATATCAGAATACCATCCGGTATTAATTTTAATAGTGATTTCTATTACTCCATTGCTGTCGTGACTGTCTGTGAACCCCGAATGACTCGGTTATAATGAGGCCGCGAGAGCCCGACTATTAACAACATCAATTGAGTCATTTGTTAAGCGGCCTGCACAAAGAAAGCTCCATGTCAGCTAATTAGTGGTATTATTTGATTGAAATTAGCTACATTTATTATAATTGAACCTTTTATAATCCCAACAACGATAGCTCCGAGCAATCTCGACGATTGATCAAAGCAGATAATTAATCGTCCAATATTAACAACAAATAACATGTCTGCTTTGAAGGAGAAAGGGAATCAGAATAAACACGATCCTGTTATAGAATTTAATGTTGCGGTTGACATCGCATGCGCAGCTAACGGTAGACGTCAGTTAACCGCTTAACTTAACAGTTATAGCACAAAAAGTATGCATAAACCAGAAACAAAATGCTTTACGCCTTGGCACACTCATCATGAATGGTGTTTGCTTCACAAATGGCTTTTCACCAGACCGGCAAAAAAATTAGAAAATTTCGGAAAGAAGTGGCAAGAATTTGAGTTACTTCGCGAGTTCTTTCGCAAGTTCATGAAAAAAGCAAGTCAATGGTCGCAATGCTCACGTTCTGTATTGCATTTACAAAGTACCTACTGACAAGCACTGATTTACAAATGAATTAATAAAAACCGATGTTCCAAAGTGCAACCGACAAGTTGTACAATTTCACTGAAGCAATTGTTGATAATAAATTACTGCACAAAAACTAACTCAATTAGCTACATGGTTTACGAACACCATCAACCAATCAAATCTCAGCTTTCTTCAGTCAAACGACGCGGGAAATTATGCAGCTGTTCCACTAGAGCATGTCATTTCTCTCGCAGTACAAGAAAGTAAATAAATCAATTAAATGTCAAGATTTTTTATTAGAGAAAATTCTATGATATGTATCTAATAGAAATATAGAAAGTAGTTTACGCTTGTGTGCAGTAAACGCGATAAATTAACATGGAATCGTGGTTATCTCGGTGCGTCCGCGCCGCATCGCGCTAGGGTTACCATTTCAAAAAGTCCCGAGAAATACTGAGCCGGGCATTAAAAGTAAAAAAAAAAACTCCGAACCTTTTACTTTTGAATGTTTCTATTTCAGTATTCATTAAAATAAAACATTTTCTAATATACATTCCCTTAAGTCGAACAGTCCGGACTAATAACAAGGCCAGACAAACTCCGAGCGGAGGGCCAAAAGCCGGACATGTCCGGACAAATCCGGACGTTTGGTAACCCTAGCTGCGCCGGCGCATGTTCGATACGCGATGAGCTATAAAACGGTGTGAAAGTGACCGAATAACGACATTATCTATCCGGTGTGAGATAGAATAATAAAATTATACGTGAACCACCATATCTTATGGTGCCTTACTGGCTGCACTCTTGAATGCACTTTACAAAGAAGTACTTTCTCTGGTACCTTTTTATAGATTTCACACCCTGAACATCCTAAAATGAACTTCATTCGCTTGCATTTTAAATGAAAAATGGTATAACAGAACTTTTCACGACACATTTCATCTAGAGGACTGTTTATAGGGGACTGTAGAATAGTTGACTTTTATGACGCGGGAGGAATGTTAAACCGCTTCTTTGCCTAAGCTCTTCTTTTTATAAGGACTACATTTTTTTTCTGAAGCTAGAGACCATTCCTTAGTCAATCAAACAACAAATCAAATCAATTTTACTGAAAGTTTACGAAATTTTTAGTAAAATTGATTTTACTGAAAAACGTTTAGAAATGAGTCCTTCCTAAGTTACAGGCAACTCAGTGATGATTACTCACGAGTGTAGTGTCTACCGTCGGTGACCACTTAATAAAAAAATAAATTTTATTCAGAAAAAAAAAAACAAAAACTGTATTATTTTTTTTACTAGTGAAAAAAATATTGTATCACAGACACCAGAAAACCATCATTGGGACCATCACCATCACCAGATTGGGACGCTTGAATGTTTGCCAGTGTGAGTAATAAACAATGTTTGTTAATAGTATTTGTCATGACATAGATGAAGGGACACTTGGTTGATGCGCTAAGTGACCTAAAAGACCAAAACGTTAAGTCGAAGAAAATTATTACAAGTGATTCAAATTAATGCATTGAAATTAATAAGTAATGCCTATTTAATTACTAAACGTTAATTTTATGTTTCTAACCAGGCGTTTAGATTTCCATAATTAATTATTTTATATGGACGGTGTTAACGTAAGTAGTATTAATTGCCATTTTTACTTACAACGAAATTCGTTTTAATGGAGGATGCTATGAAAACAACTAGACCTAATTTGAAAACTAATAATTAAGCCACAATAATTCCAATTTATCTGCAAATAGTTGAAATGAAAACTTTACGATGTAATGTAATTAAAATAGTAATATTCATAAATCATTCTTAATAGCCGAGTCTCAAGGATGAGTGTTTAGAATGGTTACATTACAGTAAAAATATTATGTTTTCATATTAGTCCTTTATGGTAAACTAACAACGGTATCCAGTCCAGTCCTCCAGCTAATTGTTCGTTTACGATCGCAGGCTTAGTAATTGTAGAATTGCAGATGGTATTTATCTTGATATTTTTACTGCACTAATATGTATTATGAAAGTAGAGAATGTTGTAATAAAACAACCGTTGGGACTGAATGGTTTTATAGCTCTTTGTGTTTATTACTTGAGAATAAAAACATTACTTAAGGACGGAAAAACGACTAAAAAATAGATATTTTTTATGTCCTTAGTGTTGCCCAGTTTTGACCACATGTTGTAGATTGTCAAAAACTTGTAGGGAAGTATTTAAATAATAAGATTCTGAAACGTTACATTATATTATTGGAAAACAAAATCCACAAATAGACCGGGAGCCACAGACAGTCAGAAATAGAAGTTCTTATTTTAAGATCCCGACATTTTACGGTTTTGCCATCTCCGGTGGTCGAAATACCGATCCGTATTAGGGAAAAAGAATCAAAAGAAATGGCGAGGTTGTGGGACAAATAAATTGAAATGGACTTTACATGAATCTTTACCTTCTTGAAAAACTTTAACTTCTACTATTTACTTCTATAACTTTAACAGTAATTCTAGAAATAGATGAATACAAAATTTAAAAATTGTAGTAATAGTACTATCGCCAAAATCTATATCTGACCACCGTAAGGACTATTCCTGCTTGCAGTGCATATTATTAGTCAACCTAAAAAGGATCCTCTTTTGTTTTACTTACGGACGCAGCTGTGGTCATCGGATTTTGTTTTCAAAATGATAAGGGTACATTCAATTCTGTTATTGAATTATTTTTGTCCAATGGTGAATACTTAGATGAAGAATCGAATGAACAGAAAGAAAAAAAACTCCTGTAGATAATAATGATGTAAGAGTAACAATGAAAAACATTAATAACAGATTCAGATTTTTACGCATTGTTTGGATAACTAATTTAGAAAACAACGGCTAATTAATTTTGTAATTAAAATAAATGTTTTCAGCACTGGTTGGAATTAATTAAGTCTATTTGCTTGTGTACGTTGTAGTTAATTAATTTTCGATAAAAATTTTTTGATAAGTTTTAATTTTGATTGTCTGGCACATTCAATATGATATAGATAGGTATTATGTAGGACATAAGAAATATTTCATTTGGGTTACACGAATAGAATAAAATAACACCTATAATACATAGATTACCTACGCATAAGTTTAAACTAAAGGACATTTATCATCGTCAGCAAATCGTAAGTACAAGCCAAAGGGACAGTTGAAAGTTCTCCTACGGTACTTGAAATTGTCAATATATCAATCTGTCATTTCGCTAGAACAGAGAGCATAGTAATAATTTTGCCTTACGTAGTCTTATCAAGTGGGGTCCCGTATGGTCGTCGGTTGCCACTTGAAATTATGCTTCCTCGTCAAAAACACGCTGATGAAACATTTGTTAAACATAAACATTCGTTTTTTGACAAATTGATGACAATTCTGGCGCCAAAGCAAAATGTGCGACTGTAGATACTTCAATGAGCAAAATCTAGCAATTATTCAGCTATTTTTGTTTAAGCACTCATACAGTTGTTTAACAAGACGGCGCATATCCGCGATACGATGACGGCATTATAAAATATAAAAATAATAAAGAAATAACGAAAGATGGCGTCGTTGCATAGGTCTCTAACCTCTAAAAGGCAAATAAAAACAAAAATAATAATATTGATGACCATAACTGTGGACATGATGACATAAAGTTCATTCACTGATGGAAACAATGGATGCGTTGTGAGGTATTATCACAGTACGACCATCAGATAATAATGAGCTGTGGAACATTAGACGTAAATGCTAAAGAATTTAACGATCATCGTCATACTAACGTGTATTTTTAATGTTCGACAGCTTATAAACATTTTGGGTCGAGTGCCAATTAAGATTTTAACTTGCACCCATTTAAAGATAAGATTAAGTAAGATTTACGTTTGTTGCACTTGAAAATCCTGTCGAAACTGGGGTTCTGGCCTTGGAAAACTGTGACTATACTTCGTAAATAATAATTCTCCTTACCACATGTAATATCGTTTTCCTTAAAGCTGTTGAAGAAATCTCAAAAATATCGTCGACTGAAATTATGCATTAGGAATATAAAAAATAAAATACGTTATTCCCTTTCGCAACGTTGATTGAATTACATTTACATGCTCATTTACCACAATTCATATGGTTATTCTTTCGGTCTTGGTGATAAACCATTCTTGTCATATATCAAAGCAAATGCAAGGCAGCAATCATTCACGTTGGACTAGCAACAAGTTCAAGTGTCCGGCCACTCCGGACCCGCCCGCGGCTGACATTTGTGGCAAAACGTTCTAAAATTACACACTGCTCACTTCTATCACTAATACTTAATATATTTGTTGGACGAGGCACAATTATGGTCAGTCCGCCGTGACGGACCGCTTCGTTTGACACGGAGGTCTGAACTGGGCTACGCTTTTGGATGGGGCACATTGTGTGAAACTCGTAAACTTCTAAGTTATCATTTGAAGGAAGAAGTTGGAATGATAAATAGAAGAAAATGTGAGTTATTTCAGTAAAAATTATGTGAATTATGATGTTCAGAAATGATTTGCAGTGCAATTATGAATAGGAATGCCACAAGGGCACGCATTGAGTCCTCTATTGATTAGCAACGGTCTAAAAAGATAATGTGCATTACAAATTAAAAATGTAAGCGGTTTGCACTTTTCGACACCAAAGTCAAATCATTTATTTCAAATAGGCACATTAAAGGCACTTTTGAACGTCAAAATTAAAATTAAAATAAAATTGATTCTAGTCGCCCCTTCCAAAAGGTAGTTTTCGTATGGAGAAGAATGGGCAAGAAACCTGTTAGATAACTTCAAAAGTACCTATTCCTTTGATGTTATCAATATTTGGTAAGTTTGTACAAAAAAATTAGAAGGACATCAGATCTATGTTATCCAATTAAGCGTGATTGTCGGCCCCTTTGTTTTGCGAATGAAATCATTATCAATTTAATTAATAATGTTGTTTAACAGATCCTGTATCAAAATTTTAAGTAATCTTCGATCAGTTAATTAAATTATCGCACATAGATCATCTTTTTCATTGCTTACCTGTGCGTAATTTATCAACGGTAGCTTTGTACATTGCAGATTTAATATCTGATAAGCGATCGTAATCATTTTTTACAAAGCATTGAAATTAGACTTTACTCGTTTAATTTATTTTTACATAAGAATATTGAATTTGGGTTTATAATCTGGAATTGATATCTATGTTTGATTAGCATTAGGGAACGAGTCGAAATGCTAATTGCAGTTGTTTACAAAATTATCATCATCAATTTCTAATTATGTCCGCGTGAGTTCCACTTTTCTATTAGGTACACATTTGTTGTTATCGATGCCTCCTCTATTATTCATAGCTCGCGGGCGTCCTCGGTCGGCCGCCTCTAATTACGGGCGAGAGCGCTCGATCTGTCGGAGACAATGTCTACACTTGTACGGTCATTATTACGTGTTTTTCGTCACGACACCTGCTTGGCGGCAATGACAAATCCTTAGCCATTAGTGTACTACAAAACGTTCCTATTAGCATTCTCCACGCGCGTGCGCCTACCAGTTCATTCACTTACGTTTCGCTCGTAATTTTATTACTAGAGGTTAATTCTTCAAGAATAGTCCCTAAAAAATTTATGATATGTGAACACATTTTATGAAAAGTTATAAAGTCTAAATTAACATGTAAGAATATTTTCTGGTGAGCACGTTATTAATTAATGCAGCAACTATAAATGAGTTAACTTGTACATTAAAAATTACCATTATAAGAATATTCATGAAGTAGATGGATACATACCAACGAAGTAAATTGAACGTATAGTGTAATAAAAATATATGTAATTTTATAATAAAGTGTTGTGTGTTTTTCTTCGTCGTGTAAGTTAGACTGGTAATTAATATACCGGCGTAACAAAGCAAGGACGGAGTCTTTCCAAATACGACTATTCATGCAAAACCCTGACACGGCTCAGAGTAACAAGGTAAATGATAATAAATTACTTAAAACAATAGTAC
This sequence comes from Apamea sordens, assembly GCA_945859715.1. Classification (NCBI taxonomy): domain Eukaryota; kingdom Metazoa; phylum Arthropoda; class Insecta; order Lepidoptera; family Noctuidae; genus Apamea; species Apamea sordens. The sequence continues at coordinate 7,619,373 of OX243991.1, read as the reverse complement.
CTTCTTTACAGAACTACATACAAAATACTTAGTCAAAATAACAGCCAATTGAACAAGGTCGTCGTTGTTTTTCAAATTGAGTTGATACTTATTAACGTTGTAGATAAAATCATTAAATATTTTGCCAAGGTTAGGTACCTACTTGTTTGACTTTGTAGTCTAGTATGTCGGAGCTCATTAGGATATATTTGAATGTATGAGATTAGAAGATAAAGATAGCGAATTATTAAAAGGTATCTTTCAATTAGGATTAAATTCATCATTACACACATCTGAACGTTTTCCTTGGGTTGGTTCCTGATTTATGATATCTTTTTCATCGTCTATGTCGTTTACGTCAAACTTTATACCTCCTGACCATAAACATTTAAAAGCAGTATTTTATTTGATACCCACATAATAACTATCATTTAGAATATGGCACACAATTTTGTTGGATCTGATACCGTCGTGCGCCGATTACGTCGTTTGCCACTCATGATTTCTATAAAATTATCTATGTGCTACGTGATTCTGTAGTAATTACCTACCTATCATGAAATAACCATTTTAAAATACACAGATGTATGGAGAGGCAACGTACATCGATCAAACGGTTCTTGCGGCCGTTTTGAGGTCACGCCGGATGAATAATGCGCTGGGCACATTAACGGTCATTATATGCAAATAATATTACACACATTAGTCTCATGTACTGTATACCCGTTTACTATAAGTGGGCTGATACATTCATATTGCTGCCATCATTCTTTCTACAGCATGAGTCGCTAGTTTATTCTTCAATAATCGAAATCGAATATATTCGGTACACGGATCGGCGAATAAATCGGTAATCGTACACAAGACCGAAAGTCAGTCACCTAATGAAGCATGACAATTAACTCCTGAAAAACTTGAATTCGCATCCGATTGGATAAAATTAATCAATGGCAGAGCGGTGCCGTCAATGGAATGGATATTTTATGTTCCCGTGGGCGAAGAGTGGGCTCCAATTTGTCCGCAGTTTTTTAATTAGTATGGATGTGAGAGAAAACGAATTGGATTTATGCTTGCGACCGACGTGCGCTGTGCTGTGATTATTTGCGTGGTGCAATATAAAAAGCAGAAAAAAGGCTAATATTTTATAGCTTCGTTAAAACACGGCTCATTAGCGCAGAATTAATATTACTGGCGCAGTTATGTTTGTCATTAGTTCTGCTGGGAATTAAAATTAATTGGCATTTTTGAATGGGCCTCTAATTTGTGTTTTTAATTTGGCCACGTCATTAGCTGGATTATTTGGCTTCATACGAGGTGTTTGTGTGCGATAGATGAAGACATTACGTCACGTGTTGGGGTCCCGCGTGCATCGGGCCCGCGGGTCGCGGAGGGGGCGCGGCAGGGTCGGACTGGGGTGCCGCTGCACCGTCTTCCGCCCCGCTCCCGGCTCTAATTAGGCTCACATTCTCATTCCGTTTTCGCGTTTAATTTCGCCGGCGGTTTCGGCTTAATTACATTATTCGCGGCGTGCGGGCGCCCGGCTGGTCTTGGGGAACCCTGCAGTTAAAACAAGTGACCGATACGTTTACTTACATTAGCTTTTTTACTAGATAATAATTTAAGTTTTACTGCCGCTTAGTACTGTAGTTGAATTGCTGCTATTGTATTCTGCCAGGATTTTTTTTTTTGTTCTTTTGTGTCACAAAGATAAATATGATTAATAACTCTATGGGTTTCACGTCAAATCGTTTGTCATTGTACTATCAATATTTTGGGAATTCCACCAACGTTTTGTGTCAAATCATCACGTTTATTGCAGCTGACAAATGTTTTAAAGTAGACGATGGAAAGCGCGGAAATAAACATTCACTAACAAGATGACTTACACTTTCGTTTGGAACCTGCAGCTCATCGCGGTAATTGAAAAAAAAATCACTTAACAGGTAAATAGAGGGGCTGCGAGGAGGCTCATCGTAGCCTGCTTTGTTGTCGGGCGGTTGCTAATAAGATTTTTAAACGGCAACAAAGTATCCAATCAATGGGGCTGAATAATGAAAACGGCACCTGCCAAGTTCTCAGCCCACCCCCGACAGCTTAACACGCACCTCGTCTCACAATAAAACATATTTTAAACCTTAATTCTAATAATAATAAGATACATTTCAGTATCAACCTAATACATTGAAATTCGAATAGACATAAGTTTGAGTAATTATGCACAATTGTTTCGTGTCTCAAAACGAGCATTTGTTTTTTTTATTTTTATGGCACTAACTTCTGCTCGCGGCTTCGCTCGCGTTGATTGTGGACATTGTCTCACGGGGACGTGCTACCGGGATAAAAAGTATCCTATGGCAGGTCAGGCCCAGGTATGGTGTATAGGCCATGACCTGGAGTCATGGCCTATCCGTATACCTATCATCCAAATCCATTCATCCGTTAAAACGTGAAAAGGTAGATAATAAATGCAAATGATCTTTTTTTTTTAATTAAACAAGTTTTTATGATTCTAAATGTCTAAATAATGTCACCATTCATTTTAAATACTCTAGCGCCGCCATTGACCATGTAATAGCAAAATATAAGCTGAGTTATTTTTATACTTTAAACTAACTTTAAATTGTAATAACGAGCAGGTAGACCAATTTTAATTAAATAAATACTAATTACCTCAAGTTACGGACTCTGAAGACTGTATTCCTATTCCTTAAATCTCTCAAAAAGAGGTAGGTATACATTAATATTTTCAATAATCGTCTGAATTTTAAAATCATCCCCTATTTTACCCCCTTGCAGGATGATTTTACAAAAAAACTGAAACATGTATTTTTTTTATTTCTTATCAAAAGCATATTATATTTTTTATATCTTTATATCACTTTATATTCTTTATATCTTTCATCCTCTATATCCCCTTCAGACAAAAAGTAGCCCCATACCCTTCACCAAGATGCCATCTATCTCCTTGCCATTTTTTATCGAAATCCATTCAGTGATGGCGTGAAAAAGTAACATACAGAGAGATAAAGTTACTTTTGAAAATAAAGTAATAAAGTATGGAGAAATCAGAGAGTCTGAAATAAACTTTTCTGAAAAAAGGAGAAGTCTCTCACACACATACACGCATACATCATTCATTCATTGTTTTTTACATTTCTTTTTCTTTTCTTCTTTCGCAGGTATGCTGGAAGAAATTTCTTAAGAAATAAGCAGTACCTTTTTTTACTCAATACTAGCGTATATGTTGTATCTGTATCCATTTTACTGTGTGTACCTGTACATACATTCTACTATCCTACTAATATTATAAACGCGAAAGTTTGTATGGATGGATGAATGTTTGTTACTCTTTCACGCAAAAACACCTGAAGGGATTTGGATGAAATTTGGGACACAGATACTTTATACCAGGATTAACACATAGGATACTTTTTATCCCGATATTCCCACGGCATCGAAACTTATGCGGGTTAAACTCCGGGGCGCTGTTAGTAATAAAAATAAATAAGAACTCCACTAATTAAAAATGTTTTATTTTCTGTACAGTCATATTCAGATAACAAAATGAATGCGTAAGAAGCAGTATTAACTCTATTTCCTCATTATTAGCTAAAGGCTAGACGATTCCGATTAATATGTATTCTGAATACATTAAAATCAATATATGCAAAAATGGTCACAAATTATACACAAGTATAAAACATTGAATATTTACGACGGAAATAAAATACTAGACGACTCATTATCCAACTATTCCTAATTTTAATCTAAATCATAAACAAGATTTATGTTCAGTTCTAGCAATTATCTAGTCTAGTTTATACAATTATTTACTGACTAGAATCACGCCCATATTTCCCACGGTTTTTTCAAGTGTCATGACTATTTTATTTTTATCCGAAAATGTGCATAGCTGAAGGCCAATTTCCGTAATTAAAGTTCAAAATCTAGTCGCAATTCATCTCAGCGACAATCAATGTCAAAAACTTGTAAAAAAATGTACCTAGGGATTTTAGAGGTATTTTTGACAGATTGAGACCGTCTTTCCTGCGCGCCTCAAAGAGATGTCAGCACGAGTGACGGAGCCCGATAGGGCCGAAGCCTGCCAGGGTAGCGGGACCGTCCGAAAGGGTTACCGCTGCCCTGGAACATAAAGGGCTAAGGAAGGAACACGGCCACACGGGTGGGTTTTAGTCAGTAAGAGTCTGACACTCCCTTCTGCTCCACCCAGAGCGGGAGGAGTCATTTGATGAATTCCCATACTCAAAAAAAAAAAGACTGTCTTTCCTGAATATTTGACAGTCGTTACGGGTCGTCAGGAGGCCGAAAATCTGACAACCAGTCTTACTAAGGGGTATCGTATTACCCAGTAACTGGGTTGTGGAGGTCAGATAGGTAGTTGCTCAATGTAAAATACTGGTATTCAGCTGCATTTGGTTAGACCCCAACATAGTTGGGAAAAGGCTAGGCACATGATGATTTGACAGATTGAGACTGAGATCAGACTGTGAAAGTTTTTAAAATTACGAGAATTGCCCCTCTGATCACAGATCTCGGCAACCAACGGTTAAAGTGTAACTACCCGAGTTTCTAACAGGGATAATTGATCAAAATTGGCTCTGTGGAGTTGTGAGCTTTGGAATCGTATCTTTTTTTACTAGAAGTGTTCCAAAATAGTACAGTATATATTCTTTGTACAAACGCTAGCACATGAAGCTACTACAATCTGTCAAACTTGACAAATTTTTGACATTTGTTTGTCGCCGAGATGAGACTGCGACTAGATTTTGAACGTTTTAAATTACGAGAATTGGCTTTCAGGTAACTCGTAAACACAAGTGATATTTTTCTAGTGACAGAAGTTACTTTTTTATTGGCATCACTGACATCGGTGAAAGAAAACGTCTTGAGCAAACCTGAAGGTCAATTCTCGTTTTTTTTTTTTTTTCAAAATCTAGTCGCAGTCTCATCTCGGCGACAAACAAATGTCAAAACCTTGTCAAAATGTAGGGAAATTAGAGGTATTTTTGACAGATTAAGACAGATCAGACTGTGAACGTTCTTAACTGTCGCTGAAAACGCCGGCTGTCGTTGAAAACCAGCGCTGGGGCTCTGTCTTGCATAGGGTCGCAGCATAATGCTGAGCGATAGCCGTTTTGCGTGGATGTGACGCATGTCAACCATTTCTTATTGTTTTTTTCTTTATTTTGTTTTTATGTTCTTTTTTGCGTCATGTTTACCGCAAATAAACGTTTTTTTCTGTCTTTATTTTCTTTCTAAAATTACGAGAATCACCCCTGTGGGCTTATACTAATACTAACTTCTGCCCGCGACTGGTGTGTAATTTCTTGTTCCCTCGATCACCCCATCGCATCGCATCGCCAACCCGTGCTTTAACTTTGTTTTCGTTTAGTTAATTCTTAGTTTTTTCTTTTTACTCGGCTCTTAAGGGCTCTAGGCTGATGTTAAGTAGCCTATAGCCTTCCTCAATAATTGGGCTATCAAATGCAAACAGATTTTTTTCGACTGGTAAACTACCAGTCGGAATAAAAAAAATCTATTTCACATCGGTGAAAGAAAACGTCTTGAGTAAACCTGAAGGTCAATTCTCGTACTTAATTTTTTTTTTCCTAAATCTAGTCGCAGTCTCATCTCGGCGACAAACAAATGTCAAAAACTTGTTCAACAAACAAACTCTTCAGCTTTATTATTAATATAGATAAGTCTGAAATCTGCCTTGACCAAGCGTAGTGATTAATGCTCATGCCTTCCGTTTAACAGAATAGTTACAGGCTGGTATTACTTTTACAAACTAGGAGCTATGACTCACTGTAAATTATCGTTTCCTATTTAGCATCAACATAAAAATATCAACACTGATATCCTCAATTCAAACATAATTTCCTGATCGACTGACGTGAAATAGGAAATGTAACACGCACACCACAATTAAGACCTCAAGTCCTCATGGCTATGCCAAACGCGTTGCAGAATTAACTAAACAAAGACATTAATACCGCGTAGTTCGGGCGCGATTTAACGAAGTGCGATAGGTGCGCACGCGACGCCGCTCATTAGGACGCACGCAATACCGGCCGTACGGGCCACGCCATACCTCGCCCTTATAGCCTTCATTAGACATGCGCCAACAAGTGTAATGACTTTCCTCACGCTCCTACAGATATACTCCGTGAAGCAACCTCACGTAATGTTTACAACACCATTGCACCAATCGTAATTGAAGTCTACATCGTTAATTAATCACGATACGCTCGTTAGTACGTACTAACTCATTATAAAATCATAGGTACCTGTTCGCTCTTGATAACGTTATTTATCATGCTCTACGTCGATCCTGACGCAAGAAATAAATCTCGACGCAGTACAACCCTTTATCCTGTTGGACACAGAAATTAAGCAAATTACATTCAGCAAAGCAAATCGTTCCAAAAGAAAGGGCTACTGAAATAATTGTCTACTTTACTCTCGGAGAAATAGAATTACAATCTAAATTAATTACGCTTTTAAAGCGTCCGTTATTCTTAATTAGTTTCTGCACCGCAGCGGAAGCTCCCGCGCCCGACTCGCGCTCTCTTAATGAAGGGTAGTTTCAAATCAGTGCGTTTGATCAACTCTGTGCAGTCTTAATTACGGCACCCGTTCCGCGCGGGACAATCCGGTTATTTATGACTACATAAGCTTGATTATTCTTTAATGAATACTTGTTTTAAAACGTTTAATTAAGTTTTATGGCGACAGGGCCGCTCAGACGGCACGGGCGTCCCGCCGCTCCGCCGGCCGCGAGCTAATTGGATCGGGTTGACGCACTCCCCCCGCGACCCGCGCTAACCAACCCCCGCCCGGCGCCCGCACCCTCACCCCGCTCCTAATTGTATGAAATTGCTAATTGGAAAATTTTATAAACGCGGCCGCCCGCAGGCCTACCCCGAACCACTGCGCTCTGACCATCAAGGGCTGCCAAGAAAAATTAAAACAACGGGTCAACATCTCAAAGAGGTCAAAGTGAAAATATACCCCTATCCACGCAGTTTTCAATTTTCGACGATTTACCAGCACAGCCTTAAAATAATGTGCAACTATAGCAGTGGTAGCAAATCCTAACCGTTTGTTCTTTTGTCCGCAGGGCGTGTAGTTGTGGTGGTCGGTGCGAGCGGTCCCCGCTCCAACCGTCAAGCTGGCCGCGAGCGCGTTGAGCATGAACCCGCACTACCACGGGTACGCGGAGCTCAGCTCACCGCACCCGCCCTCGCCGGAGGCCGCCTTCGCTGCCAACGGCCACGACTACCCGCACAACAACAACAACCCAGCACTCAAAGAATGCGCCGGCTGCAACGGCAAAATAGTCGAGAGGTTCCTCCTACACGCGCTCGACAGATACTGGCACCACGGCTGCCTCAAGTGCGCCTGCTGTGGCCAGGCCCTCGCCGACATGGGACGCTCCTTCTACTTCAAAGGCGGAATGATATTATGCAAAAGCGATTACACAAGGTGAGCCAGATTTGTTCTTCATAATCTAATTATTTCCAAGTTCTTCTCGTCGAAAGGACTAATTGGTACCTTTTATGGTTCGGTATTCCAAGTGTTCGGCTTCGCATCGATCTTTCCCATTGATCATCAATATAAGGTATAGTTTTTAGCCCGTCATCTGACGATGACAATGGCGTGTCTGTCAAACGCATCGCGTCCAAAAAAGTATACCGAGAAAGCCGCAGGCGCATTGTTATGAAAATGCTTCGAACCGTTGTGTTTTCTACCTGGAGAGGAGCAAAAAGTAAACAGTTTTGCACACAACAAGCGATCGACGGCGTCTCGCGGACCAACTAAATTGGTCTCGTTAAAGAACGCTAAGGACTAATTTAAGATGTAGGCAACAAAGTTTTTATTTGAAACCCCGCACTAATCAGGCTTTGTGTGTCAGTGTACCGCGGCTGTGTTTAGGTAGCGGCCTAGCGTTACTGTACGGCTATATTACGATTATGGAAATTTTATGTCTCTTTGCGAACTAATGAATAACCAGAGTTAGTAGTTTCTGCGACGTTGTTGATAAATAGACTGTGTAGGCAATTTATTTCAGTACTTGTGTCTAAAGAATAAGACATCGTTCTTAGCAATCTAGGCCAATAAATTCCTTAGGTTGTATGAGCAATTATGTCCTAGGATTTCCATTAATTCTTACACCAGCCATAATATTAAGCGATGCGGAGTTACGTATAATCACTTCTGTATAATTACTGTAAATGTTAATAATTGTTTACTTCGTTAAAATAACTACATATCCTTTTTATGTGTTGATTCCTAGCTAATGACAGGTTCCTAGCTAATGTTTATGCAAAGTACTTGAAAATACTTTATTGTCCACTTGCTGTACACAAACAATAATTAAGGGACACTAATAAAACATACAAATAAATGTAATTATTTATCGAATAACTGCAGTCATAAAGAGTTGATTCTATATTATTTAAAATAGCTGCATCTGTCGACATAAAAGGGCGGACATTTACAAAAGTAGGATAAAATTGTGGCCTGGGTGTAAAAGCATGACTTAATATGTATTACAAGCTATTACAAGAAGCGCTAATCATGCAGCGCATACGAAAGTTGTTCACAAATAAGTAGAAATTGCGTTTTCACCGTTGTAGGAGGAACGGTCGTAGAAACATGCGGGCGGCGCGGGCGCAGCCTCGCACGTGGACCGCAGCTGTCTGACCCTGCGCGTTAATTAGCTAAACGCATACCATTCCATACAATTATTTTACTCCATTACTGCTTTAGACATGCCACATTTTGTAAGAGATTTTTTGTCTTGAAATGTTCTTTTGATGTTTTCGGGCCCGTTAAAAAGATTTGGGTCAAATCTTTGTGGAACAATTTGTCACTTGCCTCCGTCTTCCGTCATCACAGACGCCTATAATATCTCGTTACGTTATTTAGCCCCTTCTATTTGTCGTTTATATAAATTCGTTTTACACTGATTTCCCTTGTTTACCAGCGGTTGTGAGTCAAACTAGAGCGAAGAGTGGGCCGACCGCGGCGCGGGTCGTGCGTCGTAGATTCGATAAAGCTCGTCTCACAGTTGACAGAGACGGCGCGGGCTAACGAGCGGGGCGGGGGACAGGTGAGGGGCCACAGAGGGGGATGAAGAAGTGCGGTTCCGTGCATGTCTCTGCTGATTGACCCGCGTCACTCGGCAAACAACAACTAACGAGTCGGCCCCGCGCCTCCAGGTACGGTAATTCGCTCGAATCGCTCCCGCGGCGGTCGCGCGCCGACTTTACTTACACGCCTTCACTGATTGAGACTCCTTAACAAAATTAACGCTCTCTCACGCAAACAACTGGCGCGTTTATCCGCCTCCTTTTGTCCCGATATGATGGATTGCGGTCTCGCTCCACAAAGACGCTGATGATGTTACGTGCTGCTGATTACTGTGTACGAACGAATTAGCCGGCGAGGTGTTACGCCTCGTGTGTGCGACTATAAAAGCGGCGGAAGCGTTACATACACATTAAGCTGGCTTAATTCGAATTTTATAATGATTTATAGCGCGTCTGGCATTGTTCGTATGAAGACATTATGTTTCATATGTGTGGGCAATAAGCAGTACAGAGGGCGGGCGTGTTGCGGTAGGTGGTACAGAATTCCTTGATTGTGTACAAATGAACCAAATTCAGTGGGGATTTCTCGACGTCAATCGGACCAAATTATTGGAGCCAGTCAGCAATCAGAAACCTGTCGTAGCGCGTAGCACCTCTACGAGTTTCGAACATGACGAGTTTGCGAAGCGGCGCTATTCCTGTTTACGATTTTTCAGATCGATGAAAAAAGCATATAGGGCATTTATAGAACGTAGAAACTGGTATTAAACTTTCATCTTATTTAATTCGGACATTCACATGCTTTCTTGTAACGTAGCAATGATCGAAATATTTTTTTTTATAAATAGCACCAAGTTCCACATCAATCTGTTTATTTATACTATCGCAACTTCAACACGTAATCACTTCATCAGCCCACTAACCTGCCTATTCCACACATAACTGACCTACATACACGATGCGTCTGTAAGACGTACATAGCTTCCCGCAGTGTCCGTGGGACGTGCAAGAACGGCACGTCCACGTTGAAAGCAGGTTCGTTAGCCGTGCGGGCGCCGTCAATCAAGGCAATTGGTGCTCAATCGGCAATCAGCCGCCCGCGCGCCTAACGAGACCCCTCTAAAATACCAACTTCTTACCCATTCTTACTAACACTTTCGTTAACTAGCGTCCTTTGCAAAATGGCGTACTGGAGCGCTGGTATTTGAGTTCTATATTGTGGGTGATACGTGGATATTTTTCCAGTGCTTTCCCTTGTGTGGTCTCTGTATTTGCGTAGATAGCACTTAGCACCCGTAATAAGACCCTTCTAAAGTCTAACTCTTTCACCAATAAACATCCCTAAACATTTATTTTGCAAAGTGCGTAAATACGTAACGAAAAAAAAACTTCATTATTTTTTTATAGAATGAGAGACAGTTTTATAGCAAATAGAATCCCTTAAAACTGAGTTATGATTCCACTAAAATAATTGCAAATGTCAGTCTGTATTTTTGTCGTGTTCTCGCGGCTATATTGATATATTTTGGCAGAGAGGAAGCTCGATACCTGGAATCGCATAGGCACATAGATTCAGTTTTTCCAGGAAAATTTAAATTAGCTGGAATTTTACATTGAACTAGCTTGTTTAATCAACTATCAACAGTATCTTTTTGTTTGTTTTATAATGAGTTTCTTTTTCGCGTTTCGTTATTATCATTTTTTATGTATTGTTTGTGATCAATAAACACCTTTTCTTCTTCTTCTACTTTAGCCACAAACAATACTTCTGTTTGCTTGCCGAATCTCAAGGCAATTTGTCATCGACAATCAGCAGTTTCCCGTATCTCGAAGGGGTCTCGTTAGTGGTGGAGGCGCCTGCATCACTAACAAGACCTTTATACGAACGCCTTGTCCATCCTTAGTGACAGTTAATATCTTTTATAATACTTACCAGTGAATTTTATCTGTTAGGTATGTGTGAATTAAGTAAAATTCCATGAGATGTAGGAAAAAATAAGTTCGATTGCTTTGTTTATTTTTCCTTTTTACAGTCTATTTTTACTACAGCACGTTACACATCTGTATCGATAAAATAATGATCTAACTGCGACCAATTAAAACCGTTACCATTTCAACTCAACACAGAACCACATCAACATTTCCTCGTCCTCATCATTATCAGTTCTACATTATATCCTCATTTAAACCCAAAGGGAACACAACATTTCACAGCGATAGCATCAGCGAATATATTTATTGCATCACGTCGAAATGTATATTTATTAAAACGCGTGTCCAGGGCGGGCGGGCCGTCCAATTTGGGCGCTCGTTAAGTCGCAAAAGACGCGCGGTTTAATTGCACCCGCTCGCCTCTAATGAGGCCCTGTATCCCGGACTCGAGCGCGTCTCTTGCGCAAATTGACATTGTACGTAAATTGATGTCGCCCAAGCCCGATACGCTATGCCAAACGATAATGTAGCCAGTGTTAATTAAAAATTGCGCTTCTATTAATTATGAACTCATTAAAGGTTTGCTCGACGAATGTGGGTGTCGGTAATTGGTGTGTTTCAAAGATTTGTGGCGTTGAATAGAGACAGCTGTATATTTTCGTTTTAAACTCACAAAGCAATAAAACGGCGACTGAAGTTTATTGTTGCGGACAAAGCTGATAGTTTTCGTGACATGTTTTTGTTTAAAAATCAGGCTCTATTTCTTCTGAGACACCAGACTATATTTCTTTACCAATTTGGCTAGTAATTCCATACATGTTTCGGACTAAATGTAGTCCGAACAAGGTTAAGCCCAGTTCCTGGTATATTCCTTGCTTTGAGCCGGTACTTCTTGCAAGAGAGCCGCTCGAAGCCATGGCTGATCTGTTTAAAAGGCACAGACCGGATAGACGCGATTGGATTAGGCCGTCGGCGCATGTCTCGATTAATTTCGTTTGTCTCTTTGTCCGTCCGCTCGTCCGGCGGCTCCGGTCCTCTAAATAGAACCTAAAGAGCGTCCAGCAAACGATCTTTGCCTATAATTCGATTACCGATAGATATTCATCTCGGCATTGAGGAAGTTGCATGTTGCTAGCAGAACTTGGGTCTTCCCCCATTGATACAGACAGATTTTCCTAATGTATTGAATCATTTTCAGTAATTTATTTGTTTAATTTGTTAGGAAAATCAAACAATTTTACACTATATATTACATTGGAAGTGGGTAAATGTACAATCCACAACGTTTCCACAAATTACCTAGGTTAATAAAACAGCGAAGATACAATATTCTCGTTACAAAAACACACAGAAGACAGTAAGAGAATAAAGATGCTGTACTTATTTTAAACTAAAACAAATAGTATTAGATAACAAACAAAAAGAAAAGCCACTAAACATCACGCAAATGTAAACTATTCACTAAATATTTCCTAAATTTTTTGGCGATCTAAAGCGAATATATCCAAATTCACAAAATGTTTATTGTAAATTTTAGCTAGTCTATGGAGAGGCGCCCGTTCACCCGCGTTGGTACGACAAGGTGTCGTGGCAAAAAGCGGGTAAACGCATATCTCCCGTCGAGTAACTGTTCTGGGCACTACATAAAATATTATTAACTAGGTCTGAGCAGTCAATCTTGTTGTGCAACAGATCATGAAGCATCATGGTTTGAAGCAACAGACGCGAGACGCCTTGATTCCAAGGTTAGAAGGTTAAACTTTTGTAGGGACTGAGTGTATGAAATACGTTCCCTAAGACATCTAAACTGCATTGAGCTTAAGAATTTGCGCTGAACTTTTTCTATAGCAAGATTGTATTTAGGTAGCATAGTATGGATCCCATATCATGCAGGCGTTACTCAATTTGTGGTCGGATCAAAGAATTAAAGAGATGCAGGAAAGTGGCTGGTAGAAGTAATTCATTACATAAAGAATAATTTAAACCTAACAATGTTTTTATTTTTGGCGAAATTCAAATACCTACCCTTAGCTATACTTAATTTAAATATACATATTTATGTCACAATAGTCAGATAATCTATTTAAATCATGTTTAGAAGATAGCAATCATCGATCGTTACAATTTTGTAGTAAACTTGCTCTAATAATTTATTTGTTTTTCTTTAAACCCTAAAGCCCATCTTTCCTGTCTATTTTTCGTTTCTTAACGACGCCCAATAGAATTATAGGTCGTCTATACTATAACACTCAAGGGAAAAGTTTATGAATATAGGGAATGGAATCGTATTTTATGCAGTAGTCCAAGCTAGAAGCAAGCTTTCAGATTATTAGAGATTGGCCCTGATTTGTTGAAAATGTAAAATGTAATTTGAGACTTAAACACTTAAAATAGAATTCAAATTACTTTGCACTAGTTAGAACTTTAATCACTTTAATTAAACTAACTAAATTCCAATTACTGGACACATTAAACAACACTTCTCACTTCCGTGACCAAGGCACCGAGCAGCTTCATCAATTACGACAGCTTTTAGCCGTTAATTGGTGATCTAAATATATTCGTCCGTTTACAAGGCCGGTGGCAGTTAGGTCCGACAGTGGGTACATTAGTCAGGAGCAATTTAGTGGCTAGAACTGGCGACGACGTGCAATGTGTTCCTAGGCACGATATTTGCTGATCTGTAAATCATGGAAGCAGACGTATGTAGGTATATATTGACGTTTGACTGACTTCTCGAAAGCCTTTGATTTTGGGGCTTCTGTTTGCAGATTAGTGTTGATTTTTTTACATTAATTGACTTTTAAAGATTTTTTTATTGATTTGGTCTTTTCCTAGTGGTCTCACCGCCAAGTACGCGACGATGAAGCACGCTTGCTCAGATGTATCATATTCATTCAAAAATAAAAAACTTTCTTACCTATGAAGGGATCCTGAAGATGACCTAAAAAGTTTATTTTAATAACTCTAACCATGAATTCAACACATGATTCTAGATCCCCGAGCGTAGAAATTTTTCGCAGGTTATCGAAAAAGCAAAAATCTCGGCTGTGACGAATAATTTCAACGCAGGAGGGTTCATTACCATGTACTAAATCCACGGTAACATGTTACGCGTCGATGTCCCTACTACCCTGTATAATTTGTGGTCTAAAGTATAGATGTAATTGAGAAGTATTTCGTCAAATATAATTCACTTACAGTAGTGCTTAACCAATTACCAACAGGTTGTTATTACGCCAATTGGTATAGGTAGGTCTGCATTCTGAGGGGCCAGATTCTGGGATTTCCAGCAGAACTCGTAGGAGGACATAGAGATCTAGTCATTTCTTTTTAATAGGACATAGTCTTTCTAATTAGCACACAACCTGATACTGAACTGCTATTTTAAAAAAAACTTAAGGAATTTCGCGGGCTTCTTAGCGCATCCCCCTTAATTTGAGGATCAACTCCATTTGACTCGTCAGGGATTCTGAAACTTCTAGGTTGCATCTTCTTTATTTATCTTCTTTCTTCTTCTTACATAAAAAATAAAGTCGCTTTTCGTGTCTGTCTGTGTGACCGCGTTGTTCTCAAACTACGCAACGGATTTTAACGTTGTTTTCAACATCATTTAGATAATTTATTCCGGAAAGTTTATGTGTAGTATAATATGTACATTAATATTAAACATACATATAATAATAATGGAAATCTCGATGATTCGTCAAGTCGTAAAAACCGTGCGGAGAAGGGGTGGGTCACTAGTCAATGAATAAAGGAATGTAGTTTATTCATGATGCTGTTTAGATATTCTTGCGTAGTAAGCAGTAGTCAATTGTTATCAGTCAAGGTGGTCCTACTCGTGGTTGGTACTCCTGTCACAAATACATCGGGAATCATAATATGAATGATTCAATGTTTCAGAGAATCGAATGTTTCCATTCATGCGTAGTAGAGAAATGGAATGATAAATATTTGATCAAAGCAGGGCTGATATATGTCAATGGATATTCATGACGTATCACGATATAAAACAATTTATATTTATTGTAAAAACTGTTAATTTAGCAGATTTAAAGTTTATCTTAGCAACACTTTACAAAAAAATTACAGTTTGGATTACCTTTCCCGAATAGGCAAACTAATCATAAGTTTTGGGTATATAAATATACCTACGAAATAACGTGCAAGTATGATAAGCTTTTCATTGAAATTCAAACCTTATATGAATAGCATAGGGTTTATAGTAGGTTTCGTTAATATAAGGTATTCCCTAATAGTACATTCTCATTATGTTTTTTTTTATGTTTTGCAACTGTTCACTCATTATCATTTTTGACTTCGTTAGAAAAGTACATAATGTTTTTGTGCTAAGACTGATTATTATTCATCAAAGGCCTTGTTACCTTGTGTTACCGTTATAATCAAAACATCAAATAATCAAACATCAACAACTAAAACAGTATATAAAACCAATTATAGAATGAAAATCGCATCATTTTTGTATACACGATATATATAGGATATATATCAAATATCGGATATTTTTATATTTGTTATAAATATCGGATTTTTACGAACCCTGGTTCAAAGTGAGAGTTAAATAAAATTGGGTTTCATTTTTAGGAAAATTGCTTTTTAATACCGTCTACTGGGAATGAACGAGTTTAAAAAAAAAACTAATTTTCCTCATTTTACTTTTAGCAAAAATGTTACTTTGTCATAAGATCTACGTATTAACATTTTGAAGATGGTTAATTAATTAGGTATGCTGTTTTTATGAATAATACTATGCATGGAGGGACGCTGTTAATTTTATAATCATTTGCAATGCCTACTCTTAATTATTGGGCCGTGTTGATTTTCATGACATTATGAGGAAGAGAACAGCGTCAATAATGGGTAGGTTGCACGGAAGTTTCAACAGCATCCTGAAAAGACATTATTAGGCAAAGTGGACAGTTCCTGCACTGGGTACGGAGGCATGTGCTAATGTATGTGGGGCCACGTCATTTTTAGTTGTATAAGTTTGTAAAAGTTTTAGCTGAGCTGGACCAGCCATTTGCTGCAACCTAGAGACGCACACAGCAATTTTTCGTTATTTGATTTAAAGTATGTCATAGTGTCACTTGACTTCTTTAAGTATGTTTTTCTCTTATTTTTCTTTTTGTATTTTGGTACCTTCTTTTTATATAACATAATCAGCCTATAATGTTCCGACTGCTGGAACACAGGCCTCCACTCGATGAGAGGGAGTGAAAAAATGTCACATGTCTTCAAATTTGTGGTTCTAGAACATGCCAGTTTTCTCACGATATTTTCCTTCACCATTATAAGAGAAGAGAAGTGGTGATCTTTTTATATATGTATTATAGGCCGACCGCTTAACTGAGACGTTGCCTGAGGAAGCTGTGCGCGGTGCGGGAGGGGTGATAGTTGTCACAAGTTGACGAATCACTGAGCTCTCGCATCACGTCACTACACCCCCCCCCCCCCCGCACCGCGCTGCTGCTGCTACCTCAAGCAACGTCTCAGTTAAACGGTTGGCCTATAATTTAATTTGTTATATTTTAATTGTGCTTTTGTGTGTCTTGCTTTCTTTAGTGTGCACTGAATAAATGTTTTATCTATCTAAAAAATGCACGAAAAAGATACATTGAACACTTAAAATTTCAATGTTAAACTATAGCTAGGATAAACGGAGACTTCACAACGTTACACTAATGGATTTAAATTTAAATACATTAGCATACTCGATAAATAAGATTCATTGCATAACTCGTCTAACAGGTTGAATTAATTATTATAAAGAAATCATTAATATATCTTATGTATTGTTTCTCTCATTGGAATTTGAGTGGTATTTGTGTTGGTTTATGAATGAAGCTATTGCGCTATTTTTGTATGTGCAGCAAATATGGGCAGAATAATAGTTGGAGTGACTATTATACGAGTATATTCATTTGTTTGAATTTGAATCTTAAAGTAGGTTCGAACTAAGTAGGTTCTAGCTTCGAAATAACTAGATTTTTGACTGGAATAATAATTGATACTTAATTAAATTATTGGAATGTTTATTTAACAGATTATAGTGTTAAGAGAGTATTAAAGCAATCCTCGATACAAAGCAAAAGCAAACAAAATATTACGACCATCAGACTTGCGTATGTACAGTCACCAAAAGTGATAAGTAACCACGTAGGTATCGGCCGAATGTTCGGCCGTTTCCTGCTACGAAGTTACTATTTGGTTCGGTCGGTCCCGATCCTACACTCCTACACTCTTTAGAATATTGACTATGGTCCCGACCCAACTGAGCCGATCCGAACTTTTTTCGCATTTTTCAATAATATTCGGTTTGGCTATGTGTCGGTCCGATCCGAACATTCACACTTTGCACTTCGG
Source organism: Apamea sordens (assembly GCA_945859715.1). NCBI lineage: Eukaryota > Metazoa > Arthropoda > Insecta > Lepidoptera > Noctuidae > Apamea > Apamea sordens. The sequence goes on along the minus strand of OX243991.1, from coordinate 7,601,956 downwards.
AGTAGGCACCCTGGGTCGTCGGATATAGTTGATGCTTAGTAAGAAACCGATGGATGTTTTCGAATTTGATAAATGAGTGCTTGTGTTCTATTAATTAAATTAAATTTTATTTATAATTTTTAAATCCGAAGTATCCGGTTTCCGAATCAGATAGTTCCAGAGATTAGCGTGTTTAAACAAACAAACTCTTTAGCTTTATTATTAGTTTATAGATAAATAAATTTCCAAATGTGGGCACTACTCACTATACCTTCAGGAAATACATTCGTGCCTTTATGTTATGTAATTTCCCTGAGTTTACAACGCAGTCCGAAACAGCGATCCGAAATAAAGTTTATTAGAATCGATTGCAACGTTTGTGAGAGTACAGGTTATCTGCCAATCCCATTAGACCTGCCACATCGAGTTACAATTTACCAGCACATAGTATATATAAGTATACGCAGCCTAGATTAACACAGAAAGCAATTTGTGAACGCCAAATAACGGCAGAACCTAACATAGGACATGTATACATGTACACACTCAACATACTACCGATATTTGTCGTCATCAATTTACCGTCGTTGAGCGTCATCGGACGTGTTTGCAAAGCGACGTCGTGCGGACGTATACGTCCACAAGTCGTGTACCACGGAAAGCCACGAGAAATTCACTAGATGGACCAATCTTGTACATGTTCCTCCATGTCTGTTACATTAAATTGATACTGTGTTTGGCTTCTTAATTGGACAGTCTTGGCTTACAAGTTATAGTAACGTTTGCACACGGTTTTGTGAGTATTTGTTACAAGATAACATTGTAAGCGATTGAGAATATCGCTTTGGGAAGTGAACAATAACAACAATGTACTTACACGTAAAATATTTCCGTGATGATTGACGTTTCTGCAAAAAAGTCATAGCCTAAATCGAACGAAAGCAACATAAAATTTGGAGAAGGTTCAGATGAATTTTTTTTCGGAAACTTTAAACTTTTTTCTATTCGATAGATTCACTCTCCTTTTTTGCCTATGCTGTGTCCCTTTGCTGGGCAAAAGCGTCTCCTTTTTCCTTCCAGATCTCCCTGACTTGTGCGATCTCTGGCCATGTTGACCCTGTTAGATCGTCACAACATATTCTCCGCGGTCTACATTTTGTACACAAAAAATCACATCACAAACATTGTGAACCACATAAATTCAAGTAGCCCCAGTAAGTAACAATAGTACTTACTTGAAAAATCAAACAAACCAAAAGTTCATCAAAGAAAAATTTTTTTTTTAATGTTGATCCAAAACTTAGTACCGTGTTCAATCTCGAAATGGATATTCTATTCTTCTAAGTCTAAACACGGATCACATCTTTAATTAACAGCTATCTCCATCTGCTTCTGAACTAACGGAATAGGTATTGGGAACACCTGCAATACCTATTCCAGCATCCATTTCCAATCTTCTCGGAATCCATTGCCTTTGAGGTAAACTGCACTTAATTAATACGTTACAGGCTCCATCGGATGAATCGTCATGTCATACAATGTGAAAAGCGGACAGGGTAGAGAAATCATAATAATATCAAAACAACCCCCTTTGAGATAACCGTAGTCTGCGAAACATGAAACAGTTTCGTAAATAGCCTACAGATACCTCAGATTTTGAGGCAACGAAAATATTTTTTTTAAAGTATTTTACCTATTTGTGTAAAAGTAATTTTTCGAAAGAGGCGTTGTTAGAGGTGAACAGTTACACCTCTAACTAACCCTTCGGACACGATGCGAGATGTTATTTTGTGTTTTGGAGTGATGGTCAAATGATGGATTTAATTTTGTATGCAGCACTGTAGCAGGTTAAATAGTCAAATTATATTGTTTAGTAGCCAGATAGGCCACCAAATATAACAACTTAAAGACGTCAAGCACAGTAGGAAGACTCCCACTTTAAACTTCAAAAATATCCCATTGACATGAAGTAAGCGATAAAGTTGTATCCGCCAGTCAGCCCACGCCAAGGAGTAGATCTAAATGGGTCATGCGTAGGCGCCTGCACAATGAGCGAATGAGTGAATGAATGCAATTGTGCATACTGTCAACTTGTTACGCGCACGCGTTCTATGCAATCATTCAATTTTTCAATCATTTACGTACTGGCCACTTACAGCCAATCGGTAGTGCATGTTAGGTTGAGTGCGTTCTCGTTAGATTGCCAGTTCAAAAAGTGAACTGTTATCGATTACTAAAATAGTACGTGAAAAAAAAAAGATAATTTTCAAATTCTTTCATAGAAAACGAAACATAGTATTGTCACCATTAGTTAAAAATAGTGCAAAATTAAAATATCTATAAGTTGCAAGCACACTGTCCCTCAAAATGTTACGAATGGTAGGGTTACTACGCACGGTACTACGCCGCTACGCCGATTGCTACGCGCCATTTTTGACAGAGCTACGCGACTTTTTTTCGATGCTCTCTTTTCTTTCTATTTTGGTTAGACATTTGGTTTTGTTTGATTGGAAATAGGGTGCGTCATAATGATAGTCAAGTATTTCAAACTTTTTTTTCTTATTTCTACCTTATCTTATTTGACTGACCCATATTTCATAGTGTATTATAAAAACAACAGAAAGCAAATTCACAATAATTGTCCGCTAACAATTTGTAACTCACCACTATGCAGAACGCAATTAAATTTTTCAATTTAATAGTTGTAACAATGCCAAACAGCATTGCTACTGTACTGAATGTATGACTACGTTGCTGCTACTGCAAATAATTTACTGTGACATAAACATGGATCGCAATTAATGTAAGTCTTGTAGATCTTTTAATCCAAGCCTCGACCTTAATTTCTCACGTCTTACGAGATATAACCCATAATATGATTGACAGATTTAGAAAGAAGGGTATCAGTTCGACATGGTCTAGGTTTCAATTCGACTGTGTATTTATAAAACCTACCACCTAAGTTCGCATGTGGAAGCAATAAATATATTGAGTATGTATGTACGTGTGTATGTACGGACGTGTGTGTATGACCAGATGACCAGATGTATGAACATAAACGAAGCAAAAGCAGTATGGTAAGGAATCTTTTGTTTCTGGCTAACCCATAGAAAAAGGTGTAAATTTATGTTATGTAAGTAGTACGTAAACTAACTTCATCGTTGCACAAACTGAGAAAGATATTTCATAAAATAACTATGCTTGATTCAATGGTGTCCGGCCGCACGAAGGTATGCTGTTGTCAAGTCCCGTTCAAATTATAATGTTATACCCACATATTAATTTCTATTCCTATTTCAATGGCTTATTCATACCACTCCGATACCGTAAAAGGAATTCAATTCAATTGGCAATTGAATTAGTAAACCAGCTGTAGTGATTACCATGCTTTTGAATTAATTCAATATTTTTGATCGTTGGTTGCTATATTATTGTTTGAGAATGCAATATGGAATGCACAGTCGTCATAATAGGCATTAACTCATTAAGTACAGTGAGTGTCGCAGTGATAGCACAGGGCGGTCCACAGGAGGGGTGCGGGGGTGTGAGGTGGGGGGTGGCTCGATGTGATGTTAATTAATAACGTCTGTCTCACGAGCGCTAACGACGCCGTCACGACTACATTATTTAGCCACCTGATTAGTTCGCAGGAAGCACCTCGCCCGCAGCTCTAATTAGCGAACGACTCCCCAACAAGACTCGGTTAAATTTGATTTGTTACTGCACTATCACTAATTGGAAGTAGTTTGTAATTGATGATCCCAACATTGAAGCTCTACGTGTCCCGCCTAGCCACGACCGATGCACTCGTAAATACCCAACGTTTACCTTCACCAACGATCGACTAATGAAATATTAACATCAACTGTACGCTCGATAGCGCCCAATGTTGTCATGTCAACAGAACCGGACCAGTTTTATTCTATTCTATTATTAAAGCGTTTAATTTAGGGCAACAGTTTTACACACAAAACGATCAAAACGCAATCTCTCTGGCCGAATAGGAAACCTATTCGAAATTGATATGGGTGGAGAGCACGGGCGCAATGCCGCGTCGCGCCTATGCAGCCTCGTAAACGATACCCGCCCGATTGAAAAAGGCTTATTGCGTGTCACCCAGGGCACTGTACTTTGTACTCTACTGCACCGACATGAAGCCCATATTGCGCGGAGCGCACGCGACGAACGAGACGTGTTACATAGACGGACGAATTTCGTTAATAAATAAACGCAGTGCCCGGCGTCCGGCTGGCCGTCAAAAAATAGTAAAAAATGCTCCCGGTGAAAATTTGGCGCAAGTATGACAGCGGAAGCCGGCGTGACGTACACAAATCATTATTCGATAGCCACCGCTGTCAAAGGAATTTTTAATAATGTTTACTGCCCGAGATTCGGTTAGGCTGGACTCCCACTTGTTACGATTGCCGCTCTGACAGTTCATATCCAGTCAAAAGATATTGTTGTGACTCGTCGATAGAGATTTTTATTGTCAATTATCAAAGCTTTTCGCGTATTCCGTTTGTTTTGCGGAGCACATCCGCGCGGCAAGGAAACTAACCAATTACGTTTATCGTCGGAAATAAATTAAGTTATCGTTACATAAATTTTAATTAAATTATATACCGGGAATAAGCGAGAGCTTGTGATGACGATCAAATCGTATCAATTAAGGGGAAGCACTCAGTAAACTCGCGCGGAGTGTCGGTAGCGACGTTAGCTAGTTATAGGTCCCGCTTCTGATCTTAATTAACCTCATGTGTTAACCTCGCCATAACTATGAGACGCGTGCTCTCTGCACTACTAACTTACTACGACTTACTTATTAATAACAGGAGGTATGCTCGCACCGATATGTAAATTTATGCTTAACTTTATTGAAGATGCCTTAATTATGTGCCGGAGCGCCTGTAATTTAATAGTAAAGCGCTTAACTTTACCACTGTTATCTCCTAGCTAATAGGTGACATTTTACATCATGCTCTAAATTCCTTCTGTAACTATGGTCTTATAATTACAAAAATTACGTAATCATTAACTAATTCAGAAAAAATTAAAGTTCAACGACGTAATTTGTATTTCTGTCGTAATTTTATTACGATTCTCGTCTGGGTTATAAAACTGTATGATCAATTTTACTAGTGAACTCTATTCATGTTTATGTTTTGTAACGATTCTAGGTTATGATCTGCGAATGTACTGCTACATAAAACTGTATTTTTCCACGGTTCGTGGTAAAACCGGACAACAGGCATCGTAGCCATTGCCCTTGTGGAAATAAAGTTGTTCGTGTCACGTATTTAATTGTTCATAAACCACGTCGCCTATGAAGCTACTGGTCCGTAGCGCAAGCGATGCGTCGGTCACTAACGCGTCTATTTCCAAACTTTCTAATACCTAGTTCATCAACAAATTCATTATGTCGTAAACCGGCGTGCGCGAGACCGAAATATCGCGGGACTCGTAAAACCGCTCGTAAAGACGTTTGTTTACTAATTCGAGTGGGGCAGGTGGGGCGCGCCGCAGCACGCGAGGGATGCTGCTCATAATAATAGTGCGCCACTAACGCGATACAAATAAAATACGTATAAAAGGACGAAGCGAAGACGTCTGACGCGACTCGCGTCACAGTGATAGTGTAAAGTCGGCTCGTTAATAAGTAGCGGACGAAGTCGTCGCGAGCCTCCAAATTGCCTCCTCCGCAGGTCGCAACTTTTAATGAGGCGAAATTCCCGTCGATTCGCCGTCTACGTCGCCTTAACGCAACCTGTTCGTTAGCGCAAAAACGGGCCACGCTAACACGCGATTAGAATACACCCCCGCCGCCCGGGGCACACCGGACGCAAACACTAGCTGTTAAAACATAATTAAATAAAATTACTATTATAATTAAAAACACCTGCACTTTGTAGAGGTCGTTGTTGCTACTTTGCCTTTGTTCGGGGGTTAAACGGCTCGTAACGGGCAGATTAAGATGATCCGTATTTTTCCTCTAATTAGAAATTAATTATTAGTGGCGGCTAAGTGCTTAATTATAGGATTAGTGTGGGTATAAAATAAAAGATACTATCATTCATTAGACAATAAATGTTAAATTACTACGAGACATGCCCACATAAAATCGCCTAGGGATGTTCGTCGCCTACGAAGTGCATCGGAATAGAGTAGTTAAAATCTAATTTATTAGATTCTCTCTTCTTCAAACTTTGTATCTAATATAAAACTTTTCTACTTTACACAATTAGGTATTACAAAAATTATGCGTAAAAAGGCACGTTTCAGATAAAATCTGAAAAACATTCCCAACTGCACACATTTCATTTCGACATTCACGGGGCTCGAAAGCCCGCGGTGTGCCCAAATCCTAAGCCGAAAAGATGGTCCCTCATTTGTGGCGGGCTTTCTCTGTTGTTGTCACATTAGCGAATAACTGCGGCCAACTTTGTCGATACGTTAATGATGTCGGCGAGACGTCTATTACGGGGAAAAAACGTCTCTTTTGTGCCGCATCCGAAACGCGGCTCGCGAGTGCCGCGTCCCATCTCTTACAACACCATTTTATAACGATATTGACATTAGTGAAAAGGAACCTTAATTTTATCTGACAAGACTTTTTAAATTATTTTAAGACCTTGAATAATATCGCTCATTCTCTTTGGTTTTGTCCCTGTGACGTGCACATTGTTCATTATTTAATTGGAACATATTTCTTACTTTAATTGGTGAACGGCGTGTCCTATATCAAAGGATGGCTTGGTTTACTCCATCAGGATTCCACGAGACAGTAATTATTTCTTGACAACTAATAACCACCTTCAGTTTCATGTCTTACTGGCTCTTACTCTCTGCTTTGCCTTTTTTTTATTCACGGCTGATAGAACCGTCTCACGTCGCCAAACTTTCACGCCGAGCCGTTTTTTAAACTTTTTTTTTGTGTCGCACGTTTCGAGTGCATCAAATCTTAAATTACTAGCAAAATCCATTTGGACTAGGAGTTAATATAATAGTCTGGTTTCATCCTTTTCCTATATTCAGAATTATGTTAAAATTATCAAATCATAAGCTAGAACAGAAAACAGTAGGAAAATCAATTGCAATCAGTCAAGCAATCAGCTGCAGCAGTTCTCAAGAACACCCCAAAATACATAGACTTTATTATTAAAAATCAAAATATTTTATATCACATAAACCTACATATAAATGTAGGTTTATGCGAATGCATGCATGCATGCATCTTAAATAAAGCCAAAACTTAATAATGTTGTAAGTAATTAATTAATGACACAGCATACTTGATAGTAGCCAGTAGGTAGTTTCTTTTAGAAAATGTAAATCAAAGTACTTGTGTATAAATGATTTGAATAATTCTGTTTTGTAATGAATTCTGAAGCGGGTAGTTAGCATAAACACTAATAGAGATGCTTAAGTGAATAAATAGGTGTAAAATACTATGTAAGAATTCTATAAATGCTGTTTATAATGGTATTCATAGTTAATTTATGAGATGCTTAGTGGAAGTAAGTAAGTGAAAAAAGACATGATATAGCTATGCTTAGGGTTCGTATAATGAATATGTAAAATGCACATTGCACATCTTTGCTGGCTGATAAATTAGTCTTAATGGTCTTTTTTTTTTCTAAAAGTTTGCCACCAGCTTCAAGGTGTATGTATGCTATTATTGACCATAGCAAATACTTAGTTTTTCTTTATTTTTAGCAAACAGTACATAGATGTTAGTTGTTTGTTATCTGTATATTTTTTTAATTCATGTGTTTAAAATGCATATTTTTAAGCTTGTCAGTTATGTTTGATATGTCTAGGCCATATCTTTTGAATGAATGCAATTATATAATAAATTGCATCTTAATTAAACACATCAAGATTAAGTTACTAACCCATTCCCACAAAGTTTACCAACTAATATATTTGTACCGGACCACTGACGATATGGCAGTTGTAATTTTCTAAAACAATTGAAGGTCAAGTATATTACCCAACAACAAATCACAATTAACTTTAAACAGAACACAAAAAGGTCCACATTCATTATTTAGACAGAAAAACAAGGAGATTGAGCTCATGTTTATTCATAAGCCCAGATTGTTTGGTTATAATCTACAACAGAATCTACTTCGCGGCAAGAAACTCATTTTTCAACTTCATAAATTATCGGCCGATATCCGAGGCTATTTCCCACCGACGTTACCTACCGTAATGAGGTTGTAAACAACACTGTCTAATTAAACTCCTTAATCGCAAAACTCAAACGGTAACCGCTTTTAAAACAAAACCTCGCAATTTTCAGAGCGACCACCGCGTAAATAGCCTTCGTTATATCGGAGCGGCGATCGCGGCTCATTACCTTCGCCCCCACTCCCTAATTAGACACCCTTCCTTCGAACACCCCCCCCCCCCCCGCCTCACCAACCTGCACCCCCTTTCTCTGTCCGGATTGTTTTCTAATAATTCCTTTATTTTCGTGCAGGTTAAACTCCTAATTACCCTTTTACGTTACAAATTGTTTGCGATGGCGAATCAAGATCGAGTGAAATATGAAGTACGTGCGTTCATAATGTTGTGAGGGAAACGAACTTCCATCGACTGGTACCTTTGTTTGCCGCCTCATTCTGCTCAAGATTGTTTCATTCCAAAACATCGTTGCACCAGGATATACCTTTTTGTCTTCAACCTTTTTCTTGGGTGCTTATTTAATTATCTTTTCTTTTTATGAGAGAATAAAAACCATAACTTAATCATTACGTCTTCATTGTCTCTAAACTTTTTTATTATATTTTATGTACTCTTCATTACATTGACTGGCACAGGTGTGAGGGAAAAAATAAATAACCGTATATTCGTTTGGATTCATAACCGAAAAATGATTTAATAGGACTCCAATTAATCGATTCGCTACGGAAGAAATTCAAATTGGCTCTCATTTCCTGCGGCCACCGCGAGAGGGCGCACGCACGGAGCACCTGTGCGCTGCATCCGGCCGGGCCAATTACTGGGCCTTTTGCCCTAAATAAAGCTCCCTAACGACCGTTACTGGACATCGGTTAAAATTTGCGTCGAGATTCATTAATATCGCATGTAAATTGTGAATGTCATGTGTTGCGTGTAATGTGAACGCGCAACTTAATTATCGCTCTAACTTAGCTCATATTTTGACACAGTTTATGTAGTATGCCAAACTACATCGTTGGCTGTGATTTAGTAGGCGACCACATCATACGAGTATACATATGTATAAGAATAAATAGGTATACGTTTATTTTCGACTACTCTCGTATCCTTAGTAAAATTCGAAGTTTTCAGGAGACTTCTTTTCCAGTTTCAGGTCGTTCTTGTTATCGAGCTTATTTAAATATTGGTCAACGTTAGTCATTAGCTTATAGTAAATTGACAGTATTATGTCTGAAACGTTTGGTAGTCTTAAGAAAAAACATTGTACGTAGATGGTGTGCATGTATTTGGAAAAAACAGTAGTTGACCCAGTATGATACCTTGGGGAACACCCACTACGACCGATCGTATTTTACACGGATTTTGTACAGTGATAAAAATGTACGAAGTCAAATATTTTGTACTTTCTTGGCCAAGTCTATGAAGACCTTGTGCTTTCCAATATTAAAATGCATTGATAAGACTTTCTGTTAACAATTCCCAGGTTTGTCAGAAAACAGAACGGTTCAATATAACAAAGTGGTAATTTATTTAATTGAGTTATTAAAGCAATATTTATAACATCTTGGAAATTGTTATTTTTCCTAATAAGTCGCCGGTTCTAGATACACTTAATTTACGTTTCTAGCTCGCACGTCACTAAGCATATAACGATGAAAGATGAAGTGCAAACCTTCGTAGTTCGCCTTCCTCGCCGCCATCCATCTCGGCCGTCTCGTGTCCTAACTAACAAGACACACTTAGCACTCAACTTTCAACCGAAGTACAATACTAACAAAGCTCTGAATCGCTTCGGCACATGCCAAACACGGACAACGATTAGATACATGCGATTTCATACACTGATACTTAAAGCCTTATTATCTTATATAGAGAGGTCGTTTCGGCGTTTTCGCTTCTATAAATGTCCCAAGATGTGTGATAAGATCTGCGCAAGCGTCTCAGATCGGCACCTATTTATTTATTTAATCAGGTTGAGCGACAGACAATGTGCCATTGTATGTCCTGATTTATTGCTCCCCGCTCATCTATAATGGAGTCGATTCTTGTTTTATTAACAAGTATCTACACTTGTCTCATAAATTAATTGCTCACGAAATTGATTATGATCAATTTGACGTAAATCCGGTCGATTCTAATAAATATGTTTATATTAAAAGTTATATTTGATCAGGCGGGAGTTATAAAAATCTATCCGAGTTAACGTCGATGGATGCCGCTCTTGGACTATTAACAAAATTGATTCGTCAATTTAATTTTTGTTGCTTACAAATGGGTCGATTAAAACACGTATTATGGGCACGGGAATGGAGTCAATAATCAATTAATTACGATAACAACCTATTTTGTATATGAATTCTACGTCCAGAGCACAATATTTGCATAATGTCTCTTCTATTGATGGACACGTTATGATATATCTTAATTTAAAGCTTTCTACGCAACACGCTCACAGTTATATTTATTTTGATGGCTGGGCTGTGCGTATGAACATTACGACGTTTTTATTCAAATTGTGTCACTTTATTGCATGAATTTTGAGCATATAGTCATCAATTAACTATAAATCTGAGATTGGTTCGTGATTCCATCAAGCTCAGTTTATTCGGCCTTAACGACCGGGATTTATAAGCTTTTAAAACTATAATGTGTTCTGTTTCCCCGAATAAACCGCAAGGTGTTACATGAGGATTTTTATTCATTATTTCAATATACATTCTAATATGTATGTTTATTTGTATACAGAGGTATTAAGTTTTATTTTAATATCCTGAATGCATTCTAAGAATAGTTGAAAACCCCTATAACAATGCAAAACGCACGTAAGTGTAAACTTGTGGCCATATTCGCTCCTCGTTTTGCATTTAAATTAAAACTATTCACAATATTAGCATAGAAATGGGTTCGATGGCTAATCGTTGCGGTGTCAAAAATGTTTAATTAAAAAGATTGATGCTTACCGGCGGAGTGGAGCACCAGAAGTACAGTGGAGTTGCAAACTTATCTAATTAGTTAGGGGTGGGGGCGGCGGGCGGGAGCGGGGGTTCCCCCGACGGGGTGCGCGCAATTAGCGGTGATAGTCGATTAGCTCATCGTGTGCGGCTTTTGACAAATGTTGCCACTTATAAATTATTATTATTTATGCGCGACACCGATAATTGACGTAATTAATACTTTACGTCAATCCTCGTACACCTTTGACTAAATTAATGCGCGAAATAACATTTGAGCTGTCAAATAAGTTGTTGATAAGAGATCATTTATGAGCTTGTAGCGAGCCGGCGTGAAGGGCAGTGTTTTATTAACAAGTTAGATAATAAATTGTTATGACTCAATCATTATTAAACTGCAATGAACAATGTGCACAACATAGCTGCACATGTGAAACCTGTATTTTGTTATTAGTGGCAGTGGTGACTACTGTGGTGACTACCAATTAAATATGTTATTGTCTGCTAACGGGACCTTACGTCTAGTCCTTAATTCATTTTGATTGCAACTTCAATACTAATGATAATCTGAATAAAACGATTAATGTGGTCATATTTTATCCTTTTTTATCCGACTGCCAAGAAGGGTTATGTTCTTACTATTTTAACGTTGCTCATTAAGAAAATATATAGTGGTTATTTTATAGAATTATGTTATAGCGATGTTGGCTACTTTGGAAGATTGATTAGTGAAAGTTTAGTAATAAATGAGGGACCGTAATACCGAGATAATTAATTCTTAGCGCAAGTTAATTGATATTGGTATTAACAGTAATTAGAAAAGTTTTGTTATACCGTTTTTGTTACACGATTATTTACAACGTTATATTTTATAGTGGAACCTTTAGGAGAGCTTTAAATATTTTGCAGTATTTACCCTTTACAAAAACTGGTGTGACTCATTAGCGAAATTTAATTGTCGCTCGATTTTCTCGCTAATATATTTGCAGGATAGTCTCGTTAAACAGCGATCACTGGAGTACAATAAACCGCTTTAAACTAATGGACGGCACCTCTGTTGTGTTAATAATACATGCTTCGCCAGCGGTGGGACGCGTCGCTAATAATTACGTCGTCATTACAGCGCGGTGGCCACATCGCACAATCACCGACTACGCCCCTAACACTTGTTAGTTTTTCCTCTCTAGTAGTAGTAGGTAATAGTTTCGCTAAGCGCCGGCACTGGAGTGAACAAGGCGTTTAATGAAAGGCCGCTCACCTCAGCCGCTGTCGGTCGGCTCATCGCATGCGCCTTAATTAGTTCAGACCGCCCCCTAACGGGCTTATTTTGTTTTTCTCGGATAATTTTTAATTAAACGCTTGATTAAAATGAAAGTTTGCGTAAGTAGCGAGCGAGGAACAATCGGGCCAGAGTTTAGGATAATGAATTGATGGTGTTACTTTGCTCGCTTGCTGCTCGCTAGGGACTTAATTAAAAATCGCCGATAGAATGTGTAGAGGGGAGTTTGAAACGAGTTTATGGAACTTGGTCCGGAGGCTCTGTTGTTTTACTATGTCAATTTGAATACGAGATTGCCCCACGGTTAACGAACGTAACTCTAAATAAAATTTCGCTGGAAATATATAGAAAATAATTTGTTTGTGATTTGTGAGGTAATATTTATACCGACAATCTGTCACATTAATGTTGAATTTATTGACACTGAATATGTTATATGATACGAATATGCTTCTGGATACGAAATATTTCATTTGAAACCTTAATTTTTTTCACGTTCAAAATTCTCGTAAATTTCTTTTGTAAACTTATTACAACTAGCTTTTGCACGCGACTTCGTCCGCGTAAAAAATCTTGTTTTAATTAATTTAATTTTCGGAAACGGATCAGTAGTTCCGGAGATTACCCCTTACATACAAACTCACAAATTTTTACCTCTTTATAATCCTAACTAATATTATAAAAGCGAAAGTGAGTTTGTTTGTTAAGTACCTACGCTTTCACGCTAAAACGACTGAACGGAATTTGTTGAAATTTTGCACATGGGTAGGCCATGACCTGGAGAAGGAAATAAGATCATCCTGGGTTGCTGACGAAGTCGTGGGCAACCGCTAGTTGATAGATGTTTACCCTAAAACTACCAACACTAGCAAGACAAAGTCAAACTATCATACTCTCATATATTCTCCCTAAACACTAAGCAGGCAGACGACACCATGTTCCGTCATTAAGCTCAATCGTATGCGACTCGTTCGGAATAATAAACATGATATTCATTAAAGCGATCCGATTTGTCAAACCGCTTGATTCATCCGCGTGCGAGCCCTAGACGGCGCGACCGCGAATATCAACAGGGTTACCAACTGTAACTGATCTTCTTGGATACTGATATCATACTAGTGATGTATAAAATTATATTTCCTGGAAAGTTAATTCAGAACTAAAATAAAATTTACGATATATAATGACTTCTTAATAAAGTAAAAATAAAATATACTCTTACTAAAATATGGCGTCGAAATATATATTTTAAAACATAATATACGTAATAAATATCTTACTTTTTGGGAATGAGGAAAATTTTGTTTTTAGAGTAAAATTGGCTTTTATACCTACTCGTAGTAGAAAGACCAAAAAAACGATAGATGGATTTTGTAAAAGATGAAATGGCTAGAAAGGGGGTGATTAGATTACTGAGATGACGACTAATTCAGAAGTATGGAAGAGAAGACATGTTGCGCCGACCACAAAAACTGAAATATGAGCAAAAGAATGATGACCTTACTTGTTTTTTTATCAAAGCATAGAATTAGTGTGTACTACTTAAGTATTTTTAATAATATTATGTACTATGATCAGCCTGCTGATAGATTAACTTATATCTGCAAAATTATTTATTGTATTAGTCTGTCTCTCAATAATTAGTCTTTAATCTCGGTTTAGTAACAGCGGTGGTTTGATTACCTATATATTTATTAAAGAAAATATCAGAATTAAATAAATGAACACCGACGAGTACCTACATTACTTTTACCGACATAATCTTAATTTTCTCAACAGCATAATCAATGCATCCTCCACTTACTGCAGTTTGATGCAAAATCTTAATCTCATTAATTAGTCTGCGAGGATAGACGCTCATACGTTTTATAACGGGTTGTATTAGTCAACCCTATCGCGAGCATGTGTCATTAGCAAATTCTTGGCTTGACGTCGCCACGCGCCGCTAACGAGTCGCTCTAACGACGTGCTAACTTGATACACAGACGATGGTGCGTCCCGCCTCCGAAGTCCCCGCATGCATTGTGATCATAAGCACACAATCACACTATTGGCGTATTTAGTATCTTAACTAAATTATCGACTGAGAAGATATGCATTGATTTTGGGCGATAGCATAAGAGTACACAGTATTGACTTTATCGACCGCAGAAATAAGTTTGTATTTCATAGAAATTTTCGAAAAAGATTATTAAAAACAAAGTTATTTTTGCGGTTGTAACCGAAAGTGCTGCAAGTTTCAAGAAGATTTCATTTAAAGATCACAATTAGGTATATCAAAGTCCCGTGTCGGACTTAAACATAACTGGTAACATTCTAAATTCATTCTAAAACATGCTTAATATTATGTTAAGTTATGTCAAAGTTACTCAAAATTGCATCACCAAAAATGATCAATTAGATAATTTAGAAACTGTATTACACTGATGGATTAGCGCCCGCGGCCAAATACTAAGTAGCGAAAGTTGATGTTAAACTTTCACAAATGATCAATTAATATTGAAAGTATAATAACGATATAATAACACGACAGAACTAGTTTCCTTGCAATTACAACAAGAACTGTCGCAATCCAATTAGCAGATGTTAGTACAAATTAGTCTCATGATACTGGCTCAAATCCAGACGCCATTAAATAAGTAAATAAGTAGTACTCCATGAATATAAATTTAAGTAGGCGACGCTGAATTTAATAATCCCCTTCTTTGATACTCATAATGGCGTCGTTTAAAGATTTCTAGGGTCCTTTCCTTAAGTCTGATAGCAAACACGACGAAGCAACAAGTGATCCCGGCCCGGACGCATCTCGGCTCTATTGAGAGGCATTCGTCTTGAGCCAATCGCCCCCTCTCCCCTGCCACAATGTGGCCCGTACTTATTCTTATATTAGCGCTTCGTGATGATTAATTTATTAGATTTGTTTTATTTTGGTAAATGCAGGATTTTTTTTAACCACTCAACGGAGTGGTTATCTGTAACTATAAATTGAGCATGTAATTCTAGAGATAGCGTAGAAATTTATCGACGGTTAAAAAAAATATATATATAATTCCATACTTTTTGACCGTGTAGGTGTTGGACTTTTCTATGAAAGAGCAGATTTTTTTTTTTTTATAACCGGCGTGAAAGTTTCTACGCTAGGGCATCTAAACTCATATGCTGAATTCATAGTTACAGGTGGCGCTCTGGTTATTTTTTTTTTCCTGTATATCTTTAACTATAAAATAAGTTCTTATAACTACGTTTGTCTATCATCTATTCGTTGAGATTTGAGTGAGACTGACCTTGACTAAGTATATATTTTACAAACATCGTAGGATTGTTACTAGAATTACACTATAAATTAATTCAGGGATCAGATACTTTGAATTAGCAAGCAGTATTTTGTAGTTGTTCTATGAACAGGTACGTACCTAATTAAAGTAAAAATAACATTGTTTCTATTCCCAAACAAGGACAACAAAGAGGAAGGAAAGATGAAAAATCTGATATTTAATTAAACACGTATGCGTTGAACCGTGCCGTAACATTTATACCTATATCATTAGAACTAACTGCTGGAACATGTAATCATCGTAATTAAGTTTATCGGTACGTATGTACTAAGCAGTTCTAGGAAAACCCGCTGATAATTACGCGTATATTTCATGTAAGTCCTCACCTACATTATATTTAGATACGATAACAGCGCCCTCTGGCGAGCCTCCACACCCTCGCTCTAATGATCTTGTCAAGAGGTTTTAAATTATGTTCCTTACAACAATCCGAAGTCGACACGTACACAACCGTGAGACTCAAGACGCTCCCTTAATGAATAAAATAACATGTCAAGATACAGTCTACATCTTAAATTAATGAGGATTCACGGCGACGTATTCAATTTTACAAGTAACGAAGGCAAATAAACTTCGAGTAGGCACCGCACCCGCCCCGTATACGGGAAACTTTTGCATTTATTAAACTCATACTACATACACTCCTTAATTAATATCAGTATGAAAGGAAACCTAAAAGTTGACGATTAGAAATTCTTAACAACTTTCAACTACATTATGTTAATAAATTTGAAAGGTATCGAACTAAGCGCGTCCTTTATCAGATAGAAATGTTCAAACCCAAACTAAACTTGTTAAAGTCACACGGTCGAATAAATAAAACAACTTCGCGTGTGTTAATGTCCTCGTTTTAATTAAGTCCGTTCCGAGAATTGATGTGCGATGTACAATGTTCAAAAGATTCGTAAGGAAATATTAAACATATTCATTTTCTTAATTAATTATAACTTACGGCTCTACCGGCCTTCAATTGCGAATCACAACGTAATATATCTCTTTCGTTCAAATTAAGTGCTCACAATTGACTAGTTTATAAAAAAGAGAAGATTTATTTAGGTATTCAAGGAGTTCGACCCACTTAGGTTAGCGTAGAGATTTATTGCTCTGTCAACCTTGCTCTCGGCTTATATTTTCGCGTTATGTATAGTTCGGTTCCGACGCTACACATGTATGAGTGTTGGCTGTTTCCCGTATTTTTCCCGGGTATAATCCGCACATCTTCCCGTACACACCCCGCGAGCGTCCAACACCCAACACAAATAGATTCGTACATGTTTGTCTTGGCTCGGTTTAATTAATTTTACCTTCATACGCCGATACTGTTTGTCGGGCGCTCCTTAATTGAAAACGCTCTTACCGGAGTAAATGAAACGAAATCCTATTTGCTCCGAGTGATTGAAGCGAATTTATCTTTTAAGTCTTTCAAATTTATCTTTAACCCATTGCCAATGTTCGGCGTTGAATCATTTCAAAACGAATAACGCTAAGAAGCGCAGGTAATTAAATTTTGATTGCTTTCGGCCGGATTGTTATTGCGATTTATTAATATTCAGGCCGGTTGTAAATAATACGGGCTCGCCGGCGACGCTAATAGCGATTGCAATAATGACTCATTAAGTATTAAATGCCGCTATTAAACTGCCACAGTCGCAGCGTTCTCACAGTTGGACGAGATTTTTGGGAGGATACATGTCATTAACTTGAACCGAGTTTTCCGTTAAGATTTACAACAAGTTGCGGACTTCAGTCAGTCTGTGCAGCCAGTGAACTGCGCATTTTAGAAACTTTATGCGGAATCATGGTAGTTAACAAGCTAAATAATAATAGATTTATTTTATTACAGTTGGCAAGCGACGTCTCAACTGAAATGAAATACAGATTGTAATTATTTAGCTGCAACGAGGTTGTTAGGACTGTCACGTGGGGTTGTAGGTTCGTTGGTATAACATTTAATCGCGAATTTCACTTTACTCTTGTGTCTCAGCACGGAAGGCATCCTAAGTCCTAGTAGTCCCAGGTACATGCACAACCATAGCCAAAGTACCTATTTAAGTCCTAAAATTAAGGCTATCTTTTGGACTTTCCCGTTCGTTTCCCAAACTCGTACTGTGCTAAACCAATGCTAACTAAATTCTAGTAACGTTACATTTATGGCGTCAGTGGTTTGATAAGACACAGGTAAGTCGTATGTAAAAAAACCCTCGGTTTTCCACACCATAATTAATCATTCCCATTTCAACTAATAAAAATAAAATATGAGTCTAATGTGACATTAAATTTTATTGCGAATTATAAACATAACGATGACACTCGTCAAAGGCGTTATGAAGTTTATCTTATCGGCTGTATTCACACGTTTTATTGGCAGTAAACCATTTAATATGGCGGCTTGAAGCCTTATTAATTATACGCTAAATCACTATGAAACGCATGATTGAATTTATAATATAGCGATGAAAAAGTTAAAGGAGAAATAGTGCTTTATAGTGGAGAAATGATGATTGATAACTTGTTATACGGACTGTAGAGGTGGTCTTAGAATATCACGGCGTTTCTCGTAAACGTTGTGAAAGACGACTCAGGGCTTATGTCAGTTGAATACGCAGAAACATATCTATTGGTGCTGATAGGAGATATTCTCGCTATTGCGTGCCCTCTAATTAGGCATAGAACCTTTTTAAACAAGTTCTAGAACTTGCTTTTCAATACAGTATTCATTGTCATTGAAAGCAGTTTTCCGAAGAAAGTTTTGCTAATAAGCAACCATAGACATGTTTTGGCATTACAAGACTTTTTTTATAGATGAGAGACTCCTTTGTTTGTTTAGTGATCGCAAGCGCTACTGCTTAGCATGAGGCCTTGGGTTTGATTCCCGGGTCAGGCAAAGTGTAATAAGTACGTTTTACTATCTGGAATGTTTCCGGATTCTGGGTTTGTACCAGGTTGATGACAACAGGCACGCCCTCTATAACAGGACACTTGAATATAACTGGCAAAATGTGTAGGTACTAAAGGTACACATCTACTCAACCCTTCGGGGAAACAGGGTGTGATGTTAGTTATTGTCTTTGAACGCTTGACAAGATGGCGTCCCCAATATCAAGCAAAGCTTCTGGCGAGGAACTAGCAATGATTTTATAAATATACTCAATAATTTTGTGTTCAGCCAGCAGTACAAATAAGCATGTATATTTGAGTGATTTATAGTCAACGTCGTTACTTTATTATCCATTTATCAAAGCTTAACGAGCAATAATCGTGGCATTTGAAGCCAGCTTGTTAAAATTGTTAGCTCTTAGTACCTCAGATGTCGATCATTTTAATCTTCAATTTAAACATTCTGTAGAAGCAGGTCTTTTAAAATACTCCAACTTCATTAAAGAATATTTGAATACTAGTAATTAGTTCGAATTTTAATTAGCAACTAGAAAAGTAGGTTTTAAATTGCTTTTTTGTTTGATTAAAGGCCTCAGAGGTATTTGTGATTTATAAAGTCAAATAATTTATTTTTAACTAGTAGTGCCCCGCGGTTTCACCCGTATATGTGTCGATCTCGTGGGAATTTCGGGATAAGAGTATCCTATGTATTATTCTGATGTATAAGCTATAATATTGTAAAGTTTCATCAAAATCCGTTCAGTAATTTTTACGTGAAAGAGGAACAAAAGTGATGGATCCATCCATCCATCCATCCTCAAAAACTTGTGCGTTCATAATATTATTAGTATTGGTATTTTTAATTATATAGACGCGAAGTTCATAATTCTCTGGTCTAATCTGGTCTTCAGTAAACTCAATGATCCGACCTAAGAAGTACCAATAACCTTCCCCCATCAAAGGAGATCAAATCCCAATTTGTCTCCGCACTGGGCGCTTGCCCATCCCCTGGGCCCGGGGTATTTGAGCTTCTAAAACAAACTAAAATAAGGCTGTCTTGTTCCAGAATGTTCGGTTCAGGCGGCGCGTGCGCAGCGTGCGGGCAGGCCATCCCCGCCAGCGAGTTCGTGATGAGGACGAACGCGCCGCAGCAGCCGCTCCACGTGTTCCATATAAAGTGCTTCGCCTGCTCCAAGTGCGGATCACACCTCATGCAGGGCGATAGGTCAGTACTACTACTACTAATACTACACACTATGAGAAGAAAAATCTTTGGGTATTACTGAGACTACCTTTTGCTAAAATTAGTATCTTGGTGAATGCTGTAAGTATGAGCCTCCTCCCCAGTGTTTACAGCCCTAACAGGCGTTGAACAGAAGATTTAGTGCTGGTCTCTAATGAGAACCCAGAGCTCCCCTCCATGAGCTGATAGAAACCACCTGGGTAACTTTTGTATACTAAGAACCCCTAACTGCCCGGTCTTTATACTTTAGCGCCGGATGAAGTCTCGAGGCAGCGCTACGTCGCAGACCTATGGAATGAGATGATGACAAGATGCCAATAGGAGTAGGTACTTCTTAAGAGCATAGTTCAATCTGAGCTTCAAAAGCTTCAATCTATTGGTCGCAACGGTGGTAACAACGGTGTTGGAAACCAACAGGGACACCATTGTATCTACGGCTACCTTTGGTAAAAGCATGGTAAAAACTTGATGTCTTCAGCTTTCAACTAGGGAAACTTTAACTGTTTAGATTCTTTAATCACAAACGAGAACTGCTCACCAAGACACCAACTCTTTCCTCAGGTATTACATGCTCGCGGGCTCACTAGTGTGCGAGCAGGACTGGCAGAAGCTCATGAAGAGCGCGAACGCGACGGGGGCGCCTGGCGCGCCCATGCGCAAGAACAAAGTGGGCCGCCCGCGCCGCTCGCGCGAATGAGCTCCGGCTGCGCGCGCGCAAGCGCCACAACACTCGCATAAAGACTATGAGGAGGTATGTACTGGAAACTGTTTTTAATTTGGATATTTTTAAGGTGCTCGGTGATATGTTTCTGCAATACAAATAGGTAATTCCAGAAATTTAGAAAAAAATCATCCACATGTCATTTTGTGCCGCCGCTGAAAGGTGAAATATATTTCAGCTATGATTGTTAAAATTTGGGTTTGGTAAAATGGCTCTACAGCTTTACTTCTTACACAACTAACACATCTCAATTACAACGCATGAAAATACGCAATTCCACTGACTTAAGAACTCACTTCTTTGATTAGATTATAGAAAATCACTGACCGGAACCGACTATGACCAAATACATACCCCATAAATATCCGATAAAATCGATTAACTAAATAGAACAAAAACTTTCCGAATCAATAAAGATTAAATTAATCGACTATAAATCGATTACCAGAACTGATCATAGTGCCGCGCCTCTACATTCTTTAATAAACCTTAGAAGGTTTAACTCGTGGGCGGGTTCACGCTTGACCTTTGCCGGCAAACACTTACATGTCGTGACTAGCGTGATCATTAATTAAGTTATTTCCTAAGCTTAATTAATTGCGTTAATTATTGTCTGCCGGGGGGTGGGTTGATTGACACCGCGGTGAATTGCCAATTGAATGGAGTATTCAGAAATCGGTATTTCCAGTTCTGTAAGTACTTCCGTTAATTTGGTGACGTAATTGGGAATGTTGGTGTAGGCAATTCTAGTTACGTAAGCAATTAGTTGCTGTTATCAGAAATACATATCAGCCGGTAAAATGTTTCTGCTGAATTAAATATTGGCGCAAAGAAGATACTGACGCCGATTCCCTAGTTCACAAACTAAACTAAAAAGTTCAGTGCATCTTTTTCTTTCTATTTCGTTAAAAAAAGGACAGAAGATAAATATTAGTTTTAATCCTGTCACTGCCCCTTCTTACCCTTCCATACAACTTTATACTAATTCTTCTTCGTAACTAACCACAACTCGGACGTCAATAACAAGGAAAACTAAAAATAAAAACTAAATTATAAAAACAATTCAATTAATTAAGACTCGCATAATCAGTTCTAAAAATAATAAGGCGTACTAAAAATACTTCCTACGTATTTTCCTATGTACCATATTGTTATCAGCCAGTTTCCGTCCCAGATACGGAAAAGTTTCACCTATTTGCATTTTTAAACGGTAAGTGTTGATAAAAGCAACTTAAGTCGATAATTAAATAATTAAGACATGTATAATTAATTCTGAAAATAATAAAGTGCAGTTCCTATGTACTGTAAAGGTTATCTGCAAAAGGGAACCATAAACCATGCAGGCTAGTAGAAAAAAGTGCTATCACTCAAGCGAATTTAGAATTACTTTAAAATTGAATATGCGGCGATTGTTGTCATAAAACAACAGCTAAGCTAAAATTCATTACGAAATTAGTGACATGAAATGACATTAAACTATACGCCAACTTTTTCGTTGGTGACAGTTCCATGGATCACGCGATAACGCTCCCGCCGCCCGCACACTTGTACGAAAAAATCGTTCTATAATTTCAGGCAACTAATTTCGTAATACAATTTTGGCTTTATGTGGTAAGTGAGCACGTACTCTAGAAATAAATAGAGACAATTCATTATTGCTTCTTATTTTATTATAAAGCGCCTACCCCATCCATATAGATTCCAGTATTCTAAGCCCAGCTTTTAAACTACCGTATTAGTTATCAACCAATTCCTGTGTCAGAAACAGAACAGTTTCACCTATTTACATTTTTAAACGGAAAGTGTTGATAAAAAGCAATTTTAGTTGGCAACGGTTTAATTAAGCAGTCGTTTGTCGTGTAACTAGGTAATTTGCTATTGTCTATGGTAGTAACTGAGGCGGAGAGATAAAAGTGACAGAGCTCGTAAAGTGGCGGCACGTAGTGGGTAGTGTCGTGCGGTTGTAATAGGAAGTTACATGTGTACTTTGTCATGTGATGTGGTAAGACAAATATGAATGGATCAGCTGGTTTTTTTTTTTTTTAATATATTCAGCGTGGCATCGACGCACAACTAACTATCATGGATTCAGTCCTTGATTCTAGACCCCGTGCGTTGAAATTTTTTGTCGGTTATTTTTTTTTTAATCAGCTGTTCCATACATTTTGACAACGAAACGGCTGATTTGTTTTTTTTTCCGACGAAAATTTTCAACGCAAGGGTGTCCTGAATCATGTACTGAATTCATGGTTACATTTGCGCATGAAGTCCCTGCCACCCTGTATATTAGGAACATAGTTAAGGGGATGTTCTCGTTCCTAGTTCTACATAGTTTCGTAGCCAGTAGCAAAATATGAGGTCACATGTTTATGAAGTTGAGTAAGTATCACCCCCATCGATTCGTCAGAAACAACCCTTTATCCCCTTATCTAACCAACAAAAAACAAAAAGAAGTCAGGGTAGACCTCTTTCCCACAGACAGAAAAAGACTAGGTAATCAAAAACATTTTACATACCATATTTCTAAAAGCCAATACCAATATTTTTAAAGCAACGCCGCAAAGCTGGTCCTCTCAGACGTGTTAAAAATTCACGAATCATAAGCGAAACAGAGGGATGAAGGCGAGGCTGTGCCGGAAACCATTTGCACTCACGATGCGACCACTCAGTGCGAGCGGATTAGGTAGCGGAGCGGGCGCGGGCGGCGGTGTGGCGATCATAATTACTGAAACACATGGCTGTATTGAGCTTTCGTGGAAATGTACTCTGTTTACCGGTACATTAACGTGATCAATGAGGCAGGATTAAGTTTTGAAATTGACGTTAAAGTAGAGCTACATTGTAGCATTCCCATCTTTCATCAACATTATTTTCCATCTCTCGAATACATTTCACAGTTACCGCGCGTTGAAAGATGTATTAATTAATTGAAATTATTAGACATGCGAACTCCGAAACAGAAGTGGCGAAGAAATACAATTAAGCTGTTCAATGAGCAACGCACAAAGAGCGCCTTTGTTTATGTGATGGAGCTACCCGCACGGAACGCACTTCGGACCACATTTTATAGACTTGCTCGCGGCGTAGTAAACAAATGAAGTGCTAATGTGCTGACGAACGGACGCAAACAGCCTGGTGTTCACTGAAAAAAAAAAAACAACTTGATTCCAGTGACAGTGGCCAATTTGTCATTTCGTAGCCCCCAAGCTGCTACGCGGCTACGCCGTAGCAACTGCTTTACTTTGGCCTCAGCTTTCTTGTTTTTTTTTCTGTATATATGCATGAGATGAGCACTCCTTGTTTTAAAAACTCCATGGCACTGCACATATGTATATCTGAAGTGCATTACAGACTTACGGTACTACGCCGTAGCAGTGAGGCTCAAATGTTAATGATATTTATTAGCGCTCTAAAGCAAATTTCTAATTGCAGTACTTGTCGGACAAGAGGATAGTTCGCACAGTTAATTATCCCGTGGAGCGGACCGTCGTCCGGTGGCCGCGGGCGCGCCGGCTCGTCTCGCCCCGGACTTGCGCTTACGGGCTGCGGCGCTCACACAAAATGCACCGCTAACCAATTCCGAAGTTTAAACACTACCAAACTTATTTCGGCAACTCATAAAACTATTGTCCAGCCTTGTTAATGAACTAACAATTTGTGGCCTCGCTAGTAAACACTCGACTACGCCACAACGCAACGCCTCCAGCTTGATGGTTAGAAATGTCGCGCACGTCAAATATGCAAGATGTGTCAAAAACTGCGTATACTATTACAATGCAGTATTAGACAATAATCTATTCAAACTACAAAACTCACCATGGTTTACGACCGTCAGATTTTAGCGTGTTCAAAATACCAGGGTCCAGGAACCAGTTTTTTTTTTAAATAACAAAATAAACGCGAAAGTTTGTATGGATGGATGGATGGATGTTTGTTACTCTTTCACGCAAAAACGACTACATGGATTTGGATGAAATTTGACACACGGGTAGACCATGACCTGGCATAGGACATAGAATATTTTTCATCCCGATATTCTCAAGGGATAGACATTTATGTGGGTAAAACCGCGGGGCGCAGCTACTTTGTAAATAAAGTGATCACTTTTTACGAGCCTATGAATTTAATTAATTCCGCTCTCATATTATTCAAAAGCGAGTGTCTATTACACCGCCACCCTTTAATAAAACTAGCTGGGTAATAACAAAGGCTGTAGTTGTTATTACTTTGTGCGGACGTGGTCAAAGGCGCGATGTTAATTGGAAAACACCTGAAAATGACAGCGCCTTTATGGTCGGTATGTTTGGCGTAAAAATCAAGTCCGGGTGAAACTGCCGCTGGCCGGTGGCTCAAAGACTTGACCGTTCACCCGGCGGCTTTGTAACACGATTACGCCGACTTGTCGAAAGTTAATTAAATAACGTTTTTCCAAATTACCTGGCGGGCTCGACATCAAAGTGCCCTCGCACTCGCTCCGGGAATCTTTCCACAAAGGGCTGCTGCGGGCGAGGTCCGTCCCTCTGATGTAGTGCAGTGGACAGGTGAGACTGAGATCTTCAACCTTTTGGTCGATTCTCAACGAGTTTACCGTGAGAGGTACTAGTAAGTTCGTACTCGATCATAAACAATTCACTTTCAACAATTAAACTGTTGGACGTTTTGATTGATGACTGATATCTATTGTCTATCTAATTCAATCGGCCTCAAAGCGGTTGTGGCACGCGAAGTAAGGGGTCGTTTGCACTGTGCACGACACGCTAGTTCTGTGTGCTTTCTGTAGGAGTCCGTAACACCACCAACCCACTCACTACCTGAAATGTTTTTTTAGTTGGAACGATGCCAATTAAAGTGTCTAGCTATCTGTTGTGTGAAAAGATAATTGAATCTGAACTTACATAAAACTTCTCCAAGTATCAAAAGGTGACCTGCCAAAATCTGTAAATTTTAGTATGATTCTTAAACTTTCCTTCAAAATTAAATGACGCCAACACGGCACTCTGTTATTTCAATAATCACAGCCAATTTACTCTTCGTTAATTTTTCTTTACAATGAAAGTCGGGGTTGTTTACATTACAATTTTTACTGGAGGTAGTTTGATCGAACGCCCTTCGTGGGATCGGGTCGGGCATCGAACTCGCTACCGTTGCGTGCCGCCGCCGATCAGCTGCTCTCACCTCCAATCACTCTACACTAATTACTCGTTTTAACTGACGCTGTAAAAAATAAACAATTTAGATCGATACGTGTGTTATGTGTGTAATTATGTCTGTTATTTTTAATAATATATAATACGGAGAATTTTTACACCTTTTTCAAGCAGTAAAGAAAGGGTTCGTAAAATATGTTTTAAGTAAGTAACTGCCAAATTAACTTTCTTATAATTTTTTTTTTCTTTTTACATGGGATGTAAAAAGAAAGAAAAAATCTCTATATAATAATCTTTAATTTCTTAAAAGCATAAAAAGAAGGTATATTATTAACATAACGATTCTCCCTGTACTACCTACTTCAAAAGTAGAACCAATTTTTCGACGAAGACAAATCAAATTCTATGAGCTCAATATATCGTCTTCCCAGAATAGCAAATAAGATGATAAACAACATCTCACAGTCTTAACTTCGAACAAAGCACCAGAAATTAATGAAAATACCCGTCTTACATTTTTGATGAAATGTTACTTTCACTTTAGGTACAGAACCTTAATAAAAATATAACAGTAATTACTCGCAAGGCAATCCGCTTCAAACAAAGTATGTCAAGAAATTAGTATTTAATTTATTCATTGGGCTTGGGTTCGTGTCTAGTTTAGTTATTACGAGGTAGTTAAGGCGTCAAGAGGTTTCGAAATTAATCACGTCGTGACACTAAAGCTTAGCGCACACTCGCCCCTTGCTCTGCACTCTGTGATCACGAAAAATCATACGGTCAGTCGTGTGAAACGACTTGCACTCGTAGCCAATCGCGAGACCCACATTATGAACCATACGGCTCGTAATTCAGTCACGACCTGATCATGTTAAGTGGCAGTCCACTGTATGTGCTCGACCTAAGTGAGCGCGTGCCTTCAACAGTGGATACGACGGTATATTAACACTCCATTATCGAAATTAAATCTTTGTTTCTAACAGGCAGCTGTATATTAGGCTATACTCCATTTATCATAACATTATATTATTAACGGTGGTGACCCTTTCGTTATTTTGTTTTAAACGTATAATAAACTCCGTTTTTTTCTAATGTAATTATGTAGTAACATTTTTAATTAACCCTAAAATGCAACTTAGTGCAATAATATTACACAATAACTGTCGTTAATTGGGCGGTTACTTTTCTAGTGTTTTAATAAATGGAGTACCTAAAGCTGTCATAAAAAATAAACGCTAAAAGCTCACTGCATACTTAGAAGGGCCGGTTGTTTCAAACGGTTGGTTAACATAGCATACGTAGGTACGTCAAATAATAACGATTACGTACTCGTTATTATTCGGCAAGGCCATAGTTTTGTAATTGTAATTTGAAACAATGCTTTTTTTGGTTTGACGATATTTAGCGCCATTTTTTGACGTATACGCGTGCGTCAAGTGGACTTGAAACAACCCGCCCTTAGTTAGCATGCATAACGTATAACAGTACCAGAAAATCCGATTTATAGAAACAGAAAAAGTTGAATCCTCTAATACCTAAATTAGAATAAAACATGAAATATAAAGAAAACTTTAATTAACGCCAGTCGTTCACATGTGGAGACAATTTACGTCTCTGGCTCTAATTTAAAATTAATACCGTCGGGCTGGTGGAAAATTTGAAAAGTTTGAACGACGTCGCCGGGCCTTCGCTCCGCCGATTGCATTTTTATACGAGTAAGACAACCTCTTAGCTTATTAGGGAAGCCAGTTATTAGAGGTCCGTGGGATTTCTCTGCGGACGCGGTGCGTGGCCTCGAAACCAACTCGCCCCACTTAATTAGTTAAATGGATACGTTCTTATTTCTTTTCTCTATTTTTATAGACGCAACGTGTACAATAAACCCGGTTCCCTGCTGTGCCTTTGCAATCCGAGTCAACTATTCAAATCCGCAAAATTGAAACAGAGCTTTCTGCCATTTAATTTGGGATCGGCGGCGGCGGTACAATTTGGGGCAGAGCGGTGATGCACTTATGCACCGGCACATTTCCCACAGCCCGGTGCGCCGGATCCGCATCCGCACGCGACAAAGGACATCCGCCCACAATAGTTCCATTAAAATAATGCAAGTAAATGAGGATTTGCGGAGACGAGTCCACCGAAGCCGCTGGCGACCGCTCGCTGACAATGCGCACGCCGCACAGAGCGCACAGAGCGGCTCCCGGCTGCGACGGCGCTTAAAACACTATACGCGAACATGTTTCATTAGCTAAGTGGAAGGCTTTTGGTGGCTGAATCTGTGTAATGCAGCTAGCTAGACTAGACGCAGCGTCGCTTTTACTTAAACGCCGTAATTAAAACGCCCCCTCCCCGCTAAGGGCGCAGTTTTAAGCTCGGTTCAACTAGTTTCGAGTGGCCAATTTAGTTTTAGTGTTACTCCGTGTTTGAGATACAAATTTTAAATTGATGTATCAAAAGCGTCATAGTAACGTTTGTAATGAGCTTCGAGTTTTAATTGCAGCATTTACGATTAGCTGGCGATTAGACAGACTTTGTTTAATTATATTTAATTCTCCGTCTAGACGTAAGTGTTCTATAGTTCTATACTTAGTCAGCCTTCTCTTTACCAATAAATAAAAAAAAATAACGCGCTTGAATGACGACACAGTTTATTGTAAAAAGTATGTACTTACTAACAAAATGTAAAGCACAAGAATTTTCCGGAAAATGTCCAATTAACGTATTAATAGGCTCAAAATACGTATTGGACTCTCTCAGAATTTTCCGAAAAATGTAGTTTTTTTTTTCCAAAACTTGTTCCTTCGATCCGCAAAGTTCATTAGTAAGCCTTTGGGGACACTTTCTTAAAGGACACCAGATTTATGCCATTTAACCCTGAAGTGGGCCCGAAGTGTGTCAAGAAGAGGTGTCAGTACGTAGCTACGTTATTACGAACATTTTCCGTCATAGACAAGATAGACGTGACACGACATGACTGGCATCCTTTACTGACCGATCCATTTGTCGGACTTTTTGAAAAGAGAAGGACCAATTTTAGGGGGAAAATTGTACGTGCAATAAGGAGTGTGACGATACTGTGTCGCTTTTGATATGAAGGAGAAAAAGAAAATCTAATCAATCAATAAAGGGCCAAAATTACCCATATTTATTTACTATTTTTAGCGTAAAAGCATCTTTAAATGAACTCAATAACAAAAAAATACTACAGAAGCATTAACACAATCATACAATCAACAAATAATATTCAACAGTTGATTATTTTATCGTGGATTCAGAATTAATCCCATAATTAAAATTGATTGTATTAATAAATGTTCACCCTTTGTATGTTTGCTAATCTACACTGCGTAGTATCTAGACTACGTAACCGAAAAGAATACACCTGTATTTCTTTCACTCGTTGCAAAGAGCCGAAGACGTCACAAATTATTGATGTCACAGCAGGTCACGGACTACCGGAAGCTCACGCTAACCGCAAAATGACGCGACTGCTGGTCTGCGTACTCGTTGCGTGTCGCCGCGGAATCATGTCACAGCAACATTTTCAATCCAGAAACTACCCTAACATGCATTTTTAATGTCTTCATTCTTTCGCCAACTACAAATAATGCCAAGCTATCATTTCTCTAAATCATTTCCCACTTAACAACTTCACGAACCAATCATCGTTCCCTTTTTCATGAAACTACGAACATGCAGCTGGCATTGCATGTTTGCGTAGGGGCTTCGCGGCGCGCGTTTAATAACTTTATTGATAACTAACGAGTAAAATTGATCGGCATTAACGATCTTAATCGAATCGCGGCTGGCATCGATTCATTGCGTGTCGATGCCCCGATCTCGAGTTAATTTAATTGAAACTGAGTTGAGTAATTAATTAGAGGCGAATGAGAGCTCTCAGCCGGATGAAGCGAACCCCCGCATTGGTGTTTACAGCCGCTCATACATATTGAGTGAGTGACGACGAGACAACACGTCTTAACACAGATTAGACATACAGCACTTTATATTTTTGTTTATAATAATAAAACACGCGTAAAATTCTGTCTCCGTGATACTCCACTTTTATACCAGACTTTATATTTAAACGTGAATACTAATAAGCTCATTATAACAAACAAGGCTCTAAAAAATTGCTTAGTACGAAGATTATAATCTATGTTGTATATTTTTCACATTTTTACAATATTTATAGGGCAGACGGCACTTCGTTTTATGAGTGTAACTAAGTAACTAGGTTCGAAGATACAAACAAAAAAATTAATCCATTGGTAGTGAAGCATTTGTAAGATTAAAAACACGTGTCACAGTAGCCTGAGAACATGAGCATCACAAGAACTGCTACAATAGCGGACATAAGACGTGTTGTCACGTCGAAATTGCCCTAATGCCCCTTGCTCGGCAGGTAGACCGGAGGCCGCAGTTTTTTTTTCAGGTCTAAAAAACTGTTAATTTTATGATTTGCAAAATATAGGCTTGATTTTTTCAAGGACACCTCAATGGAAATTGTTAACTTTGGGTTAAAGTAAAGTCTAGAAGGCCAATTTTCGTAATTAAAAACGTTCAAAATCTAGTCGCAGCCTCATCTCGGCGACACAAATCTCAAAAACTTGTCAAAATATAGGGAAGTTAGGCGTATTTTTGACAGATTGAAACTAAGATCAGACTGTGAACGTTACAAACGCTGTGAATTAACAGAATTGCCCCCCTGATATCAATTCAGTATGATCAGACAATCATAGAAACAAGCCACAAAGTTCAAAAAACTTAAATAATTCACAAGAAATTTAAGTAATTGGTCTCTGGAGTGGGCGAACAGTGAGCACAATGTTACACAGAATACATAACAACAGATACGCCACCCGATTGATTTAGCTAAGAGCATAGCGACGCGGGTTAATAGCGTTTAATCCCGCTGAAACGTACACGATCCGTCATAATGAATATTTATCCTCGACAGAAGTCGGGGCATACTTTTATGACGAATACATATTTTAGTAGCCGACGTAATTCCACTGATTACTTTCTTTAATTTTTCTGAAAACGCAGCCCGTACCTAAGTGTATTAAAGCTTCGGGAAGAGCACACATTTAATGGATGAAAATTTTAACAAAATAAGTACTCTTTTTCGGATACGAAAATTGAAGGAACATTTGAGTGTTCGAATGTCTTTTTAATATCATTCGTACATTTATAATTCATAGACGTCTGTGGGTTTAACTGTTGCAACTTTTAAACACGCTTTTGCAGAACGTCAATTCGGTTTTCAGTAACTGTCATGTTCAAAAAAAGATTCGAAAGTGATCGAAAAGATTGCTTTAATTTCAACAATCACTATTTAGTAGGTTCAATTAAGAGCAGGTATAGAAGAATACAGGCCATGCATGGATCCCTTTATGTTTGAATAAATCTATGTTACACAGACAGCGCATATAAGGTGAAAGTATCAAGAAACAGTTTGTATATTTTTATTTCCCTTGAATTGGGCAGCTTTGTTTGTAACGAAACAGATCGGATACAGTATGTCAAAACAAGAAACTCTTACATACAACTCAAAATAAATGCCCTAGATACCTTTCATTTTAATAATTCGCTGAAAACGTCAATTGTAAATAAGTAGACATATCTAAGTCTAACATAATAAAAAAAATATATATATCCTACTAATAATATTATAAACGCGAAAGTTTGTGAGGATGCATGGATGGATAGATGGATGGATGGATGTTTGTTACTCTTTCATGCAAAAACTACTGAACGGATTTTGATGAAACTTTACAGTAATATAGCTTATACATCAGAATAACACATAGGATACTTTTTACTCCGATATTCTCAGATGACACTTATACGGGTGAAACCGCGGGGCGCAACTAGTTTTATTTATAAATCAAAAACTAAATGTCTTCAAGGCTTTCAAACAAAAATAAATGTATTATTTAATAACATATTATCATGATTATTAAGAGCGGCCATTATTCTGATCAACATAACATTACGAAACTGAAACAAGATGTTTTGTCCGGTGCGGTCGTAATTCTTGCACTTAAGGGCCTTACTCTCGTTTAGTACCGTAATACGGTCACTTTATGAAGAATATTTCTCATTAACGGCTTGATTAAAAGATCTGTAAAAAATATATGTTTGCTATAGATTCATGAACAACATTTCTGTAGAAGGATTTTTTCGTATGGCTAATACTTTTGCCTTAAAAAAATATTTACCAACACGCTATTTTTTTCTGATATTCGATATTACTTCTAAACGGCTTTGATATTTGGAAATATTTTTACACTGAAAAATCGATGGTTAGAGGTACTACAGATTTGTCTTAGCTTATGTAAATCAATTAACATTTGCAAAGGAAATGTCCCCACTTTGAGATCGAGCTTCAGAGGGGCTCTGCGCGGGCGCGGGCGGCAGTCGTGCGTTAGCATTGAGACGGGATGGCTGTGTCGCTCGCTGCTACGCTCCGGCTATCGACCGACTATGCGCGTCTGTCTGTGTTAGTGCAAATATTTACGAACGAATTGTATCAGTGTGCGTTTATTGACTAGCTCGCTGCAGATGGCCCATTTCTATTGTGCGCGTGGACGCTTACGAATACTTACGATAGTAATACAAGTAGTCATAATATCTAAACTAATATTAAAATGAGAAAAGATTGGATTTGATCAAAATAAAAGTCCAAGATGGCGGCTGCGAAAATTTTCAAGTTTTTCATCATAGGTGTCGTTTTCACATTTTTCGAGGGTGACAAAACCGATAGTGAGGTCAAAATAAAAATCCAAAATGGCGGCTGCAAAAATTTTCAAATATTTCATCATGGGTGTCGTTTTCATGCTTTTCGGGGGTGATAAAGCCGCTAGTGAGGTCAAAATAAAAATCTAAAATGGCGGCTGCGAAAATTTTCAAATATTTCATCATGGGTGTCCTTTTCATGCTTTTCGGGGGTGATAAAGCCGCTAGTGAGGTCAAAATAAAAATCCAAAATGGCGGCTGCGAAAATTTTCAAATTTTTCATCATGGGTGTCGTTTTTATGCTTTTCGGGGGTGATAAAGCCGCTAGTGAGGTCAAAATAAAAATCCAAAATGACGGTTGCGAAAATTTTCAAATTTTTCATCATGGGTGTCGTTTTCATGGTTTTTGAGGCTGCTGAAGCCAATAGTGAGGTCAAAATGAAAATCTAAGATGGCGGGTGTGAAAATTTTCAGAATTTTCGTCATGGGTGTCGTTTTTATGCTTTTCGGGGGTGTTAAAGCCGCTAGTGAGGTCAAAATAAAAATCCAAAATGACGGTTGCGAAAATGTTCAAATTTTTCATCATGGGTGTCGTTTTCATGGTTTTTAAGGCTGCTGAAGCCAATAGTGAGGTCAAAATGAAAATCTAAGATGGCGGGTGCGAAAATTTTCAGAATTTTCGTCATGGGTGTCGTTTTCATACTTTTCGAGGGTGATCAAGCCGATAGTGAGGTCAAAATAAAAATCCAAAATGGCGGCTGCAAAAATTTTCAAATATTTCATCATGGGTGTCGTTTTCATGCTTTTCGGGGGTGATAAAGCCGCTAGTGAGGTCAAAATAAAAATCTAAAATGGCGGCTGCAAAAATTTTCAAATATTTCATCATGGGTGTCGTTTTCATGCTTTTCGGGGGTGATAAAGCCGCTAGTGAGGTCAAAATAAAAATCCTAAATGGCGGCTGCAAAAATTTTCAAATATTTCATCATGGGTGTCGTTTTCATGCTTTTCGGGGGTGATAAAGCCGCTAGTGAGGTCAAAATAAAAATCTAAAATGGCGGCTGCGAAAATTTTCAAATATTTTATCATGGGTGTCGTTTTCATGCATCTCGGGGGTGATAAAGCCGCTAGTGAGGTCAAAATAAAAATCTAAAATAGCGGCTGCGAAAATTTTCAAATATTTCATCATGGGTGTCCTTTTCATGCTTTTCGGGGGTGATAAAGCCGCTAGTGAGGTCAAAATAAAAATCCAAAATGGCGGCTGCGAAAATTTTCAAATTTTTCATCATGGGTGTCGTTTTTATGCTTTTCGGGGGTGTTAAAGCCGCTAGTGAGGTCAAAATAAAAATCCAAAATGACGGTTGCGAAAATTTTCAAATTTTTCATCATGGGTGTCGTTTTCACGGTTTTTAAGGCTGCTGAAGCCAATAGTGAGGTCAAAATGAAAATCTAAGATGGCGGGTGCGAAAATTTTCAGAATTTTCGTCATGGGTGTCGTTTTCATACTTTTCGAGGGTGATCAAGCCGATAGTGAGGTCAAAATAAAAATCCAAAATGGCGGCTGCGAAAATTTTCAAACTTTTCGTCAGTGATGTCGTTTTCATACTTTTCGAGAGTGATAAAGCCGATAGTGAGGTCAAAATAAAAATCCAAAATGGTGGTTGCGAAAATTTTCAAATTTTTCATCATGGGTGTCGTTTTCATGGTTTTTAAGGCTGCTGAAGCCAATAGTGAGGTCAAAATGAAAATCTAAGATGGCGGGTGCGAAAATTTTCAGAATTTTCGTCATGGGTGTCGTTTTCATACTTTTCGAGGGTGATCAAGCCGATAGTGAGGTCAAAATAAAAATCCAAAATGGCGGCTGCAAAAATTTTCAAATATTTCATCATGGGTGTCGTTTTCATGCTTTTCGGGGGTGATAAAGCCGCTAGTGAGGTCAAAATAAAAATCTAAAATGGCGGCTGCAAAAATTTTCAAATATTTCATCATGGGTGTCGTTTTCATGCTTTTCGGGGGTGATAAAGCCGCTAGTGAGGTCAAAATAAAAATCTAAAATGGCGGCTGCAAAAATTTTCAAATATTTCATCATGGGTGTCGTTTTCATGCTTTTCGGGGGTGATAAAGCCGCTAGTGAGGTCAAAATAAAAATCTAAAATGGCGGCTGCGAAAATTTTCAAATATTTTATCATGGGTGTCGTTTTCATGCATCTCGGGGGTGATAAAGCCGCTAGTGAGGTCAAAATAAAAATCTAAAATAGCGGCTGCGAAAATTTTCAAATATTTCATCATGGGTGTCCTTTTCATGCTTTTCGGGGGTGATAAAGCCGCTAGTGAGGTCAAAATAAAAATCCAAAATGGCGGCTGCGAAAATTTTCAAATTTTTCATCATGGGTGTCGTTTTTATGCTTTTCGGGGGTGTTAAAGCCGCTAGTGAGGTCAAAATAAAAATCCAAAATGACGGTTGCGAAAATTTTCAAATTTTTCATCATGGGTGTCGTTTTCACGGTTTTTAAGGCTGCTGAAGCCAATAGTGAGGTCAAAATGAAAATCTAAGATGGCGGGTGCGAAAATTTTCAGAATTTTCGTCATGGGTGTCGTTTTCATACTTTTCGAGGGTGATCAAGCCGATAGTGAGGTCAAAATAAAAATCCAAAATGGCGGCTGCGAAAATTTTCAAACTTTTCGTCAGTGATGTCGTTTTCATACTTTTCGAGAGTGATAAAGCCGATAGTGAGGTCAAAATAAAAATCCAAAATGGTGGTTGCGAAAATTTTCAAATTTTTCATCATGGGTGTCGTTTTCATGGTTTTTAAGGCTGCTGAAGCCAATAGTGAGGTCAAAATGAAAATCTAAGATGGCGGGTGCGAAAATTTTCAGAATTTTCGTCATGGGTGTCGTTTTCATACTTTTCGAGGGTGATCAAGCCGATAGTGAGGTCAAAATAAAAATCCAAAATGGCGGCTGCAAAAATTTTCAAATATTTCATCATGGGTGTCGTTTTCATGCTTTTCGGGGGTGATAAAGCCGCTAGTGAGGTCAAAATAAAAATCTAAAATGGCGGCTGCAAAAATTTTCAAATATTTCATCATGGGTGTCGTTTTCATGCTTTTCGGGGGTGATAAAGCCGCTAGTGAGGTCAAAATAAAAATCTAAAATGGCGGCTGCAAAAATTTTCAAATATTTCATCATGGGTGTCGTTTTCATGCTTTTCGGGGGTGATAAAGCCGCTAGTGAGGTCAAAATAAAAATCTAAAATGGCGGCTGCGAAAATTTTCAAATATTTTATCATGGGTGTCGTTTTCATGCATCTCGGGGGTGATAAAGCCGCTAGTGAGGTCAAAATAAAAATCTAAAATAGCGGCTGCGAAAATTTTCAAATATTTCATCATGGGTGTCCTTTTCATGCTTTTCGGGGGTGATAAAGCCGCTAGTGAGGTCAAAATAAAAATCCAAAATGGCGGCTGCGAAAATTTTCAAATTTTTCATCATGGGTGTCGTTTTTATGCTTTTCGGGGGTGTTAAAGCCGCTAGTGAGGTCAAAATAAAAATCCAAAATGACGGTTGCGAAAATTTTCAAATTTTTCATCATGGGTGTCGTTTTCACGGTTTTTAAGGCTGCTGAAGCCAATAGTGAGGTCAAAATGAAAATCTAAGATGGCGGGTGCGAAAATTTTCAGAATTTTCGTCATGGGTGTCGTTTTCATACTTTTCGAGGGTGATCAAGCCGATAGTGAGGTCAAAATAAAAATCCAAAATGGCGGCTGCGAAAATTTTCAAACTTTTCGTCAGTGATGTCGTTTTCATACTTTTCGAGAGTGATAAAGCCGATAGTGAGGTCAAAATAAAAATCCAAAATGGTGGTTGCGAAAATTTTCAAATTTTTCATCATGGGTGTCGTTTTCATGCTTTTCGGGGTTGATAAAGCCGATAGTGAGGTCAAAATAAAAATCCAAAATGGCGGCTGCAAAAATTTTCAAATATTTCATCATGGGTGTTGTTCTCCCACATTTCGAGGGTGATAAAGCCGATAATGAGGTCAAAATAAAAATCCAAAACGGCGGCTACAAAAATTTTCAAATATTTCATCATGGGTGTCATTTTCATAGTTTTCGAGGGTACTACAGCCGATAGTGAGCTCACAATGTAAATCCAAGATGGCGGCTACAAAAAATTGTTTTTTTTTTAAATCATACATAAGGGACTTCGAATAACCTATGTTATTCCGATCAAACTAAAATTTACTAATTATTACTTGATTTTAGGTACACGATACTTATTTGACAATAATATACTTAGTGTGATGAGTTGCCAAATAAACAATGTTATTTATCACGAGACCGCATGAGTGAGTGAGTGAGTGAGTGACAGATAGATTGCAAAAACAATATCCTATACGGTTAAGACACAAGAAATGCGTTTCCGTGAATACTGTATCATTGTGTATTAAAATTCAATTGATTTAATACAGATAACTTATTATTGAAAGATTATCTATTTATCCAGTTCTTTATTTAGATATTTAAGAAGGAAAATTAGTTTTATATGTAACCAACACCTCAAATTGATGACTGAATAATTAGTTACAACTAAAACTAAATTTTTGAAGCCGCCATTTTGGATTTTTATTTTGACCTCACTATTGGCTTTATCACTCTGGAATAGTCTGGAAAACCACGAAAACGACACTTATGAAGCAAAATTCCAAATTTATCGCAGCCGCCATTTTGGATTTTCATTTTGACCTCACTATTGGCTCCAGCACCCTCGAAAACCACGAAAACGACACCCATGACGAATATTTTGAAAAGTTTTGCAGCCGACATCCTGGATTTTCATTTTGACTTTACAATCGGCTCCAGCACCCTCGAAAACCACGAAAATGACACCCATGACGAAAATTTTGAAAATTTTCGCACCCGCCATTTAGATTTTCATTTTGACCTCACTATTGGCTTCAGCAGCCTCGAAAACCACGAAAATGACACCCATGACGAAAATTTTGAAAATTTTCGCACCCGCCATCTTAGATTTTCATTTTGACCTCACTATTGGCTTCAGCAGCCTCAAAAACCATGAAAACGACACCCATGATGAAAAATTTTAAAATTTTTGCAGCCGCCATTTTAGATTTTCATTTTGACCTCACTATGGCTCCAGCACCCTCGAAAACCACGAAAACGACACCCATGACGAATATTTTGAAAAGTTTTGCAGCCGCCATCCTGGATTTTCATTTTGACTTTATAATCGGCTCCAGCACCCTCGAAAACCACGAAAATGACACCCACGACGAAAATTTTGAAAATTTTCGCACCCGCCATCTTAGATTTTCATTTTGACCTCACTATTGGCTTCAGCAGCCTCGAAAACCACGAAAATGACACCCATGACGAAAATTTTGAAAATTTTCGCACCCGCCATCTTAGATTTTCATTTTGATCTCACTATTGGCTTCAGCAGCCTCGAAAACCACGAAAAGGACACCCATGACGAATATTTTGAAAAGTTTTGCAGCCGCTATCCTGGATTTTCATTTTGACTTTATAATCGGCTCCAGCACCCTCGAAAACCACGAAAATGACACCCATGACGAAAATTTTGAAAATTTTCGCACCCGCCATCTTAGATTTTCATTTTGATCTCACTATTGGCTTCAGCAGCCTCGAAAACCACGAAAATGACACCCATGACGAAAATTTTGAAAAGTTTTGCAGCCGCCATCTTGGATTTTCATTTTGACTTTATAACCGGCTCCAGCACCCTCGAAAACCACGAAAATGACACCGATGACGAAAATTTTGAAAATTCTCGCCCGCCATCTTAGATTTTCATTTTGACCTCACTATTGGCTTCAGCAGCCTCGAAAACCACGAAAATAACACCCATGACGAAAATTTAGAAAAGTTTTGTAGCCGTCATCCTGGATTTTCATTTTGACTTTATAATCGGCTCCAGCACCCTCGAAAACCACGAAAATGACACCCATGACGAGGTTTATCTACTAAACGGCCGTAGGTAATTATTTCAAGGTCACTGCCGAAACTATAACATCGTTCGATTGGCTACGGAACCCTAAAATGCTATTTAGGTACAGTGCTAAAAGTTTATTACTGATTTATAATAATTCAAATTGGTGAAACAGGATCACATTTTTTATAAAATCTCATTTTTATGTAATAAATCCTCCTACCTACAGTATGCAAATAAAATGATATTCGATTCCTAAGAAAATACTCGAAATATTTTTTTAAGTTTTAACCCCGCAGGAACTAAGTTCTGATTT
The DNA here is from genome assembly GCA_945859715.1 of Apamea sordens. Taxonomy (NCBI): domain Eukaryota; kingdom Metazoa; phylum Arthropoda; class Insecta; order Lepidoptera; family Noctuidae; genus Apamea; species Apamea sordens. Next base: position 7,563,219 of record OX243991.1, on the reverse strand, counting down.
TAAATAAAATCGAAATTTCTAAATAAAAAATGCTTAAAATATACGTAACATACGTATCAATCTATACAAAATATATCAGACAGCTATCCGCAATTCCCTTCTGGAATCGTAGGCAAAAATAGCGACCTGCGGGCGGTATGTCTGTGCCTCTGCATACTCTTTGATCGTCATTTTAGTTCAGCGCGCCACCGCGCGCGTTTTACGTTTTCGGGAGTAGAGGGTTTAGCTCCGCCCACATGCACAAGGTCAGCGAGCCCTATATACACCTTAATAGGCTTCATTTAATAATTAATAAAACTACCTGCCTCCATATTGCCAGCACTACACATTAGCTTTAATTTTATTATAACGCTCATAATAAAAACACCACGATATGGGGCCAGCGTGTTGGAAACGAGGATTATTATTATGGATATTATATATTTTTAAATTAAGTAGGTAATGTGTTGTTTGTGTGGGTATAAAAAACAGTAGGTACATCTGCCTTTTACTGACTACATCATTAAAATGGCAAATGTACACTTTTTTCTTAATAGTGTAGTTATTTTTTTAATAGTGTTGCTAGGTTCCGCGTTTTGAGAAGTTGGTCCTTATTGAAAAAGAGTTCAAGACCAATTCATAGTGTTCTCGAATAATCGTTTTGGTATTAAATCTCACAAAAAATTACGTATCTCAGGTTTTCACCAATCCTGGTAGGACAAAATAACAGTTATAAATCTACTAGCAGCGCCCCGCGGTTTCACCCGCATAAATTTCCATCCCGTGGGACTATCGGGATAACAAGTATCCTATGTGTTAATCCTGGTTTTAAAATATGTGTATAAAATGTGTGCCAAATTTCATCCAAATCCGTCCAGTAGTTTTTGCGTGAAAGAGTAACAAACATCCATCCATCTTCACAAACTTTCGTGTTTATAATATTAGTAGGATTATAGTAGGATTCTCTCGCAAAACGAATTTAGGTAAAAGTTCGTAGGACAACGAACAGGTGCACAAGAACGAAGTGACATAAAAAGTAGGAACATTAGCAGGATGACATACAGATTTGTAGACATTCGGTTTTCTTCATTAGCAAATGATCCCTAAAGATGCGTATGAGCAGTTAGCAAAAGACATAAAAATAAGGCTCACATTTCATTATAAAGAGTAGGCCTTTTAGAATAGCTAAGGTTGCCTCAGTTCAATTCATCCTTACCGAGAATTTCCCTTCAACATCTTTTAGTCTCATACATTTAAAAATAAAAAATTATTTCAGTTTTGTAAACAGCAATAAGCAGTACGTCGTTTTTATATTTAATGTGCCCTCGTCCATTAGTCATATGAAACATGTGCCAATACAAATTATATGGAGGTTTATGAATGACAGACTGGTGCGGGGGTGAGGGGCGCGCGGGGCGGCGCGGGGTGCCCTGAGGAGGGAACACTAATGGATTACATTCGCGCGAGTGAATTAGGATATTGTCGTGCGATCTGTTCCGCTGCACTCCTTTATGATGCTACCATTCATACATACACAAACACACACACAAGCACGTGTACATACTGATGATTACAGATTAAATATTGATGGAGCAATACAATTAGGCCTCCCACTTGGGCCATCCTCGTGTGCAGCTAGAAGTAGACGCGTGGGCCGACGAACGAGAGTGGGACGATATCGATTTAAGGATTTTACATTCAATTAGATGTGTGATAACGTTATCGGAACAGTTGTAGGTTATTATTTGTGTAGTGTACTTACTTATTGAATCTTTTATAATTTAGATAGACTTAAATCAAGTGGTAGGATGACTACCTTAAAAGCTTCTTTAAAGAATCTCTCGCATTATACAGAGTGTACAATAAATGTATGGTCAAATTCAAGGGTGTGGTAGGTACTGACCAAACTGAACAACTTTCTCCATGGGACCAACATTGTAAACGCAAAAAAAAAAATGAATACAAAACTTCAAAACTACTCGACCCTTTGTATGGGACGGCTGATTATTTTTTCGCGATTACGATGGTGGTCCGGCGGAGAAAGTAGTTCAGATTGAGGACCCTTAAATTTGCCCACACATAACATAAAATAGAAAATAATTTCCCATCGTAAAACAAAAGTGGCTACAACAATTAAAATCGCCACTGAAAGTTATCCAAACCACTAAAAAGCACATCGACACAATGAAGGATTACACCACTCTGTAATCACTTACTCTGAACCCGATATTAATGAACCATTTCCCTCGATTAACTCCGCGTTTAAAGTTTACTTTTTCACAACACTCGTGCGTGGAAGTGAAAATAAGCCGACGTCAAATTACAGTTATCAACATTGGAAACAATCTGCGATTTAATTTAAACGAGTGCTATCCTGACGCTTATCGTTTGTACGAGTAGAGCAGAGCAGCTTTCATTTTTATACACTCTTTTACCGATAGGGCTAAGTAATACCAGCCGCATGGGTCGATCGGTCAGGTTAAGCTACGCTTGCCGCGGTTGGTCCGTGGATGGGTGACCATCTTTACATACCAAGACCCCTCCGTGCCTCGGAAAGCACGTTAAGCCGCTGGTCCCGGCTGTCATTCGCGGATCTTTGGCAGTCGTTACGGGTGGTCAGAAGCCCGAAAGTCTGACAACCAGTCGTACCAAGGGGTATCGTATTACCCAGTAACTGGGTTGTGGAGGTCAGATAGGCAGTCGCTCCATGTAAAATACTGGTATTCAGCTGCATCCGATTAGACTGGAAGCCGACCGAGTTGGGAAAAGGCTAGGCAGATGATGACGCTCTCTTCCCGATAATTCGTTACTATGATGCGACTACCTCTTTGGTCTGCTGGTTGCAAGCGTTACTACTGAGCTTGAGGTCCTGGGTTCGATTTCCAGGTCGGTCAAAGTGATTTAGGGTTTTTAGCAGTAGCAGTTCGGAGTCTTTTTTTTATTTTTATTTATTTATCATTTATACAAAAGAATAGAGGATTATTCATATTAAATAGCAACCAAAAACCACTAAGGTTTAAACTTGTGCTATCACGAGTCTAACTATACATATACAACGTGTTTTTTTTGATATCCCATAACTCTAGGGGGTCATTGTATTCATCATTATGAACAACTTTTACTATGGGACCAAACCCGAAATCGCGAAACAAAAGTTTGGTGTTCCCTACATTTTGACGTGTTATACGAAAATAAATATAGGGAACAGCTGATTTTTTTTTCGCGCTTTCAGGTTTGGTCCCATAGTAAAAGTTGTTCTTAATGATGAGTACAATGACCCCCTAGAGTTATGGGATATAAAAAAAAACACGTTGTATATTTGTGCCCGGATGATGGCAATAAGCTTGCCGCCTAATAACAGGCGAAATGGATGTACAGACGCCAGCAGGTCAAGATACCCGAAACTGTCAAATTTTCCCAATCAACCTTGAACCTTATGCTTTAGCGATAAAGTTGAATACCTATTAAAGAAATTTGACAGATTGTAGTAGCTTGATGTGCTGGCGTCTGTACTATATAATAGGTACACCCCTGCTTAATCCTTCGGGGAATACATTATGTGTGTATGTTATAACATCGATTAAAGTTTGGATCCCTAGGTTACGATTTTAGAACTACTTATATCGCTATCGGAAAAGTCTCGGTACTGGGAACACTGCCATTGAAAATTTTATCGACCGTCCTGTGATATCGAAGCGATATCAGTACTACTGTGAAATGCATAATTATTTTTCTTCTTCCTAGAAGTAATAAATAAAACTCCAGGAAACAGAGTCTTTATTTAATTCTTAGAATCGCGAAAACCCATTCCAAAATCCCATTCTCATACCGTTGATAACGTTAAACGTCGTTTGAAGGCCTAACACTCCAAGTTTCAGTCCACTAACATTTTCAGCCCCGAAAACGTTAAAACAGTCATTGTAATACAAATTCCTCAACTACCGTATCCAATCACTCCAGCTGTTAAAGTCCAGGCAGTTAGAGTAACTAGTTTCCATTTCTAAACATACTCCGACACAGATTTCATTTGTATAAAAGAGAAGAAAGATGGCAGCACGTGACGTGGAAACTCAGCCAGAATGTTGGCAGTGCCAAACTGTAGCCTCCTCGGTACAAGGGTTTCAACTTATCAATTACACCGTTCGCTACTTACCGCGCGGAAAGGGCAAATTGATTTAATGTAACCAGAGTGCTTTGACGAATATTATTAACGTCTTTTTCACCCCTCCATTGTGGGGGTAACGCGCGCTTTGTTCTTTCGCACGGTTTTGTATAACATCGAATCACACTTATCTCAATCACGGGAACGGGTTGTATGGAAGGACCGTGTCTTCGTTATCTGTGAGCACAAATTATGACAGAATTTTAATTAACCCGCGACATTGACTGGACCTCGCTAATCCAAGAGTATTTACAGAGGAAAAAACTGCGGACACTTATAAGCAATTAGGTACGTGTCAACCGTTTAATTATGTTATTAAGTTGTCACAGCGTCCTTACTTGTTGGTTGATTTATCTGAACAATTTACTCTGAGACTGCATTCTTTCAAAGCAGCTAAAGTTTTGTTCAAAAGACGCAGACGAAGCTAGTGTTCATTTCGAAAATATCTATCAGATTAACAGCGACCGTCGCTGGGTGTACGTTAATAAATACGTCGAGTACAAGTCCTCTCATTAGAGCGCCATAACTCCTCATTAGTGGGCATGCTAATTAATGTGACGTTTACGAGTACCGGCGGTCGTAACTCAGGCCGCGACGCTCGCCCCGCGGCCCGCTCCCGATACGTCAATTCTTACTTTCCAGGAAAAAATATTGCACATTTCTTTTCACTAAAGCATCAAACGTAGGTAATTGGTATAATAGCTTGTAACGATGGCAAGAAAATAGTTTTCCACACTTTTCTATTTGTGGAGACAATTTTATTGGTATCTACTTACTACTTTATTTTTAAAAGGAATGAGGCAATTAGTTCGTGATGCATTCACAATTAAGTTATCAGCGGTCTTGTTATTTAATTCAGTAGTAAGTCCAAATGATACGTTAACTTATTAGTAAGTAGCACGCACAGGGCCTCGCTGCCCTTTATCGGTGTCGTGTTCCATGGCTCACCGTCAGCACCCTGAATCAAATGTTTCCGCTATAGTGATTGTGAGGTGTGCTGTTGAAACCATCTCGGAATACTTAGCCACCATTGTATGTTAAACAGAAACTGTATTTAAAATGCTCATTTAAGTTAACTACATAGCATTCGCGATAAAGGGTTTATTACGCTTATCTTACTCTTTAATTTAAAATACTTTAGAACTTACTCAGTTAAATCGAAATATACCGTAAACATACAAAAAGGCATCGCTATGCAATTGTTTTTTAATGTCCTGATAACAATCTAGGTAGCTACCTCGTCCATAGTACTTACATCTTTGCATTAAAACGGCAAACACTTTGCATAATTTGTCACTAAACACATGCATAGTAAAGCGCACATTCAGCAATAAGGCGAATGAGATTAAAATCATTAATTCTAACTTTTATAATGTCAACTCGTGCATTAAGCTGCATTGCAGCTAGGTTTACTAGCCGATGTGGTTTACGTCCAGCTTTTATTAGCATCGAGCAGTATTATGAACGCGCGGGCCATATCACGGCTCCATCGGGGATCACCGTTGTAATTAAAGCTTCGGGGCGAAAGTTGAACGTGAAGATTGTAATCGGGAGCATAATTTTAAATCAAATTAACACTTCAACTTTAAACCGAGGTCATTAATGCCATTAAAGCGAAACAATATGGAGTCGTGACCGCACCGGCCGATATCTAAATAATAAATAAATAGACGAGCGGCTATCGGGGTATCGCATCTCTGCGTTAATGTTCCGCGCCGGAGTTTTATAATTAACAATAAATTCGGTATGTTTTTTGTGATACCGCGCCGCGTCGAGGGCTGGTGCATCCATTTTTCCTGCCCACGATATCGATCTTAATAACACACGCTATAATGTCACTATCGGGTGGTCCCTATTACCTATTCGCACATCGCTGTTAACTTTACATCGGCGCGGGAAATAGAATACTCGCAAATAATTAGCTCATTCTTCCGAACGGGGTTCGTTATCGTACCACTTCCACACGAGCACGTCAGATCAGGGTAATGATGCTTTCCCTAACGTTACTGTAAAACAGCCTTTGTTATTAAATTAATTCAGGGAAACATTGCCTTGAAATGTGATTGCTATGAATAATCTAAGTACCTAGTATTACTTGATCGGTAAAATTGCGTTTCGTGGTATTGTGACAAGCTTTCAACCTGTTGGCGATACAGGTTGAAAGCTTGTCACAATACCACGAGTTCAAGGCAGTGAAGGCAAAATAAAAACTGCTCTACTGGCTGGTATTAGCAGCTAAACTCCAACATTCAGTTTCTCTTTCTCTGTTAGATCGCGTTCGAAGTAACCCATCTTCTCAGAATCTATTAGCTCGCTCCTTGAATTTCGCTCAAAAACACCAAAAATTCTGCACGGGCTGAGTACTCGAGCCGGGGCTCCGTTATCTCGTTATCCTAATGAAGTCTACGCTAATGACGAGTAGGTAAATAATAGGGCGGCTAATGGGGGCTTTATCATTCTCGAGTGCGCTCCAGGTAAGGGCCAATTAGAGAGGCCGACATCGGTCCATATTGTTCAGCGGAGCTCGCTTCGATTACGATTATTTCCTAACGACTCTCAACACTGATAAATTGGACAAACTATTGCGAAATGACGTCCGTGGTTTGCGGCACCAACTTTAATTTCCTGTTAAATTGTCGTACTTCACGTGTAGCATAAAGTGGCTTATTAGGTACCGAATGTAATTGCATTGCTTTGTAATTGATAGGGTGGTTCGGTCACAGCGGCGGACATGTTTCATTTTGCTAATGAAAGAATTCCCGACACAACGTAATTAGTTTGTTATTATTGTAACTGCGGGTGCGTTATTCTGACGTTTCCTTTGTATTATTGAATTTATAACCGGTAATGGAATGTGGTTGTAATTATCGAATGTTTCAATGAAGGGTTGTGTTTGTAGATATATGGTTTGATTAACGGTTATTAGTTCCTCGATTAATTCATTACAATAAATATATATTAGCAAAGAAGCCTCCAAGGATATCCATAGCCCTAATCAAACACATTTCACCCCCTTATAACAGCTCACATCCCCAAAAATCTCACCTTTAAATCCGAATTCGAAATAAAGTCGAAACTCGAACGCTTAAAATCGTTGTCTGTAAACAATTCTTGAAATGTCCGGTACAATATCGGATCCCGCAATTATCCGACAGTGGGCGGGCTAATTATCGCATCAAGTCGACCGAGGGGAGCCGGCCCGGCCGGACTCCGGCCCGACTACGGCCCGGACACGGAAAATATTTTCCCTTCAGTTTTTTTGAGCGAGTCGCAGCAGTTATCACCTGTTATGTCTCGTTCTGTAGTTTCAATAAACACAGCTGCACGTGAATGCTAATTTACTGTGATTTTCGATGTTCTTTTCATACAAATTAACCGATTATTCATGAATAGAAAAATATTCAGAATAGACATTTTTGCCAATGTACCTTTTTTATATAACCGAGATATTATCAGATAGAGATCTATATCCCATGACTCTTCCATGACGTCAACTCGGTGCAGCACTATGACTGCGCTGCAAAACAACTTGAAAAATAAGAAATGAGGGCTCCGGACAGCTATTGAGACTCTCGTAGGGAGAACTCTTCGATACAATAAGGCAATTGCTTGTACTAACAATCCTAGCGAGGCAAAGCCTTATATTTGGTCCACTCTCGCTCAGATCGGAATTATTTTATGAAACACTTTTATTAGTAAGTAGATCGGGGATCGTGTAAAGTGCGGGTGGACAGAAACTGTGTAGTGCTATAAAGCGCATGGGTTGGAGGCCGTCTTCAATCCCCGGGCCGCTGTGAAACTTCCCGCCGCTGTTTTTTATTGCGCAGAATTTAAATGCATTTTTGATGTTACGAGATGACACGCGGCGGACGTCCGCCCCGCCCGCGTCTCACCCCGCGCCCTATAATTTCCCAACTTGAAACTTCACTACGGTATTAAGCCTTGATTGCTTGAAGAAACTTGGAACATTTTACCGTATTCTTCGAGCTCCCAGTAGATGCTGCGGCGCTAGCGCAGACGTTTATTACTAACAGTGATTTGAATTAATTCGGAATTATTTAGAGAGGAAACTTCATACATTTAAATATTCAGTCGGCGGGTTGTATAATTTTAATAGCGGATATCCAGTACAATCGTATTCCATTACGCGACACATTAACGAGACGATCAATTAATTTGGAATCGCACCTCCAATATAGCGATCAAAAGGGATACCGTGTATTTGGATTCTCTATTACGGTTTTCAATTAAGTAGTTGGGGTTTAGTTCCGACCACATCAGAAGCGGTACACGACAATACGTTTAGCGAGCGGAGGCCGCCCGCGGGCCGCGCGCGCCACCTGCCCGACGGCGACGATTGACTTCCTCTGCCGTAGTTTTTAGCGCTTACTAAAAGGATTGCCGTGTTCGAATTGATACTTGAGATCGTAGGAAACTTTCAAACCATTTTGGTTTTAAAAATGTTATTTGATTACGCGAATTGCGTCACACTGAATTCGCGTATTCAAAATACAGTTATATTTATATTTCTAGTTACGTATGATGATTTTGAATGAGTCGAGTCTTCGTGTGATGTAGTGTCTCAGGGTCGAAAGGCGAGACGTCCGAGCTTCCAGTGGGCGCATTAATTAGCGGTACCAGAGGGGGAGGTGAGGGGGAGCTCATGAAAGTTTACCATTTAATTAGAAGGAGCTGCCGCCCGCCCCTTACCTTTTGTCGTAATGCTATGAGTATAAGCGCAACTTAGGGTTTCTCATTAGTCATGTATTAAGTTTCAACCAGTTAGTGACTTTCATTGGGTAGTTTTTTTACCGAGGAGGGCAAGAAATTAATTAAAATGTAGGGAAATTTATTTTGTATTTTAATTAATTATTTTCGATACTCAGAACTTAATAATTAAAATTTTCAAACAAAACAAAACCGCTCTATCTTAAACTTTTAAACACAGTGCCTAGACACACTAAGGGCGAATTTCACCAAACTTTTATACCTAGAATAAAAATAGATTTTTCTATAGTTTTTCCATACTAAAAATGTTTGACGTCAATTTTAATTCCACAGATAGAAGATATCAGACTTTGGTAAAATCAGCCCTAAACAAGCTTGATTACTCCGTCAAGCGTCAAAACACCGAAGTGTAAAATCATAACCCCCCACACGAACGCACCCTCAGTGGTCTATTAGGAGATTCCAGCCAAATTTAGTCTCTCCCATAACAAAGGGCCGTGTCCTAGGTGGCGCTGCGGTGCTGCCGCGTCTCCAATTAGGCTAATGGACAGAACCCGACCTGCATTCATACTCGAAATCCTCCACACCAAGCTGCAGCTAATTTTCGCTTAAACGTTACGGGGAGGTAGACGGGCGGGTTGGACGCTGCGGTTGGAACGCTCGTTTCCTTACCCTTTCACTAGCAGTTAGTGGCTTTGAAAAGATTTTTATGGAGGGGTTTCGGGTTGTTGTTATTCTCAACCAATACTGTCTTGGACTAGGGAGGGATAAAGTCTGGACTGGCAGGTTTTAATGGCATTTGATAAAGTATGAATGCTTTAGGCTAAAGTTTCAATACAGGTGGTGTAAAACACTTCTAATTTTTATTTTTACAAGCTTTTTTTAAAAGCTTGTAAAGGTTTTAAGAAAATATTAAAGTTCCATGTGTAAGTAAGTTTTAATTAGTACTTTTTAGTTCATTTAAAGATTATAATTTTTTTTTCTGAGGTTCTTAACAGGGCAAATAACAGTTGCAACGTATATACATAAGTTCAGCATTGTATTTGTAACTCAGGGCATTGTAACCTATCACGACTTTACGTTATTACACTTCTTGTATCTACACTATTTTTCTGATTGCTTTTAGTATTCTTATTCGTAGGTATCTATTAGTCTAGAACTTAACAGTTTAAAACACGTTTTCAATATTATCTTGTCGCTAAGGATTGAGTAATCCATAGCCTTCGATTGAACACGCAGACACAATCAAAATATATTGTTGAATGCGTCGCCCTTAGTGAAAAAAATAATTGCTTAATAATGATTAAATTCAAGAAATTAAAGAATCTCTGCAGGTTTTGGCGTAAATATTTAAATGATAGAAATTACTGTTTCTTAAAAATGACAAGCGTTACTTGTGTTTTCCCCGCCCGTCTGCCCCGCACTCGCTTCGGCATGCATCGCGACTCATTACTCCACTAATGGAGGCCGTAATGAACCAATCTAACAGATTGCTCTCAAATCTTCAGCCAACGCCACTGATTTGAAAGCTCTGCCCTGAGACGTAGCTATCTTTTAAATTAAATACTCTCCTTACATTAGCGTAATAGCTAGAGCAACCTACTAAACTAATGCTCATAACATTTTGCCAAACTTAATTTAACTGAACCACTAAATACGCTCAATGAACCTCGCGAATTTAGCACCTAATTAAATTTGTTTGACAGCTCGACACGCGAGTACTAATCGGCAAGGTTAAGTCGCGAGTCCCAACGAACTTGTTCACAACTCCAATTTGTAGCTCCGTTTGTGCGACTCGGGAAGTTATATTAAAAGGTCCACATTAATTTTCTTGACAAACACAATGAATAATGAATGGCGCAATATAAAATTCGGATTGAGGAGGGCGCCTCGTCATGTGTCCCGCCCGACATGTTTGTCTCTCTTAATTCTGTGTGTTTTTGCTAATTGAGTCCCGCTTCGGTATCACCTGAGCACGGAGCACGAGCCCCGAGCCCCGTGCTCGTCATCACTCGCTTCGTTAATCTATTATTCATCCAGAAATACTAATTAAAACGTAACGCGTACTCTTTATTCCGAGTCTCGCGACACTCGTTCCTTCCTCTTGCGCTCCTTGGTGCGAATTCAATCAACTCCAAATTCAACATAAGGCGCAAGATTTATGATCGACACAAATCGAATTCGCTAACAAACAATATCGTATTCGAACGCGGTACGTGGGATACGATACGAGTATATCAATATTGCAGGCGCTATTAATACGTCCGTCTCATGAGCGGGCGGGGTAGCCCGCACCCCCCGCCGCCCCACTCCCCTTAGTCGCCGCTCTTAATTGAATGAGGAGCGGGAATTGTTTCCCAAAATGAAACAATTAATTGTGCAACGGCTATTCCGCCTTACATGGATAATACGTTCGTTTATGGCCTCCTAACGCGGCTGCACGGCGTCCTTTATTGGACCGACTCTAGGAATTTGTGTTCATTGGAGCTCGTATCCAAAATTTAATCGAGAATTTATAAGGACATCTCTTTGTTGTCCCGGAGCAGGAGTTTTTGCAGCTGGCCCAGTCGGGATTGCATTGTGCAATGTTTAAAAAGACGTCGGTTTTAACCTAACCCCCAAGTATTTGCCTCAACAAATGCGGGTTCTACATTATGCCCCCGTTCACCAACTTACGGAGGCGAGAACGAGGCTTTCAGTTTGAAGCGGGACGTTTAAAATTTTCATGGTCAGGTCATGGAGCACGTGTAATGCGGTTATACTGGGAGGAAATTCAGCGGAACACGCTAACATGTGGCGCATTCAACTCGAAGACGCGTCGTAAACCGCCTTTACGCCTCTCGGCGAGAGCTCCTCAAAACTTTTCATATTCGTCGACCGTAAAACAAGCCAAAAAATACGACCGACGAAAAACATTGTAAATAGTAGCGGGTTATCGGCAGAGCGGCCATACTTGCCGCGAAATTAGTTTTTAAAACATAGTTTAACTATGCTGGTTGCACCCAAAATTAGTGGTTTGCTTGGGTTAATGCTTTGGCAAATATCCGCACTCTTCTCTTGGAAAATAAATTTTCACTTTAACTTGAAGCACCTTCTCAAAAATTTCCTACACTCTGGTAGAATTAATAGGGGTGCTCCACTAATCACTAGAATATACAGCTTGCATTATCAGTGGACACACACACACGTAGTCACCACGCACACACAGGTAGTGCTGGCTCGCAGACGGGGTGGCGTTGTACGCCACACTACGAGGGGCACACATTCAATTTGCTATTTATCCGGGAATGGATCTAAGTCATTACTTAGCTGAGCGAGAGAGATGAGACCGGGATGCACTGGAAATTACACGGCGAGCCAGTGTTCACAGCCAGTACTGCTATGCGTGCCTTCGTTTACTACACAATATGTACCCATCGCATTTGCCAAATGTGCATGGAACGACTAAATTTACGCAGTTAAATCCCGTACAAGCAAGGACTATTACTACTCACTTGCTTATAATTTAATCAGATCATGGTGTCTTCTCTGTTATTGTGAATGGAAAAAATCACAATTCCATAATGGCGACATGGAATGACAAAGATGAGATGCGGCTTTTCTGAAGTAGGGTCAAGTAAAAGGGTGTTACTACTTCGGAGTAACTATTCTTCTGTAGGTATAAGATGCTCTCAAAGCTCATTACAGAATGATAGAAGTTGTATTGTGCATCTGAGTATTATATTATTTTATGTTATTTACCTTAATGACCTACTGCCCATGCTAACTTTCCTGAAAGAATTGAAATCCATGTTTTTATCATAAACGAGGTCCAACATCTCTAATTATGAAGATTTTTCAGATCTTTCTCTCAAAAGATCACCTCGCCCATCTTCACTAAGAAGACCCTCAAAAAGTTCAGCTCCACAATCCAGCACGCAATTTTCTCGTACAGCTAATTTCACATTAGAGAAAGTTTCCCAAGTGTAGGGCCGCGATCCGGTCAGGACGGCGCGCGCGTTGGGCGCCCTCAATCACAGGAAGTGCGCCATCTCATTGCGGAAGTGGTTTCTCTTGTCGTCTCCCTCGCACGGCCTCGCCTGTTTTGTGTTTTGTAAACTTGTGCCGTTAATGGACGGACTCTGCTTGATATGCCGCGATCGAATGCATTTCGCTTGATGAAAAACTGGGATTTTTGGTTCGGTTTTTTTACACGTGATTGGAATTTTTTGGTTGTGTGCTGTATAGTGATAATTTTGTTGCAGGTGCATGAAGTTGGGATTGAAATACATGTTAATTTTCAGTGTTCTGGTTCCATTTTCTGATACTCACTGTGTGATCTACGGTAATAATATGGTAATTTTTCATATCCTGATAGGTAACTGATCTGATTTCCATTTCAAGATCCAAATTAAGGAATACTGTGCTCAGCTTAGTGACTTAAGAAAATATCACCTTCGGCCGTCCATTAATGACGGGATCGATATCGATAAAAAAAAAGAAAAAGTTCCCCTATTTCATCAGTCAAAATATTACGCACCTTCCAATAAAACGAAAAGCAATAGAGTCTGCGAATAGACACGCAATTTGTAGGTCTATTTTTATTTTCCACTCAAACGCGTTCATTGACTGGCAGGACGGGTCTGGCTTGATTAATTCTTATCAGGGGACCGAGCCCACGTCACGGGATACGGGATCGAGTTCCCGGGTTGTTTAGTCGCCCCACTAGCCTCCATACCAATGTAATTTATACGCACTAAACAAGTTTCTTGTTAATTGACAGAGACAATGTTATCCAAGAGGTTTTTAGCTGTTTTATAAATAGCGTGGGATTATTCTTAAAAAATACTTTTATCGATACAAAATATTGATTAGGAAATAAAAATAACGTTATATTCTTATGAAAGTTTAACATAACTAAACAACCACTTTTACTTACAACCAGTGTTACTAAGGGGTATCGTTTTACCCAGTAACTGGGTTGTGGAGGTCAGATAGGCAGTCGCTCCATTTAATATACTGATGTTCAGCTGCATCCGGTTAGACTGGAAGCCAACCCCAACATAGTTGTGAAAAGGCTAGGTAGATGATGATGATGATTCTTATGAAAGTCTCAGTATCTATACCTTTTTCTTGAAAAAATAAAATAAGTAACTTAACTTTTTTTCAATAAAACATGATATTTCTGTAGGTTGTTAAAAATACTATTTGATATATCTTAATAATAGATTTATGTAAAGCAGGCAGTATCTAATAGCAACTAACCATTACCTACACGCAGGAACTTTAAAATTAATTGAACATAACTAATTAAGGTTAAATACTAAAGTAATTTGCAAGACTTCCTAGTTACCTTGTTATTTTAATAACAATATTAATTAAAAATTACAATTATAGTCTAGAGGTACCTACATATTATAAATTGAAGTCACTTTTTATGGCTGTCTGTGTGACCGCGTTTCCTTCTAAACTACGCAACAGATTTTGATACTTTTATCACCATCATTTAGTTAGAGTATTTACTCTTGAAGGAATGTATAATATTTACTTTAATATTAAACTTACATATAATAAAGAAATCAGGATGTTTTGTTAAGTCGTAAAAACCGTTCGAAGCAGGGGGAAAATAAACACAAGTGTGGCGACACACGACCTTCAATGATTGCACATCATCATCTGCCTAGCCTTTTCCCAACTATGTTGGGGTTGGCTTCCAGACTAACCAGATGCAGCTGAATACCTGTATTTTACATGGAGCGACTACCTATCTGACTTCCAAAACCCAGTTACTGGGTAATACAATACCCCTTGGTTTTAGCTTCAATTAAAGCACATGCTAGGTAAAAAAACAAAAGAAGTAATATTGGTATGAGTCTCAATTTTAATGTATCCATAGTAAGCGATTTGTCTTTGTAAATTCTTGTGCTGACAAACTGGTAACCATAGTACTGACATTTTAATGTCATCGTGTAGACAAGTGTGAACAAGTAATAAACTTATTATTGAACTTTTATTTTCTATATTTATTCAGCAGGTTAAATTGGGCGTATTTTTTAACCAACTTCTAAAAAAGGAGGAGGTTCTCAATTCGGATGTTTGTATTTTTTTTTATGTTTGTTCGCGCATAACTCCGTCGCTTGCCAACCGATTTGAAAAATTCTTTTTTTGTTGGAAAGGGTATACTTCCCAAATGGTCCCATAGCAATTTCATCAAAAACGGTTCAGCAGTTTGGTTTTTAAACCAAAATTACTGGTAAAAATTACAACTTAAAAATGAAAAATAAAACTTTTTTGCAAAATAAAACAACCGACTTCCAAGAACGACACTACAAAGTGAAAAATAACTTTAATTTCGGAAGTCGGTGGCAAACAACGAAAATCCAACGACACCGACTTCCGAAATTAAAGTTATTTTTCACTTTGTAGAAAATCCAACGACACCGACTTCCGAAATTAAAGTTATTTTTCACTTTGTAGTGTCGTTTTTGGAAGTCGGTTGTTTTTATTTGCAAAAAAGTTTTTATTCAGTATTCTGAAGAGAAAAACTAAGAAAACCATCTCGAAGGTCAGGGTCTGTGTTTAAGTTCATTATTTTACAATCACAGTTACTTATTATGTTGATATAGGATAATAAAATACACAAACGTACTCAAAATACGCGCTTTCACTTGGAGTTGCAGACACCAGCCCGTATTCCTATAATTACTTACCTATAATACACAACGGGATGAAATAACATTACATCTGCATTCCCCGAAGGAGTAGGCAAAGTTGTATACGACAGGGTGGCAGGGACATCGACTCGCAACCCGTGTTACCATGGATTCAGAACAGAATTCTTGAATTCTTTCGTCGGTTATTAAAATAAAATTAGCTGTTCCATACATTTAGACCGCGTAAGTATTGCACTTCTCTACGAAACGTAGATTTTTTTTAATATTCGTCGAAAAGTTCTACGCCAGAATCCTGTGCGGAATTCATGGTTACATGAATGATGTTGCATTTTGTATACTGGGTATAACATAAGTAGGTATGTGCAGACGTCAGCACCAGCATAGCTACTACAACCTGTCAAATTTCTTTAATAGATTTTCAACTTTATCGCTAAAGCATAAAGGTTGACTGGGAAAATTTGACAGTTTCGGGTAGCTTGACCTGCTGGCGTCTGTACAGTCACGAGCATCAATATGTCAACACTTGGCAACTTTCAATTTCGATTTTTTCGTGAAATAACGAATGCAACGTTGAAATACGACACATTACAACATAAACCTATGGGTCCGAAAATGCTATGTTCGTAACAACATAAAATTTCATTCCAAAATAAAGGAGTAAATCGCTTTTGAATAAAGCCGAGTGTATACATACTTTTGCTCGTGACTGTACAACCTAATCTAGACATTTTGCGACCTGTAGATTTAATGACTTAGTTCAACTAAATGTCAAATTGTACTCACAAAACCTAATTAAGCTTTATTTTTCTTTATTTATATCAGTTTCATAAAACTTCTCAATCTTAATAAAGGTGAGGGCGTGAGGGCTTCGGAGAAACTCGTTTTAAATTATAATTAGACCTGGAACTGTTTTCCCGGAATTTTTAATAAAATAGTTCATTGCTCTATCCGTTTACCGTTTAACTGTAAAATAATCGTTTCGTAGAGTGCAATTAATTTAATTTCACTCATATAGAAAATATTTTTAAAGGTAAGTTTACACCGGCGCTGAGTGGTGCACTGATAAGGGCGCCCGATTAAAATGAATCACAACGGTGCTGCTAATTGGGCTGGCCTGGCGGCTCATCCAATTAGCCGAGACTTAGAAACCCGTGCCCGCAGGCCGCCGGGACCGGCCGCACCCCCGCTCTAATCTACCCTGTCTGTTCCACTAATATGAACCGTCACAACCGTGTACACACTGCCTTAGTTGCGGGAAACAATTGCAACTACTGCTAAAATAGACTAAACTACTAGAGAGAACAATACGAGAATGTTAGTATGATAATAATCCACTCATAACATATACCTGGTACTGTTGTGTTTTCCCCATATTTGTCTTTCCATAATTTTTGAACATTATTTTCAATGTTCCTTCGCTTAGTGCGAGTGCTAAGCAATTTATGTGTATATTTTGGAATGTTGATGAAAACTCAGTTGTTTAGGCGAGGCGCGGTAACGACTCCTTTCAAGACTTCGCGACGCCTTTAATGACATCGAAGTCGGTGAGGCCGGGTTCGCGTGCGCAGTTCTTGTTATTTCTTTATTACAAAGGAGTGCCTCATTAATTTGGCAGCCCCTCAGGGTTGAGAGAGTCGCGAACCCTTGACCTCGTTCGCGAGAGCCCGCGACACTGAGCCGTTCGCAAATTGAAAAGCTTACGCACCTAGCGATACATAATTAACGATCCTTATTACTCGGTAACAGACACCGCGTGCTGCTCGCGCCCTCGTCCGCGCCCGCGCCTGCCGCATCCCGCATCCCGCCGTCCCCCTGCAGTGTGACCCACGCCTAGCCCCACTCGAGGACTTTTCGCACGGACCGTGAGCAGCCGCGCTCTCTCGCAACGGAAAACGACATAAAAGTCAAACTTAGATCATTCCAGTCCCAGACATAATTCCTTGACTCATCGTTCCAGCTAGACAGTTTCTATTATCCTTAATAGCATCCGTAAGAGTTTTAAAATGGCTTCAATAGTAAAACTTGTTCTCAGGAAGTGTTCGCAGGCCACGCAGAGCACCGTATCGGAGAACTTCGATATTGAATGTCGCGTTTTATTGGATAAATTGGACGGCGAGCGGGAAATTCTTAATTTGTTGTTATAATGGCGGAGGAGTGACGTTGAGACGGCGGAGGCGCCTCGAGCTGGAGTTAATTCGGAGGAGGGCCCGGGGACCGCATGTAAAGAGGCTAATGAACGCGGCGGCCGCCGGCGGGCCAGCGTGTCCGCGGACTCGTGCATTTTTAATGGCGCACGCTAGCACACTCACTATTAATATTTACCGAACACGTCAAGAGGGTGCACTTTACCTTTTAGTTAACTAGCGTCCGGCCGTTCATTAAATTTTCACGCGCGTCAGTTTCGGGCGAATTTTCCGCGGCGCTGACCGGCCGGCGCTGCCGATAACGAGGCGGACCACGCTCGTTACAGCCGCCGAGCCGCTCCGCTCGCCCCGCTTACCCCGCTCGTCCCGCTCGCAAACCCGGCCAAATTTTATTAATAATAAACTGTAACTGAAACGCGGCTTTGAAGTAAGAGAGCGACTCGAACGCTCGTTATCGGGAATTATGCGAAATCCTTTGACGTATACACTTATTTCTTTAAAGTTTACGTAAGAATCTACTACGTTATTGTAACTTTACGAGTTCTTAGTAATATATCCAGTATAAGTCAAATTTCGCTTTGAACGTAAAACTTGTCGGGAAATTGATTTCATAAGTATCTAGGTAACAAATGGGTTACCGATACTTTGTAGATAATTATGATACTAAATTGTATCATTAATGAAGCATGTTTCTGCTAGCTTAATGAAGTTGTTGAGGAGGATTAAATACGATGATTTGATGATGTCTTCAGTGTGAGGGCGACAGGCGTTGACGGCAGATGAGAGCTTATCGCTAAGACGTGAATGATGATTAATGTGCGGTCATCAAGCCGACAGACGCGACACAGACACGAGTAGGCAGTATAGGCACGCCGCACGCCCGCCACGAAACGTAAGCACTGCACACAGTTTGCGAAAAACTTTCAGTGGAAAAATTTTACCGGATATTTTTAACCCCCGACGCAAAAACAACGGGGGTTGTAAGTGACGGTGTTATAAGTTTGACGTGTCTGCGTGTGTATGTGTGTGTGTATGTCTGTCTGTGGCACCGGAGCTCCCGAACGGATGAACCGATTTTGATTTAGTTTTTATTTAAAAAAATGCTTTTAACTATTATTTTTAAGTGGTGTCAATCTAAACCTATAAAGTTATTAACTTTAACAAAATTTGGAGCCATCATTTTTAGAATTCCACAAACGAATTATCCGAAAAACAGAAATTACAAGCAAAAATAATCTTAGTGTGCAATCGGTGTAATATCGCAGTGTTTAACCCATTATCGGTAGGGTAACACTTTTGTAGCATAGTGTGCGCCTTACCTGTGCGTGCCTAGCGTGCATGAATAAGCAATGAGCGCGCGCGCACGCTACGCGACAAACGGCCGCGGCGCACGCGACGCCGCCCTACGCCCGCCCGCCCTAATTTATTACCGCCCGCCCAACCAAACGCTCACTATCACTCTTATATCTTACCTCGCCATATCTTTAGCGCTTCTCCTTGTGTTTATGGCACTCGCGTATTAGACGAAATTACTAACTAGGGCCTTCTGGTTTATCTATTTGGGTATAAAAAGAAAAGTGGTTCTCTGGGAGAGAAGTGCTCACGTAGTAGAAATGTGTTCGGGGCTTACATTTTTTGTAGGCAATCTTTGTTAGAAATTAATGTTGATGAACCAACCCCATCGTGGATGGGAATATTCAGAAATGACTGTAAAAAAGCACAAAATTGACGTACAGATGCCAGCTCATCAAGCTACTACAATCTGTCATATTTCTTTAATAGATTTTCAATTTTATCGCTAAAGCATTAGGTTCAAGGTTGATTGGGAAAATTTTTCGGGTAGCTTGACCTGCTGGCGTCTGTACATATTCAGCCTTTAATGTTCCCACTGCTGGGACACAGGCCTCCTCTCTTCGAGAGGTAGTGGGCTGTAATCCACCACGCGGGCCCAGTGCGGCTTGATAGATGTCACCTGTCTTCGTATTTTTGGTTCTACGACATGCCGGTTTCCTCAAAATTGATATAATATAGAAAAATAAACACTAAAATACTAAACAGTTTAACATCTGTGACCTTAAGCCAGCGAAGCTCCATATCATCTATTATTGCAGCGAAAAAGGAAAACTTTATAAAGGACATGCTCGCCCAACTCCATAGGTCTTGCAAAGTTTCACCGCGCTGCAATTATTTAGAGACGGGAACTTTTGATGCTTTATTTAAATAAAAAATTAGAATAAAATATGTGAATTGTGAATTATTACGTACTAATGTTTACAAATAAATAATGATGATATGACTTGTTATTGAAAGTTACTTTTTTTGTAAATCTGGTTATTTTTTTCATACGCGCTGCGCTGGGTCTTTGCATAGGCTCGCAGCATAATGTTGAGCGATAGCCGTTTTGCGTGGATGTGACGAATGTTTCCCCCAACCCTTTCTTTTTTTTGTGTTTTATGTTCTTTTTTGCGTCATGTTTACCGCAAATAAACGTATTTTCTTTCTTTCTTCATAAACTCACGCCTTTTTCCAATGGGGGTAGACAGAAACTACCTGATACAATCCTTATTTTACATTTACACACCGACACACACACATGACATTTATTTTTTAAATGTCGAAGCATCATGCTGAGATAGGAGCCTTTTGGCCTCGTATAGGACTTTCTGTTTATTTTTTTTACTTTTGTTACTTTTTTATACAATTTGTTTTATTTTTTATTTTTAACTCTGTTTAGTTTAGTTTTATGATCCTGTACGAGTCGCAATAAATACTTTTTCTTTCTTTCTTTTCTTTCTTATCAAGTGGATGGTTTTACTAATAAGCTTGATTTCTTTAAATCTAATCTCGGAAGTAAGTTATTACAACAAAGCAGAACTTGCCTTAACAACAAAGCAATGCAATCACACCAGTCGAAGTTCAGTTCGAAAGCCGCCTTTCGATTCAAAACAAAGCGTCGACTCTCACACGTGCCACAGATAATTAATCAACACGTACAAGACAAAGGCTTACTTCATAAACCTTGGAGCCTTCCAATACCCGCCAACGATGCAATATCGTCCAACGTCGGCCAACTGTTTGCCGACCGCTCGAAGCACCGCCGGCTACAACTATTAAATTATTTAGGCCCAGTCTTGCATTGTCTCGCGAAAGTCCGTCCGGCGGGCCCCGATTGTCGGCCAGATCGGGCCCAACCCGCCGCCAGTATAAACAGTCGTTAGTGTTGTTACAATCGAATAGGAATGTCCCGAATGTGCGAGTATCGCTCGCTAGGAATCGTTTTGTATTGAGTTAGTGCCCGCACGCGTCCCTGTGTTTGCTCTGCTAGTTAATGGAATGCCGATGGACCATTGTGAGCGCAGAGGCGTTTTCTATTCAATAGTCGATATTAAATTGAACGCACATACGCACAAGTTCCTTAACGGTATGTCTGTAATAACCGAAATTTGTGGTGAAAGCGCCCATTGTCTGCTCAATAATATACACTATGCTGAAACGTGTGTAGATGGCGAAATTAATGCAAATGTATTGTAATTGCGTGTGTTTTGTGCTAGATAATTTTGTTGGGCTGTAATGAAAATTGATGTATTTGTAGTATAGATTGCGAACCAACATACATTACGGCAATTCGGCACAACAATTTGGTCATAATGTATACGGTTTGTTTCTGGTACAATAGCTTAAAATAGCGTGCGGGCTTAATAAAAGCGTTCCATTCTTGAGCAATATCGTATATCGGTGATTACGGTGCAGCCGGTGAGGTCAGGCGACCTTCTGACCCGGGCACCGTGTCCCTGACCTTTCCAGGGTTGCACACACACAGACACAGAGACTTATGGAACTATTTTTGGCAACTTTTTCGACAGCCCTGAACGTTTGCTCGTTCGTTTTGCCATGCGGTTTATTGAACCTAATTGTGGAACCGTTCTAATCGAATTAAGGAGGGTATGAATTTATTATAATGTCTGAAAGGACTTTCAGTAAATTGTTAAAAACATTGCGTTTTGTGACACTAATTTTACCTAAAAATGAGCTTTTATGTTGTTTTTGAGAGCAGTGGTGGCCAAGTGGTAACGGCCCCGACTTACGCGTCGTAGGTCGTAGGTTCGAACCCAGGCAGGCGCTTTACTTTGTGTAAATAATTACATCACCACTGCTCTCAAAAGCGGTGAAGGAAAACATCGTGAAACCGGCATGTTAGAACCAAAATTTCAAAGACATGTGAGATCTACCAACCCGCACTGGGCCCGCGTGATAGATTACAACCCATTCCCTCTCGAAACAAGAGGAGGCTTGTGTCTCAGCAGTGGGAACTTATAGGCTAATTATGTATGTTGTTTTTAATTCCCTTACAACATTTTTTTACGTCTGCTGCAGTGCGATTCTGTAACCTCACCGTGAAAACTTGATGAAGTGAGCGTGGAGTGAGCTGTCATTCCAAATAATGCTAGGGATTGACACTACTGACAACTCACATCAAGCTCACTTCACTTGAGTTTTCACGGTGAGATTTTTACAGAATCGACCGGCTGGTCTTTATTTTACTGGCCATCATCCAGAATTTTTATTTCTAATGACACTATAATTACTAAGTCCACCATAGATGAAACAGTTCAGCCTTGGAACGAATATTGATTACAATATACAGCAGGGGTCGCGCACTGCCCTTCTACTGGCCTTAACAAATTGCAACCCCGCCTGCACCATGACATGATGAGGTCAGGGTGGTAAGGTGCATGGAAATCTATGCTTTATAACATATTGTCTTAAGGGGGATTAATTATTACAATTCCATGAATACGTTTTGTTACAGTTGCAAATCATATTCAGAACATACAACCTATCTAAATGATAATTTACTTAATTCGTTTATAAGAATGACATAATGTATAATAATATATTTTTTTTATTTTTTATTATTCTATATCAACAAATTATGTGAATAATGAATAATGATAGCATGTTAAATTAATTAAAACCTGTCGCCTATACATTGCTGTGCCCTAGCAGGGTTCATTGTTTGGAACTATCATAATGTAACAACCTGTAAACAACATGAAATGCAATAAATGAATATGAATATGAATCTTTATGTATAAAATTTCATCACCAACGGTGAAAGAAAATAACGTGAGGAAACCGGCATGTCCTAGAACCAAAAATTCGAAGACAGTGTGACTCTACCAACCCGCACTGGGCCTGCGTGGTGGATTACGGCCCACGGCCTCTATCATAGCGGAGGCCTGTGTCCCAGCAGTGGGAACATTAAAGGCTTAGATTATGCTATACAACCTGATACTGAATTTCGCTTTTCTGGTTTTTGCAGACTATCTGCGTGTAGCCTAGGATCTAAAAATTACAATATCTTCCTATGATTTTTTGTACATATTTTCAAAGGCTTTCCATGTGTGACGACAACTGTCACCGTTCGGCTACAAATATTTGATTGATGTCAATGAGAATAGGTCCTTTTCGAACTAAGTACTGTAGTGCGATTCTGTAACCATCTCACCGTGAAAACTTAGGTGAAGTGAGCGTGGACTGAGCTGTCATTCCAACTAATGATAGGGATTGACACTATTGACAGCTCACTCTAAGCTCACTTCACCTAACTTTTGACTGTGAGATTTTTACAGAATAGATCGGCTGTTATTCCTACTGTATTTTTATTCAGTTGATTCAAGATGCACGGTGTGAGAAGCTTTTTTATTTCCTCCTCTTTACTAAGCATCGTGACTCATAATACAAGGAGAAAAACCCGCGAAGCAGTAAACGCTTTTCCGAGAGAAAATCCTGTTCAGACTTTAGTTTCATCTTTCTTTGGCGTTAAAAACTGTAACCCTGTGGTGGTCTGATGGTAGATTTCTTTTATATGCGACAATTTATTTTGAGTTACTAATCCATGAAACACACGGCAATACGCTAATATAACATGGATAATCATCACGCCTGGTTTGTCCGAAGGGTTAGGTTGGTACACCCACATTTCTTCAGTTATGTTACAGTCTCATGTAATAGGGAACGAGCCTTTTGCCATCATCTGGGCACAAATCCAGACTACTTTATACCGTTAAGGCTTATATCGAGGACCAAAAGGCTTGGGATTAAGCTGCTTCCAATTTTTACATATTGAATGTTTTGTTTTGTTGTTGTTTTTTTTTATATACACTTTTTTCTATACTGACATTAATGAATTTGATATATACTATGACATTTGCTTACTTTGTAAAGTATTCTATTATTTTAATTATTGTGAATGTGAAGACTATGTGGGTCATTTTATTTTTTATTTTTCTCTCTGTTCTGTTAGTTTTTGTCATGGTCTGGCAGTTTGAGTCATTAATGTGGCCTACCCAAATGTCCTTTCTTTGGTATTGTTCGTCGAATCGTCGAGCTCCTTAAGTGTTGTGTTGGGCTGCACGATTTCTGACAAATGCGTGCACTGACTGAACAGGTCCTCTCAAACTGGTTCTTTCCTCAAAAAAACCATCTCAGACATTAATCTACATGGTCTTCATATGATCTAACCAAGATTATGTCTGGACTTTAAAAGAGACTGTGACGTCTGAGTTTGTGTCGGCCTTTCTTCTCAGACTAGTCAGATAGGAAACGCCGACCTCATCTAGTTTTAAAATATGATTGACGCGTAAAAGTGTTTGTACAAACCTACTTACAAAAATAAAATCATTTATCATTTACGGATTGCTGCTGAGAAATTCCAAATTGAAAACCCAATAACACTGCACGACCTGGGAATCGATCCCAGGACCTCATGTTCAGCAGTAGCGCTAGCGAGCACTAGACCGAAGAGGCAGCCATTGGTGCCGATTCCCTTGTTCACAAACTAAACTATATTTAAGTTCAGTGAAAAGGACAGAAGATAAATATTAGTTTAGTTCTGTCAAATTAAGATACTCCATCAGACAGTTAAGACGTGATTAAAAACATGGCGACTACAAATACGTCAATTTACGTCAGGCGCTTAGTAATTTGACAGGACTAAACTAATATTTATCTTCTGACCTTTTCTTAATGAAATAGAAAGAAAAAGATGCACCGAACTTAAATTTAGTTTAGTTTGTGAACAAGGGAATCGGCTCCATTATAAAACATATTTTGCTAAATTGGCGTGGGAATATATATCAGCACCCTAATTGCGTAACACACAATCAATCAGAATCGGTTTCATTTTGACAGCTCAACAACATTCATTGCGTTATTTACGTGTTGAACAGACAAATTTTTCGAACTTATGAAGCAATGGATTAGCAATTTGCTTCAAAATGATTCAGATTACGATTGCGTGTGTTACGCAATGAGGGTGCAGCACTGAGGCATACTTTAATTAGAAAAACTTACGATACAGTCAAAACGTTCATAAAGTTCTACATCAACTGATGTGTACCGTGAAACCTATTATAATTGGCACTACACGAGGCACAAGTGCTCCACCATACCACGCCACTACATCGCCTCCACAAATATTATGCATGTTAAATTAACGCCATTCCTAATTCATAATCCGACAGTGATAAATTAGACAGCTCCGTCCGCCCGTAATTAGGTACGCAATTATCGCGGCCCGTTTGAATTCATTAATGCTGAAAGTACCAACGGTAGGTGAACGTGATTCATTAGTCACCTCGTCTTGATAGCAATTAATATCGCGTTACAATCGCCCCCTATCACCGCACAGGTATCCTCGATTTTTAACACGAACGTGAAATAATTAATCAGCTACACAAGATTCTCATATTGCTCCCCCAGAGCCATTATTAGGCAATAAGCGTGTTTTCCGCGGCCACCGGGCGCACGTAATTGGAAACCCTATACGGCTATTTAATTTACCTAGCCGCCTGAGCCGCACCACCTGCCTCGATGGCGAAACAATTGCCGAGCGCCTAATTATATTTTAATCGCAACATGCCCCCCGCCCTGCGTGGCCCGCCAGCGTGGGCCAGCGCGGCCATGCTGCGGGGGGTCACAACACCACTAATTCATTTGTGCGGCGAGGCTCGGCCAGCGCGCCCGCCGCCTCAGACCCTGTTTATTCTCATAGGAGAGTTTAGGTCTCCTAAAGCAATACCGACGCTTAAACATATTAACCAAAGCGTTTACGTGAAGGGTTTAATTATGCACTTTACGTTCTTGGGTACAATGGCGTCAAGTTAATTAAGTTCTGCTTGTTTAAAGACTTGACGTGAGTAGATTGTTGCTTTTGGATAAATTTAATTTATGCATTAAAATTCGTCTTTTTTAAGCGAGCGCATAATGGGTGTTTGGAGGCAGTTCTATAGAACTTGCGCGGAGTTGATCAAGTGCAATAAATATTAAAGCTACAATATCATTGTTAGAACACTCCGTATACGCGAGCAGCTGTTGCCGCCAACTATGCCAATTGTGTGGAGGCTTTGTACGTCGTAGTAACTATGAAACTATTATAACAAAGCTTGCCTATCGACCGAGCTACAAATCAATTTACCATTCATACATTTTGTGAGAGAATTCATAACATTATATTAATTTTGTCAATATTGCTACTTGCTACACGTGTTGTTGAAGCAAGTAGTTAGAACAGCACAAGGGTTGCTCGGACGCCGCGTGCATTGTGTCGGTAATCAATTTCACAGCGATATGTGTGAAAAATGGACGCGAGCGGCCTGCACCGGCGCGTGATATATAGCCACTAAATGCTTTACTTACAATTACTTTAAGATATATTGGCAGACGTGAGAAACTAAATACAACATTTATATTGATGGAAAATGGCACGACCGAAATAGAAACGAAATAAAAGCTCTAACATATTACACGTTACAATAAATTAATCCGATGTTCGAGAGAGTAATTTCCCGAAGTAATAACTTCAAAGTTCCCGGCAAAGTTACAAGGTGTCGGACGTGTGACGCGATTTAGTGCTGAACTGCTCCTGCGCCCAATCTGCATTAGTATGAAAGCCTCCTTGAAACGGCGCGCGGGGCGCGGGGGCCGCGGGCGATGCTGCGCATTGGCCATTAGCGTGATTACAGAGCCCCCTCCATCCACGAATTCTTTAGGCCTCTCATCTCATAATACTACATATTTCATTATTTATGTAAGCCCTGTTTTTACTCCAATCTCTCTCGGAGATTACACGCACAATCAACCTAATTTCACTCAAGGTTATATTCTGAGATGTTTTAAAATGAAATTGTGATTGTTTCAGATGATGTCGTGTTCGTACTTAAGTGCGGCGGCCATGACTCCGGAGGCTTCGGGCGCGGCTTGCTGGACACCGCCTGCGATGGCGTGTCCGCCTATCGTGGAGGGGCCGTCGAGCATGCTGCCGCCGTACGTCCGGCCGCCGAGCTTGCTGAGCCTGCCCATGGCGCCCGCCGCGCCCGGGCCCGCGCACGAGCCGGCGCTCGACCTGACGAAGCCGTCGTCATCCCTCAAATGTCACCTGCCGTCTCCGGCCAGTGAGGGGACTGAGTGACAGTGTTGTGCTCCAGACGATTTATTGAACTTGCGACACAGACAAAATTATTACTGACAGCCCGGATGCTGCCCGTCAGTAACAATTTTTCCATTGTCAGTGAACTGTTAAGTTATACGTTAGTACCTACTACATATTTAATTTCGGTTGTGAAAATGGCAATTTATATAACTTTAACTTGCTATATGTAAATTTCCATTAAATTACTGATACTTAAGAGTTGAACAGAACGAGATGTGTTAAACACAAGCGTGTTGTTTCTATTTTAAATTAAAGTGATAATGAATTGTGGACGTTGAAAGATCAAGCATATCTTAATGTTATTAAAAAAAACTATTGTTTTTGAAGCACCTTTTTGATTTTTACGTTTTTAATTTATAATGACCTCGATCCATCGAACAAAATGAACTGGAACTGCGTAATTTTGTGAATACTGTTGTAGTACTTACGCAGTTTACATTTCGTATCGAAATAACAAAGAAATATGCATTTTTTCGTCAATTGTTAATTTAATTTAAATGAAATGAACGATCAATATGGATTGAAGCAACCACAAGAACCCTGTAATTTATAATAATGGATGATACAAGAATAAATGAGGAAAATCGATTCAATGAGCTAATCTGAAACAACTCAGCGGTTATCAGGGGTACTGTTCAGTATGCTCACATAACTTCCGATGAATTTGTACCAACATTACCATTTCAGGAAACTGACACAGAAGCCCCTGAAAACCGCCACATCTTGCAATACTAGCAAACAGCCATAAAAAAAATATATAATCTGATGTATGAAACATTGTCGAATCTTGCCAGAGATTGTACTTTTTACTATAATTTTAAGTACCGCTAAGATATATCGCAACAACTGTGTTTCTCGCGCACGCATCCCTGTGATTTGCAACCTTGCTGTGTAAATAGTTCTCTCGTCTTTTGTTATTTCTTTGTAAACGAGCTGTAAATCAAATGACTCGTTATATTGTAAATATTAGCATAAACATCATAGATTTAAGTAGACACAACTTGTACCTAAGCGCGAGGGCTTGCTAGGCAATTTTTTATTGTAGAAATTCCGATTCACAATACGAAAGCAACTTTTTGACGTGAAAACTTATTTAGGCGCATTTTACGCTATTTGAACTGAAACTGAACAGTCACACTCGTGTCGGTTAACGCTGGATCGGGTATAATCGGGTAAGCTCGGCTCCAATCGGTCGCTGAGGCTGAATTGCGCATATGCTCGGGCTCCAGTCGTAAGTTTTAACTTCTATCGTGATTCATTTGGTCATAACCCTTTTTTTTTTGTTTGATTGCTAATATTCACCTTAAATCTCATTACCAGCTTTTCAATTACGAATCGGAACATTTTCTTCAAGAAAAATTACCTAATATGCTTTGGCGCTAAAAGTTTGGGCGCAAAACTTCTTAGCAATAATTTTGATGCCAACATCTTTGAAGTTTAAATTCAAGTTACTAACGGTCTCTGTATATATTGATCTACGTTTTACCAGTTGTTCGAATCGATTTTTAAATGTATACAGTTAATGTATATAAGTAACCTTAAACGCTAACATTCCTTTATATGTGTACCTATTAGTAAGTCGTTGCATCTGAGGACGACGAGATAAACCAAAGGAATTAATGACAAAAAGAAAGAAGTTTTTAAATATTTTACATCGGATGTATAGGGTACCTTACTGCCTCTGCTAATGCTGAGCATGAGGTCGTAGGTTCGATTCCCAGGTCGGACAAAGCGTTAATGGGTTTTTTCAACAGGAATTTCTCAGTATCTGCCTGGAGGCTGGAACTGTGCCTACTTGATGGCAATGGGCTCGTTCCCTATTACATAAAGCTTAAACATAACTGGTGGTAAATATAATGTACTATTTTAGGTACACGACTGCCTAATCCTTTGGGGGTTACAGGCGTGATGTTATGGTATATTAAAGGTATCTACAACAACTTTTATTTGAATTATCAATCATTTCAGGATTGGGTCAAGACTATTCTAATGAATAACTCTATCATATAGCCTGAATTCCTGAATCAAATTTTGTATTGACAGAATAAATTTTTGATAATTCTATTTTTTTATGACCAGGACTCCTTTAATAAAGATTGGTCTTTGGCAGCTCTGGGCAGAGAGATGTGGAAGGAGAGTAGGGTGTCCTTTGCTCAGCAGTGGGACAGTAAAGGCTAATATTAAAAAACTTGAGAGGTGTCAAGGGACACCCGGATGGAACGAAGTATAACTGGCTTGCTTTCTATAAGAGAGAGCGAGAGAGACAGACAGAGAAACACGCGCACGCCGCACGGCTTACAACTATAGCAAAAAGGGTCGTTCCAACTTTTGGTCTTAATTTTTTCCGTCTAGCCCCCTTTCGCAACGCGCGATAAGGAACTTCGTTCCAAAAATGCTGTTTTCCGTCTTTCCATTGGTTTATCTCGGCGACTATTCAACTTCATATAAATATCTGTTCAATAGTGTACTCTAAATGTTCATTCAGAATAGTGTATTTATTCTTTATATTCAATGTTCGCTTTTATCATTTCTAACGTGACGATATTATCGTGGACGTCCACGTCCACAGTAAATGTATGAAAAAACATGCACATTATTGTGGACGAAAATTTAAAAGCGGACAGGCATTAGTAAATTCGTCGTAAAATTTCCTTTTATTCGAATTCATTAGAAGTTTAATGAAACTGTATGTGGTTAGATATTGTAACTGACAGTGATGGTGACCGGCATACAATATAATGTTAGCGTTTAGTGAATCTTGCCATCTAACGATATGTTTAATTTACGGAAAACACCACAGGTTTTGGACTTGAGATTGTTATCTAATAGTAAAATACCATCATTTGAAGGCAGGTTGCTAATCTTAGAGACTTTATGGGGAAAGCGCCAGAGTAACCTACGAAATTTAAATTTTCTTACGTTTTTGGCAATTTTCAGGCCAGTGTCAGGTTATATTATGAACAAAATATGATTTGCAACCGTAACAAGCATGTATTTACATAATTACAATCATTAAAATCATCAAGATAACCCTCTAAGTTCATATAATCCTATTGAATATCAAACAATGGAATTATATAAATTAAGAAAAACGTAAGAAAAATAATAAATTCGCGGACTACTCTTGCGCTTCCTCCCTAAAGGCATCAATGTAGTAGAAATACTGCGTAAGTAAGCGTTCACCAAGCGTCTGTTTTTGAACAGCGTCTACTCGCAACAAACGCCAACGCTAGGCGAACGTAACTAAAGAACGAAGATTGCCGAATAATGGCGGAGATTGCCGAAGCAACCTGCCCTTTGTCGAGTCAACTCTTGAGCCTGTGTTGGTTTGTTAGAACGACAGTTATGGTGTTACCAATACACAAAGAAAGAACATACATACCTAGCCTAAGAGAGCCGGTGACAGGAGGAGAAAATAAAATTTTGTAAATTATTTACGTTGTTTTCATTCCCAATATACCCAGTCTTGAAATACTAATATAACAATGATAAACTTACAAAAAATATTCATTTCTATTAAATACATAAATGTATGTACCCGAAATGGATGTATGTAAGTATGCAATGTGGTAGGTATACATTGCATACATACAGATTCAGAGACGATCGCAGACTAACAAATCTGCTTTCGCTCCCAGCACTACCGAAGATTTAAATCTTTTACAACCTACCTACTAAAGTCATTTAAGGCTATCAAGCTATAAAGGATATCTATCTACATAATGGCACATCGAGGCGCAAACTGTAACCACGACTTCAGCACATGATTCTAGGTATCTGTTTCGAATGCTAGGACACAGTGTCGTAACAAATTAACTTGACCCCCGTAGCGTACCTATACATTTTTAGTCTGTTAATAAAAAAAAGTTGCTAAGTATTTCATAGAAAAGTGAAATACCTACGCGGTCAAAATGTATGGAACAGCATTTTTTGCTGTAAAGCCTCTGAAATTAATCCTTGAAAAATTTCAACGCAGAAGGTTTCTGAATCATGAACTGAATCCATGGTAACAAGTGCGCGTCGTCCCTGCCATCCTGTATATTCAAAGTTCAGTGATCTATACAGACAGAGAGAGAGCTAATATACATATGGACTCCTAATACAACGATTTTAAAATTACCCCCGGGTTTCAAAAACATCACACACGACGTCAAACTGAAACTTTTAGAAAGAGAAACGCATACAACTTATTATGTTCATGAGAAAAGGAGTTTTGACAAAAATAAATAATATAATGTAACTAATAAGAAAGGATAATTATAACTTGGGAATCGAACCCAGGACCTCATGCTCAGCAGACGCCGAGGCAAAACAAATATAAGTAGGAAAGTAATCCACTCAGCCTATCGCAGTCCACTGCTGCACATAGGCCTCTCCCAGGCTGCACCACAACATCCTGTCCTCCGCCTCCCGGATCCGGTCTGTCCCAACTACCTTCTGAAGGTCGTCGGTCCATCTAGCTGGGGGGCGTCCCACACTACGCTTACCTATACGCGGTCTCCACTCCAGGACTCGTCTGCTCCATCGGCCTTCAGTCCTTTGACAAACATGGCCAGCCCACTACCCCTTCAGTTACCTTACTCTGCAAGCTATGTCGGTAACTTCAGTTGTTTTCCGGATAATTTCATTTCTGATTATACCTAAGTAGATTCAATAACTATTTACTTGAAAACTCGAAGATGCAGTAACAGCTGGTAAACTGGTTTTTTTCTTAAAAAACATTTTTTTTTCCTAACTTTTCCACGCCAAAATGTATACCTAGTAAAATTGGACTTGTCTCTCTGTGTCTTACATAAATAAAGGTTATCCTACAGGTAAAATGTTAGTTTCCACGTATTTTCGCTCTGAACTGCGAAGCGTAGTCGCTAAGCTCTTGTTCTACGAATTGAGGAAGGTAAGTGCAACGAATGAAGAGACTGGTGCAAGGATTGAGCTATTTATAGCTAATCCACTTATGTATTTAAAAGCAGAAGTTTGACGTTTACTAGTAAGTGCGGTGGAAGGAATTATTTGTTTAGCAAATTGACACACTACGCCTATATGCCATTTAATACAACTGTCAAAGAAAGACAAGCGTGATCTGTCGGTCTATTCCCTTAAAAATGTCACAGTGAAAACTTAGCTGTCATCCCACCCGTCTGATTCACTTAAGTTTTCACGGTGAGATTTTTACAGAATAGATCGCCAGATGGAATGACAGCTCACTTCACCTAAGTTTTCACGGTGAGATTTCTACAGAATAGATCGCCAGGTGGAATGACAGCTCACTTCACCTAAGTTTTCACGGTGAGATTTTTACAGAATAGACTGGCTGAACCAGAACCCTTTTGCTGTGCCCTATATGGTTCATAATGATCTAAATATAAATAAATATAAAAAAATATTATTATATTTAGTCCGTCAGTTAGATTATCGAAAAATAATGGACACGTATTTTTTCTTTTGTCAAACAAAAAAATGACAAAGTTTATCTTTGTCATTTTTTTGAGCGCGTGTTTGCGCGTGAAAATTTGGGAGTAGGCGAGTAGGGGGTCGTGACGTCACGCCATGCTAAAAAGTGTAGCAAGGCGTGACGTCACGCGGAACTTTAACGGGCGATATCTTCATCATTTTTTATATAATTGACAAAAGAAAAAATACGGGTCCAATATGTTTTGATAATCTAACTGACGGACTACTTAGATTTTTTTAGGCAGCTAGCCTATTAATTTCCCAGACTCTGAAACACACCGTACCTATACATTTCGCCAGCAAAGTTCCATATATGTTAATAGGGGACGAGCCTATTGCTAACAACCGGGAACCAATCCAGACTCTGAGCTGCTACTCAAAAATACAAGATGGAAGAACCCAATATCACTTTGTCCGACCTGGGAATCAAACCCAGAACCTCATGCTCAGCAGTAACGCTTGCGAACACTAGACCAAAGAGGCAAACCGGTATAATGATATGAATATAGCACAAACTAACGCCGACAGCTGAAGCTATCAAAAACTTGCGCTAGCACTGAAACGACATCCCGTCGAGTAAGCTTTCATAATCAGCCTATAATGTTCCCACTGCTGGAACACAGGCATCCTCTCGAACACTGTACGAGGGAGTGGGCCATAATCCACCACGTGGGCCTAGTGCTGGTTGGCTAAGCTGCTACACTTTACGACGAATCAATTAATGGACGGCATTTTGATGAAATAATAGATATCTTGAGCAGTCTGGTCCTCCAACGAAAAGAACTAAAAGAAAGAAAGGTTGACTGGCAGAAAATACCTATGGCATTAAGTCCGCCTCTGTATATTATATTGTGTGCTTAACGTATTAAATAAATAAAAGAATCTGAATTCCAAATACCCTGAGATTTTGTAAATGGACGAGGTTCAGTATGCCTTTCCAGACTTTGTTTCTAAGAACAACCACGAGACAATAACTTCATGACCTTCAGCTGCAGTAAGCTTATGATATAAGTTGGTATCTAGTATTCTTTTTCCTTAATATTAATCAGTTACAGCTCGTGGGAAAATGCTAACAGCCGCGCGAAAATTAAGCTACGCTTGCCGCGGTCGGTTCGAGGATAGGTGATCATCCATAATTACATATCGAGAACCTTCAGTGTTCCCGGCTGTCATTTGTAAATCTTTGACAGTAGAGTCGTTACGGGTAGTCGGAAGCCCAAAAATTGGACAACCAGTCTTACCAAGGGGTATCGTTTTACCCTGCATCTGGGCTATAGGAGGAAGATAGGCAGTTATAAAGCTGTTATAGAGAGTGGGGCGTAATCTACCACGCGCAGTGCGGGTTGGTAGATGTCACAGATCTTCAAATTTTTAGTTCTAGGTTTCGGTTAATATCTGTTTTCTCACGATGTTTTCGTTCATCACGTTTTAAGAGCAGTGGTGATGAAATAATTTACACAAAGTAACACGCCTGCCTGAGTTCGAACCCACGACTTTCAACTCGCAAGTTGGGGCCGTTAAATGGTAGACAGTCACTCCATGTAAAATAGGTTGTAGTATTCAGCTGCATCCGGTTAGACTGGAAGCCGACCCCAACAAAGTTGAGGAAAAAGTTAGGCATATTTATTGATTAATCAGTTACAAAACGTTTTTTTTTTTGGTTTGGTTTATTTATTTCGCCCTAAAATCAAAAAGCATTTAATTTATGTTTAACTCTCACGAATCTTATTATTCCGGAGTAAAAAACCAAGCAGTTACGAACATTTTGTTGGATTAAAAAGCAAGAAAACATCTGCTCGAAATTGTTTAACATTGCAAATTGAACGATTATGTAAACAAGCCTTCTCGAAGCCTTTTTTGACGGCGCCATGACACAATGAGTGGACGAGACGCTTAATTAGTATTCAAAAATATTTCGATTTCATTTCCTTTATGCAGAGGGTAAGAAAAATCTGAATTAACTTAGCCATTTGTGGACAAACCGGTGTATAAAAATGTAAATAACTTGCTGACAGCCAAAAACAAAATCTTTTAACCGAGATTAGTGTTTTTAAGTCAACATTTTTAGTATTGCGATATTAGATCTTAAGGTACACTAAATACCGACCACCCGTCATCACAGATACGTCCACATGAACTCTTAAGCTAATCTAAAATGTAAAATAAACACGACCACATACCATCCCACGCATAACACGACAAACCGATGGGTTTTGTTAGCAAGGAGTCAATTTGTAATTTATTAGTAAACCATAAAATAAATTAACGGACATAAAAGGACGTTGAGAAATCAAGAAACACATTCCCCATTGCTTTCCCATCAAACGACAAAACATGAGGTATCTTTCACACGACGCATTCACGCAAGAATAACTTATGGATACACCAGTCAGTCTTTCTTCTATGTTAGCGTCGTATGGAGTCTACGTCACTGTTTGACAGTGTACGCACGGCTACACGTCAAGCTATACAAAACCAGTTTGTCTTGGCCTCACTTTGTATGATATTTTCTCACAATGAACGGTCAGCCAATACTGGTTTTGCATAGCTTGATGTGTAGCCGTGTGTACAGACGCCAGCAGGTCAAGCTACCCGAAACTGTAAAATTTTCCCAATCAACCTTGAACCTTAATACTTTAGCGATAAAGTTGAAAATATTAGAGAAATTTGACAGATTGTAGTAGCTTGATGTGCTGGCGTCTGTACATTAAAAATTATATCCACTAGTCAAGTCGTTATCTAGCCCTGTACAGACACAGAAATTGGTTTGAGAGTTATGAGCGTCGAAACTTCCATATTTCAACACTAAATTTAACGCATCTTTGGGCGTAAATAAATAACTCCCGGACTATGTAAATGGCAAAATTGTTACCGTACAGAGATAGATAATTTATTCAATAATTCAAATAACTATTATGAAAACACTAAATAGCATGCACATTAGCAACGCACCAACGAGTAGGATCTGTCGGCTAGTGTAACCTTAAGCAAGGCTTTAGATACACGGAAGAACGCCTGGCTTTAACGCAAGAAAGTGCCGTTTTTGACAATACATTTTTTATTGCGAAAATAGTTGTTTTTTTTTATCCTTTTTGGGCATTATGTGACGAATCTCGACGCGTTCACGTTACATCGAGTCTTCCGTTCAATGGGTCCACATGAAACCCATCGGGCTTGTATCGGCCTGTAATCTGAGCCCAAACATCTATATCATAGCGGCCGAATTCTGTTCCCTTACCAAGGGTTTATGCATTCCAATTGATATCCTACATTTTAAGCGTGAATAAGCAGGCGTTCAAAACCAGGGTTGGGGCCACTGATATGTTGGGGTTCTGTCTCGTATAGGGTTTTAGCCTTTTTAGGGATCCGTACCCCAAGGCTAAAAACGGGACCCTATTACTAAGACTTCGCTGTCTGTCCGTCCGTCTGTCTGTCACCAGGCTGTATCTCAAGAACCGCGATATCTAGACAATTGTTGAAATTTTCACAAATTATGTATTTCTGTTGCCGCTATAACAACAAATACTAAAAACAAAATAAAATAAATATTTATACATACAACAGACGTGATTTTTATAGATAATGGTACGGAACCCTTCGTGCGGGAGTCTGACTCGCACTTGGCCGGTTTTTTTGTTTTCTTTTTATGCGTAATGTTTGCCGCAAATAAACGTATTTTTCTTTCTTTCTTCTTCCTTTTTTTCTTTCTTTCTTTCTTTTTTCTTTCTTTCTTTTTTCTTTCTTTCTAGGCAGCATAATTATGGTACTTTATTCAATTGCCAGTTCGGGCAGTGTTATTGGGTTTTTTCACTAGGAATTTCTTAGTAGCAGCCCGCAGCTGAATTTGTGCCCGGTTAATAGCAAAAATATAGGCTGGCCCCCTTACATAATAAGCAAAATTGCCTATCTTCAAATTGAATTTACATGAAATTGATAAGACTTAGGTACAAAATAAAAATAATATGAGTTAGTACAAGATACAGACACACACACAGAGTAAGTACAAAGGTGCCTAGTATTGTATACAATCAAGTATTTTCTAACTGAACAGACAGCTATGCTCTGGGGAGTTTGTTGCTCCACTTCTTCTTTCCAGTGATAGCACTAGGAAGTGGTGAAGGGCGGGCTTTTTGGGGGACTGTCTTTTGTCATTTTGACGTTCGAAAAGTGCTGATTCTCAGCCTAATTTGAATAAATGACTTTTGATTTTGATATTTTCAAACCTTTTTTAGAACAGAAACACAAAAAATTAAAAAAAAACATCTTGAATCTCGTAATTTAGATTTGTACTTTTTACTATTTGCAAAGCCGTTTCATCTGATTATTTGCCGTATACTTACTTCAGAAGATTCAAATTCAAATACCTAGATATACGCCGGGCGAAAAGTTTCTGCTGGCGGGAAGGGATTGTTTTGTTTTCGTCGTGTTTAATGAGAGGGGTAAGCAAGGAGGCGCGGGTGAACTTGATTTTTTTCTAGCTTACTACGCCCTCTTAAACGTAACTGGCGAAACATGGGTGTACTATTGGGTAGGTACACTTCTTCCCAACCCTTCGGAGAACACAGGTGTGATGTTATGTTAAGTTTTTTGAAACATTATTTTTGGGCTAGGAGTGAACTCAGGTCAATAATGTAACTCAAGGGAATAGAACGACGTAGCTCTCCGTCCGATCAGGACTAGGCCCGTGCCGGACGGCGTGTACGTGTTCCACGCGCGCCTCAAAGAGATGTCAGCATAAGCGACGGGGCCCCATAGGGCCGAAGCCTGCCAGGGTAGCGGGATCATCCGGAAGGTTTACCGCTGCCCTGGAACATAAAGGGCTAAGGAAGGAGCACGGGTGGGTTTTAGTCAGTAAGAGTCTGACACTCCCTCCTGCTCCACCCAGAACGGGAGGAGTCATTTGATGATTTCCCATCCTCAGAAAAAAAAAAAAAGTTAATAGAACGACGACAATCGCTCGTCAATATGCGCCTTAACCGTTGCACTATTACTGTTTAAAATAATTATAACACTATGACTACAACAGACTTCCGATTTCCAAGAAAATTAATAACTAGCTAACAGAATCTTGTTATTTATAGCATTACGAAGAATCCATCAACTTGTTCAGTTAAGAGCTGTTTTAAACGACTGAATGCACCAGAGAGATGAGTTGGTTTAATGAACTAATCAAGTTTTAACAGTTTCTGGCACCACTAAGCATAACAAGAGATGATTCACCTGCATATTAGGAATTGTTTTCTATATCAATATTTGGCTGTCTTCAAGTCGTCCTACAGAACGTACTCTGACATCACACACTATAAGAAACCCGATAATTAGATTATAAATTAAATTCGAGGTCGGAAAGACACAAGGTAAAAACGCTGCCAAGCTAAAATGGAATTGGGCGGATCATGTCAGCCGCCTGTACAGTGACGCTGGGTATCAGTCTCCACACGGCCGGTGCCTGAAGATGGACGGTGCCACCGAGGCTGGCCCAGGAAGAGATGCCGAGATGGCCTAGACACGTACCTCAAGGGTTGGATCGAGGTGGGTCTAGAAAAGGATGCCTAGAATGATTTGGGGGAGGCCTTCGCTCAACAATGGATCAGCGTAGGCTAACGTAAAAGAAAACCGGCCAAGTGCGAGTCAGACTCGCGCACGAAGGGTTCCGTACCATTATCTATAAAAATCACGTCGGTGTCACAGCGGCAACAGAAATACATAATTTGTGAAAATTTCAACTGTCTAGCTATCGCAGTTCTTGAGATACAGTCTGGTGACAGACAGACGGACGGACAGACAGCGAAGTCTTAATAATAGGGTCCTGTTTTTACCCTTTGGTTACGGAACCCTAAAAAATACAAGATTTTATGAAAAAATTATAATAAAAAATTGTTTAATATTTAACAAATGAATACCTTAACAACTAGTAAAAAGCATACAGTGTATTTTATAAACCAGTACTTATTTCGCAGGTTTTGACACTCATTTCTAGTATTATCTCTGTACCTACCCATTCCTAACCTAAACTCACGATCATTTTTTACGTGATTTCCCCTCGAGAACAGCGAGTACGTCCTCAATGGAGTGCACAGACGAAAGCGCCTCACGCCTGTTGGCCACGAGTTTGGTCTGACAATTGGATTATCTTGTTGTGCCGGCAAGTATTTCACAACAGAAAAATATGATCGAAATAACTTCCGCCGGATAACTGGTTAATTTTGCGATAAGTTCTTCCGTTTGATATTTGTGGAAGAAATCGTTGGATGTGCATGGAAATAATGATACAGACATCTAAATACGCGAAATTCGTAGCTTGTTCATTTGGGGATAAAACTTGAAATCTTGCTAATTTCCTAGTTTGATGATTTTTTTATATTGTGAAGCGAATTTCTTCCTAATGCGTGTTTTTTTTTTTTTATTCCATATTTATCAATGACATGGTACCGGAATCGACGACCCGTCGTCAGGAATACCCCCAGCTCATACAATTTATAATAACCAAAATAAATGTAGACCACCCTACACTCATGAACTAATGACAAATCATTTCACCAATTCAAAAAAAAAACGCAGCAAATAGGCAACAAAATATTCAATACATCTCATTAAGCGACATCCGACGCGGTGAACCCAGGGGTTTTGTCAGAATTTATCCGGCGGCAGGACCAATTACGCACGACGGCTTCCTTCCTGACTGACGCACCATCAAATATGTACCTCGGCTACCTCGGCCTTTGGCTAGAAATGGCGAAAAATAGCGAGAACCCAGAGTGACGTGCGAGCTGCGAACATGAGTATGAATGAATGATGGGTGGTATACGCGGGAGACTAATCAATAGAGTCGCCTGCAGGCTACCCTGCAATATTCACGTTAGTAATGGCCGAAACCACTCGCCTCCCAACTGAGCCACGAAACACGCAATGGACCCCAATTTATATTTTCAATATTGACGTCCAAAAGTATGGGTTTATTTGCATTTTCGTTATTTTTAGAAAAGTCATTATGGTGATGCGTGAATTTGAATCTTACTAACTTAGAAGACATTAGTTAAATTACCTACGATCTTTTGAGACGATGATTATTTTACGAGAACTTTGCTCTGAAGGTAGAAAATTTATTTTATCAGAGACACATGTTTGTCCAACATAGGACTATAAGTAGTCGGAAAATATAAAGAAAAACAAACTTTCATCATCATGTCATCCCATCCCCAATTAAATTCAAATTCTATCATAACAAATAATACAAATAACCAAACAAATACATATTTAAAATAATAAGAGCTCATTTGTCTATTAACAAGGGTGGACATGTCGCGAGTCGGACTCGGGATAGTCCCGCAGCAATTGTTAGCTACATATATGTAAGTCAGTGAGGGTCACTTGGAGCAACTCTGTCTTATGTACGGTGTGCGCAACAAGTACAGATTTTATTTTGAACAATTTAATTTGTGCTGTTGTACCATCTTCAATTATTTGAAGATGACAGAGACCAAATGATGTTTTAAATACATTTAGCTCTAAATGCATATATGTAGTGGTTTGTGGTGCAAGCGAGGCCTAGTTGTAGGTATGGTTTAAAATAGCATACCTATAGCATTAACATGGCCTTGCAGTAATGCTGTCATTGCCTAGATCAGATTAAAATGCAGGCAATAAAAAATAAAATAAGTGGATCAGAAGTCGTCTGTCTATGTATCTGAATATGTCTTTGCAAGTCGTAGTAATTAAAACAGACAGAAAGAAAAAGACAAAGCCTTAATAAATATCATCAACATCTGTCTAGCGTTTTCCCAACATCATGGGGTCTGCTTTCAGTCTGACCGGATTCAGCGGAATACCAATATTTTACATGGAGTGACTGCCTACCCAGCCCTGATTCAGTTACTGGGTATAATACCCCTAATTAAAATAGATCATGATTATCCTGTTTAAAAAGAATTAAATTAAAAGAAAGAATCTCCAATTACAACACCCCCCCCCCCCGTACGACACTACAAACAAAAAAAAAATCTGAAATCTAGCCATCTACATCATCCAACTCAAACTTATTTTGCGAACCGTACACTGTTTTCTTTCAGTCGAGGCTTATTATGATACACTTTAATAATGTTAGCATACATCATTATGCGTGTTCGGAGTCCAGCGAGCCATGGCTAACATGTTCCGACATCATAAGAAAACCAACTAACAACGCAGCTATCCTATTTTGAGGAATACTAATGAACCTGGCCCTCCAGTGACGTCGGCCGCTGTTTTCTTTATGGAAATAGCGTCTGAGAATGTATGTTCGCGAATTGTGTGTGGCTGAAGGTAATTGTCAATGGGGATCGGGTAGGAACTATGATTTTGATATTTGGACCAAGGTGATTTTTGGACATCTTAACGGTGGCCTAAAATTGACTGGCGTTTGTGAATCCGGTTGTATAATAATCAGCCTTTAATGTTCCCACTACTGGGACACAGGCCTCCGTTCTGTGAGAGAAAGTGGGCAATCCACCACGCGAGTCCAGTGCGGGTTGGTAGATGTCACATGTCAGAAGGCCAATTCTCGTTCAAAATCTAGTCGCAGTCTCATCTCGACGACAAACAAATGTCAAAAACTTGTCAAAATGTAAGGAAATTAGAAGTATTTTTTGACAGATTGAGACTGAGATCAGACTGTGAACGTTCTTAAAATTACGACAATTGCCCCTCAGATGTCTTCGATTTTTTTGTTCTAGTTTCCTCACGATGTGAATTCGACCGTTATTTTAATAAATATTGTGTTGGACATTCCACGATAAACTATTACACTGATAATAACTTTTGATGTCGTGATGGCCCAGTGGTTAAGGGGTTGCCTCTCATACACAAGGTCGTAGGTCAAATCCTGGCAAGTACCAATGTGCCTTTTTCAATTCATATGTACTTTCTGAGTTTATCTTGGACATTACTGACATCGGTGAAGGAAAAACATCGTGAGGAAACCTGGGGGCCTACTCCGAAGTGCAAAGTGCGAATGTTCGGATCGGACCGACACATGGCCGAACCGAATATTATTGAAAAATGCGAAAAAAGTTCGGATCGGCTCAGTTGGATCGGGACCATAGTCAATATTCGAAAGAGTGTAGGAGTGTAGCGATACTACTTTACCCCTGGGGGTCTACTCCGAAGTAGTATCGGCCGAATGTTTGGCCGTTTCCTGCTACGAAGGTACTATTTGGTTCGGTCGGTTCCAATCCTACACTCCTACACTCTTTCGAATATTGACTATGGTCCCGACCCAACTGAGCCGATCCGAACTTTTTTCGCATTTTTCAATAATATTCGGTTCGGCGATGCGTCGCCGCGTCGGTCCGATCCGAACATTCGCACTTTGCACTTCGTAGTAGGCCCCCTGGACTTATAGTTAATTTAATTCTGCAATCGCCAGCCCGTTTTGAGCAAGCGTAGTGATCAATGCTCGTGCCTTCTCTGTGTGAGAAGAGGCTTTTGCCCTGCAGTGGGACAATAATAGGCTTATATTATAATAACTTTGTACCCTTAAATTAAACAAAAATCATTAAAAAAGCATACTACGCGATCGGTTCAAGAACGTAGCAACGGGTACTGCTACGCCGTAGCAGGGCCCGTAGCGTTGTAAAAGACGCGCGCCTACGTGGGCCCTTAAAACGCAAGTGGAGTATTTTCGAACGAATCAAGAAAGTGGGGTTTCAGTTATCATGTAAGTTCAGAGTAATTACTTAAGTACTTGTTTAATCACTGCCTCGAATGTCGGAAAGGTTAATACTCCTTTTGAAAATAAACTTTTTAATTATATGTTATCATCTGGAAACAAAAAAAAAAAAGAAATATGTTTTGAAAAAGGAAAAGATAAGTTTTTTTTTTTCACTTTATTTTTCTGTTTTATTTTAATTTTATTTAATGTTTTTTAATTACATACTTATTATCATGATAAGTGGAACACCTAACACAAGCATCTTCTTGCTTAAAAGATGACCTCCAACTAATGTGTTTTTCATTTGTATGTAATTGCAATTTTTTTATTAGAACTTAATCGCTACTTCTAGCACTTACTTATATTCACGAAGGTATACCCGTAACAAACAAAGTTCCATAAGGAACGTTATATCATTTTGGCAGGCCAAATGAGACCGTATGTTGAGTTCGATTTAGATTGATATTTGCACTAAGTTCTAATATTTTTAAGATGACTTAGTTGGTGGTTTTTTTTTATTGTGTTTGATATCTATGTAGTGTTTTACGCAATTTGGGCGCTGGTTTCAGAAATATGTGTTCTGATTCTGATGATTATGTTGTGAAAATGTTAACCGTTCAGAATCCCAATCCCCCCTAATAGCTGTCCCTACCTTTCCATAACATACAGGAAAGCGATAAAAAAAATAGATAGATCAGCATCATCTACCCAGCCTATACAGGTGTTACAACTACCTACCACAGGCACCAGCAATCCACAACCAAAAAATCGTCAGCTATTTCTTGTGTGTAAAATATTTTTTGTATTGTATTTTTTTTTGCTTGTGAGACACGGAGAGGTCTCGATATGTAATGGATGGTCACCCATCCACGAACCGACCGCGGCAAGCGTATCCTAAGCTTCGAACAACCCGTGCGGCTGTGATTTCAAGCTAAATGGGTAGGTACTACAATTAGAGAGAGAGAGCTGTGGCAGCCCAGTGGTAACGGCCGCGACTTACGAGTTGTAGGTCATAGGTTCGAACTCAGACAGGCGCTTTAATTTGTGTAAATTATTTCATCACCACTGCTCTCAAACGGTGAAGGAAAACATCGTGAGGAAACCGGTACCTATGTTCTAGAACCCGAAATTCGAAGACATGTGACATCTACCAACTCGCATTTAATAATAATAATATCCCTGGACATTTCACACAGCGCCATCTAGTCCCAATCTAAGCAACCTAATGCTTGTGTTATGGTAACTAGATGGCTGATAAACTACTTATATAATTTTTTTTTTTTTTTTTGTAAATACATTCATATCATAGATAGAAAAACACCCAGACTCGGAACAAATACATGTAGGACTTACAAATATTTGTTCTGTGCGGGAATCGAACCCGCGACACGCAGCGCAGCAGTCCGATCGCTCAGCCACTGCGCTAACCGTGTTGTCAAATGTCAAATTTGGCCCGCGTGGTGGATTACGGCCCACTCTCTCTCACAGAGAGGAAGCCTGTGTCCCAGCAGTGGGAACATTATAGGCTGTATGTACTGCAATCAACATAATTCAGTAAGACCTGTTTACTTCGTACCAACCACCTCATACTCTTAGGTAAGCATTGTCGGTAGAGTAGCTATCCCGTTAATACCCGCAATCAGTCCAGTAATAAATTAACGCCATTACTAAATTATTCGTAGCTTCTAGATTAATCTAGAAGTCGGGCCGCAGTCCGACACGGCCGCTCTTACATTATTACAGCATTCATTAGAGTTCGCTAATTACTCCTTGCTTTAATGAATAAGCTCTAATGAACCACTTTCTGTTAATTAAAGGCGGCGTGGGGGTGGAGGGGAGGTGGAGGGGGGGGGGGGGGGGGAGGAGGAACTTTTCTCCGGGCTCTGATTGCAAATGTGAATTTGTGTAAGACTGAGTGGAAAGAGTGTTTCAACTGAAAAGGGGTAATGAAGCGGTCGAGTGAGGCCGAATTAGTTGCAATGCGCGCCTAGATAAATTATATTTGGAGATTGTGACGTGCGTGTATTCGCCACTGTTGTATTTAGAGTAAAATTTAGAGCCTGCAGGGTAATTACGTAACACACTGACTGTAGCAATGGAGAGGGGCCCGTGGTTAAATAATAACAGCCGCACAGGTCGATCGGTCAGGTTAAGCTACGCTTGCCGCGGTTGGTCTGTGGATGGGTGACCATCTTTACATACCGAGACCCCTCCGTGCCTCGGAAAGCACGTTAACCCGTTGGTCCCGGCTGTCATTCCTGGATCTTTGACAGTCGTTACGGGTAGTCAGAAGCCCGAAAGTCTGACAACCAGTCTTACTAAGTATCGTATTACCCAGTAACTGGGTTGTGGAGGTCAGATAGGCAGTCGCTCCATGTAAAATACTGGTATTCAGCTGCATCCGGTTAGACTGGAAGCCGACCCCAACATAGTTGGGAAAAGGCTAGGCAGATGATGATGATGATGACTGACAGTAGCAATGGCTTTCATGTTGACAGTTCAACAACATTCATTGGATTATTCACGTTGTTGAGTAGACAAATTTTTTGAACATATGAAGCAATGGATTAGTAATATCCTTCAACATGTTTCAGATTGTG
This sequence comes from Apamea sordens, assembly GCA_945859715.1. Lineage (NCBI taxonomy): Eukaryota > Metazoa > Arthropoda > Insecta > Lepidoptera > Noctuidae > Apamea > Apamea sordens. The sequence continues at coordinate 7,518,321 of OX243991.1, read as the reverse complement.
ATTGGAAAGGTATGCTGTTTACATTTTTGCTAAAAAAACAAACAAAGGGGACTCAAACTCTTGACTGCCCTACTCCTTTATAATTAGATAACGTCAGCCAGTTCAGGAACAACGTTGACATGTCTTCCTGAGTAAAAGCTTCAAATAAACTGCATTTACGTGGATTCTAATAAGAGTTGACTCGACTAAAGTAATATACCCAGAAGGGCAATTCTCGTAATTTTAAGAACGTTCACAGTCTGTCAAAAATTCCCCTAATTTCCCTATATTTTGACAAGTTTTTGACATTATTTTGTCGCCGAGATGAGACTGCGACTAGATTTTGAACGTTTTAAATTACTAGAATTGGCCTTCTTATCATCATACATATACAAGCTGTTGTTTTACATCCTCGTCAAATTTCTGGAGGCTGTTATGAAGGACATAAATAATCAAATAAAATTACGATCACTGGTACTTAAATAATGAATATATACTTGTTTTTTTAATTATTTAAGTTTGACAGTATTTCAGAATACACCACTTTCAAAGAACTGAATCACGTTATGGTGTCGTATAAGCGGCCGCGTTTTTATGTGTGTGTAAAAGGGCAGTTACAGTGCGGTCTCACACAGGCCACGTTTTAAAATGCGTGTCCCACACATGCCGATTTCCGAAAATTAGAAAAACACTCCGGGAGTGCCGGTAGAAGTGAATATTAACGTTGTGCATTTTTTATATTTTGGAATGCGGTCTACTCTCCCTTCGTCTTAAGAATTTTCGATCAGATCACGTGTACTGACGCGAGCTCCGTCTTACGAATTTTCGATCAGGTCACGTGTCCTGACGCGAGTTTAAAAAATTTTTACCCATCACAAAAAACTCTCCCTCCTTCTTACGAATTTTCGATCAGGTCACGTGTCCTGACGCGAGCTGCAATTTACGAATTTTCGATCAGGTCACGTGTCCTGACGCGAGTTTAAAATTTTTTTACCCATCACAAAAATCTCTCCCTCCTTCTTACGAGTTTTCGATCAGGTCACGTGTCCTGACGCGAGCTCCAATTTACGAATTTTCGATCAGGTCACGTGTCCTGACGCGAGTTTAAATTTTTTTTTAAATACCTATTTTATTATTGATTCGTGTCGAGAATCAGTAGCATAGTTCACCTCCTTGAATTTGACGAGGTTGCAAAACGACACCTTGTATGTTTGGTCTCTTTGGCCAAGTAGTCGCAAGTACGGCTGAGCATGAGGTCGGCTCGATTCTGAGGACAAATTGTTAAGAATCTCTCAGGAGAATTTGTGTCTGGTTGATGTCTATGGGTTAATCGCCCCGAATAACATATGTAGAACTTAAACATAACTTGCGGTATGTGAGTGTACAATAGGTTCATCTAACCCTTTGGGGATAGCAGCGGGCCTAAAAAGGCCACTTTAAGCAATACCTCTAAAAGCTATTAATTAGCAATTCCTCTAATTTTCGTAAAATTTCATTTCATATTTGGTGTAAACATTGACGCGTGAAAAAAATAAAAACCGTAATTTTATCGGTAAATTTTTTATTGGAGTTTTTATTAATCAAATTGGTTTTTTTTTTTTTATTTCTACAGTTTAAATGTTATTTCTTTGTGATATGAATTGCACACAGATCACATTATGAATTGTCAGTTTGTGACCATTTTACGATTTTTAATATGTTTCATATTGTTATCCTATTATGATTCTGCCAAACTGGCCTTTTTAGGCGCCCAAGTGTGATGTTATGTAGTTTGAAATTGGCTCTGTGATACCCCTGTGCCTCGGAAAGCACGTTAAGACGTTGGTCCTACACTGGAAGGCCAATTCTCGGCGACAAACAAATGTCAAACACGTGTCAAAATGTAGGTAAATTTGAGGTATTTTTGACAGATTGAGACTGAGATCAGACTGTGAACGTTCTTAAAATTACGAGAATTGCCCATCGGATCTCTCTCCTGTCGATTGCCGTCCCATCGGACTATGAGAGTGAGGGAAGATTGAGCGCACCTGTGCCTGCGCAAACACACTATAAATATCTCTCGCGTGGTTAGGTAGGTCGATCGGTCAGGTTAAGCTACGCTTGCCGAGGTTGGTCTGTGGATGGGTGACCATCTTTACATACCGAGACCCCTCCGTGCCTCGGAAAGCACGTTAAGCCGTTGGTCCCGGCTGTCATTCGTGGATCTTTGACAGTCGTTACGGGTAGTCAGAAGCCCGAAAGTCTGACAACCAGTCTTACCAAGGGGTATCGTATTACCCAGTAACTGGGTTGTGGAGGTGAGATAGGCAGTCGCTCCATGTAAAATACTGGTATTCGGCTGCATCCGGTTAGACTGGAAGCCGACCCCAACATAGTTGGGAAAAGGCTAGGCAGATGATGATGTAGTTAGCTAGTCTCCGTTGAGACTGGCCGCCATGGCCGAAATTCGGTCTGACAATTATGTACCTATGTATGGCAAAGGGATGGATGATCACAATCTCAGCAAGTTACTGAAGCTCTGATTATGACTAAAATCTTATAGGAATTAGTTATCACACCGATTTTTGACAAAAGTAACTAATTACCATAGTTACATTATAGCAGTGGGGGCCAAGTGGTATCGGCCCCAACTTACAAGTTGTGGGTCGTGGGTTCGAACCCAGCCAGGCACTTTACTTTGTGTATTTAATTACATCACCACTGCTCATAAAACGGTGAAGGGAAACCGGTATTTCCTAGAACCAAACATTCGAAGACATAATTCTTCATCTTTCTTTTCTTTTTCTCTTTATAAAAAACGTTGCCCCACACTAGGAATTTCTCCTGTATCCTGGGTGCGTTTACAAACATTTAAACTCACAAACACAAACAGCCAGACCCGGAACAACTACTTGTAGGTCATACAAATATTTGTTCCGTGCGGGAATCGAACCCGCGACACGCAGCGTAGCTGTCAATCGCTTAACCACTGCGCCAACCGTGCCAATTATGTCATCCACTTATATGATTACGACCCACTTCCTCTCACAGAGACGATGCCTGTGTCCAGCAGTGGGCACGTTATAGACTGATAAGGCGTAACAAACTTACCGATTGACGAAAATCGGCGTAATACCCACTGCGACACTACAGTGTGAATCGAGCTTAACTTTCTTCAACTTGTCCTTAAACCATATTCGCGTTTTCACACAAGACCGAGTTTCATGTAAAAACTGCGGCAATCGCGAACGAAACATGTGCACTGAAGGTTCTGCAAAGGTAAAACGGTACGGGCGTACGGACGGTCAAATGACGGACGTTTTTCTTGCCGTGGAAAACTACGGTTTATTCCCCGTGTGTAGCCATGGTTGTCAGTGTTGTATCACTGTGCAGGCTTGTTGACAAACACGTTTTTTGTACGGCACGGTTTATACGCCGTACCGTAAAAAACCGTGCCGTGCCGTGTGCCGTGTGTGTGATAATCTTTTTATAAAGCCAACTTCGGCCCCAAACAAGAAGTTTAAAATTCTAAAACCCTTTTTTAACCGACTTCAAAAAAAGAGCAGGTTCAATGTTCGTCTGTATGTATTTTTTTTTTTTTGTATGTTTAACGCTTTCTCCGTGATTACTGGGCTGATTTACGTAATACTTTTTCATTTGGTAGAGGAAACTCATGCGGTGGCCCCATATATACCTATTATTAACTTTATTTTGGTAGCTTTTGAGTAAGCATCATTAATACGTATTTAATTTCAGTTTGTGTATGTTGATCATGTTTTAAGTGCCTGTCAATGTTGTTTATATAGAAAATAGTGGTTATACGAATTTGTTTGGGGTAAATAGGTACAATAATATTAAAAAAGTGAAAAATAAAGAACTTTTTAGTTGTCTTTCGTTTTATATTTTCGATTTTTGCCACCGACTTCCGAAGTTAAAGTTATTTTTCACTATCTAGTGTTTTTTTCGGGAGTCCGTTATTTTTGCTGCACAAAAGTTATTTATATACAGGTTGGGCAAATAAGAGGTATACACTTTATTCTTTAAATTTTATTCTATGAAATATAAAAATTATTAACTATTTTTATTTAAATTTATACAAACTGGGCCCCGCGGTTTCACTCGCATAGGTTTCAATCTCGTTGGAATATCAGAATAAAAAGTATTAAGTACCTATATGTGTTAATCCTGGTTATAAACTATCTGTGTGCCAAAGTTCATCCAAATCTATTCAGTAGTTTTGGCGTGAAAGAGTATCAAACATCCATCCATCCATCCAGTATTCCATACAAATTTTCACGTTTCTATTAGTGGCCTCATCTTGTGGAACCACATGTTTCCTAAGCCCAACTGATTCACTTAACTGCTTTATCTGTTACAATGCCATGCTGCTGAAATTTAATAATTAAACGAGTTATTTTTAGCCGCGAAGGTAAGTGATTTCTACCAAAAATTGGCCGCAATTTTCTTAGAGTTTCCGCAATACATTATTGGATTGAGTAGAATGTTTTAATAATTAAAACACGTTGTTCTGTCGTAAAACGCTCCATAACAAGTTTGCCGTATCTACACAAAATAATTTTCATGAAAAAACTGTCATATTTGCCACCAAAACAAAATGGCGTCAAAAAAAGTTGTATTGTACCTATACTTCCAAGTTGCCCACCCAATAGTTTTATTTTTCTTTATTTAAAATATTTTTTATATCTTCATCAATTAGCGATAATTCAATTTTACATCTAATTAGGTAGGTATACTGTCCGGCTAATTAACGAGAGGATCTAATAACGCAGATATTTATTTGTTTAATCTTTTCGCACACAAAAAACGTACAGACGCCAGCACGTCAAGCTACTACAATCTGTCAAATTTCTTTAATAGATTTTCAACTTTATCGCTAAAGTATTAAGGTTTAAGGTTGATTGGGAAAATTTGACAGTTTCGGGTAGCTTGACCTGCTGGCGTCTGTACAAAGGCGGACTTAATGGCTAAGGCATTCTCTACTAGTCAACCAAGACTGGTGAAGAGATTAGATGGCCGGTGCTTTGGTTGGAGATATCGTTGATGATTTTATGATGTATGTGGAATACCTACCTACAATAGGTTTCATAAAATTCTGCACCTTACCTACCTACTTTTCCAACATTTCCCATTTTCCATAGCCGTGCAAAACTGATGTAAACCGCAAAGGTTTCTTATTTTTCGCATGGAACCCCAAACAGCAAATTCATTCATGTAAATGGGTGAGTTTATTAGATTTGCAAATGTACAATACTTACCTACATAGGTACATATTCGCATTAAAAATGTTGTAAATATGTTCAAGCCTAGTTGTAATAATGTTTATAAATATTTAACAGCCTTGATTAATTTACGCTAACGAGTGAAGACATAGCTGTGTATGAATCTATGAATATTATCAGCCGAAGAAAGATTGGTACGTGCTATGACGGTATTTTTTAACCTTACACGTGTCTAAATCTGGTAATATATGTATGAAGAAAAAGGACCTTGTGGCTTAGTAATAACAGCCGCACGGGCCTATCGATCTGATTAAGCTACTCTTGCCCCGGTTGATCAGTGGATGGGTGACCATCTTTACATACCAAGACCTCCTCCGTGCTTCAAAAAGCACTTTAAACCGTTGCCGTCAGATAAGCAGTCGCTGCATGTAAAATACTGGTATTCAGCTGCATCCCGCTAGACTGGAAGCCGACCCCAACATAGTTGGGAAAGGGCTGAGTAGATGATTATCAGGTAGGTTGATATATTGTGTATATTCATGTGTCAGTAGGTAACGCTATTTATATATATATATATATATATATATATAAGATTGCTTTCCTAGAACTTTTAGGACACAGGAAAGGGTGTAGGTGTAAAGGCGTATTGTAGGCCTGTAGACTGTAGATTTGTAGACCACTCTCATACCTGAGACGGGGCCAATTCTCGTAATTTTAAGAATGTTAACAGTCAGATCTTAGTCTCAATCTGTCAAAATACCTCTAATTTCCCTACATTTTTGACATTTGTTTGTCGCCGAAATGAGACTGCGACTAGATTTTGAACCCTTAAAATTACGACAATTTGGCCTTCTGTTAACACTGTAATTTGAAAACATTATAAAAACCAATTATTTTTAAAAGCATAACCGTGGAGTTTACTGCCGGCTCTTCTCCATAGGAAACGGCAAATTGGAACAGTGCACCTAGCTTCTGACGTTTCAGAAGTGACCATGTAGGTTTATGTGAAATAAAATATTTTCATTTTTGATTTTGGTGTTATTAATTATTATTTATTTATCCATTTATTTCAAGCATCAAGGCCCATGTAAAACATATACAATACAATATTAATATAACTTATAAATACATACAACATCATAATCACACTAAAAACTAACTAACGCACACGAAGTGTCTGCGTCGTGTTTCGCTGACTGATGTCGTGTAGCCGGCCACGAAACCGGCGATACACAACACCCTTCTCCAGCCAGTCTCCCCCGCCAGCCAGTCCCTTCTCCGGCCAGAACTCTTCCTTGAGGAACTTCTCGAGATGTGTGTCGGAACACGCACCACGAACGACTTGAAGTTCGTGTTGTGACGCGACTCCAACTTCTCGACCCTCAAAGTCCAGTTGGTCTTCACACGCATGTACTCCACGATCTCCTCAACCTTCGTGTAGTGGTGCAGTCTGGACACGTACAGCTGCGTCGTCGGGATTGCTAGACGCAGCAGCATGTTGGGTGCCGCCGGGGCTGCGGGATATTCGAAAGAGGTACCGTGGCCCTTGGCACAGGCAACTGAAGGAACACGGGTGGGTTTTAGTCAGTAAAAGTCTGACACTCCCTTCCGCTCCGCCCAGAGCGGGAGGGGTCATATGATGATTTCCCACCCAAAAAAAAAAAAAAAAAAAGCAGCATGTTGGGTCCTGCTTGCGCGATTCCGTACTGGTTCTGAAAAGGAGGCTTCTTCTTCTTCTTCTTCTCCACCTTGATGAAACCATCCTTGTTGCACGTGTGCTTCTCTGGACCCTGCCTTTTCAAAACCTTGTTAGGTTTCGAACGGCTCCGGCGGATATGAAACCCTGATTTCTAAGTAAACTAGGTGTAATACATGGACCATATAAGCTTTTTGGGGAAAGCGTATGTGTGTTAAGTCTCCCATACGTTGTCAACTAAACACAGACTCGCAGATCACACACAAAACGAGGCTATCAGACAGTCAAACGAAGAGCATCGGGCAGAATAATAACCAATCAGAGTGCTACATCTCAAATAGTGCAACATGTAACGGTTAACATGTCTGTAACATGTCCATTAAATGCGGCCAGGGAATTAGAACAGATATATTGAGATTGACATGAAGCTATCACAGATTGGTACAAGTCATGATGCTATAATGGAACTTAGGTAGGTAGGTTACCTACCGTAATATAGCATGAAGTATTACTGAAGATTCTCGATGCAGATATGATAGATACGAGGGCGGAGTGATAAGTCTAGTAAAATTAAACAAGAAGTCAATTTTATTTAATTATTATTATTTGTTTTTCAACGTAGTTTCCTTGTAACTCAATGCACTTCATCCAGCGTTTCTCTAGCTTTTCGATCCCTTCCATAAAGTACGACTTAGGTAACCCTTCGAAATAGGCTAAAACTGCTTTGGCCTTCTTTGGAGCTGGTTCGCCGGTAGCAATCCACTGTTTCGATTGTTGCTTGGTTTCTGGGGTTTGGTGGTGGATCCATGTTTCGTCTCCTGTATAAAAACGACGCAAAAAATCGGTTTTATCTCCTTGAAACCACGCCAAACCTGCCTCCGAAGTGGTCACACGCATACGTTTTTGATCAACAGTCAGTAAACGCGGCACCCATCGCGCGGATCGCTTCTTCATATCTAAATGTTGGTGTAAGATATTGCGAACACGTTCGTCTGAGATGCCTACTATCTCGACTATCTCCTTCACTTTTATTCTTCGGTCGTTCAACACTATATCAACTGGGCGTCCTGGACGCACAGCATCACTTGTGCTTGTATGACCACACCGAAAATCGTTGAACCACTTACGTCCGACGCCCACTGTCGGCACGGCACGGCATGGGACTTTTATGCATCGAATAGAAAATATAACTTAAATGTATGACAATAAAATTTAAATTTCATCGGCAACGATGCCGCGGTATCCTTAGGCATGCCGCGACGTCCTTTGGCATCATCATTGAAATTTCTATTTTAGTGTCATACATTTAAGTTAAATTTTTATTTATCGCAAAAAAATCCCTTGCCGTGCCGTGCCGCCGCCGGTGGGCGCCGGCCCTTATGAATCATTTTAATCGTCGGAGCAGAGTCCCTATAATATTTATCAAGTTTTAGTTATAGTTTTGTTGCGCATAAAATGTAATGTTGAATCACGACACGAAATTCACTTTTCTCCATCTTTGCAAAAACGTGTTCAGTTGTTTTTCTTTAATGGCTCTCAAAAAACAACACTAACCGGCAGTACTGTTGGTATGCATATCAGCCTATAACGTTCCCATTGCTGAGATGCTCCTCTCGGGAGAGGGAGCAGGCCGTAGGTAATCCGCCACGCGGACCCAGTGCGGGTTGGTAGATGTCACATATCTTTGAATTTTTGGTTCTAGCATATGCCGGTTTCCTCACGATGTTTTCCTTCACCGTTTTGAGAGCAGTGGTGATGAAATTATTTACACAAAGTAAAGCGCCTGGCTGGGTTCGAACTTACGACCTACAACGCGTACGTCGGGGCCGTTACCACTGCGCTACCACTGCAGTAGTAGTACTTGTAGTGGTTTAGCATAGCAATTCTCTCAGTAGGAACCCAAACGATAAACTTTGTATAGTTTTTCGTTATTAGAACATGTTGAAGATCACTATAGATGTTGATTCAGGATGGGACGTTAACGGACTTTATTTAAGTTTGAAATAAAAAATTCGAGAAAATGTAGGTGGGTCAATGAACGCTATAGCCATGCTGAAACACCACAGCTATAGATACGAGGTCAGTGTTTCTAGGATTGATTCTAAGGTTCATGTCACAAAATTGTGATGGCAGGTACTTAGTAGGGCGTTAGCTGTAAATTAAAGTTTAAAATAATTCTAATATCGGTATTGCTTGCACAAGCACGGTTGGACAAAACAGATTTTCTCAACACATACATTACCAGCAGTCGTTAACCCCAAAAATAAAGAACATTAAATTCTTTTAACGTGTTTAGATATCGGCACGACGATACCCACCACGTCTGTGGAGTTTCCCTAGATAATTTAATTTGACTTTGTATAATATTGGTACACCACTTGCCTATCTGGTGAATTATCTATTTTATCTTCAGATGCAAATAACACTTGTTTACTCCTAAATTATAGGAGGAGCATTCAGAACCGTGTACAGTCACGAGCAAAAATATGTATACACTCGGCTTTATTCAATAGCGAGTTACTCCTTTATTTTGGAATGAAATTTTATGTTGTTACGAACATAGCATTTTCGAACCCATAGGTTTATGTAATATGTCGTATTTCAACGCTGCATTCGTTATTTCACGAAAAAAACGAAATTGAAAGTTGCCAAGTGTTGACATATTGGTGCTCGTGACTGTACATATCCCCGTCACGGACCGGCGATCGTGTAGAGTGACCCCTACAATATCCCATGGGCGCAATGAGCCACCAAGGGTGGACATACATCTTCATGGGTTTCCATGGTTCCCGACTATTTAATAATATTGATTACGATATGAAGGGCTACCCTACCACCTCTATGACATGGGAATTGGGATATTGGTGATGTGACCACCTGAGGGTAAACTTGAGTACCTATCTAATATAGTGGAGATCCATAAAAGTATGTTGCGTATAATAGTTATCCTAATCTTTCAATTTCAGCTATGTGCGGCTGGTGTAGTGAATGAGTTGGCTTCAGCGCTACGGGTTGTGGCTTCAATTTCCGCTCGAAACAATTATTTGGCTGGACCTCAGTTCTGTTCCGGGTCTGGGTGCTAACAAGCTTTTGAGATAATTGTCAACGGAGTCTCGATAGGTACCTACAGAGTGTATTTTAGTGTAGAGCATAGCTTAACAATGTCATGTAGGTAGTTTCTGTACCTACCTGCCATGCGGGGTAATTGCGTAACACATAAAATGACAATTGATCGAATTTTCTTTCTTTTGACAGTTCAGCCACGTTCATTGCGTTATTTACATTGTTGAGCAGCCGAATTTATTAAACCTATGAAGCAATGGATTAGAAAAATCCTTCATATTCCTTGATATTGCTAATCTATTGCTTCATATGTTCGAAAAATGTGTCTGCTCAACAACGTAAATGACGCAATGGATGCTGTTGAACTGTCAAAATGAAAGCCATTGCTGTGCATTGTTGGTGAGTTACGCAATTGCACCGCTGGAAAACCTACAGACGCCAGCACATCAAGCTACTACAATCTGTCAAATTTCTTTAATAGATTTTCAACTTTATCGCTATAGTATTAAGGTTCAAATTTGATTGGTAAAATTTGACAGTTTCGGGTAGCTTGTCCTGCTGGCGTCTGTACTCTGTGACCGCTGGGTCTGTTTACGATTAGCGCCCCATCGTAAGCAATTTCGATGTGCTCTTGTTACTAGGTAAGTGTTACTAAGTGCACGGTTTACTTAAAAACGAGCTATTTAAAAATTAAGTTATCGACCGCGTTCCGGCATTCACGGATGTATCAAGCAGAGGCTAATTGAGCAACAACCGACTAATTACTCACATAATTCCTGATAATCGGGCAGGAATCTGACGAAACAATTACGCCGTTTTACAGAGAGCGTACGGACTGCGAACCAGCAATTAACTAATTACCGGCGATTTTAGGACACGTTATGAAAATATATTCGAAGGTGCGTAACGTGAATAACCAATAAGCGTGAAACGTCGAAGGATTGTAAGGAATTGACAAATAAGGAGCCGCAGCGTGTATAAATACGAGCGGCGGGTTTGTAATTACATTATTACTGCACAAACAGTTTGGATAACGTTCGCAGGACCACTGAAGTTACCTGTTCAACATGTTCAGTTTCATTGCGGTAAGAATAGAGACATTTGCCTCATCAGGATGAGGCTCGTATTATAGTAGTCGAAAGCTGATGTGAAATGACTTTTAATCGTCATTCGTGACAGCAAAGTTCAAGGATTCGGCAGTTAGATTCTAGAGTGCGATCGTTTCGTAATTTTTGGAACGAAGGACTTGACTGGTAGAAATTGTCACGTTAGGAAAAAGCGTTATGCGACTTTCTCTCTCCCTCTCTCTGGCTTTTTGTGTGTGCGTGCGAATATTTTGTTTAGATAAAAGATTTGTTTGCCGTCTTATGGGGGGTGCAAGTACATAAATCCCATAAAATCATAAAACAGTGTCGATTTGTAAAGTTATTGTTATAGGATATAAGCCTTTCATTGCACCTATCGGTGTAGTCTTACAACAAAATCCGACAGTGTAATAAGTTCTTTGATTGATTTCGCGATAGATTGTAACATCAGTACTTAAAATACGATTAAATATTCATGACACCAGTTGCTTCAGTCATACATTTGCATTCATTTTCAGATTGCTTGCTTGCTCGGTGTGGCAACGGCTGCTCCCTCCGCGATCGGGGCGCTGCCCATCGCCACCGGCAGCATTGTAAGTAGACCGAACAATTCAAAGATATCCAAATACACTATGTCCCTTTAAACTTCTCTAAAAAATATCTATATATCGCTATCGCTCGTGTAGGTACCTATCATTTTTTTTTTGCGATATTTAGTAGTTCGATGTAGGTCCTCTTTAGTGAGAAACTGCTTTTTAAAAGTCGCTAAAAACACCAGTATTCTTACAAAAACGGAAATCGATACATTTAAAAAACATCGATACTTTTTTACACTTCCGACATCCTTACCCTTCAGTAGTATATTTGGCTGTTATAGTAAACCGACGACATTATGTGTGCTCCACAGTCAATCCCGCGCTACGGCTTCAACTACGCGGTCAACGACCCCGTAACTGGTGACCGCAAAGCCCAGACCGAGTCTCGTGACGGCGGCGTCGTGAAGGGCTCGTACTCACTCACGGAACCCGACGGTACCATCAGAGTGGTGGACTACACTGCCGACCCCGTCTCTGGATTCAACGCGGTGGTCAAGCGCGTCGGCCCCGCGGCGCATCCGCAGACATTGATTGCTGCTCCGGTCGTGAGCAAGCAAATCGTGGCTCCAATTGCCGCTGCACCCATCGCCCATGGAGGATACGCTTCCAGCCTTGTTGGACTCGGTGGACTAGGTCTCGGTACCGGTCTCGGCCTTGGCGGTATTGGTCTCGGCCACGGCGGTATCGGCTTGGGACTCGGCGATATCAGCTTGGCTGGTGCCGGCATTGGCCTCGGTCACGGCGGCGACCTCGGTATCGGCTACGGCGGCCTCGGCTACGGCATTGGGGGCATTGGAGGCTTGGGAGGCGGCTGGAAGCACTAAAGTTATAACGCTTGTGCCAGAGCTCCCTAACAGACGTTATTGCGACCTTACTTTCCTTTCGCATGTGAATGTTTCTTGTTCATTAGGCGATACGAATAGTATAGGTTGACTATGAATTAGTTTGTGAATACTGAAATAAAATAAGTGTCAAAGAGGACTGTGTTGTATTATTTGAAGTTTATTTACCTTGTACAGCCTGAGCAAACTTCACAGATTATAAATATGTCTTTTCTTATATCAACTCGTTCGAACCTAATCTACGTTCACAATTAATTCGCCAAACATGTAAACAAACGTGACTTATTGGAAAAACTTAACTTTAATTTCTACACAATAAAGTTCAGTTTACGACACAACTTCAAACATTTTTAAGACTTTTAAAATAATGCTTGTCACTCTGAAATCAACTTAATTACTACTGCAAGAAAGTTGACATTTGTTTAAATTGAAATAACATAAATTGGAATCGTAATTTTGCATAGACTTCACATACAATACAACTTCATAGAAAGAAAATGTTTATTTGCGGTAAAATATGACGCAAAGAAAAGACAAACAGAAAATAATGTTGTAAAAGTTAAAGTAATGTAAAGTTGGGGGAAAATAATGCATCTTGGTTGTATGTTAGTACCTACATAATATTTACACTTAACAGCTGCTGAGAGGGCGCCACTGTCAACGGTCCAAACAGCAACCGTTCTCTTGCGAGAACTTACTAGAATATAGTTATTGGTGATAGATGGAAACCCGAAAAGCTGAGAACTGAGAAATGGCTGATGAACCAAGTAATAATTAATTATTTGAAGAAATAAAACAATATCATACATTTAACTACACAATTATATTTCATAATAAATACCATCGACACATTTATCCATCATACTTAAATGCACATATATTTGAGCGGTTACACCGTTCCCAGCCATAAGACTACACCGAGACACGTAACGTACTTCTTTATAATTTAAATATTTACACGAAATATCCACAGATTGCATACTACTCAGAAACTTACTTTTATATATTCGACCCTCGGCGAATATACGCATTTTTTCAAACAAAAAATATCGCTGGCATTACATAATGTAAACGTCAGCATTGATAAAGATAATTATGATTTAATATATATTAATTATTTAATTTTTCAATCAGAAATTTGTCGGTATCGGCAAAGTCTGAAGTCCTATAGTGAATTTGTACCCTATTAAATAAGACTAAGACATAACTAAATGTGGGTTTTATTTTATTACACCCACATTTCAGTATGTTAAAGTTTCACTAACGCCATTACACCTCTGGCTAATTCCTTCAGGAAAACAGGCGTGTAGTTATATATTAACAACTCATTACATTTTCGACAGTAAATGCAACAAATTTAAATTCAATGTAATTTATGTAAACGGGGAGCTACGAACATACAAAATAAAGTATCCATCCGGTACATAATCTGTGGAACAATACATACACTGCTACAAGGAACTGTTGGCGCTTGAATGACATATAACAACAGGGTGGCGATGTTGGTAAACATTCGTGAACTTTAAGAAATTGTATTAAAAAAACAAGATGGCAGCGTTAGTTCCGATTTCGGCCACACGCCAAAATCACCTCGTAGCGCTATAAGCCTATTACCGTTACATAAAAACTGTGTGACACTGGATACCGCTGCTTTCCGCGCTACGTACTCCTGAATCGGAGTCCTTCGCCGAATAGAATGAGACAAAGGCGGTCCACTAGATATGCGAACAGCATGTCTGCTATCAATACTTGCACTAAGATAATCCGGTACTGAAATGAAACAAAATTAAGATATATCAGTTTAATGCAGTTTCACTGTATTATCTAAGATGAAAATGAACATTCTAGATTTTACTTTACGGTTGATTATTCTGTAAATAAAGGACAAATATTTTTTGGCTAAGATTCAATATTTTGAATCAGGGATTGTGCATTTTTGCTAAATGAAAGTCAGTAGAACGCAATGGTTATGCCGATAGCTTATTTATACCCATTTTCTGAGATAATCTTAACTGAAGACTATCTATTCGACAATGTCTTCGACTACATTGGTTCAATATCTTGACACATTGCGTTTCTAAGTATTTATTGTCGAATCAATAGCTATGTAAGGATCTAATAACTTATGAAATAATATCCCTGGACATTTCACACAGCGCTATCTAGTCCCAAGCTAAGCAACCTAATGCTTGTGTTATGGTAACAAGATGGCTGATAAACTACTTATATACATTTTTTTTTGTAAATACATACATATTACAGATAGAAAAACACCCAGACTCAGAACAAATACATGCAGGACTTACAAATATTTGTTCTAAACGGGAATCGAACCCGCGACACGCAGCGCAGTAGTCCGATCGCTCAGCCGCTCGCTAACCGTGTAGTCATCAAATAATTGGTATACTTACATCAGGTGGGAAATATACAATCTCGAACATGTTGGAGAGGTCTGGGAAGATCCCGAGAGCCAGCGCCAGCACGGCGCCGCCCGAGATCATAATACTGTACAGGAGCGGCTTGTTGTCGCGGAGACCTTCCATGAACGGCTCTCCCTGTGGTAAAGGAGAACATTATTATATTTTAATCTGTTATAGGTGCAACAGATTATTTCATACATATTGCCATTATATCGTTCGTTAATTCAGAGAGTTATAATACCGGTATAATGATCTCCGAACGAAAATTATGGACGTGTCAAAATTAATGCAGTGGTTTACGCGAGCTTGACAATTTACTACCTTTTTGTGTTTATTTTCGTTTCAAGAACAAACAGGCGTGAGTGTAAAAATTTTGACAATCCAAAAAAAAAACAAATTAGTGGTCAACCATTTAGAACTTTATAATGAGGACGTGAACCATCAATGGGTTGGGTTTGAAATTATAATGAATAAATTGAGTTTGATGCGGTGACCACATCGAAATAACTAATTTGTTTTTTTTATTTAGCAAGACTGTTTTTTTTTTTATTGAATTTTGTGCCATACCCGGTAGTTGATAGCGAAGGTGGATATTTGCAGGGACATAGAGATGATGTAGACGGTGCTGTTGAGCAGGTCTGGCGCGAACTCTCGCTCCTCGTCCTCTGCCATATCCATGTCTAGTTTCGGTTTGTTATCCCTGTAAACAAATACAATTAATATGGTGTACATAATAAAGAGAGTATTCTATTGTATATACAAGGTGTAAAAAGACCCATCACATAGCCGTCAAGTACGCATTCTGTACAGTCACGAGCAAAAGTATGTATACACTCGGCTTTATTCAAAAGCGATTTACTCCTTTATTTTTTGATGAAATGTTATGTTGTTACGAACGTAGCATTTTCGAACCCATAGGTTTATGTAATGTGTCAAATTTCAACAAAACTCGAAATGAAAAGCAAAAAAATCGCAATTGAAAGTTGCCAAGTGTTGACATATTGGTGCTCGTGACTGTACATCAAACTAAGTAACATTGCACAAACATTATTGCTGGGAAACGACTTTTATTTTTGCATTGCAGTAGTTTATGTAACTCACGCAAAACATTGTGCTTATAGGTGCATAGCAACGGTACAGGGGTTCTGTGGGTATTTAAAGTTGTGTTATAATAAGTTATAACATTAAAAACTTGTTTTCGTAAAAAAACGTCAGTATAAGTTGGAAATTTGACCTTCAATATATCCGTAACCAGAAGGTTCCCAGGTATCAATGACGGGGAGTACAAGTGTCTCTCGGTTTCGCTAAGTGTCTTTTTACACCCGTTATTTAGTCATTATTTTTAATGAATTCACAAGTTGATGCCTGATTTTGTTATAACAATGCTAATAAACCAAGGCAGAAAATGTAATACCTATTAATTAGCACTAAAAATTTACACTAGACAACTCCTAATTAAGAAACTTGTAATTAAAGCATCTCTAATGAGTTGCATAAACCTTACCTGAGAATTATAATGTAGTAATTGTAGGCTTTTCAAATGGCAATATACAGTTAGGCCCAATTCCCATGTTATTATGTATTTTTATATTTTCACATATCTCTGGACCATGGGATCCCATCCATGGGGACCATGGGTCTGAGGAGCTGAAGCCAACTCGCAGAGGCCCTCTTAGACAATTTTAATTAATTATTTTTATTAATGTCCCACTGCGGGGCAAAGGCCATCTCTCTCTCTGTGTGTGTCCAGAGCTGCCAAGGACTAATCTTTATTAAGGAGTCCAGCTCATCCCACCATCTCTATCTTTTTTTTTTTTGCAGTTGTTTCTGAACGGATTGATTCAAATAATAAGTTAGATTACCTTCCAGGCGACCGTGACGTAGCTTCGTGCACCAAATAGATGAGACATAGGAAGTGCACCGCGAACTGTGTGAGCACCGTCATGATTGTGTACACGTTGAAGATGTTTGGGAGAGGACGCTGCTTTGATAGCTGCTTCAGTGGCTGTGGAATAAATGGAAATGATGTATGAGAAATACGTAAAAACAGCATATCTATTTATGGGAGCAGGTGTGCGATATATGGTATAAGGATATACTCTGGCATAATAGGGAAAAGGCTAGACAGATGACCTATATTAAAATTTTATTTATGTTTCAAATTGACGTTATTTAAAATTAAACAAATATCAAGTTTATTTTAATGGTTATTAAGTTGATTTCAGAGTGACTAGCACTGTTGAAAAAGTTATAAAAAAAATTGAAGTTGTAGCGTAAACTGAACTTTAATGTGTAGGAATTAAAGTTATTTTTCCATAAACTCATATTTATTTACATTTTTGACGAAAATGTCACAATTTTATTTTATACCTATGGGGAAAATAATACCTAAGTAAAGTTGATGATAAATAAAAGTTGTACAGGTAAATACTTTTTCGCTCTGGGATATAATAATAATAGAATAACACTGTTCTCAGCCCAGCTTTTAAGCGTATACTTGTCTAAAATAATGAGATGCGAAAGAAAGGAATGCGTTCCTGACACATGTCAGTTACAAACAGTCCTCATACGGGTCCCCGAAACGATGCATTGCAACTGTCAATTTATACGTGATTGTTACACATTAATGCGCAAATTGATCGTCTACCAAATGCAATTGAAGCGACAGACACTATTACTACAGTTACAATTGATCAATTGCAATTGACCGTTCCGGGGACCCTTTACAGTTGTTCTTATTTTAAATCTGACAGCAATCATATTTAGTCAAAGTCAAAACGTTTATTGCAAACTAAGTGTACAATGTTGGTGTTATGTTATGTTAGTAGATACTTATGACTTAGCAGCCTTTTACAAACATTACAATTTTATCATTCGCGTGCCCTTATCATCATATATTAGCATGCATTAACATTATTATTAATTAATTATTATCTTTTATATTAGTAGAATTAAATTGAGAAATTAATTATGTCAAAATTAAATGTCAATAGCAACGACAATAAATAAAGACCACTCTGATGCAAAATCAGAGGTAACATAACTATTAAAGGACTGCAAATGCTGAATACAAAAGAATAAGTGTATTACGAATTTAAACTATATTAGTTCCTACTCGTGTCCAACTGACGGGTGTCAGCAATACATTCTCTCTCGGTGGCCAGAATATAAGTCAACTACTTATGCTAAACCTTACCTTAGATCTGGATATAAACAAGAAGCAGGACGCCAACAACAGACTCTGCAGAGTGGCCTGAGTGTCACTGAACTTGATGCCATCGAGATACAGCACCGATTGACTGTACGCCAAGATCAGGGCGTTCAGAGCCAGGATCTTGAACATCTGCAGCGTTGTCACCAGAGTGCACCGCCCTTGCTTGATTATGTGGCAGACTGGAGACAAAAACATTATAATGGTCAA